>OY728126.1:1850603232-1853298232 GCA_963277665.1 Viscum album | reverse complement strand
ATAAAATAACATCCCACATCATAAGAAATAGGAGCTTAAAATAAGTGACATAAATGAGAGTACATAAAAAGAAAGAGAGAGGTTAGATCTCTTACGAAAATTCGGCAGCCTAACGACGCCACTCAAAACTCCCAAAAATGGATTGATGAGATCAAATAGGTTCTCTCATAATATGAACATAAAAATTACAGTAATATTAATATAATATAACATCCCAATAATAAGAAATATGAGCTTAAAAGTAATGACATAAAAGAGTGTACTTAAAAATAAAGAGAGGGGTAGGATCCATTACCTCAAGTCCAACTTGTCTTGTTCGTTACTTTATATTACTGAATAATAAATTTAATCAATTTATAATTTCTTAAGGACCTCATATAAATATTATTATTCAGTTAATATCACATATTTTAATGTTATAATAATTGGTCAATAATATGAGTTCATTTTAGACGTTTTTGTCGATGTTTGGTACATGAGTCAAAAATTGAACTTGTTGGAAAATAATTTTCCATGTAGTTATAGGTACATCATATCCAGAATAGTATTGAAGTTTTAAGTATCATATATATCCAGTATATATTCATTTTATACTATTCCATATCCTTTGGAGATAAAAATTAAAATCATCGTTCATGGAGACGGTAGGCCGTACGTACGCATGAACACTACTTTCAATTTTTTGTCATATTAATGGAATTAAAACAAAATGAGAGAGATATATATATATTTTATAATTTCATAAGGATATCCATCATTTAGATGTAATATATTACATATATATCAATTATATATATGTACTTATAATAGTACATAACATTTTGAGGTAAGAAATGAAATGTACCGTTCATGGAGATGGTAAGTCGTACGTACGCATGAACACTACTTCCATTTATATTTCATATTTAATGGAATTAAAACATAATGATAAATTATAGTATTTAAATTCCATTATGGTATCATATATAATATAATTAAATATATCCATTATACTTACCACATATGTTATTAACGAATCAAATCACTTTGAGGGGGCGGTAGTCCGCACTTCCTTAAATGAAGATATCATGTTTTCCCATAATGGAAACCATAAAGGTATGCCATAAATGAAAAATACAGAAACTTATGTAAAACATAAACATATTATATATCATATATAAATATATTTCCATCTTAATGGCCACCTTTTAAGGTGTTAGAAGAATGATGAATAATCATCGTTTCGTGAGACATAAATTTGCAATCCACAGAAACAGTATGTTCTTTACCCTTTAGATGTAGGTGTGTGTATGTGTAGATCTAATACTTATTATAAAAACATACTAGTATATTGAAGATACTGTATTTGTAACAAAATAAATTAATAAAAATATTTTAGGGGGTTGGAGAAGCAAAAAAAACAAAAGGACACAAGTGAAGACATTACCTTAAAATCTGGTTACTCCCATTGGTTTGAGCTCAAAGGCATACTTGGGAAGACTTCTGCCCAAATTGAGGCATCATGGAGTTATAGAGAGATGTAGAGAGACAAAATGGATAGGGTTTGGGCGAGCCAAAGGCTTTGGATGTGTGGGTAAGGAGGTAGAGGTGGGGGCCTTTTATAAGAGGAGAGGAGGGGCACTCTTGGAAAGTAAATAAATGTTACTTTATTTTAGAATGAGTTTTAGATTTTAATGTCCCCACATTGATGTGTTTCAAGGATAAGGTGATAAGGGTTAGAAATCCACACATCCAATAGTTTTTGAACATGTTTAGGTCTTATATTTTATATTATCTTTCCATTTTATTTAAATCTTTAAATAATGAGGTCATCGCTGCATCATCATGATGTCATAAATAATTTAATTTATTTAATTTCTAAAAATTATAAAACAAATACTATGATGTATTAAATCTTTTTATCTTTCCAATTAATATTTATAGTAAATAATATGACTTTAATAACCCCATGTAAATTTTTTTAGTAAAACATCTCATGTTTGTGTCATTTTTACTTTAACATTAAATAAAAAGGTATTTATGTCATTTCCCAACAAAAGTTTCCCTATGGGGTCCCCAAGTTGACCCATGGATTTTCTTGGTCGGCCATGACACATAAAATTAGGTTAGGACATGTGTCTAGGTCATTTCATTTTATTAAAACATTATTCTTACCTTAAACTACACTAATTACCTCTAAATGTGATTAAAAAATTAATAAGTTACTATTCACCAAAAAATTATTCTAATCCCATTGAACCACATTTTAATTCTTAATGAAAACCATGTATGTCGTATTTTTGAAATTCAAAACACAAAGATGGAAAAATTTCATTTAAACGGAAAATCTGTTTTTATAAGTACCACTTAGTGGTTTCACTATTCATCAAAATTTGACGTTTTTTTGAAAATTACCAAAAATAAACCCTAAGCTATATTTGATATTCCAAATTCAAAAATTATTTCTATTTTAAAAAATAAAAAACATATATGTTGCATTAATTAATTTAATAATTAATTCCCACAGTCAAAACAAAAAGTGTGTTTTTATGAAACAAAATGTATCAAAAGATTGACACTAGTTTAAGTCCGATTTCAAAGTGAAATTAAATCCAACGAACAATATTGGATTAAATGGTAAAAATATATTCTAATTTCACTTTAAAACCAATTCCAAATATAATCTAATCATATAAATAAATTAGATTAAAAAGAGGTTTTGAATTAAAATACAACATTTTCCACTATTCATTAAAAATTTAACTTTTTCAGAAAAATACCAAAAATTTACACAATGTAAATTTTGATGTCACGATTCTATAGAAGAATTTTATTTTGTCAAATATAACACATAAAATTTTCAAAAAGTGGATTTAAAAGTGTTTCTCCATTAAAAGGTGGTTAATCGACCTTTTAAAGAATATTGGAATGATAATGCTTAAAATTGGATTCATTCGCATTTTTAATCCTATAACATTTATTATAAAAATTAAAAAATATTTGACAAACATTTATAATCATTTTTTAGTTAGTTCTATTCATTTCCGCCATTACAACGGTTAGGTGTTAACTACCATTTAAAATAATATTATTTTATTATTAGAGTGCAACGCAAGATTCCCAAGAAACTCATTGTTGCGTATTGGGTACGCCATCGTGCACAGCATCCCCTTTAAAGTAATATTAATATTTTATTCACAAATATGGATAAATATGAAAATGTCATATTCATTATTTACCTGGGGTGTTACATAAATGTTCTCCACCCTCTAAATTTTACTCGAAATGGGGGACATGAGGAAGCTGAGTTGTGTATTGAGTCCATCCAGACTCTACATGATCACCTGAAGACTCTATCATAAAAGGAATAAAATTGGTTACATATATGTTTTTTGGTAAAGCTAATAATTGGTGGTACATGAAGACATAGGATGGAAACTGAATAATATTTATTGGAACGAATTTCAAGAGAATTTTCTAGAGCACATTAATCAAGAGTCTTCCAGATAGCAGAGGGTAATTGAATTCATGTGGTTGAATAAAGATATAATATCTATTTTATACTATGTTGGATGATTTATAGATTCTTATAACCTTGTTCCAGTGTTGTCTATGGATGATTCAATTGTAGAAAATATGTTTAGGATTGTATTAAATGTTAAATTAGATAGCTGGTGGATATCATCGGGCTGAATTTTTTTTTAAATGTGGTTAATCTTGATATCATATCCCAGGTAATCCTAAAGGAGGATTTTAGGGGAGGAATGGTGGTTCATTTTGGGAAGATAGGAGTTATGAAATCTTTTAGTATAAATCTTTGGTATGAGAATGTTATCAAGGGTGATAGAAAGAAGAGTATACTGGGGGATGGGTCAGTTACACCATACTTTGATCATGTGATATTTCAGTAGTAGGTCATGAAACATCAAAAGATGTTTCCCCCGACCATGTGTAGAGTGTTGAAGCTACATAATGAAGCGAAATATATGTCGGTTTTGTAGGAACCCACAACTTATGGGTATTGATTGAGCATCTAGTCATATCAATAGAGAAAGAATTGGATCTCCTACACCATATCAGTCAGGAAGATGAAGTTTAACTAGCCATGGAGATAGAGGTAGTGGACAAGGAGCTTCTAGGAAATAGATTCTATATCCATAGTGTGGTTCACATAATGCGACTCATACTTCATAAAATGGAAGAGCTGTAGGCTAGTTAAATTCTATTCAGAAAGCACTTGTGGATAGTGAGGATGGAAAATCCTCAACAAGAGGTATTATTATTTTAACATCAATGATGGCTAGTACCCTATTTGATACATGTACCTCTCATTTATTTATTGATTCGCAACATTTTATTTGTTTGATACTATTTGTGGAGTTCATGAGTAGGGTTATTACACTAGATACAACATTAGTAGTATTGTAAATTGACATTTGTTTGTTAAAATGTGGTTCCCTCAATGTTGGGGTATATCATTTCAGTTAGGACCTTTGAATCCTTTAATTTTCACACTATAACCTATGAGTATGGATTATTTATTAGAGTACTGATCCAACATATATTGTTACGACATGAGAGTAAATATAATCTCCCATTAATTTGACTATTATATTCACCATGGAGAGTGGGATATCAAGGTGGGATATGCATGGTGAGTTCTTTCTCAACTAGGGGATCATACCACCCATGATACTAGTTTGTTTCTAGATTATGGACGGTTAAATTAAGATTTTATTCCACCCTTAGTGTTTTGGAATTAGGATTTATTTATTAAATACATATTAGGGATTCCCCCAATAAGAGATGATGATTTTTCTATTGATATTTTTCCAAGAGCCTAGTCAAATATCTATTAAAACTTATTGAATATGACCAATTGTGAAAAAGATGACAGGAATTAGTATGAAGAGTTGATTTATTATTGATTTTTATGTTAATTTATTTCACCATGGGGTTATGTAGTTTTATTTTCTTTTAAGGCCATTATAACTCTATCCTTATGTGTTTATTATGGGATGTTGAATATGATGAATTTGTAGAACTGATATTCTCTTCAATGTATTTATGATCTCATTGATCATTTTAGGGTAGCTTGAATCTTCTCAATGAACTACTTGAGATATTGTTATCATCAGTTTAGAGTTCAACATTATGATATATTGAGGAATACCTTTAGAACCATGAATTTTTTATATTTGTTTGTCATAATGTGGTTTTGGTTGAAGAATGCACCAGTTATGTTTATGGTCATGTTGAAACAAATCCTCCACCCGTGTATAGATCACATTGTGGAACTATTTGTTGATGATTCTTTAGTGTACAAAAAGAATCATTACCATCATTCCCAACATCTTAACATCTTCTTCTGTTGACTGAGAGAGAATCATCAATACACCATGATATTTATATGTCAGTTCTGGATTGATCAGGTACACCTATCGAGTCACATCATCTTGAAGGATGGTGTGTCAGTGGACCAAATGATAGTTTAGGTACATGTTTCTTTAGAGCCACCATATCATTTTTTTATTATCATAGATTTATGTGGTTTTATATTTATTATTAGAGATTAATTCAGGTCTTTTTCCATTGGTTGATATGAATTTATTTATTGACCTCGAAGGGAGAAAAGATTAAAAGGTCTGTAGCAAGTACGAATTCATTACATGAGAAAAAAGGATTGGAAAATGGAACCAATCCTGATCCTACCTGAGATGAGGGAGGAAGATTATATAGTGTTTTTTGATTCTTTTGTTATTGGACATAGAGATATGTTAATGTAGTGAGATTGATTTGTGGTGTATGAGTCTCAGAAGTAGATGCTACATGAATGAAACTACCCAATGAAAAACCTCATGTCGGGGTAAGTGGTTTATTCATTGAAGTGTTTCTGAAATTATCTTTTGGTATAATATTTTTTGGTGTATACTGAACACAAGAAATTAAATTACATATTTTCACTGCGGTATTTGAATCTATGGTAGCGAATATGGGTTGGGTGTATGCAATCATTCGAATTTGATCTAGAATATATGCTAGGTAATTGAAATATGATTGATGATGCCTGGATAATGAAGGATCAGACCCATGATATAAAAGTGTCTAGTGAAATGAGGAAGATGATGAATTAAATGGATGAGATGAATGTTGTGGTTCATGATAGTCAATCTATGATTACTCTCATATTATCTAATGTATAGTTGATACATTTTATATGGATTGGAGACACGAAATATAAATATCCAGAATGTTTAGCCATGAGGAAATTACTTGATTGTGGCGATTAAAATTTTTATTAGATAGAAGAGGATTAATCCATATATATTAAGAACCAGGTTCTTGTGCCTATGACCATGTTGGAGGATTTGATGTAGGAGTTTATTTCCTTGATGTGCATGGTGCATCTAGGTGCTTCAAAAATTTACCATAAACTATGATGACAATTTTGGTGTCTAGGAAGGAAAAAGAAGATTTTAGGGTTCTTGAAATGATGCTACACCTATAAATTGGTGAAGTCCAAGCATATAGATATAGTTGATTAAATGTAGTTGTTTCCCATTCCATAATGACAATAGAATGACGTTACCATGGAATTTATGATTGGTCTACGGAAGAAGCCTCAGAAAAATGATTTTATTTTGGACATTATGAATTATTTTAAAAAGGTATTTTATTTCCTCCCTATATGGGATACATTCTCAATAGAGTAGTTGGGGGGTTTATATTTGATTTCTAGTCCATCATCACTGGGCTTCCAAATATTATTATTCCATAATGTGATGCATGATATACTTCATGATTATGGTAGGACAAACAAAATGTGTTTGATATATAGGTTTTAATGATTATGTCATTAAACCCACAAATATATTGACAATAAAATAATTTGATACAGGTGATTTAGATTAGGCTATGGGTGTGTGTCTTATACTTTGGTTATTCATGGGAGAGGCACATATATTTGGTGGAGTTATCCTATAAAAATAGAAATCATCAAGATATATATATATATATATATATGAAACTATATGAGGAAATTAATGGTATTCCATATAGATAACCACTATGGTGGAAGGAGGTATGTGAGTCAAAATAGTTGGGATTGAGTCACATGTAGGAGATGTTAGAGTCTATTTAACTGATTCAGAAGATAGAAGTCATATGTTGATAGACATTGGTGACCCTTAGAGTATACAGAGGTTGACTTTTTCCTTCTAAAGTCACCTAGATTGGATCACCACTAGATACATATATAGGGAATGTTGACACATAGGTTTTTTATATCATTTGTTGGTTGGGAGAGAATTAGGTCATTAGAATATCTATAAGCTCTTCCACACAAGTAATCTGCTATGCAGGATGTCATCCATGTATCACAACTTCTGTTATATAAGCCCAACAATATTAATGTGATCGATGTAAAAGATGTTGAGATGGATAATGATACCTCCTATATCGATCATCTGATATGAGTGTTAAATCCTAATGAGAGACTATTATGTGGAATGAAAATACCAATAGTTCGTGTTTTTTTTGAAACATGGTCATTTTCATTAGGAATCAGGGGAGATAGAAATTTATTTATTGGATAAGGGACCTAGTATTTTTGACTCATAATCCTAGAGATTCAAGGTAGTATAACTCAAGGATGGTCTATTATAGGGCAGAAAGATTGTATGATCCCGACCCATTATAGAGAAGTATCATGTTGGTCTTTTAGTATTCATATGCATGTTATTGAAAATTATTATTTTTGGATTTATATTTGGTGTGTTTTGGTTAAAATTTTATGTTATTGGAGAAAAATGATGCGGTGCATGGTTGTACCTTAGTTTTCCCAAATAGTGAACCCATTCCAGAAAACTATGAACCCTTGACAAAGTGGGTATTGTACAGTTAACTCATGGTTAGATAAACTATTCTTCCTATTAGGATAAACCATGGGACACCCCTTGATGAATTTCATGGTTATGGATCAGGTTTAGGAGAAAACATGTTCAATATACATGAAACCATGAACCTTAAAATTAAACACCCTATTTTCTTTAATCTAGAACACCTTGTTATTAGTCACAAATCACCTATAATTGAACTAAAACACAATCTAATGAATTTATCTATCTCTTAGATGGATTCGAATCCATCATGACTTCCATTCATTATGAGGAAAATGATAAATTATTGGATCTCCACCTCTCCAAGAATTAATTTCTTATCATTTTGATATATCTCTCTCCCTCCAATATTCATTGATAAAATAAGGATGTTTATATATTTTTGGTTATAGATATAGATCTTTTTTTGTTAGATCATGATATTTTTTATCATGCATTTAGTTTTTGGAACAAGATAGAGTTGTTCATCAATGGTTTGACATATCTATTTCAAATTGGGTATTTCTATTAGGTTATCTCTAGTTAATGAATTATTGTAAGCATTCTATTAGTCAAATCATAGTGTGCTGATTTAAATTACATATATCTAATTTTATAATTTCTATATAATTTTTTGAAATGGAATGTTTTTAATTTATTTATATATTTTAGATAAATAATTTATTAATGAATTATGAAAATGGATTAATTAATTGTTTAATTAATGAAATAGATGATGAGATTGTGAAATTTATTTGGTTAATTTATTATTTAATTAATAATAAGATATTGAGATTACAAAATAGGATTTGGTGAATTTTTTTAAATTAATTAATGAGTTATCAAGATTGTGTAATTTATTTGAATATATATTTTATGAATTGATTTTTGTGTTATTGATATTTATGAATTAGATTAATTTATTTTTTATTTTGTTAATGGGATTTATGGTGATTATTATATTGATTTAAATAGATTAGTTAATTTTTAATTAATTAATTGAGGTTTTTATTATGAAAAGAGATAATACGAATGAACTTTTTTAACATTTATTGATGTGATATATGTGATATATGTGGGTTTTTGATATTCATGTGTGCAACATGGTTTGTTGCTAAAAATTATTATAATGATAAATTGTTTGACTGATTTTTATGGGCTATGGTCCTGTGATTCCAATCCCATAGTGATTAACTGATTTATAAACATTTGTAGGACACTGTCTTTTCCATCCAAGACTGTAGTTAAAAATTTATATATAAATGTTTTAGGGAAATTTATTACATTTCTAAATCCCATACTGATAATTTGATTAATAAATGAGTGTGGGACACAAGTGTTACATTAAATTCCCATGGGGTCCTATGCATTGCGACCAAGAACCAAAATTCTATAATTGTAACATGGTTACAATTTTCTATATTATGACTAGTAATTAAATGAAAAATGAAAGATGAAGTTTTATAATGAATATTTAATTAAATATGGGATATGATTCAAAATATGGAATGGGATAATGTTGGAACTATGGTTCAGGTGTCCTCATGAAACCGAGGGGTTATGCAGTTGAATAAAGAGTAGTTGAATAAATGAAAAATATATTCAATATTTGTTGTATTTATTTTTTATACAACTTAATACATTATAATTATTGGATATTGTTTTAATTCCATTTTTAGTGGTCGACATTGTTATAATCACACACCACTCAGGCATTGTGATCGGTACTCTAATAGACTACCTGGTATTTAGACATGATAAGGGAAAGGGACTTATTATTGATGGATGAGTCAGGATAGAGAATGGATGAGGGAACTCGACATAGTTTAGGACATTCATGGGAGTGTTTTGTGTTTATATTTATTTTTTGTTTTTCATATTAATAGCTGAAACATAATTTGGCATGGAATATCAACTTTTCAGTTTTGATATTGTATTTCCTATTTTGGTCATCATTTGATACTATTATAATTCTTATGGTTATATCACTTAGTTATTTTCATTTATTTCCATTTTTAACAATAATAAAGATGTTATATCACCCATTTATTTATATTAGAACCCTAATACTATTCGATAGACTCTAGAATATGGGGAGGCATGCTTGAGGTGATATAGAGATGATTCTTAGGAAATAGTTGTGTAGAACTATGGTCATGATGTTACACATGTGAATATATCAATGAAACAAAATTAAATTAATGAGTACCCCATTCGAATTGAAGGCATGTTCAACTAAAACTACTAACTGATAATAGTTTCTTGAGTAATATGAAGTTAAATCCATCGAGACCATAAACACACACACCAATAATCTATGAGGATGCTGATTAGTTATTGTAGGAGTTAATGTGGAGCTTCAATGATTCTTTAGAAGTCATTATGATCACATCAATCTTATACCTTCCATATATCAAAATCATTATTATATCAATCACTAGGAGAGAGGCACATTCTCATTAAGATGTGGCCATGGAAGGATATCATCATTTATATATGACTAATAGTCATTGGAACTAGATTCAACTATATATTATATTTAAATTTTTTTAAAACACAAAATGTTTTCCATGATCGCCATATATATAACATCAACTAAATAATGAATAATTAAATTGTTATGATGAAATAACTGCATCATAAATATTTTTTTATCACAAACATGTTATATATTATTTATATATATATATTATGTGATAATCCCAAGTCAATAATATGACTCATAATTCTCACTAATATTAAGAGATCATAAATATTGAAATAATATTCATTTTTCTAATATTTTATGTGTATTCACTTAATACAATTGGAATATTTTCAATAATTAATTTCAATACATTTATTCTATAATCGAATAATAAAAAAAATTATTTATAACTAATATATTATTTGGAAAATTCTCTGACCCCATGGTCATTCACACCTTATCCAACATTCCAATTCTCTAGAACATGGTAGACTCTTGAATATACTATTATATGTGACCCTCAATTACCATATATCGATAGAAGTGTATTCTATTCATAGACCAATATTGTAGTCTAGAAACCCATTACAATCATATATAGATAAGAAAATGTCATAGAGATGATAACCATTACTATGAAAACATATTATGTAATACAATCACTTTGTCTAATGATGTCTCATAAGTAGGATGCACATATTGTGTCATAATCCACAGATTATTATTTTTTATCTAAATAGAAATACATACCTTTTACTAACTAGGTAAATTTTTTCTAAGGAACTATGATCCTCTTCATCTAGGCCTATGTTGTATCTTCCTCAAATCGGATTTGAAAAATTTAATCACGACCATTCAACCAATGCATTGCCATCATAGATAAGTCCACAACAAGCTATCTCTCCACAACCTCAAGGTCAATGTCGTTTACATGGATGAATGTATGTGATAAAATGATAAACATTGACAATGATATCAAGTTAGTATAGTAATACACATGTTTATAGATAGTAACATCCAATGATGACTAAAGCATGGCATTTTCCTATTAGCTAGTCTATCGTACTTATATAACGTACATGAGATCCCTAAGTATAAAATTAATTAGAATAAGTATCAATTATTATGATCCCACAACTCCTCATAGTTAGATATCAACTATATAAAGTCATTATGATATATCTAGATCATATGATATATGTTTTTTATTATTTTTCTTGTATCTCAATGTTCAAATTATAAAATGGGAACTAGTATTACCTTATGATATGAAAAATAATCATCGTTCATTACCATTATAAATATTTGATGAAAAAAATATTAACACTACAATGGTAAGATTGCATCATGTATAACTTAATATAAACATGGTATGAAAATAAATAATACATGATCTTGTTGGGTTTAGGAAACCCATTTTTACAACATTTTGATCCTCTTCGTCAAGTATAATTATTAGTAAATGCATATATACATTGATTATAATTACTAGAATACATTATAATGAATTGGTATACCTTGTCAGAAATAGATTAACTTTTTGATTAGATTCATGGGGTACAATATTTCCCTAAGTTGGACCTTCGGCCAAGATATCACATTTTTATGTTGAAGAATGATAATATTCCTAATAATAAATTTTAATTAATTCATGGACACTAATATTTCATAGTTATTTTCTTATGACTCCCTAATTCTCAAAACATTTATAAAATTAATTATTATAAGAGTAAATGATTTTCTAAGAAAAAATTTGGCAGTACTTATAGATATTATTATTATATAGATTAATAGAATGGTGAATAATTATGATCATTAGAACAGTGTTATAAATTCATTGAAAAAAATTTAATATATAATAAATATACACTTAATATGAGTTATATATGGGGGAAGTATCACTCTTGTAACTTTTTATCACAATAAAAAGAATATATGTGGACCCTTATAAGATAATGGAATCAGAGATGTGTCACATACCATAATAAATAATGGGTAAATATATTTTACTAGGACTAATTGGATATTAACAATGATTTTTGTGAAAATATTAATGTTTTTAAAACTCACTTTCCAAGCACACTCAGTTTGGAGTTATGATTTATTGGACTGATGAATGTCAAGGGGGCATTGAGTAACTGAAAAAGAGGATTATCACCACACAAATACATATACTAACCAAAAGTAAGGAATAATTAGGGGTAGATATAATTTCATCAAATAGTGTATTATGATATTTACTAATAAAAAATCTAAATTTGATAACCTATTCCCCTTTTAATTTGAATGTTCATGAGTTAAACTATCCAAAACATGATTTGGAGTTTCCTATAGTGACCATTATAGTGAAAATATGGATGCATTATCTCTATGTGGAGAAGTGAGGAATATATAAAAATCATAGGATCCCAAAAAATATATTCACATAAAAGGAGATAAATTTGTACCGATGAATATGGTTAGATCTCATCATAAACTATGACTAATAAATACACATACATATTGAGGAAGAAAATAATTTGATCCAAGCTATATAATGAGAAGATCTAAAAATCAAATTAATAACGAGAATTGAAAAGGAAAGAATTTTCATTTAACATTAATGTATTCATATGATAATAATATAGGAAGAACCATCATTATTATTTTATCTAATGATGTCTCGACGATCCCTTCTAAAGAAGGTAATGGATACTCAATGTAATGATGTGGAAAAAAAAGAAGGTGGAAGATATAAGTAATGGAAATATACTATTGTTCCAAATTTTATAAGAATCGGATATATGATATTCTTCATGACTATGTGTTCCACGAAATCAGTAGATAATGAAGGTGTTCCTGAATTTTTCACATAACTCGACAATCTCTATATACCTAGGGATTTAGAAAATATATCAAGGTATTTGAGTGGATAATCATCAGGAAAATATAAAGAAGTAGGTATGATGATATATATATATATAAATGGATGTAATTTAGTTGGTGGTGGGAGAAAATAAATAGTATAAATGGATGATATAACCATAACATATACCTATATGCAAATGAAAAAATAACCATATACTTAGTCACTAGTTTTCCGAAGAAATCAATTGTAATTAAAGCTACGTGGGATGTGGTGGATTGAACTACAAATACTTATCACATCTATGAAATAATAGAGTACATTATACTCGATCCACATAAATGGATATATATTAGAAATATGGTGACGATTCATGGAACACTACTATTGATTGCTTCTATCAAAGATATTATATTTACAACTATGTTTTATAAAATTATAAAATAATATCTAATAATTTAATTCAGATAAAATACATATTATCACCATAATATTGAGAGAAAATACAAAAAAAATATCAATTAACATAAAATAATGTTGAGATCAATATTTATGGACAATAATTGATGATGTGACCATAATCTTCCACTATCAAAATTTTCATACAATAATTACTTTCACAAATGTATCAACATGGGAACATATGTAGAAATTTATTAGAATGGGAATAGAATAACTATATTCACAGATGAAGCTAATGAATTGAAGAAATTAATAAATAAAATGGTTTTTTAAATGTTTAAATATGCAATGAAATAACATCAAAACATTATCATATATCAGAGTTTTCATGTGATATTCCATCGATAAGAAATAAGATATAGAGTTGTGGCTAGAGAATTTGTGTTACACTAAATATCTACATGGAATAGGGTAATGATATTTTGGAATAAGGTTAATATAAAACACAGGTGCATATTTATGTTTTTAATACTTAATCACATCGAATTTGTGGAATGTTGAATATAATTCCACCAAAACATTCCCATGTGTGTGACATATTCCGTATTTCCCTCTTGATAAAAAATGTACCAGATCCATCTCATATATCATATTTGGAGGTGGTACACATTGAAAATTATATCTTTTATGATGATCATAATGTTTAAATCATGGACTGTAGATAATAATACAGAAGAAAAAAAGATATATATCAGAATCATAGAGCTCTAGTAAAACCATAATTTCAAGGAGGTGACATGGTAATTGGTGGAAGAAATGAAGACGTATTTCAATAAACTATTTTCACCATGAAATTTAAAATTAAATTTTATGTATACTGTTTCTTATGTGGGAGGAATGTGATGGCCCATTATATTATCAAAGAAAATCCCCTTCTAAATTTATTATTATTTCTTATTAATAATATAATTATTTATAATTCACAGGAACAACATTTTAGATCCAAAAATATTTTATTATAATAATTTTTAAAAATATTTTATAAAATAAAAGGGTCTAATATAATCAAATGAACTAAAATGGGATTGAATATTGAAAACACGATAATTTTTTTGGAAAATATGGATCAACTAGATCCCATAGAATAATTTTAGCCATGAATAACATTGTAGAAATAAAGAATACTGTTAGTAATGAAATATTTATTTTGGAAATGATATCATATATTTTACATAGAGAAAAATAGAAGTGGTTGAATAATGAATAAATTATTATCTATCAATAGAATTCATAATTTCGTTTTTTGGATAAAAATTTTATTAATGGAATTGTATCTTAATAATTTGAATTATTATGTTACAGTTATTGATAGTAATAAGAATACAATGAATGTATACTCACTATGTAATGTGAAAAAAAATATTTATGTATTTTATTAGAATAAAATATAATATATTTACATCATGATACAAGTAAGTAATTATTTTATAAATTATAACATCAGTGGCCATATTTTTGTAAACCACACACACACAGACACACAGACATATATATATATATATATATTAAAACAAATTTAATGATTAAATAATATTTCATGTTCATGAAATGGTTTTAAAAACATTTATTATGTTTCATTATAATGAAAATTCAATTTCATTTGTGTAGAAGTAAAATTTAAATGGATCTAAAAATAGGCTATAAAATTTAAAATGGTTTTCTCGAATGAAATATGGATTTTATTTAAAAAATAAATTTATCTTAATTAGATATTCATTTAAACAATAAATTTAATGTTGAAATTTACATGTCCAAAAATGATTTGAGTAAATATTTTGTAATTTTCAAAAATAATTGGAATTAAATTGAACTCTGGAATACAACATAACATAATATTTTACTTTATGAACTAAATAAAAAATGTTTTTAGGAATGGATGATGTAATAACTCTTTAGTTTGATATCATAATCCTCATGTACTGTATATAGTGATAATATCAAATATTTTTGATTGTATTTGTATAAAATATTAAAAAAATGAATATAGTATTATGAACACCCCACTCCCACTCTAATAAATATTACCCTCACCACCCATTATCCTCCCGTAATCCAATAATTTTTGATTTCCCAAAAAATTATCTAGTTCTCTTCTCAACCCCCACCAGTGTCCTACTATTTTTTCTATCACTAAAGGACAAATCAGTTGTTCCCCAAGTGGAATCTCGAGATGGTACATCCCAATTAATTGAAATTAACTCAACAAGTTTATTTTCTTTTTCTTAATTCACATCCTCTAATAAAAATTCATTAGAAATTGTTAAATAACAAAAATATCACAACAATACATGAATATTACATTGTTACCAAAATATCTACCACATAGACTCTATATCATACATTAATCAATTAAAAAATTAAAAGTTTGTTTACAGTATGGTTGGTTCCCTAACTGCATGAACAACATACATAAACATTCTCTACCAGTATCAATAATAGTTTTAGAAAAACTTTAGTAATTATAGTTATAATAAATATATTATTACCAACTTAAAAACATATTGTTGATTATGTGTCATTTAATTAAATAAAAGGAATCTAGTTCATGATGATCTGTAATATGACATGATTGATGTAACAAAATACAATTAATGTTTTTACTAATTGAATCTTCCCTTTGTTACATCATAATGAATAATTGTAAAAATATAAATTTTTAAATATTCATCAATACCATTTCATTTTCACTTCAGTGGTTTCATTCCCATTTATTAATAATATAAATATATATCTATGAGAGATATAACCTTGGAACCATGAAATGAATTCACAGAGAACCCGAAAATTAAATTTTCTGTCTCATTAAAATTGATAAAAACGAATATGGAAAAATAATTGAAAATATTGTATTTGTTTAAAAGGGATAAAATTATGTTTTTATGGAAATATATATAATTAACCTAGACATTAATTTCAGGTGAAAAATGATTCTATAACAAAAGTTAACGGACTATACTAAAAACCCATTTTTCATTTGGTTATAAACATTCTCTATCTAACTCATATTCCATATCTCTATTTAATGTTATCGAATGATTATAAATTATATATATATATATCTTAAACATGTAGTGACACACCCAAATATATATATATTATTCTCAAATCAATTGATAAAGAAATTCAATCATTATGTTCATTTCGGAAATCAATTATTTGATTTAAAACTCGATTGTGGAGAAATTTTATATCCCATAACTATTTTTTGAAATTATCATTTAAATAAATTCAATGGTGGAAATGGAGGCATTCCAGAAATATTTATTCAACTAGTTTTATAATACCATTTTTATAAGAGGACTACACCAATGGTTCGAAAAAACCGTTAGTATACTGTTTTTACAATCACCATTTCCCAACTGTTTGAGTAAAAGTTGGGTGGTATTTAAATTTTCTAATTTATACCAATGGGTTATAAAAAATTCTGGTAAATGTTTCCCGCAAATACATAATCGATATAGTTTCCCCTATCCGTGAGATTTCAGCCCTTAACCGAAGCTCTCCTAAAGCACTCTCTTTACCCTAGGCTAACTCATTTTACTAGAAATTTCCATTTTCAATAAAAAAATTTTACTTCTACACATAAAATCTATAAGTGTTACCTTAATTTTAATTTTCTACATTAATTTTTTGTTATCTTTTTTATTTGACCTAAACCAGAGGTCTGTGCAGTCTGTGACATGGTATGCCCAATATGCGCGTTTTGATTTGTTTTTTGTTTTCATTATACAATTAAAGTGTCATATTTTTGTGAATAAAATTTATATTAAGTACTCATAGAAAATATTTCTTTTTATATTTAGTGAACTTTAGGAAATAGTGGAGGTGATCATGAGATGTCTCCCCACTAAACGATGGTAAAGGGTTTATTTAGTCAGGATGTATTAGGTGGGTAATTGATATAAGGATGTCAATATGATGGGATTGGGGATGGTTGGGGTAGTGGTGTAGGTGGTTTTATATTTTTTAGTGGGGTGATATGGTAGTTTCTATGGAATTTAGTTTATTATAAAATTGGATTTGGATTTTGTATTTATTGTTTTTGTTCATTGAATAATTGGAAGGGTGATGATATTGAGGATGAATTAGTAGTTCATTCGGTGAAGGAAACGAATTTTGATGTTGGTTGGATTGGGTATTGGAAATTTTCAAGGTTTTATATTGGTATTGATTCCCCTAAACACCCTGAAACCACCCCTTGGATAATCCCACAACCTATACTACCCCACTACCCTTGAAACACCAATAGACACCCCCCAAAATTGTTCAGCCCTACCCCCACCCCCTGCACACCCCACCCACCATCACACCCCACCCCCTTGAATAGTGCCCACCCCATGCACAACCCCATCCCCTTGTAATGCCCCCTACCATTGGACACCCCTCACCCCGTGGAAACCGTCACACCCCACCCATAGACACCCTGCACACCACCATTGATAGCTCCCTCTAGACACCCCACCACCAAATACACCCCCACACCCTAGACACCCTACCCCTGGACACCCCACACCTTTGTACAACCCCCATCTCCTCTAGACATTCCCACCCCATTGGATATCCCCCCACCTCCTAGGCACCACAACCCATATGACAAAACCCACCCCTTGAACATCACCCTACACCTGGAGACCCCCACCACCTTGGACATCACCCCCCCCCCCCCCCAATGATAGTATGGAACCCCTGGACACACCCAACAACTGGACACCCCCATCCATTGGATAACCACCACCCATGGACAACCACATTTGAAACCACTACACCCCCTTGACACTCCCCACCCACAGGACACCCCCACCTCCTTGGATGACCCCACACCATAGACAACACCACCACCCCCTTCAAAATCCCCCATAGACAACACCCCACCCATAGTCACCCCCACCCCCTGGGCAGCCCCTGGACACCCCACCCCCTAGCACCCACCCCCTTAGAAAACGCCCCCTAGAAATCTCCCATCGACACCCCCCACCACATGGACACCCCACCGCCTGGACACCCCACCCCTTACCCACCTCCATGGACAACCCACCACCCCCTAGATATCCCCCAAAGACAACCCCACTAGACACCCCCACCCCCAAGACACCCCCACCCCCTGGAAACCCTACCCCCTTGGACAACCCCCCACCCCCAAGATTTCCCCCTTGACACAACCCACCACCTAGACCCCCCACCCCAAGGATATCTCCCACCCAAGACACCTCACCCATAGGAAATCCCCCACCCCTAGACACCCCACCACCTAGACACCCCCAAACAACGAATACTTCAACATTGGATATTTGGTGTTATGAAATCTCCTAAATATTTAAAATATTTCTATTCATTAGCATTATTGATTTTTTAAACAAACTCTCTTTACACAATAAATATTTTAATGAAAACAATTCACTATATAATATCTAGAACAATTTTCTATCAGGTTTATGATGTTTCCTTGTATGTGGTGAATGAAAAAATTCCAAAACACATTTCAACACATTTTTAAGAACACATAACTGAATTTTAATATCTTCACAATGTATTAATAATAAGGTATCAACCAATGAATAGTTTATTATATCAATTAGAAACCCCTTCTTTTACAGATATGTAAATTGTGGATAGATTATCCCATTTGGAAAATAAATCTCAATCTCATCATTTGAATGCTCCATGTATAAGGAATCATGATTCATTTCCCTGAGTAACCTTCATCATATGACATCAAACTCTTCTTAGTTCCATTAAATCTTTCTTGGATCATGATCCACATGTAAGACCAAGATATTTCAATCCCTCAGGAACATTTAACCATCATTTTTAGATTATATTTCCCATTTATTCCAAATAGATATTATTAATATCACTCAAATAATCTTCTAAAATATAAAATTTCATCGATCTAAAATTTACTCATCTCTTGAATAATTCTCCTCCACATATGTACATCATCATTTTCTCTCTTGAATAATTATTAAATAAAATTCAATACCTTTATCGAATATTATTTTGGACACAATATGCACAACAATCATGGTATTTTATTTATTATTTAATTAAATATCATGGATTTATATTAATTTAAGTATTTTTCTATAAATATAGTATTTTGTTGTCTTTTATATTATGATTTTCATAGGGTGTAGTGTGTATGTTATGGATTCATATAATGTGAACAATTATTATTTACATAAATAGTTTTTTGATTAAACATCAATCTTATTGAACTTCATTGGACGAAATGACTAACAATTTTTTTTACATAATGGATAGAAAATGGATGTTTGAAACCAATTGGATCTCAAGAAATTTTCAAAAAAATGGAGTTATTTTTAGATTTTTCAGTTCATAATGCATCAGATAGTGGTCATATACACTGCGCTTGTTAAAATTGTGTTGGAAGACCATGGTTGAACTGTGAAGAAGTTAGATACCACATTGCCAAATATCATTTTCAAGAAAACTAAAATATGTGGTATTACAATGAGGTGAAAATGAAATCTCAAATTGCTGATGATCCAAATGAGATGATTGGATTAGAGTATTAGAAATAATAGTTCTTCCTGTTTATTCTTCACTATTAAAAAGAATGGCCCAAGAAGACTTTGATATGAGCACAAATGATGAATCTAAAAAAAAGATGATGTTATTAGCATAAAAAAATTGAATGACACTACCAAAACTCTATTATATCATCAATGTAGTAATATAAAAAAGATTTTATTTTTAATCTGGTTATTTATTGGGAAAACTATGTATGGGATTCATATTACTTCCATCGATTACATTGCTACCTCTATGAATTACTTACTTCCATATGATGTAGTTGATCCCTCAAACCAATTTATGTAGTAGAATTTAGTTCAAAAACCTATATTTTCGAGATAAAAAATTATGCTTTCCCAAAATATGAATGATTATTCTTGGAGGAATCTACAAAATGAAATGATTTTATATAATTTGGAATATCCCAATGTAAGCCATAAACTTTTATAACACCATCTATTATTCTATAAAAATTAATATAGATATTTCTATTGATCCCCAGACTCCAGAATCATTTTATGTTTGATTAAATATCAATTAAAATTCAATGGAATGATTATGAGAGAAATAAGTCTAAGTATGAGATGGTTCACAATGCAGATGGATTTTCATGGAAGTGATTTGATGCCCGATATCATGATTTTGTAACTGACATGTGTAATGTGAATCTAGGTATTTCCTGTGACAGTTTTAAATCATTTGGGTAGATTCTTACATCAGACAACACATGGCATGTTTTCATTCTCATTCATAACCTTCCACCATGGTTGTGTTTGAAAAACCCATTCAATTTCATGAGTATACTCATATCTGGATCTTCTAATGAAATCTATGATATAACAGTATACATGAAACATTAATTAAATTGTTGAAACTTATTTTGGATGTGTGTGTGTGTGTACACACATATGATGCATTTTCAAAGGACATCAGATCTGTGATGTGCTTATGTGGATGATCAATGATTTTCCTACATATGTAATGATGTATGGATGGAGAAATATGGGAACACTATCATATCATATTAGTATGAATAATACATGATCAAGAATACTAAAAAAATTATAGATAAAATTATATAGTAAATCAATGATTCGTTCCAACAGAGCATCCATATAGATGTTATCATCAATGATTTTATAATACAATGGAGGCCGATGATCCATATCAGTGTATTTCTGGAACTGATGTGCTTAATGAATTGTAATATTTTATTTTCTCATTCTGTAATGGTCAAATTAAATCTGAAAATATAAAAAATGTTTCCACTAAAATATGTTACAATTGTAAGAAAAAGAGTATCTTCATTGATTTTCCTTATTGGTCAACCATTTTGTTATTTCATTTCTAATATGTATTTCCCATTTAAAATAATATATGTGAAATTTTTCATTCTATTCTTATAAATGGTAAGGTAAATACTAAATGTTATTTATATTCTCAGCATACGAAGGTGGATTAGGAAATCTGACTAGAATTTCATCCAGTGTGTATTTGTGAATATATATGGAAAGTTCCATGTTCTTATTATGTGATGACACATACAGGGAAAATACAATTCCTGGAAGTACTGGAGACTATTATAGTTCTTGATGTCTATTAAGGAAACATATCTAAATAGGTCATCAAAATAGAGTATAAGCTATAATCATTGATGGATCATGATTATCCCATCCTTTAACAAGAGTTAATTCTATTATAAATCCATAATATTTTGTCCCATAATGTAAGGGTGGATGTTATTTATTTGTGCCATTGTATTATCGACCTTTGTGCTATGAATTTGTCCAAGTAACTCTTGAAAAAAAATGTTGGTAGATTTCACATTAATTAAGTGTGAGTTTTAGAAACTCTTTAATCCATTATTTTTCACATGCATGCTGCATCTGACTATCTATATTTTAACTACAATACATCTCAGAGGACCTATCTCTTTCTGTGGGATGTATCCAACTGAAAAAAATATGTACACATTAATGTATTATGTCTGAAAAGGGAATTATTTTGAATGTTATATCCTGAATGGTTACTTGGATCATGAATGTATGGATTTCTTATCTATGTATTTTTCTGATCATACTATAAGAATGAACAGAAAAATGAGAAATAAAGAAGAATAGTATGAGAAAATTGATCCTAGCTTTATATCACCTCCTCAAACAGATAAATTCCTATATAAGATACATTGACGTCATTAGTCCTTGATGAGCAGGAGATGTCAAATCGCATAGTTTTGTTCAATTGTGACTTGTTTGATGACTACATCAGGTATGTAAATTGAATGTGTATATCTTATATATATATCTATTATACTATTCCAATTTTTATCTATTGAGATAATGAAACAATGAAAAATAGAAATCATAGTTGTTTATCCTTGATAATGAGGCATACATTTCATAACAACATCTATTGTTCTTGGTTAAAATTGAAGTTAAAAAAATATCACATTCTAAAATAGATAAATAAATATTTAATTATGTTTAATATTAATTTATATATCATATATTGTGTTTTCCTGCTGACTCTATATCTGAGGAAATAATAGCATTGGATTTTTTTCTTAATACCATGGTTCATGAAGAAAAATCAATTGGTATAAATGGGTACATATTTATTAACACTGAAGGATGAATGAGCATGAGAAAACAACATGATAGTGTTTTGGATACTTCCAAAATAAATATTTATGGCCATGAATCAGATTGAAGACCATGATTTCAAAATGTAGGTTATTAAGGAGTTGTTGAAAACATATTAATATTGGATTGTTACTCTTATGGAAGAGTCACGATGATGAAAATTTAGTGATTTGATTCGATGATGATGCATGAAACATTTATTGATGATTTTTTATTCCATGTAAAAGGATGGGATAATAAATAACATCCACCCTTACATTATGGGACAAAATATTATGGATTTATAATAGAATTAACTCTTGTTAAAGGATGGGATAATCATGATCCATCAATGATTATAGCTTATACTCTATTTTGATGACCTATTTAGATATGTTTCCTTAATAGACATCAAGAACTATAATAGTCTCCAGTACTTCCAGGAATTGTATTTTCCCTGTATGTGTCATCACATAATAAGAACATGGAACTTTCCAGACATAATACATTAATGTGTACATATTTATGGCCATGAATCAGATTGAAGACCATGATTTCAAAATGTAGGTTATTAAGGAGTTGTTGAAAACATATTAATATTGGATTGTTACTCTTATGGAAGAGTCACGATGATGAAAATTTAGTGATTTGATTCGATGATGATGCATGAAACATTTATTGATGATTTTTTATTCCATGTAATTGATACGACTCTCACTATTTATTTTGATGAACCATGTGTATTGGCATCAAAGAAGAAACATGTTTTTTATTTCAATTAACATCTTCGACCAGAATTTTTTGTCTTTATTGACGTAATTACACGACATTTTTTTTATAATGGTGATGATGGAATTGACACTATCCCCATAACCATGGAAAAAAATAAATTCAATACTTTTTATGACTCCAATATCACAATTGTTAGAGTTTAATATAAACATGATGTTGTGTTGGGAAATATATAGAATTGTACATTCATTTTCTCAAATATTTTGGTTTAGCATGAATTGTGTTGAAAAGGTTGGTACTATTCAAATTGATATAATATTTATTCCAAATATGTTTTATCTGACATGTACATTTTGTGATTTTTTAATGTTTATTGGTTTAAATTTTATTAGAATTGAATTTTTTAATTTGTAATTGAACTATATTAAAAACTAAATAACCAAAATTTCAGACATGGTGAACATTTCAAAGATTTATTGACCATGTACAATATTTTTATAACTTTAAGACAACCCTTTTATCATTTAACTACATATGGAACATGATGGCTTTCTTTCTTATGCAAAACTTGTATAGAAGATTCCATCATCTACCTAGGCTAAAGAAATTAAATTTTTCCTTATTTTTGAAAAGGTATTTTCCCATTATGTATCTAGTAAATATATTTTCCTTGTTCATATGTATATATCATTATTTCCAACCACCTTAAGTGTATAACCATTCTTAATATAAACCTTGAGGAATTTTCTAGAGGCATAATCCTATTTCTATCTCTATTGGTTGTTTAGTGAAATAAATCATGAGAATCAATTTTCCATGATTTTAATTAACTGTTGGTACTATGTAAATAACCAACCTACTAAAAATTCAATTAAATGATTATATATTTTAGGATTTATTGAATTCATTATATATCAATTCAGGATCTCTTAATACAATGGATAGTTAATTTATCATTGAATCTCCATATTCGGTCTTATAATTTTTTTGGGTTACAAAAAAGTTATTCTTTACGAATTACTTCCATATTTGTTTTAAAATGTCGGAAATGAATCTAATTGTTGAGAGGTGACAATGAATGATAATGGAAATTAATCTTCGGAGGGATGAGATGGGAATTCCACCACTAGTGTTTGTAATGATTATTTTCTTTCAAATATATATATTTTAATAATATATTATTTCATCTGGTTAATTTTGATTTAATAATTTTGTAGGATCCACCAAAAAGTAGAAAATTATATGATGATAAGACTACTTGGTCACAATACTAGAGATGGTGTTAAGAGGGGGGGGGGGGTATGAGAGATAGGCAATCTGGTCGGCATACGTGATTAGACCCTGCCCTCCCACTGAAATACCATATATCCCATATTTTGATCCCAGTGTGTCTTTAGGGTGAAACCAGATATTTAAGCCTCCCATGTTTTCACCACCCATTACATTTTAGTACCTTCATCCATATTTAACATATACAATGATGATTCCAACTCCCCATCTAGAATTTTTCCAATCATTTGTGCCCTCTTCTTTTACTTATACTTCTTTCTCTCTGAGCTTCTGTATTTCATCTTCTTAGACACCTAATCTTCTTTATTCTATCCATATAGAGCATACACTAGGAACTAGTCCAAATGTACAGGTTTTTACTTAAGTTTATGATGATTCAGTGGTGCCCATTGATCAGACTACCACATGTATATTTCTAGAACTCTATGAAATTTTGACACCCTTATTTATTTTAATTATAACATGTATTGATTAAATATTGGGTTTTCAATCAATAAAAATATATTTACTGATAGGATGTGGTGGTGGGGGAATACATTAATGTGTGTGGTGTGGAAAAACAACACATAGTTGATAGTGGACTACAATGAAGACAATCGAATGATTGAAAAAATTGGGTAGCAATGTTGGAGTTTATTCACAACACTTTCCAAATACTCCGACATCATTCATGTCAGCCCGCTCTCATGGAGAAAGTTGTCAAATAAATTCAAGTTTAATGATTGGGATGATATATGTGTAACAAATATGAGTTATTTAATATAATATTTAATTTTTTTATTTATATGAATTAATATTTTGGTGTCATCTTCGGTTTAATTTCCCCGATGGTGAGGGTGCACAACCAACAAATCTAAAGGATCTTGGTGTAAGTTGGAGAGCCTATAAACACAAGTTATATATTTCATTTCTTTCAAGAGTTGTAATATAGTTATTGGTTGTAGCTATCATTGATAATTTTTTGTTTAGTACATGATTTCTCATTGGACGACTATCCAGTTTAAGATATCAATCACATTTAAGGTATTTAAATGTATATTTTCATGTTTTTCATTATTAATATAACTTTTATTATTGAAAATTATTTAGGAATCATCTAGAATAAATAAAAAAACATTGATGCTAAAATATACCTACACACATTGGGATGTAATAAGATGACAGATCATGAGTGGATGCATGTATGACTATTGTTTATAATTTTTCTTCATGACTTGCACATTCTATTGTTTCGTCAGTAATTTCTAAGATTTATAATGTTTTAATAAAATCATATATATGAATCTAATTATTTGTAACCAATTTTTAATTATGGCTTCCAATAAAAATTGTCATTGTAGAGGCAATAACTAAATATTGAAGTATGTGTGCCTTGAGCGAGATAGTTTTGCTCGAGTAAAAGGAAAAATGATGGAAGTGTGGTTAAGAAACCGAATCAATAACAGATTGTATGTTTTAAATTGATGATTTTAAATTTTAATATATTTTTTTTATCTTAATAATCATTTTATATTTGTAACATGCTGATTTAGAGGCCCCTGATATACAAGAAACTTATAATTTTGGTCCAAATTACTACAAATATCTGGTGTTGGGTGATGAGAACCCTGGATGAGTACGCTACCATATTTGGATGTGTATAGACCCAAAAAGGTATTGAACCTCCTAAGGTACTTGCTTTAGTGTCACCAACATCCATCTAGTTAAGGCACTATTAGAGATTTCTGAAAAAAGGGAAAGTGAGACGATAGAAAAATATCATAGGGAAAACATTTCATTTATGAAACGAATTCATGATTTACGTCCAACACTTCTAGCAAGGGCTAGAACATATTGTGATGAATATATACCGTTGATCCGTTATATATATGGTAAACCATGTTGATGTTATAGTGGAGGTCAAAACAATTTTTTTCCAAGTGAAGACGATGTGGAGGAAGAGGTCGAGGTGGAGGAGGATGGTGAGGAGGAGGCCAAAGTGGAGGGGGAGGGTGAGGAGGATACTGAGGCGGAGTAGGAGGGAGAGGTGGAGGCTGAGGAGGAGTACAAGGGAGAGGATGAGGGAGGGGAGAATTATGGGGATGAGGTTGATGAAGATAGTGATGATAGTGATGGCGAAGAGGGACATATTGATTAGTTACATTTCAGACTGTTATTATTAACATTTGGTTTTTGATGATTTAATGTGCCTAAATATATGTGTGGTTACATATGTTATATTATCATTATTTCATTATCAACAAATAATAAATTTTAATTGATGAATCGATGTGATTGAATATATGTCGGACAAATTAAGCCATTCCATGGAAAACCCCACCCCTTGTATAACCCACCCTAGATAGCCACCCCACCCCCCCTAGACACCACCACCCTCATAGACAACCCCAACCTAGGACATCCACACCCCCTTGATAGCCCACCACCACTGGGACTCCCTATCCCCTTGGTGAAAACCCACACCCCCAGACACCACCACCCCTAGACACACTACCACTGGACATCCCCCACCCCCTGAACACCTCAACCTCTGGGACACCACCCACCCCATGGACACCCCTACCTCATGGACACCCCCAACCCATGGACACACCCACCCCCTAGACACCCCTGCCACCACCCCTGCCCTGGACACACCCCTTGGACCCACTCTTTATTGGATATCCACCTGGAAAACCCCATAGATAGCTCCCCACCGGATGACACCCCAACCCCTGGATAGCCTCTACCCCTGGATAGCCCCAACCCATTGGATAACCCCCCACCCCCACTGGACACCACCTGGACACCCCCGACCACTTGGACATCCCCCACCAGCCATGACACCCACACATGATACACATCCCCACCCCTTGGACACTCCAAACCCTTGGAGATCCCCCCTACCACCTGCTAGAGTGCCCCCACCCCCACCCCCACCATCTTGGACACCCCCACCCCCTACATAACACCAACACATGGAAAGTCACTAACCCAATTGATGCCCTACCCAATTGAAAATCCCACCCTAAACACAAACCTGTCCCCAGGAAACCCCCACCCCTATGACATCCTCTCCCCCTTGGACAACACCCACCCCCCGGGACAACCCCCACGACCCCACCCCACCCCCTTAACAGCCCCACCCTCTGGCCACCGCCACCCCCTTGGACAATCCCCACTCCAACTCCCCCGTGAAACACCCACCACCCAAGACACCCCCAACCCTAGGACAACCCACCCCTTGGACACCCTCTCACCCCCTTAGATAGCACCCTCCCCCTAGAAATCCACCCCACCCCCTGGACACCCCCACCCCATGACTCCCCACCTCCTTTGACTCCCACCCACCCCTAGACAATCTCCACCACCTGGAAACCACCACCCCAACCCCCTTGGAAACCCCCACCCCCATCCCCGAACACCACCACTCCCTTATAAATCCCCCACACCCCCGGAAATATAATATTTTTTATGACACTTATCCTATTTTATATCTAATTACATGTGAAAAGTAATAATAAATATTCAATCAAGCTGATTTCGTCTAGAATCATCCATTCCTATGAATTCAATTCATAATTCATATCATTTATGGATTATTTTGTATTATTTATTAGTCATATTCAGTGTTCCATATTAGTTATATGCTCTTTAGAGTGTCATATTAGTCAATTATCCATATTCTTTATACCATATTTTGAA
Organism: Viscum album; assembly: GCA_963277665.1. NCBI lineage: Eukaryota > Viridiplantae > Streptophyta > Magnoliopsida > Santalales > Viscaceae > Viscum > Viscum album. The sequence goes on along the minus strand of OY728126.1, from coordinate 1,853,269,741 downwards.
TTCTATTTTCTATGAAATATTCTCTCTATGTTATACATAATTAAATTATGTATTTAATGATTTATTAATTTAATACATAGTACATAATTTAGAATTCATAATGTAATTCATAATTCATTTTTTTGTGTTATTCATTCAGAATTCATAATTCAGTACATAATTCATTCTGTATGAATTCAATGGAGAATTTAATTCTAAATTATGAATTGCATAGGGTATTTTTTTTATTAATTAGATTCTAAATTTAATTATATTCTAAATTCCTTATTAAGTTCTTCATATACGTGATTATAATTGTATGTGCATAGGGGATTAAAAAGGGTGAGTCGGGCCTGCCTACTACATCAATTGCAGTAAGGCTATACTTGTGGTTGTAAACAATTAGTATATGTGTGAAAATTGTGTTTATAAAAAAGGTTAATAAAGCATTGGTATAGAATCTTTAATTAGTCTTGAGCAACAGTTTTCTGTGAACCATTGGTAGATTATTATTAGAACAATTTTAGAAGTATATGAATAGATCGAAAATTCCTTAATTTTCCACGACTATCAACAGTTGGAATAAATTTATAGAAAAGGTTTGTTGAAACCATTGATATAATCTTCATTCCAGATCTATATACCACTAATATACTATAATTGTTGGTATATTTATTTCCCCATGTCTAACAGGCCAACAGTTTGAAGATCTGTTGGTATAATTTATACCAACTATTTTAAATCCTTTACCAATGGATTGTAACTATTTGTATACATCATCATTCTAGAAGTGATTATTCCATATGATGATGTAATCAGATATGAATGATGAAAATAATTAATTCCATAGTCTCATTGTCATATTTATTAAATTTTCATGATAATGATATGAGGAAAGATCATGAATCTCATTTCACTATATGTGTAATTATTATATTTTTTCATTATGATAGATTTCATTTTGTGGAAAATATTTGCATACATTAGTTCGGATGGGTGAGCCTATAAATTGATACAATGCATTGGGTAATATTTTTCTCTTATTATGATTTTTTCATGTCATTATAGAATGAAAATTTTATGTGATAGAACTCTTACAACCATTTGTTGTTGCTATGGTGGTTATCCATTACTGAAGATTATGTCTCCATATATGATTCTAAACATTCTTTTATATCCATTGAAATATAACTGAGTATTCATTATATTATTCTATAATATTAATATTTGTGAGAATTATATTTTATGATATCATGTTTTAACTTTTTTATCATCTTCTCTTCTTCATTATCATTTTTATTCCATTACTTGGAATTTATCTCACACCTTTGGTTTATGTATTGCACAAGTAAACCTATGTCATTACAGGTGCTCAAAATTTGTTTTAATATAATTATTGATAATATATATATATATATATATATATTGATATATTATGAATCTATTCTTAAAAATATATCAGGCATAAATTTATTTTTTTTGGATTATTGGGACATTGGGTAAAACATTTTGCAATAATATGTGGTAATGTGTTGGGTCACAATATGTGGTTCGTACATGGGATAAAAAAGAATAAAAAAATTATTTTCTCAAGGATTTTTTATATCTATAAAACATGACATGAGTAAAAAAAATTCATAGAATAATTTTAATGTTAAATAATAAAAAAAATTATTTAGAGAAACATGACTATGGAATGATGTGCATGCTTTGCAAGAGACTTGTCAGCATTGGAATACTTTACTCTATTATTTTCACTCCCAGCCTCACTCTTACCTCCCTCCTTATACCATTCATATTAACCCCATATTTAATATTCAATATTTAATATTTATTATGTATTTAAAAAAATTATTGACCAGTGGTAGGGTAGAATTCATGTCAATTTGGGTATGGTATTCTATATCATTGATTTTTTAGGCATCAATGTTTTTATAAAAGAATAAAAAAATTTTTATATAATATATTTCCTAGATTTATTATCCTCGTAGAGGAATAATAACATCCTCAATTTCTATTTTTGTATATTAGGGTATGTGTGTTTATGTATTTTAATTTTCTTTGACAACTTAGGGGTGATTTTTTTAATCCATCCCCCATTTATTAGGATAATTTTTTTATGATCATTAGTTAACAGTAATTTTTTATTCAAACTGAATTATTTTAATCCTAATTAAATATAATTTTATAATCATTCACACATAAATAATTTTTACTATAAATATTTCATGAAAGTTGTTTTTTTAATGTCAAAAAATAATTATCATGTGATATTTGTTATTAAATTGAATTTTTAAATCATTGTTTGATTTATATGAGATGGATTTCATGAATAAGGGATTATGTAATGAAATTTATATTACTCATTTACATAGATTTATTTTTTAATATGTTATCATATTCTAATAAAATAAATTGAAATTATTTGATTCCTGATGTTATTAAATATTTATTTTCTCATAAAATGTGATGTGTTGGATTGGGTTTCGGATGTCTCATTTCACTAAAGGAATTTCAATGTTAACTGTATTTTATACATTTGTATTGATGAATATATTTTAAAATATTTTCTTTAGTGTGAGATGAATGGCCCATTTGTTACATTTTAAAATGTGGCAAATGGATTATAATTTTACTAAAATTGTTTTAAGAAGGATATTTCAAAAGGTTTGTTACTAATATAAAATTCAAGAACTATTTTACACAATTGATTAATCAGTTTTCTTAAAAATTGTTACATCATCAATATTATCCCCACACTACAATGATTATGTTTAGCCTGAAAGATTACATAACATGAGATGTTATTATGTTTAATAAAAAGGTTATTTTTATTGCTTGGTGTATATAGGTGGGGATATTGTTGTTATTTTATGGTTTTCACATTTGATTGATATGTGATAAATGATTCATTACTTATTTTTTCCACTTTTATATGGATCATAGGCCCTATAGTAAATTAATGATAGACACCTTCAATACTAGTTTATATTACACATCATATATAATTCAATCATATATAAAAATTCATGATACTGTAATGTTCAATGGGAGAGGATAAGGAGTGTAACGCACACGTTTATAGGTGAATAAAAACATCCATAGGCTATAATATGCGTTTTAGAGTTCTTCTTGGGTTGTATCATTTTTATTTTTTGAATTTCCCGACATTGTGAATTTTTTAATTTAGTGCACAATAGTCATCTATTTTTTAAAAATATTTAAATTATGATTTCTTATATAAGATATTAATTATCACTTGTTTACATTATAATATAATTGAACTTTTTTTATTAAATATATTTTTAATGATTCATGGATTTCATAAATTATGAATACTTGAGGTATTCTAATGTTTAAACCACATATTTACTATTATTTTTTTATATTTATATGATGATTCTAGAAGTTATTTTTATTTTCCATCAGTTTAAATCTCAAAAAAGAATTGAATTATTTTTTTAAAAATTAATTTTCAATTTTATTAATTATTATAAAATTAATATGTTTCTTAATGTAGATTTATTGTTTTAAAAACAAGGTTTTAGAAAAGGATTATTATTTTCAAATTGTAAAAATAATAATAATTAAAATAATGTAAATGAATATGTAATCTATTTTTTTATGATAAATAGAAATCATGGTTTTATGGGGGTGTTCTTGTATTATATATATTCACACATTATAACTATATGAATTTCTGTTTGTAGAAATGAGAAATATTATAGGTTAATGTTAGGGATTTTTGAGAAGTCCCATCCTTGAGATCATCTCCTCCACATTCACTCATAGATTTGATTCCATTGGTATATTTGAAATTGAATTTTGGGACACCAAAAAACGTCATTTTAGTGTAATTATTATTTTTACATATTTTTTATCCATCAGGTATCATAAATGACATGAATTGGAATAATTTATCTTAATATTAATTGAAAATTGATATATTTTTATTGAGTTAGATGATTATTTTTTATACCTTGGTAATTATATATTTTAGTTTATAAATTGATTATCTTTTATTGAATGATAATCTAATGTATGGATGAACCATGTTGGGAATCCGATAGAATTTTACACCATGTTTAATATTCTTTATCAGTCAAAATCATTCCTGTTATGGATGTTGGATTCTCTAGAACTAGTTATTGACTTGTGTGTATTGATTGTACAATTTATTTCATTCCATGATCTAACTCCAGAACCCTTATAATGGGTGACTTGTGATGGGTTATTAAAAAATGGTAAAATAGATCGATATCATTTATGAGATTTAGTGTGTTAATTTAATATGAAGATATGGTAGTTTGAAAATTAGAGGTATATAGAGTGATGTATCCAACTAGAACACTTATTACTAGACTATGTGTTTTTAGGGGATGTCGATAATGTGAAATTTTAATTTTGGTTTATTTTATACTTCATATCTGGTCTACTTTTATGTTGATGAAAGAAAGAAGACTAACACATTTGAATCATGGGTAGGTTATATAGAATTTAGACAATCGACACAAGCAATGTATACATGATACATGGTGATTTTTCATTCATTTTAAATTTCAATGTTATTTAAACATATTATATTGATCATATAGATTTCATTTTATTGATAATAATGATATTTATGTTATCTGATAATTATTTTTTCCCTGTCTATTTAAAAATGTATATGAATTGAGAATATTTACTATGGGTATTTTTTTTAATTTAATGATGTTGTTTATTAATTATTATATACCGTTTTTTGAAGGAATCATTTAAAATATTCTTTTTCAATGAGTAAGTATTAAATACATTATTTGATTTTGATGAATTATTCATTATTTCTTATAAAATATATCAGATTAATATTTGTGGTTTCCTTTTCCTGAATTTTATATTATATATGAAATTTTCTTATGTGGAACGTTATCATTAAGATTAAAATTTAATGAAATTTTGGATTTGAATTAGAATAGTGGAACAATTTTTAAAATTGACCAACATTTAATGCCATGTAAATGGTTTTCAAAAAATTAATGATGAATATATTCTTAGGTATTATTTTTTAATTGTTTTCATTTTCATGGAACCACTTCCATTTATGATGTATTCCTTTCTATTTTGTTTTCACAAAATCAAATTCAGGGTTTTTGAATGGAATTTAAAAAAAATTAATTGAAACATACATAAATTTAATTTCCCTAAAATTTGATTAAATGCTCAGTAAAAATGAATTAATTTATTTAAATATATATTGGGTTTGAGAAACACATAATCTTCTTACATATTGATATTTCATATTTTATATTCCAATTGAAACTAATGTGTTCATGGGTTTCTATATCATGTAACACAAAAAACAAAGAAAAACTAATAAATGTTATATAACTTTTTAAGTGTATCTATAGAATATTTTAAAATAATTAATATAAAAAAATTATATAATACATGTAGAAATAAAAAAATATCAATATTAATAGCAGTATTTCAATGAATGATCAATTAGTTTAGCGGAGTCACTAATCATACTAATTGAAGATTTCAAATATACCCCATGTAATAAGATATTTTATATTCAATATTTAAAGTTAAAATATATTATATGAAAAAATATATCATTGTTTTGAATAATGTTTGAACCCATAAATTATTATTAATTTCATTAAAACAATACAGTGATTGGAAAATAATTTGGAAATTCTTATTTTCCTATTAATATTGTATAAATTTTATATTCCTTTTTTTAATTATTTATTTAATTAATAAATTTTATAATTTTAATTATACATAAGAATAATCATATTTACATTCCTAATTTCAATATTTAGTTTTTATTATTTTTTGGGTTTTTTCGTAAATATTATATATTTAGGTGAAGATAGAAAATTCAATTTGTAACAAAACTGTATCATTATTATTATATAATAATGAACTAGATGTTTATTAATAATATTATTTGGTCAATTATTTGTTCTAAAAGATAAAATATATTTTCTTTAAATACCATTCTGAATGTATAAGTCCTACGATTAATATTTTCTTAACTAAACTAGTATTTTAATTGAATAAAACTATATTAATATTTTATTCTAATTAAAAATTATATTATGAAAAAATAATTACATTTACATTAATTAAAATCATATTTTATTAATATTATAACAATCTAATTATATCACCGAAATAAAATACATTGATAATTTTATCTGACACATAAATTTTAAACCTAAAAATAAAATTTTATCTAAAATTATATTTTTACGAATTTAATTACATAATTATATTATTAAATTTAATTCAATGTATATATTTAATCTTATTAAAATCATATCAATTTATGAATCTATATGTCTAAATTAGTTAATATGGAATGTTTTTTTAATCCATAAAAAAAGAGATTCTATGGAAAACAAATGTGTTAAAGCTATAAAATATTAAATTGAAAAAGTGTAAAATATATTGGTAAAGAGATCAAAACCGGTCTGAAACAATGGTAGATATTAATTTTAGAGATCGTTATTTACTCTACCTCTTCCAAAACCCATTATTTCAAAATTTTGAATCCATTGGACTTTATAGTGACTATTCATTATTGATTTTTATTGGGTATTAAACAAAAAATACATCCCATTTGACTTATAGAATGGGCCTCTCTCCAACCATTAAATATGTGTCCCTAAACATGATATTATTATAAAATAATTAGATTTTCCTTTCCATTTAAAAGTATAATTATTTCATTAGCTTCATGTATATATATTATAGCATAAGCCCACCAATCCCATGGGATCCTAAAGGAAATATCAAAGTAGTCAGTATGAGTAATCAATTTTACATAATGTCATTCCATTTAACATTTCTCGTATAATTATAATTATTTCATACATATATAAAAACATTATAATATTTTATATAATAAATTTTGTTATGTTATTGTAATAATAAATAATCATCATTCCCCTTTTCCCTCAATAAAATCCAAAATGATATCTTTGTGTTTGAGAACTATAACATCCATTAGGTAATGTAATAGTCTATCATTACTGCATAAAAATGCTTGTTAAATATTAAAGAAAATGTATAATTATGATATTTAATCCCTAATTAAAATTTAATAATTATAAATAATATAACACATCCCTCACTTTCTATGAAAATGAAGTCATTACGCACAAGTACATGGAGACTAATGCCTTCATCGATCGATGAGCCCTTTTTTCATTTAAACCAATAATAGAATGTCATATTAAGGGTATTATTGAAAAAAATATATTATATATTTAATTATTTATTAATTATTTGGAATGAAAAATTTAATTGCATAATAAATATATAATCAATAAACAATCATCATCTAGTCAATCATTTAAAAGAAGTGTACAATAAGGGGAAATCAATTTATTCATATTTTTTAATATTTTTATATCAATTACATGATCATAAAATCCCAAAAATTATTATATATCACACTAATAGAAATTAATATAAAAACATTTATCTTGTAGAATAATATGACAACTAAACCCCCACATAATCATCAATTATTCATAATATATTCATGTTTGTTTCATCTAATCCACCTACTTCAATATTGTGATAAATTTATATCATATATAACTGCAGGAAATTAATTACAAATATAATATTCCAAAAAAATTTAAATAAATACTATTTTTTGAAATAAAATGGTAACATTATTATTAAAATAAATCATTAATAAATTTTTTATAATTTATCAACAATCATCTAATAATTTTTATTATTATCGATTACATCATCATGAATAATGAATAAAAAACTCATAAAAGAAATTCAAAACATCATAAATTATTATAAGACATCAGTAATAGAATATTTAATTAGCTGGTAAATATTATATTAGTAACTAAATAGGATTGATTCACCACTAGTATTAAATTAATTAAATTAATAAATAATATAGGCATTATATGTGGGAAGTAAAATCATTGAATTCGAGACATGATGAAATGATGTTATTGGTCTAAAATGATAATCTATTAGACATAATAAATTTTATGAACAATGATTTCCTTATATGGTGTACTTATTTCCCTTAATTGTAATTTTATCATAACTTTTTTAAAATTTATTGGATATAATAATTAAAATCATATTCCCTTCATCAAATTGATATAAATTTGATTATTTTCCCATTAGTGATGAATATTGGTAACTCAACATCCATTTATTGAGTTTTCAACATTCAATATAAAATATTTAATATATGATGGGAACAATTTACCACTACTTTCATTATTTAATATTCACTCAAATTTTTTTTTTGTAGATTTATATTATGACATCATAAATCATTGTTTAATATTTCTTTCCTAATGGAATATATTATTTTAATGGTTTTTATAGCTGAAATCTCATTTTTTTGAGAAATAAAATTTTACCCATTAAATTGTTATTATATTATGGGGTTATGTAATGATTATAGTTATTTATATGATATTTAATTATATGTTATTTAATAATCCTAAACATACACTTGTTTATTTAATGAAAAAATATTAATTATTTACTATTTTTACATTTTTTGTTTTTGAAAAATATAATTTCAATTCATTAAAAAAGCTTCATACAAAATAAAATTAATTTGATATTATTATACTATTCATATAGAAAATATTATTTCTCTTTCAAGGATCAACTAATAGATATAATTTTTTTAATATAAATGGTTTAAATTATTTCACTTTACCTTTTCAAGAAGTTATTTTTTTAATGTGATATGAATGTCTTAGTTTAATTCCACTTTTAAAATTTAGTATAAATTATTTATTAATTTTAGAACTACATTTAACTTTTCATATTCAGTTTCAATTAAACTCATGGGGATTTATAATATTTCCACAACAAAAATGTTGATTTATATTTTTGATGTAAAGTTATTTCCCATCAATGATTTGATCCATCTCTACATTTTTCTTGTCTAACTATCTAATATTAATTGTCATAAGTTTTTCATCTAATGTATCTCCTTTACCAATTACATGTTTTTATTTATTAAGGAAATTCACATAGATAATCATACTTCCTTTGATTGGGGAAATTATTTTCGTAATCATATAACCCTTATCAACATGGTGGAAATACTAGAATCATTATCATCTTGATTGTCTTTTATTTACATCTACTATTTCTTAATGTGAGTGGATAACTATTCATTTTCCATGGTTTTATGATGTTATGGTTATTCATTTAATTATGCAAGATTTAATTACATGAATAAAATTGAAATATATATAAAACCCATGGTATTCTATTGTTTACTTATAATGTGTTTATAGAAGCCCATTTTTCTTTCCATGGGTTATTTTTAATACGAGGAAAAACAAAATTCATGTTGAACTCATTTGAATGGATGTTGATGGATGGATTCAAATATCACCCACTAATAATTTTTATAAATTTTTATCTCTCATGTGATAAGTATTCACAATTACATTCTAGTTTCTCAATAAAGTTAGATTAACTATTGTATCTCATGAAAACATCATTTCACTATAGGAATGTTTGCTGTATATTTGAAATTACTCATTGATTTATACTAATTCCTTAGACAGAGATAAGATATCTTGGTCAATAAGTATTAAACACTATTTCTAATTTCTTTTTATATATTTTTTATTTTATTACAATAAATATTTTAGGATTTTTTTCTATGGACTTTTTGGTATGATTTCTATTATGTTACTAGACTATACCGATACATTCAACTGATATTCGTGTATAATATTATACTATTTTTTATTATGTTTAACATTATAGTGAAAATTTTCTCATCTTTTCTTAATATTTATCTCATCCCATGTTATAAAGAAAAATAATATGATAGATGATTCTAGAAGATTCACTTGTGTGTATGACGTGTGGTAGATGTCTAAAACTAATTTTAGATAAGGTAGTTTCGTATATAGTGGTGAAAATATTAATTTCAAATAATGGAAATGATTTATATTATCTAAAAACATCATTGTTAACTCCCAAAATCTCAAATTATAATAATATACATGGAATGTAAATATTTTATATTTTTTGAATGATATTGTTATTTATGTGGTCATTCAAATATAGTGCCTAATATTTGTAGTTTTTAGTGTTGGATCGATGTTTGTGGGACTTGGGGATTTCATTTAGAATCAGTAGAGTGTTTATATTACATTATATATTAGGATAATAATGGGTGATGATAATTTAAGAGTAATAGATGTCATCAATGGTTTATAATTTATCTTTAAACCTAATTTACATGGTATATATTAAACCTTATGTTAATTAATTTAAAATTGGAAAATTTATTATGTTTATTTATTTAGAAAAGGTAAATTTAGGTAAAAAACTGAAATCTAGAATTATATATCGGAAAACATCCAAATATTTTGTTAAAATATATATTTTTTGTTCTATTAGAAATAAAATCCCAATCTGGATACTATATATGGATACATTCTCTTTAAAAACTATATTATTTGGTTATTATCCTTAATAGTGAGTGTTGGATATTAACTCAATAATCACATGGTAAACGATAAAGATTCCTAACTACAAAAATGGATTAAAATATACAAGGGTAATTTATTGGTATATAAAATTTTATTCATATACCTTAATGAAGTATTTATTTTCAAATTATATTAATGAAACTGATAATTAAGTATAATAGAAACTAAATAAAATATGTAGATTAAACTGAATGTATAAATGGATGTAATCTATTTTCCTTAAAATTGAAATAATATTATTGAGTTTTGAAGTTCGTATATCCATTTACTGTGATTTTAGTGGTAATCATATTGTGTTTTTGTATTGGGTTGAAATAGTATATCATAATTGGAGACGGTAAATATATGTATCCTATAAAAACATTGTCTTATAACTAAATAAGGTAGTATAATTAAATTTATAACAATCTTATTACATTATTCTTATGATGGAAATATTTTATCATACCCAAGGATTATTCATTAGTGAGTATTGTTTATAGAAAATATTATGGTACATTCGGAAATTTATTATTCTTATGTGAAATTGATATGGAATTCTCTTCTATAGTTTAGTAATAAATTTTTTTACATATATTAAATGTAATCAATAATATTTACAAGTTAATTTATTAAAATATTTTATTTTTATGTATAACTTTTGGTGATTAGATGATCGAGGTATGGATAACTCATTGGTTTAATGTATACTTTTTATGAGGTATATAATGATTTATTAATATTGACAAAATTGAGTTATATAGTTTTTATTTTCCAATAATTTATTATCAATGAAATGAAAATGTGATCCAAGATTTGTTTTGTCCAATCTATCTTTTTTTGGGATTATAACATAAATAATATTTTTATGTCTTTGTAAACTAGTGATGATTTCATTGGATGTTTAATAATGATGTTTATTTATATGGAATATATAATCCTGATGTGGATTAATTTTGTTGAAATCCATATGGATTTTGTAACACCTCGAGATTTTATGAGATATATTCTTTTTAATTTCTTTGATGTCTTTTATTGTGAACTAAACTAGAATTAGCTTGTACTATATGCAAAACCATATTAGCTTACAGTATACACAACACTATTATTGGCTCGTGTTACACACAATTTCAAGCACATTTTGTAGAAATTATTCTATGAAACATTAATTATAGATTTGGTTTAATGTATAAATGAAATAAGTTTTCATTTTTTTATATGTGACACCCAAGGAATCATCCACTACACATAGCCTTGACTAGGCTTTCATTACAAGCAATCGTGGCCTTCCTCGATAGCGTCTGTAGTATACAATACCTAGTATTACTAAACAATGATAAGTTATTAAAATATTATATAAACTAGATGTTATGAATATTAATTACCAATTTTTTAAATTTTATTAATTTTATATTTCAAAATGGACTTCATTTTTTATTCGGAATATTGAAATTAGCCGAGGTTGATTTTTTGGTATTATTTCGAAAACTTTCAATTTTTGATGAATAGTGAAAACACTGAGTTATTGGATAAAACTGAATTTTTATTTAAATAATCATTTTTTTAAAATTTTTTAGTTCAAAATAGATACATAATACCTATATATGTTTAATGTAATTCATTGAAGTAATTTTTAATAATTTTAGATATATTAAAATTTTATTGAACTTATTACTGTATTTTACCCACCTCCTAGGAGCATTTGAAAACTTACATAAAAAACAATTTTACTGCTTCTCTTAGTTGAATTTGAAAAATTCGAGAGACACAGTTGATATAAGTAAGTAAAATGTGGTTCAATGAGATGAAAATAATTTTTGGTGAATACTAATTTTTAACTTTTATTTACCACGGTTAAATGTAAATACGATAATTAAGGGTAAAAATGATATTATTATTGCCCAAAAACAGGTCCTAATTCTATTGGATAAGTGTAATTCGACCAAAAACAACCTTATGAATTAAATATTACATGTTAGGTCCACTAGTATTAGATTTGGACATTTATTATTATTTTATTTAAAATAGTTATAATAGTTATAATCTAAGTTTAATAACTAAAAAATTCTTAATATCGGGTTATACATAAGATAAATTCAAATATAAATACTTATTACAAATATAAAACAATTTCCTACATAATGGTATTTTATTTATATGTTTTATACATTATATAATTTAATTTATTTATGAAACAATGATGATGTAATTATTACCATATTGATGAAACATTAACATAATTGATATTATAAATACTCAAAAAATGAAATTTGAGACTTTTTATTAATGAAACTAATTTTATAGGTTAATATAACATATTATGGTTGGTTAGATGAATTTATTTATATCTATTAATGCTTTTATTAATTTAGAAAAAACAAAATACCAAATAGTGTTGAAATTGACATAAAAGTGTTTCTAAAACAAATATTATTTTATTAATTGATTTAATGGTCCTAAAAATATTTGTATCAGCCAAAAGACTTATATAACAATATATATGACATTAATGAACCAATTGGGGTTCTACTAGATGTTCATTGTAATTTTATTAACCATATAGTGTAAGAATACTAGAAGACACGGTAAAAGTTAAATTATTTAACATAGAGTTAAATCTAAATGATAAGGATAAAATGTTAACCTAAACTTGTATAAAACCTATTGGTTTAGAGGCATTCGACCCATTCCCAACCTATCCTAGAAATATGTCACTTTGGAGCCATTATAAACCGAATATGCATTTATTATAAAATAAAATTTTAAGTTTCTCATAAGTTTCCCCTCACCCCTCTAATAAAAGGGCACTCCCCCTTCTCTATAATTCACACCTCCAAATCCATTTGTCTCAGCCAAAACCTACAAAAATACCCTCTAAACTGACCTAAATTCATTTTGGAGGCCTTACGTTAGTCATAAATTCAACCTAAGGAGCCCTTTTGATCAAATCAAAAGGAAGAACCCGAAGAGGAGGTAAATATCCCACCACCTATTTCAAGTTCATTTCATCACCCACTTCATAATTATTTGTTGTTTCCATTATAAACTAATACCTCTAGTATATTATATATACTGTGATGTTATTATAAAAATTTTACAACCATATTAGTTGTTTTATCCATCCTATGAATGAAAAAGTCACCACATGTGTGTATGTACGACTTACCGTCTCCACGTCATGGTGTAGTTTGTTATTCAAACATTTAATCATTTTTATGGGTATAATAATGAGTATAAATAATATAAATAATAAATATAACATTATTATGATTATTTATATCTGATATACCATCCAATTATATACAATTTTAATATCAAAAGAATGATATTGTCGCTCGTGCGTACGTACGGACTACCGTCTCGACGAACGCGATGAGATTAATTTTCCATGACTAACCATTCAATTATGATTATAAATTATATATAATAAATAATCATGAATGATGTTACATAATAATTATACTATATTTATGTTCATATACTTAATTCCATTCAATTATATAAGGAAAAGAAAATAGTGTTCATGCATACGTACGACCTACCGTCTCCATGAAGGGTGTATTTCATTCCATTTATCGATCAATCATATATATTTATATGCTGAATATATATTATATATAAATCATGTTTTAAAATATAAAATTAATTATATCAGGATATAAGTAATAATATCAATAACAACAAGTCAAAACACGTACGATAAATGAAATGATTTTACCCAAAACGCTGCTTCAACATGGAATTTACCAAAGAATGGGTAATATAAATTCATATGTGAATCAAATATGATATCATAAATATTATTATGGTTATGTTAAAATATAATAATATGTTTAAACCCACTATACAGGAGTCTTAGAAACATATGTAATAAATTTGGACATAAGGTAAAGGATGATTTTGCAATCTCATTTTTATCTGAGATTTCTTAAACGTAAGTATTTAGTGGGGTTATATATTTCATCCATGTCCATAAAATGATTTTCATAAAGTGTTTAATATTATACCATGTATGTTTAAATTCATTTTTACACCTATTTTACTTTTAATTTGTGTTATGAAATGAATCTGTCTTTTTTTTACCATACATGGTACTTTTTGACCTTTCCATTAAAAGTATGTGGAGAATTTTTTTTAACTTATACAGCCCGAACAGATTTTTTACAGTTTCATAACGCCTTATTTTAATAAAGCTTAATCTATATGATTTCAAGACTATTTAAAAAAAACATTTTCTTTTAAAACTACATTGCATATGGTAAAAAATAAAATGAATTTGAAGAAGAAAGGATATTTTTCTCAAGAATTCATTTCAAGTGTTTTATCAAAATTATTTTCCATCTAACATGAAATTATTTAGTATGTTTATTTTTAAAGTGTAATGTCTCCATTATTTACATGGTTTGATTTTTCTTATGATGAATTGATACCCATTTTTTAATTTGGATTATTTAATTATGGGATGATGTTTATGAAACCCATATTATTCTTTGGGTTATATTGAATGATTTATGATTATTTTTTGGAACACGAAAGAATGATTTCATTATGCGATGGGTGAGACCTATATCTCCCTCCAATGCATTAGTTAATGATTTATATCTCATGATATAGTTATGGCTGGAATGGAAAGTTAATCCAGTTCAGTGATACATGACTAGAATGAGGAGTGAACATGATTCAGTAAAGGACTTTGTCCACTATGATGGTCTGGGAAGAAATTACTTGGCTACTATTGAAATCATATCATGTGCTTATTGTTTTTCAAAAAATAAATGTTTTATTCCACATGATTTTTTAGCAGGAATGATGTTCCATTATGATCTATGCCTTATGTACTACCATGTTTTATGTCATTGCTAAAAAATTTGAGGTTCAAACATTTTGTTAATGTTTTTAAATTCAAATGTATATGGTCTGTTTTATTTTCTCCATGAATACCCTTACTCAGCAGTTGAGCTCACCCTTTATATGTTTTATTTTCCCCAGAGTTTAAAGAATGGTTTTAGGTAAGAAAACAAAAGGGAATGATCTTTGTGGGAGATGTCTAAGATCTTTCACCATTTTTAGAATATTGTGTTCCAAGTCTCCAAAGACACTAAACTATTACTTTCCTTGGGTGTCTGTTTTTGTTATGTATTTGGTATTCCAAAAAATTAATGTAATGTCCATATACGTCAAGTGTGGTTCTCTATAGTTGGTATCAGAGTGAAGGTGTAGATAACCTTTGGAAACTGGGATGTGAAATCTTTAGTGATATCCCTTGAGATATTTCTAAGGTATGTATAGGGATATCCATAAGGTTTAGTATAACAATAGGTTATAGTTCTATAATTATTTTGACAACTTAGGGTGAACCTAAGACGTCATGGATTAAATAATGTGTGATAAGTTAGACATCCCATAAGTTACTTTTTATTATTATGTGGTTCTTCATTATATTAACTATTTCTTACACCGTGGTTTCAGTTTTTAGTTAATGGAGGGAACTATAAATAATTGGGTTGAAATTGAATCTGATGGAAAAAGTGTTTACTATGAGAAGCAAAAATATTTAATTCCTAGAGGGAAATATATTGTGATTATTCTAAATCAGTCATCACCATATATGATTAATAAGGTGAACATTATTTGTATTCCTAAGACATAAAATAAGAGGATGATATACTTTTAAGCATGTTATCATGGTGAGGAACATCGAGAAAGGAATATTAATCTTTCTACATATCAAGAAAAAGGGAAGAATAACCTTGACGAATACCACAAATTTATGGAAAGTTGTAATATGTGTGGGGAAAAGGGTCATAGAGTGACAGACTGTAATAGAGTTCAATGTATTATTTGTGGAGAACATGGGCATTACCCAACTCAATGCCATGACCTAAGAGGCTACTTCTAAATCGAGGAAGGACCAATTCCATGCCAATCATTGAAGTGGTGGGATTGAAGGGCTTATGTACTGAAATTCTAGAATAATGTTGTTGAGGTACTTTTATGGTATAATAAAATATCTATATACTAGTACATTGTTGTTTTCTTTAAGAATATGGTTCTAGTAACCACTAAAGTGATTGAATTTTTTTTTGAAATAAGATTATATGGGAATAATGATGGGATAAGGAGAAAACAATATGTTTGATAGTATTAATGAGCTCATGAATAGTATAAGGACATAGTGATATCATGGTTTGAGTATATAGAAGTTTTGGAATTTTGGTATGTGGAAAGAGTTAACTTTTGACATTATTCATGTTTTCACTAAAGTTCAATGGGTATTCATTTTTAAAGAGAATACAATATTAAGGTTTTCACTTGTTTGGAATGTGACCAACGACAAGATATCTCTTATGATATATGGTGGGAAAAGGAAGGAATTCACATGCTCCGTAGTTGAAATTACTAGTAATCAGACAGAATTATTTTGGATAAACCTAAATATTGTAATGTATTAAGTTAGACATAAGATAATATTTTTTAAATCTAGAAAAAAATAGATATTATTTCTGGAATGCTATAATAGTATAGTTTTATAAAAAGGACAACCCGTAGGACGTCCGACAACCCATCACGTCGAAAATGGTTGTGGGGATCGAACCCACAACCGAAGTTCAACATGCCTTTATCGCCATCCATTGGCCAACAAGATGTCCCTAATTTGTAGAAATTAGTTTTATTTTATTATGTGATGTGAATGATGATGTATAAGTCCATTTTATGAACCATATATGATTAATCTCACCGTAGATTGACTTATGTATATTTAATAATTTGTGCTAACCTTTTTATGATAGAAACAGATGGAATGACCTATATTTCTATTGCATGATCTTCTAACACTTAACAAATGACAAATTCAACTTCATTTTTTATGAGATGAAGTTGAAATTGTTCATGGACTGACCAACGTTGAGATTGTACAAAAATCAATTAATTATTTCTTATATTTCCAATTTTTTCTACTTTAGTGAAATGATATTGAAAACCAAAAACGTTGTCCAAGATTGTACCTTAGAGCATCAAAAATTTATGGCTTTGTGATTTTTGGATTTTTCATAGCTATGTTCTCTACCACTCTTCATCAGAACTTGATGGTTATATATCTCTTCCATATCCATATTATTAATATGTTCTTCTATGTGGAATCCTAGTTATGAGTTAATTTTGGTAACCATTCCGTTTCTTTTTTTAAAGTATGTTTTAGTATTCCTTTTTACGATGTGGGTTTATATGAATGATTCTTTCAAGTAGTAATCAATTTATATAATCTATTGTATAGTACACCAAGAGTATTTTTTACTATACACATCATCGTAATACCTTTTAGTATACGCACCACTAATCTTGGCTTGTGTTACAAACAATTTCATGTTCGTTTTGTAGAAATTATTCTACGCAACATTAAGTATAGATTTGGTTTAATGTATAAATGAAATAAGTTTTTATTAGGTTATATGTGACACCAATGGGAACTTTCATGACACGCCGCCCTAAATTGGCTTGCATTACACGCAATCACGACCTTCCTCGATAGCGTGTGTAGTACGCAATACCTGGTTTCACTAAACAACGATATGTTATTAAAATATAATATAAAATAGCCGTTATGAATATTAATACCCAGTTTTTGAAATTTTATAAATTTTATCTTTCCAAAAGGACATCATTTTTGGATTCGGAATATCTAAATTTTCATAGGGTTAATTTTTGATATTTTTTTGAAAACATTCAATTTAAGATGAATAGTGAAAACGCTGAGTTAATGGTTAAAACCAACTTTTTATTTAAATAATAATTTATTTTATTTAAATTAATTTTAGGTCAAAATAGATACATAATACCCATATATGTTCACTGTAATTCATTGAAGCCACTATATAAAAATTTTAGATATATAAAAATTTAATAGAACTTTTTACCGTCTTTTACCCACCACCTATGAGCATTTGCACTGTTACATAAAACTATATTTTACCACTTCTTTGAGTTGAATTTCTAAAATACATGAGAAAATGTTGATATCATTATGTACAATGTGGTTCAATGAGATGAAAATAATTTTTGGTGAATAGTAACTTTTAACTTTTATTTACCATAGTTAAATGTAAATAGGGTAATTAAGGGTAAATATGATATTATTATTCACCTAACTCATTTCCTAATTCTATTGGATATGTTTAATTAGACCAAAAACAACCTTAGGAATAAAATATTACCCTTTTGGTCCACGTGGAATAGAATAAGATATTTAATATTATTTTATTTAAAAAAGAGTTAAGATAGTTAAAATCAATGTTTAATAACTAAAACATTTTTAATATAGGGTAAATCATAAGATAAATTCTTCTATAAATATTAATTAAAAATATAAAACTATTTCATAAATAAATGTATTTTATTTATATTTTTTAGACATTATATATGTTATTTTATTTATGACACAATGATGATGTAGTAATTACCTTATTAATGAAATATTAACATAATTGATATTATAAATACCCAAATAAATGTAATTTGAGACTTTTTGTTATCTAAAATAATATTTTAGTTTAATATATCATATTAGGGTTGGTTAGATGAATTTTTGTCGAAGTAATAATGCTTATATAAATTTAGAAAAAACAAAATACCAAATATTGTCAAAATTGACATAGAAGAGTTTTTAAAACAATTATTATATTATTAATTGATAGAATGGTCCTAAAAATATATGGATCTTCCAAAAGTCTTATATAATAATATATATGACATTAATAAACAAATTTGGGTTTGATTGGATGTTTATTCTATGTTTATTAACCATATAGTCTAAGTATACAAGAAAACACGGTAAAAGATAAATTATTTAACATAGAGTTAAATCTAAATGATAAGGTTAAAATAGTAACCTAAACTTATGTAAAACCTATTGGATGAATGGATTTCGATCCATATCCACCCTATCCTCTAAATAAGTTACTTTGGAGCCATTATAAACAGAATATGAATTTATTATAAAATAATATTTAAAGTTTTTCCTAAGGTACCCCTCCCCCCTCTTATAAAAGGGCATCCCCC
Source organism: Viscum album (assembly GCA_963277665.1). NCBI lineage: Eukaryota > Viridiplantae > Streptophyta > Magnoliopsida > Santalales > Viscaceae > Viscum > Viscum album. The sequence continues at coordinate 1,853,250,212 of OY728126.1, read as the reverse complement.
TTCACTCTAATTCACGCCTCCAGAGCCATTTTTCCAGGACAAAACCTGTCCAAATACCCTCTAAACTATCATCCATTCATTCTAGAGGACTCCCTTTAGTCAGAAATCCAACCTATGGAGCCCTTTTGATCAAATCAAAAGGAAGAACCCAAAGAAGAGGTAAATATCTCACCACCTATTTAATTTTACTTAATATATTTTATATACTGTGATGTTGTTATAATAATTTCACATCCATATTAGTTATTTTATCCATCCAATGAATGAAAAAGTCACCACATGTGTGTACGTACGGTTTACCGTCTCTACGTCGGGGTGTAGTTTTTTATTCAAACATTTAATCTTTTGGATGGGTATAATAAGGAGTATAAATTATATAAATAATAAATATAAAATTATGATGATTATTTATATATGATATACCATCCAATTATATATGATTTTAATATCAAAAGATTGTTATTGTCACACGTGCATACGTATGGACTACCGTCTCCATGAACGCAAAGAGATTCATTTTCCATGATTAACCATTCAAGTACGATTATTAAGTATATATAATAAATAATTATGAAAGTTATTACATAATAATTATACATGATTTATGTAAATATATATTTCATTTAATTAATTTTATTCAATTCAATAAGGAATATAAAACATCATTCATGCGTACGTACAGCCTACCATGTCCATGAACGGTATATTTCATTCCATTTATCGATCTATACTATATTTTTATATGCGGAATATATATTATATATAAATCATGATATAAATTGTGGAATTAAGTAAATATGGATATAATTAATAATATCATGAACAACAAGTCGAAACACGTATGATAAATGAAACGATTTTACCCAAAACGTTGCTTTAACATGGAATTTACAAAAGAACGGTTAATATTAATTCATAATTGAATCATATATGATATCATAAATATTATTATGGATATGTTACAAGTTAATAATATGTTTAAACCCACTAGACATGAGTCTTGGACACATACGAAATAAATTGGACATAATTTAAGGGTTAATTTTGTAATCTCATTTTTATTCGAGATTGTATGGGTTTATATTTTTCATCGATGTCCATAAAATGTTTTTTATAAAGTGTTTAATATTATTCCATGTATGTTTGAAGTCACGTTTACCCCTCTTTGACTTTTACTTTGTGTTGTGGAATTAATGGTTCTTTTGTTTACCATGCATGGTTCTTTTTGACAACTCCATTAAACGTACAAGGAGAATGTTGTTTTAAATTATACAGCATGAATGGATTTTTTACAGTTTCATAATGCCTTATTTTCATGAAACATACTCCACAATATTTAATGAATATTTTCAAAAAATCATTTTCTTTTAAAACATCATGCCCTTTTGTAAAAAAATTGATTTTGAAGAAGAAAGGATATTCTACACAAGAATTCATATCAAGTGTTTTATCAATATTATTTTCCATATAAGATGACATTATTTAGTATGTTTATGTTTCAAGTATAATGTCTCTATTATTTACATGGTTTGATTTTTCTTATGATGAAATGATACCTATTTGTTTTATATAGATTATGTTATAATGAGATAATATTTATGAAACCCATATTATTTTTTGGGTTATAATGAATGATTTATGATTATTTTGTGGCACACAAAATAATGATTTAATTATGATATGGGTGGGACCTATATATCCCTCCAATGCATTGGGTAATGAATTATATCTCATGAGATAGACATGGCTGGAACATCACGTTAATCCGATTCAGTGATACGGGACTGGAATGGGGAGTGAACTTGATTCAGAAAAGGACTTTGTCCACTATGATGGTCTTGGAAGCAATGTCTTGGCTACTATGGAAATAATATAATCTGCTTAATGGGTTTCCACAATTTCATGTTTTATTCCCTGTGCTATTTTAGCATGATTGATGTTCCATTATGATCTATGCCTTATGTACTACCAATTTTTATGTCATTGCTCAAAAATTTGATGTTTAAAGATTATGTTCATATTTTTAAATTTAAATGTATATGGTTTGTTTTATCTTCTCCATGATTACCCTTAATGAGAATTTCAGTTAACCCTTTATATGTTTTCTTTTCCCCAGGGTTTAGAGAAATATTTTAGGTATGAAAAAAAGTGAAAGATTTTTATGGGAGATGTTGAAGATCATTCACCATGATTATAGTATAGTGTTCCATGATTCCAAAGAGACTAAAAAATTACTGTCCTTGGGTGTCTGTTTTTGTTATATATTTAGTATTCCGCAAAAGTAATGTAATGTCCATGTACGTCAAGAGTGGGTCTCTACAGTTTTGGAAATGGATTATTTTAAAAAATATATTATATTGATATATAAATACATGTTTATATTATTATACGAATGATAAATATTGTTTATAAAATTATTTTTATAATGATATAAGAAAATAATATTTTGTAGATATTATATATTATTTTAAATATGCAATAATTTATATGTTTAGAATACTTTTAAACACATTCATTTGTGAGTAATAATTAAATTTTTGAGGATTTAATTAATTTAAGGGTGTAAAATATTAAAACACACTAATTTAAATAATATACTCCATTAGTATTTAATTTTGTAAATATAATTTTTCACACACACCACTAACCCACTACGATGTTCACAATATTATATAAATTTTATAATTAATATATAAAATGATGATAAAAATAGAATTTAAGGGTTTTTTACATCTATAGAAATAATAAAAACTTGTCCACTAATATATAATTTTCTTTGACTACAATTTTGTTAGTATAAAAAAATTATTAATAGGATGATTTATTCTATATAATATGATTCATTAAAATATGGGATTTTATGATATTTTTTAAATTTAAAATATATAATGGGTAAAAAATATTATATGAATAAATAACATAATAATAATAATTTTATTACTAGTATATACAAATGAAATTGTTAACAATTATTATTATAGAATAGTATGATCCATTTATTTAGAGAAAAAAATCCATTAAAATGAAAAATGTTATTGAAAAATCAACGAAACATAGAATTTCGAGGATACAAAGGTTAAAGGTACATTAATTAAATGAAAACAATGGAATGTAGATATTGTAATGAAATCTTCCAATAAGAGATAATATATCATTACATGAATTAATGTTATTCCTTATACCTTCCACTCAAGATAATACAGGGTAGGGTTAAGAAATAACTGACTGAAGCCTGCATGGCTAGTGGTGAGCAATGTGTGACACCCCAAACATTCCTCCACTAGGCCATTTGTTAGAGAACATTTTCAATAATGAATATAACAAAAATGGGAGGCCTTAGACTGAGGTACACGTATACACACCGACATCTCTAATAACCATAAAATGATGAAATATAAATACATAACTGATATAAAACACATGCATATATCTATATGTTACAATAATAGTAAATTAAATTTTCTAGAATATATAAATGGAAAAATACTATCCAACAAAATTGTAGAAGTCTTCCATACTACAAGAAGTATTGTAATTAAAATAAATGAAAAAAATATGTGATCCTAGGGTTTTCAAGATCATGCATTCTAAAACTAATCCTAGTTTACCTTGGACCCCACTGGACTACATGCCTTCTTCATAGGACACATATGTTGTTGTCATAGACCACAAAAGTATGGATTATAATAATACAATGTAGAATACATAGTATCACAAAACATAAAGCCTCAACAGAGTAATGTGGCCATAATCATAAAGTTAGTTCAACCATAATACAAGAAAAAATGATATTGATCCATATAAAATGAATTTACAAACTATGAATTATTGTATGGTCAGGAATGCACTACTAGCCTATGATTATTCTTGTAATTTTAAGGTAATTCATACCTATGCTAACTCAATATTTGAGACTAATAAATATGATAGAACTACCTTGCGGGGTTGTTGTCTTTTGGCCACACCATATAGAATTTAACACCCGAACATAGAATAGGTAAATACACAGATAGGGGATCAAACATTTGGCCATGCTTAGAGAATAAGAATCCTATCTTGAAAATCAATATTTTTAAGGGTCAATTCTTGTGTATGTTTTCAACATTGACACCAAATATCCCTTATGGGATAGAAGATACGATTGGGGAACACACTGTAGGATTCCTAGAGTGATTCATGAAATTCAATCCAAGAATAATCTCATAGAGAGAATCACATCCTGTGCATATGATGTGTTTCCCCATCTACCATCATAGATGTTTTTATGAAAGGAATACATAGTAAACTAGTACACACTGAAGTGAATAATTTCCCCAGTGAACTATAAAAAAGCACATGAAATTTAGTAATATTACATGGTATATCTTACATGCATTAGGGAAACCTCTGTGCTACAACCCATTCATATGCTCTCTTAGACATGAATGCGTACTACTAGTCATGACTGTGTAGTTTGGCCATACCCATGCAGTATAAGAGGATTGGGTTCTAAGTGGATTGTGAGTATTGCACAATTTTATTGTACTCTAATAATGATTGTGTACTAGGCTAGGTCTGTTCTCATGTAACCAAATTTTACACACAAAGTCTATGATGTAATTTCACATGCTATGTGATATGTCTCTCTATTTTATAACCCTAACATTATAAAGGCGGTTACACATTGAGGGTTCATCATATGTACGTGTCTTGTTGTCAGGTTTTTTTCACCAAACCCACTAGTTCTTCATGTATCTTCAACCCATAGCTTCAATACCACCGAATCCACCCTGATCCTCATTGAGGATCTCGTATAATGGGATGATCAACCTTATTTTGTAACTGATGTCTAGAATTCAACCATAAATCCACTTGAATTGTGTCTCCCATAACATCGCAAAATTATAGGCACCAAACATGTAACTATATATCCTTAAATTCATCTCAAAATACTTCGTTGTCTCCATGCACCATTGTCAAATCATTGATTAAAATTCTAGACATGTAGAAATGATCATTTTATTCAATTATTGAATTCACAATGATCATTTTCCATATATTTCTCATACCAAATGTCCAAAAGGAATACTGGAAATGAACATGCGTAGAACAAGGTGATGAAACCACCAAATTGAAATGTGAGAAAATAAAAACTAATTTTTTTTGTTGTACATAATTCATAATCATAGAGTTGATGAATAAAAATGTAATAATCATAGAGACGTCAATTCCAAAATATATTAATATAAAAAATCTACCATGAATTATATAATAATAAAAAAATAAAACTACTAGAAGAATTATTTTTAATTTAATAAGTGATAATTGGAAATGATATTAAAACAAATCTGACCTCATGTTTGGGTTGATCTCTGATGATTAAATATTCTACATCTTCATTATAGTTGAGCTCCATTAACGATTCTAGAGAAAGAAACACTCTAGCAACATATCAAAATTCGAAATCCAATTTCATTCTATTTTATCTCATTCATTATATTCTCTAAAATCCCTGTGGTTATGTGTCTATTCATTGGATTTTTACATACAAGGGACTAAATAATATGATTAATGGCCATGGATAAATAAATAAATAAATAAATTATTTTATATACTAATTATATGATGACCAATTTTTAACCCAACACCCAACATCAACCATAGTTTTGTCGCCCCTGGCACAAAACCCAAGATATGGTCTAAATAATGGTCTCTAATTTTCAATCCATGACTCCATTATAGATTTTTAACTATATATTTGAAAAAAATCATGAACATGATTTAATAAATATAAAATTCTTATTAAATTGCTTAAAAGCCCTCTTGCCCCTAGAATCTCGGGTTAAATGAGCTCCTGTCACTAAAAACATTACTTATAATACAGAAAATTATTTCAATGGAATAACATAGTCATTACATTAAAAACACAGCCCGTATTTTCATCCAAAAAATAAACAATCATAATGAAAATGATGAGGGATAATGGGCTTGGATTTGGGTCTCCTACACTAAGGTAGCCTTTTGAAAATTACAATGCAGTCATTAGAGAAGAAAAAATGGAATCTGTCTCATACAAGGATATCTATCTTGGATATAATGAATCTCTATCAAATACCATGTAATGGTAGGATCATATTTGATTTACATCTCATCCATTTTAATAAAAAGTGGTTTGACATGCACATACCGCATCTATTGGGACATGTAAAGGACATCACATGCCCATTCTAACTATAACTAGATGGACATGTGGTACACCAACTCCCAAACCCTGTTCAATACCTTCAAAATGAAAATGTACCTAAGATATATGTTTCCAACCAAGAAAAAGAAATATAATCCATGATACGATGATACCCTTGGGAAGACCTTGTCTCCCACATAGAACTATAAATGCCTCCATCATTTTTCTATATAAAACTTATGGTGGCTTTGGGTAGACATCATCTACTAATGAAAAGATCTAAACATTATTTTTATATTTCTTTCCCCAACTCAATGACCATATGTGATAAAACCCCAAGATTAGACTGTTAGAATTGGGACCTATAGGTTATCCAAGAAAAGTAATTCAATGGTTCCATACCAATTGCGTCATGGAAGATGTTTTTATTTGAAAAATCCACTAATGGGATGCGATCCTTGAAACTAAGTAAAATTTTGAAAATGAAATAATGATGAATTCCCTTAAGAAACTAAATCATCTGCTTAGTCTAGCCATTATCCTTGTGGTGAAATGCCATTATCTACTAAAATTGAGTTTCCAATTCATCTTTACTACTCTCCATAATCATGAGTTTCTACGATAACCATGGTCAGTTTTTTCAATGAACTTCATGAATCTGTACTGTATTCTATATATTATAGTATCTCAATCTCGCAATTAAACTCCACTCTAAGATATCTATGAATATTTATAACATGTTTAGTCACACTACATTCTCCCAAATAAAATCATGTACATGATAAGATCAAGGGATATTTCTCAAAATGTCCATATGGATACCAACCCAAGGAATCTCTGACACCTCAATGGTATAATATAATCCTCAATGAACATTGTTCTCCACCATCACTTATAAAAAAATAAATCATTGTGAGAGAATGTATTCTACACCCTTCTTCATTACTCATTATAAAAACATGTGTTTTAGGATCTAGTACATATGAACCAAAAAAGGATGTAAAAATAGTAGGGATAAATTAAACAACCCAAAAAATCCTTTAAAAACCTAATTGGTTCCACTATACACACATTTAAATTTATCAAATTCCCCTACAATAAAAAATGAACAAGGAGTATATTGATTGGATATCTAAAAATTAAAGGACTCATAGTCAGTATCTCTAATAAAAGTCTCTATAACACAATGTAGATGATGAGGGCCACTAACCTTTTATATAAGGTAATATGAACCATCCATTTCCACTTTATAAAACGTTAGTAAGGATAAATTCATTGATACCTCCCTCAAAAAAATGGTAACAACATCTCCTCAGATCAGGGGTTGAATAAATATGCCAATATGGTATCGAAATTCTAGAACTATTGGAAATCAAACCAACTGCTGCATTAGAAAATAACCCGATATTGTCCATAAGGAATCATGTAATACTACATACTCAAATACCACCAATAATAGTCCCAAGAAGGGGGCTCTGACCAACCTTTGTTGTGACGCCAGAAATTTACACTAGAACCTCTCTATCCACATGAAGGTATTCACCATTTAGTTAAAATCATTCAATTTTTCCAAAATCCTATTGAAATAATTTATTAATAATAGATAATACCATTCCATCACAAGATATATCCTTATCTCATTCATGATATTGGGTGGCTCATATGATAGAAATTTCCAAACCATCCATGGTTATAATACTACTATTTATTATGATATAACATGTCCAAGAAAGTGGAACTATAAAACATAGAGTAGACACCTTGAGAGATTTCAATAATATTGGTGCTCCAGGAGTATTTTTTGTAAAATACTCAATTTTGTTGTCAGATCCTCTTAGGATGTCACATACTCTAGGATTTCATTGACTAATACTAAAAAAACTCAAGGAAGTGATTAATGATTTGGTTTGTGATATCTATAAAGACTATTAAGGAATTATTTTAGTTTAAATTAATCATCATGTACTCAAAATGTTTATAACTACATTTTAGTGAAATGATTAGTACATCCTTATCTCATAGTTAGAGATGGTCATAGTTTGATTTCAGGTCAATTTTTGAAAACCATCTATACCCCCTATACATGTCAAAGTGGTCATAAATCCTCAGTAGTGGATTCTTATTCTTCATGGACACTGGGTATAAGAAATTGTAGTCTAAAAACAACCAAAGAACACTTATTCATTCACGTAGAAAAATAGTGTGGCCTCATAGGGTGACACAATGAGAATGATAAATATCTTCAACTGTAACGCACTAACTATACATTCATCTCAAAATTCATTTTGGGATCTATTTGATATAATGGAATATAAATTAGTGTTTTCTATGGGGTTCATTTCTATTGAAAATTACATTTCGTTGTGAGGAATCAACCATGAAACGTCTTTAGGGAAGACGTCCTCACACTCTACCAAAAATATAAAAATTTTAAATCCCGTAAAATAACCTTATATTTAGGATATCATATCCTATAAATGATTAATCAGTTAGATACTCCTATGTATGAGCACATCTTTTCTATATGGGTATCTTTATCAACCATAATGAATACAATAATCCCATAAATTCATACAAAACAGTAACCTATTATTTTTGAAATATATTTTTCAAATTAACTTAATAATGTATATACTTTGTGATACATGAAGCCCATAGTTTATATTTTTGGACAAGATATACTAAGTGCATCATTTGATAAATTCAAAACATAGTTTAAAAGAAATGTGAAAAACTATTAAAATATTATCATTTATCATGATAGTTTTCACCCAATAGATGGAATGGAAAATATGAATTAGAATAGATAAAATAAAAAATATTATGTCTTAAACACGTATATATAATGAATTACATGCGAAATAATCAATTATAAATTACAATAGAAACAATTTTATAGTAATGGATTTAAAAAAAACTATTTTTAAATAAAAATGATTTTTTACATAATAAATTATATAGATATACTTTTGTTAATGATTTAAATTAAATATATAAATAATATATATTCAATAAATTTTTTATCAATAATAATATATATTTTCTAAAATAGAGATAATAATTAATACAACTTTATAGATAAAACTGTAGCTCTCTAAAAATAGTTTGGACGTGTTTTTCATAGTTATTTTAAAATTAACTTATGAAACATTTAGAAAAATTATTTTGAAACATTTAATTCATTTTTTAAATAATCAAGAAAAAATTAAATTGGAAGGAATTTTTGATAATTTCTTAATTTGATAAATATTTCAAAAAGTAGTGAAAATAATAGTTTTGGTTGAAAATTTTCATTTCATTTAAAGTATTTAAAAAATTGAAATTTTTTTAGTATTGTTTTAAATGTAAAATAAGTTAAATTATATATCTATTTAAAAAAATTCGTGATTTTATTATATTTTATTTTGAAATAAAATATTTTGCGTCTATTTAATAATATCACTTTGAAAAACTGATTTCTGATCGCAAATTTTGGATTGATTTAAAATTCAAATTTTCAACATCTGGGATTGGAAATTGGGAAAATTGATTCTATATTTTATATAATCAAATATTCTAACCTATTTTTTTTTACCAATGTTAGTTGTTAAAAAACTATACATTATATACCACATTTAACATAAAAATGTGTTTAGCGCGGGGGGACAAAATAAACTAGGGTAAGAATTACCCCAAAACAAATCCCAAACCCATTGGATAGAGATATTTATAATTTTTATATTTTATGATAGAGTGGCTTATTGTTAGTCTTTCTTGAATGTATAAAACATGGGTTTATTTTTATATTTAAAAAAATTATAAGTGAAAAACTCACCTCACTTATAAAAGTGAACCCCAAATCCTCTCATGTTCACACATGCAAAACACATTGTTCCCGACATGACCATATATAATAACATCCATAATTATCACCTCTATTCCTAGATGACCTAGTTCATTTATAAATCAATATTAACATAACTTTTGGTGAAAAAAATATGTTTTCTAAAGATTTGGTAACCGTCACAGCCAAGCCATTTATTTTATTCCTTCACCTGACACATTCAACTATTAGGATATCATGATTATTTCATAGAGTTAGTATCATCTATATAATGTGTTTTTTATGTAATTTTAATTAACAATAATCATAATCCATTCCAATAAATGGTATTTTAAATCATCATATCTACATGTGGTGGAATATTTCCTCACGAAATAATTTCATTACTTTTCCATCACCACATCCCATAGTAGGATATAATAATGGATAAAATGATTATATATGATATTTATGATATAACAATACATAAAGAATTATTATGTTACAAATAATTCATAATTTATATTCTTCGTTAAAATTGTATTTTCCCTAATGATTATGGATGACTACTTCCTAATGAAGCCATGTGATTCATTTACACAATACATATAATCTAATTGTAAGGACCTATGACTTTTATGGAATGAAAATTTATGTGTAAAATTAATTTTTTTATATTATTATAAGAAGTAAAATAATCTTTTCCCCCTATAATATGATTTCAGATATTTGTTTTGACTTCAATATTGTTCCTAGAATATAAGTTTTTCTCTAGAATATTAGTTTAGTGGAATAATGAGCGGTTAAATTTTTTCAAAATGATTAATACTTAACTTTTAATTAATAACATTTTAATTTATTTTTATATGTTAATTAGTCCATATATTTTTAATAATGCACCATATTGATATTATGTCTCTTCCACAATGCCTGGAATAAAGATTTTTTTCAAGGTGAAGGGTAAACTCATGTTGGTTCATGGGGCCGACAAGAGCCCAATTTTGTATTTTATTTTTTTCCTTTATGTTGTTTATTTAATATTACTCCCTTCCCACTTGTATTCTCATGAAAGACCATATATAAGATCTTTAACTATTACTGAGGGAGTATAGGGGGAGGTATTCAGAGATAGAGAGGGACAAGGGAAGATAGATTCCCTTATAGAGCTCATGAGGATCTAGATGGTCACACGATAGTGGTGGACCCTTGAAATTGGTGAAATGTTTATTGATTCATCCCAAAGATAGTCTATTTATATAATTTCTCACAAATAAATGATTTTTTACCTTTTTTATATTTTCAACCCCTTATTTTCATGGTTAGGGACCCCAGTGGGTCACTCTATATCTTTCAAGAAGAAAAAAATGGGTTTGGCTTGATTTCATTGTATTTCCTTTTAAAAATCCCAATCAAATAGTGTATAGTTCGGGAACACAAACCATGAGTTATTACATTGTGGGGAATATGTTCTTTTTTAGATGTACATACCGTGCATGTGTATACATGCCTTATATTGGGACTGGAACATCTAGCTGAATACCCAGCCATATGGCCCGTGTAGGGGAACATGGTCGTATAGAGTACACAGATAAACCTCGTGTGGGTTGTATTGCATGTAGTTGTAAATGAATATGAAATATACATGGATAGTTCATTTGAGGTACACATGAAGGTACCCCGTGTAGGATACAGTTTGAGTACATGATCAAGATTCCATGTACTAGGTCATCTGCACCCCAAGTCTGGGTGAAGTACACACTCCTGTAGGGATTCAGGAGCATAGGTAGCGTACTATGGTATACATGTCATGTACTTCCCCGTGTTATCTTTTTAATGGTGTTTAAAAATATTTTAACCCAGATTCATTATTATACCCATGATTAGAATATTTTTTGTATATTTTTGTATTGATTGACTCGATCAAACACTTGATGTGATTTAAGGATTCTTATATGGTGTCCTATAAGTTTTCTAAACAGATAGGTTCGTCCACCTAAAGTCAAATATAGTTGTCTCCGTAGGGTTATACATTTATCAAAATGATACATGACCCATGTACCTTGATAAATGTTTATTTAGCTTTACCTTGGAGGATTTATTCCCAGTGAGATGTGACATTCCAGACTAGGCGGTCGTGAGACTAGTTGTTCCAAGGAACCTCTATTGTATTCTAATTCTTACGTATCACCCAAATATTCCCATATAGTATTTCTATATATATTTTCTAATATAGAGTGTCCCCTATTTGTATTTCTTTCATTACATTCTAGACCAAGACATTTAGTTGTAGGATCCCTTAACTTATATACCATTCTGTAGATCAAATGCTATAATCCCCTATTTATTTTTTTACTTTTGAAGGTCCTATGAATGATTAATTTTCCTAAGTACAACTTATAGGATTCCACGTTTGATGAATTTATAGTTTTTTGACAAGAGGGACCTATTTTTTTCCCTGATGTTATACCAAATGTGATCTACTATAATGATTTTAGGATGAGATGGTATGGATTTCATCATAGAACATAAAATGAATTTTACACCCATGGGGATATACATGTTGTAGTGGGATTATCTGTTAGACCACCATGAATATTCATTTATTACATCACTTGTTTAATCATGATGTACTGAAGTTTACCATGACCAGTTCATGTTTTTTGTCCAATGATCATTATAACGTTTGTTTCACCTTATTAATAGGATGAAAAATTTATTTTTGGGATCCGTCTTATTCATTTATTTGGATGCATATATTCATTTTTTTGTATCCAAATATTTATCATATGATTATGATATATTAGCATGTAATGCCTAATAATGATATTTAAGGATTATTAGTACCTCTAATGAGATGAGGATGATTGAGCTCTCTTAGTCTTTTGTTCTAAGGAGGATAATTATGTTATCCTAAATATGGTCATAGTGTCCCACTTGATTATATTCATAAATGATTTTTCTATCCTGAACAGTATTGATGATTATGCACTCCATGATTGATTAATTTACTATGTTATAGAAATAGGTCTTACACATTGGACTAGATTTACATGGAATGAGTGGAAGGAATTCCTACTGAATAACTATTTACTTAATCATCTATATATATAAGTAATATGTTTCTTTTTATATACTGTTGGTGAGTTTGGGTGAACCCATGGGTTGGGAAAATATTCATTTATGTTTCATGGCCTTCCCTAAGAAATTCCCAATGCAAGCTGATGTATTAATTGATGATTTAGATTATGAACCCACACATTTCTATAATAATACATGGAATAATAGGTATGATATATAGATCAAGGCCCTAGTAATAAGATGTATTGTTGATCAGATGTTATATAGTGTACGATTGTGTATTTCAGTCATTTATGTTATTTATTCCATGTTTTTGTAAGTATGTATATGAGTATATATATTTATATATATATTTGTGTGTGTGTGTGTGTAAATTTATGGGGAAATATATATATATGCATCTATGTATATATATGATGGAATCACATCTAGATGATCAGGAAAACAGGCCAAATGATTGGTTGTGGTCATGTTCCTTTTATTTATCTGTATCATTTATCAGTACAATTATGTCTTAGATATGATGATATCATTTCATGAGCTAGCACTTATGATAGTGGAATTTTATTTTCATCAATGTGGTGGCCTACTAATATTATATTATCACCCACATATAGGCAACTTATGGTGTATATAGACATTATTTAGCATTTCTAGTGAAGTAGATATGCTTGGTAGTTTGCGTGGAGACCCAGATTTTCGTGATCAAGAATATATCCTATTGTTGATTATTTTGACCAGTCTAGAGCAGCTTGGTAGTTTCATGGAAACTGGGAATTTGTTCTTGTGCAGAGTTAGTAGTAGAGCCCTATAATTTTATTTTAGTTTCTTTTATGTACATATTCTTGTAGGGTTGGTTTATTTGGTGAGCAACTTTGTATGTATGATGTGAAAATTCTGAATACTATTGAGGATTATTTAGTATTACAAGATTATCTATTTAAGTTTATTTATTACTTCTACACTCCTTTTATTTTCTTATTGGATTATATTTATTTTATTTCTTATATTTTTATCTCTATCATATGGTAATTTTCTATCAATGGACATTCCCTATGACCTCTATACTATTCGGAAGCCACTAGTAAATGAATATATGGGTTTGATCCCACATTAGGAAATAGATTGGGGCATCAATTTAGTGGCATATGGGTTTGGACATTTCAATGTGGTATCTTAGGTTTTTCATTACCCATTAATTTACTATAAGGGATTTGGTATACAGAATTATTATGATTGATATAGAACATATGAAAGATACCAATCTGGTGCATTGAGAACACATATTAGGTTACGAAATCCTTATTTCTATGGATATGATATTTCTACTCTAATATGCGATGTTACCATTTTATATGGCATTCCCATTGTGTAATGAAAATTTTATGTGTACGTCAGGATTTATTCTTGTTTTATGTATCTTGTACCAATGAAAATAGTCTATGGAATGATTTTGACTATTGGATGAAAATTACAGGGGCAGCTTCGATATAATTTTTGGAATGTTTGATAACATGTTATAGGAATTATTTTGACTGTTTCTACTAATGATAGAGTATAATTGTATAAAATTTAAAAATAAACATAAATAGTATTTTCTAGTGTTTGTTTTTTTTTTTGAATTATACTCAATTGGTTTATGATGATTTTATATAACATTCTAATAGATGGTGATGTGGATAAATTTTTAGATGTTTAATGTTGGGGATCAGGACTCAGTCCTTGTGTATGGGATATAAATTTAAACATTTAGTTGTATAGGGCACATGATGCACCAATTTTATACCCCTTTAGGTTTTTTAATTTTTTTTTTACATTTCAATAACAACCAATATAGTGATTTTCTACATAATATGAAATGACATAATACTCAAAAAATAATTGAATATGGTTATCTAATAAAATAAATGATTTTGATATTTATGAACATTTAATTAATTGAGAATTCAAGTGGATATTACCGTATAAAAGTTATCAATGAGTTTTAGTTCAGTGTCTATTCTAAATTCTTATCGTGAAAATCAGGGTGCCATTCCTGATGATCCTAGTTAGGATCAGGGCCCTATTAAGCCTATGTTGTCAATTATGATCCACATAGGTCTATTTTTCATTAACTCCTTTAGAAGGTTTTGTTTTTTCATCAAATATGTGGTTAGAAATTATTTCTAGTTTTGAGACATGATATGTTGGGCTAGGTGAGAGACCTAGAGTCTAATAGGTTGACTCATATAATTGTGGGAGTAAATTTCACTTTGATCAAGGGAAACAAATTTGAGAGGTAGGAATTTTTTATAATATTCCATTATAGGAATTAATCATTTTCATAATCTCATTTTAGATCAATTAAAGGATGGTTATTTATATTTTCAAAATTGGCATGTTGATGCCTTTGGATTTTAATGGAGCCCATTAAGAGTTTTGTCATAAATATTGGACTCAATGGGTATGACTATCTAGTTTCCTAGCCTACTTGAATTGTATTTATATTCTTGCTAATGTAGTTATGGTGTGTGTAGATTATCTTGAATAAAAAGACGCCAACTAATAGAAAGTCATGGAATAAATTGGTGGTACGTGCAATGAGATCAATTTTGATGTAGAGTTGTAAGGGATATTCTTTATTTTTTATACTAACATGTCATATAGTATGTTCAAATTGGTATTAGTTTAATATTACGCATTATATTAAGAGTTAGGTGAAAAATTTACATACTCGTTACACATGTTATTGTTTAAATAATATATCCTTGAGTGTCCATGTGTGATCTGAGGACATTTGTTTCAAGAAATTCTTTGGGCATAGCATTGCAACGACTGTGATGAAATGAGAATGTCTCACCCTGGTATAGGATACATTTGAGATTAATTTGGTGTTGTGATATGGTTGACTAGTGGTTGATCCTAGATAGTCATTATCCCAAGACATTATTTCAAGGGTTGGTAAATTATGGAATAATATGTAATGATGTGTGAGTGGCTCGAAGGGAGCTATATAGTCCATTTAATGGAATCTTACATTTCTCATAGTTACATACAGTCATGCTCTATAATGACATCATACAGATTACATCTAGAGAGTGTAATATCTTTGATGAGCGTCATTTATTTTAAAAAATCATTGCTAATGGTGGTGAATATTGTTGAGGTCTCTCTTGAGGAGGGGTTAATGGTAAACCATACATTGGGGAATTCCTCTATGGCTATTTTGGATTGTGTATCCTCATTTTTCATTGAAATTAGAATATTTGTGGGCTTTTGATCTTGGATTTTGGGTTTGATAATGAAATAATGGTGTTCTAATGGTGGGGAGTACCATATCAATCATAGTTATGTGTCTCCAATAAATGAGATGGCAGCTCACCTGGTGAGACTCATCGTTGTGTAGTTGAGAGAGATATGTTTTTATATATTCTCAATTTTAGTTAATGTATATGATTTCCAACAAAGGTTTCTTTGGGATGAGATAGTTCATAATGAAGAGATTGATTTGACCCATGTCTTTCCGAATTGTAATATTGTGTATAAATTTGAGTTTTTAATTTTAGATGCATCTTATGTGGTAAAATGGTCAATTTTACAAAGCACATGGTCTCTAATAATTGTATATACTACTCATTTTGTCTTGTAATTAGGATTTCTACATGAGGATATGAGTTTATGGGAATTTTCAAAAAATCAACTTTTAGGGGAATGATTAATATTTAGTTTTTAATTAATTAAATATTATTTTTTTTTCATTTTCATTCTTCAACCATATCATTTGATTGGAGAATCGAATTTATATATCATTTTATCCATTGAGATGGGAATGGGGTGTTTTTCCATGGTAGGGTATGAAATCTGGTTGGAGACGGCGGTTTTGTTGGGATTTTTTTTCCTTTTATTTTATTTCTTTTCATATTGATTTTTATTTTCAAATTTCGCCTATGTATTCATGTAAAATAAATTCCATGGGTTTCTCTAATGTAGAATAGATAGAAGAGTGTGTGTGAGAGAGAATGAAATAGGGAGAGGGGAAAGGGGTTCCATCATATAGCTCAGGAGGAGATGGATCATCCTATAGTTGGAGTAGACCATAAAAATGTGAGAATGTTTTGTGGATTCAACCAATATGTATGATGTTTTTATGTTTTTTCATGAAAATATATAGATTTAAATTTTAATGCTATAAAACCGTTAAATTATTTATTAAGTCCCATAGTTGGTCGATCATTGACTTTCAAAGGGAAAATGAGGTTTTGGGCCAATTTGGTGCGTTAACTTTCAAAATATTTGATCATAAAGAATGTAGTTTTTTATAAAATATGGCTTGATATTCCTGTATGAGTTTTTTTATATTTTTATAAGTACACACTGTGTATGGGGGACACATTATATGTAATATTAATTGGTTGTGTATCTATGTACCAAGATTGATATTCTATGTAAGAGTACCTGGCCTTGTAGAGTACACAACCAGTCCTTTTGTCGGTTGCATACTATAGAGAGGTACATGGGAAGTTTAATTACATGTCAAATACATGTGAGGTACTTGGAATGGTACATTTTTAAGGGTACACATTACGTAAATGATCTACAAGCTATCTTTTTGGCCTTTAAATTACATTTCTATCTAAAGTACATGCCTATTTGGGGATTTGGGAGAACAAATTGTGTACTATGGTATGCATGTTGTGTACTTCCCCATTGTAACCCTTTTAAGGTTTTTTTGTATCTTATCCCCATGATTTTAAATTGGATCCCTTAGTAGTCTATATAGAGTGTTATTATACACATATCGTGGTGGTAAAACTTATGAGGTTATTTAAGGGGTCTAGGTAGGTAATCTCTGCTTTTCCTAAATATGGAGGTTTATCATTTGGTAATAGAATATAGTTGTCTCATGAGAGAGATAATATGATTTGAGATTAGTCATGAGCTCTCTCCCATGAATTATTTTTTTGTATAATATCCCTTGAAGATGTATTCTGTGATATATATTCCCTTCAGGCCATGGAGGATGTGGTACTAGTGGTTATAAAGATCCACTATAAGATTCTTCCATATATGTATCGACCAAGAGAATCTGATATATGATGACTTAATCTTTTCATCATTACTGGGGGACCCCATTATGGGATTCCATTACATACATTACCGACCCAGTAAATCCCTAGTAGGATTCCTTTTCATATATACCATTCCAATGATCCTATGTAGGATTCCTATTCTTCTTAAACTTCTTTTTTGGGGTCGCATGTAGGAAACCATTTCATATTTACCATTCATAAGATTGTAGGTAGGATTACTGTATAGTTTTTTTCACATGAAGGACCCCATGGGTGCCCAACATTTAACCAAACCATAACTAGAATATATAAATTTTGTAGAAAGGGTAGGGGGTGTCACCATAAGACCCCTAATGAACATGGAACCCCATGTGTGTATAGATGTAATATTTACTTTACGCATTTAGACACCATTCCTCTTTATTTATAGAGAAATGTTTTTTTACTGATATAATGATTATTTATAGTAGTTCTTCCATTATTGAGTTTGATGATCCTAACGTGCATTTATATTTTTTATGATGCCAAAATATATTTCCTAGGATTATCTTTAAATGTTTATTGGGATTCCCATATGTGTATCCATGAATTTTTTGTAGGATCAAATGATTTTGATATATGGTCTTGGAATGCCTAAAAATGGTAATCACGGATGATTATACTCAGTAGATTAATGAGGATGATACCTCTCTCCACAACATGTTGTTTAAGGTGGATGATTACTATCTCCTCGATATGGGAATGGGGTCCATCATGATTATTCTCAAGAATTATTATATTATCCTAAGTGATAGGGATGATTACACTCTCACTGATTGTTTATACGAAAATGATGGACATGGAATTTTACGTCATTTGATACTCATGGATGGATACTCTCCCCATAGGGATAGAAATGACTCCCCATATCTGATTATGTACCTAGAGTGGTGGGAATAATGTATCACTTGTGATAGCTTTTTATAGTTCACCTAAAGGTTATGTCGTTTGGGTTTATCGGATTTTCAAGGTCATGACTACCAATAGAATGGTACAGAGGGATAAAAATGGGTTGGTTTTACTGTAAATGCGGGTCATGAGGTCTAATTGTAACAACCCAACCCAGAACCCATAGAACCAATGTCAATAACCATTAAATTTTCATTACATCAAGGAATAAAATCTTGAAGAATTTAGAGTATTGTGGTATTAGTAAAATATATACATACATAAATATTGTATTTAAAATTAATACTCTAATTATGACATTTTTTTCCAAATAACTTCAAGTATAACATTATTCCATATAGTATATCCCAGAATATCTTTCCTAGTATGATTATTATATTCGAAGAGAATGGAAACATAGTAAGGTTGAGGACAAAATATTAATAAGGGAATCATAGAGAATATGTTACAGTTAGTCTATGAGAAAAATAATTAGGGCATGGTAAATAAATCAACACACATAACATACAGTCAAATTATTGAGAAGGAGGTGCATAAAAAATACGGAGAGGTAATAAATGGAAACACATACCTACAAAATAACCAGATGAGGAAAATTATATATAGCAAGGTAAGATATTAAAACAAAACAAATTCAATCAATTAACTAAAAATGAAATTCATCCATATATATGTTAATGCAAAATATCATGGATAAATAATAATTGAATATGTATGAGGGAAATGATTAATTATGGGACATCATTTTTCTAAGGTAAATAGAACCAATACCTTCATGTCCTTTCAATTGAAGGATTATAACATTCCAGGTAAAAACTGATTTAGTTTGTAAAACCATATTGCTACTATCAGTTCCATTAACATCAATATTTATAACATACAGTATACAAAGTAGAAGGTTTTTTACATCATGATTTGTCCCCTTGAGACTATTAATGAATTAATGGGGTTTTAATAACCAATTTCCAACCCATAGGGATTACTATAAATTGTCCCAACCCCATTTCATGCATGTGCAAAAGAGTCCACATATCGAATTGAAAATATGACTTATCAAATATCAATATTGAATAATTGATGAAAATTTATCAATACTTCTCCAAAGAAATAACAAAATTTCAAAGTACTCACCATATAAAAAATGTTATATTGTTCAAGAAATATTCATATCCAGAAAACGTGATATGGATATTTTTGGGAAATTCAATGTCAATTTATCATCAGAAATTGAATATATCAAGGGGACTAAATTAAATCAAGGCTGTGAATGTGAATTATATCCTTATTCAATTCAATTATAAAACATTCATATAATTATTATGGATAATAATAATAAATTATTTATCAAGTGGTGTAACATAATTTGTTTTTGTCATTGATGAATGAGAATAATAATAGAATATCTTTTTTAAAATCATTTTTGAGGAAAATATATTTACGTATTGAAAAACCTTTTATTTGGAGGTAATTTTTTTAATAAAAGTATTTTGAAAATAGTATCCTTTTATGTATATAAAGTAAGCATCTGTTAAATGATGATAGGTAACTCTATAAATTCCATATGAGGTAGAAAATTCCTTTTTCATGGTAAAAAGGACAGGAAAATTCCATGTTTGGAAACTGACTAAAAGAGTCCATTTTAGACATTAGTAAAAGAATAAAAAGGGTATAAATTTAATTTCCAAGTCATTTTAAAATTGTGAATATAATTTTTGGATATGTTTTATTAAAACATTGTTTTCAGATGAAATAAGAATCTCTGACTAAAGAGAGATATGAAGTCTGATATTCAAAGAAAATATTTTCTCATACATTTTGAGTAAAAAGAGCAGAAATTTTGTACTAATACTTGTATGAGGTCTTGAATAACCAAATAAGAATAAGTTGAATGGTATATTGAACAATATTAATATAACTTTTACAAATGTAAATACCATTGAAATTTCATTTGTATTATTCATAAGGAAAATAACCATTCAACATTCCAAAGTGTCCCATATTACATTGAATCATTTTAAATAATTATCCTCATGAAGGATAAAAACTAAATTAAATTTATAATGACATTAGTGAAGGTAGATTCACGTAATATAATTTAAAATGGTAGTATATACAGCAAAAAAAAAGTAACATAGTTCATAAAAACATATTAGTATAAATTAAATTTAAATTGATGTATAATCCATTACATTGCATCTGATTTGATATGTGTGTATTCATATTCATGAAAAAAAATTTCTTAGTTATTAACATTCTTGATAAAAATTATCATGTTTATCATAAATGTAATTTCACTTATTACCAAATCATATAGAACCAGTTACAAATTCTATTTACGTAAGCTGTTATGACTAAATTCGATTTATGTGTCAAAAAAAACATTTATATATCTATTATAGTTAATGGTATCACTATATAACATCATATAAATGATAATAACAAATAAATATGTTTAATCAATAATTATAATTCTAAAAATATTTATTGAACATTTTTATGAAATTCGAGTCATTGTTACAAACATGGAGAAGGTAGGACACACGTATATCGGAGTAACATTTCCATTTGTAATCATCATTATGAAAAAAGGTAAGTAAAATAATATCATTATAGAATGATATAATTATTCCTATTTGTTGGAAAACACTTTTTGGTTTAAACCAATGGGAATTCTTGGATGGATTTCTACCAAAGGGGAGACATCTAGGTTTTGGGTAAGGACTTTTAGGATATATTTGGGATGATTTTGGTTGATCCAATGTGGATGGATATGTTCGAAAATTTTTTAGGAGAGGATAACTATTTATAGTGGAGGAGTGACACACTTGTAAATTTTGGGAATGTAAATTCCACCAATGTTTGTACTCTTGAATGTGGATTCAATAATGGTCCACATCTGAGAAAGGAGAGGATATGGTCAAAATATATCCATACAATTTATTTTAGACAATTTTATAGGTCATTGATTCCTATGATTATGATTTAGAACCATGATAGGCTTAATTTTACCTTAATGGATGAAATTAAATTATAATTACATTCACAAATATTTTTGGTCAAAAACTAATTTGAGTACATTAGAAATTATAAATTATATGAATAAAAATATTTCATCCAATTTTCTAAATTCCTATCAATTAAATATACGGAATTAATTTAAATTTAATCCCATTGATGGGACAACAATGCAGGTTTTTAATATAAAAACGTTCAGAAGTTTTCTATAATTTCCTTTCAATTTCAAAGTGTAATTTATTAAAATGAACAACATTTTCTCAATTGATAAAAATATAAACTAATATAACAATAATTAAAATTTAAAATATGATATATCCTTTAAAATAAATTATATGAAATATTAATTTTGAAAAAGAATTCATTATTTTTTCACTTTTAATTTAAAAAAGAAATTTATAAAAAAGAAAAATAAATTCCCCTTAAACAAAATTTTATTTCTATTTAAAATATTAAGTATATTTTTACATTCAAGATTCATATATGTTAAAAAAATTGGATTTAAAATAGGCTCTCTTTTAAAAGGTTGTAAATGTTCCATAAAAAAATTTCATATATTATGCGTACAATTGGGTTTCTTTGAATATTTTGCTAATCAAATCTATTGGATGAATGAAATAATAATTTTATTGAATAAATAATAAATATATTAAGATAATATCAATCAATAATTATAATTATATGAATTTAATATGATAAAACAAATTTTTTATAAAAGAATAGTTTTCTATGAAAACATTTCCTTTATAATCAATTAGTTCTTACATTAATTTATAATTAATTACTAACCAATTAATTATTTTTATATTATTTTAAACCATGAATTTTCATAATTTATTTAATTCTATTCAGAACCTCAAATTTAATGGCTAGGTTATATTTTAGTAAATTAAATAATAATATTCAAATAACATATTTTTGTTTACTGAAACTCCGTCTTACGTGTAACGCACGCCATTAATGAAACATGTTTTTCTTTGCGATCTATTCCATCTTAGTGTAACATGAATTAAAAGTTACAAAATATATTTAATTTATTATTAATATTAAATATATTACAAATTATGGGTATATTATATTCATGTATTCTCTTGGGGTCTCATTTCATACGTGCCATCAAATACAATGTTTCTACAACAGGTTATTGGGGTATTACGTTCATCCATCATTTATTAAATTACATACAAAAAGTTTAAACATGACCTTGGTAAAATATTTTTTGATATTCCTAATGTTAAATTATCACCTCAAGAAGAAGGATTATGAAAATTCCTCATTGAAAGGGAAAATGGGAATTAAAAAGGTCATATGGAATAACATATAACTAGGTCTATAAGTTGTATAATATTACTGTCATGTTGAAATACATATATAGAAATAAAGAATAAATATTTATAGGGAGTGATTTTGGTTATCAATCACCAAAAAATCAATGATAAATGGAATTTTGAGGACCAAAAAGATGTAAATCTATGATGATTTAGAAGACAATTGTATTAACAAAAATTAATCCATTTGGAAATTTTTTTTAAGATAATATTTTTAATACAAAGAATTTTTTTATTTTGATCTGTGAATAAGGAATTATAAATTGGTGGTATATTTCTATAAAATTGAACCTTTTTTTAGTGGTTATATCAAAATCTATTTCATACAGTACTTCAGGAAATGAAATTGAGAAAAATTACTTTCATTATCAAAGAACTAAATTAAAATATTAATATAGCATAATGCCCATAAAATATTGGAATGTGAAAATATTTGTCTCTAACTATTCTCTAAAGTCAATATAGTCAATAAATTAATCTCTAAAACTAAAAATATACACTAATAGTTCATCATTAATTGTTATTTTTTTAACTATTTAACTATAAACAATGATACATTAACCATAACATTATATAGGTCAATGGTTGTAGTGAAACCCATATAGTCATTTGGTCATGGGATCAAGACCCATATCCTTTATGTACATGATGTGTTTTCACATATCATATAGTTTTTCGTTTTCTAAAAAAAATTAATGTAATTTTAAAAATAATGAAGATGGAAATCCTTGAAATAAGATGAATAACTAAATATCATTTTAACTACAGTTTCAATAAGAAATCAATACATAAATATATCATCCATTTTTTCTACATAATACCTTACCTGGTATAAAGATTAAACTAGATCATTCGTCATCATTATATATTCAATTTTTTTTAAATGAGTTATTAAAAATTTTGAATTATATGATGAATATTCTCACAGAGTATCAAACTAGATTATAAGTAAGGCATGTTGTTTGGTACTTGGTTACACCGAGTCAGGCCTGACACACCTTGTCAGATTTTTTACTCATGAGTAAATTTTTTGCTGAATGATATCCACGTGTATTATCTATATAGGATGTATTTCCAAAAAAATACATTATCATTATCTAATAAAAAATTTAGTATCTTGTTCTATGATTTCCCTAAAATTATACCTTATATTTATGCTATATTACATATGTTTTCATATATATAGTTCTCTTGGATGATACTAAAATTTATCTGATACCAACTATAGAAACCGAAATCTTGATGTAACATAACCGATGTCTACTACCATAACATTTTCATGATTACAAGAAATAAATGACAATGATTTTAGTTATCAAGGTAAAACAGATAAAAACATGTGTGTTGTGTTACAAATTAATAAACTAATTACAACAAATTTTTTAATAAATAACATTGAGGATAACTTTATTCCATCTTGTATATATGTCCATATCATTTATTGTATGCTTCTTGAATTACTAGCGAACTGAAACATAATAAGGGTGAGAAGAAATTCTTAGTAAGGGAAAAATATAGTTGGAGCAATAATGAATCAATCAGAATAAATATTATGGAATGGTAAATAATTGAACACACATACCATATAATCAACATACTGGGAAAGAAGTGAATAATATGTTTGGAAAGGTAAACACCTGATATTTAAATAACTTGTAATAGAAAAATATATATGTAAAGGTGAGAAATTGAAACACAAGACTTTTAAGCAATTAAATGAAAATTGAATGCATTCCTATAATATCGGTGAAAAATCGAATGGATAAATTGTAAATGAATATAAATGATGGAATTAATTAATTATTTGATGCCAAGTTTCTAGGAACATGGAAGAAGTAGTATTAAGATGTTTTACCAGATTGTTTATAATATTATGGGTACATAATTATTCGGGTTTTCAAACCATATCTCTACTATAATGACCATTTAGAAGAAATTTTATAACAAACTGGTTACAAACACAAACAGTTCTACAAAATAAATTATTTTCCATGAAACTACACATTCATGGAGGGGATTTCATTATCGAGTCCTCAACCTGTTGGTATTAAATTATATGGTCCTCATCACATTCCATATTTATCCAAAATATTCCTAAAATCTAATTTACATTATTTCTTATCAAATATCCATATTTAATAAAGGATGAAAATTTATCAACATTTCTGAAAATAATAAAAAGATTCAAAAAAATAGTTATGAAAAATGATATATGATTTAGGAAAAAGAAATATCCCTGGAAAATGATATGTATATTTATGGGAAATTCAATGTCAAATTAGCACAGGAAATCAAATTTATAATGGGGACTAAAAAGAATCAAGGAAGTTATTATGTATTCTATACTTGGCCAAATCAATTAAAACCCATCACGAGGAATATTAAGTATACTATTAATAAACTTTTTTTTATTGGATGAAAATTAATGTTTTTTGTCATTTATGAATAGAAATATCCAAAAATGACATTTTTGAATATCATTTTTGGGGGAAATTTCTTTTTATTTTGAAAAACCTTTTCCCTAAAAATATAATTAGAAAATAATTTCTTTTAAATATAATTAACCATTTAATCATAAAATGGATGAATCAAATAAATTATGGTGGGTAATTCCATATTTTCTATATGATGTTAAATGTACATTCCATTTTCATGATAAAAATGTTAAAAAAAATTGTTTTGAAATATACAAATATATTATTATTAAAACATTAGTAAGAGACAAAACATGTAAATATAACTTTAAAAAACATTTTTAAAAGTTCTGAATCATTTTTTAAAACCATTTAATAAAAGAATATTAGAAGAAAAAATGATCTACTACTAAATAGAGAAATGATGTCGGGTTTTAATAAAAAAAACATTTTCTAAAACAGTTTTATTACAAAATCTTAGTAAAATGGTAAAAATACCTAAAATAGGTCACTAATAACCTCAAGATAATAAAATTAATGGTTTTATTGAAGAATTGTAATATAATTTTCTCAAATGGGAGAACCATTTATAGATAACTAGTATAATATTATGAGAAAAATAATCATTAAACCCTCGAAATTTCCCATACCACTTTTAAACATTTTATATCACTGTAATCATTAATAAATAAAATAAAATTAATTATTTAATATTATGAGATTAAGGAGGATAATTTTTTATCATGTAAAAGTTATGTATATACATCTTATAAAATAAACAATGCGCATAACAACTAATAGTTAACAGTGGAATGTAAATTCAGATGAAATTGATTACCTTGCATTTTATTTGTATCATCTTTATTTATATTCTTGAATAAAAAAATTGTTAATTATTAACATTATTTTGAACCATTGCCATATTTATAATAACTTCTATTTAACAAATTGCCTTTTCTTTTACAACTTCTTAACCAATTATATTTATGTTAGGTGTTTTCAAAAAATCTAGTTTTTGGGTCTAAATTTTTTATACATTAACTATGGTCAAAGAGATAATTATATAATATATTTAGAATAATAATATTCATAGCACCATGCCTTTTTAATACATGTCATTTCATTACATTTTACATAAAAAGGATCTTTAAAGTTTAGTGTCTTAGAAATCAGGAACAATAAAACATGAAAACAATATAAGACATTCTTTTAATCTTCTTATAAGGATTTATGGTAAGATCATCTTAAGTTCAATTACTTCATCTCATAACCTAGAGACATAAATTCAAATGAATGTGTAAGTAGAATACCCAATAATGGTAAACAAGGGTATCAATTTTCTTGTGATATAAATATGAACATGAATAAAACATAAAGACATGAGTAATTAAAATATTGGCATATCATAATGAAAATAACATGAATAATAAATTTAATATGTGGCTTAAAAATTTTATTTAGATATTCATGAACATATCACCATGGTCCATCCCCAAGGTTTCATAAAAATTCACAAAGTTATTCACCAAGGAATCGTAAAAAATGTCATCTCTAGATATTAATTCACTACCCCATGCATTGAAGTTCTATCAGGGCGCTACCTAAATATGTCTTAACAATCATGTGAGCCACATAGTTCATAAAAAAATCATAAATAGCCCAAATAGAATCAATGAAATGGGTTTTGTGTCAAAATCATGACGTTTAAAAAGATCTTAAAAAAAGATCATTATCTCATTTATAACTCATGGAAAGGGAGTGAGGGTTATATGTATGTCAAATAAAGAATAAAATATATCATATTTATATATTTATTAACACCCATAGAAACTAAATAGGTATGGGTAATCACATAAATAAAATAAGATAATTTCTTGAGAGAAATAGATTGAAATTTTGAGACGAAATGTCTACAGCATAACAGCTATATAACATGATTTTAGAAAACATTTAAAAGAGAGGGGAAAAGGGTATCCCACTCATAAGTAATTCATAATAATGTATTGGTACTGAATAAGATCATGGTTTGAATATCTGAATGTAACACCACATAAAAATTAAACATGAAAAAAATAGAATATGTTATTTCTTTTAAGAGAAATTCGGCAGCCTAACGACGCCAAATAAATATTCATAAAAAAATGAATATACATGAAAGGGACTCTCAAAAATTAGAAATGAAATGGACATAAATGAGAAAAATATAAAAACATACCCTCAAAAAAAGAGGTTGAAATTATAAGACACAACATAAAGGAAGTTTTGACTTAAGAGAGGAGGGTGAAAGGATCCCATACCATAAAGAGTATCTTCGAAATCTTGAAGGCCAGGGCCTTGGGAGGCTTGAGGGAACCCTGGGAGAACTACATGGGAGGTAAAAAGACCAGAACATCATGGAATAGTTTTTTGGAATGAAATGGATGGGGGAAAGTCTTGGTATTTATAGGGAAAGTGAGGGACAAATCATTAATTTCCAAGGGACACCTCATCGGTGGTATTGGAAAAACCATGGGCTTGCACAAGTTATTTACCCATGGTATTTGCCACATAACACACCGCATGACTTATCATACAATTCATATGTCTACCAGAATGTTTACATAATTATTACATCCTTATTGATGTCATTAAACACCCGAAACTAAAAACTATATTATCACTATTAACTGAAAGTTCATTATTTTCATAAAAATCCCAAAAAATCACTTTAACCTAATATCGATACTATGAATTCAAAAATGAACTCTATTTTATAAAAATAATTTTCTATATATTTTAAATTTAATTTTTAATTAAAAACAATATTCAATTGATAAAACTTATACTTGACTAATAATTTATGAAAAAGTAATTTACCTATTTTATTGAATCACATTACATAAACAAGGTGCCTAAATTATATCAATACATTCTTATGTGAGGTTAATTTATCCATTTAGTAACATTTCTAATCATAAGAATAAAATCACTTTACATAATTACTAATCACTAAAAAAATTTGATCTTATTAGACTTTATATTTCTTACAGATCACAACTGTAGAAGACAATTTTTCGAAAATCATTAAGAATTATTAATTATTTAAAGTTTACATAAATATTTTAAAATATCATTTTTTATAAACATCAATAATAGTCATCTGATATTTATCTGACATTTTAAAATTCCCATACTGTACCATAAGAATAAATCACAATATTTATTTATCTGAAAGGATTACATAAGGCCGCTAATGTCTCGTTACATTGACCCTTATAACACCAGCATATGACCTATGAGTAAGGTGTGCTAATGTTATAGAATCATGGAGCATTTCGGCCAAAATTTCCCGAGTGGTGATTTCTATCAGTTTGAACTTTTCACGATTGTGATTTCATTCCAGCATCACACGATGAAGTTTGGCTTGGGTTTGGCCTAGGGAAAAGCCATGTGGTGCTACCACCTTCCCAAGATCCATCAGATGGGCTTTGATCAGCCCGAGACTACTAGGTGGGGATATTGAATCTTCTTTTTGTATTAATTAACCATGATTACTTGTATTTTTAAAAAACAAATTGTAACGTTAAGATTTTTGTTTCAAATTTTCATATTGGCCAATGGTCATATAATAGTAAAAACACAATGGCCTCATTTAATTATACTCTCTTCATTAATTAAATAATATAGTTTAGTTGAGTATACAATAAAACAACACAAAACTTTTTGGAAAAAATATTAATAAAAATTTCGGGTCGTTACAGTATTCCCCCCATTAGAAAATTCGTCCCTGAAATTTTTAACACATACACTCTAAAGAGAAAGGTTGTGGGTACTTATGCCTCATAGACTCCTCTGGTTCCCATGTGCCTTCTTCATGTTTTTGGTGTCTCCACAACACCTAAACAAGGTGGGTAGTCTTGTTGCATAGAACCTTGTCTCTACGATCCAAGATCTCCACTGGCTTCTCCTCCTAATAGAGTTCATGTTCCAACTGTACCACATTTGGGTTTAGTACATCTGAAGGGTCAGGTATGTACTTCCTCAAGTGTGATACGTTTAAGACATTATGATCATGTCCTTGATTTGGAGGAAGTTCAATACGATAGGCCACTGCTCCGACACGATAAAGGATTCTATTGGGGCCAATGTACCTATGGTTGAGCTTCCATATCATCCCAAACCTCATGATTCTCTTCCAAGGTGAAATTTGAAGAAATACATTGTCACCGATATAAAACTCCAAGCCTCTTCGACGGTTGTCAGCATACCCTTTTTTACGACTCTGAGCAGCCTTAATGTGTTGCTGGATGGCATGGACTTTTTCTGTCATCTCTCACACAAGATCAGGCCCAAGAACCATTCTCACACCAAAATAATCCCAACAAGTAGGAGTTCAGCATTTATTCCCATATAGAGATTCTTTGGTTTCTATTTGACTTCTTGAGTGAAAGTTTTTGTTGTAAGAGAACTCAACTAAAGGGATATGTTGATCCCATACACCCTTAAATTCCATTGAGCACATTATCAGCATGTCCTCGAGTGTTTGAATAGTCCTTTCAGATTGTCCATTAGATTGGGGGTGATAGACTGTACTGAAATTCAATTAAGTGCACAGAGCATGTTGAATATTTCTATAGGATTTTGATATAAACCCAGGATCATTATCCGATACGATAGAAAGTGGAACTCCATGCAGCCTGACCACTTCTCTTATGTAAATCCAGAAAAGATGATCAGGAGAGAAATATTCGCAAATGGATATAAAATGGGCAGTCTTGGTAAGATATTCCAAAATAACCCATGTCACATTATTTCCATTCCATGTTCACGGGAGACTAGTGATGAATTCCATAGTGATATTGTCCCACTTTCATGCTGAAATGGGTAGTGGTTGCAATACCCCTTTAAGAAGTTGTCACTCTGCCTTCACTTGTAGACATACTAGCCACCTTGAAGTGTATTCAGTAATCTACATTTTCATAATATCCCACCAATAATGACCTCGAATATCCCTATATATTTTTTTATTCCAGGATGTATAGAGAAAGTAGAGCTAAGAGCATCATCCATCCGCTCCTTCATTATTTCTAGAATAGATGGAACACGTTTTCTAGTTTGAAATTTCAGAACACCTTCTTGATCAATATTGAACTCAGGAAACTTCCCGTCCTTTATATCCTCAAACTTCTTCTTCAATAAAGGATCTTATTGCTGTGCATTATTGATCTTATCTAGTAATGATGGTTGAGAAATCATTTGGGTTAGGGTTTCTGATGTCCCTTAACTTATAATTCCCATGTCTGACTTTACTAGGTCATTGATTAATTGGTCTCTTTGAATCCTCATGATGGACAGAACAACTGGGTCTTTCCTTTTTCATGCATCTGTGAATTTTTTGCTCTTTCGGGATGATAATGAATTGAACAATCACAGTATTTAAGGAGTTCCAAAAATCACCTTTGTCTCCAGTTCAATTCATTTTGTGGGAAAATATACATCAAACATTAATGGTCTATGTTTATATCAAATTTCCCCCATATAGATAGTGCCTCCATATCTTCAAAACAATAATGACCGATGCTAGCTTCAGATCATACGAATGATAGTTCCGCTCATTAATCTTCAACTATCGAGATGCATAATCAATGACCTTTTCATTTTGCATGAGGATGCACCCATGCCCTTTTAGAGATGCATCACTAAAAATAATAAATCCTTCTCCACATGAGGGAAGAGTTTACATGGGTGCAGTAACCAATATATTATTTAGCTGTTGGAAACATTCCTCACACTCCTTTGTCCAGATGAACATGATGCCTTTTTGAATTAAACTTGTTAATGGATTATAAAGTCATGAAATGTTTTTCACAAACCTCTTATAATATCTTGATAATCCAAGGAAACATTGTATCTCAATTATTGTGGTAGGTTAAGGCCACTACTCTACAACTTTTGTCTTTGTAGGGTCAACTGTGATTCTATCATTGGTTACAATGTGCCCCAAGAAAGAAACATATCATTACCAAAATTATCATTTTCTGAACTTTCCAAAATGCCTCTCCTTCCACAATGTTTTTAAAATATCCCTTAGATGATCCTCATGCTCCCTAAGACTTTTGGAATATATTAGAATATCTTCAATAAAAACTACAACAAATTTATCAAGGTAGTCCTTAAAGACTCTATTCATCAAATCCATAAAAATGGAAGGTACATTAGTTAGTATGAAGGTCATAACAACAAATTAAAAATGCCCATATCTTCATCGGAAGTCAGTTTTTTGAATATCTTCTTTCTTCACCCTTAATTGATGATAACCTGATCGAAGATCAATCATAGAGATTAATTGATCCCCATGATATTTTCCAAATAGGTAATCAATTCTTGGAAGAGTGTATTTGTTCTTTACAATGACCTCATTAAGTTCTCTATAATCAATGCATAGCTGTATCAAAACATCCTAATTCTTCAAAAAGGGAATAGGAGCTCCCCACGGAGACACACATGGTCGGATAAACCCCTTCTCTAAAAGAACATGGAGTTGTTTCTTTAATTCCTCCTGCTCCACATTTTCCATCCTATATGGGGTATTTGATATCAAATGAGATCTATGTATGAGATCAATGGAGAACTCTACATCTTTTTGTGGGGGAGGGTGATGATAATCTTCAAGAAATACATCAATGTATTCATGGACGATGAGGATATTATCTATCCTCAAACTGTTATATCTATCTTATTTGATACTGATTAATTCCACAGAGAAGGATATAATAGGTTCATCTAGACAAAGATCGGGTTGAGATATCCCTCCTTTGAAGATAACTATATCTTTTCCATTCAATACTAATGATATTTCATTGATTCTGCATTTTAACTTCGCTTCATATTTTAGAGCCAGTCCATCCCTAGTATAATGTCAAATTACAACATGGGATTGAATACTAGATTAGCGATAAGATTGTGCTTAGTAAATTAAATACAAGAGCTTCTAAACATAGATGAGTCTTGGTTAATACCACTAGGAGTCTTGACTGATAACTCTACTTTTAGAAAATCAGGGGTTGATTCAAAATTTTTTAATAAGTAGGAGTAAATAAAGGAATGTGTAGAACCAGAATCAAACAAAGTACTCTCTAGATTTGAGATAACAACAAGAGTACCTACTACCACATCAATTGGAGCTTCGACTTCAGTTTTTGTGATGGAAGAAGCACAAACTTGTTCCCTTGGCCTTTGCTGAGGATGATGGTTGTTCCCCTCCACTGCCCTCATATTTGGACATCGATTGGAAAATTGCCCATGTTTTCCAAAGTTAAAGAATCAGACATCAGGTAGGGCCTGCACCATCTTCCCCTTGTAATTTTTGTTTCGAAGATGAGGTTTCACCTCACTATGAAAATTCCTCGCAATATAGACATCTCTTCCACACATGTAGCAATTCTATCTCTGAATTAAGAAGTTCCCCGAATGCTTCTTCCAACATTAATTACACATGGGATATTGAACTTTCATGCCTCCTCTTCCCTAATAAAAGGTCCTCCCTAAGGTGGGATCCATCGATCTCTTACTGTTGTTTGATTTGTGAGACCACTGTGTCTCACCAAACTCCAGATCAACTTTCATCGCACTCTACATGATATCCTCATAGATGTCACAATCTCAGTTGGATAGATTCTTCCGCAGATGAGGTCTTAATCCACCAAAAAATCTATCAACCTTACCATTTGGATCCATGAAAAAGCTAGAGGTATATCATGCATGTCGGGTGAATTACATCCCATAGCATTTGAAATATTCATTCTCCTTATTCGTTAGTTCGAGAAACTCCTTCTCTATCCTTGTTGTCATGGAACGAGTGAAATACATAATGAAAAAGATCCATCTAAACTCTACCCACTTCATAGCTTCAACCTCCAATATTGGACTCGTGTTTTTTTATCAATTCCCACCACTGATCAGCTTCACCTTCTAAGCGATAGACATCCCAGGTGACCTTCTCATTCTCTGAACACTGTAGCATAGAAAAGATCTTATCAATTGAGCTGATCCTCTGCTTAACAATCAATAGTTCAGTCGACCCACTAAAGGATGGTGGTCATTAATGCATAAAGGGCTCTAAAGAATGGTGTTCTCGTCACAGTGAGGTCAATCTATCATCTTGATTCATGTTATTTCTCATAACTTGAGTCATTTGGTTAATCATTCGCATGAATGATTCCATTCCAACTTTCATCAGAGGGTCGTCAATGCATGGTCCATTGTGGTCACCATTTGCATGGTTCCTCCTAATGCCCACCATTTTCTAAATTAATAAAATATTAGTGAGAAACTTATTTCATTTACGAATCTTTTAATTATAATGGATTTTATGTCTTAAAATTTCATTCATAAATAATTACAGTTCTTAATAATTCCTTCATAATGATTCAAAAAAAGAATGTGATTAACCAAACATATCCCTTAGGAGTCTTGGAACCAAGATTGCAGCAAGTCACGTTTTCATGTACTATGATACCCTTTTTCAAGCCCAAAACTCATTGTCAGAGTTTTCACTGCATGGTACCTCTATACCAGAGCCGCCTCTACCTGCTCGTATCTAGACAGGGATGTATTTGATTGATATACCACTTACTCAATACTCAACAAAATATTTTGAAGATATCTTATATTTAAAATTTTCTAAAGGATTCTTCATAATGTTATCATATCCCAATTTACAAAAAAAACTAAACTATCCTTTGATACCAACTATAAAATTCTTCCATTTTAATACAAAACTTTTCATTACATTTTACATACAGAGGATCTTTTAATCTAGTGTCTTTGAAATGAGGAACAATAAAACATGAAAAAAACATAATCATTCTTCTAATGTACTTGTATGGCTTCATCATAATTTCATACTAAGTACAATTACTGTATGCCATAACCTAGATACATACATTCAATGTAATGGGTGAGTAGAAGTCCCATTACAGGTAAACAAGGGAATTAGTTTCCTTGCGATACCAATATGAACTTGAATAAAACATAAATACAAGATTAATTAAAAATAGGCATATAATAATGAAAAGAACTAGAATCATAAATTGAATATTTGGCTTCAAAATTTAATTTATACATTCACGAATATATCACCATTGTCTATCCCCAAGGTGTTATAATAACTACCAAGTTTATTCCCCAAGGTATTGTAAAACATGTCATCTCTAGAGATTAATTCTTTACCCAATGAATTAGAGAACTATCTATGAACACCATTAATATTCCATTAATTTCATTTTATCTACATGGGTCATAATATACATTTCATTAATAACCCAAATATAATCAAAGAAATGGGTTTCGTGTCAAAATCATGACATTTAAAAAAAGCATAAAAATAAGAATATTATGTCATTTATAACCCAGGGAATGTGAGTGAGGGTTATATATATGTCAATTATAGAATAATTTATATCATCATTTTATAATTATAGACACCCATTGAAACGAAATATGTCTAGGTATTCACATACATAAAATAAAATAATTTCATGAGATAAAGAGATGGAAATTTTGAGATGAACTTTCTGTAGCATCACAACTATATAACATGGTTTTTGAAAACATTGAAAAAATAGTTGAAAAGGGTCACCCACTCATAAATAATTCAAAATAAAGAATGGGAATTGAATTAGATAATTTTATTAATATTTTAATGATATTCCACATGAAAATGAAACATGAATGAAAATAGAAGATGTGATTTCTTTTACGAGAAATTCGGCAGCCTAATGACGTCACATAAAAATTCAGAAAAACAAATTGATGAGAGATCAAAGTGTCTCTCAACAATTAGACATGAAATGGAAATAAATAAGAATAGATAATAACATACCGTCATCCTAAAGAGATGTAAATTAGAAGACACAACATAAAGGAATTCATGACTTATGAGAGAAGGGTGAAAAGATCCCTTACATGGAAGAGGAACATCGAAAGCATGAAGGTCAGGGCATTGGTAGGATTGAGGGAACCTTGGGAGGAATAATTGGGAGGTAAAGAAATCTGAACATTGTTGGGGAGGATTTTGAGATGAAATGGATGAGGGAATGTCTTGGTATTTATAAGGGAAGTGAGGGACAAATCATTAATTCCCAATGGTCACCTCATCGGTGGTATTGGAAAAACCATGGGTTTTACATGGTATTTGACCATGGTATTTTCCACATGGGACACCTCATACATTATCATTCTATTAATAATTATAGCAAAATTATTACATAATTATTACATCTTTAATGATGTCATTAAACTCCCGAAACAAAAAGTAGTTTCTTCACTTAATCTGAAAATTCATTTTTTCAGAAAAATCCCCTAAAATTACATTAACCTAATATCAAATATCTGAATTCAAAAATAAACAACATTATATAAAAATAATTTTCTAAATATTTTTAATTTGATTTCTAATTAAACACACCATTCACCTAAAATAACTAATACTTGACTAATAATTTCTAAAACAGTTATTTATATATTTTATTGAATTGCATTACATAATGAAGGTGCCTAAATTATATCAATACTTTCTTAAGTGAGGTTACATAATCCATATGGTCACATTACTAATCATAAGAGTAAAATAACTATTCATAATTTTGTATTCACCAAAAATTATTATTATCTTATTAGACTCTAAATTTCTTACTGAACAAAACTATAGAAGACCATTTTTTTAAAATCATAACACATTATTAATAATTTATGGTTAACATAATTACTTCAAAATATTCTTTTTTTCTAAAGATCAATAATATACATCCTATATTTATCCATACATTTGTAAATTCACAAACGTTACCATAAGAAGAAATCAAAATTATTATTTATCTTAATGGATTACATAAGTCAACTAAGGGCTCATTACATAGCCCATTATAAAACCATCATAAGTCCTAAGTGTAATGTGTGATAAGGTGATAGAATCTTGGGGCGGCTCGACCAACATTACCCAAGTGGTGATTTCTATCACTTTGAACATCTCGCAAAGGAGATTCCATTGCAGCTCCACACGATGAAGTTCGTCTTGGGTTTGGTCTATAGAAAAGCCTAGTGGTGCTACCTCCTTCCCAATTTCTATCAGATGGGCTTCGATCGTCCCAAGACTACTGGATGGGGCCATCAAATCATCATTTTCTATTAATTAACCATGATCACTTGTATTTATAAAATACAAAATTGTAACATTAAGAGTTTAGTTTCCAATGGTCATATTGAC
The DNA here is from genome assembly GCA_963277665.1 of Viscum album. Taxonomy (NCBI): domain Eukaryota; kingdom Viridiplantae; phylum Streptophyta; class Magnoliopsida; order Santalales; family Viscaceae; genus Viscum; species Viscum album. The sequence continues at coordinate 1,853,213,171 of OY728126.1, read as the reverse complement.
AAACAGTCATATAATAAGGGAAACCCCACAGTCTCATTTAATTATACTCACTTCATTAATTTAAGAATATAATATTGATGAGTATAAAATAAAACATCACACAAAAATTTAAGAAACAAAAATTATTAAAAATTCCAGATCAATAAAATAATTAAATAATTATTATATTTATAAATATATTATACATTTGAAACTATTTATTAAATACATTTGTGAATACTGAATCTACAACAAAATCATGTATATGGTAGGTCACACATATGCATGAGTAACATTCCCATTTTTAAATGCTTATTATGGAAAGAAGGTAAGTAAAAAATTATCATTATTGAATGATAATTATATCATAAATATCATGTTATATAATCATATATACTTATATATAAAATTATTTTATGTAAAAAGAATCACATCTTGTTGAGGAGGTGGTATTCCAAACATCCACGATCGATGTAATCACATTTTAGTGTCGGAATGGGAAATAAAGAAAATTATATATATATATATATATAATTTAAAATTTTTAATTATGTAATGAATATAATACTGAGGTTTTTTATTTAAATTATTTTTTTATTAAAACAAACCTTTATAGTTTCAATGTATATTGTGAAAGAATCATATCACTTTTAGGAAACAGTAGTACACACTTCCCCAAACGATGTTCCAGTATTTATAAATAATGGAAAATATAATGGTAAGTGTTATAGAATAATTAAATATTAATAAATACATAATAATTGTCATATATATCATATATAAATATACTTTACAAGATAATGACCATGAAGAGAGGGAGTAAGCGAATAACGAATGATAATTTTTTTGTGTTGGTCGTTCACCATTCACATAAACTGTATGTTTGTTACCAATATGATGAATGTGTGTGTCAGTTTAGATAAAAATAAATAGTATAAAATAATTCAAGTATATTCATTATATAGTTTTTTATATAATAATGTAATAATAAGTGTTTATGGGGTGGAGAATGGAAATAAAACTATTCATCTAAAAGAAATATGTCCCCTCTTAATCAAGAAACCCCGATTAGTTTTAACAAAATGGGTTCATTGGAGGGTTTATGACCACGGGGAAGAATCTATTTTGAAGGGAAGTATTTTTATGAGCTATTTTGGCCAATATTTATCAACCCAAATTGTCCTGAGAGTTGTGAGGAAGTGGCAGGAGATGATTAATTTTTTTAGTGGTGGAAGAGTGTCACTCTTGTAATGTTTGGGAAATGGAATTCAAATGACATTTTTTCCTCTGAAGTTTGATCCAATATTTTCCAAAAATAGATACAACGGAGGATAAGGTATAAGAATAAATAGAAAATTTCTTTCAAATATGTTTATAGGTTATTTTGAACCATATGTTTGTTGTTTAGTGCATGTTATATATAATTTCACAATAATCATTGTAAATAATTTTTATTACATTCACTAATCTTTTTTGAAAAAAACTATGTTGATTATATTATGAATTATAAATTACTCTTATTCTAAATATGGATTCCATTTTTAAAAAATTCAATCAAGTAATTGGCATATATTTATTTAAATTTAATCCCATAGAGAAGACAACAATGCAGGTTATTGAAGTAAAAATGTTCACTAGTTTGCAATGTTTTTATTGATAATTTCAATGTAAAATTGATTAAAATGACATAAAATATTTTCATTAATATATTTATATATGATTTAATAAAACATTAATATTAATTTAAAATATTATTTATCATTATAAATTAACTATATAAAAAATAAGTCCGTAACTAAAATTAATTATTTTCACTATTCATTTAAAAAAGAAGCATCACATAATGATACAAAAATAAACCCTAACCTAATTTTTATGTTTTCATTCCAAATATTATGTTTAATTTTAAATATATGAAATATAAAACTTCTTAAAATGAATTTAATATAGTTTTTCTATTAAAATGGGTTACTAGTTCCTCAAAAAAATATAGTATTTTATGCATAAAAGAGGGATTGTTCTTATCATTTGTCTATATAATCTAGGGTATGAATATAAAAAAATATCTAATTGAATATATAATATATATTTTACAATAATATCACTCAATAATCTTAATTAAATTAATTTATTAGGATGAATGATATCTGTAAGTATAAAAATTGTTTTCAATGAAAACATTCCCTTTATTTTCAATTGGTTCTTGTATTCTATTCTATTTAATAACTAAAAATTAAATAAATTTCATATTTTTGTAATCCATTTTTTTCATATTTTATTTAATCATATTAATATCATATCAATTAAAGTCTAGTTTATATCTTATTATATTAAATAATATTATTTTAATAATATAATTTTCTTCGACAAAATTTAATCTTGTGTGCAACATAAGCTGTCAAAGAAACATATTGTTTCAGTTGACCTATGAAATCTCAATGTTTCATGCATTACAAGATATAAAATATATTCAATTTATTAAAAATATTAAATATTTTTTAAATTCAATGGATATTATATTCCTTTTTTCCCTTTGTGTTGCATGGAATACATGTAATTGAATACAACGTTCCTAAATTTGGTTTTCTAGGTGTTAAACCACCTCAGTGACCATTTATGGGAACTTCCATAGATATAAGAAATCCCTTAGTTTTTATATGTTGGTGGTGAGTATAGGTGAACCAAGGGTTAGGGTAAGGATCCTTATATGGTTTCATAGCATGCTCAGATACAATTATGGTGCTGTATTTAATAAGTATTTTTGATTGGGATAATGAACATAGATATTGACATAATTATACATGACATGAGTGGTGAGGCTTCAAGATCCATATCATAGTCACTTCATGTATAGTCATTCAAATATTATCTAGGGATTGAATGTGCATTTCAGTCATTTATGTAACTTATTCCATGATGATGTGAGGATTTATATGAGATCCAACACCTATATATATATATATATGTATATATATATATATATATATGCATATATGTAAATTTATATGATTACATTACATCAAAACGATTTGGATCATTGAAACATGTTTCTTTTGTAGTGTTTTCATGTAAATTTATATACATGGATTATATTTCATGTTGAGCCATGATTACGATGATAAAATTGGAAAAGTGTTCACTTAAGATAATAGATTTATATTTTCATAATTGTGGTTGTCTAATAAGGCTTTATTACCACCCAATAATGTTGTACTCTTTGGGAGTATAGACCATATGTCTTCTTTTTTCTGATGATCCCAAATGCATGGATGTTAGGTGTAACACCCCGAGATTTTATTATATTTAATTTATTTGATGTCATGTGTTTTATTTTACACCATGATTATCTTGTGCAATACGCAACACCGTATTAGCTTGCAGTATAAGCAACACAATTCTTGGATCGTGTTATACACAATTTCGAGTTTGTTTGATAATAGTCATTCTACATAACATTGATTGTATATATATATATGTTCATTTTATAAATGAAATATGGTTGGAATTTTTTTATACGCAGAAAAAAAAGGAGTCTTGCACAACACGCAACCCTTACTTGGCTTTCATTATACGCAATCACGACCTTCCTCGGTAGCGTGTGTAGTACGCAATACCGGGTTTCACTAAACAACGATATATGGTTATAATATTATTATAAACTAGCCATTATGAATAGTATTAACTTATTTTGAATTTTATAATATTATTATTCATCTTGAAAATTTTCTAGAACATGGTATAAGAACAGAATAAATTTTGTGGGTAAAATAAGTATTTTTAAAAAAATTAAAGTTTTACCACCTTTTGATGGCGCACCCACTTCAAATCTAGTTTTTGACATTTTAAAAAGTTCAATTTTCCAAAATAAAATTATTCTTTGGAATCAGGATATAAAATTTTACCTTGGAGAAAATTTTCATACTATTCTGATAACTTTCATATTTTAATGAATAGTAAAAACACGTTATATTTTAATTAAAAACAACTTTTTTCATTGTAATAACTTATGTGGTTAAATTAAAATATTGAATGGTTTTAAAGTATAAATAGAATATATTTTTACCATTTAATATAATTTATGTCATTATCATTGACTTTACATTGAATTCGTAGGTTAAATCAATTCAATCTTTTCCAATGTTTTAAACAGAAACCAGTTTTCATTCGACAACAGGATTAATTTTAATTTAATTTCTGAAAATTATGTGTATTGAATTTGAAAAAATGGATTCTGTATTTGGAATCATTGGGACCAAATTATGTTAATAGGCTACTTTTTATTTTTCGGAATTATGAATAGTAACTACGGTAAATTTTATTTACCATAGTTAAAGGTAAATAAGGTAATTAAGGGTAAATATAATATTTTAAAATTACCCTAACACATTCCAAAATTCTATTGGATGACTAAAAGGCGAACCATATCACCTAAGGGTCAGATTATATTCATTTTATGGACTTTGGACCATGAAAATAATTTAATTATTATTAAAACCAAAGAAAGTGACATCATGTCACTCTCTTAAATCTTATAAGTATAATAATTTTAATTTAGTGATAAACATCATAAAACATCGAAAGTGAATAGTATCAAGAAATATACTAAAATTATCTACATCATGAGGATTTATTTATATTTTTTAGGAATTATATAATTATCATTAGTGGTGATACATTAATGATGCAGAAATTATTTATTAAGAGAAAAATCAGTAATATAGTTTTTATTGAAATAATAATACCCATTAAAAGGCCCAAAAACCTGACCAAAACTTATTTTTACTGTATATCTATACCATTATCATATAATGACCTAATATATAACTGTTTTTAGTCTTATAAAAGTGATTATGACAATTATATTATATTATTTTAAATGATTCTAAAGTTGTCACCTTCATAATTTAATAAATATATCAATTTAAATATTGTGATTTTAATATGATAAATTGGAGTAAAAGTATTATTATGAAATTTAATAGATTTAGCTTCATCATAGGATTTTATTTTTAATTTTTATGCAACAAATAATTATATAAAATAATTATAAAAAAATGTTATAGTAATTATTTTATTAAGAGATAAACCAAATAAATGGTTTTAAAAACTATAAAATAAATATTATATGAACTATTTAATGTTCTCCACTAATTTTATAGATACATATGAACTTATATGAATCTATTAAAGCTTTTATTTCGAAAATATATTATGTATATATTTTATTTAAATTCAAATAAATGAATAGTGTCAAAATTGACACTATTGTTATTTTATAAAACTAATATATTATAAAATTGTTTAAAAATCAAAAAAATATATAAAAATGATAAATTTAAATATATATGGTATAAAATGTTATAACATATCCAATTATGGACAATTCAAAACAAATAAGTAATTATTTTTTATAATTTAAAATTTAGAATTTTATTACCACATATAAAATTAAATTGATTAAATATGGATAAATAAAGTTGATAATGTTGAAAATAAATTCTAAAAATGTCTAAATTTTATTTTTTAATGATATTAAAATCGTATATCATCTAATATTCTAATATTAGTCATTTTTGGAGATTTTTAAGTGGGTTTATATTTATTATAAATTAATATTTTTTAGATTTCCAAAGGTGCCCTCTCCTCCCTTATAAAAGGGCACCTCATCCCTCCCTTCCTCACACCAATTTGAGCCTTCATGCTCGTCCAATACCTACCTATTTCCCTTATAAACTTTCCTATAAACATCCTAGAGGTCGTGGTATTATTCAAATACTAATTTTAGTATCCTAAGAGGAGGATTCAAAGAGCCGTGTCAAAGAAGAGGTAATATCCGTTACCGATTCTTTCAATTTTCATTCTTCTTCAAATTCTTCTTCATTAGTTGTTTAATTATAAATTAATAACATCATTATCACTCATATACTCATATGTTATTATATGTATGAAATAAACATATTTCACCATCTATCCATCCTATGGAAAATTAAATCACCGCGCGTGCGTACATACGGAATACCGTCTCCACGCCTTGGTGTAATCTATTTTCCACCACCACCTTACATGGATGGGTATAATGGTTAAAGTAATGAATATATATGATTATTGTAAAGTTATATTTATTCTTTAATATTATACATACACTTTAATACAATTCTACGATCATGGGAATGATATCATCGCTCGTGCGTACGTACGGAATATCGTCTCCACGACGTGATGAGATTCACTCTCCATGATAACCATTCCAAAATGATTATAAACTATATATAATAAGTAATCATAAAATATATGACATAATAATGATACTGGATTTTTGTATATATATATTTATGTCATCTACTTAATTCCACACAATTCAATAAGGGAACGAAAACAACGTTCATGTGTACGTACGGCCTACCGTAATCATGAACGGTGTATATCTTTCCATTTATCGCTCTATTGAAGATATATTTATATTATGAATATATATTATATATAATTCATGTTTTATATTCTGGAATTAATTAATCATGATCTAAGTAATCATATGAATAATTTCAAGTCAAAACACGGATGACAAATGAAACGATTTTACCCAAAACACTCATTAACATGGAATTTACAAAAGAACGACCAATATAAAGTCATAAGTGAACCATATATGATATAATAACAATGAATATGATTCTTTAATAAGTCAATGACATTATTTAAATCATTATACAAGTGTTTTGGATACGTACGAAGCATATCAGACCTAAGGTAAGGGATAATTGTGCAAATCTCATTTTTATCCGAGATTGCTTATTCATAAGTATTTACTGGGGTTATTGTTATAATCCATGTCCATGATTTATAAAAGTGTTTTTATGTATGTTTAATTTAATTTTTAGACATTTTAAATTTTACTAAATGGTATGTATGGAATCTTTATTTTGTTTACGTTACGAGGTACTTTTTGACTTTTCCGGTAAAAGTACGAGAAGAATGTTTTTTTAACTTATACAGATCAAACGGATTTTTACGGTTTCATAAAGAATGATTTTCATGAAGCTTCCTCAAAAATATTTCATGAATATTTTCATGAAAATCCTTTTCTTTAAAAAATGCATGACAATTTTTGAAAAGAATATGATTTTAAAGAAGAAATGATATTTTCCTCAAGAATTCATTTCAAGTGTTTTATCAAAACCATTTTCCCTCTAAAATGAAATTATTTCATAAGTGTATGTTTTAAGTATAATGTCTATATGATTTAAATGGTTTCACTTTTCTTATTATGAAATGATATCCATTTATTTTATATGGATTATGTTATGATGGGATGATGTTTGTGAAACCCATTTTATTCGTTGAGTTATTATGAATGATGTATGTTTATTTTTTGGCACAAGTAAGAATGATTTCATTATGAGATGGGTGAGACCTATATCTCCCTACAATGAATTGGGTAAAGATTTATATCTCATGATATTGACATGGCTAGAACGGTAAGTTAATCTGGTTCAGTATTACAGGACTGAAACGAGGAGTGAACTCCATTCAGAAAGGGACTTTGTCCACTAAGATGGTCTTGGAAACAATGCATTGGCTACTATGGAAATCATAACATGTTCTTAATGGATTCCAAAATTACATGTTTTATTTCCATTCTATGTTATCATGATTTATGTTCCATTATGATCTATACCTTACGTACTTCCATGTTTTAAGTCGTTTCTCAAAATTTTGATGTTTAAACATTATGTTCATGTTTTTAAGTTCAAATTTATATGGTTTGTCTTATTTTATCCATACATACCCTTGTTGTGAATTTGAGATCACCCTTTTTATGTTTTCTTTTCCCCTGGATATAAAGAATGGTTTTAGGTAAGAAAAAAAAGTGGATGATCTTTATGGGAGATGTTTAAGATCATTTATCATGATTAGAAAATTACATTCCATGTTTCCAAAAACACTAAACTATTACGATCCTTGTGTGTCTATTTTTGTTATGTATTAAGTATTCTGAAAAAGTAATGTAATGTCCATATACGTCAAGTTTTGGGTCTCTACATTTGGTATCAGAGGAAAGGTTTAGTCAACCTCTGAAAACTAGTATATGAAAACGTTAGTGAGATCACTAGAGATATTTCTATGGTATTCCTAGGGATATCCCTAAAGATAAGTAAACGTATATGATATATTCCAAGAACTACGGTAACGATCATAGAATTTAACCTAAGATGTTAGATATTGAGGGTACTTCCCCTTTACTATGTTGTTTTCCCTAGCATGATTTTTTCCTCTCACACTAATCTTTTTGGGTTTTAGAAAACGGCTGGAAATAGGAAGATTAATGATAATGGAGGATATAACGGACAATGGAATGATATTCTTCATGAGCAACCAAATGAAATGGGATTTGGTAGTCCAAACATCATTATTTTGCCTAATCCGAAAGCTCATAATATGATCAATAATATCAACTTTGGTAAGTTTCCCGACTCAGATAATAAGTGAAAGATGGAATTTCATGATGATAATAGAGGAAAGAAAGTTCAATTTCCCTCATGTAAACCATGTGGGAAGAGGCATCAGGGAGATTGTTTCAAAGGAACTGGAAGATGCTTTGGGTGTGGAAATGAAGGACACAAATCCAGTAAGTGCAAAGGAAAAGGTTCAGTTAACACCATGGACAAGGATAATAGTATTGCTATGACATCAACAATGATTAGATGTTTTAAATGTGGAATGTATGGGCATTATGCAAACCAATTCCCTAAGGGAAAATCTCATGAAGAGAATCAGCATGGTCATACGGGTAGTATTTATGTTGATGATGATGAAGAAACTACAAATGAAATATGAGATGAAATAAATGATGAAGCTCAGCTAGTGGTTTAAGAAGTTAGTGGAATGATTGTATGTTTATAAAGAATAATGTATTGTATTATGGAATAAAGAATCATCTAAATATTGTTACACTATGGTTTTTCCTAATGTATATGAAAGTATATGTTGATTGGTATCGGTAACCATGGAAGGTTATTCAGATATTTTTGGATAGTAGATGATATGCGCCTAATGAAGGGATAAGAAGATAATGAGATGTTTGATTGTATTCATAGGCTCATGACTGATATAAGGACTAAGTGATATTATGGTTTGATTATATAGAAATATTGAGGTTTTGGTATGTGAAAAGAGTTAACATTTTACAGCACTCATGTTTTCACTAAGATTCAATCGGAATTCATTTTTCAAGAGAATACATGATTAAGGCGTTCGAATGTTTGGAATGTGATCAACAAGGCATATCCCATGATATATGGGGATCAACTATGGTATTAACATGCTTGTTATACGACCTTTTTAGTAATCGTTCTCTTTATACTATGAGTTTAGATAGAAGTATTTTGGATAAGCCTAAAAATTGGAATGGATTATGTTGGACATAAGTTAGTATTGTTTAAGGATATACCTTTTTTAGATTGATGGGATGATATAGTAATAGAAAAAGGACAACCTACAGGACGAGCAACAGCCCATCGCGTCGGACAAGGCTATGGGAATCGAACCCACAACCAAAGTGCGATTGGCCTTTATCGCCTACCACTAGCCTACAGGAATTCCCTGGTTATTATAAACTAGTTTTATTTTATAAAGAGGTATGATAGATGAAGTATGAGTCCATTTTTGAACGATATAAAATAGATGGACTTATGTATATAACTATTGCTAACATTTTGATTAAGATAGATGGAATGACCCATCATTCTATCACATGATCTACTAACACTTCACAAATGATATATTCAACTTCATTTCTTTAAGAGATGAAGTGGAAATTGTTCAAGGCACAAACAACAGCGATATTATATCGAAATAATGTAAGTATTTCATCTAATTAAAATTCTTTAACTTTAGAGAAATGATCTTGAAAACAAAAAAATTTGTCCTAGTTCTCTTATATCCGATGATTCAGATAGTACATTAGATCATCGCAAATCAATATCTTTGTGATTGTTGCCTATTTCATAGCCATGTTCTCTACCACTCTCCATCAGAACATGATGGTTATATTTCTCTTTCATATCCATATTTTCACCTATGTTATCCTATGTGGAAACCCAGTGATTAGTTAATTTGGGTAACCGTTACATTTCATACTTTAGTTTTTAAAGATAAGTTTTGGTATTCCTTTTTACAATGTGGGGTTCTATTAAAGAAACATTCGAATAATAAACAATGTATAACCCCGACGAATTTCGAGGGAGAAATTCATTTTAAGGGGGGGTAGAATGTAACACCCCGAGAGTTTATTTTTTTTAATTTATTTGATGTCATGTGTTTTATGTTACACCATGATTATCTTGTGCTCTACGCAATACTATATTATCTTGCAGTATAAGCAACACAATTCTTGGATCATGTTATACACAATTTCGAGTTTGTTTGATAATAGTCATTCTACACAACATTGAGTGTATATATATGTGTGTTCATTGTATAAATGAAATATGGTTCTATTTTTTTATACGCAGCAACAAAGGAGTCTATCCGAACACGCAACCCTAACTTGGATTTCATTATATGCAATCGCGACCTTCCTCGGTAGCGTGTGTAGTATGCAATATCAGGTTTCACTAAACAAAAATATATGGTTATAATATAATTATAAACAATCCGTTAAGAATAGTATTAACTAAATTTTGAATTTTATAATATTATTATTCATCTTAAACATTTTCTAGAACATTGTATAAGAACAAAATAAAATTTTCAGGTAAAATAAGTTTTTTTAAAAAAATACAGTTTTGCCGCCTTTTGATGGTGCACCTACTTTAAATCTAGTTTTTGAAATTTTTTTAAGTTCAATTTTACAAAATAATATTATTCTTTGGAATCAAGATATAAAATTTTACGTTGGATAAATTTTTCATATTATTCTGATAACTTTCATATTTTAATGAATAGTAAAAACACGCTATATTTTAATTAAAAACAACTTTTTTCATCGTAATAACTTATTTGGTTAAATTATAATATAGAATGGTTTTAATTTATAATTAGAATATATTTTTCCATTTAATATAATTTATTTCATTAGCATTGATTTTACATTGAATTCGTAGGTTAAATCAATTCAATCTTTTGTAATGTTTTAAAAAAAAAACCCATTTTCATTCGACAACGGGATTCATTTTAATTCAATTTCTGAAACTTCAATGTATTGAATTTGAAAAAATGGATTCCGTATTTGGAATCAGTGGGTCTAAATTATGTTAATAGGCTAATGTTTTTTTTGGGAATTATGAATAGTAACTACGGTAAATTTTATTTACCATATTTAAAGGTAAATCTTGTAATTAAGGGTAAATATAATATTATAAAATTACCCTAACACAGGCCAAAATTCTATTGGATGAATAAAAGTCGACTCATATCACCTAAGGGTCGGATTATATTCATTTTATGGACTTTTGACCATGAAAATAATTTAATTATTATTAAAACCAAAGAAAGTGACAACATGTCACTCTCTTAAATCATATAAGTATAATAATATTAATTTAGTGATGATCATAATAAAACATCGAAAATGAATAGTCTAAATAAAGATAATAATATTTTCTACATCATGATGATTTATTTATATTTTTTAGGGATTAAATAATTATCATTAATGGGGATACATTAGTGATGCAGAAATTATTTATTAAGTGAAAAATCAGTAATATAGTTATTATTGAAATAATAATATCCATTAAAAGGCCCAAAAACCTGACCAAAACTTATTTTCAGTGTATATATATACCATTATCATATAATGACGTAATATATAACCGTTTGGAGTCTTATAAGAATGATTATGACACTTATATTATTTTATTTTAAATGATTCCAAAGTTGTCACCTTCATAATTTAATAAATATATCAATTTAAATATTGTGATTTTAAGATTCTAAATTCTAGTAAAAGTATTATTATGAAAGTTAATAGATTTAGATTCATCATAGGATTTTATTTTTAATTTTTATGCAACAAATAATTTTATAAAACAATTATACAAAAATGATGTAGTAATTATTTTTTTAAGAGATAAACCAAATAAATGGTTTTAAAAATTATAAAATAAATATTATATGAACTATTTAATGTTCTACACTAATTTTATAGATACATATGACCTATTATTAATCTATTAAGGCTTTTATTTCCAACATATATTCTGTATATATTTTATTTAAATTCAAATAAATGAATAGAGTCAAAACTGGTACTATTTTTATTTTATAAAAGTAACAAATTATAAAATTGTTTAAAAATCACTAATATATTTAAAAATTATAAATTGAAACTTATATATGAAAAAAAGTTATAAAGTATCCAATTATGGACAATTCACAACAAATAAGCAATTTTTTGTTATAATTTAAAATTTAGAATGTTATTACCACAAATAAAATTAAATTGATTAAATAAGGATAAATCAAGTTGATAATGTTGAAAATAAATTCCTAACATGTCTACATTTTATTGGTTGATGACATTACGACCCTATCACATCTAAGATTCTAATATGAGTCATTTTTGGAGATTTCAAAGTGGGTTTAGATTTATTATAAATTAATATTTTTAAGATTTCTAAAGGTGCCCCTCTCCTCCCTTATAAAAGGGAACCTCCTCCCTTTCTTCCTCAAACAAATTTGAGCCTTCAAGCTCATCCAATACCTGCCCATTTCCCTTATCAACTTTTCTAGCAACATCCTAGAGGTCCTGGTATTCTTCAAAGACTAATTTCAGTACCCTAATAGGAGGATTCAAAGTGGCGTGTCAAAGAAGAGGTAATATCTGTTACCGATTCTTTCAATTTTCTTTCTTCTTCAACATCTTCTTCATTAGTTTTTTAATTATGAAGTAATAACATAAGTATCACTCATATACTGATATGTTATTATAAGTATAAAAAAATATTTCACCATCTATCCATCCTATGGAAAATTAAATCACCGCGAGTGCATACGTACGGAATACCATCTCTACGCCGTGGTGTAATCTGTTTTCCACCACCACCTTACTTGGATGGGTATAATGGTGAAAGTAATGAATATATAGGATTATTGTAAAGTGATATTGATTCTTTAATATTATACATACACTTTAATACATTTCGATGATCATGGAAAAGATATCATCGCTCGTGCGTACGTACGGAATACCGTCTCCATCACCCAATGAGATTCACTCTCCATGATAACCATTAAAGAATGATTATAAAGTATATATAAAAAGTAATCATAAAATATATGACATAATAATCCTACTAGATTTATGTATATATATATATTTATGTCATCTACTTAATTCCATTCAATACAATAAGGGAACGAAAACATTGTTCATTCGTACGTACGGCCTACCGTCTCCATGAATGGTGTATTTCTTTCCATTTATTTATCTATTAAAAATATATATATTATGAATATATATGATATATAAATAATTTTTTATATTCTGTAATTAACTAATCATGATCTATGTAATCATATGAATAATTTCAAGTCAAAACACGGACGACAAATGAAAAGATTTTACCCAAAACAATCTTCTACATGGAATTTACAAAAGAACAGGTAATATAAAGTCATAAGTGAACCATATATGATATAATAACAATGAATATGATTCTGTAATAAGTCAATGACATTATTTAAATCATTATATATGAGGTTTGGATACGTACGAAGCATATCAGACCTAAGGTAAGGGATTATTGTGCAAATATCATTTTTATCCGAGATTGCTTATTCGTAAGTATTTACTGGGGTTATTGTTATCATCCATGTCCATGTTTTATAAAAGTGATTTTATGTATGTTTAATTTCATTTGTACCCATTTTGACTTTTACTACATGGTATTTAAGGAATCTTTATCTTGTTTATGTTACGAGGTACTTTTTACTTTTCCGGTAAAAGTATGAGAAGAATGTTTTTTTAACATAAACAGCACAAATGGATTTTTACGGTTTTATAAAGATTGATTTTCATGAAGGTTCCTTAAAAATATTTCAGGACTATTTTCACGAAAATCCTTTTATTTTAAAAATTCATGAAATTTTGTGAAAAGAAAATGATTTTAAAAAAGAAAGGATATTTTCCTCAAGAATTCATTTCAAGTGTTTTATCAAAACCATTTTCCATGTAAAATGAAATTATTTAATATGTGTTTGTTTTAAGTATAATGTCTCTATGATTTACATGGTTTCTCTTTTCTTATTATGAAATTATATCCATTTCTTTTATATGGATTATTTTATGATGGGATTATGTTTATGAAACCCATTTTATCCGTTGGGTTATTATGAAATATGTATGTTTATATTGTCGCACAAGTAAGAATGATTTCATTATGAGATGGGTGGGACCTATATCTCTCTCAAATGCATTGGTTAAAGATTTATATCTCATGAGATAGACATGGATGTAATGGTAAGTTAATTCGGTTCAGTATTATAGGACTGAAACAAGGAGTGAACTCTATTCAGAAAGGGAATTTGTCAACTAAGATGGTCTTGGAAGCAATGACTTGGTTACTATGGAAATCATAACATGTGATTAATGGATGCCACAATTACATGTTTTATTCCCATGCTATGTTATCAGGATTTATGTTCCATTATGATCTATGCCTTATGTACTTCGATGATTTTAGTTGTTGCTCAAGATTTTTATGTTTAAACATTTTGTTCATGTTTTTTAGTTCAAATGTATATGGTATGTTTTATTTTATCCATGCTTACACTTACTGAGCATTTGAGCTCACCCTTTTTATGTTTTATTTTTTCCAGGACATAAAGAAAGGTTTTAGGTAAGAAAAAAAGGGTAAGATCTTTATGGGAGATATTTAATATCTTTCACCATGATTAGAAGATTACGTTCCATGTTTCCAAAGACACTAAACTATTACGGTCCTTGTGTGTCTGTTTTCGTTATCTGTTAAGTATTCTGCAAAATTAATGTAATGTCCATGTACGTCAAGCTTCGGGTCTCTTCATTTGGGGCGAGTCCTGGAGTTTCATGATCAAGCAGAGCTACTCGTGTTAATTATTTTTATTAGGTTAGAGAAGCGTGAGTGGTTCATGAAGGCCATTTATTTGGTTTTGATCCGAGTTAGTATAAGGGCCCTATAATATTATTTCAGTTTCTTTTATGCTCCCCTAGATGTAGGTTCATCCGAGTGGGTTACATCTGTTTGATGTATGCAATAGATTATCATCCATTTGTATCACATTATTTATTATTACAAAATACTCTTTGTAAAATTATTTATTTATTTCGTAGTGTATTTATTTTCTACTTGAATGATATCTAGTAATTTTCCTTTTTTTTACTCTGATACAAGGGTATACACCCTCTATAGAAACACCTTTTTCCCTCACTACTAGTCGGATTCCTCTAGTGTATGAAGAAGTTCCCTAGAGGCCATAAAACAAAATGTCTTAGGGAATCTATTTAGTTACAATGTGTAATGACCCAAAAATTTGTCAGTGAAAATTCATCTTGATCTAATTGAATGTATCATTTTGTAAAAAGGTTATATAACATATGATTTTATTGATTTTATCTTTTTGGATTACAAAATAATTTTAAGGATTGTTTCCATTTCTAAAATATCCATTGAATAGTGATACCATGATTAGTATAAATATAGGGATTTAACAAATCCAATTTACTCAGACAAAGGATGTAACACCCCAATATTTTGTAGTACGTTGTTTCTGCAATGTAATTTAATAACTTGCACTACACAAAACACTGAGTTCAAGCGCGCCCCGACTTACCAAACTAGCTTCTCAAAAGTGCTTATGAATATTATTAACTGAATTTTTATTTATATATAATTCTTATAATTTTAGAATACATATTATGGGATTCATAGACATAATATATGAACAGATTCATTTTTTTCAGATAATAGATGATTTTTTTTAAAATGTTATTTTTCATCCTTTTAATGGGAAACCATTTTTATATCAAATATTTGAAACATTTATATATTAAATTCTACAAAATAAACTTCTTTTTTAGAATCAGGACAAAAAAATTTAGTTCTTATAAATTTTTTGTATATTTTTGATTACTTTCATATTTGGGTGAATAATGAAAAATAATATATTTTAACTGAAAAAAACTTTTTTATTAAAAAAATATTTTATATAGTTCAACATTAAATATAAATGGTTTGGATGTATAATTATATTATATTTTTACCATTTAATCCAATTTTTGTCATTGAATGTAATTTCACTTGGAATTGGACATAAATAATTGTCAATCTTTTGGTAGTTATTATTTCTTAATAGTACATTGTTTGGTTTTTTACAATAGGAATTAATTTTAAATTAATAAATTAAATTTTTATGTTTTGAATTTGGTAAAATATACTTCAATTTTTAATTCAAAATATCAAAATTATCTTAGGGTTAATTTTTGGTATGTTTCTGAAAACATTCAATATTTGATGATTGGTGAAAAACACTATGTTATTGGTTAAGACCGAAATTTCATTTAAATAATAATTTATTTTATATAAATTAATTTTAGGTGAAAATAGATATATAATAACTATATATGTTCAATGTCAATTTTTGGAGTCGTTTATTAATAATATTAGATATATAAAATTTTATTGAACTTTTCACCGTCTTTAACCCACCTCCTAAGAAAATTTTCAAATTCGCATCAAACAGAATTATAGAACATCTTTGAGGGGAATTAGAAAAATCATATTGACACATTTGATATCAGTATGAAAAATGTGGTTCAATAAGATGAAAATAATTGTTGGTAAATTGTTACTTTTTACGTTTATTTAACACAGTTAAAATTAAATAGGTTAATTAAGGGTAAAAATGATATTATTATTACACTAAATCATGTAATAATTCTATTGGATATGTTTAAATCGACCAAAAACATCCTTAGGAATAAAATATGATCATTTAGTTTCACTTTGATTTGATTAGGAAATTTATTATTATTTTATTTAAAGATGTGTTAAAAGAGTTAAAATCAATGTTTAATAACTAAACCATCTTTAATACAGGGATACAAAAAATATAAAATCGACTATAATTATTTATTAGAAGTATAAAGAGATTTTATATATCATGATATTTTATTTATAATTTTTAGACATTATATAATTAAATTTATTTAGGAAACAATGATGAATCAGTAATTATCTTTTTAATGAAAGAATCAAATAATTGGTATTATAAATATTAAAATAAATATAATTTCAAAGTTTTTAGAACATACACGAATTTTCAAGGTTAATATCACATGTAATGGTTGATTAAATGTATCTTGTTCAAATCAATCATGTTGTGAGTACTTTCACAAGAACCAAATACCAAATAGTGTAAAATTTTAAATAAATTACGTTTTAAAACAAATACAATATTATTGGTTGATATATTAGTCCAAAAAATACATGGTACGTCCAAAGGGCTTAAATAATAATATATAAGTCATTAAGGAACCACTTTAGGTTCTCTTATAAGTTGAGAGTAATTTTACTGACCACATATTGTAAGAATACCAGAAGACACGATAAAGTTAAACTATTTAACTAACAGTTAAATTTAAAAGACAAGGTTAAAATGGTATCCAAAACATATCAAAAACCATTTTTTAGATATTTTCGACCCATAACCACTTTATCATAGAAATAAATAACTTTTTATCCATTAGAATCGAAAATTATATTATTATAATATAATATTTGAAGCTTTTCCTAAAGTTACCCTCACCTCTCTATTAAAAGGGAAGCTCCCCTTATCTAATATTCAGACCTCAAAATCCATTTGGATTAGCCAAAACCTTCCCAAATAACCTAAAAAATATCCTCTATTAATCCTTGAGGCCTTAAATTGGTTATAAATCTATATTATGGATCTCTTTTGATCAAATCAAAAGGAAGAACCCGGAGAAGAGGTTAATATTTCATCACCTCATTCAAGTTCTTTTTTTCTTTCACTTCTTGATTCCTTGTTGTTTCCATTGTAAAACAATAACCCTAGTATCTTCTATATACTATTTTGTGGTTATAAATATAGTACAACAATATTCATTATTCTATCCATCCTATGAATTACATGTCACAATATGTGCGTACGTACGGCTTATTGTCTCCACATCGCGGTGTAGTTGTTATTCAACACATTATTTTATTAGATGGGTATAATAATGATGTATAATTGATGTAAATAATAAATATAACATATTAATTATACTTTATATATGATATAAAATACATTTTTATATTATTTTAATATCAAAATAATGATATTGTCGCCCGTGCATACGTACGAATTATCGTCTCCCGGACTAGATGAGATTCATTTCCATGTTCACCATTAAAATATTGTTTTAAAAATATTTATTTTTAATAAGTATGTAATATATGACTTAATAATGCTACTGAATCTGTATATATATATATATATGTATTTACTTACATATATTTTTTCACTTAATTCCTTTTAAAAAGTAGTGAAAACAGAAACAACGTTTATGTGTCGGTATGGGCTACCGTCCCCATAAACAGTTCCATAAATTTCATATATACCTATATTAAAAATACTAATATTCTAAATATTTATGATATATAAATCAAGAATTATATTTTTTAACCATTTAAATCATGATCTAAATGATACGATGAAGAATAACAAGTTAAACAACGTACGAAAAAGAAAGTGATTATTACAAGAAATGTTAAATATAGTAGGAAATATTTATTAAATGGATAGTATAAAGTCATAAATTAATCAGTTATGGTATAATATATATGATTATGGTTCTAGTATAATTTAATAACATACTATTTTAACTATATTGGAGGTTAAACGTACCATTTACCAAAGGAAAAGTACAATGTAAGGGTTGATTTTACAATCTATTAATTATCCATGGTTGTTTATACCTAATTATCTACTAGGACCTCTTTATCATCCACATCCATGTTTATTAAAATGTATTCCAAAACTTTTTTACTATTTACTTGGCAATGGGTTTGTGACATTTATACCCTTTTTTGACCTTATATGTTAATGAAAGGAATCTTTTTGTCATTTTCAAAACAAGGTACTTCATAACATTTTTGATAAAATTAAGGTAAGAATGACTTTTCTATCTTATTTGGTGTGTGAAGCTATTTTCCACCATTGTTACATTATCGTAGATTCACTTATAATCCTATACAAATATTTTTAAAATAATTTTTTTCTTTATAATTAAGAAACTCTTAATTGATTTCAAAATAGAAAGATATATTTCTCTCAAGTAGTATTGATTTCATATATGTCAACATCCATTGATGGATTTTACACTTGATTGAAGTTGATTTATTATGATACAAATATTCTATATTTTATTTAAGGTATTTTGATATTTTTGATAATGGATGATGTAACACCCCTAGAAAAGTGAGACATAAAAGGGTAAATGTTATTACCCATGTCAACAAAGTGCACCTTTTTTCTTGGGAGCCTACCTAATTAGAACTCTACAGTTAAGCATGCTTGTCCTAGAGTAGTAATTTGGATGGGTGACCTTCTGGGTTGTTTCACAGGGTGTGTGTGGCTGAGGACAAAACACACAGAAAGAACATGTCTTGTCCTATGGGGACAATCATTAGTCTGATAAGAAACCCTTTTGAGTAATTTCCTATGGTGTGCTGGTAAGGCAACCAAGGTATTATAGGATACCCCTGGGGTCAAATGATATGGTTCATGGGTCGGGGGGGCGGGTCGTGAAAAATTGTATCAGAGTAGTTGGTTCTACTGTAGGACATAGGACTCTGGAATTTCCTTTATATGAAACAATAGTTTTAAGGGTACTAAGAGTGGTTTTCAGTTCAGGGAGTCCGGTGTTGGTACATGCGGCTGACGTATCTATACACCAGGACCCAAACTTTTGATTTCCGACTAAGTGCATGAAAACACTGATTGCATGTGTGTTTTTTTAAAAGTTTTCCTAAGTCATCTCAACCAGGCCAACTCACCAAGTATAGTCCTTTGACAGTGTCTCATATGATTCTTTCAAGATGCCTCCTCGTGGACGACTAGTTAGATCCCCAAGATTCGTATGTGCCGAAAACCCACCAAGCGATGAGGCATCGTTGTAGGGACCTCTACCAGTTGGGGCACCAGTGGGGGCACCAGTGGTACCACTCCCCGTTGGGCCAATGATGCCACCATCCCCAGTAGTAAAGAGTGAATGACGCATGATTGTGTTGCATGATTTCCAGCTCCATAGGCCACCTAGGATCCGGGAGAGACAGAACCACAAGAAGCTGAGGATTTGCTAGAGGCTGTGGTGAGAGTCTTCAAGCAAGTTGGGACACTAGTAGACTTTATGGTGATCCTTGCTGCCAGTCTCCTTCAGGAAGCAGCAGGCGGATGGTGGAGCATGATGTTTCAGGTTCATGATGAGGCAATACTTTTTTGGGAAGAATATGAGTGCCTGTTCCGGGAAGAGTTTGTCGCAGCCACCCATTGAGCAGGGTGTATACAAGAGCTACTTTATCTACGGTAGGGTAGCATACTGGTGGTGAATTACTCAGCGAGGTTCACCGACCTATCGCTCTACTCCACTGATATGGTATGTGACCCGTTCTTTATGTCCCGGACCTTCGAGCAGGGACTCGGGAAAGAGATCCTAGCTTTGGTGATCTCACTTAACTTCCCGACTCTGGAAGGGGTGTTAGAGAGAGATCCCATAGTTGAGAGTTTCATTGATAAATAGTCTCCTGTAGAGAGACCCACCACCAGTTGATATGAAGCGGAGTCTTCTATAGCTGGAAGTAGACAGATGTCGTAGACGTCCAAGTGGAACAGACCTACAGGTGGTCAACCTCATGACTTAGGATCAGTTGCGCAGGGGCACAGAGAGAACAAACACAAATTCCGGTAGCAGGAAGTGTTACTCATGCGGCAGTCTTGGTCACAAGGCTCGTGACTGTCCTACACGCCGCTCTGATGATTAGCAGATAGTTGAGCGACCTCCCAGGAAGAGGTTGAGATTTGATCTAGGCGGTCCGCAGGTCTCAGGAGGACGTGGAAGTGGAGATGGTCGAGCAGCTAGCGATGGACGAGGTTACGAGGTGTTACTGCCGCCACCACAATGAGGTCCACCATTACCGTAGGGAGCAGGTGGAAAGGGGAGAGATCGGCTTCTGGTAGCTGTATCATATGACCATGGCACTCCGAAGATGATTCAAGGTATGATCTGTGTCCACACCACCATAGCTGAAGTTCTTACAGACACAGGTTCCATTCACTCATTCATTTCCACAACCATTGTTCAGATCTCGTAGATTCTGAGAGAGTCATTGGATTGATCCTTAATACTTGAGACTCTTACGGGAGTAGACTCGATCATTACGCACTGGTGCCAGTAGTGTGAGCATACTCTAGTAACCAAGAGCTTTGGTTGGGATCTCCTGTAGCAGCGTCGAGGCCTTACAACGTCATCTTGGGTATGGACCTGGTTATCTACAGTCCATGCTCAAATTGACTGTATTAGGCGAAATGTTCGGTGTGTCCCCACGGATGGGACCAGGTTCACCTTCACTGATGAGAAAAGAACCTTTTAAGCACATGACATACTTACATGGAGGAGGGTGCAGATGATCAATCACCATTTGGCTTGCCTTACCCTGGAAGCAGTAGATGTGGATAGTCCGACTTATTCTGTAGTGTTGTACTAGTACGTGGATGTTTTCCCTGATGATGTTCTAGGACCACCTCCTCATACAAAGGTGGAATTCTACATTGACCTGTACCCTAGGATGACAGCGATATATACTCCAGCATATCGGATGGCTCCCGCTGAGCTTCATGAGCTACAGGTATAGTTAGAGTACTTTCAGGGGAAGGGATTCATCCAGCCCCGTGTTTCTCCCTGGGAAGCCCCGAATCTGTTTTCCATGAAGGCATATGAGAGATTGAGGCTCTAAGTTGACTACCATCGCCTAAACCAGGTGACTTTGAATAACAAGTACCCACTTTGAAGGATTGAAGACCTCTTTGATCAGCTAAAGGGAGATCAGTGGTTCTCGATGATAGCCCTCAGATCAAGCTATCATATGTCATAGTTCAAGAAGAGGATGTGTAGAAGATGACCTACAGGTATCGATATTGCCACTATAAGTTCTTGATTATTCACTTTGGTGTGTCCAACTCTCTAGCTGTGTTCATGAGTCTCATGAAGCAGATAATCCATCCATACCTCGATCTCTTTGTCATAGTCTTCATCGACAACATTTTGATCTAGTCAAATACTTAGGAGGAGCATACCTACCATTTGTGGGTAGTAATAGACACACTTCGAGAGAACCAACAATATAGTAAGCTCTCGAAGTGCCAGTTCTATATTCAAGAGGTTCACTTCTTGTGACATGTCATCTCAGGGGCTGGAGTTGCAGTGGATCCAGCGATGATTGAGGCCGTACTAGCATGGAAGCCACCAAGGAGTGTGACATCGGTATGGTTTTTTTCTTGGTTTGGATGGATAACATATGAAGTTCATTACAGACTTCTCCAGAGTTGTAGCACCACCATAAGCGTTTGAAATGAAGGTAAAACCCTTCAGGTGGTCGGAGATATGCCAACAGAGATTTTAGGAGCTGAGATAGTGGCTGACTAGTGCCCCTATCATGAGACATTTAAAGGAAGGAGTAGGGTACGTAGTCTACTGCGACACATCAGGGAACAAACTTAGGGGGGTCCTGATGAAGGATCGAGCGGTGATCACATATGGTTCTCAGCATCTGAGACAGCATGAGCAGAACTATGATACCCATGACCTGGAGTAGGAAGTAGAGGTTTTCGCCTTGAACATGTGGTGGCACTATCTGATGGCCGAACGTTTTACCATGTACTCTGATCACAAGAGTCTCAGGTATATCTTCTCTCAGAAGGACCTAAACCTGAGAAAAAGTCATTAGCATGAGCTCATCCAGGTTTATGACTTTGAGATAGTCTATACTCCTGGAATGTGGAACGTTGCAGTAGATGATCTTAGTAAGAGATCTGGTATTCAACTACTATGAGAAGCGATAGAGCAACTGGCTGCTTTTCAGATTTCTTTTGTGGAATGAGATGGGGCATCTTTTCTACAATATCATATAGTCACTCCTCCACTTCTCCAGCGATTCATGGAGACATAGCCTGGGAACGCTGACTGCGAGACGTGACGTGCTCAGATATCCATAGCATAGGCACCTGATGGATTTTATGATGGTGGGGAGCACGTCAACCTCTTTAGAGGATGCACTATGGTACCAGAAGAAATTCAGAAGAAATTGTTGAGGGATTTACACACATATGCTCTATCGGTACATCTAGGTTTGGTGAAGATGTATTAGGACCACCGGCGATAGAACTGGTGTCCATGTAAAAATAAGGCAGTAACGGAGTTTGTCTCACGATGCCTCACTTGTCAGAAAATGAAGGCGAAGCACCAGGTACTAGCAGGCTTGGTTCAGCCCTAAGATGTCCCATAGTGGAAGTGGGAAGTGATATCCATGGAATTAATGATGGGTCTTCCATGTATATCCAGGATTAACGATTCGATTTGGGTGATCATCGACTGAATCACCATGTCGGCCCACTTCTTACCGATCAGATAACATTTCTTAATAGAGAGCTTGAGACACAACTATGTACAGAAGATTGTGTGTTTTCATGGAGTACCTAATTCTATAGTCTCTGACCACGATGCACAGTTTACATCCTAGCTACTGAAGGGGTTGTAAGAGGCTTTCTGGACATAGCTACGCCTGAGCACCACCTTTCATCCACAGACAGATGTTTAGACAGAGAGAACAATTCAGACCCTCGAGGACATGATATGTACTTGTGTCCTCAACTTTAGTTGCAGCTGGGAGGATCACTTACAATTGGTAGAGTTTTCTACAACAACAACAATCACTCCAAGATTGGTATGCCACCTTTTGAGGCCTTGTACGGATGACCTTGTAGATCACCCTTATGTAAGATGGACCTTGGGGAGTCAGCACTAGTGGGACCAGAGATGGTACGAGCTACAACGAAGAAGGTGCAGATCATCCAGAAGCAGATGATGAATGCAGAGAGCAGACATAAGTCATATGATGACAAGGGGTGGAGAAATATAGGGTTCGAGGATGGCGACCATGTCTTCTTACAGGTCTCACATCGATGTGGTCTACGGATATTTAGACGATGCCGAAAGATATCTCTGCGGTTCATCAGACCTTTCCAGGTCCTCAGAAGAGTCGGTGAGGTGGCTTACCACGTAGATATTCAAACTTAGTTTCACCAAGTGCATGAATTCTTACACATATCTCAGCTAAGGAGATACGATGACGACCCTTCTCACATCATCGACCATGGAGAGATGGACATCGATTTTGGGGAGACATTCACGGAGGGTCGAGTGGATATTGAGGATCAACATGAGTGGGTCCTATGTGGATGGTCGATACCTCTGGAATGATTTTTTTTGCAACATGGAAACCTCCAGGAGATCACATGGGAGCGACAGGAATAGATGCGTGTTCAGTGTCCCCATTTTTTCTATTAGTCTTGGTTATATCTTAAGTAGACGTAAGTCCTTGAAGAGGGGAGAATGTATAGACCCAGAAA
Source organism: Viscum album (assembly GCA_963277665.1). Lineage (NCBI taxonomy): Eukaryota > Viridiplantae > Streptophyta > Magnoliopsida > Santalales > Viscaceae > Viscum > Viscum album. The sequence continues at coordinate 1,853,188,523 of OY728126.1, read as the reverse complement.
AATAGTGGATTATTTTTCTAAATTACATGGTATTTTTAATGAGTCCGTGAAAATTTAAGGAGCATGATTCCAAGGCCTGGTGTGCCTGAAATCAATTTCTGAAGTTTTTTTTTGGGTACGTTCAGTAAACGTACGACCATGTTTTTATAACTTTTGAGCTGGTTCTCTGAACTAAAATCAGAGGTCACTGTTGAAATTCTATTACCAGTATTCACTTAATAAGACAATCACCTCGATGGTAGACTATTGAGAGTAAAATATAGTTTTGGCTTTTTATAAAAAAAATAAAATAAAGTACAACACTTTATTTTAGTTTAAAGCTTCCATGTTTTGAGTTTGTTGGTTAAACCCTCCATTTGGGAGATGGTGGTGGGACCTCCACACCCAAACATCCAATGAGTGATTATAGTGGTGGGTCCTACCCGAGCATAACCGCCCATGGTAGGATAGTTGATGGGGGGACCACCCAAGCCGCATTACCCCCTTTCAATGATAGGGTTGGGGACCACCAGACCCCTGTTGATGGTGGAGGATGAAACCACTCCACTCCACCTCATTAATGAGTGATAGGATCTTGACCTTCATGTTCAATTAATTGTTCCAATGCATGTGTTTAATTAAGGAGAGCCTCTTGGAATCCTCCAAATTAATGAGACAACACTCATGATTTAATTTGCTGGAGCCGAGTTTTTCATTCTCCTTTCTGAATAGGTGTGCCAAATTAACATTAGATGACTAATATAATATAATTTCGTTGGCATTTCTCTTTTGGTGGAATTAAGAGGAGTTTGGGAGAAAAATGATCCCAACAAAGAATTCACCTCCCAACGAAGATTGTGAAGAATTGCGGATTTCATCTACAACTTCTTTCCTCAAATCCTACTTACGTGGAGCGCCTTACTTGGACAAATCAAATCGGGATTTAGAGATCATGGTATACACGAAGAAAGAAAAATTCTTTCATCTTCATTCTGCGACTTCAAACATGAAGAACTAATAACGAAAAATAATAAGGTATGGGTTATGGAATGTTTATACTTCCCTTTTGTTCCTCTCATCATCGAATGAAAATTTGATATGAAGTGTTGTAATTAATTTTTGAGCATCATTATGATGATCCAAATGATATCATCTCTAAATGTAAAGGGTGTGGGCCAAAATAACATGGCCCGACTCCCTCCTCTATTATTTTATAATGATTCATCGACATGGAGATGAGGATATGACAAAAAAGGTGGAAACGATGAAGGCTGCGCTACTCGGGGACTCTGAGACTCGCACCGCCCCATAGCATGCCTATACATCCTGCTGAACACCGCCACACCCTGCCGCACGAATCGAGGCTTATTGGCATGCTACCCCACGTGATCTGGCCTGCCTAGCACCGCCTGCTTGTGTGCCTCCCCCCTCCCCCCCCCCCCCCGCTGCCTGCCCGCGCTCTACTGGGCCTTGCACCTCTAGTCTGCTCACCGTCGCGCCCTGTGCATCCGGCCCGCGGGCCGCCATGCCCTGCACCCCCGGCCCAAGCACCGCCACTCCTGGCACCGCTGGCCCCGCACTGCCGTGCCTGTCACCGCCGGCCTTGCACCGCTGAACCTAGTGCTTCCGTCCACGCACCGCCACTCCCCGCGCCACCGGCCCGTGCTCCGTCGTGACCCCCACGGTGCCTCATGCACCCGTGGCCTTCCCGTCATCTAGCCGGCCTACCCGCTCCCCACGTGGCCTGCCCACTGGCCTCCCAGCCGCCGAGCTCTAGAGCCGCTCCCCTGATGGCACTGGTTGAACTGGAACCGTCCTTTAGGCCGAGTCGCCTATGTTGAAGCATCTGGGCTACACCGCCCTCGCAGTCCGTTGGCCTGGGCCCATTGGACCGGGCCTAACATAGCGAGCTAACCCGCCCAACGGGTGGGGTCATACCCATCAGGTCTGTCCGGGTTGACCCAGACCGAGTCTTCCCAGACTGGGTTGGGATGAGGCGGTCCGACCGGGTCGGGCCTGACCTGGTCCCACTACTACCCCTTTGCTTACTTTGGCCATATCTATGGCACCAGATGTCCGTTTGACGACCTGTCAGTGGCGCTAGGAATCTGGATGAGAGATTGTCTCTTTTAGTATACCCCACTTGAGTTCGGGGTATAGTTGAGATATGGTCGGGTTGGTTCGTACATGAATCCTATCAGGCCCCCAGGAATAAAAGGATAATAACACATAAATCGGGCATCCAATTGACGCGTCTTCTGTTGCATTGAGACCCCATTGACATGGCAGTCCATTTGGATACTTCTACGTGACACATCGCGACACATTGAGTATAGAATACAAGCTCACGTAATGGATCCTTCAGAACTGACCAGACAGAGTACGGAGACCTAGTAGCTGGCTAAGACCTAATTACTGGTTGACCGATTTGACTCGGAGTGAATCGACTAGCCTAGTGGGGAGAGCCTCTGTGTGACACGACAGACGCATGGTGTAGGAGTGCCTCTGTGTGAGTGCTACAGATCTGTGGAACTCAATAGAAGTAGTTCCTCTATAGGATATTAGGGGGAGTTCCTCCGTGAGATGCGGTATGACCACTTTACTCGATAGAGGAGGAGTATGCCACCATCCATGGTTTCGTTAATAAAAATCATGTTTGAGCCCAGTCATTGAATTTTGTGTTTTATTTAGGATTTAGATGGGTTACTACATAAATTAGGTATATGTATGGGCATATACCTATGTAACAGTTTTCCATTGTTTTCATACATTGTGATTTATCATTGTTTGATTTTTGTGAGACCTTGAGGGTCTCAGCATCCCTACTGAATATAGTAATAATCAACACTACATGGGCTATTCCCACAAATCGTTGTATTAGATACAGACGATGGACATCGCTGATGGAGGCCTTGAGCACGAGTACTGGATGGTACCCAGAGGTGGACCCTATGACCAGTTTGTACACATAGGAGTCTGATGTATGTGGTGTGATGAGGTGGCCGTCATTACCAACCCTTTAGGTAGGTACCCCAAAAGATGAACCAAAATCTGGTCTTTACCTTTTAGCTGATTGTCCATTTTTTAGTTGTACTTGTACTTTACATTTGGGCTTGTATTTATGGCACCTTTTTCGTTCCATCATACTTTTGTATACAGTTATTACGTGGTATTTTACTTCCAGTAGTGTACTCTGATGTGTTTAATTACAGTTATAAAGGAAATTACCTCCCAGTTTAGGGATGTACGCCTTTGGTGCTAGTTGCCAACCCCTTGCTTATGGAAGGCAGGATTGGGGTAGTTACGACATAGTCCCCGGGTGACGGGTAGTGACAAATGAGTGATTTTTATTACATTAATGTTTTCTAGTTAATGTATTGACATTTTGTATTATATTTTTAATATGAATGATTATGTTATATTTCAACCTCTTTTTAAGATGAATGTGTCTGACATGTATGTTCCATGTTGGGGACCGGTAAATGTAAGAGCTCCAGGTTGGGGTTAGGTTATAGTAGAACCTCCAGGATGGATTCTATTTATAGAGGATCTCTGGGTTGGACTCTGGTTATAGATGAACTCCGAGTTCGAGTCCAGTTGCAATGTCTCTCTTTGTTGGATTCTGGTTTCAAAGGCTCTCCGAGTTTTAGCCCGGTTATATAGGCTCTCCGGGATAGAGTCTGGTTACAAAGACTCTCCTGGTTGGAGTCTGGTTATAGAGGATCTCTAGTTTAGGGTATAATTATAGTTAGCCCCTAGTACTTGGCATGAGGCCTTGACACATAAATTGATGTCTGGTACTCTACATTCCATCATTAAGAAATTATTTATTACATGGGATTAGATAACATGTAGAATATCCATATGCATGTTTATATGGTAATTTTTGATTTATTTTTCCCATATTATGTTCATGTTTATGTATAAAAGGATATTGTTTTTTTTAAAATATTTCCTTAAATGTTTATAGATTTTTCTAAATTAATTACCTTTACTGATCATCTGAGATCACCCCTTTCTTATGTTTTATTTTCCCAGGATCCCAAGATGTGTTTTATGTTTGAGATACAAGGTTTAGCTAATGGAATAATGGAATTATCAAAGAATTATTTCATTTGTGTTTTATGTTACAAAATGTAATGCAACATTAATGTTTGTAATCAATTTTCCAAGTTTGCTAAACTGATCGGTCTTTCAGGACATGATTCCTTGTAATCATGCCACTACTATGTAATAATCCACAGACTCTAGGTAATTGGTGTCAGGGAATTATAGTGGTTATCAGAGGATGTATAGTAACAAACATGGTTTATCTAATTAATAATTAGATAACATTACCCTATGATAGATATTGAGGATTAGTATTGAATAACTTTTTAGAATTTGGTATTGTACAAATTTTATGAGTTTTCCGAGAAATACATGTCACAACCTGCCTCCCTGGGCCATGAACCTTGTCATCTGACCCCATTGGTCTTCTAAAATACCTTGGTTTCATACCCAACACACCATAGGATATTACTCATTAGGGTCTCTTATTAGACTAATGACTGTCCCCACATTCTAACACATGTTCTTTCATTGTGATTTGTCTTCACTCACACACACCCAGAGAAACATCTGAGAAGGTCACCCATCATGATTACTACTCAAGGATAAGCATAATTAACTATGGATTTATAATCAGGTAGGCTCCCAAAAAGTAAGGTGCACCTTGTTGGAATGGGTTTTAACATTTAGTCCTTTAAGTCTCACTTTTCTAGGGGTGTTACATTATCCACCCTATACAGCACAAACACCCCCGTTGTGGACCCCAAGCCTCAAACCCAGGTAGTGCATAAGCACATACAGTTGTGTATTGGATATGATACCATTTTTTGATGACCTTTACCATGTGGCCCGTGTCGAAACTACCCCACACCCGCCATCCATAGGCCAAGGGCTGGCGACTAGCACCAAAGGCGTACGTCCCTAAACTGGGAAGGCATTTCCATTATAAGTGTAAACAAACACATCAAAGTACAAAACTGGAAGTAAAACCCTATGTAAAAACTATATACAAAAGTATGTTTTAGAGAAAAAGGGGCGGAAAATAGAAGCCCAACTGCAAATTACAAGTACAACTGAAAAAAAGGATAAACAATTTAATGGTGAGGAGGAAATCCTGGTTCGTCCTCCGGGTATTCGACCTGAAGGGTAGGTACATATGGTCTCCTCAGCACTACACATATGTCAGAATCCTTTGTTTACTGACTCGTCGTATGTTCCACCTCTGGGTACTATCCAGTCCTGGTTGTCTCGGAATCCGTCAGTGATGTCCGTCGTCTGCATCCTACACAATGAGGTGTGGGCAGAGCATGTGCAATGGTAAGTAAAACGATACTCAGTAGTGACCCTGAGACCCACAATGTCTCAGAAAATCAAACATGGATAAATCACAAATTATTAAAACAACGGATAACAATTACTTAGGTATATTTCCATACATATACGTATGTAATCTAGTAACCCATCTCAATTATAATGAAAACACAAAAGTCAAAGAATCTGCTCAAACCAGAATTTTAATTACCGAAAACATGGTTGGTGGTGTACTAGTCCACTATCGAGTATAGTGGGCATTCCGTACCACACAGGGGCCCTTCCCACTATCCTTGTACTACTGAGGAATGCCTCCTATCGAGTGTCGTGGGTTTGTTGTGTCACACAGAGGAGCTCCCCATCATTGGTCTGTCGCGTCACACAAAGGCGCTCCCCCTAATAGGCGATAGAGGTACTCCTCCTATCATGTAATGCAGTTCTTCCGTGCTCAAATAGTTAAACTTCCCAACCATGGGACTTCTTGGTCACACAGAGGAGCTCCCCACTAGGCTAGTCGAGTCACTCCATGTTGAATCGGTCAAGCAGTCCTCAAGTCTCAGCCTACTACTAGGTCTCTATATTCTATCTTCTCATAACCGAAAGGATCCTCTCCATGATCTATTGGTATGTACTCTATGTGTTGTTATGTCTCATGTAGTAGTATCCAAATGAACCGCCACGTCATAGGGGTATCAACGCAATAGACGATCCATCAATCGGACACCTGATCTGTGAGTTATTAGCCTTTTAGTCCTGGGGGCCTGATTGTATTCGTGTAGCAACCAACCTGGCCATATTTCAAGTATATCTTGAACTTCAGTGGGGTATACTCAAAGGGTTCGTCTATCATTGAGATTACCAGTGCCGCTGACGGCTCGTCAATTGGACGTCTGGTTCCACATATATGGCAAAAGTAAGCAAAGGGTCGATAGTAGGCCCAGGGTAGGACCATACCCAGTCGGAATGACTCGGCCCAACCAAGTCTGGGCCGACCCAGTCTAGGTCAACCCGAACAGACCCGATGGGTATGAACCAGCCAGTTGGGCGGGTCGGCCTGCTATGTTAGGATCGGTCCACTGGGCCTGGCTCAGCGAACTGCGAGGGCGGTTCGGCCTGGATGCCGCCATGCATGTGACTCAGCCCAAATGTCATGGCCGGTTTGGCCAGCTCCACATGGGTTATGGTGAGGACGTTCGGAGGCTTGGAGGCCAGTGGGCAAGCCGCGCGGGGCACAGGCAGGCCGGTTGGAAGTCGGGCAGGCCACGGGAGCACCGGGCAAGGCGCGGGGGCACCGAACTTGGCACCGGCAGAGCCGGACAGCGCGCGGGGCACGCTGTCCTGTGGCGCACAGGTAGGTGGGGTGGGGCGTAGTGGCGCTCGGGAAAGCTGCGCGGGGCCTGATGGCATGTGGGCTGGTGGCGCCGGGTGTAGCTGCACGCGGGCAGGTGGGGCACAGCGCGGGGGCAGGCGGGGAGTGGCGCGGCGGCGCATGGGCCGGGGGCGCATGGAGCGGCGGCGCACCAGCGGGCGGCACTGGGCAGGCTGGAGCGCGTTGGGAATCACACGGTTAAGACGCGGAGCATGTGATAGAGCATAGTAGTGTTCGGACATATGTATAGATGCACCACGGTGGCAGTGCGATTCACGGAGGCCACAGGTAGCGCGTCCTTCGTCATTGCAGCCTTCGTTGCCATCGCCTCATCGCCATGCCGAATAATCATTACGAATAAACGAACGAGGGTGTTGGGACATGGTAGTTTGGAACTCGCCCTCCACATTGAGAGATGTTATCATTTGGATAATCATAATGAAGCTCAAAAATTAATTACAGGACTTTGAATCAATTTTTCATTCGATGACGAGGGGAAGAAAATAGAAGCATCATCATTCCAGAACCCCCTACCTTATTATTTTTCACTCTTCATTCTTCGCATTTGAAGTCATTGAAAGAAGATGAATGAATTCATCATTCATTGCATCTACCATTCTCTCCAAATCTCTAGTTGAGTCGGCAGCAGAAGGCACTGCACGTCGGTAGGATTCGAGGAAAGAAGTCGAAATGAAATCTGGAATTCATCGCATTCATCGTTGGGAGAAGCATTCTTCGTTGGGAGAACATTTCTCCTAAGATCCTCTCAATTCCACAAAAAGAGAAATTCCAATGAAATAATGTTATTTTAGTCATCGAATATTATGTTTTCACAGAAATTCAAAAAGGATAATTAAAAACCTGGCTCCACCAAATTAAATGCATGAGTGTTGTCTCATTAATTTAGAAGATGCCAAGAGGCTCTCCTTAATTAAAAACATGTGTTGGCACAATTAATAATGAGGGGAGTTCAAGAGGCTATCCATCATTAATGAGGGGGAGTGGATAGTTTTCATACTACACCATCAATAGTGGTCGGGTGGTCACCACCCATATCATTAATAGGGAGGTTATGCGGCCCGGGTGGTCCCCACCTCAATTATCCTCCCATGGGAGGTTATTCTCTGGTGGGCCCCACCACTATAACCTCTTAGGGGAGGTTAGGGTGTGAATTTCACACCACAAACTCCCAAAGGTAGGTTTTAACCAACACGGTGAACACATGGAAGCTTAAAAATAAAATAAAGTGTTGTACATTATTTTATTATTTTTTTTATAAAAAGACAAAAAATAACATTTTATCCTGACCGTCTGTCATCGAGGTGAAAGTATTCTTAAGTGAATACCAGTGCTACGAGTTCAACGGTGCCCTCAGATTTTAGTTCAAAGTAGTGGCTCAAAAGTTATAAAAATCTGCTCTTACGATTACTGAACGTACCCGAACAAAACATCAGAAATTGATTCCTGACACACCGGGCCTTAGAATCAAGCACTGTAAATTTTCTTAGACTTATAAAAATCCCATGTATTTACGAAAAAAAATTACCATGGAAATTACATGTCATTACAATACATCCCTATCTAGATTCGAGTAGGTAGAGGTGGCTCTGGCACAGATGTATCTTGGGGTAAAACCCGAAAACACCGGTTTGAGCTAGACTCGAATTGGAACTGGTGCACGACAACGGGCCTTGATACACTCTTTGTTACATCACTCATGTGGAATAAACTTATGATAATTCACATTTTCATTAAAAGAAATTAGGAAGGATTTTATGAGTAAATAATTTCTCAAAAAATAATTTTATGATATCTGATTATATCCATAAACTATTCAATTTACTCTAGGTATTTTACGAGTTTGGAATAATGAATTGTGATTCATATACTGACATAGTGTATGCCATTGTTTAGAAAAGGCACCCAATAGATAGAATGAGAACTCCAGAAATACGTATGATCCAAAAAGTAAGAAGGATCATATCTATCATGGTATTAAGATAACATATAAAAGGGAAATAGTCTCCTATGTATTCTCAACATATAAAGAAATAGTATCATATGTTAATAAGGTAATTAAATAATTCTCTATGTCATATGGGTTTGAAGGGATGGAAGAGAATAAAGGAATGGTAGAGGGAAATATGGATAAATTTAAGAGGGGAAAGAATGATTTTCCCACATTTGATAACTATGGAATGAATCACACCGGTACGTTCATGAAGCGAATGTGACTTTGTTATAAGTGTGAAAAAATATGACACTAAGTATGTGATTGTAAGGGTAATAAAAAGGTTTCAAATGTAAAATTATTCGTCATCAAGTCATTGGGACACTACGTGAATCAATGTCCCAGTTATCATAGTATACGACAAATGATGTTATTGGATTATAATCATGTTATGATGCTACCTCTGATGAAGAGGAATTACTAATGTTTTTATGTTGTTATTATAGTATTGTTTAATTTTAGTGTATTAGCAACAATATACTGGTTAAATGAATTATGGAGATAAATTAGGATTGTACTGTAGTATGATTTTATTGAGGATTTGAGATTATATGGTTCTAAGAAATGTGACTTAATAGTAAGATACACTTTTTGTAAAGTACATAGTTGAAGGAATCGTAATCCTTAATATGGTCCTACTAATGAGGTAGTGATTTTTCAATAAGAGATGGTTGATTTGGATATATTATATTCGATATGCATGACTCCCTTGGAACTGATTAATAGTTTATTTATTTCATCATTGATGGAATATTAAAAATTTTAGCATATAAGGGATATATCCAGTATACTATAAAGAATAAGGGTGAATAAATGTTGTCAATCTGGTTTTATGGTAATTCAGGGAGTGACCATATTTTAAAATAATAAATGATAAATGTGTTCACATGTTATTACAAGGGAAAAAGGATCTTCATTGTGTTTAACTACCTTATAAATTTTGAACTGTGAGTTTGGATAGAAGTATTTTAGATAAGTATAAAGGTTGGAATGGATGAAGTTTGATATTGGATACAATTGTTATAGTTATTTTTGGATTGTTATAAAAAGGACAACCGAGATGTCTGGCGAAAACCAGTTGTATCTGACAAGGCCACGAGACATGAAAAGACAACTGAAGGGGCGACAATGGTGCATAACCTACCACTTGCCTACATGTTGTCCTAGATTTTATAATGTTGTTTCTTTTCTAAATGGTCTAATAGGTGAAATATAAATTCATTATTTTTAGAACCATATACGATTAGGATAAATTCAATATTTTTTTGAAATATTTTTGTGTGAATGATGAGTTTTTGGTAGGAGTTAGTTGAAGGATGAAACTCTACATTTCAAGTATATATATATATATATATATTCCCTCTTATTAAGACTAAATATAATCAACACAATTTCTGATATTGGTTTTCCACAAAGTTATTTTTCTATTTTTTATCCATTTATTTTCGATGAACAATTTAAAATTGTGAGGATGCAATTTATTGAAGGAGGGGAGAATGTAACACCCCATGATTTCATAGTATTCTATTTCTTCAATGTAATTCAATAACATTCACTACACATAAAAATGAGTTCAAGCACAACCCGACTTACCAAGCGTGCCGTTTAAAAGAGGTTGTGAATATTATTAACTAATATTTGAATTTTATATAATCCTTATAATTTTAGAATCCATTTTATGAATTTTTAATACATAATATAAGAACAAATTTATTTTTTCAGATAAAAGAAGTAGTTTTCTTAAAATGAAATTTTACGGCCTTTTAATGGAGAACCCTTTTTAAATCAAATATTTGAAGCTTTTAAATATTAAATTTGCAAAAAAACATCTTCATTAGAATCAGGACGTAGAAATTTAGTTTGAAAAAGTTTTGGTGTTCTTTTTTATAACTTTGATATTTGGGAGAATAGTGAAAATTACTAAATTTTAACGGAAAACAACGTTAATAATCCAAAATATTTATATTGTTCAACTATAAATATGAATGGTGTCGAATTATAATAAGATTATTTTTTTACCATTTAATCCAATGTTGGTCATTCTAAGTAATTGCAATTTCAAATTGAACATAAACCTGTGTCAATATTTTGGTAGTTATTATTTCTTAAAAAAATGCTTTTTGGTTTTGACAACAAGAATTAATTTGAAATTAATAAATTAAATTTTTATATTTTGAATTTTTTAAAATAGAATTTATTTTTGAATTTATAATATCAAAATTATCTTAGGGTGAATATTTTGTATGTTTCTGAAAAGTTTCAATTTTTCATGAATAGTAAAAAAACACTACATTATTGGTTAAAACAAATTTTTCATTTAAATACTTATTTATTTCATTTAAGTTTATTTTAGGTCAAAATATATTCATAATAACAATATATGTTAAATGTAATTCATTCGAGTCATTTTTTAATAATATTATATATTGAAAATTTTATTGAACTTTTCACCGTCTTTTACCCACCTCCATGGAAAATTTTCTAATTTGCATAAAACATAATTTTACCACTTTTGTAAGAGGAATTTCAAAAATCCAAAAGACAATGTCGATACAAAAATGAAAAATTTGGTTCAATAAGATGGTAATAATTTTTGGTGAATAGTAACTGTTTACTTTTATTTAACATGTTTAAAAGTAAATAAGATAATTAAGGGTAAAAATAATTATATTATTACCCTAACAAATGTCCTAATTCTATCGGATGCGTGTAATTCGATAAAAAAAATTAGAAATAAAAGATGATACTTTATGTTCACATGGATTAGATTTGGGTATTTGTTATTATTTAAAATAAAGAAGAGTTAAAAGAGTTAAAATCAATGTTTAATAAGAAACCCATTTTTTACATAGAGTTACGCACAAAATAAATTAGAACATAAATATTAATTAGAAATATAAAAATATTTCCTACATCATGGAATTTTATTTATAATTTTTAGACATTGAATAACTAAATTTATTTATGACTCAATGATGATTCAAAAATTTCCTTATAAATGAAAAATATAAAATAAATGGTATTATAAATATTAAAATAAATATAATTTAAATTTTTTTATGAAATAAAAAAAAATTATAGGTGAATATGATATTTTATGGTTTATTAAATGTATCTTTTTCAAAGAAATAATGTTGAGACGACTTTCACAAAAACCAAATTTCATATAGTGTAAAGATTGACCAAAATTAATATTTAAAAAAATACTATATTATTTATTGATATAATATTCATAAATATCTACATTTTGGCCAAAGGGCTTAAATAATTTTATCTATTTAATTAATGAACAACTTGAGGTTCTCTTGGATTTTTAGAGTATGTTTATTAACCATATTGTGTAATAATACACGAAGGCACGATAGAAGTTAAACTATTTAACTAAGAGTTAAATATAAAATAAAATGTTAAAATGGTAACATAAACTTGTATAAAACCAATTGGATGCGAATATTTCTACCCATAGCCACATTATCATCGAAATAAATCATTTTTGAGCCATTAGATAACGAAAATTATTTTATTATAAACTAATATTTCAAGCTTTTCCTAAAGTGACTCTCACCTCTCTTATAAAAAGGGACTTCCCCTTCTCTAAACTACACACCTCAAAATCCATTTGGCTCGGCCAAACCTAGGAAAAATATCCTCCCAACTATACTACCTTCATTCTAGAGGCATTAATTTGTTCATAAATCTAATCTAAGGATCCATTTTGATCAAATCAAATGGAAGAACCCCAAAAGAGGTTAAAATTTCATCACCTATTTCATGTTATTTTCTCCTTTCACATCATCATTCCTTGATGATTCCATTTTAAAACAATATATCTAGTAAATTATATATACTGTTATTTTATAATAAATAAGGTACAACAATATTAATTATTCTAACCATTCTATGAATTTCATGACACCATACGTGCGTACGTACGACTTACCGTCTCCATGTCATGGTGTAGTTGTTATTCAATACATTATTATATTGGATGGGTATAATAATGATGTATAATTGATGTAAATAATAAATAAAACATGTTAATGATTCAGTATATATGATATAACATCCAATTAAATACAATTTTAATATCAAAATAATGATATTGTCGCTCGTGCATACGTCTGAATTACCATATCCACGACGCGATGATATTAATTTCCATGTTCAGTATTCACCGATGATTATAAAAATATAAATTATTAATAAGTATGTAATATATGAATTAATAATTCCACTTTATATAAATATATGTATGTGTGCATGTACATACATATATCTTATTCACTTACTTCTGTTAAATACGATGTTAAAACAGAAACAACATTTATGCGTATATACGACCTACCGTCTCCATAAACAGTGCCTTCCATTTCAAATATACATCTATTATAAATATTTATATGATGAATATATATGATATATCAATCAATTTTATTATTCTTTAATCCTTTAAATCATGATATAAATGATGCAATCACGAATAACATGTTAAACTACGTTCAGAAAAGAAAGCGATTATTACCTGAAATTTTAATTTAACATGGAAATCATTATTAAATGGATTGTATAATGTCATAAATGAATCATTAATGGTATAATAAATATGAATATGGTTCTGGTATAATTTACTAACATACTATTTTCATTATACAAGAGGTCAAATGTACCCTCGACCAAAGAAAATGTACTAGGTAAGGGTTAATTCTCCAATCTCTTCATTATATGAGTTTGCTTATACGTAATTTTATACTTTGACATCTTTATTTACAACATCCATGTTTATTAACATGTATTAAAAAGCATTTGTACTATATACTAGACAATGGGTTAATGTCATTTATACCCATATTTGACCTTATATGTTTTTTAGAAAAATATTTCTGCCATTTTCCAAACAAGGTTCTTTATAACCTTTTCGACAAAATTAAGGTAAGAATGACTTTTATAACATATACGGTGGGTCCGGCTATTTTCCACCATTATAACATCATTAAAGATTCCCTTAAATGCTTATATTAACATTTTTAAAATAATTTTTTTATTTTTAATCATGTTACTCTTAAATCATTTCAAAATATAAAGATATATTTCCCTCAAATAGTTTTTATTTTATCTATGTCAACATCCATTGATGGATTTTACACTTGTTTGAATTAGATTTATTATGATAAAAATCATCTATATTGTATTTAAGGTTTTGTGATATTTTTGACTATGTATGAGTTATTTTTATGCCATTCGTTGTTTATGTATCATTAATTTACATTTCATATTCTTGTTTTAATAAGAATTTTTATGTTATATTTGAACCACTTCTTTAAATGAATGTGTTGGACTAGTATGTTCCAGGTTGGGGATTGGTAAAAGTAATCCCTCCACATTGGTGTTTAGTTACAGAAGACCCTCTGGGTTGTAGTCCTGTTACAGAGGCTCTCCGGGTTGGAGTCCGGTTACAGAGGCTCTCCGGGTTGGAGTCCGGTTACAGAGGCTATCCGAGTTGGAGTCCGGTTATAGAGGCTCTCCGGGTTGGAGTCTAGTTATAGTGGCTCTCTGGGTTGGGGTTCAATTATAGTTAGCACCTGGGTCCTGGAATGAGGACTTTACATATAAATTAATGTCTAGTAAAATACATTCCCTCAATTATAAATTTGTTATTAAATGTGATTATTCGACTAGTAGAATATCCATGTGCATGTTTATATGGTAATGTTTGGTTTATTTTTTCCATATTATGTTCAAGTTTACGTATAAAATGATTTTTTTTGTCTTACACATATTTCCTTAAAATATTTATATGTTCCACTAAATTATTTACCCTTACTGAGCATCTAAGCTTGCCCCATTCTTATGTTTTATTTTCCCCAGATCCCAAGAAGTGTTTTATGATAGAGATACAGGGTTAAGATAAGGGAATAATGACATTATCAAAGTATTATATTTTTGTGTTGTATTCTATAATGTATAATGTAATGTTCATGTATGTAATATATTTTCCAATAATGATAAACTGATCAGTCATTAGGGAATTTAATCCTTATAATCATGCCAATGTATTAAAATAGTGCACCAACTCTTGGAATCTTGGGTCAAGGCATTACAAAGGAATTGATGGCCTTATCCAGTAGACATGCCTGATACAAAGCCTATTTTTCAAAGTTCAGAAAGAAGGTGGTGTCATTGGGAGTTTCACTTGACCAATCCCATGTTGAGCTTCCACATGTTAAGCAGAATTGGAACCACCTATGAGAGAAGTGGATGTTGATAGAGATTAGCACCCATGCGATGTCATCTAAGACACCCAAAGAGTTGGTCACCATCGCACACCATAACCATCGTTCTTATACAGGTTTTATAAGGGGAAATGTTACAAGACCATGACACTATGTTTATGTTCATTATTTTGGTATAGAGAATATACATTCATTTCATTATTGTTACTTTGTAAATAGTTTTTAAATGAAAAAATAACATTTTTAATTAATTAAGAATTCTATGTTGATGAATTGATTGTATTTTTTAATTAAATAATATTCTAATAAATTATTGCAACTAAATTATTTTTTATTAAATATAAATAACCATATAATTATTATGAATACAAATATGATTTTTATTATGGTTTGGAAGCTATTTCTGTCAAAACACATGAATTTTCGATAAATTTCAGTTTTAATTTGAAAATTTTAAAATCACATATATAGAAATATATTTATATAAAATTAATATTTTATTTGGAATCAGGACGTCGATATTATCCCATGGCGAATTTTTCAATATTTTCTATGATGGTATAATATTTGGGTAAAAATTAAACACGGTTCAAATATATATTGTGATTTATAACCTAAACATTACCCATTAGTGATGTAATATTATAAAATAGAAATTAATTTTGGCCAATATATGTTTTACCATTAAAATAATGTTATTTTAGGTTTGTTTGATTTAAATTAAAATGCCTAAATGGACCCACCAGGACTTACAAAAAATATTACATTTTTAAATTGATTTCCTTAAGAGTGTGACTCAACTCCACATAAGCAACCCTATTATTTTATGATTTTCAAAAATTGGCCCCATAAATATTTTTTTTCCAATCCCCTTTGAAAAAATCCATGGGAAAAACCATTGGTTGGATTATGGTTTGGATTAGTTTAATGTGTGGTGACCAAAACATAAATAATAATGAATTCCCTCTTCTTTCCAATATAAACCAACCCATGCCCCACTTCCTCTTAACTCAAAGACATTAGAGTTCATCTATACTCTTCCCTCATCTCTCTGTAATCCTCCCAAGGAACCAAAAGCTCCGAATAATCATCTCTAAAACCTCTCCAAAGCCTTTGGGATCACAATTCCATATAAGGGATTCCTTCAATTATCATTTTATCCAAGATTCATACTAATTTTATGTCCATTTTGTTCATTTATAAATGTTGTGATATGTTTTCTAACAACCATTATTATTTTCTATATTTTTTATAATGATTATATAGACATTTATCTTTCATTAATGTCTCCTGTGTACACCTGTTACGATGCCAAAATTTTGTAATGGATTTATTCCTTTCTCAGTTTTGTCCAAATTTCATTCTGTTTTTAATCACTTTAATGTTCCATTATTAATGTTGGGGTATGACTTCACACCTTCCCCATACTTCATTATTTATTTTTTAATGATTAATGACCCCTTACACTCTCATTAATGCCTACAAAGTACACCAGTTACAATGAAGAAATTGTTAAAGGAATTTAATTCTCTTCATTTACATTCAAGAAAGTCTTTTGTATTACAAATATAAATGACATTAAATATGTTGGGATATGTATTTATATGAATCAATTACATTCCATTTAATGTAAATATTATGAGACACCCATTCCACTCTCATAAACAATTTTAACGAACACTCATGTCACACTTTTATGCTGTCGAAATTGCACTATGATTCTCGAAGATGAAGTCATTGTGTAGGGAATACCATGGCCATTAATCTATAAATGGTATACAAATTTGTGCATATTTACTTATTTATTATAGTGTTTGATATATGAATTCTGCATTCATTTATTGTGTAATAAATTATGATGTTTTACTAATCCTTGTTATATGATCCCTCTGGGACACTTATGCAAGAAATTAAATGTTTATGAATGGTGCACCTCGATAACACTAAAGGGCATTGGGTAATGATTGGTATCCTGATACGTCAAGTGAAATGATGTTTTATTCATGATAATTCAAGTTAAATGACTATTTAATCATGATAATTCATTTTCAATGAGTATTTAATCATTCTAATTCTAGTGCTATGAGGGTTTACTTATACACCTTGTGCGATGAGCCTAGAGTCTTTCTAATACCATGTTAAGTGTTGTTGCATCATTTCCATGTAATTATAATAATTCTATATATTTCCTTTGTGTTCAGGTTTCTTTTATGCTCTATTGACATTATTTTTTCCTAACATATAATATATATTATTCATGATATTCCTTGTTTACTCCCTTACTAGACTTTATAACTCAGCATCTTATTATGAATGTCCTGAGGTAATCCCATGTAATTCTATGTATGAGGGAATGAAGTGGTCATGTAAAGGATTTTTTCAATAAATATGATGTTTTTCATGTTTTAAGTTGTTAGGTAATGTACCTAAGCCCAAATGACACATGAACAATAAATTTTCCATGTGGTATCAAGTGAAGAGTTTATATAAGTAATCATGTTTATGTGTGTAATAAAAAAGAGTGTTTTTATACGTCTGGGTTGTGATGTTATAAGAATAGGGATTAGATTAATATGATATGTGTAATATATGACATAAAATCATTTATTAGAGGGTAATATAATATTTACCATTATTTATATCAATTCATCGATGAAAATGGAATTACCATTCCTGTGTATGTACGGCTTACTATATCTATGAGGGAGTAATTTCTTTATCTATATTTACATCCAATGGATTTCACTAAAATTATATATATTGAATATATATGATATTTAAATCATTTTTATCATTCAAAAAATTATGGAACAATGACTAAAGTAACTGAACCAAAAATAAATTATCAAAACTTACATAAACAAAAGATTTGTTATTTCATTAAATGTCTCTTCAACATACATTTGTAAAACAATGGATTATAAAAGTTAAAAAAATCATATAAGGTATTATATATCTAATTATCGTATTCTATATATTAATAATAGTTTTAAATTTTTTTTACATAATTTTTAATGTTTAAAAAGGATTTTATGATTTAATGAAGGATATTTTTACCTTACATAAACATTTATGAGACACAGGCCATATTCACCATATATTTATTTTACCTTTTTGGTATGATCACCCTAAATGTATTTTTTTTTCAACAAACAAATATTATTTGGATTTAAATTTCCATTTTATGATCAATCATTCATGGGGTTTATGATTCAAAATTAACCAATGTTGTAATGGATTTCTATATGAATTATCTTTCCATGAGAAATATATTATATTAAGAATTGGTCAAATTTTATGACGTGTATATACAGTCTCACTAACATTTAATATCATGCATTTATTTATTTTTTGGATATTTGATGTTTTTTAAACATAATTATTTCTTGGGGATTATGATTCAAATTAACCCATGTGGTAAGGGTTTTATGTTATTGTCTCATCATTTATTGAAATTTCCCACGATTATGGTCCCAATGATGAAATATTATGCTATATCTTTCACAAAACTAATATCTTACCATATATGGTTGTTATATATAGTGAAATCATTTTTTTCCATTTATTTTACTCTTTTAGGAACTCAATATTTTAAAATGATTTTTAATGAAAATATTAAATATTCATTTCCTCAGTCAAAATCATTTTTTATTCGAAAAAATGTTTTAAACAAAAATTTAAATTTTTTTAAAAAATAATCAAATGATTTATCAAAAATATATTACCCATTATTTTTTTTTTTTTGAAAGGAATCATTATATTGGTTCCATAAAATTCCTGTTTGTATTTTTATGATAATTTTGATGTAATACATTTTTATCCTGACCTACAATATCAAAATTTTCCAATATAATAACCATTTTTTATTTAATGATTCAAATATTAATTTTCAAGGTTTTTTTTAAAATAATTATAGTTTGAATTTTTTATTTCCAAAAGTTTATTCCAAGGAGAATGATTATTTTTTATATCATATTATTGAAATGATGTTCTAATCATATTTATATGTTTCAAATTTTATTTTAAAAGAATAAAATATCAAAAATCGTTTATAATTTTTTATTTTTATGATTGTTTTAAAATAATTCTTATTTTCATCAAGAAATAGCTAATAATTGTATTTAAATCACTTGTTATATGATTTTATGGTGATTTTTATAGACATTTCTTCTAATGTTGTATTTTTTAAATTATTTTTTATTGTACGAAGATGATTTCTCTCATGAAATGTTCTATATGATCTTTCATATTTATTTTTCTTATAGTATAACATCTCTTGTTGTAACTTATGTTTTATAAGAGATATTATCTAATGAAATGATTCTTATTATTTTATAGTATGGTTTATGTTTATGAGGAATGTAACAAACCAATATATTTTAATATATTTATTTTAGTGTAGATAAAATTTCATCAATAGATTATAATGAACACAACAACATGTTTAAAAAAACAAGGTTTATTCATCCTTTAAAAGAATAAATTAGTGTTAATTTTATTTTATTTTAGAAACATAAATTGAGAAAATAATTTTTTTATATCATAATATCAATTTAATCTTTGGGTAAATTTTTGTGATTTTTGTTAAATTTATCATTTTTTATTAATAGTGAAAAGGCACTGAATTTTAAATTTAAGTACCTTTTAATTTGAAATATTTATACTGCTAAAATATATTTTGATTCAGTTTTTTAAAAAAAAATTAGTTCAATTATACTTTATTTGATTTAATTTAGGCCATTGCAATTATTTTAATAGTGAAATTTTATATAATTTTTTTTTATGATTTTTTATATTTTTTTCAAATTAAAACTTATATATCTTATCATATCCTTGTGATTAATTTAATTTAAAATTTTAAATATATATGAATTAAATATTGAAAAATGTATTCTACATTTCTAATCAGTATAATTTATATTTCCATTTATGGTCAAAATTAACATTTACTAAAATTAAGAGTGAAAGTAATAATTATTAATCACCTTGGTTAAGGTAAAAATGTGTTTATTGGAGGTTAAAAAAAATTATAATGGTTAAAATGTCTGAAGAATTTATACAAAACCAGTTTTATGGCCATTTTTAGAACTATATGACCTTATAATCTACTTTTACTTGTTTTAGGGAGACTATTATATTAATGGTGCCTTTATAATATGTTAGGTAATTAAAAAGACAAAAACTGATCCTTTTTTGCTTTTAATAACTATAATGCACTGTTATTGAGTCACAAAATATATATGTTTGGTTATAAAAATTCTTTTGAATGATAAATGAATTTTTTTATTGTGATCATTTATTATAATTTTTTTTGATTAATTAATTTATTTAAAATATTTAGAAACACTAACACAACAATAATTACATTAATAATAAAATAAAATTAATGATGACAAAAATACAAAATATATTGTTAATTCAATTAATTAAAGTGTTTCAATATTTTTTTGAAGAATATATCAGATTGCATAGTATTTAACATAATATACTCATACTAAATCATTGTATTTATATTTAATAAATTCCAATTATATGAATAATGTAAAAATTTATATTAATATTATTTATAATAAATGTAATTTTATTAAATTATATAAAATTAATAATAATCCTATATTTTTAATGTAATTTTTAAATATCATTAAATATCAACTATGATCGATTTATTTACCATATTTTCTATAATAATGAATATATCAACCACTAAATATAAAAATGATGCTAACTTAGTTAAGTGTGAAACAATTTTTTTCACAGTACATGTGTTTGTGTTAAAATAAATTTTCAAAACACATATCAATTTATTTTTAAATATATATTTAATTTATATAATAATCTTCATTTTATTTTAGTTTTAATTTATGTATTTCCTAGGTTAATAATCGAGTTACCATAGGGAAAAAATAAAATTCTAAAAATAAAGAAACATAAAAGTTAAAGAATAATATTTTTAAAACAATTATTTAATTATGAATTATAGGTATGAATATATAATATAATCCCTAAAATATATTAATTATGAATTTGTGAGAAACATATTGTACGTGAGACCTCCGAATAGTTAATAGTTTTGCGTATTTACCAAAATACCATTTTCCTTCCCTATAAAAGAGATTTCACTCCCATCACTTCTTCACACCTTAATATGTGATTTATTTTTTAAATATCAACCCAAATCACTTCAAAACCTCTATAACATTTTTATTGAAACTTTTATTAGGTATTACTAAAACTTATCAATGATTATGTGTAAACCAAATTAGGATACCTTAAAAAGCATTAATGTCCTTTAACGAGCATCTTTATTTTATTTTATGATACACCAACATAAAATCATATTAAAACATGATGATATAATAAAATAAATATAATAGAAAGTACAAATATTTTATTTTTCAAATGATAATGACCTATAAATATCCCTACATCCATCAAATGGGTTACTGAATCATTTTTCATGTGTATAGTGGACTACGGCCTCAGGAAATGAGGTCATTAATTTTTCCATTACAATCCATGATGATAGGTTATAATTATGGAAATAATGTATATCTATTATATTTATAAAATAATTAGAAATAATTATTAATTATATCTTATAAAACATTTTTTACCTTCCATTCTATGAGAGATAATATAATTTTGTGTGTGTGTATGGTGTACTGCCGCATCACGAACGATGTGATTCTTATTTCACTAACATTTCCAATGGAAGTGAAAAAGACTGTTTTAATGATTATATATGATATAAATGAAAATATTATGTTATTAAGTTCAATTTAATAATTATAGAAAAATATTATGTTATTTTCTTCATTGAATTTTAACTCACTTAAAGATGATAAGATTATTCATTTAAGTATGGAATAATGCCTTCAAGAGGTGGTATGACTTTATTTTTATCACTAAAAAATGATTATATTTAAATGAATATAATATTGTATATATGAAATTATTATCATCATTTTTGATTATATAATACTTACATTTTTCCTATAATGATCTTAATAAAATGGGAATGTTACTCATGCGTACGTATGACCTACCATCCACCTGATCAAAATATGCATCATTTATCAGAACTATAATTAAGTATTGGTATTAATAATGTAATTCATGTATAAATATGATAATTGTTTTTTTCTAATTATGATTGATATTATGGAAAAATGATAAATGTTTAAGAACATGATCTTTCATGATAAAACAATAATGAGATAAAAAGGGTGATTAACAACTGTAACAATGAAAAAAATGAAATATTATTAACATATGGGTAGAAAATTTTATATTTCATGTTCAACTAAAGGAAACCCTGAGGTATGGGATTTCAACTCAATTTATATTCCATTGTGTGTTGTTTATTATTATAAAATAATTCTCTTTTTGTGGCCTATGTACAAATAATTTTACATGAAATATCATGATTCATTCATTATTCATGATATTTTCAAATAGTATTCATAATTTTATACACTTTGGTTATTAAATTTTATGAGAAAATGTTTTAAGAAAATATAACATAATTTAAATATTTTGTGGGAAATATGTTTTCTTATAATTTTTTTTCATGAAATGTTTTAAAATATGTTTTAAACATAAAAAAGTTATTTATTAATGGAATTTTTATATAATACTATATTTTCTAAAAAAATGTTTCAAAGGAATAAGATTTCATTCTAAAAAAAGTCTCATTTTGAATTTACCAAAAATGGAAAGATTCATTGTTTTAAAATTTATGATGTGATCTAAATTTCAACACATCATTACCAGAAATATGTTTTCAGTGTTTCATTATAGGATTCAATGATTACATTACAATAAAATCATTTTCATGGTATTTTTGGGGCATTTAGGTTAAAATTCTGTTTTTCATATTAAGTATGATATATTTCTAAAAACAATCTAGAAGTATTTTTATGGGATTTATAATAATAAAATAAAAAAACTTATTCTTACTCTAATGGGTATTTGATTTGTGGATAAAATAGTTTTTCATTATGTGGATGGTTTATGATCATTTTTATCGTAGAGAGTATTAAAATTGTATTATATGATTTATTTTTGTATTAATTTTCATTTCCTCTAAATAAGAACATTCATGAAATCATTTTACATTCAATTTCCATTAAATTTACACAATATTTATCATGGATATATTTATCCATTAAAACGCATCTCATTCTGGTATACTATGATTTAATTCGAACGTTATTTTATTGATTAGTGTAATATTTGAAATTTGAATACTACGCATAATACAAATATTTGGTATTAGGTCAAATTATTCCTGAAGGAAATTGATTATTTTATTTTTGAGGAATTAATTGAAAATGATTGTTATGGGTGGGGTACTTTTATAGAAATCAGATTTATTCATGAGTGGGTCTCATAAGAAAAAATTAGTTGGATAAAACTAATGAGTTTGTACCAACTTCTTTTAAATATTCTAGTGAATGATATTGATTGTAAACATATAGTCAGACATACCATTTTAGTTTATTCAAAATAGGTCTAAACCAATTTTGTAATGGACATGATGGTATATGTATCATATTCTTGAGGCATAAGGTCCAATAATTAAGAATTTTCCCTATTATGATTTTAGTTATTATTTACCTTCATATTCATGCAAGGTTATTTTATCTGGGTACATCTTTCTTTCAGTTTATTGATTCATTAGAATTTGGTTTCAATTATATCTATAAATAATTATTATTATTTTATAATTCATACATCCATAATATTGAAATGAAATAATTTTTTAGTTATTCAACTTTCCATATAGAATATTAATTATTAACTCATGATTTATTCATTTTTACGTAACCCTTAATGATAATTTGAGATCACCATTGTTTTTTTCATTCGAAGTCATGATGTTTACTATGTTTTAAATTCAATGATTTGTTAGTGAAAGTTATTTTATTTGTAGCAAACCTATGTTGGTTTTTTTTCATTTGTATTATGAGAATAATTTATACATGTTGTTTAATAAACCTACTAAAATAATTCATCATTCTGAATGAGACACCATGTATATTATAAAAATGTAATATTGTAGACACCAAAAGTATGTTTTTTTGCTTCGGATTCTACCATTGGAATTACAAATATTTAATAGAAACCATGGAAACTAGATTTAAAAAATCATATATTATGAAATATATATTTGTGATAAACTCAAAGGATTTATATTGAAGATAAACCTAATGATTTTGTTAAGGAATATATTATTTTATTTTCTTAGTAGTATATCCTTATCTAAATACTAAATGTGGATTTGGATCTATAACATATGTAACTAGGTGTAATAGCTATGAAAATGTTGAATTGGGTTGACCCTATCATCACCTTCTATATGAAAACTATCATTAATGCACACTTGGTTTGGCAATCTAGGGGGATATTTCTAGGAAAATTCAAATTCACAATAAAACCCATTAAAAATGATTGGAAAATATTATCCATAATGAGGGCATGTGTATGAATCTAATATTACCTATGTTTTATTAATATTTATGAATCACTGTTTTTTGAATTATGCATTTTGTATCACAATGATATTATCAAATTTGGTGTACTCCATCACATTTAAATGTTTCCTATAAATTTAAATTGTAACCATATCAATTCACAAAATCCAAAATTTATGAATTAGCATTTCATTGATGGTATTAAGATAATTATTCAAATGGAACTAGTTTCACAAACATTATGATCATAACACTACTTATTATCATGTGCAAAAAAATTGGAGAAACCTTTATCTTTTTATTATGGAATAAATGTTTTAAATGAGAAAGAGAGGAGAAAATAAAAAATAATGACCATAATTTATGAATGGAAAGTAAAATTTTCCATCATTTGAATTTAGTGGAAGTAACCACATTGGTAGAAGATTAAAAGGAAAATGTTTTTAACTCAAGTGTAGAGAAATAAGAGAACATTATAAATATTACAAGTGAATGTAATAATTTTACAAGGTTTTATTCATCAACTATAAGGATACAGGGAACTAAAAAAATTAATTTCACAAGACTAAAAAGAATATACCTCAAAATAAGTAAATATATTATGGAAAAGTTTTACAATCAACACCCATGTAGTTCAATGATTAATGTTATTTATTTTTGATTTAATAACTAGTAATTTTAGTCTATTATCAATGATATCCTAATTATAATAATTATGAAATGTATATTGATTTAAATGAATTAATATTTATTAACTGATTTATTATTATACATTTCATATTACTGATGATAATGATAAGTTATTTAGTGGAATGACTAACTTCTTGAAAAATCAATATTGTGGTAAAGTTAGCCGTTAATATATTATGGATGTAGGGATAATGATGGTTAGATAGTTAAGATGATACATATGGATAAAGTATATCGGACTGTACTAAATATAGTGGTCCCAATTATTGATTTTTTGATAATGTGGTTTATTCATTATAGAGTTTGAATTATTTTTTAATATATGGAATATAACACACATAGTTTTTTATTAATTATTTTGATTCGAATAAACTGAAATTATTTGATTGATTGCATTGAGAGATACAAGAATTTATTTTACACAACAGAAAATAATATTCATAGATTTAGGGGTATAAAATCAATATTTGGCTTATGTTACACACAATTATGAGTTCAATTGATAGATTTTGTTACACACATGATTGAGTTATACCTAACTAGGATATAATATTAATAATTTAATTATATTATTGATATAGCAATCACCGAGACATTGAAAGAGGGGGTTTGAATAGGATTATCTAAATTATGAAAATATTTTTTATTCATTTATATAAAATTAATTTTTCATTAAAAAAATTATTTGAAATAATATTAAGAACTATTTGTAAATAAAGAAATTACTTTTCGAAAAAACAAATTTTCAATTTACAAAAACATGATATCTTAATAAATAAACTATAGATTAATTTTTTAATTATCTATATATATATATTATATATTATATATTCAATGAACTTTTTATAATTTATCTTATGTGTTTTCTATACAAGAGATTAAAATAAATCCTATTTCATATGTAGAAATATATGTTTTTCAAAATAGATTTTTTACCGTGTTTTAATGGGACCCTTATATTAAAACTAAAAAAATTAATAAATTATATTTGGAAATATAAATATTATTTTGATATCTATTCTTCGAAATTTTATTATGTTAATTGTTTTGTACTTTTCTGAAAATTTTCATTTCTAAATGAATAGTGAAAATAATAATATTAATTAAAAACTAAAATCTCATTTAATTTTTTTATGTATATTAACTATATTATTATTTGGATTTTATATAAATTTAGAAAAATTATAAAAATATTAATAAAATTTATTTAATAGGAATTCTTTTATCATTGAAATTTGATATAAAAACATTTCAAACAGTTAAACATTTTCACTTAAAAACCCAATCTTTAATAATATTTGTTGGACTAATTTTAAATTAATTTCTTCCACTTATATGTTTGGAATTTTGGAAAATTGATTCAATATTTTTAATCATAATAATTTATAGTTTATGAAATATTAAAAATAAAATTTGACCGAACTTTTAGTGAAAATAATTAAAATTAATTACATTAATTAAGACAAAACCATGTTTATCATGGGACTAAAAATTAACATAAGGATAAAAATGACTTAGAAATATGTAAAAATACCTTCAGTGGGGAATATTTCTACAAGAAACCCTCATTTATCTAATATATATTATTATTAAAGGCTTGTGATGTATTTTATAACTCTCAATAGTGTTTACCATTTTAGAATTTGCTAGTGTTCCACTAACCTCTATATAAAATGATACCACATATTCGCATGCATTCGCACCAATTAAGACATTTTTATAATGAAATAAATACCCAAATATAATGATAAATTCCTAAAACTCATCTTAGAATCATTTATTTCTGTATAAATTCAACCTAGGAATTCATAATTTTTGAGAAAAAGTAGTTAGCTGAAGAATATGTAACATTCACCAACTTGTACTATTTTTTTCCTTCTCTGAACCATTCAATTATTATTTTATCTACATAATATAATAATAGGTTTAAAAATAATTATAATTATATTTTGTTATATTAATTTTATTACTTATAAACTGATATACATAAATTAAATGTTTTACTTAATCGTCATTTTTGTGTATGGCGGATTACCACCTGTGAACTTATGTCTGTTGTTATTCTATTACCATATTTTGGGAATGAGAATAGTTAATTATTTGTATTTTATATATGATATATATAATATTTATAATGTTTTTATGCTTCTATATTTGTTATATATCACATACCCTATTTCTTTATATTTTTTGGGGATAAGATAATGTCGTTCGTGTGCATGGGAAACTACTGCCACACGAAGTGATGTTATTCCTTCACACGTTTGCATCGAATATATTAATAATGTTCTTAATTGAAATATGTTATATATGTATCATAATAATTCCACATTAATGATGATATATACATATATATGTATATCTTATTCTTTTTTTCTTTTTTCAGTACAATAAGAAAATGGAAATAGCCTTCATGCTTACGTAAGATCTATTGTCTTCATGATTGGTGTACTTCACTTCCTTTTTATATATTTTATTAATTATTATAAATAAGTATATAATGAGTATATAAAATATTTATATAATTTTTAATATTTGTGAAATTAATAATTCATGATCTATAGAAGAGGACCATGAATAATAATGAGATACATGAAAGAAAAACAAAGGGGTTAGTTCCCTAAAACTAAAATAAACATAGAAATATAAATAAATGGGTATTATAATTTCATAAGTAAATAATATAACATTTTATATATGTTTATATTTTTCTATTATATATTTATTTAAATTTTATTTATTTTATAAAGGTGGTTTCAATAAATAAGATTTAAATCAAGACTTATTATAACGGGATTTGTAATATCACTTTTATTTCTGCAAGACCTATTCCATGTTACCCATCCATTTTTTGTGTTGTATATAAATTACCATTAAATTAATATCATTATTTGTTTTCAATTTAATGATATTAAAATTTTTAATTGATGTTATTCTTTCTTGAAGCTCCCGATTCAATAGTCAGTCATATAGTATGGTATTTCTGTGTCCGATTTTTACTTCTGCAAGACACATATTTTATTCACCACCTCATTCATTTATGTGGTTTATATAATAAACATAAATTTATTTGAAGATTATTATCCTAAAATGTATTGGTATTTTAATATACATTTTAGTATCTTTTTATCATGTGGTTTATAGTTCAAAATTTACCAAATTCTTAGAGAAATGTTTTCTCAACATTCCTTCATTGAGACACATGTTATATTATTCAAAATTATTAGTTTATAAGGTGTATGAAATACCCCTTAGTTATGTAATGTCATGAATATCTTTGTTTCATGCTTTTTTATCTTTCATGTAATTTTATTCATTCATGGTTATTATAATTCAATGTAACCATATTTTTAAATGTTTATTGCTACAATATGGTCATTTACTAAGATTTTATATGATTATAGTTCCATTATATAAATATTATTATATATCTCTCAAGAATTATTGTGAATTATCTTATCCTATATTTATTATTCATATATTCAATTAATGGTACATTTTTAACAGTCTTTGGAACAAATAACTATAATTAATATTCATAAGAAAAATTGACTATATTTTTCTCTTAAGTATGAAATTAGTATTCTCCAAAAACCATGTCTTTTTATTAATGTTTTCAAAACTATCATACAATTATTAATAAATGTAATTTATATCCATGGTTTACTTTTTTAAATACTTTTTCTAAAAGAAATACTTTTTTCCTTCTTTTGATCAAGGCTCCTTTGAGTTCTACTAAATATACGTAAGGAATATTTGTTAAGAAAATTATAAAATGGACATTACATACCAATATCATGAAAAACTATTACATCAAATATTCATTTATATGCTATTTAGGATATTTTTATTTGAAAATATTTTTAAAATTTTTTAAACTTCTTTTAAAAATTGTCAATTTTATTTTCAATTTAAATTATTGAAAAAAATGTTTAATGTTTTTGAAATCAATTTTTTTGAGGAAAAATGATATTTTCCCCAAGATTCTTATTTAAATGATGTTTAAAAATTAGTTTAGATATAATATGACATCTCTTGTTTTCATATAATATTTTATTTGGATATTATACAATAATATCATTAATATTATTTTGTCAATGGTTTATGTATTGATGAAATAATGTTTATGACACCTGTTTCGCTGATACATCTTATAAAATGATAAAAAACTTATGAAAAACACATAATTTCCTGGGTTATGATTTGATAAAATAAATATGAAACCTTTATATTTCTTATGTGTAATTATATTGTGATATGTTTATGATAAAAATTTCTTTTCATTGGTTTTCATATGATGATTTTATGTGATCATGAGGCACAGATATGTATGATTTCATTATGTTATGGGTGTGACCTATATCAAACTTTTAATTAATTTGTTATAGATTTAAATATCATTGGTTAGACATGGATATAATGTGGAGTGAACCATGTTCACTTAGTGTCATTCTCTTCAAGGATGTTATTGGGAGTGAATCTTTACTACTTTGACGATCATGGGAGTGAACATTGGCTATAAAGACAGTTTGGGTATTTCACCCATTACATATTGATATCCTTGGGATTTTTCCTTGAATACTAAGAAAATAATTAATATAATGATGTTTATTCCACAATTCATTGTCTTTTCCCTAGTGATTCCTAAATTTCTATCTATAATATTTATACCCTGATTCATTTGTGTGATCTTCAATATGAATGGTATGATATTCAAATTTTATTATAGTGTTCTCATACCCTTATGTTTGTGTTATGTATTCCTATCTGATTTATTTTCACTTAATGAGCATATGAGTTCGCCCATTTTTATGTTTCCATTTCATAGGTCGGGCTGAATAGTTTTATGTAAGAGTACTAAATGGGATGATATTTTTGGAAAATATTGAAAATATTCCACCAACATGGATTATTGGGATCCATATATCCAAAGTCATTAAATTATTAAGGTCTCTATGAATGTAATTTTTTAAAATGATTGATATTTTTATAAAATTATGTAATATCCATATACAATTAGCCTTGTTTTTTATTGTTTGTATCAAATTAATGGTTTAGTAATCCATAGGAACCTATTATGAGAGAACCACAGTGATACCCGATAATGACATGAAATTTACATGTATTTTTTTAATAAATTTGAATTTTACAAGTCTGCAAAAATTTACAGTGCATGATTCTGAGGCCCTGAGTGTAGAGAATGAATTTTATATCTTTTTTTAGGAATGTTTAGGAAAAGTGGGAGAGGGTTTTTCTAACTTTTGAACCGGTGATCGGAATTGAAATCTTGGGGCACCATTGAACTCACAGCGTCGATATTCACTTATGAATTCATTTCACCTTGATGAAAGTTGGTCATGGGTGAATGTTAGTTTTTGTGTTTTTCATGTAAAAATAATATAAAAATAAATTTGTATGACATTTTTATTTTTATTTGCAACACACATGTAGGTGTTGGGTGGTGGGGTCCACCTGAACTAAACCACCATGTGGAAGTTAGTGGTGGGGACCAACCGAGCTTAAACCACCTTGAAACCCCCCTTTTGAAGGGGAAAAACCCCACTTTAAACTCTCTCATTAATGGTAAAACCCCTCAACACTCTAATAAATGTGGGGGGAGCCTCCTAAACACCTCCACATTTTATTTGTGCCAACACACATACTTTATTATCCCAAAGCCTCCCCATTAATTAATTGAGGCAACACATCAATTAACTCATTAAACATTTTTGAATATTATTCCAACGACTTAATAGATAATTCATTCTATTATTTTGGGTATGAATAAAATTTGGTGGAATTGGGGAGAGGAGGAACGTGGGAGAAACCTCTTAATGAATAATGATCCACTGATAAAGAATAATGACTAGGAACGCCTTCGACTACGAAGAATGACCTCGACCTCGACCTCGTCTTTCCTTCTCGAAACTTCCTCCGACGTAGGATGTGTTCATCGGCAACGAATCGACGTCTGCCATATCGCGCTAGCTTCATCCAATAAGGAGAAATGTATGGTGTTTTATTTGCGGGATAAAACTTTACTTGTTTCCATTTGTGGTTTGGGAATGAATTGTTGTAGAGGGTGTAAAATTTGATGTTCATCATTCTTCTTTTTTATGAGAGAAATGCAACCACTCTAAATGCGGAGGATACGGGCCAAACCAACATGGAACGACCTCTCCACCATTCTTCTTTGGTGAACTCTTCAATGTGGAGGAAGACGAAAAAGAAAATGAAGGAGATGGAGGCAACACCGCATCCCCCCACAGCCATGAAACCCTTGCCTTCCCCCAAGGCACTGCCTCGGGCCAAAGCAGCTTAATGCCCCAGCTCGCCCCCCCCGCTGACTGAGTCACCCCAGCCGCACCACCTGTTGGCTGATCCCCCCCATCCATGCCCCTCTAGCCGCACCGCCCCCCGGTCATGCCTTCCCGGCTGTGCCACCCACTACCGAACCGTCTGTGCCACCTCCGGCCCTCCGAACCGCCCCAGCTCGGGCCGCAGGCCAGCCCCCCCCCCCCCCCCACAGGGCCACCTGCACCCCTCGCGACACCCCGACCTCCCCTTTCTCCTGTTCTAGTCATAGCACCCCGACATCCCATGCCGCCCACGCCCCTCGTGGCACCCCATCATCCCAAGCCATCTGTGCCCCTCGCGGAGCCCCGACCTACCCTACCGCCTGCACCCCATGTGGCACCCAGGCCTCCTAAGCTGCTTGCGCCCCTCGTGATGCCCCAGCTGAACTGACCCCATGCCCTAGGCCATGCTTCCCTTGAGGTGCCCTTACGGAGGAAATTCCCACTAGGAACCCTTCAGGATGACCCTCCCTCGCACCGACTCGCTGCCGGTCCGCACCGTCATGACCCTCCTTGGCCAGTCGCGACCTGCTGGGATGGGCCCTATGGGTAGGACCAAACCCAGTAGGCTGGCCTGCCCAACAGGTTGGGCCCGACCTAATAGGTCAGGATGGGTCGACCAGAACCGGTTCAGCCCAGACTTGGCCGGGACGGGTCAGCCCGACTAGGTCGGACCGGACCCAGGCCCACTACGATTGACTTACGCTCCTTCGGTCATATCCTTGACACCGGATGTCCGTTTGTTGAACAATCAACAGCACTGGAATTCATAGAGCGAGACAGTCTTTCTGATTATACCCAACTGGAGTATTGCATATAGTTGTGGTATGGTTAGGTTGGATCAATCACAAATCTAACCAGGCCTCCAAGACTATAAGACTAATAACTCACAGACCTGGTGTCTGTTTGACACGTCATATCTTGTGTTGAGACCCCTATTTCATGTCGGATCTTTAAGATACTTCTTCGTTGGACTTCATGATTATAGTAGTGTTGACCAGTAGCTCGTGGAGCAGATCCTCCAAGAGACGAGTGAGCGTAGTGAATAGACGTAGTAGATGGCTGAGACCTGACGACTGCTGACCGTTTGACTCCTAATAACTCTACTAGCCCAGTGGGGAGTGCCTTGGTGTCACGACAGACCCACAGTGGGGGATCACACTTGGTGATGTGGTAGAACCACGGTACTCTACATGAGGAGTACCTCAACAGGCTACGAGGGGGAGCCAACATTGTGATGCGGAAAACCCACAGTGGGGAGAACCTCTGTGTGATGCGGCAGACCCACAGTACTCAATAGGAGGAGTACCTCAGAAATTCAAGGTTAGTGGAAAGCGTGCTTGGTGTCGCGATATGTCCACTGTACTTTATTGAGAAAGAGTTCTCCAGTAGCCGAGGTTTCGATAATGTGACTAGGGGTGTTACTTGATAATACCCCTAAAATAAAATCTTGGATGTGCAGAGTCAGTAATTTTATGTTTTCCTCATGATTGAGATGGATTACTTAATTACTTAGTTATATATATGCGAATATACCTAATAAGTGTTATCTATTGATTTCATTATTTTTGGTTTATCCTTCTTTGATTTTGTGAGACCTATAGGGTCCCGATGTCCCTGCAAAGTATCGTTATACTGACCCCTACACATAATATGCACGCACATTATTGTGTTTGATGTAGAAGATGGACAACGCTGACTGAGGCAGAGTGTATCAGGACTGGACAATACCTGGTGGTGAACTTTACAGTGAGTCGGTACACGGAGGGGACGAACATATGAGGAGTGCTGAGGAGGCTATCTGTACTTACCCTTCAGGAAGGAACTATGGAGGATGACCCAACAACTATTTTACTTTTTCTTCAGTTGTACTTGTACTACCAGTTTTGGGTACTTCATTGTTGGGCTTGTATTTATCCCTTTTTACATTCAGAACTACTTTTTTATACAATTTTACCTTGTTTTTTATCTTGTTGTGTGCTTGGATACGTGATTTTGTAGGTAATAAAGGCAATTACTTCCTTGTTTTAGTGAAAATGCCTTTTAGTGCTAGTTTCCATAACCTATCCTATGGAAGGAGGGCTTGGGATAGTCACGGCACGGGCCCTGGAGGATTGGTCGTGAAAAATTACTATCAGAGGAGAATGTTCTACTGTAGAACTATGACTATGATATTTTCTGTGAAGCTATATTGTTGAGGGTAATGAGTGCGGTTTTCAGTTTAGGGAGTCTAGTGTTGGTGTGGCAGCCGAAATATCCATTCACCAGGACCCTATCTTCTGATTTCTGACTCAGTTCATGAAGACACTGATTTTGTGTGTGTTTTCAAAAGTTTTATTTATGTCATCTCACCAGTTCAGCTCATCAGGTATAAATTTTAACCACAGAACCCATGTTTTTTTTCCAAGATGGCTCCACACAGCCAGCCGGCTAGGGTTTCGAGAGTTTTATGCACAGATAGCCCACCGAGCGATGAGCCCTCGGTGTAGGGACCTCTTCTAGTAGAGGCACCAGTAGAGGCCCCAATGGTACCACTCCCCGTTGGGCCACCGATTCCAGTAGCCCAAGCAATAGACGGTGCATGGCACTTGAGCGCGTTGCATGAGTTGTAGCGCCATAGACCACCGAGGTTCAGGGGAGAGACAGACACACAGGTGGATGAGGATTGGATTGAGGTCATGATGAGAGTCTTCTAACTCATAGGGATTCTAGCCTATCTCATAGTGATCAATGCTGCTAGACTTCTATAGGAAACCATTGGTTGATAGTGGATCAATATGATTCTGGATCACGAAGAGTTGACGCTTCTCTAGGTAGACATTGAGAACCTATTTTGGGCAGAGTTTATTCCAGTGACTGAACTCACAGTGCACCTTTAAGAGCTACTTCATCTATAGCAGGGTAGCATGACTGTGGAGTAGTACTCAACGAGGTTCACTGACCTCTCACTCTACTCCAACGATATGGTTCAAGACACATTCTTCAGGGCTCAAACCTTCAAGCAGGGACTCAGGCCAGAGATCAGGGCCTCAATGATCTCACATAGAATCCCGATGTAGGGAGGGTTGTTAGAGAGATACCTCTTGGTGGAGTGTTTCCTTGCGGAGCAGTCTCCACCAGAGAGATCACCCACCAGTCAACACGTATCAGAGTCTTCTACAGCTGGCAGCAGATAGATGTCATTGAGGTTCAAAAGGTCCAAACCTATAGGTGTACATTTTAATGATTCGTGATCGGTTGTGTGGGGGCATCAGAAGTGGAGACAAGCATGCCAGGAGCGGGCAGTGTTATGCATGAGGCAGGCTGGGTCACATGGCTCATAAATGTCTGACCCACCATTTGGATTATCAATAGACGGTCTAAGGACCACCCTGACAGAGATAGAGGTTTGATTGAGGTGGTCCATAGGGAGCATGCAGACGAGGTGGAGGAGATGGTCGTGTAGCTGGTGGTGGGCGACGATTTGAGGTGTAACCGCCACCACCACTAGGAGGTCCACCCCGACCACATGGAACATGTGGATAGGGGAGATTTAAGCTCTAGGCAGCTGAGGCTTCTGATCACGGTGCTCTAAAGATGATACGAGGTATGATCTGTGTCTACTCCACCTTAGCTGCATTACCTATAGACAAATTTTCCAGTCATTATTTTATTTCCACCACCCTCGTTCAGAGTTCGGAGATTCTAAAGGATCCTTTGGCCAGATCCTTACGACTAAAAACTCCTACATGAGCAGATTCGATGATTAAACACTGGTTCCGGTAAAGCGAGCTTACTCCATGAGGTGAGAGCTTCATCTGGGATCTCCTAGTAGCAGTGTTTAGGTCTTACGACTTAATCTTGTGTATGGACTGGTTATCTAAATTCCATTCTCAGATTGAATGTATTATGCACAAAGTGCATTGTTTCCACAAGGATGGGACTAATTTTACCTTCACCAATGAAAAGAGATCCTATTCAGTGTAGGATGGACTTACTCAGAGGAGGGTGTAGCCGATTACTCATTAGTTGGAAAGCATTACCCTCAGAGTTGTTGATGTTGACAGTACAAGCTATCATGTAGTTGTGGACTAGTATGTAGATGTTTTCCCTGATGATGTTCTGGGTCGACCTCATCATATAGAGGTGGGATTTTACAATGAATTGTTGCCCGGGACTACAGTGATATCTACACCACCATATCATATGGCACCCACGGAGCACCGTGAGCTGTGGGTACAACAAGATAGTTTTCAAGGGAAGGGATTCATCCAACCCAATGTTTCTCCTTGGGCATCCCTGATTCCGTTTGAAAAGAATGAATATGGGAGGTTGAGGATTTTTGTGGACTATCAGCACCTGAACCAGGCATCCAGGAAGAAAAAGTACCCACTCTCGAGGATTGATAACCTCTTTGATCAGTTGAAGGGAGAACGATGGTTCTCAACGATATACCTCAGGTCAGGCTATCACCAGCTCAGAGTACAAGACAACGATGTGGAGAAGATGTTATTCTGGTGTCAGTACGACCATTAAGAGTTCTTGGTTATTCCATTCGGTAGGACTAATGCTCCAATAGTGTTAATGGGACCCATTAATATGATCTTTCAACTGTACCTTGATCTCTTTATAGTGTTCTTCATCGATGACATTTTTATCTACTTAGCTAATTAGGAGGATCATTCCAATCAATTGTAGGTAGTACTGGACACACTCCCCAAGAAACAGGTTTATGTTAAGCTCTCAAAATGCCAGTTTTTGATTCAATAGGTTCACATTCTAGGACATGTAATATCGGAGGCTAGAGTGGCAATGGATCCAACGATGTCTGAGGTGGTACTTTCCTGAGAGCCACCCAGGAGTGTCAAAGAGGTACAATGTTTCTTGGGTTTGGGAGGATATTACAGGAGGTTTGTAACCGATTTCTCTAGAGTTGCAGCAATAATATCATCCTTGACAAAGAATGAAAAACACTTTGTTTGGTCGGATAAATGCCTGGAGAGTATTTAGGAGCTGAGGCAGAGGATGTCTAGTGACCCCATCATGAGGCTTCCAGAGGAGGGCATAGAGTACGTACATTACATTGACACATCAGCGATAGGGCTCAGATGTGTTTTGATGGAGGAGAAAGTAGTGATCACATATGGTTCTCATCAGCTAAGACAACATGAGAAAAACTAAGCTACCCATGA
Source organism: Viscum album (assembly GCA_963277665.1). Lineage (NCBI taxonomy): Eukaryota > Viridiplantae > Streptophyta > Magnoliopsida > Santalales > Viscaceae > Viscum > Viscum album. The sequence goes on along the minus strand of OY728126.1, from coordinate 1,853,151,880 downwards.
CATAGAGTTAGTAGAAGGGGTATTCGCTTTGAAGATGTGGCGGCACTATCTGATTTGAGAATGTTTTATAGTATACTATAATCACAAAAGTCTCAGGTATATTTTCTCTCGGAAATACATGAACATGAGACATCGATGTTGGATTTAGTTCCTCCATGACTATGACATAGAGATATTTTATACTCCTAGTAATGGAAACATTGTAGTAGATTAAATCTACAGGAAGGTCTGGTATAAAACTTCTACGGGAGGTGAAGAAGCAGCTAGACACCTTGCAGATATCCTTTCTGGATCGTGATGGCGTAGCTTTTCTTCAGTCTCTTATAGTTACTCCCCCAATTCTTTAACGAGTTAGGGAATCATAGTTTGGAGACAGTGAATATGAGACTCTACATGTTCAAATATCCCCATGGTAGGCACCTAATAGATTTAATTATAGTGGGTAGCACGTCATCCACTTCAACAGATGTTCCATTGTACTAGTTCCACTTCAAAATTAAATGTCCAGTGAGTTCCACACATCCTCTATAGTGGTACATCAAGGCGTGGAGAAGATGTACCAGTACCACCGACGACAACACTATTTTCCTGGAATGAAGAAAGAAGTAGTAGAGTTTGTCTCTCAGAGCGTCACTTGCTTACGAGTGAATAATGAACATCAGGTACAAGCAGGCTTTGTTCATCCATTAGAGGTCCCTACGTGGATGTGGGATATGATATCCATAGACTTCATGACTGGAATTCCATGTAAATGCAGGGTTCATGACTTGATTTGGGAGATTGTTGACCGACTCACCATGTCGGCCCACTTCCTACCGATCAAAGAGCATGGTTCAGAAGAGATCTAGGGACAGCTCTATGTGTAGGAGATTGTGCAGTTACATGGAGTACCCTGGATGATTGTCTCCAATAGTGAAGCACATTTTATATTCGGCTGTGGAAGGGTTTGTAAGAGGATTTTGGGATGCAACTTTGTTTCAGCGCCTTATTCTATCCTCAGACAGATGGCCAGATAGTGCCGACCATTAAGACCCTCGACGACATTTTGTGTGATTGTGTCCTCGACTTCAGTCAAAGTTGGGAGGATCACGTATCATTGGTGGAGTATTCGTACAAAAACAGATATCACTTCACCATTGGGATGACACCTTTCGAGGTGTTGTACTGGCGACCTTGAAGATCACCTTTGTGCAGGATTGACCCAACGGAGTCAGCACTAGTGGGAGCAAAGATGGTTAGGGATACCACAGAGAATTTTCATATCATCCAGGAGTGGACGAAGACTGCATAGAGCAAGCAGAAGTCATATGATGACACGAGACAAAGACCACTAGAGTTTGAGGATGCTGACCATGTCTTTCTACAGATATCACCCCGACGAGGTCTACAAATATTTGGCGGAGTTGGCATGTTATCTTCAATATTAATTAGACCTTTTTAGGTCCTCAACATAGTATGAGAGGTGGCATACCACTTAGATCTTCCACCTTAGTTGCACCAGGGGCATGACGTCTTGCACGTGTCCCAGCTGAGGAGATACATGCATGACCCATCTCACAACATCGACTATGGTGAGCTAGATGTTGAAAATGGGGTGTCATTTATGGAGGTTCCAATAGAGATTGAGGATTGACAGAGCAGGTCCAATGTGGACGATTTATTCCTCTGGTGCACATTCTATGGAAGCACTAGACCTTCAGGAGAGAACATGGGAATAGGAGGCTCAGATGTGTGCTCAGTACCCCGACTTGTTTTGTTATATTGAGTTGTGGATTATGAGGACGTAAATCCATGAGGTGGGTGAGTTTAAAGACCCAAAATTTCCATGTAATTTTTTTAATAAATGAAAATATTACGTGTCCACGTAAATTTACGGAGCATGATTCCGAGGCCCAGAGTGTCCAAAATGAATTTCTGAAATTTCTGTCAAGTATGTTCAGTAAACGTGCGAGTGGGTTTTTCTAACTTTTGAACTGGTTCTGGGAATTGAAATCTGAGGGCACTGTTTATCTCACAACACCAATATTCTCTTAAGAAGACTTTCACCTTGACAAATGTTGTTCAAGGGTGAAAGTTATTTTTTGGGTTTCTCATGTAAAAATAAAATAAAATTAAAAGTGTATGAATTTTTTATTTTTATTTGCAACACCCATGTGAGAGATGGAATGTGGGTCTCCCAATAACTAAAACTCCTTGTGGAAGTTGGTGGTGAAGTCCACCATACCTTAACCTTCCCTGAGAGGTTAAGGTGGTTGGGACCACCTAGGCTTAAACCGCCTTGAAACCCCTCTTTTTAAAGGGAGAACCCCCTAAAACTCCCACATAAATGGGAAAACCCCTCAACTCACTAATAAATGTGGTGGGAGACTCTTCAACACCTCCAAAATTTATTTGATCCATCACACATATTTTGTTATGCCAAATCCTCCCCATTAATTAATTGAGCCAACAAAACAATTAATTAATTAATCCATCTTGAATATTATGCCAATGACATAATAGAAATTTCAATCTATTGTTTTGGCTACATATTCACTTGGGTGGAATTGTGGATATGAGAAACTTGGGAGAAATCTCCCCATAAATAACTCTCCACCTATGAGGAATACCTTCAACTATGAAGAATGACCTTGACCTCGACTTCGACTTTCCTTATCAAAACATCCGCCGACGTAGGACATGTTCATCTACAACAAATTGATGTCCACCTTATTTCACTAATGTCAATGAAAAATGAACAAGGTAGGGGGTTTTATTTGTGTGATAATACATTCATTGTTCTCTTTTGCAGTTTGATAACGAATCATTGTGGAGGTTGTAAAATTAGATGTTCATCATTATTCTTTAATATTGACCCAAATTCTACCACTCTAAACGTGGAGGGTGTGGGCCAAACCTACAAGGCCCGACCCTTATGTCATTCTTATTCAGTGTAATCGTTGAAGTAGAGGAAGACGATAAAGTCGATAAATGAGACAGGGGAAATGACGCCTCCAACCAAGACCACACGACTCTAGCCGCCCCTACGACACTCTGTCCTCGCCACGCCGCCCCGCCCCGGGCCGAACCGGCTCCATCGCTCGGCTCGTGCGGAGTATTGGCTGAGCTGCCCTGGCCTCGCCTCCTGCCAGCTGAGCCACCCCGACCATGCCTCCCACTGGCCGTGCTTCCCACCAGCCCCACCACCCACCGACCAACCGGCCGCACCGCCACCGGCCCTCCAAACCGCCCCAGCTCGCAAATCTCGCCGGCCACCTGAGCCTCTTGTGCCCCTTATGGCGCCCTGACCTCCTATTCCACCCGTGACCCTCATGATGCCCAGCCTCTAATGCCACATGCGCCCCTCCCAGTTCCCTGACCACCCCAGCTGCATGCGCCCGTCGCGGTGACCCGACCTCCCATGACGGACGAGGCCCTTGGGGCGTCTCGGCCTCTCGAGCCGCTTGCGCCACTCACGACGCCCCTGCCGAACTGGCCACATGCTATGAGCTGAGCTACCCTCGTGGAACACTCTGTTCTAAGCCACCCATGTGGCGCCCTCCATTACAAAGTTCCCTCGTTCCAACTCGCGGTTCATCCCCACCATCATGGCTGGTCTAGGCCCTCATGACCCACCTTGTCCCCTTGTGTAACACCTCAAGATTTTATGAGAATTATTATTTTTAATTAATTTGTGGACTTTTGCTGTATGTTTCACCAAGATTATCTTGCGCATTACGCAACACCGTATTAGCTTGCAGTATATGCAACACTATTCTTAGCTTGTGATGCACACAATTTGAAGTTATTTTGAATAAAATTCATTTTACACAACACTAGGTGTAGATTCTGATATTTGTATAACTGAAATATATTTTGAGTACATTATCCGCAACACTAATGGAATCTTTCCCAACAAGAAACACTTACATGGATTGCATTACACGCAAAATCAACCTTCCTCAATAGTGTGTGTTGTACGCAATACCGAGTTTCACTAAACAACGATATATTGTTATAATATTATAATTAATTAGCCGTTATGAATAGTATTAACCTCATATTTAATTTTATATTATTATAATTCATCTTACACAATTTCAGGAATGAGGTAAGAGAAAAAAATCAATTTTTCGGATAAAAAAAGTATTTTTCAAAATATGTAGTTTTGCAGCCTTTTGATGGCACACCGATTTTAATCTAATTTCATTACAAGTTTATTAGTTCAATTTTACAAAATAAAGTTTTTCTTTTGAATAAGGATATAAAAATTTACATTGCATAATGTTTTGATATATTTCTTAGAACGTTTTTATTTTGATGAATAGTAAGCACGCTAAATTTTACTTATAAACAACTATTTTCATCGAGATAATTTTTATGGTAAAATGATAATAGTAATTTGTTTTAAAGTATAAATAAAATATATTTTCACCATATAATATTATTTATGTCATTACCATTAATTTTACATTGAATTCATAGGTAAAAACATTTCAATCTTTGACAAAGTTTTAACTTTTAAAACTCGTTTTCTTAACAACGTGATTAAGTTTCAATTAATTACTGCAACTTATGTGTTTTCAATATTGGAAAATGGATTCCATATATGGATTCAGCGGGTCCAAATTGTGTTAATAGGTTTATTTTTTTTTGATATTATGAATATTAACAATGTTACTTTTTATTTACTACAATTAAAGGTAAATTGGGTAATTAAAGGTAAAAAGAAGACTATAAAATTGCCATAAGACATGAAAAAATACTATATGATGAATAAAATACGACATTAATCACATATGGGTCTGAATAGATTCATTTAATGTACTTTTGACACTAAAAATGATATAATTATTATTAAAACCAAAGAAGGTGACAATATGCCACTCCGTTATATTTTATAAGTGTAATAATTTTAATTTAGTGAAAAACCGCATAAAAAGATGAATGTAAATAGTAACCAGAAATATAATCAAATTATATACATCATGAGAATGTATTTAGTTTATTTAGTGATAAAATAATTATCATTAATGATGATACAATAGTCATTTAGAAATTATTTTATTGATTGAAATATCAAATAAATGGTTTTAAAAATATTATAATAAATAATATATGAACTAATTAATCCTATCTACAAATTTTATAGATGAATATGAAATTTTAGGAGTCTATTAATTATTTTGGTTCGAATATCTCCTCTATATGGATTTTATTTAAATTAAAATAATTGAATACTTACAAAAATGACACTATTGTTATTTTATAAAAATAACATTTTATAAAATTGCTTAAAAATCACAAATATATTTAAAAATTAAAAATTGAAATTTAAATGTTATAAAATTTTATAAAGTATTCAATTATTTACAATTCAAAGCACATATTTAAGTTTTATAACAACTTAAAATTTATAATTTTATTACCTTAAATAAAAATAAATAGATTAAATAATGATAAATCCAGTTTATATGTTTTAAATTAAATTAAAATCATGTTTAAATATTATTGGTTGAGGTTATTACATCCCTATATCATCTTATATTTGGATTTGAGTTATTTTTGGACGTTATTAATCGGGGTTTGTATTATTATAAATTAATATTTTAGAGAAGTCTAAAAGTGCCCCTCCCCTCTCTTATAAAAGGGCACCTCCTCCCTCTCCAACTCACACTACATTGATCCTTCAAGCTCGAAAAAATCCTTCCCATTTCTCTTCTATACTTCCCTATAATTATACTAGAGGTCTTGGTCTTTTTCAAAGTCCATCATCAGTTCCCTAAAAGGAGGTTTATAAGAGGTGCGTCGAAGAAGAGGTAATATCCTTTACCGATTGTTTCAAATACACTTCCTCTTCTACTTAATCCTCTTTAGTTGTTTAAAAATAAATTAATAACATCATTATAACTTATATTATGATATTTTATTATAAATATGAACCAACCCTATTTCACCTTTTATCCATCCTACGAAAAATTAAATCACTGCGCGTGCGTACGTATAGAATACCGTCTCCACGTCATGGTATAAACTGTTTTCCACCAACACAATACATGGATGGGTATAACAGTAGAAAAAATAACTATATATGATTATTACATCCTAATACCGATTCTGATAAATTATATCATTCTATTCAATTCCAATAAATAATTATGTGAATGATATCATCGCTCGTCCGTATGTACGGATTACCGTCCCCACAACGCGATGAGATTTATTCTCCATGATTAACCATTCAAGTATGATAATAATGTATATATAATAAATTATCATGAAAGATATGATATAATAATGATACTATATTTAGGTACATATATGTTTCATTTACTTAATTCCATTCAATTTAATAAGGAAACAAATACAACTTTCATGCATACGTACGACCTACAATCTCCAAAAACGTTGTATTTATTTCCATTTATCGATCTCTTATATATTTGAATATTCTAATAATATATTATAAATAAACCATGTTTTACATTATGGAATTAATTAAATCAATATATAATTAATAATATCAAAACAACAAGTCGAAACACATACGATAAATGAAACAATTTTACCCAAAATACTACTTCAATTTGGAATTGATAAAAGATCGGGTAATATAAAGTCCAATGTGAATCATATATGATATCATAAATATTATTATTTTTCTTTTACCAGTTAGAAAAAATGATTAAACCCACTATTTACGAGTTTTGGAAATGTATGGATGAAATTGGACCTAATGTAAGGGATAATTGTTCAATTTCATTTTTATCCGAGATTGCTTATACGTATGTATTTACATGGGTTATATTATTAATAGATCCCCATGAAATGTTTTTCATAAAGTTTTTAATATTATTCCATGTATGTTTAATGTGATTTTTACCCCTATTTGACTTTTACTTTGTGTTATTTAAGGAATATTTCATTTGTTTTCCATACGTGGTACTTTTTGAATTTTCTATTCAAAGTACAAGAAGAATGTTTTTTTAACTTATACGGAATGAACGAATTTTTATAGTTTCATAACTCCCTATTTTCATGAAGCTTACTCAATAAGATTTCATGATTATTTACTATAAAATCATTTTCCTTTAAAATTGCGTGGCATTTTGTGAAAAGAAAATGATTCTAAATAAGAAAGGATATTTTACTCAAGAATTCTTCTAAAGTGTTTTATCAAAACTATTTTCCATCTAAGATGACATCATTTGGAATGTTTATTTTTCAAGTATAATGAATCTATTATTTAACTGGTCATTTTTTTATTATTATGAAATGATATCCATTTGTTTTATATGGATTATTTCGTGAGGGTATGATGTTTATGAAACCCATTTTATTATATGGGTTATTTCGAAGGATTTATATTTATTTTGTGGCACACAAAAGAAGGATTTCATTATGAGATAGGTGGGACCTATATCTACCTCCAATGCATTGTGTAATGATTTATATCTCAGGAGATAAACAAGGATTGAACATAAAATAAAATCTGTTCCAATAATACAGGGATGGAACGACAAGTAAACCCAGTTTAGTAATGGACTTTGTCCACTATGATGGTCTTGGCAGCAATGCCTTAGCTACCATGGAAATCATCACATGTGCTTAATGGTTTTACATAATTAAATTTTTTATTCTCATTCTATTATATCAGGGTGAATATATTTTTATGATCTATGCCTTATTCACTTCCACGATTTTTGTCATTTCTCATGATTTTGATTTTTTATGTTCATGTTCTTACGTTCAAATGTTTAGGGATTATTTTGTGTTCTCCATGTTTAACCTTAGTGTGAATTTTGAGCTCACCCTTTTTATGTTTTATTTACATAGGATATAAATAAAGGTTTTAGGTATGAAAATAAAAGGGGATGATCTTTATGAGAGATATTGAAGATCTTTCACCATGATTAGAAGATTATGGTTCGAGTTTCCAAATACAGAAAACTATTATGATCCTTGGGTGTAATTTTTTTTTCATGTATTATGTATTCTGAAAATTTAATGTAATGTCCATGTACATCATCCTTTGGGTCTGACAGTTATTATCAGAGTAAAGGTTTAGTCAGCCTTTGGAAACTAGGATGCGAAATCTTTAGTGAGATCCCAAGAGATATTTAAAAGGTATGAATAGGGATTTCCCTAAGGTTAAGTATACATATAGGTTATAGTCCTAGATTTATTAAAATGATATTATATTTAAACCTAATACGTTATATATTGAAGGTACACCCCTTTACTATGTTGTTTTCCTAGAATTATTTTTACCTCTCATACTATTATTTTATCATTTTAGACGATGGTTGGAACCAAAATGAACCGTGTTAATCAATGTAATGGAAAATGCAATGATTGTCCTCCTAAAAAAACCAATGTTATGGGAGATAGAGTGAAAAATATTATTTCTATACTGACACAAGCTATGATTTATTCTGGATGTCCAAATGAGCAGAGAAGGAAACAATATTCTATTGAGTCCTTCTTGAGGCAATGCCCACCTTATTTCAGGGGGTCTTATGATCCACTTGTTGTTGAACAATGGATCAATACCATTGAAAAGATATTTTCCATACTTCATTGTTTGGAACATGAAAAAATAATTCTGGCTATTTATCATTTAGAAGTTGATGCAGAGCAGTGGTGGACTTTAATTAAGAATACGAGGCCCTAAGATGAAACTGAATCCATGGAATGGGATGAGTTGAAGAAAATATTTTTCAATAAGTACTACCCTTGTATTATTAGAACAAAGATGGAGAAGGAGTTCCTTGAGACTATGAAAAAAGATGATGAATCTTTTGGTATATACATGGAGAATTTTACAAGGCTTGCAAGGTATTCATCTGGCTTTATCATCCATCCTGAGAGAAACTTTGATCGATTCTTTAGTGTCTTAAAACCAAGTGTTCGAAGGGCACTAGCTATAAGAGACATCAGTAGCTATGAAGAAATTTTTTGTTGTGATATCTATGTAGAACTGGAATTTGGTGTAATAAATCCATCTCTTGGTTTTGAAAATAAACAAAAGATGGAGTTCAATGAAAATTTTCAAAAAATATGGTGAAAAGAAGGAAAAAGTTTTGTTATGCTCAAATTGTGGAAAGAATCATGCAAGAGATTGTCATAAAGGTACTAGAATATGATATATGTGTGGAAAGGAAGGTCATTGATCACCTTAGTGCGGAATTAATGGGAAAAAGTTAGATAATTATGTGAATAGAGAAAAGAATACAGAGAACGCACCACCAACACTTCAATGCTACAAGTGTAGGGAAATGGGGAATTATGCTAACCAATGCCCTAATCCAAGGGTTAATGATGATCGACATCATCAACCTCTTAAGGAAAAGGACAAAGGGAAGTCACATGTGGTCACTATTGGCGATGTTGAGTATGAAAATAATGTGGTAGAATTATTAAGTGTTTATGTAACGGGATTCCAAAATAATGTTGTGGAATCTCATTTATAGTATTATGGAATATTGGAATATCTATGTATTAGTTTACTGTGGCATTCAATAATTATATTGTGTCGGTATCCATGAAAAGTAATGGAAATATTTTTAGAAAGTAGCTGATATGCACATAATGATGAGATAAAGAGAAAATAATATGTTTGATAGTACTAATGAGCTCATATAAGGACAAAGTGATATCATGGGTCGAGTATATAGAAATTTTGCTATTTTTGTATGTGTAAAGAGTTGACTTTTGACATCATTCATGTTTTCACAAAGATTTTATGGTAATTAATGTTTCAAGGTAATACATAATTATAGAATTTATGTGTTTGGAATGTGACCAACAAGATATATCCAATGATATACGAGGGATAAATGATGGTATTCCCATGCTTGGTTGATGAAATTTATTGTTATATTTGTCTTTGTATTATGAGCTTGGATAGAAGTATTTTGGATAAGGCTAAATATTTTAAATGTATTATGTTGGAAAGATGATTCTATAGTTCATGGATAGAACCTTTTTCCGATATTATTTCTGGAATGTTATAATAGTGTAGTTTTAGAAAAAGGACAACATACAGGACGGGCGACAACCTGTCGCGTCGGACAAGGTTGAAGGAATCAAACCCACAACCGAAGTGAGACAGGACTTTATCATCCAATAATACCCTATAAGAAGTCCCTGGTTAGTATAAAATTGTTTTATTTTTTTATTGGTATGATAGATGAGGTATAAGTCAATTTTTGGAACCATATATGATTTATCCAGCATAAGATGGACTTATGTATATAACTTTTTCTAACCTTATGTTTGAGATAGATGGAATGAACTATCATTCTATCGCATTATTTTCTTATACTTCAAGGAAGACAAATTCATATTCATTTTTTAAGAGATTAATTGGAAATTGTTCAAGGCACAAACAATAGTGAGATTGTACCAAAATCAAGTAAGTATTTATTTTAATTAAAAAATTCATCAAAATTAGGGAAATGATATTGAAAACCAAAAATGTTGTCTTAATAACCTCATATCAGATGAATTATATAGTACCTTATAACATCACAAATTTATTTCTTTATAATTGTTGGATTTTTTATAGCCATGTTCTCTACCACTCATTATCCAAACATGATGGTTAGATTTCTCTTCTATATAAATATTTTCACCAATATTATTTTATGAGGAAACCTAGTGATAAGTTACTATGGATATCCATTATGTTTCTAACATTCTTTTTTAAAATGAGGTTTTATTATTCCTTTTTACGATGTGGGTTTCTATGAATGAAACTTTCATGTAGAAAACATTTTATAATCCCAATGAATTTCGAGGGTAAAATGCATTTTAAAGGGGGTAGAATGTAACACCCCAAGATTTTATGAGAATTATTATTTTTAATTTCTGTGATTAATTTTGTTTTATGTTTCACCATGATTATCTTGTGCTATACGGAACACCGTATTAGATTGCAGTATACAGAACACTATTCTTGGCTTGTGATGCACACAATTTCAAGTTATTTTGAATAAAATTAATTTTACACAACACCAAATATAGATTTTGATCAATGTATAACTAAACAATATTTTCATTATGTTATATGAAACAACAAATAATTCTATCCCTACACGCATCCCTAACTTTGCTTGCATTACAGGAAAGAGCGACCTTCCTCAACATCGTGTGTTGTACTCAATACTGAGTTTCGCTAAACAATGATATATTTTTATAATATTATTATGAACTAGAATTTATGAATAATATTAACCGTATATTGAATTTTATAACATTATAGTTCATTTTACACATTTTCTGGAATGAGGTATGTGGACAAAATAATTTTTTCTGATAAAAGTAGTATTTTTAAAAAAATGCAGTTTGGCCGCCTTTTGATGGAACACATATTTTAAATCATGTTTTTGACAAGTTTATAAGTTCAATATTTCAAAATAAACTTCTTCTTTTGAATAAGGATATAAAAATTTACATTGGATGATGTTTTTATATTTTCCTACAATGTTCTTATTTTGATGAATAGTTAAATCATGCTAAATTTTACTTAAAAACAACAACTTTCATCGAGATACTTTATATGGTTAAATTATAATTTAAAATTGTTTTAAAGTATAAATTGAATATATTTTTACCATTTAATATTATTTATGTCTTTATAATTAATTTTACATTGAATTCATAGGTAAAAAAATTTCAATTTTTAACAATGATTTAACATTTAAAACTCATTTTCTTAACAACGGGATTAATTTTAAATTCATTACTACCACCTCGGTGTTTTGAATTTTGAAAAAAGGATTCCATATTTGTATTAATTGGATCAAAATTATTTTAATAGGTTATTTTAAATTTTTAAATATTATGAATAGTACCTACGATAATTTTTCTTACTACAATTAAAGGTAAATCGATTAATTTAGGATAAAAATAAGATTATAAAATTATCCTAAGACCTGGAAAAATTCTAATGGAAGAATAAAAGTATACCCATATCACATTAAGGTCATAATTGATTCATTTCATGGACTTTGGACAATTAAAATGATATAATTATTATTAAAACTAAAGAAAGTGACAACATATCACTCTATTTTATCTTATCAGTGTAATAATTTTAATTTTGTGACAATAATCATAAAACATCGAAACAAAAAAAATATTGAGAAAATTAATAACATTATATAAATAAGGATAATTTATTTTTAATTTTTACGGATTAAATAATTTCATTAATGATGACACAATAGTGATGTAGAAATTATTTTATTGATTGAAATATCAAATTAATTGATTTAAAATTTTTAAAATAAATATTATATGAACTAATAAATGTTCTCCACAAATTTTATAGATGAATATGACATGTTAATATTCTATTAAATATATTTTTCCAATATATCTACTGTTTGGATTTTATTTAAATTCAATTAAATAAATTGTATCAAAATTGACAGTATTGTTATTTTATAAAAATAATATATTATAAATTATTTTAAAAATCTCAAATATTTTAAAAAATTATAAATTGACACCTTTACGGTCTATAATTTTATAATGTATTAATTTATGTACAATTCACATCACTTATGTAATTATTTATAACAATTTAAAATTTTGAATTTTATTACCACAAATAAAATTAAATAGATTAAATAATGATAAATCAAGTTGATAATGTTTTAAATAAATTACCAACATGTCTAAATCATATTGTTTTATGTTATTACAACCATATATCATTTTATATTTCTATTTTAGTGTTTTTTATGGTTTTTAAGAGGTGTTTGAGTTTATTATAAATAAATATTTTAGAGGATTCTCAAAGTGCACCTCTACTCTCTTATAAAAGGGCACCTCCTCCCTCTTCTCCTCACACCACTTTGAGCCTTACTACTCTTCCAAACAATACCCATTTCACATATACACTTCCCTAGAAACATTATATAGGTCCTGGTCTTCTTCAATGACTATGTTTAGTTCCCTAAGAGGAGGTTTAGAAGAGGCGTGTCGTAGAAGAGTTAATAGCCTTTAACGATTATTTCAAATTCATTTCTTATTCTACTTATTATTCTTAGGATTTTTCAAAATATATTAATAAAAACTGTATCAATCATATACTGATATGTTATTATAAATATGACCAACTCTATTTCGCTTTCTATCCATCATACGGAAAACGAAATCACCATGCGTGCGAACGTATGGAATACCATCTCCACACCGTGGTGTAATCTGTTTTCCACCACCACCTTACAGTGATCGGTATAATGGTAGAAATAATAACTATATAATATTATTACAACATCATACCGATTCTTATAAATTATATCATCCACTTCAATTCCATTATATAATTATGGGAATGATATCATCGCTTGTGCGTACGTACTGATTACCATCTCCACGACGCGATGACATTCATTCTCCATGATTAACCATTTAAGTATGATTATAAAGTATTTATAGTAAATAATAATGAATTATATGACATAATAATGATACTAGAATTATGTAAATATATGATTCGTTTACTTAATTCGATTATATTTTATAAGGAAATGAAAACAGCATTCATGCGTACGTACGGCCTACCATCTCCATGAAAAGTGTATTTCTTCCCATTTATTGATCAATTATATATATGTATATTAAAAAAATATATTTTATATAAACTATGTTATACATTATGGAATTAATTAAATCATGATATAAGTTATAATATCACGAACAACAAGTTGAAACATGTACGATAAATGAAACGATTTTACCCAAAACACTTCTTTAACATGGAATCGACAAAAGAACAGGTACTATAAAGTCCTAAGTGAATAATATATGATATCATAAATATTATTATGGTTATCTTACCAGTTCATAATATGTTGAAACCCACTATACAAGAGTTTCGAACATATATGGTAGAAATTGGACCTATGGAGATGGATAATTTTGCAATCTCATTTTTATACCAGATTTCTTATACAATAATATTTACTGGGGTTATATTTTTCATCCATTCCCATAATATGTTTTTCATAAAGTGTTTAATATTCATCTATGTATTTTTAATTTCATTTTTACCCCACTTTGACTTTATTTTTGTTATGGAAGGAATATTTCTTTTGTTTACCATACGTGGTACTTTTTGACATTTCCTTTCAAAGTACGAGGAGAATTTTTTTAACTTATACAACATTAATAGATTTTACATTTTTATAACTCCTTATTTTCATGAATTTTACTATACAATATTTCATTGATATTTTCAATAAAATCATTTTCTATAAAAATGCCATGGAATTTTTTGAAAATAAAATGATTTTGAAGAAGAAAGGATATTTTCCTCATTAATTAATCTCAAGTGTTTTATCAAAACCATTTTCTATATAAGATGAAATTATTGAGAATGATTTTGTTTCAAGTATCATGTCTCTATTATTTACATGGTTTTATTTTTATTATGGTGAAATGATATCCATTTGTTTTATATGGAATATGTCATGATGGGATGTTGTTTATGAAACCCATTTTATTCATTGGGTTATGATGAATGATTTATGTTTATTTTGAGGCACACGAAATAAAGACTTCATTATGAGATGGGTGGGACCTATATATCTCTCTAATTTATTAGGTAACGATTTATATCTCATGAGATAAACTTGGTTAAAATGACAAGTAAAATATAGTTCAGTAATACAGGGTTGGAATGGCCAGTAAACTCGGATCAGAACTGGACTTTTTACACTATAAGGGTCTTGGAAGAAATGCCTTGGTTACTATGGAAATAATAACATGTTATTAATGGTTTTCAACAATTACATGTTTTAACCCATGATATTTTATAATGGTTAATATTCCATTATGATCTATGCCTTATGCACTGCCTTGATTTATGTCATTACTCATGATTTTAATGTTTTATGATCATGTTCTTATGTTCAAATGTTTAGGGATTGTTTTATGTTCTCTATGTTTACCATTAACGAGAATTTGAGCTAACCCTTTTTATGTTTTCTTTTCCCTCAGGATATAAAGAATGGTTTTAGCTAAGAAAACCAAATGGTAAAAACATTATAGGAGATGTTGAAGATCATTCAACATGATTAGAAGAATATGTTCTGTGTTTCCAAATACAGTAAACTATTATGGTCCTTCTGTGTCATTTCTTTTGTTTTGTATTAAGTATTCCGCAAAAGTAATTTGATGTCCATGTACGTCATGATTGGGTTCTCTACACCACACTTCCCGTAGGTCTAGGCCCTGCAGTCTGGGCCGTACCGAATGGGTCAGGTCGGGTTGACCCGAACCGGGTCGACCCAGACATGGTTGGGCCATGTCGGTCCGACTGAGTTGGACTGGACCTAGGCCCACTGTGATACACTTACGCTTCATTGGATATATCTTTGGCACCAGAAGTTAGTTTGATGAAACGTCAGTGGTGCTGGAATTCCTGGAGTGAGATGGTTCTTTTGAGTATACCCTACTAGAGTTTTGGGTATAGTTGAGGTACGGTCAGGTTGGATCGAGCACAAATCCAACCGGGCCCCCGGGACTAATAGGATAATAACTCGTAGACCAGGTATCCGTTTTACGCACAATCTATTTTGTTGAGACCCCTATGAAATGGAGGATCATTGGGATACTTTTATGTGGTACATCGTGACAGTTGGAGTTTCAACCATTAGCTCATGGAGCGGATCTTCCTGGAGATGAGCGAGCGTAGTGCCGAGACCTAGATGCTGGCTGAGACCTAACGACTGGTGACCGTTTGACTCGGAGTGACTCTTCTAGCCTAGTGGGGAGCACCTTGGTGTCACGACACACACATGTTGGAGGATCATGCTTTGTTACATAGCTAAACTGTGGTACTTGATTGGAGAATTAACTCTTTAAGCAATGAGGGGGAGCGCGGTTGGTGATGTGGAAGACCCTTGGCGGGGAGTGCCTCTGTGTGATGTGGCAGACCCACGATACTCGACAGGAGGAGTACCTCAGCAGTACAAGGTTAGTGGGAATTGTGATTGGGTTCATGGGAGGCCTACTATACATTATTGAGTAGAAGTTATCTAATAGCTGAGGTTTCGATAATGTTACTGTGGATGTTACTTGATACTACCCCTAAAATAAAATCATGGTTGAGCTGAGTCATTAATATTGTGTTTTCCCCACGATTGAGATGGATTACATAATTACAATGGTATATGTATGGGTATATATCTTAGTAGGGTTATCTATTGATTTCTTTATTTGTGGTTTATCCATTATGGATTTGGTTAGACCGATAGGGGCTCGAGATCCCTACTGTGTTTCGTTATACTCACCCCCGCACGAGTTATGCATCTACCTTTTTGGGTGTGATACAGATGTCGGACAGTGCTGACTGAGGCCGAGAGTATCTACACTAAATGGTGCCTCGTGGTGGAACTTACGATGAGTTAGTAAATGGAGGGGACAGAAAGACGAGTAATGCTGAGGAGGCAATTTTTACTTACCGTTCAGACAGGAACCTCGGTGGATGACCCAACAACTATTTTCCTTTTTCTTCAGTTGTACTTGTACAACCAGTTTCTTGTACATTACTGTTGGGCTTGTATTCCGGCCCTTTATACATTCAACACTCTTTTGTTATACTGTTTCACTTGGTGTTTCGTATCTTTATATGTGCTTTGTTTCTTGATTTTGCATGTTATACAGGTAATTCCATCCTAGTTTTATGGAAAAATCTTTTTTGTGGTAGTCGTCAGCCCCTATAATATGGAAGGTGATCTTGGGGTAGTCACGGCCTAGGCCCCATGGGACAGGTCGTGACATACCCCTAAATAAATGCATATAAATATATTTCCAAGGACGAGTTAATGGATATTAAAATGTACAATAATTTTAATAAAGGATTGAGGGATTTATTTCCTAGAAAAAAATCTATCTTTGTATAGTATAAGTGGATGTGGCACTAGAAAACGTATACCATGGGGTACAACCCAAAAATCACTATATTGAGATATACTCTATGAGAAAATACTACATGACAAAGGCTTTACAATAAAAAATGATTGACAGTCATAGGATTCATGATTTCGAAATTCAAAAATTATTTATGAACCACCATTAATGATCTAAATAGATCAGGAATATCTATATCCTAGGTTGAACATAATGTGTCATTGATTAAAGAATAATATTTCATATTTTATACATCTTACAAGTAATTTTCATTATTGTGTGGCTTTCCATGAAGAATAGTATTTGTGACATCATTTTTTTGTTATAGTCAATAGAGGGAACCATAAGAAACTAGGTTAATAATGTAAATGTTGTTAAATGTATATAAAAATAGAAAACTAGGATAATGAATTGTGTAAAGGATCATTTTATTACGAATAATTAGTCATTAAAAAATATGATTAACAACATGTAGCTTATCCAAATTTTAGAATCACTGGAAAACAGAAGGATAGAGTTTGTTGAGAACTCATGTGGTTATGACTATAGAGTTATGAGGATTCAGTTTCCCATATATAATGAATGTGGGATATAGTACTCACTGAAATGTCTCAAATTAACGAGATGATGTATTATGTGTGGGGAATAAGTCCATATATTTAGTAATTTTTAAGGAAAAATTATAGGTATAGTTGATATAATGGAGGAAAATATTATCCTTCTTAATGTATTATGAATAGATGAATATTTTTAGTATATACTATAAGGGAATTATGAAAATAAATTTCCTAAATTGATGGATAACAATGTGAATCAAAAATGTTGTATGATAAACAGTTTATCATATGGATGATGAGGAGACTACGAATGATATTTTAATGGAAATATGTACTAATCAGTTATTAGATGGCAAATCCTAGTTAATGGTTTGAATAGTGATGAATTAAGTAAATCTATATTGAAATTTGCAAATAATATTATATAATTTATGAAATATATAAGTATATTTTTGTATTTTTTTCATTAGGGATATAAAATATATATTTTAATGGTGATGATGACCTCGAAAAGTGATTTAATGAAACTGTGAAATTTTGATAATGGTAATGTTACCCTTAATGTGTTCATGATGTTTAGAATTTTTTTTCTTGGTTAAAGATAGGGTTTACATAGATAAAGTAAATTGAATAGTATAGATGATATTATAATTTATAATGGAATTTTTTGATATGTTTTTTATGTTAACATTGATTGAGTTTAAAAAAATTATATGAGGAATATATCCAATAATAATTATAATAAGATTGAATCCATGTTTTCAATATGATTTTATGGTTATTAATGTTATTTGAATGTTTCAATTGAATAATGATGGATATATTATCATTCATGGTATGTGACAACCAAGAGCTAATTTATGGCATATATGGTATTCATTATCATTCGGATTTTGATATGTTTATTGATATCCTTTAAAAAAAATTATATTATCATATTTTGGAAGGGTTATAAGGTTATTTTTTTGGAATGGTTTATATTAAACATTGGATGAGTTTTTCGATATTAATGTATTATCACCACATTTGATGATTTATGAATATTAGATAATACGTGAAACCCATCTTTCTGTGATGATAAATGAATACTGATGGAATAAATTATAATTATATTTAAGGGTCTTACGTTTTGATAATGCTTCATGAAAAATAAATTCTCTTCCATTTCTTTTGGTATGTGATGAAGTGGAAGCTGATCAAGGAACATCAAAAGTGTATGTTTTTTATGTGAAATAAAATGAAATAATGTAACTATATATTTGTGTGAAATATTATTCTATTGTAATAAAGGATCTTAAAATAAAAAATTGTCTTTATATATACATTTTTATGATAATAATGTCACTTTCAATGCTTTTTTGTGTATGGTGTTACTATTACAGAGCATATATATACCACTAAATTTCATATGATTATTGATCTTTATCACTAAAATTATATATTTGTGGTTGTCCTCAATGTCCAAATATTTAATTATCACACGTGTTCTCATATATATAAAACTATTTATGAATTACATTAGTAACTATTAAGATTCAAAAATTGTATTTTTAAAGGATGTTTTATTATTTATTATTGTTATATGGGTTCAATTAAATGAAGTGTAATTTATTAAAACAAGTATGTATAAATGATTTTTGTGTATGGAAATCATTTTAAGGTGGGTAGAAAGTACCACCATAGATTTTTATGAAATATTATGTTTGAATTAATTGAAATTCACTAATGGATTCCATTGCACGATTTAATATGTTAAGCATATAATAAAAACAATTATCTTCTAGTTCACACACCACTATGTTTGGCATCTGTTTTACACAATGTCTATTGCTTGTGTTATACACACGACTGAATTATATGAAATAATGATATTAAATAAATATTAATATTATAATATTATTATAGTTATCACATATTCATTGGATTTTTTGGTATAAGAATTATTAAATGAATTATTAAAATATGGTTTATTTAAATTTATAAAATTCATTATTTGGTATGAAATTAATTATAAATGGAAATATGATCTATTTGATAATAAATTTATTCATTTTGTAAAAAAATACTTTTCTATGTAAAATAACATTTAATCTAAATAAATACTACTTTGATGGATGATTTTAATGTAATATATATATATATATATTATTAAAAAACTATTTAATAATAAATTAATTTTTTATAGATAATAGATAAGAATAAATCCATTTTTACACATAAAAAGATGTATTCCCTACAAGGATATTTCCCCATCTATTAATGGCGCACTTATGATAAAAATGCCCATTTAAAGTTTAATAATTTATATTTTTTATAATATTATTTATTTTTTAATAAGGAATATCAAAATTATATAACCATAATTTTTTGGAATTCATATAAAATATATCATTTTGTGATGAATTGTAAAAAATAAAGAATTTTAATTGAATATGGATATTTTGATAAATTTATTTATATAGTAAGATTAAAAATTTATATTATTTTTATGTATATTTAGTTAAATTATAAATATTTTGATCGTACATAAGTAATGATAATGAATTTCACAATTAATGTTTTTAAAAAAGCATTCAATCATTTTAACATTTTCACATTAAAAACCCATTGTTTCATCCAATGAGTGGGGATATTAGTAAGTAAATCTATAAAAATTCTATGTTTGAATATAGAATAATAGATTTAATATTGGAAATAAATATAATTTATAATGTATAATATGTTCAAATTAATTTTTGACATAATATTATTAGTGAAAACAACTAAATTAAATTAATTGACTAAGAAGGAAAAACATTATCAAGGGACTAAACATTAATATGAGGGAGACAATGTACTAGAAACATGTTGAATAAAATTAATGGAAATATTTATACAATATTACATATGGATAAACTATTTATCATTATTTTACGAACTTGATATCAGGAGATATCCCAATAGTGTTTACAGTTTTGGTATTTCGATGTTCTCAACTCACCTATCTTGTAAAAGGACACAACTTCTTACCCTATATTCATTTTTGATATACCAAAACCATCATAATTAACTCCCAACATCCATAAATTCATCCTAAAAGTAACATTTTGTGGTGAAATCCATCCAAATAAGTCATTTGGTGTAGTATTAAATTAGTTTCTAGAATATGTATTAACATTCATCAAT
Source organism: Viscum album (assembly GCA_963277665.1). Lineage (NCBI taxonomy): Eukaryota > Viridiplantae > Streptophyta > Magnoliopsida > Santalales > Viscaceae > Viscum > Viscum album. The sequence goes on along the minus strand of OY728126.1, from coordinate 1,853,131,250 downwards.
GATTATTTATGTTTTGTTTCCATTTTCCAGATCCTTAAATTTTTATTATATAAATATTATATAATGAAATCAGTATAATAAATAAACATTATTTTTTATGTTAATATTACTTCTTAAATATTCATACAATCTCAACAAATGGGATACACTGTCATCCTTCATGTGTGTCGAAGTTTACAGCCTCAAGAACTGATGTCATTCATTTTTCCATTACCGAAATTCAAGGTTGGAAATAAGGTCTGATTTATAGTTTATATATTATCTACATGATATTAATAATTTTATTATGTTTTTGAAAATTTTATAGAACCCATACGTTTATGATTATCATTTTGTGGGAATATGATAATGTTGTTTCTATGTATGGAAGAATAACAAATCGTGATTCGATGTGATTCATTCACTATTTAGATGAAATATATCAAGGATAGTTTTAATAGAAACCTATTATATATATAAAATAATAATTATACATTGATTAAAATATATAGATATATATCCTTTATTTTTTCTTTCAATATGAAAATAAAATGGAAATAACGTTAATGTGTACATACGGCCTATAGTCTAAATGAATAGTATATTTCATTCCATATTTATAACATATATGTATTATTAAAAATATTTATAAAAAATATATTTTTTAATTATATCATGGTTTACATTGTATAAATTATATAATCATGATCTAAGTATCATGAAAATGAATAATATGAAATAACATGTAAGATAAATAAAGCTATTATTACCTAAAACATAACTTAAATACCATATTGTTTATAAATGTAAAAATAAATTCATAAGTTAATCATAGATAATAATAAATATATTAATATGGTTTTTTATAGTTTTATAGAAATATTATACATATTATAAATTGGTTTTTAATGAATATGGAAGAAGTTATGTGTAAAGGAAATGAGATTTATAATCTCACTACTATTTTGTGAGACGTATGCCATATTCCCCACTTATGTCATTTATGTGATATATATAATTCCCTATGGTATTATATAAAATTAATTTATATTATTTTATGATATAAAAAGTTCTAATTGAGGTTATTAATTCATGGGATTGAGGATTCAAATGTTACTCATGTAGTTTGATATTTTCATCTCACTTTTTTTATTTTGTTAGACACATGCTATATTAACAATATATTTATTCTATATGGTGTGTATATTTACTATGAATTTATTTTATGGTTTCTATTCTAATATTTATTTTTTTTAGATATTAATTTTAGGTTTTATATATCATGGGTTTTACGGTTCAAATTTAACAAAACTGGTAAGAGATGATTTTCTCAATTTTTCTTCAACAAGACACATGTTTTGTTATGCACCTACATTCATTTACAAGGGTTATGTTATTCCCATTTTTCATGTTATATAATGAATCTATATAACAACCTGAGATTTTGTTAGATATTATTTTTTAAATTAATTTATTCTTTTTATATTTTTTATATCACATAACACTGGATATAATTTTTATATAAAATCACTATGTTTGTTATAAATTATTCACAACACCAATATAATATTGCACTATAAAATACACCGATATGGCTAGTGTTACATTAAATGAAGAGTTTATATGGAAAAAAATTATTTTATATTATTTAAACATGATATTAATAAAATAGTAGACCAATATAGTATTATCAATATTAATAATTTTTTTTTAAATATTATTTATAATTTTTTATCAGAATAACAAATATTGAAAATAAGACATACAATTTTTCATAAGTTGTCTCATGTTTGGAAATACGATTTTACTAAATGAACTAGTTATAATATCCATTCTAATAACAATAAGAAAATTAATTTTAGAATCCTTTAGAAATTTTATTTCTTAAAATAAATAAATTTTGTAATTTATAATTTAATACTTATTTTTGGGTTATTTTTTTGATTTTTTATGAAGATAATATTATTTTGGATGAATAGTGAAAATACTACATTATAATTCAAAAATGATTTGGACTAATTTATTTATAATAAATAATTTATATTTGAGTTAATTTTTAATGTGTAATTAGATAAATTTTAAATAAATTAATCCTATTTATATAATTGGAATTAATTCATCCTTAAAATTGCAAATAACAACATTTAAATCTTTTGAATATTTTTACTTTAAAATCCCTCTTTGTCATCCCACCTATGGGAGTGATTTTTAATTAATTTGATTATCTTAGGTGACTTTAATTTGACACATTTATTCAAAATATTGCATAATAAAAAATTATAATATTTAATAAAGTGGAATTAGGTTTTTAAGATATATATTTATGTGAAAATGAATAAGATAAATTACAATGATTAAGAGAAAAATTATTTCGACAATATAAATAGACTTAAACATAAGGCAAAAATGAACTATAAACTTGTCTACAATCCATTAGATATTCATATTTTGACCATATAATCGTTTTTAAAAAATGTTTCATTTATTAGATCCACATGACATGGTAAAATCTGGGATGAATTCCATTTTAAAATATTACAAGAATGCCAATCATCTTCCACTATAAAAACGCACTCCCATATCCAAATTATTCACTCCTATAAATCCCTTTTTCATGAAAAAAAAATATTCTAAATTATGATAGAAAAATTACTCCCCTCGACATAGAATAATACCATTGGGATATAGGGAAACCAATGGATCCCTTTGGTGAAAACCAAGAGGATTTATGCAATGAAATGGTGACACTATTCTTAATCTCATTTGTTTTTTTTAATTATCCACCCCCTATACTATTCCTATTACATGATTATATAATATAATACGTGACCTAAATAAACATATATTCTTTTAGTCTAGTGGTTTTATATAAAATTTTAGAACCTTCTAAAAAATTTGTAACAAACAGACAATTCTAGTCTACTAAAATCTATCATCTCACAAAAATATATTTTTAGTTTTTACATTACCACCTATCATGGTTGGAAATTATGATGAAAACTACAATATTTTTATTATTTATATTTTATTTTATTATTTAATGTTATGTAATTATTATATAAATAATTAATTCATAATTTCTATTTTGTGTAAATTTGATAAATTTGATTGTGGATGTGTGGACTACCTCCTCCGCAATGTGATGTGATTCATTCACAATATACATTAATTGTATTAACGATCGATATAGAGAATTTATATTATATATCAGAAATACTATGTCAAATAGAATTATATTATATATATACATATAATTCATCAGCATTCTTTCATTCAATATATTAATGAAATAGAAATAATGTTTATGAGTATGTTTGACCTACCATCTCAAGGAATGGTTTATTCCATTCCATATTTAAATATTATATTGATAATTATAAATAATTAAATACTAAATATATATTATATTTATATAATTATTTATATTGTATAAATAAAAAAATGCTGATCCATGTCGGATGATCATGTATCACAAGACAAAAAAATATGAAAAACAAAGTAAGAGTAACCCAAAATGTATCATTAACATGGAGTTATTAATAAACTGGTAATATAAACTCATAACCACTTTATATATGGTATTATATATAATAATATGGTTAATCGGTATATTTATAATAAAATTATATTTATTATATAGGAGGATTGAATTTTTATAGTGAAAGTCAAGACTTATGGTAACCGAATTTCCTCACATATTTTATTTCTGTGACATTCAGGTCAAATTCACCACTAACTAATTTCATGTGGTATATTTACTTAAATATGAAATTTTATATCATTAATATTATATATTATTGATATTAAAATATATATATATATTATTTTATTATTTCATATGGATCATTATTCTGAAGATACTCAAGTGGTAAGATATTTCTCATCTCACTTTTATTTCCGTGAGACTTATGTCTTATTAACCATTCATTTATTTTATGGTGCTTAATATCCATGAACTGAATGCATTATATTTTTCATATATATAATTTTATTGGTATTTTAACATCTATATGATAATATTTATTTCATAGCATTTATTGTTCAAATGTTACCAAATCAGTAATGTAATTTTGTCTCAATTATCCTTCATTGAGATACATGCTATGTTAGGAACCTATATTATTATATGAGGTGTATATACATATCGTTGACATTTTATTTCATGTATATAATTATTTTAATGATATTCTAAGATTCATATATTTTTAATATTTTATTTGGATTAGGATTCAATGTCACCAGAGCGGTAATAATTTATTGCTACAATCTCATCATTTATATGGATTATTTATGATTATATTTCCTTTGATGAAATTAAATGTCCAATATCTCACCAAAACCCATGAGTTTCATTCTCTTATGGTTATTAATTATTTATCCATGTAATGGTACCATTTTAACAATCATTGGTATTTAATATAATTATGAAAATGTATATAAGAAAATACAACATTTTTCTCCTTTCAGTCGGAAATTGGTGTTCATTAAAAATTGATGATTATAAAAATATTTTATGATTATACTATTATTTTTTCAGAAATTTTTTCCCATGTTTTTCATTTTTTAAATTATTTAAAGGAACTTTCATGTCATTTTATGATAAAGATAGTTTTTTAATCTTTTTAAGGTGAAAAGGGAATGTTCGACAACTACAGACATACATACCATTATCAATATAAGTACTTTAATAATCATATGATTTATTTATTCTATATGTATCCATTTTTTATTATACCCTTTTATTAATCATTTCATCATAGTTTTATTCACATATTAAACAAGTATAATATCCTTTACTAATACTATATTATGACTCCCATGTTGGTTGATTAACCATATTATTTTTCCGTAAAACCATGACCTAGAGAATCAAATTATTTAGATTTATATTATTTATATGGTCAATGAATTGATTATCATATAACTCATAAGAAATATTCTTTTATAATTAAAAAATCTTAGGGCTCGAAACATGATATTAACGAGGCACATATTTTCTAAACATTAAAACATTAAAAATGTTGTGTACAAGGAATAAACATAGAGGTAAATACATATGGTAGAAAAATAATCCAAAAGATTAGAATATTTCATATAGTCATTGATATTTGGATATAACATACCATTATTACCAAAACACATTGTGTATTTTCATAGAGATGATTGAGTGATACATGATCCCTAACCTCAAATGAAATGTATTTCCTCTGGTTATCATCATAACATTTCTACATTCTCAGAGACATAGTCATATATTATAGAACCATATACACCTTTTCATTAATTTAATCTACTAAATACACAATCAAAAATTTCCTCTATATTACATCATTCTGAAAATATGTTATCAGTCACTGTTTTCCATATAATGTGTCCAATGGTACCCTATATATACTGGAATAAAAACAATTGTTATAAGAAAAAACCAACCAAAGAATGATATTGATCCCAACATCCTTTATTATCCATTGATGAGAAATAAAAAATATCATCTATTATATAAATTTTCCAGTAAGAGTATCCATCATTTTATGAATGAAAATATGTACATAAACATAATTAAGAACAAAATGATTTTTGAAGTCCTTAAAAAAATAAAAGTATTATTCTGTCACATACTAAAATAATGGAGTGGGGAACTCCATTTAATCTGACTTTCTCCCATATATATAATTAATAAATTTTATTTAGAGACATAACATCTCAAATAGTATTTAAATGAATTGGTTACGTTAGTCGATAAAGTATTATAATGAATCTAATTTTTATACGAAATGTTTTTGTGAATACAACCACAAAATAGATGTATATATTTTTCATTTCCACTATAGAATTAATAAATTTTAAAGCACTTCATTTATTAATTTTCATTATACATTAACATATATAAATTTCAAACTTATAAAAGTAAATCTATGAACATCTATTTTCATTCCATCCCACCAGTAATATGGAAGAAGGAAATTGTATTATTTGTGTATCCCAAATGAAAGTAAAAAATATAACTATTATATTCACTAAATAAATACTGTTGTACTATTATTAAAAAGGAACACAAAATATTCAAAACCATTTATCAAATTAATTTTCAATATTAATATACAGTAACCTAATATTTTTAATAGATAATTAATTTTCCATCAATGCATGATAATTATTCTCAGCATAATTACTTCATTTTGAATAAGATTATTGACCTAAAACATGAAATTGAATAGGGGATGACCTAATTTCCATATAATTTTGTGATAAATTTATCAACACATGAAAACAAGTTTCATATTTCAAATGTTACATGGCCAACATTTATTTATTTTATCATATTAAAGTAATAATTTTTTATATTTTGTTTCCAAGATGTTAATCAACCATATATTTATATTACATGATCAATTAATGAATTATTATCTCTCTCATATTCTATTATTTTTTAGTTAAAATATATTTCAATATTTTATATTGAGAATATAGTTAGAAATTACTTCAGATAAATGATACCTCAAAATTATTTAATAGAAACCACAGCATATAATTTTAGATCGTGTTTAGGTAAATTTTTCATATGATGTTTCAACTGATGTCAAGAATAATCAATTACATGGTAATTATACATTAGAAAAAAAATCAAGTCCTTTTAATGAATCTTGATTATAGATTAATAATTATTAATTTTTGGAAGGCCTGAACAAAATTTTATAATTCACTAAAAATAATTTTTTTCAATAAAAAACCCATAACATTATTTTTTAAATATATAATTAATATTTTTTGAGTTAGATTATTTTATGTTATACAAAACGAACAATATTTTAAAATAAATCTAGTTTAGTAACCCAATAATGTATAAAAAAATGAATCCATGTGATATTATTTGTTCTTAAACACTCATAATCAATATTTGTTTTAATATGTTTGATTGTTATTCCTTATTTACCAATAATATACCAAATGAAAATAATTTTTATTTGAAAAATAATCTGTCACTAAATATCCTATATCATTAAATTAATTTTAATGGTTTCAGACATATTCATTTTTTTATTCATTTTACTTTATAATTTTGGAATTAAATAACCTATTAATAAACACAACCACAGAATTGGTTATGAAATAATGAGAAACTCTATTCATAGGGACTATAAATATGATAAGTTCCTTGGAAATCCTAATATTCATAACAAAAAACACATAGTTCTCAAAACGATTCAAATATGATGCCTTTAGAAATTCATACCCATTTAGATTTAGCATGTGGTGCCAAGACCTCGGGTAATACATCCAGGAGCTGATATAAAATTGATATTGGGAAAAGGATACATGTTCTTAATAGAGATGTTATTCAATGTTAATAAATTAATGAAAAGTAAAATTCAACTATAAATTAAAAAAAACAAAACAGTAGAACCCTATGGTGAAGTGCATGGCTCAATGAAACCTTTATCTGATAAATCATGCAAATCCTTTTCGAAATCAATAAGTTACACAAGATCAATTAGATATGGATGTTTAAAATTATGCTTAGATTCAGTCACTAAGTCATAAGATAAATAAAATTCCCAATTATGAATAACACTATGAAAATAGTCTATAAAAGCATCCATTTATTTCTTCCCTTTTAGAAAATCACTTAATTAAGTATTTTCTTTGTTATAAACAATATGATATAGGTAATATCCACTCCATCAATAGTTAATTTATCAGCTTCTTATTAGGTCATTAATGACATAACATCATTCAATAAAACATTCATAGATCTTCAAAATAAATTTTCAAGATAAACTAAAATCCAATCAATTCAAAAAACTGATATCAAACTCTTATATGTCTAGTTTAACATGATTTGTAGGAATTTCCTTCCCACTAAAAACAATTAATATTCCAAAAAATATTTTTTATTCAATACATCCACCATAGTTCTCACCATATGTTTTATATTATTTTAATGATTGTATATTCCAATTTTACCTATGAATTTCAAATAATAAAATAATTTGCTGATACAGATTCAACTAGGATATTTTCATAATTTAAATAGAATAGAAGATTAACAATCCCCACATCATATATTCTCCTAAATTCAACGATTATAATAAACAATAATTTTCAGCACCCATTTTCTTCCAATCATTCTAATTTTCATCCTATGTCAGTAAATTTTGGAACACATTTGAATAATTACCCAACTCATTAAAACAAAAAATCTTCTTCATTGTGTGACTATATTTCAACCCATTTTTTGATAATTCTTGATTACATTCCATTTAATCATGTGTTATATGGTCAAAAATTATACATCAATAACAAAGCCCCATTTTTATATGAAATTCTCCTGGGTTATTTTTTCCACATATAAAATAGGATATGAACTTTATTTTATTACGTCGATATTTATTTTTAGTGTTGTTCCTCATCACGTTCTATTCTGATTAATTCTTACACTCATCATCATGAGGAAAATAATTATTAGAAAATTCCAACACATTTTTTAGAATAATGATAAAAATATTCATATATTTAATTTTCTTAGGCAGCCAATTATCATCATCAACATCATTTAAATCATAAATAAAATCTATTTTTTTAATAATTACCCTAATAAACCCATGTATGTACCCAACCAGTATTATATTTTTGGATATATAGTTGTCCATAGATTCATCATATTTTTACATTAATTCAATAAAATATTTTTTGACATTGAATCAAAATACCTTATGGAAATATTTCTCAGGGAAATGATCCGTAAATGATTCGCATTACCATGAATCAAGATTATCTTTCCCTCTTTTTTTCATAACCACGGTCCACTATTCATCAAACGCACCCTCAAAATGATAAATGTTCAGAGATTACATTTGACATTTAGTATATCCCATGACTTCCAATTTATTCTACAGAGAATTAATCCAACAATAATTTACCATAGTTAAATATTATACAATGAATGATGGGGGATGTGGCATCTTTAAATGAACCAATATGGACATTTTCCTTCTTGGTAGAACATGATCCACTCTACCCTGAATATGACTACCTGTAATAAATTCTATCAACTGATCAACCACTCCAACAAATATTTATATTCCAATTCCAACCATCACGGGATTCTATTTTGGATAAATATTTCTCTCTCAGTAAAACCCCACAACATATTACCTATTTATAATATAAAATAATAATAAATAAACACATTTTAGATGAATCAATATAGTAATCATAAAATTCTATACCATTTCAAATCACTATAATGTTTTCTAGGGAATTCTATTAACCATCTCCTAACCTCTAATTAATTTATACCATCACCTAATACCAATTATATACAACTATAATTAATCATTTCATATTTTTATACATTCAATCATGAAGTCATTCTATTACATTTGAAGATCGTTTTGGGTTTAGAATTATAATAATTAGTTCATAACTCAAAAAAATATAATACTATGTGGAATCTGATGACTATTTTACTTCTATCTCATAGTATATATGTTTTTAAAATAAAATATTTTATTTAATCATGAAAAATATTCATGACTATAAAAAGAGATATTATTTACACTAATTCATCCTCAAATTCTATGAAATTTTTTAAAAACTAGTGGTGACCTAATAAAATTCAACAAGAGACATAAAAAGATCAATATTATTCTAGTGAAATACATGAAAACCCAAGAAAATGTTTTTTAAACATAAAATTCATACAGTATGTGGATTATCATTCATTTCTATTAATTTTTGAAAACAAACTATTTCCTTGATTACTCACTATCATGTATAGAAAATTCATGTAGGTTCATTGGGACTCTAGATCATAGAACCCTTATGAGGCACCTAAAAACCATAAAAAATTGGAAAAAGTGTACAATTAACATGAATTATAAATATCTATAGATCATTATCATTAACTAATGCTTTAAGCAATATATATGTTCTCCCATTATTTATGCTATAACAGTCCGACCAGATTATAATTAAGATCACACATTTGTCATGTATAATTATAATGTACTATCTTTTGAAGGAAAAATTTTCATTCTTAGACATTTCCATTATAAAAAATTTAAAACTCATTTTTAAACTCTTATGAAATAACATTTGGATATCATATTACCCATTTATTTCAGAACAAGATTTTCAATACTAGAATAATTTTCTAATTTGAAGACAAACATTAAATAAAAAATATAGAAAAAATTGAATGGTGAATTTTCATTTAATAAATAATATAATATTATAATGTAATCATACAATAAAATATTTTTGTTTGTGTAAAATTCAATTTCACCATAAACATTAATATAATACATTCCTATTATAATTTCTAAAAACATTCAATATAAAAATACAAAATTTTTTTTTTTAAAACCTTTTGAATAAATTAAAATAAGATATAAAATCAAATTAATAATTTCCTTTTTTCTATTTAAAAAATTTCATAGTATCCTTATTAAAACACAAACACATATGAGAATTTGTTTGAATAAAAACATTAAAATATGGGTTTTAAAAATTTAAATGTCTCTTTACACTTTAAAAAAATCGATCATAATACCCCTTAAATAATAACATTGAAAAATATTAAATACAATTTTAATTGAGAAATTAATGATATATAATGTAAAAGGGGAATCATATATGACTCCTAAAATAAAATAGGTTTATAGAAACAAAATATGCACATAAAAATATCTCTTAATGAAATGAAATTGAGAGGAAGTTAGTTACCTAATTTTTGATTATACATGAACGTTATTTATATTTTGGAAGTATAAAATTATGGTCATATATTTACATTATTAGAAAGATTTTTATAGTTGTAATTTTTTTATATCAAATTTTACCAGGTTATATATGATTACTTAACGAAATAAGATTATTTCAGATGTTTGGACTTCATTTGGATTATGTGTAAAAAATGATTTGGGAAGAATGACTATGGTCAAAGTTGTTATTATTTAATCATATGTAGTTATTTGATAAATAAATAATTATCAAAATTATACATAAATTATATTTTTATGATTAATAATGAAATATGATTATAGAAAAAGATATTTTTCAATCATGAAGACAGTATGTCATACTTATTCATGAGTAATGATACATTTTTTAAATAATTATTATGAAAAGGATGTAAGTAATATATTACCATTATAGAATGATAAAATTGTCATATAAAACATATTATTTACTTTAATATACTTATATATATATATATCATATATGTGGGTGGGGATTATAATAGAGTCATATCAATTTGTGAAGGTGGTTGACCACACAAACACAAATACCACTATCACTTTTCAGTGAGTTTATACGTATGAAATAAAATGACATACTATATATTAATAATGATAATTAAATAAAGAATATTATAATAATGTAATTTATAAAAAATATATTTATTAAATTTATCATTATTACATTCCATGTAATGCATTAGTAATTAATGAATCAAATCGCTTCACGAGGAGGTAGTCTGTCGTACACACAAGTGATATCATCATATCCTCTATAGAATGAAGAGTAAAAATGTTTTATATGATATAATTACTAAATATGAATTATTATGTTATTAATATAATTTTTGTATTTTATTTACTTTAGCATACCCAATCACAAGAGGTGTTCATATAAAACTATCCAGATCAGTTTGTGAGGTGATAGTTCATAAAAGGCATGACTGACATTGTCATTTCCCAATTGATGGAAAAGATATGGATCTTCATTATAAACTAATCATAAAAAATTATATATATGGGAGATAATAATTTTTCTATTTAATATTAAATTATATATATGTGATGAAAGTAGAAGAATACATAAAATGAAAACATGTAGTTAGGAATTTTACTAATTCTCGGACCACCCTGATAGGATTATATATAATTTATTAATAGAATAGATTTATGACAAAAAAATAATTACATGATGAGTGGGATTAATTTGGGAGGAGATTTTCATATTTATTTTCTAATTCAATCTTTTGTGAAGGAATGAAGTGTTGAGAATAGGGGTGTCATTCTATAATTTAGATGCGTAGACTAATTTTATTTTTGGAATGAAAATGGTGTACAATATTTTTTCAATGTAAGATTGTGTAAAATTTTGATTATTATATAGAATTATACATGAAAATATCCAAATATATCCATGTAATATATTTTTGCCTTGTTTTAGGAATTTATAACAGTTATCTTTTTTGTTATACGCCTTGTAAATCAAATTTTTACCTTAACGACAATAATTAATTTTTCATTTTTTCTATTTACGATTGTATAAAATTATGTGGGAAAAATTATATTATTCAAATTAATCTCACTCATAAAATGAAATCCATATTATAAATTTCAATTAAAATATGTGGCATAAAGTAATTTGAAATAAAACTGGAAAATTAAATGAAAATGGGGGTTTTCAAGAAGTTTATTTCACATGAAAAAGATGATTTAATATTATATCTATGATTGATAATTATTATTGTATGAATAAAAATTAAAATTTATTTATATATATATTATAAATTTAATGTACAAAATTTCTCATTACATTTTATTTTAATTAATTAAATTCGAGCAACAATATTCATTGTAAAACAGTTTTTTAGAAAAACACATTTTCAAGCCTAAAACAATTATACTAATATCGAATAAAATTTTGATTAAAAAGAAATTTAGAAGATTAAATATAAAAAATATACTTGTTTTACAATAAATTATATTAATAACATAATGCATATCTTAAACTAAATAATTTAATAATAATATATTTATTTTAAAAATATTTTTTTCACTATTCACTAAAAAAATATTCCAATCAAAATAAAAAATATCACCTTAAGTATATTTGGATATTTTATTTTCAAATAATATTTTAATTTTTTCAAATTAAAATTATAAAATTAATGATTTAAACTTATAATTAAAACATTATCATAAAAGTGTTTTATTAAAAAAAATTATTTTTTATGAAAAAATTATTGAATATCTATATAATGAATGTAACTATAATATTTTATATGAAACTGATTTTTTATATATATTAATTGGTTATTACAATGAAAATTAATTACCTAATTTGAATTTGGAGATTATAACTCCACATATATTAATTTAAATTCTTTTAATTACTGTTATTGGTCCTACAATTAATATAAAACCATCATATTATTATAAAATAAATTTCATGAAAAAATGTTTTTGACTTATTTTACATGATAATTTCCAATTTAATTGATTTTAATTTGGTAAAATAAATTCCAAATTTTTAATAATAATATTAAATATTGGGTGACAATTTAAACTTAATTTTTGGTAATAATGATTCATAATAAGAAAAATAAGTTAATTAACAAGGTTAATATGAGATATTTTGTGTTAGATTATCTAATGTTGAAGGTTGTTTTCTTCTAGACATATAATTTAACTTTTATAATTTTTTTTTTAAATTTAAAATCATTTAGACCAAAATATATTCAATGAATAATTATATTTTATTCCTAATGTATAAAAACCCATGGACAACAATCTAATAACCATGGTGTAAAATAAAATGGTAAAATTAAGGAATATTAGAAGATAAGGTAATATATTGTCAAAAAATGTTTATTTTTGGGTTTTGGTGCTTTGTATCTACCTTACCATCCATCGCCTACATTATTTATATCTTCTAAAGCAACTTGAGTTGAGGATGACGTCCAATTATTGAATAGTTTTCAATTTTTTAAAAATTCCACTCATACTCGATTATAAAAGAGAAATCCTAATAAAAAAATAATCACACATATCGAGACATTTAACTCTACAAATCCTTCTAAAATTCTATTCCTAATATAATTAAAAAAATTATTTGGTATTTTGTTTTACAAAAATAACATCGTAGGGTTTCTTATGAAGAGAAAAAATGGAGGTTTATCTAGGAGAAGATATTCATAATTACAAAATTATTTCCATTTCATTTTTATTTTACAAATATATATTATATTTTAAAAAATAAATTTTAATAACAATATTATATTATAGATAATAACATTTGAATATGGTGTTTGAATAATTTTTATGCATCTCATTTTTGATCAAACATGTACTGACCCAAACTCTTATTAATGAAAATTCATCGTGACATAATTAAATGTATTTTTAAATAAAATGGATATATTTACTTCCTTTTTTTCTATTACTTGATTTCTAAATACAATTAATAAGTTTATACCATATCTAATCTTGTCATTGAATAATGACCTATTGATAAGAATAAATATAGATCTTTAACAAATCCAATATTCATAGACAACGATATTGATTTCCTCATCCATTAGAATTTTCTCCAAAGGAAGACAATTTTTTGGAGCTTGGAAAGGATATGGAATCACTGGGATTCACTCTTAACCAAGCTCAAGACTAGAATCAACCTGTTAACCTTGAGCGGAACCGCTAATGGGAGAAGTGGAAGTTAATAGAGATTACAACCAGAGCGGTGTTATTTGAGCCACCCTGAAAGTATGTCAGCATCAAAAATCATACCCTTAGGTATTATGCGGGTGTTATAAGAGGTTATGTAACAAGACCCTAGAAATGTTATTATGTGAATTATTCTATAGAATAAAGAATATACACACGTTTAATTATTTTAACTTTTTTAATTTTTTTAAAAACAAAATAGTAATTTTACTCAATAATTAATTAAAAAAATTATTTTGATGAATTAATTTATTTTTTGACTATATATTATATTAATAAAATTAATAAAAAACGTTTTATTAAATATAAGTGATCATATATTTTTTATAAATACAATTATAGTTTTTGTTATGGTTTGATATCTGTTTTTTTCAAAACCAATGATTTTTTTATAAACATCAGTTTTTATATTAAAAGTGAAAATTCATATAATTTGAAAATTGTTTTCATAAAATTAACACTATTTTTTGAGTCATGACATTAAAATTATCCAATAATGAATATCTATTATTTTAGGAGATAGTTTTATTTTTCGATATAAATTAAATACCGTTTAAATATACAATGTGTTTTATGACCTCACAATGAACCAATAGTGATGTATTAAAATACTATATATGGATTTTCAGACAATATAGTTTTTAATATTTAAATAATGTGATTTTTGATTTTTTTATTAATTTTAGTGCGCCTTAGGGGACCCACCAAAACTTATAAAACATTTTATCTTTTAAAATGATTTCCTTGAGAGTGAAACAAACCTCCACCTTAGCAAGACAAGTATTGTAAAATTTTTGGCTATTGGAATTATAAAATCACTATTTCCACTCCCCTTTTGAAAAAACCCTAGGTAGAAACCAGTGCTTGGTTTGTGGTTTTAATCAGTTTAATTTATAGTGTCAAAAATCTAAATATTAAATAATTCCCTCTCTTTTCCTTTATAAACCCACTCAAGATCCCACATTCTCTTATCTCAAAACATTTGGAGCTCGACCAAACCTTTACCTCCTAAATATATAATCCTCCAAAGGCACACACATCTCCCATTAATCCCATCTCAAGCCTCTCTCAAGTTTTTGGTATCATACTTCCAAGTATTGGATTTCTTCCTTCCTCATTTTTTTCTAAATTTAATTATTTTTATATACAATTTGATTCAACTTAAAATGTTGGGGAATGATTTCTAACCTCCACCATATGTCCCATCACATGTTTTAATGATGAGATATCTCATTCTATTACATCAATTCCTCCCATGTACTCCCATTACCATGCCAAAATTCCATAAATAATTTCTCTATTCCAAATTAAATTCAAGAAATTACACTGTATTATGAAATAAAATTCCATTAGATTTGTTGGGATATGTATCTATATTACCCCCATACAATCCATTTTATTTAAATATGATGACTCACCCCTTTACCACTCATCAAACATTTTTATGATTTCAGATGTTACATCGTTATGTGGCCGAAATTTACTGGTGATTTTCCAATTCAAAGTCATTGTGTAGTGAATACCATGCACATTTGTATATCATTGTTATTACACTTTATGGAAATTTAATTATTGATTCAATATTTTCATGTATGAATTCCTCATTCCCTTATAATGGAATAAATTATTATGTTTAATGAATATATGTTATATGATTCATGTGGAACACTTTTTCAGGAAAAGAAATGTTTAAGATGGGTGTGCCCTGAAAGAGCTCAATACATTGGGAAAAGACTTGTATTTGGATACGTCATGTACTATGAGGGTTTACACATGATCCAATTTAAATAGTTCTTATATCATGATAATATCAGGTTAAATGATGTTTCTACATTCCTATGGTAAGATAATCATTCTATATGATTCCTTTTGTTTCATTTTGCTATTATGCCCCTATTACATAATATGTATTGTATTATTCATATTATATCTTGTTTAGTCCTTTACTAGGATTTATAGATAACCATTTTATTATTCATTTCATCATGTTATCCCATGCAATGAAAAGTATGAATGAATGATGTGGTCATGTAAAAGAATTTTTGAAAAATGATATTGTTTTTTATGTTCAAAGTTGTTATGTAGTGTTCAAAATTTTTCCTGACACTAGACCTATCGTTCCGTAAATTTTAATTAAGTGAATTTTTATGTAATAAATCAAGTTTATGTGTGATTAAAATTAGGGTTGTTATAGTTTGTATATTATGATAGGTTTAGATATTTTTGGGATTGGGATTAGAAAACCCTATTGAAAGCCTTAAGGATAAGAATAAGTAAAATAAACACATCCCTGAATATTGGTGAGGATTGAGTAAATGGTTTTCCTGAAAATACACCCATGTATTGATACAACTTGGTATAGGAGGCTCTGGAACAGATGAATCATGGTGTAAAACCCCATAAAAACAAATTTATCTAGACTTGAATGCAAACTGCTGCACAACAATGGGCCATGATGTGCTATTGGTTACGAAACTCTTAGGGGATATGATGTGATAAAGTCAAAAGCTTATTACGAACAATTATTAATGGAATAAAAAATACCCCAATAAATATATTTTGGGAAGTAGATCATGGATAACATAGATTGATTCTAATAAATTAATATGTTAGGGGAGTAAAAGTTATTTATAATTCATCTTTTTTAGTTTGGGTAATTCCCTTTATGTGTTACCCCTAACATTCCATTTATTCCAGTGAATGTTTAGTTATAGATGGACTCAATATAAAAATTGATGCAAAGATCAATGTGATGACTATTCTAAGGGGATTCCAAATCTCATGGGAGTGGGAATTAAAAACATTTTCATGATAATATTTCAACTAACTCATGTTTTGAATCTATACATGTGCCAATAAGAAATTTTAACCCCCCCCCCCCAAGAAAGATCTGCTCACAATCAAGAGATTCATGAGATGAATGCCTGTAACATTTAATCGATCATATTATCCATCAATCGTTGAACAATAGATCAAGTCCATTTAATATATCTTCTTCATCCTCCAATGTTCTGAAAAGGAGATTGTTCATCTAGAAACTTATCATATTGAGGGTGAATCTAACCAATAGTGGACAATGATAAATAAATTGAAGCCTAAAGAATATTTTGTGGTGTTGGATTTGAGGATTTTTGGAAAATATTTTTTGATAAATATTTTCTGTGCTCCCTTCGACTTAAGATTGAAAGGGAATTTTTTTCCCTCAATCAAAAAATGTTAGAAATCCATCAGAGCATATGAGGAAAACATCACAAGGCTTGCACGATATGCCTCTATATATGTAGTTACCTCTGAATTCAATGTTTACCGCTACTTTGGTGTGTTATAACTAATCCAATGGGAAGCCCTAACGATATGAGATTCGATAGCTATTATGAAATAGTCTGATGTGCCCTCAAATTAAAACTTTATATTGGGGAATATCATCTGTATAATGGGGATAATAAGAATACTATGGACTTCAATTCTAGAATTATAATGGATCAATCCAATGGTGCTATGAAAATCCATCACCCATTTTGCAATGGTGCGGAAATAAGAACCCATTAAATTTCTAGAAGGGGACACATAAATTCATTATGTGTGGGGGATAAGGGAACTAAAAAACTAACATCAAACAATAAAATATTTTGGATATGAAAAAGGTGATGGATTCTACATTCAACCCACATTGCATTGTTCATTTCTTCAACAAATAAAAGTGCACTATGCAAACACATCCCCTGGGAAAAGAGTTTTTGAAGGCATCTAACAACCTCCAATATATAAGGGGAGAGATTTTTCCATCACTATTGCTTAAGTGAACCCATAAAAAAGAAGTGGTTACAGGTACTATATTTCTTCATTCATGAATAGAGAATATAAATTTTTATTTTGGTTCAATGAATTCTATTATATCTAGAATTTTTAGTAGAACAATCTCAACACCAACAAAAATCATGGAAGTTAGGATTTTGGTTAGAATAGAAAATGGGGAAAAAATTGCAACCCATTAATATAACTCCTCCACTATCATAATTTCTGGATCTAACATATCAATGAACCTCTTCATTCTTCCTCTGGTAAAACTTGATGCAATTATTGGAATGTATTGTCTTGACCTATATAGTACCAACATGTATTTCTGTGAGAGAAAATTCACTCTCTATATGGTGAATCAGCCCCATTCAATGAGGAGGATGAATCTCCTTAGCACTGTAATCTAAAACGTGGATATTACTACCCTATAAGAATGTCAATATTGCTCAAATGAGTGATTCTATGGAAGTAACTCTCCTTGAATATAGGCCATTTGTGATGGAATTCAATGATGTGTTTTTCATGGAATATAATGGTCTTCCTTTTAGAAGAGATTTTGAATTCTAAATTGATCTTATAACAAGGGCGTTTCAAATATCCAAGAATTTGTGTAGAATGGCTACTATGAAGCTTGAGAAGCTGAATAAAAAACTGTTGGAAAATCTTGATTAAGGGTTTATACACCCAGGTGCATCCCCATGGGGTGCACTAGTCCACTTCGTCATGAAGAATGATGGGTAAATGTGCCTTGTCATCAATTATCATGAACTCAAAAAAATCACTATAAGAAAAAGTATCCTTTGCCCTGAATTGATAAATTTTTCTACTAGATAAATACAGCACAATAATTATCTAAGTTGTATTTTTTGTCGGGATATTACCATGTAAGGGTGAAGAAGGAGGAAATCCCCATGACTGATTTTCGGACCAGTTACAAGAACTATGATTTCGTATTAATTCCTTTAAGGATAACTAATGCTTCATCATTCTTCATGGACTTGATGAATAGAGTATTTAGAGATTATCCTAAAAAATCTATTGGTAGTATTTATAGATGATATAATAATATTCTCCAAAACCAAGGAAGAGCGTGAGGAGTATTTATGAACTATACCAGAGACATTGAGAACGGAGAGTCTCTAGGAAATATAGAATAAGTGTGAGTACTAGTTGAAGGATGTCTCATTATTTTTTCATATCATAACAAGCGATGGGATATCTATAGATACTCCGAAGATATGTTCAATTGAGGGATGGATGATGCCAACATCAGTGTTAGATATTTGTAAATTCTAGAGATTATGTGGAGAGTATTATCGATTTGTTAGAAAATGTTCACTAGTTTCATACCCTCTTACCAAGAAAACATATAAGGGAGTCTTGTTTTCATGGAGCGATTAATGAGATGTGATATTCAAGGTGCTGAAAAGGATTCTTATCAGTGCTTCCATGATCACATTATCCAAAATTTAAGAAAAGTTTGTGGTATTCAGTGATTCTTCAAAGAAGTGCCAGGTTGTGTGTTGATGAAAAATGAAAAAAATTATTTTTCTATTCTTAAATTAAATATAAATTTCATGAGAAAAATTATCCACCACGTTGTTTTTATTTGGTAATAGTAATATTCGTTTTAAAAATATGGCTACATTACCTCTTTGGGGAGAAGTGTGAAATTTACACAGATCAAAAAATCATCATGTATATATTAACACAAAATAAGTTGAATATGTGCCAATGAAAATGGCTAGATATGATAAAATACTAACACTGCTCATCCATAACCCCTTAGGAAAGAGATAATGGTGGAGGATGATCTATGTATAAAGGTCCCAAAAATTAAATCGTTTATGAGAATTGAAATAGATCATATCTTCTTAGATTTTATCAATATGTACAAGGTAATAACAAATAAGGGAACACCATATTTTGTTTTCACAAAGGATTTCCCACCGATCTTTTTTGGAAAGGTTAAAGGATACTAAAAGGGATGATGTGGGAATTCAGAAGAATGTGGAAACTACCAGTAAAGGGAAATCCATGGAGTTCAATGTTAATGAAGAAGGAATTGTGAGATTTATGACAAGACATAGTGTTCCAACAAATATGATGTAAAATAATGAACATTTGTATTATGCCCATAGTTTGAATTTCTCTATTCACCCAAGGAAACAAAAATATGTATCAAGATATCCAAGAAATTTATTAATGGGATATCATGAATAAGGAAATCTATTTGTATACATCAATGTTTCTGGTATGTTAGCATGTGATGTCTGAGAGGCATAAGTCCATGGGGATGATGAAACAATTACCCATACCATTATTGATATAGGAGAACATCACCCTGGAATTTTTCATCGAACATATAAAGAAATCTAAAAGAATCAATGTTATCTGGGTTATTATGGATTGTCTTACAAAGACTTCACAATTCATTGAAATTAAAATGAATTTATTATTCGATCAACAGGCACAAATATATATCATAGATGTGGAAAGGCTGCATGGAGTAAGACATTGGATTGTATCCGATCGAGATCATAGATTCACCTCTATGTTTTAAAAGAGTCTTAAACATTCTATAGTATGGATCTGAACATCAGTACAACTTATCATCCTCAAACTGAGGCTAATATGAGAAGACTATCCAAATACATGACGACATGTTGAGGGAATTCACAATGGATTTCAAAGCAGGATCTGATCTACAAATTCTTCCAGTTGAGTTCTCTTACGACAACAATTTCCACTTAAACATCAATAGTTCCCTTTATGAATCCCTTTATGGGAAGAGGTGTAGAACACCAACACATTGGGAAGAAGCTGGTGAGTGAAAAATCCTAGGCCTAGAAATGGTCGAAGAAATGGTAGAAAAGGTCAAGACCATTCAACACCACATTAATGTTTTTCAGAGTCGAAAAAAGAGCTATGATAATAATCATTTATGAGACCATGATTTTGATGTCAATAACATTGTATTCCGCCACATTTCACTATGGAATAGAGTTATGCGATTTGAGAAGATGGGAAAGATTAATCCAGGTACATCGGCCCTTTTGAGATATTTTTTTGAATTGGAGTTGTGGCCTATCGATTATCACTCCCACTGTACCTATCTCAATTATATGATGTATTCCTTGTAACACAATTTATTAAGTATAAACTAGAATCATTACATGTACTCAATCCAACGGTAGTACCATTGGGGAAGGGCCACTCCTATGAAGAGAAGCAGCTGAATATCATAGATCCTCGGGAATAGTTTCTACTAAATAAGGAAATTCCCATCATCAAGGAGTTGGGGAGAAAAAAAAATTTTTACGAGGCAATGTGGGAATAAGATAAAGTTATGAATTAGAGTTACATGCATCTATTTAACTATGGGAAAATGAAATTTTGAAGGAGAAATTTCATAAGGGTGGATGTTTTTAACGATCAAAACATTTAATAATGAAAATTACTATTAGATTTATTAAATATCTTATTATGTAAAATGGTTATTTGATATTACTTTTTATTTTGTTTTTGGATTTTAAAATACAGTTATGAATTGTTATTATTTCTAATATAGATTTTTAATATTGAAAAATTGATTAGTATAAATATAGGGCTTTAACAAATCAAATTTACTCAGAATAATCAAGTGATGACCTCATCAAGTAGAATTTCTCCATATGAAGCCCATTTTTTAGAGCTCGGGAAAGAGTTAGAATCAGTGGGATTCTCCCTTGACCTAGCCCAATCCAAGCTACAATGTGATAATCTTGAACAGAACCACCTACATGAGAAGTAGATGTTATTTGAGATTAACACCTGAGCGATGTAATTTGAGCCACCCCAAGAGTATGTCTGCATCCCACACCTTACCCATATTTCCTTTGATGGTGTTATAAGGGGTTATGTAATAAGGCCCTTACACTATATATATGTTCATTATTTTATAGAATAATTAATATACATTCATTTTATTATTTTTACCTTGTATACGAGTTCAAAAATATAAATATTGTTCTTAGTTAATATAAAATAAAGAAATCTATTTTGATGAAGATATGAATTTTTGAATTAAATAATATTTTAATAAAATTATTATTAAATTCTATTTAATATAAACAATCGTATAATTTTTGTGAATAAAATTGTAATTTTTAGTGTGGTTTCAAAACAATTTTTTTCAAACCCCGTGAATTTTCAATAAATGTCAGGTTTTTTTAAAGGGAAATTTTCACATAATTAAAATATTATTTATATAAAATGAATTTTATTTTTCAAATCAGGACTTTAAAATTAACCAATGGTTATTTTTTCATTATTTTTTGAGACCGTTGAATTTTTGGGTAATAATTAAATATTATTTAAATATATAATGTGTTTTATGACAACATAATGACCCATTAGTGATGTAATAAAATACTATAAATTTTTTTTCCCAATATATGCTTTAAAATTAATATAATGTTAATTTATATTTGTTTTGTACATTTTATGTGGCCTTAGTGTACCCTCCAATGTGTAGAAAACATTTTAACTTTTAAATTGATTTTCTTGAGAGTGTGACACAACTCAATATATGAAATCATAATATTTTTATATTTTTGGAAAATTTCCTTATAAAATAATGTTTTACACTAGCCTATGGGAAATCCTTGGGAAATATCCATGGTTTGGTCTATGTTTTTGATTAGTTTAATGTATAGTGTCCAAAACCTAAATAACAAACAATTCCATATTTTTTCCTATATAAACACACAGAATATCCCTATCCCTCTTCACTTAAAACCATTGTATCTTGACCAAACACTTCTATCTTCTCACTAAAATGTTATAAAATCACCCCAATATCCCATGAATCCCCTCTCAAGCCTCTCATATTCCATTGGGATCACATTTCCATCTAAGGGATTTATTTGTTTCTAATTTTTTGTCCAAATTTCATTATGTTGATATACCCTTTTTTCAATTAAAAATGATCAGTTATGATTTATTACCTCCCCCATACTTCTCTAGTTATGTTTGATTGATGAGAGACATCTTTCTCCCTTATTAATTCCTCCATTGTACTCTTTTTACCTGGATAATATTTCATAAATAATTTCCCTCTTCTCATTTACATTCAAGCATATTATTTAAATTCTGATTCTAAATTCCATTAAAAATTTATTTGAGATGTATCTATATAACCCTCGTATTATACCATCATTTAATATGCAATGATACCCCTATTCACTCTTATCAACCATTTTTTTGAATTCTTATTTCACGATGTTCTGTTGCCGAAATTGCACCATGATTTTCCAAGACAAACTCATTATATAGGGAATAACATTACCATTTTAATATCATTGGTATTAAACTTCAAGAACATCTAATTATTGATTATATAGTTTCATGAATTAATTAAACATTCAATTACCTTGGAATAAATGGTTATTTTTATTGAATCCATGTTATATTATACATATGGAACACATATGTAGGAAATGAAATGATTAAGAAGGGTGTTCTCTAATAGTGCTATAATGCATTGTGTTGAGATTAGTATAATGATCTGTCATGTAAAATGAGAGTTTACTCACGATCGATGTTCAATGATCCTTGGATCATTATAATATCACTTAAAATTGTGTTACCACATTCCCATGATAAGATAATCCTTCTATATCATGAATTTATGTTAATGTTTCATTTATGCTTCATAGATATCCCTATTGTCTAACATGTACAATATTTTTCATGTAATGACCTATTGACTCCCTTATTGGGATTTATAAGTCACCCATTTCTTATTCATGTTCTCAGGTTATCCCATGTAATGATTAGTACGAATGAATGTTGTGGTCATGTAAAAGAAGTATTCAATAATTATATTGTTTTTTATATTATAAGTTATTAGGTAATGTACCTAGTATCCAAAGACACTAGACCTGTCGATAAATAAGTTTCAATTATGTTAAAATTTATGTAATAAATCATGGTTATGTGTTTAATAATATATACGGTTGTCATAAAATTGGATCCAAATCAATCACTCATGTGTACGAAAGACTACCGTATCATGAATCAATATTATTTTTCCATCATCGACTTGTACGGATAGTCATAATGTTGGATATTAGTAATATATATTGTTGATAATTGTGATATAAATTCCTGAAAATTAATATATCATCCAATTCCTTAAATTTTAGACCATTAATGAATTGATGTCGTTGGTCGTTCATACATGCGGCCTAACATCTCCATGATGTCATTTGATCCATTTTCATTCCCAAGATTAATTAATGATTTTAAAATTGAATCTTGTAAATAAATATGATAATTATAAAATGATTATAAATATATATTTTTTATATTTATATCATTTTTACTATAATCAAAACATTAATGATAAAAATCCCATGTGGAAATTGAAAAATTGAAACAAAAAATAATTAAAATAATGTAATATTTTAATCTAACTGTGGAAAAATGATATTACAAGATAACATATGAAACTATAAATATGAATATGGTAATTTTAGAAAATAAATACATTATTTAAACCAATATATATGAGGTCAAATTATGATTATCAAAATGTAAGAAGGATGTCAGGGAATTTATCTCAATTTACATTCCAATGATACATATTTATTAATAAAAACCCATTATATTTTATGCGGTGAATATATTTACATTTATATATTTATTTATAATGAATAATTATATATTAATGAAAATTAATTTTTCAATTTATGATTATGTTTTCCAATGATTACAATTTAAATTGTTCAAAATATGTACGAATATATTATTCAATCACACATTATTTTAGGATAGATATTACATAGAATAAAGGAATAATATCATTTGTATTTTATAATTTACAATAGTTTTCTATCCAATTGATATGTAAGATGTTTCTATATTTTAACTCATATTTTGAAAAAAAAAATCTATTTCTGAAAATAAATATCAACAAAACCGATTTTATTTATCTTTAAATCCGATCTATTTCTCATCCATCTCAATATTTTATAACATGTTGTTAAAAAAGTACATATATTTAGTCAAATGTTTTCTTAATGAATTTTCTTTTCATATGTGAATTATAAGACCGATTTAAATATAATATTATTAATGTTTCTTAAATGGTATGTTTTCAACAAACTATAAAATGGAATGTTTTTTTATGTATAATGTGATAATATACTTCCACACTACCGTACCCATTTCATAAATTTTATACCATTATATCTAATTTAAAATATTTTTTAAATAAAATTATTTTATTAAGAATTATTTTAATATTCCTT
This sequence comes from Viscum album, assembly GCA_963277665.1. Classification (NCBI taxonomy): domain Eukaryota; kingdom Viridiplantae; phylum Streptophyta; class Magnoliopsida; order Santalales; family Viscaceae; genus Viscum; species Viscum album. The sequence continues at coordinate 1,853,105,716 of OY728126.1, read as the reverse complement.
TTATATTTATTTTATTCCTCAAATAAACATGTTTTTTTAAATAATAGTTATTCTTTTTGAATTGATATAAATTTTCATTTTCTGAATAGTTTATTTATTTTTAAAATTTTATTTCATAAAATAACATTATTGTGATCAAATTTTAATTGAAATTAAAGTTTAGTTAAATATTTATATATTTATTATCATTTATATGGCTTTTTATTAAACCATAATCTATTATTATTATGGTGTTTTTATAAAATTTCATTTCAATAATTTGGAAAATGTTATGTAATATATATTCTCTAATAAATACATATATTTTTTGATAAAGTGCATTTTACAGGAACTGAATCAATTCATTGATATAAAAAATTATTTTTAGTTGCATTTAAGGGTGGATACTAGAATTATAATACCACTTAATGAATCATTATGACTATGAAGAGAAATATGATATCCAAATTAAATGGATTTATACACATTATTTTTAATCAAGTTTTTTATAGTCATAATGGTATATATAACATATTTAAAATTAAATTGGTGTTAAAAATTAAAAATTCATTTCTTCATAATTTAGTTATTTGTTTCCATGATATTTTTTTCATTGTTATTATACAAGGATTCATTTTTTCTCTAGTTATTAAATGTTATGAATTTTCATTTGTATAACCTTCATTATTTATTATGCTATATCTATGTATGATAGTTATATTAGTTATTAAATGCAATATGTGTTCAATTATTTACATTAAAATATTTAGTACAACTTATTTATTCATGAAATATTTTTATTTATGCTACCCTTACTTGGAATTTGAACGAAACCTAATTTTATTAACTTTTCTAGGATATTAAAAGGAATCATTTGAATATATTTATTTATTTTAGATATTTTTTTAATTATTTTTTATATTTTATTCTGAATATAAAATTGTTATCATGAAAGTATAATGGTGTCTAAGAAAAAGAAGAATATCATCCCATTTGGATTTAAACCCTTGTATGCCTTCCATTATAATAATTTTTACGCTGGATCTCCATTACTGGTGTTAGTGTTAATATATCTTCTATAATAGGATGTTTAATAAAAAACATTAGAAGCAATAGTGGGGAAAATAAATAGGGAAATTGATCCTTTTATAAAATTATAGGATATATATAGAATAACATTATAAAACATGGAATGATAGAGATTATGTTCATTTATTATAAATTCAACCATGTTTGGATTCTATAACTGGACGTTTTACAAATATAGATATACCATGGGGTAATAACTCTAAAAAGGTACAATATCTATGACTCTAGAATTACATGGATCATAAAACATGAAAATTATATATTACTAGTTTGAAACTATAAAATAATATGATTTGGATATTTCACATTTTCTACACAAAAAATTATGAAGGATTTTAAAATAGAGATGTTTGAAAAGAAATTATGTTGTTGAATTAATGTTTAATAATACATAAATATGAAATTTATATTAATTGTTCAAAAATATTAATTTGTATACATTATTATATTATATAATTGTTTTATGATTGAATATAGTATATCCATTTATTTAGTAATGGTTCCGGATAGAAAGCTGTGTTTTAATTCTAATTGAAAATATATAGATTGATCTATTGATATTTTTATAATGGATAACATTGGAGGTGATCAGATAATTTATCTATTTAATCTTATTTATCAAGATATTAAAAATATTCATTCCCAAATAGAGAAACATATTTCTACATAGTTTTAAACACCTATGTTTGATTAATTTAGATGAAAAAAACCTTATCTTCTACTAGGAATACTAATGGAGTTATAACTGAGTACTGTATTAAGACCCTTGAGAAGGTATATCTGGATTTTTTAATGTGATTAAATGAAATAGGATTCAAATAATATGTATTTTCAAGATGGTGATGCTAAAATTTTTTGGTTATTAATCCAACATACTAAAGAGGAAGAAGAAATTGAACACTTGTAAAAGAAATATCTTCAAGAAATATTCAAAAAAAAATTTACATCATGGTTATATAAATGAAATTTATAAAAATATACATATCATATGTAAAAGGAAGAAGAATTTTTCACAGAGTATGAGGATACCTATTCAATTATAGCGAGGTATGCTCCAATTTATATACATAACACCAAACAGAAAATTGACTAATTCAATAAAGGACTTAATCAATATATTTGAAGGGAAATGGTCTTTAATTTTTTAATAAAATATTTAATGTTTTTATTCTCTCAAAACCAAAATGGAATTATCATGATTCTATATATTTATAGGGAACCATGATACTAATAGGAAGGGGGAGAAAAAACAGATTTAGAGAAGAATTGAATGTTTGATTTTCCTGCATGTTATAATTATTTAATGAAACACCCTAGTTATAACATAAATGGAATGGAATTATTATTTATGTTCGGATAGAATTTCCATCAGGTACATGAATTCTTGTGTATGAAGAAAACTATTAATGTTTATATTTTGTAGTGTAAGAAGATTGGGAACAAAGAAAATAATTTCAAAAACCACAAATGGAATATACTTCAAAAGAAGATAAGGTATAAAGGAAAAGAATATAGTATTAAAAAAATTATTTTTAATGATTAAAGTTATTTTTTATTGAAGATTATATTAGAAGATTATTGTAAACTATATTCTAATTATATGAATATTTAAATTCATAATGATTTCATGATTTAGTTTTTCTATGTGGATTAAATGGTATATTTTTATTGGAACTGATAAAAAAAAGAAAATTTTTTAGTGGTAATGGGATATTTTTGGAAAACACATGATTTGGGAAAGCTAAACCATAAAATTAGTCTAATTTTGAGTTTATTATTTTTGGATAGGATAATGGGGAGGTGGAAATTAATGATGTAAATGAGATTGTATTAATTACCTTTGAAGTGAGTAGTGGTATGATGAAAATGTTGTTGATGCTATATTTGATAGATTTTACATCATTTCAAGAATTAGGTAATATATATAATTATATATTATATTACATAAAAAATTATTGTAGCATTTATTTCATGAAACATGAATGTTTTCATTTGTTTTTGTTTATAGATGAGGTTATTATCCCGCATAAAGAGAGTATATAATCAAGGTATTGAATTTTTTTGACATTATATGATATGTGATCGCACTAAAATTCATTGATTTACATCACACGTAGAAAAATTTATTAAAATAGTATTGTATTCAAAATTAAATGTATAATAAAATAATTCATTTCATGTTTGATTCAATTATATTTTTACACTTTCAAAAAGTGTAATGTCACTGGTTTATATAATTATTTCAACCCTTCTCTTTATTACACACAAAAACATGATTTATTACATAAAAACGAACTTAAGAAAACTTTGGGGATCAAGAGGTCTTGTGTATTGGGAAATTAAGAAAATTACAAATAAATTAGTACATAAAACACAAAATCAATATTTAAACTTCGTTTACATGACCACAACATTGTTTAATTCATAGCATAGAATTGGATAACATGATGACATTCATATGAAAAGGGTGAGAAATAAATATCACTAAGGGAGTTAAGAAGGAATAACATGAAGAATATTTTACATTCTATGAAATATGTGTATCAATAAATCAAAAGAGAGACATTATAATAATGGAATGATATATCATGATTCTCATAACATGGAAAGGTGGAAACAACATTTAACATGATATGAGCATGATTCAAGGATCATTTAACATGGAGAAGGAGTAAACCCTCCATAAAATTGAATTATCAGGAGTAAATCATCACTGAAATGGAATTATCATGACTAAACCATAGTCATAATTGACGGATCATGAAACTAATATTTACCCTATGCATTGGAGCACTATCTAGTCACACTCCGTATAAACATTTTATGTCATGGAAAAGTGTGCTACATAGATCATATCACATGGATTCATTAAACATAATATTTTATTCCACGAATAAGAGACGTTGAATACTAAAATCTATTTCCAAAATTGACATATAAATGTTCATAAAATTGAATAACCTTTATATGGAAATAGGTATGGTATTTACATACATGATGATTTTGGAATCCGATGTTTTGGGGTAACTTCGGCATCATAATGACGTCAAATAGAAATCTTAAAATCGGTTGATGATGGAGAAATGGTTATATCGTCATTTATAATAAAATTTAAATTAAGGGATCCATGGAACATAATATCCCAAACAATGTAATTTAATTTAGATGCATAATATAAAATAATTTCTTGAATGTAAATGAGGAGGGAGAAATCCCTAACAGAAATTTAGTATGGTAACATGGGTTCATGGGAGGAATTAATGAGAGTGAAAATATCCTCCAATCATTATAACATAAAAAGGGAAGTAAAGTAGATGATTTAAATCATAAGACAACATTTTTAATTTAAAATAAAAGTGGAATAATAATATAATGAAACATGGATATAAATAAGGAAGGAAAACAATTAAAGATCCCTTATGAAAATTGGGCATGGTAACAATAATACACAATGGTCTATAAGAGGGTTAAATGAGAGTTAATGGGGATATCATGATATATAAATCCAATGGGAATTAGGTTTCATATTTAATTACATATCACAACATAGGAATTAATGAAATTAAAATACATAACATTCAGATAATGATTGGTAAAAGAGGATGGTGGATGATCCTGAATGATGTTTCGGCATAGTAACGGCTTTGGGAAGAGTCAAAATGAGGTAGTATAAAAAATAAAATATCAAAATAACATCAATGTGATGGAAATATAATGAATATAAAATAATTAAATTATATAATTTTGAGATTACAAGAACTACATTCGAATATACTGTATGAATTTGAAATGGGAAGTGGAAAGTGAGGATCCCTTACAAGGAAGTGTGATCACAAAGGCTTGATGGATTCTTGATAGAGGCTTCTTGGGCGATTAGGGAGCCCTTGGTGGATTATATAGAGAGGATATCAAAGGTTGGTTGACCTAAAATGGTATAAGTGAAGTGGAATGAGAGATTGAGTGGCTCTATAAAAGAATCTAGAGGGAATTCATTAATATTTAGTTTTTTGACACTTCACATTAAACCAAAAAAAACCAACCCAAGGTTTTATCCCATTGTTTTTTGCAAAATTGGAGTGTAAAATATTATTTTCTATGTCTAATTTCTGATTATATTTAAATATTATGCATTCTTATGGGGAGGTGAGTCGCACTATCAAGAAAATCATTTTAAAAAGATAAAATAGTTTTTTAAGTATTAGAGGGTCCACTAAGTCAACCTAAATCTAATCAAGTAATTCTAAAATAACAGTATTTTAAATTTAATGTATTTCTAATCCAAATAAAATCATTTTTTTTTATTTTATTACATCAAAATTTTGTAATTATGATGTCATTAATCACATTATATATTTAAACAATATTTTATTATTATCCAAAAATTCATTTGTCTCAAAAAAATTATGAAAATTAACTGTTAGATACATTCGACATCTAAAATCAAAAAATTATATTCATTTTATCAGAATAATTTTCTAAATATCTGAATTTGTACGCTTAATATAAAACTGACATTTATAAACAAATCATTGCTTTGGAAAAAAATAGATTTAAAACCATAATAATTTTTTTAATATATTCATAAAAATTATATGATAATTTATAATTAACCAAAATTAATTTAGTAATAATATTTTTTAAAGTATTATTTAATTATAAAATTCATTAATTCATCGAAATTGAAATTTTAATTTAATTTGAATATCATCTAAAAATACTATTTGAGATTTGAAAACCACTTAAAAAGTAACAATAAAATGAATGTATATTTTTTAATATACACAAAAATAGTGCACAAAATCATTGTGCACGGGTGTTGTTGCATATCCCTTTTAACACTCGAATAATACCTAGGGTATGTTTTAAGATAGTGATAGAATCATGGGGTTTCTCGGACAACATCTCTTGGGTTGCAATCGTTATTAACTCCCTCTTCTCCTATTGGCAGTTTCGTTCAAGATTAACACGTTGAAGCTCAGATTGGGCTTGGTCAAGAGCAAATCCCCGTGATGCTACATACTTTTTTAACTATGAAAAATTATTAATATGTGGATAAATTATACTTGATGAGGCCATACATTCTTTTTTTATGTAAAGTGGATTTTTAAATCGTTATATTTATAATAATCATGTGATCTTTGTTCAACGACTATATTAGCAACAATTAAAATTTTTAACGGTATTCTAAAATCCAAAAAAATTAAAAACCAAGGAAGTGAATCTATCCTATATAAGAATTTTACATAGTAAGTCATTTAATATTATTAATATAAATTTTTATTAATAAAATTTCCGGTCATTAGAATAGTTACATTATATGTGGAGGTGATTTAGAGGGCCCATGAAGATGTCCAAGAGAAATGGGCTAATCGTCAGAGGATCTAAGCCCGCTAGTGGATGAAACAACATAGGTATAATAAATCGTGCATCCAAATATGATAAAATATTGTATTCTTGTAAAAAATATAATCGAATGCCTTTCATAAGAAGGAACTCAAGCCCCATTTGGCCTCTACAATTCCAATATGAACTAATAAATCCATTGAATCAAATCTGAACAAAGTCAAATGTGGTGTTCTGTATTTTATCAATATATCAACTTGTATTTATTCAACTATTGAAAATTTTTCATTGGCGATAGTAAACAGGAGAGGATAAATTTTTTTAGTTTTCTCTACATCATGATAAGTCATTATGGAGGTCAAAAACAATGGGTGATGTGGCATAACATAATTTGTGTGCTCAAAACCACCTATCGATTTTCCTATAAAATGAGTCCTTAGAAACCCCATTTGGATGTTTGACCAAGAGGTAAGGTGAAACCATTTTGGAGTCCCAAAGGAGTCTTCTCAATATCCATAGAAGTTTAGGAGGCTATGAGATGTTCTACATCAACATCAATAGATTCATCCCTTTCCTTGGGGTTCTAAACTCCTTGTGGTCACCCAGTGTGGAATGTGATGTAAATCCCAAGCATCATGAATGTAATATTCAAATGATTTTTTAATTCCTGGTTGTTATGTATTTTTTCATAATTATATATTATTATTATTATATTTAATTATGTATATTATATCTTGAATAACTCATATGATCATATTTTGGGGTTCCCCTTCATGTGATGTTTCACAGATGGTTCACCACTTATTTTTCACCCTTTCAATTATAGTGTTTTTGTGGATCATATTGTCTAATTGAATAGTAATAAAAAATGTCGTGAAATTTATTTTTAATTTATGGTATCACAGTAATATAACATGAAAAACTGGATACCATATCGAGTTCTTCATGTATTCCCATGGTGGGTTAAATTTAGGATGTAAAACACAAATCAACCAATAATCGGTAGTATCTGGTGAATCATTGTGTGTTTCTGACTGAAACCGATAAGTAATACTAGTATAAACTCAATTCAATTCTTGTTCTAGGTGTTATTGACAAGTGATTAAAATACCTTAACAAAATATCTTGATGTGATGAAGGATGAGCATCATAAGATTTCCCTAGGTTGATCACATTTAATTATTATTGTTAACATAAACATTGCTATAATGGCATTACTATTTCTTCTGGAATAATAAATCATAAAACCCCATTCTTTCCTAGATCACATTCACCTTCTATTTTTATAATCACACCCATATTTTTGAATTAATGATCTAAGGATCTATTGAGAGATGAACTATGATAACTTCTATAATGTAGAAATTCTTGTAAACTAATGATCTAATTTTATGGGATCAACAATGAGATCACTCCTTTAGGATGTGTGGGAATAATATTTTGATAAAAAAATTTAGTTTTATTATTTTTAAAAATTGTTTATACTTATATTATATTATTATTATGTATTCAGATAGAATCATCTAATGTATTTTATAAAGTGAAATTTTTTAATCTAACAAATTTGGATAATGTTAAGGGAATGAAAAATTTTATTCCCATTTTATGTAGTGAAGACAATAAAAAGGTAAATAAAATTCATGATCATACTAATGTTCCATGATGTAGGGGAAATATTTATGCAAAATATCTGATGAACACATTTGTTGTTGAAGTGGGGTGTCACACTTTCTTATGCATATAAAAACATAATTATGTAATAAATTTCAATAATAAGGTAAATATAATATATTATATTATTGGACGCATTGAAAATATAGAAATAATCAATGATTTTGATTATCATTTTGAATTTTTACCAATGCACTGTAATTAATTCGATAAGTTATCTATAAATTTCATATATAAGTACATTATAAACCTTTTCATTTGATTAACTATAATTAAATATAATTTGAACATAATTTATTATATGTTTAAGATACCATATAAATTTTTGACACCAGTGATATTGTATTGAGGAATCAGTCAACTCGATTAGTAAAGGTACCTTGTAGAAATCATGTAATGGGGGATTAAATGTGATAAAAGTGGATTTTGTAATGAAAAACTACACATTTATTTTATATGTTTATATAAATAATATTTATATGAATAAACATTTACAAGAGGGCTTAATGTATCACCCCAAGACATTAGGATATATTACCATTAAAATAAATTCATTCACTTTGGCAGATTGTGATAAAAGAAATGCTAAGCCATAATTATCGTAGGTGAACATTGTATTATTAAAAAAATATAATACATGAAATTTATTAATATTTAATTTAATAAAATTTAAATTTTATGAGATGAATGTCTATTTTTAATATACATGACAAAAATACGCACAATTGTTTTTTAAAATTATCCACAATATTAATCTTTTATGAAATTTCAAATAATGTTTTATTTTTCCATTAAATATTTTTATTAATAATAATTTATTATAATAAGTGGAATTAATAATTTTCAAAATATGATTTTGATTGAAACATTGATAATACCCTTTGGATAAATCATGATATTTCTTAGGAAATAGGTTTTTTAAGAAAACAATTTTAAAAAAGAAAATTGATAATCCAATTAAATTCATTAAAAATATATATAATAAAGTATTATTTAAAATAAATATCGCTATTATATATTTCTCCATAATAATAAGAATCCATATTTTTTTATTCATATATTTAATATAAGATCATCATAATATTTGAAGTCTGCATTAACTGAAATCATTTTTTGACACTTTGGTGAGACTAATTTAGATTCACTTTTTAAAAATATATAGTTGAAAATTCAAGAATAATTTGATATTTTATATAATTATAATTAATATGAGATAAAGATTCCACATTAATTTTTTTAAATGTTTACTCTTAAAAACATTCATATATTAATTGATATGGCTAAATCATGGTTTTCATATTTCAAAGACTCTTGTTAAAATGAATATTCCTCATAGATATACTTTTTAATTGATAAATTAAATTCATTATTTATAATAATTTTCTTAAAATTACTTATAATGTATCATTTTAATTTATTTTCAATGGGTAAATAACCAAGGTATAAATATTATTTACCATAGTTAAAAGTAAAATTGTAAATTCATGTAATGTTAGAGAATTATGTAAGAACATGATTAGAAAATGTATATTTTTATCTTATGGAGGTGTGCTCGAACATGAATACAATATAGTTCATTATTATTATTTCTTAGGAACTAGAGTCGATTTGTACTTCCTATTATTTTATATATTTGAATATTTACCAAAATTACACTCCTACTAAACAATAAAAGTGAACTCCCTCCCCATACTTCATGAAAAAATAAAACCATTTTACTAAAAAAACACGACCAAAATATACCCCAAAATAATTATACACATTCTATTTTTGTTTTTTTTTCCAGAAGACAATGCCTAGGGTCATTACAAGGAGTTATAAATGTGTGTTCCCTATTAGAAGGAAACCATATTAACTATGTTTTTTATTTTTCATTCTTCTTTGACAACCATTAATTTGTATTATCACATAAAATATAATAATACATTTTTCTACCATATAATAATATGTAATAATGTTTACTACATACTATTTATTATTCTCTTTCTCTATCAAATGGGATATAAATCCATCACCCATGTGTATGGAAGGCTACAATGTCATGTACCATTTTAATTTTATTTATACCATATTCTGAAATAGATAATTATTATGATGAAAATAATTTATATATATGAAAAATATTACATGAGAAAAATTATTTAAAATTTAAATATCATCAAATTTGTTTTATTTTCACAAAATTAAGGAATGATATCGCTGCCCATGTACATCATGTTGTGTCTACAAAGTGATGTGATACATTTTCCATGTATAACAATAAATAATGATTTTAAAATTTCATTGAATGATTAAATATGATATATTTAATATTATTAACCATTTAGAGATAAGTTATTTCTATCATATTTCTATGAACCCAAATACTCATGATCGAATACACATGAAAGAAATAAAGAAATTAGCAATTGAAATAATGAAAATAATGAAATGTTATTATCAAATGGGTGATAATATGTTATGTGATGAAAATATTTGAAATAATAAATAAGAATATGGTTATGGTAAAAATTAAGAAGATTCTTAAAACCGTTACATATGAAAAAATCATGTTCAATCAATGAGAAAGATTCTCTAATGGAAATTTTCTCAATTTCCATTTGATTGAGACATATTTGTTGTTATGAACCAATTCTATTTTAAGTGGTTTATATATTACCCCATATATGTAATTTAAATTAATAAAATTTATATATAAATATAAATAATTAAATTCACGTTCATTATTTCATGTGGTTTTAATTTATATGTTATCAATGTGGAATGAATATAGTTTGATATCTCATGTTATTTTAGGATTTCTTTTACATGCATTGAAAGAATATTATCTTTTATACATTATAAGATCCCATAATTTTTATATTTGATTGATTTTTAATATGTGTATAAATTTTACCCCAATCATTTTATCTGTATAATTCGATTCATGAAATTCAATATTTAGAAGAAAACCTAATTTTATATCATTTAAAATTGGACATAATTTTCTACCAAGAACGTGTTTCAAATAATATTTTAACAAAATTAATTTTTTTTATGAAACTTATAATTAATGAAACATTTTTTCATAATTTAATTTTATAATTTTATTTAATTGAATCCATAAAATATTTTTCAATATTGATGTTTTTGACAAAAAGTCAAATGTATTAGTAGTTTATCACATATCACAATAATAGGCATACACATAATCAAAACCATTTTCCCAAACATTTCTCCATCAATAGGGATTCAATGGTCTTAGAAGTAAATATATTTTTTGAATTCTTATTTTAATATTACACTTCAATTAGCAATTCTTATTCCAAAGTACATGATTTCATTGGAAATTTCAATATTACATTTGAATTTATGGTTTCTACCATTTTTTTTATTAAATTTGGGATTTTTATCCTTCCCATCGGAATATCACATTCTTATGATAAGTTTTCAGAATAAATTAAATATTCCATAACTATTCATATCCCTTTTATCATGGATATAATAATTTTTCAAACCATATAATATTGCTACATATGGTTTTCTACATTGAAAATTGTTCATTTATCTTGGGAAATATCGATAAATCAATATTTCATACTCAGATAATATATTTGAAGATATGGATTATTATTCTTGAATTAAATAGTTTATTAGATATACGATGAATTATTTAAACATGATGTGACTGGTGTGGAATGAAATTATTTTTCCTCCCAATGTATCATTATATCTCATTTGAGAAATTAGTAAGGGGAAATAAATGGGTATTTACCCATAGTTGTAAATAGTCTCATAAACAATATGGATTTAATAAAGCAATGATGTATGATGTCTTGGTTTTCCAAATTTATTATTTACATCCTTTATAATTCTATTATTATTATCGATGATATTTTTCCAATTTTTTTTCCATAGATTCAAATTTTATTTAGGATGTTAATTTTTTTTATTAGTTTACCTTACCATATCATTATGCATTATCTAAGAATGATCGAAAAATAATTTTTAACTAGAATCTATGAAATGTAATTTACCTTGAAATATTTATTATTATTTATTGATTCATGATATATTCCAATGTATGTAACCCTTACATATCATTTGATCCATCCCTTATCATGTTTCCTTACATTGGATAATTATTATGAATCCTTTTAATTATTTTCAAGGACGATGATACTTTTATTTTATTTTGTTTTATTTAAATTTACATGTGTAAAATGGATATCATAAAAATATTTACCCCTCATAGTCTACTAAAACTATCGAACCATTTGTTGTTGATCCCTGATATCTATGAAATTATAATAATGTAAACACCAAACATGGGTTACTGGAGTCATGATTGTTAAACTCATCCTAATAGTTTCCCCATATCCTACATTTGTCATTTGGAATATTAAGATATCATTTTTATAAATATCAATAATAGTGAGGGAATCATTTTTCTCACTGACATATCTTATCTTTGTTAATATAAGTGTGAGTTTAATTTGTGAAAAATGGTATTTAGAGAGATACAAGGATTTTCACATAGATGTTTTTCTTTTGGGAATAAAATTTGGTCTTTGAATCATATATCAAATTGATGTGAACCATTTATTTCACATTGTACACTAATTTATTGAAATTATTTTATAAAAAATATTATATGTTATATTATTGATTAGTTTGAAATTTTATCATATAGTTCTTTGTTTTGATACTTGGGCTTAACACCAACATATATTGAGTAGTAATGTGCTTCATTTTTTTGAAAGCCCATCTAGGGTGATGAGTCTCATCGATTTGAACTCATTAATTAAATTAATTAAGGGAAAACATAGAAGATACAAATGAGTGATCATAAGTGAGTAAAATATCATAATAAGGGTATATCAACTTGATAATAACTTATTAATGTTAATACTAATCAATAAATGGTCACTAATCATGTTTTCATGGAATATGGTATTTTCATAACAAACGACACATGTTTAAGAGTGGAGAATTATCAATAACAACATATGATATAATTTAACATTCCATATAATAAATAAATTTCCTTGGGGAATTGATGTATGTATAAAAATAATATCATTTTTCTTGTATCATTTTCTATTTCATCATAGAAGATATAAACTCATTGTGTATTTGGTTCATTCTCTATTCCCTCGTATCCTTAAAAAATCCTCCCTTCCAGAACTACCATTGTGAATACAATCATTATGTAAATAGAGCACACTTACAATTTCCTTTGTTATTATCTCCTAACATATAAATCATCACACATTTTTTAATAGGTCTATATTATTTTTTCCAACCCTCACCTAATTAATAACATTCTAAAATATTTTAAAAATGTAAAAAAACATTCTTTTCTTCACCATAAGATAACCCTGGATAAAAAAATATTTCATATATATCATAATATAGATAATCCATGGGAATGAAATGAGTTTCATATAATCAATCATCAATCATAATAATCATGAATAATAAATAAAATAAAGTGGATATTATTATAAGAATATATGAATTTTGAAGTATATCAACAAAAAATGTTTATATATAATATATAAAATTTTATTTTATAGGTGCATTAAAAATATGATTTAAAAATACAAGAGAAAAGTAATAAATTTTTTTGAAAAAATTTTATCTAAAAAATATTTATTTTTATGAAAATATTTTTTATAAATAATATCTGAAAATTATAGTCAATTCAATAGAAAATAGAATAATCATTATGATTAAAAACTTATTTTGGATAATTGTTAAAAAAAATTTACTTTAACTCATTCGGTAAAAAATTCCTCATTCAGAAAAAATACCATTCCATTAAAACCAATTATATCCAATTATATTGTCCAAAAAATTCTTTCTAAAAAATTTATATTTTGATAAAATCATCAAAAATAGTTTTTTGAATAAGTTCATTGATGAGATTTATTATTAATCAAAAAAATAAATACAGACTACTTTTAATAATTAAATTATCTCGATAACATTAAAATCCATTGTTGTGAAAATAAAATTTATAAATATTAAAACACATGGTAGAATCTAATATATGATTTTTAATAAATAAGGAACATATTTTTTAAAATTAAATATAAATGCTGATAATTCCAAAAAAAATAGATTACAAGATAAAACCATTAGATTAATTATCATTTCTCAGTGTATAGATTTTGACCCCATTTATAATAAATATAGATTTTATATAAATCTATTCTGAAAGAATGTTAATATATATAATAATATATATCATTCACTTATAACTTCATATATACCTTTTGTATTAAACTCAACATAAAAAATTATTCAGGAGAAAAATAGCATATTTTTAATACCCGTTAAATTTTGGTTGTTTTTCCATACACCATGATCTTGAATTTATAATCTCTATAATCATAATCAGGTCATAAATAAAATATTTATTAATTTAATATTCATTCATAACCATTGATTTTTTATTATGATATTAAATTAACTCCATCACTTCATAGTTTTTTATGTCTATACATATGCATAAGTGATTTTTCCACTATTCAATGGATTGTTGAGAAAGAAAGTTAAATAATATTAAATATCTATTGATTCATTATTATATAATTAATATCATATATATCATTAAAATGTATTCTTATTACCATCCCAGTAATGTGGATATGAAAAAGGAATCTCATATTTTCATAGGGGTGGGGGTTTACATGTACAGCCAAGTGACATTATCATTAAACAATAGATAAAAATGTATGATCTTAGATAATTTTATATATTTCGTGTCATGAAAAGAATATGGTTTCAAGCAAAACTGGCCCCAAAACCCACCCACAAAGGCCTGAAGGGCGTTCCCAATTCCCAAAGGCTAACACAAGTGTCGGCTACCATAAAAAAAAAATTGAGAATGATTTACCCATGTTTATAAACATTAAACAACAAATGAATCCAATAAAATGAATCTGGATTTTTCAAAGCAAAAAAAAATATTTTAAAAAAATTTAAAACTGAATTACATAGTTTAAAACAACTCACAAATATTATAAAAAAGTGGAAAAACCAAAAAAAATTTCCAGGAATCCTCACAGAAAGAAGCACCGCCCTCAATACATCTCCACAAGACATCACCACCATGAACCTGCTAGAAACCCGAACTAATGGCACTATAAACTGTACCCAACCTGAGTAATAAAAAGAGAAAAAAGATTACTTACAACAAATGGTGTATGTAGGGTGTGAGTCAATGTTTATTAGTAAAAACCCACTAATATATTCTATTATATAATCATTCAACGATGAAAAGCATGCAAGTTTTCAAAAACATGTAATTTCTGGTTACAATTTCAAAAAGATGAAACATAAAAAATAGTTTTCAGGTGGGATAATTTATAGAATCCACACATTTAAAATAAATTCCAATGTTATTGAATTTTGAAGTTGAATTTATTGTATGATTAAGGTAAGTATAAAGTATCTAATGAGAATAAGAAATAGAAAATAACCCTTAGGCACTAGCAAGTTGTAGGTCCTAGGTTCCTCGTATCTTGGTGAGAGTAACAGTCATAAATATTCATTCTCATGCACGAGACACTAGTAGGGAACATAACCATAACATAGTGGTACCCAATAATCATCATCATACTTTAGTCTGAGTTGTAAGTGATGATCTTATTATGTGAAAATGAGTCCAAACCCCACCGATACACTAGCATACTAGGACACATCCACCCACCTAGATACCTGGGTTTTCTCCTTGTGCTCAAACATGTTCAAGAAGTCCATAAATATAAATTTCACAAGAAAATATCATTTCCACCTAAAAAAATTACCAAATATCCCACATGTATACCACAAAAGTCACAAAAGTATACTTTTCATTCCAAATGATAATTTAATCCGACTCATGCAAAAAAAACCCAGAACACTTTTCACAATTCTTTAACACTTCCACAAAGCCATTAAAGAAATTATAAAATCATTCCATGATATTTCAACTTACATAAAATACCACTCAAATGTAAAATAATACCATTTTTATAACCAAAATCCTTTTTTCACATCACACTCACACAAAACATCCAACAACCCTTTCACTTCTCGTACACACTTTAGTAAACCCTTCAAACCTTTTTATAAAAATTTCCAAGATGGAACACATCAAAAACATCACCATTCACATTTAAAAAGTAAGATTTTAAAAGATACACAATCCAAAATAGTTTTCAAATGATGATTCCCCTCTTATATATGTCATTAAATCCTTCAAATATTTTATAAAACAATTCTAAACAGTATATCCAATAAATGCTCATAAAACAAATTTCAAAACCATATTTCTAAGAAAAAACCACACCAAAACACTTCCAATTTTTAATTGGCATCCATAGACACATTTATAAAACCACTTTCAAGTCTTATATAAACTCCTCTAATAATACCACGAAAGATACAAATGAAAACACCCATTTTTATAAAATGCTCTCAAGATGTATAACAATGTTTTACACAACAAAACTATTCCAAAAAACCCATTCTAAGTAACACATGACACTAATTTATTAAGAAAACATATGTTTTAGACCTTTTAAAAAACTAATAAATAAAATATATATTTTATAAATGTACCACAAAAGATACCACATGTATTACATTCGAAAAGATCACAACATCAAAAAAATTCAATTATAAAACTAAATGCGTATGAAAATCCCTCAAAAACATTTCAAACCACACACAAAATATGGGGAACATTATAAACCAATAAAACAAGAAAAATAACTTATCAAGGAATGGTTAACCATGGAATCACCTACCTTTTGAGTTGAAACTCTCAAATATCAGTGAAAAACATCAAGCGCACCACTGTCGCACCACAAGGAAGTGAAGAGAATTTAAAATCTAATGATTAAAACAAAAATATGAAATATATAACTCTAGGTTAGAACCCTAAATTTTGGATACATTGGATTATCATGAAATAGGGATGAATCCATAAGGAAATGGAAGATATAAAATAGAGAAACACATACCGAAATAAATCTTTTATAAAATGACACAAATAGAGTAGTATTTGAGTTTGAAAATAGCCAAACAATTTATTTAGGTTCGAAAAATGATGATAAGATCTTGTAGGATCTGGAATGGGGGAAAATAGTAATAAATGAAGGAGTTGTGAGGGAATGAAGTTACCTCATAAAATCTAGATGATTTGAGAACCCCTATGACAGTCTTCCCTCATTAGTGATTCACACAAGTTCTAAATTTATGGGGTGGTAATGGAGACGCGCCAAAAGATATTAGCATTGAGTGGGAGGTGGCATCACCAAAAAATAGTACCAAATGAATAATTTATTAAATAAAAAAAATTCATTTTTAAAACTAGAAATGGGATTTTGGTAAGGCCTCATCTCTAAAATAAAAACTGAAATCTACCATGATTTTGGATTCCTAAATGGTCCAAATTAATATTGTGGTATTATTATGTCATTGAAGGACAAGTAGGATTTAAATGGACGAAAAATGTTGAACATTTAACGAGTTATATTAGAATAAATATTTATTTTCAAATCGGGAATTGGTCTCATGGTTTGGCCCAAATTTTGAAAACCCGCCATTTCCATAAAAATGAATGGGAAAACCCAAAACAAAGAAAGAAATGAAATTAAATGAAAAATAAAATTAAATAAAATCTCATGGATGTGAAAATTATCTTCACCATTAAAACATTCCACCCCGGAATGTCACAATTAGCCTATTGAAACAACCATACCCAACTGTGAAACCAAGTGGTACTCCCTTTCCAGGTTCTACCCCCAATGGCCAAAACACCTCCAATGATCAATTAAGAAAATAATACTCTCACAAACCAAAATTACATAGATTTCCTAAAACAATCAATCACATTCAGTAACTTTCACAAAATATAAATCCTCAAAAATTATATAAACAAGTCTCATGCAATTTACCCAAACAAAATAATAGTATCCAACAAGGTTACACTTTCACTGCTATAACTAAACCATTAGGAACTTTCCAGTTTCAATGTTTACTAAGGAATATGTAGTTATTTGGATATTTATGAACAAGAATACCTTTTTCCAAGACAATACTAAGGAAAAATAGAGATACTGGTATGAGGATACACAAATGGGCTCCCAACAATAAGAGACAACTTAATTTTTTCCCATGGCAGAATCAGGACACTAATAGGGGGAGGCACGAACATACTCCCTTGTAATAGGGGTAGACATCCATTAGACATTTTCAAAAGAACATACATGAGACCCATGGAAACTCTTCCCACATTAATAACCAACCATCTTAACTGACCAGCATGGTTTGACACATAAAGACCCCAATACTCAAAGAGTTGGGACGACCGCATGGTTAGTCTCCACAGTTTGGGAAACATTGCGCATAGCATGTGGATCCTTATATCTATATTGTTTTTTACGACATTGTTATAACACACCATCTGAAAACCGTTAAATCGATCTGTCCATAATAATTTTAAACCTTTCTCTAAAACCTCAATGGAAACCAAAGGGGGACCGAAAGACATTAGGAAACAAACATGGGGACAAGGCCCTCCACCTATTTCCATCAAATGAGAATAATAGTAGAATGATGATGACACCATAGTTTTAAATTCTTCTAATCATTCATACTTGGGGTATGACTTGTATAAGGGTTTAAAAAAACCATGGATTTCTCTTGACTATGTTCCTGCTTTTCTATGGGACCTAAGGATAGAGATCAAATGACTGAAGAATCTTTGGCCTTGAATTTAGGCTTTAGAAACCACCTGAACAGAACTTCTTCTTCTTGTGATACAAATAACTAAAACGTAATCCCCAATATGATTTAGAATACATAAATGATTCGAAATTCACTTTACCCAAAACCATCATTTCACTGAAACACAGTCTTAGAAGATACACACACATCATAGCTTGTTTTTTGTGTGGGAAACAACAAAAGGAAAGGATGCATAAAAACACCATCCTCAGAAATAGAGGATTTTGACATTTTTAATGGAGACATTATCCCCACATAACAGTGACTCTCCTAGGATTGCAAAATCTTCACCTTTATAGTCAAATGATCACATGACATCCCAAGGCATCACCAAACATGACCATTGAGATTGATAGAAACAATACCTGGAATGTGACCTTATTCCATGTCCCTAAATACCATAGAAGTCCTGAAAGTGGACACAATAGCCTCTCATCAGTAGATTCCAAAATGTATTTTTTTTACATTAAATCCTACTTCAAATAAACATTGAAGAACCCAAAGGCCCACTTTGACACAATAGAGACACTCATCCAAACTATCTACCCCAGAATCCTTCCACCTTCTACGAATCAAACAACATAAGAAACTAATGTCTCTTTCAACATTTCACAAGAACTCTCCCACTACAAGAGGAAAAAAAAAATGAAATAAATGTGTGTAGAATCAATCAAAAAATATTGATAAAAGTTTTATTATATTGTTCAACTGGGGGATTTTACAATGGAAAAACAATATGTGTTTCACTACAGTTGTGCATTAACCCTTAATGTGGGAGTACCTAATCCAATGAAAGAACCGAAGAAACCTACCAAGATGGTCCATTAGTCAAAAAATTCTTCAAAACAGATCAAAAAACATAGAGATAACCACCATAAAAGTGTCCTAAAACATATATCTGATGATACTATTAACTGGTCCTTCTACCTAGCGTACCGACCAAACATAAACCCAAAACACGGTTCAGACATGGTGGGTTCATTGAATAAATACATTCTAAAACATCATCATTTCCATAAAAAATAATACACACTATACCAAAACACTCATAAAGATATCAAGTTATCCTTTTAATAACATTTACTTAAAATACTGTTTAACAGTTAGCGTAACCACCAATGGTACCCCTTGGGCCTCAAACATGCATGTTTCAATGCCACACCGGTAACCCACCACATATACATCCTGACACTCATCCAGTCCTGCCATTTACCATAAAAAATTTTATATAACCCCATTCATGTGGTTGCTTATGATAATACCTAAGGTTAAAAAACAATTTCCACTGTTCAAAACCAAGACAATCAACCAATACATATTTTTTCTCAATACCTCTAACCAAGAAATCGAACCTGAATTACCAGTTACACAAAATTTCATAAATGAACAATCATTCCCATGAAAAATCACTTTCAATTCATACATGTTAATTTCAAATCATCTCATTTCATAAAAACACCTTTGAATAGTTTAGAAAACTCGATTGGAAAAACTTTTTCAAAAAAACGTTAACAAAGTTCTTGGTTTCAAAAGTGGCGTAAACACCACATTTTAGTAATTAAAAATATAATTCTGAAATTTTACTTCCACCATTTCAAAAATAAAACCCTTATATATTTATTTTAAAATCATTACCAATAACCATAAATTGTATAAACCATTTCATTTTTACATTAAAAATGAACATCTATGATTTAAAAACTAAAAGATATAAGAAAATGGGAGGGGAACTAACATAGATGGGTGACATGGACATATGGTTTGTGGCCATATTCAAATACTTTCACCAATATAGTGATTATTATAGGGAATATCCAAGGCCCCACACGGTTTTCTAGGCCAGATGAGCTCACAGAAACCATTAATAAAGCTATATTTTATTTTTCCCTAATCATAATCTATCCATGAAAACAAAAGGACATAAATAAATCCCTACTTCCCATGGAAACATGAATATAATATTGAGGTGTGGTGATCAGTAACACTACTAAAAATGGGAATTCCATGTTCTGAAAATCCTAACTCCAGACTATCTCGTCTGCTCCCCAAATAACATGACCAAAAGATTTACCAAAAACCTCCTCTGATACGATTTTTTCACGAACTGAATCTGATATCTGAGAAAACCGGCACCAAAACCATCACACAAAATGGAATAAAGGGTTTTCCTGATCCACATGGGCTTGAACAAGTTCCTGGGTATCAGAAAATAAAAATTGGGTATGATTTACATAATTTTATAAACATAAAACTACAAAAGAATCCAATAAAATGAATCTAGATTTTTCAAACCAAGTTTTTTTTACCAAAATTCAGAACTGAATTTCATAGTTTATAAAAACACAAAAATAAAATAAAAATGTATAAACCCCAGAAAAAAGCCCATGAATTTTCATGTCAACAGGCACCACCCTCAAGACATCTCTACAAGACATCACCACCAAGAACCTGCTAGAAACCTGATCCATTGGCACTATAAAATGTACCCAACATGTGATATAAAAAGAACACCCGTCTACTTACACCCAAAGGTGTTAGTATGGATTGATCCAAAGCCTATTAGGATACCACAACTTAAATATTCCATGCGATAAACATTCAAATATGACAATCATGCATGTATTCAAAAACATGTAATTTCAAGTTACAATTTCTAAAAGATACAAATTAAAAACCCATTTTCAAGGGAAGTAATTTAAATAATAAAAAACATTTAAATAAAATCCAAATATAATAAAATTTCTGTCCAAATAAAATCTATGATTACTATATTTTTATAGGATCTAATGAGCACAAGCTATAATATATAGCCCCAAGGCACTAGATAGTAGTGGGTCTTAGGTACCTCGTATCTTTGTGAGAGTAACAATCACAAATATCTGTTCTCATTAACGAACCACTAGTAGGGAACATAAATATATCCTATTGATCCCCTATCATCATCATAATGGTTCAATTAGAGTTTTATGAGTCAATCGTTCTATGTGAAACTAAGTCCAAACCCCATAGATTCACTAGCATTCTTGTACAAGTCCATAAACCTAGATACCCGTGTTTTCCCCTTGAGCTCAAAGAAGTTCAAATAGTCATGAAATATACTATGCACATGATAATATCATTTACATATAACAAATTCAAAAAAAATCCTAACTTTAAAACACACAAGTCACAAAAGTCCACTTCCCATTCAAATTGATTTTGAAATTGGACTCACCCCAAAATGGCCCACTACACTTTTCACATTTCTTTAACACTTCAAAAAATACAATAAAGAAATTTATAAAACCATTACAAAATATTCCAACTCACAAAACATCCCACTCACATGTTACATATTACCCATTTCAAAACCCAAATCTATTTTCCACATTACACTCACACAAAACTTCCCACATCACTTTCACATCTCTTACACAGTGTAGTAAACCCTTAAATCATTTTTATAAAACATTTACAAGATGGAACACATCAAAAAACATCCCCTTTCACATTTAAAATTTACTATTTAAAAATATACAGACACTAAAATAGTTTTCCAATATGGTTTCACCTCTTACTTATGTCATTAAGTCCTCCAAATCTTTCATTAAACAATTCTAAAGAGTATACCCAAACATTGCTCATAAAACCCATTTTAAAACCATATTTCAAGCAAAAAACCATACCAAATCCCTAGAAATGTATAATTGAAAGCACAAGATACATTTACAAAACCACTTTCAAGTGTTATAAAATAACAGTTAATAATAACACGAAAGATACAAATGACAACACCCATTTTCATAAAATTCTCTCAATAAGTAAAACAATGTTTTACACACCAAAACTATTCTAAAAAACCCCCTCAGAGTCCCAAATGACAATAATGCATTATAAAAACATAATTTTAATCCCCTTTAAAAGAATAATAAATCAATTTAAAATTTTATTAAACTATAAAAAAGATACTACATGTATTACATTCGAAAAGTTTACAACTTCAACAAAATTGCAATTATAAAATTAAATGTTTTACAAAATCCTTAAAAACTAGTTTTCTCACTACCCACATCATATGGGTACCATGAAAAACCAGTAAAATAGGCAAACAAACTCATAATGTAATGTTTAACCATTGAATCTCCTTAATTTTGAGTCGAAACCCTCAAATCCTGGTGCGAAACATAAAGCGCACCATCGCCGCACAACAAGGAAGTAAAGAGAGACATGAAATATCAATATTACAACACAAAGACACCATTTTTGAACCCTAGGTTAAAACCCTGTCTTCTGGACACTATGAAACATCAAGAAAAAGGTATGAAACCCTAAGGAAATGTAAGAAATCAATGTGAGAAACACATACCCAAATAAATTTTGCAGAAAATGACCGAAATACATCTGTATATAAATTTGAAAATATCCAAACATTTAATTTAGGTTCGAAAAATTATTAGTATATCAAGTGGGAACTGGAATAGGGTAAAAATAGTGAGAAATGAAGTAGTTATGAAGGAATGAAGTTACCTCTTCAAATCTGAATGATCTGAGAACTCCTATAAATGTCTACCCTAATTCATGAGTCAAACTAGCACCGAAGAGGGGGGAATGATACTGGAGACACTCCTATTATTTTAACATATATTGGTAGGGGTAATCACTAACATATTGTTCCAAAGTAATTATTTATTAAATAAAAAAATCATTTTTATAACTGGAAATTGGGTTCCTCGCATGCCCACTATATTAATTTAAAACCCAAATCCACAATGATTAGGGATTCCTATATCGTCCAAATTAATACGTTGGAGTTTATAAGTCATGGGAGACCTAGTAAAAAATTAAAATGAATTAAAAAATTTAAAAAATGAAGGAGTCATAAAGGAATCCAAATGTATTTTAATTCAATAATTGTTCTCATGGTTTGGCCCAAATTTTGAAAACCCCCCCATTTCCACCAAAATGAATCGGAAACAATCAGAAAAATGAAAAAATGGGAATTCAATGAAAAATTACTTTAATGAAATGATCATGGATGTGAAATTTCTAGTATTATTATTTTTAGTAAAATTTTATTCCATTTAATTCATTTGTCTAACCATCTATAAGAAAGTGTAATAAAAAATAAAAAAACACTACATTGAGATTATAGTTTATATGTATGGATGAGAAATATTCTAATTTAACATTAATTATTAAAGAGATAAAAAAATTAATACCATAATAAAAAATTCATTTTTGTATATGAAATATATTGACAAATTAATTTTAATTCGGTTATAGAATTTTTGGAATAAGGTTAAGGGAAAATAAAAATGAAATTGGTTGGAAAGAACAAATTAAACTACATCAAAAAACCTCCTTTGGGATACCCCTAAATCATTTTTGAAGTTATATTATTTTGTATAATCATAACTCTTGGATGAGGAGAGTAATTTTTGGTTTTTATATATATTTATATATATTTTATGGATATGATAAAGAGATCACATGTTTTGAATAAGGGAGTATAGTATGTACCCTTTTATAACTGGGGGTGTGGAACTTTAGTAAATATTATGAATAGCAAAACATTATGATTTTTATATAATTAGAACATTTCACAAAATTAGATCATCTAATAATATTTGAAACTAAATTATTTAAATCCAATCAACCAATGATGATTTAGGGATAGTTTTAAGTTATTTTAGATCCTATCTCTTTAATTTTATTACTTGTAAACATAATTAAATATAAAAGTAGTATAAACTTTTTACCTTAGATTATATTCAAAATGAACAAAAACGACTTCATTAATAAAATTGAAAAATATGAAATAAATATAAAAAATCATTATAACATATTTTATATTTTAAAATCTAATAAATTCATTGTAAGATACATTCAAAAATTTAAATTAACATTATTCTTATAAAAAATATTTTTATTCATAAAACTAAATTATTTATGAAGGAACCATTAAATTATATATATATATATATTATTGAATATATTATAAAAAAATCATTAAAATATATGAAAAATATTTATTTTTCAATTTATTTAGAAAACAAACATTATGAATAAAAAACAGTTTGATGAAAACATATCTTTTTTCATCCAAGTAAATTTATCCTCATTGCAATAAAAAAAGATAATTAATGTACGAATGATTATTAATTATTCACATATATAAGCTATATTTTACATCATAACAATATTTCATTGGTTATCAAGACAAATAATATATATTAAAATAAAATAAATTTATAAATTGTTCTTTTATCATAAAACGTTGATATTTTCAACAAATAATAATTTTTAATTTATTTATTAGAATTATTAAAGATTTTTCACCCAATAAAAAATATTATAAATTGTTAATATAGTATTAATAGAACAATGTGTACCCTCCGATCAAATATCTATATGAAAACAGTCACATTTAAAAATCAATTATCAATAAGATATAGTGGGTTATTAATATTTGTGTCACATATAATGAATGATACCATAATATATGAATTTAATTAGAGTGAAATTAAATTGCCAAACCCACTAAGGACCAACTTGCACGTCAATTGCCATGAAATAATAACCACAAGACTCCTCCAATTGGAAGGTTCAGATGACAAACACCAATAACACATAATGTAAAATTAGTGGTCACTATCTAATGTATCAATACACATTCACATGACCACTTCCATGAAAATGTTAATAGGATTAATAAAAATGGTTGCAATAAATAGTGTAATACCATTAATTCAATTAAATGATTGGAATACAATCATATTATGATAGAACAAAAACAATGTGAAATGCGAAATAATACACACCCAACTAGAAATTCAGTCCAAACATAACAACAACTAGAATAAATAATATATGGGAGGGACCAACTCTTAATATCCAAAACCAATATCTATATGCTGTCTATTCATCATAGAATATATATGCTATAGAAAAATCACTGTTGATCTATCATTTTTCTTCAAAACACATGACACAAGAAGTAAAAGGACTTGTAGGGATTAATATATAGATACCTTGTATGACATAATGAAAACAAAAGGGGGGAGAATTATATGATATAATATATGTAGTTATCTCAACTCAATGAAATAGCTAAATGAGACTCTGAAATAAAAAAACACACAAAGACACACACACTCACAATTATTCTAATAAAACTAACTCAAACATGATATAAAAAATATATTTATATTCTAGTGTAGCATAGAACAACTCATCTACCTATAGGTCGAAAGATGTAATATATGATTTCCAACATCTCATATATCTATCTAGGTAACCTTGTAAAGGACCAAACCTCTCTAGTATACTGAATAGTCAATGGGAAATAATATCCAAAAGAGTAACCACATCCTAGTGTAATATGTTGTTTCACTAAGTTGGTAGAGGACCCATGACATAGACGATTAGGGGGTGCCACTATATAGTTATAATTCCCATTACATAGTCAATTAAGAGGGTATCACATTGATGTTACAAGACACATTCTCTTTTATATTTCTTTGGTGTTACTATATATGATGTGGTTAAATTCCAAAGTCCATCATGGGGTTCCACTTAGTCATAAGATGTCCAACTTCTTAATGTCATATGGATTCTAGTAAATCTAGTGCATGAAGTTTGAGTTTCCAGTGCCCCAATGTATAATTTGGGTTTTCTACCTTCGCCTCCCAATAATGATCCCTCTTAATCACTATAATCATCAAATATCAATTAATGAAAATCCATACTTGGAATAATACATGACTTGTCTTGAAACCCAATATGTTGTTTATAAAATCGCAAGATTAATATACATTGATATTTTATAAATTTATATAAAAAATTATATCATTAAAAATGGAAATTCAAGAGAAATTAACTCATTTATTATTTTGGAAAATTATGGAACATTATTCAATTTTAGTGAATGATATTCAATGTATCCCTTAAATATATTACCTTTTAGTAATCCTACTATAATACATTCTTCATAACAAGAGGAAAAGAATCATAATAAAGGGGCCATCTCAAATTTTGAATAAGGGTAAATAAATAAAATATATAATAATATCCTGAAAACAAGGGTACTAGATCATTATAATAACATTTGAATATTAAACCATTGATATCAATGATCAGAAACATAAGACATGGAATAAAGAATAGCAATTCTTGAGATATGAATCATAGGATATTTATGATCATAAACCATGTCATCATATCACATAAATGAGATATAAAATATGTGTAAAAACACATAAACATGTAATGTCATTCCCTATAAGTCTAGGATCATTTCTAACAACATATCAAGGAACATAATGGTTATAACACCTACAAGGAGAGACATATCACCATCCACAGTCATTGTCCTTTCCTTTCAAGGGATCAGTTTCCCCACCTTTCCATATTGGACCGTGATTCCCCATATTCCTCAATTAGATAATTTATCTCCATATTCTTATAGTGGATCAGGTTTCCTGATCACCGCATAGTGGATCCGGACACTCTTATACCTTTTTTTGGATCAGTACACATATGTTTCCCATTTCTAATCAAGCTCATCACCTTTTTTTCCCATCATTATATAATGAGAAATAAATCATCACCTAATGAATTATAAGGACATAGAGGAACCAAATTTAAAATAATAAAATAATACATACATGTTTTATAAGATAAATTATTTTTCCGCATATCAAGACCCATAGAAAGTATTGGGTTTCAAAACATCATATCCTAACCCAAGAAATAAAATATGAATCATAACATTTTATTATATTATTAAAATATTGAAATGATATAAGATTCATAATCATTTCATTAAGGAAGACCCTAGGAAAATAAATGGTTTTTAAAAGAATATAAAATATGGAAGAGGAACATGATTCATAAATATCATTCCATCAAAACATAAACCATTACAGAAATAATTTTAATGGAATTCTAGGATCGTATCCCACAGAAATAATATACAATAAGAAAATATGTCATGATATACATAGAGAAATTTTGAAATATAATATGAAACATTTATTGGAGATTTTATCCTTTCATTGAAAATTATTTTTATAAAAACTTTTTAAAATATATTTCTTATAAATAATTCTTTATAATTTCATTTAAAACATTTCAAAAGAAATATATCTTCTTCACATTAAAAAATTATTTTCAAAAAATAAAGAATATTGAAAACATTATTCTTTTAAAATATCATTTTGTACTTCAAAATGAATCTTGAAAATAAATTTAAAACATTTTTCCTAGAAAATACCTTGAAAACTAATAATGAATCTGTAAAAACCTTTTTGGAAAACTTTTTCATTTTAAATACATTGAAAAACATTAAAGGGTGATCCATATAATTTTGAAAATCATTTCATTTCTATCCCACATTAAAATCAACAAATTTAAAAAATAATAGGAAACTTGTTTCCTTAAAAATTACCTTGTAGACATAAAAATGATGCTTCAAGGATTTAAATTTCCTGATAGTGGGTAAGTGTGTACATGTGGCACGATAGATTTTCATATTAAAATTTTAGAAAAGACCATTGATCCTAAAATTAAATGAAGATTGATTTTAAAAAAATTGTGTAAAAAGGTAAAACATGGGTGAAATTTTTCATTAGACATTATATAAACATATTAAAACATTTTTTACACATTTTTAGATGAAATTATTTTGAAATAAGAAATATTTTTCACTGAAAGGATAAATAATGTCTAATTTTTATAAAGATAATTTGTTAATTTAATTAAGTACTAAATAGTGTAAAAATGGAAATAATAAATGAAAATATTATGAATAACTATAAGAGAATAAAATTCAACCATGTTATTTATAGATGTGTCATAATTATTATTTAATGTAATAATAATCAAATACAATTTTAATATAAAATGGGATTATAATAAAAAAATTAGCACTCTGGTAAAATTGAATCAAAATCCTCATTGAAGAATAAATTTAAATGAAGTGTAAAATATCTATAACATAAGGATATTAATGATATGACATATCAAAGGAATGTATATAACCCCCATATAAATATATTTTTTAATAACATGAATTGTATCTCAATGAAATAAAATTAATACATAATTACTTTACAGATTATGGAATTTTTGTACCTTAAATTCCATGGAAAAAAGAAAATTAAAAGGTTATTTAAATAAAATTTAATTTAATTATATTAATAATGTTATAAAATAATGGGAATTATATACCCCGCAAAACATAAATTATTTGTGAATAAGTTAAAATTTTCAAAGAAATTAATGTGGGATTAGAAAACCCCTTACTATTAGTTTAAATTTACAATCATGATACACATGAAATAATAATATAAATTAATAATTTTAGTATCATAAATAAAAATAAATTATTTATATAAAATTCCATAGGGTATTATAAACACCCCACATATTAAACAAGTAGTTAATATGGCATGTATCTAATAGAATTATAAATTAAGATGTCATTCTCTTACCTTATGTCTTGACGTTATTCGTACATGTACAATCATCAAGTATAATAAATAATTATTGTAATAAATATACCATCGAAACATATTATTAAATATCATTACATATATTATCACATTATGACTTTATATTAATCTTTTACCAATAACTCCATGTTAATGTTATATTTTAGGTAATATCATCATTTTATTTCGTAGATGTTTTAGTATGTTATAATTGTTATAATTACATAGATCAAGATTTAATTATATCCAAAATTTAAAAAATGATAATTATATATCAATTTATTTATATTAATCAATAAAAAAATAAAAAATAATTTAGATTACATCGTTCATAGAGATGGTAGTCGTACGTAAACATGAATAATATTTCTTTTTAATTTTTGAATTGAAAGAGATAATGTAAATGAAATATATGTGTATATATATAATACCATTAAATTATAATTAATATGTTATATATAATATAACATCACTAAAATGGTCATTAATACATTCCATGTAGTGTGTGAATGAATCAAATCGCTTTAATGAGGAGGTAGTCGACTCTTCCACAAATGAATCTATCATATTTACAAAAAATAGAAATAATAAATTAATGTTTTATATAAAAAATATATAAGAATAAATAAATCATAAATATCATATAAAAATATAATTTCCATCATAATTCCATACCATGATTTAGGGTAAAGAAAAAATCAAACAACATTGTTTCATGATGCCATTGTTCTTCATACAGGAGAATGATATGTTTATCAACTATTAAATTGAAGAGTGCGTAAGTTGAGTTAAAAATATTAGAAAAAAATTATTATTATATTGATTATACATATATTTTTATATAATAATTTAATAATAAGAGTCTAGTAGTGGATAATAAAAAAAGGATCTTTGGGAAGGTTGTTACCTACACATTGGATAACTACAATTGAATTACATCTAAGGGATTCCATGGATGGATATCATCCATAATTGAGAATTCTGGGATGGAGTTTTTGATTTTTAAATATTATTTGAGATGTTTTTTATCACACAAAAGGATTTATAGTTGTGAATAAGTGGGATATGTGAGTGGCTTTTTATAGCAGAGGAGGAGTTGAATTCTTTTGAATTTTTGAAAAGTTAATTGCACCAAATTTTTTCACATCTCATCTAACTTAAATAATGATAAAAATTATATAAAAAGGATTATAGGTTATCAATATGTAGAGATAATGGTATTATGTAATGTTTATTGGTAATTTTGGCCCTTAATATTATGATTCGGTCCCCGGTTAATCCATTTATTCTCATTATCGATGTAATTTTTTTATTCACTTTCATTTACATTTTTGGCGAAAAATAAGGTGAAATTATAAAAAAATATATATTATTCATAACTAAATATATGAAATCAATTTCTCGAAATTTTAATAATATATGTTCCAGAAATTATTCTAAATTTAATCTTATAGATTGGAGGACAACATAGTTTTTAAATTAAACATTGGTTAATATTTGAAGGGTGTTTATAACTATTTCCAATGAAAAATTGATTAAAATAACAATAATTGGAATAATATATGTAAAATTTATCTAATTAACTATTAAAACAAAAATAATATTTAATTTAAATATATTATGAAATTATATGAAAAAACGCTTTTGAATTAAAATTCAGAGTTTTTACTATTTATCAAAAAATAAAACTTCATAAAATATTAACAAATACATTAAAAGTACATTTTTATATTACTGAGGAAAAAATATTTTTAATTTTGGGCAAAAAATGATATTAGTGTTGTCAAAAAAATATCTAAACTTATTTCACAATTTAAATGATGTAAAAATAACTTTTTTAAAAAATTAATTTTATTTATAAAATTTTATTTATTCTTATCTTATACCTATCAATTATATATGTTGAGTATAAATTTTTTTTTTGAATTTATAATATATAATATTTTAAGAAAACAGAAATCTAATTAGTTTTGGTTAATTTATTGAAATAAATTATTTTTTTTTGAAAAAATAGTTTTCTTAAAAAAGAATGTATTTATTCTCAGATAGTTCTTTAGTTTTATTTCTAGATACTTGATAAACAACATATTAATTTTACAAAGATTTTTGGGTAATATTTTCTCTATTTAATTAATAATATCTATAACATCCAATGCAATTTCAATTTTGTAAGTATAATCAAAACATTAATAATATTATTAACAGTATATTTTAGTTCACTAAAACTCAGCATACCATGTAATGCAAGCTATCGATGACACATAGTATTTTGTGTAATAAAATAAAACCACAATTCTATATATTCCACTATCTAAGATAATATTTTTATTTAATTATATATTTAATTAGTGTTTCATATAATTCAATACACACTATGTGATTTTTTATACCAGATGAAATATTCAATATTTTGTGAAATGAAAAATATAAAAATAATTAAGTTAATTCACAAAACCATTTCAAAAAATATAGTGGAGTTTTATAACACCCAACAATGAATTTTATTTCTCCACCAATATTTATTTAGGTTATAAAAGTATTAATACAACATTGTTATGTTCCTAGAAATCCACATCGTAAAAATGTATACTAAAACATTATTTAAAAATGGAAAATTGAAAAAATGATTATTAAAAAATTTAACATATAACTACGTTTCCACATTGGAGAACATAAGTGGTATTTAAAAGCATACAAATGGAAAAAAATCTGAAATAATCATAGATATTATTAAATATCCTTGATCACGAGACATTTTTTGATCTGCATACAATTATCAATCAAAGAAGAATAATTTTAAGAAGCATAATATATGCAATTTATATAATAAAAAATGTTTATAATTGGATTTTTATTATAAGACACCTTTACCAATTATGAATAATGTTTTCCACATATATATATAAATACATGATTTCATTCCATTTTATAAGTGAGATCTGACCCTTTGGTTCTATATTGAATAGTTTCTACTTCACCTCTTTATCAAAAAAGGTAGGTGAATTTTTCATTCCCGAAGCACTAACAGATCATGAGATCCATTATAATTCAGCCCAACTATCTTTAGTTACCATCAAAAAAAATTGGTTAGAACTGGTTTTCTAATATGCAAAAATCCATTTGTTGTGATATAATATATTAATCTCACAAACATCATCAGAAGTTTAAATTAAACATTACATAAATGGAAAACAGTATAACCCTTTTAAAATATAGAAATACAAAACATTAGAATTAATGCCTTGAAATCATCTTATCATTGATCCCCCCAAAAAATAAGTCATTTCTCATTGTTGTTACATTCCAATCATGTGATTACCCTCATTTTATATTCTCATTAAACATGATAACAATCTAAAATACACTATTTTTTTTTGTAAAATAGTCATGTATCTTTATTCCAAAAATTAGTGGATATATTACATAAATATAAGAAGTTGTAATGTTCATAAATGATGAAATATAACACTTAGTGAAAATAAAAAATAATCCATTCTTAGGTAATCAGTAATATCTAATTTCCTTTATCCATATCTAAAATCACATTGTCCATGTAAAAAATTTCCAAACATCATGGAAACATCATGGGATACCATCACATAATGAAAATACCACATTTCTATTAAGTCCATTTTCATGTTCATCATAACAATTAAATATATTTATAAAAATATATAATATAATAAATATATTTCATGATTAATATTACATAATTCATTAATTCATATACATATGCACATCATATATCAAATATTATTCTTAAACCATTTCATAGTCTACAATATCTAATCTATTAATTCTCATTTAATAGAACATGTAATATTAATATTAAATTTAGGTGCGATGTTAGGACCATTTTCATGCATTGTGTCCCTATCTAATCTAGTAAATCATTGGGTTTTCAAGATTGTTACCAATGTGTACATCTATTATAGATTTATATCCACCTGTAATATTTATATCTTATTTTATTTCCCGGAAACCACTAATTTTATCCTTTACCAAAATCATGTACATTATTTTATACATTAAATCATCATTAGTCTTATCATTAAAGTCATCTTTTACACATCAATTGAAATATCTATAGAAATATAACTAAATTTTAATCATCATAGATTCTAAATGTGGACTAATACATCCCTTTTGTACCATATATAATGAATACAGATTAAATAAAATATATATTACATCAATTTATATGAACATTCTGAACATTAAAAAATAACATGCTTGAGGACTATATTAGTTTATTATATTAGGAAACATGGAACTCATTCTTCTAGTTTGTTAAACGATCATAAACATATCCCTAAAAGATCATCCCCTCTATTACTCATACTTAAAAACTTTATTCACAATCTATGTTCATAAAGCATAAAAAGGTATCGTATAAAATTCATGGTAAAGTTAAATAAAAGAAATATGTAAGAATATCATGAATATACCGGTATAAGAACATGATCCAAAGATTCGATGATCATATCCAGCATATCAATGATCATAAACATGATACAAAGGATAAATATTGTGAGTTCATGAGTTATGAGTCATAATATAATCAAGAACATAAACATATGATCATATTAGAGGAATAAGGCATATAATTTTTTGAAAACACAAAACCATGTAATATCATTCCCTATAATTTAAGACCCATTTCCAAAAAAACAAATCAAGGAACTTCATGGGGACCAATCCTACCAGTCGAGACACAACACCATCCCCATTCATAGTATTTTTCTGATAAGGCCTTAAGATTACCAGTCTTCCCATAGTGTATAGTTTTTCCCATTATTTTATTAATGGAATGGGATTCTCAATATTCCTATAGTGGAACAGGTTTCCCCATATTTCTATAGTTGAATAGGAAACACATGTTTCCCATTATGAATAACTATGCAATAGTTTCAAAGTTTCGATCCAGAAGGTTGATTGGTTGCCTATCAATATCTAAGGATAAATAAATAATTGAAAAAATCATTGGATAGAGATAAATTTGTACCCATTAAATAATAAAATCATACATACATATACCAAATGTTAATAAATCATGTTTTATATCCTAACTTATAAAAATTGATGGGATTTATAAAGATAATATCATAACTCATGAAATGAAATGGATAACATTACATTTAAAATATAATTAGATATGGAAACGATATAGGTTTTTTATTAATCTCATGAATCGATAAACTATTAAAATAAATGGGTTTCCAAATCTTATAACACATAGAAGAGGAATGATCATAATAAACTCCAATCAAACCAAACACAATAAATTAAAGAAATCAAATTAATTATATTATTAGATCATATACCCAGAAAATTATAAAATTTAATAGGGAATGTTTTCATAGATGAAAAATTATTTTTTAATATCACATAGAATCTTTCATGAAAAAAATATCATTTCTGTGAAAATAGTTTTTATAAAACTGTTTCAAAATATATTTACTATAAATAATGTTAAACAATTTCATTAAAAACATTTCATGTGGAAAATATATTTTCCACTATGAAAACTAATTTTTAAAATATAAATCATTTCGAAAATATATTTTCTTCTAAAATTGAATTAAAAATATTAATGACATTGGGAAAATATATTGAATTTTTTTTCATCATAAATACCATTAATACTAATAAAAACAATGATAAAATTTTAAAGAAAATTGTATTTTAATATAATTTAGAATCCAATAAAGAAGCCATAAAATAATTTTAGAAACCACTATAAATTAAAAAATACATATCGTATTTGGAAAAAAATCATTAAAACCCCATGAAAATATAAAAATGATTATTCATGGAATTGGTGGTCATAATAGCTGGTAAGTCCTGACAGGATGAAAATTCATTTTTCACCTTAAGAGTTTAGAACATTGACATGATCAGAAAAGGACAAGATGAATAATATTAAATCTAATTTTTTAAAAGGGATGAAAATGAGTAAAAATTTTCTTTAAACAAAATATTATAAATAAATCCCATATTTTGAACATTTTTAGAAAAAAAGGTTTTTAATGGAAAATTATTTCAAAATGATTGAAAAAATAAAATCATATTTTCATAAAATATATTTTATATTTATCTTAAAAACAAAATATTGTAAACATTGTACTAATAAATGATGATATCATATGTAAAAATAATAGAAAAAACACATTAGTGTTCTTGAGATATAGTTCTTAATATTTCATAAATGGACACATATTCAAATACTATTTTGATAGACAATGAAATTTTACCAATAAATTGTTACCACGTTGGTAAATTTGAATCATAATACCCATGAAATAATTAAACAAATTAAATAATGATATATCATTAAAATCATTTAATTTACAAAATAATAAGAAAATGATTAACATATACACCACACACACACACACATATACAAATATATATATATATATATATATGTGGGAATAATATGTCAGGTATCTCGAAGAAAGAAATTTGGGAATAAATAATTTAATAATTTAGTTAATATTTATACATAAAACCCATGAATGAAGTATCCTAAAATATATATTTAATTACCCATATATTTAATTGTATGAATAATATAATAAATTCTTGGGAATTATATACACCACATAAAATAAATGAGTGGTGAATAAGGAATAAGTCTCATAGAGGTTAAAGTGAAACGAGAAAACCCCTTACCAGTTGAGTAATGTTAGAATCATGATTTTCATGAAATAATTCAATAAATTAAATATTTTAATATAATTAAATAAATACAATTACCGATTTTACATTTCATAGAGAAGTATATGGACCACAAAAAGTATTTTAGTGGTGAATAAGGAAAGTATCTCACAGAAATAAAAGGTGAGATGAAATTCCCTTACCTTAACTCATAAAATTCTCCATACACATTCAAACCACCAATATAATAAATATATGTTTGCTATAAATTTATCAAAAAAATATAATATATAATATTATACCATATATTATTTGGTAATAAATTTTTATTACCCATTTATTAACAAATCCATTTTAATATTACGTTTCGGGAAATAGAAAATTGTTTTCCCTAAAGGTTTTGGTTTTTTATTCATTATCATCTTACTTTTATATTTATTTATTTATTTACATAATTTAATGAATGATATTAATATCATATATATTTATTAAATATTTACCTTCAATAATCAAAAAAATCGAGATATATTAAATGGAATACACCATTCAAGGAGATGGTAGGTTGTACATACAAATTAATGATGATTCAATTTTATTTTCATATAGAATGAATGAACATAAATAATATATATATATATATTATCATTCCCTAAGAATAATTATTTCATATATAACATATATTTTAACTAATTCCAACCCGAATACATTCCATGTAGAGTGTGAACAAATCACATTATGTTGAGAAGAGTGTAGTCCACACATCCACAAACTATGTTATCTTATTTATACATAATAGAAAGAATGAATTTGAGTTTAACATAATAATTAAATATTAATAAATAAGTCATAAATATTATATATATATATATATATATATATATATAATATAAAAAAATAATCAATCATGATTACCAACCATGAGAGAGGATAATATAGAAACAAACAACATCTTTTCCAGAGCCATTCGTTCTCTATACACAAGAATGGTAATTCCATTTCCCATTAGATGAAAGAGTTTATAATTTTAGGTAAAAAAATTATAATAAAAACTTATTAGTGTACTTGTTTTAGTGAAATTATTATAAAATATGTTATTAAGATGAATGGATTAGTGGATAATGTAAACGAAAAAAAGGAACCTGATAAAGGATGTTTTCTTTTCTTTGGCCTACTACTCTTGGTCACCACCAAAGGGATTAGTTAGTTGGTTTTATGAAAAAAAAATTGATTCATACTTGAATGTAGGGATATTGGGATATTAGTAATTAATAATTTTTATTCAAATTGCTTTACAGATATGAATCTATGGGAGGGTGAGTTTCTTTTTTTTTTGTTGACGAGGAGTGATATTCATGTAATATTTGGGAAATTCAACCACACGTATGTTATTCCAATTTAACTGGTTTCTAATAATTGTAAAAGTTAGACAAAATTGACTATTGGATCTACATATGGAAATAAAATTTATTGAGTAAAATTTTCTCGTTCATTTTCGTCATTGGGATTATGGTTTATTTCTTCATAAATTTATATTTTTTTCTTAATAGTTGTTATTAATATGAATCACATTCAATAATATTTTTGGTCAAAAATAAGTTGAAAATATTTCATATTATAAATTATTCTGATTATGAATATGGAATAAATTATTCCAAATAATAATAATTTATGTGGTTGAAAATGAATTAAATTGTTTCTAACAGATGGGACGATAAAGCATGATTTTAAAGTAAAAATGAAAAAACGGTTAAAAATTTCTTATATCCAATTTCAATGTGAAATTATTTCAAATGACTTAAATTGGATTAATTTAGTTAAAAACTAATCTAAATAATTTTTAAAATAAAATTAAAAAAATAATTTATCTATATAAGAATATTATATAAAAAATCAGTTTTGAATTATTATTCAGTATTTTTCATTATTCGTAATAAATTGACGCTTCTTTAAAAAAACACATAATTTAAGAAAAATAAATTTGGATATTATTATTCCTAAATGTTGTTTATTTTTGAAAATGAAAATATTAAAGATTTAAACAAAAATTTTATGCATTCTTTATTAAAATGTGGTAAAATTTACTTTTAGAAAAATAAATAATTTTATTCATAAAATTGGATTTATGATTATATTTTAACAGTAAAATTTATTGTATGTCTATAAAAAATATTTATTGAATATATATTATATAAATTTTATCTAAAAATTTAATATAACTATTTTTTACTTTATCATGGAAAAATGGGGTTTTTATGTAGAAAAAAAATTTATTAGGAAAGGAATATATTTATTGTCAAACACATGATATATTAATTTATAAATAATTGAAAACAAAAGAATTAATTTTATATAAAAGTGTAAATTATATATTTAAAATATAGTTAATTTTATTCACAACCTTTATTACAATGTCTTGGTCAAAACTATAATATTATTTTATAAATAATATTAATACTATATTGTAATTCGTTGAAAGGTGACCTTGCATGCAATAGAATATTTTCAAATGGGAATAGGATTTTATGTGATAAAATTATAATATAGTGTTTCCTATACAAAAAGAAACCATATGTTTTCCATGTAGTGCAATCATGAATGGTTGTTTCCTATAATGTAAGCCACACATAGTGATTTCAATTAAAAAACTATTTTATTTGTAGTTTGAAATGACTAATAGAAAAAAGATTAAATTATTTTGAAAAAAAACCATTTCCAAAAATATTGTGATGTTATAATATTCAAAATCACAATATACTGGGAAAACGAATTAGTATATGCTACACAAAGAACCAAATATTATTCCATTAAAAATAGATATACATGGTTGATGTTTCTCGTAGGGGTACATGACGTATATGGGGTGTAGATGAATTGTGGTCCCACTCCAATTCCTGGACGGGTGGCATACAAACATGCCCCATAATCCATTTCAATGATCATGATGTGTATGTTGGCCCACACAGTGTGTCTCATCCACCAAGGTCATACCTATGGGCTCTGGGACATTCTTATATTCATTGTTTTGTTCTTGTGTAACTGAAATTATACCAAGTCATTCCATAGTATTATTTTGTACATATGTACTAACGTAATACATTATTTTTGATTTCACATGGGGTTATAGCAATGTGTATATTTCACATGGCATTGACACCTAGGGAGGGGCAGAAGCCATGTTGTACAATCCACATGGTGAGTGATACATAACTATCATGATCCCATAGTGGGTGTAGTAGGGTGGATCTACAAGGATTGTGTTATTTTAATACCTGTGGTGTGGTGTAATTTTCTATGAATATTTCATAGATTCACATGAATTATAGAAAATCCATCTCCCCCATGATCTACAATAGTTATACTACCAAAATTATAAGAAACTACCCCTGACTATATATTCCTGGAATCCATTATCATGAAATTATAATCCCGGACATCCCTCTAAGATTTTTTATATACACATCACATCTCTAGTCACCCTCCAATCAATATCATAGCCCCATGAGGTCTTAAATCCATGTATTAAGACTTATATCCCATGAACATCCCTGATCCATCAACAAACCATCAATCTATATTCCTTTTATTCTATTGTAATGAGTCTAGGGGTTTGATTGAGCTCAAAACCACCCCAATAATAGAAATTTGCAACCCCATCAGACAATAGTGATGGTTTAAATGATCAAATATGGGAAATGATCAATAACAAATCTAATCTATCATTTTATGATTATATTTGGTCAATAATCATAGATTGGTTATTTACATTGGTGATAACTTTTTAAATAAATATATAAATATATAAGTTTAAATATAATATGAATTAGGCCCCTTTCAAAAGAATAATTAAATCATATAGTAATAATAGTTTTTAAATACATGCTTAAGAATTTTAAATATGGGAATAAACAATAATTGATGATCCCTACAACAAATATTAATTGACCACTAGTTAAAAACGTTTTCATCAGCTCTAGTGAATTCACACTACATTCATTGCATCTCAATCAACATCGACCTAATAATCATTCATCATCAAATTCCGAATGAACAATTATATATGAATTGATCCACTTATCAAATCTTGAATTTTAATTCTTCAATTTATTGAAAATTTCTATAGAAGAAAATATACAGAGGTAATTGTGTTATTTTTATTGGAAGAATTAATTTAATAATTTAAATTAATAACCAACATAATGATCCTACCATTGTATACCTCATTTTAACATATGATTCCAACTAAAATTCGGTCACACTATGGTTAAAACCCACAAATTTGATTTTACAATGGTATCATAATTCAGATCATTGGATCCACTCTTAGTATTGAAATTATTACTAAAAAACACAGTTATCTATTATTAATATATTTAATATATTTATAATATAAATTTCACACTCATTGGGACTCATAATCTCTTATCATCTCAATGCATTCCACTATAAAAATTTTGTAATTTTTTTAAAGAATTATAATGAAAAAATATGCGCAGTAAAATTTTCCCCACATAAATTCTTTCCCTAGAAACTATATGATATTATAAAAAGGTGGGGATACTAAAACTCCATTTGGATATCCCGATCCCATGATCTCTCAACCATGTTCCTATGTAGTCATTGTACATGAACCATTTTAATGATCCATCTGCATAGAATCCACTCCCACTAATCCCCATACCCACTATGTGATCCATGATGTTGGATTTATAATCAGTATCCTGCTCACCTAAAATAAAAATATTCAAATGGAATTGAAATTTTTCCTCATCTACAATACATTAAAGGTTTCATGGGCCTAATACAACTAAGGGTGTATGTCTAAGAGGTATGGAACCATGAAAAACCTCTAAGATCCTCATCGGATGGAGACTATTAGAAAACAATGGCCTCCATAGTGTATCTTATATTTATAATGATGATTATATATTTTAGAATTATATCATGTTTTGGATTCATCATTCATTCACAGTTCACTTATATGTTCACCATATCGGGCCCAGCTTGATATGCCTCACTAATCATGTGCGGAATGAGGGAGACTAGGAAGGTCTCTTTTTCATGACCTAAAAATTGGAAATAATGATTATATAGTTCTATATGATGTTATAATAAAAATAAATTAATGGTATATGATTCTCCCAACTATTAATGTGGTCCAAAATACAATACCTGAATATATCCTCCTACACATAGATAGTGTTTGTCGCTTTCCCATCCACCTAGGGGTAGAACATCAATCTCTTCTTCAAATGGGTCCCAAATTACCCATGTATTCCTCTACAAAACCTTGAAATAAATACTTCATCTCTATTGCATGTCATCATCATGGGTACCCCATAGAGCTATATGATATTCTACAAGTAAAACATTCCAAATCTCTCCACCTAATTTTTAACCTTTATGTAATGGAAGTGTGAAAAGATCGTGATTCGAAATCAACCATATGGAATTGTGTTCTATCATTCATGGTGGATTCCATATTATAATTTACATGAATATTATATCCCAGTTAAAATTTTGGATCTCAAAGGAAATTTTCAAACATGGTAGAAATCGATGATCAACCATCACTTACAGACATTTGGTACATCGAGGGATTTACATGGTGACACTCCACCTCATTCCAAGAAACCAAAAAACTATATATAGTCCATATACATTTTCCCAAAACTAGCATGTATAACCAATGTAGTTGTGTGGAACACACTCATCACATTATCTCTTATCGAGACCACAACCACAATCCATCCTAATAAATTGATGATGTTTTCCCCAAATAATGAAACTAATCTATTGAGTCTTCTGAATATATCCAGTCATGTAATAAAATTAAATTTGCTTTCTCCCAACATTTTATTTTTCGCACATTTTTTTAGAATATGATTCAATTCAATCAAATGAGGATATACTTTAGGAATATCCACTAATTTTAGAATATGATTCAATTCAATAAAATGAGGATATACTTTAGGAATATCTTCTAAGATGGTATGCTACAAGGAATCCAACTTCTAAAACTCCTCTCCCACTAAATAAGAATAGGACTACCTTATTAGTGAATATTCAACCACATTAACCATCATATGAGTATAGAATATATTGAGGAAATATTACTCCATGAACTCCATCCAACACATTTTTCATTGGTTCACATATCTCTATGATATTATATACCCAATATATTGATAGTCTTAGTAATCAAAAATATTCTATACATGAAGATAGTGCATTAAAATAGTCATATAGAAGTCTACAAAATCAAACTCTAGGATGTGAGTATCAAATTTCAACTCATGGAATGTCAAACATAATGACCCCTATTCAGTCTTGGCCACTCTCTGCTTCCACATAAAGAAGATCCTAGATCCAAAATCATTAATAACATTATGTAATCCATGCCGCCTCTGTCGGTCTCAAAACAGGAGCAATAATATGTTTTATCCTCAACATCCTTTTGGATTTGTAACATTGATCAGTCCAGTTAAATTAATTTCCTTTCAATATCAGGGGGAAAAGATTTCTGAAATCCTAGAAATGTATACCACAGACAACATGTAATACTCCAAAAATCCAAGAAAACTCCCCACCTACAACACGTTATTTGGATTATCTCAAGAGAAAATTTCATATATATTCACTAGGTACATAGTTAGTCCCTAATAATAAATTACATTCCCTATAATGTGAACATAATGGATCTATAAGTGAAACTTAATGATCATATCATAAATTTAGGTCTCTAGGAGTATGTCTTGGATAGTCATAAATTCATCTGCATTCCCCTCTTATGATGTAATGTATATGAGTATTAAATCAATAAATAAAACCATGATTATGTCTATTTGGGGATAAAATATATGGTTCATTCAAGACATAATCATACTGGGGGAATTTTTTCAATAAGAAATCAATGTGTTCATTACGACATCAAAATGTCATCATTAGAAAATCTACCTAAAAGCATCATCTTATTGTCTCCTTGCTCAAGGATGATCTTTGAGAACAAAATCACGCCTCTCCAAATATCAGGGAGGTCATAAATAATGATCAGGTAGTATTGTTTTCTTTGTCATTTCTAGTTTCAGTAATGAATAATCATTATAACTCCAAAATTTCTTGTCCATATATTTTGTGGACAAAATTGGAGATTCCTATAGCAGGACAAACTATGACAGATGATGCACATTTTCACGATGGTCCCCAGACTACACCATCAGCTCCAAGACTATGGAAGGGACCATAAAATATTAAAAATATATATATTATTTTAGTATTGTAGTGCATGTTGATGAAAAACTCTCTCTCCCACATTGGAGGTTGTATTAAAATATATTTCTAGGAATATGTTGATAAATTACTCCACTACATGAAGAACCATGATACATAGAGTGCATAATGATCCAATAGATAAACTCACAATATTATGGTTTTTTGGATATGACCACCCTCTTTAAATACCCCATAATCATCCATGAATTCTCTCTCTCACCTGAAAAAAGTATCCTAATCCCATCTATTTAAAGGCATCAATCCTACATTTGATAATAGTAGATCTTGGCTCAAACCATAGAAAAACACTCCCAATCACAGATATCATCATATGGTTTTGTATTTATAACCAATATGTCACATGTTAAATTCACTAAACCAGGCGTTAGATCGCACCGCTGGCAGATAAGTGATATCGAAGAATCAGACCCAATATAAATCTATAGAAACATTCACAATGTTATGGTCCTAATGGGGAGATATGGATCTATCCCAAGGGATATATAAACTATTTTGTGAATCAAAAACATGAAAAAATTTAGAATATAATTGGATCAATAAACACATATTGTAAATTGTATCATCTCATGAGATTCAGATATAGAGGCCACCATAGTCAGCAGCCTGTCACGACCCCTTCATTCAACTCCATAAGCCTAATATGGATGTTTAGTGGTGGGGGTGGATATAGAATATAGTGTCACCATATAATAGTATCTCCTTATCCTGGAGTAATTCCATCTACTTATTTAGATCCACCTCTCTATGATCCAACCTGGCCTCGATGGGATGAACCCTAATCATTGCAATACTTAGATATTGGTTTCCATAAATTTCCTACCTTCCCAACTCTACACATCAGGCCAGGAAATCACATTACATAGGACCATAAACATTATATGTATAGAATATAACATCTTTTTAAAAAGAATTTCCACTTTTAAAAAAAATGTTCTGCATGTCCCCTGGACTAAGATTGGGGAGGACTACGTCTCCCATACTGAGGTCTTCATGACTACTGTCATCTAGCTGTTGAAGAAAATTAAACCCCATTATGCCCAATATATTCTCTAGATACATAGAGTCAGTCATATATGAAAATATAATTCACTAGAAACTTATATAGAACTCCATCATATATGGGAAGATAAAGTGGAGACACACTACCATAGATTTCTTTCTTGACACTCTCATCGAGCTTCAGTGCATAGAAGTGACCACCCAGAACCATGTGAAAAGAATAATTCATAAGATTAGTGAACCTTGTAGCCTAATTTGGGACCTTCGTACCACAATATGGCAACACCATATGGTCTTGGATATGAACTTAGAATAAACAAAAGGGGTTGTACTACACATAATAAAATTATTGGAATTTAGACCACTGTAGAATCACCTCATCATAGGTTCACATCACTAGACCCCAAATCAAAAAACTACTCATTGGAAATGAAAATCTACTAATTAATCCTTAAAATATGTTGGGGTATACAAGAGGTTGTTGAATCGGATCACTATATCAAGACAGTCCTCATATACATGGGGATTATTATAA
This sequence comes from Viscum album, assembly GCA_963277665.1. Lineage (NCBI taxonomy): Eukaryota > Viridiplantae > Streptophyta > Magnoliopsida > Santalales > Viscaceae > Viscum > Viscum album. The sequence continues at coordinate 1,853,060,914 of OY728126.1, read as the reverse complement.
CATTATAAGTTCAACAACCATTAGAAGATGAACTATTGGAGTTTATTATGTCTACAAAAATTCTCAGCTTACCCTTTTCATATAATCAACATGTCAATAGATGGGGTAGCTAAAACATGTACATTTATTGGGAATACATAATTAGTTGGACCCTAATATAAGGATTCATCATTCATCAAGTCAATGTTATGATCCTAATTTAGCAACAAGGATAGCTATAGAGACCACATATTTTCATATATATATTTTTATTACATTTCATTAAATTATTTTTCCAAAAATTAAAAAAAACAATGAAAAAAATGATCATAATTGTTTCTTTCTTCGGTGGATATTTACATAATTTAAAAATTTGGGGAATGATCATTGATATCCTAAAAAAAATATCTTCCCCCTTATTACTCTTCGAAATCATAACCTACAAAAAACAATTCTTAATAACATAGGTAAAGGAAACATAAAAAGGGTGACCATATATACTAAACAATGTTATATAATGGAGATTCATATGTATAAAATGAACATAAGGGCATTAGAACAAAATAATGACATATTGAAACCAAAACCATTAAATAAATGGTTGGATTGTTATGATATTTAATAATGATTTGTAGTTCATATGAAATGAATTGTACGAAAATGAAATAGAATGAAATATGTGTGTTGAAATTTTGTATAAGAAATGGAATTTGGGAATACCGAGAAGCATATAATTTCATTTCTGCCGTAGTAAAGTTTAGATTAAAAGGTTATATGAGTGGAATGGAATCACCCTCCAATCCAACATAGTAATCAAGATTCAATCCCACGTATATCTTTATGGATAACGTTCCTTTAATAATTGGGATATCTATCGATTTTATTCTAATATACATCATAAGATATACATAATTACCCAATTAATAAGAGGGGATATAGGTCTCAAACTTCTATTATAAGAATCATACATTTTTGATCCAAAATATTATAAAACATTCATTATATCATAATCCATGAAATGAAATGTGTTTCAAATATATTTAATCATATAATAAAAAATGTAAAATTGAAAAAATTCATTTTCATTTCATCATTTATTTCATTCATAATACATTGAGAAAGAACATGATTTCAAAATAATTTTACCATGGTATAAAATATTGACGAGAAATGGGTTTCATATACACACCATCATCGTTATCAATTTATAATAAGAATAATACTGGACACTTTAGCACCGCCGTTTTTGGTATGTAACCATTTAATTAGGCTTTTGATTATTAAAAAGTATGAGGGGTGGATGGTGGGAGTGTTAGGTGAAAATATAATGATATTTTTGGGGATTTTTAATTTGATAATGGTCGGTGAATGATTTGGTAAAACCATGAAACACCTCCAGGAAGCTGTTCAGAATGAAACATGGGAAGAATGGATAGTGCACATGATATACACATTTTTTACATACTACGTAAAGGAATAAGTGAAACCGTGTGATGTTGTGATTTTGTGGAATGTGATAGCTGACATAGTAGTTGCATAGTTTGGTATCATTGTGAGACAATTGTGCAAGGTTCCTCTATACGAAAGTGGATATTTTAAATTTATTGCACAGTTTTCCTAACCATACATCTATATTGTATGTGGTTAAAAACCACCACCTTAAAAAAATAATCTAGGTTTGCCTTAATGATTAATGCATCATTCCTCCACTTATGTAGCACTATATTGTGTATTTTATTCTCCATGTATCAATGAATGTTCTTCAATCAGTCTAGAGGCAATATAATGGCTTCCCTTAATTATTAGAAACGGCTTTCTCATAGGAACTCAACATTCTTAGTCATTATTGATGTTTTACTTAGATATAATTCTATCTACCTCTTGTTTTTTATACCAACACTTGATGTGGGTAGATGTAAGATTTTTGGTGATAAATATGATTTGATTTGGTATTTATGATGATAGAGGCATAGATCTATGTAACACCCCATGTAAATAAAGAATATGATATTTTCATATTTATTAATAATTTTCAATTTAATATTAATTTTACATTAATGGGGATACTATGTTAGATGGCATACCCAACATGAATTAATCAGTTTATATGAAATCTCAGGTTTCACACAATATTGAGTTATACTAAAAAAATATAACATTAAAATATTATTTTAAATTGTAGTTAATGTCTAACCATTGTATTGGCTGGAATGAAAACAACTAACTAAAATATGATTATACAATTTGATAAATTCTTTTAATTTTATCTACTAAAAGATATAATCTTAAAATTTGAATGAATCTAATTTTATACATAAAAACTCAAATGTTCTTCAAAATGTCAATTTACCACCATTAAATGGAGAATCATTTTTAAATAGCTTTTTTCACTTTTTTATGTTCTATTTAAAAAAATAATATATTTATTTATAATTGGGACATCAAAATTTACATTGGTTGAATTTTTGGTATTTTTTCGATAATGTTCATTTTTTAATGAATAGTGAAAAGTACGGAATTTTAATTCAAAACTACCTTTTAATCTAATTTATTTATATTGTTTGTTTAACTTTTTAATTTTTTATAAATATTAATTATATTATATTCTTTCCATTTAATCCAATGTTGTGCATTTTAGGTATTTTGATACTGAAATTGAACACAAATATGTGCGAATATTTTGTTAGTTATTATTTCTTAAAAATACGATTTTTTACAACGGAAATTAATTTTAAATAATTTTTTGAAACTTATGTGTTTTGAATTTGTTAAAATGGATTCCATATTTGGAATCATGATGTCCAGATTTTTTATATATATTACTTTTATTTTTAGAAATTTTAAAAATTATCTCCTATAATTATTTTATTTATAATGGTTAATGGGAAAATCTGGTAAATATGGGTAAAAAATAATATAACAATAACATTATATTATCCTAGAACGTTTCTTAATCCTATTATTTAATTATTATCTGACCAAGGGCATAATTGTGTCTATTTTGGGACACCACGGAGCCACTTTTAAGTGAAAATGATACTTTATAAAAATTAATTTAATGTTAAGGAATATACAACATAAACATATATCTCATAGTAAAATTATTTTGACAATGGGTTATATATGTGATATTTTGGACTATAAATAGTCCATAGAAAACTAAAAAGATTTTCTACATCATTTTATTTTATTAATAATTTTTAGACAGCATATTTAAAAATTTATTTACGACACAATGATGATGTATTGATTACAACATTAATAAATGTTTTAAATAAAATAGATTATAAATATTAAAATAAATCTATTTTGAAACTTTTTAGGGAATTAAATAATTATATGGATGATTAAAAAATGTTTTATTTGAACTTATGTATTTTTATTGAAATAATAAAGTTGGTATTGATTTTGATAAAATTATTGATATGAATAGTTTATAAATTAAAATTATTGAGTTTTTAAATAAATCAATATATTAAAAAATGTTAATATAGTCCTAAAAATCTATGATTTGGAAATATTACATATATGATGATAATAATGTCATTAATGATCCATTTTTGGGTCTCTTTACATTTTATTGTAAATATATTAATCATATAGAATTAATATACAAGGGGAGATGATAAATGTTAAATTAGGTAACTAAGAGTTAATGCTAAAAGATAAGGTAACTTTTATGCATTAAACTTGTATAAAACCCATTAAATGAGTTTATTTTGAAAAATAATTACATTATATTCGAATTAAATGAGTTAGGGACCTTTTAAAATTAATAATCAGTTTATAATAGAATAATAGTTTCAATAATATTTAAAGAGCCATTCCTCCCACTTATAAAAAACCATCACATCTAACCCTTACTCACACCTCTCACGCCCCTTTGGCTCATAGAAACATGGCCCCAATAAGCTATAAAATTACCTCTCTTCAACCTAGAAGCCAGATCTTAGGCAAATGGAACTTCAATGAAGCCTTTTCGTTGAATCCAAAGGGAGACACTGAATTCAAAAGTTATGAATTCTATCCAGTTATTTTCTTTTATTTTATTTCTATAACCCCCTAAACTCCTTTTATTCTATTCATTAAAAAAAGTATCCAAAATGTACTATGATTTTGTTATGAGAAGGATTCTAACTACACATTCACACACCTCCATCTAATGGATATGAACATACTACAATATGTTTCAATACATGACAAAAATAATGTTTCTTTTTAATGTATGTGGTGATAAAAACCACTCCACCACCAGAAGCATTATTTGATATTTGGACTCAAAATCAAGCCGTAATGTTTTTGTATGAAAAATAAATACCATAAAATCTTTTTAATTATTTTGGTATTGAAAATGGTTTTTATAATTTATTTATTATGTCAATATATTCAAATGTTATACTATAATTTGAATGTGGAAAATTTTTATTTCCTTTATTATGGTTCATGTGTTATTATTATGTTATGGATCATGGAAATTATTTACACATATGGTTGGTTCCATGATAATTCTAGGGAGGGTGATCCTGAGATTTCCCACAAATTAATGGGGTAATGTGACAAAGGTAAACATTTACATTTCTCCTAAAATATTTATGGAATGTATTGTGATGGGTATTCAATTTTTAACTCCCTACGTATCTTAGAAAAATACAACGTAAGTATGTCATGGATGACACAATTTAATATTATGATTTAGGATTTCCATTTGTTATACATAAATCTTATTGTATTTTATGGTATGTTATATATTTAAATAATTGATTCCATTGACTTGTATGTACTGATCGAATAATTCTTTCTTTCCTGGTTTTATAACCCTTACTAAGATTTTTATGCTCATCCCTTATTTTTGAAATGTTTTTTTCGCCAGGTATAAGGAAGGGTATGTGAACAGAATTATTCAAAAAGATTTATATAAATTAAATAATGTTGGTTTTTTAGAGTTTTTATTTTATGAATATAATTGTTACCAAATAGTTGTGTCTACTATGTAATATTTGAGATGTAATGTAATAGTCATGGAATAATTATCCAAAACTATACACATAAAATGAACCTCAATGTGAATAATTAATTTAATTCAATATTATGTAAAGGATATGGTTGAGGACTTAATGTTGGTATCAGAGGTTTGTTCGAACGACTTTAGAATTATGGGTATTGTGAAATTAATATCCAAAAACTAATTTATTTTAAGAATGAAATGATACAATATTAATATATTACCATGTATCTTCATCTATGATATGTTTGTTCAGAATGGTTTTTCCATAGAAGAATAGGGCAGTTATATTGGGAAGGCATACAAAGGGAAATAACATTCCAAATCATCATCCTGATATGGTCAGAATAAGAATTGAATAGTTTTTGTAGTGATGGCTCAGTCGACATGGGACTTGCAAACAAGACTGGTGAATACTCCAGTTCTGGAATTATATTCCAAATATGGTGAAGTTGTTATCTACACAGATACATCATTTAATGGACGTTTCTATTTCCTTATATAGAATGATCTCGTTTTAGTGAAATCGTCTCTATTAGATATAATTATGAAAGCATATATGAAAGAAAATGAGTTGAAGATAAATGTTTATTAGGTTTAGAAGTTTAAGTTTCCTAAAATTATCATTGATAATGACTATATTTTGAAATTGGGGAAGTGATTATGTGTGTGTTTTGATTCATAATTGAAGAAATATTTGTCATATGAAGCTTATAGTTCTCTATTTTTAGTAAATACCAGTAGTACTAAGATGTATAGAGAACCTCAAAAGTATTACAGGTGGGATGGAATGAACAGAGATTTTACAAACATTACTATAAAATGTTTGACATGTCAACAGGTTAAAGAAGATTGACAGTTACCGAAAAGGATGCTTCATCCTTTACCAGTTCCATTGTGTAAATGGGAAAATGTGTCAATGGATTTCCTTGTGGGATTACAAAATACTTCTTGGGGTAATAATACAATCTAGGTTATTGTTGATCGATTGACTAAATCTTCTCATTTCATTCCAATTTTATATGCTTTTCCTTTGCACCAACATTCCCGATTGTATGTTAAAGTGATAGTGTGGTTGCATGGAGTTCCCCTATCCATTGTATGTTATCATGATAAAATGTTTACTTAAAGATTTTGGAAAGGCTTTTAGAAGTTTTTAGGTACTAAAATTAATTTATTACATCTTTTCCTCCCCAATCTTATGGGAATTCTGAATAAAAAATTTCGACATTAGAATATATGTAATGTGCTTACTCAATAGATTATCAGGATTACGGGGGAAACATCTTTGTTTGATCGAATTTTTTTATAATAATAGTTTTTATTCCAGTATACACATTGCAGCATTTGAGTCATTATATGTAAAGTAGTGTCAAACCCCAGCTTTTTCGGATGAAGTAGGTGAAATGATCTTTATAGGACCAGAATTGGAAGAAGTGATGGCCGAAAGAGTTCAATTGATTCAGAAGAACATGAGAACATCTTAGAGGATGCATAAATGTTATGCAGATAACCATAGGAAAAATATTTTTTTCAAGGTAGGTGATCATATTTTCCCAATGTTTCTCCGTGTAAATGTATGATGTGATTTGGAAAGAATGGAATGTTGAGTCTGAGATTCATTGGACCATATAAAATCATGGAGAATGTTGGATCCATTGCCTATAGAGTGGATTTTTCCAATTGTATTCTAGGTACATAATGTTTTTCATGTTTCAATCTTGAGAATGTATAATCTAGATCCATCTAATATTTTGAGTCTAGAGGTAGTTCTTTTGGAAGATAATCTTTCCCTTGAGGAACAACCAATTTATATTTTTCACTGTAGAGAGAAAGTGTTGTGGAATAATGTAATTCACGAGTTAATAGTTTTGTGGAAAAACTATATGGTCGGTGAGGAAACATGGGAATCTTAAAATTCTTGGAGGGGTCAATAACACAACATATTTGATAAGATAAAAAATATTACGGGGGCATAATTACCAAAAGGGGGAAGGATGTAATATCCTAGGGAAAAAAATAATATGATATTTTAATATATGTTAATATTTTTTATTTAAATATTAATTTTACTCTAAATTATATGCTATTTTCAATGGTGTACTTGACACGCAAAAATGGGTTTCTTAGAAATCTCATGCCAAACACAATGCTGAGTCATATTGGAAAAAATATAATATTATAATATTATCTTCAATAGTAGTTAAATTATAGACATTGTATTGGAAAGAATGAATAGAACTAACTGAAATATAATTATACATGTTTGTTAAATGATTTTTCATTTATCCAATAAATTTTAGAGTCTTAAAAGGTGAATGAATCCAATTTTAAGCATAAATACTCTAAAATTCTTTAAAATGATGTTTTACCATCTTTTCATGGAGAACCCTTTTTAAATATAATTTTCATCAATTTAATATCTTATATTTGGAAAAATAATATTATTCTTTAGAATTGGTACATCAAAATATATTATGGATGACATTTTGGTATTTTTCTGATAATGTTCCTTTTGTAATGAATAGTGAAAAATACTACATTTTAATTCCAAACTGCCTTTTAATCTAATTTGATTATATGTATAGATTATCTTTTTAATTGGTTTTAATGTCTAATTAGATTATATTTTTGAAATATAATTTATTTTTGGTAATAATAAGTTATTTCAATTTCAAATTGAACATAAAAAAATTTCAATATTGTGAAGGTTAGGGTTTTTTAAAAACATTTTTTTTTGTTTTGACAATAAGAATTAATTTTCAATTAATTTTTTCAACTTCTATGTTTTGAATATTAAAAAATTGATTCCATATATGGAATCAGGTGGTAAAAATTGTTTATATTGGTAGCTTTTATTTATAGACATTATGAAAGGTATCTTCAGCAAGAAAATTACTATGGTTAAAAGGTAAATCTGGTAAATATAGAAAAAAATAATATTATAATAATATTAAATTATACTATCACGTGTCCTAACACTATTTACAAATATATGTCCCACCATTGGCATCCTTGGATTTATTTTGGGACCCCATGGATCAACTAGTAAGTAAAAAATGACACCTTATAATAATAAAATTAAAGTTAAGGAAAACATAACAAAAAGATATATCTCATAGTAAAGAAAATTATAATGATTAATATAAGTGATTTTTTACAATAAAAATTCATTATAAATATAAGTAGATTTCCTAAAAAATATTATTTTATTTTGTAACTTTTAGAAATCATATAAATAAATTTATTTCTGACATAATGATGATGTAATGATTACCTCATTAATTTTTTTTAAATAAATGATATTATAAATATAAAAATAAATTTATTTTGGTATGTTATATTTCATACAAGAATTTTATGGATGATTATAACCTGTTATATTTTAATTAATGTATTTTTTTAAAAAAAATCAACTCGTTTTAGATTTTTTTAAAAGTCATGATAAGAATAGTTTATAAATTCACAGAAATGAGTGTCTAACTCAGTCTTTATTTTATTAAATGAAAAAATCGGCCTAAAACCAATGATTAAGAAAAATGAAATATATTTTATCACTAATGTAATTAATGATCCATTTGAGTCATTTTACATTTTATAGTAAATATATTAACAATATAGTATGAATATAAAATAGGACATGGTAAAAGTTAAATTAGTTAACTAAATGCTAAAGAAAAAAACATAAAGATACATTTATGCAATAAAAAGGTCTAAAAAAATTGGATTAGACGATTTTTAACAATACTCACATTATCATAAAATTAAATGAGTTTTGGAACTTTTGAAATCAAATATTAGTTTCTAATAAAATAATATATTCAAACATTCTTAAAGACCCCCTCCCCCCTTATAAAATCAATCACCTCTAACCCTTACTCACGCCTCTCAAGCCCCAATGGTTCATCAAAAATATGCCCCAGTAATAAACCAACATCCCTATATTCCACCTAGAAGCCTTAACATAGGCAGAAGGCACTTTAAAAGAAAAGTTTTTGTTCAAACCAATGGCAGTTACCCAATTTAAAGGTATCATCTTCTCTCATGATAATTTATTTTATTTTCATTCTCTAACCACCTAAAATCTATTAATTTCATTATTGTATAACATAACCTGTATCCTATATATTATATGATTTTTAATGATAATTATTCAAACTAAACATTCACACACCTTCATCTAATGGATACAAACATACTATTTCTATGGAAGGTGAACTATTGCCTCACGAAAGGATTATTGTTCATTTATTTCCTACCACCTCATATGGTGATAATTAAGATAGAACTATATTTATATTTGTTTTATAATATATTTATATGGTCTTTATGATTATTTATATTTTATTTATATAATACATTTATGGTTTCATAATGGGTTAATACGATAATTTCATTTGAAGATTTGCAGACTAACACCCCCACAAAATGATATGACTCATTCTTGCCATATATAGAATGTATAAAAGATGAAGTTAATGAAATTATATATTATATTTTACTGGAACTAATATATAACTATTTGTCATTAATTATTCATTTCATTAAATATGTAATAGATATAAAAGTAGAGTTCATTCGTACGTGCGACTTACAGTCTCCATGAACGGTGCATTTCATTTCATATCTCCAAATATTATGTACTATTATAAATACATAAATATACTAGATATATATGATATATATGATATCTAAATATTTAATATCATTTTGTAGATAACTTAATTTTGACCACATGTACTACTTGTAATTATAATATGTTCATTTTTGACTCATGTACCAAATATCGACAAAACGGCCGTTATTAACATTAATGATTTGGTAATGTTTATAAATTGGTTATAAGTACTATAAAAGGAATAATAAAAATTAATATGGTTCTTAATCATGTATAAATTAACTTTATTTTATAATTCAGGTAAATAAAGAACAAACGAGTCAAGTCAGACATGAGGTAATTGAACTTCTCAACCCAATTTTCCTTCATGGGGTTGACCTTATACATTTTGTTAATGTCATGACATGATTATATGTGAAATTAATTTTTAAATATTATATTTTATTTTTAAATTATTTATTTTTACTTATTGTGAATACACAAAATTGATCTATATTATTTAAAAAATTATTTTTTGTAAGGGACCCTTTCACCCTCCACATATAGTCAAAGACTTCAATTATGTTTTGTCTTTAAATTTAAATTTCCAATTTCTGGGTTCTGTTCTTATATAACCTTATTAATGTATAGTTTATGTACATGTGATGAGATACCCTACTCTCTCAAAAAATTATAATCTAAATACTAATATAATGTTGTTAGGGTGCAGAATATTAATAAGGGTCTACATCTCAATCTCTTTTCATTTTGGCAAACATTAAATTGTACACGACATTCCTTTATATGGTGTATAAAAACATTAAAATTTCATTTCATTCAAATGGAATATTTTCTCATCAAAGCATTATAATAAACGACAAAAATAATGATTCTTTTTAACAAACATGGTGACAATGACACTTTCACCACCACGATCATTATTTTATATTTGGATTCCATAACATGTGGTAATGTTTTGGAAAGAAAAATAAATAAAATATAGTATTTTTACGTATTTTGGAGTTGGAAGTAGTTTTTATAATGGATTCATTATGTAAATATATTTAAATTTTATATTGTGATTGTTATGTGGAATATTTATCTTTCCATTTTCTAGTTTTTATTTTATGATTATGTTGTGGTTTATGGGAATTTATTATTCCTATGGGTGGTTCCATGAAAAAACATGGAAGGGTGAGATTGAGATATCTCTCCAATTAATTGGATAATGTTATGGAGGTAAACGTTAATGTTTCTCCTAATATATTTTGGGAATTTACTATTTTAGGAATACCTTATGTAACTCCCTACGTAGCTGTGAAAGCTACAACATATGTATGTCATGGATGACACAAGTTAACTTTATGATTTCAATTTTTTATTAAAGAATCTTATGATCTTGTGTGTTTTGTTAATGATTTAAAAGTATCGTTTCATTTACATGTATGATTTGATGGACTAAGGTATTTTTTTCATGTTTTATAACCCTTACTGAGATTTTTATGCTCATCCAATGTTTTAGAAATGTTTTTTATAGGGAATAATAATGGGTAAGAGAACATATGTATTCAATTATATTTATATCATGAAAATAATTCTTGTTTTATTTTAAGAGTTTTTATTTCATGAAAATAATGTAATCATTGTAGAAGTGTCAACTTTGTAAAATTTTAGACGTAATGTAATATTTATGGCCTTATTCTGTAAAACTATAAACCTAAAATGATCCTCAATGTGAATTATTAACATAATTAACTATTATAAAATACTTAAGGTCAAGGCCATAGAATCTTCGGTGTCATTGTAGTGTTTTAACCCAGTTTTGTGACATTTTTAATGTCATTGATCATTTTTTAAAAACAATCGAGGTAGATAAATTCAATATCGACTCCTATTACAGGAATAGATTTTCATAGTTTCAAATAGATTTAATTTATTGAAATTTATTGTGAAATATTTTCACAAATCACGATTAAAATCTTATTTAATGATGATTTGTGTCTTTTTGTGAAATTATAAAATTCTAGTTAATTTTGTGAAAAGTTTTTTAGTTTACTAACTATAAAATGGTAAATTTGAAATATTTATTAACTAGATTTTTGAAATGGTTTTTTTGAGAAATTATTTCAATAATAATATTTATTTATTGAAATTTTATTGGATTTATGGTATTCTAATAGTCTTTCAACAAAATTGGTATCGGTGTTCATATTTCCTTTAAAAGGATTGATTATAATATGGCCTCATGCTTGGTGCCAAAGGCATAATGGATCATGGGAAATAATTATCTTTTGATGAGATGGTTGATCAATATTATACTTCTCATGATTATGGAAATATCAAAAATAAGCCTTCATAGTTTGTATTGTGTATACAGTGAATGGAGTGGTAATGGAAAATGGAACTTGTGAAACAGTTTTAATGCATTCTTTGGTGGTTTTCAAAAAACTGGGTTATACAAGAAATTTGACTGATATTGTAAATGTTTTATATATTTATAAACTATTTCCCATGTTGTTGGTATTTAGTGATAAACTATTTGGGATATTGTTTCATATACTCTTTTCTTTTATAAATGTTGTTAGATCTTCATTCATAGTGTCATGAGATAAGAGGTCAATGGGGAAAACCTAATGAGTTTTTGTACACATCCATGATTTAGAAAATTTGTACTTTTTTATATTTCATCTACAATGAAATATGAATAGTTGAAGTATCACTTGTCTTTAGCACTACCTCATTATATTTGGGCTATTTGGTGATGATGGAGCATGGTGCACGGGTTTCATGGAGTCCTATGGTTGTCTTGTAAATTTATTAGTTTTCCATTAGATGTTTACATTTTTTTAGTTGTATTATTCTATGGTACACAATTTTTAGTATTACATTGAGAAATGAAATATTGGGTTGTATTTCATTGTTATCATTCATCATTTAGTTGTCTGTTTGGTTGGACTTTCTTAGGTTAGTTTCTTTATTCTTAAAGGATAAATCATCCCCAACATGTATTGAAGACCTTCAGTATTTATTACCAACACATGGCTATTTTGTATTTCATTTAATGCCAAGAAGAATCCTCCCACCATCCCCAAATAGTGAGGACAATGGGGGATGTTTCAAAAGGTATATTAATTGTTTGGTAAAAATACTATTTTAGAAAAGAGGCTATATGAGTCTTATAGTTAAATCCATTCTTGTCTATTTCTTGGTTTATGATCATAGAAAGGAGTATAATTTTTTAGGCATGGCATGTAGAGCATAAAATTATGTAGCTATCCATTTTTTTTCTTAACTTCATGCCACCACAGAGTTGAGTACATTAGTGTTTTTGTTACAGTTATAGTATTTTAAATATCGTTGTCTTCGTTTTAGACATTGAGACAAGCATGTCAAGAATTTGGGGAATGAATTCCCAATAGATGTACATACATCATATGGATTAATGATTTATGATTTATGAAAAGGGTATGATTTTTCAAAATTATGTAACTATTTTTTAAATGAATGGATTTGAAAAGACAACTGTTAGGGAATTTAGAAAATTGTTATATTTTTAAAAAGCATGTTGAATGATTTATAAAATTGGAGAACATGAATTTTGATGATTTTGGAAATAAGTATTGTTATATTTGATGTGATATAATTTGAAATTATATTCCATCAATTTCAATAGAGTGATACTTATGACATATGTGGTTTTTTATAAAATGTAACTCAGTAGGTGTTGTCAAAACTCACCAGAAGATGAAATAGAGAATGTGGTTTCCTCTTAGACCCATGTGTACCAAAAAATGGTGATGAGTATTATCCAAGCATTTCGTTCTATGGACATAGAGAACCTGGGGGATGATCTAATAAAACTAGATCATTTTTTCCTTCTTAAAAGATAGAATCTACCTATATTCTAGAGTGATTTTGAAGAAAAATGGCATATGAATGGATGAACATTGTGAATAGTATATTTGATTCCACAGACACACCAGTCGAGTTGAAGGTCAATATGGGAATACATATAGTGAACGGTCTAGCATGCTAGTGGTGGGATCTATAATTGAAAGCTTGAGTGAATCAATGACAAAAGTTGGGGGATTTTTTTGGAATTTATCAACAATAAATTTTGTCCCCATATGTTCCTGATTCAATGTATGACATTATTTTTTGTCCTGGAAGATTAAAATATCACTATCACATAATATGAATGTAAATTAGTGAACATATTTAATATTTTCACCTAATGTTGTGGTGAGAGCATCCTTGGTGTCACCCAACATTGAATTAGGGTTATGGAAGAAGACACTCTGAATGATTTTTGTTCTCTATATATCAGATTATATGAAGATAATCAACAGAGAGATGATGGATGAACGAGAAATATAAAGAGAATTGGTAGGGGAAATTATGTTTATACCCATGGGAAATGATAAAAAATATAATGAGGGATGTAAGAGTAAGAGGGACACTAACTTCCAAGGGGTGGGCGAGATATAGAATCATATAGCTGGATTAGTGAATCTTCCTCTGTGATCCATGACAAATTTGGGATGTTTCCAATGTGGTACCTTTGAACACATGAATAGAGTGCATAAAAACCCTCCAAAGGAATTCCATAATTTCAAATAATATGGAACATGAAAACTGTTATTGTCACAGAGAAATGAGTTCATGTACTAGAGACACTTCTCAGGTGTTGAATGCGTCATATGCTCTGATGGGGTGAGGTTGATAGAATCAGTCCCATTATTATTATAGATTTACCCATTGGGATTATATGAATACCATGACTACTCAGCAAGGAAAATCATTACATGGAAACAAAGAGAATTGTTCCATGAAAAGGAATATTTAGTGGAGGTGAGAAGTTGATTGTGGTTGATATGGTCAGAAAATCATTGGTGTCGGGTATTATTCTTTTGAAATCAGCCATCATGAATGTGTTGATTGATACTAGTGAATACGACCCCTTCATTGATTTTTTTATATTGATTTTATATGTTTAAAACATGATATGATTCCTTCTAAGTTAAAACATAGAACTCATATTGGAAAATCATATTGTAGATCATTTTTCTATAGATAATATTCTATAATTGTTGATCGACCGGAAAAAAATTGGGACTTCATAATGTCGTATATGGAATTAAATAATGTAATCCAAGATATTGATTGGTTGAAAATGTATATGTCTCACATAAACAATTATAGAAGGACAGTCAGTTTTGTGACATATGACGGAGTTTCACATCGTTTTATAGGAGAGAATGTTGTAATGAAAGGTGAAATGAGATAATTGGCACTATAAGTGGTAAGGATATCTTACTAGTCGGTGATGTTGAATTTTTTATTGATGGATTTGATTGAGGATCAAAATTTTTAGGTGGTAATGGATCAATTCATTTATATTTTTTCCAATAACATATTAGTTTCTTCACCAATAAGGGAAGTGTATTTTATTATTGATCTCTATCTACGGAATATTAGGATTTTCCATCCATCTTATAGGGTGATACAAATAAAATTAAGGGTGCTCAATGTGTACCTGGATGAGAGGTAAATAAAGGGTTCCATTCAACCGATCACATCTTTATGGGTAGCACCAGTCATGTTCTTAAAGAAAGAATATAGAACACTAAGGATTTTCGTCAATTATTGTATGCTTATCCAATTTATGATAATGAATAAATATCAACATCCATGCATTGATGAAATATTTGATCAATTGTGGGGATATCATGGGTTATCCAAAATTGTCTTGAAATTATGATATCACAAATTGTGTTTTCCGAATGAGGATATTCCAAAAACACATTTTAGAAGTAGATATTCCAATTATAAAAATATAGTAATTCCTTTCAGTATTACAAATTCACCAGAAGTCTTTATAGAATTGATGAATCAAATATATCAATGATATCTAGATTCAGTTTTTGTGGTGTTTTTGGATGACATATTGGTATATTCAAGGTTATAGTCTTAGCACAAGCAACACCTTTAGATAGTGATGAAAATCTTGATATATCATTATTTTTATTCCAAATTATCCATATGTGATTTTTAGATATAAAAGGTATGACCTACTTGACGTGTATAATCTGAAAAATGATTTTCTATTGATCTAGAGAAGATATGAGCTATTATCTCATTGAAACAACTGAAGAATGTATTTTAGATAAATATATTTCTTGGTCAAAATGGATATTAATTTGGTTTTTTTCCTAAATTTTCCAGACTATCATTGCCTATGATAGATTTAGACCTCAATAATGCTCTATATCAATGGAATGAAGAATTACAGAAATATTTCCTTGAGGTTAATTTTTATCTTACATCAGCACCAATATTTATTTTTCAAGAATCATGAGAATGATATGTTGTGTATTGTGATGATTTTTTATATGGTTTTGGGTGCATTCTCATGTTAGGAGATCATGGTGTGGCTTTTGGATCTAGGTATTTTAGAGTTCATGAGGAGAATTACATAACAAATTATTTTTAGTTAGCAGTAGTTTTTTATACTTTTATGAAATATCGTCATTATATCCTTTGTGAGAAATTTACAATGATAACATATTAGAAGAGATAAAAACATTTTTTCTCACACTGGGAATTGAATATAAGGAAACAATGATGGATAAAGAATCTACATATGTTGGGATTTGACATGATTTATAATCTCAGTAAATGAATGATGGTGGAAAATGCATTAATAAAAGAGTTGTATGTACCATTGGAAAAATAAGATTATGTTGAGTTGTAGAATATTTTTTTCACAACCTATATTCATGTGGAATGTGAACAAGAATGAGATGTTTCTATTTTATTCTCAGTTGTTGTAGTTCCTTATTTTGGGAATGTTGATTGGGATGCTCAAATATATGATGATGGTTGTGTTAAAATTAGTTGAAAACTCATTGGTGAGGAGACTATTGAGTTTGGAGGATAGATGGGAGTTTAGTGTTGTGGTTCAGGAATATGACTATTGTACCTATGGATTTTTACGATAAACCTGTTAGTTCAAATCAACATTCGAGATTATTTTTTCATCCTTTAATTTAGATGTTATATAAGGAATTGAAGACAAAATTTTAACGAAACGATATAAAATTAAAGGTGGATGTGTTTGTTATAATGTGGTAAAATTGTCAGCAAGTCAAGGAAGAACATCAATGATCATCATCTATGATGCATCCAATACCAATAATTGTATGGAAATTAGATTATATAGCAATAGATCATTTCATAGTTCTCCCAATAATGGATTAGAAACACAACTCTATATGGGTGATAGGGGACCGACACACCATTTAGGGTAATTTAATACATATTTATGAAAATCATTAGGTGGTTGATGTGTTCAAAATCTATATCTGAGAAGTGGTCATGAGACATCGCATACCAGTTTCAATTACATCAGGTAAGGATCTGATGTTAAATTTTCATTTTTGGAAATCCTTATAGAAATCCATTGAGACTCAATTAACGATGAGTATGGTTTATCATCCTTAGACTACTGGGAAATCTAAAAGGATTATACAAACATAGAAAGGCATGTTGCAGGCTTATATAATGGTATTTTGGCTCAAGGAAAGAGCATGTTCTACAGTTGTAGTTCTCATATAACAACTACTATAAGGCCTAAATACATATGTATTATTTTTAATAATTATATGTATGTCATTATGGCTCTCCCCTTTGATGTGTGGAGACTAGTGAATCATTAATAGTTGGGTTGATCCTTGTCTAAAAAACAACATTGGATATTCAGCTGATCATAAAGATAATTGAGACCACTCAGAGCCTTCATAAATAATTTTTATATCATCACCAATTTCAATTATCATTCATGGTGAGTGATTTGATGTTCTAATGGATTTCTCCAAGGCATGGAAATCAATATTTTGGGAAGAATGGAATGTTATCTTCAAGATACATTGGCACTTTTGAGATAA
The DNA here is from genome assembly GCA_963277665.1 of Viscum album. Classification (NCBI taxonomy): domain Eukaryota; kingdom Viridiplantae; phylum Streptophyta; class Magnoliopsida; order Santalales; family Viscaceae; genus Viscum; species Viscum album. Next base: position 1,853,043,390 of record OY728126.1, on the reverse strand, counting down.
TGATATTTGATGTTGAGGTGGCCTAAATTTTAGAATTTCAATAATAGTTTAGTGTGGTGTGTAATGTGTTCCATGTATCATAGTTTAAAATGTAAGAACCTAATCTCAAATGGTGATTAGATGGGATCATGTCATCCTAGAGATGGACTTTTCATTAATACATAACCTAGTGTGGATTTTGGATAGGCATGAGAAATTTCTGCATGAAAAGGGATTCATTCTAGTGTGGGTTTTGGATACATAGTTTAATTCATACAGATGCTTGGAAATTTGAGAGGGAAATTAAGGAGAAATGGATAAAACTCATTCAAGACACTAATTATTTTCTTCTTTTCCTTGATGGAAAGACTGATGGTGGGAAGAATATAGCACCCCTGGTTTATAGTATATAAACAATTCATTTTTATTTTTATGACTAAAAATAAAGGGTAGAAATTTTGGAGATTTTGGAGAACATATAATGTTTTTTTTCTTTCTTATAGGGTCATGGTTTGGGAAAACCAAGCAATTCCTCCATTAAACCATCTATAATGAATCATGGGGAAAATGGATGGTTGAAGGGTTGCACATGGTCCATCATTAAGGTAGTGGCTAACACATGTATTTCCTAACTGTGAGACTAAACCAATATTGGGTCAAAACCACCTCCTTAAAATGTTTATCAAGAAAGGATATGATTTTTAATTCTTCATTTCTCCTCCTTTGTGTCCCTCTCTCGGGTTTTTTATTCTACAGAGGCTAATAAAGGCTTTTATATTTATTTGGAGCCTATATGAAGTCTTTCATTGGTGATTAGAAGATGATTTCTCATGGTAATTCTTCATTTATCATTTTTCGTAATTTTTTCTTTGATATACTTCCCTCTTCATCTTGATTGATGATATATAAAATCAAGGTGGGTACATATATGGTTTGTTATTGAAAATATGATTATATTTTGTCTCGATGATGATAGGTGACGACAGATAAAGTGGATTTGTGGATCTTCAACCATGTCTTGTGATATTTTTTCTTCTTTTTATCATTTTCACCAAAACACTTGAGGTATATGTCTTCACTATAGACACCTCTTAAAATAATTGTATGTCATTGTTTCAAATTGAATTATTTGAGGGATATTGTTGTGGAATATTGGTTCAATTCATTATATAAATCCTATTCATTGACGATTTATAGTTTTTCATGAAATTGTTGAATTTCAGTTAATTGTTATGAAATTTGATTTAGTTTCTTCATTTTTAAATGGTAAATTTAAAATTTGTATTTTCTAGATTTTTGAAATCTCTTGTTGGAGAATCTGTTGAATTAAATTATTGTTTTTTTTTATACGGTAGTTCTTTCTGGTGTTGGAATAGATTTTGGGTATTATTGGAAAGGGTCTTCATATTGAATTTATGAGGCATGGTTGAAATAAGAACATATACTCGGTGCCAATGGTGTAATGGAATATGGGAAATAATTACCTTGTGGTAATATTATAGATTGATTAGAGACCTCCCATGAGTATGGAACCGTCATAACGAAGCATGCAATATTGGCATTGTGGATTTGTGAAATGGAATGGTATTGGAAAATGGATGTTCTAAAATTTATATTAATGCATTGTTTGGTTATATTTTTGAATTTTTTTATATATAATTGGTTGATATAGATATTTTTTAGTCGTAGTTATAAACCATATTTGATGTTGTTATAAATTAGTTTTATATACTATTAGAAATGTTTTCATATAAATTGTTTTTTTACAAAATTTGTTAACTCTTCTGTACTAGTGTCATGAGTAAGAACTTTATTATAGAAAACCTGCTGAGTTTTATTACCAACACCTAACATAGAACTTTGGTTCATGTGAAAATTTCATCTACTAGGACGTGGGAAAAGGAAAAGTATCTCACATCTTTAGAACTTCTTCATGATACGTGGAATGTTTTTCTAATGTGGATCATAATGCATTTAGAGATTGGAGTCTAGGGTTTATCATGGAAATTTATTAGTTTTATTATCATCTTCTGTATTCTATTATGGTATTCTATTATGGTTCTTGGTTTTTAGTTTTATATTTATAAATAAAATGTTGGGATTAATTTTGTGGTTATCATAAATCATTTAGTAGTTTTATTATTTCACATTGTATGGTTATTTGGTTTATTCATAAAAGGAAAAATCACCCAACACGTTTTGAATCCCTTCATCATGTATTTCTATCCATTGTCCCCTTGTGGATGTAATTTAAGGCCAAGTTGCATTTTCACACCTTCTCAAGCCAACTAAGAGAAGGTGGTGTTACATATTCCATGGTTTATATCAATATTAAAGCATTTATTATATCAATTTATGTTATCCTACATAGAGAATAATTTCAAGATGTGAATTGAATGGAAGATTTCACGAGGAAACTAAATTTTCCATTAATTTTTTATAAAAAAATTCAAATCCATTAACTTTAAAATAACATTGAAATATAATAAATTAATGATCAAGGAAAATATGGACATTATGTCAAAAAATTCATTTCATGAAATACTTGTTAAACCCAATAATCTATTAATATTTTTAGTAAAATCTAAAGGGGAATTGTTTGGAAAATACATGTAGATTTCATTCATTTTTTAATAGTAATTTGTTAAAAAAGAATATAATAAATCAACATGATTTTGTTAAAAAATATTAGTTATTTATACATAACATGGATTCTGATATAAAAATGATGTCGGAACGAAGAGTGATAGAAAGGAATTTTTTAATTAAATTATTATTTTGAAATATTGAGTAGATAAATAGATTTAAATTGTGATAAAACATGTATTATTATGGCCAACAATTTCATGAGGTGCGGCAGCACCCCACCTGTCAAATGAAATAGCCCTGCGTCCACGGGACCAGCTGGAGAAATGACCCACCTTAAGGAAGAACGTGTCAGACACAGGCCGACCAAACTGGTCGGACCCATCCAATGGGTCGAGCCTGTCCCGCGGCCCAGCATGCCAGTGAGGGTGGGCCAAACCCCACCAGGTGGGCTGGGTAAATCACCTCTCGGGTAATCGAATTGGTCGGGCCAACCCCGATGGGTTGGACCTAGCGAATCGAGTCGACCCTCAATAAGTCAGATGCATGTGGGGTTGGGTAAACCATACGACCCATTGTGTCAGGCCGTCCTGACCGATTTAGACCAGTCCCATATCCAACCGACACCTGAATAAAGAAACAACTGGAAGTAATGAACTGGATTTCCATTTGAAAATCCATTAATGGATTTGCGACCCATTTTTGGAATCAGTCATTTTGGCATTTTTGGCAGGACCAACTGAGCCAGGGCATACCGAGGTGTGATCACCCCCATTTCATAGAAAGAAGTGTAAATAAATGTCTGTGTGTCTGATCGACACATTGTCCAAGGAATTATGACCTTTTGGCAAGGAGGTCCTTCGGAGAAAATCTACGTGAGTTTTTTCAATGCTTGACTTGCAACCTAGGATTGATCAGACCTAAATCTAATCAAGATCATTTTATAAAAGTGCCCATATCTCACAAACCTGACCTCTGATCGATGCGATGTCTATTAAATTTGGACCCCTATGACAGTGTGGTCTAATGGGTATGGTTTTTTTGGGACCTCTTACGGGTTGAAATATGATTTATGTCTTGAGGTACATAGTATCTGATGATCTGGCACGCTTTGCGCTGGAATCTAGTGGCTGGTAGTGATAGGATGAAGAAGTGCGACCAATATGCATTAGTGTTAGAAACACCAATGTTGGATGATTTATCTGTATAACTAATCATCCCCACCTCTACAATAGTGACCAATACAGGTCAAAACCAGTGACCAATATGGGCCATCACCAGCGAATAATACACGTCAGCACCGGTGACCAAGACGAGTTTTCACCAGTTACAAATACGGGTCATCATGTAGCGACCAAGAATGGTTAACATCAAGTGACTAATATGGGTCATCATATAGTGGCCTATACAGGTTAGTAATAGAGTTACTATAGAATGGATGATCTGGTTTTATGACCAGTCTTCTCTATCCCAGTAACTTTGATGTTATACCGTTAATGTGTGCTATCTCTTTTTTCCCTATGATTAATGATTTAGATTATTCTTTTTATATTAATATTTTGATATTTCAGGTGATATTTTCCATTTTCAATTACATAGAGACCATCGTGGGACTTAGGGTATCCTTTTATGTTGTTATTTTCACCCCTGCATGGGCTCCACCGATGAGTGTGTGGCAGGTGCAAACTACTCACACTATAAAATGACATAGGAGGTTCGAGAATTGGTAGATCTTGGTGAGATGGGACCTACCAATATCATCTTTATAGACTTCCAACATATATCTACTACCCTCCAAGTAGAGATCTAGGGGAAATGAATCATCTTTTTTACTTTATTTTCAGTTTTTAGGGGATGTATTTCAACCCTTGTTTTCTATTTATAGTTGTACTTGTGGTTTTACTTTACTCTCTTGGTTATAAAATACATTGGATCATTTTTTACTTATTTTCCCAATTTTGAGTGTGTATATATCTCTATGTAATTCTTTCCCTAATTGAGAAAAGCCTTTTTTTCGTGTGGCTAACCTCTGGCCTATGGAAGGCGGGCTTGGGGTAGTCGCGTCCGGGCCCCGTGGGACAGGGCATGACAAAGTGTTATCAAAGGGTGGCTGGTTCTAATAGAATAACTAATAGTTTAATTTTAATGAGTTAATGGTGTAAGGTGGCCTGAGTTTGGTTTTCAATATAGGGATCCTAGTGTGAGTGTGTCGACTGAAATATCCATACACTAGGGCCATCAATTCTGTTTTCCATCTCAGTATATGAAATCACTGGTTGCTACTTTTTTGAAATGTTATCTTGATCTTTTTTGAGTCAGCTAACTTGGTTTAACTTCTTGATCATGGTGAATCTATTTGTTATATGATTCCTCAACACAGACAACCATCAATGATTCTGATTAGATATCATTATTGTGGTCCACCGAGCGATGAATCATCAGTACGTGGACACTCATTGTGATGGAACGTTTGAGTGGTGTACCAACAGCACCACCACCCATTGAGAAGAAAATGAAACCAATGGATCATTCATGCTAGCAGAGTGCATTTCATGAGTACCATAGTAAGATTCCTTTGAGGATTCGAGGCAATATAGACTCCTAGGTAGTAGAGGACTGTCTTGAGGTGATTTTTTGGACTTTCTCTTAGTAGAGGCACCTACTGAGAAAATGGTGATTTTGGATACTAGCCTTAATCAGGATTCAATGGGATCTTAGTGGAGCTCAATAGTCAAAACTAATGTTAAATTGAACATCACCTTGATATACATTGAGAGCATTTTCGTGGTGGAGTTTGTGCTACTGACACTACACACTGTGTGTATTTTGGAGATGATGCATTTGCAGTAGGGTAGCCAGACTATGGCACAATACTCGAAGAGATTTTCTAACCTCTCTCGATACTCCACCATCATGGTACGAGACCCTTAAATCATGGAACATTCCTTTCATCAGGGCTACAACAAGAGATCATAGATGTCATTACTTCTCTCATCATCCTAATGTTGGTTGTGGTGCATGAAAGAGGTTTGTTGATGGATAGATTCTTTTCCGAGCAAGAACTAGCAACGCGAGACCCTACCAGACGAAAATAAGTAGATTCATTTATAGACCGATCTAGATAGATGATGTAGAAGCCCAAGAAGGATAGAACTTTTTAAGGGAGACCTGGAGATGCAGGGTTAGAGCTGTGATGATCAAGAGGCCGAGGGAGCCACCATTGAGGCATGATCGTTTTTCATTTGGGGGATAGGGCCACCGAGCTCATGACTGTATGAGTCTCCTTTAATATTATCAATGGAGGGTGGAGGGTCCACTGAGGATGTGGAAACGGTAGGGGCATGCGAGTTATCAAGGAATCAAATAAGGTATGGGACTGGGATGAGTTGTGGGAGGTGGTCAGGGTCACCAAGAACTACCACCACCACCCTTAGGCGGTCAACCATGAGCTCTGGGATTATGTGGATGGTGTCAAGCCCAAATACAAGTAGTATAGGATCACGATCCTAACATCCCTAAGATGATACATGATAATATCTAAGTCATTTCTACTTTTGAATCATTTCTTATTGACATATGTGCTAGACATTATTTCAATGCTGAAGACTTAGTTTGAGACTCTGAGATTCTGACTAAGTTTTAGATTGAAATTTTCATTTGGATACTCCCATGGGAGGCGATTGAAAGTCACATACGGGTTTCGACAATGACATATTTCTATCAAAAGAGTTTATTTTAGATGTGACCTTCTATTTGCGGCATGGAATCCCTATGAATTCATTATAGAAAATGACTAGTAATCAATAGTTCACACAAAAATTGATTTCATCATATGAATAGTGCCATGTATGCACAACGATGGAGTCTAGTTTTCTATTGTTGATGAGAAGGTAAATAGAGGAGCATGGGATGGACTTGCGCTCAATAGGATGCAACAGATTATATATCAACTAGCTTGCACGAACTTCGACGGAGTGGGTGAGGGGAGTAAATAGTTCCCAACAGTGGTGGATGATTATGAGGACATCTTTCTAGAAGATTTCCTATGAAAAACTCCTCGTAGATAGGTATTCTTCTGCATTTACCTGAACCCAGGAACAGCTTCGATATCTACACCATCATATCATATGTCCACTGTAGAGCTTTGGGAGCTAAGGGAACAGATAGAGGACTTATAGAGGAAGAGATTTTGAAGGCCCATGGATTCTCCATGAAAATCCCCAATGATGTTTTCCATGAAGGCATACAAAAGTTTGAGGCTATAAATGGACTTATGTAGCCGAAACTAGGTGACCATGAAGAGCATGTATCCTCTGATGAAGATTAACGATATGTTTTATCAGATGAAAGTAGAGAAGTGGTTATTGAATATAGTCCTTATATCAGGAAGTCACTAGCTTCATGTGTGGGATGAGGACATCCCAAAGACGACCTTGAGATGTCAATATGTACATTATGAATACCTAATGAATTGGTTTGGTGTGACAAATGCGACTGTAGTGTTCATGTGTATCATAAACAATATCTTCAAGATCTGCTTAGACCGGTCTGTAGTGGTCTTCATAAATGACATATTAGTGTACTTAGTGTCCGTGGAAGATCCTGTTGTACACATGAGGATACTTCTAGACACACTTCATGCATGGAATTTATACGAGAATCACTTGAATTGTATGTACTGGATACAAAATGTCCATTTTTAGGGCACGTCATCTCTGGGGAAAGAGTATCAGTGGATCAGGTGATGATTAAGGAAGTACATTCTTGGGATCCACCCTAGAGTATTAATGAGGTGCATAGATTCCTTGGATTAGCAGGCTACTATCAGTGGTTCATACCTGATTTTTCCAAATTAGTTGAACCTATGAATGCCTTGAAAAAGAAGTGTAAACCATTTCTATGGTTAGAAACATGCCAGTCGAGCCTTCAATAGCTGAGGTAGAGCTTGACCAGTGCACCCATCCTCTGGTTGCCGGAGGAGGGCACTGACTCCATGGATTACTGTGATAAATAAGATAATGGACTTAGTTGTGTTCGGATGCAGGGAGATGCATTGATTTATTTATGGATCATGATAACTGATGCCTCATGAGAATAATTTTGACACTCATGACATATAGTTGGAAGCACTATTCTTCGCACTTATGATGTGGCAACACTACTTGATGGGTGAGTGGTTCATTGTTTTTTCAGTCCACAACTGTCTTTGATATATCTCCACACCAAAATATTTGAATATGAGACAACGACAGCAGATATATTTCCTCCAAGACTATGACATTGAGATTTTCAGTACTTCAAGGAAGGGGAACATAGTGGTAGATGCAATTAACTGGATATTGTGTTCGCAGCTTCTGAATGAGGCTTCTGAGGCGTTAACCTTGCATCAAATATCCTACGTGGATACGAATGAGATATTCTACCTTTGGTTTATGGTTGTGTCTCCTACACTCCTTCAGCGTGTTTGGGAGGCACTACTAAGAGACAAAAGCTGTGAGACTTCATGTGCTCAGATATCCACATGCCATTCACCCAATAGATATTCTAAAAGTGGGGAGAATGATATCATTTTAAAAGGATGTATATTTTTACTAGTGGGGATATGAGAGGATGTGTTGAGGGAGCTCCATAAATCCTTTTTGGAATTTGATCCATTCATGGAGAAGATGTATCAAGAACTCTGGTTTCAGTACTGGTGTATAGGGATGAAGAATGCCTTAGCAGATTTTGTTTCGAGATTCCTAACATGCCAAAAATTAAAGGTCGATCAACAGGTACCATCAATATTGACCCAACCCCTCGAGATATGAGAGTGGAAATGGGAAGATATATTGATGGACTTCGTGAAGGGGTTAAAACTTATGTTTGGAAAACGTGATACCTTCTCGATGATTGTGGACCAAATCAATAATTTGTCCCACTTATTTGCTATATGAGAGATGGAGTTTGTAGAGAGTGTGTGATATCTCTACATTGAGGAGATCGTGCAATTTCACGGGGTACCTTTGACGATAGTCTAGAACCATGACACATGATTCACATCCTGGTTGTGGAAAGGATGGAAGGAGGCTGTTGGGGCTAATCTTTGCTTGAGCACAACATTTCACCCACAAGCAGATGGTTAGTTATAGTGGACCATCAAGACAATGGAGGATAATAATCATGCATGTGTCCATGATTTTTATTGCAGTTAGGAGGACCACATACCCTTGGTTGAGGTCATGTACATTAACATCTATCACTCTACCATTGGTATAGACCCTTTTGAAGTGTTGTAAAGATTACCATGCAGATTGCCCTTGTGCTGGACAGATCTAGGAGAACCAGTGCACATGGGCCCTGATATGGTATAAGATACAACTGAGATTTTGTAGGTCACATGAGAGTGGGTGAAGACTGCACAGAGCCGAAAAATGTCATATTTTGATAGGCGATAAAGAGAACTGGAGTTACCAGAGGAGGAAAATGTATTCTCGTGTGTCTCCACTTGACTGGGACTAAAGAGATTTGATTGGGGTGAAAAACTCTCACCACACATTATCAGACTATTCCTGATACTTCGGAGGACTGGAAAGGTGGAATACAGCTAGGCACTACCACATCATTTGAAGATGGGGAACAACGTATTCCACGTATACTAGGTGACTATATACGTTCAAGACCCATCTCACGTCATCCACCATGTCAAGCTATATATTGACGACATGGAGACTTTTGCGGAGTACCTGGTGAAGATAGAGGATCGACATGAGAGGATCCTTCATGGGTAGTTGATATATTTGTTGCATGTTCTGTGGCAGCATGGGAATCTCTAGGAGAGAACATATGAGTTAGAGGATCATAGGCCTACCTAATAACCTTATTTGATTTTGTACACCAGTTCAGATTTCGGGGACGTAAATCCCCAAGGTGGGGAGAATATAAATACCAAAAAATTACATATAATGTTTTTTAATTCATTTGGATTATTATGAGTTGGTGAAAATTAACACCAACTGATTCTGAGGCCGAGTTTTCCCAGATTGATTTTTTTAACCTTTTATGATACGTTATGAAAACGTGCGGTCGATGTTTTCAATCGTTTGAACTAGTGCTCAGATAATAAATTTGGAGCCACTGTTGAATCCCCCGACCTGGGATTCACTTAAGAGAGGTTTCTAGTCGACCATATATGATCTGGAAAAAGGTTGGTTTTTTTGGTTCTTTTAATGAAAAGTATAGCAAAATTTTATTTTTTTCTTTCTTTCAAATGGAGAGCGATAGTTGTTGGACCAGTGGCTTTTCAATCAAATTATTGGCTCTACTCATCGATTGTGTAACTATACCAATTTGAATTAAAATAGGTTAATTAATTCATTTAATAAAACAAATTAATTCCTCAACAAGTTACTCACCTTTAATCCTCCAATATATTAGATATCAGGGTGAGGTTTTGGAACGACATATTCAAAAGAGGAAACTCTGGAAATTCCAGGTGGAAACACGCACTTAGAGGACAAGACCAGATTCAGTGAGCAGTTATGAGAACCTCTGAATCACAAACTGGTGAAAATGACGAAGGAGGTTCCATCGATCATTGTTAGTGGAAATCTCATTGAGGTAGGAGTTCTATTAAAAATTGAGTTTATTTAATCATTATTGTTAGATAAATATTCTACATGTTGTTATCATGTAAATGCGGAGGGTACAAGTCTAACAAACGAGGCCCAGACCCTCTACATCTTTGTTCATGTTGCGTTATTCAAGAATTGTTTTCCAAAAAAATTATTGAAATGCGAAAGGGCATGTCACACTATGAAGATGGAATGCCAAGAGGCTCGTAGGCACATACAGAACCTAAAACTGACCATTGGTGCACGTTTGGTTGCCCATGGAAAGAACTTCTGGCACGCCATGCCGGTGGCGGCTAATGGAGGCCCACGACATCCATACATGGGTGGTGGTAAGGTGGTGCGCCGTTGTGCGCTGCGGTGGCAATAGGTGGCCGCTTGGGAGAAGGGGGGTGCTCATAGCCTCTGATGGTGGCTGCAACTGCAGTTGGAGTGGGCGGCATGGCCCCATGCCATGCCGCATCAGGTGAAGAACGAACGACCAAATGGCCGACCATATCACTCGTTGGGGTTGCACCCCACTGGCCAGATGAAATGGCCCTACATCCATGGGTCAAGCTGGGGAAACATTCCTCCTTCATGCAGACCGGGCCAGACAAAGTCCATCCTAACGGACCAGACTCGCTTCCCAATGGGCCAGCCCATGTGGGCCAAGCCCCAGCTGGCGGGTCGGGCCAACTGCGGTCTGGGTCTGTGAACTAGCCAGCCAGGCCGATGCTGATATAATAGACACAGTGAACCAGGCTGACCCTTAACAGGCTAGACCTAGGCATGTTCGCTTAGACCCCAAGACCCATTGCGTAGGGCCATCCTGAACGAGTCGGGCCAGAACTAGACCCAATAAGCACCATAAAAAGACAACATTAACTAACAAATAGGGAGTTTGTTTGACACACCTTTTTTGGAGTTGGGACCCCTTTTGGGAAGTGGTCCCTTTGGAATTTTCTTGCAAGCCTGTCCGAGCTGGGCCGGACCGAGGTGTGATCACCCCCGTTCCACATAAAGCTGTGAGAATAACATATTGGATGTACGATAGATTCCCTGTCTATAGATTAAGGAGCTTGGATAAAAGGTTGTCCTTTAGAGACACTCTATGTGAGTTTTGACATAGTTCGATGTGTGACCTTGGTTGGATCAGACTTTAATCCAACCGGTTCCTTTTCACAAATGTATCCCTATCTCACAGAACGGGCATCAGATGGACGTGTCGTCTGCCAAATTTGGACCCCTATGACATGGCAGTTCCTTGGTTATGATTTTTTAGGGTCCTCATACCAGTTGAAATATAAATGATAGCTTGAGGAGTAGAGTCTTTCGGAGATCAAGCATGCTTCGTACAAGAATCCATTGTTTTCCTCTACCATTAAGAAGAAGAGTGACCAATATGGGTCAGCATTAGAAACTCTAGAGTTGGATGATCTAGAAGTAAGACTAATAATATCAACCTCCATACCAGCGACCAATACGAGTAAGCAGTATTGACCAATGCCCGTTAGCAGCAACAACAAAAGTAGGTCAGTCCAGCTACTAATAAAGGTTAACACCTGCGACCAATATCGATCGTTATTTAGCGACCAATATTGGACAAAATCTAGAGACCAATATAGGTAAGAATATAGTGACCTATACTGGTTAGTATTTGAGTTACTATAGATTGGATGATATTTATTTACCACTAGACAAACAAATCCTAGTAACTATGAAGTTATACCATTATAGTGTGCTATCTCTTTAGAATTGTTCTTCATGATTTAGATCATTCGTGCGATATTAACTTTGTGGTATTTTTTGTGATTTTTTACTTATAGGATTAATGAGCGGCCTTTAGGGGTCTCATGTCCCCTACTGAGTTTTTATACTCAATCCTGCATTGGCTCCACCCACACATGTGTGTTTGGTGTATAATATTGACGCTCTGAGGCAGAATTTGGAGGTTTGGGACATGGTGGAGTGTGGTGTGACAAGATCAGTCGATATCTTCTTATTCAACATTAGACTTACAGATACTACCATGAAGGAAGAGCTTGAGGGAAATTTCATCAGCTATTTACTTTATTTGAGTTTCTGTGTCTTTTATTCTGACCCACTGTTTTCATTTTAAAGTTGTACTTGTGGTTGTACTATACTATTGTGGTTATACCTTACATATGTTGGTTGTCTACTTCTGTTTCACTTTTGAGTGTGCATAAATCCCTAATCAAGGAATTACCTACTCGGAAAAAGCCTTCAGGTGATTTTCACAAACCCCTGGCCTATGAATGGTGGGCTTGGGGTAGTCATGTTCGGGTTATGTGGGAATGGTTGTGACAAGAAGAGAGATTATAAATCCATTACCTTATATGTAGAAATCCATCATACATGTTCATTCCTTCTATATAATAAATATAAAGGTGTTATACATATATTTTATATTAATAATTATATTTTTTTAGATTTTTTATATTTAGTTTTATCATTTATTAACATTTTATTGTCAATTCCTTGTATAAATCATATTTTGGGAAACCAATTTACTTTTCATATATGATTTTATTTTTTTGGTCCTGTCATAATGATCATGGTCCCATCATATCCAGATTAATATCTTGGATACATTTATTATATTTAAACAGAAATTATACATTTGATACATTTTATGACATTTTTCTCTGAAAATTCACGAATGTTATGATCATGGAGATGGTATGTCATATATATGCACGACTTACATATAAATTTTACAATGATTATTATTTAAAGGTTGTAAGTAATAATTTACAATTATAGAATTATAATAATATAATTAAAAAAATATTACATGACGAATTTTTTTTATATATTCCATCCATGTGCTTTTTTGATAAATATGTTATCACAATGCTTCTTGACCGTGGTATTCAAGATGTACATGAACAATTTTATCATATTTTATTGAGTGAAATGGTAATAAATAAAATAATATTATAACATTTATTAATTAATAATATTCCAGGATTACCATAATAAAATCAATAATATCAATTGTATTCATTAAATATATATACATAATATATCATTTAAAGCAATAGTGAAGAATTAATAACATCACTTCACGGTGCAGTAGTCCTATATAGAAATGATTGGTGTTATTATATCCCCTACTGAATGGAAATTATAATGGTATATATAATATAATGACTAAAAATGTATAATAATATTATAAATTTGACATATATAATTTGTATACATTGTAATACCCAACAATGGGAGGGATTAATAAAAAACTTAATAGCATCAGTTTGTGAGGTAGTACTCTACTGTACACCAGAATAATGTTTTTACAGTCTATTTGATGGATGTGGAGATTGTTGTATGTAATTAACATATCATAAAACCATATCAGTATATAGAAAACATTTTTATTATTATATGATAATGGTTTAAGAAAAATGAAAGGAGGTGGAGGATGAAATAAAAAAACGCTCATTGAATAACATTTTAATCTTCTTTGGTTATCATTCATAGGTTTGCACAAAAATCTTTTCAAGGGTGGATTCTTTCCTAATTTATGGATTGGAGAATGGATGGAGGGATGTTTAAATGTGAATTGGGAAGAAATTTTATATATAATAATATAGTTATGTTGTGATTATTAGATGTGAGGGGTGGCCTTTTAAAAGATACCTGAATGGAAGGATTGTAATTATAGGAAAAGAAAAACATTTACCCACATTCATTTCATTACAAAAGTCTAAAAATAATGTATTATCAGGAATTATACATTATAAACTCAATATATATTCATAAAATATATTTTATAAAATTTTATTGTCAAATAACCCTTATCATTTTAGTTTAACTCTTGTAATACCATTAATTATTTAACAACATTAAATTATTATTTTTTGTTTTCACTATTCATTATAAGAAAAAATTATGTTGCACATATTAGATAATAAAAAAAATTATGATTTCAAAGTTGGAATCCACTAATCAAAATTAAATTAATTGAATTTTGAAAATATAATTTAAAATTAATCTCATAGAATTGATGAGAAAATAGGTTTTCAAAGAAAACATGGCCAAAAGTTAACAATGTTTTTATATCAAAATTGAATATGAAAATCATTAGAATTGTAGAAATTGGACTAATTGGATTAAATTTGATCAAATTGAAATTTAAAAATATTTTTAAATATAAATTATATTTATAAATAATTTAAATGGGAATCCAATTTTTAATTTATTTTTAGTAATTTTCAATATTTATAAAAAATTTTATATTTTTAGGGAATTGTACAAAATATATGAGAATATATTTACATGATTATTTCAATAATTAATGTTTTCAATGACATATATTATATAATGTATCAATTTTTATATAAAAGTGAGTGAAAAAGAAATAATTATTTTTTTTGTAAAAATTTTGTTTAAAATGATAAAATTGTATTTGATCCATTCTATTCTATTGAAAAAAAATATCAATTTTAAACATAATATTGAAAATATAATATATAAATATATTTTGTATGATTAAAAAAAGATATTTTCTTAATTATTAGTGTAAAATATTATTGTGCGCATAAATATAGTTCTTCTGTAAAAGATTTTATCTAATTTAAAATAGTGACCAGTTTCATTTTTAATTTATTTTTTAAAAAAATCATTTAATATGAACGTTTGAGCCATATATTTTCATTTTTATGTATTCTCAATCAGTCCCACAATTCAAATATCTTGGTGGGAATATTAATATTAAATAATAATAATTTGTTATTATATATTGTTTGTTTAAACTCTATGTTTCATGGAACACAGACTAAATCAGTATATCATTTCATAAAAGAACAAAATATGGTTTCATGCAACAGAAAATATGTAAAAGATTGAATTTTTTTTAAAACTATTTCACAAATCTCAAGGTGTTTCATTCTACCCTATTTAGGTTTAGTTTCACCATTGAAATTCATCTTAGTAATCAGTGGTTTAACATTTGATAATTCAGTCATAAAAACAGACATCATACAAACTTTTAATAACAAATCCTATTAAAAATGTTAAGGGATATGAGAAATTATCTGAATTAACACGTAATAGGTTTCAAAATAATTGAACATAAGTGTTATGTGATGTTATGGACAGAACATAAAATAGAACCTAATTATAAATGGTCATATAGATTATTTATTACATGAAATTGGGTGATCCAAAGAAGAAAAAAAATTAAAACCCACAAACCAAATATTCCGAAAAAGGTCACTAAACTATGTAATTAATGAAATTAGGAATCCATTTTATTTCAAGATCATTTTCCTAATGTAGGGGAATTATATTTCCAGCTAGACTACAAACATTTAAAAATATTCATACTTGATATCATTATATTTCATATGAATAATTTTATCCAATGGTTATAATGTGATTAATTTATACATCATATTTATACTATGATATTATTTTTTTTCCTGATTTAATCATAAAATAAAATCCATAATAGAGTAATAAGTCATTCCTACTATCTCCACTCAAGTAAAAGACAACTTTGGTTGTCAAATATGGAAAAATATTCATAAGGTTAAGTATTACATTAATCTATTTAACCATATCTAATGTTCAACATAATCCATTACATAAATGATTAACATTATGGATCCTCCAAAATTATAAATTTATAAATAAATTCACCAATTTTTAGAAACTCCAAATTAATCCTCTAAATATCAGTATGTATCTTTTATTGTACATCTTCCAAATATGTGAATACGAGGGTAATAAATTATCCTAATGCATAGTTATAATATAAATTATTATTAAACAATAATGAAATCATAAATTATTCCCCATTAACTAAATAAAACCATTTAATATATATTATTTTCCATATATTTAATAATATTTTAAAATCCAATAATGATAAAATGAATAACATTATAAGAAAATCCTTTAATAGTTATAAGGTCTTCTATATAATTATAATTACATTATCCATATTAATAACTAATTTATAAAAAAGCACTGTCTTATTATGCTTAGGAACTTATTATGGGTTCTCATACCTTATTCTCATGTTTTGAAAAAAAATCACCTTCCCATTAAATAAATTTTCTAGGTAATTTGTACTATTTAACATATTCTTTCATATCCATATTAAAAAATTATACAAAAAAATCCACATATATTTCCATGTGCATTTAAAATAATTCATGAATTAAAATACATATTCAATTAAATCAACCAATATCATTCATAATATAATAAGTAAGTTCTTCACCTTATTCCCAAATACTTATTTCTATTCACATGTCATTTTCATCATTAACATCATCATCAATATAATTGTTACTCGCATAACTGTATTTATTATTTTCAAGATAATTCCATGAAGCATATTGATTGGAATTGTTCACATACATTACACATTTTAAACATTAAACAATCAATAATACTATTGGGAGATAATTTTTTCATTCATTTTTTTCCAACCATTTTATTTTTCCTTTACAGTTACTTGATTTATTTCCTTCTTTACAGCACCGAAAACATCCACTACCCCTCAAAGATATTTCGTTGAGTACCAAAATCCCTCATTATCAGCGTATGAGAAACCAATTTTTTTTTCATGTTATCCACTACACAAACACTAAATAAAATTTATAATTTTATTATTTTTTGATTCAATGTGATGAATATCGTGCATTTTGTTAACCATGTTCCATGATAACTGATTCAACGTAATCAAAATATCCATCACACTAGTCAACATCCCTTTTGGTATATTATCAAAAAATTCCATCAAATTCATTGTTATCACATTTCACTCTAGATACCTGAATTGAAAAAAACTACAATTCACAGTGTGATCAATACTAGTCATAATGAATATCTAAATAATATTGGAAAAATCAAATTTAGGATGTCTTTGTCATGAAACCTTATTGTTAATCTATGATAATATAGGTTTATAGTTGTAAATTAATATTAATCGTCGATTTAAATCCATAATAATGGTTTAAAAAGTGTGTTAATTTCCATATGAAAAAGTCAAGTAGAGGCGATCCATGTGTGTAACAATCCCATATAGAAGTTAGATATGTAGAGATGAAGAAAATATCAATGTATCCTTTTTAGAGTTATTACCACAAGGTACTTATTTTCTAGATCCACACCCACAATTACTATATAGATAGGGATGTAATTTTTTTGAAATAACATGATTTATCATTTACCAACAACACATGACATTATCATAAACATTGATAAATCAATAGACTTATCCTTAGATACAACACTTAATATATACCAATTAATATATATTGGAATCTAACTAATGATTCCAAATCCAAATATCTATTGGATAATTAAACCATTCCTCTGAAATAAATTACTATGACCCATATTTTCATAATTTCATATTACAATATTTTAGATGAATATTTAACACATTATAGAAATACACACTTAAGAAACATAATAAATTAATGTCATTATATACTAGTTACCCAATCTTATAATTTGGTGAATGATTATAAAAGTTTCACATAATGATATTATATTATAAAAATATTTATTAAAATACACTAATTCAAAGTATTTTTGATAATCTGGTGGAAGGAAACATACGAAATAGTGAGATAAAATTATTTGGGATTCTAAAAAATAAAGATACATAAGATAAACTTGATCATAATGGTCCTAGAACATGGTAATAACATATGAAAATTATAAATTGAATGTCAGTGATCCAAATACAATATCAGGGCATAAATATTGGTTCATCTTAAGACATGAATTAAAAAAAATTAATGAACATGAGGAATGGGATAATAAAATTTTCATATGAAATTTAATTATGTAACACAAATATCTATAGAAAAAAATTTCTATAGATGTTACAGATCAATAGAAAGGATATCATAGTTGAATGGGTTCACTTCCCAAACCATCATAGTATCCATGTCTTACTCTGAAGACCTTTATAATATAACAATTCATTTAATAATATCTCAGATGATATAAATACACAATGCATTGGAGGGAGATATAGTTCCCACTAGTCACCTAATGAAAATCATAAATATGTTTACCACAAGATTAGAAAACATTTCTTATATAATAACCCAAGGAATGAAATACTTTCATAAACATTTAATCAGATCAAAACTTATAGAAGATATATGGGATTCATAATCATTTTAACATCTCACGAAATCAGAACACGTGGATAAAGAAGTGGGTTTCATTAAAAAATTACCCCTGTAAAACACATTGAAGATAAATTGGATTTTTTAAATCATGTTTCATAATAAATTTAGGGTAATAACAATAATTCAATCATTTTTATCCCTAATTAAGAATGAATTATATGTATTGATGTAATTTTAGAAAGAAAATGAATTTGAAACATATATCAGTTATATTTTTCATAGACAATATATTGTCATTGATGTTATAATTTTTTTAGATATAATATTATTTGAAAATAAAAATGTAATATTAAGATTTAAAAATCAATGAAAATAATGTTCATGGTGGTGGTAAATTTTATTCAATTCATACACATTAAATCCCTGAATCCTATTACATTTTCGTTCAATGAAAAAAGATCATTGTTTGGAAAATGAAATTATTATTCCTTTAAAATAATTATATAGAATTTAAATAATGGTTTAATTATTTCAAATTAATTATTTAGGGAATTATATAACCATTATTAATAATTTTATTATAAAATAATGCTTTATGAAAAAATGGGTTTATGCACGTAGAGTGATATAAAATAATTTTTTTAAAAAAAAAATTATTTTGAACTCTTCAATATATAAAATGTTGAAAATGGAAGGAAAAAATTAATTTTAATATTATAAACATAAGATAATAATAAAATTGTGTTTATTGAGAGATATATTAGTATAGTTTATAATTGGACGAATAATCATGGTCAATCCCGAAAAATTATGTGATTTTGACATAATACCCTCACCACATTTTAAACATTGAATTTTGTGTCCCATGAAAGAATAAAATGGAATGAATCATATAATATAATGATATGACATAAATTAATTATATTATATGTCATTGGGGAAGTATATACACATTATAAAATATGGTAGGTTCATAATGATACAAATGTCTCATGGAAGGAAAATTGAAACACAAATATCCCTGGCCGATTAGGAAAATTTTGAACAACAAACCACATGAGATTAAATCCAAAAATGTATATGTAAATAAAAAAAATTAGTTGGATAATAATAATAAAATTAATTAAATATAATATTAAACACCAAATAAAATAATTAGGCAATGAATTTGGCATGGTTCTCACATAAGTGATGATTGTGTTAGAAATCGTTTATCAATTTTTTAATATTGGGAATCATATTCTGTAATAAATTATAAAAAAAAGTAATATTTAAATATAATTAATGTAGATCCATAATATAAAATTTGAAAGTGTAGAACATATTTCACACATAATAAATGAGCATGAATTTATATATATCTACAAAAACTAAATGACAAAAATGAAGTCCCTTACCATAAGTCTAGAGTTCCATTATCAAGATTCGAAAATATTCTATAACAAATAAATTTTATATATAAAACAATCAGTGAAATATAATACTATACATTATAATATATATTTCCTACTTATGACTATTTATTCCCCATTTATTTTCGAATCCCGGTTAAAATCACATTTCATGTAATAACTACTTTTTTTTATATTTGGATACTTTATGTTTGAACTTATTGATTTGATATTGTTTCCATCACATATTGAATAATAAAAATGAAATTATTATAATATTTTATATCAATTATAATTTTGAAACCAATAAATAATTTTGGTTTTTGTAAATTATGTATGTTTGGATCTTTGAGATGGTAGGCTATATGTACTCATTGGTAATTTTTTTTATTTTCAGCATTCCTTATGGAATGAAAGTTAGTAATATTTAATAATAATAGAAAAAAATAAAAATAAAATTTATTCCTTTAAATTTCATTATATAGATAATCCATGTGGCACAGTGATTAAAATTGAGTCACATAGCTTCATGAAGGTGGTAGACCACATGCACAAAAATGATGATATCATCTGTTAGTGAGTGAAATGGTAAAATTGAAAATGAACCCTTTTCTTTTAATATTGATAATATTTCATTAATAACATAATTATTTCATTTATATATCACATATTACTTACCATTATATATATATATATATATATTATCTTCCATGTAATTTTTTTTTAAATTACATCACTTTGCGAGGTATTTATCCATTGTACAGGCTCATGATGTTTCTATTTCACCTATAGAATGGAAGGTGAAATTTTTTTAATAGGATATAATGAATAATGATGCATATTAATGTTATAAATATCATATATATACTTCTTATCCATCATCAAACCCAATAGTGAGAGGTGGAAATGGAAAAATGAATAACTTCAGTTCATTAGGTGGTAGTCCACATTACACATGAATGCAGATTTCATAATGAATTTGATGAAAGTGGAAATATTTGTAGGACATGGGCATAAAATAACCCCCACCCCACACATATATATAGAAGATAATGAGTATATTATCTTAGAATGTATTAATAATAATTGAATATGGTTTATGATGAAAAAAAAATAAAAATGTTTTTTGATGATCATTAACACTTATTTAGGTATCCTCCTTAGGATTGAAATACCTTTCTTCCAAGTTTTCGTTTATGACTAAATTAAGTATTCTATGATGAGACTATTTATTTTTGGAAGTATTATTGGGAGATATTAAATGAAAAAGGGTTTAATGTCTGAAGAATAGATGATAGGAGGTTGTCTTTTATAAGAGAGGGGAATGGTAATCCTGTAATCTGATAAAATGAAAAAGGAGTTTCCATGTTCATCACATGAAAAAAATTAAAAAACTGGTGTATTATCAATCCTTAGACATTATAGTGATAATACATGGGCGTAAAATATATTTTATAAATGTTTTATTGTAATTATAATACTTATCATTATAGATCAACTATGGGGAAAACCATTTATACCTTAAACATAGAAATTAAATTTTACTAATTTGTAATATTATTTGTTGTAAAAAATTAATTTGAACATTTTATATAATACATATAATTAATATTCAAATTTTACAATCTAATTTTTCAAATTCAATTTATAGAAATGGAAAATTTTAATTTAAATTAATCTCATAGACACTATGATAAAGGGAGTTTTCATAAAATAAAAAGTTCAAAGGTTTATATGCTTTTCATGAAACAAATTCAATATGAAAATAATTATGATTAAAAAAATTTAAATAATAGGAATATAAATGATCAATTATCAACTAAAACAATATAAATATAACTTCATTTTATAAATATTTTAAACACAAATTCAATTTTCAATAATAATGAAATGTTTTTCAATATTTATCGATAAATTAATCATTTCAATTAATAATGAATAATAAAACCTCATAAAACTTTGAAATGATTATTTAAAAAATAAAATTTATTTTAATAATTAGTTAAAATGTTTTCAAAATCATTTTGAAAATATCTGAATAAAAATAGTATAATATACTTTTAAAAAAGATTAGTTTATAAGAATAAAAGTATATTTATTCTTATATATTGGATATAAAATATATAATATAGATTCAATATGTTACATCTAATATATAAAATATGAATTTTATTTAAATCATCCAACAAAATCTATTTTCTTAGTTTCATTATGTAAAACATATTTGTGTCCATAAAAATAGTTTTTCAAAAAAGGATATCGTTTATTTTCAGATAGTTTTTATATTAATTCTAAATTAATTTGGTTGAAAATAATTAATTTTATATACATGTGTAAAACATATATTTTAAAATTTTATTTAACCTTATTATTACCCTCTATTGAAATTGATATATCATATATTCCAGGTAAATTAATAATATTTTAATAGTATGTCGTGATTATTTTGAACACGGTGTTGCATAGTATGAAGACTAAACTATGTATTGGGTGTAAATAAAAATAAACATGGGGTTTTATGTTATAGAAAATATTGAAAAGGATATATTTATTTCAATACATTTTTCTGAAAAACCACAGGATGTTACACCGTCTTATATCAATGTGTTATCCATGATGTAAAAATGTAGTACAACTATTAGATAATTATATATGTGTGTGTCTGTGTGTGTGTGAGTATATGGTGATATAACACAAGAAGTATTGTCAAAGTAATTACTCATATATAATTTATGTATAATTTTTTCCTTCATCAAATCTATCATTTTATTTAATTCTATATGTAGGTATATAGTGTCCTTGTGAGTGGATACATAGGCTTCCATTCTAACAATAGGTTTCTTGGCCTCGAATCCACACTCTAGACACATTGACTATATTACCTTATGTCCAAACCCAATACTTACAATGGGTCCAATTGAAACTCATACTAGAGGATAAACCACCTTTGATGCCCCTTTGTAATGAGGAAACCCATCTGGACATTCCAGGATGGTGAATGGTTGGTTTTCTATAATGACCATCTCGCATCTATAGGCCTAGGTCTAGTGATAAATGTTTATAAGGAACTTAATAAAATTGGAGGAATTTTCCTAATTTATCGAGACACAAGAATCTAACCATTAATATGAAACAATGAAGGTGAATAATAAAAAATGGATGTATCATCAAAATAAAGATGATCCAAGAAGATGCTCTAGAAACTACATCTAGAGTCTAACAGAATAAAACAAAATTGAAAATTGAATTTTTTTCCCAACCCGAAATGAATTCCCAACATGAAAATAACTATAATAAAGTAAAAATGAGAGTGTCTCACTCAAAATCGCCAATCCTATCCACCGTACATGGTCAATTCACCTGAGTATATTTTTGATCCAATGAAATAACAATAAATCTATAAATAATTTATATAATACATGACATGTATGTGAAAATACATTAAATGTTTGAGTAGAAATATACATAGAAGGATGCTATAGAAACTAACAGGGGAGAAATTTAATTTATTATTGAAATATTTAGATCAACCCAAATATAAAGAGAAATGAATCCCAAAAAAATTATACTGTTAATTAAAACCCATACTAGGGGGAAATTGGATCATAATATCACTACTCAGCCTACATAAGTTAGTATTCCAACATATCCATATGGTTGCTCCCCAATTATATAATTCTCATATATCTATTGAGGGAAATTTGTCAAGGACCCACACCATTCCATTATTATTCATATTCAAGTGGGAAAATATCTTGTAGTGTACCCATGCACTATTGTGTTGGGGGATCCACTAAGTCAGAAGATGTCCCATGGCCTAGTCTACTAGGGGTTCCACTTATATGGTATATGACCCATTCCTATGTCTTTTAGGGGGCTCCACTCTATAGGTAGAGGAGCCACACCCATGTTCTTTAGGGGTGAAACTATGTATGAAGAAGAATCACACCCTAGTATGTGAGGGAATCCACTCAGTAGCTAGGGGACCTACACCCTATTACAATATATTTTTTCAATTGAGTTGGGAGGGGATAGCCAACCTATTTCAATTGTGAGTAGGGGATAAAACATATTACAGTTTAATGATTATGGGGGAATGAAACCCTAAGGAAATATGGGGGTTACTAACTATGACCTCTCTATAATGATCTAAACTAATCACTACCACCATCAAACATCATCTCATGAAGTGTAACACTCAAAATATTACATTTCATTTATTATATTACACTATTAATTATATCATCATTCTATAAATGAATTTTTTTTAATGATAGGCTAATAGAGATCCAAAATCATATTCCAAGAAATATAGATACTAAAGGTTGGATTTTATCATTGGGGTACATATCATGAATGGGGTCAATAGGACGTGGTAACTTTCTCCACATTTTGGCCAAGATTTCTATTGGATATGTCTTTTAGGATATGTTACCATTCTCAATGTGTAATAGGTATAAAATGGTGAGACTAAGACACCCTAGGACTTCTTATGTGTTCTGGTCATGACTATGTCCATCAGTCCAAGACTGTGTTCAAGGCCACGTTTGGATTGTATCCCTTACAGGTGTACACCTAGAGTACATGTCATTTCCCCTCATATAATGTTTAATACATGTGTAGTTGGAACATTACATCACTACCTGGGGAGGCTCACCCATCCTTCAATATAAACCACATGGTCTAAAATAATTATCCTTCATGAGACCCATGCTATCAAAAGTGGGTGGGACTACAAAACATGTTTTTTATTACTCAATGAAAATTAGTCAACATTTATCTAAAATTCTATATATTCATGTATATTTAAGAACTTGCATCTTCTCTATGATCCCCCCAAATGACTTACCTTAATTTGGAGCAAACCACCTATTAACATTGACTCTTATCCTCCAAACATTGTAAATTAGAATACAATGATTACCTTAATTCCTGAAACACCACAAGTTGCATCTCCATCAAGTACCACTCAATCCTATTGCCACATCAGATCCCAGTTCCACTATATATCAACTAAATACCCAACTTTTAATTGATATATAAGTAAAAAATTGACCAATGTGTTGTTTGGGTTATGAATATGAGTCAATCAGTTCGATCATATTTGATCCTACTCTATAAAGGTTGAACCACACCGCCATAAGATATAGAGATGAATATAATCTATGATGTTTGAAAAAGAATAATAATGAAATTAATATCTCATTATGAAATAATTCATTTAAAAAACATATGTTGACAATTTTTTGGGGTGAAATTATATGAAACCAGAAGTTAAATATTGAATAAACAACATAATTGGAAACATGGATTGTGAGAATGAACAGGTACATCACATAGCTATAATAGAAGATAAAACCAATTATTAAACATTTAAACATGGGTTGAATTAACAATTAGTTACCACTAACAAGAATTTTTATTGATCTATGATAAAGAAAACATTATACTATGATGGATACGTCTTATTATGTTCACTACCTCTCTATCTAACCCGATCTAACTATAATTTGTCATCGAATTCTAATTGAAATATAATGAATACATTGAACCACCTATCAAAGATCCCACTATTATGTGTATAACCTTGATGAATTTCCATATATATAAGAAATTAGGTTATGGGTACTAGATGAAATTTTTAAATAATTTAATTATCTATAAACTTAATGTTTCATACAACAGATTTCTCATTAGGATTTCATGTGCTAACAAAAATTAGATCAATCATTTTGTATACCCACATCCATTCCATCCATGGGCATGGATTCCCCATATGAGGCACCACATAGAGGATAACCCATTATTTCTGAAAAACTATGTGTTCATGATAATATTATATTAAATATTTTTAAAACGTATATTTTGGAATAATCAGGCATCAAAATATCACATCATCCCAGCTCTTGGCTCTGAAAATATATAGAAATATATTTCAAGGTATAATAATGAAAAACCATGGTCAATATATGAATTGTTTCATAAAATCATTCGTTGTTAAATTCTACACCTTATAATAATTTCCCCATTGAGATTCTATCACTATGATAAAAATCACCCATAATACATAAACATCATCAAATCATCATATATCCACATAACATCATGATATTTAAGATTTTTAGATATAAGATTAAATACCTCTGTAGTGTAGTTCTATAAAACATTATCTATAATATTCATGATTTTCACTATTCGTTCCTCATTATAAATATCTTTCTCTAGTAGTAAAATATAATATTGTAGTACATGTTATGGATCATTAATAAACATCCTAAAAAGTAATACATGTATGAAAAATAAACCATTTTTGAATTATAAGGAAGCTTCACATTGTAAAAAATTATAGTAATATGATAATGAATATTAATGGGGGGTTTTATATGTAGGGATAAAATTTCACTTTATTCAACATATAATAATATTTTAATATAGAGATTTTTATTTAATTACCTTTTCTCTAACCATATTCTTTATATCTCTCTAATTTTTTTCAGCACAATACTTTTGTCGAATCAGATATTCAATGATATGATAAATAATACCGGTATTATTCCCTATCATTTCATTAGACAATCCGGGTACCAATAACATTAATTTATAATAATTATACAAACACATTAGAGATATTCCCTTCATTCCATAGATGGATTCTTTAGAAGATATCTATGTTATCATTTAATAGACATTATTATACTAAAATTAAATTAGAGGACTATTTTGAAACTATAATCCATTAAATATTTTATAACATTATCTCACCATGCGTTTTATGGGTATTAATTTTCCTCTTAAAATGAGAATATGTTTTCTTATTATAGGCAATGATAATTTACATCTCAATATTTGATGCATGGTGATAGATATCCTCTCATTTGAGGTAATCCAATGGTCAAATCAGATATAATTATGTTCAGTACCCCTTAAAACCACAATACTTCATTAATGTAAATAACTATAAGTTTATCAATAGTTAAATCCAATATAATAGTTAAAATATATATGGAAATTATAAATTATTCAACTACAACACAAATAGTATTATGTCCGCTAAATTTTTTGGGGAATCTAATTCTGGAAATAATGAGGAATCTTTTACATTCGCATTACATTATTCTTTATTTATTTCACATCAACATAAAATTCTACTTCTCATACATAAAATGATGACCTGCTAAAGATAACAATATATTATCCACAAAATCCATTTTCATTTTATCAAAAAGAAAATATTTTCAGTCATTAAACATAATTTAATATCTAGGAGGGTTAGTGGCCAATGAATAATGAGATACATCTAATATGAACTTCTTCATTTCTAGTAATTATTAGACACAAACATGGTTCTTGAACCATTTAATACCATAAGAATTGGATGAAATTTGGAACATTCCTAATCTTTATCATTAGTTCCACAACTTATTTCGGTACCTCTTTAATCCCCACAAGGATGGATGGGTTATCATTATTCTACATGTGAAACATTATATCCCCTTTTACTTTGACTACGATATATATATATATATATTAATCCATGGGTAAAAAATAAATCTCAATCCACAGTATCTAAAATTCATCATGGTCAATAAAACTCAAAGAAATATCCACCATTCTTTCTATCTAATCGTGGTATTGTATTGTGCATTAATAATTTTTAGTCAACTCAATGTCGCATGATTTGTATCATATGGAAATATTTTTTTGAATATAAATTTCATTTTTCATTATTTTTCAATATATAACACAATATTTTCTATAAATAAATACTATTCCTACACCAAATAATTTTAATTTAATTTTTATCATTAATTCTCAATTTTCATGAGGTATAATTTCTAACCTTTTAATTATATCTAGAAACAAATCCATGTATATACATTTTTATATCACTATAGATTGAAAAACCCTATGTAGTATAATTTTTCTGACTATAGGTTAACTAAATTTTTTTCTTGATCATATATGACAGGGGAATATGCTTAAAATGTTTATATAGTATTTGAAACTTCATAGTAATACTAGAAATCGTCATCACCATGGAATGTCACGTCAGTTTTTCAATAACGACATTCATTGATAGATCTGATTATATACCCTGGCTTATAATTATAAGACCAATCTATGGAACATTGTTGTACCAAAATTCACACTTTTTAAATCTGTAATATAGATTCCCATTCCTCTATTCCATTTAAAATATCATCCAATTATCATATTCCACATCCATTCACACATAATATATATTACTTTAATATATAAATAATACTACATACTAATTAATTTAATCTATAATGACTCCAGGCATGAGTCTAATAATGTTTGTTAGGGAATCGATAAGTAAAAATTATAAAACTATAAATTTAAAATGACCACAGCTTATACTAATATTTTACATAAGAAAATATTCCATCATAAACCATAGTTGATGATAAAAAAATTGAGGTTAATCATTATAATTTATTGATCTATTTAAATTTTATCAGATTAGATGTCAATATAGGACATTCATGATATTGATCTATTTAATTGATTGGTAATTAATGAAACTACTCATTAACCCATCATTCATTTTATCATGAAGAACTAGTGCACTACCTGATAAATAATAATGGTGTATGAATCCCTTATATCGATTTCCAATATTCTTCTTCTTCAATTAATAAAACCCAATTTGACCCATTTCATAATGATTCATTAAAATAGTTGAATAATAATATATGAGTTCTAATAAGAAATAAACTACATATTTATATATAAAAATTATAAAATGTCCATTAGATACATTAAAAAATTACAAATAACATTTATATCATTATTATAGATTTTATAACAATAAAATTGAGTTAAATACTCTTCACAAGTATGTAATAAGAACCATATAATGGATTTAATATCCAGTGGAATTTTTTAATCATTATTTCTTTGATAGATGATTGTAAATTGATTCAAACTATAAAATGTCACCTCACTGAATAGAATGTTAGTATTTTTTTTCATAAAATTAAACCCATCAATGAAAAGAGTCACATAAAATTCCACAAAAAATCTAAAAATAATATATTCATGGAATATATTCTTTTAAACATAAATAGATCAACCCCACCACTATACAAGAAGAAATTTTTGAATTAATGATCAAAATCTCATTCTATAATTATAAAAACATAAGTAATTCATTGGTGGGGGAGATAAACATTAAATAATGTAACCAAATTCGATAACTATGATATTTACCACATTGGTTAATTACAACTATATATTTTTTCATTGTGAATATATTTATTTACCTATGCCAAATTCTTTATTATTATTCAATATTTAGCTCATATAATCCCTTATATTTCAACAAATTCAAGTCAATATTTTTCATTGAGACATTTCCCAATATTCTTCTCTATTTATTGATGGAATGTATAATGTTGGATCTTATTTCTCATATAGGATTCATCAACTAAAATCCCATGAAAAAAAAATATTTTCTTATTAACAGAGTTAGCATACTAAAAAATTCTCATATTTTTATTCCAAAATAATGATAACAAAATTGGAATAACCACATGATTTTTCACGTCATCTTCTATTAAGAGTGGTGGATCTGTAATACAACGTCCACATTTCCTATCCCACAATTTTTTTAGTATTTTATTTTTTATTATTAAATATACTAATAACCTAATTTATTATTTTGGTATCAATAATAAATAAACAATTTATTAATTCTTATGATTATGAACATCTATTGGATGTCTAAATTGTCAAACCATCAGTAAAACATTCACACTTTGAGTTCATCACAAATTTTTATAACATTTCATATAACATTTCATATATTTTTCAATCTAAATAATTATAATGATTCATGAAAAGAATAATATTTAACAAAATAATATCTGAAAGATTGTTATAATAGGTGTTTAGATGGGTATCTTTTGCCATAGGCTTGGTGAAGAGTATGTTAAAACCCAAAAAAATATTTTTTTGGTTATTACACCACTGTTAATTTTTATCGAAGCCAATTTCCTTTTATTTTTATAATTCCATGTTGTTATGTTCGATAAACCCAGAAAAATCCATACCTTACAAAAAATTGTGATTTTAGTATATATATATATACATGCGTCTGGTGTTTTCATGCATATTTTTTAATCCTAATATCCTAAAAAACTAAATGTTCCTCTGATAGAAACCTAGGTGACCCAAAACATATATAAATAAATAATATATCATATTATATGATCGTTAATTATATATCATAGTAATTAATACTCTATAAACAAAATTCTTTATTGTCTTTAAATACTAGATTCATAGTCAACTTATTTCTTGAAATATCATCCACATATCCTATAAATTTCTCCTCACCTATTATTCTTATGTGAAAATAACTATTTAAAACCTCTCTCTATAACATGGGAATGAGAATAATTATAATATTTAATCTGGGATTCATATTAGAGGAAAATATAATATACAAAAATATGTGATCATAATTGAGCATATTATTGAAATAAGGTTATGAAACCATGATTATTCCATACAAATGTACTACTGATTCATCTAAATATCATTAATAATTTGTAATAACACAATAAATTATTATAATAAAATAATAATTAAAATGTTTCTGGGATTATCAAAACCTATAATCCGCCTTGAGAACATGTCGTTAGTATAAGACAATGGTTTCTGGGAAATGAGTTAGAGTAGAATTTCATTTCATTATTCGATAATTAATATAATGACTATTTGAGAGGACTAATTCCCAAAGTAGGTTTGGTTCTCTCCACAATCCATAATTTTCAACGATATGACACACAATACTGAGAATTATAGGGGATAGGGTCTTTTAGTTAAATGGTTTTATTCCTCATTTTGATTTATATTATCTCATTAGATATCCCTTATAACAAAATCTATTGGAGTTTTTTAAAATTACTAGAAATCCCATAAAATACAGAAAAAATTAAATATGTTTTCCAAAAGATCATAGAAAAAGTCCTAACATTACAATATCACAACTAATGGAAACATAAACGGTTTTAAAATAATCAATAATTAATTAAACCACGAGAAATAATATTGTTTTAAAAAACCAATCTTGAAATATAATCATCACAAAATATCTAATAAAATCTAGTGTGTATATATATAATATCATTTCCCAATCTAATAATTTAAATCCACAATGTATGAAATTTTTGATGAAGAATATATTTTATATGTTCATAAAAAATTTCATTACAACAACTAAAAAAATATATACTTCATTGGATTTAATATAAAATAAAAATTTCTATAATATAGCTGAAAATATTTTGGCAGATAATTCATATTGAAACATTTAATGAGAATATAAACAAAAATAACTTTTATTTTAATGGAAATTTTTTATTTTTTGATAAATGTTAAAATAATTAATCTTTAACATCTTTGGAAAAAATTTCCTCATTCAAAAAAAAAATGAATTATCATCACACCTGTTTTAAATAATTTTATAATGAATAATAATTTTATAAAAAAATTTATGAAAAAAACGTGCATAAATAATTTATAAAATTTGAGAAAATAAGGATGATGATTCCTTACCCAAAAAACTAGAAATATAGTTTCTTTAAAAAAAAATTTAAGATCATTTGAAATACCAATGATAGAAAATCTAATAAGGACATGACAAAACGAAAATTAATTATAGGATATGAATATATATTTGGATAATTGCTTATGTATTATATAATTTCCATCACAAACATTTAATATAGAAAATCATGAAAAAAAAATTTATTATTATATAAACTAATAACCCAAGCTCACTCTAACATCCTATTTGGTAAATTTTTTTAATAAAATATTATGTACTATAAAGTTATTCCAAATTAATATAAATTCAAATATTTCTATATAAAAATAACCAATTATTTTTATTTTCCCATTTATGAATAATTATTCTCTAAATTAATTATTACGTAAAAAACATGCAATTTTTTAAGAAATTTTCTGTTTGAAAACTATGGCCCCTGATCCTTTTTTAATGCTCCTACAAATTAGAGATAAGAATAATTTCATAAATATTATATTTATTCATTATATACTATATTATTTCCTTCAATATATTTTGTCGATAGAAAATAAATTTCATTATATTCTAAAGATGGTAGTCTTCCCAAATTCAAAATTGGGGTTTCAGTAATTTGATTGATGGAATAAAAGATAGGGAAAAAATAATTTATCATTATAGTAAATTTATTTTAACATGAGTAATTTATATACTCATTGAAGGTATCATTATTACTATCCACAATATATTGAACTAAAAACCAAATCACATTGCTCTGGGGAATTATTAGTCCAAATGTAGCCATTAGTTATATTACCATTTTTTCAAAAGATTAAAGGGATAAAAGGTAACTATAATAATAAATATAAACAAAAATTATTATTGTTTTAATGTAGTTTTTATAAATTAAATTCATCAATATAACCTTTCAATAGACACTATGTTAAAAAATAAAATACGCCGCTTCATTAATATTTTATTATTTATATATCCATGAGGAAAATGTTTCACATTCCATTCTATATGAAGGAGACAGAATAAGTTGGTACCATTGACATGAAAACATTTTAATATCAGAATTATATAGATTTTACCTTATTATGAAATTTATTGTGTATTTAATAGTGTTTTAATGAAATATATTTATGGAAAAGGCTTGTAATAAATATAAATCTTCCTATGAAAAATACCTTTGTCCTAAACAAAAATCATTCAAAAAGATAACTTTTTTAGAGTGGGTCATCTAAAATGACTAAAATGTACACAATTTATCAAAAAATAATTTTATTTTTCATTTTTAATGTTGTATTTTTTAAGAAATATGATAATTATATCATGATCATTATTTTGGAGATGATGTCACTATATAATCTTCTAAAGAACATGATCATTCCTGACAATACATGAATGAGAGAACAAGGTCGTTAACAAATGCAATAGATTAAATAATGAATTGATATTAATAAATTGTTGATAAGATGTGATTACATATCAAATAAAATGTTATTGTTATTAATATGGTTCTATTATAATTTAATAACATGTTAATGTTCGCTATATATGATATTAATGAACATTTAATCAGAAGGAATAGTAAGGTCAGGGACATCTTCTCAATTTCCCTTCATTGATGAAAATTGTAATTTTCCTTCCCTAATTTATATTATATAGAGTACACACTAACCCTTTGACTTGTAATAAAATAAATAAACAATAAATTAGGTTTTTTATGTTCTAATTTTAATTATTTTATCCATGAGGATATGAATAATGATTTATCAATTGGTAACAAATTTTGTATCTAAATTTCTTTTTCTTCAGTTGAATTACGTAATCATGAACATTAATATAATAATAATTTGTGTGAAATGGAATTTTATTATCAAATTTATTATCACAATAGTTTATTGGATTTATATTTGATATATATAATCTATTCATTGATTAATTCTCACATCAAAGGTATAATGTTACCATGGGTTAATTTTTCAATCTCATCTTATACAAGATTGTTTATTTTTAAATTTTGATTAAATATAATTATTTGATCATTAGATAATAAAACAAATTAATTTTCATATCCTATATTAATTAAAAATACTTTTATGTAATAGTACTATTTTTCAGTTTTTGGAACATAAAAGGATAAATTGTTTTTCGTAATATCCTAATTCATTTCTATATTTAGGCATAAATCCCTCTTCTTCCGAAATATTTTTATTATAAAACTTATTCAAAATTGTTTTTTTATAATTCTTAAAAATGATTATTAATTTTATTATTCGTAATGATTATTTCTAAAACTAATCAAAAATAATAATAATGCCATTTTAAAAACAGGGATTATATTTCTTTTAACAAATAAGTGAATGGAAAATTTTCTTTAATGTGTATGGAATGAATATGTTTTTAGCGATACTGGCCAATAAATATTATTAAAATTATTTTATATGTTTCAATTGTTATATTAAAATGAATGTATTTCCAAAATATGTTCTATACATTTTGTTTTTTAAAACTACATTATATGTGAAAAATATATTTTACTCAATAATTTTTTTAAAAATAGATTAATGGTATTTCTATTCAATAATGACAAGAACCCCTTTTTTAATACATACTCAATTTGAGATATCTTGTATTTATTTCATCAGAAATATATATGTGGATGGTATTTGATCATTTAAACCAAGTAAACTACTGACCATCCATTTCTTAATTCTTTTTTTTTAATTTTCATTTTTTCATTAAAAAATAAATTTCCATTGAACATTGGATATTAAATTTTCCATAATTGAACATATTTATTTGCATGGATATTGTAATAAATTAAACAATTTTTTATTTCAATGTATAGTGTTCTTTATGAAATTTTATTTTTTTATATATGTTATTTTTGATAAACCAATATTCTATAGTCATTACAGATATATTATTATAGATAACACTGTTCTTATATTAAATCCATTATTCTATATGTGAGGATATAATTGGACGTGCAGATTCGAGATTGTACTAGTTATAAATATACCCTCGATGCATCAATAGTATCATGAGATGAATTAGTTGTCTATCCAAAATAAATTTAATTTCTACCCATCAGTTTTAAATTTTATTGATAATTGATATTTTTGACAGATGTATCATGATTAAAAGGGTCAGAAAGTGCTATAGTTATGAATTATCCTCCTCGAGAATCCATTTTATAATTCTCAAGATAATTTCACTTTGTTGATATATCTTGATGTGTCTCACCATCTGTTTATTTCCTAAAATATTATTATTTCACTTATTTACCTATCCGTATTGATATTTTACAGTCTTATCAACATAGTCAAATTATTAAAATGGAATTAATATTCAGTTATTTACCATTCAATTTAATTTATTATTACAGATTCAATATTTTCCTACTGTAATTACTGCGTAATGGGAATTTGAGGCCACCATTTTTTTGATTCCATTTTCAGGAATTTAGGAAGAGTTTATGAATTATATTTAAGGATATTACATAGGTAATCATGATATATTCATAAAAATAATATGATTACATTTTTTATTTCAAATATAATATTGGAATTGTGTAAGTATCTAATTTACCAGGTTACAAAAGTATTTTCCCTTTAGAATGTGTTTCCTTGTATATTATATCAAGGTAGTAAAGTAATATACTTGCTCTAGGTTACAGGAGTTAAGGTCACTATAATAGGAATTGGTGGAATTTTATTACAAATATTGAGAAATAAATTTAGTAAAAAATATATTTGGGATTATATAACTATGATGGAATTTAATGATTATTATAAAAAATATACTAAAAATTTGATATGTTAGAGATTGTGATGTATTTTTTTTGAAATACATCCTTCTATATATACTATTAGTGGACATGGTTTTAGAAATAAAGTACCTATGGATTATATTTTAGTAAAGTGTTCATTACTATTGACCTAATAATCTCAATGTATAAGAAAAAAACCCTAAAAAACACTTATTTTGACACTTCCAATAGATATGCATAGGACAATTCATATTTTCATTACAAACCATTATGAAGGATTCAAATTCACAATGAAAAAGAATAGACATGGTTAAACCAAATGTTTTATATATTGATAATAATGTGTCTTGATTAAACTATCCTAGAATGGATTTTATTATTTTTCCAATATAAATATTTTTTCTCACACATTTTTGTGTTTTAGTAAATAGATAAAATAGTATGTAATAATGTAAACATTTAATATAAAGTAAAGGGTTGTGACTATGATCAGTCAAATTGGATGATGATTTGGGTGAATGATATTATGATTATTCCAAACCATTATCCCCAAAAAATGAATAACAAACTACAACATTACCAACTCTCAAACTGAAAAATGAATAAAAGGATAGAGTTTTCCAAGAACTTGAGAGATGATGTCTATAGAGGAAGGGAGTACTGATTTCATTATTGTCTGAAATATGTAATGGGATAGCCATTAATGTGCCTCAATGGATTATAAAAATGAATTATGTGTGCAGCGTAAATCCATACTGAATATAATTAATGTGGATAGTTGAATACTACATTGGAAGGAAAAATATCAACAAATCAATCAATTTATAATTTTTTGTCTAAACTGTGGAGAACTAAGGAATTTTTCTAGTTATGTAATTCATATAATGGTAAAATACTTTCACAAGTAAGGAACTATTTTCAAATAAAATGCTTGAATTTTTTATTCAGTTTTTTTATTATATTATATCATTATATTTACAAATTTTATGTTAGTATAATAATCATGAAACATTTATGATTAAATTAAATTTCATTACCATATATGTCTTCATTAACATATGGCACAATGATACCATCATGATTTTAGGATTTTTCAGCTGATCATGTGTTCATATTCGTAAACATCCCTTATGTAAATTTATGTTGTATGAATAAAACATGAATTAATAAATATTTAGATACCATTTATGTTAATAAAAACCTAAATTTTAGTATTATAAAGAGATCGTTGGGGTTGAATTCCATTAATATTTGGACCTGAGATTAAAGGTACTCTTAACCATTAATTTTTATTCATATCATCGGTGATGTAATAATTATTAGACATTTAAATTTTGTAATGTTATAAGAATTATTTAAATATTGTATTCCAAAAAGGAAAACCCTCTTTTCAAGTAAAACCCTATCATGTCTAGCAAGCCTGTGGGGTTTAAACCCATGATTGATGTATGATATGGGATTAAAACATTCTATTAGACATGTGATTTCTGATATAAAATTTTATTCATTTGATGGAATCTATTTGGAAAATAAATATTAATGAAGTACTAGTTCTGTAACTATTTTGTTTACAGATTAATTTATTATATTGGATA
Source organism: Viscum album (assembly GCA_963277665.1). Classification (NCBI taxonomy): domain Eukaryota; kingdom Viridiplantae; phylum Streptophyta; class Magnoliopsida; order Santalales; family Viscaceae; genus Viscum; species Viscum album. The sequence goes on along the minus strand of OY728126.1, from coordinate 1,853,006,789 downwards.
AACTGTGATAAAAATATTGGAATTGAAATTTTTTTAGAGACATAGATAATGAATTTAACTCTTTTATAGATCACAGAATCTCTTAAATGTTAATTTCCAAGTTGTTATAAAAATAAAATTCTTTTTTTTTCATTTAATTGAGTAAGATATGAATTATAAGTTGATCGAATCATAACCTATATATGAAAAAGTTCTTGTGAAATAGAAATAAATTAATTAGGTAAATTTCTAAATATGCTATGACATTAAAATAATTTCTCAACATTAGAAAAAATGATAATGAAAAAAAATTATATTAACATAATATCATATGGATCTGGTGGTCTTTTAAATCATCAATAATTTATGGTTTTGTCTCCCTAGAATTCCATTGAACATTCAATTTCTTCTCATCAACAACCTATGAAATTCTATAAAAACTTAATATGTAATTTATATTTTATATCATCACATTCCATAAATTTTCTCATATAAATAAATCTTATTATGTATTATTATATATGAACATTGAAATTATATTTATCTTTATTTAAGAATATGTTTTATTATCCATTTTCATGATTTGTATTTTTAGAAAAATATTTTTCAAATTTATAACACATTATTACACAATAAATGTTTAAATTAAGAGTATGAGATTTATTAAAGGCGGTGGGAATGTAACACCATCATATTTTTTATTAAGATTATTTTTTGATAGCTTATGTAACATGAAATAATGATCTTAAAAACCCCAACGAAATATATTTTATTAAATTCCATATCCTCAATAGCTCGAGAAACTTGCAACCCAATGTTAAAATAAACTATAATTTATAATATTATTATAAATTAACCATTATATTTTCAGGTATGAATAGTACTAAATGTAATTTGAAAATTATTTTTATCTATTATTGAAAAATAAAATAATGATCATCTAAAATAAAAAAAGATATTTTTCCTAGAAAACAATGTTTTTCTATAAAAGATAGTTCATTAAATCCTCAAACACAAAATTTTATTTTATTTTCTTCCAAATTTATAAATTTTTTAATAAAATGTACTAAATTTTTAAAATCATAATATCAAAAATATATGAGGGTGAATGTTTTATATATTTTTTAAAATGATTCATTTAACAACGTATAGTAAAAAATATCGAATTGTAATTGAAAACTACATTTTCATTAAAATAATTTATAATGCTAAATAATAATTTTTATTGGTTTGAAGTGAAATTATGTTAAATATATATAAATTAATCCAATATAGGTCATTCATAATCATTTTTATATTTTCTTTTTATATAAAAACTGTGTAATATTCTTTAACATTAACTCTTTAAAAAAATTTCTCATAACATATGAACGATTTCTATTAAAGAATTATTGAAATATTATATAAATAGAATTTTAAAAAATAGATTTTTTATTTATAATATAAATATTTTAAATTTTATATGGATAAATTATTTTTAAACTTAATAAATAGTAAAAAATAGTAAAAATATTTTATAGCTATTGTGGTAAAAATGGGAACACATGGGGGCTAAATTAAAAAGATATAGTGTAAAAATTACTAAAAACCATTAAAATTTAAATTTAATGAAAATATTAATACCTTATCATATATATGTCTGAATAATACTCCATTATAGATTATTATGTCATGTGAAACACGTGGTTACTCATTTTTCATCTCGCTGAATATATGTGTGAAACTCAACCCACTCATAAGAGGCCCAAACTAATCCTATATTATTCACATATCACATTCATTTATTGAAAAAATAAACGAAAAAATAACATCCCAAAAACCATACACTCATTATATAATATGCATTTTTTGAATAAATATATCCTAGGATGTATTTTTCTAAAAACATAAAGAGGTTACCGAAAGAAGAGGTAACATTCTTCCAGTAGACACTTTAATTTATTTTTTCCGAACCTCTATCAATTATTATTGAAAATTTATAATATAATAACAACAATTTAATACATCAAATGATATGTTTCTAAGATATTTTAATGAAAAATATCCTTCCCCGCAATGATTAAATGGGTTAATAATTTATCATTATCAGTATGACAAACTTCCTCATCGCGAACTGTTGTGATTTATTTCCATTAACACCTTCAATGGTTCCATATGTAGATTAATATAAAGTATATATATGATATTTATAAAAGTATTATATCTATGATTTAATTATACCATTTATACCATTTCTTGATTTCCATTCCTTATGGGATACATTAACGTCGATTGTGTAAACAACGTACTACAACCTCACGAATCTATGCCTATTTCCTTCCACTAAACCATTAAATGTAAGGATATAACGATCAATTTAAGTGATATATGTGATATAACATTCATTAAAATTATCATAATGAAATATTTAATATTTTTAAATGTTAATATATTACATTCATTTTTACATTTTCACTATCATAATGATGAAAACATCATTCATTGACATGTGGACTACCTCTTTTCTAAAGAGACAAGACTATCATTTAAATACCACACAACATGGATAATAAATATAAATATACATAATTAAATATTTTTTTATTATATTATTTTATTTCATATAGTTAATAAATTACTTATCTCATTAACTCTATGTTTGTTGAAAAATGAAAACCTAACCCATGAATATGTATGGGATACCATCTCAATGATAATAAAAAACTTAATTACTCAAAACCACCATTTATAATTGGTTATAACGTATAATATATATAAATATGATAACTGTGCCATTATTATTAATATGGAGATGATAGAACTATGTAATATTCTCATGAAAAAAAATTCCTGAAAAAATACACCTGGGAAAATTAGTGAATTGACACCCAAAACAATATAAATATTATTTATTTACAATAAATGGGAATTATTATATTAATAAATATAAAATATTTGATAAGAAAATAATAATATCGTTATTTTATAAGTTAATAAGATAATATAAATGGATATATATATATGAGGTTAAATCAAATTCAACCAGAAGGATGTGTATGGAGAGGGAGTTCATATCAATTTCCCTTCATTAGTGAATATTGTAGTGTCATCCAACTACTTTATTTATTATGTTGTATATACATGCAATTTGACAAGTACTGTCATGATTAACTAATAATTTATTATATTATAGGATTAAAATAATATTATTTCATCTATTTATATTTTACATAAGAGTTACTATGTGGTAAATAATTTCATAACTGAATTTAACTTCAATGGATTATATTACTTATTTGGCATATTTGATATTCTAATATTATATGTGAAATAATTTCGTTTATAAATTTTCACATTTATTTATTTATATTTAATGTTGTTACACATAATTTATTAATTGATTAACTCTCACATCAACATTATGATCATTATGAGGATTTATTTCCCTACCTAATGTTATTCAAGATTGTTTATGATTTAATTTACATGAAATAAAATTAATTGAACATTAGAAAATAAAATTATTTTATTTTATATTTCTATATTTATTCATGGATTATTCATATAATAGTAAAAAAAATTATACTATTTCATTCTCAAAATTATTGATAAAATGTTATAATAAAATCCATCATCTTATCTATCTTCTATAAAAAAAATTCATAAAAAAAACTTGATTCTTAATAATGTTTTTGAAAATGATTTTCAAAAATAAAAATATGATTTATTAAAGATATTATTTCCCATTTTAACTTATTTAAATATGTTTTCATGTAGTATACATGTAACTTACAAAACAATGGACATTTGTATTATATCGAAAAAATGAATCGAAACATTTTTTTAAATGCACGACAAAAAAAAACTATTAAAATAATTCAATATTTTAAACAATCATTTTAATGTTTCAATGGTAATTTTTAATTAATCATATTATTTTATGATCTTTTAGTTTAAACAAATAATTTCAAAGAGAAAATAATTTTTTTAAAAAAAGTATTTTTTAAAAATAATGATATATCTATTCTTCAATAAAAAAACTCTTTATAATGATTATACTCTACTTAGGACTTGTTTTTTTATTACCATTTTTATTTTAATGGATGATGGTTTGGGATAAATATGAATAAGAAATTTATTGATGTTAAGTATATTGATTAAATTTTCTTGTTATTAAGTCTCCCTTAAAATGTTCGATTCCCTTTTATAATTGAATATCAAAATTCTTCTAAAAATCCAGCTTATTTTTTAAGTATAACATTATTTAGTAAATGTTGTAAGATTTCTACAAATAGTGTTATATATTCAATGAAAGCTACTTATCTTGGGAAACATTGTTAAATATTACTATCAACTCAAAAAATGATAACATAGGATAAAGAAAATTGTTCTTGAATAAAATCAATTATTCGATATATGAAGAGTGATTTTGGAAACATAGATAAGTGTGGTGCCCTGTTATACATATCCCTTTAATGTGTCAGTAGAATCATGGGGAAAATTAGTTTGAAAATAATAATCTAGTGTCTTTCTACGGGTCATTTTTAGGATGAGTTGGTATGGAGTATGATATTCTCTTATGATACCAACTAAAGGATTGAAATGATACTATAAATACTCAATATACAAGAGGGGGGTGAATTGTATTCTTTAAAATTCCATCTGGAAATTTTGTATAAAAAAATCACAACATCTCTAAGTCTACACACTTGTTTGATTATGGAAATATGATTCTAAGATTGAAATTACAGAAAAGTGAATCTTGAAATGAAACATAACCAAAGATTACAAAGATAAATATTATACCTTAAGGCGTCTTGAATCATACTAAATTAGAGTATACAAGTATAATGAAGTATAAGAAAATTATACTTTCTTATACAAACAAAACGCAATTGAAAACATGAAACACAACAAGTAACATGTAGTAGATCTTTTAACCCCAAGATAAGGGTTACCAAGAACCTTGGATAATGGTCCCATGATTTATACTGTCAAGAAAGTATTTCTTACCGACACGAGGGTATGTCCTCGATATGAAGATTGGAGGCTATATTTCTATCCCCCTATGCCCTAACCTTCATGGTAGTCGGCACCTTAATTTTCCTTAGCAAGGAAGTCCTCGAACATTAAGGTAGTCATCACCTTTGTCTTCATATCCCTTCAAGTCCTCGAATGTAATCAGCAAAATTTGGTGTCGTACGAAGAAAATCCGAACAGGGGGATCAGTAAGCACTAAGCATGAGAGTCTATCTCTAGAAATCACTTCAACACCATGTAATCTCTAGATTCCTTGAACCGTTTTGAGCTCTTTCAAATGAGCTCCTATTTACCGGGACAGATTCAACAGTCTACTCCCTCCTCCAACATTCATATTATTCCTTGAATTTCAGAGGGACCTGTACACGTGTCACTCAAATAACCATTACTTAATAACTGAATGCAATACATCATTTTATAACAAAAAAAGTTAATGAAAAAATAATTTTACAAGACCAAAATGCATTATTCAGAGTGTAAGGAAAAATAGGTCGGAGTCTAACCATAAATAAATTTGTTCTCTATAATACAAGGATATTCAGATTTAGTTTTCTATGGAATTAAGAACATGAATTCTATGAAATTCCTGAGTATGGATTTCATCGAAATTATGAATTTGGATTCACAAGAATTCAAAGGATAAATTCAAAGAGTTTGGATCATAACTCATAAGAGTTTAGAGTATGAATTCAGAGAACATGGATTCAAAACTCATAAGAGTTCTGAGTCTGAATTCAGTGAGTTCAGAGACAGAACTCATAAGAGTATTGAGTCTGAATTTAGAGAACTCGGAACCTGAATTTGGATCTTGGAGACAAAATGCTCTATATCTAAGTATTATATTATTCTGAGATTTTGGATATGAAACCATATTTTATACATAGAAACAAATAATAAAAAAATTAAGGTAAGGATAAATTTCATTGTGGAAGGAAAAATTTCCCCATGAATGTAAAACATAGGGTAGAATGAAATTTTCCTTAAGATAAGGTGTTTGTGATTTTCAAAACCAGAAGGAATGGTAATGTCATAAGGATGCCTTATTGACTCAAAAATCTCTACCATGTATGAAGGAATGGAAAATTCATAAGGAAATACTTATTGACTCAACAATCTCCCCCAATTTGGAAGGCACAATCATCCTTACAAAAAAGAATATATGAACATAGAAAATATTTTTATAGACTTTGAAATAAAACATATCTCCTATTACACATGGACAATGATGAATACGACCAACTCCCACTAAAGAATTGGAACTCTAAGGATCATACTCTAGATTTCCATAATTTTATTTTTCATTATCTTGAATATGGAAATCATCATAATGAAAACTCCCACTTAGATAAACTCCCCCTTATATAGGGATATTTCTTCTTTAATTAGAATTATTTTTCCTTTATCCCATTTTTTGATTTTCCAAATTAAATTGATGGAATGGAAAGAAATTATGGTAAATGAATGATTAATACAATACACGCAGAAGAAAAACAATCAAAAATTTTATTACAATTAGAATGAATTTGTACATGGATATTAATACAAAAAAAAATGGATTGGGTCTATCATCCTTCCTTTTCCTTGGGCATCAGCTTCATCACTATAGACTATAGATTCTTGAGCTCCTTATGATCATCTTGTGCTATCTTAAGAATCTATTTTTGATTTTCAATATTCTTCTCTAAGCATTTGATTCTTTATTCCTGAGACTTGAGAGACTCTTCTTGAACCTTTAGGACTTCATCCTGCTTAACAAGATTTTCTTCAATCTCAATCTGAAGATCGCATTCAGTCTTCTAGATTTGGGAAACAGAATAAAAATTTCTATTCAAATACATTACATCTTGATTCCTAGTATTCTAGTCGATATTTTACTTTTTCTCAATACTGGTTTCAAGAAACTTGATCCGACCATCCTAAATATCAAAATCCTCCTTTTCACCATCTTGGAACTCATCATGTTCTCTCAATTTATCTACTATATCTTTTGACCAGTTAACCATTTTCTTACAGGACCTCTTGTGGGCATTGTAGTTAATATAGAAATTTTGAAATCAGCATCTAGCATTAAACACTTTTCCATCACCATGGACACTGAATCTAATATATGATTTAGTGGGTGTTGATGCAGTTGGAATCTGGAGCCCATGCCTGGGAAAATCGGAATGGTGCAAACCAACTTCTTCAATAACGGAACAAAAAAATCATGTCCAAGTGAAGATGATTCCGAATCTGAAACATTTTTAGGAGAAGGTCCTTTCTCCAACTCATCATGTTTCCTCTTTGATGATCCATCAACATTCTTCTTCTTTATAATATTTTTGGTAGGTGTATCAACAACCACTTGTTTCCCCTTATCAGATTTTGGAACGACATCCTCATCGAGAGATTCATATATGCTATCAGAAAATTGAACAATTATATCTTTATCTATCATCTCCTTATCATCACTTTCCCCAACACATTCATGATGAATGAATTCTTTATTATAAATTTATTCCTCATACAGCTTGTTCACTTCATCTTCAACAATATCATCTAACCCAGGAGTAGCATGCTTCGAAGATTTGGCTTGTGAAATTAGGATTGACAATTTCTCATATGGGATTTCCTTCTCATGAAACTCCTCCACTAGATTAATGAAATCATCTATGTCACCATTGGTTTCAGCTTCTTCTTCTATTCCATTGATAGCTTTTTTCTCTACAACAACCTTCTCTTGGGATTTTTCTAGAGTCATAAACTCATTCCCCGAAGTCTCAAGTAAGGGTTCAACCTGGAAGGATTCTGGTACCCGAATTTGTTCGGATGATTTTTCAGAATCCCTCAGAAGGAATTGTACAATATCAATCTTAGAAAACATTTTATTAAACTTCATTTATATACATTTCTTCTCAATATCATTAGTTGTCTTCGCTTTCAAAGCCTTGGATTCTGTATGATCCAAGCCAAATTGTGGCTCCCCTTCTATCATATTTTTCTTATCTTCCCTCCACATGGCTATATCGTCATCTATATTATCTTTTTTCCTTCGTTGGTTTTGGAGGTACGGATTGAGCTTACATAGCTTTTGGGGTTTCACTTCTTCTTCCACTTCCTTCAAGATCCTCATCTTTCCAACATTTTTCGATGGTTCAAACACTTCTTGGATTTTCAGAACAGCTTCAGCTTCTCCCTCTATAAAGTCATAGAATATTCTGGAGTCATTAGAAAATCCAATGATCATTATTTTCAAAGTATCATCACTGACAAGAATAACATTACAGTTCCTCTTATTCGAGCTGCAAGGGATCTAGAAAGAATCTAGAAACCAAACAATCAGCTTTGAAGGAATGGATGACTATATGATAATCTAAGACTCCAGATTTCAATTCTTGATATTCTCAATTGTAATTAGAATATGCTTAAAATGATTGATCTTCATCAGTTTCACCAAAAAATCTGGGATGTATGTATCACTCTTCTTTAAGGCGTCCTTGTCACCATTTCTCCGAATGATAAACCCTGGCACCAAGAGTTCAATGATCCTATTATTTATAGAGAGGGGAGAAATATTTGGAGTCTTGAAATCAGTAAGACCAAGGCACTCCATAGCTTTCACCTTTACGAAACTTCTTTTAACATACATCAGCTTGTGAGAACAGAATTCAGCTTCTCCTTTATATGGTACTCCAATCAAACTTGATGTATTAGTGTATAAAAGAGCATAGGTAATTCTATATCTTTTGAAAGAAAACATATCCATGCCTTATTCCTTAAGGAAACTGACTGATTCATAAAACACTATCCATAGATCTGGATACACTATGTCTTGATCCCTTGGATTTAATATGCATACACTCTCCTATCCATTATGCTTGATGTTGTTCGAAATTATATAATCATACATGTTGAAGAAAATATAATTGACCAACATTTCTCTAGACACCTTCCACTCAGTAATTGGCATGACAGTAAACATATCACTCTTAGAGTATTCTTCTATAGACATTTGGATTTGATAAAACTCTGAGAATTTCAGAACGGGTTTAAATAGAGAGGCAGAGCTTCATTATGCGAGAGCATGAGATCGGTGGGGGACAACAATCGGGGGGTCCATTATATTGTCTTTTGATGTGACAATTAATCTTCCAATCTTAGTCCAATAACTGAAAATCATTCTTATCATATCTGATGGTTGATATGATAGTTTTAATGAAATCATCGTTGTTTCTGATATTTTGATGTTTTTAAAGAAAAAAATTTTGATTTATGGAAACTAGAATCCGATAAATTTAAAAACCAATTTGAAATACCATAAAGTAATTGATGATTGTGAAAACTTGAGAAAGGAAACATACATTTCATATTTCTAGGAAGATTATTCGTATTGAAGAAAATAATTTCTTTGTAGAACATTAGATTTTGAAAATTTTTATTTTGAAAATTTTTGAGAAACATTATTACGAATGTTTGTGAGAAACATCATTACGAAAAATCTGAGAAACTTCATTAAGAAATTTTTTGAGAAACTTTATTATGAAAAATTATGAGAAACTTCATTATGAAATTTTTGGAGATACATCATTATGAAATTTTTTGAGAAACATTATTAAAAAAATTTACAAACCTCATTGCAATTTTTTTTTGAGAATCTTCATTATGAAAAATATTTAGAAACTGAATAACCAAAAATTTTGAGAAACGTCATTACGAAATATTCTTGAGAAACTTCATTATGAAAAAATATGATAAACTAACATTTCCATCCTGAAAAAAGAAATTTAACCTTACTAACAAGAAAATTTAGTCGGCCTATGAAAAGGGTTTTATTAATGTAAGGAGATTGATGTCAAAAAATATTTAACAAGGAATATTACCTTATGGTTATCATTCCTAACTTCTGTTTAATGTATTCAAATCTATCAGAGGGTAAATATTTTTTGAAAATATTAGAAATTTTATCTTGTGTTTCGATAAATTTAAGAATGATATCCCCTTTTTGTCTGTGATTACTATGATATTCATGCATAATATCTATGTGTTTTGCATGAGAGTGATGTACATGGTTCATACATAATAAAATGTCACTAGTATTATGACACAATATTTGGGTTTTGGTAAAACTCATAACATTGTCTGTGAGTGTGTGTTGCATCCATAACACCTTAGCAGAACAACTTCCAGCTGCTATATATTCAGCTTCTATAGTGGAAAGTGATATTGAGTGTTTCTTCGTTCATGGACAATAAACTAATTAATCTCCTATGAAATGAAAATATATGGATGTACTCCTTCAATCCATTCAACATCCACCGAAGTCAGCATCTGAAAAACCATTCAGAATAAAATCATTTCTAGAAGTATAAAAGAGTCCTAAATGCACGGTTCCCTTTTAGTAGCGAAAAAATATTTTCACATCCTTTAAATGAGATTCCGTAGGATTAGATTGATATCATGAACATAATAATACTGAAATCAATAAGTCTTGATGACTAGCTTCCATGTAATGTAAGCTTCCTATCATACCTCTAAAAGATGTTTGATCTACCGGTTTCCCTACTTCATCAAGATCAAGTGTGTTTGAGGTACCAATGGGATTAATATTACTCTTAGTGTTGTCATATCCATACTTTTTAAGGATATCGTTAATATAATTATGTTGGGATATATAGATTCCTTAGGGTTTTTGAGAAATTTGAAAAAAAGGAAAAATGTTAACTCACCCATCATACTCATTTCAGACTCAAATTTTATTAGATCCGAAATTGAATAAGATAAAGATTACCGAGTTGAACCAAATATAATGTCATCAATATAAATTTTAACAACCAAACATTTTCCTTGTCATTCTTTATAAAATGGGTTGGATATGCATTTCCCTTAACGTAATTATTTTGAAGCAAAAAATCATATATGTCTATCGTACCAAGCTCGAGGAGTTTTCTTAAGTCCATACAATGGTTTTGTAAGTTTATAAAACATTTTTAGGATGTTTTTATCTTAAAAACCATTAGGATGTTCCACAAAAACATTCTCTTGTTGATTATAGCTTTTAGCAACTAATATATCATTATTTCTTACTATGATTCTACTTTTGTCACACTTATTTATAACAACCCATTTTACTCAAATAACAGATGTTTCTTTAGGTCTTACGACCAAGGTCTAGACTTTATTCCTTTCGAATTCATTTAGTTCATCTTGCATAGCTTTTATCCAATCATTATCACCTAAATCTTAATCAGTGATTTTTTTGTTCTAATTTATAAAGGAATGATAGATGTTCTATTTCATTTCCTAAGGAACTTCTAGTGCTGACTGATTTATTTACATCACCAATGATACTATCACTAGAATGATTCTTATGAAACAAATGATTTGGTTTTTATAAAACCTATTGAGTAACATAGGGTAGGAAATATTCTGGGGTAAATGTTTAAGAAACATTTTCATGAACATTTTCCTTATTAGATGGATCTTCTAACAAATGATAATAATTAGTTTTTGAAAACACATCTAAACATGTAGGATGAGGTTGTTTAAAAACAATGGGATCAGTTTCATCAAATTTTACATGTACTCATTCTTCAACAGTAAAAGTGTTTTTATTGAAAACATTATATGCCTTAGAAGTTGTGGTGTAGCCTAATAAAATTCATTCATCATATTTTGGTGAGAATATGTGTAAGTTATCATAAGTATTCGAAATGAATATCTTGCGACCAAGAACCATGAAGTAGGAATGTTTAGGTTTTCTACCATTCCATAACTCATAAGGAGATTTGTTATGAAATGGTCTAATCAAAACATGATTTATAGTATAACAATAAGTACTTACGGCTTCAGCCCAAATATGTTTGGGTATATAATATTCACTCAACATGGTTCTTGTTATCTCTTGAATAATTCTATTCCTTCCTTCAACAACACCATTTTGATGATGTCTTCTAGGCGATGAGAAGTTATGAGTAATGAATTTTCTACTACAAAGAGTTTCAAAATCAGATTTTTGAAATTCTCCTCCATGATCACTTTGAATAGTTATCAACGTATGGTTTTTCTCATTTTTAACTTGGGATCTAAATCTTTTGAAATAAGAAAAAGCGTCATATTTCATTTCTAGAAAATATACCCACGTAAATGTAGTGTAATCATCAACTAGGAAAAATACATAATATTTTGCCTCTAATGCAACCTGTTTGTGTTGGTCCAAAAAGATCAATATGCACCAAATGTAAGGCATTAGTGGTTGGCACTACAGTGATGGATTTAAATCTTGATTTATGTTGCTTGACATATTGGAAAGGATCGCAAAATTTTGAAGAATCAAATCTATGATATAGTAGATCCTTAAATAGTATTATTATAGATTGTTTTCATAGGTTCCTAAGGTTACAATTTCCTAACGTTCTATTCCATATCAAAGAATGGTCTTCCATTACACTAAGTCAAGGTAAGTGTTTCCTCTTAAGATCATCTATATTTTGTTTGTAAATATTCTCTTTCCTATTTCCAGAAAGAATAAATTCATCATTGGAATTGTGCACTAAGAACTTATCATTAATAATATTCAAAACACATCCTTCATCACATAATTTACTTAATCTAATGAGGTTGTTCTTAATACCTTTAAAAAGTAAAACATTTTAAATCAATGTTTTTTAAAAATGAAAAATGATACCTATACAAATAATTTATCCATTAGCGTTATCTCTGAAATTTACTTTTCCTCATTTATTCATGATAATATTTTCAAAGAAGTTTTTGTTACCATTCATATGTCTGGAACATACACTATCCATGTACCAAGTATTACTTTTGGTACTTTCCATATTTTCATGAAAATAATAATGTTAGACTTTCGGAATCAAAACATTCTTGGATCTATAAATTTCAGAAAGAAAAATCTTAGGTAACCACACTTTCATAGAATAATAGGTATTATGAAATCTTAATGATTGAGTTTTATTTAAGGAATGAATTTTTTCCCAGTTTCCACCACACTGAAATTTGGTGCAGAATATATCACTTTGAGGAACATATTAATTGTTGGTAAAAACCAGTTTTGAACTTGTATAACCAAAACCCGAATTATTCCTAAGAGGTCGGATTTGAGAAAAAAAATTATCAATTTTTGTACCTAAGGTAAAGTTTGAAAAACACTTCTTCAAGGAAATAATTTCTTACATTAGTCTAACAACTGAGTTCTTATCTTCCAAACATCAGTTTTAGAACTAGTGTTAGGCTTGAAAACATTTTTCATAGAAATTATATTACATAGATCCTTAGAAATTTTATCTTTCTCAGTGTTTACTTTGTCAAAAAAAAATTCATACATTATAAATCAAGGGATTTCTTATCATGACCATTATAAAGCTCTAATATTTCTATAATAAGTATAGAAATCCTAGAATTTTCATTATCATGTTTTTTGTTGAGTTTAGAATTCTCGTTATAAAGAAGATTTGAAAACCTAGAAACTTATTCATTGGTAGGTAAACTATTAACTTCATTAGAAGAAGATTATTCAATAAATGATTTATAATACTTTCTATCATTATAACAATCATTCAATGAGACATTGGTCATAGATTCTGCATTAAGTACCTTAGCCATTAAGAAATGATTTCAATAGGTAGTCTGGAAATTAGACCATGATTCTTTTTTGCAGAAGATTCATAATCTGATGATTCATCTAATGAGTCTCCACCACTGGAACTCTAGGTGTCTTTAGATTTCAAGACTTCCTTAGGATTATCTTGGTAGTACTTTTTTTTGTTTATATTAGAATACTTTTCCTTTTTTTTTATTTTTCTTAATAATATGACAATCAGGTCCTATATGCCCAGCTCTCTTGCATTCATAACATGTGACTTCTGATTTTTTAATCCTTCCTTTCTTTCTTATTATATCTGGCTTGAAAAATCTTCTGACCAACAATTTCATTCATCCTTCAAGCAAGATTTGCTAACTCATTTTTTGAAGATTCACTTATACTGGATTAGGATTGGATAATAGCCTTATTATATTTGGATCCAGTAATCCTCTCAGGATTTTGGGCTCTTATATGATTTAAAGTGGTTTTAAAGGCATCTACTACATTCCCATTCTTCTTCTATACATTATCAGCATCTCTCTTCATTATAGTCTCATTTTTAAGAAGAGTTCCAAACAGATCATTTAGAAAAATAGGAGGGACCTTTATATTCTCAAAAATAGGAGTTCTATAGGATTCCCACTCATTGGGCATGATATCTATGATTTTATTCACAATAGCAGCATTATCTAATAATTTATATCCCATGGATTGTAAGATATTCATAATTTTCGTAAACCATTGTGGTAATTTTCTTATGGGTTCTCTATAAATAATGTTAAAGCCATGTTATTCAGATTTTAACATCGCACTTCTTGTTTCTATAACATTAGATGTACCAAAATGTGTAACTTCAAGTTTCAACCAGATATTTTTCACAGGATCACATGAAGATATTAGACTATTTATATTCCTAGTCATGGAACAAAGCAATGCATTTCTTACTTTATAATTCAGTTTATATTCATTCTATTCTTTATTGGGGAAAGTTCTAACTTCCTTTTCGGGGATTTTAAATCCTCCGTTAAGTATAAAAAAATTATCCACTACAGTATTGATAATAAATGTCATCATATGATCTCTCTAGTAATCATATTAATTCCCACCAAAAATAGGAGTTCTATTTGGATTTAGGTTGTCTATGTAACTTATATTGATTGCTTCAATCTCAAACGAAATAACTTTCCAAACAAACATGTTAGTAGTAAAAGTTTATAAACAAGAGAAAAAGTTTCTAAGAAAGGAAATTATAACTAGAGTATCTCTAAGAAAAAAATTAATCCGAATATTATTACAACATAAATTTGATTCCGAAAAATTATGGGAAGTAGAGTTCTCTTGTGAGTATAATCGTGAGATTATTTATGATTGATCCAACCTCTGATACAAATTCTTGAGTTGATATGGAGTATGATAATCTCCTATGATGATAACTGAAGGATCAAAATGATACTATAGATACACAATATACATGAGTGGGGGGTGAGTTGTATACTTTAAAAATCCTTAAGGAAATTTTTTATAAACAAAATTCACAACACCTCTAAGTCTACACAATTGCTTGATTCCAGAAATATGATTCTGAGAATGCAATTCTGAAAAAGTGAATCTGTAAATGAAACAAAACCATTGTTTTCAAAGATAAAGATTCTACCTTAAAGCGTATATAATATTACTAAATCAGAGTATACAAGTATACAGAACTATACGAATATTATAATTTCCTTTAAAAAAATTTAACAGAAAAGAAGAAATAAACTACTAACAAGTAGTAGATATTTTAACCAAAAGTGAAGGGTACCCATCAACCTTGGATAAGGGTCACTTGATTTATAGTTTCAAGAAATTTTGTCTTACCCACCCTAGGGTACACCCTGGATATGACGTTTAGAGTATGTCTTGATATTACCATATTCCATCAACATCAACGTAGTCGGAACCTCTGTATACCTCATCATGGATGTCCTCGAACTTTAAAATAGTTGGCACCTATTTCATCCTATCTCCGGAAGTACTCGAATGTAATCAGCGACATTTGGAGTCGCACGAAGCCAATATGAAGAAGATGTTCAGTAAGTAATAAGCATGAGAGTCTATCTCCAGAAATAACTTCAAAAACATGTAATCTCAAGAGTTATATAACAAATTTCATATCTTTCAAATGAGGTCCTATTTATAGGCATGGCGTCAATGGTTGGCTCCCTTATGACGACCCGCCCTTGGGGCCCGTGCTGTGACTACCCCAAGCCCGCCTTCCATAGGCCTGGGGCTGGCGACTACCACCAAAGGCGTATTCCCTATAAAATGGAAGGCATTGTATTTTTAACTTTAACACACACAGTTTGAACTAAACTAGTAGAGTTAACACGTACTAAAAATAGTAATTTAAGATATACTGAATGTAAATGGGCTAGTATACAATCCCAACTGAACGAATAGTACACGTACAAGTAAAAAGTGAAAACAGCTCCTGGATCGTCCGACCGGAAATCCTACCTTAAGGGTAGTAACAGAACTCGAACAACTCGTCCATGTGGTAAATCCCATCTATTCCAGCTCTAATAAATATCCCGTCCTTCACCCTCAGCCTCGATCACTTCTGTCAGTCGTCTGCACAGAACACAACAAGGTGCTGGTGAAGCCCATGAAGGGGTGAGTATAACGATACTCAGTAGGTGACCCTGAGACCCACAAAGGTCTCCCTGAATCCACAAAGGATAAACCACAGTAGAAAGAAAAAATTATGATGTATCAACCAACCCAAAATAGGTATATGCCCATACATATACAATAGTTACAAGTCACAACCCGACTCCAACTCTCGAGCCTAATCACAACGGATTCCACACAAGATGTAAAGTCAATCAAATATATGATTATGAATTAAATACAATACTCATCTCACACAGGTATATATCTTTTGTATAGAGATAGAGATGATCAGATGTAGTCACCGATTCCTCTAAGCTGTCAGACCCACACAAGATACAGGACCATCTATGTTGTCAGACCAACACAGGATACAGGACCAGATACTTATTCGGACCCACATAGGATATAGGAATAGAAATCAGAACTGTAAAATCCACACAGGAATCTGGTATAGTAGTAGTAGTCGTCAAACCCTAGGAAGTTTCGAGTACAATAGTCATCACTATCAAACCCACATAGGATTTTAGATAAGTAATCATCTATGTTGAACCCACATCAGTTTCTGGTACAGTAGCCATCGCAGTCGAACACACGTAGGATTCCAGTTCAGTACTCATCACTGTCGAACCCACCTAGATTCTGGTACCGTAGTCGTCGCAGCCAGCTCTAGGGTTCCCGCACACAGTACTCTCGATTCTAGGAGGATCCGCTCCTCGATCCAAGTGTCGATACATCAACTATCATGAATCATTGATTTGATGTATCTCGTAGTTCTGTCTTATCATAAGGAACCCAACCTGACATACGACGCATCAATCAGATGCCTGGTCTGAGAGTTATTGGCATTTCCGTTCCAAGGGCCCGGTTGGATTTACGCTTGTTCCAAACCCACATGTTTTCCAAAGATGTCCAAAATTAACATAGAGTATAGAAAAATTACCCCCTAGTCACGAGGGTCACAGTTCCATAGACTTCTCATCGTTCGAATGTGTGGTCTTGAAAATATTCGCAATTAAGCGTCGACGGGTCTGGCCCGTCAAGCCCAGTGGTTTGGCGGGTCGGCCTGAACAGGTTCGGTGGGTCTGACCCAGCACGGTGTCAGCTGTACCCGGTGGACCACAGCCCACCCATGGACCCTGTCTGGTGGCTCTAATCCAGTTAGTGTGTCGGCTTGGCCTGTTGGACCACAGTCTAGTTTGGTTCACCCGACGACTCCAAGCACCGCTGCCCCTCCTCTGATCGGTCGGCCATAGCTGGTGAGTTCTGTCATGTGCGGGTGGACCGCACAACGGGTTGCAGTTCTCCCAGGTGGCACCGTGGTTTTATAGGCATGTAGGCAAGCGACCGACTAGTTTTCCCAGCAGAGCGGCCGGCACAGCGGGCCGTAGTCTTCTCCGTTGTGCGGCACCTGCAGGCACCGCATACCTCCATCCTGGCCAGCAGTAGGCAGCCGGTTCTTCTTTGGCTGAGCATACCATGTTTGCGAGCCGCAATCCTTCTCTGTACAGTGCGTTCGAGTGTCGTGGCCTTCCAGCAGGCTGGCCGGTCGGCCTGCTTCCCGGCTCCATGGTGGCCGCTTTGGCCGGTCGCCCCATCACCTCCATCACGGTGCGACGATGCCGCATGCCATCTACTCACTACGTGGCGCGATAACACCGTGCCACCTCCGGCTCCGATGTCAAACAACATAAGCCAATGGAGGGTCTTCGGGAAATGTTTTTTCGTCCTTCACCGTCCACGTTATATGATTACAAAAGGCCACCATCTAACAAATAATGCATCAAAGAGCATGGAAATAATTTAAAGTAATAAAATTCCACTACCTCTATTTCAACGTTTGTCTGATGATGTCATGGAAAGAGAATTCAAAGACGCCATCATATGTTGTGCTGGTCAAATGTCGCTGATTCCGGGCTCGAGCATCTTCTTTGTTCTTTGTTGGAGAGGAAGTCATTCTTCATTGGATTAAGGAGTTTTTCATCGAGAGCGTATTATTCATCCAAGAGTCCTCTTACTCCCTTTAGTTCTCCCAACCAAGATTATTCCAACCAAATTAATTGAATATACTATCTTCTTTTAATGTTGGAAATATAAATTCAAATGATTTCGATAACACAAATTAATTAATTTAGTTAATAATTAATTGTGTTGGCACCTTAATGAGAGAAGGTGGAAGGATTAAAATTTAAAAAAGGGATAGGTGGCTTCATTAAATAAAAGGGAAGTCCAAGAGTTTCAATGGGGGGGTTAAAGGGGAGTTGAGGGGTTTGGTGTTCGTGTTGGACCCACCACACAATATCCTCCCATGGGAGGTCATGTGGGGGGTGGGCCCCACCTCCAACTCCCCTTTGGAGAAATTTACTACCACTTAAAAATTATGTCACACATAATTTTTAATTTATTCAAAATCCCCAATAAATTAACTTCTCCTCCCAATAAAATGCAACTGTCGTAAAGGTCCCCTTATGCTAATACTGACACTGCGAGTTCATTGGTGTCCTTGGATTTCAATTCCGAGAATCTGTTCAAAAGATAGAAAAACCTGTATATACTTTTACTGAACTTACCCGAACAAAAAATCAGAAATTGATTCCGGGAACACCAGGCCTCAGAATCAAGCGTCGTCAAAAACTATGGACTCATAAAATTTCCATGCATTTAAGAAAAAAATTTCCACCGAATTTTCAGGTCTTTACATTCTCCCCACCTCAGGGTTGCATGTCACCGAATGGTACAATACACACTAAGAGAACACATAGGGGTACTGAGCACGCATTTGAGCCTCCTGGTCCCATGTGCTCTCCTGGGGGTTCTCATGATGCTAGCGAATTCACATCATAGGAATCGACCGTCCATGTAGGACCTGCTCCTATCGATCCTAAATCATCACTAGAACCACCGTGAATGTCTCCCCACCATCGATGTCCATCTCCCCTTGGACGATGTTGAGGGATGGGTCGTGGTCACCATCCTCGAACTCTGGTGGTCTCCCTCTCCTATAAGTATAGGACTTATGTCTGATCTGTGTAGTCTTCATTCACTCCTGGATGATCTACACCTTTTTTTCTTAGCCTTCACCATATCTGATCCTACAAGTGAGGACTCTCATGGGTATGTCCTGCACATTCGTAACCTCCATGGGCGGTCATACAGTGCCTCGTAAGGTGACATCCCGATGGTGGAGTGGTAGGTGTTGTTGTATGCAAACTCTACCAAGGGAAACTAATCCTCACAACTACAACCAATGTCAAGGACACATGCAAAGAGCATTCCATTGAGAGTCTGAATGGTCGTCTCAGTCAGTCCATCAATCTGAGGATGGTAGGAAGTGCTCAAGAGATGCGGCGTCCCGAATGCCTCCTGCAACCCCTTCCATATTCGAGAAGAGAAACAAGCATCCCGATCAAAGATGATTGTCGATGTCATACCATTAGTCCATAAAATATCATGTATGTAGAGGTGTCTCATGCTCTCTATTGATCCCTACTCTCTGATTGGTAGGAAGTGGGCCGACTTGGTTAGTCGGTCGAGATTCACCTAGATAAACTCATTTCCTCTAGATGTGCATGGAAGTCCAGTCACAAAATCCATGGATATACCATCCCACTTAAACTATGAGACCTCTAAGGGATGAACCAAGTCTATTGAAACCTAGTTCTCTGCCTTCACTTGCTGACAAGTAAGGCATCATGAGACATACTCTGCTACCTCCTTCTTCAAATTCGGCCACCAGTGCCGTTGTCTGAGGTATTGATACATCTTCTCCACTCCTGGATGTACCACTAGAGGGGAATTGTGGAACTCTCTCAACACCTTCTCTTGTATTGAAACTGGTACCATGGTACTTCCTCTCAAGAGGATGATGTGCTCCCTGCCATCAAAAAAACCCATCAGGTGCCTACCCTGTGGATATCTGAGCACATTGCATCTCACAATCAATGTCCCCACATTGTGCCTCCCTGACTCGCAGACAAAGTGGAGGAGTGATTGTGAGACAGTGTATAAATGCCGCTCCATCTCCATCCACAAAGGATATCTTCAATAGGGACAACGTCTCTATCGCCTCTCCTAGCATCTGAATGCCTGATCTCTTGCTGAGTGCATCTACTACAACATTCCCCTTTTCAGAAGTCTAGAATATCTTTAAGTCATAGTCTTGGAGGAACTAGATCCATCGTCGTTGTTTCAGGTTCAGGTCCTTCTACGAGATGGTGTACGTGAGACTATGGTGGTCATAATAAAATATAAAATTCTCACCCATCAGATAGTGTCACCACTTCTTCCAGGAGAAGACCACTACTGGTAACTCCTGGTCATGATTAGTGTAGTTATTCTCATGCTGTATAATCTTTCGTGAACCATACAAGATAAATGATCGCTCCTGCATCAGGAAACAGTTGAGTCCGGTCATTGATTCATCTTAGTAAACAACGTACCCTACTCTCTCCTCCAGTAGACTCAAGATGGGAACAATGGTCAATCTCTTCCTCAGCTCCTAAAAGATATACTGGCATCTATCTAACAAAAATAAGGGTTTCTCATTCTTCGTCAATGCTGAAAGAGATGATGAAACTATAGAGATGTTTGGAAAAAATCTCCAATAGTACAAATCCATACCTAGAAATCTCTGCACCTCTGTCACACTCTAGGGTAGCTCCCAAGCATGTAATGCTTTGACCATACCTGGATCCACAGCAACGCCAGCCTCCGAGATGATGTGTCCTAAGTAGTGAACCTGGAAAATCCAGAACTGGCACTTCGAGATCTTACCAAAAAGAAGGTGCTCTTAGAGTGTGTCCAGTACTTCCCGCAGATGGTAGGCGTGCTCCTTCTCAGTAGTCGAGTAAATAAGTATGTCGTCAATGAAGACTATGACAAATAGATAGAGGTAAGGTTGGAGGATCGTGTTCATGAGACTCATGAACACTACTGGAGTGTTGGTTACGCCGAAGGGCATAACCAAGAACTCGTGGTGACTATAACAACAAATAAAGACCATCTTCTGCACATCCTTGTCCCGAAGACTGAGCTGGTGATAGCCTGACTTAAGGTCTCTCTCTGAGAACCATCATACTCCCTTTCAGTGGATCAAAGAGGTTGCCAATCCTCGAGAGTGAGTACTTCTTCTCCACAGTAAACCGATTCAGGTGACGGTAGTCAACACACAGTCGCAAGATCCAATCCACCTTCTTGGAGAACAAA
Source organism: Viscum album (assembly GCA_963277665.1). Classification (NCBI taxonomy): domain Eukaryota; kingdom Viridiplantae; phylum Streptophyta; class Magnoliopsida; order Santalales; family Viscaceae; genus Viscum; species Viscum album. The sequence goes on along the minus strand of OY728126.1, from coordinate 1,852,985,359 downwards.
ATTAGTGATGCCCAAGGTGAAAAACGGGGTCAGATAAATCCATTCCCATGCATGTCCTCCAGCTGTACCCGTAGCTCCCAAAGCTCAGTGGGAGCCATCTGATATGCTGGAGTGGATGTCGGTCTTGTCCTAGGGTACATGTCAATATAGAAGTCTAGCTCTCTACAAGGAGGTATTCCTGGAACATCTTCAGGATGAAAATAAATATACTGATCCACCACAAAAAGAAAACTCGGCCTCCACACATCAACCGCTCCGAGGATGAGGCTAGCTAACAGATGTGTGATCAGCTGCCCCTCCCCTGTGTAAATCAATCGTGTGCTAGAAAGGCTCCCTTTTCACTGGTGAAGGTTATACTAGTCCCATCCGTGTGGATATACCACACTTTGCACCTTATACAGTCAATATGAGCACGAACTGTTGATAACCAGTCCATACCGAAGATGGAATTGTATGTCCCGAACACTGATACAAGAAGATCCCAGCCGAATCTCTCACCTCCTAGAGTAATCACACAATGCCGTAAGCAGTGTGTAATCCTCATGTCTTCTCCCGTATGAGTCTCTAGCCCTAAGGAATAATCCAATGGCTCCGTTGGAATATCTGAGCTCTGAACGAGGGTAGTGGAAATAAAAGGATGACTCTCACCTGTGTCTATAAGTACTGCAGCAAGGGTGGAGTAGACAGAGATAGTACCTCGAATCATCTCAGGTGCGCCGTGGTCATAGGCCTCGACTGCCTGGAGCAGAGCCTGCCCCTGTCCACTAGCTCCCTATGATCAGGGTGGACCTATTGGTGGTGGTTGTGGAAGATCTTCGAAACATCATCCACCACCCACTTCTTGGCCAACTCCTCTGCCACGTCTGCCTGCTCCTAGAGGACCACCACGGTCAGACCTCTGCCCCTTCTTGGGAGGTCCCTCTACTATATACTACTCATTCGAATGGTGGGTCAGGCATTCTTGAGCCATGTGACCCTGGCTACTGCATGCATAACACTACCTTCACCTCATATAATGAGATCATTCTCGTGCACCCTGCACAACCGATCCTATATCATGAGGTCTCCTAACTGATGGCCTTGTCCACTTTGACCTCTGCGTCAACTGTCTTCTGCTGGCTTTAGAAGACTCCACTACGTGTCATCCTACAGTGGGTCTCGCTGCTGGTGATTTCTCAGCAAGAAAACTATCCTCTATAATGGCTCGCTCCAGCACCACCGCCTGCATCGAGATACTGAGGGGAATTGTTGAAGCCCTGATCTCATGACATATTCCCTTCTCGATGGCCTGGGACTGGAAGAATGGGTCCCGTACCATATCTGTGGTGTAGCATGAGAGGTCGGTGAACCTCACTGAGTACTGAGCTACTGTCATGTTGCCATGCAGGAGATGAAGTTCCTCCTGAATCTGAACTGCAGAAAGGGTGGATGCAACAAAATCTGAGTGAAAGAGACTCTCAATTTCTATCCAGATTAATGATGACTCATCATGCACCGAGGGCATCGGGCTCCACCATCTACCTACACCTGCAGGCAGGAGAATTGCGGCAAGGATCACTATGTGGTCGACTGGTGTCCCTACCAATCTGAAAACTCTCACGACAGCCTCCAGCCCATCCTCAACTGCCTATTTTTCTGTCTCATCCTGGAACCAGGGTGGCCTCTTGTGCTGGAACTCATGCAATGCCCTTAGGCGGCATGAACTCTCTGCTGCTGCGGCTGGTGGTATCTGTGGCATAGCGGGTAGTGGTACTGTGGGTACCTTGACTATAATGGGGCCTTACACCTAGGCTTCATCACTCGGTGGGATACCATCTCGTACGAAACTCATAACCCTAGATGGCTGCCTTCGTGGGGCCATCATGAAAAGAAACAGGTTTGTTACGGTTAAAACAATATACCTGGTGAGCTGACACACTGTAATCATGATGAAAACGTTTTCAATGGAAACACACACACAATCAGTGTTTGGGTGTACTGAGTCTGATATGAGAAGTTAGAATCCTAGTGTTTGGATACGTCGGCTGCAACACGAACACCGGTTTCCCTAAACTGATAACTACACAGAAAAGACTTAGCACTATTTCTGTTAATAGAATCAGAGTCCATGTTCTGCAGAAGAACTGACTCCTTTGACACCAATTTGTCATGACCCGTCCTCGGGGCCCGTTCCATGACTACCCCAAGACCGCCTTACATAGGCCAGGGGATGGAGACAAGCACCAAAGGCGTAATACAAATAAAAGGTAAGGTGTTTCCCTTTTAACATGTAACACACACACAGTCTGAACACAAGCAAATAGAGGCAACAAGTACTAAAATAAGAAAACTAAGACGTACTAAATGTAAGTCGTCCAGTATAAAAAACCAACTGAACAACAAGAACAAGTACAAGTAAAAATGGAAAACATATCTTGGATCGTATACCAAGAAATCCTACCTGAATGGTAGGTACAGAACTTGAACAACTCATCCCTACGAAACGTCTCGTCTAGTCCATCTCCAAGAACACTCCCATATGTCACCCTCAGCCTCTATCACTAGCATCTGTAATCTGCATAGAACACAACTAGGTGCTGGAAAAGCCCATGAAAGGGTGAGTATAATGACACTCAATAGGGGACCCCGAGACCCTTGAAGGTCTCCCAGAATCAAGAATGGATAATCCAGAGTAGAATGATACAATCCAGAAGTCTCATTCAACCCTACATAAGAATATTCCCATACATATACCTAAGTTACCAGTCACATCCTGGATCCAACAATCGATCCTAATCACAATCCAAAGTAATCAAATTCCCCTACATTGATTTCAACATTCATTTGACGGTGTCATAGAAAGTGAATTCGTAGACGTCGTCGTACTTTGCGCTCATCTCATGCCACCGATTCCGGGCTCGATCCTCTTCCTCATTCTTTGTTGGAGAGGACGTTGTTCTTCGTTGGAGTAATGCAATCTTCATTGAGAGTGTATCATTCCTCAAAGATTTATCCTCCTCTCTTTAGTTCTCACAAACAAGATTATTCCAACTAAATTAAAAGAATGTAATATATTATTTTAATTATGAAAAAATAAATTCAAAAGATTTTAAAAACACAAATTAATTAATTAACTTATTAATTAACTGTGTTGGAACCTTAATGAGAGAATGTTGAATGTATAAATATTAAAAAAGGGAGAGCTGGCTTCCTTAAATCTAAGTGATGTCCATGACATTCAAATGGGGGTTTAAAGAGTAGTTGAGGGGTTTGGTGTTCGTGTAGGCCCCACCACACAATATCCTCCAATGGGAGGTTATGTGGGGGTGGGACCCACCTCAAACTCCCCTTTCGAGGAAATTAAGATCCACTTAAAAATTATGTCACACATAATTTTTAATTTATTAAATATCCCCAAAAAATTAACATCTCCTCCTGATAAAATGCAACTACAGTAAAGGGCCCCTTAAGAGAATACCGACATTGCGAGTTCATCGGTGTCTTTGGTTTTCAATTGCTAGAACCAGTTCAAAATATAGAAAATCACGCACATACGTTTACTAAACGTACTCGAAAAAAAACTTTAGAAATTGTTCCATACACACTGGGCCTCAGAATCAAATGTTGTTAGAAACTGATGACTCCTAAAATTTCCATGTATTTAAGAAAAAAAATTCCACATAATTTCTGATTTTTTAAATCCCCCCTCCAATGGTAATATTATTCATTGAATTTGGGGGGGACCTGTGCATGCGTCACTAAAATTATTGTTTGTTATTAACTGAATGTGTGGCATCATTTTATTAGAAAACAAATGAATGTAAAAATATTGTTACATGACCTAAATTAATTATTTAGAGTGTAAGGAAAAATAGTTCAGAGTCTAACCAAAAATAAATCTGGACTCTATAATAAATGGATATTCATATTCTGTTTTCTAAGGAATTTGGAAACTGAATTATATGGAAATACAAAGTCTAGATTTCATGTAAATTTGGTTTCTGGATTCACAAAAAATTAGAATCTGAATCCATAGTGTTCATAGTCAGAACTCATAGGAGTTCGGAGTCTGAATTCAGAGAACTCGGAGTCAAAACTCATAAGAGTTCATAGTCTGATTCTAGAGAGTTCAGAGTCAGAACTCATAAGAGTTCAGAGTCTGAATTCAGAGAACACGAAACCAGAATTCGGATGGTGAAAACAGAATACTCTATACCAAAGTATTATATGATTATGAGGTTTTTTATATGAAAAATAATTTTATACCTAGACAAAATGACTAACAAAAAACATGGTAAGGATAAATTTCCTTGGGGGAGAAAAATTTTCCTTTTGAAAGTAAAACATAGCGTAGAATGAAATTTTCCTTAAGATAATGTGTTTGTGATTTTCAAAATAAGAAGGAACGGTTAATTAATAAGGAAACCTTATTGAATACACAATCTCTCCCAAGTATGAAGGAATGGAAAAGTCATAAGAAAACCCATATTGACTCAACATTTTATGAAATCTTGTGAAAATATATTTATGGTAGTGGTATCATAATGCTTGAGATCATAATGACCGATAATTAATCATCTACTTCCTTAAGAATTATATTATTATCATCCATGATATTTCAAAAATCAAATAATATATAGATATATTTTCTCATTAGGTTCATTATAAAATTCCATGTGTTTTTTTATTTACAATGCCATATAGATATTACCTTATCTTATCGTGACATTTAAATTATTTAAATAAAGAGAGTGTTAATTTATCAACCTTACAATATAATTTAAAATTAATATTTATTAACATAATATTATGTCCTTATACCATAATGTGGATTAGAGCTCACTTATATTTTGATTCAATTACTATAAATAAAGGAAGTTTACTATAAACGATATGAAAAATATGTTTTGGGAAATAAAGTTATTTTCAATAATAATTATATTGTAATATGTGTATTAAAATTTAATATTGGAACAATATATGTATCTTGGTTACTAGGTCAACTAAACTATTTGCTTCTTTTTTTTGATAATATGTGTATTGTGACAATGTAATAACATAAGACATTATCTCATGGTTACAATGGCCAAGGTCATTACATACAGTACATTTATTTTCATTTATATTATGGTTTTCTAAAATCGATTTTTAATTAATTTCTATAAATTCAGACTCCTGAAAATATTACATATTATTTTATAATATGAATTATTTTTAATATTGAATGGATGATTGTATTTTTAATAATAATATTTTTAATGAGTTTTAAATTTAGTTTCATCAGTTTCAACACATTGGAGTTTATTATTTATGGTTTTTATAAACAATGATAATGGTTTTCATCATTCGTAATTATAGTTATGGACTATTTACAAATGAATAAATTTTTATTAAGAACTTATATATTTCTTGTTTTATGTGCATGCTTAATCATAATTTTCATTGTTTTTTGATGATAAAAAAATCTCATTTTGTATAAAATGGTGGTCACAATGCATTAGTCAAACTTATTATAATGTTTATTTTTATATTTAAAATTTGAATTTGTGGAGTTTTATAATCTATGATAGTATATATAAATTAAATCCATGGAAGAAGTGTAATATTTTATAATCGAATGACATTTTCATTCATTGATTATATTAAATTAATTATGTGTACGTATTTGTAAAATTGGTTGTTTATATATTTTATTTTTGAAAAGTTAATGCTATGAATATATTTTTGAACACAATATTTGATTTTATTTTGTAGAATTATAATTTTTAAATTATAATAAAAAGAGTCTTTTAAAATTATAATAGTTAGTTTCATTCACATGGGTACAATAATGGACATTTATTTCCCAAAATTAACCTTCGAATTTCAAAAGGGGGATTTATTTTAAATGCTAGGGGATTTTTTATTGGTTAATATTTTATAAAAACGTATTCTATAGAGTAAATAGTATTCTATTGGGATTCTAATTAAAATATAACATATTTTTTACCAAAGAAACTTATATTAATTATTTAATATAAGTTTCGTTATCTGCTTTTTATCAATGAATGTTATATTTTTTAAATTGTAGGACAGAATACAAGTGCTTTTTCTAATATGATTTTGATCAATATTTTTTATAATCAACATGTTCTACTATTTTGAATCCTTATTTTTAAAAATATATATAATAATTTTTTAATAAATTAATTATTAAAATAATGAAACTATATCTTGACTAATTTTTTAATATTTATTTATTCTTGTGCATGATGAGTTCTCATGATTGGTACATTTTTGATTAAAAATATTTCCATGGATAATTGTTTCTATATTAGATTCTTAATATTTCAAGGTTATCATGTTGTTTGACTTTTATATGAATTTAGAACGTATAATTGATGTTTGAACAATGATTAATATGTCTATACATGTATATTAAGAATTGATATGATTATTTTCATATATTTATCTTATGATTTAAAATTATTATAATAAAAAATGTTATAGTTCCCAATGAAACAAGTTATATCATGAAGAATGAAAATTTATAATTATTTGTAATGAATAAAATTTTGACAAAATAGTTTTAAAATAATTAAGATTCTTTAGAAATTTTTCATTTAAGAATTATAAAATAAATAATTAGAAAAATTCATTTTATATCAAACAATACTTTTTATAATGTGATAGATAATTTTTAATATGTGAGTATGTTTTTTGGGAAAACCATAAATGTTTTGATTCAATGAAATTCAAGGATTTATAATTGTTTGTTAAACAATATAAAACAATAAGCATGTCAAAAATTTTAATATTTCCACTAACATGTTTATTGCATGGTTTTTCAGACTATGTCAGTTAGTAATGCATGTTAAAATCACTACTGAGAACTTCATTCATTGGTAGTGCATGGTTTGGAAACCAAGAAAACTAATTATTTTTTATGGAATAAAAATAAAATCCTATTTTGGTTCTCCTATGACTCTATAAACTCCTATTGACCTTGTATAATATTTATAGACACCTAACATATCTTAATAAAAGTTAGGAATAGATTCTAAACCTCAAAAGATAATAAATTTTTCTCCCCATGTCTTTTTGACAACTCATATAACTCAAATTTATCTTTGTGGTGAGTTAATTAATATCATATTTAGGGGGTGCAATATCATGGGATTTTATTTGACAAGTTTGTTTATAATTACATTTAAATAGTGGTTTATATTATAGTATCATTTTTCCATGTTTAGTAAAATACTTGAGGTACTCATAATGTACATTATATTATTCCGATGTGAGTTATAATGACATTAAATAAGGATTTTAGAATATATTTATAGATCATTAAATTTTAAAAATTTCCTTAAAATTATTTTTTAATAAAATATATATTTCACTTAAATGTATAAAATTATTTCTCAAGTATTAGTTGAAAATTTAAAATTTGATGACCATTATGATGATGTTAGAGCTTTATAATGAACCCATTGAATCTAATTCATGATAACATGTTGTATTATTAATGTTTGGAATTATAGATTCGGATTTGCTGTGTAATTAAATTGACCAAATATATTAGATCAAGGGTTAACTTCTTTATTTAAATCATGGGATGAATAAATCATTTGAATGAAAATAGAGTGAAAATTGTTTTTTAGTAAGATTACATTCAGAATAGATGTCATAAATTTTATTACATTAATATTTCAATCCCTCTATTTATCAATAATCTAATTAAACATTATTATTTTAAAAAAACTACAAAATGATAATTTCTGTGGCCAAAACCATTATATTTAGGAATCATTTAGCACCCATTCATTTTAAAATTTAAATAAAAAAGTATGATTTGTATTTATTTTATCAAAATAGATTTTTTTATGATTTTTTATTTTTTTTGGGGAATCATGAGTAATGAATGGTTAGGTAAATATTGTGGTCCTACCATGATATTTATAGTCTATTGAGGATGGTGGTGGTGAAATATTTTAGCAGAATATAGGAATGCACATAACCAACTGGGAAATCTTGATTATTTAACTGAATTTTCAGTTTTTTGTATAAACATCTCAATACCCTTCATGATTCAAATATGGTTATTATAATATTATTTAGCTGTGTCTTGTAAAATATTTAGTGTATAAAAAGTGTCTTTAATATTAATGATATATATATAATATGTTATTTTTATTATTATGCGTATGTTGGATTAGGAAAATAATTATATATCAACTGATGATATGTTATTATCCTAATTAAATTCCATAATTAAATATATATGAATTTCATGATTATAAATTTAATTAGTAAATTATTATATTTTATTTATATAAATATATAATTTTTCAATGATATTATAATTTTCAAAATAATATATTTTTTACTAAGATTATCTTGTAATAATGGGTTTTTATTTTAACCACAAATTTTATGATTGATAATGGGACTGGGGGAATTGAAATTTCTCCTCTAATTTTACCTTTCATATTCATCATGAGAGATTTTTTTAAGGATGAGGTAAGTACTTTTATCCTTATCCACATTCTATTCTCATTCACCATCTTCATCATTCTTCCTTTCCTCATATATTTTTTAAACATATGGTTCATTAATTTTTTCATGTTTCTATATAAAATGGAGATTCACAAAAAACCCATGGGGTATTTTTAATGAAAGGATTATGATCATCAATTTATGGGCTATATACTATAGATTTTATCATTTCTTTTTCCAATGAATAACCATTATGTTTTTGTGTTCCTTTTCATCAAATGATTATAATATTTTTTATGTTAGGATGATTATAATTGTATTCAAAATGAATCTTAGGTCTATATATGCGGTACTATGAAGATAATATCTAACAAAACTTATTAAAGGTGCACATAATATTACGTGGATCTATTTAATTTCCCTTTATAATGAAACCACTATTTCATTTTTGTTTTAATCAATGTATATATTAATATATAATTTATATATAATATTCAATATTATATTTGGTGAAAATATAATTTTTCATCATTTAATATCAATTAAAAATATTATTTGATTCTATATAAGATTTCAATTATGAATAATAAAATAGAATAACACAAGGTGATGAGAAATGATTTTTAGGTTTTATATTTTAATAAATTATATAATTTATATTTATAATTTTCATATGAAATATAAGAAATATTTGTGTTTATGTTAAATATTACCATGACTAAATGACTATTATACTATTTTAATGTATTCTAATCTTGAGAGACAATATTTCGGTAAGATTTTAAATGTGTATATGAAATAAACATAAATGATTTTTTAAATTACTATTTTTAAATTAATTTCTAATTTTATGAGTATTTTATAATTATTAAAATAATAGGTTTTGGTTATTTCTCAACAAGATACCATAACTACAATGGTTCGTACTGAATACATGTTCATACACATGGTGGAAATTAAAAATTGTGTGTTATATCATTATTCCAATATTTATAATACTATTGTTAGTGGTGACATGTTAGGAATTTCTGTATAGTAGGGTCCATAATGAAAACCAACTAGACTAGGTTATTGGTTTTCCTAGTGGAATTACCAAATATTTTAGGTTTTTTAATTGATTAATGTCTTATGTATAGTTAGATAATAATAGTAGTAAGATATTATTAGTATAAGGACATTATATATTGTATTTATAGTCTCCCGTGTTTCTATATCACGATTCATAATTTATTATTGGAAAGTAATTGATTATGATTTTTCTATTTTAACGTAAAAAATTTCTATTTTTTCATTTTGAAAACTAATTTTCATTAATGGTATTATTCTAAAAAAATAAATTCATATGTTATACATATATCTAATTTTTTTACATTTATTTGGTTATTAATATATATATTTTTTAAATTGAATAATGGATGATTCATTTCATAATGTCCATAAATATATAATTTCGTGGGATACTATAGGTCATGTTCACCCTCTCTAAACATACACCCATAGGTATTTGATGATTTATACTCTTTATTTTTTTCGATTAATTTAATAAGATCAATTCTTTTATTTGTTATTAAACTATTTTATAGTTTTTTATATAATGGTTGTGGTTTCATAAGAATAATATTTTTCAATAGGATGTGTTATCTATATGTATGTGTCTATTTATAATTAGTTAAATGCATAATATGTCAGTCTTGTGTTTCATGGGATGAAATTTTGGGATCAATGGTGACATTTATTATATATTCAATTTTATATAATGTTGTTTTAATAATTTATTCTATTTTATCATAAAATTAATTGGATAAAACATTAATAACATTTAGTATTTATGAAAATGCAGCATATTTCTATTATAAAAGGATCATGAATTCATATTCATCCTTAGGATAATAAAAAATAGGAATTGAGTCACGCTGTTTCTAGATCAGTCAATAATAATTCTAAATGACTAAATCAAATATATTTAAATATTATTTATTGATATTAAACAAAAATTTCATAGAACCTAAAATGTTCGGATAACCTATCAACTAACGATTCATACACATCTCATTTGAATCCATTATGTAGGATTGAAAAATGAAAAGATACATGTGTACGTATAAGTTGTTAGCAAACCCACTAATTGAAGAAACAGATCATATAAAATAGTGGGTTATTTTAACTATCATTTATATGGAGGATCATGACTTCATCGGGAAAATTTGGAAATTTTGTTCCAGATATAATATTATTTATAGAGGTCCATATTTTATCCATGTAAAACTTGCTACTCACACAATTCCAAAATTTTATAGTGATAACTCACCTTAAATGTTTCAATAAACCTATTATTGTTATACCATAAGGAATTTCACCATCCTCATACACGTTTTTACATAATCCATGAACCATATTATTGTCTTCATGGGTTGTAATCGTTAGATTACCTCAAATACATCACAAATTGTTTACACTAATTAATGGGAACATAATAGTGTGTTTTATATATGAAAAAATATATAATGTAAAATTGGATTATCTGATTCTAATTACCTAATAATAATTTTTTTAAAACATCAATGGAATATAAATTCATGATAGGTACACATGGTATACTATTAGTATGGCATGTGAAAAATATGATTATATTATTTGATTATTTTTTCTTATGGTGTCAATATATATGAAATTTTTTCATGATATAACCAATTGGTGGGATTAAATTAAAAATCAATCATGTTCTATAGATGGATAGGGACATGATATTCAATTACAAACGACCTACCAACCATGTATACAAAATGTTTAACTACTAATTTTTAGTTTGTATGAACATCGATTGACATACGTTGTTTCACTAATCCATTAACTAATTTTATTTACACAATAATTTGAGTGTAAAAATTTGGATATCTTGACATTTATTCTATTAATACATATGTTTTATTTATAACACAAACATTATAGTTGATTGAAATTATACACATTATAATATTTTATTCTCTCTGAATCTTTATCCACTAATCAATACTGAGGTATGAAATTTTAATTATTGTATTATGATTTGATATACTTAAAAATCCCATATGATCATTAGATGTAAATAAAAAAAGATTTTTTTATAATGAAATGGAATTAAAATTGTTGAAGATGTTGTTTTTTTATACCCATTGTTCTAATTTTGATGAATTATTAACTAATAATAAATTGAGTTAAACGAATGTATCTATGGATTAAGGAGATATATATATATATCATAATCAAGTTGTATTAAATTTGTATTGAATGAGTATTTTTTTACCAATGTTGAAATCATGGAGTTTGAGTGAACTCATGAAATCCCCAGATTGACATATTCATTTTGAGAATATATTGTAATTTATACTGCTAAATATATCACATATTATAATAAAAATGTTAAAATACATATAGCATATTATAGTAATTGAATATGGCATATAGTAATTTTGGACAGATTCAAATAGCAGAAAATCCCACATATCAAATACAATGATGTAGGAACATCCAATGATGTAGGAGAAATTATATAAATGAATTCTATCGAGTTTGTGATGTCATTGATGTTTCGAACTAATGAAATATAGAAAACGTAAACAACATTAGAGATTTCTAAAAAATGTTGTTTTCACCAGTAATTCATCTAAGTGTTTTTTTCTAGATAAGGAATGAATTTCTATCAGTTTTATGATTTTTTGGTGATGTTCAATGGTTCTATACGTGTGGAAATTCCAAATGGTGTCTATGAAAGAAGGTTATGTGGTTACTAGGAATTTCAAATATATTAATATACTAATAATAATGAGGACCCAATTTTTTTAGTTATTTGAATGTGGAGAATAGTACCATTATATTTATATATCACATGAAATATGAAGCTTGTGTAGTCAAGACTTTTATTTGAATATATATAATTTAAATTTGAAAGATGTTCGTTGTAGTATTAGTCATGAGGTAGTTGGATAATTACAGAAATAAAATATCATTATCGATCATTATGGATCATTTTAATATCATTAAGTGTGTGTATTTATTATCACACTTTATATAGTGATTTTGAAGTGTTCTTCTATTGATGAATTTGACAATAAGAGGAGTCTTATGCCATTGATGGATACTGATTGATAATAGTCTATTAAATCACATTGGATCAGTAGATTTGATTTGGGTATGAGAATATTTTTTTAAAAAAATTCAATTATTCACTATGGTTTTTTTTCATGCATGTAATATAGGCTTATGAATGCTGATTAATAGTTTTCATTTCCAAATCCATGAGGTTTATTTTGTGATAATTATTATATTTATCAATTTTATTCTACTATAAATGATTTTATGGTGTTGGTTATTACTCTTTACATGTATGGTTTTAATCCTCTAGAATGATAATAATTTTAACTCACACAATGTTATATTTAAGAGAATCAATATTCTGGGAGAGAAACTAAACACGAAATCATGTTGTATTCCACAATGAAACCATACCTTTTTAAAAAATTATCATTCCTCGTACAAATTATTTAATGAATTATTATGAGAGTTTGGGATATTTCTGTTTCTAATTGATAAATCAGGATAATGTTATTGTGGTCTATGGATATTTAAAAAAATTATAACCTCCAGTAATTCACATCCCCCTTCTCATTATAAATTTTTTTTCATTCAATAACATAAATTGTTATTAATGAAGTTATCAACTTATTATCTATGATGATAAAACTTAGGACTATAGACTATAAATATAGTAAAAAAAGAGGTTGTACTAATATTTAATACAGTTGGAAGATACAAATATTTGCATGTCGTTTATTCCATAGACTAGAAGTTAATGATGTGGCTGCAATAAGATTTTCACCCCTCAAAAATAATGGTATGATTAGGTTTTATGATTGTTGGAATGTTATAGAATATGAAAAATTCACACATTAATATTCTCATTTCATTATTTTAGAAATAATTCCCTATTTTTATGGGAATAAGTATATAGAAAATATATTGGGTAATATGTATAAGTAAATTTAAAATTAATGATTATGTGATAAATATATATAGAATAAAATATGAATTCCTCCTAGTGGAACTGGATGAATGTGTTTAAAATAATTTTACTATTTTAAATGAAAATGTGAGTAATATTTGTGGATTTTGGTAGATACATGATTTTACCACTATAATGATGAAGATGAAGAGAAACTCTCAATATATATTTAATCATATATTTTAATCACTAAATGATTGAGAATATCTCACTCATAATGAGTTGTATAATTTTTTCATTTTGTATTAAATTAGAAAGAATATGAAAATAATAATTCTTTTTAATTATATAATGGATCTTGGATACATGATTAATATAATTAATAGAAATTATTTGTTTATACTCATGTTATTTTTAGAATTTTGATAAATATTAATGAGTTATTTCTTTTATTAACAATATATTTTAGAATAAAAAAATATTAAAGATATTAAATTTCAATAGAATATTATATAACTAAAATAAAAATAGACACTATGTAGTTAATTTTTGTAAGAATAACTGTAACACCCCATGATTTCATTGTACATTATCTCTTTAAAGTAATTCAGTAGTTTTCACTCGATGTAACACCGAGTTAGAGCACACCCCAACTTACCAAACTAGCTGTTCAAAAGCAGTTGAGAATAATATTAACTAAATTTTGAGTATTATATGTTCTATATAATTTTATAATTCATGTTTTGTGTTTCATTGACATAATATAAGATAAAATTCAATTTCATATATAAATGATGTAATTTTTAGAAAATGCCATTTTAACGCATTTTAATGGAAAACCATTTTTAAATCAAATATTTGACACGTTCTTAAATTAATTTTGACAAAAAAATATTCTTATTTATTATAATTACATAACAATATAATTTGGATAATATTTTGGTACATTTCTAATATGTTTTATATTTTGATGATATGGGAGAACTATAAAATTATAATTGAAAACACGTTTTTTAATCGAAATAATTTATAGTGTTAAATTATGAATTTGAATAATGTTAACTTATATTTAGATTATATTTTTATCATTTAATACAATTTAGTTCAATATATGTAATTTTTAAATAAATGTTGACATAAACACATGTCAATCTTTTGATAGTTTTTACTTTGTAAAAACCCACTTTTTGGTTTTGAAAAAGGGAATTATTAATAAATTAAATAATGAAACTTATTTGTTTTTAATTTTTAAAAATATAATTAATGATTGAATTAAGAATATCAATATTATGTTGGGGTGATTTTTTTTTTAAATTTTTAATTTTTGATGAATAGTGAAAAAACTACGTTGTTGTATAAAAGTGACTTTTTATTTAAATAATTATTAATTTTATTTAATTTTATTTTAATTAAAAATTTTATATAATACATATATATGTTCAATGTAATTCATTAGATTAATTTTATAATAAAATTACATTTATATAATTTTATTGAACTTGTTAACGTCTTTTAGCCAATTTTTAGGCACATTTGCGAATTTTCATAAAAAGTAATTTTACTAATATTGTGAATTGAATTTCAAAAATCTGAGAGACACATATGATATCAAAATATAAAATGTGGTTCAATAAGATGAAAATATTTTTTGTTGAATAACATTTTTTGGAGTTTTATTTACAATAGTTAAAATTAATTAGGGTAATTAAATGTAAAAATGATATTATAATTACCCTAAAACCTGTGCTAATTCTATTGGGTAAAAGTATTTCATAAAAAACAATCCTTTTAAATAAATTTAAATCCTTTTGGTTCACTATATTTTTATTAGTATATTTATTATTATTTTACAAAAAGAAGAGGTGAAGTGTTAAATTAAAAGTTTATTAACTAATCCATTTTTAATATAGGGTTCTACCTAATATATATTAATCTATAAATATTCATTAGAAAAATGAAAATATTTCATACATAATTGTATTTAATATATAATTTTCAACGATTATATAATTAAATTTAATTCTGAAATAATGATGGTGTAGTAATTACTTTATCAATGAAAGATTAAAATAATTGATATTATAAATAAAAAATATATGTATATTGAATCTTTTCATGCCATACAAGAATGTTATATTTTAATATGAAATTTTAGGGTTAATTAAATGATTTTTTTGAAGGGATAAAGTGATTACGACTTTAAAAAAATACAATTATTAAATAGTTTCAGAAATTGACATAAATGTGTTTTTAAAACAAATACTATATTATTAAATAATATAATTGTCATAAAAATCTAGGGTTCGAACAATGGACATTTATAATAATAGATATGTCATTAATGAACAACTTTGGGTTCTGTTGGTATTTTATTATAATTTTATTAACCATACAATATAAAAATACAAGGGGACTTGATAAATGTTAAACTATTTAACTAAGAGTTAATTCTAACAGTTAAGGATAATATGGTTATCTAAAATGTTCTAAAACCAATTGGTTGAGAGGATTTAGACCCATAACCACCGTAGATTATAAATAAATATATTTCTAGCCATTAAAAATGAAAAGGATTTTATAATTTAATACTATATCAAACATTTTCTAAAGTGGCCCTCTCCTCTCTAATAAAAGGGTATTTCTCCTTCTCTAAAAATCACAACTCCAAAGCCAATTCGCGGGGCCAAAACCTGACCATATCCCCTAAAAACATTCCTAACTACATCATAGAGGCCTTAACATGAGCATAAATGCAGCCTAAAAATCTCTTTTCTTTGTATCAAAATGTATCACCCAAAGAATATGTAATTATTTTATCACCACATTCAATGTTCTTTTCGTCATCCACATTCTCAATCTTTTTTATTTACATAAAAATATAATAACTCGAGTACCTTATACATAATATGATTTTATTATAAATATGGTAAATACATATTAATTATTATTTTCCGTTTTATAAATGATAATGTCACCATACAAGTGTATGTACTGAATACTGTCTCCACGTCGTGGTGTAATTTGTTATTCAAAACAATGTTATTTTGATGGATATAATTATGGGTAATATATATATTTATATATAATGAAAATCACATGATAAATTATCTATAAAATTAATATACCATCCAATTCCATACCTCTTAATAATTAATAAAAAATATCATCGCTCGTGTGAACGTATGACATACTGTCTCCACGACGTGATGAGATTCATTTCAATGTTCACCATTCAACTATGATTATAAAAATATATATGATTAAAAATTAGGTAATATATGAAATAATAATTCTACTATATATAAATATGTATATATATATATACCTACATATATCGTATTCACTTACTTCTGTTCAATACGATTTGAAAATAAAAACATCATTTATGCGTACGTATGACCTCCAATCAACATAAACAGTTTTTTCCATTTCATATATATATCTATAATATATTTTTATATTATAAATATATATGATATTCACATAATGTTTTAAATTCTGGAAATATTTAAATCATGATGTATATTATAAGATTAAGAATTAAACGTTAAAACACGTACAATAATGAAGGTCATTATTACCTGAAATGATAATTTAACATATAAATCATTATTATATGGGTAGTATAAAGACAAATGAATCATGTATGATATAATAAATATGAATACGGTTATGTTATAATTTATTAACATACTATGGTCATTATACAAGTGGTAAAACATACCTTCAACCAAAGGATAGTGAAAGGTAAGGGTTAATTCCTCAATATCCTAATTATCTGATATTGCTTATGAGTTAGTATTTCTGGGGAAATTTTTATCATCTATGTCCATGTTTCATAAAAACGATTTTCAAATGAATATTTTGATGATTTTTTAAATAGACTTTTTATCAAGATTATCCTTTTAAATGTTTTCATGATTTATTTTTCTAAATATTTTTTATTATTGTCCATGTTATAAAAATGATTTTAAGGAATTATTTTTATGGAAATAATTATATTAAAATGTTACATTCTTCAAAATGTTTCAATGTTTTATGGGAAAATATGATTCAAAAATTTCTTTTATATTTTTTCCTTTATAAAATGTGTGACTTTTAAAAAATGTCAAGATAAAGGGATATTACTATAATAGAGTTTTACAGATCATTTTCAAGTATGTAACCAAATTTTACAGGATATTATTTGTGATTGAACTTTATTTATTAAAATACAATCTTCCATATTTTATTGAACGTTTTTTGACATGTTTGATTAAGGATGTTTTATTTTTATACCATTCATGGTTTATGGTTCAAGTATTAACATTATTTATGTTAGTTTTAATACAAATGGTTATGTTATGTTACATCATATTCATATGTTGAATAAAGTGGACAAAGTAAGTGACGAGTGGATCCCACTAAAACTTCTTGATGAATCGGTAGGTCTCATGAGACACAATAGTGTCTTGGTACAATGTCTAGACAAAAAATTTATATGTTGTCTGGGTATGAGGCCTTGACTATGTAGTAATTATTCTCAGTGCGAGACATTCCATCATTATAAAATTAATTATTACATGTGATTATTGGAAAAATAGAATATCCATGTCCATATTTATAAGGAAATTTATAATTTATTTTCTTCATATTATGTTCTTGTTTATATTTAATATGATTTCGTTTTTATCTAAAATATTTCCTTAAATGTTTATAGATTTTGCTCAATTATTTACCATTACTGAGCATATGATATCACAAGATTATTATGTTTTATTTTCCCAGAATTACAAGAAGAGTACTAGGATTTATATGTTAGATTATGGTAGATGAATACTGGAATTATAAAATTTGTATCTGTGTTGTATTTTATGTTTAAAATTGTAATTTAATGTTCATTTATGTAATTTGTTTTCCAAGACGGCTAAATTAGTCGGTCCTTTGAGACTTGATTCCATATAATCATGCCTATGTATTAAAATAATTCACTGGATCTGGACTTCTAGTGTCATGTATTTTCATTTTCTATTAGAGGATGTTTAGTACAAACCATGGAAACTAAATTTATGAATACTATGATTATAGAACATTAACAAAAGATATAATTTCAGGACATTTATAGAAGAACATCCTATAATTTTGGTAATGTTGAGATTTTGTGTATTTTCTCTGAAATACATCCCCATCAGGATACGAGTAGGTAGAAGTGGATCTGGCACATATGTACATTGGAGTGACAACTATGACATGGAGTTTCTTTCTTGACTCGGGGTATCCCGGTATATGAAAATGGGCCTTTATGCACTCTTGGATACAACCCTCCCTAGGGATATTCTTAGAATAATTTACATTTTCATTACAAGAAATTATGACTGTTTTAAGAGTTCATATATCCTCAAAGAAAACATTTTTGTATGACTATAGATTTTATTCATAATCAGTTATATTTATGTTGGGTATTTTTCATGTTTGTAATTATTCATTACAATAACTAAACTGACATAGTGAATGCCATTGTAACGAAATGGATCCCATTAGATGAAATTAGAACTCCATCATTACGCTTGATCAAAGAGTAAAAAGGATCATATCCTTCATGATATTAAACCAATATTTAGAAGGGAAAGAGTGTTCCATATATTCTCAACATATGATGAAATAGTATCATGTGTTAATATGATATGTGTTGAATTATCTACGTCCTATGGATTTGAAGGTATGAAACTGAAAAAAAAGGATGTTAGAGAGAAAGATGGATAAAAGGAAGTGGGGAAAGAATGATTTTCCCTTATGTGATAACTGTGGGAATAATAACCTTGTTAAATGAATGAAGGGATTGGGAGTTTGTTATAAATGTGGAGAAAAAGGACACCATGTTTTTTATTTAAAGGGTATGAAAATGGTTTCAAATGTATAATGCTTTATCTTTTTTCAGTTGAGAAACAACACGAATCAATGTCCAAATAATCCAATTATGTCCCAAATGATGCTATTGGATAGTAATCAAGTTATGATACTACAATAGATGAATATGAATGACAAGTATACTTATTTTTTTATTAAAGAATTATTTTATTTGACTGTTGTATTAATTATGTAACAATTATATGATTTATTGAAATAACTAAGGATGGTACAATAGTACAATTTCATTTAGGGTCTCAGATGTTATGGTACTATGAAAAGTTACTCAACATCAAGTTTGTTTTGGAAAATACATAGATACAAGAAAGATAAACCATAATATGGTCCTGATTATGAGGTAGTGATTTTGGGATAAGAGATTGTTGATTTGGATAAATTATTTTGGTGATTCTTGAATACATTGGAACTGATTAATGGTTTATTTATTCTATCATTGTTGTAGTATTCGAAATATTTGTATATAAAGAATATATGTTGTTTTCTAAATTGAATTAGGGGTCATGAAAGTAATCAATAAGTTTTTATTGTAATTTAGGGTGTTGCCTTGTATTATGATAATACATGATAAGGTATTCACATTTTATTATGTGGAAAAATTATATCTTCCTTATTTTATGCTAACCTTCCTAAAAAAATATTTTAATATGAATTTGGACACAATTATTTTGTATAACTATAAAAGAATGAATGAATAATTTTTGAAAATGGATACTATTGTATATGGTAAAAACGTTTCTGTAGATTATTTTTGGATTTTTATAAAATTGAGAAATTGAAGGTCAGGTGACAACCTGTTGCGTCTGGCAAGACCACGAGACTTGGACTTGCAACTGAAGGGTGAAAAAGTTCAATAACCTAATAATGGATTACGTAATTTTCTTTTTTTTATAATTTAGTTTTTTATTAATTTTTTTTGAAACCCTAAATTATTAATATAAATAGAAAATTTTGGAATTCTATTATCTATTAAAGTGAATGATGATTTTGGGGTAGAATTTAGATGAATGATGGAACTATAATTGTCAAGTATTTTTTTTCTCTTATTCTATAATGAAATTAATCCATAAAATTTAGGGAAGGGATATTAAACCCAAAAATGTGTTATCCTAATACCTTATGTATTGTTGAACATTATCATAGATTTATTGATTTGGGGACATCAGTATTCAATTTATTGATCTCTTTTATGTGATTGACGATGTCAATCACTCAATATAAATATTTAAATATTCCTAAAAATAATGTGTCTCTAATTTCTACCAATGATCTCTTATTTTAGATCATATTTTGGTGGTGAAATTTTAATTTCCTTTTCCCTCTTACTCGAACTAAATTTTATTAACCCTATTTCTTGATGTGGGTATTCCACAAAGGAATTTTCCATTTCTACCATTTTACTTTCAAATAACAATTTCAAATTTTTAGGAAGCAATATATTAATGGAGGGGATAATGTAACACTCCATGATATCATTGTACATTATATCATTATTGTAATTCTATAGTTTTCGCTCCACAAAACACTGAGTTCGAGCGCACCACGACTTACCAACCATGCCATTTAAAATATGTTATGAATAATATTAACTAAATTTTGAATTTTATATATGGAATATAATTTTAAAATCCAGTTTTTGTGCTTCTTTGACATAATATATGAACAAATTCAAATTTTCAGATAAAGGATGCATTTTTTGGAAAATACAATGCTTCCATCATTTAATTTGAGATCCCTTTTAAATACCATATGTGACACTTTTATATATTTTATTTGAAAAAATAAGATTTTTTTTATAAGTGGGACAAAAAAATTAGTTTGGAATTTTTTTGGTACTTTTATGATAACATTCAGATTTAGATGAAAACTGAGAAATAATAAATTTTAATTGAAAATAACTTTTTGAATGGAAATTAATTTTAGTTTATAATTATACATTTGAGTGGATTTAAAATATAATTAGATTATATTTTCACCATTTAATACAAATTAGGTCATTATATGTAATTTCACATTTAAATTTGACATAATGACATGTTAATCTTTATATAGAGTTTCCATTTAAAAACATCACATTATGGTTTTGAGAAGGGGAATTATTTTTAATTTAAATAATGAAACTTCTATTTTTCATATTTCATAAAATAGAATTCATTTTTTATTCAGAATATCAAAATTAAATTAGGATGAATTGTGTGTATTTTTCTGAAAACATTCAATATTTGATGAATAGTGAAAATCATTTCATTATTGTTTAAAACAACCTTTTTATTTAAATAATTATTTATTTTATTTAAATTTATTTTATGGAAAAAAATATATTTAATACATATATACTTTCAATGTAATTTATTTGAGTCATTTTATAATAAAATTAGATTTAAAAAATTAATTGAACTTTTTAACGTCTCTTACCCACCATCTAGGAACATATACAAATTTGCATAAAATGTAATTTCACTTCTTCTATAAATTGAATTTAAAATATCCATGAGACACGGTTCACATCAATATGTAAATTGTGGTTCAATAAGATGAATATGATTTTTTGCGAATAATAACTTTTGCCATTTATTTACCATGATTAAAAGTAAAAATGGGTAATTAATTGTAAAAATGATATTATAGTTACCCTAACACATGTCCTAATACATTTAGATAAGTTTATTTCGGCCAAAACCTACCATAGGCATAAAATATGACCCTTTCAAATCACATGGATTGGATTAAGAAATTTATTATTATTTTACATAACGAAGAGTTAAAAGTGATAAATTCAATGATTAATAACTATTTTTTTTAATATATGGTTATACATAAGATAAATTAGACTATAAATTTCAATTAAAAAGATAAAATTATTTCCTGCATAGTGTTATTTTATTTATCATTTTTAGATATTACATAATTAAATTATTTATGACATAATGATGATTTAGTAATTACATTATCAATGAATGATTAAAATAATTTGTATAATAAAAACAATAATTAATGTAAATTTATAATTTTTATTCAATAAATGAATTTTATAGTTTACTATGACATGTTTGGGTGGATTAAATGAAATATATTTGATGTATTAATGTTTTTATTTCATTAAAAAAACATTTATTAAATAGGGTCAAAATTGACATATACTGGTTTTTTAAAAAATATTACATTATTAAATTTAATAATAGTCATAAAATCTATGGTTTGGCCAATATTCTTATATAATAATATATACATATAACTAATTAACCACTTGGGGTTCTTTTGTAATTTTATATTAATTTTATGAACCATATAATTTTAAAATACAAGGAGACAAGGTAAATGATAAATTATTTAACTAAGAGTTTAATCTAAATGATAAGGTTAATATGGTCATATAATCAAGTCTAAACCTATTGGTTGAGAGGATTTACATCCATCCCCACCTTATCATCTTAATAAATCAATTTTGAGCAATTATAATCCGAAAATTAATTTATAATAAAATAATATTTCCGCTTTTTTTTAAAGTGACCCTCACCTCGCTTATAAAAGGGTACACCAACTTCTCTTCAAATCACACCTCCAAATCCAATTGTCTCAGCCATCACCAAGCCATTTATCATCCAAAGTCTCTAAATTCAATCTAAAGATCATCCCATGAACAAAAATCCAACCAATGAATCCCTTTTTTTAAATCTAAAGGAATCACCAAAACAAGGTGTAACTATTTTATCTGCTATTTCAAAGTTCTTTTCTTCTTCCAATTTCCTGTTCATTTTTACTTCCATAAAAAATAATGAATCTAGTAAATTATACATACATTTATGTTATTATAAATCTAGTACATCCATACTCATTATTCTATCCATTCTAGGAATGTTAATTTCACCATGCGTGTGTATGTTCGGTTTACCATATCCACGTCATGGTGTAATTTTTTATTGAACACTTTGTTATTTGGATTGATATAATAACGAGTAATATATATATATAAGTAATTAAAATAACAGTATAATTTCCCTATACTATTAATATACCATCCAATTCCACACATTTTAATCATTAAGGAAAATATATCATCACTCATGTGTACATATGGCTTATTGTCTCCACGACCTGATTAAATTCATTTCCCGTTTCAGCATTCAACGATGATTATAGAAATATATATTATTAATAATTAAGTAATATATGACAAAGAAATTCTAATTGATATATATATATCTGTGTGTGTGTCAATGTACTTACATATATCTTATTCACTTACTTAATTTCAATACGATCTGAAAATGGAATCAGCGTTTATGCGTAATACGGCCTACCATCTCCATAAATGGTGTTTTCTATTTCATATATATATATTTATAATAAATATTTATATTCAAAATATATATGATATATATATCATTTTTTATATTCTATAATTATTTAAATCACGATCAAAATTACACGATCATGAATAACATGTTTAGACACGTACGATAAAGAAAGTGATTATTGCCTGAAATATTAATTAAACATGGAAATAATAATTAAAGGGTTATTATAAAGTCGTAGAGGAGTATTTTTTGATATAATAAATATAAATATGGTTTTGGTATAATTAAATAACAAAGAATTGTCATTATACGGTATTTTAAACATACCCATGAACAAAGTAAAGTCCATGGTAAGGGTTAATCCATCAATCATATTATTATCCGAGATAGTTTATGTGTTAGTATATTGGATCAAGTCCTTGACAAAAAAATTATTTCTATTCATGGCACAAGGCCTTGACTTTGTGGTAATGATGTCTGGCGTTAGGCATTCCCTCATTATAAAATTAATTATTATATATGAATATTTGACTATTAGAATATTTATGTGCATGTTTATATGGTAATGTTTGGTTTATTTTTCCCATATTATGTTCACGTTATTGATTAAAAGGATTTTGTTTTTATTACACATTTTTTCTAAAAATTTTATAGATTTTGCTAAATTATTTGTGCAAATTGGGCATCTGAGCACATCTGTTTCTTATGTTTTATTTTCCCAGGATACCAAGATGTGTACAATGATTTATATAAGGGTATAAGGTATAAGAATATAAAATATTCAATGTATTATCTATGTTTAAATTTATCTTAGAAATTGTAATGTAAAATTCATGTATGTAATATGTTTTCACAGACGTCTAAACTGATCATTCCTTAAGGTCATAATTCCTTGTAATCATGCTAATGTATTAAAATAATGCACCGGCTCTGGGTTTCTGGGTTCGGGGCTTTACAATAATGTTGTAAATTATGAATCTATAAATTATGAAAATAATCACAAAATGGGGTGGAGTGAATATTGTAAATTACCCTCAATTGAAGGTGGGAGAAAGAAGATATCTCAATAAATAAATATAATAGATTTTAGAGTAATGAAAAATGAACAGATGCAATATTTTTTTTGTGATTTAGATGAAGAGTAAAAGGATAAATATAAATATTTTATGTCTCAAGATTACAAAATATTTTTCATTATGTAGTGATGAATATAACTCCTAATAAATATTATAAATACATGATCAAATTTTATATTTTGGCACATCTTGTGAAAAAAAATTATTATCAATATGGAGATGAAAATATTTAGAAAATGGAATAAGATGATGATAGATGAAAAATATGAGAAAAATAAAAGTCTTATTTATCTTTTTATATATAAAAAATATCTAATTTTGAAATCAACTGAACACATGATGATAATAAAATAATGTAATGAAAAATTCCCTTTGATGAATATGATATTATCAATAAATTTATAAAATTGCAGAGAGATTGATAATGGAATTAAAATAAAAAACAAGGAAATTAAAGTATTTATATATATATATATGAACAATACTCTATATAATATATAAAAATATTGGTAAAGTACATATATAAATAAATTGATTCTAAAATATATTTTACTAATAATTTTGGATTAAATAATAATTGTAGTCAAATATGACCCAAAAAAATAAATACACAATGACTGATAATATTAAAATACTCTTTAATATAAATAATAAAAATATTCAATAATAATAATTCTAATGAATGCTACTTTGTTGATATAACACCTCTAGATAAAACACTGGTTATTGATGGAAAATATGGTTTCATTTTTATTTTTGGTATTGTGGAATTTATAGGATGAAATATTACAACTCATAGAATAGCTTCAGCATACCTAGTACAAGAAAAAATTAAAGGGGTATTATTTTCAATTATATGGATGCAAATTATTGATGAATATCTATGAGTATATAAACTAGTTACAGGTTTGCGACCAAAATAAGATTATTTACCTTGATGAGATTTTTGTAAGTTTCAACCAATATGGACATAGATACAAGAAATTCATGTCAGGATTTCCCAAACCATTTCTACTTAATGTCAAAGGTAATAATGATAAACTATATAATTAAGAAACATTATCATTGTAATAGTATTATTTTAATTCATTAAATAATTGAAATGAATGAATACATGATATTGGGTTCTTGTCCAACATTACTGGTGATGAAAAAAGGATGATGGACAATGAAAAATATAAATGTGGTGTTGTAATATATGAAACTGACTATCCCTATAGAATAATTTTAATTTTAATATATTAATTACAGAATAGTTAATTAAAATTATATGATATTATTTTTTTTAGTGGAATAAACATTATCAGTTGTCTATTAGAAATTTTTTTGATAATAAGAATCTTGAAGCCTTTAAGAGAAACACATTCATAATTAAAATAGAAAATAATTGATGAACTATTTCACTAGTAAAAAAATTATATATTTACTATTTATTTTTTATCCTTCCAATATATATTACATGAGTTTGAAATATGAGAACATGTTATATATTATAATGGATGATAATCAAGGAAATTGAACAATTAGAATTATTATGAGACATAATGTGGTATATGATCTACCCATGATAAAAAAATCATGATGGAACATGCATAACATTTTAACAATGTAATGTAACTTATAAGACTCCCAAAAAGTTGTATATGACTTATTCCTGAATATATATCTGGAATAAGAAGTCATTAGTGATCAACAATAATTTTTAACATTTATAATAATGGAATATTGGTCAGTAGATTAGTTAAATAATATAATGAATTAACAAAATATATAAGAGCATGAGATTATTAATTATATTACTATATTTTAAAAATCATTATTCCAAATGTAATATTTCAGGAAATATATACCTAAATACTTTTTTATAAGATACATGGATGACCATTTTACAAGTAGATGGTAAAATTAATTCTAATGATAATATTTTTTTTATGTGGGGAGTTATACAAAAATATGGGGATTTCTTTATAATTATTTATACAATGATAACAAAATTATTTTCTAACTATATATTTTTGAGAAAAAAATTAATTATATCATAATTTTAAAGGAAAAATATTTCCAAGAAATATTGAGAATTGTTGGAAGGGATGATTAGATAGTGATTTATACTTCTATATCAATTGGAACCACATTGAGAAATGACGAACAAGGAAGATATTTTGATTATATGAAATTAAAAAGAATTAATAGTCACCTTTTGTTTGTAATAGGGTCACAAAAATACATTACGTATATTGTGAATCAATGTTATAAGTACAAAATATTACATAAGGATTTACACATTTTAAAAAAAATGAATTATGATATATGTAAAAGGCATGGTGAATAATGAAATTGTATTAAAAAATAGTGTGGATAATGATATTTTTGTAAACACTTATACTGGTAGGGAATGGGACTATACGGATCATGATTCCACGTCATGTAGTGTGTTTATTATGGTATATGGTTCTGTTAGTTACTAATGTACGAACTAGATATCAGTTACCCACTCATGTCCCCCTCATTGGAATCCCCCAACGAAAGGGATCCTTACGCTTAACATGGACACGTCTCTCCCCAAGGATGGGATCCTTTATCATGGTCTCCTAGCCCGTAATCATCTCGGGCAAATCAATGCGGCAAAATATGAATCACAACATGCCTTCTGGGAACCTGTAGTAGCTGAGTCCTCTTCCATCTTTGCAGGTATGATGCTCGCAGTGGAACGTGGATGGTTTGATATCATCATCAAGTCTGACTACCTCACGATTATTAATGCTATTAACCACAACGATGGCGGAATCCATTCATTTGGCTTCAACATCAAGAGAATTCACTCGCTTTGATACGGATTCTCTTGTTTCACCTTCTCCTTAATTAAAAGGGAAGGAAACAATGCGGCCCATCAGCTGGCGTCCTCAGGCCCCTTCGATGACAACCAGATCTGGCTGGACAATTTCCCGTCATAGCTTTTCTTATGTATGTCTGCTGATCTTTGTCATTAATGTTATCTATCCTTGTTTTCAAAACAAATGTTTGTGGTGGTTACACATGGAATCTTAAAATCTTCAAGGATGTAGGTTTAGAAAACAACTTTTTGAGTTAACATTTAGAGAATATTGATGACTCTTTCTAATAATCATACTTCCATTGATCTCTAAAAAAATATTATTCGACACTCTTAGTATAAAAACAATAAATTCTTAATATCACTTCATTAAGGATATTTTGGATTATATTGAAATTAAACAGCTTTTAATTAGCAAAAAATAGAGACCACTAGATGAAATTATGTATGTGAGAACACAAAAGAGATTATTGATGTTAAGGATTATATTACATGTTTAGACATCCCCATACACTTGTGATTTGGTTGCCTTGAGACCACCAACCCATTGACATGGATTTTTTTATTAAATTAGGGTGGGGGTATAACCTTAACTATATGAGGATTGGTGAAATTTTCAATTCATTAATGTAATGTTTTATAGAGGTTTCATTACCCTCATTTTTAGTGGCATCATATTTTTATTTTGATTAGATTCATCTCATCACCGAGGGATGTATTTCTCCAAAAAACAATACATTATCCAATAGTATGGTGTCATCTTGATTTAATTTTTGAAAAGTCCAAGATTTTGTTAATATTGGATTAGTTATTAAGGATGATTATCTGGGATTATTAACAATCCGTAGGTAGAGATTGAAATTCCGTTATAACATTTGATGGAGTTTTATTTGTTATCAATATTTAATGTAAGTTTTAATATTGATGTGGTTAAATAAAAATAATGTGAACGCAAAAACTGTCAGATGATGGAGAACTATCTCAGAAATATTTTATAAGTTTTGAATATATTAATATGGTATGTAAGTACTCTAATAATGATAATATTGAGTTTTTGTGAAATATATAATGTCTGAGATTCCCATAATCATTTTGAACATGTAGGAAAATAATTTTAGTTTAATATACCATGCATTATAATTTGTGCAGTGAAAATACACATAAAGAGTTCACAAAGTTCAATCTGCTATGTTGGAATTTTTTTATTGGATAAAATAGTTAAAATTATAACAGATTTGACATATTTACATTAAAAAATCCAATATTGTTTGGGAATCTACATACATGAATGATGACATGTAGTCAATTTGAGGAATTAATCTTATTGGTATATTGTTGCTGAAGTGAAACACATTTGTAGTTTTTCTCATTAGTTTTTCTCACTAGTTATCCACGTATTAGGATATTGGATATGCATGAGATGAAATTATATAGGATTATATATTTGGGTATAAATTTTTAATGATTCCAAGGACATTGTATTTTTCAATGTTTTTAAATTAAGTGTTATTTATTTTTGTTTATAATTCATATCATAATATTAATGATGACACATGGTATTCATGAATTTATATAAGAAGGTAACTGTAGTAATCTAATTATTGCCTATATAAAATTGTTAAATATTTTTTGAATATAGTTTTTCAGATGTAAACAAGGCCATTAGAAAAAGAGAACCTTGAGATATTTTAAAAAATTTATTGGATTTTTATTAATTTACCATCAATTTAGATGATATAAATTGAGAAAATAATATAACAAGACTAATAATAAATGTAATAATAAATGGAAAAAGGCATATGTATTCTATATGAATCACATTTATCCTACCATTGAAAGGATTTAACTTTTCATGGGTTTTCCTTTGACCAAGAATAATTCAAACTCATGAAATTATTGTTTGATTTAATCCATATATGAGATATGTTCATGATTGTAGATATTTCAATATGATTAATACAAGGAAAAACATTATCTAATATTACAAAAATACAATATCTAATTCATTTTTTCTTAAATATAGATTATTAGGTGTTATTTAAGTAGAAATTATAATTCTATCAAATTGTAATAATATATTTATATTGATATATAGTAAATTTATTAAATTTTCAATTTTTTACTAAATTAAAAAAATTTATACATGTTTATTTTAAAAATAAGAGAATATAATTTCAGGAAATTATATTTATTTTTAGTGAATAAAAACTCGATATATTTTCTTTGTAGTAATTTGAAATTGTTATTATTCTAAAAGTAATTTTTTTCTAAAAAAAAATTATTCTTATATTTTATATCATTAATTATAAATTTAATCAATATATTTTAGTTTTTTAACTTGAAAATATTAACATCATTTTTTCATATCATAATTAGTTTTCTAAAATATTAATTAATGGTTTTTATCTTTAATAATAAACTTGTGAGTTAATAGTTAAAATAGAAAATTCATTAAGGTATTCAAAATTTTAAAAAAAATTATTATATGAATACGTAAATATTTTTTGAAACCATATTATATTAAATCTTATATTATAATATAGAATAAATTTTTTTTATATATTATATAGAATTTATGTACCCATGTTGATGAATGTTATAATTCGTGCAACATTTTTATATAAAATTTCATTTGAAAATCACATTAAATAATTATAACATAATGCAATGGGTCTTTTCGATATTTTAGTTATAAATAATTATTTAATTATAATAATTATTTTAAATTTTATTTTCACTAATTTTATTGGTAATTATTTTTTAATAATAAATCTTTCTCACATAAAATATTCTATTTAATAAATATATTCTTTGTGAATCACATTCCCTTGAATCAAAAATAATTTCCAATAACATAATCTTTTTTACTTAATAAACATGACATCAAAATTATAATAATAATTTTATAATAATTTAAAATTAAACAATCATAGATTTTTTCATTAATGATAATTAATATGTCTAAAAATTAATTACCCTAATAAAAGTTAATTATTTAAAAATTTTAAAAGTAAATATAAAAACATAAAAATCTATATTACATTGCATCCAGAAGAGTGTATGATAGGATATGCATCCATTTCATGACCCACACTATCATTTTTCAAATGATGATTCCTTTACCCATTAATTGTGCCATGGAAATATTAAATAAAAGCTAGTTTAAAAATGTTATATATTATATTACTATAAAAGTTCACCACAACCAACCATAAAGCTCAAAATATATTTTTAATAGCATCATGAAAATCTTCTTAATATTACTACATATATCACTATATTAAATGCATAATATTCATTCCCCCTTTTTTTTCTTACTACCTTCACATCTAAGGAGTTTTCCAAATAAAACACATGATTACATTGATAGTACTACCTTCCCTTTGTCAATTATTTTATTATTATCCATATAAGAAAATTTCATTAATATTTAATAAAAAAATATAATTATCATCATTATATTGAAATTTTTTTATATGATGAGGAATAGAAATATTCAGTCCATTTCATCTACAATGAAAAAAATTTCATGGATTGTGTGACTATGATGTCTATTCAAGAGGTAAAAATGATTATAGATTCATAAATTTACCTATTTTTTGGAAACATGATCATTAATCGTATATATGTATAGATAACTAGATCGATGAAAAATGTATTTAATTTTTATAGAATTTTTTTTTGATTTTTTTTAATGTTTTTTATGAAGATATATCATGATTTTAATATGTTAAATATTTTATAAAATTTATATTATTATTATCATATAATATTATTTTTCTGAAATAATTTTTTTAATAAAATTTTTGTTTACGTATTATTTATCACCTAAATGAGTGACATTGTATTTTTTATATAATATATTATTACGTAAAGTAATATTATTGGTAAAATGTAAAAAAATCAATTCAAGAGGTAAAAAAGATTATAGATTCATAATATTTAATTCTAATTATTTTATGAATATATAAATTTTTATTTATTAATGTCCCCAAATTGTGCTCGTCATCATTTTCATAACCAAAAAAATAAAAAAACACTAATGAAATGTAAATATAAAATTACAAAATATTTTAATACATCAATTATAATACAAATAGTGTTCATTGAATGGTTAAATTTTGAATAATAGTTAATAAAAAAACTATCATTACAAAACTAGTTTACGCAATTAATATTTCTAACACTTGATATTGAAAATTTATTATAATTAAATAAGAAAAATATATTAAAATATTATGAAATAATTTTAAGTGATCAAATAATTGAATATGTTTATGAAATATAAATTTTTTTTTTCATTTTTTGTGATACATGAAATCATATCAAATTTTAAAAAGTGGGTCTATAGGAAAGTGATTTCATCTAAATTTCCCATTATTGAGAAATTGTTATTTATGAAATAATTATTATATATGTGGTGTATATACAATATATTTGATATTATGTATCATTTGATTTTTATTCATGGTAATTGATGTTTAATTTAATTACAATCATTTTTGTGAATCCATTATTTAATTTTTCTCTTTGTTGTGATCTGTTTTGTGACACAAGTCCATATATTTGGTCAAAATCTATTCCCTTTGTCTAAAACCACTTATTATATTATCATGTATATCATAATATATGATTAAATTGTATTTAAAAATTATTTTTTTGGGAAATAGTTTTAGAATCAATATATCATTATTTAATGAATATATTGTTGTGTTGAATTGTTATTTTGATAAAAATAATCATAGTATATTAAAATGGGATCCCTCCTTTATATGCACCTTTTTTACTTCCCAAAAATTTCCACCATTCAATAGGGTGAAATAAAATTAATTCTACATCCAATTAAAATTACGTTACCCATTATTTAAAAATTTTAGTT
Source organism: Viscum album (assembly GCA_963277665.1). Taxonomy (NCBI): domain Eukaryota; kingdom Viridiplantae; phylum Streptophyta; class Magnoliopsida; order Santalales; family Viscaceae; genus Viscum; species Viscum album. The sequence continues at coordinate 1,852,952,937 of OY728126.1, read as the reverse complement.
ATAATATTATTCTGATCATGTGGGTTTTTAATAAAAATGATTTCAAAATTTTCAATGGAAATTGAAATCATTTATATTATATTTTACCCCTCAATATCGCATTTTTATTTATCATTTTTTATGATTGTTTTTTATATTATTTTCTCTTGATAAAAATTTTAACATGACTTGTCTTAAATTAAATGATAGGTCTTGAGAATTGGACAAAAAATTAAAATATATCGAAGATGATATTAGGAGACTCATTTTAATAATATAAATTTTGGGGAATTCACATACAATAACATAGATTTTTTTCAGAATACTATAATGGTTAACAAATCACCAGATATACTATATTTTATACTGATCATGTTTTTTTGTGTCAATTGATAATGTTTTTATGTAATTCCATTTGAAAATATAATGATTTTTTTCATCCCAATGATTATTTATGTCAATATGAAGGATTTAATTTGAATTTTCACCCATATATATATTTATAAATATTTATTTATTTATTTCCCTCATGTTCATTTAATTTGATTTTATGCATCATGAGATAATAATTTTTGAATAGAAAATTATTTTTACCCAATAATAAAGGGGGACATAATATTATTTCTTCAAAAAATAAAATTGTGTACATGTATTGAATTTTTTTACTATTTTTTCCATATGTTTGGGTCACAAATTCTGTTAATTACTATTAATTTTAAAACAATGATAAATATTTTCATTATTTCATATTATAAATTTATTTTTTTCTTGTGTATAAATTTCAATTACATTAGTTGTTTCTTATCCACATTTTGGATTACCATTATTTGGGTTCATGTTCCTATATCGTGATCCTTGATAATCAATAATTTTTTATCAGTTATCATATCAATATTTTTTTATCACATATGACACCCTTTCTATAATTTTCATTCCTATTTGAGATATACTAGTTATGAATAGTTTATATGCTTCCCATACTGATCAATCATATTCAATCCAACCTATATTTAAATTTCATTGTATATGATGATGATTGTGTCATATGATACACCAATAAGAGGTGATAGAGGATAACTCATACAGAAACATATTCACATGTGTTGTGTGATAATATCTTAATTAAGATGTTATCCATGAAAATAATCATTCCCGTACTTGGTTAATGGGAATTTATTTGGAATGAATTTATTAAGACATGGTATAAATGTAATATTTATGTATGTTTTTATTTTCTCAACATATTTGGTATTATGGGGATGTTTTATTTATTTTTGAGATTATTTTTAAAACAATCAGTGAGAAAACTATGAAAAATTATATATATTTGATTACATCATGATGTTTTTGTAATATAGAAATTATAGATATTTCCTAGAAATTAACCACTTTTTAGATATTGTAATTTTGATTATTCAAGAACACAAATGAAACGATTGTTAATCACTAATAAAGGTAGGATCAAGAAATGACCTGATCATCACCCCAATGGATCATGAGTAGCCATAAACATTAAAACCAACATAGACCTTCAAATTGGATATTATTTTGATGACCATTATCTCTTTATAGAGATCCATGAATGATTGATCTCCAAGTTTCATTGAGGGAATAATTTGATAAGTGTAAGATAAGATAAGTTATTGTTACCTAAGTAAAACTTAAATTATGTTTATTTCATGATAAAAACATTACGAAACTTTGAAAATTTAAAAAAACCTACAATTTTAATTTTTGAATTCTATATATGATCATAATAAATTTCATATTTTACAAATATTTCATCACATTGTAATCCATTGTTGGTTTGAATAATGAATGTAGCAAGAAGTAACTATGGACAATAAAGATAATGAAGAAATTAACTCAATAAATGAAAAATTGGAATGAGATATTGAATTAGATGTATTATGATAACGAAAATCCATATATCATCGAATATGATTAATAATATGACCTCGTTGAATCCTGAAACAGTCCAATGAAGATAAATATAGAGTATCATGAAATATTAAGTATTAAATATTATCATGGAAAAATTATTCAATTACTTATTTATCAAAATATATTGAAGTTAAACTTTGGTAATAGCCTTATGGGGACTGAATGATTATTTTTGTGTTGAAGAATATATCCTAAAAAATATAACTATATTAGAAAAATAATAGGTTGGTTTTCACTGTGGGAGTGGAAAATATAAATTAATCACTTATAAAACAATTCCATTAGTTTAGAATTCATATAAAACACCTAATTCAGTGTCCTGTATATATAAGTAAGATAAGAATGATTGGCATGAATTAACAATATAATCGAAGGAATAGGAGTTTTCTATAAAATGAATTATTATGTGGTGGATTAGGACAACCAAATACCACAAATTATAATTTTGGATATGTGATATAATTTTTTATATTATATGTTTTATTGAGTGTTTTCATTAATTACCAGCATGATTATTGATTATCAAATTAAAATATATATGTATAAGGGTGTTTCTTTTTATAATATAAAATTATATGAATATATATATTTTTTTTGAGTAGTTAAAACTAATTTGAAATAATGAATTTATTATTAAAAATTGGACCCTGATATTCGTGGATTGGTGTTTGATTAACCTACATATCCTTCGTACTGGGAAATTTGATTGTGGTATAGAGTAGAATTAGAACCACTATTAAGTGATATTTAATCACCATACTAATAGATAAATAATATTGTTCATCATCATAATTATTGAAATATTCAAAACCACTACATGTAGGACCTAGTAATCTTATATTATTTTAGATAATCTAAAAATTGGTGGTTTTATAATACAACTGACTACCACCACTGATTGTAAAATAAGACATGTTGTTGAGAATAAAATGGTGAGGCCACCTAGTGACAATGGAAATGGGAGATTAATATAATATGTTGTGATTCCACAAAGAACATGATCCCATGTGGAAAGAGTAATAATCATGTGGGGTCTTGCAAGACCCCTTTTTGGAAAAATAGAATTACACATGGAGTTGATATGGGAATTAATACATACACATACATATATTGATCCAATGGTCCTTTTATATCATGTAGTTCGTATAATACAATAATGTTTAATGACTTATCCCTCTAGGAACCACCTTTCGAGAAGAAGGATATGTCTCCCAAACACCAATAATTCATCCCATATGAATTTGTATATGAATAAGTGAAGACCTGAAGAATTAAAATTTATGGTCTTTTAATATTATACATGTATGAAATCTCCATACAATATACATGAAATAGTGAAGGGGTATAATAATAAAATAGAATAAATTCAAGAGTAAAAAAGGAATGAAATACCTCTATGGAATAAATTAGAGTATGAAATAATAAAACTAATGTGTAAATTTGAAATGTACATGTCTAACTTGAAATGATGCCTCTAACTGACATTAACTAGAATTGCATATAGTTGTGAGATCTGGGATCCAAATATCCAGTAATAACCTTAAAATTCCTTACATGCACCAGTGTATCACTTTGCACCATCTATGTCACCACCTACCTATCTATCATCTACATTGGAAACTAGGTGTGATGAAAAATCCAATGAAGTGTTAATTATATAATTACCTATTAGGACACCCTAAAAACAAAAAATGTGGAACAATAGTGATAAAATATAATTATTTATCTTATTACAAAAAATTGGGGGAATATATCCCAGATATATATATGTATCTTCTCATAATGAAAGCTAGATGTGAGAGAAATGTGATCTATAACTCACAGATCAACCCTAGATGATGTGATTTACTACAGTTCCAAATGTCCATCATCGAATACCAATATCCCATGGGTCTATTTTGGATATCGATTTGTAATAGTAACTCCTAGACATATGTCCACTATCCCTTGGAAAAAGTATCCAGTAATGGACACATTATCGAGTATGATAGGGGTTTCACATAGTGTATAAAATGTGGTCCAGTTCGTTGACACATTTTGGGTAGTTGCCTACCCTAAAAATGGAGGAATCAAACTCTATTATGATATGGGTTTTAACATATTAGATATCAATAGTAGATCTCCACCCAACATAATCAAGATGGTTCTACTAACTTGGTAGAATACGCATTCCCTTGTACGATAGGGGGTTCCACTCAAAATGTAGATTACCAATGACCATTTAGAATAGGGTTTTGAAGAAAAATAGTAGAGTACTAAGAAAGTAACACAATAAGATGGTTCCACTCAAACAGTGGTGGAACAACATCCTAGTTCTATTAGAAAGAACCACACAACTAGTGTCACACATACTTCTTGGACTAGGGTTTTTCAAACCCAGTCACTCTTGAATGATCAACATAAATCATTAAAATTTGTTCAACACCACATGTAGAATCATCAGTATCTATACACCTCATATAAATTCTTAAATTCTTCCATGATGGATTTTTTAAGGTTCTATGATGAAAACTACTCAATATAATAAAAAAGTGGGCCCAAATCCATGGAAATTTTGTAAAAAAAATATGTTGGAATTCCATATGAAAATTACACAACATGTACCAGGGATCACACGGTGTGTGACCACACCTGTCCTCCAGGACATATCATAAGAGAAACATGTTTTACCATGCCATGTAGATATTCATGTCATGTGTGGGTATTACATGGAATGACTCAGCCTCCCAAGTCTTTCTATTGTTATCCTTAACATACTCATATCACTTAGGTCTTTCTCATATACATGGTCGTGTACCTGACCATTATCGAGTATCATGCTATTTATAAGTACCCAAGGGTATGGTTTTGTAATCCTAAATGACCTGACATATTCATAATCATGGGGTATTGGGTGTGTTCCTACTAGCACAAGGATTGCGAACACAAGGAGGGTCACATGACTAGTGAGGCTCATGACACAATGTGTGTTTATTATCTTTCTGGAAACAATAATATCTAAATTATAGGGATATATGGTATATATTGCAAGACTAAAAGTCGTGTATTCAAGTATTATAAAAAACACAATTTCTATCACATGTTTTCATCACACAACAGACACCATCATTCCCACCACAAAACTAGATAGTGTTCTTTGATCTTGGGATATCTCCTCTGGATTCATCAATGGTGTACGAATTCCAACCACCCAAACACTATAAATATCATTCCCATCACCACCATAATATTCCATTTTTCAATAGAATCCCGAATAAAAGGAGGTCTATCTTACAACCCACAACACCTCCCCAATCATGTTAGAATTAAGAATATGTTAATAATTCATGAAAAAAATATGCATCGGTAGGTTTAAATTTCTTGATACCCCCACAATAATGTTTAAAAATAACCCCATGGGACAACGGTGAATAATGTGAAGAATGTGGTGGGAAATGAAAATAGTAAAGAGAATCCATATTTTAACAAGTGTAAAAAAACAAGGATATTTTGATCAATATATCTAGAGTGTGTAATGTTTAAAATGAAGAAATATATCATATAACATACCAATAATATTTTGGGACTCATGTGATGGACACTTAAATCACATATCAAACAATGAAGATAAAATACATGCTTTTAAAATTAAATAAAAAATGTTTATACTATAAGTAATGACCACTAACATGACTATGGATTTATCTAGGGTAATAATTCAATTATAAATGATAATGGAGACTTAAAATTTTTTTCCCCCTCGATCAACATCGATCTGATCATTTTACATTATCTTCCATTGATCCAAAAATTAAGAAAATCAGTGGATCCTTTCAAATCCTCCATAGTCATGCAGATAAAACTACAAAATTTTCATAATAGTATTTTTAACATTTAAATAAATTTTTTGGATATTAAATGAATTAAATGAATTAAATAATTATTCTACATAATATACATACAAGTGACTGCAACATCCAAGCATTATCCACCAACCAACTTATGATATTTCCAAGGGTAAAACCTACATTCCAAAATCAATGAATGTCTCACATTTTTAGTCTATAATTTTTTATTAATGCTATTTCACATTTTTTTTTGAAATATTTCTCATACATGATATTAATATGTTTTATATTTTTTATAATATGGATTATAGGTTCACCAGGACTCAAAATATAATGTCCTCTCAGTTCCATTATTTTAAAATATTCTTTAATAAACATCAAAATTTTATAATTTTAAAAAATTATAATTACATTATTCTACCATTCATAAAATTTCATACTCAAAATCACAATCTACAAAAAGAATGGGATAATTAACCCACATAAGGAAAGTTATCTCCAAATAGCTCTACTATATTCTCCCATTCTTCCATATTATATGAATTAATGGAGGGGTTATTCCTGATAGTATATTTCATTATCAATCCTCAATCAAAAAAAGAAACTCAATGTTGTTGGATCCATAAATGATGTCCAAATATTCTTAGTCAATATAATTTGAAGCACTACAAACTTACCTTATCAGATATGACATGTGGAATACATATTGCACCTGGTCCAACTGTGGGTGTTGTCCTAGGTTGTAAACAACCTCACTAACCCTATATAGGATGTTGAATGTCCTAAGGAGCATTTGATATACCATTTCCCCTGGACATATATCCCAAATTCTAATTATAGAGAGACTCTTAGGAAATCATGGTCTCCGTTCATGAACTACGATGGCCTACGATGTCAATATTAATTAGATTACTATTGGTTTTGAGTTATTCTATTATTGTAATGGACCCCTTGATCCATCTCCTTAATCACCATCACAATAATTAGAAAAACTAGATATGCATTTACAATCGTATTACAACTTAATAGTAACCTGAAAATTCATAAAAATGTTCATTGAATTATGAAATAGTGATTATATACTGATAGAAATTATTATATGTAAACTCTACCAATGTAACTTGATCCTCTCCATATTGGAAAAAGTACAAAACACAAGCTCTCTGTATATCCTCAAATACCAAGATAGTGGGTCATGTTTTCAAATATTTTTGGATGTGGAACATCATACTTGTAACAACTCATGCTTCTACAGTATGATTCTCTTTGAATAATAAAGTAGCGTGTGTTGTACGCAACATCGAGTTCTAACACACCACGACCAATCAAAGTAGCCGTTATGATTAGTAATGCCCAATTTTTAAAATTTTATAAATTGAATATCTCAAAATGGACTTCAATTTTGGATTCAGAATATCGAAATTATCCTATGGTGAAATTTTGGTACTTTTCGGATAACTTTTATATTTTGATGAATAGGGAAAATTACTAAATTTTAATTAAAACAACTTTTTTAATCAAAATAATTAAAAAAGATAAATTATGAATTCGAGTGGTTTTAAAGTATATTTAGAATATATTTTTACAATTTTATACTATGTTCGTCATTGGACATAAATTCACAATTAAACCGGACATAAACAAGTGTCAATCTTTTGATAATTATTATCTCTTAAAAACACACTTTTTGTTTTAACAACATGAATTAATTTCAAATTAATTTCTTCCACTTATGTGATTTGAATTTGGAAAAATGGATTCCATATTTGGAATCTGGGTGTCCAAATTGTGTAAATAGGTAACTTTTATTTTTAGAAATTTTGAATAATTACTTCGGTAAATATTTTATTTACCATGGTAAAAGGGTAAATCCCGTAAATAAGGGTAAACAAATAATAATATAATAATAATAAATTACCTAAAAACGTGTCCTAAGAATATTTATTGATACATGTACTACCATGGGTATCATTGTGACCCCATGGAGCCACTTGATGGTTATAATGAGACTTTATATTAATTAATTTAAAATAAATACAAAAATCACATAAGCATATATCTTTTATGAAATAAATTTTTACATAGGGTTATATATGTTGGATTTTATATTATAAATATTCCTTATAAAGATAAAATGATTTCCTACGTAATTATATTTTTTTTATAAATTTTAGACATTAAAAAATTTAATTTATTTATGACACAATGGTGATGCAGTAATTACCTAATTAATTAAATATTAAAATAATTCAAAATATAAATACCCAAATAAATTTATTTTGAGACTTTTAATTAATTCCACGATTTTTATAGGTTAAAATTACATGTTATTATTGATTTAATTATCTTTTTTCTATGTAATTATTCTGTTATGATTTTCACAAAAATCAAATACCAAATAGTTTCAAAATTGACATAAAAGAGTTTTTAAAACAAATATTATATTATTAATTGATATTAAACTCTTAAAAATATAAGGATTGGCCAAAGAACATGTATCATTATAGGTGTTTCATTAATGGACCACTTTGGGGTCTCTTGGAGGTATATAGTACATTTATTAAATATATATTATAAAAATAAAAAGTAACATGGTAAGTGTCAAACTAATTAACTTAGAGTTAAAACTAAAAGTTAAGGTTAATATAATGAACCAAACAGGTCTAAATTATATTGAATGAGGGGTTTTAAACCCATCCCCATATTAACTATAAAATAATACACTTTGGATCTACTCGAAACCGAATATGAATTTATTGTAAAATAATATTTCTAGATTTTTCTAAGGTGCCCCTCCTCCCTCTTATAAAAGGACAACACTTCTAACAAATGTTTCACACCATAAAAGCCTTTTTTTAGGACAAACATACCCAATTAATCTCTAAAATTCTCTCAATTCAACCTAAATTCCTTAGTTAGACTAGAAAACCAACCTATGGAGCCCTTTTAATCAAATCAAAGGGATGAACCCGAAGAGGAGGTAGTGTTTTCACCACCGTTTTTCATGTTCATTTCTTCTTCAACTTTTTCTTTCTTTGTTATTACCATTCAAAAATAATAACTCAAGTATATCCTATATACTGTGATGTTATTATAAGTATGGTAAAACCATATTCATTATTTTATCCGTCCTTTGAATGGAATGTCACCATACGTGCGTATGTACGACTTACCGTCTCCATGTCGTGGTGTAATTTTTAAACGATATATTATTATTTGGATGGGTATAATAATGATGTGTAATTCATGTAAACAATAAATATAACATGATAATTAATCATTATTTATGATATAAAATCTAATTATATATTATTTTAATATCAAAAGAATGATATTCTCGCTCGTGCGTACGTACGGACTACCGTCTCCACGAACGCGATGAGATTCATTTCCCATCGTATCCATTCAAGTCTAATTATCATTTTATGATTAAAAATAATGTTTAGGACTTGATATAATTCTGGATATGAATAAAATACAACCTATCAATAATAAACATGCCTTATGTAATGAAACATATAAAAGAAAACGATTAAGTTACACCCGAAACGACGATAATAGTAAAATATTATTAACAAAAAATTTATAGAAGATCATATATGATATCATAATTAGGTATATAGTCCTTGTATAACATAATAAATTTTTTTAACTATTATTATGTAGGTTAACATACCATCGACTAGGGAAAAGTACAAGGTAATGGTTTATTTCACAATCTCTTCATTATCCGAGGATGTTTATAAGTGATTATCTACTAGGACCACTTTATCATCAACATCCATTTTTCTTAAAAATGTATTTAAAATTATTATTACTATTTTCATTACTATGGTATAAATTCATTTATACCCTTTTTTACTTTTTATAATATGTTTATAAAGGAATCATTCTGTCATTTTCCAAACAAGGTCATTTTTAACCTTTTTGACAGAATTAAGGTAAGAATGTCATTTTTAACATATACGACGGGTGCGGCTATTTTCCGTCATTATAAAATTGTCTAAGCGTAAATTAAAAGTTTATAATAATATTTTCAAAGTGAATTTTATATTTTATAGTTATGTGACTTTTAAATGATTTCAAAAAAAGAGATATTTCTCTCAAATAGTTTTGATTTCATCTATGTCATCATCCATTGATTGATTTTAAGCTTATTTGAAGTTTATTTGTTATGATACAGAACATCCTTATATTATTGAAGGTTTTGTGATATGTTTGACTGTGGATGTGTTATTTTTATACCGTTCATGGTTTATGGTGAATGTATTGACATTTCGTATGCTAGTTTTAATACGAATGTTTATGTTATGCTTAAACCTATTCATTTGAGGAATGCATTGGACTTAATAAGTGATGGGTGGAGCCCAATATAGCTCCATGATGCATCAGTAGGTATAATGAGACAAACTAGTGACTTTTCACAATTCCTTGACAAAATCTTATTTGTAGTCTTGGCACGAGGCCTTGGTTATATGGTTATGATAGTCTGGAATTATGCATTCCTTCATTATGAAACTAGTTATTGATATTGCATGTGATTATTAGACTAGTAGAATATCCATGTGAATAAGTAAATGGAATTATTTCATTTTATTTTGGACATATTATGATGGTTTTCATGTTTAAAAGGCTTTTGTTTTAATTATAAATTGCCTTAAATGTTTATGCTTCTTTATGAATGTTTCTGCACTATTGTTATCCTTACTGAGCATTTGAGCTCACCACTTTCAATGTTTTATTTTTCCTAGGATGTGAAGACGTAATTTATTAATGACCTTCCGGGATAGTACGAGGGGATATGAGTGTGGATTATGAAGACAAGATGTTGTTGTTGTTGTTATCACTTTATGATGTAATGTAAACAATATGAATGTATCTAGTTATTCCAAGGATACCAAACTAATCAGTCATTCAATAATTAATCTTTTGTGATCATGAAAATGTTATGTAATAATGCACCGACTCTGGGTAACTAGGGTCGGAGCATTATCGTTGGTATCAGAGGAAGTTTAGTACAAACCTTGGAAGCTAGATTTAGATAAACTCTGATTAGAGGACATAGACCTAAGATGGACATTGAGGGTTTGTATAGAAGAACATCCTAGAATTTTGGTATTGTAGAGATTTTGTGATTTTTCCAAGAAATATCCCTTTCTAGATACGATCAGGTAGAGGTGGCTCTCGCACAGATTTACCTAGGGGTAAAACCCAAAAACACCGCTTTGAGCTAGACTCGAATGAGAACCGGTGCACGACAACGGGCCTTGCTGCACTCTTGGTTACGACACTCCTGGGGGATATTCTTAGGATAACTATCAATTTATTTACAAATAATTATGAAGGTTTTATGAGTATATACCTCCTCAAATATAAAATTTTTAGGATTATGGATTATATCCATAAATAGTTCAATTTATGTTAACTATTTTATAAGTATAGAATTATGTATTTTGATTCAAAAACTGATCTAGTTTATGCCATTGTTTAGAAATAGATCCTAGTGGATGAAATGAAAACTATATCAATGCACACACTCCATGTAGGGATTTCCCTCCTGCTCAAGATAATTATAGTGGAGCTGGTGATGCAACTGGTGTTGATCAGCTAATCACTATACTGGGATAACTCACTCAGGTTATGAATAATTACCTTACCCATATGGAGCACCCTAATATGCAAAATGGATGATAAATGTTAGATCACTTAACTAGGTAACAACCACCACCATTAAATTGGATTACAAATCCCTTAGTAGTTGAGCAATGGATAAATTCCCTAGAGAAAATATTTCTGGATTTGGGGAGCTGTGAAAGGGAAAAAGTTTTCATGGAATTTTACCGCCTCACTGGAGATGTTGATCAATGGTGGACATTAATTCAATACATGATGGAAGATGATGAAGTATGAAATATGGAATGGATGGAGTTCAAAGATCTATTTTTAGAAAAATACTTTCCTCATGACCATCGAGCAAATATGGAAAGGAAATTTTTGAGTCTGAGACAAAAGGAGGATGAGAATGTCGCAATGTATGAGGATAACATTAAAAGGTTATCAAGGTATGCTGGAGATTATATAGGTTACCCGAGAAGTAAGATTGATTGTTTCTTTGATGGGATAAACCAATTTCTCCATCGAGCATTAGTCTCACAATCCTTCTCATCGTACGAAGACATTGTCTCATTTGCTATCAAGTCAGAAAAGGAATTCTCTATGTCTTATGACTTTATAGCAAAGCAAGATAAGAAGATATCTGCTGATCAATCTGGGAATGAAAATAAGGGGAAGAAGGGAAAATTTGAATATCCATCCTATAGTAAATGTGGGAATAAATGCCCAGGTACTTGCTTAAAAGGAATGGGAGTCTATTACAAGTGTGGTGAAAAAGGCCACCAAGCTTGTGATTGCAAAGGGAATAAGGAAGCTACCAATGTCCAATGCTACAATTGTAGAGAGATGGTACATTATGAAAATGAATGTTCAAAGTTTTAGGGTAATATACCTTAGAAAATGACAAGGGATCAAGGCCATGCTTAGGATATCACTACTGCTGAGGTAGAAGCTCCAAAATACACGGTGGAAGGTAATTTAATGGTTTCCTCAAGTTTAGAAAATGCATTATTTAATTTTGTATCATCGCATTGTTTCATATCTTCCCAGATTTCTAAGAAAATTAGATATTTTCAATTTGATTTAACGAGAGAGTTGTTAGTTAATACTCCTAAGGGAATTATCATTTCAACAAAGTTTTGTGAATTAGTCCCCATTAGATCACATAAATGAACATTATCTGCTAATCTCATCGTCATATCTATGATTGAGTTTGATATAATCCTCGGTATGGATTAGATTTTAAACAATGATGTGAAGATTTATTATAAGAAGAAGGAGGTTACGATTTTTGATGATGATGATAAGGAACACCTTATCTTCTGAGCGGAATCATCACCACCTAATTATTATCTAGATCCACCCCCAGTAGCTCAAATAAATACATTTATTGGGGAGGAAGAGAATGAAATGACTATGGGTGAGGAAAGGAATGTTCAAATAGAGGATGTACCTATTGTGAGAGAATATGTAGATGTGTTCCCTGGAGATTTACCTGGACATTCCCCAGAATGAGAAGTTGAGTTTTCCATTGATTTAATTCCTAGATCAAGTCCAATATCGAAGTCCCCTTATAGAATAGCCACTATGGAATTATTCGAACAAAATAAGCAACTAGAGGATTTGAGTAATAACAGATTTATTCAACCTACTGTTTCTCCATGGGGAGCCCCGGTCCTTTTTGTTAAGAGGAAAGATGGATCTATGAGGTTATGTATCTACTACAAGGAAATCAATGCTATAAAAATAAAGAACAAGTATCCCCTACCTCGCATTGATGATTTATTTGACCAACTGGATAGAGATCAATACTTTTCAAAGATTAAACTTCTACTTGGATACCATCAGTTGTGGGTGCAAAAGGAAGACATTCCGAAAACAGCATTTCGAACCAGGTATGGTCATTACAAGTGTATGTTAATGCCTTTTGTATAGACTAATGCACCCACTGTATTCATGGATCTAATTAATAGAGTTTTCAAGGAATATCTTGATAAAATTGTGGTGTTATTTATTGATGATATCATTGTATTCTCCAAAATCTATGAAGATCATGAAAATCACTAGTGAATTATCCTGAAGACTCTAAGAAGACATGAATTATATTGGAAGTTCAGAAAGTGTGAATTCTTGCTTCAATAGATTTATTTTCATGGCCATATTGTCTCTAAGGATAGAATCTCTGTTGATTCTTCAAGACCAAGGAAATCCAAGAATGGCCAGCACCGACGAGTATAACTGAGGTACGTAGTTTTATAGGTTTAGCAGGTTATTATCAATGTTTCGTCCAGAATTTTTCTCGATTGGCTAACCCATTAACAAAGCTCACATGTAAAGGGGTTAAATTTTTTTGGACAAAAGAGTGTGAGGAATGTTTTGAATAATTGTAGAGAATATTTGTCAATGCTCCTATATTGACTCTACCATCAGGGAATGATAGGTTCATTATTTATAGTGATGCATCAATGAAAGGACTTGGTTGTTTCCTTATGCATAATGATAGAGTTATTGCTTATGCATCACGACAGCTGAAAATTCAAGAGAAAAACTATCCTACTCATGATCTCGAGTTATCTGTTGTAATCATTTCTTTGAAGATATAGAGACATTATCTCTATGGTGAAAATGTGAGATTTATACTAATCACAAGAGTTTGAAGTATATTTTCTCACAGAAAGAACTCAACATGAGGCAAAGGAGATGACTTAAACTACTAAAGGATTATTATTGCGTGATACACTACCACCGGGGAAGGAAAATAAGGTGGCAGATGCTTTGAGCAGAATGTATCATGGAGTTTTTAATGTGATGAGAATTTAAAGGGATCCTATTTTCATGGATCTAATGAAGATGGGTATGGGAATCACCATGGAAGGTGAAACATCAATGATTTTTCAAATGGTTTCCAAACCATATTTACTAGAATGGATAAAGAGTTCTCAAACCGGTGATGATGAATTTCAAAAGAAGATTAAAACTGTGAATGATGGGAGATTATGAGACTTTGTGTATGATGTTGGAATTTTTAAATTCGGGAAGAGGCTTTGTGTTCCCGATATACCTGATCTAAAAAAGGAATTGCTCGATGATTCTCATACCCCTAATTTCTCTATACACCCTGGGAGCACCAAAATGTATAGATATTTGAATGAAATGTTTTGGTGGGACAACATGAAGAGGGGGATTTCTGATTTTGTGTCAAGATGTATGGTTTGTCAAAAAGTGATATCTGGAAGACAACAACCTGGTGGAGTATTGAAACCTCTTCCCATACCTGAGTGGAAATGGGATAATATTACGATGGACTTTGTCCAGGGGCTACCAAAGACTCTAAGAAGGAATGATGCAATATGAGTCATTGTTGGTCATCTTACCAAGTAAGAACATTTTCTTGCTATAAGGGAAGATTTACCACTTGAACGACTAGCAAGAGTATATATTAACGAAGTTGTGATACTTCATGGATTTCCCCTATCGATTGTATCTAATCGTGATCCCTATTTTACTTCAAGATTCTGGATGAGACTTCAGAAGGCCTTGGATACTAAACATCATTTGAGAACTGCTTACCACCCTTAAATAGATGGACAATTGGAACAGACTATTCCAACCTTAGAAGACATGTTGAGATCATGCTCACATGACTTTCAGGGTATGTGGGATCAATATTTACTTCTGGTAGAACTTTTCTATAACAATAGCTTCCATTCAAATATTCGGATGGCACCATATGAAGCGTTATATTGAATGAGATGTTGCACACCAACTTGTTGGGATGACGTTGGCGAAATAAAACTTGTAGGCCCAAAACTGGTGGAGGAAACGATGGAAAATGTGAAGGTAATTCAAAACCTCATCAAAGCAGCTCAAAGTAGGTAGAAGAGCTATGCTGACAACCGAGGAAAGGATTTGGAATTGTAGGCGGGAGATCATGTTTTCTTGAAGGTGTCTCCATGGAAGGGAGTTATACATTTTGGCAAGAAAGGTAAATTGAGTCCCAGGTACATTGGACCTTTTGAAATTCTTGAATGAATTGGGGCTGTATCTTACCATTTGGAAATGCCACCAAATCTCTCCAAAGCTCACGATGTGTTCCACGTATCACTGTTGAGAAAATACATTCCTGACCCAACACATGTACTCACCTATGAGAAATTAGAACTGGAACCCGATCACTCTTATTGTGAAGATCTAGTCAGGATTCTTGATATGAGAAAACAAGTGCTGAGAAACTGGACGACTCATCTGGTAAAATTTCTATGGAGAAACCATAAAATAGAAAAGGCAACGTGGGAACCCGAGGAACATATGTTGAAGAATCCCAAGAGTCTTTTTATGCAGTAATATTCTAGAAATTTCTAGGAGGAAATTATTTTAAGGAGAGGTGAATGAAACACCCCAAGCATCTATGGTACGATTCTCTTTGAATAATATAGTAGTGTGTGTTGTACGCAATTTCGAGTTCTAACACACCGTGACCAAAGTAGCCTTTATGAATAGTAATACCCACTTTTTGAAATTTTATAAATTTTATCTCTCAAAATGGACTTCATTTTTGGATTTGTAATATTGAAATTATCCAAGGGTGAAATTTTGGTACATTTCAGAAAACTTTTATATTTTGATGAATAGTTAAAATTACTAAATTTTAACTAAAAAACCTTTTAAATTGAAATAATTAACAGTGATAAATTATTAATTTGAGTTGTTTTAAAGTATATTTAGAATATATTTTTACCATTTAATATGATGTTGGTCATTGGACATAAATTCACAATTAAACCGCACATAAACAAGTGTCCATCTTTTGATTGTTATTATCTCTTAAAACATGCTTTTTTGTTTTAACGACGAGAATTTATTTAAAATTAATTTCGTCCACTTCTGTATTTTGAATTTGGAAAAAATTATTCCATATTTTGAATCATGGTGCATGAATTGTTTAAATAGGTAACTTTTATTTTTAGACATTTTGAATAATTACTTCGATAAATATTTTATTTACCATGGTTAAAGGGTAAATATGGTAAATAAGGGTATAAATAATAATATAATAATAATAAGGAAAATTACAACCTAGGGGCCTTACATTGATCAGGAAACCATCCTAACGAGCCCTTTTGATCAAATCAAAAGGAAGAACCCCAAGAAGAGGTTATGTTTTCACAACCCTTTTTCAAGTTCATTTCTTCTTCACCGTCTTCTTTCTTTGTTATTACCAATCTAAAATAATAACTCCAGTATCTCCTATATAATTTTATGTTATTATAAATATGTTACAACCATATTCAGTATTCTATCCATCCTTTGAATGACATGTCACCATACGTGCGTACGTACGGCTTACCGTCTCCACTTCGCGGTGTAATTGTTATTCAATATATTATTATTTGGATGGGTATAATAATGAAGTGTAACTCATATATATAATAAATATAACATGATAATTATTCATTATATATGATATACCATCCAATTATATATTATTTTAATATCAAAATAATGATATTGTCGCTCGTGCATACATACGGTCTACCGTCTCCACGAACGCGATGAGATTCATTCCCCATCGTATCCATTAAAGTCTAATTCTCATTTTATGATTAAAAATAATGTTTAAGGACTTGATATCATTCTGGATATGAATAAAATACAACCCACCCATAACAAACCTGCATTATGTAATGAAACATATAAAAGAAAATGGTTAAGTTAACACCTGAAACGACAATAATACTAAAATATTATTAACAATGCATTAATTGAAGATCATATATGATATCATCATTAGGTATATGGTTATTTTATAACTTAATAACAATGTGTTAACTATTATACAGGGGGTTAACATACCATCGACTAAGGAAAATTACAAGGTAAGGGATTATTTCACAATCTCTTCATTATCCTTGGTTGTTTATAAGTGATTATCTACTAGGACCTCTTTATCATCTACATCCATGTTTCATAAAAATGTATTTCAAATAATTCTTACTATATTAAAGACTCTGTTATAAAGTAATTTATACCATTTTTGACTTTTTATAAGATGTTTATAGAGGAACATTTCTGTGTTTTTCCAAAAAAAGGTCTTTTTTAACCTTTTCGACATAATTAAGGTAAGAATGTCTTTTTTAACTTATATGGCATGTGTGGCTATTTTCCGCCGTTATAAAATAGTATACGCTTACCTTACAATATTATAAGAACATTTTCAAAGAATATGATTTATTTTATAATTATGTGACATTTAAATGTTTTCTGAAAAAGAGATATTTTTCTCAAATAGTTTTGATTTCATCTATGTCAACATCCTTTGATGGATTTTAATTTTATTTGATGTTTATTTATTATGATACAAAAAATCCATATATTATTTAAGGTTTTGTGATATTTTTTATTGTGGATATGTTATTTTTATACCATTAATGGTTTATTGTGAAAGTGTTGACATTTCGTATGCTAGTTTTAATACGAATGTTTATGTAATGTTTAAAGGTGTTCATATGATGAAAGCATTAGACTTAATAAGTGATGGGTGGAGCCCAATATAGCTCCTCGATGCATCGGTAGGTCTCATGAGACAAACTAGTGTCTTGAAACACGGCCTTTACAAAATCTTAATTGTAGTCTTGGCACAAGGCATTGGATATGTGGTTATGATAGTCTGGCATTATGCATTCCATTATTATGAAAGTGGTTATTGATATTTCATGTGATTATTCACCTAGTAGAATATCCATATCAATAATAAAATGGCATTATTTCATTTTATCTTTTCCATATTATACTTATGTTCAAGTTTAAAATGCTTTTGTTTCATTTATACATTGCCTTAAATTTTTATGCTTATTTATGAAAGTTTCTGCTATATTGTTATCCTTACTGAGCATCTGAGCTCACCCCTTTGAATGTTTTATTTTTTCCAAGATGTGAAGGAGTATTTTATGAATGACTTGTAGGGATAGTCTGAGGGGATATGAGTGTTGATTGTGAAGAAAAGATTTTTTTTAGTAGTTTTCACTTTATGATGTAATGTAAACATTATGAATGTATATAGTTATTCCAAGGATACTAAACTAATCGGTCATTTGAGACTTGATCTTTTATGATCATGAAAATGTTATGTAATAATTCCCCGACTCTGGGTAACTAGGTTCGGGGCATTACAATACTCATCCTCAATTGGTTCTTGAATTCATCCTTCATCCCTCTCCAAAATAATGATGTAATCCATGAATCATGGTCTTAGAAAATATTCATTGGAACACGCTAAAGGTGGATGATCTACTTCAAGTAAAACTATCACAAAATCTCGAATATATTTTTCTTTATAATGAGAATGAAGTATGATAACATATTTAGTTTGAAAAAATTACCCAAATATCATTATATTTCCTCGCTATCTATTAAAGAACCATCATAAAATTCAGTTCAATTCCAACCCATATCCACTCTATAACCTCTAATGGTTGTGTCAAACCAACCAGATCATGGTAATAAACTATCAACTGATGAGATTTGAGACACTGATAGATGAACTCAACTATAATCCTACTCATTAATTCCCACAAAAACTACCACTAATGTTCATTGTAAATATTTGTAATAATGGTATATACAAAAAATGTGATGTGTCAAACTCTCTATTCATCTACCCATTAATTTTTATTTTATCTACCATCCATCCTGAGAAATTTATTATGTTCTCCCCTCCTTTGTAGAATCCATCTACTATATTACCTAATAATATATCGTCACACATAACTTCACATTTTATTTCTCCCAAATGAGTAAATATCACATGTAGATGAAATGGAGGAAACACTAGAAAAAGATGAATAAAATATTCTCTCCTCTCAAACAAAAGGGTTACCATCAATGAATTCAAATTATTGGATGCCTCCTCTAACATGTGTGAATTTAAATTCCTACTAAAGGTATCTTCCCTAATGGTTCCCATTCTAAAATTATAGACTATCTCTATGTCATTTTCCAATAAAAAATATGACCAATACCCATATCTTTGGTTCCAATATTTATTATAGGAGTTACATGTGAGGATCTGATGGTTGGACTATAAAAAAATTATCATTAGAGTTTGATCATCCAAAACATTTGATAAAGGACCACTACTAACCATTCTATGTCCTTATTTATGTAAATTTAATCATAGGGAATCAAATTAATTTAACCATTTGCAATCACTAATAGCCACTACATAAAAAATAATGAAAAAATATTGATGGATCACAATGCACTATATACTCCATGCCCTCATTTGTTAGTGTCTACATAGGTGCACTAGTTAAAATCAACATCAAATCCTCAAAGGATCTCAAAAACTACATAGTATAGGTATAAAACATACCTTTCCACGTTATCATTCTCAAGACTTGATGTAAAAAAAATTCATCCATTAACCTCCAGTAGTTCCATTGATGGTCAGAAGAAATATGCACATCCAACATGTTCTTCGTTGGATCTCATGAAATAATTGCGTCAACTGTCATAGGTTTGATAGAAAATTCATTGTAATAAATGACATTCCCCAAAAAGTGATCATCAAAATTAAAAAATTGGTACTTTGAGAGATAAAAATAATTCTAGTGCTCCTAGAGTATGTCTAGGACCATCCTCATATATTCTAAATGCTCCTCCACTAGTGAAATGTAATTGAGTATGTCATCAATGATGATAACCTCAAACCATTATAAGTATAAATTAAAGTTTTGTTTCATTATATCCATAAACATTGTGGGTGAATTTTTCACACTAAGAGACATCAATGGTAACTCGTGATATTTTTAAAGACATTGGATTTCATTCCTTAGAATATCAGTCATGAAAACTAACAAATGGTGGTATTGAGACCTGAAATCTGTCATCCTGAACCATAACATGAATTATAAGTGATCAAAGAAGTTGTAAATCCATGTATATGGGTTCCTATTCAATATTGTATCCATTTTCATGCGATGATAATCAATAAAAATACTCATGCACCCATCTAAAATTTTCATGATCCAAAGTGGAGGCTTCTCATATGGAGACACTAAGTATGATAAAAACAATTGTCGAATGTCCTCCATGTATACCCTCGTCACATAAACCTCATTAGGGGTCATCCAATTATCTGAAGAAGTTATTAGAATATTTTAAAGGTTCAAATCAGTTCATATGTCTGACTGTCTCATCCGACATATTCCCATGAAATCCTTGAGGACGACATCAATAAATTAATCCACTATAAAATGAATCATTATGTATAAAGAGGAAAATTAAATAAAGATAAAATAATTAACTTGTAGTTTATGGGATGATTCCTCATGAGCACAAGGTCCACTCTCTTGTCCATAATATCCCTCTTTTACTTAATGGAGAATCTCATCACATCAGTTTGATGGAATCAAACCCATTTGTAATGACACTCAATATGGGATCAAATGTTGGGAAAACCATATATTAAAATGATGTTGTTATATGGTTTAATCATAACAAATAAAATGTTCCAAAAGAAATTCCATCCACCAATCATCATTAGACACTGTCAAAATATTTGTGATATTGAAGAATAACAACAATTAGGAACGTCTAGAAAAAATTCATGGGCTATGGTCTCAATGTGTAGCTCTATATCTAACACAAGGGATATAATATTAAAGTATGTATCAAACCTGAGTTTAAAATATATTTAAAAAATTATAAAATAAATAAACCGTACAACAAATCATCTCACCGAAACCATTAGATAATACCCCATAGCCCGAATTTTCATATGACGCCATCCACCAACTCCTTGATCTAAATTGGGATACCTGATGGTGGAGGTCGAGATTTCTCATAGCATCACCCTCCACTAGAACATCATCTTCCCATAACCCATCT
The DNA here is from genome assembly GCA_963277665.1 of Viscum album. Classification (NCBI taxonomy): domain Eukaryota; kingdom Viridiplantae; phylum Streptophyta; class Magnoliopsida; order Santalales; family Viscaceae; genus Viscum; species Viscum album. Next base: position 1,852,931,686 of record OY728126.1, on the reverse strand, counting down.
TCTCTTATACTACCAGCACCTCCTTGGGGAATCCATGTCTATTCTTTGAAGAACCACATTCAAATAAATACCCCTACCATAGTGGTCCATCCATTTCCCATCCAAAATCCTTGTCATGTAGGGTAGAGGAATCCCTTTTCATGTTAACCCTAAAATCCAATGTAATACAATTCCCATTAATAGGTTTTCCAAAACCACTATCTGAACCATGTGTTGCACTTCCATGTGACTGGGACCTTCCATGAGATACATCTATACTAAGATCATAAAGAAATTATCTTGTTATTTACATGGGAAAATTCATCCCCTAGATGAAAACTCTTATCACTATATTCCAGGAATACATATAATTTGAATCTCCCTATAACTAGTGTGCAATATATCACCCTATAATAAGTGGTAATTCACAATGTGACCACACTATTACATTTGTCCCGATAGAGACCCTATAAAAATCCTATTCTAAGATTTTTCGATCCCTCAACATGTTGAGGGAGTATATTGTAAGATCAATGAATCTCATGGTATTCCTAACATTCAACATAATATCCTACTATAGAATAAGAATCTAATAGATTTGAAATAGGCACATGTGTGGGATATAGTAAGACTCATGAATCTATAACATGAATTTGTACCATGAATTATTTACCTTAACATTATTATTCATAACTAGACTCTATCAGTTCCTTTCTACTCCAAAAAATATTATATTCTAGTGTAACCATATTCTCATTCGAGTGATGTATGTGAATAAAATTCATATCACTAACTCAAGATAATACTCCATATCCACAAAATCTATCTCACAATAAAACCTTAGCAGCCTATGGTGTAGGAACTCACGTCCCATGTTAAGCCTACCTATATCACTAAAAGTCCATGAAGCTACTAAATACTACTCAATACAAGGGGGTGGTCAGCTATCTATCTTCCAAGATTAAGATCCTCGTGAGATAGCCCCTGACCTTAGGCCTCATCACCCATCAGATCATCATTAATATACATAATCGATAACCTAACTCTAAGTCTTCACAATGGCTCCCTAACACTATAAAAGATGCAACATGCTTAGAGGAGAATATATATATGGTGATATGAATCATTAATTATAGTAATAAAGTCATTATTATATTATTAATTTACCATTTATACCTACAACCATTGTATTAGTATACCAAGTTGATCTGACATAGTCAGATTCCTGGTGTGTGGATATGTCATCTATGGTACCAAAAATGGGATCGCAATCTTGAATTATGTACTGGATATAGTTTTACATTACATCTATAAGTCCCAAATAATTATCATATGTGGAAAACACCAAAAACTATCCCAAAGAATTTTCATTTCTAAGAGAAAACTATAATGAAATGAACTATCAGATCCATCCGTGATGTTGGAAGGGCGTGCCACTACAACATCAATCCCACCACTCATATGATAAGGGTAGGTGAAAAGTTCTAATGAGGTAAAATGTAAATATTATTATATTTCCTAATGTACCTAAATAAATTCACTCAACTACCTGAAATAAATATTCAATATTTACAATAAGAATAGATAGTAACATCTAGATTAAACCATTAGTTCCATTAAATAAGAAAATAAATCAACATATGAAAAAATAGAACCATAGTTTCATGGGAAACATGTTCCAAATAAGAAATTTAGTTACGGAATCAACATATATACAGATAAAATAGATGAGATTTCGTTGAATATGGTCTCCAACACCAACCATTATACATGGTCTATTCACCTAAGAATCACTTTTATCATCATATTTCGATGATAAAATTTTCATCATATTTGTAATCTATAACATGTTAAAGAAAATCCTCAAAGAGGTGTAATCATATAGAAACCCAATTGAAATCCCAAAAATCCACATTTTGAGAAAAATATATAAATCAAAGAAGTATTTTCATCAAACGAAATTAATTGGTGGAATGTAACCAAAAAATTTACATGTATATGAAAATAATGAATTCTAGATAATAGGTAATGTTGATCTCAATATAACATCCCATCATAATACAATTATTATTCTTATAGTTATGATAATCTATTATTTATTAATATTATGTCATGTGTAGGAATGATAAAACCATTTGGGTGACACACATCTTAAAATTATTGTATTGCATGAGGGGAATAATTTCAATATGTGGACCCACAATATAGTATGATATGGGTTCCATATATCAGATAAATAGATAACATATTCCCTTCTCAAAATGGGGTTGTAAATAAATCATTGAGGTCACATTCCCATATAAAATTGGGGGATTATGCTAATTTAATATCAATAATGACCCACACCCTATTTCATCATAGGAGAGGGTGGGGTTCCACTCTATGTGTAGGGGAAATGCAGCCTATAATCATAGGGGTTTTCACTAATGGTGGTAGAAGACAATATCCCTAGTTCCATAGGAGGACCCATAAAAATAGAAGTATATCCAAAAATAAAGTTGATTGGGGCTTCGTAATTTAGGATGGAGGACCCAATCCCTAGTTATATATAGAGGAGAAACCTAACCAATGTATGGATTTTGGGGTCCTGCAAACTATTGTGATTATAGGTTTCCAACCCCGGTCTATCATTGATGATCCATCCTATTCAATAATGATAGAGATTCATATCTTGGAGATTCATTAAGCTCTCATCACCTATCATCATGTCTTAGTAGCCACAAAAATGTCTACTGTAACATTCAAATGTGAAAATTATCTAAATAGGCTACCATCGGGAAAAAATTAATTTCCACTCAAATGATATATGCACGATGGAAATAACAATGATAAGTATATGTCATCAATGTGGGGAGAAATTTATTGTTTTATCAAATAATCTCATTGTTGTGTCTTCCCTAGAACATGGATTACTAGTCCATGTATCACTACATAGCATGGAAGTGTAATATATAGGATTTCATGGACACCCAAAACCTACTCTTGGGATCATAGTCATGTATGTTTACATAGGTCCATTCTTGTGTTCTGGGACATGTTTTCCCTAGCTACCAAGTCTTTCTCTTGTACCCTAGGGTGTGCCTATGTACACCAAATGTAAATTAATGTTCATCAAGAATGAGGTCTTGGGAATGTGTGAGTTTAAACATGGATTGAGAATTAAGGTAGAATTACACTATGTGTGTGCCTATCCATTGGGTGTGATATCTTTATCTTCACTGAAATATTATGGTCTCATCTAGGGGGCTACATAAAATTATTTCATAGAATACACACTATGTTGCAAGGATTCACATAGAACCCCAATTTCTATAACGCATCATCTTTGAACCTTCTCTGTCTATATTTCCTCCATAAAAAAATAGATGGTCTTGGATAAAGGTCCATTTGTTATGGATTCATCACCGGTGGGGTCATTCCAGCCACTCGAACACCAGAGAGCTCTATCACATTACTAAAATCATCTCCAATATTATTTTGGAATCCTGGATCCATATTGGCATTGAGAAAAGGAAAAAAATCATCCCAATTCATTATATCTTTTATAATCTTTTCAACCTTCATGAATCCCCTAAAAATCAGGGGGTTTATCACACATAAAACCACCCAAAATATGTCAAACCATAACCCTATGGATGAATAGAAAATAATACAATTAATAGGGTGGGGAATGAACAAAAAAGTAAATACACCATTTCACAAGAATTAATGATGAATGATTATAATATAGGGGTATCAAGTGTGATATCTAATGGAATATATGCAATATGTAAGATAATATAAAAATATATATAGTGCTCATGTGAAGGAAAAATAAATCATAAAAGAAATTATTTATTTAACAACTTCATCAATTCTCGAGTAAACAAAATTGATGATATTAACCACAATTATGGATAGATCAGTGGTAAATGATATTTTCTTGCAATAAATAAGGTGTTTTCCTTCACTACCCCTCAATCCACATTGATTGGGTCCATTTTCACAATCTGTTATCAATAATTTAATGAAGAAGGATAGAGTATCCACTCAATTAATTTAGGATTATACATGTCACCATTCATAAATTATGAAACACGCTATTTAATGTGAAATTTATGATTTTGGTATTGAATAAAATAATTGAGTAAATTATTTATTTATTCCACTTAATGTTCCCATTAATCTAAACATCATTAAAATTCTTAATTCCTCTTAAATTTATGTCTTGTTTAGGGAAATACTATCATTTTAGATTTAATACTAGTATAATATTTCCCATACTAGGAACAATTTCTATGTTATTATGTGTTTTTTGAGAACTATAAGCACATTCTATTAATATTTTTTATATATTTATATTATCAATTATTTCTCACGAGGCCTTGGAATCATTCACTGTCTCAATTCAAGGTTTCGAAAATATTCTATAACTCAATTCAATGTAATAAATGTAAAAAATTGGTCACTATAAAATAGATTGTTGAACTGATATCTTGATATCATTTTAGTATAACAATATTATAAATTATTTAGACAGAGATGGTGCATGAAAATTTAGCAGATATTACTAATCTAGAAAGGGAAAATGTGTTTTGAATGAGGTTCTCAATAATCGTTATATGAAAAAGAGGAATACTTGATTGAGTATATAATTTTATATCAACATACAACTAGAACTACCATGTAATGAATCTATGGAAGTGATATAATGTTATGTGTGGTGTATCTGTTATAAAATAGGGGATAACAATTCATTACTTAAACAAATTTATTATAATATGTCACTAGAGGTCTGAAATAAGAACTCATAGAGAATATTATTTAGTCTTCAGAAAAAATGTGAAATTTATTTTACTGAAATGGTTAATATGAACCAAATTTTCAAATTATTCTTTTTATATTTAAATATAACTTATTGGTATTTCATTAAAAAATTAAATATCATGTCATCTAAATCACATTATTCCAATGTAATAATTGAATTTTTTGGGGCATAGAATATTTATGTTATTCCAACGTAAAGAAAAATTATTAAACTATATATCATACATAAATAAGTATTTTTAAAATATAATGGTTCTCACAAATATAAAATATATTAAAAATAGAACCATGATATATTTAGAATTATATATTTTATTTGAATGAATTGGTGATCAATTATTTTTGTTTAAATTAGAATTACTGAATCACAAGACAAATAAATGAAGTAAGTGAAAATAGAATTCTGATGCTTGACTAATATTTTGGAATTCTATTTAACCAAATTCATAATGTAGTTACATTAAATACGGTTTTCCCAAGATCAAATTCAATATTGAACTTGAGAAAATATTGTTTTAAAAACCCATATATATGAGAAATTTGGGTTCATGAATATTTCTATGAGATCTATACTAGATCAACCCCAACCCAAAACAACCTAAAAAATAGAGAATTTATAGCTATTATGTGAATATTACAAGGGGTTATATACATATATAATAGGATTATATTCAAATTATTTAAAAAATTTAAATAGGTAAGTCATTATTTTTTGTATTCATTAAATAGTATATTCATTGCAAAATTTACATTATTCTTGAAATGAATTCTTTAGAAATCTCTGTTCTATTTCAAAAAAATATGATCTTTTTTATTAGAGAAATTTAAATTATATATGAAAGAGAATAATTTGCAATCACAAATGAAAACTGTCATATATTTTTTAAAAAAAAAATCATTATTTTATTAATTTTCTTAAAAATAATCTTTAGAATGTTTATGTTGATAATTTGAATAAATTTATTAAAATTATTTAATTATTCATATATTTTATTTTTTGAAATTGTTTTGTGGAATTTTTTTTGGAATAATTTTATTTTGAGTGAAATGAAAAAATAAATAATTTTTTTTCATTTTTTAATTATAAAATTAATAAATTTTTATTATATTCATGTAGTTATGATATTTTTTTATATTATATAATATAAAGTGTATTAAATCATTTATCAATATCATGATTGATTTGTAATCCAATTTTAATCATTGCGATAATTTAAGATGTGTTAAAAAACTATTTTTTAAATTTTATCATTTATTTTTTACAAGATTAAATTAAGATTTTAATATCACTGAATTTTAAAAAATACTATTTTACGAAGTTAAATTATTGTTTTTAGATTGGAATAATGTTAATTGATAAATCTATTCTTTTCATAGTAGATTTTGAATTCAAAATAACATTAATTTATTAAGGGTAACATACATTTTTGATAATATTTAATACCATTCAAATAATATCAGAAGATTAAAATGTGTGTTTAATATTTAGATTGTCCCAATATTCAAATTAGTGAAAATGATTTAATATTAATATTTTCATCATTTCTCATTACAAAGGTTAATAATTATCTACCAATGCAAAAAATAAATTTCAGCAAACCATTAACTCTGAATTAACGGCCATAAATCAAATTTAAATTTCCTCAAATTGATTTTACATGACAGTTATCTACATTTTTTTAGAAAAACCACACTTTTTACACTTTTGAGATACTAGTCCGTTAAAATATTCATGCAATTATTAAAAAAATCATTCTTTCTAAATATTCTCATTACACATCTTGTAAATCAACACCACTTATAACCATAAAATATATAATTTTTCATCAAATTCAACCACTAAAAACTTATTATTTCTTTTCATTTTACCCAATCCAACAAAAGTAATCATTGGGTCACATATTTCAATCATATGGTCATAACATTAATGGATTTTTCCAAGAGAAACATAAGCTTCAAATGTTAGTATTACCTTCTCTCATTATTTTCATTTATTTTAATCCAACCTATTTGAACATTTTTTCATTTTAATATAATAGAAGAATTGTAACTATTATACTAAAGGGTAATTATGTTAAATAAATAATAAATGTTAAATCAATTCCATCACATAATAATTTAAAACAATATTAGAATGTGCAAACTACCACCTCTTTGACATAATGATATTTTTTTCAATCAATATAAATCAAGGGTGGTATAAATTACATATTTTATGAAAAAATAGGTTATCTATAGGAAAATTAAAATATTAAAATTAATTTTTTCATATACACCAATTTATCCCATTCTGGGGAAATGGGTTCATTAATCACTCCTATGCCAAGACCACTTCCTACACAAACAATAATTAATAATTTTAATTTCCATCCATTTACTATTGTATTAATTACGAGTTTATTGAATACATATGAAACATATGAAATTTTAAATATCTGATAAAATTAATATTGGCATTATATAATAATAGTACCATACTAGTTGAATACCTATAATACACACATATTTTGGCAATTTATAACTCCAACATTAGATAAGATGTGGCATTAATTTCATGGATGATTGAGTAATATTAAATTATAGTAACAAGAAATGATAATTTATTCTAGATATAATTTCATTTGACATCACAATTATAATATCCAATAATGTTATTAATATATCACTATTTAATTTTAAAACTAACTAAAATGGGGTTTCCATCGATCCCATTACCACCGAAAATTACCAAAATAGTAGATAAATATAATCATAAAATTATAATTTTTCAAAAAATTTGTTTTTGTAATTATTTTATCATATTAATGTTAAAAATTGGTATATGAATAAATTACACCTACATTATAAAACATCATCCAAATGATCAATATTTCAAACATCTAATTTTGGGGATAGGATATTTCTAAATAATAATCCTCAAATGAATAATTATAAATGACTATTAGAAAAGTATATATTTTTGAATATTGTTATGAAATTTATGGGAAAGATAGTTATTTTTTCATGTATAATATTAGAAATCATTTTACTATGTTGGGAAAATAAAATGGATTTCAGAACAATTTCCATTTATGGATATATTGTTCAAATTTATACACACATCATTATTTAAGTTGTGAGTATAGTACGTATTTTATATTAAATATCATGATTTGTCTTTTATTAAAGGTATTTCATGTTTAGTTGTATGCACTCTCTTTTATGTGGTTGTTGATTGAATTTTTACATAGGTTGTATGTTGTTATCTTTAATCATGTTCTTCCATGCATCATAGCCACTTCCAATTTCCAAAACCCATTTCATGTATGATAATATCTAACATTTAATAATGTTATTTTGTATTAACACATTCCATTCATTGGAAATCTTGTATTTTACCAGTCTTCTTACATGATAAATCTGTCATAATGTGGAAATGGATTTTACATTTTAATAATCATTATTTCAGTAAATGAATTCTTTCATTCATATATGATTGTATAATTACAACCCATAGTCTTGTTTCCATATTGAATGATAATTTTTATTATCTCAAATTATCCATATTTTTGTATTTATTAAATAATAGGTTTTGTTATCCTTTAAATGAAATGGATTTTTCAATAAATTTTGTTTCAAATATTTTATTTGGTTTTCTCATTAAATTATCAAATATTAATCTCCTATATATAACAATTTACAATTGAATTATTTTCTTTTTAATGATATATTATGGGAATATATTTTAAATGAAAAATTTATGTTATTTCCTCTTCATTAGAAAAATAAATATTAAATTTTTAATAAAAACTAACATCATTAAGGATGATTTCATGATGTCTGTTTTTATAATTATTTTCTCTTTTATTTACTATTTATTATTCTAAAATTCAGTAATGTTTCATAAATCACTTGATTTATGAACTATTTATAGAACATGATATTTTTATCAAATGATCATGTTTTTATATGTGATGAAAATTTTAGATACTATGATGACCATTTTCATTCCCATGGATTATTTATAATAAGATTAATGTCCTCATTTTATGTGGAACTCATATATATATATATAGATAGATAGATTGTAGGGATTTTATATCTCCCTCTAATGAATTGGATATGGTATTATACCCAATGAGATAATAGTGAAACGACACACATAAATATGATAAAAATAATAACGGGAGAAAAAACATGGAATTTATCACTAAATTTAATGTAGGATATAGTGGATTTTATTTTGAAAAAAATTGTATGATTACTTTTTTGCCATTAATTTTCTCTAATGAGCCTTATTTTCAAACAATTATTTTTTATTAAATTAAATTTACTATTGATGATATGATTTACTCTCTATTGATTCCATGTTCTCCTTAAATTTTAAAAATAATGTTTTTTTGAACATTACATATCATTGTCTACAAATGTAATGAAATTTTATGGTCATATATATTATAATTTTTCCCCTTTTATATCATATTATTTTTATATATCATTACACCCATACTCACGTTTCTCCTCATATTTAACATTTAACTATTTTTTATAGATCATTTATTTGCCTTATTAAGCAATCAAGCTTACCCATACATATATTTACTTTACCTATGATATTATGTTGATAATTACATATGATATTTCTAGGAGAGTGTATAAATAATATATTCAGTATAAAAATATTCATCTATTTTGTTAAATTGGATGTTTATATTACTAGTCTCAAATGCACAAAACATTTTTGTCCTTGGTTTTTTCGATGGTTTTAGTTTTATATTTTTAATCACAATAAATGAAATTATTATTCAATTATAATACAACAAGGGTTATATTGGGAGTATGGGGATATTTAGATATCATTTTTAAGTATAATTATCATGTCTTCAGTTTTTTAAAATCAAAATTTGAACAAGTAATCAAATGAGATTAAATGTTTACTAAATTTTGAATCTTTAGATTAATTTAAATAATAAAATCTTATTGATGAACATTATAGAAAATATAAATATAAATATGGATATATGATTTTTGTGAGATATTTCAATGGAGATTATAACATGTATATTTTTAAAAAAAATCATAACATGTGGACTCAAATTCCCTGGGTGGATACACAATCATCAACATATATCTAATCACATAGTTTTAGTATATCAGATATCAGTTTGATATTATTATTCCATTGTAATTAAATTCAAAACCATGGGAAATTATTTCATTCATTTTAAATCGACATGGGTAATGGGACAATTATTTACTATTACTGAAGACACCTAGTTTATTTGGATATCCTATTCATATTGTAACCACCTTATTTTTACTATAGTGTGAGATGTGATTTTGGGAGTGTCACCTAACATATTTGTAGTGGGGTCAAAAAAACTATATTAATTTTAACTCACTAAAGCTCATATTCAATAGAGTCCATATTTGGGGAAGTACACCAGCCATAAAAATAATTATGATTATACATTGGATCCATTTAATGAATAAAATTAATTGTTCATTATTCATTATTTTCTTATCATGATCGTGTGATGTTGAGAATTCTTAATTTTTAATCGATACAAAACTAACTTGTAAAAATGGATTATTTATATTGAAAATATATTATAAAAATGAACTCTACTAATCATCCCCATTATATGGATTTGAAAATAGGTCCTTCTAATAACAAAACATTAGTAAAAATTTAACTATTTCATAACGTTTTATTAGGATCCTTGTATATTACTACTCAAGAATTCATCCACCACCTTAGCTACACACAAAAAGTCAATGTATAACAGTCTTCCCAAAATATAATGGTTTTTGAATATCTCCTTTATGGACATCCATAAATACCTTACCTTCTCCATATTTCACGGGTTTATTCTTTAGGCACGAGACCCACAATCACAATCATATCCATTCAATGACAATCCATGCGATCACCCTTCCTTGCTGTTGTAAGAAATTAGTTCCGCCATCACTAATCAATAAATAATATACTATCCCAGTCCATTTTATTAAACCTCCATCCGTTTTTATATATGATAAGGGTCATTCATTATTAAATGGGTGAGAAACATTGGAATAATTGATAAGATTATACTTAGTGTGACAAGAGACAACTGAAATATAATTCTCAAACAAATTCCCTGAAAACATTTTATGGATATTGAATTAAAAAAATGTTCATGGTATTAGTTATTTGATAGGGATAGAATCATGAAATTTAATATTCAATTTTATATTTTAAATGAGTATAGGAATCAAATAAATTTCCATAATGATAATAATGAAACTAAAAATAATATATTATTAAAAATATAAAAAAAATCATTACAAAAAATATTTATAAATGAATAATTACTATAACAAGAACATAAAAGTAATAACATAAGTATGATATACATTCATGGGGAATTTTAAAATGTATCATGGTTATTATAGTGTGTACCCAATTACACTTATACCATAAAAAATATTATCACCCTTTTAGCCTGAATGAAAAATATACTCTAATATCCTATAAGATTCCACGATAAAAAAGATGGATAAAACTGGAGAAAATGATATGGTAAATATTATTATCACGAATATGAATGAATTTTTATTTCTTATACAATCCCAAAAAACGGTTGACAGGTTCCGTAGACCTAAACAAAACAAAACATCTCTCTATGAATAAATAACTCAATATAAATACAATCACCACTATGCAATGTTATCTATTAAATTTTGGTTTGGAGATATAGATATTTCAATGTATTGGGTAAAACATTATATAATAAATAAATATTAAATATCCTATTACACGCATCTATATAGAAATCCATCTAAATTGAATGAATGGGTAAACATAATGTCCCAAAACAATATAGATAAATATATATTTTTTAAAATCATTTAATACTGTGGAATTTTTGTTATAGAACACTTAAATGGTTGAGTTATTCAAATAACATGAATGGTATATTTTCAAATTGGAAACTCCAGTATATAATTTATTCCCCACCATTAGTCCATTTCAAAATATAATGAAAATGTAAATTTTATTTGTTTCACTAGAAAGATCATAAGGGTATATTACGTTATACAATAATCATGTGTTTTCTATACATTGAATGTAATTTTTTTTATTTTGGATCATTGTTCTCATTTGAAAAAAATAATTGTATTCATCATTAGTAGTTCTAGCATCATTTTTATTCATTTTAAATATTTTCTTAAATTCTATCCAATGTAATATCTCAAAAAATCTTTTTCCATTAGTATACATTTTTATTTTATTTTATGTTCCATTAACCTTAACATAGATATCCCTACATTACCATGACCTTATGTGATACCACACACCATATAAACAAACTCTATTTTATTTTTCTAACTCTATAAACTTCCATGGTAGAGTTTTACTCCAAATCATTAATGTGATCCCCATATGACTATCTAAACCTAAGATACCAAAACAACATCCTACATATAAACACATTTACAATAAATAAAACACTTATAAATCATTAATATGATGAAATTTTGTATTGGATATAAACTAACATGTTCCAAGGTCTACCAAGAGGGAACCCATTTAATATCACAAATCAATGATCAAGAACAATATTTATGGGAATACCATGACCATAAAATGTAACTCTATGACATATTTTTAGACACCCTTGAAACCATTATGTTTTATTTTTTATTATATATAAATAAAATTCTTCAATATTTGATTAACCATATTATGACTCCCTCAATTGATGAAGAGTGGGTGTCTGAAATCCTTGGATCAAGGTTTGGTGAAATATCCCTTATAAATTAGATACCATTTTCTTTATGAAAATAATCATGTAAATACCATACATTAGTTGTGAATAGAATTCGATTATAATGTAATTTATAATCATTATATAACTAGAAAACTCAAACAAGAAAATTTTTCACAATATAATACATTATAGATGAAAACATACACACATCCATCTAAGGTCATATACTACAAATGAATGGATCTATGAAATATATAACTCATACTATAAGAGTTTGTTTGACATCTATTAATCTCAGAGTAAATTAACAAGAACATCAAATACTAATCATGGAAAAATCACATAAATGATTAAATATTAGGGTCTTCAATGAGGACACCTATAAATAAATTCATAGGTCCATTTAACAAATCATGGATGTACATAACTCTCAAGTCAATTACAGGGAACACACATATTTCAAATAAATCCTTAAACATTGTCTTCAAAAACTTCACATCTAAAACTAAATTATTATGATATATAAATAATATATCAATATTAATAACCACAATAAAATATTACACTCATTAAATTAGTACTCACATGTTTTGAAAAATTCACACAACACAACATATTACAACTCCACAATTAGATCCTTGAACAACGTAGGGTATTGTCATATTATATTAATAATATCAGTGTGGTCCTTGAATATTTTTCCATTATAAAATCAATTAAAATTAGTGAAACATAATAATTTCATATAAGTAATTTATATGAAAAATATAGAAACAAAATGATTTTTATGATAAAAAAAATTCACAATTTATGAATCTAAAAAACTAACTATTGGGTAATCAGCAAAAAATCACTATGATGTGAGCCTACTAATCCAATATGAGGATTCTAATAATCATTATATGTGAATTTATGATTCCAAAACAATTTATAAATACATTCAATGATTAAAATTAACATAATATTTGAATAAAACGAATTAATATGACTCATGACTAAAATAATATAGTGTATATTGACATAAATAATTCCATTCATGTTATCTCCTAATAAAATTGAAAATCTCAAAGTATTCAGACATTTGATTGTGTCAATAATTACCAAATGAAATAATTCCTATAAAAATATAGAAATTTTTTTCAACTTTGGAGACATTCACCTCTTATCCATTAATACATAAAATAAATGTTATCTTGTGCTGATGTCTAAAACTATCTGTGTCAATTTTTTATGGGTATTGTTTGTGTATTGGATAACATATGTAGATATGTGACTATATTTTTTCATCACAAATATTTTTCAAAACCCTATATTCGGTGTTTATGAGTATGAATAAATACCCTTCATCCATAATATGGTGGCCTAATTTGATCATATGAGCTCATAATAAAATTCCATGATTCAAAACAGCTGTTTACCTCATAAGCTTTGTGACCCTCAAACTGTCTCCATGCATGGTCATGTTGACTTACTTAATGTAGATCATATCCTTAACATGAATCATAGTCATAAACAAATGATAGAATTATACAATAAAAGATCTCAAATTTTATCCATTCTAATATTAACCCATCATTAATTTTATTAAAACATGTTCACCAATATATCATTATTCTATAAAAATGATAAATAATATGAGTAACATTTTGGTTGATGGATAAATGATCCAAATGAATGTTATATTCACATAATTTATGGATTAATTTTTATATCTCAGAATATTCTTACCTAAAAACTCATGAATCCAATATAGTTGGAATTCATGTAGTTCTTTCATCTAATAAATATTCTCAAATACCATGGTGGTAATGATTATTTACCATATATGAGAGTATATTAATTATAAATTAGAGAAAATAGTCCCAATCCTCAAGGATAAATTATCCATTTTATTAGATCTATGAATATAAAAAACATTCCTTCACTAGTCATTTGAAAAAAAGAGTAAACACTAAGACATTATCATCACACCCCTCACTCAAAATCCCATCTCGTTATTTATGGGTTTCATGATATGTACTACCTGATAAACATAATAATAATAATTGTTTTGGAAGGATAAAATTGATAGGAAATTAAATATCATGAATTTACACAATATGATAAATGTACACATTTTTAATATAAAACAAAATAAATTACATACAGTTTCATTTCGATCAATAGATTATCAAATCCACTGTTCATTGGACATTATAGAATCCCATAAATATTTTATACCTTATTTCCATAATTAAACTCAATACTCATTGTAAATATTACATTATCTCAAAATATTAATACTCAAAGGACTATTGAGTAATTACCATCTGAATAAATTAATTTACTTGATACTATTTTGAAGTGACCTAGTCCATTATGACCCCATCTAGGCTGGTGATATGTAGAGTGTGTGACACTATGCCACCCTCTAATAGGGTATTGTTAAAAAATAACCACTAAGTTGGACTAACAGTTGTTTAGGGACATCGACTAAATAACCCTAGAATAATTACTAAACTCTATTGGAAAATATATTAATCAACATAGCATTATATATATATATATATATTTTTGATACAATAGTTTATCTTATTCATTAATGAGATCAATCATCTAGTGAAAATCCATGTATAAAATAAATTGTATGAAAAAATTAGAAAATAATGATATGAGTACTATAAATGGATTATATACCAATATAAACCCCATTTTTGATGGAATGTTAACTACCCTATTAGTCATATTGGGGAACCTCACATTATTGAATAATGATGTTTGAAAAGTTGGTTGGGGATTAGAAAAGTTTCTGATGTTCCCTCACCTTATCATGATCTTGGTGGTACTGAAACCATACTTGATTTTATTGGAGGAACCTCAACCATTTAAATGCATATTTTCAATGATTTATCTACTATATAATAGATATAAGTTACCCATTCATTAGTACTAGTTTTCCATTCAAATGTGATCATCCCGTAATATTCTCTAACATCCCACCTTTACCATATTGTCATCTCTATAATATATTATTGTCAACTTTTCCAAACATCATCATAATGAGTCTATATTTATTAAGAGGAAATATTGATTTCATTTAATGATGAAAACATTCAATATGGACCATTAATTTGTAAATTTCTATCCCAATGGACATATTATGTAAAAAACAATAAGTATTATAATGTATGTGGAATGTACTCTAGGAGAAATGCTAATTGAGGATAGGGAAATAACCCAGAATTTTTATCCATTATTATAAATTATGGGGTTAACATACAAAACATACATATTAAGATATATAACATGTGGCATTTTGGATTTAACTAGGAATATAACACGTTGGTAGAGATCCATGTTGTTCCATTATAAACATAACTTCAATAATATATAAACGATATGTAATACAAGAGGATTATTCAGAAATGTCTAAAATGAACGAAATAATGTATTAGAGAAAATACATTTTATATAACATATTTTACATTCCATATTTCCCAAGGTGGGTAAATTGACTTGTAATCTTCTATAGTGAAGTTCATGGATCTAAGAGAAAAACATTGTGTCATAAAAACAACACATTGTGTGAAATTTTAGGATCTACTCACCCATATAAGAATAGTTAATATGTTAAATTTAATGGTTTGTACCTTCCTAGTCTATTAGATTGTCAAATCCGGTGTTTGTGGTGTTCAGGGAGGAAACAACAGTTTATTTCAACTACTTGCCAGAATTCCATTTTTTTCCATATGTAGGAGACATCAGTGAGTCAATTACAGTAGCATAGAATTGACTGGTCAGAGCATCGGGGAGTCGTGGAAACGGTAGGTCCATAAGTCAGTAGTACAATGCATTGGTAACTCAAGGAAATGGTAGGTCGAGTCATCGGTGTGTCAGGGCGTATATGAGTTAGGGCATCGGTAGGTCGGGCATTGGTAGGTCATGAGTTAATGAGTCAGACATTATTGAGTATCATTGAGGAAATGCTATTGGTAAGTCATGTCGATGGATCAGAATCCGTATCTCATTCGTTAGTTAGTTAAGCGCCAGTGACTCACTGTCAGTTACTAGTGTCGGAGACTCACACATCATTGAGTGATTCCTAGTCTTTCCTAGTTTTTCCAGTTTCATCCCTCCTATGATTTATATTATGTAAATCATGTTTAGATCCTCGGTTGATCATTTATATGGTTATTTCAATTGATATTAATAATATCATTAAAATCCTAACACTCTCAGGGTATTTAAATAGTCAAAACGTGTAATCATAATTGTGAACTTACATTTAATGACATTTGAAACCGTCGTCCAATTGATATAGGATATGGATGTTCTATGTCGAGATATATTGCTTGTGTGTTTCATTTTTCTAGAAACCAAGGTTACCCAGAACCATTCTACCCCATGGATTTGGGTGTTGTGCTGTGCCAATCAGATTTTATTTTCCATTTGTGTCATTTCTTCTACTTTTTTGACCCACTATTTTTTGGCCAAAGGGAGAATCGTTGGTCTAATATTGTTCTACGTAGGGATCCTTTCATCTCCCTTTTAATTTTGTATCATTCATGGTGGGTGTAATCATGTACCATTTTAAATATGGTTAAGCCCAAATTTATGAATATAATAAGAATTAATAAACAAGGGGCTAAAAAGATGATCATGATGATCACTTCTTTTATAAGTTTTCCATGAAACATGTTCTTATTTTTAAGGGGTGCATGTATTATGAAAATCACGGTCATTAGATGACTTTGATTTTTCACCAATGTCACTTATAAATTTTATTTTTTGTTGACCAGTCGAAACAACTAAATTTATGAAATTCATTAACAACATACAACCAGTTAAAAATACGGATTCCCTAGGATCAAACTGGTTCTATGACTGCCCTAGAATTATCAAAGTGGAATTAAATAATGAGTTTGGTTAAATATGAATACACATTGAATTTATTTGTGGTTGTGGGTTGTGTGGGGTTCATTCAACATCGTGTTTCATACTGGTCAGGTGGTGTTGTGGTTGGGAGTGTAGCTATGAGTGTGGGGTGGTACATGTGGTGTAATGGATTCTCAAGTTAAGAGATTTGTTGATTTTAGAATGGATGAAACTTTTAATTGGGATTTCATCTGAGTAGTGGTTGGGTTGTTGGGCTTCGGGATTGATTTGTGTTATCATTATGTTATTGGGTTCATTGGGTGTAGCGTTATTAAGCATTAGGGCTTCCGAGTCATGTTTTGATGAGGTGTGTTGGGGGGTTGAATTGTTCAAAAGAAGGAAATGGTGGCATGACTTTTAGTAATGATGTTGGAGGTTTCAAGGAAAAAGTATTGTGTAGTGGGACTACATGCTAGTTTAGTTTTTTTTTATATTGTTGGATGTGGTGTTTTTTGTGCAGTGGGGATAATTAGGATGGTTTAAGAGGACGATTTTGAAGAAGGATGGTGTTTCCATTCCTTTCCCTTTTGTCGGGATTCTCCAAGGACATTGTGAAGTGTGTGTGTGTTATGATGTTACCTGTGGCATAGTGTGTTTTCTAGTTTCCCAGGTAATGATGTAATAAATAGTTGAATGAGTTGATGATGAATAATGAAAACAAATTATATGAATGGGATGGAGGTTATGTTTAGAGTTACGGTTTATAGTGAATCATCATTCATTTTTTGACTTATGGAAGTTACCATCATTCGTTGTGATACGTTCATGTAGGGTGGTAATAAATGGATGTTTTTGTGTGATCTAGATTTTTTTTTTGAAATTCCATTGCTTGGGATGTGTGTTTGGTTCCTATCTATATACATACAGTTCCTTATGATTTCTAAACATACCCAACCCATGTTAAGCAATACATTTCTTAAACACCATTATTTTGGGGAGTCTGTCCTTTCCCAACATCCCAATGGGAGGATTTATGGATGGATATTGATTATTTTCCAATTTTATTCAAGATATGAATATGGTTTTGCAGACCATGTGAGTGTGGGAAGGATGGGAAGTGGTATGGGACCCAAGACTGTGTTGGTATGTTGTGGAAGTGGGGCTTGTGGAAGAGTGTGGTAGTGTCAATACATTCTCTATTACAGATGAGAGGTTAACCAGTGTGAAGTGTTGTGGGGTACCATATAATCAATGTTCTTACTATATTACTTTACTCTAATTTTGTTATTTTTTGAGTGTGAATTGGTGAGGTTGGGGTGGATAGTATACATTGTTAGGAGATTTTGAGTTTCTTTTATTTTTCTGACATGGGAATTAGTTTTATTCTCTCACTTATGCATGAGTGAATTTGGATTTTACTCTTTATTATACATGTATTCTAACCCTACATCTATTAAACTGTTTTCAGGTTTCTAAGGAGATTATTCAGAGTGTGCTATACCTTAATATCCTTGACGTTGAAAAATTTCCCATCACTACTATGTTTCTGTTATTTTTTTATATACTCTAGAGACTCTTGTTTTTTTATCAGTTACATTTTGAAACATGAATGTGCGATGGTTTAATTTTTCTTTCATAGACACACACACATATATGTTTATATATGCGTGTGTATGTGTGTCTTGGAGTTTTTGGTTGTTGATATATCTTATTTTTTTGATATTGGTTATATTAAAAAGGGTAATGCCTCCAATTTTGTTAAATTTCTATACCCATTGATACTATTTCCACCCCAGGGCCTACTGGAGGTGAGACTCAGGGGTCATTATCATTCATTCCCCATTTTCTTCTTTTGAGGGGCATCTTCAGATGTAGGGGTCCTGAAAGAATGTTATCAGAGGTGATGGTTGAGATAAAATATGATGTTTTGAGTTATTAATATGGAATATTTAATTGGTTTCTAGGGAAATAGTGTCAACTAATATTTTTTTGGGACACAGGAAAAGGAAGACCTGATATGAAACATGATTTTTGGCCCCCATGTGATATGAAAAATGGACTCTGAGCTTGCCAAATGACCAAGTGAGGAAACACTGTTTTTAAGATAAAGACTGTATGAAAGGTACATGGATCATTATGACTTGTGTTCTTGTTTTTCATGGGAATTTTTTGGAAATTAAAATAATGATTAGATTTAAATTCATACAGTGTATATTAAATAATACTCAAGATCAGGAATTACTTATTTACCATCCAACTATGGAACATGTTCATCATCCATGAGTGGCACGGGAAGTGGAGTCCCAACTGGACTTTCAATCTGATCAGTGGAGTGTTGATCTGGAGTAGGTGTACAATCAGTGGAATAAGATGATTGATGATTTCAAGCTGCAAACATTGTGAAATTAAAAAAAATCATCATCTCATATACAATGTTTTAGAGTTTTCTTCACAATATAGTGATCACTTTCATCTTGATAAGGTATATGATAGAGTACTGGGTTCCGTTGGCACTGAGGGAGATGTGTGGTGTTATATTTTACTGTATCAATCTCTTCCTAGGATAGATTAATGAGGCTAATGTTATGTGGGACAATTTTGGGTTGGATTTCTGGGAGGAATTACTTTATATTACCACAAAGGCTGAGAAGTTATAGGAGATTCTCTCCCTCCAGTAGGGGAGAATGTTAGTAAATGAACTAGGGATCAAGATAATGGATCCCCTTATATTTTCATCAGATATATTTTCAGATGAGGAGTCACAGGCGAGACGCTTAGAAGAGGCACATCATCCTTCTCTTTAGTACATAGTCACCGCCTTTATCTTTTTGACATATATAGAGGATTAGAAAATGGTTGATGTGGTATAAAGGATTCACGCATGATTTGGAATATTCTGAGAGGGGTGCCAGAAGGGTTATTTAAATGGGAAGGGTTATACATGAAGGTCATATGTGATATAGCCTTCAATGTTTTAGCCAGTGGGTAGTAAAACTCTATATTTCAACATTGTTCATCCAGTTCTCAAGATTTTGTAATAGGATTTTTAATGATCTATTTTCCATATAGATGGAGTGTGATACTTAATAGTTAGATCTCAGTTCGATCATTGTACGGTCGATGTGGGTTGGTTCAGCGCCATATTGATGAGTTGTCTCTAGGTAGGTCATTTTAGCATTATGGATAGAAGTATCTTGCTCGCATGAGGGAATATAGGAAATGTGAAGGTAGACCTCCAAGCGTTCCTCTGGGACCTCAACCCAGAAGTGATCATTGAGGTGGTTAAAAAAATAGGGATAGAGGAGCTGGTTGTGTTCTTTTTCACTCCATAGAGGCATCAGTTCAAGCAGGTCAATAGATTTTTCGAGGTACGATCATCTTGTTTTGTACACTTTTTTTCAGTTTTTTTATTATTGATCTTCATAGTCATTGGTTTCATCTGATATATCCCTTTCTCTAGAATTGGAAATAGAGAGAATCAATTTTCCCTTGGTTTTGAGTGCAACCGTTGGATGTCAGACCAGCTCATTTGATATGTGCTGCAGAAGTAGATTAATTATGTGACTATATATTCCATTTGGGGATCTTTTCCTATCAATGATTCATCGATACAATTTTCATCCTTGACATTGACTGGTTGTACACTGTGCATACATTTATCAACTACTTCCAAAAAAGGTTTGTTCCTTCATCCATGGATGGAAAATAAGTGGATATCATTGGTGAGTGTAGTTTTCAGAAGGGAAGTCTATGTATAGAGCCTCTACTTTCCATGTTAGCTAAGATGTTAGTGGAATAAGTGAATGTTATGATGGTGGAGGATTTAGGAGTTGTTATGGGGTTCATTGATGCTTTTCCCCTAGAGGTTTTGAATTTACCCACTTGGAGTGATGTTGAGTTCAGGATAGACTTGTTGGTTGAAACTTCTATGATATCGATGTATTCTTATTAGAATTCACCTTCTATGCAATGGGAGATAAGGAGTCAGATTAACAATATGATGAATAATGGATTCATCTGACCTATTGTGTCATTGTGGGCTACTATTGTCCTATTTATAAAAAATATGGCTGTGGAATGTAGTTTTCACTGACTACTGAAGGTCGAATTAGGTAACGATCAAGAACCATTACCCTCTTCCATCGAGAGATGCTATTTTCGATTAGATGAGGGGAGACTGATAGTTTTCCTAGATCGATCTGGAGTCTATGTATCACCTATTGACGGTGATGGAGAGTAAAATCCCATATACTTCTTGTAAGTGAAGGTATGGACACCACAAGTTCAGGGTTATGTCATTCGGTTTTTCAAATTCACCAACTTCGTTCATGGGACTTATGATCTCCATTTTTTATGAGTTACTATATCGGTTTATTTAGAATGCATTGATGTCATTCAGATATACTAAAAGTCAGAGGAGGATCATACCATCCACCTAATGACTACCCTTGAGGTCCTTTGACGAGACCAACCCTACAAAAAGAAGTTAATGTCAAATTTTTGGACATGGTAAGTCCACTTCCAAAGACATGTAGGGTATCAATAAGATGTATTAGTGGAATCATTGATGGTTGAGACAATTATTTTTAGGGAAGTACCAAATAATGTAGCATAGGTTTTCCATTTTCGCGTTCTAGTAGGATATTACTAGAGGCTTGTACATTATTTCTCTTCAATATATGATCTATTGATGGATATTACCAGAAAAGACTAGGTTCTTATGTGGTGTGAGTAGGGTTAAGATGTTTTCATCTATCATAATGTGATGTTTGTTAGTGATCAAGTGCCTAGGATTCCAAAGGAAGGGGTGATGTTCAATGTGTTGTGTGATTCTCCTTGTCTAGAATTGGGATGTGTATTGATGACGTAATTTTTAGTGGAATATTATGGTTCTACGAAGTTACATCTGAAGGAATTTTAATATTACTACCATTATCTATATCTTGTAGAAGTGACGTTTTCAATGATGTTGTGGTTTTATTACCTCATTGGGGAATTCTTTTTGGTCATCACAGATAACAATTTATTGAGATATATTTTTCCTAGAAAGATCTGAACTAGAGGTAGATACAAGAATGGATGGTGAAATAGGGTGGCTATTTCAGATGAAACTGTAGTCATCTCTAAGGTAGTAGGTGGACCTCTTTCAATGGGGAGAATCAGAGGCTGAGGTGATGTGTTATATCATTGAACAATCTGATTCGCAAGAGGTATATTTTGGGGATTGTCAGAATAAAATTTTGTTCAATTAGAAGTTGTCTTTTCCTGTGGTGATGATCAATGGAGTTATCAGTGACTTTCATACATCACCCTTTGTGGAACACCCAGGAGCTTCAACGATGTACCCTATCTTGAGGGAGCAGTTTTGGTGTCCCACGATGATGTGGGATGTAGTAGAGTTAGGGGAAATGTGATTGGTGTGCCAGAAAGGGAAAGATATGAACTGTATTCCTAGTGGATTATTACAATCCTTAGATGACCCCGAGTTGAAGTGGGATGACATCTCAATTTATTTTATCATTGGATTTCATAGATCACATGGGGTATATGATTCAATCTGGGTATTAGTGGATTAGTTGTTGAAATCAAATCACTTATTAGTAGTTAAAGAGTTTGGAATAGTGGATGCCTCAGTTAAATGTTATGTGGATAAGATTGTGTTAGTGTATGGGGTACTGAGATCCTTGGCCTCTAAATGGGATACACATTTACCTTTTGATTCTATAAGATATTAAATCATTATTTTGGCACTTATTTATTCATCAACACTACATTCCACCATTAGAAAGATGGAAAGACAGAGAGGAACATCCATATGTTGGAGGATATGTTGTGAGTATGCATCATGGACTTTGGTGGGACATGGGTGCATTTCCATTTGGTAACGTTTTCATACAATAATGTATATTTTGCTTCCATTTGTAGGAATCCATTCGAAGCCTTGTGTGAGAGACTGTGACATTCACTTTTGTGCTAGATAGATGTTGAGGTGGCACCTGTTCTTGGACCTAATGTGGTGAAGGGAATGACCAAGATTGCTCAACTCATTTTTTAGTGGTTAAATGAAGTATAGGACTGAAAGAAGTCATATTTTGAACACTGGAGAAGACGATTAGAGTTCAATTTTGTGGACCATGTATTCATGATGGTTTCCCCTCGATGTGGGGAGAAGTGATCTTGTTGTTGAAGAATGATTTCCCTGAGGATCATCAAACCTTTCAAGGTGTTGGTGTGAGTTTTTGAGGTGGAACATCACATGGCACTGCCACTATACTTGGAGAGGATCCATGAAGTATTTTATATCTTCCATCTTTGTCAGTATCTTCATGATGACTCCTACATCATTGAATTCAGAGAGTGGGATATAGAGGTTGATGTAACATTCATGGATCAGCCAGTGGAGATCTTGGATCATCAGGGTAAGGTGATTTATGGATAGACTATTCCCTTGTGTTGTGTGTTGTGGAGGCCTATTTTCCTAGTCGAGTGTACATAGAAAAGTGAGTCGAATATGCGTGCCTTGTAACAATGGTTGTTTTGAGTTTTTCATGTGTGTTTTACATTGTGATGCAGTGTTTGGACCTCGTATTCAATGAGAGAAGTTATTTCCTAGTTCCATAATTGGTGATGATGTCCTATCATTTTGAAGGGGGGGCCTAATTCATTTTTGAGATGAATTAATTGATATGTGTTTAAAACATTAGGGGTGAGTTATTGCCACCAATGGGGCAATAAAATCTTGACATGGTTGAAGGAATTCCATAATTTATATTTCTAGATAAATGTTGATTTTATGGGGTATCTAGTTGTTTTTTAGGTTCAATGTAATGAGAGGAAGTGTTCTTGAATGTTTCAGTTTCACTCCACCATTCTAACAAAACAAGGTGGTTTGTCCTTAAGTGGTATCTTATAGGGTGGTTGTTTAGACCCCTCTATCATTGGTTTTTGTTTTGAATTATCAATATTGAGGATTTATTGAGAGGTATCTGATTTAATCAGCTAGATATCCCCAGTCCATTAAATTTTCAATATCTATTTTTTAGGATAGTTGGGACGCATCAATAGATCATTTCTAGAGTTATCCAAAAATATATATTTTACATCGGTAGGACACGTCGGTGACTCAGTGTCTGTAGATCAAGGTCGATTGTTCGGGGCATAAGTGAGTCAGTGCATTGGTTGGTCGAGGCGTCGACATGTCAGGGTGTTGTTAGGTCAAGGCATTTATTGGTCGGGTCATCGATGTGTCAGGGAGTTGGTGATTCAAGGTGTCAGTAGGTGTGGGTGTCAGTAGGTTGGGAATCAGTTGGTCTAGCGTTGGTGAGTAGCATCTATGTCTCACTGTCAGTTAGTAGTTTCGGTGACTCACTGGCGATATGTCACAGAATATGATTAACATTGGAGGTTCATCTATTTGTGAGTCAGACATTAGTGACTTAATGTCGGAGATTTGTGTTAGTGACCCACCCTTCGATATGTCATTCCCATTTTTATGAGTTTTTTCTAGTTTTTCCTTCTTGCATTTTTTCAATGTAAATTTTGTTTAAATAAATTTTTAGCATTTATAACGAAATTTCTACACATAATAATTATATATTTGATATCACAAGGATCATAGTTCTTTGACATAGTAAAACTGTGTTATATTGATCATTATCTGATAGTTAATGACCTTTGAAACCATCCTTCCATTGTCATATGATTTGGCTCTTCATAGACTATATATCTTCCATGTTTGTTTCCTTTTTATGGATAATAATTGTACAAATAACCCTTTATCCTTATGAAGTAATATGTTTTTCTGTGGCCATATAATTTTGTTTTCCCATAGATCCCTTTAGGATGCTCACACGACCCTCTATTTTTTTCGCATGGAAGAATTTATTGTCAACTATTGTTCTAGGTAGGGATCCCTTAATCTCTCTTTTATATTTGTATTATGTGAGGTGGGTATTCTCATGTCCCCATTTGATTAATGTTGGACCAAAATTTAATGTTGAAAATAAGAATTAATAAAATAGGGGTTCTGTAGTTGATGATGGTGATCACTTTTTTGATATGTTATTCTTGATCTATGTTTTGATTTGTAAGTGTTTTATGCCTTCTAAAACTCATTCCTGGTGGTACCCTCAATTTGAATACCTATTTTATATTTGAATAATTTTTTATGTTTCCTTATAAAATGGTTAAATTTATGAAATTGATTAACCACATACACCCGGATAAATATATTATCGGCCTATGATCAAACTTGTTCTGTGATTATGCCTGAATTATAAAAGTGGGATTAAAGAATGAGTGTTCTAAATATGAATACACTCTGCATGATGGGGTGTTTGTGGGTTTTATGTTGTTCTATCAACCTTACGCTTCTTGCTAGTCATGTGGTGTTGTGGTTGGGAGTGTGGCTATGAGTATGGGATGGTGCAGGTGTCGTAATAGAATATCAGGATGAGAAATTGATTTATTGTTGAATGGATGAACTTATTATGTAGTGGGACTACATCTGGGAAGTGGGTTTGTGGGTTCTGTTTGTGTTATGGTTATGTTACTTGGTGCCCTGTGTGCGCTGTTGTTATGTAGTGGGGCTATGGAGTGTGGTTGTGATGAGGTCTTTTGGGGGGGGGGGGTTTAATTTCTTGAGGGGAATGAAATAGAATTACGACTTTGAATAATGATTTTGAGTGTTCACATGAAAGGGGAGTTTGTAGTGGGACAAAAAGATGTTTTAGTTTTTATTATTTTGTTTTATGTGGTCATTTACATGATATGGGGATACCGTGGATGGTTTTGGTGGGATGATTTTGAAGAAGGAAGGTGTTACCATGTGAGGGCATTTTCCCCAATGTTTCCAAGTATATTGTGAAGTGTTTGTGGGTTATAATGTTACTTTTGGCATGCTGTATTTGATAGTTTCCTATGTAGGGATGGAATAAATAAAAAATTAATTGATGATGTAAAATGTCAACTGGTAAAATGAATTGGATAGAGGAATGTCCAGAGTTGTGGATTGTAGTGAAGTGTCATTTATTTTTAAACATACAGAAATGACTAACCTTCATGTTGATGTGTGTATATAGGATTGGCATCAAGTGATTTTTTGTTTGTGTAATGTTGTTTTTTTAAATCTATAGGTTGGGATGTGTCTTTGGTACGTAAATATATATAATTGTAGTTCCTTGTAATTTCACTATATATCCCACCCGTGTTGAGAACTATGTGTTGAACCCCTTAATTTTTATGGGGGAGGGTGACCTTTCCTAATATCCTACTCAGAGGATGGATGATTTGTTGTTGGATATTTTATACTCTATATTATTGGCATTGGTAGCCCATGAATATTTGGTCAGGATGAGGTGATGTTGTGAGTCCCAACTGTCTACTAGTGAGGATTGCATCCCATGTGTCTTTGTGATGGGATATGTTTCAATTTCCTATATGTATCCGATAAAAGGTTGATTTTAGGTGTACCATGTTTATACGAGTGGAATGTGATGTGGTATATGGCCCAAGAGTTTTCTAGCACGTTGTGGAAGTGCGGCTTTTGGTAGAGGGTGGTATCATCACATTGTTCACTGGTAGGGAAGAGTAGTGAATCATTGAGAAGTTGTTTGGGGTACCCTATAAAAAATTTTCAAAATAATATACATTACATTACATACGTTATTTGGGTATTATTACATGGTGTGTTTTGGGAGGATAGTATAACTTCTTATGTTATATTATGTTTCTTTTGTTTTCCTCATAGTGGAATTAGTATGCTTCCCCCACCTCAGTACGAGTGATTGGATTTTCCAACCGATTATAGTTCTATTCTAACCCTACGTATATTATTTTTTAAATGTTTCTATGGAGGATTGGTAGACCATGCTGGACATTACTATCATATAACTTAGAATAGTTTTGATCAGTAATTAATTTATTTCTTTTATTATTTACTATGGAAACTCATATTCATGCATCAGCTACAATTTTAAAAAATCATGGGGTATTGTTTTTTATTTCTGTCATATATATATATATATAAATGTATATATATATATATATATATCTATCTTTGTGTGTGCCTTGGATTTTTTTTGAGGTTTATACATCATATCACTCGATCTTGGATACAATAAAATGTTAATGAATCCCATGTTTGGAAATTTCTATATCTATAGTGACAGTCTCCACCTATGGCCTACTAGAGGCGGGGCTCCAAGGACATTATCTATTTTTCTCCATTATCAACTCAGGAGGGGAATCTTTGGAGGGAGGGGGTCATGATAGTAAATAAAATAATCTATATGGTGTTGTTTCATTTGATAACTAAATTCTATTTTGAATCCAATGTTTTAAATTTAAAGGAAACTACTCATGTTATATAGTACTTTATATTATGTTGTCACAACTTCATTGTAAAATATAGATTATTCCAATTAATCTAATTTTAGACAATACAAATTACATTCTCACTATCACCCATGCTTTATGGGATACTCACCACATATTTTTTCCAACACCTCATATATGATGTTGATCTAGTCCACCACCATTGAATGACATCACTATTATTTTGATCCTCCATGTGAAAATCACTAGGTCATCTAGTTCTCATCTCCATATGAAAATAGTAACCCATATCTTCACTACGACCACACCCAAACCATCTCCACCCTAAAAAAATCTAATTAATTTATTATTTTGTTCAGTTATCCTCAACATAGTGTCCACTTTAGTTGTCGGTGGTGATCATATAAGGTTAAATGTGTGATGAACATGGTGAAGAATATTGGTCTTAAGTGTTAATCAGTCAAACAGAAATTCTCTTCAAAAACACATTCCTTGAGAAATTTGTAAGGTAAATATATGTAATATTATTCAAACAATAAATGTGGGGAATTACTAAAATATATGTTCATTTAATTCATATTTTAATTCTAGTGAAGGACACCCAAATTTAAGATCCCATATTTATATCAATGATAGTAAGAGAAGGAATTACATCAAGATCTCTCAAAATCCTATACAACCAAAAAAAATTCAGAAAAAAATATATAACATAAATAACATATAAACAAAGCTATATAAGTATCCAACCTCAATAGATGGTTCTATTACAATTGGTTGTTAGCATACATTTTCTATTGAATCAATATATTCTTCAAAAATTTGATGATTCCTCCACCAATATAAAATCGTCTTCTCTCTAACCAATTATAGACCCATAACAATAATAGAGGGTGTCCTCGATATAATGAGTTAAATGACTAATTTAAATATGGAGGACTGGTCAACCTATAATTGTTTTCAAAACCAAAAATCAATTCATTTTAGGGCCTATGAAATGTACCACAAAATTAATATATTAGATTTATAACCCCTCATTCTAAAAACATCCAAGATGTTGAAATTTACATTAGGGTATTAATCTAAAACATGAAAATATTTTCAAAACTAGGATAAAAATTTATCTAAAAAATAGTTTTTGAATATCAATTATAATGTAATTAGATAATAGTTAAACTAGTATTAATCGTAGTGGTAAATACCTAGTCAGGTATTATAACAAACAATAGGATCATGATATTATTCAATGATCAAATACTATTGTGAATTTTTGATTATATATTTTTACAATGTTAATGACTCTCGGTATCAATACTAGGAGTATTCCTTCCAAATTAAAAACAACGATCACTACTCAAAATAGATTTGAAAAATGATATTTTTGAGATACTAATGAGTTGTAAAATATAGTGTGAAAATTTTCACAATCTTCTACATAGATTTTAGTGAGGTAGTGGAAGTTAATTTTATATTCCAGGTGTGTTGTGAATTGATCAAAATTAATGTTTTTTTGGGTCATGTTTTATTTCAATGAAATATAATTATGTAACACATATATTGGAAATAAAATTATTAGATATGCAGAAATGATAATAAAAATTATTTTATTTATTGTTCTATTATATCTTATCATAATTATGATCATTAAAGTTGGAATATTATAAGTTTTAATGATATATTTAGTATCATAATGTTGATATATTGTGAAGGAATATAGATTATACTCGGGGTTTGAGAATGAAATGTGTGGCCTTAATTTTAACATTTTTATATGAATGATAGTAAACACTTATGTATAGACGAAGAAATTTAATAATAGAATATGTCAAATGAAGTTCACCTTATGTTATAAAATTGTATGTGAATACATTAATTATATCATTTATAGTAGTCTATATTGATGGAAATCAATGGAATAGTATATTTGATGCAATGTGATTGATGTTTTTTTTAATTAAAATGTGGAGTAAATTTTTATTATGAGGGTGGTATATTATTTTGTGTGACGAACCATATCTTTTCAGCAACAAAATTGGCACTAGAACTAGTCTATGGCATAACCAAATGGAATTTACCTAACCATGTGGGCTGACACAAGTGCCTAGATATTATAAATAATTGTTGTTGAATGATTTAACTGAGTTTAGAATCATTCAAAAAGTTACAATAATAAATAAAATGAAACAGAAAATATAGTCCAAACAAAAATATAATAAATTTTTTAATTTAAATATATAGTTTTTTAAAAAAAACCACAAGAGTTCCACAACTCAATAGGGGAAGCAATTCCAGCTCCAAAACCACTACAAAATAATAGGACGTGACCCCTAAACCTTCTCTATAACACCACATCTGGAAAATAAGAAAATGACATGAACAACCATCTCTAAGGACTATTCCCATACCTGTGTCAAAAATAATCAAGTATTCATACACCCAATGGTGTGGTTAGGATGTGGTCTGAAACCCAACATAATTACACAAAAAAATACTCCACGTGATATACATTTTAGAGGAAAATGATTGCATGTTTTTATAAACAATAAATTCATGAACAATTTTAAAAGATAAAATTTAAATTAAAAACGTTTTCATGAGGGGGAATGTCTAGAATATAAATATTTAATTATAAAACACATGATCTATAATTTTCAAGAAAAAAACACTATATTTCATTAGTACATACAATATAGCCTATGAGAACTAGTCATTGGAACAACCCTAGGTACTATCAAGTTGTGAGGCCCTATGTACATCGTATCTCAGTGTATAAATATTCATATCCAATATAATTATAATGAAAAGACAACTATGAGAGTAAACCCTAATTTCATAGTAGTAACAAAAACCATCAATGTTTAGTTAGTGTTTTGATCATCATAATTTCAATGTGAAACATGAAAGAAACCACTACTGGATCACTAGCATACTAGTTCTAGTCTGCACACCTAGATACCCGAGATTCCCATTTTGTGCTAAATCATGTTCCATATTTTAATAAATACCATTTTTTCAGAAAAAAAATATTTCTAAACCCTGCACACACCAAACAGTATGTAAACATGTTTTTTCACCCTTTTTGTTGCCCAATAAAAATTTAAAAATTATCATAAAACAATTTCATGAAGTAAATCTAGTCTTTTCCCGCAAAATTATTTTCAATGCACTCTATTAAGTCCATAAGAACTCCAATACCAAAAAAATATAGAATTTTTTTCCATTTAAACATTTAATAGAAATCATCATATATTATGAATTGTTCTCAAATGACACCCTATGAGATTCACATGAATAATACACAATTTCACGAAAAAATGGAACATAAAAATAAAATTCCTGAAAAATCCTATAATTTTGTTAACCCCAGTAAATATAAGTAAGATAAATTATTGGAATGACAATATAGCTAAAAAATAATAAATGAGTTATTATACATGTAATAACCTACCATTGATGTCAAAAAACAGAATTTTTTTGTGAATCCTTAAATAAACAACTAACATACAACTAGGGGATGAAAATGAACCGTAATTGACAATATGGGACAAATAAACACATTATAAAACCCTTGGTACAAAACCCTAGTTCATGGAAATTTTCAACTTCATGAAGGAGGGAAGAAATCTGAAGGAAAAGTGTAAGAATAAGAGAGGAATTCACTTACTTGAAGAATCATTAAGTTACACCAACAAAACCCCCATCAGTATTGTGTTTCAAAATATCTCGAGAGTGAATGAATGCCTTATATGGATTCTATGGTCTGATAGGGGAAGAAATAGGTGTGTTAGGTTTAAGCACAAATGGGAAGAAATTGAATAACATAAATTTTTTAAATGAGTTGGTCATTGTAAATGGTTTGTCTACACGGTTTAGTAAACATTTCGGCTAAACCCAGTGACATGTTCTGCCCCCCCCCATCCCTAATTTTCATATATATTTCAATGGGAAACCTAGGGGAAATTTGGTGGAATTATTTGAGAATATTAGATGATGAAAAAACATTAAAATAAGTTCATTGAAGTTATAATTTTCCCTACCATGAAAAAAATACTTCACTATAAAGTCAACCCAAAGCATGATCTGAGAAGAAGAATGAGTACTCATTCTGATCCATCAAATTCCTCTCCCAAGTCTTCTGCACATCATTTCCATGCTCCAAAATTATCTGGTCTAGGGTAATAGACTTTCCCCAATGCTCATTATTTTGATAATTAACTATTTTCATCGGCTGATCAATCATAGATAAATCATTCCCTATCTATAATTGTTCCCAATTCAACACATGAGATGGATATGGGATTTACATCTTCAATTGGGAGACATAGAATACGTCTTAAAAAGATGTCAACTGATATAGAATGTATAACATGAATGCCACATATAAAATTTTCTAAGTGGCCTCAAAAGAGTCGCACAAATTTGCGTCATATTTCCCTACATTCTCAATCAAAAGTGTCACAAACAAAGGGCCACCATCAATAATACACTATCACTAATAGAACACTCTATATCTCAAAATATACAATCTGAACAACATTCATGTTGACTCTATGCTATCAGTAACAGTTACCTAATCTAATTAACCTACCGAGTTGTCCCTTGCACATGTTTCGGCCCCAATAGTGAGGCCTCACCTACCTCAGACAAACATTGGGGGGACCGAAATGGATGACCATAGAGTGTCTAAAAAGTATCAATTTGAATAGAGGATTTAAAAATATTATTATAAGAAACACGACAAATCATCAATGGTTATCCCATGAACCTCTAATGTCAATGACACATAAATAGAGCATGTATTCCATATTATGGTTTTCTCGCTCCTTCTAGCCATCCTTTGGGAGATGGTATGTCGTAATCATCATGATATATGTCCCTAAATCCATATGAAGGAATTCCAAAAATAGAGAGATAAATCAAGGGTCTATATCAATGTTAACTACTAATATCCCAACACGTAACCATACCACCTCCAAAATATAAAATCATCTCAACTCTTCCACTACAATTGTATCTCTAATCATAATGAAGTGGGATGATTTAGTCAGATGATCAATCAGTAACTAGATAGCAATCATAAAATGAAGTGTACGAGGTAATACAACAATGAAATACATAGAGACCTTGTCTAACTTCTAGGTATGAACGGGTTACTCGGAAGGAAACCCAAAGCGTATTTGATGATATTATTTCACATACTAACATGTATAACTCCTCAAAACCATATTAGTTATATACCACCTCATACATGGCCACCATTACATTCCAAAAACATCATAATAAATTTTGGTAGCACTAGGATGAATGAACCAGTCAAATTGATGGATATCTTACATAAACACCTTCCTCATATAAAATGGTACAATTGAATAACAATGGAATCACAAGATGCCCTCTGGAGAGGATGATCCGTAAGTTGAAATATTCCTATTATGAAGACACTGCATTAACCACTAACACAACTCATCGCTTGGTTACTCCTGCCAAATCAATTCAAAAAGGGAATGAGTAAACTTCAAACATACCAAAACGTTCATCAACTATACTCTTTAAACTCTACATGTATTTGGGAATAAATCTCCATCATAGTTGACTCATCAATGGAAATCCACAATGCTTTCACTAGCACTTTACTTCATAACTCATTAGCTATGAAACTATCTTTTCCCATGGTAAATATTTTATCAAATTCAAACCCCATATAGATTCTCGATCAAACTATGCTACCTCATATTAATATCCTTCTGTGATAATATGTTTTTGAAAATCTTATGATCAGATTAGAACAAAAAATTCCACCCAAAGAGGTAGTGAATCCAAGTCTTCAAATCCTATATCACCACTTATAAATCCATTTCTTGGGTTTTACACCGAATATCATCCAAAAAAATTAAAAGGCATAAAATTTTGTTTTAACTATATATTGTTATATAGTATTTAAAAATAATTTTAAAACATCTTTGTTTTGAATTTTGAAAAACGGTCATCTACAATTGTGTTTAGTGTGTCATTTCGAGTCTAATGAAACCAAATTGTTTTTTGGGCGAACAGTAACATACACTTTTGAATAGTAATAATAATAGTAATATAACCCCAATTAAGAGTAAATTTTTTTTATTTTTTTTGAGATAAGATAATGAAATCTTGAATAATTTTTCAATATGATATAAAAACAACTATAGTTTTTAAATTTTTAATTTTGTAATTAAGTATGATTTTATATAAAAATTATATAAATAATATTTAGTAAATTATTTTCCAAAAATGGACTTCATTTTTGAATTTTATACATCGAGAAATGGTATGGGTGATCATTTGGGATTTTTCTGAAATTCATTCATTTTCGATGAATAGTGAAATACTGTAAAAAACAGTGTATTCAAATTATCCATAAAATACACTATTTATGACATCATTAGTTATGTAACCCTACATGGTTAGATCTCACATAAAATTATAACTATTTTGGGTCACATTTATTAAAATTATTCGTAGTCTGGGGAAAAAATATTATAATAATGATTAAAATAATGAAAGATCCCCCTCTCCTCCAATATAAATACCACCCTCATTCCCCTCTTCATCCCAAAACTCTTAAGCCTTGAGCCTTACCTATGTTCTACCCAAAACACCTCCCAATAATCTTCCCCACGTCCTAGAGAAGCTTTCCTCCCCAAAATTCCCAAACCGAATCCTTAATAAGGATCTCAAGGGGAAGAGATCAAGAGGTAAACATCCTATTTTATTTTCTTTATTTCTTTCATTTTATTCTATTATTTTCCATTATATTTGGAGTATAATGTTATATTTCATTTTATATACCCTATACATCGCATATAATTTGAGATTTATGAGATATAACATTTATCTCATTAAACTATTTTATGAAATTTTATGTGATGCCCTTTGGCTATTAAATTTTTGTAAGGGATTCCATAAATTTTATTTTATTTTATGTTCCTTTTTTTCTTCTTCTATCCTCACCTACTCCAATACATGAGGCATGAAATATATAGAATATTTTATATTAACTATGTTATGATGTTCATGGAATATTCCTCATCAATATTCTTCTCCTTTCACAGTTATTCAAGGAATTAAAAACATTTTTCATGAGGTGTCAAATTACTGACATTGTGGACGATGAGATTTCAATTTTCTTTATTTTATCGAAGTCATTACATGAAACCATTTTTATGGTTTAAACATGTTATAATATATATATTATGTCTCATCCATAGTTTGTTAATTCCTTTTTACAAATGGTTTTAATTTATAAAACAATATGAGGTCGTTATTATCAAAAAACCACTAACATGATCTTTACGAACAACATTAATTCTTTATCTTATGAATAATCCTCATGAAAGAATAAAAAATGAGAAATGGTATAAACTATAGAACATTTAATATGTAAATTAAAATCCATTACAATTATAGAGTTTCACTTCGAACGGAAAAGAACAATCCCTCACGATCTAATCATTAAAATCATGTATAGAACTAACCCAAAATATTGCATAGAACAAAATACTAACACTTTAAGGGTGAAATGATAAAATTAAATGATCATATAACGTATTATAAATATTATTATTATTATTTAATATATTAATAACACACTTTTATCTATTATACAGAAGGTTTAAATTAGT
This sequence comes from Viscum album, assembly GCA_963277665.1. NCBI lineage: Eukaryota > Viridiplantae > Streptophyta > Magnoliopsida > Santalales > Viscaceae > Viscum > Viscum album. Next base: position 1,852,896,327 of record OY728126.1, on the reverse strand, counting down.
TGGAAGTAAGACAAACCCGAGATAAGGGAATTATTAACTCGATTTCCATTATTTGGGTAAACCTTCTACTTCGTTACTTCTGTGTTATTAAAATTGTTTGTGTTATGTGTTTTTTATATTATGTTCAATAGTTTGTATTTAATGTTTATTTAAATATTACATCCATTCTATTATGTCTCTCTTGTATTATATGATATTTCTAAGAGGAGTTCTTTTAAATTATTCTTTTAAGAATTGTTTTACAACATTCAAAAGATATGTTTTTTTAAATTATTAATGTTTCATGATTATGTTCTGGTTATTGGGAATTTTTTTATGATTATGTGTGGTACCTATATCTCCCTCTAATGTATTTTCTAAGTGTTTCGTAGAGGTCGACCATGTTGTTACTCCATATGTACTTGTGATTGTTACAAAAATTGTAAGGTAGTTGTGCGGGTGACAAGTTATTAGGTATTCGTGATGGTTACAATATTATGTAAGTAACTCCCCAAGATACCATTATAATTATATTTATGTTATCATGTTATTTTTGGATGTTTTTTAATTCTAATGTTTCACAATGTATGTATATATGGTTAATAAGTATGTCATTTGAAAATGATTTCATACATTCATGTGATGATGGACTAATGTTTTCTTTTAATCTATTTATATCTCATAGCGAGATTTTTGTGCACTATAAAATGTTTTTAAATGATTTTTATAGGTTATAAGGATGAGAAATACAATAAAATAATCCATGTTAGTTTTTTTAAGAATTTACACATAAATAATGTTTTATTTGAAAATTTTGTATTTCAGAATATTTGAATATTATTTTTATAGTATCCTATCTATAATAATGTTTAATTTTATTAATGGGTTATGTCTCAATTTTATAAATCTATAAACTTATAAATATCATCAATGTGAAAGTAATTAAATTCTTGGATAATTTCAAAATTATGTAATGTAATAAGGTCGGGTCCTTATAGTTGATATCATATGATGGTTTAGATACCTTTAGGTGATGTGATGATGTTAAAAGAACACGATAAATGATTTCTTACTCTATGATTATTTTGAAATGTTATATGTTTTAAAGAATACCTTCATACTTCATCTATGATATGTTTTTTCAGAATGGTTGTCTACATAAGAAACTGGGAAGATGAAGATGAAAGGAACTAACATAACGAAATCCTTCTGAATCTGCATCTGGGAATGGTAGGAGTTAGTACCGAGCAGTTTGTGATTGTAATAGATCAGCTAATGTAGGAAATAAATTGAGGTGGAATCTACTCAAGAGAACAACCAGAGTTACCAAAATAGAACTTTATGATAGTGGAGCATTTTATGAGACAACACCCTCTTTATTTTAATAGATCTTCTGAGCCAGTAGCAGGTGAATGTTTGTTTAAAGCACTTGATACGATATTCGATGTTATGGGATGTTTTGATAATCAAATAGTAAGTCTTTTCATTTATCATTTTGAAGGTGAAGAAGATCATTGATGATCAATGGTAAATAATATCAGGGATAGAAATTATATTGATTCCTTAGAGTGTGATGAATTTAAAAGTCATTTCATTGAAAAATATTATCCAATGGTGGTTCGGCTTAGGATGGAGAAGAAATTCCACGAATTGAAACAGAAGGAGGAGGATTCATTGGCCGGGTATGAAGCGATCTTCACCTGACCAATGATGGATTATCCATATCTTATTCTTGATCTTTATATCAGAATAAACTGGTTTTACTCAGGAATGAATCCATGTTATCGAATTTCACTGGCCTCCCAAGATTTGTAAAATTTTGAGACACTTCTCGGATGTCCTAAGAGGATAGAGATGGAGTTTTTGTAGATCACATGAATTTTAGAAACAAGGAGAATAAGTGTTCCAAATGGAAAGTTATGGGTAATAATAAATTAATGAAATATGATTGTATGAAAATCTTATTTCCAATATTTGAAAAGTGTGGAAAGAAGAACCTTGTGGAATTTCATAGAAAAACTGGGATGTTTAATTGTGGAAAAATTGAACATATGGCCCAAGATTTTAATGAAAATTGTCCTAATACTAATCCTTATAAGAAAATATGACATCTTTTAAATGTTGTCATTTGGGTCACGATAAACATTCATGCACAAAGAGAGACCCAAATGAGGCAAGGAATTCAGATTATAAGCAGAAAGGTGTAGTGATATCCTTTTCCACTACGCCAACAGATGTTAGTCCATTCTACGAAGTGGTATCAGTTACTCTATTAATTTAATCATATTTGATATTGTTTTTTTTTGATACAGGGTCTACACATTCCTTCATTTCTGAGAAATCATCTCTTAAATGTGAAATATCACGTCAATAAATGAGGTCGGAACTTGTTGATAAAACACCATGGGGAAATATTTTAGCAAAGTTTAATTATAATAATTTTTCTATTGTGGTCTGTGGAAAGACATTACCTGCATACCTTGTTGATTTAACTTTAGTTGAGTTTGATGTTATTCTAGGAATGGATTGTCTTTCTATTTATCATGCTATGATTTATTCTAGAGGTAAAGAAGTTTTTTTTCAAAAATAATTTCAGTTTGTATACGATAAAGAACCCGTATGATTGGTAACATATCAAGATGATGAGAAAATTTTAAAAGAATGAAATGAAAGTTATCTTTATCATATTTTTTAAAATAAGGAAACTTTTCAGATTTATGATGTTTTAGTGGTAAATGAATAGCATGATGTTTTCCTGATGAGTTACCTGGTGTCACAAATGATTGACAAGTCGAGTTCACAATTTACATAGTTCTTGATGCTAAGCCAATTTCAAAACCCCCATATTGAATGGATTAAATAAAAAATTTGGAATTGAAAAACCAGTTGAAATATTTGCTTCATAAAGGCTTCATTCATCCTATCCCATATCCATTGGGAGCACCTGTTTTGTTCGTTAAAAATAAACGTTGTTCATTATGACTTTGAATTGATTATAGAGCATTTAATAACATCACAATTAAAAACAAGTATCCTTTTCCTCACATAGATGACTTGTTTGATCAGCTCGAGGGAGCATAGTTCTATTATAAGATTGACTTGAGATCCGGATACCATCAGCTAAAGGTAAAGGATGAGGAAATCCCAAAAACATCCTTTCATACTAGATATGGGCATTATGAATTTATTGTTATGTTATTTGGTTTAACAAATGCACCTTCTTTATTCATGAATCTTGTGGACAAAGTATTTCTTGAGTTCTTGGATAAGATTATGGTTTTATTTAGTTATGACATTTCAATGTTTTCTATGAGTAAAGGGGACCATGAAAAACATTTAAGTGTTGTTTTTCTAACTATAACGAAAAGAAACTGTATAGAAAATTCAGATAATTTCATTTTTATTCAACAAATTCATTTTTTTGGGAACATTGAAAATAATGATGGAATAATTGATGATCCTCCCAAAAAATAATTGTTGATGAATTGAAAAGACATACCAAATTTACAGAGATTCATAGTTTTTTGGGTTATTAGGTTATTACAGACAGCTTGTTAAGAACTTTTCATAGTTATCTACCCCGATAACTTTGTTAACACAAAATGGGTTAAATTTATTTGGACAAAATAATGCTATGTTTTTGTTCAAGAGGTGAATAAGAGATTGGTGAATGCTCCAGTTTTGGAATTACCTTCCCGAAAGGGTGAGTTTTTCATCAAAAGTGATCCTTCATTGAAGTGAGTAAGTTGTGTTTTGATGCAGGATGATCACGTAGTGGTTTAAACATCTAAAAAACATAAACCTCATGAGTTGAATTATCCCATACATGATTTGTAATATCATGTCGTGGTTTTTTTCTTTGAAATCCAGGTGGAATCATTTATATGAAACTGAATGTCAAATATATACTGACCATAATGGTCGGAATTATATATTCACCCAAAAGGAATTAAACATGAGGCATAGAAGAAGGCTTTAACTATTAAAGGATTATGATTTCCTGATAAATTACCATCCTAGAAAATAAAACAATGTGTTGGATTCATTAAGTCCAAAAAATCATGCATCATTAACCATGATATGTATGGAACATGATTCCCTGATTAATAATTTGATGAATTTTGTCTTAGAAGTTGTTAGTGCACGAAATACATTAGTTTTGTACCAGGTGATATTACCATCATCACTATCAAACAAAATTAATAAAACACAAAAGGAATACCATGAACTACCTAAAAATGTATTATTTCTTAAATTGGGTAAGTTTCTAGGATTTAATCTTGATAAAAATTGTGTTTTATGATTTGACAAAAAGGTTGTGTGTCCCTTATGATTCCCAATTGATGAATGAATTGTTGTGTGAATCTCATAGTTCATCATTTTCAGTTAATCTTATATGTACTAAAATGTACAGAGACCTTTGGGAGTGTTATTTGAGGGATAAAATGAAAACATATATTGCTGATTTTATCTTGATATGTTTTAAATGTCAAAAGCTAAAAACAGAGCAGCAGTTACCGAAAGTGATGCTTCACACTTTTCCAGTGCCATAGTGGAAGTGGGAGAATGTATCAATGAACTTTTTGGGCAGTAATACCTAATATATTTGGAGGTAACAATACAATTTGGGTTATTATTGATCATCTAAAAAATTCTTCACATTTTCATTCTATTCAAGATACAATGTCTTTGGATCAGCTTTCTCAACAATACCTCAATTATATTTCTAGGTTACATGGACTTCCCCTGTACAATATATCTGATTGGGATCTCAGGTTCACTTCTAACTTTTGGAAGGGACTTGAAAAGTCAATGGTCATAGAGTTATATTTCAATACATCTTTTCATCCTCAATTAGATGGGAAGTCAGAACGAAGGATTAACACTTTAGAGGATATGCTTCAAGCTTGTTCAATGGAATACTAGGGAAGTAGGGATCAATATCCTTCTTTAGTTGAGTTCTCTTATAATAAAAAATTTCTCATTACAGTATGATGATAGCACCTTTCGAGGCTTTGAATGGGAAGCAGTTATAGGCTCCGATGTTTGGGGATGAAGTTGGTGAATGAATGTTGAGGGGGCCAGAATTAGTAGATGATGTGGTTGTGAATGGGAATATGATCTAGTAGCAATTGATGATAGCTTAGAACAGGAAGAAAAGTTATGTAGATAAAAGAAATAAAGACTTCTCTTTCGAGGTAGGTGACTATGTATTCCTTAAAATCTCTCCTTGTGAAAGTGTGATGTGTTTCAGAAAGAATGGAAGCTATGTCTGCAGTTCATCAGTGCTTTTGAAATCCTGACGAAAAATGGAATAGATGAATACTGAGTATGTTTGAATGGTAGTTTGTCTTAGGTACACAATGTTTTTCATGTTTCGATGATGAGAAAATATTTTCTAGATTAATCACATGTGTTGAGCCCAGAAGTAGTTCATTTAGAATAGAACATTTCTTATGAAGATAAACTAGATCAGATCCTTGATCGAAGGGAACACGTACTGTGAAATAATGTAATTTACTAGGTAAATGTTTTGTGGAGAAACAACATGGTAGAAGAAGTAAAATGTGAGTCTAAAAATTCTATGATGGAAAGGTACCCTCACTTGTATAATAAGTACATAAAATTGCAAGGATGGAATTTCCAGAAGGTGGAGATAATTTAACACCCCAAGGTATTCCAAAAATAAATTTAATGCATGAATGTTTTTTATGTGTATATTTATAACTTGAATTTAATAATTGTTTTTCTAGTTATATGTTTTGAATTTTGAAAGATGTACATCTACAATTGTGTTCAATTGGTCATTGGGAGTCTAATAGAAATAACTTGTTTTTTTATGACAAGTAACATACCATTATGAATAGTATTATGAATTGTAATATGACCCTAATTAATAGTAAATTGTTTTATTATTTTATTTTCTTAATTCTTTAAGACAATATATTATTGATTAATTTTTCAATTTGATATTAAAACTTTTATAGTTTTTAAAATATTAATATTGGAATTAAGTATGATTTATTTAAAAACCAGAAATTAATAATATTTATAAAATTATTTTCAAAAAATGAACTTCTTTTTTGAATTCTCTTCATCGAATAATGGTATGTGTGTATTTTTCATATTTCAATAAAATTTTCTAATTTATTATTAATTGTGAAATTCGGTAAAATATCATATATTCAAATTATCAGAAAAATATACTATTTATGACATTAAAAGGGATGTAATCCCACATGGATCGAACTAAAATGACATTATTACAATTATTACTCACATTAATTATGAATATTCATAGTCTTGAGAACGATTATTGTAATAATGAATAAAATAATGAAAATACCCATCTCCTACACAATAAATACCACCATCATTCCCCTCTTTCCCCCATTACAATTAAGACTTGATATATAACTAATATCCACCCAAAACTCCTCTTAAGGATCTTCTCCATGATCTAGAGGTTTTGGTGTCACCAAAAGGCCAAAACCAAAGGCATTAAGAAGGATTTCAGGGAGAAGAGATCAAGAGGTAAACATCCTCTTTCATTTTTCAGTCATTTCGTTCATTTTATGTTGTTTTATTATTCATTTTGACTTATGTTGTTATATTAAATTCCATATCCCTTTACATAAAATATATTTTTAGTGGGATGAGATTTCCCCTTTCTATAATTATTATAATTTATTAAATTTTTTTTGATGTCGTTTTGTTGTTGAATTTTCATATGGTATTTCAATAATTTTATTTTATTTTGAGTTTTTTTCTTTTCTTCTTATTTCATTACATCATATTTTCATTGAGTCATGAAAGATCAAGAGTCTTGTATATTAGTTATTATCTCATTTTAATGGAAAATTCCTCATCAATATTCTTATCCTTCCCAAATTATTCAAGTAATTAAAATCATTTTTTGTGATGTGATGAATTACCGACATCATGGACGATGTGATTTCAATTTTCTTAAATTTCATCCATGTATGTAATGAAACCATTTTTATGGTTGATCTAGTTTATAATATATTTATTATTTGTCATCCACAGTTATATAATTCTTTTTTAAACATCGTTTTAATTTATTAAAATCAATGAGTTCATTATTAACAAAGAACCACTATAATGATCGAAACAAACATCATTAGTGTTTTATCATTTGAATCATCATTATGAATGAATTAAAAATTATAAATGGTATAAATTATGTTAATGTAAATATTTATATACTAATAAATTCTAATTCATGTGTTTCACTTCCTATTATCAATAACAATCTATACATTACTGATCCTCAAAATCCTGCAAAGAATTCACCCAAAACAGTGCATGGGACAAAATACAAACAGTTAAAGGGTGAAATGAATTAATGAAATTAAAATATAAGGTTTATTAAATATATATATTATAAATTAATATATCAATAAAACTATTTTAACTACTATGCAAGAGGCACAAATGATTTTTAAGTTAGACAAACCTGAGATAAGGCAATTCTTAACCCGATTCCCATTCTATCGCTTAAACTTCAACTTCACTATTTATGTGCTATTAAAAGTGTTTTTTAATGGTTTTTCTTATATTATGTTTAATTTTTTGTATTTAAAATGTATTTACATATATTATCCACTCTATTAATATTCACTTTAATTATGTGATATTGCTAAGGGGCTTTTTATTTAAAATCCTCTTTTTAAACCCTATTTTACTGCATTCAAAAGAAATTTTTTCATGCAATTATTCATGTTTAATGATTATGTTATAATTATTGGGAATTATTTATGATGAAGGGTGTGATATATATCTACCTCCAATCCATTGGATATGTGTATGTTGGTGGTCAGACATATGGTTACTCCTTGTGTAACCGCAATGGTTACACAAATTGTAAGGTAGCCATGATGGTTACAAATTATAAGGTAAACATGAGGGTTACAATATTATGTATGTAATTCCCCAAGATACCATTCTTATTATATTTATGTTCTAATGTTTTGTGGGTATCATTTTTAATTCTCATGTTTGAATAATTAATTATATATGGGTGACAGGCATGTATTTTGAAAATGATTTCTTACGTTAAAATGTATGTGGACCAATGTGTTCTTTCCTTAATTTTTTATATCCCTTGCTAATATTTTTCTGCACATCCCATGTTTTTAGAAGATTTTAATAGGTTATAAGGATTTTTAGGATGGTGATGTAAATTATGTTAAATGTTTGATAAATTTTCATAGAACTCATTTTTTATTTTAAAAGGTTTTATTTTGAAGAATTGACTATTTTTTTTATGTTTTCCACTCTGTAATAATGTTTAATTTATTAATGTGTTATGTCCTAATTATCTAAATCTATAATCATGAAATGATCATCAATTTCAAAGGAAGTTAATTCTTGAATAAATTCAGGATTATGTAATGTAATAAGGTTGGGACCATAAAATGGGAATGAGGATTCTTTTCATGTGGATGAAGATAGTAGGAGCCATTCACCAGCATGTGATCACCCTGCATAAGCACTCACATGAGACCCATACCTAAAGTATCACAATTCATCACATAGAACATTCTACATTATATCAATATCAACATAGATATGATGTTCAACCACTGCTTCAACTCCTCGAAGGATGACTAACATTTTGGGCCTCATTCAAACATCACTCCTTTCTAGGGGATTGTGGTTATTAGCGAAGAAAGATCAGTGAAATCCCAAAAAAACCACCTATAATAACCTTCTAGGATAAATAAACTCCTGATCTAGAACACATTGTTAAACTAAACCCATGAAATAACTGTAGTGATCATCTTGGGGTCCACCGAAACCCCATGATATGAGATTACATGACATAGAAACTTCATCTCCATGATCCAGAAAGCGCTCTAAGTCATATTTTCATAAAGTTAATGATCCTGAAGAGTTCCCAAAATAATCAGAAAATAATTATAATTCTCTCCCTCAAATCTAGAGTAATCCATGGTGTCATTCATTAATACCACAATGAATTAGTCAAGATATTTGTGCAATTTCCTATTCATGAGATTGAAAAAGATCATTGTAGCATTAGTCAATCTGAAAGGCACGAATATGTTGTAGAAGAGGCTATAACTTCTTCTAAAGCCTCTATTTGGGATATCTTCCCCTCTCACCTTAAATTTGTGGTAACACGAATGCACGTCTATATTATAAAATCATATTCTCCCCTTAAATATATAAAACAATTTTTCTATTTAGTACAATGAATTTTTTTTATGGTTACCCTTTTCAGCTTCTAGTATTAAAATACCAACCAGAGGGACTCATCAACCATCCTCGCAATAATTATAGTAGCAGACCAAGGAGAAACACTCAGGTGATTAAATCCTTTCAATTATAAATCTTCTAGTTTAAATCTTAATTCCCCCAACATTGATGGGAAAATATGATATGAGGGGAGAGATATCAGTTTTGTTCTCAATGTAAAATAATTCAAGAACTCCACATACCTCTCTAGAGAAAATCCTAAAAACTATTTCGGAAACACCTTCAGGAACTCATCCACTACATGAAGTAATCAACCCTCATGAGAATGACCATAATTCTATTTCATGAGTTGTGATAACAAGAAGAGAAGGTTTCCTAATTCTGGGAGTGGAGGTCACATACGTCCTGATTAAGGATCTCATTCCCCATGAAAATTTGGATGTTTCCCATCAGGATCTATGATTATCACCTCTTCCAATAGAAATAAATATGATATTGAATGTTCAATATCCAATCCATGATGAGGATTACATATAAAAGTTACATATCCATGAAAAGGAGGTCCTAATCTAACTCAACCCCTGACATTGAAATCGCACACAACAGGGAACTGAGACCTATCTACTTTTTCATACCCAATGACATCACCAACTCCAATGAAAACAATATAAACACAATTGGAAAATTAATCAAGTCATCAATACGAAAAAATATAAATGAAAAAAAATCACCACTGTCAAAGAGAACAACAGCTAAAAATATGAAATAAAATGGTACCTTGAGTTGTTGAAGGTTATGCATCTGATCCCACAAGTACACGATCTACAGTCAAAATATTCCTCATCTCTACCTATAAATGGTAGCTCACCAACGGATCTTCCCGGAACTGGCACTTACCAAAAGATGTTTTGGCCCTGCCACCACGACCACCATATTTAGATCCCAGAGTTCTAGATTTATCTTGCAAAACTGAAAATCCCCTGGAAAGCAAAAATCACACCCAGTCTATAGTGGATGCATCAACATGAAAAAGTGATTAATGTTCCCCGTAGATCTACAAAAATAACAAGGACTGGTGGGAGATTTTCATTTATGTTGGGAGTTATCTGGCCTCCCGTACTACTGTTACATGATGGACCTCGCTTCATAATCCGTAGATGAGAAAATCCTTAGTGGATGGCATGAACTATCCCCTCCATTATTCCCCTAGTCATCTCCCTTCTTGTCAGTCTCCGAGGAAATACCACCACCCATTACTAATATTTTCCTTGAGAAATTAGACATCCCTTGATAGTCAATTTCTCTCATAAAATAACGATTAACCACCTCCTCAATGTTCTTCACCTTCAACAGGAAGTCCAACAAATAGATATATAGATGCAATCATATTACAAATCACTATGCCTTCATCTTTTTATTAGATACTATTTTATGGGGAATATCATAATAGCTTGGAAAATAATTTGGCATACTCCATCATAGAATGGTAACACCAAACATTATCCATAAACTCATGGGATATTTCAGAAGACAATATTTCAGGACAATACTGGTCATTGATGATATCATTGAAGTCCTTACATCTCATCATCTCATGTTTCTCATCTTGAAGCATGGCTTCCCATCACCTGAGACTAGGGACTTAAAGTAGAAATTTATAACACATCAACTAGATCTTCTTAGGTGTGTTATGGTACTCGCACATGAGGTCAATCTTCTTGAGCCACACATCTACATCAGTATGTTATGTTCTTCTTCATATGGTAGGGGGCTTGTAATTCAGAAAATCCTTGGCTTTATACTTCATATGATTAGTTTCATCGTCTCTAACTAGAGAACAGCACATAACCACACCCTTCCATAGATCCAGGAAAACCAAAACCACGTCTTCTAATATCCATTGATAAAGCGGTGATAGATAACCATCGCAGGCTTCCTTCCATGGGTGCATGAATGCTTTCTGTGGATGCATGTTGTTACAAAAAGGCAATAGTCACAATATAAATCATCAGTATAATAATTAAAAAATGTTTTATTAATAAAATCAATTGAAAATAAAGCAAACTCATCAGAAAAATGAAATAATCAACTAATTCTCCCCCAACCAATGACTACATGAAGTCTTTGGCCCACATGTCCAACATAAAAGAGATGTAAAATAGAAAAACACAAAATCACATCGATAAATGAGGTCTTTCACTAGTGGTGAATGACCAAAACCCGACTCGCATCCAAAACACCAATCCCAAATAGTACTAGTTTCTCTCTTACAAGACTAAAACAAATTAATTTGTTCCAAGAGCTTTACCACTCTCTAATACCTATTCATCATGAACCAGATCTGTGCAACAATAAAACTGGTGCCCATCCAGGTCTATGAAATTACATTAATGGAATTCTGTATCAGCATGGAATATCATAAGTGCATTTGTATAAAAAATAATGGTTGGGAATTATTTACTTGAGTTTATAATCATTAAACAACCAAATCAACAGAATCAAAAAATTAAACCCAAACAAGCCTTTAATAAAATATGGAATTAAAATAAATAGTTTAAAAAAATCCCAGTAGGGACATAATTAATAAATAGATTCATGTCAAACTCATGAACCACCATAAGTCATGAGTACATCACCCCATACCATCTCCATAGCACCACACCAGGAATAGAACATACAACACAAACCACTATGTTTATGGATTTTTCCCTTAAATGTGTCAAACATAATCAAGTATACATACATGAAAAGGTGTATGTAGGTTTTGAGACTAATTAAAATAGGATTTCACCCAAAAAATTTCAACATGACAAACATTTTATGATGAAAAGAATGCATGTTTTTATAATCATGAAATCCATGAAAATTTTCAAAAAGCTGCAACTTTAACTGAAATCAGCTTTCAAGAGGGAAATATTGAAGACTGTAAAATAACAAATAAAACACACTTTATATGAAACTTTCCATCTAAAAAACTATATGAAGAAGATAAATACAATATAATCTATGATAACTAGTCAAGGGATCTCCACTAGTGACTAACTCGATAAGGGGAACTAGGTACATCATTTATCGGTGTGTAAGTAACCATATCCAATATCCTTCCCATGAATGAGCAACTAATAGGGGAAACTCAAATAACCTAGTGTTCCCCAACATCATCAATTTGTAGTTAGAGTTTTAATGGTTAATAAAACAATGGGAAAAAATGATGATGCCACTACCAGATAACTGGCATACATGTCCTAGTACGACCACCTTGATACCTAGGTTTCCAAATTTTTTCTCAACAAATTTAAACATGTTGTAAAAGAAAATTTAAAATTTAAAATATTATATCTAAATCATAGAAACACTAAATAGTAGACAACATGTTTTTCCCCCATTTCTTAACTCAATGAACCATTTAAAAGTTTCATATACTAATTTCCACAAGTAAAACAAGGCTTGGCACTCAAAATCCACTTCAAACCCTCATTTAATGCCCAAGTCACCCATATAAAACACCAAAAATGAATTGGAATCCAAGTATATATTTAATGAACCACATTAATATATTATTAAATGTACTCAAATGATATCCTCTTAGTTACACATGACAGACACAAAATTTCAAGAAAAAATGAAACTTTAAATGAAACACCTATCCAATTATATAAAAAATATTGTTCACAACACTATAAATTAGTAAGAAACATTATAAGAAGGACATTTATGAAAATTAAATGATCAATGAATGCTTATAGAGGTAATTACATACATTAGATATAAAAAAGAACCAATATTTTTGTGAAAATTCAACTGCCGCATTTCCTAACCACAATGTGAGGAAAACGAATGCTAATCCTCAATATTGGACCAAGAAACAGAAAATTATACCCTAGGTATGAATCCCTCCTCACTGGAAATTTGAACATCATGATGGAGGGAATAAATTGTGAGAAAAAATGTACGGAACAAGAGAGGAGTTCACATTCATTATGAATCGTGAAATCCCACCACACAAAACCCTTTAACAATTGGGTTCTAAAAGGGATTGAAGAATATTGGAAGCCTTATATGTCTAATAGGGTTGAATTGGGGAATAAAAGTGTGTGTTATGTTTTTTTATGAAAGAGAAAATTGAAATAACAAATTTTTTATTTAGATGGACATTGTGCGCAGATTTTCCACATGGTTTAGTAAACAATGAAATCAAACTATGGTACCATTTCTATCCACCCAAAAGCAACATTTTCTCCCAATTTTCAAGGAGAAACCTAGGAAGCCAAAGGGGAATGAAATGATAATATTATAAGTGTAAAAAATACCTAAAAAGTGAATGGAGTTGAATTTATGATTCTGACAGTCTTGTATTGAATATATTTGTCTAATGGGTGTAATTTTGAACACCAAAATAATAATATAAAGAAAATTTAGATGAAAATTACGTTTATTGTTTCAATTTTTTTATATTATCATTTGTATTCATTTTCAGATATATTATGCACTAAATACTGGTAAGAAGATTAATATTCATTGGGGTAGTTTTGGAGGATATTGAACCATCAACTTCTTTGAGTGGATCCATAATCATTAAAAAGTATATCACAAATGAGATTCATATAGGAATAAATTATAATTTTTAGTAGTGAGAAGTCATATATCCTTAGGTACACTATTATTGTGAATTATTGAAACAAATTTATTGTGTATTCAACAGAAATCACAAATAATATATGTAATTAATTATAAATTTATGATCAGGTATAATAATTTTCATATATCGTCAACCATTAATTATATATTAGTCTTAAAATATAACCAAATATGATTCTTTATTAATGGTGCCTATGAAATTAATGAATAGGTTGAATATGATGCCTCTTTTAGAGTCAATATTCTGTTAGGAGTCTGTACCTTATATTATGGAAGTTCCATTTTAAATATCTTATGAGGATAAATGGATACATAGTATGTATTGAATGAGGAGAAATACAATAAGAAACATGTAACATTGAGGTAATAAAACTATGATAAACCTTCCAATGTGACTATTTATGGTTTTATTATTCAAAATTATAATAGAAAATTGTGATTTTTTAATATTTCAATTAAAACATATATATTTTTATAAAGAATATATCTACATACATCTAAATATATGTTCTTTTTTTCTCACATAGAATATAGTTTACTCTCATATAGAGATTTTGAGGGATGAATTTTCTACATTAAGTATGAATGAATATGAAACTTATCCTTTGATACAACAAACATCATTAAATACTAGTTATTTTACTAATCAAATTATCTAATTAATTTAAATATTTATATTGTGATATTTTCAATTTCCAAGATTCTTTAGGTAAGATGTAATAAATTATTATGGAATTTATTGATGTCAATGATAGAATGTAATCTTTCTATTACATGTTGATTAAGGTAGATTTATTGTAATATAATTATGTTATCTCTAATTATTGGTAAAGATCATTGAGATTTCCATCTGGTTCAAATGTGTTTTAATTGACGTCCAAGGGGCTATAACACATAGATTATGTGAAGAGTCAATGAATACATCAATTATGGTGTGATTAATGCACATATATGTGGAAGTGGTCACTAAAGAGTAATAATTTTGAATGTTGGGGAATAATTATTATTAGAGGTGGAATATATTTATAAATTAAATTAATCATAAATATTGTGTAATACATGATTTTTGGTTTCCATCATCAGTAATTTTTTATCACAGGTTTTTATGTAATATTTTTAAGTTGAATCATTTATTAAAATATAACATCCTAAATTTTTATGTTTCTCATATATGAAATATCATTTGTTATACTATATAAGATAAAATATAAAATATTTATAGGGGAATAAAGGAATAAATTATAATTTCATGGATAAATTATTTTGACTGAGTATATTTTGTAAATATTCTAAAATTATAGTTTTACATTAAAGATATTAAGATTTCCATTGATAATTTATGCACAAAAAGTGACAAAATGTTAATTTCATTTAGTAAAATTGGATTTTTTTTATAAAACATTAATGTTTTTCAAAGAAACAATTCGTTTGATTTGTTATATGTTAGAAACCTTCATGCTCTTATGAACTATTATATATTATCAATCACGTATGACAATTACAACAGAAAAATTTAATTAGTGGGTATCAATATGAATAACCACATTATAATATATATATATATATATATATATAATTCCTAATAAATAAATATTTATTTAATAATATTATGAAATATTTATCTGAATTTTGGTAATGATATTTTATTCTTCAAAAATACATTTTTCTAATGAAATATTTATGTATTTTTTCAGGAAAAATTATAAATAAATTTATTCAAAATTTAAAAATAAAATCAGGAAAATTAACTTCAATTTTTTTATTTTGAATCTCCAAATAATCATAACATTAATTTTTTAGAATTTAAAGAAATGTTTTAATTTTTTATATATAGTGAATAAATACATTTTTCTAAAAAAATCATTTCATTTGATGAAATTACTATGTTCACATATTTTTTTAATATATTTTTATTAAAATTATATCTTTTTTTATTATTAATATACTCTTTTTAATGGGAATTAATTTTAATTCTATTTTCACTATAAAATATTTAAATTCATACAAATAAATGGTTTCATCATTTTATATAGTTTATCTTTAATATAAATTTGAAAAATTATTTCAATTGTATTTTTTAAAATATATTCCACCATTTATGTTATAATAATTAATAGTAAGAAGTAAATTAGACTTAATTTTTTATCAATATAAAAATTATTCATGTAAAAAAATTTCATCTTGTTAAAAGAGATAAAAATATGTTTGAACCAATGGATAACGATTTTAAGTATCTATAAAACCTGTAATTATTTAATTTGTTAATATTTATTAAAATTATAGTATAATGGAGTCAAAGGTGTAATTTTACAATATTTTTAAGAATTTGGGAACACAATATAGACATTTTTTTAAATTATGTTATATTTTATTATTATTAAAAATAAGATTGGGTTCATCACATTTAATTTATGTACACAATGTGAAATTATGTTTTATAAATATATTAATAAAATAATTTATTTATTTTCTTCCATAAAATTTCATTGAAGGAAAATCATTAATTTAGTTTATGATAAAATTTTTTCACTCTTATATCTGATATTTTTCTAAAAAATGTTTTACCAGCATGTTATGATCTCATATTGATATAAATTTAATAAATAAATTGTAATTAAACATAAAAAATAGATACAAAATATGGAATCAAAATGAAAATATTTTTTTTGTATTGCACATTTAATTTTTGGTAACATAATTATATTAAACTACTGATAATTTGATTTATTACTACTAAGGTCAAAAAGGGTTTAATGATGCTTAATTAGAATATAAGTATGAAAATGTATACACTATATGTCCCAATGTGATTTTATGAGTTTAATTCAACACTATTACACCTTATAATTAAATAATTATTTTTTTCTTCCATATTAAATTATTATGATATATATTATTAAATATATAAATCTATTGCATGAAATTCCTTTCACAAAATTAGAAAATTGAACCCCCAAACTCTCTTAAATAAACTTTTTTAACATTTTAGATCAAATACTTCAAACCAAAATTCATACATAACATCTATCCCCACATGCTTGAGTGTTTCTTTTGATCAGAAAAGAATCAATGGACTGATTTATGTATAAACCTAATGAGGATTTCTGATTTTGTGGTATAGTTCACAACTTAGAAGATAAATTTATTTATTCTTCACCACCATAAAATAATATTCAACAATGGGGAAATAATAGTAAAATTGTATTACATATACAAATATTTTATAATGTAAATGAAATAACCTACATATGTATCTTATTATGTCAAATGGGAAATGAAACCACCCATTATCTTTATAGTGATCTACCACCTCAATAACTAGTGTAATATTGTATTTATATCACCATAAAAATGGATATAATGATTTACTTAGTGTAAATGAATGTTATTGATGAAATTTTTATTTATATGTCGAAAATATTTCTTCTATTTTGTAACATTCAAGCTATTGAAAAATGATTTCATATTTTTGGGAATATGTGGATTACCACCTCCAGAAATAGAACTGATTTTTTATTACCAAAATCCACGATTACTATAAATAATCATGTTTAAATATAATGTCTAATATTTATTATATAATCATTATTATAGGATGATAAAATAATAAATACATTCCTTCCCTCATGTTAAACTTTTTTTTGACATTACTCATGCATACATAAATCCTATCACAAAATTGAAATTAATTTAATTCATTTTACAAAACCAGCATTCATGGTTGGTCATATGTAAAATGATGATATTTTAAAATATGAACACTATGCTGGATAGAATATTCAACACAAAACACCCATATTTAAAGTCACAAGAAATATATGACCATCCTAACCATCCTAACCATTCCATTAAATTAGTGGGTATGAATATTATTTATTACATTATATATATATCCTCATTATAATAATTTATTTATAAATTCATAGAGAACAACCAATCAATTCTTATTAGTGTGGTTTTATTCTTCAAGTGAATATTTTCTTCAAATAGGTATTTTTTTTGATTTATTTGATTAAATATTACAATTAATTTCATGATATTTTTTAATAATTATTTTAAAAATAGGAATTCATTTTTAAATTAAAATTTTAAAATAACCATAGAGTTACATTTTTTGTTTATTTGAAAAATACTAACTTTTTATAGAATAATGAAAAATGATATTTTTTTGAAAAATGTGTTTCATTCCCTTTATATTAATTAATATCAATGTCCAATTGTGTATTGAATGTTATTTCATGTAATATATGTATTAAATAGTTATATATAATCGATTTATTTACACTACAACCATAATTTAAAAAAATTGAATAATCATAATATTTTTTATTTCAGAAAACACATTCATTTTTATAATTTTTTTAAAATCGAATAAGGCTTGTCTATATTAGTTAATTAAAAAAACAAAATGTGGAATTTTTTAAATTAAATTTATATATTGTATATATATAAATATTAAATGAAATTTATAGATTATAATTATTAGGTATAGAGTAAATTTTAGGTAATGTTATTCCTAAAAATGCATTTTTTGAAAACATGCATTTTCATCATGGGTACGCGTTCAATTTTAAATTAAATTCTATTAATTTAGAAAAATTAATATTTATTATATATTATATATTTAAAATTAGTGTAATTTATATTACATAAAAAGTTTCACATAATATTTATTCATAATGAATTATGAAAATATTTAGAAGATTTTATGGTATTTATGGAAAAAATTAGATTATATGAAGGATAAACTAAAAATATAAAATTTATGATGAATAATATAATTTTATAAAATCAATTTTAGGGAAATATTTTATAATAATTTCATGTATGTCTCTATAGTAGATCATTTTGTATCTTTTAGTATATTTTGAGAAAATCAGTTTCACTTTTTCTTTTAATTGATTCTATGTGTTTCATATCCAATAATTATTAAAGTCCACCCATGTCCTCTCATCCTCACACCATCAAATAAAATGGGATCAATTATGCAATACCGAAAAATGTTATATTATTCCCTTCTAAAATCCTAGAATCACTTGTTTGATCAGAAATAAAATCTAAAAAGGAATTAGGTGCAATGCTAATGTTGTGTTCTCGGGAATAGGTATCATAATTAAATGAGTATTTCAATTTTACTTCTTCTCCCACCGCATTCAAATATTATTCAACTGTGATGATATAATAACAAAAGTATCATGCATATACTGATATTTTATAATTTTAATGGATTAACATGTAAATTTCATGACCCGAATGAATGAGGATTATGAAGAAACCACCCCAAGACCACCTCCATATCATAAGGGCTTGAGAAAATCACCGAAAGAACTAAGTATTATGTTTGGAATTTCCCAAATTTACTTTTATAAAAAACATCAATATCTCCTGTAAGAACTGCAGAGGAATAATAATAATAGATGCAATATATAGAGATAATACATGCTTGTAAAAAATATATGGAGTTCAAGAGTATTACAATGTAAACATCAAAGTAGAAAATGAAAAATAATAACTAACATGATAGATATAAAAAACAAAAAAATACTTTAAAAGAAAATGTTGTTATCACTCATCTATCAATCTATAAACTCCTAGGACCATATGTTGTCAAATTCCCTAGGTATACCTATGATATTATGTAATCACCACTACCCTATCATCCACCTCCAGAAGATATACCATGTTTCCATAAATCCCATGAATGGTTGAGTATATTCATACCAATTAGGATTCCATGAATGTTAAATGGTGATAAGTTAGAGACACTATAGGAAATGAGAGATCCAAATAAAAAATTGGTAATCTAATTTCAACATAATTGATACAAAATATATTTTCATTTTCAATAAAATAACATTGATTGATAGATAAATGGGATCCAATATCATATCCCAGCATAGGAAGGAGTGTAAACAGTTATAAATGGTCCTTTAATGATTCATATCATCTCTCTTGTCTGTTTAAGGAGTCATCGATGTCATGAAAGTTCTTTCCATTATTCCACATATTTTTGGGGAATAATCCATAGGTAGAGGACCCATGTATTGATACAAAATTTGGGATCCACTAGGTATATATATGACCCATACCCTGACTCTATAGGGGTTCTACTTTTTGATAGCTAGAGGACCCATCCTAGTCCCAGAAGGAGTGTTCCACTCTAATGGATGATGACCCATTCTCTTGCTAAATAAGAGGGTGCCCCTCAGTATTTGATAAAGGACAATTGTACAATAATAGTATGAGGGTTCCATAATTGAAATTAGTAGAGGAATAATGCATTGACCAGTAGGAGGGTTCCACTCTAGTGGTTTAATTAGGACTCATTCCCTATCCATATTGGATGGTTCCACTCTGAAAATCAAGGAATCATGACCCGACTCTATATGAAGGCTCCAATAAGAGAGATATGTAGTTGAATAATACCATGTACAAGTGGGAGGGCTCCACTCTAATATTTAATCCACTTCACATGAGCTTCTAATAAGGAGGATTTCACTTGAATTGTAGATGGGGGACACATTCAATGTCTCAACAAGAGGGTTCCACTCTTACCACTGTGATGATCTAGACGATCACATCTATCTACTACTGTCGATGAAAGAAGTTTCACACTTAGAACATCTCACATTGAATCTAAAAATCCACTATGATGGTGATCATCACACTCTATGTGAAAAAATAATCAATATAGACTTATTACATGCCAAAATCTACGTCCCGACGAATGATATATGAGTGGTAGATGATTCAATAAAAATGAATTAGGGGTAAATGTACTGTAAGGGGACCCACATTTCTTGTGGTCCAACTATCATGCCTATAAATTTCACTTATGTTAGGTTCATAAATTCTCAATAAGTCTTACATATTGTTTATTGGGACAAAGTGATGTATCATAGCCCCTCATGGTCCTACACTTTCTCCTAGTCATGTCTGTGAATACATTATCATGTTTTCCAACTCATGTACATTGTGTGTCCCCACACTTGGGGTCCTCCCCATGTTATCCTTTTCAAGTACTATCTACCACAGGAGGGTTACATTTTGGGTAACACAGTCACATGGAATGTTATCCTTAACATTTTCTGAAGCCCTACCACTATTTCCATATTTTCAAATGACATTTTTTGATCATCCTGACACCCTCCTTATAAAATGGGTTTATACTGAAATTCAATATCTACTATGGAATTCCAGATCTAGGACTAACACATTATATCATACCTATAGGACACCATCATCATTAGGGGTTGTACATCATTCACAAATTATGGCCATCCATTGGTATTGATATTTATTTATGATACACCAATCCATTTCCCATACACACATCTTGTTGTGACATCTCCACATCGGATCCTTGATCCATGATGAAAATAAACTACTTCCCCAAAATCATATGAGTCCATCACGAATTAAAAAAACCATTCATCTCACTTGAATATACCATGAATCTATGTGTCATATCAAGTTCATTCCCTCTCGGTAATATCAAAACAAGACCATGAAGTCTAATTGGTGAATAACATGAAGAGATGAGGGGGTAGGGAGTATAATTAAAAAAAGTTGAGAAATTTTTTGGAATAATTATATTGGATAACAAATACCAATTAGGATTCATATTGTGAAAAAATTTAAAACAAAATTTATAATTTTTTCACTACATCATGCAATGGTCCATTTTAAACATATTTCAAAAAAACATTATGATCATTTCTAATAGTTTAATGAATTAGTGGAATAATATACTAATTGTAAAGTCCTAACATGGTATTATATTTTTATTGGATGTTGAAAATTATTTTCAATGAATTAAATAATCCTTTCCATTCACTACACCATTAGTCCACTAGATATTAAGTAGTATCGTCATCTAATATTGATTGTCCATTGAGATGTGAAAGAAGAATCCTCTAAATTTTCATAGGGTTATATGGATAAATTTTGAGTTCCTCCATAACATTACATTATTGTAGGGATTATAATTTTATTCCAATTAATCTAAATAACTTATTTAATTATTTCTTAATCTAAATACACCCAAAAACTCTCGTTTTATACAAATGAATTATTCAACCAACTATATGATACACCTAGAGTAAACCGTTAATTCTTGTCTCAACCATGGATTAATATTTCTGATCCTCAACACTTTTTAATATTTATATGGTTTTATTTTTGAAATAATGCATGTGTTATATAAAATATATTTTATATATTTATAAAACTAATTCTGGGAAAATCAGGTATCAAAATCACACCCTATATTAGTGCCTAGATTCCAAAATATGTCACTATTCATTCTAAAGTCATAATTGAGAATGTATGGTCTCTGCATTATTACACCCTTTAAATATTTCATCCATGAAGTGAATAAAATAAACGATGTTCTGGTTATGCAGAGATCGCTTATGGATATCCATCTCTCATGAGATATAATACACACACTTATGATTCAAAAAAATATAAACCATGATAATGGTCCATCCATGCGGGGTCCTCTCATGTTGATCTCCAATCAATGTAGGGAGATCCATAATATATTATCAAACCTTAATATCTATCACACCCAATAAATAATGTATGTGGGGTCATGAAGGTATCTCTTCATTTAGGACATGTATATGTATTCGTGAACCTGCTCCAATAGTGGGGTTAGGATGAAGAGGTAAGATACATTGTCAAACCTCTAAAAGAAATCAACTTGTTTGATAAACAGTAGTGACAACATGCCTACCCATAAAAATCCCTAGATTCCTACTTGAGGGTAATCTATTAATAAAAAATGGACAACATTTTTGAACATCAAGGGCCTATGATATTAATCCACATATGATTTACTACTACTATGAGTTTTCCACATCATCTTGTGGATGAACAGGACATTCTATGTCATTACATGGTACATATCTATCTCAAAAACTGTTGCCTCACATATCTATCTCCCCAATAAGGGTGGACTACATGGTCTCCAATAAAATACATCAAATATCACCCATACTAATAATTGAGTTGTAGATATTGTTTTATGCAGACTTTAGAACATCGATTTGATACACTAAGCTCAAACCAAGTCTAACGAACAATCCCTCATCATATCCACCAACACATAGATAGTGTTCTCATTCTTCCCATATTAATTGGGGTTGAATTTTGTACTCATCGTCAGTTGGGTCCCAAATTACTCATATAAGCCTCATTAAATATAAAACATCCCCATAATCTGCACTGGTCTATGCTCTTTGATAGGAATGTTGTTTGTTGACATTTTGATTTGGTAAATGATCCACCATATGGAATCATGAAATATAACTCTCCATGGAATCCCAATAATTATGTACATGGATTTGTCTTCCCAATCCAACTCCAGGATCATAAGTGGATGAAACATTAATTCTAAAAAATATTGGTCATCCTTAAACTATTGAATGGTAAGACGCATAGAGGTGAACTTATCCATGATACATCTCATGCCATCCCACCGAAACTGCAATTGACATTCTCAATACATTTTCCCCAAATCGGGATGTACATTCCATGGATAAGTGTAAAAATACATCATCACCTCCTTTGACATCATGACTAGGACCACATTCAATATCTGTAAAATGGTGTTGTGGTTCTAACCTTAAATAAATCTATCATGTGTTTCTCTTATGTATATCTGGTGAAATAAGTACTCATAGGTGATGTCTTACAACTGGAACTCTAACACACACTTATGTTGTGGAGGATTCAAAACCTATTATTGGAGAAATGATTCTCCCTCCTACCATACGATGGTCAGAAGAACTCGTCCTCCAAAAAAAACATGGAACATCCTACTACGGGAATAATCAATATCTTTTTCCATAAATTAATTATAGATATTCTCAATGTAATAGTCAGGTGGGAACTCCTACCAGTGGATTTGACTATGGTTCAGGCCTCTCAGCATGAATGCATACCTTAGGATTTTATTTTATGAGAAAACTAGAATAATTCATCATTGAATAAAGTGCCTTCACAACCTCATATAGAATACTATCTCACCCATATCATGGCCATGGGCCATGTAGTTCTTCTCATATGGTTTATACTACCTCAACCCATATGAAATAAATGTATTTCTCAGAATATATGTGTAATTGAGACCCGATCATGTTGAATTCAAATACATTATATACTCCACGAACTCCTACGGTTGACTCTAAGAATTATCAATTGTTATAATTATCCTCGAAATCTCAATGGCACTATATCTCTACAGTGTCTAGTTAAACGGAATCCAATTTTGTGGCAAGGAGATCGAAGGGGCTTCAATAAAGGATAAGTATTACAAAAATAACATGTAGTACCCCCGCCAATCAAGGGAAATATACCCTTATTACACACTATTTGGTGGCTCCAAATAAATAACGGATTCGATCTTTGCTGAGTAGACCAATAATCCATGCTTAGAAATTACATGCCCCATGATGTGAACCTCATGAATCTTGAACAGGGACTTCAAGAGTTTTCGATGAAATTTTTTCATCAGATGAAAATGTAAGTCAATATTCATGTTATTTATATTCTCCCCCCTAATGAAGAGTATATTATTATGAATTTAATTAATAAAACAGAAATTCGTTCATGTATGGATAGACGATTATGTTCATCATAACCATAAACATTGATATGATATTCATAACACTAGAAAGCCTCACCTGGATCTCATTGTATATTTAGATACAACATAATGATATATTAAAAAAACCACAAAGAAAATGAAATAGTTGTATCCGAACATGGGTTCGATCTTTTAGAACCATCTCATTCCTCACAATTGAAAAAATAGGTGTTAATTACTCATAAATGGGTAATTTTTATTTATCATTATATAGTTTAGGATATTATAGTCCAGATAAATCCATAATCTCCCATTCACATTTTTTTGAGAAAAATATCAAAGCTACCTAGGGGCACATTGGGTTAGAAAAAACCATTATCTCAAATTTCCAATTTATTCATCCTCATCTCCTAGATCTCAAAATGACCATCCAATATCCCACAGATAATATTAGAGTAGTGCTAAGATGCATGTCTATAAAAACAACTTCACCAACCTTAGATGTAGTCCCAAAACATCCTCCGGGAAGACATATATAAAATCCTCCATGACTAAAGGGATTCAAATTCTTGAAGACTCAACTTCACCATGTGATATATGTTACAACTAATGGGTTATGGGATATATCATCCATTTTAAAAAATTCATTCAACCATCCAAGAGATATTTCTCATACCGAAAAGAGAATTTCAACCCACTATTGTGATGTAATATTACATGTCTACATTGAATTGTATCAAAAAAATTTGATCATACCATGGAAAACTAGTACATAACCAATATTAAATTATAGGGTTCCACCGTGATGAATAAAGATCTAAATGAGAACCTATCTCAACGATGTGATGGCCAACATTACATGTTGATATAATATATAGATGAAGTGTTCCTCGTGGGAACCCTAAGAATAATATGATAGTATAAAACCTTATGTGGGATCTAAATATCTCAGAAAAAGACTAATGAGGTGAATTAATGAAACTAAACTATGTATACTAATAATTAAGTGGAATTTGAATAAAAAGAAACTGTACATCAAATCATATCATACACTACCAGGTCATTCTAATCTGCATCCTATAGTTGTCTATAAACCTGACTTCTAGCTCCATAAAAATTATGTCTTCCACTTAGCGGTGGTGATTTAATGGTCTCATCGCATCATCCCCCACCCAAAACTACTCATCCTAGACCCCCAGGTCCTATTAAAGTTGTGTATCATTGGGGGCCACCCTACCCTCTAGTGGGAGAAACATGATCTTATCAGTAACTATATCATGGGGTTCCAACATCAATCAACATTTTCTCAACAACGTTTTAGGTTGGAATATCTCATTCCATGTTACTACACCCATAAAATATATAGAAACACCCCTCTTTAGGATTACCTTGTAATTTGTGCCGCCCCAAACCATATTCTCACATCTGAGCTTGGGATGATATAATGCACAGAGATCATGCCAACTTGCGCTTGCTAGTTTCTGCAAAATAATTATACCTAGGACTCCCACTATCATGTTTTGCTTCCTTTTTTCCCTATGATAGAGATATATCCATAACCAGTTCCCAACACAACACCATGAAATAAGTGTGATTTCAAAAGTATACTTCAAATGTATGAATATTTCAACAGATACCCTACTAAGGCTTATATTACAAAAAGGATCACATCCACTATATTACCATTTTAATATGAGTCTTGAAGCTTCTGAATCACAACATTGTCTAAAAATGATAGATAGTACTAATAATGAAACAACATCTTGATGTTAGTCTATAAGAGAATCAACTCATCAGGAAATTATGTATAAAGACCCCGCCATTTATTAACTACTCCTTGGAAATAAGATATGGTAGCACCACCACCTAATCTATAACTATACGGATAATCTAGAAAACAAAGATAAAAAACAATAGCAAATCCCCCAACACCTAGGGATCCATCTCACCAAAAATCCTTAATGTCCACTAGTACTATAACTCATAGTGTTTTAATGACTTTATAATTCTCCAACATACTCTGATGGTATTACATGGTGTCAAAAGGTGGGGGTACCTCTTTATATCCACATGGATGTACAATATCATGTGATATAACGTAAACTGAGGCCTCATCACTCACCAAATTTTCATCATTATCTAAAATTGGTATCATGGATGGTTTTTATCATGAAAGGAAACATGAATATTTAGTCGTGAAGTATGATGGTTATAAGAGAATATATAAACATATATACAAATATTGGGATCAATCTGATGAAGGGTTGTAAAAATACTCCATATTTTATGATTAATGAAACATTAATATCTACATCTAATTTCATCAAAATTTGAGTTTAAATGTTGGAATTAAATGTCTTGGTGAATGAATATGACATCCTCCGATTCCATGAATGGGTTCCCCAAAACGAAATTCACAGTTAGAATACATTGAAATTGTTTCCCTAAATCCAAACCACATCATCCTAATATTTCAAATATAAACTCCTTCCCAATAAAATATCCTCTATAATACCAATCATTCATTACCCAACTCAATGGTTCGTATGATGAAACAACACCAAGAAATCATCCATAGGTCCATGGATGGAGGCAAGTGCTAAATGGAATTTCTTATATCAGATGTCGTTGCTTAATTTTCTAATATGCAGATACCTGATCATGACCATGTAGAAGATAAGTGTAATAATAATTAAATAAGCTACATCTAGTGAATAAACTATGGATATAAAACCTCTATAGAGAAGAAGTGTTTAATTGTAAAAAATGATATTTAAAATTCAGAGAAACATAAGAATGACTACAAATATTTCCCAACATGAAAAGAACTGGAAAACATATTCAAGATAGATCTTATCTTCAAATCTACAAGATATGACCACCCTACATTGTAAAATTATCCATTTATACTTATATTCTTCTATAAAAGTTATTGATTTTTCTTTTTTTTATTGACAATATATGATACATTATGTAATGACCCATTTAAGAAGGACAATAAATATACATAATTGGATTCCAAAAAATATAAAAGTCTTGGGGGGGGAGATTGAGAAATGATAAGAAAAAAAATCATCCCAAATAATGAATATGATGAAAGACACCAATATTAATATATATATACATAAAAAATAATCTGAAATGAGAGAGAAAGGGGGATTCAATTTAAAATCTGGGCCATGAAAAATTAATGAGAGATCCAAAAGATCAGACATTTATTCACAATATCTTGCACATCTTTTTGAATGAACATACATGTCAAGACAAACCGCCCCAATATAACACATAGTCAAGGAAAAAATTATGCATGTATATGGACCATTATTTATTTAAATAGGAGGGTGAAACACATTATATAGAGGGACAAAACCTAGAATCCATAAGGGGTCCACTATGAAGATAACATGAGAACCCATGCCATGTCTTGTAAATAGGGATCCACCCTAATGGTTGAGTATCCATGGTCTAACATTGTAGGTGGTTCCAATAAATTTTATATAGAGATACAATGGAATTTATGAGATGAAGGGAACCATTCAATTAATCAGTATTGGACCCATTCCAAACATAGATGGAGGGTTCCACTAAATTAGTCGAAAGAGGACCAATGTCATGTCCTTATAGGAGGGTGTAGATCTAATACTCATGGATCCATGAAATTACTCCATTTGAACGTTCCAATAGGGTTTGTAGTTAGATAACACATGCCATATCAAAATATAAGGATTCCACTCTAATAGTCGACGGAGGACCCATTCCCTTTCCAAATGGGGGATGTCACTCATATATCAAATAGTGTCCCCATGGCATGCATCAGTAAGAGGGTGCCACTATTATCTCAATGATTATCATGGACGATCACTTTTTTCATTTAGAATCACCTAAATATTAATAAAACACATAACATCTCCCCGCATATCATAAAATCCACTATAATGGCCCCTATCATTATCCACACCAAAAAACATTAAGGTTAAAATAATCATAATCTAGAAGTGGAGTCCAAAAATGGAGACATGAGAGGTTAAATGTTCCTAAAAAGGATGTATGAGTACATGACATATAAGGGGACCAACATAATTTGTGTTCCCACTATTCTTTCTATAAATTTCCTTTATAGTACATAGCTTACTTCCCATGTAGTTATACATAGATTGTATCAGCCACATGGGGTCCTTATCATGCACCTCAACATGTAAATGAATACTTTCACATGTTTGTGTACTCCAAAATATAGTCTGTCCACTCGTACAGTGTCATTACCATTCTCCTAGCAGTGTATGTGTACTCCACAGATACATGACATGTCTGCCCGCATTGAGTCCAATCCATGTTATGCTCCAATTTTTCTTTCTACCAAGAAAGGTTTACTAGACGTGTTATCCTTAATATGTCCAAAAGTCTTAGCATCGTAGCCATGGAGGTACTTCAAAACACGTGTTCATCCTAATAGACACTCTATATTCTGATTTTATGCATAAAATCCTGATTATCTCTATCATTATATATCCATATCCAATACATCGAATCTCACCTTCGAGAAACCATAAATTTGAGGGTAAGTCTTTCTTTATCCTTTCTATTTATACCTCATATGGAAATTTTGATTAGGATTCACCCTTACTACAACCATACATGAAATGTTCATCTCCCAAGCCACATCAACCCTACATAGGATCCTAGATCCATGAAGCAATGAACCGGTACAATGGAATCCTTCATATTCAGCTTTAATTCATCTAATCAATCATCTCACTTGAAGAAGCCATTATTCAAGGGTTTCAATTATGCTATATCCCACCCGACAAATTCAAACAAAGTTCTATTTGGCCAACCAATATTGAATGGGAAAAACAGTTTGGTAGAGATGCATAATAAATATGTGTGAATCATTACTTGGTCAATCATTCGTGGATGATAAATACAAATTGGGTTTCTTGGGGTGTGATAAAACTAAATAAATAATTTATAACAATCTCATGAGCTCTTGAAAAGAGTCAATTTACAAATAGATCAATCAAAATCATTGATACGTATCATTCAATTAAAAAATTATGTAATAGTAAAAAAATTGAGGATCCCTTAATCGATATTGTATCATTTTTAACAGAACATTATTCCCACTAAATAATTGAGAGATATTAGTGTATTTCTCTATGCATTGATTCTAATTAATCTAGAGGCTTTTTTTTCATCTCGTCTCCATCCAGAAAAAATATTTCAATATATAATCCAATCAATCCTATGAATCTTATGAATACAAACATTGGAATCCAACATAACCCCATATTGATTATGGTATTCTATAATTATTTCATTTTATTCAAATTAATAATTTAATTCATTATTTAACTAAATACACTCCCGAATGGTCGTTTTATCTGAAATTCTTGTTCCAAAAAACATCAGTTTTTTTCATATGGTAATACATAAATTCCAGACTCAAACATGGTATTATATAATCTATCAAATACTTTGTTTAATAGTTTTCTAATTTTCATTACTAAATCTTATATATGTGATATAAAATTTAATTTACAAGTGTATAAAATAAATTTTACCCACACTATGAATCATAATCATTCACTATCATGTCACATGCCTCTAAAATAATTTTAAAAAAAATAAAAACCTCTATAATAAAAAATGGTCTCTAAAATGAATTTCATCTTCGATAAAATATGATGTTAAATCATCATTATTTTATACATCGTACTACCGCCTTGTAGACCGATGTAATTCATTATCCATCGTCACCTCTTAAATTTATTCATAAAAACAGAATAAATGATTACATATAATATTAATTTCATATTTATCATTATTAATTGTTAATATATATTTTTCAAGGACCATTATATTTACTAGAAATTGTAATTTCATTCATTCGTACGTTAGGAATACTGCCTGTATGTGGCGATGTGATTTTTTTATCACAACATCACATAGATAATTTATATAAGTATATATAATGACATAATATTTTATTCTTAATATTTTTTCATTATATATATATATATTAAATTAAAATTACATTTTTATATAACTATTATTGGGAAATGGAAATGTTACTCATATGTATGTAAGACCTACGTTTTCATTGATTGATACATATATAATTATCCATTAATATAATAATTTGTTTGTTTTAGTTGTATAATTCATGTGTAAATATGATAAATATTTCATTATTATTTTTCTAAGGATGAATTAATAAAGGCCTATTAGACCAATGCAAACAAATTGAATCCGTTTTGAAATAATTCACATGACATCTTCATAACACCCATCATTGTATTAAATCTATATTATTTTTAATTTGTCACCAAAATAAAATAAAATAAATGTTTTATGTATATTTTATTAGTAATGTAATAGTTTCTTACAAAATTAATTAGTGGATATAATTTAATTATATATGATATAAATTTCATACTTGGAATGTATAAACTCATGGTAGGAGGCTTGGACTCAATATTCCTTCATCGATTTTAATTTTAGAATCATTACCATAATTAATTTTCTAAGGATTATATTCATCGCTTTTACTTATAATATCATGAATTTCCCTAATTCATGATATTAAATATTTAATGTGTAATTATTTTATCCAATGGGATTTGATGTGATTGTTACCAAGTAGTAAATAATCTAATAATTCAATTTCATTTCATTGGTCTATATTAATTTTATCATTGTCATTGATAATAAAAGTTTATTTATATTATGAATTTTTATTATATTGTGTTGTAATTAAACTTGTTTAATGTGTATTTAAATTTTATAGATATAATAAATTCAACATTCTAGGATCACATTATTATTATTATAATTGTAAGTCTCTCTTCAATCTAACTATATCATTTAGAAAATTTATTATGTTATACAACTATATGGTTTTATTAATACCATAAAATTCCCCACTAAATGATTATATCAGGATTCTATATGTATTCTTGGTTTTTATTGTTTCATTTGATGTTGTTTCATTCAGGGGTATTACGAATCAATATATACCAATGTTTGAATGGTGTATTACAAAATATAACTTAAATTATGATTTTTTATTATTCAATTTCTATTAATGGAAATTATTTTATAACACTATAATAAACCACATTTATTTTAAAATCCTCTGGTTATTTATAGAATTTCCAACTTATACAAAAATTGATCATTATTACATATATAAAATTATTTATTAAAAGTTGTTAATATAATTCATCTTCATTTACATTATCACGTGAGAAATATATTTCATCTAAATCCACATTATTTTATAAAAATTAAGATTTTAAGGTAATTATTAACAAATATTGGGTTAATAAATTATTTTAAAGGAGACTTCCTGTGATTTTATGAAAGAGGTTCTTTTTGGAGATTTACAAAATAATTAGAAAATTTATTTAATTTTAAGGTAATGGGAAGAAAATTTTTTTCCATAATTATGGCTACTCACTGTAATAATGCTTCTATTGTATATATGATGGTTTCTTGCAATAAAAATTAATTTCACAATATATTATTAATGTTATTATTATAAAATTAAATAAGTTATTTTTCTGGAAGAATGATTTATTGATCTTATAATGTTATTTCCATTCATATACATCAAAAACATTATGGAACATGTGCACTATATTTGGGATATATTTCATTTATACCATGCTTATTATTTTTGTACCAAGATTATGAGATTAAAAATAAAAAAATTCTATTTGATTGGAGAATAACACTAAAAAATTAGATGTTATTTTATATGATAATTATGAAGAAATTTTATTTTTATGTACTTTGTTAGTAACATGATTCATGGAAATTTTTAATGAGGATGGGTTCTTCTATTATATTCCAAATACTGGTTGTCATATTATAAACTATTGATATTTAGTTACATTATACATCAAGGACTACTGGTGAAATTATAAAAAAAAATTGGTGGTTCTATTATATCACTCCAAAGAATTTGTTTCTATAGATATCAAATTTAACCATATTGGTTATTATATTTTGAATATTAATATTATGATATTGTTCCATGTATCATACATGGTTTCTTTATTCCTTTTATAGTGTTTTTAATAATTACATTGATCAAGATAGAAAAAAAAGGATTAATGATTATTGATTACTAATAGTATTTCCTTTTATAAATCATTATTCCATGTTTCATGATTGATGATTAGGGTATTTATTAGTATGAATAATCTTATTTTATGATATTAAACATTTATTATGACATCATACACATATGTTTAATATAATCTCACAAATTTCATAATGTTATTAATTATGATGTTTACCCCTAATGAGAATATGATATCAGCATTATCATGCTTCAATTTCCCTAATTTTATAAGAGTTATTTTAAATAAAATATATCATTAAGGTATTCATATCATTGATAGTGATTATGAGGACATGATGTGAAATATTGAGATGTTGTTAAATTGGTAAATGTACCATATTGAAGTCATGATAATTCATAATGGAATAGTTTTTAATAATTCCAAAAAAATCCAAATATAAAATTACTATGGGTATATATGATATATGGTATTTCATTTTGATGTTTTAAGTTATAGATTGAAAAAATTCAGTATCATTTATAAATATAAAGAATTAAATTAAAATATCTATCAGATAGAACAAGATCATGCAATGTAGGTTAACGATTGTTATAGAAATAATTTATTCAATGTTTAATATATCATTGAATATTAGGAATCTTTAATTTGATAATATCTAAACTTTTATGGATTACATCATCGTTTTACATGATTAAGGGTAACAATATGTATGATGTCTTAGATTCCACATTTTGGATTTTATGTGATGAGATCATGAAGTGAATAATGACATTTATAATAAATAATACCTTATATTAACTATTTGGGTTTTATTTAATATCTAAATTTTCAAGGAATATATATTTATACCTTATACATTATTTAATTCTTCAAAATTTTATTTTACTACATTTGACATGAAAAAATATTCATCTCAAATATTTGTCAATTGAAGAAAAATATGATATTGTGCATGAAATATATTAGAGGATAACATTTTACATATAATATATATTTCCATTTGATATTATTATATATATAAATGGAATTATAAAAACTAGAAAAAGGATATTAAAAAACAAATTATTCTATATTACCATCATTTTTTATAAAACCGATGATCATTTTTACACCTATTTTGACTATGTTTTTGTGCATGTTTACATTCCCATGTATTTTGTGTTCGTGTGGTCAATTATCCATGTCACTCTCCATTATTATTTTGGATTTAAATATTTCAAAAGTGTAAATATATCCATATTCCATTAATGTTTTCATACATGGATTTCCATTTATTTTCAATTCGAGATGACAGTTATACATATCTCTCTCTATCGTTTCAAGTTGATGTGTTATTAGACAAGCATACAGAGTGGGATTTAAAGGAAAGTATTTTCAAATGTGAACATATATTTTTTTAATGTTAAAATTTCATGGATTAAATTTATTAAATTATGATACTATCAAAAAAAGTTATTTTAATCGAATAATATTATGTTTTATACCAAATTCGGCATGCAATGCCAAGATTAAATGACTTGTAAAATATATGTATGAGACATACTGGCCACAAAATTGGGAGACTGAATAGTAATGGCAAATATATTGAAATAACATATATTTATTTCCTTCTTAGTATAAATTGTTATACAAATTATCATTGTATAGTCAATGAAAAATTATTAAACTGATTATATTTTAATAAAAAATTTATTGTCACTAAGTTTTGTTTATTTTTCAGTGAGAATATTAAATTTATTTTATATATATTATTGAAAATTTATTTTTCAAAATAAATTTAAATTTTTTTAATTATAATCTATATTTTTTTTATATTTTTTTATTTTCCAGAAAATATTTATTTTTCAAAAAAAATTAAAAATAACATTTTTCATATAAAATTATCCTTCAATTTTAATAAATTATGTAATTTAAATATACTGTTATACATCAAATTTTATCTAATTTTATTTATGTATTCATCTATTATATTTAACATCAATAAATAAATTTACTGAAATATATAATATATATTAGGAGACATATATTTTTGGGCTTAAAAACTCATTATTTATTCAGAAAACATTCTTAAATTATATAATATTTTTCCATACGAATTAATTAAAAATATTAATTTCATGGGAATTATTTAAATTAAATAAATATATTATATAAAATTTAATATTAATTGAAATTAATAAAATGGTGATTATTTTTTATAGAGGTAACAAAAGATCATCTTATGCTTGAATAATAAATTTCATGATGACTTGTTTTCCTGTCGCATTAACAATTTTTATTTTAAGATAAATATGTTTGACTTAAATGAATATAATATAAAAACATTTATTCCATATTTTGAAAATTAATTATTAATATTAATTTTTAATTTCAAATTAATGTATGGTCATATGAAGAGTGAAAATAGTAAAAATATTTTCCTGTGTTTTAGGTGTAAATGGGTTTTCCAAGGGGATAAACAATTAATAGAATCATTATAATTCATAAAAAACTTTTATAAAATGTATTTTATGTATTTATATATATATTTATTAATATATATCTTGTTAATGGTCATTTTGTATCCTTGTGTCTTGTGGAAGACATTTGGATCAATATTTCCTTTGTAAAATTCAATGTCTGTCCCGTCCCCCTCTTAACCGTGTGTTCTGGTTATGTTTCCAATTTTTTTTCATGAATTTATTATACGACCCTGATGATATAATAACACCAGAATCAACATTACACTGATATTTCATTATTTCTATGTACTTACATTCAAACCTATCCACTTACATAAAACGAGAAAAAACTATCGTTCATGATCACAAAAGGCTACGACCTCACAGAATGATGTAATTTATTTTCAATAATCACCTCTCACAAATGTTTATAGTGATGCATTTAATTCTAATATATTATATGAATGAAATATTTATCATTCTAAAAATATTATATATCTTTTAATTTTTACTTTTCCATTCAATTAGAAACAATATTATCATTCACGTGTAAGTGGGGACTAATGCCTCTATGAAAAGGTGTTATTAATTTTCCATCACCACATTAGATTGAAGAAATATATATAAGTATATTTATTTAAATAATAACATATTTATGATATTATTTTATTTATTTAATTTTTAAATAATACTTAATCTCTTTATATAATGATCTTTCATAAAGATAATCATTACTCTTGCATAAGTAAGGCCAACCATCTGTATTATTGAATCATAAATCAATTTTAAAAAAAATCATTAATGAATTATTAAAAATGTATAATTTATGAATAAATATGTTTTATGTGTTAATATTTTTATTCTAGATATTATTTAATAATGAAAACTTTTACCATGGTAAACACACCAAAGTCGTTTTGAAATAATGGACCAATCATCATCAAAACACCCAATGTGAACTTAAATAATTAATTATTTAGTTATGTTATTGAAGTAAATAAAATATATGATTAATGTATAAAAGAATAAATATTAAATGATTCTTATGAAATAAAATAATTTATATGATATTATTTTATAATATTAAAAGGAAATACGTGGAATGTTGGAACTCGAGGTAATTGATGTTGTCTTAATTTTCCTTTATTGGGGAACAATTTATTATTATTCACCTAAATCATTTTATGTGGTTTATATATTTAAAAATATAAATGTAAAATCATTAATCCATCATAAGTAATGTTATTTAATGTTCTAATTTGATATATTTCACCCAAAATGATTTTACATGAATGTTACGAGGAATAAAGAATTTCACAACTAAAATTCTTATCATTGATTAATATTAAATCATCATTGTATTTGATATTATACAATGTTTTAAATAATAAAATTTTATTATCAATTTTTTTATTGAGAGTTTTTTCATGGGAACATAAATTTTATACACATAGTCATTTCACTAATTAATTCTAACATCACAATTATTATCATTATCAGGGATTCTCTTCACACATTGTCTCCTTTAAGACATATGTTATGTTTATGCCCATCATATTTCCTAAAGTGCTTATAATACCCATTTGATATATTATACCATTAATTTATTTATATAAATGGTATTTAATGTGTCATTTTATGTTATTTCATTCATTTTGGTTATGATTTAAATGTTACTGATGTGATAAGGTTTTATTTCTCAATGTAATTATAATGGGGATTGATTATGCTTGAACTTCAATTTTTGGAAATTATTTTATCATTGTATGATAATCCCAATTTATTTAATTATCATCTTGATATTGATAAATGTTTTATACTATAGTACAATTACACCATCTTTGGTATTTATAATACCTGTATTTTTAAAATAAAATATATCTTTTTTTTCTCATCGGTAAAAAATTACATTTATTCCATATCAATTATTTTATTAAAAAATATATTATTATTTTAATATTCTCTAATGACTAATTAAATTAAGTTTTCTTGATTATTGAATTCTTTTAAAATGTTTTTAGTTGAATATTACTATCTTCATCAAAAAAATATATTATTTTGTTTCTACCAAAAATGTTAAAAGATACATTGTATTTACATTGTAAGGACAAATAAAAATTTACACCATCATGAACACTTAATTTATGAAAGGTTCCAGTTTTAATTATTAATGGTATTTTCAGGGAAGTTTTTTTCACAATATATAGTTAATTTTGATATCTTATATTTTATTTTCAATTTAAAAATGATATTTTCTTCCAGAAAATTACTAATAATCTTTTAAGGGAGTTTTCATTCATTTTCATAATAAAAACCCTTGATGATTCTTAAACTAAAATTTGGATATGTTATAAATCATACATTATTATTCTTTATCTAGATGGATTATGATATTAAGGTAGATTATATTTCATTTCCATGGGTTAAAATTATTATGAAATGAATAAAGGTTGTTTCTATGATATTTATGATTAAATTTTATATTTTTATAGATAATTCATTATGGGATTCTTGGAAATGTTTTATGATGATGGTTGGATCCATTAGAAACCCACCTTATCCGGATATTGTATAAACCAGGTATCGATAGAAATGTTATAAAATAAGGATGTGTGGTTACATTATTAACCAATGAAGGTTGGGTATATTATATCCCTTTAATAAATTATGTTCTACATAGATGACTATCTACCATATTTGATATTCCATTTTTATGAGTGATATGAATAATTTTTTTCAAGTTAAAAACACATTTTTTATGCTTTTAACGTGATTTCAATAATTCCCTTGATCAATATTGACATCAAATTGCATAGTATTATTGATTCATTTGAAAAATAATTTTGAAAGATATATATTAGATGTTTAATAATGCAAAATACATGTATTTATTTGTATGTATTATCTTATATTATTATTAGGAAACTTGATTATGTTTATATACAATTATGATCATATTATTATAATGGATTTCACTAAAATTTTAATTTTTTATGTGTATTCATAATTAGTGTTTTTTCTCACTATTCATATGTATACATTTTTATAAGATATTCGGATTGATTATCAATGAATAATGTATATAAGCCATTCATATTAATCATGATGACGACATAATGAGAAATATGAAATGCTGGGTATAAAAGGAAAAGTACATAATATTTTTCATAGAAATTTATTATATTAGTGTTTGGTGATATTTTAAAAAATTATAAACTTAAAACATCTTTCAGTATGTATTTGACCCAATTTTTATTTTGATGATGTATGTTTTTGGTTGAAAAAATGGGTCTCAATTATCGGTGACTAGATAAAAATTCAAAGCTCATAAAGACGACACCTAATCTGAGAGTTCATGTTTTGGGATGATATATTTTAATATTATATTTAATATATTAAAATGATAATTATTTCATGACTCTTATTGTAGATATTAGAGAATAATCACCTCTTTGGAAATAATCAATATATCGATGTAATTTTGATCATATTAGTCTAATATCATCAGTACAATTGATTTTAATATAAGTGATTATGTAATTGAATATAACATGTAAATGTTTTTTAAAAAATCAGATATTATTAATGAAAAAATTTATTATATCTTTTAGATATAATTATTAGATATGATCAGTCAAACTCTAGGAAAGGAAAACTATTCAAAAAAAATAACATCTTAATTTTTTTTATAAATATTAATTTTCATAAAAATAGAGTTATATATTCATAAAATTAATTCATGATTATATTTTTATTAACCTAAATAAATTAAAAGGCACATGTTTTAACATTTAAATTTCTTTTCTAATTTTTAAATAGAATAAAGAAAGATATTTTATATAGATATTTTAGATAGAATGCCACAAGAAGTGTTCTATTTAATCATATATGATGCCATCTATTTTTCCCACATTCAAGTCCTTTATTTGAGTTTTGGAATTTTTACATGTTTTTTCATTTTTTTAATTAAACAACATACATCTCCTTCTTATTGGTATTTGAAGAGGTGAAATTAAGTAGAATTTATATTATGATATCTAGAAATGTTTTTATATGGGTTCAAAAAATATTATTACGAGTATTATGATATAAATTCTGGATTTGATGTGTTCTAATTATGTTATAGTTAATAGGAATTGTTTATGTTAAAAACCAGTACTGATCTATCTTACAATGTTTTGTGAGCAAGATATAGCTCTCAAATACAATTGGTATCTTATGGTGTTTTTCAATTTAAAGTTTATTCTAATAGAATATGGGAATTTATCATATTCAGTATTCAATTTGTAATAGTGATTTTAAAATTATGTAACATGTTACATATATGATTATAATATTTTTTTTTGTGGGGGTTTTGAGAAGTTTTTTAATTTCAGTAGGCATTATAGAGGTAATTTTTTTGTTAAATAAATATTTCCTTTTTTAGTAAGAAGTTTTTTATTTTTAAAAATGATTTTTAGGGATTCTATTATTTTAAATTAAACCCTGGTGATATTGAACTTCCAATTATTTATCCATATAATGTTTTTTATAATAAAATTAAGGATAAAAATATGATTTCAAGTGTGTGTAATGAAATTTATAAACTAAAAATCTATAATATAGAAGTTAAAAAATATTTCATGATATGATTATTTTGAAATAATGTTAAGATATTTATTTAATTATATATATACATAAACTAAAAAGAATTATATTTCTCATACAATGTTCTAAAATTAATTTTCCCAGGTCTATTCTCTTAGTAGGAATTTTTTAATTATATATTTATACATATAAGTTATCATGGATGAAAAACGTTTGACATTATAATGGATGTGTTCTATGAAAAAAATTATTTCTTTGAAGATTTGTTGACCATTGAAGTGTTTTTCAAAATTATTAAACTATATAATCATCAATGTTACAAGGTTATATAAGTAATAATTCTATTCATTTTTATGTTATTTATTATTTATAGTTAATATTAAATTATGTTTGTCAGTACTAAATAATGAAATGTATTATTTTGTTTCATGTTCCTGATTCCAAGATTGAATGTTCGAGGTTGTAAAAGATGGTATTCAAAAAATTGGTTTGGATAGAATTAAAGATCAAGATATTTTCATATAAGGTTAGATTGAGAGTTATGGATACCATAATTGGATTCCATCTTTTAGTATTATCATTAGTTATGGAAATTTAGGATGATTAACTGTAATATAAGATATTATTAGATTAATACATCCTTTAGGATTAATATGTATAATATTCAAAGGATTATTTTATAAATACTTTATTATAAAATATTATTTATTATATAAATAAAAACTATGCTCAATATGATTTTTGTCTATGTTTGATAAATATGGTTGACCCAAAATTCTATTATGGAATTGTTTCTTGTATTTATTAAAAAATTGATTTAATGATTTCTTATATCTTATGATTCATAAATAGGGTTGTATGGTGATAAATCACAATAATTTATTATTCATGATGATTGATGTGACTTTGATATTATTTGGTGAACGCTGGAATCATTTATATTTTAGTTTGAGTGGATTTTAGATCAATGCATGTTTTTTCAAGTAAAGATTCATGTGTCCATTCATTATACACAGCCAAATTGAAAAAAATTAATTTAAGGTATGAAAAAAAAATTAATTATAATCCATGTAAGTGAATTATGTATAATATTCAGCCACATAGGTGAATTATCCACACTCTGAATGATAGGCATGGGCAATGTTTGGAATACATGTTTTTGGTTTCAGGCACTAAGATGATTTATGAAAATAAACTTGTTGATTGTACATGTATCCAAATGAATATTAACATATCTAATTTGTTTGAAAAAATTCATAATATTATTGATAATCACACATATATTTGAAACATAATCATGTTCCATTTATGTAGATGATTCTAATTTTACACTAGTTATGTATAAGTTTTCTGGGAGTTTTCAAAATTCTATAATTATGAAGGGATTTTATTATGATGATTTTGGAAGATTTATTAATTAATATTTAATCATTAGATTCATTATTAAATATGTGATTATTTTATATTTTTATTTAATCTATGGGTGTTATGATGGAGTATTATTATTTTTTTGATATGCTATAAATCCTTTTTGAACCATAATGAAGATATGGGCATTCATAGTTTTCAATGAGACTATGGGGAAAATAATAAATTATGGTTATTATTGATAAAGATCAATATGGATTAATAGAAAATATATAATATAAATTATAGGTAATTATACATCATTGATATCAAAAATGCTTAATCCCTATTGATCCACAATGAAGATATGTTCGTGAGAGATAGAGAGAAATAGAAGGCGTGAGTATAAAACAAAGTTTTTCTTCCTCAAAAATAAGAAATTGATAAATATTTTATATGTTTTATAATAATCATGATACTAATAATATTTTAGATATTCATTTCATGACATTAATAATTGAAAAATAAATTATTAAAAATAATGGAAGCACATTTTAGTAGATCTATATTCTTTATGATCAAACTAAACTAGGTTTTCTATTTATAATTTATAGTTTTTAATTATATTTTTTACATTAGTGTCAATCTATATTATTGGGTGTCGATTCTAATGTGTCTATTTTAATCTAAGAAGATTTCATGAAAAAGGATTTCACTAGGGGATATAGTGAATTGAATCTACAATTGGAATGACTAACTAGTCACTACTAGGAGTAAAATCACATGTTGGATCCAAAACCTATAAATTACAATGGTTACCTATACATTTGTTTATTTATAATAATATTAGGATGAGATTTTATATTTTGAGTGGATCGAAAATGGAAAATTCACTATGGTGTATTTCAATATTAATGAAATTGTAATAAGGTTATTATACTATTAAAATCCTACCCCCTTCTTACTATTGGACAACAATCATCAGTGTCACATTAACCGGTATCATAGAGAAGGTCCCTAAATATAGATCCACTTTTAACATAACATTGAAAACCTATATTCTATCGACATTATGGGTATACCTATATTTAATTGAATAAACTATCATAGTATGATGAATATTATTTTTTATAGTCTCCTATATGAGGAATGTTATGTGAATGATTTATTTACATTAGGATTCCCAGCTACTGCTTATAATGATCCTATGACATTTTTATTTTAGCTATATAAGGTGTTTTTAATAATAGATAAAAAACTATTATAATTTATCATTTTAAAAAATTTCACATAATGGTTACGGGATTGAAGAAAGGCCTGTAAATTTCAAATAATTGGAATATAATTATAAATGCATTATGAGAATAAAAAAGAACAAATTTATAAAATGGATAATAAAATATGATGAAATTTATATGGATAATGAAAAAAAATATTGATAACCATGTTACAAATATTAAAGGAAATTGTTAATAATATCTGGATATTGGGAGAAAATATCAATTATTCATCTATTTTCAAAAAATTGATGAAATTTTTTCCCAACCTCTATGTTAGAAAATAATCATTAGTCGATGATGTAGAAAATATTACTATAAATGATTCATATACCATTATCGATGCTTGTTAAATAAAAAATATTCTTGAATTCACGAATATGATTAAAGGTGGGATGGAATTTGAGGCCCTGAGAACGCACAAAATCAATGTGGATGAAATTAAGGGTTCCATGGATTTTATTGTCTCCCAACACAATAATGGTTATATACATTCTTTCCTTTGTGGTGGATATTCCCTTAGCTCTTAACCCTTATCTGCTTGACCGTAGTCATTCTAGTAGCTCATTGCGCCACCAATAAAATTTTAATACTATTATTCGGATTCATTATAGTAAATTGAAC
This sequence comes from Viscum album, assembly GCA_963277665.1. NCBI lineage: Eukaryota > Viridiplantae > Streptophyta > Magnoliopsida > Santalales > Viscaceae > Viscum > Viscum album. The sequence goes on along the minus strand of OY728126.1, from coordinate 1,852,853,510 downwards.
TTGGTCATAATGTCACTACTCATTATTCTCCCCCAATTATATTCCAACTTATATCCCGATCTATGCATAAAAAAACATAATATACCCTCTTAGTAATAGATTTCTTGATGGTGGTCCCAAAATCCAAACATCGCCTCCCATGATTTTATCTTGCTTGATATGTAATTTCAATGTCCTTGGTGCCTCACTAAAATTTTTCTTCATTTTGAATTACTTATATAAAAACCATATATATGTTGTGGACGTCATTCTTCCAAAACATCCCAATTCTAGAATCATCATGTTTTTTCATAAGAATATCATAAATTATTTCATGTTTGGTGATCCCTCTTACAAGAATATATGGATTTTATATAAAACTAACTATATAGTGAAGATGGTAAAAATTTATAATCAATTTATCACCGAAATTTATTTTTAGGACTTAAATGTTTCGTTTAATACATTACTAATTCTACATGAGATACGATGATGATGGAGTCTTTTTGTTATTTATTTAGTTACTTTAACCTGAGGACTCTTTATTGGGTCGAAAGTGGAAATTTTAATGTGTTATTCATTCATTAAAAGTATAATGTTGTACGGACATACCCCAAGATGGCCAAAAATTTATATTCTTCATTCACCTCCTGTAAAGGTTTCTCTAATATGGGATTATTCAGTGAAAAAATACACCTAGTGGAATGATAAGATGGTTAGTATCCATAACTAAGGCTTCCATGATCATTAATTCCTTAATATATCAGCCATAACATTTAACGCCCCGAACCTAGTTACCCAGATTCGGTGCATTATTACATAACATTGTCATGATCACATAATATCATGTCTCGAAAGACCGATTAGTTTAGTAGCATTAGAATCACTAGATAAATTCATAAAGTTTACATTACACCATAAGGTGAAAACTACAACAACATCTTGTCTCCACACTCATATCCCCTTATACTATCAATGTAGGTCATTCATAAAATACTTCTTCACATCCTTGGAGAAATAAAACATAGAAATGGGTGAGCTCAGATGCCCAGTAAGGATAACAATATAGCAGAAACTTTCATAAATATGCATAAACATTTAAGGCAATGTAAAACTAAAACAAAAGCCCTTTAAACATGAACATATGCATAATATGGTAGAAATAAAATGAGATAATTCCATTAACTTATTCCCATGGTTATTCTACTAATCTAATAATCACATGAAATATCAATAACCACTTTTATAATGATGGACAGCATAATGCCAGACTATCATAACCACATAGTCAAGGACTTGCGCCAAGACTATAAATAAGATTTTGTCATGGCCCTGTTCCAAGACACTATTTTGTCTCATTAGACCTACCGATGCATCGATGAGCTATTGCGGGCTCCACCCATCACTTATTATGTCCAATGCATTCCTTATATGAATAGGTTTAAACATAATATAAACATTCGTATTAAAACTAGCATATGAAATGTCAATAGTTTCTCCATAAATAATGAATTGTATAAAAATAACACATACACAGTCAAACATATCACAAAACCTTGAATAAAATATTTATGTTTTGTATCATAATAAATCAACTACAAATAATCTTAATATTCATCAAAGGGTGTTGACATTGTGGAAATCAAAAATATTTTGAGAGAAATATCTCATTTTTTTAAATCATTTAAAAATAAAATAATTATAAAAGATAGCAATTACTTTGAGAATATTATTATATTCTTGTAAGGGATGCTTCGACATGTTTATAATGGTAGAAAACAGTCGCACCCTCCGTATAAGTTAAAAATGTCATTCTTACCTCAATTCTGCCGAAAAGGTTAAAAAGGTCCTTGTTTGGAAAATGATGGAAAGATTCGATTATAAATATATTATAAAATGTCAATAAATGGTATAAATGAATTTATCCCATAGTGTATAAAATAGTATGTATGTTTTTTAATACATTTTTAAGAAACATGGATGTGGATGATAAAGAGGTCCCAGTAGATACTTACATATAAACTACATCGGATAATGAATAGATTGTGAAATAAACCTTTTTGTTTTACTTTTCCTTGGTCGAGGGTAGGTTAAACCCCTGCAAAATGGTTAAATAATTGTTATTAAATTATACAATAATCATATACAGTAATATTATATCAGATATGATATTTTAACATTGATTTGTTAATAATATCTTAGTATTATCATCGTTTTGGGTGTTAACTTACTCATTTCCTTTTATATTTTTTGTTAAATAAGCTATTTTTATTATTTATAGGTTTTATCTTATTCATATCTAGAATTATATCATTCCCTTAAACATTATTTTGAATCATCGAATGAGAATTATACTTGAATGGATACGATGGGAAATGAATCTCATCACGTTTGTGGAGACAGTAGTCCATACGTATGCATGAGCGAAAATATCATTCTTTTGATATTAAAAAATATATATAATTAGATGGTATATCATATATATAGAATCATTATCATGTTATATTTATTATTTAAATTAATTACACATCATTATTATACCCTTCCATATAATAATGTATTCAATAACAATTACACCACGACGTGGAGACGGTAAGGCGTACATACGCATGTATGGTGACATGTCATTCAAGGGATGGATAGAATACTGACTATGGTTGTACCATATTTATAATAACATCACAGTATAAAGGATATACTATAGTTATTATTTTATAATGGAAATAATAAATAAATAAGAAGTTTATGAAGAATGGAACTTAAAATAGGGTTGTGAAAAAATTACCTCTTCTTTGGATTCTTCCTTCTGATTTGATCAAAAGGGTTCCATGGGTTGGTTTTCTGATCAAAATAAGGCCTCTAGGTTGATTTTAGGAATGATAAAAGGATATTTGGGTAGGGTATGTCCGAACCATAAGGATTTTATGGTTTTAATTTTAGTGAAGGGGGAGTGCCCTTTTATAAGAGGAGTGAGGGGCACCTTTGGAGAAGCTAGAAATATTATTTGTTAATAAATTCATATTCATTTTATAATGGTTCCAAATTTAATTAATTAAATTTTAAGGCGGGTAAGAGTTTCAATCCATTCATCCAATAGATTTTGGACAGTTTTGGGTCAATATATTAACCTTATCTTTTAGTTTTAACTCTTAGATAAATAGTTTGATATTTACAATGTCTCTTTGTATTTTTATATTATATAGTTAATAAACGTACTATACACTTCCAGGCGACCCCAATGTGGTCCTGTAATTATACAAATATCATGATAAATGTTATTTGGTTGAACATTAGATTTTTAGGAATATAATATCAATTAATAATATAATATTCGTTTTATAAACTCTTTTATTTCAATTTTGACAATATTTGGAATTTGATTTTTGTGAAAATGATAACAGCATTTTTACTTCGAATAAAGTTAATTAAACAAATCCTAACATTTCATATTATCTTATAAAATTAGTGGAATTCATAAAAAGTCTCATATTAAATTTATTTGGATATTTATAATATCAATTATTTTAATATTTCATTAATTCGTTAATTATTTCATCACCATTGTGTCATATATAAATTGAATTATCTAATGCCTAAAAATTATAAATAAAATACCATTATATAGAAAATATTTTTATCTTTCTAATTAATATTTAAAATCGAATTATATTATGTATAAACCTATATTAAATTTTTTTAGTAATTAAAATTTGATTTAACTCTTTTAACTCTTCATTGAATTAAATAATTATAAATGTTCTAATATAATCCTAGTTCTCCTAAATGATAATATTTTATTCCTAAGGTTTTTTTTGGTCAAGATAAAATTGTCCAAAAGAATTAGGACATGTTTTAGGGTAATATTAATATAATTTTTAAATTTAATTACCTTATTTACTTTTAACCGTGGTAAATAAAAGTAAAATGATACTATTCACAAAAAAATAATTTTTAACTATTGAACCACATTTTTCTCCTTGATAATAACCGTGTATCTCGAATTTTTAAAATTCTACTCACAGAAGTGGTAAAATTATCTTTTACGTGAATTTCCAAATTCTCCAAGGAGGTGTGTAAAAGACAGTGAAAATTTCAATAAAAGTTTTATATAACTAAATAATTCTAAACTAACTGAAATGAATTACACTGAACATATATAGGTATTATGTATCTATTTTGACCTTAATTAAATTAATATAAAATAAAAACTTATTTAAAAAAATTCGTTTTAAACTATAACTCAGTGTTTTTTCACTATTAATAAAAAATTGAATGTTTTTAGAAAAATACCAAAAATTAACCCTAGGATAATTTTGATATTTTTAATCCAAATATGAAGTCCATTTTGAATGAATTTTTTTTTTAAAATTTCCAATAGTTGGTATTACTATTCATAAAGGTTGGTTTGATTGATTGTGTTGTGTGTTAGAACTCAAAGTTGCGTATAACACATGCTATTGTATTATTCAAAGTGAAGTGTACCGTAGAAGCTTGGGGTGTTACATTCTCCCCTCCTTCAATTAATTTCTTCCTCAATATTTCTAGAATATTACTACATAAAAAGAATAAGGTGATTCTTCATTACAAGTTCCTCGGATTCCCATGTTGCCTCTTCCATTTTAAGGTTTCTCCATATAACTTTTACCAGACAAGTCGTCTGGTTTCTCAACAATTGTTCTCTGGTATCAAGAATCCTGATGGGCTCTTCACAATATGACAGATCCGGTTCCAGTTCTAATTCCTCATAAGTATGTACATGTGTTGGGTCAGGCATGTATTTTCTCAATAGTGATACGTGTAACACAACATGATCATTGGAGAGATTTGGTGGAATTTCCAAATGGTAAGCTACAACCACAATTTGTTCTAGAATTTAGATAGATCCTATGTAACTGGGACTCAATTTATCTTTCTTACCGAAACTTATAACTCCCTTCCCTGGAGGTACCTTCATGAAAAAATTATCTCCTACCTGAAATTCCAAGTACTTCCTTCGATTGTTAGCATATCTCTTCTGCCTACTTTGAGCTACTTTGATGTGATTTTTGATTACCTTTACCTTTTCCATCATTTCCTCCACCATTTCAGGGCCTACAAGTTTTCCTTCACCAACGTCAACCCAACAGGTTGGTGTGCGACATCTCTTTCAATATAATTTTTCATATGGTGCCATCTTAATACTTGAATAAAACCTATTGTTATAGGAAAATTCCACCAGAGGTAAATGTTGATCCCACATACCCTGAAAGACACATGAGCATGATCTCGTCATGTCTTCTAAGGTTTGAATAGTTCGTTCGTATTGTCCATCAGTTTGGGGGTGGTAAGCAGTGCTCAAACGAAGTTCAGTATATAAGGCTTATAAAGAGTCTTCCAGAATCTTGAAGTAAAATGGGGATCACGATCAGAAACAATCGATCGGGGTACTCTATGAAGCCTCGCAACATAATTAATATATAGTCTTTCTAGACGTTCATGTGGTAAATCTTCCCTTATAGTAATAAAATGTGCTGACTTGGTAAGAGGATCAACAATGACCCATATTGCATCCTTCCTTCAATGAGTCATTGGTAGTCCCTTGACAAAGTCCATTGTGATATTATCCCATTTAGACTAAGGTAGGAGAAGAGGATTTAGTACTCCACTTGGTTGCTTCCTTCCAGCTTTCACTTATTAACAAACCATACATCTTGTCACAATATCAACAATCTCCATTTTCATGTATTCCCACCAAAAATGTTCTTCCAATTATCTATACATTTTGGTGCTCCTAGGGTGTATAGAGAAATTGGAACTATGAGCATCATCCAACAATTCTCTTTTTAGATCAGGTATATTGGGAACACAATTTTTCTTCCCAAACTTTAAAATTTATTCTTCATACACAAAGTCACTCAATCTGCCATCATTCATAGCTTTACTATTCTTTTGAAACTCTTCATCACCGGTCTGATAACTCTTTATCATTTCTAGTGAATATGGGTTGGCAACCATTTGAAAAAGTATTGAGGTTTCACCTTCCATGGTGATTCCCATATCCATCTTTACTTGATCCATGTATATATGATCCTTTTCAACTCTCATATTATTCAAAAATCCATGATCCTTTCTACTCAAAGCATCTTCGACCTTATTTTCCTTCCCTGGGTGGTAGTGTATCATGAAATCATAATCCTTGAGTAGTTAAAGCCACCGCCTTTGCCTCATGTTGAGTTCATTCTGTGAGAAAATATATTTCAAACTCTTGTGATCAGTATAAATCTCACATTTTTTACCATATAGATAGTGTCTTCATATATTCAAAGCAATTTTTACAGCAGCTAACTCATGATCATGAGTATGATAGTTTTTCTCATGATTTTTCAGATTTCGTGATTCAGAGGCAATAACTCTATCATTCTGCATAAGGACACAACCAAGTCCTTTCATTGAAGCATCACTATAAATAACTAACCCTTAATTACCTGATGGTAGAGTCCATATAGAATCATTGACTAATCTTCTCTTCAATTCATCATAAAATTTTTCACACTCTTTTGTCTAAAAAAATTTAACCCCTTTACGTGTGAGCTCCATTAATGGGTTAGCCAATCTGGAAATATTCTGGATGAAACTTCGATAATAACCTGATAAAACAATAAAACGGCGTGCCTCAGTTATACTCGTAGGCGCTGGCCATTCATGGATTTCTCATCTCATAGAAGGATCAACATAGACTTCATCATTGGAGACAACATGGTCATGAAAAGAAATATCCTAAATCAAAAATTCACATTTACTAAACTTCCTATATGATTCATGTCTTCTCAGAGTCTTCAGGATAATGCGCAAGTGATTTTCTTGATCTTTGTAACATTTTTAGTATACCAATATATCATCAATAAATACCACTACAAAATCAGCAAGGTTTTCCTTGAAAACATGGTTTATTATATCCATGAACATAGAGGGTTCATTAGTCAATCCAAAAGTCATTAAGGCAAATTCGTAATGCCCGTACTTAGTTCGAAATTCTGTGTTCGGAATGTATTCCTTCGTCACACACAACTGATGGTATCCAGATCGAAGTTCAATCTTTGAAAAGTATTTAACTCCATGAAATTTGTTGATTAAATCATCAATGCGAGGTAGGGGATACATGTTCTTTATTTTTATAGCATTGATTTCACTGTATCGATACATAACCTCATATATCCATATTTTATCTTAACAAAAAGTATAGGGGATCCTCATGGAGAAACACTAGGGATAATAATCCTTTATTACTCAATTACTCTAGTTGTTTCTTTTGTTCCCTTAATTCCGCAGTGGCCATTCTATAAGGGGTCTTTGATATGGGCCTTGAACCAGGAATTAAATCAGTGGAAAACTCAATTTATCGTTCTGGATGATGTCCTGGTAAATCATCCGGAATCACATCAACATATTCTTTCACAATAGGTAAATCCTATATTTGAACATTAATTTCCCCACCCATGGTTATTTTATTCTCTTCGTCCCCGTTAATTTTATTTAGTTGAGCTACTGGGGGTGAATATATATAATAATTAGGTGGTGATGATTCTTCTCTAAAGATAAGGTGTTCCTTATCATCATCATTAAAAATCGTAACCTCATTATTCATACAATAAATATTTTCATCGTGGTATGAAATCCAATCCATTCTCAGTATTATATCAGATTCATTCATAGGTATGCTGATGAGATCAGCGGATAATGAACATTTATGTGCTCTAATGGGGACTTATCCACAGAACTTTGTTGTAATGATACTTCCCTTTGGAGTTTTAACTGACAATTATTTTGTTAAATCAAATTGGAAATATCTAATTTTATTATAAAACTAGGATGATATGAAACAATTTGATGATTCAGAATCAAATAATGCATTTTCTAAACATTAGGAATCCACTAGATTACCTATAACCACATATTTCATAGCTTCTACCTCAATAGTAGTGATAGCATAATCATGGCCTTGATCCGTTGGCATTTTCTGAGGTAAATTTCCCTGACGCATAGGAAATTCATTTTCATAATGTCCCATCTCCATGAATTTATAGAATTGAACATAGGTATCTTCTTTATTCCCCTTTCAATAACGATCTTGGTGGCCTTTTTCACCACACTTGTAATAGAGACAAATTACTTTCAAGAAAGTACAAGAGTGTTTCTTCCCACATTTAATGCAGGATGGATATTCAAATTTTCCCTTCGTCCACTTATTTCCATTTCTAGAGTGGTCAGCAAATCACTTCTTCTCTGGCTTTGTGTTAAAGTCATAAGACATAGAGAATTATTTTTCTGTCTTGATAGCACATGAGACAATGTCTTCGTACGAAGAGAATCATTGTCACACTAATGCACGGCGAAGAAATGGTTTCAACCCATAAATGAAATTACCAATCTTACTTCCTAGGTTACGTATATAATCTCCATCATTATTTTCTTACCTTGTAATGTTAGCCTCATACTTTGCGACATTATCATACTCCTTTTGTCTCAGACTCCGAAATTTCCTTTCCATATCTGCTCGATGGTCACGAGGAAAGTATTTTTCTAAGAAAAGCAATTTTAACTCCCAGCATTCCATAGTTGATACTTCATCAACTGCATTTGGTTTTGAATCGATGACCACCATCGGTCAACATCTCCAATGAGGCGGTAAACTACCATGAAAACTTTTTCACATTCAGTACTCCCCAAGACATGGAATATTTTTTCTAAGGAATTTATCCATTGCTCCGCTACTAATTGATTTGTACTCCCATTGAATGTTGGTGGTTTTTGCCACATGAAGAAATCTAACGTTGATCGTCCACGCTGCGGATAAGGGTTCTCCATATGGGTAAGGATATTATTCATAACCTGAGTGAGTTGTCCCAGAATGGTGATTAGCTGATCATCACCAGTTTAATCAACAGCTCTACTATAATTATCTTGAGCAGGAGGGAAATCCCAACATGGAGTGTGTGCATTGATATGGTTTCCATTCCTTCCACTAAGCTCCATTTCTAAACAATTGAATAAACTATATCAGTTTATGAATCAATATACTTAATTCCAAACATGTAAAACAATTAACCTAAATTGAACAATTTATGGATATATTCCATAATCATAAAAATGTTTTCGTTGAAAAATTATATACTCATAAACCCTTCATAATGGTTTGTAATGTAAATATGAATTATCCTAAGCATATCCCCCAGAAGTGTCGTAACCTAGAGTGCAGCAAGACCCATTGTCGTTCTCCAGTTCCCATTCGAGTCTAGCTCAATGTGTTGTTTTTGGGTTTTACCACTAGGTACATCTGTAATAGAGCCACCTCTACCTTCTCGTATCCATAAATGGACGTATTTCTCAGAAAACACACAAAATATCTATAATACCAAAATTCTAGGATGTTCTTATAGATGAATCCTCAAAGTCTATCTTAGGTCTATGTTCTCTAATCAGAGATTATCTAAATATAACTTCCATGGTTGGTACTAAACTTCCCCTAATACAAACTGTAACACCCCAACCCTAGTTACCCAGAGTCGGTGCATTATTACATAACATTTTCATGGTCAAAAAAGATCACGTCTCGAATGTCCGATTAGATTAGTATCCATGGAATCACTTGATACATTCATAAAGTTTACATTACATCATAAATTAAAAAATACAACAAAAGCATCTCTCCAAACTCATATCCCCTTATACTATCCCTACATGTCATTCATAAAATAATTCTTCATGTCTTTGGAAAAATAAAACATAAAAGGGGTGAGCTCAGATGCCCAGTAAGGATAACAATATAGCAGAAACTTTCATAAATAGGCATAAACATTTAAGGCAATGCATAACTAAAACAAAAGCCTTTTAAACCTGAACATCAGCATAATATGGAATAAATAAAATGAAATAATTCCATTTACTTATTCACATGGTTATTCTACTAATTGAATAATCACATGCAATATCAATAATAACTTTCATAATGATGGAATGCATATTGCCAGACTATCATAACCACATAGTCAACACCTTGCCCCATGACTATAAATAATATTTTTTCAAGGCCATGTGCCAAGAAACTAGTTTATATCATGAGACCTACCAATGCATCGAGGAGCTATAGCGGGCTCCACCCGTCACTTATTAAGTCCAATGCATTACTCATATGAATAGTTTTAAACATAACAGAAACATTCGTATTATAACTAGAAAAAGAAATGTAAATATTTCTCCATAAACCATGAATGGTATAAAAATAACACATCCACAGTAAAATATATCACAAAACCTTCAATACAATATGGATGTTTTGTATCATAATAAGTCAACTTCAAATAAGTTTAAAATCCATCAAAGGGTGTTGACAAAGATTAAATCAAAACTATTTGAGAGAAATATCTGATTTTTTGAAATCATTTAAAATTCACATAATTATTAAAAGAAATCATTTAATATTAAAATATTCTTATAATCTTGTTTGGGAAGCTTCGACGAGTTTATAATGGTAGAAAATAGTCGCACCTACCGTATAAGTTAAAAAAGACATTGTTACCTAAATTTTGTCGAAAAGGTTAAAAAGGACCTTGTTTGGAAAATGATGGAAAGATTATATTATAATCATCTTATAAAAAGTCAAAAAAGGGTATAAATGACTTTAACTCATGGTCTATAAAATTGTACGAATGTTTTGAAATACATTTTTATAAAACATGGATGTAGATGATAAAGTGGTCCCAGTAGATAATTATATATAAACAGCCTCGGATAATGAAGAGATTGTGAAATAAAGCCTTACCTTGTACATTTCCTTTGTTGAGGGTAGGGTTTCCTCCTTTATAACAGTGAAATAATTTTTATTAGATTATTCAAAAATCATATACATTAATATAATATCATATATGATCTTTTAACGTTGATTTGTTAATAATATCTTAGTATTATCATCATTTCAGGTGTTAACATACTAATTTACTTTTATATGTTTTGTTACATAAGTCATGTTTGGAATGGATAGGTTGTATCTTATTCATATCAAGAATGATATCATGTCATTAAACATTATTTTTAATCATCAAATGATAATTATACTTGAATGGACACAATGGGGAATGAATCTCATCGCGTTCGTGGAGACGGTAGTCCGTATGTACGCACGACCGACAATATCCTTCTTTTGATTTTAAAATAACATATAATTGGATGGTATATCATATATAAAGATTCATTATAATGTTATATTTATTATTTAAATGAATTAAACATCATTATTATATCCATCCAAATAATAATGTATTGAATAACAATTAAACCACGGCGTGGAGACGGTAAGCCGTACGCACGCACGTATGGTGACATGCCATTCAAGGGATGAATAGAATAATGAATAAGGTTATACCATATTTATAATAACATAAAATTATATAGTAGATACTGGATTTATTATTTTATAATGGAAATAATAAATAATGAAGAAGTTGAAGAAGAAAGGAACTTGAAAGAGGGTGGTGAAAACATTACCTCTTCTTCGGGTTCTTCCTCTTGATTTAATCAAAATGGCTCCTTAGGTTGGCTTTCGGATCAAACTAAGGCCACTAGGTTTAATTTAGGGAAGTTTAGAAGATATTTGGTCAGGTTTTGTCCAAACTAAAAGTCCTTTATGGTATTAATTTGAGAGAAGGTGGAGTGTCCTTTTATAAGAGGGGTGAGGGGAACCTTTGGAAAACCTCGAAATATTATTTTATATTAAATTAATATTCGGCTTATAATGGATAAAAACTGAATTATTTGAAGGATAAGGTGGATATAGGGAGAAATCCTTTCAACCAAAAAATTTTAGATAGGTTTGGGTCACTATATTAACCTTATATTTTGGTTTGAACTCTTAGTTAAATAGTTTGACATTTACCATGTCTCTTTGTATTTATAAATTATATGGTTAATAACCTTACTATAAAGTTCCAAGAGACCCCCAAGTGGTCTATTAATGATACACCTATCCGGATACAATTTCTTTGGCCGATTATTAGATTTTTAAGATTAGAATATCAATTAATAATATAATATTAGTTTTAAAAACTTTTCTATGTCAATTATGACACTATTTGGAATTTGATTTTTTGTGAAAATCATAACAGCATTATTACTTCAAACTAAGTTTATTAAATCAATCCTAAAATGTCCTATTATACTAGAGAATTATTGGAATTCATAAAAAGTCTCGAATTACAATTATTTTGAAATTTGTATTATCAAATATTTTAATATTTCATTAATTCGGTAATTACTGCATCATAATTATGTCATAAATAAATTAAATTATCTAATGTATAAAAATTATAAATAAAATACCATTATGTAGGAAATCATTTTAGCTTTCTAATTAATATTTACAACAGAATTTATCTTACATATAACACTATATTAAAAATTATTTGTTAATTAAACTTTTATTTTAACTCTTTTAACACTTCATAGAATTAAATAATAATTAATGTCCTCATCTATTCCAAGTGGACATAAATGATAATATTTTATTCATATGGTTGTTTTTTGTCGAGATAAAATTGTCCAATAGAATTATGACATCTTTTTGGGTAATATTAATATCATTTTTACCTTTAATTACCCTATTTACTTTTAACCATGGTAAATAAAAGTAAAAGTTACTATTCACAAAAAATTATTTTTATCTTATTGAACCACATTTTACTCCTTGATATTAACCGTGTCTCTCGGAGTTTTGAAATTCCACTCACAGAAGAGGTAAAATTATGTTTTACGTGAATTTCCAAATTATCCTAGGAGGTAGGTAAAAATCGGTGAAAAGTTCAATATAATTTTTATATATCTAAAATTATTCTAAACTAACTCCAATGAATTACATTAAACTTATATAGTTATTATGTATCTATTTGGACATTAATTAAATTTAAATAAAACAAATAAATATTTAAATAAAAATTCGTTTTTAAACTATAACTCATTGTTTTTTCAGTATTCATCAAAAACTGAAAGTTTTCAGAAAAATACAAAAAATTCACCTTAGGATAATTTCGATATTCTGAATCCAAATATGAGGTCCATTTGAAACGATAAAATTTATAAAATTTCAGAAATTGTGTATTACTATTCATAACGGCTAGTTTTATTTGTTGTGGTGTGTGTTAGAACTCGAATTTGCGTACAACAAACACTACTATATTATTCAAAGAGAAGCGTACCATATAAGCTTGGGGTGTTACATAACTTATTAGCTAATTTATATGATTTCAAATCCTGACTAATAAATCTTTTACCATTCTTATATTCTCATCATCGTGTCAACAAGGAGAGAAGTTTGTTTCCAAAATCTACCTTTAGATTATTGTAGCTATGATACCACTAACAATCTCTTGGTGTGTACTTACTGAAACAAGACGAGTATGTATCATTAGTGGATCATTTATCACATTATGTTGAGGAATATAAATGAATATATATTCTGATATATTAACAAAAAAAATATTCTTATTTCATGAGATGGAATCTATCAAGGTGGATATTGATCAAGTACAGAAAAATATTGAATAAATATATGGATGAAATATTTTCAGCGCACATATAGATAAAAATAACTAATATATATATATATATAACTATAATACGATTTCAAAGATCATGAGTAGTCCAAATTTTGATATCAATAATATAATGACTAAAATACTGCATAATTCTATTCGTTCGACTAGGTGTGAAATAAACTAGTTTCCCAAAAAACCTAATATATGATGGAACCATTACCAATGAAAATGTTTTGGTGGGAGGAATTTATGAGGAAGAACATAAATATATACATTGTTGTTTGATACCTTACATGTATAGTTCTTACTTGATGCGAAATGTTGGTATTTTGAGGCTATTCCACTTGTTTTTATCTACCATGACAAGACTTTATTTTCATGAATCAAGGTAAAGAGGGATGTTTGGGAGAAAGTTATTTTTCATAGAATTTATAGTTCTTCCTACCCTGATGGATTCTAGGCTACTTTATATGTGTTCTATTTAGACCAACTTCTGAAAAAAATACGATTACCTTGACATCATAAATGGTGTTAGTATGACTTGGGTTGCTGGAAAAAAACCACCCATGAAGTAATAATATTGGTTAATGGCCCATAATACATATGGTAGTATGAAAATATCTGTATGTGTAATATTTATTATAGTGATCTAGCTAGAATCTTCGACTAAAGGGTCATGGGACATCTCTATACCCAGGTCATAAAGGATCAATATGAATTTATCAAGGGAGAAATTGTTCCGTGGAAATTTTTAATAGATCATGAAATTCTAATTTATGTCAACAAAAAAATGGTTGGTTCTGATATTTCAATTAAAAACAACATGTATAATTCATATGAATTGATGGAGTGGGTCTTTATTCTTAGGGTGATGAAAATAATGGGAATCTCCGGTTAGGTTTATGCCATATTTATCAGAAGTTATAGATCAAAATCACTTTATATTTCCTTGTTTTGAAGAAATGATTATTTTCTTAGTAGATATAGGGTGTGAGATAAGGGGACCTATTATCTCCCAATGATTTCATTTTGGATCCAGTCACCATGATTATATATCATACTATGAAAATTAACAATTGAAATATCATCCTCTTATGACTCAAGAATATTATAAATAATTTTCCACGAATCATTTTTTTTAGATATTGCCAATATATTCATTAATTTAAGAAAAATGTATACATGAGGCATTATCAAGGTCCTAGAAGAGTACTAAAACTATAATATACAAGTTAATAATTGAGATAATAACATCAAATTATATCTAGTTTACATTCATATAGCATTATATGATGATTAATTATAATATTGTAGTTCGTATAAGGTTATTCCCCTTAGACTTCATGGGATTTATGATTTAATATATTCCTTTAGGAATCATTTATTTTGAGGAGTGGTTGATAGAATTATTATCCACAGAAAGAAAATATAATTTTTTTATCTATTTCAGAGAGGGAGTCACAATTTTAAACTGCATCCTCAAATCCATTCCCCACTATTATTTTCTATTCTATAGGTGCCAAAGGATGTCAATTGGGATGTTGGAAATCTCTTTTCATCATTAATTTTCTATTCCATTTATGATGGATAATTTCACTATAAAGAATGGACTAAAATGAAATAGTTGAAGGATTATGTAGGCAACGACCATAAGAATATCATGGACATGGAATAATTTTGATAATCTAAATTAGTGCTTAAGGGAAATGAAGGATGGTCCATATGATCCAAAATTTTCATGGGTGAGTCTGGAAATTACTTCGACAAAAATAAATTATAGAGTCTCCATATAATGGATAGATTTATATGGGAACATATTGGTATTCCAATTTCATTATTTCAAGATTACTAGAGGAGGGTATCTCAACCATTTGGAACACAACATATATGGTGTTGTACAAGGGTTATTGGGGTTCTATGAACTAGACGTCATGTTTATGTAGCTTAGTAACCACCCCTAATTCAACCAATACATCATGAATTTAATAACCAAAACATTTATCAATATAATACCCTTTATATAATTATATGGTATACAATCATTCTAGTCAGAATGATCTCAATAAAAACATTATTCTCAAAAATGAATAATTACAATGTATATCATCATAGAATTTATTGATCCTCTATTGATGGAATAGTAAGATGACTATGGGAATAGTATTATGACCATTAGGAGTAGTAATACAGATAATAGAATAGTAACATCCCATATAGAATTATAAATAAAATATAAGAATATTATAAATGATAATATTATATAATGAAATCATGTAATTATTAAATAAAATTTTAAAAAAGGATAAATAAAATTTTGGTATTTTTTTAAATATAAATGTTATTACAGTTTTTTAATTAATAAGATGAATTAATATAAAATTTATTTCAAAAATACTGATTTATAAATTATTAATTTTTTCTCTTAAGATTATAATATTATTTTATTAGAGACTAATTAAATTTTCAATTTTTCATAAAATTTGTTATAATTTTAAAATAATTATTTTCGTAACAAATTATGATTTTAAATAAATATTAAATTTATTTTATTTATAAATTAAATTTTATAAAATATATTTTATTTTTTAATTATGCACATTTAGTGTTTTTTTTGGTGTTTTTTTATTACTCTCTAAAATAGTTGAATATTTCGTGAATAGTGAAATATGTTAATTTACAATATTAATCAAATAAATGAATTGTTGAGTAATGGATGATGTACAGATAATTTAAACACATAATATAGAACAGTAATTTATAATTTAATATATTAATATATATGGTCCAATATTGTTGATATTTTTCAACCAAAATAATAATTCAAATTATAAAATAATCAAAGAAATCTATCTCCTCCCCTATAAATACCACCCTCACCACAACTTCTCCTCACACCTTCTAAGATTTTATGTGTAACCAAATTATTTCCTATACTATTCCCATGAATCTTCAATGATTATATTATCCATAAATTTCATCAAAATATCATATCATCATTCCCTAAGGAGGTTATCAACGAAAATATCTTCAAGATGTAAAATATTATTCAATTTAATTTTAATTGGGTTTCAATTTATTTTATTCCATATTATCTCCTACTCTCCCTTTATCCATGGTTCATGAATACTCTAGTATCGTATAAAAACTATAATTTTATCATTATAGGGGAATAATCATTCATCAAACCTCTTCTCCTCTCACTTTCATTGTAAAAAGAAAAACATTGTATGTGAGGTGTTAACAGATCACCTTCCCATGTCTAACGTTTTAACATTAAATTATCTAAATCATTGATAACCATAAAAATTATAATTATTGAAACATATTTTTAATTTTGGTTATAATTTTTTTATGTTTCTTATCATATATATATCCATCATATAAAACTATATAAGAAAAAAACATTTTTAAAATATAAAATCATCCAAATTAATCATAATAATTACCATTAATTTTTTTTCTAAAGAATCATTATCATATATGAATATATATATATACATATATATTCCCATATAAACATATATATGTTCAATAATATTATATAGATTCAATTCTGGATTGTTATTCGAATTTTAGAAGATCTTTAATACACATATACTAGTGAACCGATAAGGAAGACCATGAAAATTAATACCCCATAATGATAAAATTGATATATATATCTAATAATAATGTCCATAAAATAACATAATTAAAAAATAATAAATTAAATACATGTATTATATTTTATTTAATTATTAATTGATGAATCCAATAATAGTATCCTATACATTAAAGTTTACAATGCATTCAAACATTAAAAGGGGATTCTCAAACAGACTTTCTATTTTTGGGTTATTCATATTATATGTAAAATTTAATGTTGATTCTCATTAAATATTAACAAATTTTAATTTAATTTTCCTTACCATTTCTATTGTGGGATATAAAATTTTCAAATATATAATTATAAGAAACACATTTATTTCCTGAAAGAACCCTGTTTTCAAAACACATTTTGACTTCACTTTAGTTCTTTCTTTTTCGCTCAAGAATAATGATGTTTACAAAATTTATGGTTTTGAAATTTTATTTAGGAACCCCAATTTTATTAATTAATGATGAAATCCTTAAGAAAAAATTACACTAAATGGGTTGCTTCAGGGCTTTGATTGTTATACGTACTATATGGCATGCATGATTCTTAAATATTATAATGTGGCGGGTGTCTGAAATTATATTGATCTCCAATGCTCTGGGTAATGTGATTTATATAATTATTTTGTTTGTAATATTTATGAACATGGTTATAATTTTTTTACAATGATGATTTTATTATTATGAAAATATGTTATGTATGAACATTATGATAGATTTATCTTTAAATATATGTTGTATTTGACCACCAAGACATGATGTTTCATTTTTATGCATCGATACATTCCATGAAATTATTTAATTATTACCCTAATGATTATAGTGATGATATCATACTTATTTTATGATGATGATGACTATTCTCACCCATGATATATTGATATTTGTCCTTATCTATCCTCTTACTAGGATTTTAACATACCCCTTTTTTCTATGTATATCCTTAGGTGATTACTTATACAAAAGAGTATATGAGGTACACTAAAAAGATAGAGAAAACTAACTTAAATAATTTTTATATTTTATTATATAATTTTTTTGATTGTTCATAATTTTCCCTAGACACTAAGCATTTGCATCATGGTTTTGTTACAATTTTATACTGACAATCATTGAAATTAAAAAACTGTTATGTATGAAAATGTAGGGTCGATATAGTTTGAATCGGAACATGGTTCTGTTAATTTTGGAATTATTATTAGATATTAATAGTGAATGCTCATAGTATAAGACTAAGTATATGATATAATTGAGTAATAATTGATTTAGATAAAATGGTAAACATTGGCATCCCACATGATATGTCTTTAGAGACAATTTCCCAAAAGTATAAATTATTTAATAATTACTTCTTGAATTATGTTTTTTTCAAACAATTTCTATTTTTAAAAAAATGTGGGAACAACTAGAAACTATGTTAACATCCCATGAAAAGGATAATGTATTGAAATCCCATCAAAAATTTAATTGTGATACTTACCTGGATGTGTCTGGCCATGAACAATAACTTGAATAATCTGAATCATCTTCCATATAATAATATGGAGAAACATGTTATCAATAATTTATATATAGAAACTAAAGACAATGATTAATCAATATATTTACCCACTGGTGTTGGAACCTAGGGTCAACTCAATGGGTAAGATATTGTCAATGCATCACTATTGTGAGTTAGTGAATTGGAATCTGGTTGTTTATTTTTTTAGATTGATGGGTTATATAATGGTGGGATATCATTATGAAACCCAATATGAAGGAAAAAATTAAATATAGTTAGTGTGACTACATTAAGAAAATATTTCTTATATAGTATTTTCTTTAAACTCTTCATACAAAGTTAATGAGTCAATTTTTTAAGATGATGAAAAAAGAAGGTGAATTAATCAAATCTTATAATGAAATTTTCATAAGTATTTGAAGGTACTCAAATGGTTTTTATCAACAAGGAATGAAAATTGATATATTTTTTATTTTATTAAAACACACCATCCAAATGATCTAGATATTCGAGAATTTAAGTGTTATGAAGAAGATGGTTGATGTTCTCTCAACGTGAAGATGGAGTATGTCAAATGGTTCCATGGAAATGGAGATAATAAGTAAATGGTGGAGTTACATAATGGATGATATGTAAAAGGTGTAAATAAATATCAACCAATCTACTGTCACAAATTTGGGATGAATCATCAATTTAATTTACTCAAATATATGGGTAAAATCTTCATGTATGGTAGAGATGTCCAACAAGATCATTAATTTCCAATAGACAAGAATAATACAAACAATGTGACGGAGTAATGATGATAAACACCCATGATTCAATGATTACAATAAATGGATGAAGGGAACTATGAAATCTTGTGCACTAAACTTTAATCCCTAGTGCATAATCATCATCAACAATTACAAAATCCAAAAAGGAAATGGATTTTTTTTCTATTACCACTACTAAAGTGCAACATGAAAATGAAATCATACAAGGTAAACATCATATTAATTAAATAATGAATATATATTTATTTTATTATGGTTTTACACATTCCTTTATTTCCTAATATTTTTCTTGAACTGTTGAATTGAAGCCCTTATACTTTGATGTACAGATATATATAAAACACCATTGGGTGAGATAATTGGATCCCATGTATTGAGATCTTCAATTATTATTTTATATAGTATGATTATTCATTGTAATGTCATGATAATTATGTTGGTGTAATTTGATGCATTAGTATGTCTGAATTTATTCTCATTATATACAACACATCTCTACTATTGTGAATATGAAATATCTTTTTCTAATTTGATACCATCCTAGACTCCTCTTCAAATTCATGGATGATCAAGAATATCCTTTGGAAGATCCTTCGATTGTGAGGGTATTGAAGACCTATAATGAAGAATACCACTCTCAAATGGAAGGTAAAAGGAAGGATTCAAACTAGAGAAAATGACCATTTTTAGGGAATATAGCAATGTATTTCTCAATGATTTTCCCAAACATCCCCTAAATCATAATGTAGTGTTCTCGGTTGAACTCATACATATAGACACTTCTATCTCAAAATTCCCCAACATAATTAGAGAGAACATGATTTAATCTTACATTTATACTAAATAATAATAATGAATAATTACATGATATCATTAAACAACGAGGATCCAAAGGTTTAGTTTCATGGGAAAACTATGAACATACAACACTTTTACAATAAAAACATAACAATTTATTTAATGCTTTCTTCTATAGCTTTTTATTGTCTCTTGTGTTCTATATAGTACATGTTTTCACCTAAGGGTATACATTAAATGGGGTAATATATAAGTCCATATAATATATTATATATGAACATGAAACAATATAACATAGGGTGAGAAAATAATAACATATACATATGATCATAAGCATGAGTGTAAGCATTATGAAATGGATTGAAATGTAGAAATACATAAAATTGATTCATCAAGTCATAGTGGTCAAATAACACACATATTTGTGAAAATTGATATCATAATTTTTACACATATATCACTTTAATAAATATATAAATCGCCTTCTCAAATTCATTTTAGAACTATATAATTCTCACCACACCCATCATATCATAACTTTTAAATTGGGAAATATATTTTCAGGTACATCTGTCACATCATAAAATTTACATTATGACACATGAAACATAAAATGTATATCAATATTGAACCTAAAATAACCCATGGAAGGTATTGGGTTTCATTTCATAAGAATACATTCATAAAAACTGGGTTACCAAATAAAATAGGGAATAATATAACTGATTCATCAAATATGATGATGTAATCTCAGGAAGAAAAAGAAAATTGTTTTTGGAAACATTATATTATCCATAAAATCATGTATAGAACATTTATATCTTATAAAATTAAATATAATTAGTATAATGTTATATTTATGTAATAACCATATTGAAACTAGGGTGAAAGAGAGAAAACCGAAAGAAAGAGAGTTGGGTTTCAGTATTCACATTACCTTGTATCTAAACAATTTAATCTCCATAATATCCAGTATGGTCACATTAGATTCATTAATTTATAAATAAATTACTTTTTATTCATGAATATAATTTATTATTTTTTATGAATTTATTTAACGTGCTTTCGGATTAGTTGTAGTTTTTAATTTCATCATTCAGAACCATTCATTTTCATGGTTTTCATGATCGGTTCAGTTGTATACATGATTTAATGTTCATGTCGAATGAGGTTATATATCATGAATTGAAATTATATTTTATTAATAATATTATATAATTTTACATGATCTTATAAATAATTTATTAATATGCAATGAAGAATAATAACTATATAAAAATCAATTATGATCGCTATAGGTACATTTTGGTGGTTTTCCGATCACAACGAACATATATTGTTTTTTCATTTTCAATTATGAGTATATATTTGTTCCATAATATAAAAAGTTGTAAAATATACACATTACAATTTGTTTTAACCATTTAATGTTATTATTATCTTGTATAAATGTTTATAAGGAAAATGAATGTGAATTACACACATTGTTGATAACATGGATCATCAGAGACAATAATTTCATTATTGAAATGAAATAGAGTGGGGGGTGTTTAGTGATGAATGTTACAGTAATATAATATAATTCTAGTATATGTAATTTCTTAGAGTAAACATGACATTTGGATGAATGGAGGTGAGGGTCGAATATGAAAAGAAATGAAAGTGAAAGGAAATTAAAAGAAAATGAGAGATGATTTATATCATGAATTCTCATATTGGGATTCTCTTCATGTCACTAAATTTTGTACATTTGATGAGACTATGGGAATATGGTATTGAGGAAGGATCTAGGTAAGAGCATTAGGATAAAATTGGGCAAGGATAAAAGCATTATATGTATTAAGAAATGAGGAGGGGAGGGGTACTATTTATCGTGGAGGTGAGGGTTGTTCCCTCAATATTTAATTCATTAGTTTATTATTTTGTAAATTATGAATCTAACATCAAAACATTATCAAGGTATTCAATAGACTAGATATGTAATCCAAGGATAATTATTGATCGATTCTTTAAGGTTTTAAAAACATTCCTCATAATGGCTCTCATTGCCCAATTTTTCTCATCATATGAAGATATAGTCTCCATTTATATCTGGATTGAAAATTAATTCTATAAGTGTTATGATTTTAATGGGAATCAATTGAAGTAGATGGAAACTGAAAACTCTATAAAAGGATACAAGGATATGGGGAAAAAGGGAATATTTGACCTTCCACCCTATGATGATTATGGGAAGATACACTGTAGTACATTCCTGAAGGGTATGGGTGTTTTTTATATCTGTGAAGAAAAGGGACACATATATTAGGATTGAAAGTGGAATAAATAATATAATAATTTTCAATGCTATATTTTGAGGGATAGAGAACACTTTTCAATTTATTGTCCTAGGAATTAAGGAAATGTAACCCAAAATATGTCCAATAATGGAAGATCAAGATTATGTTTTCAGAAATGTGGATGTTGAGGTTCCTAACAATTTTTTAGGAGGTACATTAATCTGTTCATCGAACATAGCGATGGATTTATTAGGTTTTGGAACGTCACATTATTTCATATATTCCCAATTTTCCCAGAATATTATATAGTTCAAATTTTAGTTAATAATGGAGTTGTCCATCAAAACTCATAAGGAATGTATCATTTCAATAATTTGTGTCAGGGAGTCCCAATTATGTAATATAAACATTCTTTATCTTCTGATATTATTATCATACCCACAATTTACTTTTATATAATATATAATATGTATTGTCTTTTAAACCATGATTTGAAAATTTATTGCATGAATAAAGTGGTTATATTTTTTGATGATGATTTTTAATACCTTATCCTTAGAGAAGAAAAATCACCATATGATTTAAATCAATATCCACCCCTAGTAGCTCTAAAAAATTCAATTATTGGGGAGGAACAGAACACAGTATCTATGGGTGAGGATAATAATTTTCATATAGTTCATGTACATATTCTGCAATAATATATTGACGTGTTTCCAAAGGATTTACCTAGACAACCTCTAGAGTGAGAAATTGAGTTTTTCATTTATTTATTTCCCGGTTCAAAGAATATATAAAAGTATATATATAGAATGGACACTGTGGAATTATTAGAATTGAAGAAATAACTAGAGGAATTGAGTGATAAAGGACTTCTTCTTCCTATAGTATCTCCATTTAGAGCCCTTGTTCTTTGAAGTAAATGGTATATGGATTAATGAGGTTATTCATTTACTACATGGAGATTAATGTTATAATAACAAAGAACAAGTACACCCTACCTTGAATTGATAATATATTTGATCAACATCATTGAGATCAATATTTTTTTAGTATTAATCTTCAATCTAGATTGCATCAATTGTGCATGAGGAAATA
Organism: Viscum album; assembly: GCA_963277665.1. Lineage (NCBI taxonomy): Eukaryota > Viridiplantae > Streptophyta > Magnoliopsida > Santalales > Viscaceae > Viscum > Viscum album. The sequence continues at coordinate 1,852,829,881 of OY728126.1, read as the reverse complement.
AGATATTTTCGAAAATCATTTCAAACCAGGAATAGACACTATGAGTTTACAATAATGCCTTTTGGATGGGCTAATGCACCATATTTCTACATGGTTCTAATGAATAGGGTTTTCAAGGAATGTAATGTTGACTTTGAGGTGGTATTTATTGATTATATCATTGTATACTCCAAAAGTTATGAAGATCATGGAAATCACATGCGCAATATTCTAAAGAATCATTGAATAACTGAATTATATGGGATGTTTAGAATTTTTTTGTTTTTGGTTCATTCAGTTTCCTTTCATAGCCACATAGTCTCTATAGATAGAATGTGTGTTAATCTTGTAAAGGAGTCAACTTTTAAAAAATGGAATACTCTAATGAACATTACTGAGGTACATAGTTTTATTGGTATATCTGTTTATTAGTGTACTTTTTTTAAAAACATCACCCTATTAGAAAACCCAATGGGAAATATTGCAAATAAAATGGTTATGATCATGTAGAGAAAGTGAATGTGAGGACTGTTTCAAAGAATTTAAGAAGATATTACTGAATTCTATAATCAATACTCAACCATTAAGGAATGATGGTTTATGATATATAACGATGCATCAAAAAAGAACAAGTTTATTTCCTTATGAAAAATGATAGAGTTATTTCCAATGAATCGAGGAAGTAAATTAATAATGAAAAAAACTATCCTACTCAGGATATGGAGTTTCCAGCTGTAATCATTTCTCAGAAGATATAGAGACATTATCTATATGGTAAACGATATGAGGTATATTTGAATCACACGAGTCTGATATACATCTTACCAAATAAAGAAATTATCGTGAGGCAAATATGACGACTCAAACTACTCAAGGATTATGCTTGCTCTATACAATACATCCCAAGAAACGAAAATAAGGTAGTCGATGCATTGATCATGAAGGATCATACAGTTTTATAAAATATATAGATTAAAAGGTGTCCTCTATTCATGGATCTAATATGGATATTCATGGAAATTATCAATGAAGGATACATTTCCTTACTTTTTTAATTGGTATCTCAGACATAATTATTAGAAAGGATTTAAATCTCTAATCCTGATCAAGATAACCTTTAAAATAAAATTAATTTTATGAATGATGGGATGTTCTATGATTTCATATGTGAAGACAAAATTTTATAATATTAGAAGAGGGTATGTGTTACTTCTATACCCTAGCTGAAATGGGAGTTATTGGATGATTACCATATCATAAATTTTTCAATATATCATATTAGAATAAATATTTATAGATATTTGAAGGAACATTTCTGGTGCAACAACTTGAAGCGATAAATTTTTGGTTATGTATCATGATGTTTAGTGTGTCAAAAGGTTAAGGGAAAAGGAAAACATCCTGGAGGATTAATTAAACCTATAAATATTCATAACATGAAATTGTATGAAAACACAATGGATTGTTTCACTGGATTACCCAAAACACCAATACAGAATGATGAAATTTTGGTAATTATATATCAATTTAAAAATAGGCACATTTCCTCGCTATAAGGGTGGATTTTCCACTGGTGTGTATTTCAAAACTATATAACAATGAATTTTTATGTATTAATGGGGACCCACTCTAAATTTTGTATGATTGTGATCCAAGATTCACATTGGAATTCATGAAATTTCATCATAAGGCCCATGATACTAAGCTTCGATTGGGTTGTACATATCACAAAAAAACTGATGGGAAAAGACAAATGATGAACAACCTTTTAAAGTCATGTAGAGATAATCCTAACATGATTTTCATTAAATATTAGATATTTATTCACCTTTGGTCAACTTTTCCTACAATAGTATTTTGCATTCGAGCAATCAAATTGCACTATATGAAGAAATTTTTTGAAAGATATGTCGTACGCAAACTTGTTGGGATGATGTCATTGAAGGTGAGCATGTGGGTATAGATAATGTAGAGGAAGAAAAAAATAAGGTAAATATTATACATTTCAATATCAAATCATCTCAAATTAGACAAAAAAAATATTTAGTGTCACATGTATCAGAACTATTGATTGACTTTATGGAAATTATAAAATATTGAAAAAGATATTCAAAAATCACTTCTCTTCTCCACTATAAAATTCCACAACCACTTCATCTTCACATAGCTCCTCTCATACCCTGTGTGATTTCTTAATTCTAATAAAATATAGTCTCAAGATAATTTCCTTTTCTGTCATCCCCTGGTACCTATAAAAAGGCCTAAAACACTCCCATAATGTGGGTCTCAAGGAAGATACATTCGAGAGGTAAATTCACCTTTTCATTTCTTATATTTAATGTTCGTTTATATTCTTTTTATTTAATCACATCCTTTCATTAAATTTTTGAGATGACTAATGTAACATAAATGGAATGAATTTTTTTATTATAATGATATAATTATTTATCATCTATATTTTCCCCTTCCTTTATAAAAGAAATGAAAACTTCATCTTAGATGTGTTAATTTAACACATTCAAGGAGGAAGAGTTTTCATATTATATTCACATATTATATTCTGGTCATGAAACCATTTTTATGGTTAATATAGACTATTATATATTTATTAAAATTTATTTAAGGTTCTGTAATCTTTTTTTTCACGTGATATTAATTGATAAATCAAAATAAGTTTGTTGTGATCAAGGAACACCAATTAACATAAACGATTGTCATTAATGTTTTATCTAATGATTCATCATCACGTACAATAAAAAATTTAATTTTATTACCATTAAATCTTATTTTTGTTCAAAAATAACATTCAACTATTATTTGGGACATCCATTTTCATTCTACATGTTTATCAGTACATGAATATAAGTAAATTGATCATGAAAACCAAGGAAAAAACACTCCCGAACAATGAAATTAAATATCATAACCAACTAAAAGTGTATGAAATATCCTAAATAAGTTTATAATAAATCAATTAAATTTATAATATGTTCATGAGTAATTAATTTATTAACCTAAATTTGATTATTCAGTTCATTAAGGTCTATTGAAGAACACCTTTTCATTTGAGGTAAGGTTTTTCTACCCGAAGCTCCATTTTCATTCGGGTTACTCTTATTCACTAAATACATTAATTAAATTATTATTTTTTAATATGTACTAAAATCATATTCAATGATAATGTTTTATATTTTTTTACCACCCATATTCATACACTCATTTATGTTGAGTTATATGTTTTAAAAGGATCTTTAAAAAATTCATCATGAAATATAAGCCGAATTCAAGGGATTTCTCAAATTATTACATATTTTAAATGGAACCCTATAATTTTTTTTATAAAAATTATGTTTATTAAATCACTCATTTTATTCTGAAAAATCTACCTTACCTCACTTCATGTTTTATGCAATGATTTTTCCAAATTGACTCTTCTTTTCAAATTAAAATACTATTTTTATCAATAATTAGTCGATGATTTTATTAGAGTGTCTTCATCTATATCAATACGTTTTTTGATTATTTTATATTATTTTTATTAATATTTTAGGATATAATCTACCATTTATTAGTTAATTGTTTATTATTTGTTTGAATGCGGATTTTCTATCCTAAAACCATTCACCATTTCAATCTGAATGTTTAGTGTCTATGCTTAATGATCAAAAAAAGTTATCTACATTTCATATGATGATTTCAATATGACTGAATATGATGATTATGATTATCCAAATTAATAAAATGAATGATTTGTACTTAACAATCTATTATTAGACCAGTTATATCCCTTCGATGCATCAGAAGGTATCATTAGACAAAATACATTTTTAGTACAAGGAATTGACAAAATGATTATTTATGGTTTTAGAATGATGCCTTGATGGTATGGTTATGATATCAGTATTTACTAATTCCCTAATTATAAAACTATAAATTTAATTTTCATGAGGTTATTCTACTAGTATAATACCAATGATTATGATTTCTTATGGCATTTTTTATTCAACTCATATGAATGACCTAATTATATCATGTTCTTTTTTAATGGGTTGTATTTTTGAATTTTTATCCACGACTAATGTTTATGTTTATGATATATTACAATGACTTTCATACCCCTATTGAGAGTTTGATCTCACCCCTTTATTATGTTAAATTTTCCTAGTACATGCGGATATATATTATGAATGAAATGAAGAAATATCCTTGGAGTTATGAATGTAGTCACATGAGTTTCTAAATGGTTTTCTGTTTTAGTAGTAATTTTGATCATATGTATATATCTTGTTTCCCAAACTACTATACTAATCAGTAATTTAGGATACATATTCTGTGTTTATATTCCAAATTAATAAAATAACGAACCTACTCTTAGCAACTCGGGTCGGGACTTTATTGTTGTTATCCAAAAATGTTTACTAGAAAAAATGGAAATTATATTTAGAAAGTGTAGTTTATTGAACAAAACCCTAAGATTGTATTTTAGGATAAACATACAAGAGAATCATGGAATTTTTTTCATGGAATTGATTATCTGGATTTTTATACCAAATAAATCCCTATCTAGATACAAAAAGTTGACGTTGTTCTGGCATCGACATATCTATGACTGAAAACTATGACAAAGAGTTTCGTGATTGACTCTGGGTATCCTGGAACATGACAACGGTTCATACTGTTCATCCAGTTTGACACACCCCAGGTATGTTATTTGGATAGTTCATATTTTCTATAAAATCCATTATGGATAATTAAAATGAAATTTTTCTCCCCAATTAAACAATGTTTATGATTATGAGATTAGCTATGTATTGAATTTCTATACATGTTATGTATTTTTCTACAATGAGATTATAAATTATAATTCATAACATAATCTAGTACATAAAATAATTTAGAAATGGTTCCCAGTCAAAGAAATGGAATCGACATGAATGCACGTGTATAATTTTGTGATTTATCTCTGATGAAAGATAATGATGTTGGGTTTGATGCTATGATTAGTGCTGAGAAACATATAAATATACTAGGTCAGAATAACTCAGGTTATGAATAATAAATATACATGTATAGAGCATCCATATATACCATGTGGGGAGATATGTTTGATAAAATTATGTGACAACAGCCTCCATTATTCAATGGGACTATAAACCCATTTGTATCTCTTCTGTGGATATGTTCCCTAGAGAAGATATTTCTCACATTGGGTAGTAATGAAATAGAGAAGATTGTCATGTCACTTTATCATCTATTGAGAGATGCAGATCAGGAGTGGTTGTTTCTCCAAAACAAAATGGAGGGGGAATAAACAGATGATATGGAATAGAGAGATATTACATAAATTTTCCTAGAAAAAAAATTCCCTCATGAACAATAAGAATATAACGAAATAAAAAATTTTAATCGGAAGAAAAAACGATTATAATTTTGTAATGTACGAAGATAACTTCACAATCCAACCAAGATAGGTCTCAAACTATATACTTAATCTATGAATCATGATTGATCGATTCATTGATAGTTTAAAACCAATAATATAAATAGCCTTATTCCCTCAATGTTTCCCATCATATGTATATATAGTTTCAAATTCCATCAAAAAATAAATGAAATTCTATATGTTTTATTATTTTAATGGATAGTAAGAAAAGAAGAGGGAAGATGAATACTATTTAAAAGGAAATATGGAAATGGGGATGAAGGGTATAATTTACCTTCCACCCTGTGATAATTTTGGGAAGAGACGCCCTGGTACCTTCCTCAAGGATATGGGTGTATGTTATAAGTGTTGAGAAAACGTCGAAATATCATTGGATTTAAAGGGAATGAAAGAATCTATAATTGTTCAATTATAAAATTGTAGGGCTAGGGGACATTATGGAAATGATTTTCTTAGGTGTCAAGGAAATGTTCCCCAAATAAGGCCAAGTGATCAAGGACAATCTTATACTATCACAACTGCAAAGGTTTATGTTCCCAATGATGTGATGTATGGTAATTTAACCGTCATCTTGAACGTATTAAAAAATTTATTTTATTCTAGATCACCTCATTCTTTCATAACATACTAGTTTTCCATAAAAATAAGTGTTTCCAATTTGATTTAATAAGGGATTTTTAGTCAAAACTCATATGGGAAGTATCATTTCAAAAATGTTGTTTTTGCCTATCAACATTATGGAATATAAAATTGTTTTATCAATTTATTCTAATATCATACCGTTGATTAACATTGATATAATCCTAGGTATGGATATGATTTTGAACCACGATATGAAAATTTATTTCATGAAGAAGGTGGTTAAACTATTAGTGGTCGATATGGAATCCCTATTTCATAGGGTAGAAAAATTACCATAAGATAGTCTTCCAGATCCACCCCCCCCCCCAATATCCCTACATAACTAAATTTTTATGGAGGAATATAAAGAAATATAATTGGGTGATTAATAGTGTTTTCAAATAGAGCACATACCTAATATGAATGAACATGTTGCGGTATTTCTAGATGATTTACTTGGAAAAACGCTAAAGCCGGAAATGGAGTTTTACATTGATTTAATTATTGGTTCAAGTAATACATTATAGACAACATATAGAATCTAAATTTTGGAATTAGTTGAATTTTAGAAATATTTATAGTAATAGAGAGATAAATTACTCGGTTTCCCTAGTACCACTGTATAGGGAGCCCCTATATTTTTATGATGAAGGATGGATAAATGGGGTTGTGGATTGACAATGGGGAAATAATTTCTATAAAAATAACGATTAAGTATCCCCTACCACATATTGATGAGTTATTTGATCAAATTCATGGATCCCAATATTTTTTTGATGATTGAACATTAATTTGGATATCATAAATTTCCTGTGAGGAAGAACGATATTCTAAAAATAGCATTTTGAACTAGGTATGGGCATTATGAGTTTAGAGAAATGCATTTTGGACAAACTAATACACCCTATATCTTCATGGATCTAATGAAAATGGTTTTAAAGGAATATCATGATGACTTTTGTGTGGTATTTATTGATGATAAATTTTTATGCTTCAAAATATTCTAAGACCATGAAAATAATATATGGTCTATTATGAAGACTCTAAGATGAAATGGATTATACTTGATATTTAGAATTTGTGAATTTTGGATTCAATTACTTTCCTTTCATAGAATCATTTTCTCTATGGATATAATATATAATGAATCTGTGAAGACCATAGTTGATCAAATAATGGCCTACTCCAATGAACATTACTAAGGTATGCAATTTTATTGGTTTATCATGTTATTATCAGCATATTGTTAAAAACGTTGCCCGTTTAGCCAACCTAATGGCCAAGATTACACTTAAATGGGTTAAGTTCGATTGACAAAAAGAATGTTGGTCTACTTCCAAAAATTGAAAAGGATATTGATGAATTATCATATTTAAACTCTACCATTTGGGAATGATGGGTTTTTGATATATAGTTATGTATTGAAAAAATGACATGGTTGTTTCTTTATGAATAATAATAAAGTTATTTTCTATGAATCAACAAAGTTAATAATTTATGAACAAAACTATCCTACTTATTCTATTGATTTAGTATCTGCAATATGTTTTGTTACGATATAGAGGGCTTATGTCTATGGTGAAAGATGTGAGATATATACAGATTAGAATATTCTAATTAATATCTTCTCACAGAAAAATATCAATATGAGGAAAATTTGATGGCTGGAACTTCTAAATAATTGTGATTGTTCTATACACTACCACCAATTAATGGTATATATGGTAGTTGATGGATTGAGCAGGAAATATCATGGTGTTTTAAACAAGATGAGGATTGAAAGGGATCCTATATTCATGGATCAAATAAGCATGGAAATTTTTATTATCAATGAAGGTGAAACATAGTTACTTTATCAATTTTTTTCCTAACTATAATAATTTTAATTTATTATAATCTCTAACCCTTATGATGAGAGACTTCAATTTAAAACTATTGATGTGAATGATGGTATGTTGGCAGACATCATTTGTGAAGATAGAATTCTGATATTTGAGAAGTGGCTATGTGTTCTTTATATAAAAAGATGAAAAGAGAGTTATTGGATTATTCAAAAAGCTCAAATTTCACTATAAAAAATGGTATAAATAAAATGTATAGAGATTTTAAGGAACATTTTTGGTGGGACAACATGAAGGGGTAAATTTCTGATTTTGTTTCATGATGTCTAGTCTGTTAACAAGTGATGGATGAATGAAAACATCCGAGATGAGTCATGAATATTATACCTATTCATATAGGGAAACAGGAAGACTTCAACAAGGATTTAGTCACCGGATTACCCAAAACTCCAATAATGAATGATTCAATATGTGTAATTATCAATCTACATATAAAGAGTTGAAAATTTTATCGCTATATGAAAGAATTTTCCACTCGAGCAGCATGCACGACTATATATCATTTATTTAGTAAGACTTCATGGAGAACCACTGTAAATTTTTTGTAACCCGGAACAATGGTTTACATTTAAATTCTTGAAATGTATTTAGAATGACCTCGATAATATTACTTAATTGAGTACTTCTTATTACACTGAATCTTATGATAAATTAGAATGGAATATCAAAAATTAAGAAAATCTTTTGAGATCATGCTCACATGATTTTAAAGGTATGTGGGATCTTTATTTATCTTTGGTGATTTTTTCCTACAATAATATTTTCCATTGAATATTTCAAACTACAATATATGATGCATTATATGGATAGATATTTCATACACCAACATATTGGGATGATGTCGATAAAAGGAAGATTATGGGTTTAGAGCTTGTGGATGAATCAACAGTGAAGGTAAATACTATTCAAGACCATATCAAAGAATCTCAATGTTAGGAAAAACGGTATGCTAATATATCATGGAAGGATCTTTTATTTCATGTTTGACATCATGTTTTCTTAAAAGAGTTTCTATGGAATGGTGTTGTATTATTTGGAATAAAAGGGAAACTCAACCCTAGGGTCATAGGCCCTTTTCAAATTCTAAATAGATTTAGTTCTATTTCATATCGTTTGTCTATGCCACCCAAAATTTGGAAACTACAAATTTGTTCTAAGCCTAATTGTTGAAATTGATCATGCCAAAACCAACACATGTCCTCACGTATGAAGGTATTTAATTGGAACCATATGAATTATAATATGATGAGCTTACCCATATTCTAGACCCTAAAGAAGAAGTTTTAATGAATCAGATGAATGGAGAGGTAAATATAAATTGGAAAATTCATAAAATATAAGACGATACATGGGAGCCTGAGTAGATTATGTTGAAAAACAACCTAATTATCATTATGGTGTAACATTATGGTAATTCCGAGGAAGAATTTTCATTGTAGATGGGAGAATGTAACACACCAATGATTTGTAAATAAATGAATGAATCATCTAGTCTCCATAAAACACCATTTTTAATAACCTATCAAATAAAAATAATTTATCCTCCTCTATGATTTGAATTTAAAAAACCTGACTTACACGGTTCTATTCATTATGATATTTATAGTCTAACAAGGCAAAAAAAAAATTGGTGAATAGAAACATACCATTGTGAATTTTAAAAACAATAATAATATGAATTGTAATGTTACCCTTGTGAATAATAAATAATATTATTATTTATTGTCTAAAGGTATTAAGATAATGATATATTGATTAATTTTAAAAGGTGATATAAGACCAATTTTAGTTTTAAAATTTTTATTTTTGGAATAAATTATGGTTTTATTTAGAAATGAAATTTAAAATATTTAGAATTTTTTTCCAAAAAATTGAGTTCAATTGTGAATTTTACATGTCGAAAAATGGTTGGGTAATTTTTTTTGAATTTTTTGAAATAAGGATTTTTTTAAAAATAGTAAAATACTGTAATTTATTGTATATATTCATTATAAGATAATCTATATATTCATCACTTCATGGATGATGTAATCACACATAATTCAAACTAAAATTAACTTATTGCTATAATTGTTCCAATGAATTAGCACTACAGGTTGTCTTGAGGGAAATAATAAAATAATGAATAAGATATTCAAAAATCTATCATATTCTCCACTATAACCCCCACCCCTCAAACTATCTTATCTTAACTCTTCTCATGCCTGTTGATTTGTCTAAATTCTGTTCAAATACACTCGCAAGATTAACCCACACATCCATCATACCTTGGTCTCATAAAAATACAAAAATCACTCCCCTAAATATGATCTTAAGAAGATAACTTTAATTGGAGAATTCTATTTTCATTACTTTTATTTCATGTTCCTTTATTTTCGTTTTATTACCTCGACTCATTTAATCCAAATGTTGTGATGAATCCATTACCTTACACGTATTGGAATTTTGTTATTATAAAGTTATAATTATTTATCATCTCTCATTTCACCTTTTATACCTGAAATGAAATCACCATCCAAGATGTGTTAATTTATCACAATTAACGACAACATTTATTCAATTTAAATTACCATTTATACTCTAGTCATGAAACAATTTTGATGATTGAACCACAATATAATATATTTATAATTACTTATTTAAAGACCAGGGATCCTATTTTACATATGATATTAATTTATAAATCCAAATAAGTTCATTGGGATCAAGAACCTATAACTAATCAAACCAATTGTAATAACTTTTTAATATAATGATTCATCATTACAGCAATAAAAGAACTAATTTTTTGACCATGTAATATTCTGTTTTTTCTATAATAAAAAACAAACTCTATTCTAGAAAACCATTCTCCTTATACATGTTTATCCGTACATGAATGTGAGTAAACTATTCAAGAAAACTAAGGAATAAAACACTCCAAACAATGAAATTGAATCTCTTAACCCATCAAAAGGCCACAAATAAAACTAAATATTATTATAATAAATAAATTGAGAATAGAGGATATTCTAGACTCTTTTATTTATTAATATAAATTTGACTATTCAGGTAATTAATTTAAATTGAGTATCACCTTTCGATTTAAGGTAAGGGTTTTCTACACGAACCTCCATTTTAATTCGAGTTACTCTTATTCCCTAAATAACTCAATTAAATTATTATTTAGTAATATATTATCATCATATATTCTTTTATAATGTTTTATATATTTTTATCAACTAGAATAATACATTAAATTATAAGTATTTATATGTTTTTAATGGATCAATAAAAAATATTTCCCGAAATACAATCCTGATTCAAGGTACTTTCTAAAATACATACATATTTTCAAGGAAACTATATAATCTGTTTTTTATAAACCATTAACATTATCAAATAAATAATTTTTTTATAAAAATAATATCATAATTACACATCTTGTTTATACAAATATTTTTCCAATAGAAATCATATTTTCAGAGTAAAAGAGTATTTATATCAATAATTATTCGATTATTTTATAAGTGTATCTTCATATATTTCAAAAAATTTGTTGATTATTATGTATTATTGGGATGTATATTTTATGTTATCATCTATAATATTTAATTTATTGGTTATTATTAGTTTTATTGTGTCTTTTACATCATAAAACCATTCACTAATTTACTCTAAATGCTTAGTGTTTATGCTTATAATTCAGGGAATGTTATCTACATTTCAAAAGATTATTTCAATTTGAATGCATAGGCGAATTTGTATATACCAATTAATATTTGGTATTATTTAGACTTATTAATTAATGTTTTTGTACCCCTATATCCCCTTGAATCATTTATAGTTCTCATAAGACAAACTTATTTCTTGAAATACGGCCATAACAAACTGATTATTTATTTTCTAGGCACAAGGCCTTTACAGAAAGATTATGAGATACAGAATTATGAATTACCTAATTATTAAACTATTAATATAAGGTTCCTGGGTTTTTGGACTAGTGTAATACCCATGATAATGATTTATTATGCCATTTTTATGCCACACTTATTGCTGCCATAATGTGTTCACATTCATTTTTAAAGGCCTGTGTTTTTTAGTTATTATCTATCTGAAATGCTTATGTTTATGATATATTCCACTATATTGATTTCCATTGCATATAATTTTACCTCACCCTTTTATTGTTTTTCATTTTCCAATGACATGAAGTATTATATAATGAATCGCATCCAGAAATAACGTAGGAGTTATGGTTGTAGTCATTGGAGTTCCTAAATTGTTTTTAGTTTCATGATATAATTTTGAACTTATGTATGTATATTGTATCCAAAGATACTAAAATAATATTTACATCAGGATTAATATTAATTTTTTATATGCCAATTTAATAAAATAAGGCATCGGCTTTGTTGAACCAGTATCAGGACATTACAACACCATCATATGGGTTTGGGTGGATTTTCACAAAAGACTACCAACATTATCTCAACTGGGGAAATTTTAAATCATTAATAAGATTGAATTATATATTTGAATAAAGTAGTTAGTTTTTCTTGGGTTCCAAATTAATCATCTCAGATAATGAACCAACATTCATATCTAAATTAAGGATACATCTTTAACATGTTTAGAGTTATCAATTGATTTTTAGCATGACCAATCACACCAAAAGTGATGTCTATTCTGAATGAACTATTTAAATGCCTGAATACATGTTCTGATCAAGATAAATGGAATTAAATGGTGTATTAGATCAACATATTACATATTTTTAGTTCCCATATAATAATACCACAAACTCATATATTCATATTGATCATTATTAAGCTCTATATAGAAAGAAATGTAGAACTCTAACCAACTTAGTTGAAGGTCATGAAAAAAAGACTCTTGTACCTAATAATATGATAGAGATAAAGGGTAAGGATGAATCCATATAGAAACTAAAAAAATTACACATATTTGTAAAAATATCTATGCTTAGTGTAGTCATAGATACGTGGAGTTCGATATTGGTGATAAAGTCTTCCACTGAATAATATAATCGAAGAGGATCATATGGTTTGGAAATAAAGGAAAATTAAGCCTAATGTACATTAACCAAATTTATATTCTTGATCTGATATGAGAAATGTCCTATCATCCTATGATACCACCAATTATGGCTCAAATTCATGAGGTGTTCCACATATCTCTCTTCATATTATACATTCCAGATCACTCACATGTACTAAACATAGAGGTGGAATATATTGATGATGGTCTCTCTTATGACTTGTAACTAATAATGATTCCATAATTGATATACAAGGTTATAAAAAATGAGGTAAAATTCCTTGTAAAACTACTATGGAGAAACTACAAAAATTAAAATATGACTTGGGAACTATAAGAAGCAGTGAGTGATAAAGTCCCTCATTTTGTATGTAAAATTAAATTTGGTGTGTGAAATTTTAAAATGGAATAATGTGACCAACAAAACCTTTTTCAATTCAATTTCCTTCGTTACTAATTTATTATAAAATACATACATAGAATATAAATACCAATTAAAATAATATTCTCACAATGGAAGAATGAAATTGGTGATCTTTATATAAATTAATTAACCTCTACTGAGGGAATGGTAACATGACATAGGTAATAGTAACATGAATATTAGAAATAGTAATCTAAAAAATATAATAATAATCTATCCTATATAATTTTAAATAAAATTTAGGAATCATAAAAAAATAATATATAATTATATCATTGTATATGTAAATTAATGTTTTAAAATAGATAAATTATGTTTTGGAATATTTGGAAAACATAAATGTTTTATTATAATGTAATAATTAATAAAATTATTTAAAAAATTCATAAAATTGATTCATAAATAAATATTTTGTATTATTATTATTACAAGATAAAGTTATGATACATTAATTAATTATTTAACATGTAATAAAATAACTTATAATTTTCAAATCGTTATTTTTAAATAACTGTGGATTTGAATTAAAAATAATTTTTCTCATTTTAATAATTTTATATTTATAAAATTGTTTTCATTTTCAAATTCTAATTGTCAAATTATTTTAGGGGATATTTTTTTGGATATTTAAAATATAGTGGATTTTTTATGAATTTTGAAATACGATAATATACATTATTTAACAAATACATGAATTATTGATTCATATATAATGTAAGGATTATTTAATCCCTAATTCTAGAACAATAATTAATTAATTAATATATTTATTTATATGTTTCAATACTTTTATTATTATTGAGCCAAAATAATAATCTAATGACTAAAATAATTAAAAATCACCTCTCTCATCCGCTATAAATACTAGAACTCACCACCACTTATTGTGACACCTTACATGAATTGAATCTTATCCAAATTTATCCCAAAAAGCTTCCCAAGACCCTAATGTATGTCTAGGATCCAAATTTCTCAACCAAAGGCCAATTTCATCTTTCAAAAATAGGTTCTCAATGAGAAGAAGTTCAAGAGGTAACATTATTTTCTATATTCTTTTAATTTTTATCAATTTACTTTCTTTTCTTATTATCTCATAAAAACCCATATACAAGTGTAATAATAAAGCCAATATTTTATATATAATATAATTTTATTTTTTTAATGGAATAATCTTGCATCAAATCTCTTCTCCTATCCCATTTATTTAAAAATTAAAACATCATCCATGAGTTAGCGATAAATTACTATCAAGGATGAAAAGATTAATTTTTCTGTTATCACCATCCTGTATGGTTATCAACCCATTATTATGATTAAAATATGTTTTATGTCTATGTTATAACATTTTTTATTTTATATATCTATCATATATAAACATAATATTAAATAATAGAAGAAAAATAGTTCATGAGGATTGAAAAAACTGCCAAATTTATCTAATCAATTATCATTAATGTATTATATAATGATATATCCTAATATCTAAAAATATAAATTACACCATCTAAAAATATTTTGGATTATATATATCATAAATTTTCAATTCTGGAGAATTTTTCTTATTTTACATGATCTTCCATACAAATAATTAAGAGAACTAATCCTTAAGAATAAGAAAATGAGAACTTTTGAACGATGAAATTGAACAGTATAACACATCATAATATCATTTAAATAACATACTAAATTTATATGAAATAATATTAATTTATAAATAATTATTTATTTAGTATATAATTTATATAATTTCATTATTTATGATATTATTTTGGAGAATGAATTCATATATATGGTAAAAATATTTTCTATCCCAATTTCCATTCATTAGGTTATACCAATTTCATTCCAAATTTCAATGTCTATATCAAAACAATATTCCAAAAATATAGTTTTGATTATTCATAAATTTTCTATTATCAGATATACATAATTCTATTCTACTTTTAGGAAAAATACAGTGATTTTGTAAAAGAATAATTCTTTCCAAAACACATTTAGACAATTTTTGATTTCTGTCTTTTGACACAAGAATGATGTTTTTATGTCATGTATGTTTTTACATTTTTATTTTTCAACAACATATTAATTCATGATGGTTGAAATATTTCTGAAACCCATTCCATTACATTTTTTCTTCATTAATTTTATTTATATATGTTTAACATAGAATGCATAATTATGTAAATGTTATGATGTAGTTGGATCACCTGAAATTATATAGAACACCAATGCATTGGGTAATGTGATGTAACCCATAATATAGTGCTGAATATGAAAGCACATGTTGCATTATTTCCTAAAAATAATAATATTTCTATCATGAACATATGTTATCTATAATCATGATGTTGAATTTGTTCACAATAATTTGTTGTATTTGACGACTATGAAATGATGTTTCATTTTTATGAAGTTATTCATATAATGTATTTATCTATATATACTTATAACTATTGTGATGATGATCCCATTATTATTTTTTGATGATGATGATTATTCTCACCCATTTTATATAGATTCAGGCTCTTATCTATCATCTTTAAAGGCCTTTAGATTGCCCATTTTTTAATTTATAACTTCTAATGTTTACCTATACTAATGAATATATGGGGGAAACTATGAATCATGATAATAAGAAATTAGAAAATTTCCCTGTCTTATTATGTTAATTTTATTCATGTTTCTAATTTGAACAAGAAATTAATTCTTTGGATCCATTTTCTGTAACCCTATTATCATTTTTATCCTCAATTTTTTTTAATTGTCACACAAAACAAACTATGTTCTCTATTAGTAACTAGGATAAATTTGAATCCTTTAAAATGATCATGATTATTGAATAACATGAACATTTGTTTATTATAGGATCCTTATCAATTATTTTTTTTCCAAGGCATACCATTACTTGTTGTATACAAGTTGAGAAGATTTCATCTAATGGAAATCCTTCAGTGTAGAGAAATATTGATAAAGTAAAAATCATTATCTGTAACATTTATAATCATAATCTATCCACTAATGATAATTTTAAAAACAATATTATCATGATCACATCCAAATATGTGTATTTTCAGAATCCTAGAGAAGATTCATCCTCCCATATCTTCATTGTTTGAGGGTGGTAATCCTAAGATTATCTCCACTTTTGATTGTTTATATCATATTGTATCAAGTGTTTACAAGAAGTATCTTCCATAAACCCTACCTTCATAGTGTGAAAAATATTAAAATTTATGTGAAGGTAATGAACATACTCTATGTCGATGTCGATATGGGGATCTATAGTCCAATGAATAAGGATCATAACAATTGGCACCCCATCTCAAGGATGTCCCTACTTTTATGGACTATAAGTTCAATAGATGATCTATATATATTTTACCAAAATGGTTATATGATTCCCCATATTTTATAATTTTAATGGTGATCATGATCAAAAAAATATTTCTCTTTGAGGCCACTCACTCAGGGCTACTGTATTTTCAATATCCCATGATGAGTGTCCTTAAGATCAATTTGACGACTCTTGTAAAATTTTAGTAATGCGGAGGAGGGGGGATATATCTTCAACACTAGAGTATCAATTTCAATTACATTCATTTCTACAAATGTTAATGGTGACTCTATTATTGTATAGGCATGCAACACACTTAGGGGTCTTGATTTAGGTCATTCACATAAAATTATCTTATCCTCAATGGAAATTCAATCTATATTCATCCATAACTTCATAATAGTTTCAAAAACTACCCTATAGAACATATCCGATCATATTCATTAGTCTAAGTTAATTATAAACAACAATGAATATTTTATTTTCATATTTAATAATGTGAATAGATTCTTATATATATTTAATTCAAGAGATCCTTAAGAGATTATGTTTACATACTTCACAAGTATGGACCCATTCCCATGCCCATGTATATATATTGTGGTGGAACTACTAGTATTCATTAATTCATAACACATTGATTCATTGAGATAACCATTTTAATTAATAATAATAATATGTTTCGATGTTGTGTAATCTTATAATAATATTATTACTGTCATAAAAATAAAATTATTAATGGAAAATATTTATGATAAAATTAAAAAACCACCAAGGTCACAAATTTATAATGAAATATTATATTTAAAAAAATATAAAATAATAAATTATGTTCCATAGTAAAATGATAAATATATTATTAAGAGGTAATATGGTTAATTATTAAAAGTGTTAAAAAAATTTGTGGACGTAAGAAGAAGTAATTTCTAACCAGAAATAGAATATATTTTATAAAATAAGAGGATGTTTACTTGAAACAACACCACTAATAATAATATTTTAAAATGTAATTATGTCTTATTAAAAAATTGGGATTGATACCTATTATATTGAAGAAGATTAATGTGAATGAATAGATAAATGAAATGTGAAGTAAAATGTGTTAGAATCATCTCTTTATGAAATAGAACTGCTTTTAATGTGGAATAAGACAGAATTTGATGTAAAAGTAATTATTTATTAATGTTAATTATGAAAAAAAAACAATGAGTATATTTACATATTTTATATCATGATATTAAAATTGAATGTACAAAAATTGTAGAAAATGTTAAAACACATGGAAGAAAAAATTAATCTCAAATAAATGAATAATATATGGCTTAGTCCGAATGTTTAAGACATGAAATTTTTTCCAAAAGTTATTAGGGAATATCTAAATAAATCTATATATATCAATGTTGAATCATCACAATATAGAAAATATAAGGGTAAAAAATGTATTTTACCTAATCTCCTTATGAATTTCAATATATTACTATTATTTATTGTAATGAAACTTATAAAATAAATTCAAGAAGTAAAGGGAACATGAAAAAAGAATGAAATCCCCATATAAATAAAAATATGTTATGATATTATAAAAATATCAAAATAGTTGAATCATCTATTATTGAATCATCAGGAATGACTAGTGACACATAATCTGTGAAGCATATTGTTAAAAAGGAAGGAGGAATGAAAATTGGAAATAATTGTTCTATGATAAATAAAAAGATTTGAATCATCCTTTATTAAATAAAAATGTAATAATTCTAATATTGATTTATTTATAGATTGTTTAATGCATAGTTTACTTAGTGATGGTCACTTTAGTGATTATATAGATGGGGTGGTATTAAAAAATTATACATGTTTCAAAAAATTTACAATTGTTGTCAGCAAAAATGATGATTAGAGAATAACCAAGGGGAACCAAATTCAAATCAGTGATCTTAAATATTTCATCTACCTTTCATTTTTTTATAATTGTCTTGGATAGATTGGATAGTGATGTATGTGTTAAATTTTGATGAATGATGTTGTGTGATATCTTGCTAAGCTATATAGACATCAGGATAGAATATGTGAAACCAATCCAAAGAGTAAAATATCTAATTATTAGAAAAAATTACATGCAAAACCAATTACAAGACCAATTTAATAAATCCATACACACTTATGTGGTTTGATGAGAAAAATTTAATCATAGGTGAGATATATTTAATTAAATATATTGATGACTATAAATGATTAACTAATGTCATTTTTATCAGAAAAAAATGTAATAGTAAATTTAAGTGATCATTATTTTTAGATTGAAAGATAATAAGTAGTTGGGTTTATATATCACTAGACAAAGATATGATAATGGTAAAGAGTTTACTTGGGATTTTTCTAAAATCTATCATTCCAAATATAGAATCAATGAAGAGTAAAAACCACTCTATAATACACTAGAAAAAATAATATCTAAAAGTAAGAACATAATCATAATGGATACGGGATGGAATATAATAGTTGAACACAACATATCAACGTATTTTGTAAGAGAATTTATGTATATATCCATAAAAATATATAACAAGAGTCAATTGAGATAAAAAAGACACTATATAAAATTTGGTTCAGGATAAATATAACAATTAAATATGTATATTTTATAGTAAGCCCATTCATTATAAAAATAATGAATAGAAATATGATAAAATATTTAGTGAAATATAAGGAATTGGGTTTCAACAGATACAAATCAAATTGAAGTGGCTAATGACGTGGGAATAAAATATTTTATATAAACATTGAGTATTGTAATGTGATTATGATTTAAAAAAATAAAAAAATCAAATCATTTTTATAATATTAATTTTATAATGGAATATGAATGATATAATATAATAATGATAAAAATATTGTCATAGATCAAAACCTTATAGATATTGATAATAAAAAACCATTTATGAAGTGGAAGATACTAGAAATGAATGAAAAAAATATAAAAATATTATGAAACATGATTAAATACCATATATCAATTTAAATTTGTAGGATCTAATTCAAAAGAGAAGAATACAAATATTTAATTATCCAACTATAAGAATTTAAAAAATAGAACCTCCAATAGTTGTAGAAGAAACTAATAATAGGTACCAGATAAATTATTTGAATGAGGAATAAGACTAGATCATGACGAACCTGCTTTGGATCATGTTCTAGGAAATAAAGATAATATTTTATTAATATGAACTGGGTTTTTAGAAATTAGATAAATGAAAACATTTAAGTATTTAAGAATAATATTAGTATTGGGTTAAAAGGGTATTTTAAAATTGAAGGCACTAAACTTAACAAATTTGTTGAAAATTTTGATATATTCAATATATCATATTGTTCATCAAATGTTTTTCCCACAAAAATAACAAATTTTATCAATTGGTAAATAAATATGACTTTAATAATGATTATAAATATGCAGAAGTATATAATGAACAAACAGATTATTTTATCTTTGTCAATGAATGAAAAGACCATATAAAATTTACTACAACATTGTATGTCTTAAAATAGACCAATAAATCATAATATTCTATATATAATAGATATTTTTGGATTAATATTTTTACAAAAGGAAATGCTGAACATAAATATTATGTGAAGGAAATGTGTAGAGTAACTCCCATTAAAATGGTCTATGTGGTTGACATCAAATTTCATTGTGATAGATGGTGTCTCTTTGAAGTGTTTATTTGGAATATGAAGGATTTTTTAGATATTCATTCATTTTCAGATGACATACTTTCATGAATTTATAATTGAGTAAAATAATAATTATGTTATTATATATCCTAAAAATTATGGTATGAATTTGTTAAAAAATATTGGAATTGAAACAAAAAATGAATATTTCATTATAATCTCATCTGTAATGAATTTGTGCAAGGATAATGGAAGAATAAATATTAATGAGAAATAAATTAGGTGAATGATTTGATGCTCAGTTCAACTATTGAAATCACACCCATATATATCTTATGTATGGAATATATATGAATGATTTCAGAGTGATCAAAAATATATTCTATCATTAGTATCTAATATAATACTTATATATGAAAATATAAATCCTAAAAATTTCATAATAAGTAGTCATATTATTGATTTTAACTTTATGGGAATTACTGCTGTATATTGGGATGGTGACTGTACTGATTGGATATTAAATTTAGAAGGAATGTTTTTTTTTGGTAAAGGTTTTTGTTTTTCAAAAAAGTGGGTTTATAATTCAATGATAATGAGCATATATTTTAAAAAAATATAACGTATAAAACATTATTCAACATATAATATTTATTATTAATTGAAATAATTATATTAGATGATTAAAAATGAGAGACAACTAAAAAAGGTTGTGATAATTAAATTTCTATAAGGTTATCTAAAAATAGTGAAAAGTATTCACCATAAAAGAATATTGATATAAAATATAATTTTATCAATGAATAGGTTTTATAAAGAGATATCATGATTGAAAATATTTATCAATAATAAATAATTTATTAAATATTCAACAATGTTACGACTATGGTGTGTTTTCTATAAATAAGGTTGAATGTTCCTATTCAACCTTCTATGTGATATTAAATTTTAGTTTCTTTATAAACCTACAAGGTATTTTAGATTATGTTCCCTATATAGGATATAATTATTTGATGAAAGGAGGGTGTCAAATTATAGGGGATTAAAAAATATGATGATTATACCTATGTTTTTTCAATGACAATAAATCATTGATGGAACACAAGATGATGGAAGAGAGGTAGATAATGGAAATTTGGAATACATTCAGTGGTAAAGTTATATATTATACTTGGTTGAATTCCCTCTCATAGAATATTATAAAATTGTTATTTTATTTTAAAAACCAAATTATTTCTTATAGAATGAAAATCAAGGATGTTTTTAATTCATTATCAATCATTCCTACTATTGAAATTGAATAACCCTAACCATTTTTTGGGTCTATATGTGAAATATTAATTATAAAATGATTTATTGTAATCAATATTTGTCATGTTTGTTAATAATATAATATGAGGATCTCATATGTCAGATAGAGCTTGAACAAATATGTATCGTGATAATTATCCTGTAAGGAGTTTTAGAAATGGAATAATTTGGTTTTAGAGTGTTTTCGATCATTTACCATAGTTCTATTTTTGTATTAGTGGATATGGATCTTTGTATCTATTTTAGAAAAGTTAATATTCAAATTATAATATATTCTACATATAATGATTGAAAAATTGAAAATGATATAGGTTATCGAGCTAGTTCGATCTACTACATAAGGGAATCACATAGATAATATAGTGAGGATACCAAATAATATATGTAGAAAAATGAATGAGAGAAGTAATTTTGGAATCTTCCAATCTATATTTCACATATTATTTTTTGAAGAAATACATACCTGATAGAACATCCATCATCATGTATTTAATTCATGTACTCCAATATTATACATTGGTGTTACTATTGATAATGACACAGACAACTAATTCATAACTATTAATTAATTATGTTGCTGATTTTTATTTATCTATATGAATGGATCTATACTCTGCATGTTTTCAGAATTAAATTATAATAATAATATTATATTATGATGATTATTGATTTTTTTTAATTATTTCAAAATCCATGGATTCTTTCTTACAATCATTTATTGTATAAAATTATTATGGAGTATAAATCAATTCTTATGTAGTCATAAATGATTATTTTAATATATTTTTCAAATCCTTTTCAACAAATTATTCATATATGTTCCATGAATGCTATCAAAAAGATATAGTCCTGATAAATAAAATAAATATATTATATATAATGATCTATATGTAAAATAAATATAGAGACTATAATATAAGGGGAATTTCCATCAATACAAACAAAAAAGATATATATTATTGGCACACTACAGTGAAATGATAGCGAGATACAAAAAAAATCTGGGTGATCTTAACACCAAGTTTCTATTATTTAGTTATCAAAATATGGTGATGCTTACATATCTAATACATTACACATGTATATGTGAATATTTAATATAGTGATATAAAGATATTCTATTGTAAATACATTTTTTATATAATGGAGGGTAATGGGTGTGGGTCAATCTTATAGTTTTTTCAAACAAACCTATTTACTCTAGTGATTTTTTCATTTTTTCAAGCATATTTTATACGATACATTGATGAAACATTTTTGGTCTCACAATCCATAATTTAGATAAATTCCAATAGGCTTTTTATAATAGAAATTCACATGGTCCAATTCTGAATTGAACATGTGTCTAGGCAGAGTAACCATTAATGACAAGGAGTATTATTATATAATTGATCAATACCACACATTGTTTTTGGGTGTTTCATTTTCTCTCTTTTTCAACCTGATTTTCTGATCCCACAATTTACAATTTTTTATAGATTATAATTCAATAGGTTATAGAAGATTATTTATATTTTAATGAATTTAAAAAAATATTCCATCTACTAATAACAACCCATTATCAATAGGGGAATTTAATCTTTACTGAACATCAAATTGAATTCTTAACGGTTTAAATGACCCCTAAAATTGAGGTAATTATTGTTGATTATGATAAAATGGTTACTAGTTGTTGGAAATAAATGATTTTTAAAATATATAATCATGTGATTGAATCATGATTTGATGATTTTGTGTTTAATGTTATTTTTTAAGAAGTTCTCTATTTTAGGAACATTATAAGAATAATGTAATTTGAAATAATTTTGGAAAATATTGTTTCTACTCATAGAATAATGTATTAATTATCTTATGGATATATATATGATTTAATATTGTATTTATGGTAATATAATATATTTACTGAAAATTTTAATATATTTGGGAGATATATGATTATGTAATATAATTTTTTTCCACATTACATTATGATTAACCAAATTTTTATTATATATAAATGATAACATTATCTGAGAAAAATATTATTTGATCATGACCATTTATAGGGGTGTATCAAACTATTTTAAAGGTACACATTAACCCTTTTTTATATTGTGGTCCGTTCATTTCTTGGGTGTTTTTAAGAGAATTTTTAATGTTTTTTGAGGGGCCTTGTTCAGTGCATGTTCAAAGAACACATTTTCCAATCTATGAATTATACCTCGAAAAATCCTTAAACAACCGAATTAGAAGAATTTCATTTTTGGTGGAGTGTTTTTCAAACCATTCTACCTCTATTTAGTGACCATGTTCTTCCTGGGGGAGTCACACAGTTAAGGCACACAGTTTTGAAAAACTGTCTTCCTATATATGTAGTAGAGTATGCAGGATAAGAAACCCATGAAAATTTTACAAACAATCCAGAAAAACCCATTTAATATCGTTAAAAACACCATATTAAACCTAAATTGTTTTTTTAATTTTCAGTTTCTCTAATAGATTTTAAGTATTTATAATCCCATTTCATGACAAATCAATGATTGGATTGATGGATCTACACCTCTCCTAATATGTAATTCTGTTCAAATTAGTTTTTCATCTCTTCTATCTCCATTTATGGGTGAATAGGAAATAGATTTCCTCTACAAGATTTTTTTGGATATTTATTTGATATATCTAACAACATTTAATCTTGATCTAGGTTTTGGATGTATATATTGTTCATTGTTTTTAATATAATGATTTACATAAAATTAGAGAATTTTTCTTGGTGAATGCTCACTAATGATATTGAGTTAGGTGGTCTAAATTGAAAATTACACATTATTGATTATTATTTAGTGTTTTCAATTCGGATTTACGAAGTTCTATGAATTGAAATCACATATTTAATTGGATTATTTATTTATTTATTTATGTAATTGAATAGTTTGGATATAAAATTGATAGGGTATTGAGATTTTGGTATTAGAAAATAAAATGGGATTGTCTAATAAATAACTTTTCAAGATATGGATTGGATTGATAATGAGAATGAATTGTTGATTGGGTTAAATTTGAATTTTTGTTCGGTTATGTGAATTGATGTTAATAAACTGTTTAAACAGTTAATTAATTTTAGTTTTCCATGTGATTATATTCCTAAACCACAATAATTTTAGTAATTGAATTGTTATACAGTGTTTTCAATGTTGATAAGTTTGTTTATTATGATAAAACACAATAAAGATTATATATCTGATATATGTGATTTATATATAAATGGGTTGTGGGGCACAACCAGATTCCCTAAATACCAATGGTGTGCTAGAAACAGTGTCCTTAACCAAAATGGATGCATGTGATAAATGAGTATTAGATAAGGATTGATCATTCCAGACCATATTCGAGATTCACTAATGAATAGGTTTTGGTATGTAGATTTATCCTTGAAATTCACATGTGTTTCTTTCTATGGTGTTCTAGGCCTAAAATAGTATCCTTAGACTGTGCGTCCAATTATGCATGATATGAATTGAAATTAAACGTAGATATCAGACTATGTGATACTGAATCGATGTTGTATATTTTATATTGATTAGACTATGGAATGGAACAAATTAGGTATTGATGGTTCATTTTTCATCTCAAATATAAGTAATTAATTTGGTTAATTAAGGAAATACAGAATGTAATAACTCTCCATATTACAATATTTTATTATTTATATAGTTGAATAGTATTTTTTGACCACATATTGTATTTCACAAAATTTTTTGTGGACTTATAGGTTGTAATCACAACCCACTCCAGCTCCCTAAATAATACTAGTATAGAATTCAGGTTTATAGGACAAGATAAAGGAATGCGCCCAATTATATATGGCTGAGTTGCGAAGCAACATGGATGAGGGAACCCGACATGGTGTTGGAACCCACATTTAGTTGTCAGTGTATTTATTTTGGGGATTTTCATTTGAGATATGACACATACTATTTCTTGAAATATTTAATACATAAGTTAGGATATGTTTTTTTGTTTTTTGTTCCTAATATGATAATGAGCTATTATTTATTATAGTATGATAATGGTTTATAGTTATTTTCATTTGGTGATTTTATATTTACATCCACTATTGGGATTCTTTGATAATGATGGTATAGTCTCCCCTTGGTAAAAATTTGACAATTGCATTTATTTTTAAGCCTCTACCATAAAAGGAGGTGCAATTTTGGTCACATGGTGGGTTTGTTCGGGGCACCAATATGTGGCCTTTGGGTCATGATGTCACAAAGATATATCAAATGACCTCGAATTTGTCTTTTTTTTATTATCTTAAAATTTGGGAAGGTAGATTGGATACTATGAAGAGATAAACCTTAGTCATGAGCTTTTTCTTGAGACTAGATAAGCCACGCATGAGGTCGAATCCAAGTACCCATGGTGTTATTTATATTATTTCCAGTTTTTTAAAATTGGATGTTATTTCACCTTAAATTATGAATTTTGTGTGACGTGATTATTATTTCTTATTTATCTAAAATTTGAATGATTTCCTAATATGGAATGATATTTTCATTTACATGTATCATTTTATTAACTTATTATTTCTTGTGAAATGCATTATTTTGGGAATATTTTGAAAAGAATGTCTTGGATGAGTTTTTCATATTAAAATTCTTTTCATTGGTGATAATTGATATGATAAAATGGTTCCAAATATGTAATTCAAAATTTTAAAATGATAAAAATGTGAAAAATTGGTGTAAAATGAGAAACTCAATTATGATAATTACTATAACCTAAGATAACTATGACGTATAAGTATGATTTATAATGTCAGTGACATATCCTCAGTTTTAATTGTTTGGAATGGTATAAGAGATTATTTGTTAAGGATTTATGTGAATACCCATAATTTTTTTGGTATAATTTTATTAGACATGTAAATGGATATATATTTCATTACACCATGAAGAAACATTGTGAATGTATGATATTGTAAAACAAATGGAAATGTACCTAAAATAATGAAACATGTGGAACTGATAGTGCCTAGCAAGGGAGATGGAGATGAGTTGTGTGAAAACATGGATCACAATATGATGATTAATAACGGTTACCCCGATGATGTTGTGTAAATAACGTCTGATCTAAAAGGAATGTTTATTTCATTGAACCCTTTGAAATGTACTAGTGAGATTTGTATTCAAATAGACGAGTTCTATATTGACACTATCTTGAAGATTCTTGACAACATGGTGATGCATAATGAGAATTATTTCATATTGGATACTTAGATTATAAGTGGTCAAGATAAGAAATGGTAAGAAATCTAGGATTATGATGGATAGTTCGAGAAGATGGTGTAGAAGGAATTTATGGATAATTTCATGGAACACATTAACCTTAAGACTCTAGGTGGGAGAGATAAGCCGAGTTTATGCTGTTGACTCAGGCGGGTAAGATAATCATGGAGTATTCTGGTCTCTTAAGAGGTCTATAACGATTTTCTCTTGTATTGGTTGGAGATGAGTTGATGATTGTGAAAGAATTAAAATATAGGATTAAATATGACACTATGTCCCCAGATAATATATTTCTGAATTTTTTTCAGAAGTTGAAAATGAATCTCTCATATCTGAGGGGAACATGAAGGATTATTTCAGCAAGGGATATGTTATTTCAACTACATGACCTGGTGGTAAATATTTAGAGTGAAGGAATTATTAATTTGAAAATACCAACCATGTAGAAGATAATAAGCGGTTCTAGGGGGATGGGACAGTTACATAGGACATTACCCAATAAAAAATTCTCTAGTGATGTATGATGTGTCACATTCATTGACATTATCCATGAAAACCTATAGATTGTTTATCTTATAGAATTAATGGACATCTATAGTGGTTTGGTAGGATCCCATGAGAAATGGTTAGTGACAATGGAAATAAGAATATTCATAGTGATAAATGGGGGTTTTTTTCACGTGTTGGTTTTCCAGTCATATATATTTATTTATTATGGCGGTTGAGGTAGTGGATGTGGTACTTCATTGGATGATTAACAATATGAGAGTATTTCTGAAAAACATGGGACTCACGGTACATCACATAGTAGAGTGATATGCCATTTTCATGTTGTCCACCCAACACTCCTAGATAAAGATTCTAGGGAACAAATAGTCTGAGGTGGTATACTTTTAGATAATATATTTTGTAGTTATTTATTTGATAATGGAGCATGTCATTCATTTATATATTCACATATTCTTAATGGGATGATCCTGGTAGGGGAGTTTGGTATTTTGGTTATAAAGATCAATACACCATTGGGAGTATTTTCTAGATATAACAGTTTATACATGGGGTGATCCATCAAAGATGGGGCATATTGTTACCTATGATATCATTACATCCGTGATATGTTAGGAATCCTAATTATTAGGGGTATGGAATGATTTTTATAATACTGATACCACATATATTCTTATGACATGATAATTAATTTTACAACTTCGAAGGGTGACCAATATGTTCACCGTGGAGAGTAGGATATCCATGAGGTCCATTCATGACTAATTTGTAATCAATTCATTGAGAAATCCTACCATGTTGAAATTAGGTTACTGTCGATGTATGTTTGAAGTATCAAGTCTTTAAAATCATAGTATAATTGTTCCATATGTGTTTTATGAGGGATTCTCATAGACCCCATATGAGAGAGATGTGGAATTTACAATGGATGTCTTCTCATGGGTGACCCATTTTAATTCAACCATAATGAATGGTATTGATGGATATTCTTGAGAATAATACTCAGATCGAAGATATGTTGGATATGGGATTTATCCATCTGAGTACATCGCGTTAGGGTTCCCCGGTTTTATTTTATACGACTATTGATGGAACCTTTTTCATATGTATCGATTACCGGATGTTGAACCATATTTAAATGATGATTTGATGACCTATTCAAGATATAGATGATATTTTTCACAAGTTGAGGTGAAATTTTATTTTATCCATGATTTAGTTGATACCCCGGTGAAATCAGTTTAGATTTTGACCCTATGATATACCACATATATCATCAAAAGTAGTTATGGCCATTTTGAGTTCCCCATGATTCTACTTGGACTTAAAAAAATATCATGTTGTATTAATGGAATTGATGATAAAATTTTACACCCTTACCTCAATCAGTTTTTAATAGTGTTTGTGGATGACATTGTGGTGTACTCCAATACTTTTTAAAATAATTACAAGCATATTCAAATCATCATGAATATTCTAAGAGAGACTTTCCTTTATTCTGACATATAAAATAATAATTTTTTGACTGACTAGTCAAACATATTAGTCCACATAATCTTGGAGAAATATGTGTTAGTAGACCCAAAAACGTTGCATTTAGTATCATCTTAGGATCAACAATATAATTTATTCCAAACCCAATGCTTTTTCGGATTAGCAATACATTATCGAGTGTTCATCCATGATTGTTCTAGTTTGGTATCACCTTTTATTCGTTTAACCAAAAAGCGTATTATGTTCAAATGGTATAGATCATATGATAATCCCTTTTATGAGTTGATAAATTTGTTGACTATTGCATGAGTCTTGATCCTAATAGATATTAGGTGATTTAATATAGTATTTTATATGCTTTTGGGATTAGACATGGAGCATTTTTTGTGTAGGGAGACTGATTCGTTGTGTATGTGTCCTGGTAGTTCAAGTCACATGAACAGAATTACCTTACACATGACCACTAGTTAACTATAGTTGTTTACGTGATGAAGTTATGACAAAATTATCTATTTGTGAAAATTATTATATGTAACAGAAAAAAAGAGACTAAATTATATCTTTTTGTAATGTTATTTTAATCTTTGGAATTTGGGGTGGGTTGAGTATATATCGTAATTTGATATGGAGATAGTGTATATTCTCTAGAATTAGAAACTATTACTAATTCATTTAGATGTAAACAATTATCATGATGTTCTAGAGTCTAGTTCTGAATGAAGACGATAACATTTTTGGATGAGATGTGTGTGGTTGTTTAGATTGGTCAAGAGAAGAGGAACCTTATATTGATTTCCATTGATTTCACACTTTTGTTATGAGCCACAGAAGGGCAGTATCCAGATTTTATTTTTTTATCCTTATGGAAAATCATTGATGGTGTGAAGACCCCATCAGATCAAACCATAGATAATGATGTGACCATAAATGTTAACAATCACATGGTTGTTCCTAAAATCATGCAAGAGTACCTAATTCATTAATATCATACCTCAATTTGGGTTATATATATATTTTTGATCAAAATTAATTGTGACATACATCGACTTTTTTGGTGTCCGACCATGAAAAAGAATATAGGAGGTTTTATGACATGATGTTAGACATGGAAATTAGTGAATTATGATTATAAATGGCTCAGTGTGTTACTATATTTATTTCTAATACCAAAATAGAAGATGATTGATGTTACCATGACCATTGTAGTGGGTATCCCAATGGTTCATTAGAAGAATGAAATTGTTTGTGAGGTTGTGGACCGAATGGAAAATGTAGAAACTATATTACATATAATGGTAAATTTCTCAGTTGAACATTTGGGAGAATTTTAAGGTTGAGAGATAGGCCATTTTCATGGGGTGTTGAGGAGTATAGTTTTATAGAGTGCCCCGCATTATATTCAAAATTTCTATAAATTCTTAGATAAATCTATTGGTACATATGTATTTCCATGTATGGATTTCCACCAAAATATAGATGGGATTTTGAGAATGTTATATTCATGTACATATGGATTTTCTATGAGCGTGAATTCTATACATAGGTGGGTGTTTTTATAATAATATATCACTCATTATGTTTTATTATAATTATTGTTATCATGAAAATATTCAGATAGAACAATAAAAGGTTCTTTTTTATGGGACATGAATATCACCACTATATCGGATATAGGAAGGAAAATCAGATTTGTTGGAAACTTGTCTCATATAAGTGACATTAGATCAGGTTCATTTGATTCTAAAAAATATTGCTACAACTTATAATAGATATAAGTTTTATGCTGATAGAATTTGATGACCCATTTATTTTATAGTGGGTGATCTCATATTCAATATGGTTTCTACTTGATTTTTCCACCACATGATATTTAGGAAGAAGATGTTAGGGACCATAATTATTGGACCTATTGATATTTTAGAGAAAATCAAGTCAATGTCATACCAATTGGATCATTCATAGTGGTATAGTGTGATGCATTATGTTTTTCATGTGTCACAACATTGGTGGTATCACCCCAAAACTTCTCATGTGATCCATCTGGATGATGTGGAGCTTGAAAATAATGCTTCCATATAGGTGAATCTGATTCATGTTGTGGATCGTAGTGATAAATTGTTTTTGGGAAAGACTCAGAAAATAGTACGTGTTTTGTCGAAAAAATATTATGATTTGGGTAAACATGAAATAGAGATGCTGATATGAATGATCAGTGGTCCGGTCTTTTATACTTAAGATTCATAGAGATTATTAGGAATACAACTCAAGTATGATCTATTATAATTGGGTGAGATTGTTAGATTCCAAGATTTTATAAGGATGTCACAAACTCCTTTTTGGGTTCTCTTTTTCACATATTTTGGAATATTTTCATCGAGCAATGTCTTGGGTACATTTAATATAGTTTTGAATGATTCGGGATGGGTTTTGGGTTGTGCATGGTTTGCACCCAATTTTCCCAAACTGTACACCATGCCCTTGTAAACCATGAAACGCCAAAATTAATGGGGTAGGCATCATTAGAACAGGGGTTTAAAAATGGTGATCCCCATTAGAAGAAACTATTCACCCCATGGGGGAATCTCATAACTAAGGATCATGTTTTGGGAACAATGTGTGCGTCTTGGATACTGTGTCTATGGGAAAATAAAATGGTGAATGTTTATAAATTTTTTTGAACCCCCATATTATATACACAAACACCTAAAATTGACCCTAACTCATTGTGTCTAAATTACTAGTAACATTGAGGGATTTGAATCCTTTACAACATCAGTTTTTGATGAATTAGTAATCTGATTTAGAGATCTCCAACTTTCTCAGTATGTTATTTCTTCATGAATAGTTTTCCCTCTCTTGTATCACTATATAGATAATGATAACATAGTATTACTCTATTGTAATGGGTATGGATATAGGATTCTATATATCTACCAATATATTATCTTAATCTACTATTTGGATCCATTTCACATTCTTCAATGTGGAATTGGACATTATTCTTCAATTTGGGGAAATTCTATATTGGAATATGCACATCCAAAAATTAGAGGATAGTGGTGTAAATAAAAAATCCCATTGTTTTGATTTTAATATTGTTTAAGTAATTTTAATTTTGAAATTTCGATGATTGAAAGTCACCTATTGAGTATGATTAATTAATTGATTAGTAAATTAATAAGGTGGCATGATTTTGAAATTAATGGGAAATTAGGATTATGGGATTTGAAAACTAATTGAAATTTTGTAATTATTTAATTCTTTATATAAATAATTTATTGATAATTTGAACACATGTATGTTTTTATTAACAAGGAATATTTAATTTTTTATGTGAAAAAATGTGGATAAGTGATTTAAATAATGAATTTTCCACATTTTCCAATGTGATTAATGTGTTGAACCATAATTTTTTGGTTGTTGAAATTGAATAAAATGGTGTTAAACGATGATGAGATGGTTAATTATGAATAACATTTCTAATTTCTTAATGTATGATATATGATATTGATTGATAAATAGGTTGTGGAGCATAGAATAATTCTTCAAATACCAACTCGGTGAATGACATGTCGTTCTAGACACAAATACATGCATGTGATATATTAGTGTGAGTCAGATACCGTTGCATCAAGAACATTGTTTGATTTACTGATAAATGAGTTATGGGATACAAAATGATGGTTCAAATAACCCAAGGTTCCTAGACATGGAGTTCTAGGACCAAAATTTTATCATTAGATTATGGTTCCAATCATCCGTGATATGATTTTAAATTAAATGGATAATCTAAGACTATTTCTTAATAAATTATGATTTTATATGTCTTATGGTATAGAATCCATCATGAGATGAATTCGGTATTGATGGTTACTGTTTCATCATGAACCTGAGTAGTTTATGTAGTCAATTAATGAAGTCGTTGTGGTAATAAATCAATACAATAATATATTTTTATATTTATACAAAGATGAACACTTTTATTAATTGTATATTTTATTAGACACCATTGGTGGTGGCATAATTAGTTTTACTCAAACCATACTCTGGCTTCCAGATATTTCCTAAAATAGAATTCATGTTTATAGGACTTGATAAAAGCAGATATATATGCAATATGTCTATTCTGGGAATTGGAAATGATGATGGAACTATACGTAGTGTCCGAACATTCTTAGAGTTATCATTGACTTTATTTTTGTGTTTTTATTTGACACCTGACACATATTATTCCATGAATTATTTTCAACTTCAGATTGGATATTTTTTCCTATTTTTGTTCTTCATATGAGACAAGTAATTTTTTGATTATAGAATTAATCTAGTTATTGTATATTGTCATTTTGTTATTATTTATATATTTAAGATGTTGTAATCCTATTAAAAAGTGTTTATAGTCCCACAATGTAATATATTTTTCCCACACTGCTAGTCAAAATCCATTTTAATATTTGGAGTCATTCTTTAGGGAAGGATATGGTCTGAATTGGGGTAGTGGTGTATATCACCTAGGTCGAGACATCAACAAGATGTATTAAATATCTGAGATTTTATTTCTATTTTTTATGAAACTATTTGGAAATGGTATAAAATATACAATGAATATTTTGTCCTTGATCATGTTCTCATTAATGATAATATATTACTAATGTATGGAAGAAAACATATGTAACTTGTGTGGGATTACTCTTATTTCTCTTTTCTGTTATAGTTGGATATAATTTTTCCTCGAGTGATGCACTTGTTGTGAGATGTGATAATTTCCTCTATGTTCTTTGGGTAATTGAATCATGGAATGTTAGGTCCTGATATTTTAATATTGAATCATCAATATAGGTACTCAAGATTTATTATAACCTGCACCATTTTCGACCTGCACATAAAAATGATTTTTTGGGTAAGTCGTTTAAATTAAAATTCATTTATTTTTTGTGAAATTTAATAGTAAATGATTTTAAATATTAAATTGAATATTTCCAAATGATAAAAATTGGAAAAATGGGATTCTACTATGAAACATAATTATTAGATCATTTTTACCCTTTTTGACAATGACGTACATATTGGATCGATAGGTGTGGTGAAATCACATTGGATCTGACCATGTTCCTGGTGTGGGGGATG
Source organism: Viscum album (assembly GCA_963277665.1). NCBI lineage: Eukaryota > Viridiplantae > Streptophyta > Magnoliopsida > Santalales > Viscaceae > Viscum > Viscum album. Next base: position 1,852,795,761 of record OY728126.1, on the reverse strand, counting down.
AATAATTAAATAATTAAGTGAATCGACAAAATTTCCTCAATGTTGTGAAATGTGTCTTAATAAATGTGTCTGTAATTGTCGAGATATGAATCTCTGACTTCAATCGTTTATATAATGATTGGCGGACATGGATGTAAATATACATCTAGTTAAAAAATGAGGTACCAGGAGTGTCGGGTGAGGAATAAATAGATTATTTCCATGAAATATTTTCTTGATTATTGATGTTTGTGGTATGATAAATATGGCTAGTTAAGAATGTTTCTCCAGATATTTCATGAGATTTTTGGTTTCAAAACCCTCCATCAATTACTGGAGAGGTATAATTGATGGAATCTGAGTACTATATTATGCCAATGTTGATGATTATTGAGCACTAAGAGACTCTTACATAGATGAGTGAAAAATTGGACTCTTGAAAATTAGGCGTCCAAATAATTTTTTGGTTGGAAAACCATCCATGGGATAGATTTTTGTAGAACAATGATTGAATGTACAATTAAGATATGTGAATGGAGAAATTTTACACTGAGACACTTAGGAACGAGAGATATTATGAGATTATTAGGTTAACTCATAGAAGTATGTCATTCATAGACTTTGCTGACCACTTTACTATTCTGTTATTCTTTTCTCCATCATGGATATGAGATGAGACTATGACATAAAAATTATTTCAATATGGTATTAAATATGAAATTTTGTATGATGTTAATATCTTTTAGTCAAAAAAGTTTTGAGAAGTGGAAAATCAAAATATAATATATTTTTGGAATTGGATGGAGGATTATAGTGGTGGATATGTGACCTCTACGAGATGGATATGTTATATATATTCAGATATTAATAAGTATCCATTTTAAAAAAAATCCACGAGAGATACGATATGAATAATTTCTAGGGGTTAGTGAGTTACTTAGGACCTCCCCTGATTGACCCACCACAAGTGTGGAAGGTTGTGTCACTTTTTTAGACTTTATACCCAAAAACCAATAGTGTGTTGATATTGTATAATGATGGAAAATCTTCAATGATTTTGCAGGAAAATGTGACACATGAGTATTAATGGATTATACTGGTAGAATCAGAGTACTAGAAGGGTTTATTTTTCCCATATTAGCATGGTAGTTATAATTCAACTCTCCCTGGATATTGATGATGTAGACATTGTAGTCTAGAGAAAGATTTTCCAAATATTTTGAATAGTGAATGTGGTTCGTATTTCCCCAATGGTGCACCACAATTCTCTTATGGGTTCTCATTCTCAAAAGTACCACATCCACTACCTCAATCTCTAAATCTAGTAGAACTAAATCTACTAGACTTATATTGGATTGAAGGCCCCATTCATGCACATTAATTATTACTATTTTAATTACCACTACCAATATGTCATATATTCCTACACGACCATTATATATGTCTTATCAATCCACATATGCTGCACTATATTGTTTGTTGGGGATAATATCTACTAATGTGACCAAACCTATATACATTTGGTAGGCCCATGAGGTAAAGTCATTAGTGACTGACCATTCCTAATAGAAACTATACATACTATCTACGTGGTTTATGTTTTAAAAATTATTATTCCTACTCTCGAATTATTTACCTCATTGATGTTTATAAAAAACAAATTTACCACTTCAAGATGCCTCATTTAGGTTCCCCTTAGATATGATATCTGGATTCACCCTTCTGAACACATGTTCAGCCGAATGATATTAACCATGGAATTAATTTCACAATTCATCCCATATTGAAATATTTTCACTACCTTTGCCTAAACTCCTCCGAATTATTAAGAAAAGTACTATATATTGGTAAAAGAATTAGTATAGTCAATGTTGAACATTCTTCACCATGTGAACGAGAAAAACTCGAATTCTCAATCCTTCTTTAGAATCATAGAGTATAATTTATCAAACAATTATCATCAAATTCCAAACACACAATATTTACCATAATTCCATTCCATGATTTGATGTCCGACCAATTATTCTTTCCACAACATGACATGTAAGAAACCAATATGAAACTCTTCATAGAAGGAGTCTCCATGTAGACAAGAATTATTTGGATAGATTTGAAATAAAACATACATTCCTTAGGTCAACCCTATACTATATATAGTAGATGGTTCTACAAGTGAAACTATCATCTTAGATTAGATGTACTTTTGACAAATCTCATGGGATCTCCTTTAATAAAATATAACAATAAAGTGATGTTCTCAAGGAACATCTCCACATCTCCCTCATATGAAACTATCGATGCCACATTCTCTATTACAAGATGTACATTTACTGAAATATCCTCATGTAGTGTTATCTATAGGAATTGTCATAGATTCATATACCAAAAATTACAAAAATATATCTTAGGAAAAATTACACTCCATAAAAAAATTTATGGATTATGATAAATACATTACATGCCACCCCCATACCCTACCACACAGTCAAAATAGTGGTGTTTGTAGTACTATTAGCTATCCTACATATATGTAATGGTTAAAAATGGGTAACTATGATATCATAATCCAGATTCTCCTTAGACGTCCATTTTTAAAATTTTAGATCATTTTAAAATCATGAGATTCATATTAGGAACCATTTACACTTAAAATTTCAAAATTAAAACCCTTTCCTTAAAAATGATTCATGCGATAAAATGTTGTGATTGGATAAAATTATTAATGTATAAAAACTATTATTCTATATCAAGACACATGTAAATTATTAGAATAAAACATAAATAATTATCACATCGCATAAAAAAGGAATCAATTGAGGTTAAATAACATACAACTTTAAAAAATAGTAATAACTACAATCCAAACCAAGTCACATGGGTTTTCCCACATACTTGGGCTAGATAATCCCATACAATTGATCATGAACAAGGCATGACTCTTCTTACCCACCTGTATATGATTACCAAATACAAATAAAAATGAAAACAAAATAATAAATGGTCCCTTTGATAGCACATTTTGATATCCAAACGTGGGTACTACACATCAATGTCCTGGTCAAGACCATCAAACGACAATTAGAATTCTTCCCCATATTATAGATGTTTCCAAATAGTTGTGAGGGTAAAATATATTATTAGTAAGACTATAAAATATTTATTAATTAAACCCAATTGCATAAATAAATAAATAAAAATATGAGCATAACCAATAACCATACTCATTCTATAATCAATAATAAAAAAATATCATATTATGATCCAAAATTACAAAAAATATCCAAAATAAAGAATTAAATATTTCATTCCATAGTACATTTCAAGTGTTAAATTAAAAAACAAAAACAAAGGCACTAAGAACTCAAAGAGTTCCCCAAGGAAATTCTTGGATCCCTCATCCATGGCCCTTCCAAACTCGGTATATATTATAGGGTTGTATCCCTTATAATATCCTGTAAACCGGAAGTCTATTCTGGAACCTATCCGGAATATTGTGTAGAATGTGATTATAAATCCATAGGCAACCACCAATGATGTCTAAATGATTATTTAATAAATAAAAGTGTATGCAGTTGTATAAAGAAAAGAATATTGTAATGTATGAAGTTATTACATTCAATATTTCTTTAATTATCAATAGTTATTAAAAGGGTTAATTATGACACACATAAAAAAATCAAAACACGATTTTTCACCACTAAGAGTCTTAACCATATCGCATAGATAATCACAATTCATTATCATATTGAATAAAATTATCCATATAATTTCAATTCAATTCATGAATAAATGAAATCTTATTACAACACAAAAATATTTGTCCTTGAATTCAATATATTGGACCCCATCGGTGTTTTCAGAATCAGACCATGTCCCATAACCTACGTATCAATCAATAAAACATGGGATTTTGAATCATCGTTCAGAGTATGATAAAAATTAATAACATGCAATTATTTGGATCTATAACCTCATTTCTAGAACCATGTGGGTATTTAAAGCATCATTGTATATCTGAGAACCCTTTTATCAAAAATCACATATATCATATATACCATATTTTACATGGTTAATATTAATTTACCCATACATTATATTTTCAAATCATTTTATACCATATAAACTCCCCAACTAATCATGGTTCAACAGGATAATCATATATAATAATACGAAAAATTCTTCATTGTTACTATTTATCAGCATTTATTCACCTAACCAATTAGGAAGAAATGGTTAAGAAAAACATCCCATTATTACTATTAGAAATTAGTTCCATATTTCAACAATTTAATAAATTAAATAATTCATAATAAATGACTAGGTCCACAATCGCAATATCCCGCCAATTTCAAAATCACATCATTCAATTAATTAGTTAGTCTGGGATTTTAAATTTATACAACCAACCTCAAGATAGTTGGTGTGAATTATCCAAAAGGAAATTCCCTAAATTATAGTGGAACATTTAATTTCATAACGAAAAAATATATCGATATCCCAAACCTATATCACGATTAAATGGATATACATCAATAAATACCTATAACCAAGCCCATTCCACTTGAGGAAAACTATTCTCTCTTCATTTTAAAAAACAGATGGAAGAGAGAGAAATATAATTGGTATGAAATTACATATAGGGATAGGTGATTATCCATTAATAAGACCATTGATTAATCATGAAAGGAAGTTATAAATTCTTATAATCTCTTCAAGATACTCAAAATTCAAATGAAACAAGTTATTTTTGAGTTGAGGGGTTTAGAGATATAAGATGGTGGCATGATTTTTTTATAAATTTTTGGTATTATCGGATACATGTTGTCCAATATAGGGAGTTAAATTTTCCCATAACATGCCCATTAATCATGTATAATCCCATGGGGTTCTTGATTTCTCTAAATAGGGAGCACTATTTGACAGATTGTGCACCTACCAGGCAATAACCCTCTATATGGGGTTGTAAAGTTATCAGGGGATGAACACATTAATAGTGGAAACCATGAAAAAACCATACACTTCTCATAACCCCTAACTGTATTCTAAATAGACTCAAGACACGACTTGTCCAAAAACAACCATAATATGCATAAAAAGTTCCAATACAAAAGCTCATGAAATCCCCAAAAGGTCATGAAAATGCGACTATGTTGTGAAATACTTCTATTTTTAGGTTTTGTAGTTATTTTTGAATAATTTAAAAAAAATTTACGATTTATAATTATCATCTCATTTAAGATTAAAATTGGGTTTTATAATTAATTAATAGGAGATTATTTTAATATTTCTTTATATAAAGTCACATCCATACTATTAATTTTATAACAACTTTCACATAATTTTCTCTTTGGTCGGTGACTAATTATTAGAGGAGTAACTTTTAAAAATGATTAGTATTAAGTGATGATTAAGAAGTTGATTTTTATATTTCGTTATTGAAAAAACTATTTTGAATTATCATTTATTAGAGAAAATTATTATATTTTGGTTGAAAGTTATCAAAGGATGAATGTCAATTTCCTGTGTATATATGCTTACATTGTTTCATTGTATTGAAATAAAAGTGTTTAGTTAATTATAGAAAAAAATTTCTATGTAACAATATAATCCAATTATCTTTATTTTAGATGAAATGATTTTTCATAACACATAGATGGTTTTGGTTTTTTTTCAACAAAATTATCTTGAAAATTCTATTTCTTTCGGACAATTTTTTGTGACTTCTGATAAAACAATTTACATCACATTTTCCTCCATGTAAATACGTTAAATTCAAACTATTTTTCTCATTTTTTAAAAACTATATGTGGTTCATTCAATATTACAATCCTAATTCTCATTCCATCATTTCAAATAAATGTTTTAGATATACTTTTATGTTGTTTGTTTAAAATAATTCTCTATCCAAATGATAAAAACGTTTACATCAATCTAATATTAGAATTATATTGTAACAAATAATTAAAGGGGTGTAAATTAAAAACCTAATATTTAATATAATATGATATTTTATATATTATATGACACACAACATTTAGAAAAAAATGATTCTAAAAATATAATTATATAAATTTGAAGAATTAAATAATTCCTTGAATTCTCATATATGGTAAGCATTAACCACATTATTATATACATATATATATATATTTTTCCAAATAAATTAAAATTAATTGTCTAATTTTTAATAAATTAGAATTTAATTATTATAATTTCCATTTTATTCTTCAAAAATATATCTTTTTGAAAAAAAAATTACCAAATTTATTTAAAATAAAATTATAATTATTTTCTATGAGTTTTATAAAATGTATTAGAAAGGTTTAATTTAATTTTTTTAAATCAAAATGTGAAAAATATATTCGTTTCAATTTTTAAAAATTTTATATTATCTTTTTTTTTTGATGTTATTGAAAACTAATAATATTTTTTTAAAAAAAAACTCTTTAAATAATGAAGAAAAAAAGTTATAATTTTTTTTAAAAAAAATTATACAAAAAATTTCTTAACTTATAATATGAATATTTTTTTATGGAATTTTGAGTAAATTTAATTCTGGACATCAGCGTAAAAATATTTTATACACATGAAGATATTATTTTCTAGAATCCCTCTTTTAGATACATTTGTGTTGTTTAAATTTAAATTATATTCTTCCACATTTATGAATTCATATTTATAAAAAAATTATAACATGAATTAGAAAAATTAATATTATTCAAATAATTCATTTTTCTAAATTTGATTTATATTCGTAGTAAATTTTTTTTATCTCAATAAATAAGTAAAACTGGATTAAAACTATGTGGTTATTCATTATAAATACTTTGCAATTTCCCATTTATAATTGGATGAAAGGTGCTTGGCCAAAAAAATTTCTTGTTAATAATTTATTTTAAAATATTATTTCTTATTTAGGTACACAATCATGCCTTTTGTGAGGATAAGTTATATTTTATTCAAATGAAAACATTTTTTGGGTCTTTTAATTTATTGTTATGGTTAGAAGATGTTATTCCATTTTTTATTTATCCAAAATTATAGAAACATTATTTTGTTTTTTATTTAACAGAATAAATATTTGGGAACCAAAATATTAAATTATTTTAGATAAATAAATTTTTATTAATAAATCAGTTATTTTCCAAAAAAATTATTTTAAGAACTTCATGTTATTATAATGAATTTAATTTATTAAAAATATTGAAATTGAACCAAATAAAATGGATTCCAATTTTTTTCATAATTTCAAAATTTGGATATAAGGATAGTTTTATTTTTTATTATATAATTATTTAATAAATGAAATTTTTTGTTATCATGGTTAAGGGTGATATGGGATTAATGTTGTTGAATTTAGAGTTATGATATAAAATATATCCAACACCTTACTAAATGTCATTGAATTATTTTATATCAAAACTATCACTTCTTACATTCAAATATTTTGTGCAATTATACTAATTACCTGATTATGATATATATAATATATAAATTTTAATGTAATTCCTTCAATGTCTTTTCCCTCACTTATAAAATGGAATATACACTCCTATCTTACTCACATATTATCAAGAATACAATATACTAATATTATTCAAAAGATCATTTATATTATCCCTACACATTATAAGGACCTTTCATTTATTACATTAGTTTGAAATTATTTTCATAAAAACATTACACAATAAGGATCCAAAGTATTAGTGTCTTTGGTTAACTAGGACCAAACATAACATTTACAACATAAATAGTAAAATTATATTTAACTCTACATTCTCTTGATTATAATTGGATATTGAATTCCATTTAGTAAAAGTGGTCACCTAAGGATACACATCAAAATGGGGTGATCAAATATCCCAATAAGAGTATATATATGAACAACAAAAAATAGAACATCGTTGATCATAACATCATCATCACAAAAATCATGAGGGGATCATTAGTTAAATAATGGATTTTTTCAATGAAAAAAATTAAACGACATATGTTCATGGAAAAATACCACACACATTTTTTAAAAAATATAGCATCATGTCCACAAAGAAATAATGATGAACTCATGTTAGTCATAACTTTTCCAAATGCATTAGAGCACTGTATAATTCTGGGCGTACGGGTAACACATTAACATTTTGATTATCATGCTTTCCACATAAAAAAATATATAAATCATGAACATAAATAACCCGTTTAATAGATTGGGTTTAATCTCATAAGAACACATTCATAAAAAAAATTCAAAAAAGAAATAGGTAATAAAATACTTGATACAAGAACTATCAAGCAAGAGTGAGAAGTAAAAGTTGTTTTTTCAGAAGAGTTCATTTAGATAACATTGTGTTTGCATTAAATACAGTGGAAAATATGAATATCCCATAAAATGTAAAAAATTTAATCATAATATATATTTAAGGAATAACCATATCTAAATTATTTTAAAGAGGTTTAACTTCAAAATTGAAAGATGGTAGCGATAATTTTCCAGTATCTTGTATCATGATACTTTCTTCACATTAATGTCATGTATAATGATATTATATTCATTAAATAGAAATTTTATAATATTTTAAATTTTTATATTTTTAATTATGGTTTCATTATGCTTTTATTGGAATTTTGAAGAGTTATAGTGTTTACATCCATTGTTCGAGAGGGTTTTTTTCCTAGATTCTTGAACGGTTAACTTATACACAAGAATAAAAGTTCATTTAGAACAAGGATAAACAACTAGTAATGATATTATGTGTTATTAATGATATTAAAGGATATTAAATTTCATTTTAATTTATTAATTTATGTACCATGTGGATGGATAATTATTTAAAATTGGATGACGGTCATTTTAGGTAAATTTGGGTGGTCTTTTGGATCACAACAAACAAGTTTTGTTTTATAAATTATGTTTATGAGAAAATTTTATTACCAAACATAAAATAGTTTAAAACATATATATTAAAAAAATCAACAATTTAATAGATTAATTTATATAATTTATGAGGTGGAAGGAAAATGGAAGTTCATTGACCAAAAAGTATGTATATTAACACAACCTAAGAAACGATTACATTTTTATAAAACAGAGAGAGGGAGGAATATAAAAACTAATATTACATTAACATGATATAATAGTAGTATATAAATCAAAATGGATTTATCTGGAAATTTGGATATGATATGTTAGAGATAATATGATAAATGAAATGAAATTTGAAAGGAAATTGAATGAAATGAGAGAGAAATTTCCTCTTGAATTAATCTTCTTTGAGATCCTCTTTAGGAAAGTGTTTTTGGTCATTTTAGAAAAAAAAGGAATTATATAAATGGGTGAGGGTATAGGTAAGATACGTGGTCAGAATTTCTGAATGTCTTGTAACTTGAGAGGCGTGATGAAAAGACGGTTAATGGGGTGGTTTTTATAATGGATGGGAGATGGGGTTTCACCAAAGAATATTAATTAATTAATTATTTCAACACATGGAAAGAAATAGTGATGATTACATGATTAAATAAAGTAATTTTATCTTTTTTTAGTTTAAACCAATTCATCATAAATAAGAATAACAACTTCCATTAAATATATAATTAATGTATTAATCTTATTTTTTAAATTATAGTGTTTCACTATTCATGAAAAAATTAAAGTATTTCAGAAAAATCCCAAAATTTCACCCTAACCATTTATCATTGTGTAGATTTCAAATATGAACTCCATATTAATTTTATCAATATTATTTTTTAAATTTAAAATTAAAATCATAATTTACATGAAAAATTCAAATTTTTAAATTAAAAATTATTTTTTATGCTTTTAAAATTAACTTAATATCTCATAATATTATCGTAAAATTAAAAGAAATAAAAATTTTAATTTATTGACACATTTTTTTATTTTTAATTTTATTTTAAATTAGTTAATTAAATATAATTAATCATATATGAATTAAAAAAATACCAATAATTTTACTATAGTCATATTGTCACATATAAGATGCATACATTTTATTTATAAATTCATGGTTATGGTTACAATTATTTTGAAATATTTACCATTCATAATGGGTCATATTAATATTCATAAAAGAAGGTTACTATTCAAAAGGGTAGGTTACTTTTCAAAAAAAATTATGTTCTTCGAATCGAACTCGAAATATCTTTCTGATCACAACTGTGTATTTCATCTTTTCACAATTTGAAACACCGATTTGGAACATTTATGTTTAAAGGTCACAAATTATATCATTTAAACATTATGTGGCATTGTGTTTTTTGATGTTATTTTTTATATTATTATGTCATTACTACAACAAGGGAGAATTGCATTGATAAAATCATGGGTCTTTAAATATATTTCCAACATTCCTTTCTATTATTAAATAACCAACAAATGAGGGAATTTTGTTTTATCCAAAATAGATTGTCCAAAGAAGATGAATAATTATTAAACACAATTTATTATTTTATTTCTTATTTTACATACTCAAATATCAATCAATCAAGGTGAAATAATAAAATTAATATATTTCAAATACTAATGTTTTATTTTTTTACTATAATGACCAATATTCATCTTCTCTCTGTCAAATAAGAAATCAATCCATTGTTAATGTTTTTGTCATACTTTCACCTCCTAAACTGTTTTCATTCGGTTCTCATCAACACATCTTACAAAAAGTTTTAGAAAAGTATTTAATGTCTATATATATATATAATATTAAAGAATTATTAATCAATATATCTTAAAAAATATATTATTTTTTCATAAAATTTCATATTTTGGAAAGTGAAAACTTCATTCGATCGTATGTGTGCACTATCACCTTTATAATGTGACATGATTTGTTTATCATCGTCAAATATCATTTATATTATAAATAAATTTATTTAAATATTAAATATGATATTTATGAAATAATTATAATTATATATATATATATAACAAATAAAACATCATTCACTAAGGTTAATTGAATAATGGAATCGTTACTGATGTTTAATTATGACCTACTGTCTACAAGATTATAAAAGAATTTAATTTTCAAATCCATTTTACATATTTCTTCATATAAAAATTAATTCAATGAAATAAAATTATTTTTTTGATTATTTTTTTTGTATATGATAACATAATGAATTCACTAACTAGTGTTAACCAACCAAAGTCATTTTGACATATAAGCTGAATATCATCAAAATGTCCCACATAAACATTTGCTATTTTTTAATTGAAAATATCATGGTAATAAATAAGTAATGGGTTATAATGAATGTAAATAGTTATTATAATTTTATTCATTAGAATTTAAATAATGTATGAGTTGCGTCCAACTTTACGTAAGGATAACATAAATGAATAAACTAATTTTTTATTGAATTTAATATTTATGTTCTAAAAATTTTTCTTCCATATACATAAAATTCTCCAATAAATGAATTTATGAGGACATGAATAAATATTTAAAAAACATTAATGTCACTTTTTAGTTTTATTTAATTGTTTTCAAATAAAATCATTTATCATTTTAGATGTTTTATTATATATTTAAAAATAATATTGAATGATCTTTTTTAACTCCTAAAACATCAACGATTTTTTCCAATAATTTAATCTTTAATTTATATTTTCTTCCTTTTACATGTTTTCATGATTTCCGGAGGTAAAATATATTTCATACCTTTTTTTCTAGATATATTAATAAAGGGTTTAAAATTTAATCAATATTTTAGAAATAATAATGTCCATTGTTATGGGTGAATGAATATTTTTCTTAATAAATTGATCAAAAATTCAAACCTCCTATAGTTATGATTTTCTTATTGTACGTAGTACTTTTTTATAGTTACTATAGAGACCATTGTAGCTCATTATTATGGTTGGGGTCGATATATCAATCAAATTCAATAGATAACAGAAAAATCGTACCATTTATAGGTTTCTCTAAAGAGATTATTGGAATTTATGGGGCATGGTTCTCTATATTTAAGACTGACTGTAGGAGTTACATAAAAATGATTTCCCTTATTACATAAATTATTTACATATTTTTCTATAGGATTATAAATATATATATTCATCTCAAAATAACCTCTCGATATATTTTCTTTTAATCTAATGAAAATATCCTTTTCACATGAAAATGATTCTTTTTATGAAATCTTTTTCATTGATTTCTTATATTTTATGAAACCCACATGATTGTGATTTTAATAATTTTTCTTCAATAATTTGTTTTAAGAAATAATATGGCTAGTAAAATTTAATTCATGTGGAGGTAAATGATTATTTTCCATAATATTTACACTGTTGAACGAAAACACTATTCCCGAATCTCAAGATTTTAAAATGGACTTACAAGTTTATTTTCAATTTTTATAAGTCATTTTTAGAGCATTTATCATATAATAAAATATTTTCAATTTATTTTATTCATGTATTAGAGGTTTTTATAAAATTAATGTAGTTAAATATATATATATATATGGGTGTTACCATTAATAAATAATATCTGTGTTTATAAATAACATGTTTGGTGGAATAATTGGTAACTATTTGTATGTGTCCACAATGAATAAGTTTTTCCAAATTGTCAAAAAGTGTAAACCTTAATGTTCTTTGGTTAGGTATGTTATCAATATTTTACTTTTGATGGGTACATAATTGGATTGTTGAAACCATTGAACATTTTTCTATATAATATTAAGAATCTTAATGATTATTTTTTATTCTCTAGTTATCAAGAGAACGAGTTCAAACTTTTTATAAATTCTAATGGATTCATTGATCATTGACAAGGGGTTTTACCCATTTTTGGATTCCTTATGTGTATCAATTTTGTTTTCATATTAAGAAAATATGATGATTTTATATATGATAGAATTGAAGGGTCACACAATTTTTTTGTTTCCAAAGAAAAATATTTAGTTATTGTGTTAATTAGATCAGAAAAATTTAATTATCATGTATTCGCCTAGAAATGATTCATTTACCATGTATTTATATTTTCATTGTTAGAGGAAAATTATTTAATGGGTATTAATTATTAAATAAATTTTTTATTTACTATATAAATTATGAATTTTCATGATTATTTATTATTCAAACAGATAGTAATATGGTTTGATTCTTTTCAGCATCACAATGCTTGAGGTACATATAATATAATTCTATTACATAATAATATAATTAAGGACCAATACTATGTTTTTTTCGTATAAATTTTTTTTCAAATTTATTTTAATTTTAACATGTTTTAGGAAGTTAAAATCGATAGGATTAGAAGAATTTGGATTTGGTAATGTCAAATTTATTATTTTTAACCTATGTGAAGTACTGCATTAATTCACAATTTCCCTGGTCAATATTTCATTCAATTATTTTACATTAAAATAAATATTATATGGAATTAAATAACTCAAATTTACAATATTTGTGATCCCTAAATCATAACCATCAAATATTTAATCCTAATTAATTGAAATTCATGTCTATAAAATGATTAAAGAAAATAAATTCACGTGTATGGAATTAAGGGTGATCTAAGAGATATTTCATTGATTTGGTAAATAGAAAGTAAGAAAAGTACAGAGGTAAAAAAAGTTTTTAATATATGAAATTTGGTAATTAGTAGTATTAAAAAAAATTAATGATGTCAATTGATATTATTTTATAGTGGAAGGAAATCTATGGTGTCATTTTTGTATTTATTTTTTGATTTGTAATTGTCTTTCAAAATTTAAAAATTTTTGTGTTTAAATATTTATAAAATGGGAATTGTATGTAGTTTTACAAAATTTATAATTATTTGGAAAGGCCATGTATCTTTTCTAGTGGACATGTTCATTAACTATTGGGTGTGATCTAGTAAAAAAATTTAATTATGTTCAATTTTACACACATGATTAAATATCGAAAATGATGGCTTTGTTGGAAAGGTGTAATTCCAATTCCAAGAGGATTAATTCATTCAATGAATGTGTGATTCAATACCTAGAAAATGCATTCACCAAGGGATTGAAAATTAATTAAAATCATCATTAATCACTCTAATGCTACAAAAAAATAGATTCCTCTAAAACCCGTCAACCTAAATAAAATAAATTTTTTATATGAAATGGAACAATCCAATTACAAATGTATTGTCTTAATGGTTATTTAAAGTTGTTATCTATAAATTATATTACTATATATCATGGATACACTATTATATTCAAAATTGTATTCGTGATTAACCCATTGTATTATTGATTTCATTGATTTAGAATATACTCTTCTATAGAGTGATAACGTAATGCTCTTTGGTGGTCTACATATAATACCATCCATGTTTTTATCAACCAATATACATAAACTCTAATGGATTTAGTTCCTAAACATTAATATAGTGATGAATAAAAAGTTATTATAATGGATCGATTTCATTAATAAAATTTCAAGAGGTGAAAAAATTATGGTGTCTCTATATGAGACTCCAAAAGGTGAGTACATACTCTCAACTCTAAAATTTCCAGCATATAAATATGGGAGATTATGTATCTTAAATGAATAAGAAAAATCATTAGAATTGATGACCACTTCTGTAGAGGATATATACTATAATAATTCCCAAGTAATTTATTCTACACATTTAAATACATTCCAATCGAAAAAAAGAGATGTAGGATTCCTATGATAAATAATACATAATGAAGGTTTAATAAACAAAAAAATTATAGTATAAAATTTCATTTCATTAAAAATGGAAGATATTGGATTTACCAAAGTGATATTTTTATATAATCAAGTTTTTTAAATCACATTAAAAAAACTAGATTATCATAGATGATTAAATAATTGTTATTACCCACATTGATATGTTCTCTGCCCCCTAGAATGTTATTAATATTTAATTAATGAAAAATTATTAATATTGTTCCACCAACATGTATGTAAAAAACCCAAAAATTTATTAGTAATATAAAAAAAGGAGGAAAATTAGAGAATAGATGATAAATATGAGGTTTGATGATGTTTTTTGGGACTGGATCCATCAGTCAACTCAATGGGAAACACCTCCAATCCATCCATAAAAAAGGATAAATTCATGAAGAATAAAGAGTTATTCTTCTAATATGTTATATATAAATACTTCAAGCATGTATTTATTATATTCAAGAAGATACATTGAAATTTTGAGGCAAATAAGACCCATTTTTTCCATGAATAATACTGATAATTTTCTCAATGATAACCCCTAGTTTTGGATCTATTTTTGCGTTATACGACGTGTGAGAAAGAAATATATCATCAAGATTATGGAAAAAATAAATAAGGGACTTTTCGTTACATGAGGAACTCCATAATTATAAATTTATAGTGGAATATTACTGTTTATTGGGAGACTACCTAAAAAATATTCTAAAATTAAATAATTAATTTAATCTGCCCAAATTTTATAGAAACATAGTCTCAAGGAGCATCTAAAACTCACCTAGGTCTGAGATAATATTTGAGGAAGATAACCTTGTTCCATCTGAGAAAGGATTTTTGTATTGTAAAATAGTCACTTGTATGATAGTTTATTAAAAATAAATAAAAATCATTTTTCTTATTAGTTAATTGAATCTTTTAATAAACGAAATCATCATTTGGGTCAAATTATGTTTAATAAAAATGTATGGTATTTAAAAATTAATTTATTCCTTAACATTGATTAAAATGATCATAAATTCCATAATTTTTTATGCAATAAATTTCTTATAAATACATTAAAAAATATAAATAGTTAAATTAACATTTTTGAATTAATACCTACTATTGTGTAGTATTATATTTTACACAAAAAATTGTTTACAAAAGTATATTTTTAAAATTATTTATTATTATTATAGATTTTCTCATGTATATATTTTTTGATAAAATATGATGTTATATATATTGTTAGTATCTATAATAATATGTATGAAAATAATTGTTTGATTGTAATTAAATTCATCATATAAGATAGGGTGTATAAACACTATATCCCCTAATTAAATGATTTTTTGGATTGTAAATGACATTATGCCTCTATATATAGTAAAATGAAATTATATAGCTATGAGAATTAATATACCATTAATTGAAATATTTAATTCCATGAGGACTACCATAGGTCTCTCAAAATGATTATTTGATGATACATTATTATATAATTGTACCATCATAACTAGTTTTCTCATTAATGGGAAAATCTATTATTCCATATAAATTATTGGATAATAGGGATCCAAACCTATCTAATTTAATCGTTTGGGGTTTTCTAGAAATTTTTGTGGAGCCTAAACATAAATTAAAAATATTGGTAATAGTGGTTTTAATTTCATTTATCCTGGTTTTGGGGATAATAAAAAATATTATATCTTATTTGATTGTGAATGTAAATATATTGTATCGTTTATTATATTAATATAGTAAATAGGTTATATTTTTTTGAATCAGGGATTACCTTTTTTCCTATGAAAGTACAAATAGACATATAATTCAAAAATATATTAATATCACTAAAAGATATGGGCGTAACAAATTTATATAACCATTATAATACTAGATATTATGACCATATATCTATTTGTATATTATCAGAGGAAATAAATATTGTAATTTAAAAAATAAATTTTCATCAATATAGATTCAGATATAATATTATTCAAAGAATCTAGCACATTTACTGATGCATCTATTTTTTGGGATGCTATATGTGGCGAAATTATGTATATAATTTTTATTAATAACATGATATTTGTTTATCATTATCAATATTATAACACCCCCAAACATTTAATGGTATTTTTCTTTTATATAATTTCAATTAATTAGATAGCCTATATTTTCCAAAGAACTGAGTCTCTTCTTAAAATACTTGGTTATTTAGGAAGTAGTCATAACCTATCCATTAATCATAAATTTTCCACTTCAGTTTTTAGAATTTTGAATAAAAAACATACAAAATTTTGATCAGGATGATATTAGGATTCTGATAGAATCAAGTTAATTTTTAGTGAATAGTAACATACACTTATGAATAGTAACATTCAATTATGAATAGTTTCATAACCTTATAAATAGTAATTGGAACCTTATAAATGGTAACCATACTAAAGAAATTATAAATAAAAATATGGAACATTAAAAATGAAGATGAATATTTAATGTGTTAGTATTTTTTTATTAAATGATGATATAAATTAATAATTAAAATTCTCCTATTTAGAAAATTATTTGTCAAAAAATTAGAATTTTTTTGGAACGTACACAGCAGAAAAAATTTATGGTGAATTTTTGTGATATTTCTGAAATACATGAACTTTTGGTGAATAAAAAATTCAATAAATTAGGATAAAATCTAAATAAAGGATTTATTTAGTCATGGATGAGGTCATGCTGATGTAAGAACACTTGATTCTAACTAACATTTACATATTACTATTTTTGGTCATATAATCATCACAATTTTCTTGTCTTTGGGATAAATAATAAACTAATCATTAAAATATAATGAAAACCCTCCTCCACTCCACTATATAATTATCCCCTCACCCCATTTTCCTCCCACACCACAAATCATTGATCATTACCTAAATTCATCCAAATGAACATACAATTCCCCCCAAGTCCAAGACCTACTAGAATAACCAAAATTCTAAAAATTAAGGCCTTATGGAGATTACCAAGGATGAGTACTCCAGAGGTGAACCTCTCATCCTTTTTCTTTCATCATCATTTACAAATTCCAATTTTTTTCTTTCTATTCACCTCGCCTCATCCAAATTCTTTGAAAATTAATGTGCCTTACGTGAACTCAAATTTTATTATGCTGATGGTATATTTCGTCATCATTTATATTTTCCCCGACTTTTATATCACATTAAATGAAAAAAAGTTTTCAATTTCTATTAATATCATCAATAATAGTCAGGAAATTTTTTTTATTGTTGAACCATATCATAATATATGTATTTTATCTTATACAATTTTCTATAATCCTTACCCACTCATTATATAAAATAATTATACATAACAATTTCATTATGCACAAAACTGCCATGTTAATCCAATCTTTTAACATTAAACATTAACTAATGAGTCATCCTCTTGGTGTATAACCCCAAATCATTCTAATATAATTTAAATATCTGTAGTTTCACTAATAGTATATATTAACAATAATATATATTTAACCTCATTTCAAAAGAAAGTTATATTCATGATACAAGTAAATTGATCATGAAAAACAAGGAAGAAAATGCTTCCAAACCATTAAAATTGAACCTCTAAAACCAATAAAAAGTCCTTTAATGAACCAAATAAGGTTATAATAAATCAATGAAATGAATATGAGTGTTTATAATTATTAATTATTAATGTTATATTTGATTATTGAGAAAAATAAGATAAATTGAGAACACATTTGGGAACAAGGTAAGGGGTTTCTCATCTCACATTTAATTCCATGAGATTTAAATTATTGGCCACTTATTTCATGTATGAAGTGTATGTGTACTGTAATTTGGTATATAATATCATTATTCTCATATATTCATGGTATTTTTTGAATAATTTGGTAATTATTAATTTGGGTTATACGATTCTATAGATTGCAATGTGTTAAGGTACTTGTCTCAATTTCCATTTCATTGAGACATACTACGTATCATGCACCAAATATTTATTATGTGGTGTATCTATGTACCATTTGAGATAATTATTCATATTAAATTATAATAATTTTAAATATCAATTTTCTTGAATCTTGGATATGATTATTTCCATTAGTCGTATACCATTTGAAATTCAGTATTTATTTAGAATGTTTCTTATACTGAGGAAATATCGATGAATTTATATACAATACTCAATATGGATATTGAAATGAAATATTTTACTTCTATTAAATCATTATATAAATATATATTGGGATTTTAAGGGATGGTCGGGGACCACTATAACCATTAATTCATCGATATATCTAGTGAGACAAATTATTTGGCGAAAAACCCATCGAGTTTGTTTCCAAATATCAGATGGTATTCTAACCACATACATAACCCTTATTGATGGAATAGTGGTTCATGTTCTGGATACATGACATCCAAATAATATTCATTTTCTTTATTTAGTATTATGTTATTTAATTTCATGTGGTTTTCACTATGACAAAATCTATTAGTGCATTTTTATTTTCATCTTATTGAAGGAAGTGTTTTCATGTATTCATCATGACATATTAGTCATGTCTAATTGATTATGATTCAATAATCTTGGATTTATTGTTAAAATATACGTACCCTTACTAATCATTTTAGCACACCATTATTAGGTTTCCTTTCCCTGGTTATGAAAGAGATAAACATGAATAAGATTTCAAGATGTATTTTATTTTATTTATTATGTGTCATGTTGCATTTTATATCCTTCCAAATGTACATTATGTATCATGTCTATAATAAATTTAACCAAAACTAATAAATTAATTGGTACTTCTAGATTTATTTATTATAATTATTGCAATATTATTAAATAATTCACTATCTTCGGGTTTCAGGGTTTAGTGAGTAATAGTTTGTCTGAGAGAAAGATTAGAAGAAACCATTGAAACAAAATTTAGGAAACATATTATAGAGGACATAACCCTAAGTCAAAATTTGTCGATAATAATAGAATAAAACCCAAGAGTTTTGGTAATGTACATATTATTTTTGTCTTCCTAGAAAATACATACATGTTTGGATATTACAAGTGGATGTGGTTCTAGTGTAGATGTACCATGTAGTAATAACTCTAAAAGGAGTTTTGGGTTTGAACTTGGGTATCCTGGTACACAAAAATGGGCCCCATAATACACTTAACATTGAAACCATAGGGGATATAGTTATGATAATTTACATTTTCTTTAAAAACCATTATGAAGGATTTATAATTAAATATATATAGTTTTTTTATTATGATATTAGTTATGAATAAATTATCATATTTTATTAAGTGTTTTCAAGTTAAAAATTATGAACTATTTCCTTATATAGTGGATATCATTATTTAGTGATTAAGCCATATGGAATAAGGGAAATCAATACTTGTGGAAAATATTGGGATATCCCCCATGAGAAAGTCAACAAATTCAATGTTAAATCAGATCATATCCTGACCATAATGGGACAACATACTCATCTTGTAACAAATAACCATGATAAAACTATGTTGGTTCATTTCATGCGACAGAATCCCCCGCCATAATGTTGGACAAATAACCCAGTGGTATGTAATTAGTGGATCAAGTCCCTTGAATATATATTCGTACCATTAAAAAGGAATGAAAAAGAAAATGTAGTGTTGGGGGTATATTTTCTCATGGGTGATGCTGAATAATGGTTGTCCTGGATCTAGAATTCCATGGAGGATGATGAAATATAATATATAAAATATAGGGCATTTAATGCGATATTATTCAGAAAATATATCCCTCATGATCGATGAACTGAAATGAATAAGAAATTTATTATCCTAAAGAAAAGGGAAGAAGATATTGTTATGCATTGTGAGTCTACCATAAATAGATTATCCAGGTTTCTAATATAATACATATGTGATTTAGATGAAAGAGATGATCATTTCTTTTGAAGTACTAACCAATGTAATTCAAGGGTAGTAAATCCTAAAACATTTTCATCAAATAATGATATTGTATTAACTGCCATTAGAATTGAGAAATTATTTTCTAAATCAATTTTTTTCATGGGAAATCCAGATCAGAATAGGCATTATAATAACCCTGAAAAAACATAATAACTAAAGATGAATAATGGAATGAATCAATTTTCATTATGTGAGAACTATGGAACAAATCAACTTGGGAAATTCTTAAAAGGCATGGGAGTTTTCTATGAGTAAAGAGAAAAGGATTATTCCTCTAGTTAATGAAAGGGAGATATACAAGTACATGAAGTCCAATGATAAAATTAGAGAGACATGGGACACTATAAAAATGAGTTTCCTAAGATCCATGGGAAATTTCTTCAGGAAAGGCCATGAGAGGAAGGGAATACTTATGAGATTACAACCACAATCGTTGAAATCCGTAATGATGTGATGGAAGGTACTTTAATTGTTTCCTCCATTATAGAAAATGCATTATTTGATTATAGATCATCCCATACGTTTATATATTCATCATTTTCCATGAAAATTGGAACCATCCAATTTTATCTAATAAAGGCTGTGTTAGTAAAAACATTTAGGGGATGAATCATTGAAATAAATATGTGTCAATCAGTCCCCCTCATTAATAATAAAGGTTCATTCTTTGATAACTATATAATAATACCCCTGATCGACATAGATATTATTCTTACTATTAATAGGATGTCAAATTATGTTATGAGTATCTATTGAAAGAAGAATAAAGATACAATTTTCGTGAATGGTGTGGAATCCCTTATCTTTAGAGCAGAATCTTCACCATCTTCTTTTTATCATGGTCCACCCCCAGTATCTATACTGAATGAAATTCCTGAAGAGGAAGAGAATACAATATTTAAAGGTGATTTAATAAATATTTCAACTTATGACGTACTTATTGATCATGATTATATTGATGAATTACTATAGGATTTACCAAGACATCCTCCAGGGCTAGAAGTTGTGTTCACTATTTATTAAATTCTAGTGAAATACCTATATCAGAGACTCCCTGTAGGAAGTAAACTATGTAACTAGTGAGAATAAATAATCAACTAGAAGAATTTATAGTCATGGGATTTATTCAACCTAGTGTTTCTCTTTGGGTATCCCCTGTTATCTTTGTCATTAATAAATATGGATCCATAATACTATGCATTGAATACATTGAAATCAATTCCATTACAATAAGGAAACATGATCCTCTTCCATGAATTGATTATATATTTGATCAACTTAATGGAGATCAATATTTTTATAATATTTACTAATGATCTTGATATCATAATATTTGTGTGAGGATGGAAGATATTCCAAAGACATCATTTCAAACTAGGTATAGAAGTTATGAGATTATAGAAATTCTTTTTAGACTGACTAATGGACCCTTGGTATTCATGGATCTAAAAAATAGCGTTTTAACATAATATCATGATGAATTTTTTGTGGTATTTATCAACATTATTCTGTTATACTCTAAAATCAATGAAAACCAAGAGAATCACATCCGAGTCATTATGAAAACACATAGAATAAATCAATTATATGGGGTGTTTTGAAAGTGTGAATTTTTTATTCTACCAGTTAATTTTTGTGGACACGTTGTCTCTATGGATAAAATAGTATTAGATCATTTAATGAAAAATAAAATTAATGAATGTTCAGAACAAACAAACATAACTAAGGTACATATTTTTATTGTCTTAGAAGGATACAATGGGTGTTTTGTTCAGAATTTATCCAGACAGGATAACCCACTAACCTAGATCACACAAAAACTGGTTATGTATTTATAAATGATTGAATGTACGTATTTCATTGAATAATTGAAATGATGATTGGTCAATGCACCAATTTTTACTCTTACCTCTAAAAATTAGGGATTTGTGATATATTTTGAAGCATCCAAGAATGGACTAGGATGTTTCCATAAAAAATAATAATGGTATTTCTTATGCATCAAGAAAGTTGAAGAATCATGATAAAAACTATCCAACCCATGATATTTTGTTAGAAGGTGTAATATGGAGACACCATCTATATGGTGAATGATGTGAGATATATAAGGATCAATGAGTTAGAAATACCTTTTTAAATAGATTAAACTAAACATGAGTAATTGGAGATAGATTGAGTTACTCAAAAATTATTATTATTAAAAACACTACTATCAAGTAAGGGAAAATATGGTGGCATATCCATTAATGATATTATGTATTAATGGTTGGAAGAATTTGTGTATGAGGATGGTGTTGTGAAATTCAGGAAGATGTTATGTGTTTCATCAATAAATATTTTAAAAATGAAACTATTAGATGATTATAATAGCTCATATGTTACTCTACCCCTTGGTATTACCTCGATTTATAGATTTATAAAGGATCATTTTTTGTTGGATAATCTAATGTTATAATCTTATGACTATGTGATAAGGTGTCTAGTTTTTCAATAAGTGAATACTGAACGAGAACATCCAAGAGGGGTCATGAAATATTTACATCTTCGTATCTATAAGTGGGATGGAATTATGACAGACTTGGTCACAAGACTACAGAGGTCACCTAGAAGTAATGATGCAATATGATCAATTGTTGATCGTCTCACACTATCAGTACATTTACTTGTTATAAGAGATGATTTACCACATGATCTCCTGGAAAAAAATTATATTAATGATGTTTTGATAATGAATTGTTCACCTCTATCAATTATTTCTGACTGAGATCCCGGATTTACATCAAAATTTTGGAAAAACCACTATAAGGATTTTTATACTGAGCTTCATATGAGTACTTATTATCACACCCAAACTGATGGAAGGTCTTGAAAGACAATTCAAAATCTGGGATACAAGTTGAGAACATTCACTCCTGACTTTAAAGTGTCTCCATATGAGTAATTATATGCTAATAGGCGCCAAACTCCAACTTGTTAGGATGAAGATGGTGAGGGGAAACCTATCGGCCCTGAAATTATCGAAGAGACATTATAATAAGTGAATTAAGTTCATGACCATATTAAATTAGCCCAAAGTAGAAAAAATATTTAAGATAACAAGTGAGTAATGGATTTGGAATTTCATGAAGGAGATCTTATCATTCTATTCTATCTATGGGGAAGGGAGCTTCAAGGTTCGGTATAAATGGGAAACTTAGCCCCTGGTACAACAGACCATTTGAAATTATGGAATGAATCAAAGTTTTTGATTACTATTTAGTAATGAAAACATGTATCTCCAAAGCTCATAATATGTTCCATGTGGCGTTGTTGAAAAAATACATTCTAGAACCAATTCATGTAATCACCTATGAAGAAATTGAGCTGGAAAATAATTTTTCATTATGTCAGGAGCGTATTAAGATTCATAGCACAACGGAGAAGGTATTGAGAAATCATTCAACATGGATGTTAATGTTTCTTTATAGAAACCATAAAATCTATGAATCAGTGGGGGGAACCAGAGGATGTTATGAAGAAGGACCGCCCACATATTTTTAATAGGATTTATAATTGAAAAATTATTAGGAAAAAATTTCTGATGGTTGGAAAAATATAACACCCAAAAAATTTTAAGGAATGTTTCTCTTAAATACATTAAATTCTTTAGGTATCATATACATTAAAAAGTACAGAGTCTCTTTTAAAAAACACATGGTCATTTTTGATGTATTCGTAAATTATCCATTTAACTTATATTTTCCAATTCCTTATTTTGAATTTTGAAAAATGGAAAAAAATCGTCGCTATCAGGGTAATATTTAGAGTCTGATAGAATCAAGTTAATTTTTGGTGGATATTAACATACCCAGAATAATAGAAACATACCCTTAAGAATGGTTACCTACCCTTAGGAATATAAATAGGTCCCTTATGAATATTAACCTTACCCATGAAATTATAAATAATAGTAAGGCACCTCAAAATTGAAGATAAATATTTAATGTGATTGTAATTTTTTGTCAAATAATGACTATAATTAAAAATTAATATGATCATATTGAAAAAATTGGTTTTGAAAAATTTAGATTAATTATAGTTTCTACACATCAAAAAAAATTGTGTGAATCGTTGATATTTTTCTGAACTACTAAAATATTTGGTAAATTGTAAATTACGATAAAATATGATAAATTATAAATATATAATTTATTGATTTAGGAATTATGTATTTATGATTAAATTACACATGGTTCTACCTCACATGATCATATTACTATTTTTAGTTGCGGTACAAACACTATTTCTAATCTTAGGGATAAATAATAAACTAATTTTTAAAATATTAAGAAAACCATCCTCTCATCAACTATATAATCCACCCTCACCCCCTCTTCCTCCCATGCCACTCATGATTTGATCCTTACCTATGTTCTTCCCAAAAACTAACAAGCCCACCACATCTAAGATAGAAAGGTATCACCAAAATGAAAAAACAAATTCCTTAAAATGGTTCCCAAATAGAAGTACTCAAGAGGTGTACATCTATTCCTTTTTCAT
Organism: Viscum album; assembly: GCA_963277665.1. Lineage (NCBI taxonomy): Eukaryota > Viridiplantae > Streptophyta > Magnoliopsida > Santalales > Viscaceae > Viscum > Viscum album. The sequence goes on along the minus strand of OY728126.1, from coordinate 1,852,770,593 downwards.
TCAACTTCTTTTACAAGATTATTTATTTTGTTTCTATCACCTCACCTCCCATTATTTAAATGAAATTATAATTATATTAACAAACATGAAATATAATTTTACAATTTCAATGGGTTATTTCATAATCATCTCACTTTCCCCCTCCTCTTATATTAAAAATTAAAATATCATCTGAGATGTGTTAATTTAAAAATTCAAGGACAATGGGTTTTCAATTTGGACTTTTATCCTCAATACTAGACATGAAAAGTTTTTAATAGTTTAATAAAATCATACTATATGTATTTTATATTATAAATTTTTGTTAATCCATACACACTAATAATTTAAAACAATAATACATAACAAGTTTGTTATGCTCAAAACCACCATGTTAATCCAAGAGTTTATCATTAACGTTTAACAAATGAGTCATCCTCATGGTGTATATCCCAAAATAATTATAATATAATTTATATATTTTTATTTTATCTAATAATATATATTAAAAATTATGGATTTTTAACCTCATTTCCATAAAACTTCTATTCATGAGTACAAGTAAACAAATCATGAAAACCAAAAATAATATGCATCCAAAATGATAAAATTGATGCTTTTAAACACCTCAAAGAGTCCATTATTGAACCTAATAATTCAATAATAAATAAATTACATGTTTATTTTGTTCTTTAGATAATAATTAATGAAGCTAAATTTTCTTATTCGGGTTATTAAGATCAATCAAGAACACATCCAGGCCTATGTAAAGGGGTTCCTCATAACACTTTTTATTCGGTGAGATTTCTATTTCTCTCAAATTATTTTTTGTATGTTTTTATGTGTAATTATATTTGATATATAATATCATTATTCTCTTATATTCATGGTATTAGGTGAGTTATTTGGTGATTATTAATTTATAGTCATACGATTCAATTGATTACAATGGCGTAAGTGACTTTTCTAAATTTACATTTCAATGAGACTTACATGGTATTGTGAACAGAATCATTCTTATGTGGTGTATCTAAATACCCTATGATATAATTATTCCTTTGGAATTATAAGTCTTTTAAACATAAATTTTCTTGTATATTGTATATGATTATTTCTATAAGTCATATATCATTTTACATGTGGTGTTTATATGGAATGATACATTAACTGTGAAAATACCGATGAATCTGTATCCTCTAGTCAATATAAATATTGAAAAATCATTTTTTTCAAATATTTTTATAAAGTACTCATTGGACTGGAAGTCACAGGAATGGCCCTTTATATCTCGTTGATGCATCAACGGGTTTCATTAGACAAATTAGTTGGCAGTCATCCCTTTGAGTTTGTTTCCAAAAATAGATATATTTCTACCTATAAACATTATCCATATCAATAGTATAATGATTCATGTTACATATACATGATTCCCAAATAATAATCATTCTCTTTATTCAGTATTCAATTATTTATTTCCATGAGTTTTTCTCTATGACAAAACATATGGATGCATTTTGATTATTAGCTTATTGATGGAAAGAATTTTCCATTACTCCTCATGAAAAATTAGTGTTGTTAAATTTATTATTATTAAATTATTTTTTATTCAGGATTCCATTACATTCAACCTTCAATAATAATTTTAGCTCACCCTTATTATCATTTTTCCCCAAGATAGGAAAAAAGTAAACCTTGAATAATCATTCAAGGTGGGAGATTATTTCAGTTTATTATGTATCATGTTGTATTTTCTATCTTTCCAAATGTACTTTGGGTATCATGTAATTAATATTATCTTCTAAAACAACTAAAAAAATTGTTCCTTCATTATGTATATCATATAATAATCCGAATATAATGAAATATCACCCAAGATCTGATATGCACGGTTCAGGGCATTACATCAATTCACACTAGATTTTTTATAAATTAGTATTTGGAATTCAATTAATGGTTACTGGTATATTCTAAAATTGTTTTTCCCGATTGTAAGTACAAAATTTCACTCAGATGAAAGGAATAATTTTTTTTGTTATATATTCCCAACACCTAGGATTCATTTTATTATAATGTATATCACATTAGTATCAAAATATAATTTTTTACATTCAAAAAAATGATGTTAAAAATAAATTCTAAAATATATAATTAGTTATAGAAATATATATATAATTATTAAAAGTATTAATAATACATGGAAAATAAAATATGGTTAGTAAATAAGTATAGTTCCTATTAAGTTTAAAATAACTGAAAAAACAATTACATGATAGATTTGGTGAATTAATTTTAAAAAAACTAATTTATTAATTAGCCATGTTGATAACAGTTTTTCTGGTGTATTCCTTAAAAATAAATGTGTAGTTAGATGTTCATATATTTATGACATGTTTATATTTGGATCTATTATGATTGATGTAAATCATGATATGTATATTTAATATTGAATCATCGATGACAATGAGTTACGTAATGTTGGTTCAATTTTTTAATAATTTTTTAATAATTTTTTTTTCAATTTCATTTTATTAAAAAGTTTACTATGAGGATTATGAAATATGATTGTCCACTGGTATCTAACACCATTTATTCTCAAATTAAGATAATCAAAATTATGGTAGTGAAAATTCTCTATATGATAATGAAATTCTATTTTGGTGCCACTTATATTCCATAAAATGACCAAGAAATGACATTGAATTAGTTTTATTACTAGAATTCTTATATATAATTTGTCTGTTTTATGAACAATGTGATATAGTTAAAATATTACATGGTTATCTTAGATATAATATATATTAGAGTTTATTATAAAGAGTAAGGTGATGATAATTAGCTTATTTTTCTAAATTGAACTAGATTTATAATTTAAAGAATCACACTTCTATGAGTGTTTATTTTTTTACATGAAGAGGTAGTGAAATATCATATGGATCAAATAATGAATAATGTATAAAAGAATCCACTATGGATTCGGGGATATTTTTTAAAAAATTGTTTGAAAATAGAATCATTTTAGGTCAATTTTATTAGATATATCATTATGTAATATTTTGAGGAGTTTGGTTTCTATACACTGTAACGGTCCAAAATGATTTTCAAGGGAATTTCATTATTCTTATAATTAATAATCAAGGAAAATTAGGGTAAAATTTTTCTCTTTTTGGGTGTTCATATATGATGGTATCATCCAAGGGGATATTGTTAGATAAATAAAAAATTTGGTGAATCCACTAACAAATGGACATTCAAGGGATTTTTTACACAATACCTCTTCAGGGATTCCTTTAATATCGTTATCATAATTTCATCATTCAGGGGATGTTAACTTAATATGTTATAATTTCATAAATATGGGTTTAGTTTACAAAATTCATTCATATTTTAGAAGGAAACACCACAATTAGATTACATTTGAAAAAATGCATTTGGTTTCCCATGAAAAAATGAGGGTGAGTTTATATCACATAATTAACCAATGATATCAATAAAGTTTTAAAATAAGGGAACATATTTTTATTATCTTATATGAATTCTGTTTTGGGGACACTATAAATGGGTTTTAAATTTTGATTTCATACATTCCTAAATGGATAAATGAAATTTAGAAGAATCAGTTTTTAGTAGTAGATTAATAATTTGTTGGTTTTAGTGAACTCATTTATGATTAATATGGATGATAACTTGAGTTAAATGTTCAAGACAATGTCGACATATTTAAATATTCTACAATGTTTTGTGTATACTAAATGATGAATCAATTAAATAGAATCATCTACGAATGAAATTTCATTTCATTATTGTAAGAAAAATGAATTTTAAAATATATTTTCAAATATTAATAAATGTTTTTGGACTATTGTATTATAATTTGTTTTTTAATATGAAAAAAAATATTTTTTACAGGATATTCGTTTGTTGGAATTTCACATTGAAACTGTGATATAATTGGAATTTATTATCCCTCTATCTTGGTTCATTAACAAGATAGTACAACCTGATCGACATACTTAACTAAATCTTGATTTGAAATACTATGATAAATCATTAAAATGGATGAGTTTCTAGGATTGTTATCAATCCAATTATTGTATTTTTTTATTACATATCAAATAGGGGTTTTCCTTTACTTTTACAACGATTCCATGCTAGATATTAAAATTAATTCCACCCATTACCTTGAATACCAATCCTTCTAAAAAATTTCATATTCCTCTATAAGGATTCCACAAGTAGCAGATAGTTGTTTTTGGTGGGAAACAAAATATAATAATTTTACTACAATTTTATTTGAATATATAAATATTGGGATAATATGTATTTAGAACATGTTTAGATTAGTGGGAAACCATTATATTTGAAAGGGGATTCTCTAGAAACCCATTAAATAATAGATTTTTTGTGATAATATACTCATAACGTCGGAATCTATGTGAATTTCCTAAACATGATACATAAACTACTACTCTCATACATACGGAAGAATGTACCCAATATGTAGAATAATCAGATATCTATAAAAACATTGATTAAAAAATAAGTTTGATTTTATAGATTTTCATGGGTTGGGATGTTGGTGATATGAAAAATGGGATCAAAGGAGAAGATTTGACTGAGAATGATCAGTGGAGATTTTTGAAGAATGTGGGGTTGATGTTTTTATGATTCATGATATATGGAGTAGAGAATCAATGGTACACTAGGGAATTTATTATAGAGACTATGGGGACTAGTTATTAAGGAAATGGTCATGTAGAAAAAACTAATGACCTAAAGAGGGTATGAAACCATCAAATATGGTATATTAGTTATTGAATTTTTGCTGCATGTGGTGAGAGGGGATGGTCATTATTATTGTATAAATACAAAACTATTTAAAGGAAATTTCATGATTGATAATATAAATGATATATATTTTTTAACGTATAATTTTATAAATAAAATTATATATAAGATAAAACTAATAAAATATTATCATATTAAAATGAATATTAAATTTACAGTACAAATTTAATCAATAAAATATAAAACATTAAAATGAAAAAATTATAAAATAAGATAAATTATATATTAAATTATATATATTTTTGTTCCCTTAGTAGTAATTTAATGAAAATAAATATTTTAGAAATGAATTATAATTTTTTTAATTAAATATCATTTTTGGAAATATAATTATATATATAACCATAATAGAAAAAATATGTTATTGGATAATTAATTAAATATGATGTATTATTAGATGGCAGTAAACCAATATGACTTTTAAAAATATACCCATTAAAAAGGTATTATAAATTTCATAACAATAATATGAAAATTGTAATAGTAATATGATAGATTTGAATATTAACCTAGATGTGTGTGTATTTAATTAAATAATAAATTTATTTAAAATAATAATATGGTTATAATGCCCTAAATTAAGAAAACAATTATGTAATGGTTGAGAGTCTATAAGACCCACATCACCATGCCTAAAATAACCATGATATATTATTAATTTAAATATAATATTTATATACTGTCCATTAAATAAGGGTTGATAAATAGTATTAATACATTTGGTAATATATATAATCATTTTAAAAAATTTAAATTTATTAATTAATTTTTATTAATCAATCTATAAATGTTTAGTAATGTTATATTTGTAATAAAAAATGATTCTAATTAATTTTTGTAAGAAAATACTATAATAAATTTCAAGATATATTAAATTATTATATTGTAAAATTATGTTAGTTTTTTAATCCTTATTTTAATATAATAGAGGTTTAATGTTATGGCTTCTTAGAAAAAGGATGATTTTTATGTGAATAGTGAAAATATCCAAAAAAATTCAAATACAATAGTTCTTTTATAAAAAATATTTAATTTAAAATTATAATTTAAACTATCATTTATTTTAATGTAACATAATTTTACATTATTTATATTAAATTCCCTTAATTTGATTTAAATCATCATCATATTGTATTTTATTATATGTTTATTTTTTGTTTGATAACAGTGCTTTTTAAAACATTTTTAAAGTCCACAATATCTCCCATTAATAACTAATAAAAAAATATTAATACGGGATAATTTTTATTTAATATATGAATAAAATAAATATATTGATTCATATAAATATTTTCATGATTCATAATGTTTATATAAAAGAATCATCTTATTAAAAATTATATTTCTTGAAAACCCAAATTCTTGTCACATCTGTTAATCAAATGGAAATACTAATTATTCCACATATGTGAAATAAATTTGATGAAATTTATTCAATTTTTAGAATTAAATAAATTAATATTATCAAATATGATCAACTTTCTTTGTTGATAATGATTTTTGAAAATAGTAAAAATATTTTACAGTAATTAAGGTAAATTTGTTCTAAATGGGGGTTAATCTAAAATAATAAAGTTATACATTCAAAAGAGTCATTTCAAAATATTACTTTCTAGAAATATAAATTCTTTTTTACTATACCATTTTCTAATAAAAATAATTTATTTGTTATAATTCTTGACAATTACATTATATTTTTTCTATTTTGGGAAATATTCCAGTAGTTTCCATAGGGATTCTTTTCCCCACAAATAATTTCCCACACCCCATCCTATATTATACACACCATAAATACTATTTAGATCATTGATGACCTTCTTAATACATTTTATACATACACCCACATTAACTATATCCCCTAAATTGATCAAAAATCCATCCCACAAATGATTTTTTTATAAACCTTAGGATGTAGTCTGAAGAAGAAGTATCATTATTAACCAATAATATTAATATTTTTTCATCCACTTGTATACAATATTCAATAATAATGATTATTTAATTTCACCAATAAATCCCGTATACTAATATTTTGTTATGGTAATGGAATATCATTAATTTATCTCCTCTTATATTGATTTTGAAATGAAACTTTCATTAGTGTGTACAACGGACTACAGCATCATGTACCATTGTTTTTAATTTTCCATCAACACCACTCCCAGATTCATATACTTATGGGTATTAATTATATATATTTTATAAATGTATCATTGTTAAAATTATTTAATATTATATCAAGTACAACTTCTTACATTCCATTCATTGGGTGATAAGATAACATCCATCATTTTTACTATGGAAAATTGTATCATAAAGCTGTAAGATTCATTTTTCAATAACACATTAAATGGATGTTATTGAGTATAATGATAATAGTTATATAATAAATATGTGGAATAATTATTATATTGATGAGAAATATATATTTATTAAAATATAATATATATTTTTTACTTTTTTATCTTTCTACTCACTAAAAAACGTCATTCATGAATATGTGTGGACAACCGTTTCTATGAAGAAACATTATTTTTATCCACAAAATCCCATGGATTATATATTTACAAGTATATTTAATGAAATAATGTTATATAAATGATATTATTTAAATTATTTAATTGTAAAACAATAATTACAATCTTTTAATATTGATCACTTGAAAATGGAAATGTTACTCTTGCATATGTGAGACTTATTGCCTCCATCATAATCATAAAATAATCCATCTTTCATGTGTATCCTTAATAATTTTATTTAAATTTATAATTGACTAATAAATTTTAAAAATATTTTTTTACTATTATTCTATAGATTATTAAATTTTAACCTACATTACCAAGAACATCAAATCAATGAGTTTTTGGAACATTGAATTGAAAGTCCTAAAAATATCCTACATGAACTTACGAGATTAATAATTAAAGTGTAATGAAAAAGAAATAAAATAAATTATTTATATATAAGTAATAAAACCTATATGATTTTACTATAAAAAAAATAATTTCTATAATCTGATTATACATTAGTTCAATTACATATGTATAACTTCTAGAGTGGAGGTAAGGGAATTCATCTAAATATTTCATCAATGATGCATATATTAATGCTATACACATAATTATTTTTATTTAGTGTATATATACCACCAATTTAGTATGCCATTTCTTGAATAATATAATATTCATGGTATTATATGGTTCAATTTTAATTAATTAAAACAATGTGATTCCACATGAATTTTATCTAGTGGTGAAGCATTTGGTCACTCTATTTCTTTTTATTGGGTTATAACTCGTATTAAATGAATCCATTATTAGCTGATTATATTTTAATTGACCACAATTTTTTATTATATATTTTCTCTTATTCTATGTGGACTTACTTTTTTTATACAATATATATCCATTGATCGACTCTAAATTTATTGATTATATAATTGTATGAGTTATTCATCTAAAGTTCCCTGTATTTTATCTATATAATTATTATATGAAAAAACCCTTTTTATGAGGCATATATAATTTCATTTTACTATTTAAATCATTTATCATGATATTTTATTTATATTTTACATATTATTTTAATTTATTATTTTCTAGGGGTTTATGATTGAAGAGTTACCAAAGAGGAAAAGGCTTTAAGTTACAATCACCCGTGTTTTAAAAAATTTTATTTTCTGGTTCCTTTATAAGAAATTTTAAAAATATTATTTTCCTGAAGCTTTTATATTTTTTATCAACTAGTTAAGAATATTGTTAACATATATTATTTTCATTTATAATGTTATTGATTAACTAGAAAAAATGATGGTATTTGGTAAGTGAGGTTGATCAAGTATTTTCTTTTTGATTAATTATTTTCCCCATACATATATATGATTCTAATACTATTTTTTAAAAAATAATTGAAATATAATTTTAACATTATTTTTATCTAAAATTTTATTTGACCTTCTTTAAAATGGTATAAAATTGACATCTATTAATGTTTTTTAAATAGTACCCTTTTGACTCTCATTAAAAATGAATGAAAAGAAAGTTTATTTTTAATATTAAAATCATGAAATGGTTTTTTTTTGACATCATCATAATTATTTGTCTTAAATTATAACATAAAATATTCAAATTTTATTTTCACAATATGTAACGCTATGTCCCTCGTTACCCAGAGTCTTTTCATTATTACATAATATTAGCATGATCTCAAAATATCATGTCTCGAAAGACCGTTTAGTTTTATAGACTTGGAATAACTAGATACATTCATAATGTTTACATTGCATCATAAAGTGAAAACTACTACAACAATATCTTGTCTTCATATCCCCTCATACAATCCCTGCAGGTCATTCATAAATTACTTCTTCACATCCTGGGAAAAAGAAAACATTGAAAGGGGTGAGCTCAGATGCTCACTAAGGATAAAAATATAGCATAATCTTTCCTAAATAAGTATAAACATTTAAGGCAATGTATAACTAAAACAGAAGCCTTTTAAACATGAACTTCAACATAGTATGGCAAACATAAAATGAAATAATTCCATTTACTTATTCACATGGATATTCTACTAGTCGAATAATCACATGCAATATCAATAACCACTTTCATAATGATGGAATGCATAATGCCAGACTATCATAACCACATAGTCAAGACCTCGTGACAAGACTACAAATAATATTTTTTCAAGGACTTATGCCAAGACACTAGTTTTTCTCATGAGACCTACCGATGAATCGAGGAGCTATAGCAGGCTCCACCCGTCTCTTTTTAAGTCCAATGCATTCCTTATATGAACAGGTTTAAACATAACATAAACATTTATATTAAAACTAGCATACGAAATGTCAATCCTTTCTCCATAAACCATGAATGGTATAAAAATAACACATCCACAGTCAAACATATCACAAAACCTTCAATACAATATGGAATTTTTCTACCATAATAAATAAACATCAAATAATCTTACAATCCATCAATGGTTGTTGACATAGATGAAATCAAAACTATTTGAGAGAAATATCTATTTTTTGAAACAATTTAAAAGTAACACAATTATAAAATAAAACATTTACATTGAAAATATTCTTACAAGCTTTTACAGGAATCTGTGATGATTTTATAATGGTGGAAAATATCCACACCCACCGTATAAGTTAAAAAATACATTCTTACCATAATTCTGTCGAAAGGGTTAAAAAGGACCTTGTTTGGAAGACGATAAAATAATTCCTTTATATAATTCATATAAAAATTCAACAATGGTATAAATGAATTTAACCCATAGTCTGTAAAACAGTAATAATTATTTGAAATACATTTTTAAGAAACATGGATGTGGATGATAAAGAGGTCCCAGTAGATAATATTGTATAATCAACCTTGGATAATGAAGAGATTGAGAAATAAACCATTAACATGTAATTTTCCTTAGTTTAGGGTAGTTTAATAACTTTTATAATGGTAAAATATTTTTTATTAAATTATATAATAATCGTATACATTAATATGATATCATATATGATCTTTCAACATTGCTTTGTTAATAATATCTTAGTATTATCATCGTTTCAAGTGTTAACTTACTCATTTTCTTTTATATGTTTTGTTACATAAGACATATTTTTAATGGATAGGATGTATCTTATTCATATCTAGAATGATATCAAGTCCTTAAAAATTATTTTTAATCATCAAATGATAATTATACTTGAATGGATACGATGGGGAATGAGTCTCATCGCGTTCGTGGAGACGGTAGTCCGTACGTACGCACGAGCGACAATGTCATTTTATTGATATTAAATTAATATATAATTCGATGTTATATAATATATAAAGAATCATTATCATTTTTTATTTTTTTTACATGAATTACATGTCATTATTATACCCATCCAAATAATAATATATTGAATAACAATTAAACCACGACGTGGAGGCGGTAAGACGTACGCACGCACATATAGTGACATGTCATTTAAAGGATGGATAGAATACTGAATATGGATGTACCATATTTAAAATAACATCACAGTATATAGGCGATATTGGAGTTATTATTTTAGAATGGGAATAAAAAAGAAATAAGAAGTTTAAGAAGAAATGAACTTGAAAAGGGGTGGTGAAAACATTTCCTCTTCTTCGGGTTCTTCCTTTTGATTTGATCAAAAGGGCCCCTTAAGTTGGTTTTCTGATCAAAAAAAGGCCTCTAGGTTGATTTGAGAGAAGTTTAGAGAGTATTTGGGTTGTGTTTGGCCGAACCAAAAGGCTTTGAAGGTGTGAAGAATTGGTTAGAATTTGTGTCCTTTTATAAGGGGGAGGAGGGGCACCTTAGGAAAATCATGAAATATTATTTTATAATAAATTCATATTCGGTTTCTAATGGATCCAAAGTAGATTATTTAATTTTTAAGGAGGGGATGCGTCTAAAACCACTCAACCAATAGAATTTAGACAGGTTTGGTCATATATTAACCTTATCTTTTAGTTTTAACTCTTAGTTAATTAGATTGACATTTACCATGTCACCTTGTATTTTTATATTATATAGTTAATGAAAATAATATATACATCAAAGAGACCCCCAAGTGGTCCATTAATGATACATCTATCATGATATATGTCACTTGGTATAACCTCAGATTTTTAGGAATTCAATATCAATTAATAATATAATATTTGTTTTAAAAAAAATTATATCAATTTTGACACTCTATGGTATTTGATTTTTGTGAAAATCATAACAGCTTGATTGCTTCGAACAGACATAATTAAATGAATACTAACATGTCATATTGACCTATAAAAATAGTTTAATTCATAAAAAGTCTCAAATTAAATTTCTTTGGATATTTATAATATCAATTATTTTAATATTTCATTAATTTGGTAATTACTGCATCACTATTGTGTCATAAATAAATTAAATTATTTAATGTATAAAAATTATAAATAAAATAAAATTATGTAAGATATATTTTTATATTTCTAATTAATATTTAAAATAGAATTTATCTTATGTTTAACCCTATATAAAAATTGATTTTCTAAAAGATATATGCTTATGACATTTTTGTATTTACTTTAACTTAATTAATATAAAGTGTCCCTATCACCAACAAGTGGCTCCATGGGGTCCCAAAATTGACCCAAATATGTCCATGGTCAGAAATTTATCCACCAACAAGGTTAAGACACGTTATAGGGTAATTTATTTTTATTATAATATTATTTGTGTACCCTTATTTTCGGGATTTACCTTTTAACCATGGTAAATAAAATATATACCGAAGTAATTATTCAAAATGTCTAAAAATAAAAGTTACCTATTTACACAGTTTAGAAAACCTAATTCTAAATATTGAATAAAATTTTCTAAATTCAATACCCAGAAGTGGCAGAAATTAATTTAAAATTAATTTCAGTCGTTAAAACAAAAAGCGTGTTTTTAAGAGATAATAACTATCAAAAGATTGGCACTTGTTTATGTCCGGTTTAAATGTGAAATTATGTCCAATGACAAAAATTGTATTATATGGTAAAAATATATTATAAATATACTTTAAAACCACTAAAATTCATAATTTATCACTATTAATTATTTTTATTAAAAAAGTTGTTTTTAAATAAAATTTATTAATTTTCACTATTCATAAAAATATAAAAGTTATCCGAAAAGTACCAAAATTTCACCCTAGGATAAATTCGATATTCCGAATCCAAAACTGAATTACAATTTGAGAGGTAAAATTTATAAAATTTCAAAATGTGGGTATTACTATTCATAACGGCTAGTTTGATTGGTCGTGGTGTGTTAGAATCTCGAAGTTGCGTACAACACACTCTACTGTATTATTCAAAGAGAATTGTACTATGGATTCTTGGGGTATTACACAAAAAATCACAATATTTTATGAAATTATTTTTTTTAATAATTTTAATCAATTTTATATGGTTATTTACTTAAAAATATTTTTCATGATTTATAAGATGTATTTCTCTTTATCAACACCAAATGGTTTTGATGTTACATAGATTACTGTAGTTTTCTATTTTATTAATAACACAATTATTATTTCATTATATGGATTGTGATATTGTCATGGAACACATTTATTTTTTGTTGGTTAGTCGAGCTATAAAAGAACAGTGATTAGTGTAATGATTGAAATGAGAAGGCTAATAAATGTTTTATTGATGAACTATATTTGAAAATTATTTTTGATGAATTGGTGTGACAGATATAGTTTTTAGAATGGTTTGATTTCCATTATATATCTTGATTGAGGTTGATCTGGCTTCTGTGATGGGGTTTCCCATTCAATTTTGTGTAAAATGAACAAATAATATATGATTGTTATGCACAGATAGCCCCATACGAGCATAATATAGCATATATGATGGGTGCGACCGGAGATAAGCCTAATGAATTAGAAAATGTTCCATTAATTTATATGAAATGAAGGAGTCAGTAAAGGGTATAGTCATTGTATTTAAATGGGAAATTTTATTTTTTATAAGGGTTTTAAATGGGTTTTGTAGAGGGTGATCCAATATAACACAATGTTTTCATTATTCATTTCATGTGTTATAAATGATTCATTTGATCAATATTGATGTAACATAACCTATTATTAGTGTTTTAATTACTTCATCATTTTTAAGGCTTATTCTAGGATTTTATATTTGACTATCTAGGTATTGATGGGTATGAATATTTATATGTCATGCTCATTCACATTGATAATTCCATGATACCATTATTCATTTATTATTCTCACTAATGACATTCAATTATAAATTATAGTGTTTACCAATATTTATTAGTTGAGGTAAAAATTATTATGTTTTCATTTACCATGGTAATGAATAATAATTTAAAATTAATTTTTAATAAAATGAGTTTTAATGTATTGAATTTTTGCGAAGATGTCAAAGACACAATAAGGGATATTAAATGATATTTATTATGTGAAGAATACTACATTGAATTCATGAGTATTGTTTCTATATTATTTTACCCTAATTCAATAAATCAATAAAACTAAATTTTACATCGATATATACATGTTTGAGAATTTCCTTTTTTAATATTTTATTTTTCATTAGAAAATCCAATCACATTATTCATTATCAAAGCCAAAAAAAATTATTATTTTTAGTACATGTTCTGGGAGTGTATGTAAGAGGCCATTCTATTTTGTATCAGATTAAAATTTTAGGAATTTTTTGATATTATGATGTTTTAAAGAGTGTGTTTCATAAAAAATACAAATACGATAATCAATTTATTAGATTATAGAAGATCATATGTTCCATGTCATTGAAAACCATTTTTATGTTTTAAGAGATTTTATCTTAATGTGATTACTGAAATTCTGGGAGATGTTTTTATGTGTTAATGTACATGTAAGTATTTTTATTATGGTGAATCATAAATATACATTTTTTGGAGCATATTTTTTATTAATTGAAAATTAATAAGGTATATAATTTTTTTGATATTTTGCTAATTATGGGTACACAAGTTTTATAATATAGATAACTATGAGATTGAAAACTAATATAGTGATTAATTGATTAGTTTTATTTTATATGAATATAACCAAAATTTTGGGCATGTAAGTTGAATGATATCCGATTTATTTGAGTTTATCATGTGATTTAATGTTGAGGTTATTGAGGTAATTTTTTATATAGGATTATATACTTATATAATTATTTAGTTTGAACATTAATAATTAATAATGAATTATAATGATTAATGTATTATTTTATAATATAATTTTTAGATTATATTTGGAAACATCATACAATATTCTATCAATTTTGTTCATTAAAATTTCAAAAAAGTGGTGGTATTTCTCATTTAACACTTTATTTTTTGTTTGTTCCTTTAAAAGTCAATTTCGTTCTGTAGGAATGAAAAAAATCCTGGAGTACCCATCATTTGAAGGAAAAGATAAGATTTCGGTTTAAATTTATTAAGTTATATTGTTAAACAATTTATGTAAATATATTTATTTATTTCCTCTATGTAGAGAGCATTGGAATTCTTAAACTATAGAAAAATGGTATTTAAAAAAAATTATTTCATATTACCATCATATCTGAAGTATAATGGGTCTCTTCATTTATGATAGGTTTATAGTTTTATGATTGATAAAATTATATTGATCTTTCACTTTGGAATGATAAGGGATATCTATCACTCTATATCATTATTTTGGAATTATACTTTTATTCCATGTCAAAATCAAAATATCCAAAAAAATATAATTTTTATTAACAATTTTTTGTGTCATTTTGGATGACCTTCATAATCTACTATCTCTTTTACCTTCATAATGTTTTATAAAAAAAATTTAAAGTAGTTTACAAAAACGTTATTTTTAATTGTAAAACATTTAGTTTTTTAAAAAAAATTTAAAATTAAATGATGAAATTTAATAATGGGGGAAAATATAAAACCGCATAATTTATTAAAATAAATTTAATCTTGATATCATAAAGGATATGAAACATTGATCTTTAATGAACTATGAAATAATTTTATTTTAAATTTGATTGTTACAACCTAGATATTACATTGTAGTATCTGAATAGTGATAAATAATTTATGATATATATATATATATATTTGTGTATATATAAATTTCATACTCAATATAATGGTACAAATAAATTTGCAGTAAATAAAAAATAAATTTATGATACGTTATTTTATTCTTCAAAAATAAATTTTTCAATAACTATTTTTATTGATTATTGTGATAAAATATTATAATTAAATTATATATAAATTAAAACTAAAATTTCAAAAAATCGAATTTATTTTTGAAATAAAAATCTGAAAATTCTCTTATGGTGAAATTATTTTATTTTTTAGAAAATATTGACTTTTCAATGAATAGAACAACAATGCATTTTTTGTAAGATTGTCAAATTATTTAATAAATTATGAATTTTAAAATCCCCATTTTACATTAAATTTTATTTATCATGACCAGAGTATTAGTGATTAATATTTTATCCACTTAATAAAATTTTTATCATTCTTATAATGGATTTTAGTATAAGATTATATTTTTGTTTTAAAAAGTTCTTTTTCCAAAAAATATTTTAATGTGAAAAATATTTCTCTTCTTTAATTAATTAGAATAGTCCACAGTTATGAATGTATTAAATGAAAAATAGAGATAATATTATTTAAATAATTATTTTAAATCATTTATTTATGATCAATTGTAATATATTTTTTTATAATATAATCATTTTCTTAAAAAAATACTTTAAAAAAAACATAATTTGCGTCACAATTTTGGGATTCATTTAAAAATAAATTCCTCCACTTATTTGAATTAAATTTTGTATTTTGTATTTCCCATTCTGAATCATAATAATTTATATTATCTAATATGGTAAAAATTATTTTTCATGACAATGAATTGTGAAACAAGATAGAATATTTTTCCATGGTGTATGAGAAATTGAGTTTATGAGTAGTGAACCGAATACAATATGGGTATGTTTTCCAATGAAACATGTAAAAAACAATATCATGGATATGTTAAAAAATTATAATATTCAAGGAAATAATTTGATTTTGTATTTATAAATTTCACTTAGGAATCATGTTTTCAATTTGGGAAATATCAAAGATGTTTTCATGTTGGTTTCTTTCCCCACATGTAGAAGGCCATGCATTTCTTATCCACTTCCCACCTTTGACGAAATTTTATCAAAAAATTCATATCCATATTAATTTATTAAATAACCCTAATTAACTATATCCCATTTTATTATCATAACAGAATCCAATAATGTCTTTTTCTTCTAAACTGAAGGGTTTATCCGACAAAGATGTATCATGCTTAACCACTATTTCGAGTTTTATATCATAAAGAATCTCAGTAAAATATTCATTATTTATTGTTATATATACTATAGATCCATTATCTACCATATAAAAAGATTTATTTCTATGAAAATAATATACTAATTCCAACTCCACATTCATTAAATGAGAATCAAAACCATCATTTATGTGTAAAATGGTATGCCATCCATGAAATGATATTAATTTTTTTCCATCGCATCCTCTCACAGATTGTTATAATGATGAATTAAAAGTATATATATGATATTTGAAATTTATTTATAATTCCATAATTATTATTCCACATATATCTTATTAATATTCATTTAATTTTAGAAATAGTAATGTCATCCGTGTACATGATGGACTACCGCATTGTGAATCATTGTAATTCATTTCTCTCTAATAATTCACATGAATGAGAATAAGGATTATTTTAATGGATTTGTATTATGTATATTAAATTATAATGTAATTATTATAGTATTTATCAGTCTAGAATTATAATATATATCTATGTAAAGATCCAAAAATTTCAAGGAAATTTTTTTCTTAATTTCCTGGGAATTTTACCAGTGCGCAGTTTCTAACAGCACCAGATTCCAAGGCCCGGTGTGCCCGAAATCAATTTCTAAAGTTTAGATCAGGAACATTCAGTGAACGAACAAGTGGATTTTTCTATCTTTTGAACCGGTTCTCGAAATTTAAATCTGAGGGAACTGATGGACTCACAACATCGGTAATTGCTTAAGGGTGACTTTACTGTAGTTGCGTTTTAAGATGGTTGAGAATTATTTATTTGGGAATCTATAATAAAATAAATAAAATTGGCAGTGTACAATATTATTTATAACTATGGTAGTTTTATTCTCTAAATGGGACATAGGGGTGGGGCCTAACTACCAATGTGTGGATAAGTGGGAGGTGGTTCCCACATGAGCCCCAACCCTTTATCTCCCTTGAAACCCCCTTTAAACTCCCCTTATATTATTTCTTTTCCAACACTCCACCATCACTGAAGTGAATTAATTCATTATTTTAATTCAAATCATTTGAATTCATCTATCCACAGTTAATCCATGTGTTGTCACTTTTATGAGGGATGACTCTTGGGCTTTGTGCCATAAAAATAATAGAATGAAAACTCTATTATTTTTTGTGGGCTTAATTTCTTGGTGGATAGCTAAGGAGGAGGAGAAGAGGAGGGAGAGCATTCCTCCAACAACGAAGAACGTTCTCTCTCGATGAAGAACGACCTTCTACTCTTCTATTCCTTCGCGTCAAGGGAGAAGACTCCAACCATGGAGACCGATTCCAACGACAACGTTCTTCTTCCTCCGACATCTTGGGAATGGGCACCAATCTTCTATGACATCCGATCATCGCGATGCATGCTTCTTTCCGCAGCTCGATGACGTACGACGTCTTTGCGAGGTAGGGGAATTATATTGATTTTCTATTCATGTTTTTTTAGGAAATAACGATGAGCCCGGACAAACCTCTGCCCGGTTGATCTATGGATCTCTCGTTCATGCGGGTTGGATGCGGGGATAAATTTTCAGGATTGGATTTGAAGTTGATCTTGATTGAAAGCCTCTAATGCGAAGGGCACGGGCTAACGAACAATCCCGAACCCTCTTCTAGTTGTTCATTGTCTGCGTATTAACGGGCGATGATAAAAGAGACCGAAATGGTGATTCTATGCCTCCGTAGTGAATTTCTGGTCCTGATTTGACCATTGATGGAAACAACAGGTGAATCAGACCAATAGAGCGCGTCTGGTGGTCCCCATAATGAGGCGGCGACACACAACCAAAGCAAACGGTCGTGGCGGCAGAAGGTGAACTGGAATGGTAGAAGTTGATCCAGATTGGGGCGGCGCAACATTAAGTCTCACTGGTTTCGTTCAACCGGGGGGTTGTAACCCCTCACTCCGTGCAATGCTCGGTCACGCTCGTCGAGCCGCAACCGGCTGGTGGGTAGGGCCGCCATCGCCGGGCTGGGCCGCGGAGGCCGGGCTATGCCGTGCCATCCGGGTCACGCTGTGACCAACTGGGCCAGACCCAGACCTCAGTCTGGTCGACCCAGTTCAGGCCGACCCAGGGGTTATTGGGTCTGGTCGGCCCAGACCCAAACCCCCTATTTTCGGACATTTTTCGGTTAAACAGACATATCGTGAGCTTCATATCTCCAATAAAATCCCCATTATTTTGGGTAGGATTCCTTGGATCGAGGTGGTCATTTTAGTATATTACACTCATTGTTTCGTCGAACATTTGGTACGGCCGGGTTGGTTCGAACCCGAAACTAACCGGGCCCTCAGAGCAGAAATGCTTATAACATAAGCAACAGATGTTTGATTGACGTGTCGTTGACTTTGTTGTATTCCTCTGGGTGAGACAGTTCTTTTGTTATACTTCACCAGAGTTTTGGATGTAGTTGGTGTATGGTCAGGTTGGATTGTACCCGAAATCCAACCGGGCCCCGGGAACGGAAATGCTAACATCTCTCAGACCGGATGCCCGTTTGACGAACCGTCAGCGGCGTTGGTAATCACGTTGAGAAACGGCTCAATTGAGTATCCCTGTGAGAGTTCTGGGTACAGTTGAGTTACGGCCGGGTTGGTTCGTACACGAAACCAACCGGGCCCCCGAAATTAAAAGGCTAATAACTCAGACACTAGGCATCTGATTAACACGCTGTCTGTTGCATTAATATCCATTCGAAGAGGTGTTTCTTTTATGATAATTTAAGTGAGTTTTGGATGACTATGGATAATTACCAGGTTAGAAATGAGCGTATTTCTAACCAGGCCCCTGGAACGGAAAAGCCTTTAAATTTCAGACCGGGCGTCCGACTAACATGTCTTCTAACGCATTGAGTTCCTATTGACGAGAAAGAACTTTGGGATACATCAACTATGGACTTTGTGATAGTTGATGTATCGACCCTCTTATCTCACGGAGCGGACCCTTCCAGAATCGAGCGTGTTGTGTGCAGGAACCCTAGAGATGGTTGTGACTGCGACGACGATGACGACTGTACATGGATCCTACAGGGGTTCGGCACCAAGGAATACCGTACATGGATCTTATGTGGGTTCGGAAGTGAGGATGACTGTACATGGATCCTACGTGGGTTCGGTAGCGACGAAGACTGTACTTGGATCCTACGTGGGTTCGACAACGAGGATGATTGTACTTGGATCCTATGTGGGTTCGGCAGCAATGACGACTTTACATGGATCATGCGTGGGTTTGGCAGAGATGACGACTCTACATTGATCCTATGTGGGTTCGGTAGTGATTGTTATTGTACTTGAATCCTACGTGGGTTTGGTAGTGACGACTTCTGTACAAGGATCCTATGTGGGTTTGACAGAAGAGATGATTCAGAGGGTACAACTAATCATCTCCACCCCTCTTCGTGAGTAGTATACCTGTTGGAGCTGAGTCTTACATTTCCATCTTTATCATCGAAGTGATTGACTTGATTTCCTGTGTGGACTGGGTTGTGTTTTCCTTTGTGTAATGGTTGTGTTTTCCTTTGTGGACTGGGTTGTGTTTTTCTGTGTAGACTAGTTGTGTTTTCCTGTGTGGACTGGTTGTGTTTTCCTGTGTGGACTGGTTGTGTTTTCCTGTGTGGACTGGGTTGTGTTTTCCTGTTTAGACTAGTTGTGATTTCCTCTGTGGATTGGGTTGTGAATCTCTCTGTGGGCTGGTTGTGCTTTCCTGTGTGGACTCGGTTGTACTTGGGCTCGTGAGTTGAAGCCGAACTGGAATTGATGACTTAGGTATACATATGGGCATATACCTAAGTAGAGTTTTTTGATACTTTGTGTTTATTTCATTTCTTTGTGGTAATCTATGATGGATTTAGTGAGACATTGAGGGTCTCAGGATCCCTAATAAGTAATATTATACTCACCCATGCACGGGATATGCCTGCACCTTGTTGTGTTGGATGCAGACGACGGACAATGCTGACAGAAATTGAGTCAGTACCTGGAGGTGGACTTCATGACGATATGGTACTCGTAGGAGGTTGGCGGGCGAGAGCATTGAGGAGGATATCGGTACCTACCCTTCAGGTAGGATCTGAGGTGGATAACCGAAGAGGTGCTACTATCTTTCAGTTGTTTTTCTTTTCTGTTGTACTTCCTTTCAGTTGTAGCTGTACTTATCAGTTGGGTTTGTATTCTGGCTCATTTACTTTTCAGTACCTTCTTTTTTACTAACTGTATTACTTCTGTTTGTACTCTAGTTTGATGTGTTTATGATTTATAAAGGCAATTCCTTCCTAGATATCATGATTTACTCCTTTGGTGATAGTCTCCATCCCCTTGCCTCTGGAAGGCGGGCTTTAGGTAGTCACGATACAGGTCCCGAGGATGGGTTGTGACAAATTGGTATCAGAGGAGTAGATTCTACCGCAGAACTCAGAACTCTGATCATTCTTTTCTGTGAAGCAATAGTGTTAAGAGTATTGAGTGTGGTTTTCAGTCCAGGGAGTCTAGTGTTTGTGCGGTGGCCGATGTATCCATACACCAGGACCTTGACCTCTGAATTAAGACTCAGTGCACGAAAACACTGATTGAGTGTGTGTTTCAAGAGTTCCCTTTGTGGCCTCTTTGGGTTAGCTCACCAGGTATAACTTTTTGACCATGCACACCTGTTCATTATCAGGATGGTGCTTTGAAGACAGCCAACTATGGTTCCCGAGAGAGGGTACACGATGATGACCCACTGAGTGATGAGACATTGGTGTAGGGCCCTCTTGCACCTTCAGGTGGTGTACCACCAGCACCACCACCCTCTGGGCAGCAGATGCCACCAGCTGTACTAGTGGATGGTGCACAATGGAAGATCACGTTGCACGAGTTCCAACAGTAGAGGCCTCTAAGTTTACGAGGTTGTTGACACTCCTTTTCAACATTTTTTTAAAGGAATGGAAAGGGAAATATCTTAGCTAAAAGTTATTCAACATTTTGAAAAATATCAAAAATTGACGAAGGAATGAATAAAAATTATATTTCACAATGGTCGTGCAAGTTCTACCATGGTCACGCAAGTATACTTTTGTGTCGCCTAATGATTGCGCAAGTCACTTGCACACCCTAAGTGATAACCGCTTGGGGTCTTCTCCAGCCTATAAATAGCCCCGGTGGGCCCCCCATTTCAAGAGGAATTTTTCCAGAATTCATATTTAGAGCTCTGAACGCCCAAGTCTCTTCTTCAGGTCTTCTGAACACTTCTAAGGTAATTCTTATCCTAGAATAGAAGGTCTAAATAGGAGGAGTAAGTACTAAGTGTTAGAATTCACTATCACATGCGCGCCTAAGGTGTTTTACCCTTAAGGGAAACGAACATACTTGCACGCCGCCCTACTTTCTCACCAAATCTTGCGAGCCTCTCTTATAGAAGTACCTCAAGATAATTCTAAAGGAATTTGTTAAGGATCACCCAAGTATTTCCATGCTAGTTAAAAAATGTGCAGGTAACCATGTGTCGTGAAGGTATACCTACGTGACCAGGAATTGCGCGCCCACCCAGTACTTGCGCGCCTACCAGGACATGTGCACCACGGCCTTTTTTGGGTGCCTTTCTTGCCCATTTAACCCCTCTTATGTCATTCCACCTCTCTTATTCAATATTCAGTCTTCAAGACACTCTTCAAAGCCATTTATGTCATGATTTCTTGATTTGGATTCATTATCTGAAAGGATATCTGTGGAACATTTCTCAAAACCTAGTTATTTACACATATTTTTGTCACTAAAGATTGAGATTTCATTCATTCAACCTCATCCTTTAAATATGAGATAACCCCTTAGCCTGAGCCTCCTTTTCAGGAATAATCCCCAGTATTAATTCTCAATTACGGGCATCCTCCTTAGGAGTAAGCCCCAAGTCCCCTAATCTGGGAATCCTCTTCAGGAGTAAGCCCCAATCATAAAATTCCAAAATCTGGGCATCCTCTTTAGGAGTAATCCCCAAGTCCTCATTAACCTGGGCCTCCATTTCAGGATTATGCCCCAGTATCAAATATGGGCATCCTCCTTAGGAGTAATCCCTATGTACCATAATTTTTTCTTAACCAGTCCTAATTTACTTTTGATCTGGATCTCCTTCTCAGGAGTAAAACCTAATCATAAGTTCCCTCCTAATTTGGGACTCCTTTTCAGGAGTAAGGCCCAAATTAGTGTATGTAAATCTCCATAATGTACATATACCTTTATGGACCATGTTCCTATATTTCTTCCCGGAAGTAAATCCTAATCGTCATCTATTTTGGAAGTCATACATTCATAAGCCCCAAATCATTTCTTATGATTGAATATTTCATGGAACAACTGTCTGGTTTTACCAATACCACTTGTTTCTCACACCGAGCATGAATCATGTGATCTTAGAGTGTAAAAGTAATTATCACATATTTCTTTGATCCATCAATCATAAACATCATATTCCCTTACTCGAACTACGTGCGTTCTGATTCGTTTTCCAAAACAAAGGATACGTAGGTATCCCATCTGCGGGTACGGTCCCAACTCTGAAATAATCAATGTCTTTCTGAATGACAAGAAACTTCATGTTCCCCACTGAGTGGCTTTAAAATTAGTATGGTCATCATAATGACTAAGAGACTTTTATGTATCAAAGGATACCATTGGCTAAGAATCTCTAACAAATACAAATGATTCTCTATCGATTAAGAACCTCGAATACATATAAAAGATTCTCTAAATTTCCAACATATCAATCATTGATTTTCAGATCTAAAGGAAAGCTTATTTTATACTTGGTAATGTAATAAGGATTCATGAACATAACATAAATCAATAAAAAGAGTCATGTAGTAGACAATAATCCCCCACAAAAAGGTGTGATGAGTCCGACCTCTCATCCTATCGACCAATGCAAATTCCTAGCCTCATCAGTCCACAACTAATGAGCACCTACCTTGGGAAAGTAGGTTCAAATGGATATGGAATAATTGGATGTTTCCAATTCTACGAACTAACCCGTTACAAACCACTTGAAATGTTTGAATCATAAATCAATGAGATCATCCCCAATTCCACAGGGGAACAAAAAATGGTGAACCCGACCTGAATCCTTAACCAAGTTAAAATGATGTTTTTCTTTTTTGTTAGGCCCCTATTTAAAACTCAATGAGAGGGCCAACAAAAATAATCATTGAAAAATGTGCTCATCCAAAACATGTAGTGGTTGAATTTATATTTATTACATATATTATATCAAACAGACACTCTTTTCCAGGATTTTTTGCATTCTAATAAATGGATGCTCTCAAGTTCACACCTGAGAATACCGTTGCTGTGAATTCCGCTGGTGATACTCATGCTGGATCATCATCCACTCTAAGGAAGATATCACCTACTCAGCATCGTCAACACTGGGTATCAAACATGTTGGATAAAGAGTACCATCAACACGGTGCCATTCTAACTCCAGAGGTTGCCTGAAAAGCCCTCCATGTGAATATCTCACCCTGGTCGTCCGGACAGCGACGACCAGTGATCAAGAAGCGGGTAGTGCTAACCACCATCTCCAACCGTTTTGGGTCGTTATCCCTATAACGCAACCACCATTTTCTCTCTTATTCTAGGGAGGTGAATGGGCAAGTCCCTCAGGGCCATAATTCAAGCAGACATGGGTCCTTCCGGAGGGTTCCCACCAACAATCGCTGCCAGACTCGTGCGGTAGTGCGCCCTCCACATGATGGGGGTACCGACTCCAAGTGTTCGGCTCATGTTCCTCGGACCCAACCAGGAATGAAGAATTGCCAGAGGTGATGATCGGTTAACAGTGAGCAGGTTCTCATCTCTGCCATCTCTGAAGAATTCCACCAGCCTAACTTGGTGGCATGCAATGAGCAGGCACACACACATGCCCGTATTAATTCTACTATCTAGCAGAATCGTCTGGAAGCATCATGCCAATCCCGACAGGCAATTCCGGTAGAGTACTATAGGTAGGAACATACACCAGTTTATACCTCACCAGCTAGTCAGCAGGCTCGTTTGACTACATATGATGGATCTCGTCAACCACGTTCGATGAAGTGCAATCAGAAGGCACATACACATGCTAGTATTGATCAAGCATACCAACAGTCACGCTTGGTAGCATTCATAGAAGTCATTTGGAAAGCTCCGCTGGAAAACAGGAGACAGACTCAACAATATTCCCCTACACTTGAGTATTATCATGATTCAATGATTGGAAAAGGAGGACAGGAGTAGGCACATACACCTACTCCAAGTACAAAATGGACGTATATCCCTGTTCTGGCAGCTGAAGTCACCAAGCATATTCTATCAATGGTGAAAGAGTAGAAGAAAATTCCTGCTCATATCCTGGATTCCTATCAGGATATTATAACAACTTCAGCGGCATCTCAGGGAAAGACACATAAATCGACCCCTACCAGTGGAGTGACACATCATTAGTTCACTTCGGAATAGACAGACACATATGTTCCAGTCCAAGAGGGTTGTGGGGTATACACCCCCATATCATACGGACAACCAAGTCAGGCACATACACCTGATTTGAGTGGAGATCATTAGCCTAACCTAGCCATCTATCCTAATCAGGAACATACACCCGCTCAGAGCCACCACATTCGTCAACAAGTGGTTTACAAGGTGAGTAAGAAGGCGTCTATGAAAAATATCTGCCCATCACAGTCAAGAGATCAAGAGACACTCTTTAACAAGGCCTTGCTCGATGCTGGAGTTCTTGAAGCCCTCAGATAGTTATCTGTAGGAATTCAAGATTATACTCCCTCATTTCCCAATTGTGGGGACACTGATTCCTAAGGTCTTCAACAGACACTTCCTCATGAAGGGTTGCTTCATGAAAATTCGGTCGATCTCGAAGTTTTATCTTCAAATGCGAGCCACAGGAACCCTCTGTGTGGCCAGAAGTCCAAGGATCAAGAGATCTCATCTTTTGCTGTAACCCACCATGGTGGTCCTCCCCATTATGATGATTTTCGCTACAAAATTCATCTCTACAGTAGTGATGCACATTGCCTAGAAAATGCTTCAGTGGACAATGTAGTGCCGAGAAATCCCTCTTATCTTGAGGCACTGGAAAATGTGAAACCAGTCATGTCTGATGTTTCATCGCTGGAAGGTGAAATACTTTATCAATCAAAAGATATCATAGGGTGTAGTTCATTCTCCGAACCACCCCTACACCATGAATCTTCTATTTTAATCAGTAATTTCTATACCAATACTATTAAATTCAATAAAGAAACAAAGAAGCACCATCTCTAGTCATAAAAGTTATAAAAATATTCATCAAATGATAAAGAGGAAATGCTGAACATGAGAAAACAAATGGAAAAAAGGTGAAGTGCCAGTCATTTTTTGGCCTCTGGCTGACTCTCAGTATGACGTTCCAGAAATTTTGACGGATGATGGAATTCATGATATTTGTCTCAATGTATGGAAAACACTTTGTGAGTTGAAAAATTAAAGTATTAGCTTATAATGAATATGAAAATCATGTTATGTTAATAGAAGGGTTACAACGCCAAATTGACTTGGCATCTCTATCATTCTCTCGATATCCGAAAACTGAAAAGAAGCAGAGAGCCCTTCAGTGTTCATGCCTTGGCGCAATAAGAATGTTTTGCGAGTTAATTTCCAATTCCCCATCTGGTATTCATGTTAGAGGATGGGGTGTTTATGGAGCACGTCATTTCACGGTGCTCTCTAGTTAGAAAAGCCCGCGGAAAATGATCTCATGCAATGTTATTGCCCATGGGCAGCCACAGATACCTGGCTTTGTTTGTAATCAAAAGCATTCCAAAGAATAGGCTTCAACTAGTTCCTCTCAAATTCAAGAATACAGAGAACAAGTTGTTGAATTACTCATGCAACAAGAAAAAAATAATATTGAACATGATCATCGTCTAGAGAAACCACATCACCTGGTGTAGAAGTGTCAGAAATCATCCAATGGTCTTCTAAACCGGATGATAAAATTGGATGTCGATTGATGCATCCAGATAATTTCCAGACCAAGGTCCGCAAGATCAGAAGAGCTTTTAAGAAAGTCTCAGTCATAGCATGTCAAGAGCCACCCCAGCACACCAGACTGTGGACTCTTTTAAACCAACTCTCGGAATCAACAAATAGGATTCGAGGAGTTGATCCAAGACAGCAGGAATAGCCCCAGTCCACCAGACTGGGGACATTTTTAAATCATCAACCCCCTCCTCAGAGATAGTCGGTCTGTTATCGATTGGGGAAGAAGCCACAAGAGGAACGAAGAGCCAAATTATTAGGATATTCTCACCAAATTATGGTTCATCATGAATTTCCTTATGGATCGAATCAACAAAAGGAAATGTCTCATCAACGACATGGAAGGAGACAATATCACAGAAATGATGATAGAAGTGATGCAATGCATTATGCATCAATCAATGTCATCAATTCCGTTGTTGCTGATCCACCAGATGAGGATCACTCAAAGGGATCATATGAAGAGGTTCATGTTCATGAATTTGTACGCACAGACAAAAATGAAGAAGGTGTGCGTACAAGAAATCATAGGATTACCCAAAATCCGTGTGTTCCATCAAATAACCCACTTCCCCCTCTCCTAAAGGGAACAAACAAGGGAAAGGGGAGGAATCAGGTTACAAATACTTCTTCTGGAGAAGGCCAATCACTCTCGCTAGAGCAAAGAATTTCACAACAGGAGGATGAAATGAAGGAATTAAGGAGGTTGAATGCAAAACTACTTCAGGGTTGTCTTCCTCCTAAAAATGCTATAGCCAACCAGTCAAGGGAGATTGTTGCAGATACTGAGATGGAACAAGAATATCCTCCCCTATCAGTACACCCTCATAGGTCTAATCCTACAGGTTAAGTGCAACAACAATTGGAAGTGTTGACATCAGTTGCAGTACCAGCTTCCATACCTATCCAAGCTCCAGTCAGTGCACCTATTTAGGTCCAAGCTCAACGGGATGTTTCACGAAACTTTAATAAGTACCATTGAGTCATTAATAGCTCAGTTGGAAACTATGGAAGGGAAGTGTGTATAGGTTCAACCAGAAAAGTGAGATTACCCTAAATGGGTAGATTCAGTTTCTCCCCCATCTAGGGTTTCAAACCCTATATTCCATATTTTCAATGGAGCAGGCCACCATGACCAGAATTTGATGCATTACGTGTCTTGTTGCGATCCTATGATGGGAATTACGGAGCAGTAAGAAGAAGTGAAACTCAGATGCTTCGTGTGAACCTTGCAAGGACCAGCCTTTGTCTGGTACACAAGTTTGCAATCCCGGTCAATTACCGAATGGGAATATCTCCGTCAACGATTTCTTCTTCAATTCAGCTCAACTTTTCCAAAGACAACAATTTTTGATCTTACAAACTGTATGCAAAGGGAGAAGGGAAGGGTCTCTGATTTCATTGATCGCTGGAAGGGATTAACATATTCCTTGAGCTTAGCACTCCCTCAGGAAGATTTATTGTCAATCTCTGTGGAAAATATGCATGATGAATTATGCACACTGCTAATCCCTGTGAAATACACAGGAGGGTTTCGAGACCTTACATGAATCGCTCAACAGATTAAAGATTCTCTTATACAGACTAAGGCTAAATCTCATGTAATTCAATCAGCTCTAGGAAGGAGAATGGGTAATGTAGAGACTTCTATAGTTGTGCTTAAGAAAGCACATGTACCTTCATCTACTTCAAAACCTTAATCTTCTCGAAGGGATCCACCTCTTGAGCGCCAATAGCAGAGGTTGTTTCTTCAAGATGATCAAAGAGATCAAAGACGATAATAATTTGAGGATCAAAAGAGAAAAACATAACCTTCCCAAAATGAAAATGTTCCTGGTTATTTCATTTTGGCTCTGGAAAATAATTTTGTTCAATTGCCAATGTCTAAGAAGTCAAACAAGAAAAGAGATGAAGACCATCCCGATTATTTCCCATTTCATCAAATGTTGGGGCATCCCATCCAGGAGTGTTTTGTCTTCAAATCCATCTTGCAAAATATGGTCGACTCGGGAAAAGTCCAACTAAAAGGTTCTTCAACATAGGTAGCATATGTTACTGCTACAATTCCAGAGGTGGAGGTGAGTGGAAAGAAGTCAAAAGAAAAAATGTGAAGAAATATGAAGATTGGATGGTCAGAAATACGATCAATCGAACTAATGCTATTTTGAGAACACAATTGATGAAACCAATTTTTCCTTCTTCCATGAATGCCGCAGCAAAACCCTCTTCATCAGTGGGAAAATCCACAAAGAAAAGACACAATTCCATGAAAGAGGAACCATATACTTCGATGCAAAGGGAACCACCCCATCAAACGGAACAGCCTAAATTGGCTAGTCAGGCAGAGTCTTCATCAAATGAAGAATTGATTTTCGGTTCTATTAATATGATTCAATTAGAAGATCTGTATGCCCGTTGCAGTTTCGATTATGATGAGCCCGAATTCCCTATATCAAATAGTGGAATCAGAGGAAGTTCTAGAGGCCCATGATACATGGGAAGACATGGATATTTCAGAATACACTATTCCAATTCTACCCCTGCTAGAACTTTGTACGCAGCAGATACTCGTGCCAGAGCCCTTCAGTGAGCTCATCAAGAACAAGCATGTTCTTCCACCAATAGTAAATTTTGTCCTGGAACAGTTATTCTGGAAGACCGGTTGAAGGTTCCATCTTCTTCCTCTAAGCAAGTAAATGGATATAATCGGTCTAATCTTCCAAACCAATAACATTTCCAACTCATATCCTGATACAAGATGCATCAACTTCTAAAGAATATTCTTCCCAGGAACCTACTAAACAACATGTTCCTATTGGGAAACGCAGACCTCTGGATCAAAATTATGATGTATTGAAACACCTAGCCCGTGTACTGGCCATGTTATCAATTTTTGATGATTTGAATCTGTCAAAGGATCTTCGGGAGGCACTCATTGAGGCTTTGTCAAGCCCTCAGGAGTTTGAAAATGAGATTGTTGCAGCTTAAGTCTATCACGTAGAGAATAATCCTGCGGAATACCATGCAGTGATATAATTTACTAATGAAGATGTAGATGATGTCATGCATGGACATATTAGAACTTTTTACTTATCTAGCATGGTCAATTGAATAGACTTCCAAAGAGATTTCATTGATAACGGTTCATGAGTCATCCTCATGCCCATTAGTACACTTCATCGATTGGGCCTCACGGAATCTGATTTATCTCCCTCTACCATGTTGTTACAAGGATATGATAAAAATGAACAAGAACCATAGGGAGAAGTTACACTCAGAACTCAGTTTTGAGATCTTGTATCCAATTCAGATATCATGGTTGTTGATCAAGACTCAGCTTTCAACATCTTTCTTAGAAGACCCTGGTTACATCAACATGTGGTTATCCCTTCATCATACCATCAATGTATCAAATATTGTTTTCATGGTCAAGTTGGGACATTGTATGGTGATAAGGGCTCGTTCATGACATGTGAGTCTCAATAGATTGAGGCAGAATTATATAACATAAAGGGAAGGGATAAATCCACAACCAAAGAGATTACCAAATTTAATGCTCAATATGGTTTGGAAAAGATTCCAGTAAATCCATTAGCGCATGTCAGTACAGATTATGTGTTTCCTATCAGTAAAATTGACAGGGTAGACCCAAATCAAAATACTCTTATGGAATGATCCATGATGTCAATTATGGAAATCGAGCCAGACAACATGGGAGAAACTGGTAACCCACCAAGCAATGATGAAAGCTCAAATGGAGATGTCTTCGTTTCACCTGCAACAATCCATCAAGTTTATAATTTGCCAACTAGGCCAGAAGAAGTGATAACGACATCAGAGGTGAATAGTGATGTCGATTATCAGTCTATCATCTCCTCTTTATTTACCAAGGAAGACCCTTCATCATCAATTGGGTCAGAAATGGAAGCCTCTTCTTCAAGATGTTCATATTTTAACATCTCTTCTGATCATGGAAATTTTTTATCATCATCTGATATGAAAGTAGTAACGAAAGAAATTACACATGATGATGAAGAAGAAGATCTCAGAGATTCTCCTCCAGCATTTGAAGAGGGTATCTCTACCACCGTGGTTGAACTCAGAGAAATAAATATGGTTACAAAAGAAGATCCACACACCACTTTAATCAGTGCGGCCATGACTCTTGAAGAACAAGAGATGTATATTTCCTTTATAATGAAAAATATGGATATATTTTCTTGGAACTATACAGAAATGCTCGGACTGGATCCTGATGTGGATACTCATCATTTGGGTTTACCTGAAGAACATTGAGGATTTAAGCAAGTCGTGAGAAGAACACCACCAAATTATGCTTCCAAAATTGAAGCTAATGTGGATAAGCTTATCAAAGATAACTTCATCAGAGAAGTTCAATATCCCATGTGGTTGGCTAATATTGTCCCTGTAAATAAGAATAAGGGAGAAATTATATTTTGCATCGATTTCAGTGATCTTAATTGGCATTATCCTAAGGATGATTTCCCAGTTCCGATTATAGAACTTTTAATTGATGAAATAGCTGGCTATGAAGAAATTTCCTTCATGGATGGATATTCCGGATATAATCAAATTTGAATGGCCCCAGAAGACAAGGAATCCACAACCTTCAGGGCCCCTCAGGGTGTGTTTTGCTACCGGGTAATTCCCTTTGGCTTAAATAATGGAGGTGAAATATATCAGTGTGTCATGCATCATATCTTCAAACCCTTTTTAGGGAAGTTTGTAGAATGCTATGTGGATGATTTTGTGGTCAAATACAAACAACTTTATTATCACTTGGCTGATTTGGGAGTCATATTACGTAAGCCTCAACAACATAATTTGAAGATGAACCCCTTAAAATGTGCTTTTGGGGTAACCTCGGGAAAATTTCTCGGCTTTTCTGTACGCCATCATGGTATTGAAGTTGATCCTAAGAAGAAAAAGTCAATCCTTGGTATGTAAACTCCTCTAAATTTGAAATAATTAAGAGGACTTCAATGAAACATAGCCTATATTCGGTGTTTCGTCGCCAATTTAGCAGGCAAAAGTTTACCCTTCACCAAATTGATGAAGAAGGGAGTCACTTACCAGTGGAATGAAGAATGTCAAGAAGCATTCGATATTCTCAAGAAGTATCTCTTGATTCCACCAGTACTTATGTCACCTGTTGAAGGAAGGCCACTTATCCTTTACATAATAGCCATAGAGCGATCATTGGGTGCCTTTCTGGCTTAGAAGAATGAAGCAGGGAATGAAAACAGCCTCTACTACCTCAGTCAGACTATGCATGAAGTAGAAACCTAGTATTCAAGTATTGAGAAGTGCTTCATGGCATTAATCTTTGCAGTTCAGAAGTTGAGACACTACCTGAAACATCACAAGGTCCAATTGGTATCTCGCAATAACCCACTCAAATTCATCCTTGGTCGTCAAAATCTTACATGATGTCTGGAAAGGTGGGTAGTTATATTACAGCAATTTGACTTTCATTATGTGTCTCAAAAGGCAATAAAGGTCCAAGCTCTGGCTGATTTCCTGGCAGAACACCCTTCAGTGGAAGACACATCTTCAGATATTGAACTCCCTAATGAGGAATTATTCTTTATTCAGGATAGTCCTCAGACATGGGAAATGTACTTTGATGGTGCTTCCAGAAGTCCAATATGGAGGAAAATTGAAAATCCTAAATTCAAAAAATATGGCTTAGGAATTGTTCTCATTTCTCTAGAAAAGGATGTGTTACGTTATTCCTTATTATTATGGGAAGGTGGAACCAATAATGAAGCATAATACCAAGCTCTTATCACAGGCTTGGAATTGGTGCTTCAAGCACAAGTGAATCATTTAAATGTGAAAGGTGATTCAGACCTGGTAATCAAACAAGTCAATGGGGATTATACCATCAGAAAATAAGAACTAATCGCTTTGTATGATTACGTCAGAGGGCTAATGGAGGAATTTCTTTCGGAACTGACATTTTCTTATGTCCCGCGATCACAAAATGCTCAAGATGATGCATTGGATAATATAGCCACAGCTCTGGAACATCTAAATCGGGACGAGACAACCATCAATATTGTCCACCTTCATGCAATTTCACCTTATGTTCCAATCAAAACAGAGGAAATTAATGAAATTATTCCCATTCCTGAACCATATGGTCATACTACAGGATAGATTTCACCTATCAGAGAATACCTTCAAAATGGAACACTTCGACCTGATAAAGCCGAGAAAGAACAAATCCGGAGACGTGTGGTCAATTTTACTCTTTATGATAGCCTAGATCACTTAGAGAAAATTCTCAACAAACGTGGATTTGATGTATTTATCTTCAGATGCATTGATGGTGAAGAGAAGATGGCTATCATGAATGAAGTGCATGCAGAAATCTATAGTGCCCACCATTCTAGACATAGACTATCTGATCAGATTCGAAGGCGTTGATACTTTTGGCCTTCAATGATACAAGATTGTGTTTATTTTTACAAAGAAGTGTCATTCATGCCAAGTACATTCCAACTTCATTCATCAGCCTCTAGAGTTTCTTCATACATCTAAACACTCTTGGCCATTTTACACATGGGGAATGGATGTGGTGGGACCATACCCTTCAGCTACGGCCATGTAGCTTATGTATATTTTTACTGCTACTAATTTCTTTTCCAGATGAGAAGAGGTAGTACCTCTCAAGGAAGTCAGTTCTAAATGCATTGTTAGCTTCATCAATTCTAACATCATTACCATATTTGGTGTCCCTCATACCATATTGACGAACAATGGCACCAACTTCTGTTCATCCGAGGTGAAGAATTTTTATCAAGAATACAACATCAAATCTGATCATTCATCTCGGTATCATGCTGCGGCCAATGGCTAGATTGAATCCATCCATAAGAATCTATCAAATATACTGAAATAGATAGTGGATAAAGATAAGAATTCTGGGCCTGATAAACTCTTTAATGCTTTATGGGATTATCCGACAACCACCCGCACAACAACAAGGTCAACTCTAAATTCAATAGTATATGGAATGAAAGCCATCTTGCCCATTGAAGTTCGACTACCCTCAGTCAGAGTAGCCATTTGTGATCAGTCATCTACATATGAGAAATCTCAAAAGCAATTGAATGAATTGTAATGGTTAGATGAGAAATGATTTTGCACTTTTCACCACTTGTAAGTTTATCAGAATCGAATAACCCAGGCTTTCAACAAAAAATATCATCTTCGTTCATTGACTCGGGGAGAATTGGTATTTGATCATAGAACACCAATGATACCAGGAAAGTAACCTCCCAATATTGAGCCAAAATGGTAAGGAACTTACTCAATACATAAGGTCTACTCCAATGTAGCTTATTCATTAATCTCAATGGATGGAGAACTCATCACTATTCCAACCAATTCCAGATTTCTGAAGAAATATTTTGTATGAATACAAAATTCAGCACCTCGGTCCAGTATATCCTTAAACTGAACCTTGGTCCAGTATGACCTTAAACTGCACCTCAGTCCAGTATGACTTTAAACTACACTTGGTCTGGTATGACCTTAAACTACACCACCATCCCGCAAGATGTTAAACTATATCATCAACAGTCCATGCATATGACACTAATCTATTTGCAAGTCCCTTACGTCCAACATGACGTTAAACTGCATCATCCATGGTCCATACATATGACCTTAAAATATTTGTACTTTCTTCCAACATGATGCTAAACTGTATCATCCAATTTTGAATAAGTCTCTAATACGTCCAACATGGCATTAATTGGTGTACTCTTTTGTCCGCATTGCATGACATTAAACTGCACAGTCCCCCTTTTGTCCAATATGACATTAAACTGTATTGTCCCCATCGTCCTAATTATATGACGCTAAACTATACAGAATGTCCTTTAATAAATCCTACATGACATTAAACTGTACCTTGTACCTGCTACATGACATTAAACTGTGCAGCACCAATATTCCTAACTGCAATTCTTTAAACTGCATAGTCCCTTTATATGTCCTACATGACATTAAATTGTGCATTGTTAGGTTTGTTACTACCTCTTTTTTCTCACACCAAGTATGACTCACATGATCTTAGAGAAAAATTCAACCATAAAACTCTCTCTGGGCTACTAACCATGTGTGAGTCCCAACACCTTTTTTAGGTCGTTGTCCCCAAGAACAACTTGATCATTAATTCATTATTTAAATTGAACTACGTAGACTTTGATCCATGCCTTCTAGGCTGGGTACGTAGGCAACCTCCCACGGTTCAATCCCAAAACCAATCTCTTCACATCGGTTCACCTCCATCTCATAGATGTTGATTCGTGAAACTGCCTCTAGAATCAATATCTTTACATTGGTTCACTTTCATCCTTGCTATACGACGATAAACTATACAACACTTTTTTCCAATATGAAAATAAACTACAATATTCTTTGATACCCTCACTTGAGAGGGAACCATTATTTACATTGATTTTCAATCATGTTTTATTTCAAAGACTACGTGCATACAAGGAAATTACCGAACATTTTATCTTGGGTTAAACCTCATTGCACTAAAGTCCCCTTTCACCCTTCACATGTACGAACGAAATCTGTACATAGGGTTTTTCTAGAACTATGTGGGCATGATTCCCATCCTTATAGGATATGTAGGAACATTCGAGTGTCCCTCGAATCCAGCCCCATGTCTTTGGGACTAACCCCAAATTCCACTTTCAGTCCCTTGACTGAAAATTCCCCATGAAAACACACACTATGTATTTCTTATAATGGTACAAGCTCTATGACCCTAAACTAAGATCTCTAATCCTTTTTTCCCACACAACGTAAAAATTTAGTTCATGAACTACATATGGCTTGATTCCCATCCTTATGGGATACGTAGTGAAGTCCAACTCAGGACCCATCCACCACATGATTATGGTTAGCATTGATTTGTGTATCTTTTCATACATTGGACAAAACCCATCATTATGTGTCATAATCCTAAACTTAAATATTATCAGATCTTCATAACCCTTTTCTTGACTTCTAGTCACAAAAATGTCAAACTACTGAGAGTTATTTTTCCTGACCATGCAGCACGTGCCCTTAGGCGGCCTTGCATAAATATTCTACATAATAGACCTTTCAGCCAAAAGATACTATTATTTGACTATGCAGCCAATGGCCTTAGGTGGCCCTGCATAATTCAACCCCCCAACGGGTTTTTTAAATAGTGGTAACTTCATTCTTGGAAGGAAAGTCTCTTTTGTCCTTATTTTTCTTAATGACAATATGTAGGGATTCAAAAAAATAGCCTTCCTTATCATACTTCACCCAAATCCTTTTTCATGATCTGAAAGTATTCAAATCTATTGTTTATGTTCTCCATCCCTACGTTTGGGTCAGACCATCATAGGAGTGATATCCATATAGTTATTCGATAATATTGTTTGTAAATATCTTTTCTATATTCAAGTACTTCTTTCCATACATCAAACTCTATACTTTGGAAAATTTGAATCTCCATAAACATTCACTATATTTTAACACTAGGAATGTAAATTTCTGAGATTTCTTTTGCCTAACTATGCAGCACGTTCCCTTCAGTGGCCTTGCATAAGTAGTCTACATAATGGACCTTCCAGCTAAAATATTCTATTTATTTGACTATGCAGCCAATTCCCTTAGGTGTCCTTGCATAATTCAACCACCTAACGGGTTTGTTAGAGAATGGTAACTTGATTCTTGGGAAATACTTCTTATAATGAATTTTAGCACTTTTTCATATCATTCCTTAGATTCAAATATTCTTAAGTCATAGTTTACATATATTCACTCATAACTGAGTATGGTAATATGTTTTCATAATAATTGTCAAGGAATTGAGTCAATTCTAATTCATTCGGTCAAATCTATTTCGACCTTAAACATTAGCTTGTTTATGTCCGACATGCATGAATTTAAACTTACAGATTTCTTATTTTTCTTTTCACCTCAGAGTCAAATCCACTTTTCTCTCCAGATCCAACTATGAGGGGGGAATTTTGTTGACACTCCTTTTCGTCATTTTTTAAAGGAATGGAAATGGAAATATCGTAGCTCAATGTGATTCAACCTTTGGAAAAATATCAAAAATTGACGAAGGAATGAGTAAAAAGAATATTTCCCAAGGGTCGCGCAAGTTCAACCATGGTCGCGCAAGTATACTTGTGTGAGGCCTAATGATCGTGCAAGTCACTTGTGTGACCTAAGTGATAACCTCTTGAGGACTTCCCTGGCCTATAAATATCCCCGGTGGGCCCCCCATTTCAAGAGGAAATTTTCCAGAATTTAGATTTAGAGCTCTGAATGCCCAAGTGTCTTCTTCAAGTCTTCCGAACACTTATAAGGTAATTATTTACCTATAATGGATGGTCTAAACAAGAGGAGTAAGGTCTAAGTGTTATAATTCCATAACACTTGTGCGCCTAAGGTGTTTTACCATTAAGGGGAATGAACATACTTGCGCGCCACCCTACTTCCTCACCAAAATTTGCATGCCTCTCTTCTGGAAGTACCTTAGGATAATTCTAAATGCATTTATCAATGATCGCCCAAGTATTACCATGATGGATTACAAACGTACACGTACCCATGTGTCGCGTAGGTATACCTGCACATCTAGGACTTGCGCGCCCACGCCGTACTTGCGCGCCTGCCAGGACTTGTGTGCCCCTGCCTTTTTAGGTGCCATTCTTTCCCATTTAACCCCTCTTTTGTAGTTCCACCTCTCTTATACAGGATTAAGTCTTCAACAATCTCTTCAAAGACATTTATGTCATGATTTCGTTATTTGGATTCCTTATCTGAAAGTAACTCCATGGAACATTTCTCAAGAACTATTGATTTACACATCTTTTTGCCACAAAAGATTTATATTTCTTTCATTCAACCTCATCCTTTAATGATGAGAGAACCCCTTAGCTCGGGCCTCCATTTCAGGAATAAGCCACATTCATAATACTCAATTTTGGGCATCCTCCTTAGGAGTAAGCCCCAAGTCCCCTAATCTTGGCATCCTTTTCATGAGTAAGCCCCAATCATAAAATTACAAAATTTGGGCATCCTCCTTAAGAGTAAGCCCCAAGTCGTAATTAACTTGGGCCTCCTTTTTAGGAGTAAGACCCAGTCTCAAATATGGGCATCCTCCTTAAGAGTAAGCCCTATGTTCCTTAATTTTCTCTTAACCTGTCCTAATTTACTTTTGATCTGGATCTCCTTCTCAGTAGTAAAACCTAATCATAAGTCCCCTCATAATTTGGGCCTCTTTTTCATGAGTAATCCCCAAATTAGAGTATCCAAATCTCCTAAGTACATATACATTTATGGACCCTATTCCTGGATTTCATCCCTGAAGTAAATCATAATCTTCATCTATTTGGGATGTCATACGTACATAAGCCCCACATCATTTCTTATGATTGCATCTTTCATGGCACATCTGTTTGGTTATACCAGTACCTCTAGTTTCTCACACTGAGCATGACTCACGTGAGCTTAGAGTGTAAAAGTAATTATGACATCATTCTTTGAGCCATCAATCATAAACATCATATTCCCTTCTTGAACTATGTGGGTTTTGATTCCTTTTCCAAAACAAAGGATACATAGGTAGCCCATCTGCGGGTACGATCACAACTCTGATATAATCAATGTCCTTCTGAATGACAATAAACATGAAGTGCCCCACTGAGTGGCTTTAAAACCAGTATGGTCATCATAATGACCAAGAGACATTTATGTATCAAATGATACCATTGTCTAAGAATATCTAATAAATACATATTATTCTCTATCGATGAAGAACCTCAAATACATATAAATGATTTTCTAAATTTCCTACATATAAATAATTGATTGTCAGATCTAAAGGAAAGCTCATTTTATACATGGTAATGTAATAAGGATTCATGAACATAACGTAAATATATAAAGAGAGTCTCGGAGTAGACAATAATTCCCGTAAAAAAGGTGTGATGTGTCCGACCTCCCATCCTCTTAACCAATGCATATTTCTAAGCCTCATCAGTCCACAAACTAATTAGCACCTAACATTGGAATGTAGGTTCAAATGGATATGGAATCATTGGATGTTTCTGGTTCTACGAACAAACCCATTGGAAACCGCTTGGAATGTTTGAATCTTAAATCAATGAGATCATCCCCAATTCCAGAGGGGAACAGAGGCGAGACAAAGTCCCAAGCAGTTGTGGACCAGCTGGAGGAGATTGTTACAGTTCTACACCTAGGTCAGACACTAGTAGAGAAGATTGTGATCTTAGCTACTAGTGTTTCCCAGTGAGAGACCATGAGGTTGGTCCGTATTGTGGTGAGGCTTCGGTATGTGGACCGATTCCTGAGATAGTACCTTCGGGTAGTATGATATCTATATCAATATCTGTTGGTCTGCAGTTTCAACTAGGGGTACCGGTAGATGACACGTCTAGGATTCGGGCCTTACATGTGTTTCAGCATCATATACCCCTCAGGTTCTGAGGCGAGCCTGACTCACAGGCGGCCGAGGACTAGCTTGAGGAGGTGGTTGAGTGTTTTCTAGATCTTATACAACTTCTTCAGGAAGACATGTCTGTAGCTGAGTATTCATCGGGGAGTACCAAACCATTCATGGTACTCGATGACTACGATTCGATCTGTGCTATAGTGCTCGGACTTCTTACCTTGGTGTGTTTAAGGATATATGGGCCCTCACCTTATCATATATGCATTCCTACCAATGTTAGGATGCTAGAAAGAACCTTTGTAGTTGAATATTCTTTGGTTGGTCGGTTACAACTAGAAAATGTTAGTATTGGAAGAGCAGAAAACTGGCGCCAGTCTCAGAGACTTGGGCATGTAGAATGTTTCAAGAAGAAGAGGTGTTAATGACATATGAATCTGCAGAGCAACAGGCATTGAAGAAGAACAAGGAGAGAAGCATGATGTGGTTAACATTTCGACATGTTAGAACCACCCGCCTTTGTAGTCCTCGCCAGGCTCAGAGAGAAGGAGGGCAGGGGAAGAGTGTAGCTGTATGCGGTCAAGGAGTGTGACCTATGGGATCTAGGAATGATTATAGGCATGGTCTGTGTCTACTATAATCTGTTGTATCAATAGACATAGGTATCAATCATTCCTTCCTTCCATGAATCTTTTCTCGGACCAAGAGTTTCCTGTTAATACATTGAATTGATCCTCACGTTCGGAGATACCTTTGGGAGAAGACTCGATAATAACACTTACGCTGACAGTGTGATCTGACCCTTGAGGCAAGAGTTTTGGTTGGAACCTCTTAGTGGCAGCGCCCAGGAATTACGACGTTAGTTTGAGTATGGACTGGGAAACCACAATTCATACACAAATTGATGGTAATAGGTAAAAAAATTTTGGTTTATTTACCACGTTGGGATAGGGTTATTCCCTTGTCAGTGAAAAGGAAAATCCATGAAGCACAGGATAAAGTCATTATTGGGAGGGTGCATCCGGTCAATCTTGAGTCGGCCAGCCTTACCCTCGAGACAACAAGAATTTTGCAGAAGAGCCCAGCTGGAGGATTGATATTCAGCTGTTCGGAGTGGCGAGACACAAGCTGGCCACGTTTTCTGGTATACTTTCTAGATATTGATGGTGTCAGCACGTGTAGAACTAGAGATGGTTCAGGCTACGATGGAAAAGGTGCAGATCATATTGGAGTGGATGAAGACGACACATAGCAGGAAAAAAATCTTATACTGATAAGAGACAAGACCACTGGAGTTTGTGGGTGACAACCATGTTTTCTTATGGGTCTCACCTTGATGGGATCTACGGAGATTTGGCTGGGGTGGCAAGTTATCTTCACATTTCATCGGAACTTTCCAGGTCCCCAGCAGAGTAGGCAAGGTGGCTTACCGATTTCATGTTCCAAAGTTATCCTAGGGTTAAATTCACATCATCTTCGTGGTAAAGTTAATTCTCGTAGGGTTCGAGATTTAAAAAATTAAGGGATCATAATTAAGTGAATGTTAATTTAAATGATAATGATTAATAATAAAGTTAAAAGGTAGAGTTAGATCTATTATGCCTTTTAAATAGATTTCTAGAAAAACATCTTCTTGTTGTGTCATT
This sequence comes from Viscum album, assembly GCA_963277665.1. Taxonomy (NCBI): domain Eukaryota; kingdom Viridiplantae; phylum Streptophyta; class Magnoliopsida; order Santalales; family Viscaceae; genus Viscum; species Viscum album. The sequence continues at coordinate 1,852,729,660 of OY728126.1, read as the reverse complement.
TTAATCGAAATTCATTTCAAAGGAGGAAGTGAATTTAACAACTTATTAGAGGTATTCTAAAAAATAAAATAAAATAGAATAGAATAAAAACACTATATTAAATGATTGAGGTTTGTTATAGTTTATGAATCTAGAAGATGTTTGATGTAAGAAGATTGTATAATTTTTTTTGGTTTTTAGTTTTGAAATGAATTTCGATTAAAATGACACAACAACAAGATGTTTTTTAGAAATCTATTTAAAATGCGTAATCGATCTAACTCTACCTCTTCACTTTATTATTAATCATTATTATTTAAATTAACATTCACTTAATTATGATCCCTTAATTTTTTAAATCCCGAACCCTACAAGAATTAACATTACCACGAAGATGATGTGAATTTAACCCTAGGCTAACTTCGGAACATGCAATCGCAGCACCATGCTTTGATTGATGTTCTAAGATTAGCTTATGGTCAGTGGTAAATTAAGGCACATATCCACTCTGAAAATGAGGATGAATTGTGTTTAGGGATTATATTTTAACTCTACAAATTTATCCCGTGTGGTCTTGTATTACCGATTAAGATCGTGCTCTCACAATTTACACAAAATCCCAACCTCACGTGTTTTTATGTTAATTGTTCAATTTCTTGCTTAGTTTCTTACAATTTAAAAACACAATTAATGGATAATAATAAGTGAATTAAAGTAGCTCAATGATTCAAAACAATTAAATGAAGAGGGTAGATGATATATCGATTACTAAAAGACTACTTTTCCATGGGTGGTGTAATCATCGTAGAAGCGTTTTGCATGTGCAAAGGTTTAAAATGGGTATAACCCAATAAATCTCCTACTAAAGAATTCCAGCCCAATTAGGAAGATTAAGAGAAGAAGAAATTTAAACAAAACAGATGAAAAGAGAAGAAATAAAATAAGAACAAAGAAGTTTATTACATAAAAAAAGTCATTACAACATGAAGGAGAAGAAGAAGGATTCGTCGAAGGGATCCTTGCTTCAAGAGCTACCCTTATTGAAATGGTTGGATAATTGGAATGGATCCACTTCTCCTCTGCCCTCAACTTCCCAATGCACGCCACAACCCCTCCAAATGAGAAAAACTATAATTTATAGAGGGGAGGGGAGAAGAGGTTACAAGTGGTTTCAAGTTTGAATGTGGAAATTCAGACAAATATTTTAATGCACATTTCACCGACCATTTGACCACCAAAACGGGTGAATTGGCCGGCCTTACAGAATGATAAAATGTGAGGAAATGTGTCCTCTATCTCCTCTCCAAATTTGGGCTCAATATAATCTCATATGTAGGAGTTATGGCCGAAATACAGAAGCTTATCCATTCTGGCGAGTCCAGCCCAACTTCGACTTTATGGCCCAATTACTCCATTAAAATGCATTCTTTTGATGTAGTGTCCTGAATAAAAGCTGTAGATAATTAATTTAGGAACTCTGTTACAAAATTTGAAATTCCAATAATAAATATAAAATATATTTATCTTCTAAATACTACAGAGAACAATAAAGGGTTAAACTGGAATTTTCATCAAATATTCAAATGAATGATCTAATCCCAAATATTTTATAAATAAACATATTTAACACAATGTGAGAAAATTATATCATTTATTATCAATAAAATATTCAATAAAATAGTGTTTTATCAACTCCCCCACACTTACCCTTTTGCACACCTGGTCAAAACCTCATATCAAGTAAACATCAATATCAAATCAAAACCAATTTTAAAACACATATCCTTAAGATCAATCAATTTCACCCCAAGAAAAAAAAATATAATGCCTCATAAAAAACCTTATTTCAAGTTCTCCATTTATATCATTCGATATATTTCCACTTCATTTATCCGCCCATGCACAAAACACTTACCTCGCTTGAATTTTCTCTCATCACTCAAATATCAATTTTTTTTGCAATGTCTTTCTCATCCAAACTCATACAAGGGTCACCATAGGTTTGATAGATTCATACATCGCTACCCAATGTGAGTCATGGACATATGTTTATCATGAGGACATTTCATGGTTGTTCTATGGCTTTTGGTTGGTAGGATTATGATGTGAAAAACTCTGAGGCTGAATGAGGAGGGCTTGACTCTTTTGAAGAAAAATTGCATTAATCTAATTTTCACATAAATATGGTCTTCTCTTGAATCCCCATAGTATCAATTCAGCTCCATCATCATGAAAAGTCATGAATGGTTTACACCATTCATCATTTTCGCATAAAAATGTCAATCTTCTCAAACATGATTTTCTTGAAAGCTCCAAATGGGCACAACTTTCCACCTCAATTAGAAGCTCCAGAAAAGGCACAGCTTCACTTGTCATGAAAGCTCCAGAAAAGGCACAGCTTTCAATATAATGAATTTCTTTAGCAGCAAACTCATCTCTTTATAATTTAGTTTTCCACCCAAGGTATCACAGAATGTGGTGGCAAAACCCAAGAAAACATCCCCCACACTTAAGCTCAATTAGATTATGCAATTTCACTTCAAGAGTTGGTTGGATTGGGAAAATTGTCTTGTAATGTGGCTAACCTAACAGGATTTTCATGGATTGTAAGGGATAAAAGGATTAAATATTCAAGGTAGGCCATTATAAAAAAGGATTCTTTGAAATAGGGGCTTTAATACCAAACAAATGCCTCAATCATTTAAACATAAGTACCTCAAACCCTCATGTTTTGACAGGAATAGATCAAATTCTGGTTAAATCAAGTATGGTTTGGTTCTCTCAAGAAGTGAGGTGAATTTAAATAATATGAAAATAATGGTTTAGAAGCCTCACAGGAAAGTGATTTCAAAAATAAAGACAGTGATATTGGCATGGGATTCAAAATTCAGCGTACTTTTCATGAAATTACTAAATATTTGAACTTGAAACAAAGTCATTTCAGCATTCATTTAAGCTTAGTTTCAAGGGATAAATTGTTTCACATATTGATATGGATTTAAAAATGGTGATGAGAATCATTTTAGCTCAAAATGTTTCAAAAAAACACAGAAAATTGTAAAATAAACACACAAAATTTGAAAAACACACAATTTTTTTTGGTTTTTTTAAACAGGAAAACAATTGAAATTACTAAACTAAAAGGTTACCTCCCCCACACTTAAAATATTGCATTTTCCTTAATGTGAACCTGTGAGATGATATATTCACATGAAATGCAGAATTTTTAAATAGGACAAATAATATAAAAGTGAAAGGATTAGGAACCGCCTGATGTGATCAAGTGATGATGGGGTCATGCAGTGTGATAAAATCCACTGCATTAGTAGGATTTCCCTCAATGTATCTCTTCAAACGTTTCCCATTGACTGTAAATCTCCTTCCAGTGTCCTCTTATGTGATCTCCACTACACCATAAAGAAAAACATTAGACACAATATAAGGACCTAACCATTTGGAACGCAACTTACCATGCATCAACTTCAGTCGTGAACTATAGAGAAGGACTTTCTCTCCAACATGAAACTCCCTTTGTTGGATCATTTTGTCATGAGATGCTTTTGATCTTTCCTTGTAGAGCCTTGAGTTCTCATATGATGACAGTCGAATCTCCTCAAGCTCTTGAATTTGCAACTTCTTTTGAATTCTAGCTTGGGCCAAATCCATGTTGCATTTCTTTATAGCCCAATATGCACGATGCTCTACTTCCACGGGGAGATGACACGCTTTCCCAAAAAAAATCTGAAATGGGGACATACGAATGGTGGTCTTGTATGTTGTCCTATAATACAACAATGCATCATCCAAGCGCTTGCTCCAATCCTTCCTATTTGGCTGCACGGTTTTCTCCAAGATTTGTTTCAACTCACAATTTGAAACCTCAGCCTGGCCATTTGTTTGGGGGTGGTATGGTGTTGATGTTTTGTGTGTCACCCCATACTTTTGAAGGAGGGAAGCAAAATTCCTATTGCAAAAGTGTGTCCCTTGGTCACTGATGATGGCCTTTGGTACTCCAAACCTGCAAAAAATATGTGCTTTGAAAAAGTCCACAACAACATGAGAATCGTCAGTCCTGGTGGCCTTTGACTCCACCCATTTACTCACATAATCAACAGCAACCAAAATATACAAAAATCCAAATGAACTAGGAAAAGGACCCAAAAAGTCGATGCCCAATACATCAAAAATCTCACAAAATAGTATGGGTTGTTGGGGCATCTAATGTCTCCTAGAAATGTTCGCAGTGTGTTGGAAACGAGAGCATGACTTACAAAACAAATGGGAATCATGGAACAAGCTAGGCCAATATAATACAGAGTCCAAAACCTTCCTAGTTGTCCGTTGGGGTCCAAAGTGTCCACCACACGAAAGTGTATGACAGAAATGCACAACAGACTCAAACTCATGATCGGGAACACACCTCCTAATGACTTGGTCACTACACATTCGCCAGAGGTAAGGATCATCCCACACATAATACCTAGACTCAATTTTTATTTTTTGGGCTTGATGCTTCTTCAAATTTACTGGGATTTCAGAGGAAACAATGTAATTAACTAAATCAGCATACCAAGGATGCTTACCTGAGATAGTATAGAGATGCTCATCGGGGAAAGTGTCCCGAAGTGGTACCTGGTCCAAGGTGTCACCCTCTAGTGTGTGAGTAAGCCTACTAATGTGGTATACCACCAAATTCTCTGACCGCTTCTTGTCCTTTATCTCAAGGTAAAACTATTGAAGAAGGAGCATCCAACGGATAAGTCGTGGCTTTGCTTCTGGCTTCTTTAGGAGGTACCTCAAAGCTGCATGGTCAGAAAAAACAACTACTTTAGAGCCCAATAAATATGAACGGAATTTATCTAAAGAAAATATGACAGCAAGAAACTCCTTTTCTTTGGTAGTGTACTTTGATTGGGCTGAATCCAGTGTCCTCGATGCATAGGCGATCACATGTGAATGTCCTTCCACCCTCCGAGATAAGGCATCTCCAACCGCGAAGTTGGAGGCGTCACACATAATGTCAAATGGAAGGACCCACCGTGGGGGCTGTATGATAGGTGGAGTGGTCAGACACTTCATTATCTCATCAAAGGATGTCCTATAAGAATCATCATACACAAAATCAAAATCTTTTTGAAGTAATCGTGACATAGGAAGATAAATCTTACTAAAATCTTTGATGAAGCGTCGATAAAATCCTGCATGCCCTAGGAAAGACCTAACATCACGCACACATGAAGGATAGGGTAAGGATGAAATAATGTCTACCATAGATCTATCAACCTCTATCCCATGTTTTGACACTACATGCCCTAAGACAATGCCATGCTCTACCATGAAATGACATTTTTCAAAGTTCAGGACCAGATTCTTTTCAATACAATGATTCAAAACCTTTCCCAAAATCTTTATACATTCATCAAATGAGGATCCATACACTGTAAAATCATCTATAAATACCTCCATGCAGGTCTCAATAAAATCAGAAAAAATACTCACCATGTATCTCTGGAAGGTACCTGGGGCTTTGCAAAGTCCAAATAGAGTCCTCCGGTAGGCAAATGTGCCAAAGGGAAAGGTGAATGTAGTCTTCTCCTGATCCTCTAGAGCTATAGGAACCTGAAAATATCCAGAAAATCCATCCAAGAAATAATAGTGTGTTTTCCCAGCTAGTCTCTCAAGCATTTAATCAATAAATGGGAGGGGAAAATGGTCCTTGCGAGTGGTCTGATTTAGATTCCTATAATCAATACACACACGCCAACTGTTTTTCAACCTCATTAGAACTAAATCATCTCTCTCATTTTTAACAACAGTAAAACTAGTATTCTTAGGCACAACCTGAATTGGACTTACCCACTAAGAATCTGAAATGGGAAAGATTATACCTGCCTAGAGCAATTTATCAACTTCTTTTTTAACAACTTCCAGGAGGGTGGGATTGAGTCTCCTTTGTGGTTGTCTCACCGGTTTAGCCCCATCCTCCAAGAGAATCCTATGCAAGAAAATGGAGGGGCTAATACCTGATATGTCATCCAAGGTCCACCCAATCTCCCTGATGTTCTCCCTCAAAATATTCAAAATCTTTTCTTCATGTTCAAAAGGGAGATTGTTAGCAATGATAACAGGAAATCTCTCACCACTCAACAAGTATGAGTATTTCAGATTTGGTGGCAATGTCTTGAATTCTAATGAAGGAGGGTGTAGTATTGACGGAGACATTGAAGGAACTGAAATATGTGCACAACGAGCATCAGTATCAGAATAGACATCATCAAAATCAGAGAATAAAGCATCAAATCCATCAGCATACTCTATAGCCATGTAATAATCAGAGTTCACATGATCAAAATCAGAATATGAATCCACATCAAAATCAAATCCAAGATAGGATTGTGTATCAGCAACATGTGAGGAAGTGCTCTTAGACATCAAACTTGAACCAATACTCATAATCTACCTAAGAATAGGACAATCAAATTCTATGGTGTTTTTATTTGGTGGTTCAAAATGGGAGATAACAAAAGCAGAATGGTCCTCTGAGGGGTACTTCATGGAATCCATAACATTAAATATCACAACATCATCTCCAAAATCCATGGAAAGTGTACCCTCATAGACATTTATGAAAGTTTTTTGCAGTCTTGAGGAAGGGCCTACCTAAGATAATGGGGGCATGAGAACTTACCTGATCATCCTCCATGTTAAGCACATGGAAGTCTGCTGGAAAGATCATGTCTCTTACCCGAACAAGTACATACTCAAGAACTCCCGCTGGATATTCCGTAGCTCTATTCGCCAATTTCACCACTATTCTTGTTGTCTTCAACTCACCAACCTGCAAGGAAGAGAATACAGAGTGAGGCATCACATTTATTGAAGCTCCTAAATCACAAAGAGCATCAGAGAAGTGTAACTCTCCTATGGTACATGGGATGGTAAATGTCCCGGGATCCTTTCACTTTGTTGGCATTGCTAGAGTTGGTGTAATGAGTGCCGATACATTCCTTCCAAGGTTGATCATCTCATTCCCCTTGAGCCCTCATCGATGGGTGCAGAGTTCTTTTAAGAATTTGGAATACCTTGGGATTTCCTTAATGGCTTCAAGTAGAAGAATGTTGATCTCCACACAGTTGAATGTGTCCAAAACCTCCTTTTGCATTGCTTCTTCAGCCATATTCTTGGTTTGACCAACCCTGTTTGGAAAAGGAAGGGGTTTAGGAGGAACATGATCAATATTTTTCTAACCTTTATCTTTCTCCTTGGATTTCTCATCAGTTGGTTTGGAATGCAGCTTCTCTGGAGTTTAGGTGAATCCCAGTGGAATGGTAGGTACAGATGAATCGTTCATTTGCTTCCCACATCTCAATGTGATTGAACTAACATTCCCCTTTGGATTTGGAGTGGGTTGGGAAGGTAGATTTCCGGAATTCTTACTTACACGTTCATGGAGGGCGGTGGAAATCCGGCTCATTTGATTCTTTAACTCTCTCAGCTCCGAACCTTGACTCTTCAGCTCATTCTGTTGATTAAGAACAATTTTATTCAAAATATAATCAGTATTAGAATCTACCTTTGGTGGGGGATTCCCTTGTTGTTGGCTTGTTGATTCTTGGGCTTCAAATCTCCTTTGGGGTTGTTGGAAACCCTGTTGGTAAGGCGGAGGCTGCTGGATGTTTCATTGAAAGGGTTTCCTTTGTTGTTGTCCAGAGCCATACCTCATGTCCGGTTGATCATTCCACCCTTGGTTGTATGTTGGAGCAAATGAATCAAACTTCTTTTGGGGATATGTTTGTTGTTGCTGCTGAAATGGTCTCCCAGGGAACACTGCTGCACAATCTTCTATCACTTGTAGTTGTGGGAAAAAGTCTGTTGGGTGGATTGTCTCAGTGAAAATGAAACATGGACTTGAAGGAGGGGGTTGGGATGACTTTTGAGCCAATGCAATCTGCCTCACCATAGCTGTCAATTCTTCTAACTTAGTATCAATCAAATGACTTTCAAGAGAAGAAGGGCTTACTTGATGTACTCCTCGAACCTGTGGTGTACCTCTATCACCAAATTTTTGGGAGTTTTGAGCCATATTGTCAATCAATGCACGTGCGGCTGCTGGTGTATTGTCCACCAATGATCCTCCAGCTACGACATCCACCATGCTCCTCTCCATAGGTGTGAGTCCTTCATAGAAGTACTGGATGAGTAATTGCTCACTGATTTGGTGATGTGGGCAACATGCACACAACTTCTTGAATCTCTCCCAGTACTCATACATTGACTCCCCTTGGGCTTGACTGATCCCCGATATCTCTTTTCTAATGGATGTTGTCCTTGATGCGGGAAACAATCATTGCATGAAAAGACGTTTCAAATCATTCCAACATGTTACATCTTCATGTTGAAAATAATACATCCAATCTTTTGCAGCTCCATCAAGTGAGAATGGGAATGATATTAAATTAATTTGATCATCAGAAACATTTCTTGGTTTTAAAGATGAGAAAACCTCATTAAATTCCTTAAGGTGTTTGTTGGGATCCTCAACAGATAAGCCATGAAACTTTTGAAGAAGGTGAATTAATCAAGATTTCAATTCAATGTCTGATTCGAGATTTGGGTATGCAATACAATTTGGTTGATATTTAATATCAGGTGCAGCCAATTATTGAATGGTTCTATTAAGTTAATTTCCATTATTTACAACCATTTGTTCCTCTTTTATGTTTGAATTTGAATTGCTTCCAATTTCAATGTTTCCAGAAGAGAGGAATTCACCAACTGGTTGAATATTGAAACTTCCCATATATTAAGAATGTCTGATTCGTGCCCTAAGGCTACGTTCAATCTCAGGGTCAAGATATAAGAGATCTTAGGGATTAGTTCGTGTCATAGATTAAATAAAAATGAAAAGAAAGAAAGTGGACCATAGTAAAATAAAAATGTGAAGTTTGAGTTGATGGTCCAAAAAGAAGTATAAGAAAATAAAAGAAGAAGAAGAAAAAATCAGATTGGGTAAAGAAGGAAGAAAGAATAGAGGAAGAGAATAAAATGTAAAATAAAATAAAAACCTCTAATTGGTTGAAATAATTACTTGCCTCCCCAGAAAAGGCGCCAATTTGAAAGAGCGCTGTTGTCGGTGCCCTCAAATGATTAGTGTAATTTGGGGTACTTAGGTGTAGCAGAGTGGATGACCAAGGTCGTCTCTCAAAGGAGGAAGTGAATTTAACAACTTATTAGAGGTATTCTAAAAAATAAAATAAAATAGAATAGAATAAAAACACAACATTAAAGGATTGAGGTTTGTTGTAGTTTAAAAATATAGAAGATGTTTGCTGGAAGAAGATTGTATAATTTTTTTTGTTTTTTGTTTTGAAATGAATTTCGATTAAAATGACACAACAAGAAGATGTTTTTTTAGAAATCTATTTAAAAGGCATAATAGATCTAACTCTACCTCTTCACATTATTATTAATCATTATCATTTAAATTAATATTCACTTAATTATGATCCCTTAATTTTTTAAATCCCGAACCCTACGATAATTAACTTTACCACGAAGATGATGTGAATTTAACCCTAGGCTAACTTCGGAACATGCAATCGCATCACCCTTCTTTGATTGATGTTCTGAGATTAGCTTATGATCAGTGGTAAATTAAGGCACATATCCACTCTGTAAATGAGGATGAATTGTGTTTAGGGATTATATTTTAACTCTAAAAATTTTTCCCGTGTGGTCTTGTATTACCGATTATGATCGCGCTCTCACAATTTACACAAAATCCCGACCTCGCGTGTTTTTGTGTTAATTATTCAATTGCTTTCTTAGTTTCTTACAATTTAAAAACACAATTCATGGATCATATTAAGTGAGTTACTATAGCTCAATGATTCAAAACAATTAAATGAATAGGGTATAAGATAGATCGATTACTAAAAGACTACTCTTCCATGGGTGGCATAATCATCGTAGAAGCGTTTTGCATGTGCAAAGGTTTAAAATGGGTATAACCCAATAACGCTTCTACTCAAGAATTCCAGCCCAATTAGGAAGATTAAGATAAGAAGAAATTTAATCAAAACAGAAGAAAATAGAAGAACTAAAATAAGAACAAAGAAGTTTATTACATAAACAAAATCATTACAACATGAAGGAGAAGAAGAAGGCTTCGTCGAAGGGATCCTTGCTTCAAGAGCTACCCTTATTGAACTGGTTGGAGAATTGGAGTGGATCCACTTATCCTCTTCCCTAAACTTCCCAATGCACGTCCCAACCCCTCCAAATAAAAAAACTCCAATTTATAGAGGGGAGGGGAGGAGAGGTTACAAGTAGTTTCAAGTGTGAATGTGGAAATTCGGCCAAATATTTTAATTCAAATTTCACGGCCCATTTGGCCACCAAAACACGTGAATTGGCCGGCCTTCTAGAAGGATAAAATATGTGGATTTGGGTCCTCTATCTCCTCTCCAAATTGGGGCTCAATAAAAGCCAATATGTAGGCGTTATGGCCAAACTACAGAAGCTTATCCATTCTGGCGAGTCCAGCCCAACTTTGACATTATGGACAATTACTCCATTAAAATGCATTATTTTGATCTAGTGTCCTGAATACAAGTTGTAGATAATTAAGTTAGTAACACTGTTACAAAATTACAAATTCAAATAATAAATATAAAAATATTTATCTTCGAAATACTACAGTGAACTATAAAGGGTAAAACTGGAATTTTAATCAAATATTCAAATGAATGATCAAATCCCAAATATTTTATAAATAAACATATTTAACACAATATGAGGAAATTATATCATTTATTATCAATAAAATATTCAATAAAATAGTGTTTTATCACTTACCACCTGGCCTTTCGACCTCAGATGCATCAGGTGCACGATGTCATCCACATATCTCAGCTGAGGAGATGTGTGCATGATCTGTCCATCATCATCGACCATGTGGAGCTGGAAATCGATGACGGGGTGACTTTCACGGAGGTTCCAGTGGAGATCGGGGATCGACAGAAGCGGGTCCTACGTGGATGGCCAATTCCTATGGTGGAAATTCGCTGTCAACATGGTAACCTATGGGAGAGCACATGGGACTGGAAGGCTCAGATGCGTGGTCAGTACCCCTTTAGTATTCCTAGTGTGTGTTGTAGAATTACGGGGACATAAAGCCCTGAGGTGGGGCTAATGTAAAGACCCGGAAATTTCAAGGAGAATTTTTTCATAATTTTTTATGAATTTTATGACGAAATAGTTTCTGAGGACACCTGATTCTGAGGCCCGGATTGCTCGGAATCAATTTCCAAGGTTTAGCTCGGGTACGTTCATTGAATGAACGAATGGGTTTTTCTAACTTTTGAACTGGTGCTCGGAATTGAAATCTAAGGGCACTGATGGACTCGTAGTGCCAGTAATTTCTTAAGGGGACCTTTACCAAAGTTTCATTTTAAGAGGGTTGAGAATTATTTATTTGTGAATATATAATAAAATAAATAAAATTGGTAGTGTGCAATTTTATTTATAACTATGGTAGTTTTATTCTACAAAGGGAATATAAGGGTGGGACCTAACTACCCATGTGTGGATAAGTGAGAGGTGGGGCACACACGAGCCCCAACCCTTTATCACCATTGAAACCCCCTTTAAACTCCCCTTCTTTTATTTCATTGGCAACACTCAACCATCAATGAAGTGAATTAATTCATTCTTTTAATTCAATCCATTTGAATTCTTCTCTCCACATTTAGTCCATGTGTTGTCACTTTTATGAGGGATGACTCTTGGGCTTTGTGCCATAAAAATAAAAAAGAGAAAACTCTATTATTTTACGGTGGTTTATTTTCTTGTTGGATAGCTCAGGAGGAGAAGAAGAGGTGGGAGAGCTTTCCTCCAATGACGAAGAATTTTCTCTCTCTTGACGATGACCAACCATCTACTCTTCTCTTCCTTCACATCAAGGGAGAAGACACCGACCGTGGAGACTGAGGCCAACGACAACGTTCTTCTTCCTCCGACATCAAGTGAATCGGCAGTGATCTTCTATGACATCCGATCCTCACGACGCTTGATTCTTTTCATGGCTTGACAACATATGAAGTATTTGCGAGGTAGGGAAATTATATTGATTTTCTCTTCAATTTTTTTCAAGGATAGAACGAAGAGCATGGAAAAAATTCTGCCCAGTTGATCCGCAGATAACTCGTTCATGCGGGTTTTATGCGGGGTTAAAGTTTTAGGATTGAATTTTATTTTGATTTGGTGAAAGCCTCTAACATGGAGGGAACTGGAAAACGAACAAGCTCGGACCCTCCGCTAGTTTTTTTTGTACTCCTATTGACGGGAGACAATAAACGGGACTGAAATGGAAATTTGAAGGCTCCACAGTGATGTTCTTGTCCCAAGGTGACCAATGAACGAGACGGCAGGTAAAACGGACCACCAGAGCGTGTCCAGTGGTCCGCAAGAAGGTGGCGGCGGTGGGCCACACCGTCGCGGCGGCACCGGCGAACAGGGGCGGTGGATCGCCGCCGGAGAAAACCTCAGCAACGGCGGAAGGTGAACCGGAATGACATATTTCGTTCCAGATGGTGGCGGCGGGACATTAAGCCCCGCCGGTTTCGATCAACCGGGGGGTTGTAACCCCCCGCTCCGCGCAACGCTCGGCCGCGCTGGTTGAGCCGCAACCGGCTGTCGGGCTGGGCCACCATTTCCAGGCCGAGTCTCTCTAGCGGGGCCGGGCTATGCCAGCTGGGCCAGGCCGTGCCCAATCAGGCCAGTCTAGGACCCGAGTCTGGTTGACCCAGTTTGGGCCGACCCATGGGGTATTGGGTCGGGTCGACCCGGTTCCAAACCCCCTATTTTCGTACCGTTTTCGTTTAAATAGACATATTTTGAGCTTCGGATCTCCGATCGACACACTGTTTTTTGTGTAGGATTTCATGGATCAAGGCGGTCACTTGGGTATATTACAATCAAGGTTTTGGAAAACATTGTGTTTGGTAGGGTTGGTTCGAACCCGAAACCAAACGAGCCCTCGGAGTAGACACACTTATAAAAGGAGCTACGTTCGTCCGATTGACGTGCCATTGACTTTGTTGGATTCCTCTTGGTGAGAAGGTTCTATTGGTATACTTCACCTGAGGTTTGGATGCACTTGGAGTATGGTCTGGTTGGATTATAGCCGAAATCCAACAGGGCCCCGGGAACGGAAAAGATAATGACTCTCAGACCGGACGTGCATTTGACGAACCGTCAATGGATTTTGTAATCACATTGGGAAACAGTTCCATTGAGTATACCCCATGATATTTTGGGGTACAATTGAGATACGGTCGGATTGGTTCGTACACGAAACCAACCTAGTCCGAGGGACTAAACGGCTATAAACTCATAGACCGGGCATCTGATTGACACGCCGTCTATTGCATTGTGATCCCTTCGATGAGACAGTTCTATTCCGATACTCTATGTGAGTTTTGGACAACTATTGATATCGACCATGTTAGAAATGAGCGTATTTATAAATGGCACCTGGAACGGAAAAGCCTTTAAATCTTAGACCGGGCGTCCGATTAATGCGCCGCCTTACACGTTGTGTTCCTATTGACGATACAGAACATTGTTATACATAAACTATGGAATTTGTGACAGTTGATGTATCAACCCTCTTGGGTTGTGGAGTAGAACCTCCCAAAATAGAGCGTGCTGTGTGCGGGAACCCTAGATCTAGTTGCGACTTCGATGAAGATGACGACTGTACTAAGATCCTACATGGGTTTGGCAGCATGGACAACTGTACTTGGATCCTACATGGGTTCGGTAGTGAGGACGACTGTACTTAGATCCTAAGTGGGTTCCACAGCGAGGAAGACTGTGCTTGGATCCTCCGTGGGTTCGGAAGCGAGGACGATTGTACTTGGATCCTACGTGTGTTCAGCAGCGAGGATGACTGTAGTTGGATCCTCCATGGGTTCGATAGTGATGACAACTGTACATAGATCCTACATGGGTTAGGCAGTGATGGTTATTGCAGTTGAATCCTACGTGGGTTTGTTAGCGACGACTTCTGTACTTGGATCCTACGTGGGTTCGGGAGAAGATATCATTCAGAGGCTACATCTAATAATCTCCACCCTTCTTTGTGAGTAGTATACTTGTATGAGATGAGTCTTGACTTTCAATCTTTATCATCGAAGTGATTGACTTTATTTCCTGTTTGGACTGGGTTGTGTTTTCCTGTGTGTACTGGTTGTGTTTTCCTGTGTCGATTGGGTTGTGTTTTCCTCTTTGGACTGGTTGTGTTTTCCTGTGTGGACTGGTTGTGTTTTCCTATGTGGGCTAGTTATGTTTTATTGTGTGGATTGGGTGGTGTTTTCCTGTGTGTACTGGTTGTGATTTCCTATGTGGATTGGATTGTGAATTCCCATGTGGACTGGTTGTACTTTCCTATATGGACTGGGTTTTTCTTGGGCTCTAGAGTTGGAGCTGAACTAGAATTGATGACTTAGGTATTTTTTTTGCATATTGATAAGTAGAGCTGGTTGATACTTCATGTTTGTATATTTTCATTGTGGTTATCCTTGATGGATTTAGTGAGACCTTGAGGGTCTTGAGATCCCAACTGAGTAAACTTATACTCACCCCGGCACGGGCTATGCCCGCACCTTATTGTGTTGGATGTAGATGACAGACAGCGCTGACAGAGATTGAGTTAGTACTCGGAGGTGGACCTCATGACGAGTCAGTACCCGAAGGTGAAATTCACGATGAGATGGTACTCGGAGGAGGATGGCGGGTGAGAGTGTTGAGGAGGATATCTGTACCTACCCTTCCGGTAGGATATGAGGTGGACGACCCAAGAGATTATTCTATCTTCCAGTTGTTTTTCTTTTCTGTTGTACTTCCATTCAGTTGTAGCTGTACTTATCATGTGGCTTTGTATTCTATCACATTTACTTTTCAGCGCATTCTTTTGTACTTAGTGTATTATTTCTGCTTGTAATCTGGTTGGACGTGTTTTTGATTAACAAAGGAAATGCCTTCCCAGATATCGGGATTTACGCCTTTAGTGCTAGTCTCCAGCCACTGGCCTATGGAAGGCAGGCTTGGGGTAGTCACGGCACCGGCCCCAAGGACGGGTTGTGACAATCTATAACTTTTTTAGATGTCTAGTCACTGAAAAATGATAAAAATTTTTTTTCTTATTGTGCACCACAAAATCCATGAGGCGATGTGATAATTTTTTCATCAATGTATCACATAGATGATGAGTAAATGTGTGTTTAATGAAATACAATTTTATAAATGATATTTTTTAAAAATCTATAATGAAAATAATAGTTATTTTATTTCTATAAGGATCAATTAAAAATTGAAATGTAACTCATCCCTACGTACAAATTAACATCTCTAATATCACAAAATAGAACATTTTTCTATAACCAATTTTAATATTGGTTTAAAATTATAATTAATGAATATATATAATATTTATTTAATTATTAATATTTATGAGATGCTGTAAAAATATCATGTTTTATAATGATCAAAACACAAAATTTATTTTTAACAATTAACTGAATGTCATAAAAAAACTCGTCATTGACCCAATTTATTATATATATATATATATGTTATTAATTATAAATAAAATAAATTATTTAATTAAGATTTTTTATTCCTGTAATATGTTTTTAAAAAATAATATCATTGATATAATTGTATTATAATGGAGTAAAATGACATACCTGTGATGTACAGACTCTGGGTTAGGGACTTCATTTCTATTTTTAATTGAAGAGGCATATTTTAATGTAATTAAGCTACTGAATTTTATTTATTGTATATATAATTCCACTTGTATATTTATTATAATTAATACTTTATATTTAATTGTATTATACTTTTTAGTTAAATTATTTCATTGAAACCTATTTTACTGGAATGTTACCTAGTGGTAAATGGGCCGTATAACTCAGTTTCTATTCATTGTGTTGTAACTTTTCATCGTTGAATCCATTTTTATATTGGTATATTTCTATTTGTTTAAAACAAAACTTTTAATCATTGATACATCTTTTTCTGTTTGTATTTACATATGTCACACATAACATCACCATTGATCAAATTTTAATTCAATGACGTAATATTTTTAAGGATTATTTGTCTCCAATTCCATGTATCTGGGGAATATGTTTATGATATTAAACTATCTTAATTTATGAGTTTTATAATATTTCTTTTCCAAAAAAAATTATCATGAATCCCTATATAATTATGATATTTAAAGTATAACTTTTTATTATTTATTCAATGGTGTTATGATTGAATAGACACCAAAGTAGAAAACGATTTATGTTATTTTATATATTCTCTCAAAATTATTTATAGTCAAGTTTCATTTAGGGCTATCATATTACATATATTGTTCAACCACAAATATATTTTCTCCACATGTTATAAAAATGGTTAAAATTTTATTTACAGTTACCCCTTATTGATCATAATATACGTCATTAAAGATATTAGTTTAAGATAATTATCCTCTATTTTCAATTGGATCTTCTATATTTCACTTCTATATCCATGTTTTATAAATATATTCTAAAAACATGTCTCAATTATAAAAAATAATTTCACTAATAAATTTCATATTATCCATTAAATTATTCTAAATGTATTTATCAGTAAATTTATTAATGTCATCCATATGGGTAACTTTTGAATCTATTATAAAATAATTGGAATGAATGTTTTTTTATTACATTGACATATTGAAAAATATTTCCTACAATCATGAAAATTATTGTACTTGAAGACTACATTATAAGGTTCAATGTTTACCTCCAAAACAAATTACATAAAATATATTTTTTAATTTTTTTTATAAAAGTAGATTACAATTTCCAAATGTTATTTCCTAAGAAATGTTTTAATGATTATTTGAGGGTATTAACATTCATCCAGCTAAAAAATAATATACTTGATTTACACATAATTTGGGTTATGTTTAATTGATTAAATTTTTATTATTTGAATTTATATATTATGATATTGATAGGTAACTCAATTAATTTTATGTGTTAATAAAACTATGAAATAAAATTGAATATTTTTATGATTTAAATTTTTTGGCTAATTATTATTTTTATTCCAAATAAAATATTGGGTTGAGATATATTATAGCTCAGTGGTGGGACCAAAATAAAAAATTTAATCGGTGTTAGCAAACATCATCAAGTGAGCCTATAATATCATATATGAGGGGTTCACATAGATAGTGTCGATTAATACCAATATAGATTATATAATGGGTTTACTCAGACAGTGTTCCATTGGATTCAGTAATGTTCCTTGTAATTATTGGTCAGAAGGAGGGAGTTAGGTATTCTACAATTTATTTAATTGGGAGTCTATTACCTTTGACATGGGTTTAGAATGAGTTTTGATGAT
Organism: Viscum album; assembly: GCA_963277665.1. Lineage (NCBI taxonomy): Eukaryota > Viridiplantae > Streptophyta > Magnoliopsida > Santalales > Viscaceae > Viscum > Viscum album. The sequence continues at coordinate 1,852,712,224 of OY728126.1, read as the reverse complement.
GATGATCCCAGATTCCAACACATTTTGGTTATGCAAGATATGGGTTATAAATGATTTAATTGATCAATATTGACAACACCTGGATATTTATTTTTGTTATGATGAATCTATCCATTGTTAAATCCATATCCAACGTTTTTCAATTTGATTATCCATGTATTGATTGGTATAAATGATCTTATGTTGTTCTTATGTGCATTGGTAATATCATCACACCCCTTCTCTCTTCATATTATCATTATTGAATCTATATTTATAATTACTATGTCAATCCATAGACATATTTTTGGTCACACATATTATGAATTTTCCTGATGTTATATAGAATGATGTTAAATGAATCATCACCTGAAAGGGTTTTAATGTAAAAAATATTTTTAAAGATATTGAGGATGTAATATGTAATTTACAAATATTGGTATAATAAAAACAAATACCCCCTTCAAATCACATATTATAATTTTGTATTACTTTTAGTTATTCAATATAATGTTGAACCTAAAATGTTCATAGCTATATTAGTCTGTCTACATTTCCTTTGGTAGTTATATGTTATGGATGGATGTTTTTTACTTACATGGTATCAACAATAGATTTGTAATGATTATTTTTTTAGCCCGGGATTCAGTGGTGATAGTTTGGGGCTATTATTTTGGATTCTAATAACAGGAAAAAATGAAAATTTTATATCATTATAAATTTAATAAATGTTAAAAAATAATAATATAATTTATTTTTTTTAAATAAAATACATAATATTTTATTGTATTTTAATAAATATATACAAAATTAAAATCAGGTTTATTTTAATAAAATTAGATTCTAAAAAATATTTTGAAACAATATAACCTAAATAATAATTTCATATGAAATTAAGTAAATATTAAATGGGTTAATATATTCACATAATAAAAAATAGGCATTTTTCCAAAATGTTATGATTTAATTATAAAATTTTATTTCATTAATTTATAACATTTTTTTTGTAAAATGAAAACAATTTCTAAAAAAATCATTCTTATAAATGGAATGGATGAATCTTGGGTATTTTTAGAATATAGTTCAATTTTTTTGAATTATGGAATATAGAAAAATAAAAAAATTAACATTAAAATTTTAATTAATGAATAATTAAATAATTAATGACGTGTGTTACAATTATTAAGAAGTACCATATATATAAATTACTATATATAGTGAGATGGTTTATTACTATTGATGATCCAAATAAAAAAAATTATCTAATGAATATTATATTAAATGTATCCCTCAAAGAGCCTTATAAATACTCCCACCACTAGCCCTTATCTTCAATCCTTTTAAGCCTTCAATATAGCCCAAAACATCAAATTTATATACCTATCTGAGATCCCCATTTATAAAGACATTAATTTATACCAAAAAAATATCCCAATGATACTTTTAAGAAACATAATTGGAGACACTAAAATGATGTTATAAAATTATTATGTGACCCACTTTGGATTATTTTCTTCTTCTAACTCCACATATAAAATCCATTGACTATGTAATATTATCATAAATAAAAAAATACTGTAATATCAAATTATTTTTATTTATTAAAAAAAATTTCACCCTCATTAATGAATAGTAAAATAAAATCATAATATATTTCTTAGTTTCCCACCCCCATTAATGATGAATTTCATCTCCCAATACTTCTTTTATTTCGTGACTAAATATAATTTTCCTCATATGATAAATGATTATAAACAAATATTATTATTTTATCTTTTTCAATAATGGTCAGATTTTATTATTTTTAAATAAAACCAATTATGATTTTCATGGTCCAAAAAACCATGTAAATGAACTACTTATAAAACAACAAAATTTATATGATATATAAAGTGATTATTTTTTAGTAATATTTCATTAAAATAACAATATTAACTTCTATAGAGTCATTATATATGTTTCACCACTTATGTAGAGTTATGGATTCAAATGAAAAAACCCTAATAATTACCAATAAATCTATCCGACCTTGGAACTATGAAATGAACAACCCTTGATAGTGATTATGAAACTGTTATCTCAATAAAGAGACATTATAGTAAAAATAAATAATTAATTTAAATCATATATGAGAATTAGATTCACAAACAACAATTAAAAAATATAATTTTATTTTTAATTTCATTGCATGATTGTTCTGTTCGTTTCAAAACCATAGGTAAGAGAATACTATCAACAACCCTCTTTGATCATGAATAATCTATTTTTTCCATACCTCACACTAACACTATTTTAAATATTATATAACTACTTTTAATTCTATATATATGTATCATTACTATATAAAATCTTATTCTCCCTATTTTTTATTGGGTTAAACATACATTGTGTTCAGTTCTTAATTCATTTATGAGAATTAAATTCATATAAAATGATATTTTATATACCTTAATCCAATCCTGAAAATTTACATTGATTTATTTTTTCCATTAATTATTTTATAAAACTATCTATGTTTTATGTTTAACCATTTTTTATATCTACTATCAATGAAAAATCCATATTCATTCTATATTTCAAAGGATTTTTTGAATTCCAAAAAAACAGCTTCAAAAGGCTCTTTGTTATACCAAATTATCAATAAATTATCATTTTTTAAAATTAACTTCATACAAAAGACTCATGTTAATTGATTCGATTATCATTAATAGAAAAATTTTATTTCAACCCTTATTTTTAATCTTAATGAAATATCCGAAGAAAATGTCCTCTAGACATGTTAAAATCCCCATTAATTTATATGTTATTTTTTATTATGATTATGTATTATGATTGATTTAAGATCCCAAAATTTGTGAACATTTGTACTTGTTAATTTTTATTTAAATGTCTTTCATTTTGGCTACGGAAAATTCTAATGGAAATATGTTCAATCTTGGGGGTGTTTTGATGGATCAAAATATTACTGATATGGGACAATAGACCATCTTTTTTATCTTGAACAGTTACCACACAGTTAGTGAATACTATGCATGGGGTGAGGTCAAACCGCGCATCCAAGGACAATGGAATTATGTATAGTTGGAACATAGTTTTTCAAACCTTGTAAAATTTCATGGTACAAGGAATAATGATCTCTATTGTATAGAGGATGGTATACCGTTGGAACTTGATTTTAAAAACCATTCAGCCAAACGGTTCCCCTCATTAAAAAGTGAAAAATTACCATTTACCCCTTAGTATTTTAAATGACTCTCCCAATTTCATCTCCAATTTCCATTCTGTTAAATCTAATGATTAACTATTTTTATCTATCATTCCCATGTGTGGATCTCATTCAATTATAGTCCATATAATGTGTTGTTGGGTGTGTATCTAATATTTAGGTAGGTTCTATATTCATCTTGCTTCTATTTTCCAGATTATAGATTAGTGATTTCTTATTATTTTTTAATACCTTAAACCCCCTTTTTCAAGTAGATTGATGGTTAGATATTCAAGGGTTTATTGAATACAGATAGAATTCTATGGTTAAGAATGTATTCAACTTCATATTCGAGGAAGGCTATAAACAATTTATATTCCATTGTCTCATTATTTATTTGTTTGTGTGTGGTTTATTTACTTTTTCTCTCATGTACATAATTTGAGACCATTAATGTGTTTCAAAAAAATGGTTTTAGAATTGATAAATTAGACCCCTAATAATTCAATTTGGATGAATTGAGAATGAGTAGACTAATTTATGTCCACCCATGTGGTCCACCAGCATTTCTAAACCAAACACATAGTAATGTTAACCATGAAATTTAATTCAGTTAATTTTATCTCCCATGACAGACCAACTATTATGATTAGTTAAATCACATAGAGGTAGTAATATTAGTTGTTTTATGTATCTAGAAACTTAAGAGGGGATCATTTAACATATAATGAAAAAGGGTATTATGGATAAATGTGAATGTGTCAAATGGATTATAAATTATTAATGGATTACATTAATAGATTATGTCATATGAAATGATGAATGTTATAAGTGGTATAATGTATGGGGATTTTTAATGTACATAATGGGTTAGGGAATGTAAATGTGAAATGGTCTAAATGGAAAAAGTAACATAAGCGGTAAATGTGATAATGGGTTACAAAAAAATGTTAAATTCACATGTCTAATAATTATGTGGGGAGAATTTTTTTATTGATTATATATGGTTTGTTACATAGTTTATTTAATAAATATATAATAAATAATGTTCACATGGATTGGGATTTTTGGAGTATCATACATGAGGATCTTTTCCCACGTGTCTGGTTAGTCTGTGGTTCGAAACGCCACCACAAAATGTTGGGGTTAGTGAATGTTATCAAGGATCTATGGCCCTAACAGATGAATTTATATTAATACATAGACTGAGGCACCCTGATCTGTAATATATAACTGTTTATGAAATATTTATCTATAGAGATATTGGGAACATTACATATTCCCTTATGATTAGTATTTGAATAAATTATGACATTATTTATATGAATTAATTTCCCAACACATGGAACAATATATGAAAATACTGTAACTGATTAAATTGGTTAAGTGAAGAATTCTAATCTAATAGAACATGACTTGTCTTATTTTTTACCTTATCATGTATTTTAGTTGATGTATGATATGCCTGTTTAGAATTGATAATTTGTCGACACTATTTGTGTTGTCCTACAATGTTGTCAATACACAATTCTCCGAACACCATTGGGTACGAAAATTGATTTTATGGTTGCCAATCAGGAAAAGAAAAAAGGTCATATTCTTCGGTGATCACTTCGGCATGGGATTTGAATGGATAAGGATATAGAAATATAGTCCGGAACCTTTTTAGGGATTAATCTTTTTCTATTTATGTTTCAGTTTCATTCAATTTGTAACATTTATATTGACAATAAATATTTATTTGATTGTTAGTTTATTTACCTTGTTTGGGAATATGTTAGTATTTGAAGATCCTAGTTTATTTTATATCAATTAATTTATTTCACATGTTATCTTCTATTTATACTATGGTAATTAGGGAATAGTCTCCCCACATGATCCATTAGACCCTATTTTATAGTTGAAAACTTCTGGTATATGGGAAGGTGCACCTGAGGTTATGTTGTGTCCTGGTTAGGGAACTTGTTTACTGTCATCCGGGTTTGGGATGTTACAAAGTGGTATATTAATTATAATTTTCTATGGTATTACTATTGGTTAGGTAAGAGGGTTATTAGGATGTCTTGGGGATGGGAAATTATATCTATAATGGGAGTATCAATATCATGTTCAAGTTTGAACTCACCTACCTAGGGTGGGAATTATTGTTCTTGATGTGTGTTGTTGTAGTTGAATGATATTTCATCATTGTGTGATTCACTGGTTCTGTGATGTGACGATTTTATGATATTTTTTTACTATCTGTAATGAAGTGATATTATGCATTCATCAATAATTGTTGGAATCTTGGGATATAGGTGGCTTTCCTCAATATAGGCAAACTTGGGATGGTTGCTTGTGACATGATGTTTAAGATGCATTTTACCTCATGATAATTTTATAGAAATGAATGTCTAATGATGTTTAAGTAAATGGTTAAATGAAAAAATATATTATGTAAAGGATTAAAAATTATTCTCAATGAAGGGATTTTGAGTTAAAATATTGGAAATAATGATTTTTCAATAATTTAAAATGTTATACGTAACAAACATTAATGATAGTAATGTTCCAAAAGATGATTTTTTTAATTGTAAAAAAAGAAATGTTTTAAAAATATTGTCTAATTAAAGGCTTTTGAATATGTAGGTTGGTTTACCAGATTTTAACCTGGACCCATAGTAAAAATGGTAGAGGGTAATTTAATAGATGTAATGTTGTCTTTTGGGATAGTGTAAGTGATCTAGACTGTTTATGGCTAAAAGTGATCAATCATTTATATAAGATGTGGATGTCTTTTGTTATGTGTTCTGAGACTCATTCTTGGAATTGTATTTTGATTCGACCCCATTCTCATGGTCCAATAAGGTGAAATAAATATATCACTACAAATGAACATCCAAAACCGGGGTAATAGATTATGGTGGTTCATGGTAACAAGGGAGAGGAGAAGGACAATGAAAACATTATTTGTGTTGTGAAGATAATGGAACATGACCCCGGGAGGGACGTGTTGAGCCTGGAAGTACAAATGGTGTTTTTTGAATAGAGTACCATATTTTTTGAGTGGTGACTATGTGTCTTCATATCAGGGTGGTAGGTCACAGTACATGCATGGCCAGGGCCACCGATAACATGTTGAGATTCAAGCGTGGGGAAGAGAAGGGAATGCGTAGAGGTTTCCTAGGAATGCACCAAAAAGGGAACATAACAAAGATTTAGTTTGATGTGGTTTTTATGTTAGAGATCAATTACCCCTTATTATGAAATATGTCAGAGTTAAATTTTCTATACCTATAGAGGTATCAGATTAGGTATACTAGGATTAGAGCATTCATACGAGTAGGGCAGTGCCATACCAGGAATTCAAATCGGATATCAGTGTAGAGGGCTAGGTTAGATTCATGTAGTTAAATCTAGGCTTGGAGGTGGTATGATTGTGTCATCAAATGCTTGAGGCATGATTGATTGTTGTGTATGTTTGATAGACCTTATAGTGTAATAATTTTGTGGTGATATGTCTATTGATATAATGTTGGTGGTATGAGTTGAAAATGTTCGGTGATACAAGGGTTGTTCTCTAGATTTTGATGATAATTTCATTCTGTGGGAAATGTTTGGGCTTGAGATTTCATATATGGATCTGCTTTTGGGGTTAGAATACCTACTGTTATAAGAGGCCCATATAGAATATAACCACCATATGGTATGTAATGACCCGAAGCTTGACGTACATGGACATTACATTACTTTTTCAGAATATTTAATGCATAACAAAAATTGACACACAAGGACTGTAATAGTTTAGTGTATTTGGAAACTTGGAACGTAATCTTCTAATCATGGTGAAAGATCTTCAACATCTCCCATAAAAATTATCCCCTTTTTTTCTTACCTAAAACCTTTATTTATATCCTATGGAAAAGAAAACATAAAAAGGGTGAGGTCAAATAATCAGTAAGGGTAAGCATGGATAAAATAAAACAGACTATATACATTTGAACATAAAAACATTAACATAATGTTTAAACATCAAAATATTGTGCAACGACTTAAAACATAGAAGTACATATGGCATATATCATAATGGAACATAAATCATGATAAAATTGCATGGGAATAAAACATGTAATTGTGGCATCCATTAAGCTCATGTTATGATTTCCAAAGTATCCAAGTCATTTCTACCAAGACCATCTTAGTGGACAAAGTCCCTTTCTGAATCGAGTTCACTCTTCGTTTCAGTCCTGTAATACTGAACTAGATTAACTTACCATTCCATCCATGTCTATCTCATGAGATATAAATCTTTACCAAATGCATTGGAGGGAGATATAGGTCCCACTCATCTCATAATTAAATCATTCTTACTTGTGCCACAAAATAAACATACATCATTCATAATAACCCAACGAATAAAATGGGTTTCATAAACATCATATCATTATAACATAATCCATATAAATGAAATGGATACCATTTCAATATAAGAAAAGTGAAACCATGTAAATCATAGAGACATTATACATAAAACATACACATATGAAATAATTTCATTTTAGATGGAAAATGGTTTTGATAAAACACTTGAAATGAATTCATGAGGAAAATATCCTTTCTTCTTTAAAATCATTTTCCTTTCACAAAATTTCATGAATTTTTAAATGAAAAGGATTTTCATGAAAATAGTCATGTAATATTTTTGAGGAAGCTTCATGAAAATCAAGCTTTATAAAACCGTAAAAATCCATTTTTGCTGTATAAGTTAAAAAAACATTCTTCTCGTACTTTTACCGGAAAAGTAAAAAAGTACCTCGTAACGTAAAAAAAATAATGATTCCTTACATACCATGTAGTAAAATTCAAAATGGATAAAAAATAAATTAAACATACATAAAAAAACTTTTATAAAACATGTACATGGATGTTAACAATAACCCCAGTAAATACTTACGAATAAGCAATCTCGGATAAAAATGAGATTTGCACAATTATCCCTTACCTTAGGTCCGATATGCTTCGTACGTATCCAAACCTCTTGTATAATGATTTAAATAATTTCATTGACTTATTAACGAATCGTATTCATTGTTATTATATCATATATGGTTCACTTATGACATTATATTACCCGTTCTTTTGTAAATTCCATGTTAAAGAGTGTTTTGGGTAAAATCATTTCTTTTGTCGTCTGTGTTTTGACTTGAAATTATTCATATGATTACTTAGATCATGATTACTTAATTCAAGAATATAAAACAAGATTTATATATAATATATATTCATAATATACATATATATAAAAGATCGATAAATGGAATGAAATACACCATTCATGGAGATGGTATGTCGTATGTACGCATGAACACTGTTTTTGTTCCCTTATTGAATTGAATGGAATTAATTAGATGACATAAATTTATATATACATAAATCTAGTAGCATTATTATGTCATATATTTTATGATTACTTATTATATATACTTTATAATCATTCTTGAATGGTTATCATGGAGAGTGAATCTCATCGCGTCGTGGAGACTGTATTCCGTACGTACGCACGAGCGATGATATCATTCCCATGATTGTCTAATTGTATTAAAGTGTATGTATAATATTAAAGAATCAATATCACATTACAATAATCTTATATATTCATTACTTTCACCATTAAAACCATCCAATTAAGGTGGTGGTGGAAAATAGATTACACCACGGCGTGGAGACAGTATTTCCTACGTATGCACGCGCGGTGATTTAATTTTCCATAGGATGTATAGATGGTGAAATATGGTTGTTTCATACGTCTAATAACATATCAATATATGAGTTATACTGATGTTATTACTTCATAATGAAACAACTAATGAAGACGAAGTTGAAGAAGAACGAAAATTTAAAGAATCGGTAACATATATTACCTCTTCTTTGACACGCCTCTTTGAATCCTCCTCTTAGGGTACTCATATTAGTCTTTGAAAAATGCCAGGACCTCTAGGATGTTTCTAGGAAAGTTTATAAGGGAAACGAGATGGTACTGGCCGAGCTTGAAGTCTCAAATTGGTGTGAGGAAGGGAGTGAGGAGGTTCCCTTTTATAAGGGAGGAGAGGGGCACCTTTGGAAATCTTGAATATATTAATTTATAATAAATATAAAACCATTTAAAAATCTCCAAAAATGACTCATACTAGAATATTAGATTATATAGGGTTGTAATATCATCAAACAATAAAATTTAGACATGTTAGGAATTTATTTTCAACATTAACAACTTGATTTATCCTTATTTAATCGATTTAATTTTGTTTGTGGTAATAACATTCTAAATTTTAAATTATAAAAAATAATTACTTATTTGTTGTGAATTGTCCATAATTGGATACCTTATAAAATTTTATACCATATAAATTTACATTTATAAATTTTAAATATATTTGTGATTTTTAAACAATTTTATAATATGTTAGTTCTATAAAATAACAAGTGTCAATTTTGACACTATTCATTTATTTGAATTCAAATAAACTATATACAGAAGATATGTTCGAAAAAAAAGCATTGATAGATTTATAAAAGGTCATATGTATCTATAAAATTAGTTTAGAACATTAAATAGTTCATATAATATTTATTTTATAATTTTTAAAACCATTTATTTGGTTTATCTCTTAATAAAATAATTAATACAACATTTTTGTATAATTATTTAATAAACATATTTTTTGCATAAAAATTAAAAATAAAATCCTATGATGAATATAAATCAATTAAATTTAATAATAATACTTTTACTCTAATTTATCATCTTAAAATCACAATATTTAAATTGTTATATTTATTAAATAATGAAGGTGACAACTTTGGAATCATTTGAAATAAACTAATATAAGTGTGATAATCACTTTTATAAGACTCCAAACGGTTATATATTATGTCATTATATTATAATTGTATAGATATACACTAAAAATAACTTTTTGTCTGGTTTGTGGGCCTTTTAATGGGTATTATTTTTTCAATAAAAACTATATTACTGATTTGTCAGTTAATAAATAATTTCTGCATCATTAATGTATCACCATTAATGATAATTATATAATCCCTAAAAAAACTAAATAAATAATCATGATGTAGATAATTTTATTAGGTTTCTTGAGACTATTCATGTTCAATGTTTTATAATGTTTATAACTAAATTTAAATTATTATACTTATAAGATTTAAGAGAGTGACATGTTGTCACTTTCTTTGGTTTTAATAATAATTAAATTATTTTCATGGTCAAAAGTTCATAAAATGAATATAATCCGACCCTTAGGTGATATGGGTATAATTTTAGTCATCCAATAGAATTTTGGCATGTGTTAGGGTAATTTTATAATATTATATTCACCCTTAATTACCCAATTTATCTTTAACTATGGTAAATAAAATTTACCGTAGTTACTATTCAAAATTTCCAAAAATAAAAAGGAGCCTATTAACATATTTTGGACCCACTAATCCCAAATAAAGAATCCATTTTTTCAAATTAAATACACAGAAGTTGCAGAAATTATATTAAAAATAATCCTATTGACGAATGAAAACGTGTTTTTGTTCAAAACATTGCAAAAGATTGAATTAATTTAGCCTACGAATTCAATGTAAAATCAATGATAATGACATACATTATATTAAATGGTAAAAATATATTCTATTTAGACTTTAAAACTATTCAATATTATAATTTAACCACATAAGTTATTATGATGAAAATTTTGTTTTTAATTAAAATATAGCGGGTTTTTACTATTCATTAAATTATGAAAGTTATCAGAATAATATGAAAAATTTATCCAAGGTAAAATTTTATATCCTGATTCCAAAGAATAATTTTATTTTGTAAAATTGAACTTATAAAAATGTCAAAAACTAGATTTAATGTGGGTGCGCCATCAAAAGGCGGCAAAAATGTATTCTTTTAATAATACTTATTTTACCCGAAAAGTTTATTTTGTTCGTATACCATGATCTAGAAAATGATTAAGATGAATAATAATATGATCAAATTGAAAATATAATTTCTACTATTCAAAACTGCCAGTTTATAATAGTATTATAACCATATATCATTGTTTAGTGAAACCCGGTATTGCGTACTACACACGCTACCGAGAAGGTCGTGATTGCGTATAATGAAAGCCAAGTTAGGGTTGCGTGTTGTGAAAGAATCCTTTGTTGCTGCGTATAAAAAAAATCCAACCATATTTCATTTATACAATGAACATATGAATATATATACACTCAATGTTGGGTAGAATGACTATTATCAAACAAACTCGAAATTGTGTATAACACGATCCAAGAATTGTGTTGCTTATACTGCAAGCTAATACGGTGTTGCGTATAGCACAAGATAATCATGGTGTAATATAAAACACATGACATCAAATAAATTAAAAAGAATAAAATCTCATGATGTTACATTCTATCCCCCTTAAAATGAATTTCACCCTCGAAATTCGTCGGGGTTATACATTGTTTACTATTCGAAAGTTTCATTAATAGAAACCCACATCGTAAAAAGGAATACCAAAACATATCTTTAAAAACTAAAGTATGAAACATAATGGTTACCCAAATTAACTAATCATTGGGTTTCCACGTAGGATAACATATGAAAAAATATGGATATGGAAGAGAAATCTAACTGTCATGTTCTGATGGAGAGTGGTAGAGAACATGACTATGAAATAACCAACAATCACAAAGCCACAGATTTGCGATGAATAAAGGTACCATCTGAATCATCAGATATAAGAGCTATTGGAAAACATTTTTTGTTTTCAAGATCATTTATCTAAAGTTGAAGAATTTTAATTAGATGAAATACTTACTTTATTTTGATATAATCTCACCGTTGTTTGTGGCTTGATCAATTTCCACTTCATCTCTTAAGGAAATGAAGTTGAATTTGTCATTTGTGAAGTGTTAGCAAAAAATGTGATAGAATGATGGGTCATTTCATCTGTCTTAATAAAAAAGTTAGCAATAGTTATATACATAAGTCCATCTATTTTATATCGTTCAAAAATGGACTTCTACTACATCTATCATACCACTTAATAAAATAAAACTAGTTTATACTAACCAGGGACTTCCTGTAGGCTAGTGGTAGGTGATAAAGGCCAGTCGCACTTCGGTTGTGGGTTCGATTCCCACATCCTTGTCTGATGCGAGGGGATGTTGCCCATCCTGTAGGTTGTCCTTTTTATATTACTATAACATCCCATCAATCGAAAAATGGTTTATCCTTGAACAATACTAACTTATGTCCAACATAATCCATTCCAATATTTATGATTATCCAAAATACTTGTTTCTAAACTCATAGTATAAAGAGAACAATTACTAAAAAGGTCGTATAACAAGCATGTTAATACCATAATTAATCCACAAATATCATGACATATGTCTTGTTGGTCACATTCCAAACATTCGAAGGCCTTAATCATGTATTCTCTCGAAAAATGAATACCCATTGAATCTTAGTGAAAACATGAGTGCTGTTAAAAGTTAACACTTTTCATATACCAAAACATCAAAATTTCTATATAATCAAACCATAATATCACTTAGTACTTATATCATTCATGAGCCCATTAATACAAGCAAACATCTCATTATCTTATTATCCCTTCATTATATGCATATCATCTACTTTCCAAAAATATCTGAATAACCTTCCATGGTTACCGGTACCATTGAACATATACATTCATATACATTAGGAAAAACAATAGTGTAACGATCCGTAGATGATTCTTTATTCCATAGTACCATAAATTATTCTTTATAAACATACAATCATTCCACTAATTTCTTAATCCACTAGATGAGCTTCATCATTTATTTCATCTCATATTTCATTTTTAGTCTCTTTATCATCATCCACATAAATACTACCTGTATGACCATGCTGATTCTCTTCATGAGATTTTACCTTAGGGCATTAGTTTGAATAATTCCCATACATTCCACAATTGAAACTTCTAATCATTGTTGATGTCGTAGCTATACCATTATCCTTGTCCATGGTGTTAACTGAACCATTTCCTTTGCACTTACTGGATTTGTGTCCTTCTTTTCTACACCCAAATCATCTTCAAGTTCCTTTGAAACAATCTACCTGATGCCTCTTCCAACATGGTTTACATGAGGGAAATTGAACTTTCATTCCTCTATGATCATCATGAAACTCCATCTTTCTCTTATTATCTGAGTTGGGAAACTTACCAAAGTTGAGATTATTGATCATATTATGAGATTGCTGATTAGGAATAATAACGATGTTTGGACTTCCAAATCCCATTTCATTTGGTTTCTCATGAAGAATATCATTCCATTGTCCGTTATATCCTCTATTATCGAGAATCTTCCTATTTCAATCCATTTTCTAAAACCCAAAAAGAATAGTGTGAGAGGCAAAAATCATGCTAGGGAAAACAACATAGTAATGGGGAAGTACCCTCAATATATATCATATTAGGTTAAATTCGATGATCGTTACCGTAGTTCTAGGACTATATCCTATACGTTTACTTATCTTTAGGGATATCCATAGACATACCATAGAAATATCTATGGGGATCTCACTAACTTTTTCACATACTAGTTTCCAAAGGTTGACTAAACCTTTCCTCTGATACCAAATGTAGAGACCCGAATCTTGACGTACATGGACATTACATTACTTTTGTGGAATACTTAATACATAACAAAAATAGACACACAAGGACCGTAATAGTTTAGTGTCTTTGGAAACTTGGAACGTAATCTTCTAATCATGGTGAAAGATCTTCAACATCTCCCATAAAGATCTTCCCATTTTTTTTCTTACCTAAAACCTTTCTTTATATCCTGGGGAAAAGAAAACATAAAAAGGGTGAGCTCAAATTTTCAGTAAGGGTAAGCATGGATAAAATAAAATATACCATATACATTTGAACTTAAAAACATGAACATAATGTTTAAACATCGAAATCTTGAGCAGTGACTTAAAACATGGAAGTACATAAGGCATAGATCCTAATGGAACATAAATCATGACAACATAGCATGGGAATAAAACATGTAATTATGGCATCTATTAAGCACATGTTATGATTTCCATTGTAGCTAAGGCATTTCTTCCAATACCATCTTAGTGGACAAAGTCCCTTTCTGAATCGAGTTCACTCCTCGTTTCAGTCCTGTAATACTTAACCGGATTAACTTACCATTCCAGCAATGTCTATCTCATGAGATATAAATCTTTACCCAATGCATTTGAGGGAGATATAGGTTCCACCCATCTCATAATGAAATAATTCTTACTTGTGCCACAAAATAAACATACATCATACATAATAACCCAATGAATAAAATGGGTTTCATAAACCTCATCCCATCATAACATAATCCATAAAAAGAAATGGATATCATTTCATAATAAAAAAAGTGAAACCATGTAAATCATAGAGACATTATACTTAAAACATACACATATGAAATAATTTCATTTTAGATGGAAAATGGTTTTGATAAAACACATGAAATGAATTCTTGAGAAAAATATACTTTCTTCTTTAAAATTATTTTTTTTCAAAATGTCATGCATTTTTAAAAGAAAAGTACTTTCTGGAAAATAGTAATGAAATCATTTTGAGTAAGATTTATGAAAATCAAGTTTTATAAAACTGTAAAAATATGTTTGTGCTGTATAAGTTAAAAAAACATTCTTCTCGTACTTTTACCGGAAAAGTCAAAAAGTACCTCGTAACGCAAACCAAATAAAGATTCCTTACATACCATGTAGTAAAAGTCAAAATCGGTAAAAAGTAAATTAAACATACATAAAAACACTTTTAAAAAACATGGACATGGATGATAACAATAACCCCAGTAAATACTTAAGAATAAGCAATCTCGGATAAAAATGAGATTTGCACAATTATCCCTTACCTTAGGTCCGATATGCTTCGTACGTATCCAAACTTCCTGTATAATGATTTAAATAATGTCATTGACTTATTACAGAATCATATTCATTGTTATTATATCATATATGGTTCACTTATGACTTTATATTACCCGTTCTTTTGTAAATTCCATGTTAAAGATTGTTTTGGGTAAAATCGTTTCATTTGTCGTCCGTGTTTTGACATGAAATTATTCATATGATTACATAGATCATGATTACGTAATTGCAGAATATAAAACATGATATATATATAATATATATTCAAAATATACATATATATAATAAATCAATAAATGGAAAGAAATACACCGTTCATGGAGACGGTAGGCCATACGTACGCATGAACGCTGTTTTCGTTCCCTTATTGAATTGAATGGAATTAAGTAGATGACATAAATATATATATACATAACTCCAGTAGAATTATTATGTCATATATTTTATTATTACTTATTATATATACTTTATAATCATTCTTGAATGGTTATCATGGAGAGTGAATCTCATCACATTGTGGAGACGGTATTTCGTACGTACGCACGAGCGATGATATCATTCCCATGATCATCGAATTGTATTAAAGTGTATGTATAATATTAAAGAATAAATATCACATTATAATAATAATATATATTCATTACTTTCACCATTATATGTATCCAAGTAAGGTGGTGGTGGAAAATAGATTACACCACAGCGCGGAGACGGTATTCCGTACGTACGCACGCGTGGTGATTTAATTTTCCATAGGATGGATAGATGGTGAAATATGGTTGTTTCATACTTATAATAACATATCATTATATGAGTGATACTGATGTTATTACTTCATAATGAAACAACTAATGAAGAAGAAGTTGAAGAAGAAAGAAAATTGAAAGAATCGGAAACAGATATTACCTCTTCTTTGACACGCCTCTTTGAATCCTCCTCCTAGGGTACTAAAATTAGTCTTTAAAGAAGACCAGGACTTCTAGGATGTTTCTAGGAATGTTTACAAGGGAAATGGGCAGGGATTGGCCGAGCATTAAGGCTCAAATTGGTGTGAGTAAGGGAGGGAGGAGGTGCCCTTTTATAAGGGAGGAGAGGGGCACCTTTGGAAATCTTAAAAATATTAATTTATAATAAATCTAACCCCACTTATAAATCTCCAAAAATTACTGATATTCGAATATTATATGAGATAGGCTTGTAATAGAATCAAAAAATAAAATTTAGACATGTTAGGAATTTATTTTAAACATTATCAACTTGATTTATTCTTATTTAATCTATTTAATTTTATTTGTGGTAATAATATTCTAAATTTTAAATTATAACAAATAATTACTTATTTGTTTTTAATTGTCCATAATTGGATACTTTATAACATTTTATACCATATAAATTTAAATTTATAATTTTTAAATATTTTTGTGATTTTTAAACAATTTTATAATATGTTAGTTTTATAAAAACAACAATAGTGTCAATTTTGACACTATTCATTTATTTGAATTTAAATAAAATATATACAGAAGATATGTTCGAAATAAAAGCATTAATAGATTCATAAAAGGTCATATGTATCTATATAATTAGTGGAGAACATTAAATAGTTCATATAATATTTATTTTATAATTTTTAAAACCATTTATTTGGTTTATCTCTTAATAAAATAATTACTACAACATTTTTGTATAATTATTTAATATACTTATTTGTTGCGTAAAAATTAAAAATAAAATCTTATGATGAATCTAAATCTATTAAAATTTATAATAATATTTTTACTCGAATTTATTATCTTAAAATAACTATATTTAAATTGTTATAGTTAATAAATTATGAAGGTGACAACTTTGGAATAATTTAAAATAAAATAATATAAGTGTCATAATCACTTTTATTAGACTCCAAACGGTTATATATTAAGTAATTAGATGATAATGGTATATATATACAGTAAAAATAAGTTTTTTCCTGGTTTGTTGGCCTTTTAGTGGGTATTATTTTTTCAATAAAAACTATTTTACTGATTTTTCACTTAATAAATAATTTCTGCATCATTAATGTATCACTAGTAATGATAATTATTTAATCCATAAAAAATCTAAATAAATCATCATGATGTAGATAATTTTATGATCTTTCTTGGGACTATTCATGTTTGATGTTTTATGATTTTTATCACTAAATTAAAATTATTATACTTATAAGATTTAAGAGAGTGACATGTTGTCACTTTCTTTGGATTTAATAATAATTAAATTATTTTCATGGTCAAAAGTCCATAAAATGAATATAATACGACCCTTAGGTGATATGGGTCGAATTTTAGTCATAAAATAGAATATTTTCATGTGTTAAGGTAATTTTATAATATTATATTCACCCTTAATTACCCGATATACCATTAGCTATGGTAAATATAATTTACAGTAGTTACTATTCATAATTCCCAAATATTAAAAGTAGCCTATTAACATAATTTGGACCCACTGATTCCAAATAAGGAATCCATTTTTTAAAATTCAATACAATGAAGTTGCAGAAATTAAATTAAAATTAATCCCGTTGTCGAATGAAAACAGGTTTTTGTTTAAAACAATGCAAAAGATTGAATTGATTTAACCAACGAATTCAATGTAAAATCAATGGTAATGACATACATTATATTAAATGGTAAAAATATATTCTATTTATACTTTAAAACCATTCAATATTATAATTTAACCACATATGTTATTACGATGAAAATAGTTGTTTTTAATTAAAATATAGTGTGTTTTTTACTATTCATTAAAATATGAAAGTTATCAGAATAATATGAAAAAATTATCCAAGGTAAAATTTTATATCCTGATTCCAATTAATATTTTTATTTTTTAAAATTTTACTTATAAACATGTCAAAAACTAGATTTAAAGTGGGTGCGCCATCAAAAGGTGGAAAAATTGTATTTTTTTAAAAATAAATATTTTACCCGAAAAATTTATTTTGTTCCAATACCAGGTTCTAGAAAATGTTTAAGATGAATAATAATATTATAAAATTCAAAATGTAGTTAATAATATTCATAACGGCTAGTTTATAATAATATTATAACCATATATCGTTGTTTAGTGAAACACAGTATTGCGTACTACACACGCTACCGAGGAAGGTCGCGATTGCGTAGAATGAAAGCCAAGTTAGGGTTGCGTGTTGTGCAAGACTCCTTTGTTACTGCGTAAAAAAAATCCAACCATATTTCATTTATACAATGAACATATAAATATACTCAATGTTGTGTAGAATGACTATTATCAAACAAACTCGAAATTGTGTATAACAGAATCCAAGAATTATATTGCTTATACTGCAAGATAATACGGTGTTGCGTATAGCACAACATAATCATGGTGTAACATAAATCACATGACATCAAATAAATTAAAAAGAATGAAATCTCGGGGTGTTACATGGTAACATGTAAATCTCTTATGGGTGAAATTTATATTCATCATGATGAATGTCATGTATTGTTTGGTCATTAATTGGCAATTTATTATCAAATGTTTTAACTCACAGTGTATGGGTCTTGTGTTATGATTGATGGTGGCTGCATGTAGTATCGTGTATATACTCATATCATGAATGAGTTCCATATTGTTTTTCCTGAGTTCTTCTCAAGGATTTTTATGAAGAGATATGTTTAATTAATAATAGATTTTCTATATTGAGAAGAACCAACACCCATTACACTATAATGGATGGAACCAAATGAACTAAAGGATCATAAAAGAAAGTTAGAGGATTTGACAAATTAATGTTTCATTCATCATAGTACGTCACCTTGGGGATCACCAAATTTATATTACAAGAAGGTTGATAGATCATTGTTGTTTATTGTTGATTATAGGAAGGTGAATCCAAAGATAGTAAATAATATATTGACACATCCTCAAATAAATTATTTTCTATGATGATAAATAGTGGTTTGATTTTTTATAAGATTGATATGACATTTTTTTCTCATCATATATTGGTGATACATTCTGATATACAATAGAATGCCTTTAAAGAGAAGTTATGGTTTTTTTGGTTTTATTTTTATGGTATTAAAGTTAACCAATGAACATGTAGTGTCTATGGATATAATGAACTGAATTGTTCACACTTACCTAGATTAGTTTTTTTTATTAATTGTAAGTGATATCTTGTTGTATTGTAAGAAACATTATGTTCATTACAATATCTTGTCCTATTCCTGATTACAATAATAGTTCATAGGTTATAACAAATACAATACAAATTTCATTTTTGGGTCGATAAAGTTCATTTCCTAGGTCACATCATCTCTAAGGATGGTGTATTATTGGATTTAGAAAAATTGTATGAAATTTCAGCTTGGGAGTATCCCATGAATGTTAATGATATTTATGTTTTTTTTTTGTATTTCATGGACACTAAAAAAGGATCATTAAAAAATATTATCATCTAGAAGGACATATTTTTGGTTTGACTAAGAATAGAAACATGTTTGAATGGTTTGAATAATGTGATAATTTTTAACAAGCGTTAAAGATGTGGACGACTACTACCCAAATTATAATTCTACCTAAATTAGGTTAAGAGTATTCTTTGTTTTGTGATGAATATAGTGTTTCGATTGGGGAAGTGTGGATACATGTTGATAAGGTTTTCACATATGGGTCATTTCAAGTTATCCCTTATGAAATAAATTATCCTATTCATTATATTGAGTTGAATGTTGTGATATATTCCATGAATTGTTGATTGAAATGTATTTTTTGAGTGTGGTTTTTTGTATATACCAATCATAAAATCCTAAATTATATATTCTCCCTTCGTCACATGTATTATCAAGGGTGAAGATAGGATGAATACATGTAGTCCCTCGACATCGACTTGGGTTACACACTAGGAAAGGCAAACATGTTTATAGTGGCACTTAGTAGGAATACTCAAAATAAGGATGTTAAAGAATACATTTTTGAGTTGATAATGATGGCATTGTTTACTGAGATTCTTCCATAGTCAAATAATGACCATAGTAAGTTTATAATTGCATCCTTGGGAGAATAATTTATTCTTTTAAGATGGAATAAGGAGATGATGTGTGATGATATAGAATGTTTGTATTTAGAGGAATATCATTAAGGTGGGGATTCAACTTTTAGTGGGATCATTGGCGATGATGATATTTTTTATGACTATAAACATGACATCATTTAAACATGTTTATATGAAGAGGCAAAGTGTGAGTTTCATGAATTAAAGTTGTCAATTGATTTTATCGTGAATAAAATGTTTCATGATATTCATAGGACATATTAGTGTCCA
The DNA here is from genome assembly GCA_963277665.1 of Viscum album. Classification (NCBI taxonomy): domain Eukaryota; kingdom Viridiplantae; phylum Streptophyta; class Magnoliopsida; order Santalales; family Viscaceae; genus Viscum; species Viscum album. The sequence goes on along the minus strand of OY728126.1, from coordinate 1,852,691,728 downwards.
TGGATAATGAATGAATTTGAATGTTTCGTCGCATAACACCATACCATTCAACTAGTATAGGCCAGACATAACTGGATGTGTGGACTGTAATAGCCATTTCCCATTCCACAATGGGAGACAGATGACCTGATGAAAAAAAAATTAGTGTGTCTTCCAAGGATTAATAGGAAGAATGTTTTTATTGGGGTAGTTTTGGATCATTTTAATGAGGTGTCTCTTTTCATATAGATTCATGAATCCTTATATGTGGATAATTTTTGTGGGTTGTATGTTTGAGAGAAAATGACATTACATGAAGTAGTTTGATCTATATTTTTGGATTGTGATCCATATTTTGGATCATTCTTTTAGAATGGGTTGTAAGAGGTTATGATAAGCATAGTGTTTATTAGTAATAAATTTTACTAAAAAATTGAATCATACTAAATGAATATTATTCTGGTTCTACATGACATATTGAGGGATTATGTCCTAGACTTTGCTGGGTCAAGGAAAAATCATACTGAACTATTTGATTTTTCATTCAAGAATTGTTACCAAGCTATAATTTAGATGGTTCCATATGAGGTACTCTAGGTTAGAATGTGTAGATATCCATTGTGATGGTTAGAGTCTGAAAAATTAGATATACTAGGACTGTGTATCATAAAGGGACCTCAGGGAATGTTGAGTTGATTTGGAAATAATTAAAAATGGATTAAAGAGGGGAGAAATAATATTTGGATCATTTTAATCAACTTCTTGAATATAGTTTTGGTGATAATTTGTTTTTTTTTTGTGTTTCACTATGGTTGGGTCTCCATCAGATTCCGAAGTAGGGTATGCTGAAACCCAGGTACTTGGGGTCATTTTAGATTATGGAGAGGATCAGACCAGTGACACACCAATTGGATCTTCCACTCTGGTATTTTGGTATGTATGATTAATATTATGTGTCACAACCTCAAAATTATCACTATGACTCATCCCAAAAAAAATTATGTTTAGGATATAGGGCTTGAGACTGATGTGTCTTTTGAGGAGGATCCAATTCTTATTACTGATCATAGTGAAATAGTCATATGAGGAAATATTATGCCCTCGTATCTAGTTTCAGGGTACTATGATAATTATTAGGTAGAAACACGAGAGATTAAGATAGATAAGATACCCCAATAGCCCCAAATAATTCCTTTAAAGAACCATTGGTTACTGCAAGCATGAGTATGGATGATCCATTATAGGGTAGAGAGGTTTTCTAATCCCATAGTTCATGTAGGTATTCAATTTTTAATTTTAGTTAAGATATATTAAATTTAGTTAATTTAATGTTTAATGGGAGTATATGGATTCTTGGGAGTGTTTTAGGTGTAAATATATTAATTATAGGGGAAAAAGGCCATTCTGTACATGTTTCATGGTTAGTTCGTGGTTAGTGAAAGCCATGATAGGGGTAAGGCAAATCCATGCAACCTCGGTCAAATGAATTCTATATAATTTGAAATTGGGTTTTAAAACTATTTGTAATCCCTATATATCCATGTGAAATAGACCCCTCCTAGATAGAGGCTATTACACAATCTAGAAAATTGTACGGCCAGAGGATGTGCCTCATTAAAAAAAAAATTCCCCCTTGAGTATTTTTGTATCTCACATGGTTTATTCTAAAATTTCCTTATTATCAATCATACTGATGTACCATTATGATCCATGGTTCCCAAGGGTGGATATCCATCAAATCTATTCAGTTTGGAGGGTAGTTTTTTGGGATCAATTTTCCATATAAGTCTAATGTTATAGTGTAGAGACCCTATGCTTGACATACATGGACATTACATTACTTTTGTGGAATACATAATACATAACAAAAACAGACACACAAGGACAGTAATAGTTTAGTGTCTTTGGAAACATGGAACGTAATCTTCTAATCGCGGTGAATGATCTTCAACATATCCCATAAAGATCTTCCCTTTTATTTCTTACCTAAAACCATTCTTTATATCTTGGGGAAAAGAAAACATAAAAAGGGTGAGCTCAAATGCTCAGTAAGGGTAAGCATGTATAAAATAAAACATACCATATATATTTGAACTTAAAAAAAATTAAAATAATGTTTAAACATCGAAATCTTGAGAAATGACTAAAAACATGAAAGTACGTAAGGCATAGATCATAAAGTAAAATTAAGAATGATAAAATAGAATCGGAATAAAAAATGTAATTGTGGAATCCATTAAGCACATGTGATGATTTCCATATTAGCCAAGGCATTGCTGCCAAGACCATCATAGTGGACAAAGTCCCATTCTGAATCAAGTTCACTCCTCGATTCAGTCCTGTAACACTAAACCAGATTAACTTACCGTTCCAGCCATGTCTATCTCATGAGATATAAAATCTTTACCCAATGAATTTGAGGGAGATATAGGTCCCACCAATCTCATAATGAAAACATTATTACTTGTTCCATACAATAAACTTACAACATTCATCATAACCCAAAGAATAAAATGGGTTTCATAAACATCATTCCATCATAACATAATCCATATAAAACAAATGGATATCATTTCATCATAAGAAAAGTGAAACCATGTAAATCATAGAGACATTATACTTGAAACATACACATATGAAATAATATCATCTTAGATGGAAAATGGTTTTGATAAAACACTTGAAATGAATTTTGTGGAAAATATCCTTTCTTCTTCAAAATCATTTTCTTTTTAAAAAATGCCATGAACATTTAAAATAAAAGTATTTTGTTAAAAATAGACATAAAATCATGTAGAGTAAGCTTCATGAAAATGAGGCGTTATGAAACCGTAAAAATCCGTTCAGGCTGTATAAGTTAAAAATAGCATTCTCCTCGTACTTTTGTTGGAAAAGTCAAAAAGTACCTCGTAACGTAAACAAAAGAAATATTCCTTACATACCACGTATTAAAAGTAAAAAATGGGTAAAAAGGACTTTAAACATACATGAAAACAATTTTATAAACATGTACATGGATGATATAAAAAACCCCAGTAAATACTTTAGACTAAGAAATATCAGATAAAAATGAGATTTGAAAAATTAGTGATACGGATGTTATTACTTCATAATGAAAAAACTAAAGAAGAAGAAGTGGAAGAAGAAATAAAGTTGAAAAAATTGGTAACGAACATTACCTCTTCTTTGAAGCGCCTCTTTGTGACCTCCTCTTAGGGAACTACAATTGGTTTTTGAAGAAGACCAGGACCTCTACAATGTTTTTAGGGAAGTGGAGAAGAAAACTTGGCAGGGGTTGGCCGAGCTTGAAGGCTAAAATTGGTGTGAGGAATAGAGGGAGGGGGTGCCCTTTTATAAGGGAGGAGAGGGGCACCTTTGGAAAAACTAACAATATTATTTTATTATAAAGAAAAATTCGTTTTTAAATAGTTCCAAATTGATATATTTTAAATATAAGGTGGGGATGGGTCGAAATCCTTTCATCCAATAGAATTTATACAAGCTTAGGTTCCTATTTTAACCTTATTATTTATATTTAACTTTAAGTTAGATAATTTTTCTTTTACCATGTCTTTGTGTGTTCTTACACTATAAGGTTAGTAAACATACTATAAGAAGCCAAAAAAAACCTCAAGTTGTTTATTTTTAATATATATAACCTTATCTAAGTCATTTGGCCGAAAGATAGATTTTTAGGAATAAAATAACAATTAATAATATAATATTTGTTTTAAAAACTATTTTATGTCAATTTTGACACTATTTAGTAATTGAATTTTGTGAAACTCATAACAGAATGATTAGTTAGAAAAACATTAATTAAATCAATAATAACATGTCATATTAACCTCTAAAATTAGTGGAATTCATAAAAAGTCTCAAATTACATTTGTTTGGGTATTTACAACATTAATTATGTCAATATTTCATTAATAAAATAATTACTGCATCATCATTGTGTCATAAATAAATTAAATTATTTAATTTCTAAAAATTACAAATTAACGATCATTATGTAGGAAATCGTTTTAGCATTCTAATGAATATTTATAGTCGAATTTATCTTATGTATAACCCTATATTAAAAATGATTTACTTATTAGACGTTGATTTTAACTATTTTAACCCTTCTTTAAATAACTTAATAATAAATGTCCTAATCTAATCCAAGTGGTCCTAAATGGTCATATTTTATCCTAAGGTTGTTGTTGGTCGAATTAAACTTATCTAATAGAATTATTAAATGCATTAGTGTAATAATAATATATTTTTTACCCTTAATTACCCTATTTTTTTAAACCGTGGTAAAAAAAGTAGAATGTTACTATTCACCAAAAATTGTTTTCATCTCATTGAATCACATTTTACTTACTGACATCAACCGTGTCTCTCGGATTTTTGAAATTCCACACACAGAAGCGATAAAATTATGTTATATGAAAAAATTCAGTTTTTTAACTACCACTTAGTGGTTTCACTATTCATCAAAAAATGAAAGTTTCCAGAAAAATACCAGAAATTAGGCCTAACCTATATTTGATATTATGAATTCAAAAATGATGTTTATTTTTAAAAATTCAAAACATATCAGTTACATTAAATAATTTAAAAATTAATTCCCGTCGTCAAAACAAATAGCGTGTTTTTAAGAGATAATAACTATCAAAAGATTGACACTCATTTACGTCTGGTTTAAATATGAAATTACATCCAATGAACAAAATTGTATTAAATTGTAAAAATATATTCTAAATATACTTTAAAACCACTCAAATTAATAATTTATCACTATTAATTATTTCAATTAAAAAAAGTTGTTTTTAATTAAAATTTAGTAATTTTCACTATTGATCAGAATATGAAAGTTATCCGAAAAGTACCAAAATTTTACCCTAAACTAATTTCTATATGCCAAATCCAAAAATTAAGTCCATTTTGAAAATCAAAATTTACAAAATTTCAAAAAGTGGTTATTACTATTTATAACGGCTAGTTTTAATAATATTTTAATAGCATATTGTTTTTTAGCGAAACTCGGTATTACGTACAACACACGCTATCGTGGAAGGTCGTGATTGCGTGTAATGAAAGGCAATCTAGGGATGCATGTTGTGCAATATCCTTTTGTTGTAGCGTACAACACAAGAAATCAATGAAATTAAAAGAATATTTTTAATAAAATTTCAGGGTTTTACATTCTACCCCCCTTAAAATGAATTTCTCTCTCGAAATTCGTTGGGGTTATAAAAGGTTTGCTACTTGAAAATTTCTTTAATAGAAACCCACATCGTAAAAAGGAATAAAAAAACTTGACTTTAAAAACTAATGTTTTAAACTTAACGGTTACCCAAATTAACTAATCACTATGTTTCCACATAGGAGAACATAGGTGAAAATATAGATATGGAAGAAAAATCTAACCATCAAGTTCTGATGGAGAGTGGTAGAGAATATGGATATGAAAAAACCATCAATCACAAATACATACATTTTTGATGATCTAAGGTACCATATGATTCATTGGGTATAAGGGCACTAGGACAACATTTTTGGTTTTAAAGATCATTTCCCTAATGTTGATGAAATTGGAAATAGAATAAATACTTTCGTGATTTTGGTACAGTCTCACCATTGGTCGTTCTTTGGACAATTTCTACTTCATCACTTAAATAAATGAAGTTTAATTTGACATTCGTGAAGTGTTAGAAGATCATGTGATGGAATGATGGGTCATCCCATCTGTCTCAAACATAAGGTTAGAAAAGTTATCAAAAATACATAAGTCCATCTATGGTGAGGTTAATCGTATACGATTACAAAAATGAACTTATGATTCATATATCATACCATGTAATAAAATAAAACTAGTTTATACTAACCAGGGACTTCATGTAGGCCAGTGGTAGGCGATAAAGGCCATTCACAATTTGGTTGTGGGTTCAATTCCCACAGCCCTGTCCGACACGATGGGTTGTCGCCCGTCCTACAGGTTATCCTTTTTTCTAAAACTACATTACTATAACATCCCGTCAATAACATCGAACAAATCTATATCCTTAAACAATACTATCTTATTTCCAACATAATTCATTCAAATATTTAGACTTATCTAAAATACTTCGGTCCAAGCTCATAGTAAAAAGAAAATGATTACTTGAAATTTCACATAACAATCAAGTGCATGCCATCATTTATCCCCCATATATCATAAGATATATCTTGTTGGTCAAATTTCAAACATGTGAATACCTTAATCATGTATTCTCTTGAATGATGAATACCCATTGAACCTTAGTTAAAACATGAATGCAGTTAAAAGTTAACAATTTCCACATACCAAAATACTCAAAATTATTTATACTAAAACCATGATATCACTTAGTCCTTATATCAATCATGAGCTCATGAATACAATAAAAAATCTCATTATCTTCTTATCCCTTTATTATTCACATATCATCTGCTTTCCAAACTTTCTCAATCACTTTCCATGGTTACCAGTACCATAAAATTATTGAAACCCACAATTCACCAATACATAAATATTCCAATATTCCACGATACAATATACATCATTATTTTGGAATCCCATTACATAAACACTTAATCATTCCACCACATCGTTTTCATATTCAACATCTCCAATAGTGATCACATGTGACATCCCTTTGTCCTTTTCCTTAAGTGGTTCCTCATTTCGATCATCAATAACCCTTGAATTAGGGCATTGATTAGCATAATGCCCCATTTCATTTAACATGAAGCATTGAAGTGTTTTTGGTGCGTTCTCTATAGTCTTTTCTTTATTTACACCATTAGAAACCCGTTTTCAATTACTTTGACACTCAGCTGCTCGATGACCTTCTTTTCGACACATAAAAAATTTTCTAGTCCCATTAAGAAAATCTCCACCATGCTTCTTTCCACACTTTGAGCATAAGGAAACATTCATCTTATTTTCACCATTATTCTGAGATTTCTCCTTGAACTCCATCTTTCTTTTCTTTCCAAAACTATGATATGGATAAGTAACACCAACTTCCATTTCTACCTTGATAGCACAACACACAATTTCTTCATAGCTACTGAAGCCTCATATAGCTAATGCGCTTTGAAGATTTGGTTTTAAGCCACTGAAGAATCGATCAACTTTACTTTCAGGTTGGATGATAAAGCCAAATTCATACCTTGCAAGCCTTGTAAAATTCACATCATATATATCAACAGATTCACCATCCTTTTGCTTTAGTTCAAGAAACTCCTTCTCCATCCTTGTTCAAATAATACGAGGGAAGTACTTATTGAAAAATAAGTTCTTGAACTCATCCCATTCCATGGACTCAATCTCATCTCTTGGCCTCGTATTCTTGATAAGATTTAACCATTGATCAGCATCACCTTCCAATCGATATACTACTAAGATGACTTTATCATGTTCAGAACATTGAAGAACTGAAAATATCTTTTCAGTGGTACTGATCCATTGTTCAGCAACAAGTGGATCGGAAGACCCACTGAATGAAGGTGGGCATTTCCTCATGAAGGACTCAATAGAATATTGTTCCCTTCTCTGTTCATTTGAGAGTCCAGAATGATACATAGCTTGTGTAATTATAGCAATAAGATTTTTCACTCCATCTCCCATAACATTTGTTTGTTCAGGAGGAAAATCATTGCATTGTCCATTACATTGATCAACACGGTTCCTTCGGGTTCCAGCCATCGTCTAAAACCCAAAAAGAATAGTGTGAGTGGAAGAAATCATAATAAAGGGGGAGTAACTTCTATATCTAATATCTTAGGTTTAATCTAATATCGTTACCATAATTCTATGACTATAACCTATACATATACTTAACCTTAGGGACATCCCTAGACATACCTTATAAATATCTCTAGGGATCTCACTAATGTTTTCGCATCCTTGTTTCCAAAGGTTAACTAAACCTTTCCTCTGATACCAACTGTAGAGACCCTAAGCATGACGTATATGGACATTACATTACTTTTGCCGAATACTTAATACATAACAAAACAGACACACAAGGACAGTAATAGTTTAGTGTCTTTGGAAACTTGGAAAGTAATCTTCTAATTGTGGTGAAAGATCTTCAACATCTCCCATAAAGATCTTCCATTTTTTTTTCTTACCTAAAACCATTCTTTATATCCTGGGGAAAAGAAAACATAAAAAGGGAGAGCTCAAATGCTAAATAAGGGTAAGAATGTATAAAATAAAACATACCATATACATTTGAACTTAAAAAAATGAACATAATTTTTAAACATCGAAAGTTTGATCAATGACATAAAACATGAAAGTACGTAAGGCATAGATTGTAAAGAAAAATTAATAATGATAAAATAGAATGGGATTAAAACATGTAATTGTGGAATCCATTAAGCACATGTGATGATTTCCATATTATCCAAGGCATTGCTGCCAAGACCATCTTAGTGGACAAAGTCCCATTCGGAATCGAGTTCACTCCTCGTTTCAGTCCTGTAACACTGAACCAGATTAACTTACCGTTCCAGCCAGGTATATCTCAAGAGATATAAAATCTTTACCCAATGCATTGGAGGGAGTTATAGGTCCCACCAATCTCATAATGAAATCATTCTTACTTGTTCCATAAAATAAACTTACAACATTCATTATAACCCAAAGAATAAAATGGGTTTCATAAACATCATTCCATCATAACATAATCCGTATAAAACAAATGGATATCATTTCATTATAAAAAAAAGTGAAACCATGTATATCATAGATACATTATACTTTAAACATACACATATGAAATAATATCATTTTAGATAGAAAATGGTTTTGATAAAACACTTGAAATGAATTCTTGAAAAAAATATCCTTTCTTCTTCAAAATAATTTTCTTTTCAAAAAATGCCATGAACTTTTAAAATAAAAGTATTTTGTTTAAAATAGTCATAAAATCATGTAGAGTAAGCTTCTTGAAAATGAGGCGTTATGAGACCATAAAAAGCTGTTCACGCTGTATAAGTTAAAAATAGCAATCTCCTCGTACTTTTGTCGGAAAAGTCAAAAAGTACCTCATAACATAAACAAAAGAAAGATTCCTTACATACCATGTAGTAAAATAAAAAAAATGGGTAAAAAGGACTCCAAACATACATGAAAACACTTTCATAAAAAATGGACATTAATGAAATAAATAACCCCAGTAAATACTTACAAATAAGCAATCTCAGATAAAAATGAGATTTGTAAAATTATCCCCTACCTTAGGTCTGATATGCTTCATACGTATCCAAACCTCCTGTATAATGATTTAAATATTGTCATTGACTTATTACCGAATCATATTCATTTTTATTATATCATATATGGTTCACTTATGGCTTTATATTATCCGTACTTTTGTAAATTCATGTTAAAGTAGCGTTTTGTGTAAAATCGTCTCATTTGTCATTCGTGTTTTAAATTGTAATTATTAATATGACTACTTAGATCATGATTACTTACATCCAGAATGTAAAACATGATTTATATTTAATATATATTCAGGATATTCTTATATATAATGGATCGATAAATGGAAAGAATTACATCGTTCATGGAGACGGTAGGCCGTACGTACGCATGAACGTTGTTTTCGTTTCCTTATTTAATTGAATGGAATTAAGTAGATGACATACATATATATATATACATAAATCCAGTATCATTATTATGTCATATATTTCATGATTACTTATTATATATTCTTTTTAATCATTCATTAATGGTTAGTCATTGAGAATGAATATCATCGCGTCATGGAGACGGTAGTCCGTACGTACGCACGAGCAATGATATCATTATCATGATCGTGGAATTGTATTAAAGTGTATGTATAATATTAAATAATAAATATCAATTTACAATAATCATATATATTCATTACTTTCACAATTAAACCCATCCAAGTAAGGTGGTGGTGGAATATAGATTACACCACGGCGTGGAGACGGTATTCTGTACGTACGCACGCGCGGTGATTTCATTTTTCGTAGGGTGAATAAATGGTGAAATAGGGTTGTTTCATACTTATAATAACATATTAGAATATTAGTGATACTGATGTTATTACTTCATAATGAAACAACTAAAGAAGAAGAAGTGGAAGAAGAAATAAAGTTGAAAGAATCGGTAACGAACATTACCTCTTCTTTGAAGCGCCTCTTTGAGACCTCCTCTTAGGGCACTAAAATTGGTCTTTGAAGAATACCAGGACCTCTAGGATGTTTCTAGGGAAGTGGAGAAGTGAATTTGGCAGGGGTTGTCCGAGCATGAAGGCTCAAATTGGTGTGAGGAAGAGAGGGAGGAAGTACCCTTTTATAAGGGAGGAGATGGGAACCTTTGGAAAAACTAACAATAATATTTTATTATAAATCCAAATTAGTTTTTAAATAGCTCCAAATTGATTTATTTCGAATCTAAGTTGGGGATGTGTCAAAATATTCTCATCCAAAAGAATTTAGACAAGGTTAGGTTCCTATTTTAACCTTATCATTTATATTTAACTTTAAGTTAGATAATTTATCTTTTATCATGTCTTTTTGTGTTCTTACACTATAAGGTTAATAAACTTACTATAAGAATCCAAACGAACCCCAAGTTGTTTATTATTAATATATATAAACTTATCTAAGTAATTTAGCCGAAATTTAGATTTTTTGGAATAAAATAGCAATTAATAATATAATATTTGTTTTAAAAACTATTTTATGTCAATTTTGACGCTATTTAGTAATTAATTTTTGTGAAAATCATAACAGAATTATTAGTTCGAATAAAGGTAACTAAATCACTACTAACATGATATATTAACCTCTAAAATTAGTTTAATTCATAAAAAGACTCTAATTACATTTATTTGGGTATTTATAACATCAATTATGTCAATATTTCATTAATAAAATAATTATTTAATCATCATTATGTCATAAATAAATTAAATTATTTAATGTCTAAAAATTGAAAAATTAAATATCATTATTTAGGAAATCGTTTTATGTTTATAATGAAAATTTATAGCTTAATTTAACTTATGTATAACACTGTATTAAAAATGATTTACTTATTAAACATTGATTTTAACTATTTTAACCCTTCTTTAAATAAATTAATAATAAATGTCCTAATCTAATCCAAGGGGGCCTAAATGGTCATATTTTATTCCTAAGGTTGTTTTTGGTCGAATTACACTTATCCAATAGAATTATGACATTTGATAGGGTAAAAATAATACCATTTTTACCCTTAATTACCCTATTTACTTTTAACCGTGGAAAAAAAAGTAGAAAGTTACTATTCACCAAAAATTATTTTTATCTCATTGAACCAAATTTTACTTAATGAAATCAATAGTATCTATTGGATTTTTGAAATTCCACTCACAGAAGCGGTAAAATTAAGTTTTATGAAAAAATTCTGTTTTTTCACTACCACTTAGTGGTTTCACTATTCATAAAAAAATGAATGTTTCCAGAAAAATACCAAAAATTAGGCCTAAGATATATTTGATATTATGAATTAAAAAATGATGTTTATTTTACCAAATTCAAAACATATCAGTTACATTAACTAATTTAAAAATTAATTCCCACCGTCAAAACAAATAGTGTGTTTTTAAAATATAATAACTATCAAAAGATTGACACTCGTTTATGTCTGGTTTAAATGTAAAATTACATCCAATGAACAAAATTGTATTAAATTGTAAAAATATATTCTAAATATACTTTAAAACAACCAAAATTAATAATTTATCACTATTAATTATTTCGATTAAAAAAATTTGTTTTTAATTAAAATTTAGTAATTTTCACTATTCATCAGAATATGAAAGTTATCAGAAAAGTACCAAAATTTAACCGTAAGCTAATTTCGATATTACAAATCCAAAAATGAAGTCCATTGTGAAAAAAAAATTTACAAAATTTCAAAAAGTGGTTATTACTATTCATAACAGCTAGTTTTAATAATATTTTAATAGCATATCGTTGTTTAGTGAAACTTGGTATTGCGTACAACAGACGCTATCGTGGAAGGTCACGATTGCGTGTAATGCAAGAAAAGTCAGGGATGCGTGTTGTGCATGATCCTTTTGGTATAGTGTACAACACAACAATCAATGAAATTAAAAGAATATTTTTCATAAAATGTCGGGGTGTTTCATATAGCGTATCAATTATAAATATTATAGCTTGTATATTTCTTTTTCCTCATCTAAGTCCCTAATCCCCACTTTTTCTAGTGGAATCTAGGTTGGGGAAAAAGGTATCCCTCAATCTGTATCTTAGTTTATGGTAAATAATGAAATAATATTAAGATTCAATGTTGGTGGTCTATATGTTATGTCCCATAACCATATTTTTTATTTTTTCATATGTTGTTGAGTTATTAGTCTTATCTTGTTCTGTATTTGAGACATTTGGTGTGTTTTGGGAAAATTGTTTTCCAAATGATAAATCAAACCCCTCAAAACCCCCATGGGTTGAATTGAGATAGACTAGATATTTTTATTGATATCCATGGGGTGACCATCATTTCATAACATGGACCACGGTAATGTTAAGTGTGAAATTATATTGATCTAAATTAGAGTCCATGATGAACCTATTATTAGGTTAGGTTCAATAATATAGTTTCACGAATAGTAGTTATTTCTAGTTGTTGGCAATGTTGTAAATAATTGTTTCCATAATGAGAAAATGGTTAAATGAATTAATGTGAATTTTTCAAATGGATTAAGAATTTTTAATGGAAGGCATTATAGAATTAAGGCATATAAAATGATTAATATGTTAAAAGGGATATTTTATGGTGGTTTTTTAATTTACATAATAGTTAATGGGATTGGAATGGATAATGGGTTAAATGACCTTTGTAACATAATTTGTAAATGTGATAATAGGTTAAGGAATTATGTTATATAAACATGTTGAATAATTATTATAGGTGAATGTTATGTTTAATAATTGTGTAAGTTTGGTGATATGGAATATGTGGTAAATAGATGTATAAGCATATTCAATTGGACTGGTAGTTGTGGTTTATTAGACTATAGGATATATACTCATAGGTCATGTTAGAGTGTGGACCTAAATCCATCACCATAATTCATGGTTTAAGGAAGGGGAATGAGGCTCTATAACCCTAATAGGTCCACAAGGAATGTGGATCAATGGTAATAATGATGTAAATGATAATGAAATATTTATACCAAGAAATATAGGGAACTTGAATTACTCAATTTTTATTAGTAATTGAATTAAGTTTTCTATTGTGTAAATGATTTAAATTCATAACCCATGGAACAGGTGATGAAAATAGACTCCGTGATAAATTTTATTAAACAAATAATTGTTATCTAATAGCACCTGAGTATCATTTGATTAACCTTTCAATTATTTTAGTTAATTCATAAATTATCTATTTATAATTTAAATTTTTTAGAATATTTTGGTTGTGCCCTATAAAGGTTTACTCAAACCATGTTCGGGCTACCATTGGGTAATAAATAAGATTTCATGGTTGCATATTTGGAAAAGGGAATGGGATATATGCTTGGGTGTTCAGTTGGACATGGTATGTGCATGGATGATGATACAGACATGGATCCAAGAATCGGTTTTAGGATTAATGTATTTCTTTTAATTTTGGATTTTCTTTCAGTTCAGATCTATTAGCATGAATTGATATATTTATGGTTTGGTTTTGGTCTATACCATGGTTGGGAAATGGTAACTAATTCAACTTCCTTGTTATTTTTTATTATATCCTTTATTTCACATATAATCTACTATAGAAAATCTAGTAATGAGGGTATATTCACCCCACAAGATCCATTAGACCCTAACCACTGGTCAGTAACCTCTAGTGAGTTGGAAGGCGTGCCTAAGGTCATGTTGCGACCAGAATTAGTTATCACGTTTAGTTTCATCTGGGTTGGGGATGTGACAATCACTTCCAATTTATGGAACACAAGTTCTTACAATAGAATAACCCAGATCAAACTACAATGTATTGGGAACTTTTTATATCACATTATATTATATGGTGGGTATTAAGGTGTAAACATAATCCATGTGGTTACTCTCTTCAATATGTTATGTTGTCTTGGAATTCAACCTGGACTTATGCATATTACAAGTTATATGTTGTTTCAATATTCATATTATTACATTATTATATGAATCCATTTTATTTATCTATTTCCACCACGTAATCATTCATTTATCTTTTACATTTTTATATCACATTATCATCTTGGATTCATATGTAATCTTATTTTACCATTAATATCCTATTACTTCCTATTATTCCCCACCCATAATGTTTTTTATTACCGATTTTATCTAATGAAATGTATAATTTCTATAAGATCAAGGATTCAATTATGTCGATTACAAAAATATTTCTGTTTATAATAAATTTTTATATAAACAGTATTCCAAAGGAACCATTCCTCTATATCCTTGGGTGGTGTTTATTTTATATTTTTGTAAAACATCATGACATAAAATATTTAGGATGACCATGTCATTATATTTGTAATCCTGGTATTGGATATATAGTTTTTAGGATAAATTAAATACTAAATTAGTGAAAACACTAGGAATTAATTACTGGGAAAGAATACCCCTTAAAATTAATGTAATGTGTAGAGAGATTGGATTCTAGGAAATTAAATCCACATTGTATAGTCTATGTGGATGATAAACATAAATAATGGTTTTATGTGTTGACATCGCTGAAGGGAATCATATGTTATTAACATGACTAATATGAGGTTCCAATCATTTGGATGTACTATATACTTAGTTCTACACTATTGAATGATATTATTTGGTAAAAAAATTTCTATATGAACAGTTCTGTAAGACTTGAATATATTATTAGACTAGAAAATCATAAAATTAAAATAAATATTTCATAAATAGATTTTATAATTCAAAATCTTATTTTAAGATATACCATTTCATATTTGAGTTATTATTTTTATGTTCGTATTTTTTCTTTTATATTCAAATTAGTTTGAGTGTTCACATACATTTGTTTATTTTGGTTATAATGACTATGTAGGACCAAAATAAAACAATTAATGGATTTCTCATTATCCTTTCATGAAATTCACAATTTCTATATGATTAATTATATATGCAATCTGAAAAACATCAATATTTTCTAGAATTATAACAAAATGCCCTCAATAAATAAATATTACGTTATCTATATGAAGAGTAAATGCTAAAATTATTTTAACCAAAGTATATATCTCTCCCAGTCAATTATTGTGGATTGGTACTGTCAACAAAAATTCATATAAATTCTATATTAATGTAAGTTATTATTTTTGGAATGTATTACTTTTCCACATATAAATATAACATTATCATTTGATATAGAAAATCACCCTTCATATCCTAGAATATCATCCAATTAATTTTTTTTTAAAGAATAGGATGAATATCTATTAAAATATATTTCCATGGGAGTATATTATTTTCCATATGAGCAGTTATATATATCCCAAATTACTATTTCATAAGAGAGAATCAAGATTGATGACATTCCCATTACGAGTGACTATACTATTATATTATATTGATATTGTAAGGATCTTCTTCCTAAACAATAGGTTATGTTATCAATTAAACATATCTCAAGACGTCACCCCATGGAAAGAACCACATACAGTATGAAAAATTATAATATGGATATACTGAAGAACATGTTGCACGATAAATTAGGGAACTATTTATAGGAATATGTTTTTCACCATGATGCATTCTATTAATTTTTATTAAAATTATGAATGTGTCAATTAAAATATAAATTTAATATCATGAACTCAACAAAATAATGATAAGGATTATGTATCCACTTCAAATGATTCATGACTTTTTTGATTATCTATATGGGACCTAGTACTACTCTAAGGAAGATCATTATTAAGGATATCACCAACTAATGGTGAGTAACAGTGATTAAATCATGAATACCATCAAATATGGAATGTACCACATGTGTTAATAATGATTCCAATTATAATCCCTAAGTACATAAAAACCAATGAGTTTCTATAAATTATTCAGTGAAATCTAACATATTATTTATAAGTGATATTTTAATTTACTCAAAAGTGAAAGAGGAGGAGGATTATAATTTTAGTGTGGTTTCAATGTGAATTTCAAAGGATAATTAATATATAAAATATAATAAATGTGAGTTTGGTAATTATTATATATCTTCAATGGGTAATGTTATCACCCATAAAAGGATTTATTCTAGATCATTCAAATAGAAAGCTGACTATAGACTGAGCTAAACAATATCTCTAAAGATGATTAATAGTTTAAGTAGACTAGTATGGTATAATTGATGATTTGAGGTAATAATTTTTGTGTTTTAATATGTGATATAAATTCCATCATACAGGGGATTGTTGTTTTCATTTTTTAATGAATATAAATAGAGAGACATGGAATGAAAAAATAGGGTTATTGCTACACCAATACTCTCACTAGCCTTATGAGTGTTTCATTTCAATGTATGGTATGATTATATAGATAAGGTTATGGGTTTTTATAGATTCAAAATGAATATTAATAGATTATATCACAAGGTAGTTGATATGGAATTATAAGAACTATCCAAAACAAGATCAAATGTTAATTTCAATGTATTTTGTTAATGATTAGTAATCGTAGTCCCGATTCAAATATGTCTGATATATATATAGAACATAAGATATTAAAGAATTTATTAAAATTTATGGTTCATAAAATTCACATTAAATGATTTATTAAGCTAATCAATTATGATTGATACATCAATTACCATCAATTGATGAAAAATATGGTATCTTGTTCTCTAAGTAGAAACGATATTAAAACCTTATTAATTTTGACAATCGAGAAGGATCCCATATTCCTATACATTAAAAGGATGAAAATTTAATTACTAATGTAATGATGAAAATCCTATATATCTCCAACTATTACACAATCATCCCTATAAAATACAAGGTATACTCAAAAGGATTTTTTTGAAATAAAAAAATTTCATGGAGATTAATTGAAATAAATCCCCAATATTAAAAATATATTTATAATGAGATATATTCATTTGTTCATGATTATATGTACCATAAAATCCTAGGATAAATAAATAGTTATTTAATAATTCACATTTATTAACATTCATTATCCCCATACGGATGATGGTAATGTATTTAGCACTTTGTGTACACTATTTTTCAAATAATTTTAAAAGGATATCATAAAATATAGTTCAGTGAACTTATGTACGCAACTGGATTGAAAAATAGAAAAATTCTAGGGATACTAGGAAACCATTATGAATACATACATAAATTGGTAAAACATCACAATGGATAATTACAAGAGTCTTATAATGATATCAAGGGGAATTAATGCAACAAGGGTTTTACTGGATCTTCTTATTATGACTTCTCAATTAATTTATAATTGAAGGGATTTTTTAGAAAACTAACATGAAGAATAAGAATTATAAATTATGAGTGGATTCATAGAACTCCACTATAATGTTTATCTAATCAATATTCATGATTCATAGAAATATTATAAAATAATATCTTACATGACAGAAAATAGAGTTTAACTACAGTATAGCATAACACCATTAAATTGATGGAAAATAAGACTAGAAAATAAAAAAATATGTTTATGATAAGATAATTCATTATGGATAACAAAGTAGGATAGAATTAATAACTTATATTAATTGAGTCCTATTACAGTTATTTATTCCTCTCAATCATCCAAATGGATCAATATGAATCCCTCCATCAAAAAAGATGTTGGACACATATGTCATAAGATGATCTTCTACTCAATATTTTTTCAAGGATTAAAATGGTTGATGAAGTCATAGAGAACTTTATTGCCATGAAAAAAACAATTTAAGACAACTTAAAGTCAATAAAATAAGAGCAAAAAAATATTGGAGAGACCAAGAGTTTATGGTTGGAGATAATGTGTTCATGTATACACCTCCATTGAAAGGAGTAATGGGAAATAGGTTGAAGGGAAATATATTACCCTAACAAAATGAAATATTTATATTATTTATCACATCATAGTTGTCTCTAGTCTATAAGTACTTATACAAACCCTATCCCATTTATACGATCCATTCCACATATCGTTCTTGTAGAATTACAAAATATATCCATCAAATGAAATACATCCATATGATTTACAGCTTCATCATGATCTACCATATGCAGATTAATGGATGAAGATCATGAAACATAGATAAAATATTCAATTCAAAACACTATTAATCCAATAATAATAATATTGTGGAACTATAAGTATGAGGAGACAATATGTGAGTAGTAGGAACCAATAAAATAAAAGTAACCAAATCAATTTCCTTCTTATTAGTACAAAAGAAATTTATGGGGAGACTTATTATTAGATTAATACTATAAAATATCATAATTTTATAACTCTAATATACCCTCGTATTTTATAAATATTTCATATTTACTAATGTAGTATAAAATAAATCACATGCCCCACATGATATAACAAACAGCATTTTATTACATTGAATTCAATATACCATTTAGAATATATATAATTTAATAAAATTTAAAAAATTTATGTGGATAGAAAATAGAAAATAACATAATTGTAAAATGAAAATTTAGATCTACTATATCCCAATATATGACCACCCACATGAAAACACATTATAAATGAGACAAAATATTTTTAATTTAGTATCCATTTTGAAAATAAAAATATTTCCCACCATTAGAGAAAGTTAAATTGAACTTAAAATGAATAAAATATGATAAAAAAATATTTGTTAGTTGTCCCATATGAAGTTAAAAATTTTTCCATTAGAATGGTATTTTGACATTGGGAATTGTAAAATGATAGTTGGAATATTAACATCACAATTATGAATAGTAACCTGATTGTTAAAATATTAAAATTACTAATGATCTTGTAAAATAAATTTCAAGGGAAAATTAAATGAAAAATAATAACTACATATTATGATACAAAAAAATTACATATTAATTTTTTTTTTGTTGGAAAAACTTCTATGTATTAATTGAGTTTTACTGGTTTGTTAAAAAATATATCACAAGGAGTATTAAAAAACTAGTTTCAAATTAATATTATGATGTATTATAAAGATAATATTATTTTATTTTTACTTATGCACTATATGTTCGAATTTGAGGCTTCCATATTACAATCACTATTATTGAGAAAATTAATGGAACATTTTATATATCTAATAATATTTATTCTATTATTGAAGATATAAAAAAATAAACTACCCAAAAATGATCGAATTAAGAGGGATGAATTGAATATTGTTTCATCATATAACTTTTTTCTTAAGGTATGTGGAGAATAAAAATCAAATATTAAAAGGTTATTACATTTCTTATAATCATTTAACATATTCTGTCAATCTGCTCAGCATTGATACATGTAAATGAATGACGCTGAATGAATTCACAAGGTTCATTAACAAATCATGAAATAGTGAGTAGATTCAGAATAATATTATTTTTTCTTCTACTTCAATAATTTCCACTTTTTGGATTTCATGGAATTAAATATTTTTTACCAATAATCCTCCCTCCATTAATGTTGGTATAATTTCCATGCACAAGGAATTACATGTACTGTAAAGGTGCAGTTGGGAATAATGAATAACAATATCATTGATATATATATCATAAAAATATTGGGACTTATATGAATAAAAACGAATCATATAATGAAAAACACTATACACTTAATACCTCCTAAATCCTCATGGATGAACGAATATTTATATGGTGCATCCTCTAGTATGCCAGGATCGTCGAGTTGTGTTTGTATATTTTACCCCAATCGAGGCTTGTTCAATTGCATTTTTCATCACATTATTATTCCTAAAACTGAATTAGAAAATGTGTTATTTTTTATTATATGTGTCATCATATATTTTTCCATCAAAACTAAAAACTAATATGTATTGAATTATTCAATGAACATTATTTTAATGTTCTTAAATAAGGAACCGTGAAATTTCATTTGAGTATCATCCCACATTAGAATGAATGTATCATGTATGAAAATAAACATAACATGAATTACACAAAAATATTAAGAGAATAAAATGATTTAGATGATTCATTTTCAAAGGGATCGATCATAGAAATGATCATGACGTTGTCATTTATTTATCCCAATTACAACTATCCTATAGTGGATTTAAATATTTGAGGAATGATCCACTCAACTATTTATATATACCCTTATGATGATTTACTTATTTTATTACATTAAATTTAATAAATTTTAATTATGGGATTTCCTAGACCCTAGACCATCTTTGTTAAAAGTAACACACAAAATTTACAATATATTTTCAGATGATACATCACTATAAAAAGTCTTGAGAAAAATAACAATAATAATTATATAACATAAAAAATCACTCCTCACCACTTATAATATAAACACCCCACACCCCCAATCTCCCCACACCTATTGAGCCCTTATTAATTACAAAACACTATTAATTTCATTTCTTACACCACCTCCCCATGTACAAATATGTATTATCAAAAGAGAATCATATGGGTACTTAAGGGGATTATAATTGGAGTCTCTGAAAGGATGTTTTAATACATTTAATCAGGTTTCATTCGATTCATCAATTCTTCTACCTTAGAAATAAGAATTCTAAATTCCATGAAATTTTAGCATCAATATCGTAAATATAAAAATGTATTATTATAATAGGTTAGTATTCAATTGATAACCTCCTATCAATAGATCTTTAAATGAATATGTTCTTCAAATTTTGGTTAGTCAACCACAACCTCAAAATATAAATTTCATTTTCCACAGAATACATTTGATGGATTCTTTAAATTTAAATATTTTTGCTAAAACATATAATAATTTTATTCTATTTTTAATTTTTTAAATTATTATTAACTCTTATAGTTATATAAACCCAAAGAATTTCATCATGATCAAAAGCATTCTTAAATAAAAAAAATATAATAAGAAAACCAATAATCTCTAAATAATGCTAATTTATGAATAATTTAGGGTTATAAGAATAATCATAAAATCTTAAAACCCAATAAATCCATTTTACCATAGAGTTCATTCAATTTTAACATGACATAAAAATTCCAATAAAATCATATAAAATTATCAAACCGTAATAACTTGGAAGAAAAGACCCAAGTATAATGTGTATATGAATTATATCATAATAAAATTAATTTAAAAAAATAGATGATAAATATTAATCAAAAGTAATTGAATTATATTTTCCATAAATTGTTAATAAATAAAATTTTATTATTCATGACATTAAGGGAATAAATATAAAAAATCCTTTGTTGAGGAAAGGGGTAAGATCACAAAACACTCTTATATTTGGGTTGGACATTGTTATATCTACGACCATATCTTATAATATTTATTTTTATTGAATGATTCTAATTATTTTATATAATAATATTATATAAAAACCACACATATTCTTCCTCTAACATCAAGGGTTGTGCATTCCTTATATTAATTTCTCAACAGATTATTTAAAATCAATCAGGAGGTAATTAGACATTAATATCCCTTCAATTGCATGGAGTGGTGGTTTAAAAATAATGTTGCAGGTTTGGGTGTCTCTCCGTGGAACATCATTTTCAAATTTCTATGCTTTAGATCATCTAGTATGGAAATCTTGTTCATGGGGAAAATATTTGGTTTCTTTAAAGAAATATGTTGGATATGTCCAGGAGATCCAATATCAACATGCATATCTATTATCAATTAGAAAGTTATTAGTTGGATCCTATACCAAAACAATTCTAATGAAAAGATCATTCATATCTGTAGAAGGATGTTATTCCCCTAATTATATCCTACTATGGTTGCAGATGACTCTAACATTTTTAGCAGTCTGTCTTGTTGGTCTGTGAGTGGCCTAAAACGAGCATTGGAGGCATATTGTCTTTGTAGTGGTCAGATCATCAATAAAAGTAAGACCAAATTTTATATCTCTAAATCATTCAAAGATTGATGTATGTATAATGTGAGTCTTATTTGATCCATGAAAATAGGTAATATTTCATTATTGTATTTAGTAGAACCTATCTTTTTAAATCCTCTAAGAATATTGGATTTTGATTCTATAATTTATATAATCACATAGAAGGTGATTAACATGAATAATCGATACCTATCCTTTTAATGTAGGATCGCCCTGGTGAATAGTGTTCTCCTAGATAACCCAATCCATGCACTCTCAACTATTATGGATCATAAGGTGCAAGAACCCAGATCTTCATTTCATGTACACCTTTCCTTTTTTTCTGATGTTTTTATGAAAAATGGAGTTTCTGGAATATTTTGATGTACACACTGTGTACTCTTCTCCGGCTCGATGACGTGTGATGGACGTGCCTGGGGCACACAAAGGTGTGTTGGGGTGACGTGGAGTTCATTTTTTGTCGAGTACAGAAAAAGATAGTACACTCCATGTACTCTAAAAGTACACACCGTGTACTTTTTTTTTCTCACAAAACACACCGAGGACTCACCTGACAGAAAGAACACGCTCCTTCTCCCGGTATTTTGTCCGAGAGCGACCCGTACGGCCGAATCTTCCCCGAGCCCCCAACTCTCCATCCATTGTCTGATTCGAGCACAGTCTATTGCGTTGTAAGCGCAGCGGTGAGTTCTTCCTTCTTCTTGATCCTTGTTTTCTAATTCCTCATCCTTTTCAAGTTATCGTGGTTTATGTGTTTCAGAAGTTTTCTCAGATCTATGACGTTCTAAGGAGAATCTGTCATCACTGTTCATGTATATTAATCTCCTCGGATAGATGTAGGTGGTTTGTGCCTTATTGTATAAATTCCTTGAATATTTTGTTTAAATTCCACCAATACCCTTGCACGGGGTATTGCGTGTTTCCTTTTTTTCCTGTTTTTTTCTTAGTTTGCAAGATTTCTTGAGTAGATGTATTCGCCTGTGTATATGGTAGTTTTTACTTTACTATGGATTTTTTCCATGATTGTTTTTCATGTTTAGCATTTTTCCAGTTTCCACGCCTAGTTGTATGATAGTGGAACTGTTGCTTTGTTATGATGTTGAGCCTTAGATTGATAGCCAAGTAGTTCTTGAGGTTTAAATCAATGATGCATGCGTACTGAGCATGTTTTATTTACACACAAGACTTTGAGAACCTAGTGTAGTATACCATAGAGAGAATGGACGTAAGGGCTTCTTGAGAGTGTCTTTTAATACGATGTTAGACCACAGGGGGAATTGATGATGAGTGATTCCTCAGAGATTCTGTAGATCCTCTATGCGAGCCATAGGGGGAATGAGACATTGAGTATTTCCCTAGAGAGCCTTTAGCATGATACGAGACTATAGTGGGGATTGACAGAGAGTGCTTTCCTCAGAGAGTCTTTTACATAGCTAAACCAAAAATTTGAGACTGTGTGTGCCTCCTAGAGGGTTGCTAGTACATGTAGGATGAACCATAGGGGTTAGGCTGTGAGACCTACCCAGAGGGTTACCTGTTTTATTCTTGTTGCTGGTTTTTTACTTGTGTACTTTATATGCAAGAACTGTGGACTATGACTGCATTGTATTTTCCTGTTTACTATTCTTGTACTTTATTTGTCATGTATTCATTGACTGTTAGGCACAGATCTTTGGGTGGTTTCCTACTGTGACATTATCTCACACCCTGTTTGTGCCATTCTTTTGGGCCCAAGAAGATTATATTGTCACAGTTATAGATTTGGGAAAGCGCCCTTCTACTATAGGTTATTGATTGCACTGGTGTTGGAGAGCATGAGATTGAGTCGTGGCTTGCGATGCAGAGGATTTTACATTGTTTTTTTGATCTTTGTATTTCAGTTATACTTCAGCATGTTGGTTTGTTTACTTCTTTCCATATATATATGTAACATATTGCATCTTTATTGTTTTATACATTTCATCCGCTCTTCAGTTTAGTTGTTGTTTACTGTTTATTATTCCCGTTATTTTATCTGGTTGTTCTTCCGATTTATACCTCACCGAATGAGGGAATAGTTTCCCCACCGACTCACCAAGGTCCTCGCTGCTAGTTGGAAGCCTCTGGCGTTTGGGGAAATGTACTTGAGGTCATGTGAAGAAATGGGTATGGGGAACCAGTGGAGGGGCTCCAGATTCAGGTCGTTACAAAGTGGTATCAGAGGGAGGTTCAGCTCAGAGTGGTCAGCTAGGGGCACAGGGCCGCGGTGCAGGCCAGTCCTTCTGCGTGGATCAGAAATATCAATAGCAGGATCCCAGCCCTTCTACAGACCGAGGTACGATATTAGTACCCTCAGTTTAATCATGAGATCTTTTCGATACTGTTGCTATGCATAGCTTTATCTCTGTTGCTGCTATGGAGAGTGTTGGGCTCTATGTCTTTTCTTCTGCCGACTCGTTGACGCTAGACAGAGCTTTGGGGACGAAAATATATAGTGTACTCTACTATAGAGATTTCCCTCTCGAGGTTGCAGGGTATCATTTCTTATGTGATCTCTATGTCCTAGAGATGAAAGGCTATGATGTCATCCTTAGGATGGACTGGTTGGTTCCCTTCCTGGAAGTCGTCGACTGTTATCACTATAGGGTGAGTTAAATATCACTAGAGGGGGAATCTTTTCTTCATAGAGGTGAATGGGATGTTCAGGCAAGTCGAGCAGGACTCTAGCATCATGGGCTAGGAAGGGTGACATCCTAGATTACTCGTATTTATCTGGATGATTAGGGGACTTCGCAGTTGTACTTTCCTCCAGTGGTAGATTATTTTAGGGACGTCTTTCCAGAGGACTTTTCGGTTTTTCCTCTAGAGTGTGAGGTAGAAATTTCTATTGAGCTCGTGCCAGGAGTAGCACCGGTGTCCATTCCTACTTATAATATGGCTACACCTAAGTTACAGGAGCTCAAGAAGAAGTTGGAGGAGTTTCAAGAAAAGGGTTTCATCCAATCCAGTACTTCTCCTTGGGGTTTGCCTGTCCTCTTTGCGAAGAAGGAAAACGGTAGCCTTCGGCTTTGTGTGGATTATCGGAAGTTGACCAGGTGACGGTCAAGATCCGATATCAATTGTCGAGGACTGATGAACTCTATGATCAGCTTCGAGGAGCCCGGGTGATCTCGATGATCGACTTGAGGTCCGATTATCATCAGTTACCTGTTAGACCATCAGATATACCTCTAACAGTATTCAAGAGTAGGTATGGTCTATATGAGTATACAGTCATGTCGTTCGGTCTCATGAACGCGCCTGCAGTTTTCATGGGACTGATGAATTGAGTGTTCCATCCTTACATGGACTCCTTTGTCGTGGTCTTCATGGACAATATATTGGTGTACTCTCACACTCGACCCGACCATGCCACACATCTTGAGATCGTTCTGAGTACACTGAGAGAGCATTGGATTTATTCTAAACTCTCGAAGTGTCACTTTTGGATGGAACAAATTGACTTCTTGGGTCACGTCATCTCAGAGGAAAGAGTATCCGTGGACCCAACGAAAGTGATAGCTATAGTTTCCTGGGAGCAGCTGATGAACGTTTTTGAGGTACGGAGTTTCCTAGGGATGGATGGCTGCTAGAAACGCTTCATTCAGAACATTTCACGCCAAGGAGAACCTTTTTATGGTATGACCATGAAGGGGGAAAAGTTCTTATGTCAGATTATTATGAGTCAGCCTTTCTGGAGCTGAAGGGAAGATTGATGTCAGCACTGAAAATAGTCTTTCCATATTCAGGAAAGAGCTACACTGTTTATATTGATTCTTTGGGTATCGGACTAGGAGATGTGCTTATGCAGGGAGATGGAGTCATTGCATACGAGTATCGACAGCTGAGGCCACATGAGAGGAACTACCCTACACACGATATGGAGTTGACAGCTTTTGTTCATGCCTTATGCTATTGGAGGCACTATATTCTTGGAGTGCACTTTGTGGTCTTCAATGTCTACAAGAGTCTCAAATATATCTTCACTCAGCGTGATCTGAATCTGAGGTAGCACTGGTGGCTCGAGTATCATCAGTCTTTTGATTTTGAGATTGCCTATACACCTGGAAAGGGAAACATAGTTGTAGATGCGTTGAGCAGGAGAACTCATAATCAGGCAGTTAAGGAGGCCAAAATTGAGTGGCAGTTTATGGATATGTTCTCTGAGATGCATCTGGAGGTACAAGACAAACTAGTACAGTCCTTCCTATATTCTGTATATGTTATCTCTACACTACTTGATCGGGTATGGATGAGGCAGCTATCAGACTCAGAAGGAGTAGTCATGCGGGGGAGTGTTTCAGGAGAGGACCCTCTTCCTGGATGGACAGTGGGCGAGGATGAGATCTTGCATTTCCAGGGACGTGTATGGGTTCCAGTAGAAAAATTCTAGGAGCTAATGTAGGATTTTCATTCCTCTATTTGGTAATTTCATCGTGGCATCACCAAGATGTATCGGGATCTTCATTGAAAGTACTGGTGGCCATGTATGAAGAAAGATATTGCTGGTTTTATCTTGAGATGTTCTTCTTTTCTGTAGGTTAAGGCAGAGTATCAGTGACCAGCAGGCCTATTACAATAGTTACCCATTCTAGAGTGGAAGTGGAACGATGTTGTGATAGACTTCATGACCAGGTTGATGAGGTCACCATGAGGGAATGATGTTGTGTGGGTTTTCGTCTACACTCTCACGAAGGTTTCTCAATTCTTTCCGATCAAGGATAACTTCAGTGTTGATGATCTGGGATGACTTTACATCAGGGATATCATTCGTCTACATAGAGTTCCACACTCTACTGTGTCAGACAGATATGTGCTCTTTACCTCTCGGTTCTCGCAGGGACTTTTGAAGGCATTAGGTACACATGTACTTTTGAGTAGAGCATACCATCACCAGATTGATGGCCAATCCGAGTGAACGATCCAGGTGCTTGAGGATATGCTCCGAGCTTGCATTATAGACTTTGGTGGTTCTTGGGAGAACCATATACCTCTTGTGGAGTTCGCCTACAAAAACATTTTTCATTTTCGAATTCAGATGGAATCTTAAGAGGCTTTGTACGGTAGTCCATGACGATCACCCTTATGCTGGCTGGAGGCAGGAGAGGCCACTTTGCTGGGACCTCATCTTTTTTAGGAGACCTCAGAGCAGATAGAGATGATTCGGAAGCGTATGGATACAACACTGTCTTGACAGAAGTCTTATACTAATAAGAGGAGAAGACCTCTGATGTTCAAGGTTGGGGATCAGGTTGTCCAGCGTGCCGCACTATGGTTGGTACACAAGAAGATTTGGAGGCAGGGTAAGCTTTCACCGCTGTACATCGGGCCGTTTGATGTTTTGGAGAGAGTTTGGAAGGTCACCTATCGGTTGCAGCTACCCTAGAGGTACTGGGCCATGAACGACATCTTCCACGTCTCTCAGCTCCGACGTTACTTTTAAGGCCCGTCTCATGTCTCTTATCCTGAGGAAGTTGAGCTCTAATCAGATGGATCAATTGAGGAGAATCTTATCCGGATTATCAATCATAGTACGAAGGTTCCCCGTGCGATGTCTGCCCCTATTGTAAGGGTGCTATGGCAGCATGGGAGAGTACATGACGAGACCTGGGAGAGGGAGGCCGATGTGCAGTCACAGTGGCCGAAGTTGTTTGGGACTTCTTATTCTACTCCTCGCTAGGAAAATTCAGGGATGAATTACTTTAAGGGTGGATGTTTTTAAGAACCCTGATCTTCATTTCAGGTACTCCTTTCCATTTTTATAGAGTTTTTATGAAAAATGGAGTTTCTGGAATATTTTGAAGTACACGACGTGTAATTTCTCAGTATACACCATGTACCCTTCTCTGGATCGAAGTCGTGTGTTGGCCATGCCCAGGGCACACACACGGTGTGTTGGGGTGATATGGAGTCTATTTTTGGCAGAGTACGGAAAAATCTAGTACATGACGTGTACTCTAAAAGTACACGCCGTGTACTTTTTTTTCACAAAACACAACAGGGTCACGCCTGACAGACAGAACACACCCCTTCTCCTTGTTCTTCGTCCGAGAGAGACTCGTATGACCGGATCGTCCCTGATCCCCCACCTCTCCGTCCGTTCACCGATTAAGGAATAGTCAATTGCGTTGGAAGCACATCGGTGATTTCTTCCTTTTTCTTGATCCTTGTTTTCCAATTCATCCTCCTTTTCATGTTAACATGGTTTACGTGTTTCTGACATTTTCTTAGATCTACGACGTTCTAAAGGGAATCTGTCATTTCTGTTCATGTATATCGATTTCCTAGGATCGAGGTATGTGATTTGTGCCTTTCTGTAGAATGTCTTTGAATATTTTGTGAAAATTCCACCAATACCCTTGAACGGGGTATTGTGTGTTTCCTATTTTCCCCATGTTGTTTTCCTACATTCCTTGATTTCTTGAGTAGATGTATTCTCCTCTGTATATGGTAGTTTTTACTTTACTCTAGATGTTTTCCATGCTTGTTTTTCTTGTTTAGCATTTTTCCAGTTGCCATGCCTAGTTGTAGGATAGTGTAACTGTATATTTGTTATGCTGTTGAACCTTAGATTGATAGAAGAGTAGTTCTTGATGTTTACTTGGAAGATGCATGTGCGCTGAGTATGTTTTATTTACACACAAGACTGTGAGAACCTAGTGTAGTAGAACATAGAGAGAATGGACATAAGGGCTTCTCCAGAGTGTATTTTAATATGATGTGAGACCACAGGGGGAATTGACTATGAGTGATTCCTCAGAGAGTCTTTAGTTCCTCGAAGCGGGCCACAGGGGGAATGAGACATTGAGTGCTTCCAAAGAGAGCCTTTAACAAGATACAATACTATAGGGGGAATTGACAGTGAGTGCTTCCTTATAGATTCTATTACTTAGCTGAAACAGCAAGGTGAGACTATGTGTGCCTCCTAGAGGGTTTCTAGTACTTGTAGGTTGAACCATAGGGGTTAGGCTGTGAGAGCTACCCAGTGGGTTACCTATTTTCTTTTTGTTGCTGGCTCTTTACTTGTGTACTTTATATGCTTGAACTGTGGACTATCACTGCTGTGTATTTTCCTGTTTATTGTTCCTTTACTTTATTTTCCATGTATTCATTGACTGTTAGGAACAGATCTTTGGGTGGTTTCCTACTGGGACTTTGACTCACTCCCTATTTGGGCCATTATTTGGGGCCCAAGAAGACCATGTTTTTATAGGTATAGATAAGGGAAAGCACCCTTCTACTTCAGGTTCTTGATTGCACTGGAGTTGGAGTGCATGGGACCGATCCGTGGCTTGCAATGATGAGGAGTTTTTTTGCACTATTTATTTCAATTGTACTTCAGCACATTGTTTTGTTTACTTCTTTCCATAGAAATATGTACCATGTTGCATCATTATTGTATTATACATTGCTTCCGCTATTCAGTTCTGTTGTTGTATTCTGTTTACTATTTCCCTTATTTTATCTGGTTTTTCTTTTCCTGTATACTTAACCGAATGAGGGAATAGTCTCCCCACCGACTCACCAAGGCCCTCGCTGCTAGTCAGCATCCTCTTGGGTTTGGGGAAATGCGCTTGAGGTGATGTGGTGAACTTGGTACGGGGCACCAGTTGAGGGGCTCTGGATTCGGGTCATTACATAAGGTCTTATTCATTACATGGATAGGATCATTTCTAGTTTCATTTGGGACCCCACATTCTGGGTTTGTAGGATTTGGTTTTCGTGGCATATGATGGAGAGGACCATTTGTGAATGAGGTATCAACATCCAGAGTCTTTGTGACACACTTTCTTGCATTCATGAAATAATGTCCAAAGAAGTTCTTGAGAAGGAGACAATATGGGGAATGACCATGCATGCATGATATATTGAGAACAATGAAGTCAGATATGGACATGTTTCTCCCTTTTGGCTTGAGAACAATACCCAAGTGAACTCAATCACACCTAAAGTTCACTAGATAATCGAATCATGGGACATCATCTTCTAGCATGACAAATTGTGTGGGGATCCATTTCATAATTGGGATACCCCTCCGTTAACATATCATTTAAAGAGGCAATCAATAACATGACTTTCATCAATTAAATTCTTGACAAGAACGAGAATGTTTTTTTCTACCTCCATAAGAAAAACTCGGAACTCGATTGTTGTGTGTTCACCCCGTCTTCTTCAGGCTACTTCATGTACAAGGATTATCAGCATGCTACCATCATGTTAAAAGGAACGGATGTTTAGAATGCCATTCTATGGGATAGATAAATCCATATGATATATAACTATATTTACTTGAGAAATTCACAATAGATCTAATCTTATAGATGAGAACATCAAGTGGTGTGGTGTGAGAAGGGAATCCAAATGCATTTTTTGCAGGAAATACAAGGAGGAATCATTAGAAAATTTGTTCATTGAGAGTGATTGATAGAAAAATATTGGTGGTTAATTTTTTCTTTAACTATCATTTCCATTCCATCCATAGAAGTTCTATCCTTCCACTTTTTCTGGTTCCATGGCTCGGCCGCTTTGGGTCTAGAGTTAAAAGTGTTTTCTAAATAATATCACGCAAGGTGCTAGAGGTTGTGAAAAGAATGGAATTAATATCATAACGATGGGGTGAAATCTACAGAATGTGTGATCCTATTCAGAATTAAATGTTTTCTCATATATATGGTTTGGGAACATAGTAACTTGAATGGGGATCCCAAACATCAGTGGGTTCTTCCTTCCATGAATTATCCTCCTCCTACCACTAGATCTACTCTGTTTTAATGGGTTTGGAAGAATCCTCCCCATTGCATTTTTAATCTCAACATAGAAGGTTCAAGTGTCTCTTATGTCTTGCAAGGAGGGGTTCTTGTTCGTGGCACCAACGGTTCAGTCATCCTAGCATATTCTTCCCGGTTTGTCCATAGAACCTATCTTCTTGAAGAGGCGAAGTCTATGCTTGATGGTCTCATTGTGTGCAAGAAATGATTATTGGATCCAATAGAGGTGGAAACTGCTTCCATTATTTTCTCTAATTCCCTTCAGGTTCTTTGAATTTTTCCTTGGTCCATTGATTATTACATCTTAAAGTGTGGTTTTATCCTTGGAATCACCCCAAAATAGTCCAATACATTGAAGGAGGGAAACAAAGAAGCATATTACCTAGAATCCCTTGATAAATCAGAATCGAAGGACGTTATTTTTCATAACCATCATATTATGAAACAAATTTGGATTAATATTATTATAGGGGACTCCCTCAACCTCCATTTTTTTAGACCACCCTGTAGTCATGTTCCATTATCCTTCATTTGGGACCCTTGTATGTTTCTCTCCTTCACATAGAATTTTGTTCATGATTAAGATGACAATGATGTGGAATAACTATTCTTTGGATAAACCATTTCATTTTTTCTCTAGTTCCATGGAATGTTCGGTAGTATTTAAATATCTGAAACATTTCAATATTTTTTCCTAAAAACATTTTAAAATGATAATTGATATGCCTAATTATAGAAAATTTATCATTATTTTTTATTAAGATAAACACCATATTTTAATAAACATTCTTATTCATTCATATATATGTATAAAAAATAATTAATTCCCTCCACTATTTATTATATTAATGAAACATCCTTTGAATATATTTTTTAGTAATTTAATATACATGTTTATAATCCACCAATAATTTTTATCATTATCCCCTATTATCAAATACCTATATTTCAACACATGATAATGGGCATGGTATAATGTGTGGTCCATAATAATTCTCAAA
The DNA here is from genome assembly GCA_963277665.1 of Viscum album. Classification (NCBI taxonomy): domain Eukaryota; kingdom Viridiplantae; phylum Streptophyta; class Magnoliopsida; order Santalales; family Viscaceae; genus Viscum; species Viscum album. The sequence goes on along the minus strand of OY728126.1, from coordinate 1,852,659,857 downwards.
TGGATTGGGTAATTATAATATATTCAAAGAAGATATATATGATATTTTGGAGTAAACTAAATTCATGATGGAACTCTGTCCACCATGTTTTTTTCATTTTAGTGCACATTGAGTTATTCATATTTCCTATTATATATTGTATAGATGTTAATTTTCTTCCATGATTCATTGATTCCATCTTATTTATATCAAGAATCTATGTCAAAATTAATTGACCATGTCCACTATGATATCACTTTATTCCATTTGACTGAATTTTTTCCTCCTTTATAATTATTATTTACATAGTGGACAATATATATCACCCCTTTTATATATGAATTACCCATGTTATGTTTTGTATTAATTAAAGAGTTGATTGATATATACACATATTATGAAGATTAAAATAATTATATTTTATTTAAAATTCATTTTAGTGTTTATGGATCAATCATTCAAAATATTATTGGTATATCGATCCATATTTAGTGTTTATCATATATTAATGTTAAAAAACCTGTAAAAAAATTTATAAGATCCTTGGGTCATTATAGCGGTCAATTGTATTAGGATTATCAGGAGGTGACTGATTGGGATTTTGAATTAATTGACATGTGGTAAACCTGGATATTTAATTTATGGTTAGAAATTGATGCGGCCATATATTTTTTAATACAAGGAGAAAAAAATTTAACACTATTTTTTTAAGATGATGGAGGGTGATTTATCAATGATATGTAGTGGATTTAATGTTTTTTAGAATATAATGGACATATATGAGTATATTAAGAATGTAATTAATGGTAAGAGGAATGAGGTATCTCAGGAGTCACAATCAAGGATCTATACTAATTTTATTTCAATGTATCAAATTTTAAATTTATATTGTAATTACCACATTTTCATGTGAATTTATTTTTCATTATATATATATATATATTAAATTTTATGTTTGGGTTATAGTGTCTTGTTTTGGGTATTATTAGAGGTTTACTATTGCACTTCATTGTTTGTTATAATATTATTTTAATGCTGATTATATGTAAAAATTATTTGATTACTCTAATTGCTAAAAATATATGATTATTACAAATGTAAGTATTTTTAGGTTTTAAAAATTATTATTTATTGAATTATGTTTAATTTGTTAGATATTTAATATATATTTTGGGTTCTATGTTCATTGTATATAATGTTCTTGTATTTAAATTTTATAACTTTTTTATGGTTAAAATTATTCTTTTAATTTGACACATATGATGTAATTTTTATCATAATTAATTTAAATAAACCATATGGAAATGGCATGTATGCACTATCAAAAACTCAAACCAAAATGGATCTTACTCATACTCTTATGGAAATTCATCCAATATTCTACAATGTATCCTCATTGAAATGTGTTTTAAAAAATTGAAAAAATGACTGATGCAATCAAATAATTGGGAAACATTGAAAATATAAAAATTTATTTCTTTGACATATTTAAAAATATTACACCTATAGTGATTCAAAAAATAAGTCTCATTACATATAAATTAACCAATAAAAATTAATGATATCTTCCATATGATTTTTTTAATTTTACTAATTAAATAGTCTGATATCACTTTTCTCAGGTTTCATAATAATTTATTATTTTTTTGTTAATGTAAAATAATTATTATAATACTGAGTTTAGTATTTTAGTTATTTTATTTTCATAGGATGAATGATATTAATGGAGTTCTTTAAGAGAATATACAATTTTTTACATTATGTATCATTCAGACAATGTTGTTATATATATAAATATAAATTACTCTATTGTGGCCCATTTTATGTATTATTTAGTCATCAATTGAAACTCGTGTTGTGATATGTGAAAAATATTCTAAAAAACTAGTGTTCGTATAGAATTAGGTATTCACGACTAATATAACTATCACCTGTGAATTTGGTATAATTATGGAAATACCCACAATATATTTCCTTGAAAATAACGTTATAAGAAACCAGAGGATACACACAAATTAAAAACTATGTTCTCGAACAGATAATTTTATTCAATGAATATACTTCCTAAATTTTGTAATCATTGTTAAGAGTCTTATCATGTAAAAAAAATTTAAGTTATTGAGCTACACCAAAATTATACCATCTTATGTTCTGGATTATTTATTATTGAAATTTATTTATTTGCTTTTTTTATCTATTAACTATTTTTATTTTAAAGTTTTATCCCACAATGTAACATCTGTAATATATTTTTATTAATTAGTAAAGGTGTGAAATTTTGGATACACATCAACAAAAAATTATATGAATTTATGGTTTTTATTTCCACATTGATGGAACAGTTTTAATTTTGTTGGATACTCCCAATATGTGTCAGTATTCGTTGGTTATCAATTTAGTAGAATAGTTTTTCTGTTAGTGATGTGAGACAATCAATCAAATATAATGGTATAATTGACACCATTACCCTCAAGGATTAGAGATAAGTGATTTTTTATGTATGATAACATTCATCTATAATTATATAAAAATTATCGTATATGTTTCATTAATTATTTTTACTAAGACTACAGTAAAAATAAATTGTCTTAAAATGTACTTTTATTTAAAATTAAACCATTTTTTATATTTTTAATTTACATACTCTCCTTGTGACCATCAAGAAATCTCAAAGGATTAATTAGTTATTTAAATTATGTTATTATTATAGGTCCCCATTATATTTTTAATATTATAATTATTAGACTGTTTTCAAATTTCTAGTATACCTAATAAATAATATGATAATTTTACTATTAATTATTACTATATATTTACACTATTTTATAATTTATCCCATAAAAGAGAAAAATTTTAAAAAAATATATTTATGGTAATATATTACAAAATCGGAAAAACTATATTTAATTATATCTATTTGATGTGATAAAGTGGTTGAATTTTATAATATGGAAGTTATGTAATTATGTGTATTTAGATGATATTTTTATAATTTCTCGACATCTAGATAATAAAAACAACAGTTGGTGAAGGAAATAATATTGTTATCTAAGAGATGGGTTGTTCTATATTGAATGAATTCTATCTTAAAACATGTTTGGTTTAACGTAGTGAATAATACATGTTATATTCCTAATAGAATTATCAATTGGCCTACACATAAGAAACCCCCCTCATTAGTTACGAGATGATACTCTAGTGAATATTAAAATAATAAATTATGGTGAAAATGTGTGGTCTTATTATCAAGATGAATATGATTAAGATTACTAATGAATAATATTTGAGAAATTTTTCCATTTTAAATTATGAGAAAATAAATATTTTTAAAAAATTATTAAATGGATAAATGTTGAAAAATGTATCTAAAATTAAAACATCAATGAATATTGAAATTATTCCCTGTTATGTATGTGGTTTGTTGTCTTTAAATACCCAAAAATTTAAAAATATAAATATGTACATTGATAGAAATTTTAACAATGATGAAATGAATCATTTTTTACAAAATTATATGTAATGGATAGAATCATGTGTTCTATAAGACTAAAAGAGATTATTTTTTTGACAAAATAATGTTTTGATCAAATTATTATTGAAAAGGTTTCCAAGAAAATTAACTATATATGTTATAAACTTTCCATCATACTTGAATTTGGAACTCAATATAGTCATCAAGGATATTGAATTTATGAAATTAGGGATATTTTTCTATTTCGTATTGTTAAAACAATTACGGATGAATATGATACATTAATGTATTACTAGTAACAATGCATCATTTCCGGATGAATAACTCCTAACAGATGTCTCAAATTGAATAAATTAGACCTTTATCCCAATAAATATGGATGAATTAAATTACAAATTATTCACATTTTATGTTTTTTAGTTTTAAATTCATGACTATGACGGGTGATATATGTTCAAGAAAGATTGATGAAGAAGCTATAGATGGAATCTATAAAAAATACACTATAAATGGGTTGTCATATAGATGATACAATAAAAAAGGGAAATAATATTTAATAGTATTAATTACATAGTATTTTAATGTGGTGAAGGAATTAGGGGATACCAAGTATGTTTTAGTACCTTTAGATCACTATAAACCATTCTTTTTCCAAATAATAAATTTTTCTTGAATCAGATTATATGTTTACTATAGTCTCATATAGGATTCCTCATTTACAAAATAATGACACCAGGTTTTTATGAGCCACCCTATGTTTTTAATCCCTTTGTATGAGTATGAATATACTGAAATTCATAGACCAAGTGGGCTAAACATGCCAATGAAATGGTCAGGCACATATTAGGTCTTTGGTCCTGTCTATATTTTCCTTTTAGTATTGGATGACTCATGTGGTCAACATATTATTCTATAGTCTTGGGAGTAATTCAAATCTTCGTATAAACCTCTATGTGTACAATTACATACACGAATTCATATTTTCAATAAGGCAAAGGATAGTATCAATGATGTGTCATTCACTAATGGAATTTATAGATAGTATTCATTCATATATATGGGGTTCATTTAGTTGTTAAATGAAATGAATAACATGATGTGTTCAATGGAATCGTTAATATTTTGTGACGTTGAGTGTAGTCATGAGTTATCTTTATAATAGGGTGAACTTGGTCTTAAATGAAAAGAGTTCCTCCCAATTCCCTATATTACCATCAGAGAATTTGGTGCATTGACACAACTGATTGTTGGTTTGGTTTTTATGCCACATTTTCATCTAAGTGATGTCATAATCATGACATAGTGGAGATACATTTGAGTTAAATTTAAATATTTATCTAGTGTACTTATGAGTAGATATTATATCACATTTATTCATGACTATGAAACTATTAACATTGGGAGAATAACATCTTTTATGGTCAATATGTGTCCTTCCAAGTCAAAGGATGACTACCAAAAAAAATAATTGGAAAAGGTAAGCCTCTCTTCAAAAAAATTGAGAAATTAATGTTTTGAAGCATGTTGGTTGTTCTATGGTAGCATGAAATTTTCATTGTTTTTTTGTATGAAACCTTTTTAAATTCCATTGATCCAACATTACTTACATGGTTGAATCTAAACATTCAGGTAATGACTTCAGTGGTGAAGTTTAGTGTTTGGATTGGGGTAGTGCATTGGGGGAGAATTTAATCCTCTTTATAGAAGCTTAACTGTAGTAGTTATACCATTCTTCTTTTAGTCATCATAGTTTACACATAGTGTACTCTTCTAAAAAAACTAATTTGTCCTCTATATTGACATTATCCTAGATTCCATACGCGAGCCTTTATCTTACACCACGCTAATGATTTAATGTTTGATAGGATTGACTGGATGGTTTATTCATTGACTCACACTGACACACTTTTCATATAATGTTTTGGTTTTTCATGAGTGATTCTTTTGTTTCTAAGTAGGAATTATAGGGAAGAACTCATGGACAATCTCTATTCTATAATAACATGATCTCCAAGAGAATTTCCACTTTGGGGCCTGTTGATTTTTTTTTATGTGTATGTTTATATTTTTACAAACATATTTTTTTTGTCTAGAATAGGGATTATATTATCCTGAGTTAGTTCTTGGGACTCTAGATTAAAAACACAAGGTTATCCTGAATAAGATTTCGAACATAGTTGTATTATTTAAAGGAAAATGATTCATGTGTAATGGATCTCGATTACAAAATTTTTCTTTCTCTAAAGCAACTTTTTTATTGTTCAGGTGATGGAATGATCCGAGAACATCAGCAATGTCAAGTATGTACTTTTATGAGCATTTTTTTTAATAATGGATTTCATGTGAGAAGGAATTGTGTTTCAATTTGAAATATTCTAACTGACTATGTTGAGTGTATTGAGAATGGTCAGTCAGAGGAGGCTTGAATTTTTATCAATATTATTTATTTCCTATGGTTAGTGAAATACCATTTTAATCATGTCATCAAGTTATTCATAGTGTGGGGGGGGGGATTTGTTGGATATGGTTTCTATGGAAAGATAACCTGACAAGTTTTTGTATTTTGATTTTGATTTGACAGTTCCTTTGTAGTGACATCCATGATATAGAATCAAAAGTAATCAGGTTAAACAAATTAAAATAATCACCCAAGAAGTGTTGTTATAATTCATAGAGGCATGATTTCTAGGAAATTCCAATAGTTATAGACCCATAGATTAGAATTTTCCACTTATTACTATTAGAGACCTAAAGTGGGAATCACCGTAGGGAAATTGTTTAACGTGATGAAAATGTGATCATGTGTTTGGATAAATAGGCTTAGATATGCCCCATATCAATGTTTCATTTGGAAAACATATGTTGGATGATGTTTTATGGCTTAATAATTGTGCTTTTATGAAGTTCTTAAAGGATCATTTGGAATTTTAAAATGCAATGTGACTATTAGAAAGAAAATTTATGACCCTTGTACGTAAGGTGATGGTATTTTTATTACTAATGGCTACATGGGATGAGGAGTTAAAATGTGGAGAGGTTAAAACAAATCATGTTTTTTAAGTATATGAAAATCCAATGGAATTTGAAATTTGTAATTTACAGGATGGGTTGTTTTGGAAAACTATGATTTGTTATTTAATTATGAGAGTTTGACCACATCAATGTGCTGTTTTTGGAGATAGTTAATGGAATAAAGGGTCCCTAATGGGTCATATAAAATTATTGGGACTTAGAAACCATAATAGATAATGATTGGTCCCTCTATATAGTGTTAAAAGGTTTTTTGAAACCATGCCACCCACAGCAAAAGACAGTACTACTATATTGAGGGTGTATAAATGCCTTGAATGTGATGAACATTTTTTAAACAAATTGTGAAATATACGATCATGGGAATTTAAACATATGAAATACCATCACAATATTAACCACATAGGTTTTGAATGGTTAGGCTAACTGAGTGGCACAAATAGTTCAAGGTTGTTTTTTAATTAATGAGTGTCGAACAGTTAGAACACAATTTGGCTAAAACTATGACACAAACCAAGTGATATTTTTTTATGAAAATCCGTAATGAAATTAAAATTAAAATAAAATATGTTTAAAACCTAGTTGACCATCTCTCTATCATAACCCATCATTGCACAAGCACCCCCTCCCTTCCCCCATGGAGCGTTATCATCCCCTCTCTGTCCCGTCTTCTTATGGCTCTACAAACTGGATTGATTTAGATTTATCATTAAAATATTCATAAAATGTTCCATCATACATCATTATCCATAATGGAGATTTTTTCTCTGTCCCATCACACAAATCCATTCAAATGAACCATATAGTATTGGGTTGGACAATTAGAGATATCTCTTTTGTTTCAATGATGTGTAGGGCATCTCCCAGGAAATCTTCGTGTGTGTGTTTTCAGCTTACACTAAATACGATGTGGTTTGGATCATTTTTCTCTCCCCATGGACAATTTCATGTAGTTTTTTCATTCGCTCATTGTTACTAATTAATATTATATGTGAATTTTGTAATTTCTATGGTTCTTGTAAATTTCTATAGTATGTTGGAGATTCCAAATTGGTTTTGGGTGTCTCTGGTTAAATATTACTATTCTACATATGAATCGGTAGGAATATATATATATAACTTTGTGTGTGTGGGTTTTTTTCTTCTATTATATGATTTTTCACCCATGGCTGTGAATATATAGATATAAATAAGGGTCAAGGTGCATTTACATTTTATAGTAAAATTCATATTGGTTTATGAATATATAAGAACGTTTGTAAGGATCCCCATGTACATATTCTTGTCCATTTGAAAATCTATATAGTGATAGGGAATCATTATGTATATTCAATGGTACACATGATTACGGGTTGGATGAAGAAGCTTCATTTGGTCTCTTATGAAAACATAAAGGGATTATGTGTCTAGCATGTCCTTCATCTCTTGAGGTTGGATCCTGTTTCATTTTTACCTGAAATTTATGAATTCATTACATTCTCTCTTTTATCTCATTCAATGGATATTATTTACTACTATGTGTTTTTATATAGAACAAATGCATCTTTAATGTGATTGAGGATTAATCATGTGAAAAAAACATCATATTATAAATGAATTGATTGAAGAAAGTTAAAGCGATTTTATAATAAAACCCCTCGATGAGGCACATTGTCTTCATTTAAAATTGATAAATTAACAACCTTTTAGTTTTGTTCTTATGCTTAGGCATAATTCCTGTTTTCCTTTTCCAGATCTCATATTCTATTTACTTGACTTTTATACCTATAAGCATATATTTAAAATTTTATTCTTGTTTCTTCACATGAGTTCCTTGTTGCATCCTTATGTTGACAATGCATTATGCTACGTTCCTTGTGCCAATTTCATTATTGTACAAAATTCTGTTATCCATTATGTGAATGGGATGAATTGAATTTCATTATTTTTCAACATATAAATCCTGAGTAGTTGAATTTTAATTAATGAAATGTTATTAAAGGAATGATAATTACATGTTCTTTTTATTGAATCTCATTTCTTATTCATGTCCCCAATTCAGTATTACATTTTAAATTGGATTGTGATACCTATATTACATGATAGATTTTAGAATATGATGTTGATTTAATTTAATGTAATTTTAAATTCTTTTTCATGATATATGAATTTATTGATTTGTATTTCTTGATGAATGATGATAGAAAACATGAGTTCCTTATTAAGGATTTAAAGATAGACTCATTGTGCTTCGTTAGTTATGACTCGATGCACTAAGAGAGTTTCTGGGGATTTCAATTTGAGGGATGTCTGGATGGTTTTTTATAAATTTTTTTGTATGAATTCTCTATCAGAGATGATGTGGAAATACAAATTGGATTAATGGATATTCCATTCCATGGGTGATAATCAGACCCCTTTTGAGATAATTTAAATGGAACTAGAATCACCACGTCTCAAGTGATACAAGGATTTCCATATGGGTTTCCTTGGATAGACTCAATAGTAGAGCATTATATTGGATGGTCCTATAGAAACACATTGTATTCAATTATATTTATTTGAAAACAATCAGGTCTCAACCACTTGATTTGACAGATTGATTAATTTTTGTTCATATGAGATTCATCCCATATTATTATTATTATGATTCCTATGAACATGTGACGTTTATCCTTTCCATGGCAATACACATTTATAATGAAATTGAAATATGCTATAGAAGAAGCATGGGGTCTTGTTCTCATACCATGGATAATTATATTATAAAAGATCAAATATACATATCCTAACATAAAAAGGTACCTCATTTTTGATATCATGTTTAGAACGAAGTAGTTTGTAAGGAAAGGGTGTCCGTTTATGAACTAGGACCAAGTTTGTTATTATTTATTTTCATATCACTCATTGTTTATAAAATGTTTTACACATTAAATTATTAATTTATTTCACACAAAGGTTTGGGATAGAATCAATGGGTGTCGAACTGCTGAGATTTATATATCACACCCTACATGGGTTCTTTTTGGTACCGAAGTAGAAAAATTGTTCATAGAGATATTGATTCATTACATGTTTTGTGTTATGTACTTGTTATCTAGGGGGAATAGGTATGATATTATGATCATGATTTTCATAGAAAAACTCATTAGGAAGTTATTATTTTCCTAAATTGTTATTCTATTTGTAATTTTTACTTGTTATAATTGTTGCAATACATTTAATACAATCACTGTTTTAAATTGGTTTTTCCAATTTTTACTCAGTTACTATATTATTCATTAGTAGTTGTTATTTTATTATTATAATTACATCAAATACTAAATTTTTTATATTATTATTCTTTATTGTTACATTGATCTAGAGGGTGTATCCTCCCATCATACCTTCAATAAAGCATTATTACCATTCAAAAACCTTTGTTGTATGGGTAGGAATGCTCGAAGCCATGTGGTAACTAGTCCGTCTACCAATTTAGTGGCCAGTCAATATAATATGATACATAGCTAAGTAGAAAGAACCATATTATTGAATTAAAAAAATTATAAAATTTAAAAATAAAATTTGTGAGGATGTGACAGTGCAATCCTAAATTTTAAATAAACCTTGAGATTGTTATTATGAACCCACAAAATGATTCATATAAGGCCCTCATACTGTTAATGAATATTATCATAGGGTTATGAATCATTCATCATAATGATCATCTATTTCTTCCACCGACTATGTTATATTTCAAAATCAACATTAATGTTCCCCATTAAAAAATACACCTTCAATATATCTATGTAAAAGATTTTATATTTTTAATAGATAATTGTACATAAAAATGCGATGAATTGTTTTTATTCATTTGGAAAAATATCATAGTTAAAATTATAATTCATACTATAATAATTTTTGAATCATATAGTTGATCAAGAGGAGTGTTCCACAAAAAAAGGTATCTTCTATTCATAATTAATGAATCCATGCATACATGGATAAAAATTTCAAATCAATCACCAACATCTAGATGTGGTCTTATTTTTAGATTTTTTTATTCAAATATCATGTGACAATTAATATACTCATTCATAATGATGACTGAATAATGTCCTTGAAACAAATATTTAATGAGGATTAAAATAATAAGTAGGGGATTATGAAACAATGATTATTCAAAAATTATAAATGGAAATAATATAATTTTTTTAATAGGAATGTAAAAAATGAGAATACAAAATTTTTAATTTTTTTTGTAGATTTCCAGAGTATTATGAATAGTAGTCTGAGACTTGTGTGAAGATATGTTGAAGAAAATCATTTATAGATATTTTGTATAGGCTTCAGTCCTCTATAGTTATCATTTTTCATTTATAATAATTTTTTAAAACTTTTATGAGATTTATACTTATTAAATCCAATCATTGTAATATGTTCAAGGTTATACCACTTCTTAAGTTCACATTGATAATAAATAGAGAGTGTTTATTCATTTAATAATGACGACAATTCATTGGGAATGTTGTCCTCTAGTAAATATGGGATAGATAAATGAAAGAATAGATGAAATTGTTTATATTGTATGTGAATTAGAAAATTGGAAGATATGTGTTGAATAATATGGACTGAATGAAGTAATATTATGAAATTAATTGGGAAAGTAATTAACTATACCCCCTCTTAGTGTCCTCGAACTGTAAGGATATCCCAATTGTATTTAACCTTTTTTTTCTAATAGTGTTAAATATCCAGAATTTGTTTTATATTTATATATATATAATATTCATAGGTTATATATAATTATATATATATTTATCATATCTATTGATAGTTTATTATTTAATATATTTTGATACTCGAATATAATTAAATTTTTCAATCACATTTTATTATATTTAGAGTGAAATTCCACCCATTAGAACAATATATTTGATACAAGTATCTAATTTATGGCCTGGTGGATGTGAGATAAAATGGTTACACATTGTTTCAATGCCAGCCTAAATTGTGTTTGGGTGGAATTTCTACTTGATAAATATTGGGAAAATAAATATATTAAAATTTTTCTTTTTTAAATATTATATTTCTCTCATCGTATTTTATTTTTTGGGGTCTTTGCTCGACACATTATTCATTATTTATGATATTATTATTGCAAATGTATTGATGATTCCTGATGAGTTGAATTGATTATTTTAAAAATAGATTAATATTCCCCACTTGTCATCATTTAGTGTTTAGAATATCGGTGTATAAAAATAAGTTACAGGACATGAATAAATGGATAGTTAGATATTTATTATTTGTTTTTTAACAATATAAGGAATAAGTAGAATATAAAAAATACAACATATCAAATTACAATGAAATGGATTTGAAATTAAAAATATATAATATAATAGATAAATTTAATTTAAAAATATATTATTATTTTCACAAATAAAACATAAATTTTAATCTAATCTAGGATGAGGATATATAAATGATTAAGACACACCATCTATTGGAATATAATATCATCGGTTTTATATACCAATGAATTAAATTACAATCCCTATATATATTAAATTAAATATCAAAAGGAAATAGTATTAAAAAAATGGTAAATATAAAAGTTTATATATACCAATCCATCATCCCCATAAATTCATGCATCGTAGATGTAAAAGACCCAACTCTAGTGGAATTGAATTGGTGGTTACAATATTACATTTTGATTTGATACTAGTGATTACATCCTAAATTATAGAATAGTTTAGACATATTAGTGAATGATATATATAAAAGAATATAAAATTATTTTTATAATAAATAAACATTCTGAATGTGAAAAAGAATCCATTCATGAATTCTTTAAATGATTCATTCTTCATATAATTGAGATAGGATTAATGTTACTGGTCATATTAGGTGATAAATATGAGAATGGAAATCATGTATTATATTATTGTCCTAAACCATTCTGTGGGGCCATCTGACCTAAAACCCAACACCCAACCCAGTTTGTAACATGGCCCAAAGGGCGTTCCAAACCCACATAGTATGGAAACATGATCATGGGTAAAAATAATTATCTTTTTGGAATGATTCCACCCATTATAAATACAAAAGCAATAATTTAAATATAAATCATCATCCCATGATAAATATATATAACCTAAAGTTATTAAACAAATCCTGTAAATCATTTTAAAAATATATCCAAAAAACACATTACAATGTTAGAGATGTAACAACCCTGATAGAAGTATCCCAGAGTTAGTGGTTATTATATTACAATTGAATTGATACAAGATATCACATCACCAAGGATCTTCCAATTTATTTTCTTAATGAAAATGATATATACATGGATCCTGTATTACATTCATAATAGTACAAAACAATAGAAAATAAACTACTTCATGTAAACATAATATATTATTTAATATTAATAACTTGAGTAATAAGAACAAATAATATTGTATCATTAAATTCACATTAAGGGTTAAATTTATCAATTATAAGTGAAGAAATGTTAATAAGGAATTGGAAGTGTAAATAACTGAAAAACACATGCAGACAATAAATTGAGAATTAAAGTGCATCCATTAATTACTAAATAGTGATAATCTCATGGAATGTAACAACTAAATAATGAATAATGTAAATGGTTGACCATTAGATGTCATGTGTCAGGCACATGAACCATTATAATGTCACGATGGTTTTTGTTTTTGAGCAGAAACACGTATGATTCAACTTGGAAATAACCATAAAGGGTTTCTTGCCAAATATTTTGTCTCATGAGACATGATGATGAATCGGTGGGATATATAATCTTGGGCCCAAAAATCACTACATGTCCAAATAATCCATCATACGAATATTTTATTCATTATTAGTATAACTTATCAAAATCTCTATATTGAGTTGAAAACACAGAATTGTCAATATTACCCTAATTAAAACAATAATCAAATAAAACACTATATGTTAAAGTTTTAGAAGTCTAAGAAAATAATAATATCCATGATAGATGAAAATTTATATTTTATTGAATATTAAATTAATTTTTATTATAAAAAATAGGATGTATATATACCCCACACACAATGAATAAGTCGTGAATATAGAATAACCTAAGGGAATATCTTAATGTTGTCCATAAAAGATATATTTAATCAATAATTGGTCATTAATAAGGTAAAACTGGCATAGATAATTAAAAAAATTTCCAAAATAATGTGAAACCATTTAAAAAGTTTATTCAGTAGACATTCTATTTGAGGAAATTTAGTGCGGTTTAATGAAAACTCTTATAGAGATTATAAATCTAATTAAAGAATTATTTTTTTATAAAACCAGATATGGGAAAAATATTTTTTTCCCTAATAAATATTGTTATTTTAATAAAATATAAGTTTTATAAAATAGATTATGGATTTTACAAAGGGTTAATTAGATATAAAAGGAATCCTAATGAAATAAATGGGGGTTACAATAGAATCAATTACCTTATGTCCAATGGTGTTTTTCACTTACACATAATTTCCTGGATAATGAAATTAAAATCATTAATAATTGAATTAAATAACTATTCACTATTTATTCGATTTCATTTCATTTTATTATGTTTAATTATGGAATTTTTGATAAGTTATATGATTCAATTGGGTTATTTGAAAGTGTTCAATTTCTTCTTTTTCATTGTTGGTTCAAATGTATATATGTATGGTTGATCATGTAAAATTGGAATAGTTACCATGAATTTAAATTATTTGTTATTACATAATAAAAAATAGGATTAAATGGATATATATATATATTTCTATATATGAGGAGGATTCATTTTATAAAACTTATATGATAACTATTAAGAGTTTTTTGAATTTTTAATCACCATGAACTAGTTTTTTTAATTAATTACTGTGATGTATATCAACTAGTCCCAGAAAAATAAATAAGCGGTGATGTACATTTGAAAATATTTTTTAACCATTAAATTGGTTTTATGATCGACATTAAAATAGTAATTATAAAACACAACATCTTCATCCATTAAGGTGGTGAATCAACACATCTTGGAGGATGTCTTCATTTTTGGATGAAATGGATGTGGAGACTGAGATTGATAATGCATCTTATATTAACAAAAAACGATTATAGTGTATACAAGAAACAATATTTATCATGCCACTTATTAGAATATGTGCTTAGTGGATTAAAAAAGAAAATAAATTTCAAATAACATTACAGAAAATGATAAGTTATTTATCCCCTTGAATTATTCTTTATGAGAACATAATAATAGAAATTGGATTGGGTATTTTGTTGAGATAAACAACGATTCTTGGAAGTGGGGGACATAATTTTTTATAGTAATGGGTATAAAATGGTCAATATTAATGGCTTGGATAGTGTGATGAGAAGAATTAGTGAGGGTGGTATTTATAGTTGTGGATAATGGTTTTTTTAATTGTTTCATTAATTAGTTTATTATTTTAGATATAACTATTAATATTATTTAAAAATATAACTATAAATTTTTAAAAATGAAAGACAGTTCATGATTATTCTTCTAAAATGATATATTATTCAATAAATAATTTATTTAACTTGTCATAGTATATACTATAAATTAAAATATTTCACTCTTTAAAAAGAATTCAACTATTTTTGAAGATTTCAAAAAAAGCACCCGAACCATTTTTTGACTTGTAGAATTGAAAAAGTAAATTAAATTTATAAAATTAATGTAATATATATATATATATATATTAAATTTAGTTTTAATTAAAAACAAAATTTATTTGAATAATGATGATTTTAAAATTATAATTTTTTTATGACACTTGAAAATTTCAATAACATCTCATTAATTTATATTATAATCATAAGAAAACAAAATTATTATTTTATGAATATATTTTATGAAAATATTTTTTAAAAAATAATAATATTAATTATAATCTTTTAAATAAACCATTATGTTTTTCAAAAATACGAACACTTCGTTTATCAATTATAAAAAATTTATTTACATATTCAATGTTATAAATATACAAAATACTAATTTAGAAGAAAATTAAATTTTTATTTATTATTTCATGGTAGGGTTTTCTATTCTAATGGATATATTAATATTCCTAATGATCAAATTGCCATTTCATTGACTTTGTTACTATATAATAGAATATCATGAGTTCGTTTTGGCTTGTTGTTCCACTAAACATAAGTTATAAAATAAAATAAATTTTTTATGTAGGTATGAATTGTATATTTATGGGTTATTATATTCTTCACACTTTCATAAATTTCATCCTTGAAGGTTTTAATGAATAATTAATTCTAAAAAATGAGGGTGGTTTTCTTCCTAACATTCTTAGTTTTTTATATTGCTTATTCAATTATATTGTTTTTCCAACGATCTTTTACCAGTTATGTCCTCATATTTATCTATAAATTCCTCTAATGTTATTAACATTGATCCTATCTTCACAATATGACTAATAAAGTTCATTTTTATTTCATTATAGGTGAGTATATGTATTGAGTCTGGCATGTACGTTTTAAACATGGATTTGAGGAACACATCATGAACATTGGGGAGACATTGTTAAATTACTAATTAGTAATATAATTCTATAATTAATTCATTAATTTATATTGTCCTTTTGTATATAAGAATCCATTTATCATTCTTACAAAACATTATGACACCCTTCCATAGAGATAGTTTTATAAATACATGATATCTGACATTAAATTTAGAATCTTTTGTCCTACTATCTTCAAATGTTTTTTTTTCCAACATTCAGATGATTTAACATGGGATTCAATTTCTGTTACCATTTTTTTCTATCTCATCAATATTCACATAGCCTATTTGTTTTCTTTCACCAACATCATCCCAACATGTTGGAGTAAGGCATATATTTCCAAATAATTCTTCATATGGTACTATTTGAATATTATAAAGGAATATATTATTATATGAAAATTATAGAAAAGATAAATATTGTTCCTACATACATTTAATGTTATGTGAGCATGATATAAACAAGTATTATAATGTTTTAATAGTCCTTAAAGATAGTCCATCATTTTGAGGGTGATAATAAGTACCCAAATTATGCTCAATATCGAAATCCATATAATGAATCTTCCAAAATCATGATATAGATTTGGAATCATGATTATATACCATCGATAAAGGTTCACCATGATATCTTATAGCATCATTAATATAGATTCAATTTATTAACTCAAGAAGGTAATATTCTCTTTAAATAGAAAATGGGTCGATTATAAAAAAACTCATCAATAAACCATATCTTATCATTCATTTTTGGGTCATTTGTAATCCATTTCTAAACTCCATAGTAATTTCATAGCACATAGACAAATGAATATCTATATGTTCTTTGAATCCTCTAAGATTTTGTCTCTCAACCATTACTTATTGAAAAATTATTCATCCTGAAAATTATATATCAATTTTATACTTTATATTATCCCACAAAAAATGTTCCTCTAGATCTCTATATGGCTTTGAACTACATTGGTGTATAGAGAAATATTTTCTATGAACATCATATAATAGTTCTATTTTTATCTGAGTTATTAATGGAACATGTAAAATATATCCAAAGTTTAGAATTCCATCCACAACCATGAAGTCGTCTAATCTTCCATCATTATCACATTTAACATTTTAGAAAAATATCATCATAAGAATGATATATTTTATTCTTCTCTTGTAAATATGGTTTACTAATAATTTTAAAAGGGAGTGAAGTTTCCCCTTACATAAAAATTCTCATATATATATATTAACTAAATCAATGAATTTTGGATCATTATCAATCCTCATTTATGTTAGAGGTGCTTTATCATTCATTATTAATTCATCTCTTACCTTATTATCTTTTCATGGTTGGTAGCGTATTGAGAAAAGATAATCATTGTGTAACTCGATCGATCATCTTTGCCTCATTTTATGTTCATCCTATGTAATGATGTATTTTAGAATCTTGGGATCCATATATATATCACATATTTCGACATAGATATATTTTATACATATATTTAGATATCGTATTATGGATCCCAACTCAGGATCATGATTTGGATAATATTTTTCATGAATATTATACTTTTGGGATGCATATGTAGTAACATTATCATTTTTTTTAATGACACATCCCTGTCCATTCTTTGATGGATATATGTATATTAAAAAACATTCATTTCCTCATAGTAATTTTAAAATTGGGGAATTTACTATTCTTATATTAAAATCATTAAAAAATATATACATTATTTTTCTTATAATAACATAACCACATTACGTGTGAGCTTGGATACTATGTTATCTAATCGGGAAAAATTCTGAATAAATTGATGATCATAACAATCTAAACCAATGAATCTATGTAAAAATGATATGAACTTCCAAATATTCCATTTGTTGATTTTCATTATCTTCACATTATCAAATGAGATTATATCCTTGTAGAAAATGTGGCCATGAAAATAAATTTCCTAATCCCAAAATTCACACTTTGTAAATTTACTATATAACTCATTATTTTTAATCACTTATGAATAATACTTAATTTATTATCTTTTTATTTATGTATTTTTTTATACACCATAACATCATCATAGAATATTAAAATAAAATCATAAAGATATTCCTCGAATACAGTATTTACTACATCCATGAAAATAGAGGTTTGATTAGTCAATCAAAAACAAATTTACCATAAACTCATAATGTCCATAACTTATCCAATAACATGTGTTCTTAATATCACCATTCTTTAATCTAAATTAATGTTACACAGAATAAAGATCAATCATAGAAAAATATTGATCTTTTTGAATATGATCAAAAAAATCTCCCATGTGAGGAATAAGATATATATTATTTATTTTAAAAGAATTAATATTTTTGGTTCCCACTAACCCATAAAGTGAATTTAAAAAACATCAAAAAAGTGACTTGGATGGAAATATTCAATATTCATATGTTCAATGTACAACCTCAAGAATCCATATTTATTCATAACAAAAAGAACTGGGACTCCCAATAGTGAAACATGAGGGAAACTACATCTTTTATTACTATACACCTATTGCTGTTTCACTTGCTCCACTAATTAATCAATTCCCATTTTATAATCGGTATTTTATATTTTTATTACATAAGGGATTAAATAAATAGTAAACACAACCTCACTCTATGTGGTGTTTCTAGGTAAATCATTATGGAATACATTAGTGTAATCTTATCAAATTGGGAAATTATTAATTTTTTTTATGGCCTTGAACATCCCTAGATGTTTTTACCATTATCCCTAATAGTTTTATTCAATAGATAATCTTTTGGGGAATCTTGGAAAGAATCATATGATTGAGTATTTACTATAAATAAAATGGATTCATCATATTCCTCAAAAATTATAATTTCATTATGCGTTCAATCAATTATCGCATCCTATTTCAAAATTGAATTTATACTGAGAATTATATAAAATTCCAGTATATGTATGATGATATGGTTAGCAGATAAATCATGTTTATATTCAATCATGGAAAATGCCTAACAAGATTTTTTACAATGATATATCCATCAATGATTTTGAATGTAAACTCCATTATTAAATAAAAATATAAATATATAATTTTCAGGGAATATTTGGTTACTATAAAAGAGTGTGATGATACATAATAAAATATTTCATTGGATAAATTTGATGATATTATTCTTATACTTAACAGTATATCAATGGGTACTTATACATTAGTTGTGGCAATCACAAAGGCTTGTCCAAATCCACATGGTCTCTTATGTTGTTGATTAACTAGATCCTTGAGAATTTATTTAAATAATTCAACATTTTATTATAATTGAATAATTTTTTATTTTTTATTTATTTATTCCCTATATATTATTTAGTTTGATGAACATTTTCTCCCCACTTATAAAAAACTCTCATTCCTTTCCAGACATTCCCAAGACGTCTCAATCCAAAAGTTTCACAATATAGAAACTTATTCATTCCCCTCTTTTTCATTGACGCTTAAAATTTTCCATGGTTATAATAAGACCTGTTATTATAATAATTTAGTTTGAATACATAATGTATAAAAATATTCATTCTTTATTTTGATCACACGTAATAATATTTAATCATTAAATGAAAATGTTTTAGAATATAGTTTCATTTAGAAACTTGTCCTAAGACCTTAAAATAAATGATAACTCTTTTCTTCTAAATAACTTTTATAGTTTGGATAAGACAAGGATTGTCTTTTGAAGGTATCCTCATATTTTAAAACACTCCATTAAACATTTTTCATTAAGATAAGTAATTGTATCTTCATTTCTATTCATTTCATATAATGTAAATATTTCATAAAGAATATTTACATAGTATTTTTCCATTACATGTTGCTTATTTCATCTTCCTCCTTAGTATTACAGTTAAAACCCTCCTTTATTAGTATATCCCTTGTGAAAGTACACTACAAGCACTATCTTCTAATTTTAATTGAATCCCAAATCTATAAATATATTTTTGAAATGAATTGATCCACTACTCATCTATCACAATATTAGTAGTCCCACTAATATATGGGTCTTTCGTTCAAAAGAAACTATCCAACACTAGTTTATTATTTTTAGTTATCACAACCTATGTATGATATCCTATTATGGTCATGATATTCTCATCTCAATCAGTAACTATATTGACTTTCTCAAGGGGAAAATCCCTACATTATTCGTGGGTATTTATTCCCATTATTCTATTAGGATCCATCACTAAATAATAGAAAACACTAAATTATATCAAAATAATCATGAGTAATGATCCAATATTTAACTAAAAAATATAAAAATTCACATATTTAATTAATATGTAGTTCTTAAGGATTCTCCTAAACATTCTCTAATAAAAACTCCCAAAAAACATGATCCTTATGGTCTGGAGATGGTGGATATTTTATTTCAAAATAATAGATAAATGTGATCACATCATCAAGGATCTATTAGTTTAGTAGTCTTATATAACACAATACATGCACATTTTCGTCATTACATTTATAACTAATCATGAAGAATTGTAAAAGAAAATAAGATACTTCATTGAAACTTATTTTAAGATTTAATCATTATAAACATAGGAAATAAAAAAATATAAAGGTGAGCTTAAACATATAAAAAGATTTGCACGAATCAGTAATAAATGATGAAAATTCAATAAGTCATATTAATTATTGAAAGGAAAATAACCAAAAAAATCCACCAATAAACAATAAATGTTATTTCATCTATATATTTTTTCAATGTTAAAATATATAGAAAAGTAATAACTAAATTTTGAATGAAGATAAAAACTAATATATTTACTTTATGTATCAAGAACAAGAACCATTGTATCTCCAATACATTTTGAGTATGAGGGTAGAAACTAGTTTTATTCTTCATAGAAACAAACTTATAGGTGCTCTCTCCAAATTATTTGTCTCCTGAGCCCTAATGATGAATCAAGGGAATATATAATAATTTTCCTCATCAATCAATGCAATTCCTTCTTATTCTAAATATATAAATTTTATTCCTGATCAATATGACATATAATAATATCTATATTGAGTAGAAAATATGGAATAATCAATATTTTGGTAGAAAAACAACAATTAAAGAGAAGATCATACATAAAAATGGTATATAGATAAGATAATAAACATATCCATAACACAAGTAATATGGATATTTAACTAAAAATCATTGAATTATGATAATAAATAAAATGTAATTATACATACATCACACATAGAGAATAAGTGTTGAATAAATCAGAACTAAAGGGAATATAATGATGTTGCCAATGAAAGGATGGATTTAAATTATAATTATAAATTCATTATACAATATAAAAATATATAATGATAAATTATTTCCAACAGAAGTGAACACATGTAAAAATAGTTCTTATGATTTATTCAAAATGAGCCACACTAGTGCGTTTTATGGTAAAATATCGATGACTCTTTTAAGAGGAGAAAACAATAATTGTTTTCATAATAACATAAATGAATAAATATATTTTTTCATGACATTAGAATTATATTATAAAAAATTAATGGATTAAAATAGATTATGGATGTGCATAAAACTATGTAAGAAATTTAAAAGTTCCCTTAAATTGGGATTGCTTATCAAGTGGACATAAAAAGAGAACCTTTAAAAAACATGTATTTCACATCAAAAAAATATGAATTCAGTGAGACCATATCATTTTAAAAAAGTTACATAAGATAATTAAATAATAAATATTAATAATTATATTTTGTATAATTGGGATAAAATGAATCCTAAAGAAAAAATATGGGTTTTGAGAGAAACCCTAATCTTATATCAGAAATTGTTGCACACTTTCAATTGATGTCCAAGGTAATGACATATGATTCCTTAATAATGTAAGTAAAAAAATATTCATCTTTTACATGATTAATTTTAACATTATAATCTCATTTATGTCAATTTTTATGAGTTTTAAGATTCAATTTATTCATTTACGACTGTTCATTTCATTGGATTTTATGATTGGTTCACTTTTAAATAAATATAAAAGATCATGTAAAATATAAATAGTTATACAAATATGAAATTATATGTTATTAATGATATAATAGAATTTTAAATGGTATATTATATATTTTTTATTTCTATATATGATGATGATTCATTAGATAAAATTATAATGATAAATGTTTTGATTATTTTGGTTTGTTTTTTGATAATCATGAACATGTTTTGTTTTATTAATTAATATTATGTATATGTAATGGTTTCATAAGACTAAATTAGTTTTAATATAATATTTAAAATAATATATAACCTTTTTAATGGTTTTAAACTCATATTTTAAGGATTTATAAGAAAAAACATATTTTACGAAGGTGGTGAATCGACACCTCTCAAACGATGATTTCAATTTCAGAATAAAAGGAAGAGGAGAAAAGGATTGTTGAAGGCTCATACACTAAAAAAATAAATAAAAATAAATATATTATAATATATTTTACATTCCACATGGATTAGAAGATGTGATCATTTTATAATTAATAAAAATAAATTGGAAAGAATGTAATGGAAAAGGAAAGAGGATTTACCGCCTACATTATTCTCAGGGTGAACCACCTTAAGGAACATGGATATCATATTTCGTTGAGAAAAAGGGATCCAGTACATGAATGAGAGACATAATAAGTGGATTTGGTATAAATTGGTTTATCATTAAGGCATGTATGGTGTGAGGAGAAAATGTGGTGAGGGATGTTATTTATAGTCGAGGAGAGGGGTGTTTTTTGATTGTTTTATTCATTAGATTACTATTTTTTATCACGAATATCATTATTATCAAAACATATAACTAAATATATTAAATAAGTTGTATAGTTTTATATAAAGGTGATTAAATAAGAAATGAATCACGAAATATTGTAATTAAATAATAATGTAATATACCGTAAATTACCATAAGTCATTATTCACAAAAAAACTCTACTATATTCAAAAAAGAAAAAAAATTAAATAGAATTGTTTTTTGAAATTAAAAATTCAAATGTAAACTCCATGATATAAAAATAATAATCTAAATAAGATAATTTCATTTTTAAATCAATGTAATCATTTTTCAAATATATTCAATTTTAAAATTTTAATTAATTTCATGAAACATGTAAAAATAATTAACACCCCATTAAATTATTTAATAATCATAAGAGAACAAAATGTTAATTTATGAATCTATTTTATGATAAAAAAAGTATTTTATATCATTATATTAATTAATAAATTATAAATTAATAGTTATTTTTTTCAAAAACACCAACACTTAATTTATCATTTTTAAAACAATTTTTTACTTATTCAATGATGTAAATATATCATATTTTAATTAATAATATATGCAAATTTTATATATACATTAATGGTTAATTTTAATATTCTATAGACCGGTTTCCTTTTCCATATTGAAATATTGCTATCCCAATGGCTATGTAACTATTATTATAATATCACTTTTTTTAAGCATGTTGTTTCACAGAAAATATGTTATAGAATAAATTGAATTTATTTAAGGAGGTACATAAAATTAAATCATGGTGTGTCATAGTAGGGTCATCAAATAAATATACCAAAACCTCTATGAAATAAGTGGTTGATCGCCCTGAAGCCACATCTACACACACCTGTAAGAATGGTCAACTAGAAACATGATCCCCGATCACCAAAAAAGAACAACTATCCTTTAACTAATAATAAATAAATAGAATACATAAAACCATGGATGTATGTAGGGTGCGATCTGAAGTTTGGTTGGATGTTGTCCAATGGAAGGACATTATCCCATAATATTATAATATATATTATCAAGAAATTATTATAAAACAAATTATGTAATGTTTCTAAAATTAAAATTGTAAACAAAACATTCTATAGGAAATCATTATTTACAATTAAAATGAAAAAAAACATACCATATAATAACATCATGTACTAAATCTCAAGAGAAACAATCTTCCAAAGAAATACTTACAGGTATAGTCCCTTGTGGGACCCTAGTATCATCATATCCCGATGAATCATTGAAGAGAATCCATAACCCATAACATCCTTTTGCATGAGACACTATTGAGGAATAAAAAAAATGATCTTATGGTTCTAAATCAACATTAATATTATTTATTTTTTTATCCTCAATCCTCCTAGAGGAAACCACAATTTGGCCCTACTGATCCAAATATGGTAGTAGTCCTAGTACTCAGACATTGACACCTAGGATTCCCATTTTTGTTCAATTATCATTTCACATTCCACATAGATAACAAATTACCCATACAAAATCCATACATTATAGTTAATGATGATAGACCACAATTTTTACTATGAAAATGGTCTTTTAAATCTATATGCACTCCAAATAAATTAGAACATACTCTACACAAATTACCTAATTTATGGAACACATTTTAGATGAATAATAATAAATCATAAATGGAAACACACCAATATTATTTTGAAAACCATATTTCAACATTTATGCACATAAAATCGTCTTAAAAACATATTTCAAACCATTCAAACATTCTACTGTGAATATATAAAAAAAAGAGAACTCTAAAATTATATAATCATGATAACACATGGGATCTCCCCCCTCACACTTGGGAGCATTCAGAATTTGGTGGAAAAACACAACCACAACATAATGAAATCATATAAATTAAATATTAAACCACACACATCTGAATTTTTACCCATACCTTAGGATTGAACCTTTTCTATTTAGCAATCCAGGTAGAGGAATGAGTTCCTTTAAAGGAGGATTAATAACCCTATATGTATAAATAAATAAATAAATAGAAACAAACCTACTGATTATTGAATACCCATGTCCAAATACACCAAATAATTGGAGATCAAGGGGGTAGAGAGGGAGAGTGGGAAGATCCTTGGGTGGAAAATCACATATGGCTCGAATTAGGGGTAATTTGGAAGGGGAGAAAAAATGGTGAATTTACTATTTTTAATGTCTTCGATTGCCTTCTTGGACATCCAAACCATGTGTGAATTTGTGGTATCCTCTATCTAAGAGGAATCTAGTTGCACGGTTTCCTATGGGAGGGCGCACAGCCATGTGGAATGCTTTGTAGCCTAGAGAGTGACACTTCCCAAGATACATGATTATCTCGGTCTATAACATGTTTTCCCTTGATTCAACACCAACCATACACCAACTATATTGGGTAAAAAAAATAAATTCCTCTTAAAAAACTCCAATGTTATTCATGAACTAAATATAATAAAAAAATAAACAAAATAAAACCACAAAAATAAAATCTTGAATGTAACAATTCTACATACCAATAAATCATTCCTCCATAAAAAACCCATTATATATTCTGATCAGATAAAAAAAGGACACTAACCATATACCCAATACTTCCACCTCACATTTCCCATGCTCATCATTACCATGCTCTCAATGAACTCAAACTAAATATATAGGCTTCATCCAAATAACATTCTCTTGGTAATCCAAAATCAATACGGGCATCTCAAATGGTAATATCAAAATCATGGACATACCTTCGTGTATTCATCCCATGATTACCCAAAAAAAAAGTATCCCAGGGAGGAGACACCTTAGAAGACACCCTAAAATCCGTATAAAATTGTATAGCTCTGTACCACTGATCTACATAAGACTTTTCATGACTCTCCACTATTAAAAAATGATTAATGGTCAACATAACATTATCATATATTTCTAGAATAATTATTGTACCAACAATGTTGTCTCACCAACCTCATCCTAACAAAAAGGGGGCCGACATAGCTGACTATAATGCTTTTCAAGGGGTTTTAATTTTATTTAGGATAAAAAATTATTATTATACACATTCTCAACCAATAACAAATTTTTATCCTACAATCCTCTATAATATACAACAAATTCATAGATAATGTCTTCAAATATATGATTCCACTGATTTATTATACTATCCATTTGAGGATGGTATGTCATGGCCAAATTGATCTATGATTCAATTATTTTCTAGAGGCCTTCCAAACCTTATGAGGTAAAATGGTGGTATCTAACTAAAATAATTTCTAAAAAACCATGAAGCCTCAGTAGTTCATGAACATACAACCGAACAAACTAATCCTTTTTTTTTCAGAATCCTTGATCATAACAAAATTTGATAATTTGATCAGATAGTCAATTACTACACAAATGGAATTTCATCATAGGGTTATATGAGTAATGATGACAAAAATACATGGAGATATCACACCAAAACTATGTAGGAATGCATAATGTATGAAAGTACTCATATGGACTCTCCTATTATGATATAACTGGATGACACCTATAATAATGAGATACAATGAATATTATATCTCATCCCACTAATAGCCACCAGAACTGATGACACGCAACATTGAACATCTTGGAGGTCCCTGGATGAATGTCCCACTTATAATGGTGTCTATCATGTATTAACACCATACCTAATTACATTTTCACTATAGAGTTATCCCTAAAACAAAATCCTCCCATATACGAAAATGGAAATTCACAGGGCACCATAAAATAATTTTGTATATACATAAAACATTGGCCAAACTCCTCATCTAGTTACTCCTCCATAATATGCTATAGAAGGGAATTTGTTAGATAAACACTTTCTAATAACGAACCTACTCTATTGTCCTTGGATTCTATATGAAACTAGGATAAAAGTCCCCTAAAATTCAATTCATCACTATAATCCTTCAATTATTGCATTGTATCTTTCATACCCAAAGCATCAGATACCACATTACCATTACCTAGGTAGAAAAGATATCAAAATCAAACTTATGAAGGTATCGAACCCAATAAAAAAGCCGTAAATTTTGATCCATATTGGATGAGATAATTGGTAAACTATTTTAATATTATTAAACAAGAACTTCTCCCACAATGGATAATGAATCCACACCTCCAAGGAATGTATCACCACCACCTATTTTAGGTCATAGGTTTTATAATTCTTTTTATGTTGTCGGAGTTAGTATGAGACATACTCTACCACAAGAACATATTGTAATTGCACAAACCTAAGACCCATACTTGATATTTCAAAAGGGACAACATACAATTTCCAAATTAGGGAATGATCTAAATAAGGGATGTGGTCAATAGTAGATTATGATATGTAAAGGGTTCCTAACACTCTGAATTCCATTAAAATAACACCCCCTTCTAGGGGAGAATAATTATGGGAGGAATCCCAATTAAAGGATATATAATAACCTTCTAGGTAAAGAATCCCATGATCCCTACAACATTATTTATTTTATTTGTTGAAATTAATATATTGATCTTCTCAATGCCAACATAAAACCCTTGTTCTAACACAACATGACCTAGAAACAACACCTCCTTGAACAAAAATGTGAACATATAATGATTCTCATAGATTCCAAGATCCCAAATTATTCTCAACAAAATCCTAAATTGCATCTCATACACCTACTCGACCCCAAAATATGCCATGATTTCATTCACAAATAACACAGAAAAGTCATTATAATATAGGAACACTATGTATATGTGAACATTAATGACTGATGGAGAATTAATCAACCAAAAATGAATGACCAGGTAATTAAAATGGTTATAAATGATTCATAGATCCATCATCAAAAAATCATCCTTATAGATTAATACATGGTGAAACCTTGAATGAAAAGAGATTTTTGAGAAACTCCTCACCCCCTTAACATGATAAAATCGATCATAAAATACATGGTAAATGGTAATTATAGATTATCATAACCTTATTCAGATTTTTGTAATAAATACAAAGCTAAAATGATCTGTCTACCTTATTTGAAAATTGAATTGGGGTGGAAGTGGTCGAAATGATCGAGAAAATGAATCCCTTTTCTTAAAAATATTTTAGTTGTACCATAAATTCCCCCAAATCAGTGGCATCCATATATTAGGTGGGAAGATATATCAATTGTGTTCTCTGCACCAATTATATTTTTAAATCCACATACTTTTCTAGAGGAATCCCCAAAAATTTATCAAAAAATACCCCTATAAAATCATCAAGAAAATGAGGTAATTGACGCATAGGATAACCATCATCTTACTCCAACGTGAGTGATAAGATATTGAAAAATGGGTTACCCATTTCGGAATTCTATGGCCCCACGTATCGCAACAGAGGATCACATACAACATGAATATTCTATGTACTCCCACTAGGTGTCACAAAATGTACTCTATATTGATAAAAATAATTGATTTCATGAGAGTAAGATATCCAATCCATTACAAGGATAACATCAAATAGGTCAATTTAAAAACAAGAAAATCCATTTCTAACTCTTCCAAAAATATAGTGTGTGCACAAGAATAATACTTGAAATCCTTCTCTATCTTATTAACCAATGACTTTTGCAACTCCTACACATACATTATATGATTAATTAAAATTTTCAACACGTCAATATGTAATGCAGAAAAATAATGATATTGAGGCACTTGTATCAAACAAATAAATAGATAAAGATGATACAATAAGAATGGTATATCGAACTGTCATAGGACCTACATCACATTACATTACTGCTTGATCCTGAGAATAAATATTCATGGTATTTACATAATCCTATGAATAACAACTTATATATGGTTCTTCCTAAAGAAAAATCTATTATAAAAAGTACACATCACTACACCCACAAACAGTTATCCTAGAACACACTATCCTAGATGGATCTGATTGTGGTGATATCCCATTGAGGCCATATAACATACCCAACCCTTATAAGATGAGTAACTATGAAAAAATAATTCATGTTCCCTATAGTCCCACACTGAATAATTTTATGGATGGAGCATAACACGTACCCACAACACATGTCCCGAATTTCCATACTAATGATATAGAACTGATCTAGCTCCTGTATCCATATTTGAAAGGGTTTGAGATGGATGGAATAAACTACCACCACCCTTTTTCTAATTAATCTCATGATTCTTCTTATTATCTAAATAACATCAAAATCATAATACCACATGTTGTAGTACTCAATAAAATTTGATTTTCCACCATGATCGATCATCACAATCAGGGCACTATCAACCACATCTTCATAAGTTTTTAACCGAAAAAATAATAGTTGTGTTAATATATATTTTTGTAACCCCATTTCAAATTGTTAAGCATTTAACTACTCATTTCAAACTAGCTTGTGTGAGAACTAAACCAACTCAATAGAGCAATTGGCATAATCCATCACTAGATGATCCCAATAGTGAGGATCCCAAAACTCATGGGCCTTGGTGATGGCCAAATTTTGTGTAATAATTCAAATTGAATACAAAAATTAAATCCTTGCAACCCATCATCTTTTTCATTTCTACTTGATCCACAGAGATCCACCACCTTAGACTGGGACCTCTTATAAATAATGAACCACACATCTGCTTCACTACAATATATATTTAATAAAACTCCAACATCATTTTGATATTATCAATCTTCTCCAATTACTCTTGGGTATCCATATTACCCTTAATGGAATGAGTATTGTTCTTGTGGAACTTTTGAGCCTTGTAATTGTTTTCACTAGGTTAGTTATCCCATAAATGAGAAAGTACTGAATACTCTTTCGGACATATGTTTTGGACGAGTCAATCCATTAGTTCAACTAGTATTTTCACAATCAGTGAGGTGGAACTCTCCCCAACAACATCACATAGTTGTAATTGAGGTATTCGACAATGAATTTCTCAAAACCATGAAAAAACATCAATGGAAAACCATCAATAAGATACTTTGAAAATTTTCACTGAAAATAACATTTCTTAGCAGTTCGATATACCAAAAAACCCCAATAAATAAAAATAACTAGAAAAAAAATCCACCCAAACCCTATGTATGTTTATATTTTGTACCATATAAATCTCATTCATTTGGAGAATTCATTCAAATTCACATCATCCCTAAGAGATCCAATTCATGTTATGATGTTTTTTGGATGGATACCCCACTGGAATATAAAGGTAATTCACTGAAAGTCCTATTTCTAACATATCAAGAATATTCCAAAAAATAATGATCAATGAAAGGGATGAAAACCATGATATGATACCATTCATTAAAAAAACAAGACAAGGTTCTTTGTAACCCAAACAACCAACCCTGTATGTGGGATAGCCTGAAGTTCGTTCTTAATCCCAACAGATTCGAAAATAGTACCTTGTTATCAATAGTTCAAATTTGGGAATAATTTCACCCACGATAAATATAAAAGAGCAATACTAAAAAATGAAACATCATTCTTGGATTGATATCCATAAACAAAATTGATCATCAATTCAATATAATTATTTGAAAATATTATCCAAAAACTGAACTGAAAATGATGGTTACCAACAAAACCACCCAAAATATTACATTGAATAAGAGGGACATCATCCACAAGACACCTCCAAAATATCCTACATTAAAGGGCAATAAGAAACCAGATCCACCATCACTACCAAAAAAACATCATGCCTCTACCATGGTCATATATAAATGAGCCTATATATACTCAAGTGTGTATGTTTGGTTTGATGAAAATCCTAGTAGGATGTATCCGAAGAAAATAATATATTCCATAACATTAAAAGATGTATTAACATGCATGTTTTTATAAACAATATGTATTAATTTTTAGGGAATGATTATTTAATATTTTTTTGAAGAAATCATTCTCAGGGAAAAATATTTTTTAAATTTTAAATAAAAAATGATCCACCGTATACAAGGATCAAAAATCACATCACAAAAGAAAACCATGTCATAAGAAATCCATATAAGTACTAGAATGAGTGGGAGCCTATGAACCATGTATACTGTTGAATCATTATATAGAATCTATAAACCATAAAAAAAACTCAATTATAAAAATCTAGAGTGGAATCCATCCATTATTATATTGGTTCCAAATTATCATCACACATAGTTAGTGGTGTAGTATTAATCTGTCTAGAGGAAACTAGGACTTGTAACATCTAATTAAAAAAGCATAATAGTCCTAATCATCCCACCATTATAGAATGCATTCCATTTTTACTAAAGTTTCATTTAATATGAAACATAGATCACCAATTTCACGTACACATGACAATAATTGAGGGTACACATGTAAAAACAACATTTTCCTCAATGAAATACTCTTTAGAATCTATACGCTCATAAAATACGATTTTAAAAATAGTTTTCAACACTTATGGAATATGAACAACACATTAAAAAAGAATAATAAATAATCAGACTTTAAAAACACTAATCATTTTTTAAAAACCATGATTAAACATATATAATACTCAAATCAATTTTAAAAAATATAAAAAAATTCAAAAAAATTCATAAAACATGTCCAAGGATGAATGAAACCATACATAAATAATTTAATTATTCTAAACATTGAATCACCAACCTCAAATTTGGAATCATATATAATATGATGGAAAAAATAAATTACTCCAAAATAAATACTATGATGGAATGATTGAACCATAACCATCAATATTTTACCTAACATCACATGATAAAACATGTATTAGGTAAAACAACCCATTGGAGATAATAAAAACCCATGAAAAGGGGAAGAATAACACTCGATGAAGGATGAAAGTAAGAAAAGAGTGACATAATAGTTTATTCATAAAAATTAAAGGCAAAATACACCAACTAGTATCAGTTTATCTGGGGAAAGAGGGGGAGGGGGAGATCCTTGGTATAAAATTTCTATATGGATCAAATAAAGGTTGATATGGGTTAAAATAGAGGATGACAAAATGTTAAATTTAGAGTTTTTAATGTCCCTGACAAACCGCATAATTATTTCACACAGTTTTCCAAACATTGTGGCAACTATAACTCTCCTCCATCCAAAAGAAATAATTCCACAGGGTTTCCTATGGGGAAGAATGCCCGTTCTTGATGTCATTTTTCTGATATAGTGACACTATCCATGGTGCATGGTTTCTCCTAGGGAGGAGCATAGTTTCCATAAAACATGCCCTAACCATGTAGAACATACTATAGGGTCTGATATTTATATTATTCTCTAAAAAATCATTGAGAAACCCATGAATAAATATTATACCAAAAATAAAAATAAAAAGGAATAAATATAATAACAAAAAAATGTAAAAATAATTTAATGGATGATACATAATAAATAGTGAATAATAAATAAGATAATTTTAGTAACTAAAAACATGTGTCATTAATTAAATAATATAAACAAGTTGATTAATATAGCTGGAATTATTGGGTATTAAATAATTACATATACACTATAAAATGAGTTTGATAGATATCCACGGGTATCATAAAAATTTAAATAATCTAGTGTACATAAATAATATATTTTAAAATGAGGGAATACAAATTAAAATTCATTAAAAAATTACAATCATGGACTCACACCATGAGTTCTAAAACATACCATCAACAAATGCATGACAAGATGTCCTATATAATTGGTTAATGGCTTTTCCAAATACAAAATCAAATTTTAAACCTGATACTAATCAACTAATTGAGGATATATTTAGTTCTACTCTACGCTAAACACACAATTTCATAAATTCATTAATCATATTCATAAAAAATTAAATAAAATAAATATTCCCTAATAATCAATAAATCCCAGTATTTGAATATCTAGAATATGAAAAGATAATAAATTATCAAACAATAATTATACTATAACATCAATATAAATAATAAGGATATTATCATTAGAAAATATCCAGAGTTGAGAATAAGAAAAATAATGGTGTTTTTTAATGATGAACAAAAAGAACATAAAAAGGTTAAAATTATCATCTTTGAGGAAAATACATTTATCATATTTGATGTCATATTTAAAAAACATCCTATATTTTTTTAAAAATATATTCACATAATATATCCATTATAACATTTAATAGAATCATTAAACTATTGATTAGAAATAATAGTTGAAAATTTCCTTCATAGAGAGTATGTCGACACCAATATTCCTTTATAATTTTTGGTAAATTTTTTTAATGTACATTATTATAAAAATAACAAGTATATTAATGTGATAATATTTTAAAAAATTAATCATTGCTAAATTTTTCACTTATTAATAATTGTAAAATAGTGAAAAAATTATGAAAAATAAATATAGAAAAATATTGGAATAGATAAAAAATATTCGAGACCAATTAGAAAAACAAATTCTTCCATCCATAAAAATACAATATCAATATCATGGTTGAACTAAGATGGAAAAATTGAAGTATAATGTGTAATAAATAGAATTATTTAAATGATAATGAAATGTATTATCCATCATGTTGAAATGTTATATAATTCAACCAAAGTATATTTCAACATAAACATTTTGAATAGTGATCATATTGTGATATAAAAACTTTTCACTGTAGAAATTTTTTAATCATTATCCTTATGAAAGAGAAAACAAGAATTTAAACATAAAATACATTTAATATATAGTTAATAATTTAATTCCAATATCAAATTTTTTATTTATATATGACAAGAATGAAAAAATTTATGACAATTGACCATGTCTCAGATAAAAATATTTTGCTGAGAAATCATTACCTCATGTCCCACATTCATCATATATCACTAAAAATCCAATATATTAAATATATATTTGTTATATATATATTATTAAAACATAATCATATATTTCATGCCCTATGTTATTTACTTATTACATTTGAAAAAAAAATTATTAGAAATTATTATCAATATTCTAAGTGATAGCTTTATCTTTTTTTTGTATGTTTTGGTTTTTAATGGTTTATCAATTTACATTGATCATGGTTACTATTATTTTTTTAATCAATTATATAAGTATCTTATATATAAAACACACACAGATATATATATATATATATTCATACTTTTTTTGGTATTTATAGAAAATGAAATTACATTTTTGATGGAGCCGGTAGGCCTTATATTTGCAACAACGCCAATTTAAAATTTTGGTGGATATAATAAAATAATGGTAAATAATAATTATCCATTAAATAATAATAACAATTAAGAAAAATAAAATAATATTATTAAATTCAAAAATATAACTATCATTGTAATTTGGTGATCAAAAATTAATTTCACCACTACATGGACATTGTAAGATGTACGAACATACAAGCGATGGGTTTTATTACTGTTGGAGGAAAATAAGTTGAATAATGGTTATTAAATTATAATGATAATATTTATATATATTTGAAATAATTAAATAATTATTTTAAAATTTATACAACAGATATTAATGCATTGAGTGATGAAATAAAATTGAAATTGTGTGGATAAATGTTATACCTCCCCATTGAGAAACCTCTATAGGCATGAGAATTATGCATTAAAAGGACTGCATTTGGGAGATATATTAATTTATTGAATTCGGTTATGGAATATAAGAAGGTATTATGATAAGTAAATACTAATATTCTAGAATCAATATTTAGTACGAATATATGAGAAGAGGTTCCCTTTTATAATTTTGGTGACGAGATCTTTTGGAAATAGTTAATGTGTTGAAAAAAAATTTATTTATATTTTTTAAAAATTAATCCAAATTTTTATAATTTATTGATAGGATGGGAATCAGTCAATATATTTTCATATAGATAATTTTGGATAGATTTTTCATGTGTTAAAAATGATCTATTAGTTCCCCCCATTTATCATTTTGATAATTGTAATCATATTATGTGTTTCAACTTGTTAGATGTCAATAATTGTTCATTTAATGGAAGCATGACAAATGAATATTTCATATATGTTATTTATGAATATATGAACTTTTATATTATCCAACTATATAATTTTTTTTTGATTTCTAAAACATCTAATAAAATATTTTTTATTTTAAAATATCATTAATATTGGTTTTGGAAATATTCAATTATTTTGATTTTGAAAATATCACTATATAATGGTAATTCGAACATGAACCTTTAAAAAACCATTATGTTATATATATCTATAAATTTCCTTGGATACTATAACTCACTATTAAAATTAATTTTATAGTGTTTAAAGTCATTTAAATTATTTTATATAACTCACGGACAAGAAACATGTCATTGTTGCTTAAGAATTTATGTTATTTATCTCATGAAAAAAATGAAAATTAATAACATTTAAAATAAACATTTATAATTGAGTGTAATTTTTCATTATACTGATAAAATATTTTATATATTAAAATAAACAAATTTAGTTTTTTTCCATATATATTAATTAAATATTATAAACATCAAAATCAATTACAAAAATAACTGAAGAAAAAAAATCATATAAATGAAATAATATGTTGATAATAAATTCATCCAATAACATTTTTTCATGTTTTTATTTACTTTTTGACATATAATCTAGTTCAATAACTTCACAACCATTTTATCATTTATCATGGAAGTTTAATACATTTTCATTATTATGTTATTATATGAACAAAATAAAATCAAGCATCTTACCAAATTTATAAATGTGGAAGATAAATTTTGATCCCAACTTATCCTATTTAATATCATAGAGGTAGGATATATCTTCGAAAATAATAATGAGAAAAGCATGAAAAACAATTTTTACAAAAATAATTGATTAAAGAGTTTAAATAATTTAACATTACATATAGTAATAAATTTATTTCCCATATTATTTTTAGAAAAATAATAAAATATATATTACATTTAATCATTCGGAGAAACCCAAACATGAATAGAATATTCCTACTATGAAATGGAATACAACAACCCAAAATTATTCTTTAATGTAAAAAAATATATCATATCTTCACTAAATGTCAAGGAAGAGATAAAAAATTCAATATAATGATTTATAATACATTCTTTAACTGTTTATGAGAAAATATTATTCAAAAACCAATCATATAATGGGATAACATCTGATGTTAGAGATTTATTAATGTGTTCCACCATGCTTTCAACTAAATGTAATCCATCTTACCATGGTGAAATATGTTTTATATTCTTACAATTCATAAGGAGTATGATTTATATTGACCCTATTGCATTATTGTAGATATTCTTGTTACAAATATTTAATCCATTTTATATAATTATATTCATTGAATTCTCAGTATTTATTAATACATGATGAAATGATTTTTTTTTGAAATTTCATTTTCAAATAATAGATGACCCTACATTAGATTTTAGAAAAGTAATAATAATATTATTAATTAAATTTCAAGGATACATATCAAACTTTTTAATTTATTTAATAATTTAATTAAATTTTTTATATTAAATCTTTAAAATTTAAAAAAAATATTCACATAAAAAATGTATAAAAAAATTGTTCCTATGAAAACAGAATTATACCAAAATGATGAAAATTAATGATAATTATGAAATTAAATAGATTATTTTAAATAATATAAACTATATTTCAATTTAATGTGAAATCCATAATATAATTAGTCATTAAAATTACATCATTTTACTAAATAAGATTAATGTTTTGGGAAATTAGTATTTTTCAATATTCACATAAAAATAAAATTTGAAGAAAAATAAAAAAATCACCCTATGATTATTATAATATTTTAAATAAAAATTTTATTACATTTTTAATATAATAGATTTATTTAAATTTTAAAAAAATACCTATAATACCCAATATGTATTAAAAAACATTTTTCGAATAGAATGTATTTTTGAGGAATAAAATGGATTTACTAATAACGGAATGATTAATTCACTATAATTAATATGTGAATATGAAATGACTAGCGCAATTATATATTCCATTATCGGGTTAATTTTATTCATACATTTAAATTCAATAGCTTGGGTATAACAATAATATATTAATAATATTTTATTACAATAAAATCTTTTATTTAAACATGGTGTTGCATGTTTTATAATCCATCAATCATAACTTTATTTTATAATTTATAAGTTTTAGAATAGATGATTGCTAATAATAATGTTACAAAATAGTTTAAATTATAATAGTATATATTTTAATAAAATTTAAGTGGTTATATGAATCTTATAAAAAATTAATGGAATCTATATATCCCAATGGAAAAAATCAATTCTCAAATGAGAGTTTTTTTATATGGTCCTCGAATCAATAGTACCCTATTTATATGCATTCGCTGTAAACAATAATTAAAAATTTTCATTTATAATTGGGTAGAAACCTACCACTCTTTGTACTTATGATGTGGTCAATAAGATGGTGTGTAATTATTAAATATATATGTGATTCTTCATGTTCTTATAGAATGATCGATTATCATTTGATAATGAATTATATGTTCTATATTTGAGATTGTATAATTTTATAAAATTATATAGAGATATACATCTAATAAAAATAATGGAAATAGAAAATATTAATATTATATATCAATATAGGGAACTTGAAGACATCATTTATTAAAATGACCCAACAATACCCCATACAAGATAATTAATTCCATTGATACGATTGATAATTCTATTAATAAAATATGGAAACATCCTATACAACATAAAAATAACCCAATATAATAATCATGAATTCCTGAAGTAATTAACCAATTATATAATCATTTAATAACATGTTTTTAATCAAAAATTTTAATAATAACATAAAATACTAATATATATATATATGAATACATTTATTGTGTAGAAAAATTAAATAAATTAATAAAAAATTTCCTTTATTTAATGAAGAAAGTATTTCAATGAAATTATCTATTTTAAATTCTCTTCAGATTTCTCATCCATTTATGTAGTTTCTAAATTTATTTTTCTTGGTATCCCATTTCTTTAGAGCATGATTTTGTGACTGAATAAATTAAATTTACAACTCATGAACCTCCAAATAAAAATCAAACTTCACCATATTTTGACTGTTTTGAATAAAATCATTATTAATTGTACTATTTCCTTATGTGATCTTCAAGTGTGTGATGTACTAGGTTCATAGATAATGAAATTATAGTATTGTAATATTGGTCCTAAAAAAATATATGACACATATAAAGGGTCTTTTCAGATGAATTTTACATGCGACACACCTTAAAGGATAAATATTGGAGTGATGATAAAGTTCAATAAAAATTTAATCTATTACAAAAAGAATAGTGGTTCCCGATTCATAGATTTATGCACAAAAATGTTTACTAGGTTCACGAATACCCCCCCATAGTCCAAAATTATTCCCAAGGACTGCGCCCACAAAAATGGATTCTTCTAAAGAAGACTATTATTTGTGTGACCAAAAAGTTTCATGTGAAAGGTGACGTCCAATCCCACATGTTTCCTGATTGAAATTGATGTCACCTATGATATGTGAGTAAAAAAGTGTTAATTTCTTTAAAACAATATCATAACCATAAAGTTGTATGAGAAAGGTGATGTTGAACCATTGTGGTTGTATAACCAACAACCAATTATAGAATAAGAAGAATGCAACCATGTTCCGCACCATAGTGATGTTTCTCAATAGAGGATTACTATTTCGTTTATACATATATCATCTCCCCCACTATAGAGGGGGTCTATAAAAGAATAAAATATTCATCATGGAATTTAATTTCATATTATACATGATGTAATAGAACCCTGGAGTATGAAAAAAATAATGTTTAGGGTACATTCATGATATAACTTCTATGGACCATTGCATGACTTTGATTGAAATTGAGTGATCCTAATTAAACACCTTATATGTATGTTTAGTTTTAGGGAATACATATAGTA
Organism: Viscum album; assembly: GCA_963277665.1. Taxonomy (NCBI): domain Eukaryota; kingdom Viridiplantae; phylum Streptophyta; class Magnoliopsida; order Santalales; family Viscaceae; genus Viscum; species Viscum album. Next base: position 1,852,621,034 of record OY728126.1, on the reverse strand, counting down.
ATTTTGAAACCCTGATCTTGGAAAAAATATAAATAATTCATGTATCTATGCCCACAAAATCCATGTGTCTCCCTGGTTCTAGATCTCATTTCCCGTGAAACAAAACATATGAGAAATATAATTATTCTACACATAAAAACATTCTAATTCCAGCCCTGACATCCCCTATGATTCTATTTTATCCATTTTCCTACATATTCTACTACACATATGTACCCTAATTCTATTGCTTCATAAGTATAAGTACTCTATCTTTGATCATCATTATTTCCTCTCCAACACATCAATTCTAACACTAATCCTTACCAAGAGGAACATGATTATGGTCACATAATCCAAAGAGTTTTTGTATTAGAGAGAAAAATACCCTTCATTAAAAGATATCCCTTATGAAGAATATTCATTTCAAATTTTCATGTCCCCCCTTATGGAGTTAGCCCAATTAATGTTTGACATGCATGATGTTAAAATTCCTAGATTCACATCGTATTAGTACAAAATCAATCTACATGAAAACATCCCCTCCACATGATGTAAAATGGACACCTTAACCTAAGGGATGAACATAGTATTACCCATTTACGATCACCATGGAATGCCACTATCTCCACTACATGGGAATTAAACTCCACAAATGGTATGCTTTAATACGTAATCCCCACACTATCCTTACCCACCATTGGTTTAGATACGTTGAAAAACATATATCCATTTGTAGGATCCAATCTATTTACCATACATATGTGATGAAACTGATACCATATAATAATCTATTGATTTTACCTACACCATAACATTTCTCTCCTTTTTCTATGATATGACCATCGATACGACAACGAAATAAACTTCATGGATTAGTCTGATCACATGAACCTAATGTATAAGAAATGACATCATGATTTTTTATCCCAAACACCTAACTAAGGTACATTAGAATCCTCCCTACTTTTTAATCCCAAAAAACATACATTTTTTAAATTATCCCCCTTCGGGAGACACACTCTACCATCGATGTGTTAAATTAACTCCCTAGGTGGAACTGATTCATCATTCAGTTGGGAACTAATATCCCTTTGGGGGACACACTCTGTTGTCCATGTTTGAATGTATTCCCCTTGGGGTGGAAAATTTCATCATCCAGGTGTGAAATTATCCCCATTGGGGGAAAAATTTTACATTGTTAGTGTAAAGTATTTACTCAAAGGGACACATTCCATGAACTATCTCAACCATATATTAGTCATGTGGCTCATCAATCCCCATAATATTTTAAACCATTGACTATCTATATAAGGAATTAAACACATTTCCTAATCCATAATCCCCACAGCACGAAAAAACATGATTTTCTTATGGTAATAGGATTAGTAAGTCTAATGAACATCATTTTAACTACCTCTTTGTCAATATATGAACCCTTGGTTTCATCATCTAAGAAAAATAAAACATGAAATTCCTTAAAATAGATGAAGAATTCACATGTTTCCCATCAATGAAATGTCACGACATTCCCAATGTTCCCAAATCTACTACATTATATAACCAATAGTTGATTCCATATTAGTATATAATCATCTTAATTAATCATTTTCAACATTGATTTGGTACCAGGAAAAAGTTTCATGAACACGAATTAAATTTATTTGGGAGACCAAGACCATGTGAAACGATTCAAGGATGAATATTGGATGTAGGAACTAATATCAGATCATCCTATATTGATCACAGAGTATAAATAATTGGGAAAAATGATTTATTCCACCCACCATTGAAAAGTGGGAATATGGGGAAATAGAACAAAGTGTGTTGCCATCCAGAGAATAGGATAGAGATGTGCCCTGGTGAATGCATCAGAAATAAAAATGATGAAACTAACATGATGATCTTCTCTTCATACTTGAGGATTAGTATAATTTTTTTGAATAGGTAGATTATTAATTAATTAGTTAGTGATATTAAATTCCAAGACTCACTAATAAAATGGTATCCCAACATGAATCTGAACATTGGATTGGGGAAGATAGAGATGGGAATCATTAGTCTCTAACATCATCATTTTCGATCCTCATTTTCTTCAATATGAATTGATGATTTTTTTAAATGTTAATTTATTATCTATAACATTACTAATGTATGGATACACATTCCATTCTGGAATAAATGTAGAAAAATATAGTGATTCCATGAAAACTAATCAATGTAAGGGAAACAATAACGCAATAATCCCACATGATTACAACACCACCACTACTCCACCACATCATTGGATGATTGGAACCCATGCCCCATATCACCCTTTGAGATCATTCAGAATAAGGTGATATTCACAATCATGCAATTGTATGAAAATGAGAGTGTCATTCCCACCAGGGATATGTCTCTCCAACACATTGAGGAATCATATCCTCATTAACACTACCTCCACTGAGGGACACCTAGAGGATACCCTCCCCCCGTTATGATGAAAATTCCCATTGGAAGTATATTCCATGATCACTCCACAATGTCACTCCCATATGTTGAAGTGTTGGGGGATGAACAAGCCTTTTCTGCATTAATGAACAAACATTAGCATCCAAGGAGGGCTCAGACAAAGACACATCAGTGTCAATACATGAATATCTCACAAACTAGCATTTTGGTAGATTTCATCACCACTCTACCATCCTCAATACAGAATACATAAAAACAATTAGAAGGTTAGAACAATTATATTTATTTAAATGGTACATCATCAATGGATTAGGTTCACCTTCCACTAATCGTGTATTCCATTATATCCCTAAAAGTGGTAAATGGGATCTATTTGTGGTAGCTTGGAATCAAGACCCCAACCACCTCACATTTAGGTATGTTTGACTCTTCCAGTCATCAATAAAATTGATATCAATTATAGGAATTTCTTTAATGTGGATAGTCCATGTGGAGGTCCTCTCCAAACAATAATTTTCTAGCTTGTAGGACCTCCCTATGCTACCCCCAACCGATGTAGAGCCCCTCTCCATACCACCACCATCCAGATGTGAGTTCCTAAATATTATACCTTAAACTAATGTGTATTTCCTCCCCACTATCCAACCAAATAGTGCATATGTCATCCCTTCTCTACTAAAAACAAATAAGAATGTCATCCCTGGACCATCAGTAGCCTTCACAGAGGTCCTCCCCAAGACAAAGACATACCACAATATGATGATCCACACTAGGGTAGAAGGTCCAACACCCAATATCAGTGGATGACGCTTGGAAGCCTCATTTAATCCTTAAAGATTAATATTTTAATTAAACAGATGAATTCATGATGGAAATTCCATCACAACTACAAGAGTCTGTGTTGAGAATCGAAAATTAAGGCATACAATCCTGGAAGCTAAGATATAAAAGATCATAAAATCCCTATGCAAGAACCTCTAGTCAGAGTCCTACATGGACATGATATTGAATCTTTTTCCACCTCCATGAGATTTCCTAGTTTGAATTTAATATTTCACCCATGTGGTTCTCGTTCTTCCTTTATAGAACCCACTAATATGGTCTGCATCAAAGTATCAAACATTATATCGTGTTATTCCAATCAACGATTGGCAAAACCATGTTAATGTCCTTTCTTCTATATAATAGGATATGTGGTATTTTTTGTGAGTAAAATAGCATCAGTTATGTTCTAGCCACCTCATTCTACAGATATATTTGTCTTTATTTCCCTCTCAAAGGACTAAAAAGTGAATTTCCTCAAAATAATTTATATTCAATTTCAACACATTCAGTATCAACAACTAGCCTATCGAAGGATCTAAGAGAGCCTCGATTCCATAAAATATTAGTTCAGAAATGTTGCAATCATTTTACTTTTTATATCATTGCACCATGAGAAATTTGGATATCTCCATACTATTTATAAAACATTCATTTAGAGGCACACTATCCTTTATTAAGCCATGGAGGAGGAGTCTCCACCTGTGTAGAGAAGTTGCTAGGGGCCGTTTGATGGCCTCCATTCCAACCCAGTCATATGAATGCAATATGAATGATAGTCTAAAAAAATATGATGATGAAGAATATAGTCTAATTATATCAGTGATAAATATTTTCACCACTTAACCACAATAGGGTTTGAGGAATAGGTTCACCTGCATAGGGCGTGGATGGGAAGACCGTCCTCATGGGGTGACATAGTACAAGGAAGACCCTTTTCCAGGTTTCCTCACTCATCCACAGATTTAATCAATGTTCCATAAAATTACACTCAATAATACATTTATATATATTAATTATTATGAATACATATTTAAGGGACATATATATCACTTTGACCAATCCAAAGTCATTCTGAAAGAAGAGATAGAACCCACAATGACTGCCATGTTCTACTATAATAATGAATATTCGATGCTCTATGATTATCTCATAGATTAGTAGTACCCATATCCTAAAAACCCAAAAGGGTTCCCATAATCCTCTGATGATGAATCTATTACATGGACGAAAACCCTGATTTCAACTTCACTTCCATGTAGAATTATTTAAGGAAGAATCTGGGGGATATTATAAGAGACCAAGATATTAGTCACCCAATATTCTTGAGTAGTATAATTATTATAACTATCCACCTAGGGATCAAAAATTTTTACCTCCCAAATATAATGAGTCTATTAAAAAATTGGTTGAAAGATCCCATATAAATGATAATGTGGATGCTCCTCTCATTGACCACCTCATGTTTATAAATACATGATAGGTGGATTTCATGCCTAAATAAAATATATACCATGAATGTGTGGAAAATCTTCAAGCACCCCCAGAGTTTGGTGATCCGAAAATAACTATATTTAATTGAAATGGGTACCCACTACAAATTTTTTTCCACATTTCTTCAAGATGCAGGCCAGTCTTGGAGAATCCAAAACAGAAAAATCATACTAGGAATTGATGTTTCATATAGAATATTGACTTTCATATGATAGTTTGATATGAAATCCAACACAAGGGGTTCATTTATATTTAGAATGTTCTCTAATAACATTCCCTATACCAATTAATTTATACCATGAACTAGAGGAAAATCAAGTACCTCATAATGTGAAATATGTGTCCTAATATGTGATTTGATGTCATTGACACATGATGGATGAGATTCATATACTAACTAGGCATGATTTTATCTAGGGAATACATAATATTTTTTCTCAAGAAGAATTTTAGTAATGATCTGGATAATACAGTCATCTCCCTAAACTACCCTAATGGGGTTCTATAATTTTCTAAAAATATTACGAAATTAAAGAATCCTAGTAGTAGACTAGATAAATCATGCTCATTTCCCATTTCAGTTGCGAAAAAGTCATATGAATGTCGAGATAGCCCCCATTCATGTAGAGGCCACAGGTTTGGTTCACCTAATGGACCATCCAACAGATGATCAAATTGAATTTCAATTGTCATCTACAACATTTCCTAGTGTAGCCTTTCCTAGAATATCCTTACCCATTGTAGCTGCCTTGAAGAGAATGTGGGGTTGTATCCCCTCATCAATACCAGGTTACCTGGTTGATTTTACTAGATTGATGAAATTAGACATATTCCTTCATGTAATTTTACGTGTCATGATAATTCAATACCACCCTAGAAAATTGTATTCTAAATTTTTATTAATTAAGGGGCCCTAGAAGGCTAGACCCATTAGTTATGTTGATCACTTACCAAAACACATGATCCTAGGAAAGACCATAAAGAAATAATTTTTATAATAATATTGGATTTTAGAGCAAGGGGATTGTTCCATAGTCATGTTGGTAAATGTTACAGCACTAGTGACTTACAACTCTTATGAACCAGATAGAGACATTTCAGACTCCTGTGAGTGCCAACAAACTCCAAACTGTGTGATGCTGAAAAAGATGATTTTTTTGGATTGGAATGAATTTTATCATTCAAATGTAATTTTATGTTCCCACTTAATTAAAATCAAAACTACTATAGTTTATACATTTCCTACAGCCACAACCTATACATCAATTCTCAACAATCTATGTATTTGAATAACAATAATTATTTACATAAGGGAAATCAGTGTTCCCCAATGGTATTAACTACATCATGAACTATATTTTACATCATGGACATCTATTTATGACATTATACAAGGATCCACCCAATCATAGACACTTCAATGGAGAAGGAGAAGGAATAAGCCTCTATGAATTTTTTTTGAGCTAGTATACCACAACATAATGCTTGAATGTGATAAATGTTTCGTAGAACCCTTGAGATCCCCTAGCCAATTCAACTGATTGAGTGGTAGGGGGATTACCTTTAGAAGAAAAATGAAAATTTCAATAGCTAAAAATAAGTCTTTTCATGCGGTTTATTCATGGTTAAAATGTTTTTATAAAGATAAACCAAAACAACCTTCATTGTCCTTACTCTCACGCAAACCTCTACGATCGACTATTTTAGTTGACCATGTGTCTCAATCAAGACAATGTCATGATAATTTTCATATCTCTAATTCCCAAACATATCCATCCAATAGTCATTCATTAGTTTTTTATAGACATATATCTTGTTAGTAGAATAATATTTCCATCAATATTTTTACCCATGTTGATCATCCAATAACATCTATTTTTCACTCTTCCAAGGAGGGACCCTCCAAGGGTAATAAAATCGAAGTAACATAGAAATAAAATGTGATGAGGAAGATTTATAGGATACCAATGAGTATTTAAATTGTTTAGGGTCACATATTATAAAAGGAAATGTGTGAGGCCCTTGTATAATCAATAAAATCACTCCTTCGGTTTTAGGTGGAGTTATATTATGTTGAGGCCTACAATATAGAAGTGGTCGAGAAAGAATTTTATCAAGAAGTTATATAAATTTTGGAGAATAATTGAGTTTCATATTATAGGGGAACACCCACAAACTATTAACTATAAAACAATTCAATGGGATATATATTTAATGGCGTTTAGTGGAAAATGAATCTAAGATCAACCTCATCCGGACCTTGATGCTCCATAAGAACACACTAGATGAAATAGTTACTAGTCCTTTAAAAATTATGATTCATTAATATGATTCGAGTAAGAAAAATTCATGTAAAAATTGACCTAATTTACCCTTTTTACATTCTCTGATATATGACAGTGAATTCATCGTATTCTTACAGGATATTACATAATTGTGTTTCTAGGAATACCACAGATTATTTTTCAATTAGTTTTGCCCTCTTGGCCTTATAATTTCATTAAATACCATTTAATAGTCATGTTGGGGTACTTTAGGGTGATTCATCCCCCATTTACTCATCTGAGGTGCATTATCTTGATGTATTCTATTACAAAAGGCCATGAATGAATGTTATGAAAACAAGGTATATATCATCAATGCTCTTAGTGATCTAAAAGACACTAAACAATTCCCTTCTGTATAAATGAATGTTTTCATAGATCTCCTAATTAAATATTTATATCCCATGAACCCAAACCCAGGGGGTTCATTGCCAACCAGAGAGAGGATTTCCCACAGATTATCAAGTACTCTTAAATTATATTGGGTGGAATGTACCAGAAGCCCATTACACAATGAAGAGTCAAATTTTTCACCCCATGAAAATTTAATTGTGGAATTCTAGTATATTCTAAAAATTATAGATGACTACACAAATATAAAAACTTATACACTACATAAAAATGAGTAATTTTCCACACAATCAAAATATTGATGGAATTATCTCAACATCATATGTTTTCATAGTCACCCCATATTAGGAACCACTCGAAAGGACCCATGACCCCCCTAAGAGGAATTTAGTGATTCCCCTATGTTAACTGGAATGTAATATCATTATAATTCTATTTTTTATCCTTTATCACCGGAAGAAGAGGTTTTGGATGAATCCCCTATGTTATTTGAGTAGTGTTTTTCCTCTAAAATTGATGATTTAATCCAAGTTAGTCTCATTATAAATGACGATTCGAGTCCCAAACTGCTCAGGGGTTAAATGCCTCCATTGTAATAGTTTCATTATGTGAACATATTGAAATTTCCCAAATAAGTATTATCTTAGTGATATAATGAGAATCCAGGGAAAACCCTTCAGTATATGTACAATGTCTTAACCCCCCAATGAGTCGCCATATGTTCATGAATCCTCCCAATTATCAGAAACCCTCTCAGAGAGCTATGATATAGACTATGGTAGAAAAGATTATAAAATCAAACATTATTGGATAAGTTTTATGCCTTAGTTGGTAATAATAAAATTTCCCTTTTATTAAAACAAATGTATGGATCAATGTCTGTATCGACTACCAGGACTTCAGCTTCTATTGTTTAATGTATCATTCTCAAAATCTAGTGGAATAGTTTTGAACTGATGTTACAGATCCATTTTATTATCACCCCTTAAGTGGTATATATTGTGGATACAATGAAATCTAGATGGCCCCTATATATGAGGAGTTGACCATCATTAATGAATACCAATGGAATTTATACAATCATGTCTATCCCATTGTCTAGAAGAATAGTGGATATATCAAATTTTGAGATATAACACACATCATTGAGAAACATAATACGACATTGGTGTAGTGCCACAGGTAGGACATGGCGGTCATGTAACGCCCCGACCCCAGCTACCCAGAGTCGGTGCATTAATTCGTAACATTGGCATGATCACAAAAGATCAAGTCTCAAAAGACCTATTAGTTTAGTAGCCTTGGAAACACTACATACAATCATAAATGTTAAATTACATCATAAAGTGAAAAACTAATAACAAATTCTTCATAGTCCACACTCATATCCTCTTCTGACAATCCCTGCAGGTCATTCATAAAATACTTTTTCACATCCTGGAAAATATTAAAACATTGGAAGGGGTGAGCTCAGACGCTCAGTAAGGATAAAAATATTGCGGAAGCTTTCATAAATAAACATTAACATTTAAGGCAATGTATAACTAAAACAAAATCCTTTTTAAACATGAACTTCAGCATAATATGGCAATAATAAAATTAAATAATGCCATTTACTTACTCACATGGATATTCTACTAGTCGAATAATCACATGCAATATCAATAACCACATTCATAATGAGGGAATGTATAATGCCAGACATTTTGAAACATTTGTCAAGGCCTTGGCCAAGACACCTAAAATGATTAAGGACTCTGCCAAAACCATAAATCAAATTGGGAAAGGGCCTCAGCCAATTCCACGTCTAGTTGTCTCATGAGACCTACCGATGCATCGATGAGCTATAGCGGGCTCCACCCATCACTTATTAAGTCCAATACATTCCTCATATGAATAGGTTTAAACATATCATAAACCATAACATAATCATATCCCATAAAACATGCATAAAGTAATCATAACATTTCCACATTTCAATCACAAGATATCAATACAACACATTGATATAATAAAAACGCTTTCAAAACCATTTTCAATACCAAAATAAAAGAAAGTTATAACTTTGTATTTAATTTTCATTAAAAAAAATGATGGCTTGTAGAGGAAGCCAAAACTCAAATAATGGTCACGACGGCAGAGAAGTCGTTGTCGCCGCATAAGTACGGAAAGAAAAACATTCCCTTTTGTCGTTTAGCAAAACGCTTTGTATAAAAAAGATTACTTTTGAAAAAATGTAAAAGTCAAAGGGGTTTATACACTCTATAAAAGAAAGTTGTGTATAAAACCAAATATGCCTCAATGAAAGGGGATTGAGACGATGTCCTTAAAAAGATCATTTTTTTTATAAAGTAGTTCTATTATGTGTATTCTATATAAGTACACATAAATAATGTAAAATACACGATAGGACATAATAATATCATGACATAATTTGAAAGTAGGAGATTAACCCAAAGAATAGAAATTGGGTTAAGAAGTTCCCTTAAAAATATCATTTTTAAAATAAAATATATTTATTATGTGTATTAACTATAGCTACACATAAATAAAGTACAAATACAATATAGGATATAATAATATCATGATATAATTTGAATGTAGGAGATTAACCCAATAAATGGAAATTGGGTTAAGAAGTTCCCTTACCTCGTGTCTGACTTGACTCAACCGTTCTTTAACCTCCTGAATAATAAACTAGAGTTAATATATACCTTATTAAGAACCATTTTTAATTTCATTATCCTTTTTATATCACTTATTACAATGTTATGAACATTATGTAATTATTTAAGTTAATAACGGTCGTTTTGTCGATCTTTGGTACTTGAGTCAACAATAAATTTCTTATAATTACAAGTTGTTTATGTGGTAGAATATACATTATCTCCAGAATTATATTCATGATTTATATGTCATATATATCATATATATCTATTATATACATTCATTTATAATATTACATAACATTTAGAGGTACGAAATGAAATGCACCGTTCATGGAGACGATAAGTTGTACGTACGCATGAATGCTACATTCATTTCTTTTTCATATTTAATGGAATTAAATCATAATGATATAAATTTATAATATACTTCCAGTGTAATATAGTGTATAATAACATTTACTCCATCCTTTATACATCCCACATAAGGCATTAACGATTCAAATCACTTTGAGGGGGCGGTAGTCCACACTTCCTAAAATGAAATTATCGCGTTTACCTGTAATGGAAATCATAAATTATGCCATAAATGAGAAATACAGAAGAATAAGTAAAACATAAAAATATTATATATCATATATAAATATAGTGACATATTAATGGCCACCTTTGAAGGTGTTATATGAGTGTTGAACAATCATCGTTTCGTGAGGCAGAAATTCGCCATCCACAGAAACCGTATGTTCTTTAACCATTAGATGTAGTTGTGTGTAAGTGTATCTCGAATCCTTATTATAACAACATCCTAGTATATTTAGTATACTGGTGTTGTTACAAAAGAAATGAATAAAAAGAGTTTAGGGGGTTGGAGAAGAAAAATAAAACAAAACAACATTAGAGAAGACATTACCTCAAAATCGGGTAACTCTTTTTAATTTGAGACAAAAGATTCCTTGGGAAGAGTTATGCACAAATTGAGGCTTCTAGGAGTAATAGGGGGAAGTTGGGAGAGTATTTTTGCAGAGGTTGGCCGAGAAAAATGGCTTGAAAGTGTGAATGAGGTGGTAGAGTTGGGGGCCTTTTATAAGAGGAGAGGAGGGGCACTCTTGGAAAGTAATGAAAGTTTACATTATTATAGAATGATTTTCGGATTCTAAAGGTCCCACACATATATAATTCGAGGCTAAGATGATAAGGGTTCGAAATATACCCATCCAATAGTCTTTGGAGAAGTTTAAGCCTTGGATTGTACATTATCTTTTCATTTTATTAAAATCGTTAAATAATGAGGTCATCGCTGCATCATAATGATGTCATAAATAATTTAAGTTATTTAATGTCTAAAAATTATAAAAAAACTACTATGATGTAGGAAATATTTTTAGATTTATAATGAATATTTATAGTCAAAATTTGGACTTGTGTAACCCCACTTAAAAACTGTTTTAGTAAAACAACTCATGTTTGTGTCAATTTTATTTTAACATTAAATAAATATATATTAATGTCATTTTCCAACCAAAGTGGCTCCATTGGGTCCCCAAGTTGACCCATGGGTTGTCTTGGTCGACCATGACTTATAAAATAGGATTAGAACAAGTGTCAATCTCATCTCATATTATTAAAACATTATTTTTACCTTAAACTACACTAATTACCTCTAATCGCGATTAAGAACTTAAAAGTTACTATTCACCAAAAAATTATTTTAATCTCATTGAACCACATTTTACTTCCTAATGACAACCATGTATGTCGGATTTTTGAAAATCAAATCACAGAAGTGGTAATATTTCATTTAATCGAAAAATCAGTTATTTAACTACCACTTAGTGGTTTCACTATTCATCAAAAATTGAAGTTTTTCAGAACAATGCCAAAATTTCACCCTAATCTATAATTGAAATTCCGAATTCAAAAATGATTTCTATTTTACAAAATTACAAACATATAAGTTGCATTAATTAATTTTATAATTAATTCCCGCTGTCACAACAATAGCGTGTTTTTAAGAAATAATTTATATCAAAAGATTGGCAAATGTTTATGTCCAATTTCAATGTTAAATTAATTCTAATAACCACCATTGGATAAAATGGTAAAAATATATTCTAATTATACTTTAAAACGACAAAATAGTATAATTTATCACTACAAATTATTTTGATTAAAAAAGTTGTTTTAATGTAATTTTCACTATTCATAAAAAATTGGAAGTTCTCAGAAAATTACAAAAAATTCAACTTTGGATAATTTTGATATTACGAATACAAAAATGAATTCCATTTTGAATTATAAAATTTCTATAATTTTAAAAAGTGGTCATTACTATTCATAACGGCTACTTTGATTAGTCGCGGTGTTTTAGAACTCGAAGTTACGTACAATGCAAGCTATTTCATTATTGAATGAGAAGCGTATCGTGGAAGCTCGGGGTGTTACATTCTCCCCTCCTTCAATAAATCACGTCCTCGCAATTTGAAATTTTTCTTTGAAAATAAAAGTTTGAAAATAGAAAATACCTTTGAGGGAAACCTACATCGGAAATAAGATTAATAAAATTTAGCCTTAATAAGAGGGAAAGGGAAATGAAAAAGTCACCACCCAATTATGATCTCGATTAGGAGAACATTGGTGGAAATTAGAGACATATAATTGGAGGAAAAACTTAAATATTTGTAGGGAGTGATTGAGGTCATCAATCACAATCAACTGTCAAACTGAGGGCCTCAAAGCCTTCAATCTATGTTGATTTAAAATATCATCAGTTCAAAAAGACATAAGGTATTAGGATAACACATTTTTTTGTTTTAATATACCTTTACTAAAGTTTAAGAATTAATTTATTCATTGAATAAGAGATAGGTATATATATATTTATGCTTGACAATTAGAGTTTCAACCATAAACTCATCTTTCACTCAAAAAGATAATAGAACTCAAAAATATTATACTTATCCTAATTTTATAAGGTTCAAAATGTTATCACATACCATTTAGATTAGTAAAATTATTTTGTAATAACTAGGGACTTCCTGTTGGCTAGTGGTAGGAAATAAAGGCTTGTCACACTATGATTGTGGGTTCGATTCTTGCAGCTTTGTCCGACGTGACGGGTTATGCCCCACCCAGCAGGTTGTCCTTTTCCTAAAACTATAGTATCATAATATTCCAAAAATAATCTTAAAATTTTTTTTAACCATAAACAATACTATCCAAAGATCAACTTAATCCACTCCAACCTTTATAGTTATCCAAAATACCTCTGTCCATACTTTCTCTAAAATGTCTCTTAATTCCAAAATCAATTTATCATATTCCCCAAACAAAGTAAAGTATTTCTTATTGTCACATACTAAAAATATAATTACCTTCATCATATTAAAACCTTACTGAAATCAAAAAGTAATGTAGTACAATCCTTATATATATATCACATTATTCTAATAACCATAATATAATCCATGAGTCGAAAAGCACCAATACATTAGTTATTCTGCTTCAACTGTAGTAACAACATAATATTTTCCTTGATCCCTAGGCCTTTTCTGAGGTAAGTTTCCCTGACGCTTAGGAAATTCATTTGCATAATGCTCCATTTCCCTACAATTGTAGCATTCAACATTGATAGACTCTTTCTTTCCCTTGAAATCACGAGCCTTGTGACCCTTTTCTCCACATTTATAACAAACTCCCATTCCTTTTAGGCATGTACCAGGGTGATTCTTCCCACAATTATCACATAATGGAAAATCCTTCTTTCCTTTTTTCCCTTTATCTGTCTCTTGTTCCACCGTTCTCTTCTTCTATTGCTTTACATTGTTGTCATAAGACTTAGAGAATTCCTTTTCTGTCTTGATAGCACATGAGACAATATCATCGTATGTTGAGAACGATTGTGATACTAAAACTCGAGGAAGAAATGGTTTTAACCCATCAATGAAACGATCAATCTTACATATTGTGTTACGTATATAATCTGCAGCATACCTCGTTATCCTTGTAAAGTTGGCCTCATACTTTGCGACATTCTCATCCTCCTTTTCATTCAGACTCAGAAATTGCCTTTCCATATCTTCTCTATGGTCATGAGGAAAGTATTTTTCTAAGAAAAGTTCTTTGAACTCCCTCCATTCCATATTCAATACGTCATCATCTTCCTTTGTGTTTTGAATCAGCGACCACCACTGATCGACATCTCTAGTGAGGCGGTAAACTACCATGACAACCTTCTCCCTTTCGCTACTCCCCAAGGCATGGAATATTTTCTCTATGGAGTTTATCCATTGCTCAGCTTCTAACGGATTTGTACCCCCATTAAATGTTGGTTGTTGTTGCCTCATGAAGCGGTCTAACATTGATCCTCCACGTTGCGGATCATGGTGCTCCATACGAGTAAGGTTATTATTCTTAACCTGAGTGAGTTGTCCCAGTATGGTAATAAGTTGATCACTACCAGTTTTATCTCCAGATCCACAATAATTATCTTGAGCAGGAGGGAAATCCCTACACGGAGTTCGTGCATTGTTACGGTTTCCATTCCTTCCACTAGGCGCCATTTCTAAACAATGGCATAAACTAGATTAGTTTATGAATCAAAATACATAATTCCATACTTGTAAAATTCTTAACATAAATTGAACTATTTATGGATATAATCCATTATCATAAAGAGGTTTTATTTGAGGAAGTATATACTCATAACCGTTCATTGATGTTTGTAACGAAAATGAGAATTATCCTAAGCATATCCCCCGGGAGTGTCGTAACCAAGAGTGCAGCAAGGCCCGTTGTCGTGCACCAGTTCCCGTTCGAGTCTAGCTCAAAGCGGTGTTTTCAGGTTTTACCCCAAGGTACATTTGTGCCAGAGCCGCCTCTACCTGCTTGTATCCAGACATGGATGCATTGCTCGGAAAACTCACAAAATCTCTACAATAACAAAATTCTAGGAAGTTCTTCTATACTAATCCTCAAAGTCTATCTTTGGGTTGTGTGCTCTAATCAGAGTTTATCTAAATCTAGCTTCCAAGGTTAGTACTAAACTGCCTCTGATACCAACTGTAACGCCCCGACCCCAGCTACCCAGAGTCGGTGCATTAATTCGTAACATTGGCATGATCACAAAAGATCAAGTCTCGAAAGACCGATTAGTTTAGTAGACATGGAAACACTAGATACAATAATAAATGTTACATTACATCATAAATTGAAAAACTAATAACACAGTCTTCATAGTCCACACTAATATCCTCTTCTGACAATCCCTGCAGGTCATTCATAAAATACTTCTTCACATCCGGGAAAATATTAAAACATTGAAAGTGGTGAGCTCAGATTCTCAGTAAGGATAACAATATTGCGGAAGATTTTATAAATAAACAATAACATTTAAGGCAATGTATAACTAAAACAAAAGCCTTTCTATACTTGAACATCAGCTTAATATGGGAAAAATAAAATTAAATAATGCCATCTACTTACTCACATGGATATTCTACTAGTTTAATAATCACATGCAATATCAATAACCACTTTCATAATGAGGGAATATATAATGCCAGACATTCTGAAACATTTTGTCAAGGCCTCGGCCAAGACGTCTAAAATGATTAAGGCCTCGGCCAAAACCATAAATCAAATTTGGAAAGGGCCTCGGACAATTCCACGTCTAGTTGTCTCATGAGACCTACTGATGCATCTAGGAGCTATAACGGGCTCCACCCGTCACTTATTAAGTCCAATACATTCCTCATATGAATAGGTTTAAACATATCATAAACCATAACATAATCGTATCACATAAAACATGCATAAAGGAAACATAACATTTCCACATTTCAATCACAAGATATCAATACAACACATTGATATAATAAAAATGCTTTCAAAACCATTTTCAATACCAAAATAAAAGAAAGTTAAAACTTTGTATTTATTTTTCATTAAAAAAATGATGGCTTG
Organism: Viscum album; assembly: GCA_963277665.1. Classification (NCBI taxonomy): domain Eukaryota; kingdom Viridiplantae; phylum Streptophyta; class Magnoliopsida; order Santalales; family Viscaceae; genus Viscum; species Viscum album. The sequence continues at coordinate 1,852,604,983 of OY728126.1, read as the reverse complement.
TAGAGGAAGCCGAAACTCAAATAATGGTCACGGCGGCGGAGAAGTCATTGTCGCCGTATAAGTATGAAATGAAAAAAAATTCCCTTTTGTCGTTTAGCAAAACGCTTCGTATAAAAAAGATTCCTTTTAAATAAACGTAAAAGTCAAAGGGGTTTATACACCGTATAAAAGAAAGCTGTGTATAAAACCAAATATGCCTCAATGAAAGGGGATTGAGACGAAGTCCTTAAAAAGATAATTTTTTTTTATAAAGTAGGTCTATTATGTGTATTCAATATAAGTACACATAAATAATGTAAAATACAAGATAGGACATAATAATATCATGACATAATTTGAAAGTAGGAGATTAACCCAAAGAATAGAAATTGGGTTAAGAAGATCCCTTACAAATATCATTTTTTAAATAAAATAGATTTATTATGTGTATTCACTATAATTACACATAAATAAAGTACAAATACAAGATAGGACATAATAATATCATGATATAATTTGAAAGTAAGAGATTAACCCAAAGAATGGAAATTGGGTTAAGAAGTTCCCTTACCTCGTGTCTAACTTGACTCAACCATTATTTAACATCCTGAAGAATAAACTAGAGTTAATATATACCTTATTAAGAACCATTTTTAATATCATTATCCTTTTTATATCACTTATTACAATGTTATGAACATTATGTAATTATTTAAGTTAATAACAGTCGTTTTGTCGATCTTTGGTACTTGAGTCAACAATAAACTTCTTATAATTACAAGTTGTTTATGTGGTAGAATATCCATTATCTCAAGAATTATATTAATGATTTAGATGTCATATATATCATATATATCTAGTATATACATTCATTTATAATATTACGTTACATTTAGAGGTAAGAAATGAAATGCACCGTTCATGGAGACGGTAAGCCGTACGTACGCATGAACACTACTTTCATTTCTATTTCATATTTAATGGAATGATATAATAATGATATAAATGTATAATATAATTCCATTATAATATAGTGTATAATACCATTTACTCCATCCTTTATACATCCCACATATGGCATTAACGATTCAAATCACTTTGAGGGGGCGGTAGTCCGCACTTCCTAAAATGAAATTATCGCGTTTACCCATAATGGAAATCATAAAGTATGCCATTAATTAGAAATACAGAAGCATAAGTAAAACATAAACATATTATATATCATATATAAATATATTGACATATTAATGGCCACCTTTGAAGGTGTTATATGATTGTTGAACAATCATCGTTTCGTGAGGCAGAAATTTTCCATCCACAGAAACCGTATGTTCTTTAACCATTGAATGTATGTGTGTGTAAGTGTATCTAGAATACTTCTTATAACAAAATCCTAGTATATTGAGGATACAGGTTTTGTTACAAAAAAAATTAATAAAAAGAGTTTAGGGGGTTGGAGAAGAAAAATCAATCAAAACAACATTAGAGAAGACATTACCTCAAAATCGGGTAACTCTTTATGATTTGATCCAAAGGCTTCATTGGGAAGAGTTATGACCACAGTGAGGCTTCTAGGAGTAAGAGGGGGAAGTTGGGAGTGTATTTGGGCAGAGTTTGGCCGAGCCAAATGGATTTAAAGTGTGAATGAGGTGGTAGAGGTGGGGGCCTTTTATAAGAGGAGAGGAGAGGCACTCTTGGAAAGTAAGGAAATTTTACATTATTATACAATGCTTTTCGGATTCTAAAGGTCCCACACATATATAATTCAAGGATAAAATGATAAGGGTTCGAAATATAACCATCCAATAGTCTTTTGACAAGTGTATTCCTTGGATTGTACATTATCTTTTCATTTTATTAAAATTGTTAAATAATGAGGTCATCGCTGCATCATAATGATGTCATAAATAATTTAATTTATTTAATGTCTAAAAATTATAAAAAAACTTCTATGATGTAGGAAATAGTTTTAGATTTCTAATGAATATTTATAGTCAAAATATGGACTTGTTTAACCCCACTTAAAAACTATTTTAGTAAAACAACTCATGTTTGTGTCAATTTAATTTTAACATTAAATAAATATATATTAATGTCATTTTCCAACCAAAGTGGCTCCATGGGGTCCCCAAGTTGACCCATGGGTTTTCGTGGTCGGCCATGACTCATCCAATAGGAGTAGGACAAGTTTCAAGCTCATCTCATATTATTAAAACATTATTTTTACCTTAAACTACACTAATTACCTCTAATCGCGATTAAGAACATAAAAGTTACTATTCACCAAAAAATTATTTTAATCTCATTGAACCACATTTTACTTCTTAATGACAACCATGTATGTCGGATTTTTGAAAATAAAATCACAGAAGTGGTAATATTTCATTTAATTGAAAAATCAGTTATTTAACTACCACTTAGTGGTTTCACTATTCATCAAAAATTGAAGTTTTTCAGAACAATGCCAAACATTCACCCTAAGCTATAATTGATATTACGAATTCAAAAATGATTTATATTTTACAAAATTCCAAACATATAAGTTGCATTAATTAATTTTATAATTAATTCTTGTTGTCACAACAATAGCGTGTTTTTAAGAAACAATTTATATCAAAAGATTGGCAATTGTTTATGTCCAATTTCAATGTTAAATTAATTCTAATGACCACCATTGGATAAAATGGTAAAAATATATTCTAATTATACTTTAAAACCAATAAATAGTATAATTTATCACTACAAATTATTTTGATTAAAAAAGTTGTTTTTATGTAATTTTCACTATTCATAAAAAAATGGAAGTTCTCAGAAAATTACAAAAAATTCAACTTTGGATAATTTCGATATTATGAATACAAAAATGAAGTCCATTTTGAATTATAAAATTTATATAATTTTAAAAAGTGGTTATTACTATTCATAACGGCAACTTTTATTGGTCGCGGTGTTTTAGAACTCGAAGTTGCGTACAATGAAAGCTATTGCATTATTGAATGAGAAGCGTATCGTGGAAGCTCGGGGTGTTATAGGTCAAATCCAATTGCGATACAAAAATATCACAGATCATGAGAATTCGTTTTGATTTATTTTCCCATGAAAATTGTATAAAAATAACATGAAGATCACATTCATTATTACATGTGGTAAATTTCATGTAATTATGTAACAATATAGAGGAATCGGGGTTTAACTAGAGATGATCAATTCCATCCTTAAGATTCCCCCCTAAGGAATCCATTATTTTTTCATGGTATGGTAGGACACATTGAATATATATATATTGATTTATCATAAATGTTAAAAAAAATTACTTCCTTCTCATTTCCTATGATGAAATAAATAAATTATCAATTGGATGAGGAGTTCTAGAGAACATTTAAGGATATCAGAATTTACCAGCTACAACCTCGGATTCTAATAAAACCCATCATGCTGAATCCATTTTCCACCGTGCAACTTCCTTCAAAAAGTCCCTCAGTGTCCTTTTAGAACAAATAAACAATGAGGTCTTGGAAAAAATCCAATACTATATTATTTGCATGCTTCTTGATAAATAGTCAAGATGACCACCCATCAAGAAGATATTCCTCATGCTGGTTTTTGAAATGAAATTTTAACAACATTAATTGAAGTGTCATGAGATATCGTTGGTGTCCTGAAGAGAAATGTTGAATTATATCCCCACTCTTCCTAAATATATGGGATGATTGTCATATAGGAAATTGATCTTATAGAAGATCAACATCATGTTTGTCCTATAGAATGTCATCAAGGGATAGGCAGTGGCTGAATTCCTGGAAGCACATCCAACCCCTAGAGAACATACCATTCATAAAGATTAGGCTTGTGAATCATCACCATTACTCCAACAAAATAAGGATTTTCCATAGTAGTTTTCATTGTTCTAATATTATACAAAAAAAACACTTAGAGTATAAGGATCCCTTTGATGGTTTCTATATACCCACAATGAATTATGACCAATGTATTCCTGTAATGTGAGACCTCAAGTTGGTCATAAAATAAACCATAGGGTAAAAAAACACAAATCAAGATATATTGAACTTAATGATGTATACCCATCATATGATAGCCAATTTACCTTCAACTCCAATGCTTAATCAGGTACCAATATCCATAAATGGTCAATCCAATTCCATAGAATGTTTGAAAATATCACTCACACATCCCAACCATGATGATCTGGTCATTCTTGTGGCACATTAGATTGTTATCACCCCAACCATGTGAAACAATTGAAATTATCAACTCAATAAACCAACTAATAGTAATTCTATTATAGGGCCCCCATGTACCCTCACACCCTATGAAACTCCCAATTGGATGACACCTTTCCTCATGCATCTTCAGTATGGAATTCTCATGTTAGACCAAACCACGTGTGAGGGAATTCACTAGCATGAAACATTTTTCTCCCTCAAGAGTTATCCTAACCTAAAAAACCCCTCTACATGCGTGGATTTATGAAATTTACCTCAATTTCATCATAGGGTATGAGATACATCATGTTATAAAAGAGTACACTATTGGATCCTTTAATTATAGTTAAAATGATTCAATCTCACTGATCAAATTTAGATATTAATCACACCATTTTACGTGACTATATTGAGTTCTCAAACAACTTTTTTTTCATGTCATGTCCCTGATAAATTTTTGAATTGACCACCAGAGTTTCTCCCAAAAACCTTTTAATGTTGGAAATTTTCTATAGGGGGATCGATGTTGTAGGGTCATACCTACTAGTGAAAACATGAAATTGAACGTTTATCATTAACAAAAATAAATTATAGTAAAAATTCATAGAATTGGTTCTATTAATGGAATGTAAAACTATGTCTCTGATAATTTTTATGAGGAGACTCGTCATTTATTAAATTATAGTTCCTTAATATATTCTAATAATAAACGGCACCATCTTATGGGAAGCTTCTCTATAAAAATTGTATGAAAAGTACAACATCATTCCCAACTATATTACTCACTAATATTTACTAAATTCATATATATAAAGGAAATAAATAATACCCTCTCTAAAATTGTGTACATGATGGTTGAAAAAAGTATAATGAGTTGGCTTGACATTCTCCTCAACGCCCATAGAACCTATCATATAATAACACAAAACCCGATCTGGGCAACCCCATGTTCCCTACTATGTAATAGTGATATAGTATTACCAATTTAATATTTATATTTGTTTCTATGAACTACTATAAATGTGAAAAAAATAATAGAAAAAATGGAAAAGATATATCTTGGGGATTTGAAATCCCTTGATGTAAGGAGACTTCAATAATTTGATCACATAGTGACACACCAGAATAAGATAGTGATATAATTCTATATGAAGTTTCACAAATGATCTATCCCCTAGGATGAAATAGTAGATTCCCCAAGGAAGACAATGATACCTAGTAAAAAGTATCCAATGCTGGGTCCTAATTGGGATGGTCCATAAATTATCTAGAAGTTACAATCTAATGAAGTATAATCTTACATAAAATTGATGGAAATTGTATCAGACCTCCACCCAACCCCATGATCCTTACGAAATACTAAATGTGAATAACCCATGATTCCATGTAGTATAACCTTAAACAATTATGAATTGTTACAATCTGTATGAAAATTAATTAGTAGCATCCACATGGTCAATTATATGAGGAATTAATCTAAAAAATCCCGGTACATTGTCTACAATGTTAAACATGGAATTATGGTCCAATAATTATTACCATTAACTACATAAACCTCTTATGGTTAGATCTCCATGACCCAAAAAGGGATAAAACATAACTGAAGGTATAAAAATTTAAACAAAAAGGTTTATATTCCTAGTAAACAATGTTAAAAATATTTCTATTATTATATAGTGAATAAAATATGAATGACATAAAAAATTTGGGACAATAATGTAGTTTAACATACTCATTAAAAAATATTAAAAGTTATACTAAAAATGATAATTAATAATATAATGAACCACTATAGTGGTGGGATTCCTCAATGCACTCATTAGAGGGGTTTTTGCCTAATTTTGTTGAATTTATTCTTCTAAAATGCTTTTTATAACTATTTGTTTCAAAATTACCATCTTTACGGGATACATAGTGACAACTAACCATCTTGTCTCCAAGACTGTCTCTAAATTCAACAACATATATCCCTCTGATAAAACTTATGGTATAAGAATTATGACAAAAAATAATGTGTTTTTTATTCTAGGTTATTAATTTGTCATGTGGTCATGTATAGCCCTTCATTCAAGGAAGGTATTATATCATACATTCCATGAAAATAACCTTGAATGAAACACCACTATTGTCCTTGAATCATGATATTAAATAGTTTCCCAATATTCCAAGAATCATGAAATTGAATTATTTTCAATTTTCTCCTAGTCCAAGCCTTATGATATTGAAATGTGTACATTCATTCTACAACATACATTCATGTGGATTAGATCCTTATTAGATCTTTTTAAAACATGTATAATTATTTGATTCCACCCAAATATCCTAAAAACATCCATATGGTCCATTCTCTATGACCGTAAATTAGAATCCATTGTACAACCATTATGACCATAAAAACTATGAATCTGGATTACGAATCCCTTAATTTAAATGGATTACTTCATCCCTGGTGTTTCATCATGCCTTTTATCCCACCACTTTCTATAAATAAATATGTATTTCTTACCATTTTTATAGGATATATAGAGATGCTTTGAAATCTTTTCATAGGGTCATTCCAAAAAAACATATCAAAACCACCGAATACTCATGGCGTTGTTGCCTTAAATCGAGCTCACCATCCTCTAATTCAGATATAATGAAAATTCCAAAACATTGTCCCATTAGAAGGTGGAGATAATCTTATGAAAGTTCATGATGATGAATATAGTGGGATTCAAAATTTTCAATCCCATGAATGATCAACACAAGATGTTAAATTGTGGTTGAACACCATATAGAACTAGGATTCCCCATATGATATGTGTTGGATGATGAAATATTACACTAGATGATACCAACATACCTTATATGATAATTATTGGATGTAATTAAAAAAAATATTACCTTGTATGAAATATGGATAGCTCATATGATTTGTATAAGAAGACCAAAAAATATGACCATTTATAAAATTAGGATGCCTCATATGATGAGTTTGGGATAGACAGGAAACATTACCCTATACATGTTCATGATGCACCATATTGAAATATTAGAAGATTCAGTATACCCACATGAGATTATATCCCCCATTGGGGATGGTATACTACCAATCCAACCACTAGAAATATGTGTCTCTTGATTCCCAATATCCTGAAAACATTACAATGCCTATATATTATATACAAGGACCACACCCTTAATTGATTAATCTTAGGTCCTTTTCTCCAATAGTAGAACGATGTTGTTCCATGGTATGATTTTCTGAGAATTTTGTGGAAAATGAACCTATTGAATATACTTTCTTATCAGATGATCACTATTTCAGTCCATGAAAGACTATATAGTACACTCATTCCTCCCTTATGAGATATCTATGGTGTTATAAACTAGAAATTTCAAATAATTTCTGAGATATATGATTCTAAACTAATAGAAAACATAGTCCTAATTGTAAAAATTTAAATAGAAATGATAAAATTCATCTACACATGATGATATAAAATATACATACCAGGAATAATACCATGATTCTTCAATTTATTAGTATGGGAAGGTGAATAAATATTACCTATATAAAAAAGTATTTCTTATAAAATGTGTACGGGAAGACCAAAAAACAAACCCCATATAAAAATGGGATGCTTCTTATGATATTATTTGATATCATTATAAGAGAGTGTATCTCCTCTCCATTATCAGTTTCCAACTACACTTCCCTTCTTAAAAACATGTGGACTGAATATCATTTTTATGAGATACATAGTTTCATCCAAATATATCATCATGGACCAAAACATTTCATTGTATAATTTTTATGTATTTTTCTAACAGGTTCATATGGATTCATTAATATACGTATATCTATTCATTCTACTTTGTAGCATGATGGAAAATATCCTAGGGATCTCAATATCATCTAATTTAAATTCCCCATTTCCACTTCCATGCACTATGCTGTCATTGATTTTGATATTAATCACCCTCCTAATATGAACATGATAGCAAATTAAAATGTTACAATGAAAAAAAATCATACAAACAATCATGGGAAAATTTATTGAATGACCCTTAATAAAAAATAGTTGATCAGGTTCTTTGGACTCAGTCAGCTATAGATCTCACATTTTTACACCCCATTATTAACCAAAAAATGTGTATAAACTACATTTTGAACATGGACACAATTTTTTCCCCATCCATCAGTTACTCCCCTTTTATTATGAACTAAATGAAACTCATGAAAACCCCGAAGATATTTTATGGTAACATTTTTCAATATTTTTCCTCTCCCTAGTAATAAATGAGAACTTCATACTTATTCTAATTTCCCACACTAAGCCTGGATCAAGCTAGATTATGAGTTCTGGGAAATTTTTCTTCATAAAAGGTTGAAACCCATGAGTTTCCCATTGTATAAACTCAATGTCATTGAAAGTGGAAAATTTGTCCATGTTTCATGGAATTAAACAATGTTCCAATAATATTTGAAATTTTTTGTGTGTTTTTGGTCCTCCATATTCCTCACTTAACATCAGGTTGTCACTCCATAGAACAAGACAGGTCCTTTTTGGATTGTCACTCCTTTGTCCAAGAATCTGCACATTAAACTCTTTATGGTCTTCCAATATGTTTTTCATAGCATTAATCAGCACATGGTACTCCATTAACATTAGGTTATTACTACTTTATTTCACACTAAACAATCCATGGAATCCTTTTGTCTGAAATCTATGATCGAAAACATGGAGACCATGGTCCAAACCCTAAACCCCAAAATTAAGTGACCTTGGTATACCAATCATAACCATAAAATATTTTCTACATTATAATTATTATTTTTCATGGTATGATTCTTCCCTTTTCCCTCTATTCATGCTGGGTTATTTGACTTTCATTTCACACTAAATAAACAAGGGAACTGTGTGGCCCAAACTCTTTGACAGTAAGTAATGATCCCATGATATAAATTTTTTAAACATTTTATAGGAGCTGATGTCCAAGATTCATGACAATAAAATCTATTCAAATCACCTCTATAATTAGTTTTTTTTTGTTAAGGCTTCATGGCCCCTCAATTCAAATCAGATATATCACTCTACCATGATTTACATGTCACACTTGTGATAATCACCCTATGTTCCAATCATCATGACCTAAAACTATCTGAAATTTGAATCACATATGCTTAATATAGAAAAAATTGTCCTCATTGGCCAATCCTTTCATATCAAATAATTTTTATTCATTACCTTGAATATTACATTGATACACACATCCTTTTTATACTAGAATTGTTACATTACATTATTTTTAATTTTTCAAATATGTGTGACCACAATCTAGGAGCCGAGGACCAATAATCACATCCTTAAATTATGTTCAAGATTTATTCAGGGTACTATTTGTGGTTTGGAATCATTGTATCCTCAATAATGTAAGGTTACATTTCCCCTATGTCACACATTTACCATTTGAACAGATAAAACCAAGTTTTATAAACATTATAACCCTAAAAACAAAGACTATGGTCTGAACACTCTGACTATAAACTAAGACCATGACCACCTGATAACATATGTTAAATGGTATGAATTAAATTCTTAATGACATGAAGGTAAAAAATATAATACCTCACCCTCACCGAAATATGGTATGTTTCATGTTCTATGTCCCCACTATATGAAATTATAATATGTTTCCAACAACCTTATTTCATGACATCAAATTTTGAAGTATATTAAGATATTGAGTTAGGGTCACTTCCTTTATGGGTTTCTAGTCACCTACCACATAGTTCATATTCATTTACCATAGTTTTACCTTAGATTTGAAGATCCACATTGAACTCATTTAAACCATTGTTCAGAATAATATGCCTACCAATGCGTTCAAATCCATGGTGGTTTGAACATGAGAGTATTGCAATACATTCGAACATATCATCACTTCATTCACACAAACCACATCCCTCTAGTAGTAGATCCCCATCATCTTCAAAATAAAAATGGACCCCCTTGATGGAATAGTCCCATGACATTCTAGATCATGTGCCATCTAGGGAACACACCTTGAAAGGTGTTCAATTTTTTTTGAGATAGCCCCATGTTTTTCAAAAGGTTTGTGGGTAACCCTAGTTTATCTTCCCCCATAATTGGAAAAATTATAATGGATAGTGTGTCTTGAATGAGTTTGATTTCTATCCTCAATCATCACACCACCTCCTTTATAATCCAAATCCTATTCATCTCAATTTAAGATCTCCATTCCATTAGTTTCGGTGTATTTTAACTCCCCTAGATTTAATACATTCATGAACTTGTGATCATTGAGAAAGAATGTTGCTTGTTTAGAGTGTGTCAAGATCCATCAATTTCCCTTATTTTCTAGTACAATCTATGTGTTCAATCAATTATATAATACCATTATATCATGTATATTTTTTAAAATTTTCTTAAGAATGATAAATAATTTTTTCATCCCATATTTATCAAATTGATGATGAATAATGTGGACTTATGGAACGATTGTTTGTTTTATAATAAATGTGATTGAAGTGTGGAAGTAAATGTGAAAAAAAAACATATCAACATGAATAAAATAAGTTAAAAAAACATATCATCAATAGTTTTTATGGTCATCCACTCACCAGATCCTCTAATTTTTTATATAAAAATTTACTTGAGGGCTCTACCATGGAGAAAAAGTTCTCACGTCCAACCATCATTTGGAGTGTCACCCCATGGATCTAATTCTATCGTGAAATTTTGGAATCGTCCTTTCTAGCTATAGTTATATCTATTTATCCTTGATCCATATATAATCACACTCATCCTGGCTCTCGAATATCTACTATATCATAACCTCTATGTAAATAACAACCACCTCATATCAAAGACTACAACTAACTGATGATCTCCTACTAAGAATTTATGATAGTTGCATGCTTTTTCACAAACTCCTCTTGATATAAATATTCTTGAAATGCCTATTATATATTCATGGTGTCATATTATTTCTCATAGTTACAGGAAATGTCAAATTATTTAATTTTTTGACACACATTCTCGAAAAGGTAGTTATGAACCATCACATGGAGAGAAAGAGAGTCCACCATTATAGTTCACATGTTATATAGCCAATGGTGTTGAGACCCCATCAGTCCCACCAGATATGCTCTGGGGTGTGGGTGATTATTGATGTATCTTCCTCCACACACATTATTAGACCATTTCATTTTCTATGTGGTCATAAGATATAAAATATTATTGTTCATTGGATGGTACATGCTCATATTCTATGAAGGATGAATGTACAAACATAGTATTATCCTCTTCTAGGATCCTATTTGACATGTCAGGTTCCATTTCATGATTGTTTTCTTAATCCTTTAACCCTTCATATGAAATGAAATCTCCTCTAGCCTTGAGACCCACTACCTAGAAGTATAACCTATATCCATGATAGGGTTTCCCCTAGTATTATGACTCGATCATCTTGAATGTCTTGTACACTATTCTTTTTTAGTGTCCATGTAAGAGGTTCCCTAGGATACCCAATTATATCCGCTGGATGCGAACTCACTCAACAACAAACTATGCAAGATAAATAATGTTATTTATTTTTACTTATGATAACGAGTTGGGAAATCATATCTAATTTTAGATAAAAATATTTATAGTGGGAAATTGTTTGATAAATACACGGTCTTAATGATTGGATATGAATTCCCACCACAGGATAGAGGAGAACAAGTAATACCTCACTGTAGATTGATCTTAATAATGAATATTCAAAGAAGATATTTCACCCAAGAATAAAATATGACATAAAGAAGATTGTGTGAAACACCTTAGTTATGGCTGGGTCGAAAGGGGGCTTCTGCACCGCTAGAAGGATGTCCACATTTGGACCTATAGTTTAGAGGCAATGACAATAGATTCTTAGTAATTCCCCATGGTACATGATGTAGCAAAATCAACCCCTCTATATGGGAGTGTTGGTTCACCTTTTACTTTCTCTAACATATGTAAAATATTGGTTATAACATATAAACAAGATGAATGGGAAGGGTAAAAAAAGCAGTTGAATTAAAAAACCATGCATACCTCAATAATCACAGAACAACATCCCAGAAAGTTAGTCATCTAGAATTGTAAGACCACCACTCTCATTTAGTGTTTCCTTTTCATTGATCGATAGCCAGAGCTCCTCATCACCGGTACCCTCTATATTTACACATGATGATTCCTCTCAGGCTGATTATATGGTTAATGTTTTGGCCTATAGATGGGCCTCAATAATAAACAAGCCCTACACTGGGATAGAGGGAAATTCAAGTGACCCATTATTTCATTGAAAAATTTCCATAACTACCCGGAATGAAAAATTCTAAGGAATTTACACCATGGTTGTGATTCTAATGAGCCCCAACTCCAGAAGTATGATCCCTACTTATGTAATATTCTTCAATGTATGATCTAATATAAAATTCATCCATATTCTTCCACATGCGACCAAAATGTGGGGAATGTAGAATCAATTGTTAGGTACCCAAAATAACTATAATTTTTGTTAGGGTCCTCCCTAACAATGCCAGTCCCATCCAAATAGACATTTTCATACCATCACAATCACTTCAGATGGAAGCCCACCCCTCTTGTAGGTGGGTTTAAGGTGGTCCTTATTTCACCCCAATTTAATCATAATATTCAGAATAAAATTTTTGTAGATCCCCACAAATAGATTCATTCATACTTCTCAATTACTCCATCACCTCTCTTGATAGTTCAATTACAGTTACATGAAGTCATAGGATCACTCCTGGTTATTAATCTACCTAGATAGCTTCATAATTCTGAAAAATAAAAACAGTCATGTATATATGAAGAAACATGACCAATCCACATTTACATCACTAGAAAACATACACCCCAATTATTGTGGCATTAAGGGATTCCTATTTTCATAGATCCCCATATATATGACCTTTTTTAGTTGGTATATGAATCTGAACTATTGAGAAAATAGGGATGGAGTATGCATCTCCAAATTAATATTGTTATATAGCTTGGAAACCAAAAACTCCCCCTAAAGGATAAAAATATTCCAACTACTCCAACATCCCTTCCATATTAACAACTATCTTGAAAATGGGTTTTTTAATAGGTACATGTTATGGTTTGTAAATTTTCAGATGGTGACCATGTCCTTAACTTTATTATTTACTATCCAAAACTCTAAATTATTGATAAGTGAAGCCATAATTTTGTGGAATGATGGAATTTAGAAATTCATATCCCAAAAAGTGTGATTGAATCCCTATATTCATGAATTGGAATGGACCAAAGTTCCAACTCTGCATGCTCACTCTCTCCATGTGACCCATCCGGTTGTACTTTCATGCAAGCATGAGCACCCAAAAGTTTACCATGAGGTCGGATGCCATTATATCCTCTATCACAATAATCCCTAGATGAAATACCATGGGTGCATCCGTCATAGGAAGAATCCAATAAGTAAGGATAATGGTATTAAATTTACAATAGTGGACCACCGAATACCATCCAAACTTAATTATATATCCCTACTACTCATAATTCCAATTCTAAATTTTTTTATATTATGATCTTAACAGCCCCCTCTGCTATTCCACTTGAAATTAATTTGACCATTTTATATTATTCACATATGGTAATTTCTTCAATAACATATTTTGATTTGTCTTGAACATTATATCTTATTTTATGGGGTGATAATATTTATTTAAAGAAGTTAATTCATTCAGGAGATGTTGTACCAAAAGTGGGATCTTCTCTAAATTTCCCAAGGAATTCTAAAAAGGGAGGAAATCATCATATTGAAATCCCATTAGTGATATAGTTATAGTTTATTACAATTCCAACATGTTTATTCCTACCTCCTTGTGATAAATGTGCATGGTTTTGGGTCAAGGCACAATTATATGAGGATCATTGACAATGGGTCTAGCTAGAAATATATGTCGAATTGCGGTTTCCACACAACCTCATATAGTCTGATGTTATGAATCTTATCCCCATTAACATAGAAAGAAAACCATACCTAGTACTCCTTTAGAAATACATCCGTAATGTTTTCATATCCTGTAAATTCTACTACTTTTACCATACCTTGCTGTTGTCTGGGATTCAGAGCTCAAATACGTCATTATAATGAGTTTGGACCTCACCATTCATCGGATTCTACAAAGTAACTATTATCATAGATTCACTCAATGTATATATAATGATTTCCTGATGATCCTATGAAGGTTTCCTCTGATTATTTATATTATAGAGGGAATGATCATCATAATGAGAATATAAGGAGTGTAGCATGTTCTCTCTAATTGATTTGATATCCACTTCATCCTTCATCATGAAGATGGATAGTGGTAGATGATTTTTTTAGATAAAATATATGTTATTTTCTTATCAATACAAATAGTTCCGGGTATTTAGAAAATATAATACAATCTGGGTGAATTTCTACATTCCCATTTATCTAATCTATTTGGGTATAAGCCGCAACATCGATCTAGGCATCTTTTGTTCAGTGGGAAATTTCATGATGATTTATGTGTTAAATAGATAGAAAATTAAAATATTGTTTCTAGTATAACACAAATTTAATATCCTATATCTTTGGGGACTTTTATAAAAAACATCATTTGAGGTGAAGAGGTTTCATCATGATTGTTAATGTTAAATTCACATCTGAGGATTAAGATTTCACTCAAATGGGTGAATTAATTATGAAGTGTTGATTTATTGGTGTCAAAAAAGTTTATGTCACCCCAAAATTCAAATTATAGACTAACTAATCATCAAATCCACCCTAAAGAAGAAATTCAGTGCTAAGGGGCTTGTTACATGCATGTTTAATCAATAGATCGCAAATAAGAAGTTATTTATAGTATAGAAATATGTATCAAAGTTGACAATGAGTCTTTCTAACACCCATGAGGTCGAGATTATACCCAAAGACCATGAACTCAAAAGGGAGGAATTAACAAAAGAATTTTATTTTCATAGAATGATAGTTTTACGTGAAAGGTGAGGTCACATACCACCTGTAGTGTGGTCTATCCCCACAATAACCATGTTATGTGAACACAAAGGATATTCTTCATGAACTACCTATAATAGAACCATAATGTCTCAAGGTTATGTAGTTGTAGAACTATATATGTTTCTTGGTAAGGACCTAGAGAAAGATTAATAATCATTAAGCCCTATTCCATTACAGTGTTATGTGTCATGCTAGAGGAATGTGATTTCAGCTATAAATAGAACCCCAACCCCACCATAAAGGGGGTTCTCTAAAAGAATAATCAATAATACCATGAATGTAAATACCAATAATAAATGACAACACAGAAAACCAAAATCCATAGACTGTTAATATTTTATATATTATGTGATATTCATCTTATGGACCCCATAAAGACAATGTTCATGGTAGATTGATCCTCATGAAGCACCTCCTATGTCTATTCAGGTTCATACAAGATATTCATTCTTTACACAAACATGATATGTGAACACCTAAAAATAGTATCTGACACAAATCCCCAACCATCCATTTGTTACCACAATGCTAAAACCCATAAAATGTGCCACACTAATTGAACATAATACAAGAATGTAGCATGGAACATCTCTTTGGTCTCCAACCCAAAAGTCTCATATTCTTATAGTATTGGAAATACCATACCTGTGTTTCTTAAAAATAGGTACCCTAATTTATTTTAATCATAAGAATAGGTTCCCTAACATTGAGACTCCTAATTTCCACTCCTCCATGGTAGCTTCTACAGCATTACCTGCCTATAGGCACATGAGTAGTGGTAACATAAGCTGTATATTTGACAAATTTAATGGACAAAATTTTACTACCATATTAGTTATTCCTTATGATTAATATTTTAATATTCATGGATTGTTAACCCTCTAAGAGTATTCAAAATCCACATACGTATTTAAAGATGTAAAACTCACTTGCTCCATTCCCTAGTTGTTTAACGTTAAACTACATCAAAACTGCCTCAACACATGACATATAACTGTATCCTTACCCTATTAAAGGAACACATGATTCCCCAAGCAAGATAATCATGGGATTTCAATTCCACACCCCCCACCATGGGACAAAACACTATTACAAGGAAACATCAACACATCACCTCCACCCTCAATCTTAACCTGGTTATGAG
This sequence comes from Viscum album, assembly GCA_963277665.1. Lineage (NCBI taxonomy): Eukaryota > Viridiplantae > Streptophyta > Magnoliopsida > Santalales > Viscaceae > Viscum > Viscum album. The sequence goes on along the minus strand of OY728126.1, from coordinate 1,852,588,564 downwards.
ACTCCAGTAATACGAATCTTGCATTTGTGAGCCGCACACCAATCCCTTGATGATGATCTATCCACAAATTGAGAATTCTTACCCTATATTGTTTAATTAAATAGACATTCCCAACCAAATGGCCATTAATTGGGGCATTTAAAAGTGTGGGTTTTGATCCCAATCTCTTAATGATGGTAAGGATGATTATTCATTGAGGTTAAATCATTAATACCAAATCCATGTGTGAAATTATCAACAATGGGTGGATACACTCTACCATATAAATGTGAAATTATACCCCTTTGGGTGGGGAAAGAATTTGTCATTCATGTGGGAAATCATCAATATTATTGGAGTCATTCCTTAAACTATGAGTAAAATTATCCCCATTGGGGGATACAACCAATCATCCCTGGGTGGTATATTCCATTTTGGGGGACACACTCCATTTTCCTTGACTGAAATATGCCTCATAGAGACCCACACCATCAATAGTATCTTACATAAGTTCAACCTACAACTGAATTTTCACCATAATACATATTTCATATGATAATCTCCACAATATGTTGAAATCATTCCAGGATCTAGAATTAATACATCATATAATAAAAATATAATTATTGTAGTAAAAATCATTGGAGGAATTTTTCCCTTTGAATTAAATACATCATGTTGTACATGATAAACCTTTGATTCCACACGTATGAAGAATCACACATTTGAAACCCTCAGAAAAATAAGACATTATTGGTTCGCAATGTAACAGACGTCTAGGCATTCCTAACATGGAAAAGGAATCTTCTCCCCCTAACAGAATAATTTTGTGTTATGAAGAAAAAACTAATAATTATATTGTGTAAACCTCAAGATGAAAAGGAGAATAAGTTTCACAATCATAACCTAAATAAATGAGAGAGACCCATATTAGGCAATGAAATCCAAGGAAGAATCAATAGATGTTGAAACACCATCATACCATTCGGGTAATGGGGAAGACATCACTAAGGAACATCAAGAAATATTCCATCCATTGAAATATGGGAATGTAGAGAAGTAGAATGTAGCATGTTTCCACAAGGTAGAAAGGGCAGAGCTATGCCTCATTGAAATCATGAGAAAAAATCATGTATATCAATTTCATAGTTTAGGGTCAGGTGATAAGTCTTTTTTATCTAGTTTAATGTTATGCTGTGTAATGAACCGACCCAAGTTACCCTAAAACATGGAACCTATCTTGATATTATATATAAACATGAGGCATTCCCAACCCACTTAGGATGGAAATAATCACCCAAGCATTAAACAAAAAACCATTGGTAATAATTTATACCATACATAACTAATTCTTGTAAAATATATACTTGAAAAAAGAATGAAAAACATGAAGCTAAATAAATTTATTCAATAAATACATGAAATAGAATGGAAACAATAATTATAAAAGTAGAAAAATAACTCCAAGAGTTATTTAAAACTACAACAGAAAAAAAACCAAACATCTCATCCATGTGATGGCATAGATGAACTTCAACAATCTTTCAACCAGCTACCTTACTCAATTTACATGAAATCTTATCACCTCCCTACAGTACCATTCATTTCTCTACATTGGAATCAATACATAGGTCTTTACACCACCGATGTGTTGTGCATGGTGTGAGATGACACGTTTAATAGGATTCAACATAGGTGTTCATAAAAACTCTCTCTAAAACCATTAATGTATGCACATTATAAATAATAAATGCCATGATATGAATTAATGTTTTTTTATAAAAAACACGGTATACATTTTTTATTTAACAGTATTCTAACCCAAAGGAAGGTATATCAATTTCAAAGAACATTTTCCATATCATATTATAGATGAAAAAATGTACATAATAATTCTTATAATTAATAACATTGAAATACAAAATAATAGTATCATCATTGGAATTATATCACTGAGAAATACAATAGTTCAGATATTACACAACTCATACAAAAATATCTATGAACAATGAATTGTGGTACCTGAAGAAAATAATATAGACTACAAGATGAGATAAAAAACCTCAAAAATGAATCCACAATATCATATATGTACCTATAATAAATAGTCAACACTCTATGATGAGAGGAACACCCAAAATGTGTACCCCCACGATCAATGATTTCCTAAAGCTATCCATCCATATAGTACCAAAGGCAACCCATGTTCTCATTTTCATAATCTTCCAAATTTTTTTAAATACATTTAAAAACCATGTATCTTAATTAAAAAATTCAATTGTCTTGCCATACCTGCTTTATTTTCAAAATCATTCCATTCATTGAAAATACCCTATTTCTTTCAATTTTTGAGAAACCAATGAAAACACACTTAATTCAAAATATAAATCCAAAACCCCAAAAAAATCAATCCAATTTCATAAAAATTTATTTATAATTAAATTTATAATAAAGAAACAATATGGTTTATCAGAAACAGGATAACAATGAAACCACCTACCTAGAAAATTGGGCATCCTACTCCAACAACATTATCAACCAACGACGAAACCCAATAACACCAACAGATATTCTAGAAATAATACTCACACCATTGGACATATCCAATAGATAAATTTGGCCGAAGTAGAATAGGAAATACCTCATACTTCAGTAATAAAAACATGACACACAATAAATAAAAAAGGAGCGACCTCCTCAATGAGAACCCATAATAGATCGTGGAATAAGATAAGAAGAATTAAAAAATTTATATCAAATGATATGATAAGGAAACCAAATGGTGCTACCATAATCAATGTAAATGATGAAGTGGAAAGTTATCATACCCAGAGAAATGAACAACAAGTTGAAAAAAGATCCATTGCAGAACAATTTGGTCAAGAAGGAGAAGAGTCTCTCAAATTAACCTAGGCATTTACCTTGGTCGAGGGAAGCAATGTATGGAGAAAGGCCTAAATTAAAAACCTCCACTAACTTGTTTATTAACAACACATGACTCATTAAATTTTTTAAATCCCAATTAAATAATTTGTTACTACCAAAACCTCAAATAAATTGGAGAACTCATCACCTCAAATTAAAATCTGTCAAATTATTAAATCATGATGTGTAATATGACCTCAAATCTTATAACCTATCATAACATGAATCATTTTATGAAATTCATCTTATAACTCTTACATGTTGTGTAACCGAGTTACATGGTGAGAAATCCCCCCAAAACCTACATAAACCACAATTACATTGAGATTCCATCAAACTCCTGACATCACGACTATAGGTATCCTACTAATTTGAATATGCCTTATCTAGATGATGTGAAAAGAAAAAATATGATGAGAATAATTATTTACCAGAAAGATTAGTTACAAGATGTTACAAACTCCCCATAATAAATACATTCCATCACCATGAAGTCATGTGGATTACGTAATACATGGAAAAAGATACGGCCACATCTCCCTCATCAGTGTCACACAATCCCATGTCTTATGTGACTATGATACATCATTCCATAGTACTCTGACCAACAAAATCAACATCCCACAAAAGACAATCACTTGAGACTCAATGATCTCACATGGTTTCTACAAAATAGAATCACCTTCCTCTAAATCAATTTTATCCCATCTTAGAACAAGAGTGGGATTAGTATGATACATTTTGAGACAAAAAATGTGGAGTAAACCATGAATAACTATCAATTGAAATGGAAATGATAACTGATAAGAATCCTATTTGAGATTATCGGTGACCTCAAATGTTTAACATATCTCTAAGCCATCATTTCTTGTTTTTCACAATTATTGTGACCCAACCCAGGAGAATCTACCAAGACATACTAGTCCCCAATTTAAGGCTCTAGAAGACGATGTTGTCAATCTACATATGATTTTTTTCATCTCTGGATAGTAACAAAATGTTGATGTGAATCTACAATCTTGATGAATGTCTCTATAACCAAACATTGTCCATCCAATTCTACTTCCACCTCCTCAACCCAACGGTGAGGTTATATGTAAAGGATACCACACAACACATCAAATGGCATGATTCTTATCAATGATGGATTTTTGTTTTTGTAAAAAAACACCACAAGACCCATATGGTTATCCTATGATCCCCCAAAATCCAAGACATAGCCACAAATAATATCTTCTAGGATTTCATTTAAACACATAATCTAATTTTATATATATTGATGTAATGTAGTGCTCAATAAAACATTTGTTCTCATCACCTCTTAGAGAATCCTATAGAACAACAAGGTAATCCAAGGACCCCTTTCCAAAACAACAGTCCCACAATCAACATCTCATATATATTACATAGATCTTCAACCTTAGTGTTATCCCTGATTGGAATGAAATGACGATACTTTTTCAACCAATCAAGGACCACCAAGACATCGTTCCTCTCTTGGGGACTCTTTGATAATAAAATAATGAAACCCATGGACACCTTGTCACATTTCCAGACTAGCATCAAAAGAGGATGAAGAAAACTATAGGGTTTGAACTGCTCTTTCGGTATCCATTGGAAGGTGTAACAATGAGACACATAATCTACAATATAATGCTTCTTTCCCAGATAGAATAATTGTTTTCTCGTGTCCTAATAAGTTATCTTAGTGTTTGGATGTATGGTCTAGAAATACCAATGAAAATTAATCAATGCTAAACTCTTCATAGATGTTAGAATGAAAACTCACTTCCCAAAGTACATCATAACATTTGAAGAAAGACACAAAACAAAAATGGTATCCCCTCATAAAGGATTACCTGAATTTTTCTAAACAAATAACCCTACTATTGAATCTTAAAAATACACTCCAATATAGATTATTATAATGGAAAACTAGTCATAACCATACCTAAAACATCCTCTTAAGTATTCAGGTGAGATAGAGAAAAAATCCCCATATGGTTGTACTCCTCCTTCAATTCCATAACTACATGTGATAGTACATTTATGGTAAGAGCATATAAAATGACATTTACCTTCCTTGATGTGTATGAATTATCAATGTCAAACATATGTGGGTATTATACCCATAAACATTGTCTTTGATTATATCCACTCTATATAAATATATAACTCAAACACTTATCATCAGAGAAAACCATGATCATATCCACAAAAAGATAGTTCCACCAATATTTAAGAACATGTATAACTACATCGATCACTAAATCCTATGTGGGTTAATTATTATCCATAGTTCAATGTATAAAAAATTCATAAGCTACCACATGGTCACACTACAAAAAAATAATCCCAAACTATCACCAGATGTATCAAATATTACCACATACCCTTAGTTAGGGAAACAAAATTTTACAACAACATAGAGAAATCCATAATAAAACCTCAGTAGTACCCAACTAGAGAATGGATTCTCAGTGCCTCAAAGATAATCCATGGTTCCTTAAACACCAGAAAACCATCACATTCTTAGGATCATCTGATAATCCATGTTAGTAAATTTAGTTTATTAAGAACATTACTTATTGGATCCAAAAACTACATTCTAAAAGAATCCCAAAAAATTATTTACTTCTCATAATTTCCCTTAACAAAGAAAAATAGTTCTTATTCTCATGCTCAGATTTATAATAAATCATAAAATAATCCTCATACACTACAAAAAAAGGTTTCATGATATTTTGGAAAATTCTAATTTATTAGATTCCGAAAAACTATATGAGTGTTATTTAGACCAAAATGAATCACAATATATTTGTAGTGGCCACATATGCTTCTAAAATCTATCTTCAATATATCATACTCATTAACTATGAAATGATGATAAGCTGAAAAATTACTAAAATTTGAAAATTCTTTTATGCCTTTAATTGATCAGAAAAATAATCTAGACAAGGAAAAGGATACTTATACTTAACTGTTACCCAATTCAACATATGATTGTCCAAAAACAAATGAATGAACCATGTACATTATTAGAAAAGAGTGTAGGGGATGGAAAAGGTCAAACGCTAGGTAAAAAATAAAACATTTTTCAATAGGTCATCCAACTGAATATTGATCTCTTTGAGCTCCACTAGTTCCATATGGTAAGAAGTTATTGCTATCAGTTTCATATAAGGAAATAGATCAATCATAAACTATACCTCTATCCATCGAGTAAGACTACAGAAATCAACCTGATAAATGTAAAAAAATTATAAAAAATGGTAAGATCAAAAATAGGAGAAATTCAATCAGGCTCAAATGAAGTAGCAACCAAAAACATTTTGGAGCTCTAGACGACAAGGTCCTGTATGATTATAATCTGAGCCGCAGTCCCCCTGAAACACATGAGATCTCCAACTGGAAATATGTAAAAAAACACAATAATGATATAAATAAATATAATTTCTATTAGATACAAGATAGTCCATACGTATAATGGTGTTATATTGATGCAGGTCAAGAAGGAGAAAATCTCGTACCAAATCCGTACCTATAATTGTGAATATTCAAGAAGGAAACCAAACCCCTACCATATTCTCATTCTAACATGTGTCACTAAATACATTATTATGGTCATATGTTTTTTTGATTTTTTATGAAAATCAATAACATTTGATGAAGTAAATGATTGGGAGGAACTATCATCAAATAATGAAATTTTACTTAAGATGAATAAAAGATTATACCTCTCACTATTGCTGTACCTACATCAAATTCTATTGGAAACTCACATACTTCATGAAATTGATTCACTCTTGGTACCTATGGCCAGATCCACACAGTCCTTCAGGATTCTGACTACACTGATTTATCCTATGGAGAAGATGAACCCTATTTATAATAAGGCGTAGTCATATCCTAATAGAAGTGTTTTAAATGACCAAATGACTATAGATATTTCATTTTATCCTTGGAATTGGAAATGACATGTAATGTGTCTAGAATTTCCACAATGATAAAATGTTATAGTCACAGTATATATTATGGAATACCGTGCAGAAGAGGATCACTACTGTGACCCACCTCTACCATTCAGGGGATGTTCCTTCTACTTCATCTTGTTCCCATCAAAACTACTAAAACTTCCACTAGATGGAATAAAAGGGGTTGAAAACCCAACCATACCCACCATATACATATCATCCACTATATAAATGTCTACCATCTCCTCATAGGTTTGTATATTCATCATAAATATATATTATTTGATAATTCGTCTCAAAACCCATAGGTACTTATGATCCTTTATGTGGTCATTCTTCAACATGTCTAGAAAAAATTTGTACAGCTCAACAAATTGATTAGAGTATTCCAACCCTAAACTCTATACCTATTGATATAATTTGAACACATGAGTAATTTAAAACATCAAGGTCTATGGGAAATACTATAGGATGAAAACAGTTTGGAATCCTGTACAATCCAAGTCTATGTGTCTATCACTCTAGACAATAGACATCCATAATCGCTTTCAAGGACCATCAACCCAAAATAAAACCCAAATTACCGTTATATTATATGGGGGTTCCATGATGTTGAAGAATTTATTAATCCCATATAACTGCTCATCCTACTATTGAGGTTCATTAGTTTCTTTAATTGATGGTGTATCCTCAGGCAGTAATTCTTCTGATCTCTCTCATTCTCCCGCAACACTTTTCTGTATGTCAAGAACCATGATCATAACTCATGTTACATCATTTTCAACAACATGAACCTCTAACATGATTATATTAATGAGGCTCTGATCTAATTAGATCATAACTTACACTTTCATGTGGTTCTCATGCATGATGTCTAGGAGGCATACTACTACACACATGTTTAAATAATCGAAGAAATATCAGTTCCAAGAAAGATAACATATAAGAAGAAATGTATATATAAAACAAATACCAACACTATATACACATATCCCAATATCCAAATTCAAAATGAGGTTCATCATGACAAGATCTGGCTAGTAACATATCGAAAAAAATCACTCATGATCCAAAAATTCTATATCTATTCTCACAGAAGACCCAAGTCAATGAGTTTTCAGTGAGATACCACATCTGATAACATATTGTAATGAACTGACTAGAGTAACCCTCTAACCTATCACCCAACATGATATACCACATACCATAGGGGCGTTTGTGATCCCCATGGGCTGGTGAAAAGAACCCATTATATGAACAACAACGCTAAGGGAATAATTTCTCCTAACCTGAAAAAATGCTAGGAATACATATTCACGAAGCAAGAAAAAACAACATAATATAAATATATATATTCCACAACTATTATGAATACATGAGTAACAATGAATATAAACGTAGATAAAAATTATAATAGACAAGGAAAACTATAATAGAAAAAAACCAAACAGCTACTCTACGTGATGGTGTGGACGATTTCCCACTAACTCACCACATGCTACCTGACATAGAAGACACGAAACCTCACTTCCTTAATTCAAAACCATTCCATTCCTTATAATGGAATACATACATAGGTATTACACCATTAATGAGTTGCACAAGGTGTGACCTAACGGGCTCAATAGTATCTCACTCAGGTGTTCTATAATTTTTATTTTTACCACAATTCATGTATGATCATTATATATAAAACGAGGCATGATATGTAGCAAATGAATTTTATTGAAAACATGGATAACATTTCCACTTTAGTAAAATTCTGAAACAAAATCAGGTATATTAATTTCAATGAACATTATAAATATCTTATTTCCTATGAATAAACATGTATATCATGACTATAACAACAAATCCAATGAATAAAAAACTAGATCAGCAACACATTAACCACAACACCAAGGAATATACTAGTTCATAAAATAGACTATTCGTACCGAAAAATCTATGAACAATGAACTATGGTAGCAGCATCCAATCATCAATACTCCTGAACCACATATTCACACTAGAATGTTAAATCCCGAAATCATGTATACCGAGATCATATAATATATACTCTAGGACAAGAGGAACAACCCTAATGGGAGCCCCCATAATGGATGATGGCCTAATTATAACCTACCACCAATTTCCTAATGTATCCTAAGTGACCATTTTAAAAACCTCTAAAATTCATTGACAACTATTTAAAAATAATGTATTAAAATTCATCATTTAATAGCATTACCATACCCACTTATTTTTCAAAATCATTCGATGTTTTGAAAATAACCATTTCTTCTATGTATAAAAAACAAAGGAAAACCAACTTTTATACAAAATCTCAATCCATCACACAAAATATATCATTAAAATTTCATTAAAATTTCTTAATAATCTAATTTATTAAAATGGAATAGTATGGTTTTACAAACACATGCTAGTGATGGAGCATCCTACCTCAAAACTCAAGTATCGCACTCCGACAACAGGATCCAACAATGATGATACCCAAAAATTCCCACGAGGACATTAGAATACAATCATCATATATTATGATTAATCTAATATCATAATAGGGTTTTTAGAAAATATGAAATACCACATACCTCAATAAATAACTTACCCCGCACCATAAACAGAAAGGGAATGAGCACTGAAATGAGATCGGACAATGGACATTAGAATAAGATATAAGGGAAAAAAAATTTGGCAGACAGATTCGATAACACAATCACTGGGACCTACCAGGATTAAGTAAAATGAAGAATCAAAAGGATCTCTTACTAGGATAACTGCAATGTGACAGCAATAGAGAGTTATTATTGAATGAATCAATCTAGATGGGGAAGAGTATCCCAAAATTTCCAGGAAATAAACTTAGTCATAGGGAAATTATTTATTGATAAATAACCAAATGAAAAAAATTTCCACACAAATATTTTAAAAATCATATTCTGGGCATTACACAATATGTAACCCAGTTACACAACATGTAAAAAAAATCCTAAGATACACTATAAATCACATCGCCATGGATTAAAATTAGACTTTCTATTAACTCATGACATGTAAGAGATCTTCTTTTCCTATAACCTTTCACAAGGTGAATCATTCTATGACTTGTATCCTAGAACTCTTTCACATAGAATAATCTAGTTATAGGGAATGAAATCCACCTACAGTCTATAAAAAATGTTGTTTATTATAATAGGCCAACAAATCTTGGACTTCACTTATATATGTATCCTCTCAATAGCATCGTGACACTGTATAAACAATTATAAATAGAAAAACTAAATGTAGATAAGGACGTTCCTGGAAAATCGGTAATAAGATGTTACATTTAGTATGGATTACCATATTGGGAAAGAGAATTGATGAGGGGTAGTGTGATGCTTATATAAAGAAATATCTTGGTGAATGAATTTCATCACATATTTGTGGGAAATAGTGTTGGGATTGCCCATGGAAGATTCCAATTACAGTTTCCTCTTCCCTTAAGGGGGATGGGGAGTGTAGGGATTATATATAGAAGCTTCCTAGCATTGGATTATGGGAATTCATTGAATTAGAAAAATTTTCATTACTTCAATATGTAAAATACTGAGTTTCACCCCCATTAATGCTATAGAAATAGTTTTCGAATGAATTATATTTGGAGTAAATAAGATTCGAAAATATCATAGATTGTTCAACATATAAAATAATTTTTCCTAGACACATATAACTTTTATATATTCTAGACCATCCGTGTATAATTTTATTGACTGTATGAACATGATGGACTAATAAATTAAAGAACCACCTAAGAAGTTATATCATCCAAAATTTATTTCCAAATGAATTATTCAATATATGACGTTTTAAATTGAGAATAAATTTAAATAAACCTATTTAATGGTGGATAATGTTTTAAAAGAACTGAATATTCCTTATGTTATTGAAATATCGATTTTCTTTCATTAATATTGAATTATTTCTGTTTTTTGTTAAATGATTCCAAAAAAATCAAGTAGATATCATAATATCACATAATTTATAAGTCATGTATTGTAATCATATTATCAAAACACTCTAGTATTTTTATCTTTTGTTTTCCCATATTATTAATCATAAAATTTATAATATGTATCTACAAAATCCCTAATATTTCATGAATCTTAAAATAATAATAAATTATTATGATAAATTTTATACGTATATTGAGTTAGGAAGAAACTTGTTTGTTGTTAATCAATTTTAAAATAATGATCAATTTATGTTCAAGAATCAAAATGATTAAACATCAGATTAATTGTAACTCCTTAAACATCCATGGTACGCTTCTCATTTAATAATAAAATAGTGTGTGTTGTACGCAACTTCGTGTTCTTACACAACACAACCAATCAAACTAGTCGTTATAAATATTAATACCAACTTTTTGAAATTTTATCAATTTTTTTCTCAAAATTGACTTCACTTTTGGGTTCAAAATATCAAAATTATCTTAGGGGGAATTTTTGTTAATTTCTTGAAAACATTCAGTTTTGGATGAATAGTGAAAAATAACACATTTTAATTAAAAAAACATTTTTAATAAAAATAATTTACAGTGATAAATTATATTATTGAGTGGTTTCTAAGTATAATTAGATTATATTTTATCCATTTACACCAATTTTGGCCATTATAAATAATTTCACATTTAAAATACACATAAGCAAGTGTTAATCTTTTGATAGTTATTAATTCTTAAAAAATGATTTTTTGATTTCAGAACGCGGATTAATATTACATTGATTTCTGCCAATTCTTTTTTTTTTGAATATAGAAAAATATATTCATTATTTATAATCAAGAGGTTGGAATTGTGTAAATAGGTAATTTTGTTAGACATTTTTAATAATAACTTTGGTAAATATTTTATATACCATGGTTAAACAGTAAATCTGTTAAATATGTGTAAAAAAATAAATTTATAATAATATTTCATTACCCTAACACGCGTCCTAACCCTATTGGCTGATAAATGTCTGACCATGGAAATACTTGGGTTGATTTTGGGACCCCATGGAGCCACATGTATGTGATAAACACACTATATTAAATAAGTTAAAGTAAATACAAAAACGATATAAGCATATATCTCATAGTAAAACAATTTTTACATAGATTTATATATGTTATCACTTACACTATAAAAATTAATTAGAAATATAAAAATATATCCTATAAAATGGTATTTTATTAATAGTTTTTAGACATTTTTTAAGAAAATTTATTTATGAGACAATGATGATGCAATATTCTTCTTATGAATGATGTAATCAAATAAATGGTATTATAGATGTTAAAATAATTACAAATTTAAAGTTTTGATGCCATATACGAATTTTATATGTTAATGTGACATATTATAATTGATTAAATGATTTTCTTCGATGTAATAATGTTGTTATAAATTTAGAAAAATCAAAATACCAAATTTTGTCAGAATAGACATAAAAGAGTTTTTAAAAACAAATATTTTATTATTAATTTATATTATATTCAGAAAAATATAAGGTTTATCCAAAAGTTTTAAATAATATTATATATTTCCTTAATGAATCATTTGAGGTTCTCATTATGTTAATAGTATGTTTACTAACCATATAATATAAAAATACAAAGGGACGTGGTAAATGTCAAACTACTTATTAATAGTTAAATCTAAATGATAATGTAAATATAGTGACCCAAACCTGTCTAAAACCTATTAGTGGAGTGGTTTTCGACCCATCCCAACCTTATCCATTAAATAATTCATTTTTAGTCCATTATATACTAAACATGATTATTTTATAAAATAATATTTCAATCTTTTCCTATCATTCCTCAACCCTCTTATAAAATGGAAATTTCCCTTATCTCTATTTTACAACTTCAAATCCATTTGTCTTGCCCAAACCCTGACCAAATATCCTACCAACTATCCTACCTTCATCCTAAAGGCCTTATTTTGATATGAAATCCAACCTAAGGATCCACTTGGATAAAATCAAAAGGAATAACCCGAAGAAGAGGTAAATATCTCACCATATCTTTCATGTTCTTTTCTTCTTCCACTTCATTTTTTTGTTGTTTAAATTATAAAATAATAAATCTAGTATATTCTATATAATTTGATTTTATTATTAATATGGTACAACAATATTCATTATTCTATCCATCCTTTGAATGACATGTCACCATACGAGCGTATGTACGGCTTACAGTTTCCACATCTTGATGTCGTTGTTATTCAATACATTATTATTTGGATTGGAATAATAATGATGTATAAATGATTTAAATAATAAATAAAACATTGTAATGATTATTTTTATATGATATAACTTCCAATTATATTTGATTTTAATATCAAAAGAATTATATTGTCACTCATGCGTATGTACGGATTACCGTCTCCACAAACGAGATTAGATTCATTCCATATCGTAACTATTCAATACTAATTTTCATTTGATGATTAAAAATAATGTTTAAAGATGTAATATCATTCTGTATATGAATATGATACATCCTATTATTAATAAACATTACTTACGTAACAAAGAAAATAACATAAAATGAATCAGTTGACACCCAAAACGACGATAATGCTAAAATATTATTAACAAAGCAATATTAAAAGATCATATATGATATCATATTAATGTATATGAATATCGTATAATTTAATAACAATTATTTCACCATTATATAGGTGTTTAATGTCACACCCATCTTTTTTAAATAGATTATTTTATTAATTTTCTTGGTATCAGGTAGTTTGGGTTGAAGCCCAACTTAAATTTTTGAGTTTCTATCTAAAAACGGATGTTTTGTCCTTCCCAGCATCCTGTGCACCATGATCGAAGTTTCCCAACCTTGTCTGAGTCACCGCAAGACCTCACTCAGTTCACTGAAAGGTCTTCCCAATGTTCAATTAATTAAATAAATTGAAATGAATATCAAATCGAGAATAAATGGAAATTAAGATTTTCGAGTAAAATAAATTTTAAAGAATTGTTTTAAATAATATTATTATTTGAAAAAACATAATATTGTTATTAGATTAAATGATATGTTATTATTATTATTATGTTTTAATATCATTATTTTTATTATGAGTGCATTTAGTATTTTAGTTTTTATTTATTTATTTTTATGTTCATTTTTACCTTCATTTATTTCTTTTCCCTTTAATTTTTTTTCACCCTCCATCACTCTCTCTCTCCTTTCACCCCCTGGTTCGAGCTGCTCCATCCCCCCTCTCCAAACCCTTGGCCGGATACTACGAGATGCTCCTCCTAGCTGTCCGGTGACGCACCAACCGCCGCCCCTATCTTCTGTCTGGAAACTGATGCCTCGCACCCTCCTCGACCAGCCCTGGCATGTACGCACCTCCTGCGTGGATCGCCCCACCACCAGAATCCCAAACTGTTGGTGCTCCCCTTTCCTTGCCTAGAACCGCCAGCCTCCTCCCCCGGTGACCATGACTCTTCCTCCCTTCCCTCTCCCTCCAGTAAGTCCCCCCCTCATCTTAGGGTTTCAATTTAAGTTTTTGGTGTGTTTTGAATTTTTTTGATGTTAGTGGTTCAATATCTTGTTTTTAGGGTTTAATTGATCTTTGTGCGATGCGTTCATTGTGTGATTGGATTTTTGCACCCATTTTTTGGAATTCAAAATTCAATGTAGGTGGTTCCGTGCTTAACCATTATTTGATTAATTTATTTTCTTGTTTGTTTAATTGGGTATGTTTTATGAAGTATATTTTGGGTGTGTATGTGGTTTCTAATGTGTTTTGACATGTGTTTTCGCTTATACATATATATATAAACACACACACACACACACACACAGATATATATATATATTTGTAAAATTGATTATGTGCTAGATGCAAACCCGTGCTTGCATTTTGGAAGGTCTGTAACTTGTGAAGTTGATTTATTAAAATATACTAATGGTGTAATTAAAATTTTTAACATGAATGTATTGTGTGTTTGGTTCTAAAGTTGTGTTTATATGAAACCTTGTATATTTTGGGTAAGAATTCCTATTTCACCTTTTGTTAAAATTTTATGAACTGCTCAAATGGTTTGTTAAATTAATTTAACGGTGAAAAAAAAGTTTTAATTATCATTAATAAGAATGTGTTTAATTGTAAAAGTGGTAGTATTGTACAAAATTGAGTGTTTTTATATGTGCAAGCCTTTGTGTGTCACTTAGTGTCATTCAGTAAAGTATGCAATTGGTTTGTCAAACTACGTGCAAGATGAAAAATGTGTTTTGATTAAGCATTAATGTGAAAATAATTTATAAAGTGTTGTTTGGGTTTATTTTGGTACAAAATCATTTATGATGTCCATTGAAATTGTTTTATATTTTTTATATCAGTTTGAAAAATTATTTAAAGGTGTGCGAAGTATATTTGGAAATAGTTTTGATGTGTGTTTGTTTTCTAAAATGAATTTTCATGTACAAATAGTGTAATGTGTTAGTTATTGCTTGGTTTAGTGAATGAAGTGTTCCAATGGTATTTTATAACATGTGAAATTGTTTGAGCACAATAGGGAAAACCAGGTATCTAGGTGGGCGGACTAGGACTAGAATGCTAGTGATCCCGTGGGGTTTGGCCTCAGTTTCACGTAGCAATATTGATGCTTACAACACTAACTAAACTATGATGATGATGATTGGGGACCACTAGGTTTTGGGTATGTTCCCTACTAGTGGCTCGTGCACGAGAAGGTTAATGGCTATTTGTCTGGGTTACTTTTACACAGAGATATGAGGTACCTAGGGCCCCACAACTAACTAGTACCTAGGGATGTAACCGTGACTAGTGCTCAACAATTAATTTTCACTTATCGTCGGCATAGGGTAGGTTGGGTTGTTATTTTTTGTAAGTGTGTTGCCTTTAATATTGATTTCTGTCAAAACTGGTTTATATTTGAAGTTCCACCCATTTAAAATTGTTCTGATTTAAAAAAAATTTCATTAAAATTATCCTAGAATTTCTATTAAATAAAAAGTATGAAAATTTGATTTCCATTTAATGTTTAATGCATGGAATCACTACCCGTGTGTCATCCTACTGGGCTTTAGCTCACACCCTGCATACACCTTTGGGTGTATGCAGACTCTGTTTCCTCTTTGTTTTAGGCTAAAGCAGGTTGTGTCATGTTGGTATTTTTGTAACATCCCAAGATTTTATAAAAAATATTCTTTTTAATTTTATTAATTTCTTGTGTTGTACGCTACACCAAAAGGAGCTATCACAACACGTATCCTTGACTTGCCTTGCATTACACGCAATCGCAACCTTCCTCGATAGCGTGTGTAGTACGCAATACCGAGTTTCACTAAACAACGATATGCTATTAAAATATTATTAAAACTAGCCGTTATGAATAGTAATAACCACTTTTTGAAATTTTATAAATTTTATTTTTCAAAATGGACTTCATTTTTGGATTCGGAATATCGAAATTAGCCTAGGGTGAAATTTTGGTATTTTTCTGAAAACTTTCAATTTTTGATGAATAGTGAAACCACTAAGTGGTAGGTTAAAAACTGAATTTTGCATAAAACTTAATTTTACCGCTTCTGTGAATGGAATTTCAAAAATCCGAGAGACACGGTTAATATCAAGGACTAAAATGTGGTTCAATGAGATGAAAATAATTTTTTGGTGAATAGTAACTTTTTACTATTTTTACTGCGGTTAATAGTAAATAGGGTAACTAAGGGTAAATATGATATTAATATTACCCTAACACATTTCCTAATTCTATTTGACAAGTGAAATTCGACCAAAAACAAACTTAGGAATAAAATATGACCATTTAGGCCCACTTGGATTAGATTAGGACATTTATTATTAATTTATTTAAAGAAGGGTTAAAATAGTTAAAATCAAAGTTTAATAAGTAAATCATTTTTAATATGGGGTTATACATAATATAAATTCGATTGTAAATATTCATTAGAAATCTAAAAAGATTTCCTACATGATGGTATTTTATTTGTAATTTTTAAACATCAAATAATTTAATTTATTTATGACACAAAGATGATGCGGTAATTATCTTATTAATGAAATATTGACATAATTGATATTATAAATACCAAAATAAATGTAATTTAAGACTTTTTATGAATTCCACTAATTTTATAGGTTACTATGATATATTTTTGTTGATTTAATCAACTTGGTTCGAACATATAATTCTGTTATGACTTTCAAAAAAATCATATATCAAATAGTGTCAAAATTGACACAAAATAGTTTTTAAATCAAATATTATATAATTAATTGTTATTTTATTCATAAAAATCTAAGGTTCGGCCAAATAACTTACATAAGGATATATATATTAATAATAAACAATTTGGGGTTCGTTTGGCATGTTATAGTAAGTGTATTAACCATATAGTGAAAGAAAAACAAAAATACACGGTAAAAGTTAAATTATCTAACTTAGAGTTAAATCTAATTGATAAGGTTACAATAATAACCTAAACTTGTCCAAATCTTATTGGTTGATAGGATTTCGACCCATCCCCACTTTAGCTTCGAAATAAGACCCTTTGGAACCATTATAAACCGATTTTGACTTTAATATAAAATAATATTTTGAAATATTCCTAAGGTGCCCCTCTCCTCCCTTATAAAAGGACACCTCCTCCCCCTCCTCCTCACACCAATTTGAGCACTCAAGCTCGGCCAACCCCTGCCAAAATCTCTTCTCCACTTCCCTAGAAACATCCTAGAGGTTCTGGTCTTCCTCAAAGACCAATTTGAGTTCCCTAAGAGGAGGTCTCCAAAAGGCGCTTCAAAGAAGAGGTAATTACCATTACCAATTCTTTCATCTTTATTTCTTCTTCCACTTCTTCTTCTTAGGTTGTTTCATTATGAAGTAATAACATCAGTATCACTCATATACTGATATGTTATTATAAGTATGAAACAACCCTAATTCACCTTCTATCCATCCTACGGAAAAATGAAATCACCACGCGTGCGTACGTACGGAATACTGTCTCCACGCCGTGGTGTAATCTATTTTCCGCCACCACCTTAATAGGATGGGTATAATGGTGTAATGAGTAAATATATATGATTATTATAAAGTGATATTGATACTGAAATAATATGCATACACTTTAACACAATTCCACGACCATGGGAACGATATCATCGCTCGTGAGTACGTACGGAATACCGTCTCCACGACGCGATGAGATTCATTCTCCACATTAACCATTCATGAATGATTATAAAGCATATATAACAAGTAATAATGAAATATATGACATAATAATTATACTGGATTTATGTATATTTATATGTATGTCATCTACTTAATTCCATTCAAGACAATAAGGAAAGGAAAACAGCGTTCATGCGTACGTACGGACTACCGTCTCCATGAACGGTGTTTTTCATTTCATTTATCTATCTATTATATATATATATACTGAATATATATGCTATATAAATCATATTTTATATTCTGTAAGTAAGTAAATCATGATATAAGTAATAATAATGTCAAGAACAACAAGTCAAAACACCTACGATAAATGAAACGATTTTACCCAAAACGCTACTTTAACATGAATTTACAAAACAACGGGTAATATAAAGTTATAAGTGGACCATATATGATATCATAACAATGAATATGATTATTTAATAATTCAATAACATTATTTAAATCATTATACAGGAGGATCGGACACGTACAAAGCAAGTCGGACCTAAGGTAAGGGAAATATCACAATCTCACTTTTATCCGAGATTGTTTTTACATTGGTAATTACTGGGGTGTATTTTATCATCCACATCCATGTTTCATCAATATGTAATATTATTTCCATCCACCTACAATTGTTTAAATCCATTTTTACCCTTCGGTGAGTTTTTAGTAATATGTATGAAAGGAATCTTTTGTCGTTTTTCGTACGAGGAAATTTTTGACTTTTCCGACAAAAGTACGAAGAATGTTTTTTTTAACTTATACGGCATGAATGGATTTCTAAAAAAATTATTTCAAAGAAGCTTCCTTTACAAGTATTCAAGTTTATTTTTAATCAACTTCTTTTAGTTTAAAATTGTATGACATGTTAAGAAAGGAAAAGTGTTTTTGAAGAAGAAAGGATATTTTCCTCAAGAGTGGAGTTCAAGTGATTTTCAAAATTATTTTCCATCTAAGATAATAAAGGGTTCGGTTTTTATCCCTATTATTACATTGATTTGATCATGTTGTGATGGAATTATTTTTATGAATTCCTTTGTCATATATGAATTGATTTATGATGTCATGATGTTTCAAGAATCCCATTTTTATTACATGGGTTATGCGATGATGTATGATTTATGATTATGTGGCACACATAAGAAAGGATTCATTATAAGATGGGTGGGACCTATATCTCCCTCAAATGCATTGGGTAATGATTTTATATCTCATGAGATAGACATGGCTGGAACGGAAAGTTATTTTGGTTCAGTGATACAGGACTGAAACGAGGAGTGAACTCGGTTCAGAAAGGGACTTTGTCCACTAAGATAGTCTTGGCAATGAGTCAAGACTAACAAGAAATGATTTTCCATGATTATGTGTGCATGCCACAAAGTTTCAAGTTTTATGTTATGATTATGGGGATCTCATTTTCACTTCTATGATTTATCCCATGATATGATATTATGAGCACTTTTGCAGGTTAAGATTTCCAAAAGCTATGTTCTTATGTATATGATGTGATTGATATTTCTTTTGTTTACCCTTACTGAGCATTTAAGCTCACCCTTTTATGTTTTCTTTTCCCCAGGATATAAAGAAAGGTTTTAGGTAAAAAAAGGGAAGATCTTTATGGGAGATATTGAAGATCTTTCACCACGATTAGAAGATTATATTCCGAGTTTCCAAAGAGACTAAACTATTACAATCCTTGTGTGTGTGTTTTTTGTTATGTACTATGTATTCCGAAAATGTAATGTAATGTCCATGTCAGTCAAGCTTAGGGTCTCTACAGTTGGTATCAGAGGAAAGGTTTAGTCAGCCTTTGGAAACTAGGATGCGAGAACTTTAGTGAGATCCCTAGAGATATTTCTAAGGTATGTCTAGGGATGTCCCTAAGGTTAAGTATACGTATTGGTTATAGTACTATAATTACGCTAACGATCATAGAATTAAACCTAAGATGTTAGATATTGAAGGTACTCCCCCTTTATTATTTTATTTTCCCTAAATGATTTTTTCCTCTCACACTATTCTTTTTGGGTTTTAGACGATGGTTGGAACCCGAAGGAACCGTGTTGATCAATGCAATGGAAAATGAAATGATTACCCTCCTAAACAAACAAATGTTACAGGAGATGGAGTACAAAATCTTATTGCTATACTTACACAAGCTATGAATCATTCTGGACTTCCAAATGAGCAGAGAAGGGAACAATATTCTATTGAGTCCTTCATGAGGCAACGCCCACCTTCTTTCAGTGGGACTACCGATCCACTTGTTGCTGAACAATGGATCAGTACCACTGAAAAGATATTTTCAGTTCTTCAATGTTCTGAACACGATAAAGTCATCTTAGCAGTATATCGTTTGGAAGGTGAAGCTGATCAATGGTGGAATCTTATCAAGAATACGAGGCAAAGAGATGAAATTGAGTCCATGGAATGTGACGAGTTCAAGAACTTGTTTTTCAGTAAGTACTTCCATCGTATTCTTCGAACAAAGATAGAAAAGGAGTTTCTTGAGCTGAAGCAGAAGGATGATGAATCTGTTGGTATATACGAAGCAAATTTTACAAGACTTGCAAGGTATGCATATGGCATTATCATCCAACCTGAAAGTAAAGTTGATCGATTTTTCAGTGGCTTAAAAACAAGTCTTCGAGGGGCATTAGCTATAAGAGACTTCAGTATCTATGAAGAAATTGTGCGTTGTTCTATCAAGGTAGAAATAAAAGTTGGTGTTACATATCCATCTCATGGTTTTGACAAGAAACGAAAGATGGAATTCAAGGAGAAATCTCAGAATAATGGTGAAAAGAAGATGAATGTTTCCTTATGCACAAAGTGTGGAAAGAAGCATGGTGGAGATTGTCTTAAAGGGACTAGAAAATGCTTTAAGTGTGGAAAAGAAGGTCATCGAGTAGCTGAGTGTCGAAGTAATGGAAAAATGGATTCTAATGATGTGAATAAAGCAAACAATGCAGAGAACACATCACCAACACTTCAATGCTTCAAGTGCAAGGAAATGGGGCATTATGCTAATAAATGCCCTAATCCAAGGGTTAGTGATGATCGACATGAGCAACCGCTTAAGGCAAAGGACAAAGGGAAGTCACATGCGATCACTATTGGCGATGTTGAATATGACAACGATGTGGTGGAATGAATAATTGTTTATGTAATAGGATTCCAAAATAATGTTGTATCATGGAGTATTGGAATATTTATGTATTGGTCTATTGTGGTTTTCAATAATTTTATGGTACCAATAACCATGGAAAGTGATTGAGATATTTTTGGAAAAAGAATGATATGCGCATAATGAAGGGAAAACGAGAAAATGAAATATTTGACAGTATTCATGAGCTCATGATTGATATAAGGACTAAGTGATATCATGGTTTGAGTATATAGAATTTTTAGGATTTTGGTAACTGCATTCATGCTTTCATTAAGGTTCAATGGGTATTCAAGAAAATACATGATTAAGGACTTTGAATGTCTGGAATGTGACCAGCGAAACATATCTTATGATATATGGGGATCAACGACAGTATTAAATCTCTGGTAATCGTTTTCACTATGTTAGGAGAGTGGACTGCAGTATTATGGATAAGCCTAAAGATTAGAATGGATTATGTTGGACATAAGTTAGTATTGTTTAAGGATAGAAGATTTTTGATATTATTGATGGGATGTTATAGTAATGTAGTTTTAGGAAAAGGACAACCTGCAGGACGGGCGACAGCCCATCGCTTCGGACAAGGTTGTGGGAATCGAACCCACAACCGAAGTGCGACTGGCCTTTATCGCCTACCACTGGCCTACAAGAAGTCCCTATTTAGTAGATACTAGTTTTATTATATTAAGCAGTATGATATATGAAGTATAAGTCCATTTTAGAAACCATATGTGATTAATATCACTATAGATCGACTTATGTATATATTTTTTACTAACCTTTTGTTTGAGACAGATGGAATGACTCGTCATTCTATCACATGATCTGCTAACACTTTACGAATAACAAATTCAACTTCATTTATTTAAGAGATGAGGTGGAAATTGTTCAAGGCATGAACAATAGTGAGATTGTACCAAAATAAAGTAAGTATTTATTCTAAATCAAATTTTCAACTTTAGGGAAATGATCTTGAAAACCAAAAATGTTGTCCTAGTGATCTTATACCTGATGAATCAGATGGTACCTTATATCATAAAAAATCTATGGATTTGTGATTATTGGATTTTACATAGCCATGTTCTCTACCACTCTCCATCAGAACATGATGGTTAGATTTCTCTTCCATATCCATATTTTCACCTATGTGGAAACCCAATGATTTGTTTATTTGGGTAACCGTTACGTTTCATACTTTTGTTTTTAAAGATTAGTTTTGATATTCCTTTTTACGATGTGGGTTTCTATTAAAGAAACTTTCGAATAGTAAACCATTTATAACCCCGACGAATTTCGAGGGCGAAATTCATTTTAAGGGGGGTAGAATGTAACAGCCCAAGATTTTATAAAAAATATTCTTTTTAATTTTATTAATTTCTTGTGTTGTACGCTACACCAAAAGGAGCTATCACAACACGTATCCTTGACTTGCCTTTCATTACACGCAATCACAACCTTCCTCGATAGCGTGTGTAGTACGCAATACCGAGTTTCACTAAACAACGATATGCTATTAAAATATTATTAAAACTAGCCGTTATGAATAGTAATAACCACTTTTTGAAATTTTATAAATTTTATTTTTCAAAATGGACTTCATTTTTGGATTCGGAATATCGAAATTAGCCTAGAGTGAAATTTTGGTATTTTTCTGAAAACTTTCAATTTTTGATGAATAGGGAAACCACTAAGTGGTAGGTTAAAAACTGAATTTTGCATAAAACTTAATTTTACCGCTTCTGTAAATGGAATTTCAAAAATCTGAGAGACACGGTTAATATCAAGGACTAAAATGTGGTTCAATGAGATGAAAATAATTTTTTGGTGAATAGTAACTTTTTACTATTTTTACCGCGGTTAATAGTAAATAGGGTAACTAAGGGTAAATATGATATTAATATTACCCTAACACATGTCCTAATTCTATTGGACAAGTGAAATTCGACCAAAAAAAACTTAGGAATAAAATATGACCATTTAGGCCCACTTGGATTAGATTAGGACATTTATTATTAATTTATTTAAAGAAGGGTTAAAATAGTTAAAATCAAAGTTTAATAAGTAAATCATTTTTAATATGGGGTTATACAAAATATAAATTCGATTGTAAATATTAATTAGAAAGCTAAAAATATTTCCTACATGATTGTATTTTATTTGTAATTTTTAAACATCAAATAATTTAATTTATTTATGACACAAAGATGATGCAGTAATTATCTTATTAATGAAATATTGACATAATTGATAATATACATACCAAAATAAATGTAATTTAAAACTTTTTATGAATTCCACTAATTTTCTAGGTTACTATGATATATGTTTGTTGATTTAATAAACTTGGTTCGAACATATAATTCTGTTATGACTTTCAAACAAATCATATATCAAATAGTGTCAAAATTGACACAAAATAGTTTTTAAATAAAATATTATATAATTAATTGTTATTATATTCATAAAAATCTAAGGTTCGGCCAAATAACTTAGATAAGGATATATATATTAATAATAAACAATTTGGGGTTCATTTGGCATGTTATAGTAAGTGTATTAACCATATAGTGAAAGAAAACAAAAAGACACGGTAAAAGTTAAATTATTTAACTTAGAGTTAAATCTAATTGATAAGGTTAAAATAATAACCTAAACTTGTCCAAATCTTATTGGTTGATAGGATTTCGACCCATCCCCACTTTAGCTTCGAAATAAGACCCTTTGGAACCATTATAAACCGATTTTGACTTTAATATAAAATAATATTTTGAGATATTCCTAAGGTGCCCCTATCCTCCCTTATAAAAGGACACCTCCTCCACCTCCTCCTCACACCAATTTGAGCACTAAAGCTCGGAAAAACCCTGCCAAAATCTCTTCTCCACTTCCCTAGCATCATCCTAGAGGTTCTGGTCTTCCTCAAAGACCAATTTGAGTTCCCTAAGAGGAGGTCTCCAAAAGGCGCTTCAAATAAGAGGTAATTACCGTTACCAATTCTTTCATCTTTATTTCTTCTTCCACTTCTTCTTCTTAGGTTGTTTCATTATGAAGTAATAACATCAGTATCACTCATATACTGATATGTTATTATAAGTATGAAACAACCCTAATTCACCTTCTATCCATCCTACGGAAAAATGAAATCACCGCGCGTGCGTACGTACGGAATACCGTCTCCACGCCGTGGTGTAATCTATTTTCCGCCACCACCTTAATAGGATGGGTATAATGGTGTAATGAGTAACTATATATGATTATTATAAATTGATATTGATACTGAAATAATATGCATACACTTTAACACAATTCCACGACCATGGGAACGATATCATCGCTCGTGAGTACGTACGGAATACCGTCTCCACGACGCGATGAGATTCATTCTCCACATTAACCATTCATGAATGATTATAAAGCATATATAACAAGTAATAATGAAATATATGACATAATAATGATACTGGATTTATGTATATTTATATGTATGTCATCTACTTAATTCCATTCAAGACAATAAGGAAAGGAAAACAGCATTCATGCGTACGTACGGACTACCGTCTCCATGAACGGTGTTTTTCATTTCATTTATCTATCTATTATATATATATATATACTGAATATATATGATATATAAATCATATTTTATATTCTGGAAGTAAGTAAATCATGATATAAGTAATAATAATGTCAAGAACAACAAGTCAAAACACCTACGATAAATGAAACGATTTTACCCAAAACGCTACTTTAACATGAATTTACAAAACAACGGGTAATATAAAGTTATAAGTGGACCATATATGATATCATAACAATGAATATGATTCTGTAATAAGTCAATAACATTATTTAAATCATTATACAGGAGGTTCGGACACGTACAAAGCAAGTCGGACCTAAGGTAAGGGAAATATCACAATCTCACTTTTATCCGAGATTGTTTTTACTTAGGTAATTACTGGGGTGTATTTTATCATCCACATCCATGTTTCATCAATATGTAATATTATTTCCATCCACCTAAAATTGTTTAAATCCATCTTTACCCTACGGTGAGTTTTTAGTAATATGTATGAAAGGAATATTTTGTCGTTTTTCGTACGAGGTACTTTTTGACTTTTCGGACAAAAGTACGAAGACTGTTTTTTTTAACGTATACGGCATGAATGGATTTCTAAAAAAATTATTTCAAAGAAGATTCCTTTACAAGTATTCAAGTTTATTTTTAATCAACTTCTTTTAGTTTAAAATTGTATGACATGTTAAGAAAGGAAAAGTGTTTTTGAAGAAGAAAGGATATTTTCCTCAAGAGTGGAGTTCAAGTGATTTTCAAAATTATTTTCCATCTAAGATAATAAAGGGTTCGGTTTTTATCCCTATTATTACATTGATTTGATCATTTTGTGATGGAATTATTTTTATGAATTCCTTTATCATATATGAATTGATTTATGATGTCATGATGTTTCAAGAATCCCATTTTTATTACATGGGTTATGCGATGATGTATGATTTATGATTATGTGGCACACATAAGAAAGGATTCATTATAAGATGGGTGGGACCTATATCTCCCTCCAATACATTGGGTAATGATTTTATATCTCATGAGATAGACATGGCTGGAACGTAAGGTTATTTCGGTTCAGTGATACAGGACTGAAACGAGGAGTGAACTCGGTTCAGAAAGGGACTTTGTCCACTAAGATAGTCTTGGCAATGAGTCATGACTAACAAGAAATGATTTTCCATGATTATGTGTGCATGCCACAAAGTTTCAAGTTTTATGTTATGATTATGGGGATCTCATTTTCACTTCTATGATTTATCCCATGATATGATATTATGAGCTCTTTTGCAGGTTAAGATTTCCAAAAGCTATGTTCTTATGTATAAGATGTGATTGATATTTCTTTTGTTTACCCTTACTGAGCATTTATGCTCACCCTTTTATGTTTTCTTTTCCCCAGGATATAAAGAAAGGTTTTAGGTTAAAAAAAACGGAAGATCTTTATGGGAGATATTGAAGATCTTTCACCGCGATTAGAAGATTATATTCCGAGTTTCCAAAGACACTAAACTATTACGATCCTTATGTGTGTGTTTTTTGTTATGTACTATGTATTCCGCAAATGTAATGTAATGTCCATGTAAGTCAAGCTTAGGGTCTCTACAATTTTGGCCTTCTAATGGTCTTGGTTGTGGACCATAGTGGAAGAGGCTTGAGGATGTTTATCCTCATGTTGTACGAAGGTTTGTGGTATCATTTTGGTTTCCCTTGGGGTTATTTTCCTTTTTGGACTCTTGTTTAGTTGAAAATTTAAAATTTGAAATTTATTAAAGGTGTTTGGAAAAAAATTTCAGATCTGGTTTTTGGGTCAATATTGGTTTTTTATAGTTTTATTTCTGGCAAATCATTCCCTCGTGTTTCATTTGATACCCGAGCACTTGTTCCAGATAGTGGAGATCGACAACGCTCTTCGGGCCATGCTGCGGACCGGGTTGGGCGCCGGGTTAGATGGAAGCCTAGCCTGGTTCGTGAAAAAATGGTATTAGAGCAATTTTTGCTCTCTTGTGTTGTGATATTTTGGAATAGAGCCATGGTAGATTGAGGTTAAGTATTTTGAGACTTGATTTCCTAGCTACGAGTAAGGTGCTTGGCCAGCACACCTCATGGCGGGACTCCAGTTACCAACGTATGTTGAGGTTTGTCTGAGTTTTTTGTCCTTATGGTTAATCTTGTCTTGGGGAAATGAAAAGTGATTATTATCAGTGGTCTTAGTGATCTTTCAGGGTTTGGAAAGCCTTGTGGAGCTGGGGACACTGTCCTAAAATACTCTTTGTGGTCAGTGGCATGATTGGTGTATAGCCTCCAACTATATGCTTCAATCACCCGCTGAGACTAGTTTCCTCAGGCATCGTTTCTCGTATCGTTGTTTTGGATTCGTGGAAATTTGGTTTTTAAGTAAAAATTACTTGGTTTTGGAAAATGTTTTGAATTGAAGTGCTTTAAATAAAGAATTATTTATGATGTTTTAAAAGTGTGGATTGAATGTCTCGGTTCTCGAGAAAAATATGGAATTGTCCTGTTTTGTTCATTGGTGCTCTCCTGGGAAACCACATGCATGGGAGTATGTTTAAATGGAAAGGGTTAGTGGAATGAGTGGATGAGTTCCTAGATGTACATGAGATTGGTGATATTTTTTCATGAGAACATGCATGTGTGATGCCTGTGGGACACCATTGGTGGTGAAAAAATCCACCAGCTTTGTCACTTTTCAAAAAGTTTTGTTAAAAGAAATGTTTGGTATATTAAAAAACCGGTGTTTGTGTGGTGTGTCATTGTGTTTTAGAAATATTTGGTGTGAGGATTTTTGAGATGAGAATCCAATTGGCTGATTTGCGTATTGAGTTTGAATTCTTATTCGTGAGTTGGGGTGCAAACATGTAGTTAATGGTTTCTGTCGAAAAGTTTTTCGGAAATCCCTTGCAGTTGTTCCCCCTACATGTTTAGTGTTCGCTTGCTATATGTCTTGGGCATTGGATGAGTATGATTGGGTTCGTGCTTCTCCTTCTTGGCTAGTGTACACCCCTAATAAAGAGATAATGTGAAAATGAGTTGTGGCCATAGATTGATCGTCATTGGCCGACCCTCCAGTTGATTAAAGTAAGGACTCTCCCTTTTGGGTGATAGTGCTAAATCTTTATTTTCCTTTCGGTTAAGTGGATCCTCTCGCAGTGGGATGACATATGTGAGGGGAGATGAAGGGAGTTTCGGTATCTTTGAGTTGTCTAAGTCGTAGGGTATGAAGTTTGACGTCGTTGCGTCTGATGTTTCCCCCTTAAAACGGTGAAAGGAATTCCAACATGGAAGGGTGAAGGTCGTTAAGAGTTATCGGTGTTGACCAATGTCTTATAAGGCTTGTAGTGATTTTATCAACCATAATGGTCATATTTGGGTGAAATCGTACAGTGTGATGTCCCTTGGATAGTCAATAGTTGTTTGTAAGCGGTAAAGGAGACTCCAGTGAGGAAACGGTGGAAGCAACCCGAAGATGTTGGTGCGGTCAATTGTTCTAAATGACCTATGGTCTTTGGTTTGTTTGGTTTAAGAAAAATTTCATGTTAGGATACTTTTTTGGAAGACCTAGTTGTATGAGGCTGCTATGGTCATTTGCAGGAATCACGTGTTGTTCAAGACGTGATTTAAATTCTTTCTCACTGTATGGTTTCTATCAACAACAATGATCATGATCGGTGACGATTTTTGGTGTCATGTTATCATTTAGTGTAACAAGGGGTGATGCACATGTACCATCTAAGCTCTTGTTCCGGGGAATGTTCAGTGTGAAAGTAATTGGATGTCATGGTGTGTTGTGTCTGATGGTTTTTCCTTGGGTGCAGTATGATTGCATGAGTCACCAAAAGGAGAAGCTCCGCTCGGGAGTCGTCAATACCTGACTGCGAGGTAGGAGATGCTTCAAACATCAGGGCTCCAGCCATAGGCCTCGGAGTGAAGCAGGCACGTGTTCAGGAACCACGGGAGTGTACGAGACACCAACCTTATTTTTGTCGTCGGTATTAAAGGTGATGGAGGGTTAATTTTTTTTTCTGTGGTTGTTCCTTTACAAACGAATCATATGGCTGCGTGAGGCTTCCATGACCATGTGGAGGTGTGTTCGTCTCGTCAGCTTAATGTCCAGAGGGTTACATCCCACCAGAGATATCACATTTAGTGGACTTTGTGGGGTCTGTTGGGTTAGGCGGTCTCAAATTGGAATAGTGCTCATCTTGGGATGTGAAGATGCGGGTTTGTTTTTTGTTGTGGTTTTAACGCCCTAGTAGTTGGGGGCCCCTCACTCCCCGCACCTTGTGGTAGGGTGATTTTTCACCGTTGGAGAATTTGTAATGTTTGGTACCCTCTTTCGGTCCTAATGGTGTGGAGACCCATATTGGGTCTTGCATGAATGACTCTAGAATGAATCGGTGCTGGACTTATCTTTGATGGCGGGGATTCCGCTCGAACCTCCCAGTGTCGGTTTTTTAGTCTCGTCATGATCATCAGAAACTTTTTAATGGTGGGGATCCCCATAGGGCTTTATCATTTTGGAACTTTTAGTTTTGTTCCTAGAGATGGTTTAGTGGTAGGTTATTGGATTAATCTTTAGATGTGGTCTGGTATTGTTTCTTTGTTTCAGTAACATGGGGTGTTTTTCCTTCAATAATTCTTGAGGTGTTTCGGTTTGTGAAGTTGGTTTCCATGGGTGAGAGATTTCTTTTCCTTAATAAATCACGTGTAGGTGTTCTAGCGCTCTGGGGCAGGTGACACTTAGCGAAAAGTGATTTACTGGTTCCTTAAGGTTTCCTATTGAGGTGCTATCTCTAACCACAGTGTGTTGCCTCTTTTCACTTTCATTTCATGGGGATACCATCTGAACACTAAGGGGGTGTCGTTTCTTATTTTGGGTCTCAAAATTAGTTATGGCTTTCTGGGGATGGAAAGCATTATAGTGGTGAGATTTGTCACACCCGTCGTCTTTAAATAGATTATTTTATTAATTTTCATGGTATCGGGTAGTTCGGGTTGAAGCCCAAATTTAATTTTTGAGTTTATATCTAAAACCAGATGTTTTGGCCTTGCCAGCATCCAGTGCACTACGGTCGAATGTGCACATCCTCGTCCGAGTCACCACAAGACCTCGCTCGGTTCACTGTAAGGTCTGTACGATGTTCAATTAATTAAATAAAATTAAATGAATATTAAAGTCAGAATATATTAAAATTAAGAATTTGGAGTAGAATAAATGTTAAATAATTGTTTTAAATAGTTTTATTATTTTAGAAAACATAATATTTTTATTAGAGTAAAGGATATGTTTTTATTATTATTATGTTTTTTGTATCATTATCATTATTATGAGTGCATTTAGGATTTTAGTTTTTATTTATTTATTTTTAGGTTTATTTTTACCTTTATTTTGTTTTCTCTTTACTTTTTTTCATTCTCCCTCCCTGTCTCTCTCTCTCTTGTTGGCCCCCTAGTTCGAGCTCCTCTCGCCCCCCTCTCCAAAACCTTAGCTAGTTCTTGTGAGCTGCTTCTCCCGGCTGTCCGGCGACGCACCGACCGCCGCCCCTGTCTTCCGTCCGGCAACCGCTGCCCCGCGCCAACCCTATCCAGTCTCACCGTGCGCGTTCCTCCTACGTGGATCACCCCTCCTATGGAATCCCGAACCATCGGTGCTCCGCATTCCTCACCGCAAACTGGAGGTCTCCTGCTCTGGTGACCATGAATCTTCCTCCCTTCCCTCTCCCTCCCGTAAGTCCCCCCCTCATCATAGGGTTTCTATTTTAGGCTTTTGTGTTTTTGGGCTCATTTTGATTCTAGTGGTTCGATATCTTGTTTTTAGGGTTAAATTTTTCTTTGTGCGGTGCGTTCGTGGTGAGATTGGAGTTTCACACCCATTTGTGGGGAATTCGACATTAAAGGTAGGTGGTTTCGTGCTTAACCATTATTTGATGAATTGATTTTTCAGTTTGTTTAATTTTGTATGTTTTATGAAGTATATGTGGGGTGCGTATGTGGTTTCTATTGTGTTTTGACATGTTTTTTGGTTTAAATATATATATAGACATACACACACACACAAATATATATATATATACTTGTAAAATTATTTGTGTGCTAGATGAAAACCCGTGCTTACATTTTGAAGGTGGGTAACTTGTGTAGTTGATTTATTAAAATATATTAATGATGCAAATCCTTTTTTTTAACTTGAATATATTATGTGTTTGTGTTAAAGGTGTTGTTTAAATGAAACCGAGTATATTTTGGGTGGAAATTCTTTTTGAACCTTTTGTTAACATTTTATGAACTACTAAAATGGATTGTTAAATTAATTGCACGGTGAAAAAAGAGTTTTAATTAGCATGATTATGCATGTGTTTAATTGTATATGTGGTTTTTTTGTACAAAATTGAGTGTTTTTTTGTGTGCAAGCCTTTGTGTGGCACTTGGTGTCATTCTGTAATGTATGACACTGATTTGTTAAACTATGTGCAAGTTGAAAAATGTATTTTGATTTAGCAGTAATGTGCAACTTATTTTTAAAGTGGGTTTTGGGTGTATTTTGGTACAAAATCTATTAGGATGTCCATTGAAATTGTTTTATAATTTTTATAACGATTTGATAAATTATTTAAAGGGGTGAAAAGTATATTTGGAAATTGTTTTGATGTGCGTTTGTTTTCTAAAAATAATTTTCATGTACCAATAGTGGACTGTGTTATGTAATTCTTGGTTTGGTGGATGAAGAGTGAAAATGGTATTTTATAACATTTGAAATTGTTTGAGCACAATAGGGAAAACCTAGTATCTTGGTGGGCAGACTAGGACTAGTATGCTAGTGATCCCATGGGGTTTCGACTCAGTTTCACGTAGCAATATTGACTCTTACAACACTAAATAAACTGTGATTTTGATGATTGGGGACCACTATGTTATGGGTATGTTCCCTACTAGTGGCTCATGCATGAGAAGGTTGCTGGATATTTGTCATGGTTACATTTACACCGAGATACACGGTACCTAGGGCCCCACAACTAACTAGTACCTAGGGGCGTTACCGTGCCTAGTGCTTAATGATTAATTTTCAATTACCATCGACATACTATAGGTTGGGTTGGTAATTTTTTTTTAAGTGTGTTGCCTTTAAAATTGAATTCATTCAAAACTGCTTTATATTTTTAGTTTCACCAATTTAAAAATGTTCTGTTTTAAATTTGTTTTATTTAAAACTATCCTAGAATTTCTATAATATAACAAGCGTGAAAATTTAATTGTCTTCTAATGTTTAATGCATGGAATCTGTACCTGGGTGGAATCCAACTGGGCTTTAGCTCACACCCTACATACAACTTTGGCTGTAGTCAAACTATGTTGTCTCTTTGTTTTAGGCTAAAGCAGGTTGTGTCATGTTGGCAGTTTGGCCTTTTAGTGGTCTTGGTTGTGTACTATGGCGGTGGTGGCTTAATGATGTTGATCCTCATGTAGTAAGAAAGATTTTTGTGTCGTTTTGGTTTTCCATGGGGTTTTTGTGCTTTTTGGACTTTTATTTAGTTGAAAAATTTAGATTTTCAAATTTATAAAAGGTGTTTGGATAAATTTTTTCAGATCTGATTTTTCGGTCAATATTGGTTTTATTATAGTACTATGTCGGGTAAATTGTTCCCTCCAGTTTCGTTCGATACCGGGGCACTTGTGCCGGCCCATGGAGATCATGAACACTCTTCGGGCCATGTTGCAGACCGGGTCGGGTGCCAGGTTGGATGGCGACCTGGCCTGGTTTGTGAAAGTTAACCTACCCTTGAAAGAGGAAATGAACTAGGTAAGGGTTAATTCTAGAACCTCTTCATTATTCAAGTTTGCTTATATGTAATTATCTTCTACGACATCTTTATCATCCACATCCGTGTTTTCTTAAAAATGTATTCTAAAACATTTTCAATACATACTAGACTATGTGTTAAAGTCATTTTTTCCATTATTTGAACTTATAAGTTTTGAGAGAAATATTTCTGTCGTTTTCCAAACAATTTATTTTTTTACTTTTTCGACAAAATTATAATAAGAATGTTTTTTAACTTATACGGTGGGTGTGCCTATATTGCGCCATTATAACATCATTTAAGCCTCCCTTAAAATATTATAATAATATTTTCAAAATAAATGTTTTCTTTTATAATTATGTACCTTTAAATGATTTCAAAAAAAGAATGTGATATTTCTCATAAACAGTTTTGATTTCATCTATTTCAACATCCTTTATTGGATTTTAATCTTGTTTGAAGTTGATTTATTATGATACAAATCGTTCATTTTTTATTAAAGTATTTGTGATATGTTTGACTATGGATGTGTTATTTTTATATTATTCACGGTATATGGATTCATTATTTACATTTCGTATGCTAGTTTTAATATTAATGTTCAGGTTATTTTTAAATCATTTCATATGAAGATTGCATTGGACTTAGTAAGTGACATTTGGATCCCACTATATCTCCTCAATGCATCAGTATTTCTCATGAAATGAACTAGTGGCTTCACACAAGGCAATGAAAAATATTATTTGTAGTCATGGAACAAGGCCTTGACTATGTGGTTATGAAGTATGGTAGTATGAATTCCATCATTATAGAAGTGTCTATTGATATTTCATGTGATTTTTCAACTAGTAGAATAACCATGTGAATAAGAAAATGGAATTATTTGATTTCATCTATTCCATATTACGCTGAAGTTAAAGTTAAAAAAGTTTTTGTTTTAGTCTTTTACATTTCTATTAATGTTTCTGCTAATTATGAAAGATTCTATTATATTGTTATCCTTACTGAGCATCTTAGATTACCCCTTTCAATGTTTTATTTTTCCAAGGATGTAAATAAGTATTTTATGACTGACCTGTAGAGATATTCTGAGGGGATATGAGTGTGGTCTATGGAAACAATGTTATTTTAGTCATTCATTTTATAATGTAATTTAAAACTTATGAATGTGTATAGTATTTCCAAGGATACTAAATTGATTGGTCTTTCTAGAAATGATTTCCTTTTATCATGCCGATGTTATGTAATAATGCCCTGACTCTGAGTAACTAGGGTTGGGGTGTTATAGTTGGGATCTGATGAATTTTAGTTCTAACCATGGAAATTAGATTTAGAAAACTATGATTAGAGAACATTACTGAAAGATATACATTAAAGATTAGTATAAAATAACTTCTAATAATTTTTGCGATGTAGAGATTTTGTGTATTTTCAGAGCAATATATCACTATCTGGATATTAGCAGGTAGAGGCAGCTCTGGCAAATATTTACCAAGGACTGAAAAATTTGATATGGAGTTTTGGGCTGGACCCATTGTATCATGGTACATGACAACGTGTCTTGTTGCACTCTTAGTTACGACACTCCTAGGGGATATGTTTAGGATAATCCTGATTTTCATTAAAAACCATTGTGAAATATTTATGAGTATATACCTCTTAAAATAAATCATTTTCTATGATTATAGAATATATCCATAAAATGTTCAATTTATGTTAAGTATGTTTTAAGTTTGGAATTATGTATTGTGATTCATAAACTAATATAGTGTAGGCCAGTGTTTAGATATGGTGCCTAGTGGAAGGAATGGAACTGTATCAATGCACACACTCCATGTAGCGATTTCACTCCTACCCACGATAATTATAGTGGATATGGTGATACAACTGCTGCTGATCAGCTTATCACCATAGTGGGACAACTCACTCAGATAAGGAATAATAACCATACCCGTATGGAGCACCCTGATCCACATCATGGATGTTCAATGATAGATCGCTTCATGAGGCAAAACCACCATCATTCAATGGGGGTAAATACCCATTAGTAGTTGAGCAATGGATTAATTACTTAGAGAAAATATTCCATGCCTTTAAGGTAGTGAATGGGAAAATGTTTTCATGGGATTTTACTACCTCACTGGAGATGCTGATCAATGGTGGTAATTGATTCAAAACACAAAGAAAGATGATGATGTATCAAATACGGAATTGAGGGAGTTTAAAAAAAATTTGTAGAAAAATTATTTCCTCATGACCATTGAGAGGATATAGAAAGACCATTTTTGAGTCTGAGGCTAAAGGAAGATGGGAATGTTGCAATGTTTGAAGATAACATTACAAGGATAGAAAGGCCTGCATCAGATTATATGAGTATCCCATGATGTAAGATAGATCATTTCTTTGATGGTTTTAAACCATTTCTTCATCTAGCATTTGTCTCAGAATCCTTCTCGTCATACAAAGACATCGTCTCATGTGCTATCAAGACAAGAAATGAATTCTCTAAGACTTACGACATTAAATCAAAGCAAGAGAAGAAGAGATATACTGAACACTCTAGAAATAAAAATAAAGGAACGATGGTAAATGTTGAATATCTAACCCACAATAAATGTTGGAAGAAACACCATGGTACTTGTTTTGAGGGAATGTGAGTCTGTTAAATGTGTGGTGAAAAGGACACCAAGCTCATGATTGCAAGGGGAAGAAAGAGGTAGTCAATGTTTAATGCTACTACTGTAGAGAAAGGGGGAATTATGAAAATTAATGTCCTAAGAATGTAGGAAACATATCTCAGAAAAGGCCAAGGGATGAAGGCCAAGCTTATGCGATCACAACTGTTGTTGTTGATTCTCTGAAAGACGTGGTAGAAGGTAATTTAATGGTTTCCTCATGTTTAGTCAATGATTAATTATATTCTGGATCATTTCAATGTTTTATATCTTCCCAGTTTTCTATGAAAATTAGATATTTCCAATTTGATTTAACAAGGGAGTTGACCGTCAAAACTCCTAAGGGAAGTATCATTGCAACAATGTTTTGTGAATTCAACCATATTATGGAACATAAATGTTATTTATCTGCTGATCTCATTGTCATACCGTTGATTTAATTTGATATAATCCTCCACATGGATTGGATTTGGGACCATGATTCAAAAAATTTAATGTATGAAGATGGAAGTTACAATTTTTGATGATGATGATAAAGAACACCTTATCGTTAGAGCAGAAATGTAACCACAAAATTCATATCTAGATCAACCCATAGTAGCTCAACTAAA
The DNA here is from genome assembly GCA_963277665.1 of Viscum album. Classification (NCBI taxonomy): domain Eukaryota; kingdom Viridiplantae; phylum Streptophyta; class Magnoliopsida; order Santalales; family Viscaceae; genus Viscum; species Viscum album. The sequence continues at coordinate 1,852,552,585 of OY728126.1, read as the reverse complement.
TTAAATTATTTGTGAGGAAGAGAAAGAAATAACTATGGTTAAGTAAAAGAATGTTCAAATAGAGTATGTACCCATCATTTAAGAATATATTGATGTGATTCCATAATATTTACCTGGTCAACCTCCAGAATGTGAAATTGAGTTTTCTATTGACTTTATTCCTGGTTCAAGGCCCAAATCCAATTCCCCATGTATAATGGCCACTGTGAAATTAGTGTAACTAAATAAACAACTAGATGAATTGGTTAATAAGGTATTTGTTCCACTAGGGTTTTTCCATGGGGATACCCTTTTATTTTTTTTAAGAATAAAGATGGATCTATGAGGTTGTGCATTGACTACAGGGATATCAGTGTTATAACTACAAAGAGCAAGTATCCCTTACAACACATAGATGATTTATTGGACCAACTTCATGAAGCTCATTATTTTTCAAAGATTGACCTTCGATATGGACCCCCTCAGTTGTGTGTGGAGAAGGTAGACATTACAAAGATAGCATTTCGAACCAGGTATAGGCATTATGAGTTTACAGTAATGCCTTTTGGATTGACTAATGCACCCATTGTCTTCATGGACTTAATTCATAGTATTTTCAAGGAATATATTGATGACATTGTAGTGTTATTTATGAATGATATCTTGGTATACTCCAAAAAGCTACGAAGATCATGAAAATCACATGAGCATTATCCTGAATACTCTTAGATGAAATTAATTATATGGAAAGTGTAGAAAATGTGAATTATAGCTTTAAGAGATTTCTTTTATTGGATATATTGTATCTAAGGATGGAACATCTATTGATCCTTTAATGACCAAGGCAATCCAATAATGGCCATCACTGACAAGTATAACTGAGGTACGTAGTTTTATTGCTATAACAGTTTATTATCAACATTTCGTCTATAATTTTGCCTGATTGTCTAACCCATTATACATGATCACATGTAAAGGGGTTCAATATGTTTGGAAAAAAGAGTTTGAATAATTTTTTGAAGAACTGAAGAGAATATTAGTTAATGCTCCTATCTTGACTCTACCATCAGTGAATGAGGGGTTTGTTATTTATAGTGGTGCATTACAGAATATAATTGGTTTCGTCCTTATCCAGAATGATAGAGTAATTTCCTATGCATCATGGAAACTAAAAATTAATGATAAAAAATTTCCTACTCATGATCTTGAGTTATCAAAAGTAACCTTTTCATTGAAAATATTGTGTCATTATCTCTAGGGTGAAAAATGTTTGATATATATAGACCACAAGAATTTGATATATATTTTCTCATAGAAAAACTCAACATGAGGCAAAGGAGATGGCTTTAACTACTCAATGATTATGATTTCACCATACACTACCTCCCAGATATGGAAAATAAGATTACAAATGCTTTGAGAAGAAAGGATCATGGAGTTTTGAAAAATATGATAGTTGAAAGACATCCTATTTTCATGGATCTAGTAATGATGTATATGGGAATAACCATGGAAGGTGAACCATCAATGATTTTTCAAATGGTTGCCAAACCATCTTTACCAGAAAGGATAAAAATTTCTCAGTCCAATGATGTGGAATTTTAAAAGAAGATTAATGCTATGAATGATGGGAGATTGAATGAATTTTTATATGAAAATGGAATTTTGAAATTTGGGAAGAGACTTTGTGTTCCTGATATACCTGATATAAAAAGGGAATTGTTGGATGAGTCTCATAGTTCGAATTTATCTATACACCGTAGTAGCACTAAGATGTATAGAGATTTGAAAGAACATTTTTGGTGGCACATTATGAGGAAGGAGATTTTTTATTTTGTGTCAAGATGTATGGTTTGTGAAAAAATAAATGATGGAAGGAAATAGCCTGGAAAAGTCATGAAACCTCTTCCCATAACTGAGTGGAAATTGGATAATATTACGATAGACTTTGTCATGGGACTACCAAATAATCCTACATGGAATGATGTAAAATTGGTCATTGTTGATCGTATTAAAAATTCATCACATTTTATTTCTATAAGAGAATATTTACTACTTGAACGTCTAGAAATACAATATGTTAATGATGTTCTGATACTTCATGGAGTACCCCTATTGATTGTTTTTTATCGTGATCCCCATTTTACATCGAGATTCTGGAAAAGTCTTCAGAAAGACCTGGATATTGAAATTTGTTTGCGCACTTCCTACCACCCCCAAACTGATGGACAGTCATATCAGACTATTCAAACCATAGATGATATTTAACGATCATTCTCACATGACTTTCAAGGTATGTGGGATCAATATTTACCTCAGGCAGAATATTACTATAAAATATCATCCATTCAAATATTCAGATGGCACCATATGAAGTGTTATATGGAAAGAGATGTCACACACCAACCTATTGGGATGATGTTGGTGAAAGAAAACTCGTAGGCCCAGAACATGTGGAGGAAACTATTGAAAAGGTGAAGGTAATCCAAAACCACATCAAAGCAGCTGAATTTTGGGAGAAGTTCAATGCCGATTTCTGATTGAAGGATTTGGAATTTCAGGTTGGAGATAATGTTTTCATGAATGTATCTCTATGGAAAGAATATATACGATTTGGTAATAATGGAAAATTGACTCCCAGGTACATCAGACCATTCGAAATTCTAGAACGAATTGGGGTTTTAGCTTACCATTTGGCAATGCTGCAAGGTCTCTCCAAAGTTTATGATGTGTTCCACATATTACAGTTGAGAAAATAAATGCCCGTCCCAATGAATGTACTCACCTATGAGGAATTAGAACTAGAAACTGATCTGTCATTTTTTGATGATCATGTTAAGGTACTTGATAAAAGAGAATAGGTGATGAGAAACCGAATGACTCATCTGGGAAATGTTCTATGGAGAAACTATATGATGGAAGAGGTAATGTGGGAACCCAAGGAACTTATGATGAAGAACCAACCGAGTCTTTTTATGTAGTAATATTCTTGAAATTTCAAGGACTAAATTATTTGAAGGAGGGTAGAATGTAACACTCCATGCTTACATGGTACACTAATCATTGAATAATAAAAAAAGCGTGTGGTGTACGCAACTTCAAGTTCTAACAAACCACAAGCAATCAAATTAGCAATTATGAATAGTAAAAACAACTTTTTGAAATTTTATCAATTTTATCATCCAAAATGGACTAAATTTTTGGGTTCAGAATATCAAAATTAGCTTAAAGTGCATTTTGGTATTTTTTCAAAAAACATTCAGGTTATAATGAATAGGGAATAATACTAAATTTTAATTGAAAATAACTTTTTTAATCCAAATAATTTTTAGTGATATATTATAATATTGAGTGTTTTTTAAGAATAATGAGATTATATTTTTAACATTTAATCCAATGTTGGTCATTTATCGTAATTTCACATTTAAACTGCACATAAGAAAGTGTCAATCTGCTGATAGTTATTATTTCTTAAAAACATGCTTTTTGTTTTGACTACGAGAATTAATTTTAAATTAATTTCTTCCACTTCGGTGTTTGGAAAGTGTCAATATGTTGACAGTTATTATTTCTTAAAAACATGGTTTTTGTTTTGACTACGATAATTAATTTTAAATTAATTTCTTCCACTTTGGTGTTTGGAATTTATATTAATGGATTTTATATTTAGAATCATGAGGTCCAATTTTTTTAAATAGCTAACTTGTATTTTTATTTTTTATAAATAATTACTTTGTTTAATATTTTATTTTCCATCGTTAAAGGGATAATCCGGTAAATAATGGAAAAAATAATATTATAATAATTTTAAATTACCCTAACATGTGTCCTAACCATATCGGCTAACAAATGTCCGACCATTTTCATCTTTGGGATGATTTTGGGACCCCATGGAGCTACTTGTAATTGATAATGACACTTTATATTAATTAAGTATAAATAAATAGAAAAATGGCATAATCATATATCTCATAGTAAAACAATATTTACGTAGGGTTATATATGTTATATCTTCAACTATAAATATTCATTAGAAAGATAAAATTATTTCCTACATAATGATATTTTTTTATAATTTTTATACAATTAATAATTAAATTTATTTATGATAGAGTGATGTTGCAGTATTTTCCTTATTAATGAAATATTCAAATAAATGTTATTATAGATGTTAAAATAAATATAATTTGAAAGTTTTCATGCCATACACAAATTTTCTATTTTAATTTGACATGTTAGGATATATTAAAAAAATTTCTTTTAATTAATAATGCTTATATGAATTCATCAAAAACAAAATACCAAAAAATGTCAAAATTGACATAGAAGAGTTTTTAAAACAAATATTATATTATTAATTAAATTCAATTCCTAAAAATCTAAGGTTCGGAAAAAGGTCATAAATAATATTATATATGTTATTAATTAACCACTTTAGGTTTTCTTAGAATTTTATAGTATGTTTATTAACCATGTAATAAAAAAATAAAACGAAACATGGTAAATGTAAAACTATTTAAAGAAGAGTTAAATCTAAAAGATAAGTTTAATATAGTGATCCAAACATATATAAACCATATTTTTTGAGTGTTTTTAACCCACACCTACCATAAACTTTAAATAATGTATTTTCGAGTCATTATAAACCGAACATGATTTATTATAAAATAATATTTCAATCTTTTCCTAAGGTGCCCCTCACCCCTATTATAAAAGGGCGCTTACCCTTATCTCTAATTCAAACCTTCAAAGGCATTTTTATTGGCCAAATACAGCCCATATATCCTCCCAAATATCCTAAATTAATTTTAGAGTCCTTAGTTTGATAATAATTCTATGCTAATGAGATGTTTTGATCAAATCAAAACAAATAATTCGAAGAAAAGGGAAATATCTCACAACCTCTTTCAAGTTCTTTTCTTCTTCGACTTCATGTCTCCTTGTTGTTTCCATTATAAAACAATATATCCAGTATATTTTATATACTAATAGGTTATTATAAATTGGGTACAACCATATTCATTATTTTATCCATCCTTTGAATTACATGTCACCATACGTGAGTACGTACGTCTTAATGTCTCTCTGCCGTGGTGTAGATGTTATTCAATACATTATTATTTGGATGGGTATAATAATGATGTATAAATATTTAAATAATATATATTACATGGTAAATAATATATATATATATATATATGATATAACTTCCAATTATATATGTCTTTAATATCAAAATATTGATATTGTTGCTCGTGTGTACGTACGAATTACCATCTCCACGAACACAATGATATTCATTCCCCGTCATAACCACCCAAGAATAATTTTCATTTGATTATTAAAAATAATGTTTCAAGACATTATATAACTATGGATATGAATAATATACATACTATTCATAACAAACATTACTTACGTAATGAAGCATATAATAGAAAATAATCCAGTTAACATCCGAAATTGCGACACTACTAATATAATATTAACAAAGAAATTTTAAAAGATCGTATATGATATCATATTAATGTATATAATTGTTGAATAATTTAATAAGAATGAATTCACCATTATACAGTAGGTTAAACTACCCTCGAACAAGGAAAAGTACATGGTAAGGGTTAATTCTACAACCTCTTCATTATTCAAGGTTGTTTATATGTAATTATCTATTGCCACATCTTTGTCATCAACATCCGTGTTTTCCTAAAAATGTACTCCAAAACATCTTTACTACTTACTAGACTATGGGTTAAAGTCATTTATACCTTTATTTGAACTTATACATTTTAAAATAAATCTTTCTGTCATTTTCCAAAAAAGATGCTTTATGATCTTTTCGACAAAATTATGGTTAGAATGTTTTTTATAACTTATAAGGAGGGTGTGTCTATATTCATACGTTATAACATCATCGAAGCATCCCTTACATGCTTATAATAATATTTTAAAAATAAATGTTTTCTTTTATAATTACTTAAATTTAAATGATTTCAAAAAAAGAATGGGATATTTTTCTCAAACAGTTTTGATATCATCTATGTCAACATCCTTTAATGGATTTTAATTTTGTTTGAAGTTGATTTATTATGATTCAAATCAACCATTTTATATTATAGGTTTTGTGATATGTTATACTATGGATGTGTTTTTTTCTACCATTCACGGTTTAGGGATTATTTATTGACATTTCGTATGCTAGTTTTAATATGAATGTTTATTTTATGTTTAAATTTTTTCATATGAGGAATGCATTGGACTTAGTATGTGATGGGTAGAGCCCGTTATATAACATCAATGCATCAGTAGGTATCATGAGACAAACTAGTTTTTTGGCACAATGCCTTCACATAATCTTACTTGTAGGTTTTCCAAAAGGCCTTGACTATGTGGTTATGATGTTTGGAATTATTCATTCCATTATTATGAATGTGGAAATTGATATTTCATGTGATTATTTGACTAGTATAAAATCCATGTTAATAATTAAATTGAATTATTTGATTTTACCTTTTCCATATTATGCAGATGTTCAAGTTTAAAAGACATTTGTTTTAGTCTTATAAAATGCCTTAAAATTTTAAGCTTATTTATGAATGTTTTCGTTATATTTTTATCCATACTAAGCATCTGAGCTCACCCCCTTCTATGTTTTATTTTTCCTAGGATGTGGAGAAGTATTTTATAACTGACCTACAGGGATAGTCTGAGGGGATATGACTCTGATCTGTGGAAATAATGTAATTGTTGTTTTTCATTTTATAATTTAATGTAAACCATATGAATGTATCTAATATTTTCAAGGCTACTAAACCAATCAGTCATTCAGGACATGATTTCCAGGTATCATGCCAATGTTATGTAATAATATACCGACTCTGGGTAACTTGGGTCGTGGAATTACATTAACTATGTTTGGAAAAATTATATTCATGTGCTTTTATGAAATAACTAAAATTTCTATAACGAACATATATTTTTATTGACATGGAGTTAATGAATATATTTTTTTAAAAAAATAGTGGGTTTATTCTTCCTTTAACAAAATTAGTTTTTCTTTATGAATCTGTATAATCTATTAAAAATGGTTCATAAGTAATCTTAGTGTCTATAAACTACCTTACTATGTTTATAATCATGTTCTATAAAATTGGAATTTTCAGCCACATGAGGTTTTTATATATAAAAAACCATATAATTCCATCAATAATATAATTCACACTTCTAGTCCGTTATAAATACCTTAATATGATGATGAGTAGTAAAGGATAATAAAATTTATATGGATTTATGATAGGACATAAAATTAAATGTTTTGTCATATTATATTCACTTTTAATTATTATAACACTTATATTTTATCCGAGACATATTCAAAACTCTGAATCTTTTAAAACACACTAATTTGTGATGAGAAACCTAATTATTGTAATTTTAATGTTATTTATATTTTCATCTAGGGTTCAAAACTTATTCTGTTAATATTTATTTAACTCTTATTTAATCACTATTATAAATTATTTATCATTAATTTATTTGCCTATCAATCATATTTCAAAATGAGATATTAACGCATGATTCTCAAATACATTCTCTAAGTAACATCTTTCTTTACCCAATTGAAAACCATATTGAATGACATTATCAATGGGATAGTTCTTTAATAATGTCAAATTTAATAGTAAATGGCATGGTTGTCATAAAAACTATTGATTTTAATTTTTAGAATACTATCATTTCGAATTATAATTAATTTTTTTTGTTAAGATACCATATCAACATTAGTGATAGTTTTATGGTAAAATATATAAATTATTTGTTATTCACAATATATGAACTTCTAGAAAATATCTTTTTCAAAAAACATTTTATGTAATTTTCTTCAAAAGTATGAGTTCATCTATTTAGAACCAAATAATTCATATTTATGGTGAATATAACATAAATATATGCCACCTAATTATTAAAATCACATTTATATAGATTATATTTAGTATAGAAAATAAATATTTGTCATCAGAAAAATATAAATTAACTTGTTTTTTCTCTTCAATCCATTTCATAATTCATAATGAAAATTTATTAAAACAGATTAAATAAATTTTTTATTCTTCGTTTATTATAAATAATTAATGGCCCCAACCAAAAAAAAATATCACGAAAACAATTCATGGAATAATGACATGAAAGTTTCCATATGTGTTATATTTTCCCTTTTCAATGACCCTATTTTGTATGGAGTTCTTAGTGATGATATGTTACTTCTACTGACTTTCTCACTATGTAATGTTTATTATTAAATATTTTCAAACATTATACTATTATAAAATTGGAAAATATTTGTGGTAATTTTTAAAATTTTAAATTATATAAGACAAAAATTAATCAATTATAGTTTATTTGATTAATATATATTAAATTATACATACCAAAATTTAGTGTAATCATAAAAACGAGAAATATATTTATTTTCCAAATATAGTATAAATATTTAGGGCTATGAAAAGATCCACGATTACTAACTACTGTATCTCATATGATTAGATTTCTCAAATATGTTTAATACTAAAATTTTTATTCTTACCATATTCTTAATGTTTAAAATATATAGAGGAATGAATCCATGTATTCAAATAGTTATTCACATGTTCCTTTATTTAATTTATAGTCATGATTTGAACATTGGATAATCCAAATATTCTATTACAAAAACATGGTTTCTCTACAATTTCAAGAAGGATTGGGAAATTATAATAGTAAATATTTTCTAATTATATTATGTAAAATGTTTCATGCAGATTATCTAATAAGATTTAACAGTACAAGAAAAAGAGGTTATAGATTTTTCATTACTGAATATCATATAGTAACATTAACAAAATATGAAAATTCATGGTTATATGGTTGATATTATTTCTTAAAATTTAACAGAAATATGAATTTATAGTCTCAAAATAGATAGATGCATCACAAATTCCATTGACATCATCTTAAAAAAATGTATCGAAAAGTGTAATTTGAACAATTTTATAGATAATCGTGAATAAATTAAATGGATAAAATTTCATTGTGGAAGAATACTCATCACATAACAAAATTACATTCTTGAAGAACATAATTGCTTAGTGTCATTGGAATCATGGAACAAAATCTTATAACTCGGTGAAAGGTATTAAAAATCACCCATAAACATATTATCTTTTAGTACACTTCAAGAGTATACCCTACATAAAAAAATTGTATTTCCTAGTGAATGGAAAAATAAGAAATGGTGATCTCAAATTCTCAATAAGGGTAAACAGGGAAGATAAGTAAAAATGAAATATGAATAAAGTTTTGAGAACATGAGTGTAAAATTGTATAACCATACATTTTATATCAATTATTATAAACATGAATCATGTAATATATGTTTTTAGTTCATAATTCTTGAATGGTAATTAAATAAATTGAAGAATCCATGAAATAATAATATAATAACATGAATTTATTTTTTTGGAACACAAATTATAATATAAAATAATTTTATATAAGTTAATGGTCATTACAAAACCATTTTAGGGAACATATTTTGGAAAAAACCTACTTTGTAGAACACACCTCCATCCAAAGACACATCCCTTTTATTATAGTCTAATTGGTTGACTCCCCAAATCATCTGAGTAGTCATGGATCACTCGCAATACCATCTTAATAGTAAATATTTATTCATGATACCTACTTTGATAAAAATTCCTTTACTAAACTGTGTTAACTTCCCTTTCCATAAATGTATATCTGATGAGGTATAAATTTTCACCCAATGGATTTTAGTGAGATATAGTTATCCTTCATAACCCAATGAAATCTTTCATATTGTTTCCAAAATATATTATATAATTTATCATATAATCCCCCATAAAAAACTGGATCTCATAAACATCATATCATAATCCCTGAAATGAAATGGGTGACTTAAAAATAACCCCATATGATACCCTATATTAAAAATATAGGTTTTATAATCATTTATTCATGGAATGACCCATGAATGGAGTAATAGTTAAAATGTGTGTTTTCATTGTATATCATATAGAAGAGAAACCAGATTCATAAAAAATATTTCATCAAAAGAATTTACATTGAGATAAATAATATGAAGGGCTTCATTGATCATATCCTGAGTAAAGAATAAACTCTATCATTTTATTTAATATTATATGTATAATGATATTAAAATATATATACAAGTGTTTCTTAATGAAATTAACAATTATATAATAATCACTTTATGACGTAAAATATTTTAAAATACCTCTTATTTGTAAACAACATTGAAAACATATTATATAATCTTTCAAAATAATTTAATATATTTATGCAGGAAAATAGCATTACATCATTGATTTTTTTAAAATCAAAAATAATTTTGAAATACACATTCATTGTATATTTTTCTGTAAAATTCTAATGTACAATATGAAAGTAATTTAATAAAATTTTATTACATATATCTTTTTTAAATCCTTTTATTTCAAAGTGAAATATGAAAAAATATAGAGGTTGATTTGATAATTGTTTAAAAAACATTAAAAACATAAACAAAATTAAATTTCCTTTTCACTGAAAATGACATTTGAAAACTTATAAAGAATTCATTTAACTTCATTTAAAAAACATATTGAACAAAAAATATTATTAAAAGAATTTTTATTTTAAAACAAACTTAATAAAATGACTGCTAAATAGATTTTTCATAAAAATAATCTTTTAAACATGGAAGGGAAGTTAAAAAAAAAGTATTCCCAAGAAGGCAGAAAAATTTATACATCCTAAAAATTAATTTTTCTCTATAAAATGTTTATAACAGTGACTTGATAAAACAATGAAAAAGAATATACTTTTTTATATCAATTTATTTATAAAATAAAAAAATGTGTAAACTGAATTTTCATTAGGATAAGTTAATTATAGAAATTTTTCAAAAAAATTTATAAAAACATAGTTTTGAAATGACATAATTTCTAGACTCAAAATAGAAATAAATTTTGATTTTAAAAATACAATTCCTAATAATATTAAGTAAAAAATAGTGTAAACCTAGGACCATAGAATGATGATATCTTTAATAACAATATGATAATAAAATTATTTATATTTATTGGGATATGGATTAAAATATTTCATTAACGGAAGCATTATTATAAAAAACCTGCATATTTGATGAGATTGTATCAATAAACACTTACCACTTCTGGAACATTGAATCATAAACCACATTAGAGAATAAAAAAACATGAAGCATAAAATATCAATAAAATAATTATATTCATGATATATCATGTAATATGGTCATATATAGACCTCATAATTGAATGTAGGTGCGTAACATAAACTGTGTCTCAAAGAAAAAAAAAGAGATAAAATTACATTATCAGTTTCGTAACATTGGAACTATAAAATCCCACAAAATAGATAATAAAAAATATATATTTAAATTAATTTTTTTATATGTTTCATGTAATATATTTCTGGAAATTACATAAACCATACAAAAGAATAGAGAGGTGAATATTGCATATGATCCTTAAAGATAAAAGTGAGATCAGAAATCCATTTACCATATGTATTGAATCTCATTATACTCATTCAAAAATACATTATAATAAATATAAGTTTATTATACATATATTATAGAAAAAATAAATTATCAACTTACCAAATATATTTTTTATGATCTTTTATTACTCGTTTACTAACACAATATATTAATGAGACATTTCAAGAAGTAACCGCTTTATTTTTCTTATATGTTTTGACTTTTTATTTATAGTTATTATACATTTATAATGATTTTATCATGAAAATAATGATAGAAATTTAATATATTTCATAATAATTATATATAAATTTATTTATATTTATCTATAAAATTTTTAAATTGATGTGAAATGCATTTTTCATATCGACGATATGTCATACATATGCATGACCAGTTTTTCCATTTTCATGGTGTATAAAAAGATAAATGAGAAAAAATATATATAAATATATATATAATTATTCTAGTATGATTATATTTTATTATATGTCATGTTTTTTTATTAAACAAATCCTTAATACATTTCATGTATATCATGAAACATTGACAACACATTGATGAGGATATTTCCCACACATACACAAACGAAGATATTATATACCCACAAAATTTAAATCACAGTGTTATGTGTTATATATAAAATAAATAATCATATATAAAATATAAATATCAAAAATATATTATAATAAGAGAAATTTCATCATTATTCTCTACTTTGAGTGGAATTCATGGAAGAACGAACAACATTGATTCACAAGGTAGTAGTCTGATTTACACATTAACGATGATTGTGTATCCCATTTGATGGAAGTGTGTGTGATTTTAGGTAATATACATAAAATAACGAATATAATTATATTTTTCATAATTTGGTTTTATATAATATTTCTATATGAATAATTGAAGGGTTGGAGAATGAAATATAACAATTTATTTTACAGAAGGATGTTACCGCTTCTTTCAATAACATCTTTTGGTTTGAATCAAACAGATTCCATGGAATGATTTTTGCTAAAAAGTGGCCAATAATATGATTTTAATGAACTTTAAAGGATTTTTTATCCTATTTTTTAGCAAAGGATCATTATAGATGTGAAAAAGTGAGGGGTATTTCCTATTTTATGGTAGAGGTGGAGTGGAATTAATGTCAATAAAAAAAGGTAAACACCATATAGAGGAATACTTTATGTAATTTGAGTCCAATATTGGTCCATATTCTATATAGTAGATTATATGATCTTAATATTTCTATAAAATTAATTTTTCACAAGTTTCTAGGTCATTTATCATTTTAACATTAATGTTTTAACTTTTTGTAAATTGTTTTTACATTAAACACTATAATTCATTTTAGTTATAATTTCTAATATTATTGGTCAAAAACTATGTGGAACATAATAGAAATTATAAAATATTCATAATAAAATTATGAAATCCATTAATCTATAATTTTAATGCATAAGTGAAATAAATTAATATAAAATTAATCATACATACTAGATGAAACAATGTGTTTTTAATGTGAAAATATTAAAATATTGAAATTTATTTATATCCAATTTCAATGTGAAATGTATTATAATGAAATAAAAAGTATTAATAGATGTACAAATTTTATAAGAACATTTTGAACCCAATTTAAAATATAATTTTTTATTTTAAATAAATTATATGAAAATGTATTTATCATTTGAAATTCTCTCTTTTTCAATATTCATCAAAAAATGAATCATCTCCGAAATATAAAAAATTAACCCAAAATATATTTTGATATTCCACTTTTAAAAAAGATGTCCTTTTATTATAATAAATATTATAAAAGTGTCAAAAATTAGATTTAAAATATGAGTTCTATTAAATGGTTGTAAAATTGCCTTTTAGAATAAAAATTATATATTTTATCCTAATTTGGGATTTACTCTTATCACTTCTGAATAAAATACATAAGATGAACATTAAATAGTTATATGAATATATTATTTTTATATATTTGATTAAAAATATTTATCAAATTATTTTTATTTTATTTATTGTGGTAAAACAAATTCGATTTCATAAATATAGTTTTCTGGAAGAAGAATGGATTTATCATAATATCGGTTTGTTGGTCAAAAAAATTAATCGTACGTACATGTATAAAAACTAATGTTATAATTTAATAAATCTTATTCATTACCTTGAAAAATATAATATTAATTTAATAATATTATTATAATTACATTATTTTTTGGTATAACATGGACTTCTGTGTCACACAAGCTATAATGGAAAAAAGAATCATTTATATCACAATTCAAACATATTGTTTCATTTACTATATGATAATATATGTGTTATGGGTAGTGGATTATGAAATTTTTATTGAATTCATTAAAATAATAACTAGTTGAATTTATTTAATATAATATATATTCAGTTTCGGAGAAACTAAATAAATATAAAAATATATATATAATTTTGATGAAAATAATGCATAAAAACACTAGGTGGTACAATATTACCCCATAAATTGAATTATTGTTTGAAAGTCTATTGGGTAGCTAAATTTTTAACACATATATGTTTCTTTCATATAGACCCACATCATAAAAATGTTTACTAAAACATATAATAAAATTGAATGTTAGAAACACAATAGTTACTATAAATAACTCATAACTGGGTTTCTAGAAAGGTTATCATAGATAAGAAAAAGAAATCATGGACATTAAAAGGAAATATTACTATCATGTTTTAATGGAAGATGATAGAGAACATGGTTAGGATAGAGTTGAATTTCTTAAATCAATATAATAAATAATATTGAAAAAGTTCACTAATGTCAAAAAATTATGATAAAGGGAAAAAAATTTATTTAAATGACTAATTCATAAAGATTATGATTTTTCATGAGAAGATATTATTACATGATAAAAGTAAAATATCACACATTGTTCTTCATTGATTAATTTCCACTTCATCTCTTCTACGAAGAAATGAAGGTGTTTTTTAAATCATTAATAATTTTTAGATAATGAGGTCCAAAAATATAATTATAAATAATTAAATGAGTCTTCACAATTAAAAAAATGGTTATCACAAGTTATCAAATTTATATGAATCCTCATATGATGATATAATAATTTAATTTTTTAAACCTCATTATATGATTATCCTAAACAATTCCATAAATAATTAACATTATAAACCTTGAAAAATATTATGTTCTAAAACCTTAGAAATAAATTCAATATATTTATCAAATGTTTCTCAACATTTACCCCCATATATAATAAAGATTGAATTTTTTTCACATACAAATCATGTGAATAAATTTATCAGATATTCTCTTAAAACATTTTAATAACCTAAATTTGACAAAATCCTTATTTAAAACAATCATGTTTTCTTATTCCAGTAGTTATTGGATATAGTTTTTAAATCTATAATTATTTTAAAAATTATCAATAATAGTCTAAACAACATTGTAAAAAATCATTTATCAGTTCTTAGGTAATAAGTACCTTCCAATTGACCCTATCTAAACATATTTATATTTACATTAAATACATATAAAGGGTTTTTTCTATAATAATTTGTTTCCCTTGAATAACACATTTCAATTAAATAATGTTTCTAGTCCATTGGGACCATTGAAAATATTCTTTTACATTCATAAAAAAATAATCTGAAAAACCCTTATATATTTCACAATTCATATGAAATAATTCTAAAATTCCAATACATAATAACATTGATTATTCCACTTCACTCTTATTCCATTGAAAATGATACATCCTCATATAACCTAATATATCATTCCTTACACATTTCTCCTCTATTTTCGTTATCATTAGCAATAAAACCATTACTCATAGCACCTTATTTTTTATCTTCATGAGATTTACACTTGGTGAATCGATATTCATAGTTACCATTCATTACATATTTAAATCATTAAATTGTCGATTATTTCAAAGGTATTACCTTATTCACATTTATTTTTTGAAATAAACATTTCAATTTTTTAGTTACTTATACTGTGTCATTATTGTATGTAGTCAAAACATATTCTCATTCCACTCTGACATTCACTTGGGTACTTATTCACACATTTTCGATATGTTGGAAATTGAATCATTTGTCATCTATAATTCCTATAAGGAAACAACCTTAGAAAAATTCATAATCATAAGATAAATCATGAATTATACTTATTATTTCATTTAAGATCATTTTAGGTTTACAGTTTTGGAGAATTAATTCATAACATATACATAACAAAGATATAAAATAAAATGTGGAAATTTCCAATCCATATAGATTTTTTCAATAATATAAAATATTTAAACTAAAAAATAATATTTTTTAATAATACTATTCATGAATATAAATATATATTATTTTGAGTCCTCAATAACTCTAAAGTCATATAAAAATATTAAAACAATTGGATAAATATAAAAATCTTTTAAAGGGATATAACAAGAAAGAAACCATTAATCCAATGATAAATATTAAAAACTAGTGAAAACATTATCATGAAGTATTAATTTTCACCTTGATATGTAATAAATAAATTTCATTACCAGTATTCTTAATTGATATGTTTTTTATAATACAATGATACCCATAAAAACCATAACAATAATATAAAAACCATAATGGTAAATTGTAAAATCAGTATACTTATTTTTGTTATAAATGGAATAACCATATTTTGTACATCCATATGTGTCATTATTAAAAATGGAATATCTATATGACCGACTTCTGTACCCAATACATTAGAGGGATATCTCAAACCCACCCCTCAATGTTTAATCATAAAACCATCCATAAATTTTTCTAATAGAACCACCATTCAAATTTTTATGTACAATTTATATTATAATAACACATAAAAAATCACAATTTACAATATTGCAATCATAAAATGTTATATTCAATCAGAATAAAAAATTTCCATATATTGGAATAATCAACCGAGTCAAAAAAATTAATATTTAAAAAATAACCAAAAATGAAGAACAGATTGTTCTTCATTTATGGAAAAATGAGGTCAATAAATATCACTTCCATATTCAATAATTTTCATAGATTCATCATAGGTTATTAGAGGTATGAAATCATAGAATAAAAAAATATTAGCTTCACAATCTATTTTATCATGAAATAATTAAATCCAATCCATAGTCAAAATTATATCAAACTCTACTATGGGAAGTTAAAAAACAATTTCTTGAAATACTATCCCAGTAATGACAATATGAATATTCATATAAATCATTATTTCCTTAATAATTCATCATAATGTTTTTATGAAAAAAATTCTATATTAAATTTATGTGGTGATATTCCTAATGTTCTACAAATTTATGATAAATTATTGAATTCTAAGATCCATAATCAAACAAAATAGTAAAATTATTTGAATAAACCAATAACATAATTTTAACAACATCATTTGATGGCCCGAAATCAATTTAAGTTGTAATGAAATATATTTATGTTCCCACATTTTTTATCCTGTTGGTTTACACTTGGATTAATCAACTAGGGACCCAGAATTTCCGAATGACCATACTCATTGCAACTCAAAAATCATACATATAGCCTTTTTTCTATGACGATCATAAAATTTATAGTAAGGATCCATATGAGTAATCATACCAAATAATATGAACCTTCCATTCATAGAAATAAAAAATTCAGCATGATTTTTAACACACTTATCCCATGATGGAAATTTTTTTAACCTTAAAACTTCCTTGATGAATGATTCCACATTTCATACTAGTTGTACATCGTTTTTTTCTATTATTCATTGGATAGTTGATCTTTGAAATGTCTATTTCTAAATTACAAATTCATCTAAGATATTTCTAATACGTTTTGAAATCACAAGAACCCAATTCCTTTCTATATCATGGATTCATTCCTAGCTAAAACTGATTTTTCATAGTATCAATATCTCAGGTAAAATTTGGGACATACCATGACAATTGAGTGATGTTTTATTTGTATGTTGAATCCAGATAGTCTTTATTTTTTCTCAATTCTATGAATTTTTATTCATTCTAATTTATAAATCCTTAGGAAAATATTTCTCCAATAAAATATCGTTACATTTATCCCATTCCATGGCCTAAATCTCTTCACATTCCTTGATATTCTTAACCATCAACCACCACAGATCTAATTCACCTTTAACATCAAAATTTCTAGATTTACATTTCTGTTAACTAAATAATTCCGTACATTTAATATCATTCCTAGGTAATTAATCAATCATTCATCTATCATGAAGCCCTATGGTCTAATGAATAACGGTTATGTTGTCACATATAATTCTCTATTGTCATCATGTACCACTTTTGTAACACCCCAGGTAAATAATGAATATGAAATTTTCATATTTATCCATATTTGTGAATAAAATATTAATATGACTTTAAAGGGGACGCTATGCTCGATGGCGTACCCAACACGCAACAACGAGTTTCTTGGGAATCTTACATTGCACTCTAATAATAAAATAATATTAATTCAAATGGTAGTTAACATGTAGCCGTTGTATTGGAGGGAATGGATAGAAATAACTAAAATATGATTATATATGTTTTTTAAATGTTTTTACATTTATCCAATAAAAGCTAAAGGCTTAAAATACGGAAAGAATTCAATTTTTGGCGTATATGCCCTAGTTTTCACTAAAGGTTCACTTATCGCCTTTTAATGGAGATCTGTCATTAAATATAGTTTTGTTCACTCTTAAACATTCTTTTGGACCAAATAAAACTCTTATTAAGAATCGGGACATCAAATTTTACTTTGTGTAATTTTTTGGTATTTTTCCGATAAAGTTCATTTTTTAATGAATAGTGTAAAATGTTGTATTTTAATTCCAAACATCTTTTTAATCTAATTTATTTATATTATTAGATTATATTTTTAATTGGTTTTAAAGTAAAAATAGAAAATATTTTTACCATTAAATCCAATAGTGGTCGTTGGAATTAATTTCACTTTGATATCAGACTTAAACTAGTGTCAATCTTTTGATACTTATTGTTTTATAAAAACACGCTATTTGCTCTGACAGCGGGAATTAATTATTAAATTAATTAATGTGACTAATATGTTCTGAATCTTGTAAAACAGGCTTCATTTTTGAATTCGGAATATCAAATATAGCTCAGGGTGAATTTTTGGGATTTTTCTGAAAAACTTCAATTTTTGATGAATAGTGAAACCACTAAGTGGTACTTATAAAAGCCGATTTTCCGTTTAAATGAAATTTTGCCATCATTGTGTTTTGAATTTCAAAAATCCGACATACATGGTTGTCATTAAGAAGTAAAATGTGGTTCAATGAGATTATAATAATTTTTTGGTGAATAGTAACTTATTAAGTTCTTAATCGCGATTAGAGGTAATTAGTGTAATTTAAGGTAAAAATGATATTATAAGAATGTGAAAACACCATGAAACTTGTCCTACACCTATTGGGTGAGTCATGGGCGACCAAGACAAGCCATGGGACAACTTGGGGACCCCATGGAGACACTTTGGTTGGGAAATGACATAAATAACTTTTTATTTAATGTTAAAATTAAATTGACACAAACATGAGTTGTTTTACTAAAACAATTTTTAAGTAGGGTTACACAGGTCCAAATTTTGATTATAAATAGT
Organism: Viscum album; assembly: GCA_963277665.1. Lineage (NCBI taxonomy): Eukaryota > Viridiplantae > Streptophyta > Magnoliopsida > Santalales > Viscaceae > Viscum > Viscum album. The sequence continues at coordinate 1,852,533,348 of OY728126.1, read as the reverse complement.
CATTGGAAAGATAAAAAGATTTCATACATCATAGTATTTGTTTTATAATTTTTATCCATTAAATAAATTAAATTATTTATGACATAATAATGATGCAGCGATGACATCATTATTTGACGATTTCAATAAAATGGAAAGATAATGTAAAATCTATGAACTACACATGTCAAAAACCAATTGTATGAGTGGATTTCGAAGACTTATCACCTTATACACGAATTATATCAATTTGGGACCTTTTAAAACCGAAACACATTTTCAAATAAAGTAATATTTCTTACATTCCAAAAGTGCCCCTCCTCTCCTCTTATAAAAGTCCCCCACCTCTACCTCATTTCACACACTCCTGAAGCCTTTGGCTCGGCCAACCCCTGCCCATTTACTCTCTCCACATCCCTCTCCTCATCCTAGAGTATTCCCTTTGGGCATAATCCTTTCAATGGAAGCCTTTAGGCTCAAATCAAAAGGAGTTACACTTTTAAAGATAATTCATTCTCTCATGTTCATTTGTTTTATTTTGCATCTCCAACCCCCTAAACTCTTTTTATTTTTTTATTTTGTAACAACACCGGTATCTTCAATATACTAGTATGTTGTTATAAGATTTATTCTATCTACACTCTCACACAACTACATCAAATGGTTAAAGAACATACGGTTTCCGTGGATGGTGAAATTCTCCCTCCAGAAACGATGATTGTTCAATACTCATTTAACACCTTCAACGGTGGCCATTATGATGTCAATATTTTTATATATGATATATAATATGTTTATGTTTTCCTTAAGCTTATTTTTTGTCATTTTGGGAATACCTTTATGGTTTCCATTATGGGTAAACGCGATATCTTCATTTAAGGATGTGCGGACTACCGCCCCCTCAAAGTGATTTGATTAGTTAAATACCATATGTGGGACGTATAAAGAATGGAACTATGATATTATATATGACATTATAATGGAATTATAATATACCTTTATATAATTATTATTCCATTCTATAAAATACGAAATAGAAATGAAAGTAGCGTTCATGCGTACGTACGGCTTACCGTCTCCATGAACGGTGCATTTAATTTCTTACCTCTAAATGATTATGTAATGTTATAAATGATTGCATGTACTGGATATATATGACATATATGATATCTACATAATGAATAAAATTCTGGATATAATAAACATTTGGCCACACAAACAACATGTAATTGTAAGAAGACCACTTTCGACTTAAGAACCAAATATCGGCAAAACAAATATTATTAACTTAAATGATTACATAATGTTTATGACATGGTAATAAGTGGTATAAAAGTAATAATGAACTTGAAAAAGGGTTCTTAATGAATTATTAATTAACTCAAGTTTATTATTCAGGAGATTAAAGAATGATCGAGTCAAGTCGGACCCGAGGTAAGGGATCCTACAACTCTCTTTCTTTTTAAGTACACTGTTTTATGTCATCTATATTAAGCTCATATTTCTTATGATTGGGATGTTCTTTTATATTAAATTTACTTTAATTTTCATGTTCATGTGATGAGAGACCCTATTCTCTCTCATCAATCCATTTTGGATGTTTTGAGTGGCGCCGTTAGGCTGCCGAACTTTCGTAAGAGATCTAACCTCTCTCTTTCTTTTTAAGTACTCTCCTTTATGTCATTTCTTTTAAACTCCTCCTTGAAATGTTAGGGGATTTTCTTTTATATTAATACCTGATGTAAATTCTATTGTAATATGATGGGATACTCTATTTGATCTCATCAATCCATATTCAGAAGTTTTATGTGGCGCCGTTAGGCTTCCGAGTTTTCATAAGGGATTTTTCATCTCACTTTTATTCCCGTGAAATTTATCCTACATTCGCCACAAATTCGATTGAGTGGTGTATGTACTTCCCATTATTCTATGCTTTGTGTAATATACTTTCTTTTATGAGTATTTACATCAATGGCCTATTGTATTTCTTTCATGGGGTTATGTTTTTAAAGATACCCAAGTCGGTAAGGGAAACTTTCACCCTCCTCTTTTTTAAAAGACTTCTTTTATTGGGTCTTTTAATTTACATATTTTTATGTTGGGATATGTTCTCATACATCCTTATTGATGTAAATTTTACGTACATGTGATTAGATACACTTTTTATCTCTCATCAACTCATTTTGATGTGATGCCGTTAGGCTGTCAAGGGATCTTTGTAACCCAATTTCGATTTCTTTGGGTTCAACTTGTAGTCATTGAATATGTCGTCCATTGAATATGTGTGAATGACATTTTATTGTTTTACACTTAATATCCACTTATATTGGGTGTATATATATTTGTCACACATATTTTTGAGATTTATTTGTCCTTAATTTAAGGATACCTTCTTTATAAGGGATTTCATCACATTTGACATTTCTATTGAGGGTTCATTATTGTTATGCACCAATTCACTCTTATATGGTGTATATACTGTCCTTTGGAGTATTATATCATGAATCCTTTTATTCTCATGATATTATAAAGTTCTGACTAAATGTTATTCCTCGATTATTGTATTCAAGTGTCTCTAATTTTGGTAAAACCCCTTTAACCAAAATATCGTTTTAAATGTTTTAATTATTTGTTCTTATTAATATCCATGTTTTCAAAATGGTTTTAAGGATTTAATTATATGGATATTAATGGTTTAAAATGTTAAAAGCTTCAAGGTGGAATGGGACACTTTGATTCAAAAATCACTTTATTAAATGTTTTAAATGGATTTAGAAATGGTTTCTTTTTGAATGGATTCATTATTTCAATATCCTAAAATGTTATATTGTGATTGAAATGTGGAAATGTTTTGTTTCCTTTATTCATGTTTATGTGATACGATTATGTTATGGTTCTTGGGCACTGTTATGAAGAACGGGTGGTTCCATGATAAACTAAGGGCGGGTGAGCCCGATATAGCTCTCCAATTCATTGGGTAACGCGAAGGAGTGAAACGTTAAGGTTTCTCCGAAGAGATTTAGGGAATATACTGTGATGGGTATTCCAAACGTAACCAAGAGGGTTACTCCCTACGTAAGAATGTTATAAATGCCTCAAGTTACCTTTATGTCTTATGTTTTCTATGATTTATTCATGATTTTATATGCCTATGTTTTATGGGTAATGTATGATTTCATTCTTATGTATATATGAACTCATTTTTCCTTTCCATATTTTTATAACCCTTACTTAACTTTTTATGCTCATCCCAAGTTTTTGAAATGCTTTTCACAGGTCAAGGGAAAGGTACATGATGTGACAATAGTGTCAAGGATGTGTCAAGAAAGAATCCGTGTTTTATTTTAAATAGGTTTCCATTGATGGGAAGAATGAATATTGTCTTTTATGTAACCACCTTGTTTAAATGTGGAATGTAATGCAAGTTTCATGATCTAATTCTCTAAAACTCTAAACCTGAAAAGATCCTCAATGTGTAATCTTGTAATAACTCAAGTTTAAGTAAGGTTTAAGGCTGGGGACTTATAGTTGGTATCAAAGGTCGGTTTAGATAACTTTAGAGGTTAGTGTATTCTTTAAGCATAATTGACAATTACCATAATGGTTAGGATTTCAGAAAGAGTCCTAGTTTTAGATAAAGTGAATGAGTAAGTGTATCTTAGTGTTTACCTTCCTCATTAGTACATGATGGTTTTGTTGATATACTTACACTGACATTTCTATTTTTAGTGAATGGATGGATCTAGCAGGCACCAAAGAGACAACAGGTTTTAAGGAAACTGTGGTGGTTCTCTGATTAAGATACTAGATAAAATGGAGGATTCAATGAGGAAACTCGTGGTTGTTCTAAACCAAATATCAAGGAGTCATGATCAACCACTTCAACCTTGGTGAGTTCTCTAATGCATCAGGTACGAGATGGCCAATTCGATGTGGAAATTTAGGTAATAATTATTAAGGTAACCATTAGGGTTTATATGATACTTAATTTTTAAGTAATTATGGGTTACTCTATTATATGATGGAAAATGAAAGGATTGAGATAAACTTGAGGTTAAAATATGTTATGATTATTCTTGAAGATTTTATCTCATTTTGGGGAATGTTTTAAGAATTATATAGTTTTGGAAAAAGGACAACACGTAGACCGTGTGACATCCCGTCGCGTCGGACAAAGCTGCGGGAATCGAACCCACAACCAATGTGCGACTGGTATTTATCGCCTACCACAGGACTACGTGAAGTCCCTGGTTAGTTTGACTGATTCATTCTAGTTATATGATTTTATGAATTAAGAGTAAGTTGATTTTGGTTTATTTATGAAAATGATTAACCTATCATGGAGGATATGTGATTAGGATAATTACTTTTCAAAATGAGACTTTAGGAGCAACTGATATTGTTTGGAGATAAATGTTACCATTTATCTTGGAAGAATATGCGACTAAATACTTCAAATATTTGGGTTTAAATCTTATATTGGTTTACTTTGAAGAATTTTATGGAAAAATTGATTATAGAATGGTCCTCGTTGAACTTCGGGTTTTGTTGGACAAATTTTGGAGATTAAGAATAGATTTTATTTTTATAAAGGGTTATCCTTTTCTGGATTATCTGATCTTGTACTAGCCTTTTTGGTTTTGGATTTGGTTAAAGTCTAAAGACATGGGAAGTATATAGTTCTATTTTGTGGATTAGGTGATTCTCTAGAAGTTGATTATCGTACTCTTAATGTGAACACGTCTTCCTATATACTCGTCTTTTAGAGAAAATATGAGTTTGTGTAAGGAATCTAATAAAGGTTGAAAGTCAATATGATAAGTGATTATGTTTCCTTATGAATAAATTCCTCAATAAAAAGTAACTTAAAACAAAAATGTTGTCTATTAACTTTTCCTACTGGGGAATCGAATACCGTTTAACCCATCACAAGTTTGTGATTTTCTCATGGTTAATTTTCTCCTAAACATGTTTTCTATCACTCTCCATGAGAACATGAACCTATGTTTTCTCCTCCATGTCCATATTTTCATACTTGGAATCCTAGTATGGGTTAACTCGGGTGACCTTTGTACTTATCTTTCTTTATTTTAAAGTGTTTGTTTTACCGACATTTGTTCCGATGTGGGACTTTCAAGGATGTTTCCAAGCGCAATTTTAAAATTGCGAGGACGCAATTTCCCAAAGGGGGGAAGGATGTAACACCCCAGGTAAATAATGAATATGAAATTTTCATATTTATCCATATTTGTGAATAAAATATTAATATGACTTTAAAGGGGACGCTATGCTCGATGGCGTACCCAACACGCAACAACAAGTTTCTTGGGAATCTTACGTTGCACTCTAATAATAAAATATTATTAATTCAAATGGTAGTTAACATGTAGCCGTTGTATTGGAGGGAATGGATAGAAATAAAGAAAATATGATTATATATGTTTTTTAAATGTTTTTACATTTATCCAATAAAAGCTAAAGGCTTAAAATACGGAAATAATTCAATTTTAGGCGTATATGCCCTAGTTTTCACTAAAGGTTCACTTATCGCCTTTTAATGGAGATCTGTCATTAAATATAGTTTTTTTCACTCTTAAAGATTCTTTTGGACCAAATAAAACTCTTATTAAGAATCGGGACATCAAATTTTACTTTGTGTAATTTTTTGGTATTTTTCCGATAATGTTCATTTTTTAATGAATAGTGTAAAATGTTGTATTTTAATTCAAAACATCTTTTTAATCTAATTTATTTATATTATTAGATTTTATTTTGAATTGGTTTTAAAGTGAAATTAGAAAATACTTTTACCATTAAATCCAATAGTGGTCGTTGGAATTAATTTCACTTTGAAATCAGACTTAAACTAGTGTCAATCTTTTGATACTTATTGTTTTATAAAAACACGCAATTTGCTCTGACAGCGGGAATTAATTATTAAATTAATTAATGTTACTAATATGTTCTGAATTTTGTAAAACGGACTTCATTTTTGAATTCGGAATATCAAATATAGCTCAGGGTGAATTTTTGGGATTTTTCTGAAAAACTTCAATTTTTGATGAATAGTGAAACCACTAAGTGGTACTTATAAAAGACGATTTTCCGTTTAAATGAAATTTTTCCATTATTGTGTTTTGAATTTTAAAAATCCGACATACATGGATGACATTAAGAAGTAAAATTTGGTTCAATGAGATTATAATAATTTTTTGGTGAATAGTAACCTATTAAGTTCTTAATCGCGATTAGAGGTAATTAGTGTAATTTAAGGTAAAAATGATATTATAAGAATGTGAAAACACCATGAAACTTGTCCTACACCTATTGGGTGAGTCATGGACGACCAATAAATGCCATGGGACAACTTGGGGACCCCATGGAGACACTTTGGTTGGGAAATGACATAAATAAATTTTTATTTAATGTTAAAATTAAATTGACAAAAACATGAGTTGTTTTACTAAAACAATTTTTAAGTAGGGTTACACAGGTCCAAATATTGATTATAAATAGTCATTGGAAAGATACAACGATTTCCTACATCATAGTAATTTTTTTATAATTTTTACACATTAAATAAATTAAATTATTTATGACATAATAATGATGCAGCGATGACATCATTATTTGACGATATAAATAAAATGGAATGATAATGTAAAATCTATGACCTACACATGTCCAAAACCAATTGGATGAGTGTATTTAGAAGCCTTATCACCTTATCCACGAATTATATCAACTTGGGACCTTTTAAAACCGAAACACATTTTCAAATAAAGTAATATTTCTTACTTTCCAAAAGTGCCCCTCCTCTCCAATTATAAAAGGCCCCCACCTCTACCTCATTTCACACACTCCTCAAGCCTTTGACTCTGCCAAACCCTACCCATTTACTCTCTCCACATCCCTCTCCTCATCCTAGAGTATTCCCTTTGGGTAGAATCCTTTCAAAGGAAGCCTTTTAGCTCAAATCAATAGGAGTTACACTTTTAAATGTAATTCATTCTCTCATGTTCATTTGTTTTATTTTGCTTCTCCAACCCCATAAACTCGTTTTATTTTTTTCTTTTGTAACAACAACAGTATCTTAAATATACTAGGATGTTTTTATAAGATTTATTCGAGCTACACTCTCACACAACTACATCAAATGGTTAAATAACATACGGTTTCCGTGGATGGCGAAATTCTGCCTCCTGAAACGATGATTGTTCAATACCCATTTAACACCTTCAAAGGTGGAGATTATGATGTCAATATTTTTATATATGATATATAATATTTTTATGTTTTCCTTAAGATTCGGTTTTTTTCATTTTTGGCATACCTTTATGGTTTCCATTATGGGTAAACGCGATATCTTCATTTAAGGATGTGCGGACTACCGCCCCCTCAAAGTGATTTGATTCGTTAAATGCCATATGTGGGACGTATAAAGGATGGAACTACGATATTATATATGACATTATACTGGAATTATAATATACCTTTATATAATTATTATTCCATTCTATAAAATACGAAATAGAAATGAAAGTAGCGTTCATGCGTACGTACGGCTTACCGTCTCCATGAACGGTGCATCTAATTTTTTACCTCTAAATGATTATGTAATGTTATAAATGATTGCATGTACTGGATATATATGAAATATATGATATCTACATTATTAATAAAATTCTGGATATAATAAACATTTGGCCACACGAACAACATGTAATTGTAAGAAGACCACTTTTGACTTAAGAACCAAATATCGGCAAAACAAATATTATTTACTTAAATGATTACATAATTTTTATGACATGGTAATAAGTGGTATAAAAGTAATAATGAACTTGAAAAAGGGTTCTTATGGAATTAGAAATTAACTCAAGTTTATTATTCAGGAGATTAATGAACGATCGAGTCAAGTTGGACCCGAGGTAAGGGATCCTACAACTCTCTTTCTTTTTAAGTACACTCTTTTATGTCATCTATATTAAGCTCATATTTCTTATGATTGGGATGATCTTTTATATTGAATTTACTGTAATTTTCATGTTCATGTGATGAGAGACCCTATTCTCTCTCATCAATCCATTTTGGAAGTTTTGAGTGGCACCGTTAGGCTGCCGAACTTTCGTAAGAGATCTAACCTCTCTCTTTCTTTTTAAGTACTCTCCTTTATGTCACTTCTTTTAAACTCCTCCTTGCAATGTTTGGGGATTTTCTATTATATTTAACTTTATGTAAATTATATTTTAATATTATGGGATACTCTATTTGATCTCATCAATCCATATTCGGAAGTTTTATGTGGCGCCGTTAGGCTGCCGAGTTTTCATATGGGATTTTTCATCTCACTTTTATTCCCGTGAAATTTATGCTACATTCGCCACAAATTCGATTGAGTGGTTTATGTACATCCCATTATTCTACGATTTGTGTAATATACTTTCGTTTATGAGTATTTACATCAATGACCTATTGAATTTCTTTCATGGGGTGTATGTTTTGAAAGATACCCAAGTCGGTAAGGGAAACTTTCACCCTCCTCTTTTTTAAAAGACTTCTTTTATTGGGTCTTTTAATTTACAAATTTGTATGTTGGGATATGTTCTCATACATCCTTATTGATGTAAATTTTATGTCCATGTGATTAGATACAGTTTTTATCTCTCATCAACTCATTTTGATGTGATGCCGTTAGGCTGTCAAGGGAACTTTGTAACCCAATTTCGATTTCTTTGGGATCAACTTGTAGTCATTGAATATGTCGTCCATTGAATATGTGTGAATGACCTTTTATTTTTTTACACTTAATATCTACTTATATTGGGTGTATATATATTTGTCACACATATTATTGAGATTTATTTGTCCTTAATTTAAGGATACCTTCTTTATAAGGGATTTCATCACATTTGACATTTTTATTGAGGGTTCATTATTGTTATGCACCAATTCACTCTTATATGGTGTATATACTGTCCTTTGGAGTATTATATCATGAATCCTTTTATTCTCATGATATTATAATGTTCTGACTAAATTTTATTCCTCGATTATTGTATTCAAGTGTCTCTAATTTTGGTAAAACCCCTTTAACCAAAATATCGTTTTAAATGTTTTAATTATTTGTTATTATTAATATCCATGTTTTCAAAATGGTTTTAAGGATTTATTTATATGGATATTAATGGTTTAAAATGTTAAAAGCTTCAAGGTGGTATGGGACACTTTGATTCAAAAATCTCTTTATTAAATGTTTTAAATGGATTTGGAAATGGTTTCTTTTTGAATGGATTCATTATTTCAATATCCTTAAATGTTATATTGTGATTGAAATGTGGAAATGTTATGTTTCCTTTATTCATGTTTATGTGATACGATTATGTTATGGTTCTTGGAAATTGTTATGAAGAACGGGTGGTTCCGTGATAAACTAAGGGCGGGTGAGCCCGATATAGCTCTCCAATGCATTGGGTAACGCGAAGGAGTGAAACGTTAAGGTTTCTCCGAAGAGATTTAGGGAATATACTATGACGGGTATTCCAAACGTAACCAAGAGGGTTACTCCCTACGTAAGAATGTTATGAATGTCTCAAGTTACCTTTATGTCTTATGTTTTCCATGATTTATTCATGATTTGATATGCCTATGTTTTATGGGAAAAGTATGATTTCATTCTTATGTATATATGAACTCATGTTTCCTTTCCATATTTTTATAACCCTTACTGAGCTTTTTATGCTCATCCCAAGTTTTTGAAATGCTTTTCACAGGTCAAGGGAAAGGTACATGATGTGACGATAGTGTCAAGGATGTGTCAAGAAAGAATCCGTGTTTTATTTTAAATAGGTTTCCATTGATGGGAAGAATGAATATTGTCTTTTATGTAACCACCTTGTTTAAATGTGGAATGTAATGCAAGTTTCATGATCTAATTCTCTAAAACTCTAAACTTGAAAAGATCCTCAATGTGTAATCTTGTAATAACTCAGGTTTAAGTAAGGTTTAAGGATGGGGCCTTATAGTTGGTATCAAAGGTCGGTTTAGATAACTTTAGAGGTTAGGGTATTCTTTAAGCATAATTGACAATTACCATAATGGTTAGGATTTCAGAAAGAGTCCTAGTTTTAGATAAAGTGAATGAGTAAGTGTATCTTAGTGTTTACCTTCCTCATTAGTACATGATGGTTTTGTTGATATACTCACACTGACATTTCTATTTTTAGTGAATGGATGGATCTAGTAGGCACCAAAGAGACAACAGGTTTGAAGGAAACTGTGGTGGTTCTCTGATTAAGATACTAGATAAAATGGAGGATTCAATGAGGAAACTCGTGGTTGTTCTAAACCAAATATCAATGAGTCAGGATCAACCACTTCAACCTTGGTGAGTTCTCTAATGAATCAGGTACGAGATGGCCAATTCGATGTGGAAATTCAGGTAATAATTATTAAGGTAACCATTAGGGTTTATATGATACATAATTTTTAGGTAATTATGGGTTACTCTATGATATGATGGAAAATGAAAGGAATGAGATAAACTTGAGGTTAAAATATGTTATGATTATTCTTGAAGATTTTATCTCATTTTGGGGAATGTTTTAAGAATTATATAGTTTTGGAAAAAGGACAACACGTAGACCGTGTGACATCCCGTCAAGTCGGACAAAGCTGCGGGAATCGAACCCACAAGCAATGTGCGACTGGTATTTATCGCCTACCACTGGACTACGTGAAGTCCCTGGTTAGTTTGACTGATTCATTCTAGTTATATGATTTTATGAATTAAGAGTATGTTGATTTTGGGTTATTTATGAAAATGATTAACCTATTATGGAGGATATGTGATTAGGATAATTACTTTTCAAAACGAGACTTTAGGAGCAACTGATATTGTTTGGAGATAAATGTTACCATTTATCTTGGAAGACTATGCGACTAAATCCTTCAAATATTTGGGTTTAAATCTTATATTGGTTTACTTTGAAGAATTTTATGGACAAATTGATTATAGAATGGTCCTCGTTGAACTTCGGGTTTTGTTGGACAAATTTTGGAGATTAAGAATAGATTTTCTTTTTATAAAGGGTTATCCTTTTCTGGATTATCTGATCTTGTACTAGCCTTTTTGGTTTTGGATTTGGTTAAAGTCTAAAGACATGGGAAGTATATAGTTCTATTTTGTGGATTAGTTGTTTCTCTAGAAGTTGAATATAGTACTCATAATGTGAACAAGTCTTCCTAAATACTCGTCTTTTGGAGAAAATATGAGTTTGTGTAAGGAATATAATAAAGGTTGAAAGTCAATATGATAAGTGATTATGTTTACTTATGAATAAATTCCTCAATAAAAAGTAACTTAAAACAAAAATGTTGTCTATTAACTTTTCCTACTGGGGAATCGAATATCGTTTAACCCATCACAAGTTTGTGATTTTCTCATGGTTAACTTTCTCCTAAACATGTTTTCTATCACTCTCCATGAGAACATGAACCTATGTTTTCTCCTCCATGTCCATATTTTCACACTTGGAATCCTAGTATGGGATAACTCGGGTGACCTTTGTACTTATATTTCTTTATTTTAAAGTTTTTGTTTTACCGACATTTGTTCCGATGTGGGACTTTCAAGGATGTTTCCAAGCGCAATTTTAAAATTGCGAGGACGCAATTCCCAAAAGGGGGGAAGGATGTAACATCCCAGGTAAATAATGAACATGAAATTTTCATATTTATCCATATTTGTGAATAAAATATTAATATGACTTTAAAGGGGACGCTATGGTCGATGGCATACCCAACACGCAACAACGAGTTTCTTGGAAATCTTATGTTGCACTCTAATAATAAAATAATATTAATTCAAATGGTAGTAAACATGTAGCCGTTGTATTGGAGGGAATGGATAGAAATAACTAAAATATGATTATATATGTTTTTTAAATGTTTTTACATTTATTCAATAAAAGCTAAAGGCTTAAAATATGAAAAGAATTCAATTTTAGGCGTATATGCCCTAGTTTTCACTAAAGGTTCACTTATCACCTTTTAATGGAGATTTGTCATTAAATATAGTTTTGTTCACTCTTAAACATTCTTTTGGACCAAATAAAACTCTTATTAAGAATCGGGACATCAAATTTTACTTTGTGTAATTTTTTGGTATTTTTCCGATAAAGTTCATTTTTTTAATGAATAGTGTAAAATGTTGTATTTTAATTCAAAACATCGTCTTAATCTAATTTATTTATATGATTAGATTATATTTTGAATTGGTTTTAAAGTGAAATTAGAAAATATTTTTACCATTAAATCCAATAGTGGTCGTTGAAATTAATTTCACTTTGAAATCAGACTTAAACTAGTGTCAATCTTTTGATACTTATTGTTTTATAAAAACACGCTATTTGCTCTGACAGCGGGAATTAATTATTAAATTAATTAATGTGACTAATATGTTATGAATTTTGAAAAACGGACTTCATTTTTGAATTTGGAATATAAAATATAGCTCAGGGTGAATTTTTTGGGATTTTTCTGAAAAACTTCAATTTTTGATGAATAGTGAAACCACTAAGTGGTACTTATAAAAGCCGATTTTCCATTTAAATGAAATTTTGCCATCATTGTGTTTTGAATTTCAAAAATCCGACATAAATGGTTTTCATTAAGAAGTAAGATGTGGTTCAATGAGATTATAATAATTTTTTGGTGAATAGTAACTTATTAAGTTCTTAATCGCGATTAGAGGTAATTAGTGTAATTTAAGGTAAAAATGATATTCTAAGAATGTGAAAACACCATGAAACTTGTCCTACACCTATTGGGTGAGTCATGGCCGACCAAGACAAGCCATGGGCCAACTTGGGGACCCCATGGAGACACATTGGATGGGAAATGACATAAATAACTTTTTATTTAATGTTAAAATTAAATTGACACAAACATGAGTTTTTTTACTAAAACAATTTTTAAGTAGGGTTACAAAGGTCCACATTTTGATTATAATTAGTCATTTGAAAGATAAAAATATTTCCTACATCATAGTATATTTTTTATAATTTTTAGACATTATATAAATTAAATTATTTATGACATAATAATGATGCAGCGATGACATCATTATTTGACAATTTAAATAAAATAGAAAGATAATGTAAACTCTATGAACTACACATGTCAAAAAAAAATTGGATGAGTGGATTTCGAAGCCTTATCACCTTATCCACAAATTATATCAATGTGGGACCTTTTAAAACCGAAACACATTTTCAAATAAAGTAATATTTCTTACTTTCCAAAAGTGCCCCTCCTCTCCTCTTATAAAAGGCCCCCACCTCTACCTTATTTCACACACTCCTCAAGCGTTTGGCTCGGCCAACCCCTGCCCATTTACACTCTCCACATCACTCTACTCCTCCTAGAGTATTCCCTTTGGGCAGAATCCTTTCAATGGAAGCCTTTAGGCTCAAATGAAAAGGAGTTACACTTTTAAAGGTAATTCATTCTCTCATGTTCATTTGTGTTATTTTGCTTCTCCAACCCCCTAAACTCTTTTTATTCTTTTCATTTGTAACAACACCAGTATCTCCAATATAATAGGATGTTGTTATAAGATTTATTCTAGATACACTCTCACACAACTACATCAAATGGTTAAAGAACATACGGTTTCCGTGGATGGTGAAATTGTGCCTCCCGAAACGATGATTGTTCAATACTCATTTAACACCTTCATAGGTGGCCATTATGATGTAAATATTTTTATATATGATATATAATATGTTTATGTTTTCCTTAAGCTTCTGTTTTTTTCATTTTGGGCATACCTTTATGGTTTCCATTATGGGTAAACGCGATATCTTCATTTAAGGATTTGCGGACTACCGCCCCCTCAAAGTGATTTGATTCGTTAAATACCATATGTGGGACGTATAAAGTATGGAACTATGATATTATATATAACATTATACTGGAATTATAATATCCCTTTATATAATTTTTATTCCATTCTATAAAATACGAAATAGAAATGAAAGTAGCGTTCATGCGTACGTACGGCTTACCGTCTCCATGAACGGTGCATTTAATTTCTTACCTCTAAATGATTATGTAATGTTATAAATGATTGCATGTACTGGATATATATGACATATATGATATCTACATAATGAATACAATTCTGGATATAACAAACATTTGGCCACACGAACAACATGTAATTGTAAGAAGACCACTTTCGACTTAAGAACCAAATATCGGCAAAACAAATATTATTAACTTAAATGATTACATAATGTTTATGACATGGTAATAAGTGGTATAAAAGTAATAATGAACTTGAAAAAGGGTTCTTAAGGAATTATAAATTAACTCAAGTTTATTATTCATGAGATTAAAGAACGATCGAGTCAAGTCGGACCCGAGGTAAGGGATCCTACAACTCTCTTTCTTTTTAAGTACACTCTTTTATGTCATCTATATTAAGATCATCTTTCTTATGATTGGGATATTCTTTTATATTACATTTACTGTAATTTTCATGTTCATGTGATGAGAGACCCTATTCTCTCTCATCAATACATTTTGGAAGTTTTGAGTGGCGCCGTTAGGCTGCCGAACTTTCGTAAGAGATCTAACATCTCTCTTTCTTTTTAAGTACTCTCCTTTATGTCACTTCTTTTAAACTCCTCCATGAAATGTTGGGGGATTTTATTTTATATTACAAATGATGTAAATTCAACTGTAATATGATGGGATACTCTATTTGATATCATCAATCCATATTCGGAAGTTTTATGTGGCGCCGTTAGGCTGCCGAGTTTTCATAAGGGATTTTTCATCTCACTTTTATTCCCGTGAAATTTATGCTACATTCACCTCAAATTCGATTGAGTGGTGTATGTACTTCCCATTATTCTACTCTTTGTGTAATATAATTTCGTTTATGAGTATTTACATCAATGACCTATTGTCTTTCTTTCATGTGGTGTATGTTTTGAAAGATACCCAAGTCGGTAAGGGAAACTTTCACCCTCCTCTTTTTTAAAAGACTTCTTTTATTGGGTCTTTTAATTTACATATTTTTATGTTGGGATATGTTCTCATACATCCTTATTGATGTAAATTTTATGTCCATGTGATTAGATACACTTTTTATCTCTCATCAACTCATTTTGATGTGATGTCGTTAGGCTGTCAAGGGAACTTTGTAACCCAATTTCGATTTCTTTGGGTTCAACTTGTAGTCATTGAATATGTCGTCCATTGAATATGTGTGAATGAAATTTTATTGTTTTACAATTAATATCCACTTATATTGGGTGTATATATTTTTTTCACACATATTTTTGAGATTTATTTGTCCTTAATTTAAGGATACCTTCTTTATAAGGGATTTCATCACATTTGACATTTCTATTGAGGGTTCGTTATTGTTATGCACCAATTCACTCTTATATGGTGAATATACTGTCCTTTGGAGTATTATATCATGAATCCTTTTATTCTCATGATATTATAAAGTTCTGACTAAATTTTATTCCTCGATTATTGTATTCAAGTGTCCTTAATTTTGGTAAAACCCCTTTAACCAAAATATCGTTTTAAATGTTTTAATTATTTTTTCTTATTAATATCCATGTTTTCAAAATGGTTTTAAGGATTTATTTATATGGATATTAATGGTTTAAAATGTTAAAAGCATCAAGGTGGTATGGGACACTTTAATTAAAAAATCTCTTTATTAAATGTTTTAAATGGATTTGGAAATGGTTTCTTTTTGAATGGATTCATTATTTCAATATCCTAAAATGTTATATTGTGATTGAAATGTAGAAATGTTATGTTTCCTTTATTCATGTTTATGTGATACGATTATGTTATGGTTCTTGGGCATTGTTATGAAGAACGGGTTGTTCCGTGATAAACTAAGGGCAGGTGAGCCCGATATAGCTCTCCAATGCATTGGGTAACGCGAAGGAGTGAAACGTTAAGGTTTCTCCGAAGAGATTTAGGGAATATACTGTGATGGGTATTCCAAACATAACCAAGTGGGTTACTCCCTACATAAGAATGTTATGAATGCCTCAAGTTACCTTTATGTCTTATGTTTTCTATGATTTATTCATGATTTGATATGCCTATGTTTTATGGGTAAAGTATGATTTCATTCTTATGTATATATGAACTCATGTATCCTTTCCATATTTTTGTAACACTTACTGAGCTTTTTATTCTCATCCCAAGTATTTGAAATGCTTTTCACAGGTCAAGGGAAAGGTACATGATGTGAAGATAGTGTCAAGGATGTGTCAAGAAAGAATCCGTGTTTTATTTTAAATAGGTTTCCATTGATGGTAATAATGAATATTGTCTTTTATGTAACCACCTTGTTTAAATGTGGAATGTAATGCAAGTTTCATGATCTAATTCTCTAAAACTCTAAACCTGAAAAGATCCTCAATGTGTAATCTTGTAATAACTCAAGTTTAAGTAAGGTTTAAGGCTGGGGCCTTATAACTTCAGAAGATCTTGATTCCCTCTTGTATGGAAACCACCACCATCTATTGCCTGAGTCATCTAATACATCACCTTACAAAATTTCTCAGTTCCGATTCCATCCATCTCGTGATATTTATTTATAAATATATTTTCATCTTGGTTCCTTCCCAAAAAAAAATCCTTATATCCTCTAATAAAAATTATTGTAAACAACCCTTTTTTAGATGAATCGAAATGTTAAATTTAAAATTCTATATAAAAAATTAATAACTATAACATAAAAATTTTTATGGCATTCTACAAATATTAACCTAAACAATGTTGTTATATAAAACTCCCTTGAAACTATTTTTATGGACCCGTAAAAAAAATTAAATAATCTGGTGTTAAGTCCTAAATTTTATTTCATACCAAATTGATAATTTTTTAGGATTAGAGTTTTATAGAATGAGTTCATAACATATACATAAAAAATACATAAAATAATAAGTAGACAATTCTGATAAGTACCCATTTTTCTATTATTTATTACTTTCCAATTAATGCCTAAAATATTTTATGATTACACTCCACAACTATCCTAATTAATTTTTTCATCTCATAATCAACCTTAAGTCCAATGAAATTTGTTAACAAATTTTGTATGATTATATAATATTATTATGGTATATAAAAATAACGAAATTTATTTCCTTTTATAAACATTAATAATTATTAAAACATTAAAACGATGTAATAATTTTCACCTGGATAGGTACTAAATATATTATATTGATAATACTCTTCTTTAAAAAATTTCTTATAATACAAATATTAACACGAAACCCTTAAAAGTAATATAAAATATTTAAAGGATACTTGGAAAATCATTATCCTAGTCAATATTATAAATAGAAGAACAATAGTATTGGATCCCATTTATTGAACTCTTATAAATGGAATAACTATGGAACCAAAATCCATAACCATTTCCTTGGAGTGAAATAATGTTCCCACCCATCAATGGATTATAATGCAACCAATCAAAATTGTTTTATTATAGAACAACCAATCCAATTTCCAACAACAATTTATAAAATCATAAAACAAAAAAGAATACAATTTTCAATATTTTAATTAAAAATATCAATTTCAATAATAAGAAATCATTTCTATAAATTAGAATGATAAATCCTTTTAAGAATAATATTATAAATAAAAAAATACCCAGAAATGAAAATGATGGTTTCTCATATTATAAAACATGAGACCTTTCAATATAATAAAAATAATAATAATACCCATGGCAGTGAAAAAATAATTTCTTTTCATGTATGTTATGAATTGAACTTTCCATTTGTCATTTTGCAAAACATACCTTACAAATTACATAAAAAGATTTTATTTTGAAAAATTAGAATTAAATTAAAAATATATATAAAATGTTCTTTATAAACCATTTATATCCATATAAATAAATATTTAAATTAATGTCAAGAATATTTCCATGGATAAAATATTATAAAACGAAAAACCATCAAAGTGTAACATACCCCTTTAAGAATTTAAATAATAATCCCTATAAATTATTAACATTAAATAATTACAAAACATGATATTAAATAAAATATAAAAATATAATGTCAAAGGGGCTGTATATGAACCTTATAAATGAATAAAAGTTTATATAATCATGAAATTCATCCATAAAACGAGATTGAGACAATATCCCTTACCATATGCACGACATTTCTCTTGTGTCTTTATCATACTAAATAATAAACTTATATTAATTATCTACAATCATGATAAACATTTTAACATTTATTTTTATTTCTATTCCACTTATTATATTGTTTTATATGACCATATAAACAATTATTTTTACATTAGGTGTTTCGACCATATTCAGTTTAGGTGTCAAAATTAATCTGGTAGGTAAACATGGGTAAAAGGGGTTAGTATATAAACATATCCAGAATAATTATCATGAATTAATTATCATATATGTAAATCAATTAAAATTTTAATATGAATCGTTAAATATCATTATGAAAAATGATCCAACGTATCAATCATGGAAATAGTAGGACATACCTACCAATGAGTATCATTCTCAATTTTTCAGTAATCATTATGGAAATGAAGGTAACCGTAATTTTATCAGTAAATAATGATAATTATATCATATATACTTTTTTATTAATTCATATATACTTATATATACAATTATGTTGATTTAAATGGAATCATGTCACTTTGAAGTGGTAGTAGTCCACACATCCTTGAATAAATTTATCATTTTTTGTGAGGAAAAAAATTAAATAAAATGATATGTTATAATTTTATAAAGATAATTATGTAAATAATGCCATATATAATTTATATATATCACATAAATTAATCTATACCCATCTTTAATATGTATCAAATTGTTTATGGACGTATCACATCTCTTAGAGGAGGCGGTAGTCCACACTTCCACAAATGATGTTATCATATTTATCCAAAATGGAATGTCATGACTCGTCCCCTAGGGCCCATGAAATGACTACCCCCAACCTACCTTCCATAGGATAGGGGGTAGTTACTATAATGGAAAAGGAGTTTCTTTTGAGAGGAAGGTATTGTCGTTAAACCTGTACATACAGACAAATCCCTGAGAACCACAAGAGGCAACCATGAAGTAAAAAATTATAGTAAAAACTTTTCTAAAAGTAAAGGGCCGGTATACAAGACCAACTAGAATGTACATGTACAACTACAAATAGAAAAAACATATCCTATATGATCCATTTAGGATCCAGCCTGAAGGGTATGTACAACTCATAAATAGTTGTTCTGCGTCATGCCATTTCAAATGGTCCACCTATGAGCACTGTCCAGCCCTTGCTCCCTCAGCCTCGATCAATGTTTCTTGTCATCTACACAAGAATTAACAGGGTGTGGGAGAAGTCTATGTAGGTCTGAGTATAACTATACTCATTAGGGACCCCAAGACCCCTAGAGGTCTCCCATAGATCCACAATGGAAAAACCACACAGAAAGACCCCAATCACAAAGCATGAAGAAACCATCAACTCTACTGAGGTATATTCCCATACATATACATAAGTTATCATTATATTCACATAAAATACATGAGAGAATAATATCACAAAGAGTAACACCATGAATGTAACACCACGAAGGTAAACATACCACATATGTCACATCACGAAAATAACACCTCAAAGGTAAACATACCACACATGTAACACAACAAAGAAATAACAATGATGATTAAAGTACCACACATGTATCACCACGAATATATAACCACAATGGTAAATGCACCACACAGGTACCCCCATGAGGGTAAAATTCTCAACTCAAATAGGTATTAGGGAAGTATAGAAGTATAGATGATCAATCGCGAAGCTACGTCATCTTATTCTTCCAAGAGGCACCACTGCTGACCATACAATGCCTGACCCACAAAGTATCAATAGTTACTAACCCCCATAATGATTCTCAAAGGATTATTACCACCTAGAGTCTATAGGTAGTATCCTCCAAAATGACCCACGTAGGATCTGAACCACACATGATCAGTATGCGCTGACCCACACAGGATCACTGAGCGCTGAACCACACAGGATTTAACCCACATAGGATCGGTTTGTTCTGAACAACATAGGATCTCTAAAAGAAGACCCACCCTAAATCATACCTGAATATGATTTGTGCTCACCCACATAGGATCGCTCGGTACTAACCACCGTATGATATATGTCCGACCTCAGCCTCACTGACAGTCCCTGGATTCCAGCTCATAGTACACATGATTTCAGGAGAAATTCTCTTCAATATATGGATAATTCCTCATATTCCATGAAAAAACCATGAAAATTTATTCCAACGGGTTGCCATGTTATAAGGGTTCTAATGCGATATACAACACGTCCATCAGACTCCCATTCTGTTAGTTATAAGCGTTATAGTTCCATGGGCCCCATTGGATTAGGATTCGAACCAACCCAGATGAACTCTAAATTTCTCCAAAACACTAGTAAAGTATAAAAAAAGAAAAATCTCTATCCAAGGGTCCCAGTACCTTAGACGGTTCATCAAACGGATGTTTGTATTTCCTGTTATGATTATTCAGGCGAACTGGGCCTGGTTGTGTTCTGGTCAGGTCAGATCTGACCCGGTTCGGGTCTGACCCGCCTAGGCGGGGCCACGGTGGGATTGGCATGTCGAGATTCTCTCTAGCCTATCTTGTATAGGGGCACGGCCCACTGGGCTCGCACGGCCCAACCGGCGATTTGGCGTGGCCCGTTGGCTGTGTGCGGCCTAGCCCATGGTGTTGCGCGGTCCGCTGGCCCAGCCTGTGGAGGGGAGTGGTCCATAGGCCCAGACCATGGTGGGGTTCGCTATAGAAAGCATGGGGGGAGTAGTTACCCCTGGTTTTCTCGAATGGATGAACATCAGTTAGGTTTCTGAAGTGGTGGCACCAACAGGTATCACGATGGGACAATCCATGTGCAGGCACATGATTCCATAGAATCAGTGCAATGACTTCTTTCACTGGCAGCACACAATGGCGCATCGCATCCTCCTGTGGTCGGACAGTGCGGGACCACCTGCTTGACCATCACGTCTGAAAATCTGCAGCCCCTCTCTCTCGGCGGTGCACGACGGCACACCACATCACATTCACGGTCCGCGTGTGCCGACTTCTCTGTTGTCCGCCCCGACATAGTGTAATAGCCTCACCCTATGGAAAAGGATGTGACACCACCTCCATCGCGGTTGGCCGGTGTTGGCCACCACCACCATCTTTCAGCGCAGTTCTCCAGTACCATGTTTGCAGTCTTCTGCCGAGGAGGCAATATAAAAACAAGGCACCAAGAGGTTTAGGTCATGTTTGTTTAGCTCGTACCCTCTGCATTACCTTAAAAATAAGAGGGTGAAAAAATAGGATTCAACAATCACTTGAAAGTATAACAAAAATAAATCCCTACCTCAATAACATTGGAGAATTTTGCATTCGAGGAAGAGTATGCGTTTGTCGTCCCCACAACAAGCCTCCTACGACGCTGCTCATACGACGCCCTTCGGTTCTTGATTCGATGTCGCTCGTTGTAGTTGGCTGGAACATTCCCCATACTCCATGTTTAGAGTGTCACCGAACAATACTAGAGCTTCATCGCTTGATAAATCCATGCCATTACTCTTCCCCATGCTCTATATAAATAGGAGAGGGGGAGGGTAAGTAACGATCGTGGAATTTATGGGGCTTCATTTAATTAGAACGACCATAAATTCAAATTACATTGATAAATCGGATTTGAAAGATATATCCATTTCATGGCTTAACACATCACTGGTTGCACATTATTGGTTCTCCGTTGGATGAAAAAAATGAAAGAAATAAATTTACTAAGTTATTTTATTATTATTTTAAGAAGTCTCAAACTATATCTTTTTCTCCTGTCTTATTTCAGTCGAAGTGATTCTTCCATTAAGCGAATCCCGGCTCTGTGGATTCAATAGTGACCTTAGATTTTTAGTCATAGCACTGGTTTAAATGATAGAAAACTCCACCCAGGAATTTTCATATCATACCTAAAAAATGATCCTGAATTCATTCCGGGCACACCAAGGCATGGTATCATGTGCCATAAATTTTCTTAGACTCTTAATCAATCCATATAATTAAAAACATTTACATGGATAATATGGGTCTTCACATTCTCCCCACATTAGGTATTTTCATCCTCAAAAGAGTCAATATAGACTGAGGATAAAAATGTGTGTAATGACCACGAATGTAACACCCAATGTTTTTCTAAAAATAAATTGAAATGCATGGATCTTCGTTTTAAGTAGATATTTTTAATTATCCTTTAAAACTTAACTTCTTTACTTCTATGTTCAGAATTTCAAGAAATAGCCATCTACAATTGTGTTTGGTGTGTTATTTAGTGTCTATTGGAACCAAATTTTTTGTAGTGAATAGTAACATACCCTTATGAATAGTAAAATTAATAGTCATATGACCCTAATGAATTGTAAATTTTATTATTATTTTATTTTATTAAGGCTTTAGGATAATAATATCTAGGTTAATTTTTCATTGTGTTATAGAAGTAGTAACAAAATTAGAATTGATAATTTTTTATTTAAGTATGCTTTTATATAAAACATCAATTAATAATAATTAGAAAAATATTTTTCAAAAAATGGACTACATTTTTGAAATCGACACATCGATAAATGGTAAGGGTGAATTTAGGTATGTTTTTAAAAAATGTCGATTTTTCGTTGAATAGTAAAAATATAGTATTAAGTTTTGGTGTGTTAATGAACTCATTAATGATATAAAAGTGATGTCATAAATTTGGTCCACTTTTCTATAGTTATATTTTTTTGAGGTATCCCATCTGGTTTATACCATGGGAAAATACCATGGGTAAGCCCATGTTTTTGTAAATACCACTCATGAGGTGTCACTTAAATTTTTAAAATAATCCATCACTTTTCCTATAAATAAAAACTCTTCCCTTCATTGAATTCATTACCAATTCACCCTCAACGAAGATCTATCCTCCTTACCTTTATAGTGTTCCTCCCATGGTTTCTTCAAGCCCCCAAGGTCCAAACCATCATGTTATAAGGGTAACTCTACAAGGTAAGAAATTTCTCAATTCTATTCTTTTTTCCTTTGAAGTTCTCTTTTATGTGGTATAATTTTCTTGTTTCTATACCATGTTATAATTTCGTTCTTATTCATGATCTATTATATATTATGAATCATTTCTAGATATTTGACCCTTGTTCCACTTCTTTTTAATGTTTTCTAAAACCCTGTCGCATAGCCGTTGGGCTGCTGAATTTTTGTAATAGATTTCTCACTTATTCATTAATTTTGAGTTCCTTCCTTATTCTTTCTTCATATCGCCTTACCAGAGAGGCATGAAATATCCATAAATCCTGTATATTCATGATTTTATCCTGTTAATGGAAATTTATTCTTCAATATTCTTCTCCTATCCCATTTATTTAACGAATAAAAACATTTTCTGTTTGTGGCGAAATATCGACATCATGGGCGATGTGATTTCAATTTCCATTAATTCTTTCAAGTCTGGTCATTAAAATTATTTTATAGTTGATCCATGTTATAATATATGTGTTATGACTCACCCATGGTTCTAAAATTAGTTTTCAGTCATGGTTCTAATTTATAAGACAAAACAAGGTTGTTATTATCAAAGAACCACTAAAATGATCTAAACGAAAATCATTAATGTTATAACTTATGAATCATCCTCATGTAAGAATTAAAAATGATAACTGGAATAATTAATGTTACTAGATATATTTAAATACAACTCCATTTAAATTCTGGGGTTTCACTTCCATTTGACAAGAATATCCACCATGAACCAATCATAGAAATCATGTAGTGAATTCACCCAAAAACAGTGATAGGGGAAAAAATACTA
Organism: Viscum album; assembly: GCA_963277665.1. Taxonomy (NCBI): domain Eukaryota; kingdom Viridiplantae; phylum Streptophyta; class Magnoliopsida; order Santalales; family Viscaceae; genus Viscum; species Viscum album. Next base: position 1,852,509,391 of record OY728126.1, on the reverse strand, counting down.
ACAATTAAGGGTGAAATGATGTTATGAAATGATCATATATGAAGTTATAAACATTGATATGTCTATTTAAATAACAATAACACTTTTTTAACCATTATACTGGATGTTTAAACACGTTGTAATCAAGGAAAACCCGAGGTTGGAGAATTCTTTACCTGATTTCCATTCTTTGGGTTAACTGTCTACTTCATTATTTATGTGCTATTTAAATTTATTGTATGATGGGTTCACTTTATATTATGTCTTATTATGTTTATTTAAGTATATATAAATACTAAATCGACTATATTAAGTCTCACTTCAATTGTATGATATTTATAAGGGTATTTTCTTTAAAAATCCTCATTTTATATTTAGTTTTACGAAATTCCAAAGCAATGTTTTTATGGAATTAATCATTTTTATGAAAATGTTATGGTTAATGGGAATTATTTATGATTAAGGGTGTACCTATATATCCCTCTAATGCATTGGGTATGAGTATGTTGGAGGTCATCTGTATGGTTACTCCAAATGTAACTGTGATGGTTACACAAAGTAAGGTAGCAGTGAGGGTTACAAATTATAACGTAACCAATAATGGTTACAGGATAATATAAGTAATGCCTCATGATAACTTTATGGTTATATTATCATGTTTTTTTTGGATATTTTTCAAATATCATGTTACACAAAGTAATTATATATGGGTGATAAGAATGTCTTTTGAAAATGCTTTCACGTGTTACGAGTATTCATGGACTAATGTGATCATTATTTCTTTTCCATACCTTACTGAGAATTTGCGCTAAACCCATGTTTTTAAATGATTTTTCATAAGATTATGGATTTGTAATACAAGGAATTAATCCATGTTAAATGTTGAAGAATTTTCAAGATGTCTTGTTTTATGTTTTAATGTTTTATATTTTGAAAAAAATGGAAACTGTTTTTATGGTATCCACTATCTAATAATGTGTAATGTTATGAATATATTTTCCTAATTCTCTAAAGCTCTAAACTTGAATAGATATTCAATTTCAAAGGATGTGTTTTCTTGACTAAATTAAATATTATGTATGTAATAAGGTCAGGTCTTTATAGTTGGTATGAGAGGATGGTTGATATAACTTTAAGGTGTAGTTGATGTTAATAGAATACCGTAATTGATTTTCAATCTATGTTAAATTTGAATTGTTATAGAAATTAAATATTACCATGTTTCTTTTACTAATATATGATTGTTCAGAATGGTTTTCTACAGAAGGAACATGGATAATAAAGAGTAAAGGCATCGACAGAATGAAATCCTTCCGGAACTATCGCCCAGAATGGTGGGGATTGAAACTGAGCAGTTTGTGATAGTAATGGCTCAGCTAATGCATGAAATAAATGTTCGTGACATCAATGCATGAGAACAAATAGAGGTACCACAATGGAACATGACATTAGTGTAACAGTTTATGAGACAACATCCTCCTGCATTCAATGGATCCTCTGACCCAGTATCGACTGAAGGATGGATCAAAGCCCTTGAAAAGATAATTGATGTTATAGGATGTTCATAAAATCAAAAGGTAACTCTTGACATTAAACTTTTTGAAGGTGAATATGATTAGTTGTGGTCATTGGTAAGGAATATTAGTGGTAGAGAGTATTTTTATGCCTTAGTGTTGGATGAATTTAAAAGTATTTTCAATGGAATATATTTTCCTAAGGTGGTGCGACTAAGAATGGAGATGAAATTCCTGGAATTGAAATAGAAGGACGAAGATTCAGTGGATGTGAATGAAGAGAACTTCACCTGACTGGTGAGGTATACTTCAAATATTATTCTGGATATTGATAACAAAATCAACTGCTTTTAATCACGATTGATGCCAAGGTATTGGAGGGCGTTGGCCTCTCATGAATTCAAAAGTTATTAGAAACTTGTCTGATGTGCTGAGAGGGTAGAGAAAGAGTTTTCTTTTGATCACAATCATTTTGGAAAAAATAGAAGAAGATGTATAGTTATCAAGAAATGTTTAAGAATCAACCAATGAAATGTGATGGTAAGAAAATCCAATTTCGTGTTTGTGATAAGTGTGGAAAGAAACACACTAGGCAATAACATAGAAAAATTAGGCAGTGTTTTAAATTTGGTAAGTTTGGACATATGGCCCGAGATTTCAATGAAAATTATCCTAAGAATAATCCTGATTAGAAAACTATATAGTGTTTTAAATGTTGTGAGATGGGTCACTATGCAAACTCCTTCCCAAAGAGAGATCTGAATGACGCAAAGAAGCCCGACTACAAGAAGAAAGGTGTAGTGAGATCCTTTGTGACTACGTCAGTAGATGTTGGGCCATCCAATGAAGATGTATCAGGTACATTTTTTGTTCACTCATATTTTGATAATGTTTTTTTATACGGGTTCTACAAATTCTTCTATCTCTGAGAAATTTTATGGAAAATTGGTAATATCACCTCAAAAAATGAGACCCAAAATTGTTGTTAAAACACCAGTTGGAAATGTTATAGTATAGTGGAATTAGAAGAATCTTTATATTTTTCTTTATGGGAATACATTACCTAAAAACCTTGTTGTTTTCACCTTAGTCGAGTTATATGTTGTTCTAGTAATGTACTGGCTTTTTGATTATCATGCTAAGATTGACTGTAGAGAAAAAAATGTTTTTTTCCAAATATATATTTATTTTTTATACAAGAATGAACCCATACAAATGACAACATATAAGGAAGCTAAGAAACTGTTGAAAATGGTAATTATAGTTACCTTCTCATATTTTGGAAAAGAAGGAAGCTATTAAAAATAACGATTTTCTAGTGGTAATTAAATACCTTGATGTTTCTCCAGATGATTTACCTGGGGTCATACCTGATTGAGAAGTTGAATTCACTATGGACTTAGTTCCTGATGCTAAGAAAATTTCAAAACTCACATATCATATGGCTCACATAGAACTTATGGAATTGAAAAACCAGTTGCAATATTTTCTTGAATAAAGGCTTCATTCGTCCTAGTACATCACCAAGGGGATCCCTTGTTTTGATTGTTAAAAAGAAAGATGATTCCGTTAGACTTTTCATGGATTGTAGAGCATTGAATAGCATCACTGTTAAAAACAATTAGCCTTTGCCTCATATTGATACTTGTTTGATCAGCTCTAGGGAGCTCCGATCTTTTCCAAGATTGACTTGAGATCTGGATACCATCAGCTAAAGGTGGAGGCAGATGACATCCCAAAAACAGCCTTTCATACTAGATATGGTCATTATGAATTTTTTTTTATTCCATTTGGATTAACTAATTCACCTGGTGTATTCATGAATATTATGAATAGAGTATTTCATGAGCTCTTGGATAAGTTTTTTGTTGTATTGATGACATTTTGGTATTTTCTAAAAATAAATAGGAGCATGAACAACATCTAAGGGTTGTTTTGAATACTTTAAAATAAACTAAAATATATGGAAAATTCAGAAAGTGTGAATTTTGGATGCAAAAAAATTCTTTTCTTGGGAACATTGTAAATAAGGATGGAATAACAGTTGATCCTGCAAAAAAAATTAGTTTATGAATGGCCAAGACCCAAAAAGTCATAGAGATATGTAGTTTTCTTGGACTAGCATGTTATTTCTGACTGTTTTTTAAGAACATTGCACAATTATCTAGCCTGATAACTATGTTAACACAGAAAGGGGTTAAATTTGTTTGGAAAGAATAATGTGATGTCTGTTTTCTGGACCTGAAGAAGAGATTGGTGAATGCTCTAGTTTTGGCCTTACATTCATGAAATTGTTAGTTTTTTATCTAACGTGATGAGTATTTGAAAGGACTTGGTTGTTTTTAGATGTAGAATAATCAGGTAATATCCTATTATTTGAGACAACAAAAACCTCATGAGATAAATTATCCCACAAATGATTTGGAATTGGTAGTTTAGGTTTTTTCTTTGAAAATTTGGAGGCCTCATCTAAACGGAACCAAATGCGAAATATATACTTAACATAAAAGTCAAATATATGTATCCAATCAGAAGAAATAAAACATGAGGCAGAGAATATGACTAGAAATGATAAAGGATTATGACTACACAATTAATTACCATCCTGTAAATGCAAACAAATTAGTGGATGCCTTAATTTGAAAAAATCATGAATCATTAACCACGTTACGTTTAGAACATGATCCCTTGATTAATGATTTGATGAATTTGGACTTAGAAGTTGTTGGTTCATATAATACCTCTATTTTGTTTTAGGTTTCAATGCATTCTTCATTGTTAGACAGAATTAAGAAAGAGAATAAGGAATACCGTGAGCTACAGAAAAATGTATAATTTCTTAAAATGGGTATGTTTCCAGAATTTAATCTTGATAAAGATTCTGTTTTATGATTTGGAAAAAGGTTTTTTGTTCCTAGTGATTCTCAATTGAAGAAATATATGTTGTGTGAATCTCATATTTCTATATTTTCTATTCATCCTGGTAGTACTAAGATGTATGGAGACAATCAGGAGTATTATCGGTGGGATGGAATGAAAAGAGATATTGCTGATTTTACTATGAAATGTCTAGCATGTCAACAGTTTAAAGGAGAGAAGCAGTTACCAAAGAAGATGCTTCATCCTATTCCAGTGCTAGAGTGGAAATGGGAGAATGTATCCAGGGAAATTTTGGTGGGACTACCAAAAACATCATGAGGTAACAATGCTATTTGGGTTATTGATGATCGGCTAACAAAGTCAGCACATTTTCAATCGATTCGAGATATAATGTCTTTGGATCGACTTTCTCAATTGTACCTCATGGAGATTGACAGGTTACATGGAGTTCATCTTTCAATTATATCTGACTGATATCCTAGGTTCACTTATAAAATCTGTAAGGGACATTAGAAGTCATTAGTCATAGAGTTAAATTTAGGTACATAATTTCATCCTCAATCAGATGGGTAGTCAGAATGAAAGATTCAATATTTTGAGAAAATGATTAAAGCTTGTTCAATGGATTGTCAGGGATGTTGGGATCACCAAATTTATTTAGTAGTGTTTTCTTATAATAATAGTTTTCATTTTAGTTTTCAGTTGGCACCTTTTGAGGCCTTGTATGGGAAGCGTTGTTCGACTCCAGCGTTTTGGGATGATGTTAGTGATAGAAAGTTTATGGGGCCAGAATTAGTTGAATAAGTGGGTGAGAAAGTGAGGATGATCCAGCAGCACATGGGGGTCAGTCAATGTAGGCATAATAGTTAACTAGATAATATAAGGAAAGACTTCGCTTTTGAGTTAGGTGACCATGTTTTCTATAACGTATCTCCTGGGAAATGTGTGATGCACTTCATTAAGAAATGAAAGCTAAGTCCACATATCATCATTCCTTTTGAAATCTTCGAGAAAGATGGAATAGTTGCATAACGCGTAGCTTTGCCTCCGAGTTTGTTTCAGGTACACAATTTTATTCAAGTTTCGATGTTGAGCAAGTATGTGCCAGATTAATCACATGTCTTGAGCCCAGAATCATTTTAGCTAGAAGTGAACCTTTATTATGAAGAGAAACAAGTTCAGATTCTTGATCAAAGGGAACAGGTTTTGCGGAATAAGTTTATCCACTAGGTAATGGTTTTGTGGAGAAACCACCTGGTTGAAGAAGCAACATGGGAGTATGAAAATGATATGAGGGAAAAGTACCCTCAGTTGTTTAATATTTAAATAAAATTGCCAGGATGCAATTTTAAGAAGGTGGGGATAATGTAACACCACATGCTTTTATAAAAAAAATAGAAATGCATGGAACATTTTTTATGTAAATATAAATTCATGGAACTTTTTTTTAAGTAGATATTTTTAATTATCCTTCAAAACATTTCTTTTCTACATCTATGTTCTGAATTTCAAGAAACTGTCATCTACAATTGTGTTCAGTGTGTTATTTGGATTCTATCAGAACCAAATTGTTTTTAATAGAAATATACCCTTTTTAATAGTAATATGAATATAAATATGACCCTAATTAATAGTATATATTATTATTATATTATTTTATTAAGGCTTTAAGATAATAGGATCAAGGTTAAATTTTCATTGTGATATAGAAGTTGTTACAGAAGTAGAATTGTTAAATTTTGAATTAATTATTATTTTAATTAAAAATTTAATTAATAATATTTTGAACATTATTTCCAAAAAATGGACTTCATTTTTTATGTCTACTCATCAATAAATGGTTAGGGTGAATTTTTATAATCTTTCTGAAATAGTTAATTTTTCAGTGAATAGTGAAAAATACAGTTTTTAGTTTCGGTGTGTTAATGACATCATTAATGATATAATAATGATTTCATAAATTGGGTCGACTTATGTATAGTTAAATAATATACGAGGTTTCCCAAGTGGCTTATACCATTGGAAAATACCATGGGAATGCCAGTGTTTTTGTAAATACCATTCTTGAGGTGTCCCATGAAAATTATTAAAATAATCCCTCACTTTTCCTATAAATTCCAACTCTTACCTTCATTGAATTCATTACCCATTCTCCCTAAACGAGACTCTTTCCTCATTACCTTCATATTAGTCCTCCCATGGTTTCCTCAAGCCCCCAAGGTCCCATCCATCATGTTCTATGGGTTACTCTATAAGGTAAGAAAATTCCCAATTTCATTCTTTTTCCATTCAAGTTCTCTTTTATGTGGTATAATTTTCATGTATCCATAACATGTTCTTATTTCCTTAATATTCATGATCTATTCAATATTATGAATCATTTTTGGATGGGTGACCCCTGTCCCTTCTCTTCTTAATGTTTTCTAAATCCCTATCGCATAGTCGTTGGGCAGCCAGATTTTTGTAAGAGATTTCTCACTAATTCATTTATTTTGAGTTCCTTCCTTATTCTTTCTTCATAACTCCTTACCCAAGTGGCATGAAATATCAATAAATCATGTATATTCTACATTTTATAATGTATATGGAAAATTATTCATCATTATTCTTCTCATACCCTACATATTTAAAGAATAAAAACATTGTCCGTTTGTGTCGAATTATCGAAATTGTGGACGATGTGATTTCAATTTCCAATAATACTATCAAGTCTGGACATGAAACCATTTATATGGTTGAACCAGGTTATAATATATGTATTATTAATCACCCATGGATCTGGAATTCATTTTTACTCATGGTTTTAATTTATAAGACAAAACAAGGTTGTTATTATCACATCACCACTAAAATGATCTAAACGAACCACATTAATGTTCTAACTTATTAATAATCCTCATATAAGAATTCGAAATGAAAAATGGAATAATTTATGTTACTGGATATATTTAAATACTACACAATTCCATTTCTGGGGTTTCAATTCCTATCGACAAGATTGTCCACCATGAACCAATCATAGAAATAATGTAAAGAATTCACCCAAAAATAGTGCAAGGGGAAAAATACTAACAATTAATGGTGAAATTATGTTATTAAAAGATCATATAAGATGTTATAAACATGAAACTGTTTATGAAAAATATTAATAACGTTCTTTTAACCATTATTAAAGTGGTTTATTCAATTTGGAAGTAAGAGAAACCTGAGGTAAGGGGATTCTTATCCTGATTTCCATTTTTTGGGATAGCTTTCTACATCATTATTTATGTGCTATTTAAATTGTTTTTGTGATGGGTTATATTTATATTCTGTTTTATTATGTTTATTTACAGTATATATACGTACTATATCCCCTATATTAAGTCTCTATTCAATTTTATGATATGTATAAGGGACTTTTAATAAAAATCCTCATTTTTAATTCATTTTTACGAAATTAGAAAGAAATGTTTTTATGGAATTATTCATGTTGTATGATTATGTTTTGGTTCTTTGGAATTATTTATGATTAAGGTTGGGACCTATATATACCTCTAATTCATTGGGTATGTGTATATTGGAGGTCGACCGTATGGTTACTCCAATTGTAACTGTGATGGTTACACAAAGTAAGGTAGTCATGAGGGTTTCAAATTATAAGGTAGCCAAGAATGGTAAATAGATTATGTATGTAATGCCCCATGCTACCTTTATGGTTATATTCTCATGTTTTTTGTGGATCTTTTGAAAATCTCTTGTTACAAAATGTATGTATATATGTGTTACAATAATGTCTTTTGAAAATGCATTCACATGTTACGAGTTTTCATGGACTAATGTTACATTCCTTCTTTTCCATCCCTTACTAAGGTTTTGTTCTCATACCATTTTTTTAAATGATTTTTCATAGGATAATGGATTTTTAATACAATTAAGGAAGCCATGTGAAATGTGGAAAAATTTTCAAGGAGTCTTTTTTAGGTTTAAATGTTTTATATTTTGAAAAAAAAATGGATACTGTTTTTATGGTATCCACTCTATAATAATGTGTAATGATATGAATGTATTGTCCTAATTCACTAATGATATAAACATGAAAATATATTCAATGTAAAATGAAGTGTTTTATTAACTAAATTCATGATTATGTATGTAATATGTTCGGGCCTTTATAACGTATTTGAGATTCCCGCTCCCATGTGATGTCCTGGAGGTTTTTGTGCTACCACCGATTGCGCACCAAGGGTATTGATCATCCACGAAGGTCCTGATCCTGTTGATCCTCAATATTTACTGGAACCTCTGTAAACTTCTCCCCATAACCATATTCCATATCACCTTGGTCGTGACATGAGATGGTTCAGGCACATATCTCCTGAGCTGGGATACATGGAGATGTCAAGCACTAGATGAATCTATAGGGAATGAGCCATTTGATATGCCCCCTCACCATGTCTGTTGAGAACCTGAAAAGGACCGATGAACCTCAGAGATAGCTTTCCTACCCTAAGAAATCACATCAATCATCATTGAGGTAAGACTTATAGGATTCCATAGTATCCCTCATCGTACACCAAATGTCTCCATCTCCTGTCAGCATAAGACTTATTCCTTCTCTATGCAATCTTCATTTGCTCATCGATGATCAGAAAATTCTCAGTAGTAGCACGTACTAACTCTATATCCATAGATGATGATTCCCTAAGGTCAGTGCAACATATAGGTAATCTGCAAGGTTGACCATATACGACCTCGATTAGTGTCATACCAATGGTGGAGTGGTATCTGTTGTTTTACACCAACTCCCCAAAAGGGAAGTGATCCTCCCGGCTGTAGAAAAATTCTAAGATGCAAGCATGTATCATGTACTCAAGTTTCTAAATGGTCAGCTCTATCTGACCATCCATATGTGGATGAAAGGTAGTGATCAAACCTAGATGAGTCCTGAACACCTCGTGTAATCCCTTTGACAAACTGGATGTAAAACGTGTGTCATAGTTAGAGACGATTGGTGATGGAACCCCATGAAGTCATATTATATCGTGTAAATAGATGCATCCCAATCCCTCTATCAATCGCTTCTCTCAGTATGGTAGGATGTGGGCCGACATAGTGAGTTCGTCAATGATCACCCAGATAAGATCATGTCCCCTAGATCTATGTGGAATCTCTATCACAATCTCCATGGAAATAACAAACCATTTCCACTCTAGGACCTCTAGTGGCTACGCTATTCCTAATGGAACCTGATGCTCTGCCTTCACTTAAAAAAACATGAGGCTTCTTCAAAAAAACTCTTTCACTACCTTTTTCCCTGTCCACTAGTGCGGATACTGGAGGGCCAGGTACATCTTCCCCACACCATGATATTTCTCTAGAGCGTATGTATCGTACTCCCTCAACACCTCCTCCTGTTGTGCCACTGGTACCATGGTGCATCCTCTTAAGAGGATTATGTTCTCCCCACCTACATAAAATCCATCAGGTTTCTGTCCGGTTGATATATGACCACATTGTGCCTCGTAGTCAATTTCGTCATGTTGTGCAAACCAAAATTGATAACGAAGTGGGGGAGTGATGTTCCTAGAATGGAGTTAAGCTGCTCCATCTCTATCCAAAAAGGATATCAGCAGCGTGCCTAACTACTTGTTCACCTCACTCAGCAACTAAAAAAACATCCTATTGAGTATATATACAACCATGTTCCCATTCCTATGATTGTAGACTGTGTTAAAATCATAGTCTTGGTGTAACTCCAGTCATTTCCATTGTCCTATGTTCAGGTCCTTTTAAGATTAGATATAACTGACACTATTGTAATCCTAGTTGAATGTAAAAAGTACACCCATCTTGTAATGTCCCCACATCTTCCAGGAAAAGACCAATTCTGCTAACTCCATGTCATTTTAAGCATAGTTATTCTCATGTTGTCTCAGATAATATGATCTATAAGTGATCACTACTTGCTCTTGCATCATGACACATCCATGTCAGACCCCAGATGTGTCGCAAAATACTACATACCCAACACCCTCTTCTGGTAGATTCAAGACGGGGGAACTCTTTAACATTATCCTCTAGTCCTAATAACTCTGATGTAATCTCTCCATCCACACAAAGTGTTGTACCGTCTTCTTCAACAATGAAAATTTTTCTTCAACTCTAGAAATGTCTGGTACAAGTATCCAGTAGTATCCAGCTATCCCCTGGAATCATCGAACCTCGGTGACACTATTGGGTGTCTCCCAAGACTGAACAACCTCTATATTCACCAGATCAACAAAAACACAATCCTATGAGACAATGTATCCCACAAAGTGAACCTCTCATTTCTAGAACATACACATCGAGAGCTTACCATAATGACGGTGCTCATAGAGTGTATCCCGAACAATCAGACGATTATCGCCATGCTCCTCCACCATCGCCGAGTACACCAAGATTGAGTTGATGAATACCACAACAATGCGATCAAATTATGGCTTGATGACCCCGTTCATGAGTCCCATGGACACTGCAGGGGAATTGGTTACACCGAAAGGCTTAACCATGAAATCATAGTGGCCATACTGACATCTAATGGTCATCTTCTACACATCCTAGTCCCATACCCTGAGCTGATGATAACATAATCTGATGTCTATCTTTGAAAACCATGGATATCCCTTCAACTGATAAAAAGGATCATCAATCCTCAGAAGTGGATACTTTTTCTTCATGGTCACCTGGTTTAGGAACCGATTGTCCACACAAAGTATCAAAATCACATCTGCCTCATTGGTGAACAACATTGAGGCTAATTCTGGAGACACACTTGGCCTTATGAACCAATTCCTCTACAAGTCTCCAAATTGAACTCGTAACTAAAGAGTCTCCATGAGACCCATTCAATATACTGGTGTAGATATTGGTGCCATCATGGGGTATAGGTCAATGTAAAATTCCTCCTCTCTAGGAAGAGGTAGTATTGGATCATAATCTTGGAAGTCATAGGCATACTGGACCACCAAAATAGGATATCTTCGACTCTCTTTCTCAATTTCTCCAAGGGTAAGGATAGGAAAATGATGTGTTTTTGGCGTCAACATCCTCTAGTAATTTCCATCCTGTGATGAAAAGCATCTCTTCTGACCGATGAAGGAAGACCCAGTCCCATCTGTGCTGGCACAACACACTGTCCACCTAATATATCCAATCTGAGCACTGAATTTGGAAAACAGTCCATACCCACGATGACGTCGTAAGGACTGGATGCCGCTACTTGAAGATATTCTCTAAATCTCATGCCTCCTAGAGTATTCTCACACTACTGGAACCAATGTGTAACCATCGAATCATCTCCCATAGGAGTATCTATCCATAATGGTCGATCTAAACTCTACGTCAGAATCTCTGAGATCCGAATGAGGGTTGTGGAAATAAAATAGTGACTGGAACATGTGTCAATAAGTGCTTCATCTCAGGTGGAATAGACATTGATCATATCTCTAATCTATATAGAGTGTCGTGGCCATTTTCCTCAGCTTCTTGGAGTTGAGATCATCCCTGTCCTCCGGCTCCCTGTGGTCGGGGTGGACAACCAAAAAGTGATGGTTGTTGAATGTTGAATCATCATCCACTGCCTTCTACACGACCAGATCCTCTACCATGTATGTCACCCTACAAACCTCCATGGTCAACCTGTTACTCTACCTCTGCAGTCCCTCAACCGTCTACTGGTCGTCCATACGGTAGATTGGGCAATCGCGGGCCATGTGACCCTACTCGCCGCACGAGTAGCACAACCCGATCCTCAACTGTCATCCTATATCCAGTGAGTCCCGCACTACTGAAAGTATATCTTGAGGTCTCCCACTATATGTTCTGGAATTCCTTGGCCCCTTCATCATCCATCTACTACATATTGGGGATGACTCAGCTACATGAGGTCCGGTGTGGGCTCTCTTTGTCAGTGCCTGCTCAGTTAGGAAAATCTCCACCATAAGTGTTCGCTCTTACACCCCAACCTACATCGAAATCCTGAGTGATATCATCGATGATAAGTTCTCCCATTAAAACCCCTTATCAATGGTCTGGGGGTTAATAAAAGGATCTTGTACCATGTAAGTGTAGTAGCAGGAGAGACAAGTGAAATTCACCGAGTACTGGGCCACGATCCTACTACCCAGCTTTATGTGCAGTAGATCCAGTCTACACACAGATGGTAGAGTTGCTGGGACAAAATCATCCCTTAAAAGTACATCTATGTCCACCCAGGTGAGGGTCACATCATCATGTAAATGGTGTGTCAGACTCCACCATATCCCAACAGGGCCCTGTAAGAGGTTGGAAGCTAGGATTACCATCAGATTTACTGCTGTACAAACTATGTGAATGACTCTAGCCATATCCTTTATCCAGTCCTCATCTTTCTGTGGATCCATCTCGCTCAGATCCTCGGAATGTTCTTCCACTGAAACTTGTGAAACTATCTCAATCAGCATACACTGTCTGCTGGTGAGGCTAGAAGCAATGGCTTCCCAACGGGTAGTGGTAATTCTGGTACACCACCCAAAGGTATTATCATAGTAAGAGGGCCCTACACAGCATCCTCATCCCTCGGTGGGCTGTCATCATGTACTCTCTTGAGAATCCTGGATGGTTGTCTTCGTGGTAGCATTTTGATAGAAAAAAGGTGTGAAACGGTTAATAAGTAATACATGGTGAGCTGACTCAATGTGATAAAAAGAACAACTTTTTAAAAACACACATGATCTGTGTTTTCATGTACTGAGTTGGAAATCCGAATTTAGGGTCTTGGGGTATGGATACATCAGATGCCACACATACACTGGATTCTTCAAACTGAAAACCACATTCATAACACATAACTGTATTTGCAACATAGAAATGATCAGATCACTAATTCTTCATTAGAACCAACTCCATTGAAACCATGTTTTCACGACCCATATCCCAGGGCCCATGCTGTGACTTCCCCATTCCCTCCTTCTATAGGCCAAAAGCTGGTAACTAGCTCCAGAAACGCATATCCCATAATGGGAAGGCATTTCCATTAAATCTGTTCAAACCCAGAAATCCAAGGGAACCACAAGAGGAAACCACGATGTAAACAGCTGTAGTAAAATGTGTGTTGAATAATGATGGGCAAGAATAAAAGCCCAACTGGAAAGTACAAGTAAAACTGAAAAGAGAAAAATAACTTCTAGATCATCCACCAAGGATCCAACATAATGGGTAGGTACATCTCATGATCGGTAGTTCTTTGTCATGCCATATCAAATGGTCCACCTCTGCGTATTGTCTAGTCCTGGCCCCCTCATCCTCAATCAATTCTACCTATCATCTTCACAAGAATAAACATGGGGTGGGGGAAGCCCATTTAGGGGTGAGTATAATAATACTTATTAGGGACCCGAGAACCCCAAAGCCCTTCCAGAGTTCCACAATGGAAAAACCATAAAAACTGACCTCAATCAAAAATCACAAAGTAACCATCAAATATACATAGGTATATTCCCATTCATATACTTAAGTTATCAAGATATATTAATTTCATACATGAGCGAAGAATATCAAAAATTTTAACACCGTGAAGGTAACACCATGAAGGTAAAAGTACCACATAAGTAACCTCACATAAATAACACCAAAAAGGGAAAAGTTACACATGAAAACACCCCAAAGATATCACCATGAAGGTAAAAGTACACCCCTGGTATCACCATGAACATATCACCACATAGGTAAAATTACCACACATGTATCACCGCGAAGGTAAAAGACTCAGCTTACACATGTATTAGTGATATTTAAAAGTACAGATGATCAGTCATGTAGCTTGATCATCTTATTCTATCAGGAGGAACTATTGCTGACCATATGGAGTGTGACCTACACATGATTGATTGGTACAAACCCTAGAAATGATCCACACAGGATCCAACCTATGCAATGTTGATAGGTACTATCCCCCGCAATGTCCCACATAAGAACTGACCCACACATGATTAGTATGCGCTGACCCACACCAGATCGCTGAGCACTGACCCACACAGGATATGACCCACACAGGATATGACCCACACATGATTTGTATGCACTGACCTATAGAGGATAAATGAGTGCTTACCCACATAGGATCATTGTTGACCCACACAGGAATTGTTCGGTACTAACCTCCGTATGATCTGTCTCCATCATCCTTGTCACTGTTATCCACGGAATTCCCACCCGTAGTACTCTTGATTAAGGGAGAACATCTCCTCAAAACGAAAATCATATATCTACTACCACAAATCTCTAAAAATAAATATTCCAATGGACTTCCATGTCGTAATTTTTTTAATGCGATAGATGGTGCGTCAATCAGATGCTCAGTCTGTGACTTATGAGGATATAGTTTTGAGGGCCCAGTTGGATTCAGATTCAATCCAACCCGGTCGTACATCAAATTTACCCAAAACAAAAATGGAGTATGTTAAAAGTACTATCTCACTCCAAGGGTCTCAGTGCTGCAAACGGGTCGTCAAACGGATGCCATATTTTCATGTAATGTTTTTTAGGTGAACTGGGCCTGGTTGGGGTTGGGTCTGGTCCTCCCGGTCGTGCCAAACCGGTTGGGGGCGACCTGACCTGATAGGGCTAGGCTGTGGTAGGATTGGAACAATATGTTGTGGTCTAGCCCAGCATATGAGTGGGCATGGCCCAGCCCGCGATGGCGAGTGGCCCACTGGGCGCACGCTTCCTTGCCAGCGGTTGGGTGCGGCCACTGGCCGAACCCGCAGTGGGGTGTTGCCACTAGTCGAGCCCGCGGTGGGGCACGACTGCTGGCCGAGCCCACTGTGGGGTGTGGCCTATTGGACCATCCCACGGTGGGGTCCACCCAAGATGGTGCGGACTGGGAAGGGGGGGGGGTGCTGCTTTCCCCCCAGTATTCCCGAATGGATAAACGACCGTTCTGTTTGTGATGCGGAAGTGCCAAATGGTGCCACCTAGTCTCCCAGTGGGACATGCAGGTTGCAGGTCCCTACTGAAGTGGTGTCGGATTTGTAGCCACCTCCTCCTGTGTTCTATGATGATGCACTGCATCTTCCTACTGCTGACTAGTGCCAGCTTCCCTCCTTGACCACCATGACTGAAATGTCGCAGCCCCACTCTGTCGGCAGCACTTGATAGGGCACCATATAACTTCTATGGTCGGTCAGTGACAACCTCTCTACTGATCGTCACATCATAGTTCCATGGCCTCCTTTTTCGGTGCATGACGGCACGCCCCCTACATCGTGGCCGGCTGGTGGCGGCCTCCGCCAGCCTCTGTCGGCGTTGATCGCTAGTGTCATTCTAGAAGTCTTCTATGAATAATTCAATGGTAAAACAATTTATTAGAGGGTCTGAGACATGTTTTTTTGGCACACACCCTCTGTGTTATCTTTCAAATATGAAGGACGAAAAATAGGATTCACCAATTACTTATAATTTTAAAAAAATGATACCCTACCACAAGATCGTAGGAGAACATCACCTATGAGGAAGAGTCTGCATTCATCATCCCCGCAACAAGACTCTGATGACACCACTCTATCGTCGTCCTTCGGTTTGTGATTCGGTGTCGGTCGTCACCGCCTGCTGGAACTGACCATGTTCTCTAAATGTTGAGCATCACGACACCTTACCAGAGCTTAGTCTCTTAGTGAAGTGATTTCAATACTCCTCCCCAAGCTCCATATAAATAAGATTGGGAGGGTTTTTTGCGATCGTAAAATTAATGATGGTTTACTTACTAGGAATCTTCCAAAATTGCAACGATTATATTTTCTAGTATTTGAAGGGTCAATCCATTTAATATTTTGACACGTCGATAGTCCCACATTATCGATATTATGTTGGAGGAAAGGAAATAAATAAATTAAATAACAATGTTATTTTATTATTCTTTTAAAAAAGAATCAAAATGTATCTTTTTCTCCATACTAACTACAGCTGAACTAAAGCCTCCCTTTAGTGACTCTCTGCTCTGCAGATTCTACGGTGCTCTCAGATTCTTAATCCGAACACTGGTTCAGAAGACAGAAAATTCCACCGTCACATTTATAGAATGAACATAAAAAATTTAAAAAACTTATTCTGGGGACACAGGGCCTCAGAATCACATACTGTCAATTTTTTCAAACTCTTAATAAATCAATATAATTAAAAAAATTACATGGAAAATATGGGTCTTTACATGGACTGTAGATTTGTGTTATAAAATAATTAATGAAACATAAATACATAATGAATATTAGAAATAAAATATATAAATATTCTACCCAAAATAATGAACATCCATGATCTTTTTAAAGGAAAAAACATAACAATTAGTTTTAATGAGGCAATAGTTCACAATACACAAGAACCGTAAGATCAATTACCCACTATATTGTTGTATGTGTAATGCTAGGTACAAAAACTAAAACAACATAATTACATCATACTGTGGAAAATAATCTTATCATGACTTCATGAAATTATAATAATTTTGTATGTTCAGAATGAAAATAACATAAAATAGATTTAGGATGGGTGTTACCTCTTATTCAAGAATCACATATTTTATTTCAACAATGGGATTCCTTTGATGGATTTTTTTAATTTTAGGATTCTAAGATACTGTGAATGATTTTTAGGATATATATGGGAAGCACTTGGACTATAAAAAGTGTCTTTAGGGGTGTGAATAGTTAGGAGTGGTGTGATTACCTTTTTATAGTGGAGGACGAGTGGCAATGTTGTGTATTTTTTAAAATGCACTCTAGAAACATTTTTACAATGTAAACTAGATTAAGTAATAATCCAAATTATATAAAACTTTTAATTGTGTCCAAATAATTACATCAAATATATTTTTTTACAAGTTTATAGGAAATTTTTACACTTATGTTTACATTTTAGTCCCTTGTTATGATATTTTTTCTCTTAATCGTTGTAATTATATTTAATCAATTTAACTAATAATTTTTTTTCAAAATTGTTATTTGTCTTATGTGAACATTAAATTTTTTATGATTTCCAATATGGAATCCATTTCTAAAAATTACAATCACATGTGTGGAAGAAACTAATTTAAATTTAATCCAATTGGTGATATATTAATGTGGGTTTTTAATGTTAAATTGATCACTATTTTGCGAAGTTTTTTGTGTAATTTTAATGTTAAATTTATTCAAATGAAATAAGTTGGATTAAATGATATAAAAATTATCTTTTTAAATATAAAAACAAATTAAATTTTTTTATTATATAATTAATTATAATGATGAATTAGTTTGGAATAAAATTTAGTATTATTTTCTATTCAATAAAATATTAATGTCCTCATAAAAAAAACCAAAAATAAATTTATATATATATAATTATAAAATTAATTTTTTATTCATTTCAAAATTATTAAAATGTTAAAAATTATACATAAAATTTGGTCTCAATTAAAAGATGTTAAAACTACCCTTAAAAATATACTACCTTTTTTGGCGTAAAATTGGACCAGTTTTTATTTTAGGCCAATAATGTTTTTGGCATGAATGTAAAACCATTTTATAGACATGTGTGAACATAAGATAGTTATACCTATTATTTACCATTAATACAATATAATGGTGATAAAGACCATATAAATTAATATTATTAACAATTTATTAAGGTATGGTATAACTTAGTCTTTTGTGAAACGTAAGATTCCAAATAAAATCATTATTGCATGCCATGTACGCTACTGGAAATAGTGTCCATTATAGGGTAAAATAACTTATTAATCATATATATTAATAAATATTAAAAATAATTATTCTACCATTACTTAGAATGTTATAGTGTCTATCACCAGAATTCATAGGAAACCCACTCCTTTTATTTGTTTGTTATTCTGAGAGTTGATTTTGGTATACTATATTAATCATGTCATGCGAATACATATGATTCAAGATCAAAATATCCATCACTCATGTGAATGTCCAATTTTAATTCTAATTATAAAATTTTCTCTATCATTCATCATTAAACATGTTCTTTATGTTACCCCTTTGACTGAAACTAGAAAGCATAGTAAGAGAAAAACATATTATAGAAAAACCTACATAAAAATGAATAAAAAACAAATAGGATGTATAAATTATAACACAATATTTAATCAATGAAACTTCATTTTCATCCACATTATTTCATATTTATATTATATTTATGTCCTTCATAATGGTTCATTACGACTATGTGAATTTCAATTGAATATACCAAATGAGTATCATACTAGGTGTGAAGTAAGGCTCATTGGCATACATCAATTCACAATTGAGTCTATCTCAATTTGTTGTTTTCAAGGATGTGACCCCTAATGCATATATTCTAGAGCCACAATAAATGTGTATCATCGAGATATTGATGTATTGATAGGAATCAACTTTTATTATTTGGCCAAAAATCAATGAAATTTTCCTAAACATAGACTTAACATTAGAATTACACATAGAGGCATCACTAGACACAAACCTAGAAATATTCATACAGATCACAATAATATTTTCTCATCTAAGTTACCAAGCGATAAATAACTGATTCCTTTTATACCAATGATACAGACCTAGGATTTTCATACATGGATATAAAATCATTTTATATAAATATTGAAATAATTAAAAAATTTAATTCTAGAGGACCATAATAATTTATTTTCTCAAAAAATTCTATTAAAGTCCACAAAAATTAGGAATGATATTCAAAATTTTACTTAGTGATCTTAAACATTATCACACATCTTAAGAATAATGAGCCTAACATCATTAATTATAACATGGGTGAAGGAAAAATAAGAATTGGTGAGATAAAATGTTCATGAGGGTCATACGGTGATGTTATGCTAGAATGACATAATAATAAGTATCTGAGAACATGATCATAAAATTGGATAATCATGCCTTATATATAAAATTTTATAAAAAATAAAATTGGAATAAAGAAGGGAAGTTAACAAGACATGAATCATTAGAAAATAAAGAGCATAATCAATGAAATAATAATTTATGAATAATATATCTAATTTGTAGGATACACATACACATATAAAATCATTACCTTCTTGTCAAAAATAATTTCTAAAAACTATCAGGGAACTACATGAGTGATATAACTGATGTGAAAAACACACCACTATACCTTTTAAAAATTCGTACATTACATTGGAATGATATCACTCTGAATCCAATATTAATATTTAATTGTTACTAAAATTACCATATTAGTAGTATAGGAATACTCCCAAGTCCATATTCGTTGAATAATTATTTTACATAACTGAGTTCACTCCTAATTCAATCCATATATATATCATTAGATATGAATAATTTTGAAATAAACTGGATGGAGGTATAGGTCCAACTAGCCACATAATGAAATCATACTGATTTTTGCCATGAGATAATAAAAAATTTATATTATCATGAAACATAAAAAATGGGTTTTAAAAAATAATATCATATCCCATGATATGAAATGGGTATAATAAAATTTTCATCATATCATGTCATATAGAAATGATTTTTGTTTTATACTCACTTTATCAAAGAATAACCCATGAATTAATGTTTGTTTCAAAAGTGTTTTATCATGGTAAAACCCAAGGAATGGTAATGTGTTTTATAAAAACATTTTATAAAAAGGACAAAAGTTTTGAGAAATAATTAAAATAGTTTCCTTGGATCATATCACTAGTAATGAAAAAAAACTATACAAATAGATGTATTCTTAAATAGAGATGTACTTTTAAACATCACATGTTGTTTTTCATATTAAAAAAAACATTCATTAAAAAATATATTGAGATATAATTTTTATTTTACAAAACATTTTATTGGAAAACAATTTTAAAAACATATGATCTTGATTTTAAAAATATTTAAAAAATATCAAGAGGAAAAAAAATTCTCCACTTTGAAAACATATTTTTAAACCATAAATCATTTTTAAATCTTTTTTAATTAAATATATCATTTAATATATATATATATATATAAATCAATGAAAATAAATTAGAAAATTTTTTAAAAATAAATTAATTTCTAAATCAATTTCATTTAAAATAAACTTCGATAACACAAAAAGGACAATTTGAAAATCAATTAACTGAATTTTTAATCATGACACTATTAAAAAATTCTATTCATTTAAAATAACCATTTATAATATATAAAATAATATTTTCAATTAATTTAAAAATAATCTTGAATATTATTTTAAAAAAATCCTATTTTCTTTGAAAAAAACCATTAGAAAAGTTTTGAAGAAAATATTTTCTAAAAAATCAAAACCATGTGAACAATAAAAATATGATTCCAATAAACGATTATCAGGATCATGTGTAAACCCAGACATTCTCAACATACCTTTTTTGTCATAAATTTTTTAAAAACACCCCCAATCAGACAATTGGAATATAATTCCTTTTTAAAACCATTTTGTTAGAAAGGAGAATAGAAGGATAAATTGTATTTCATGTTTAATTAAGGAATAATATATAAATTTTAAAATATATTGGGAAATTTTTTTTTTAAAATAAAACATATTTTTGATCAAATTGAGAAATAATTTCATATTTTATTCAAATTATTTTCTTTATTATCATAAGAAACTATGTATAGATAAATTGTGTAATTAGATGAATATATCATTAATAAATAGATTAGAAGAAAAATCATGGGTATTATGGAAGGATTTATCTTTTCATATAATCAATTGATTATGTTTGTAAGAAACCCTGATTACTGATGAGATCATATAAATATAATTTTACCACATTGGTAATAATGAATAATAATACCCATTATATAATTATATTACATGAAACATAAAAAAATCATGAAAATAATATTATTCAGGATATATTAGGTAATCTAAAATTCAATACACCTCATGAATGAATATTCATGCATAACATGACCTATCTATAAAATAAGGAAAATTGATAAAAAAATCACCTTATATATTTTGTAACCATGGAATAGTAAAGCACCATGAGATTGAGATCATAAAATATATTTAAAAATACCCATAACATTATAGATTTTGGTAATAGTATAAATTCATGGTTATTATATTAAATAGAAAAGTAAATGAGTAGAGAATATAGAATAAGTCTAGAAGAAATAAAAGTTAGACATGAAATCCTCTTAACTTATGACTTGAAATTAATCTTACACATCCAAAAAATTTATATAATTGTATATTTGATTATTATATGTCTTTCAAATAACCATATTTATTTATATAATACCACATTTTATTTTTATGAGATTTTATTACCCTTTAGCAATTTCAAGATAATGTTATGTTTTGGGTTGGAATTGGTTTGTTTTTCATACATGTTTTGACTTTTTATTATTGGTAGCATTAATTATATCATGATTTTGTTATGCATAGAATGATAAAAATGATATAAATATTATATATGTTTAGTATATGTTTATTTATTATAATCCATAAATGGTGGTAAATTAACTGAAATATATCATTCGTTGAAATGATAGGTCGTTTGTGTGCATGAACATTATATGTATTTTTTGTGTATAATAACAAATAAGAGATTTAAATGATATTTATATAAATTACCATTAATGAACAATTAATTTATTTATATATAAAAAATATTTATATTAAACCCATTTTTAATATATTCCTTGTAAATCATGAGTGAATAAAATAACTTTTAAGAGGTCGTTATCCACATATCCAAAAATAAAGTTGTTGTATTCCCAAAAAATAAAACGTATAATAGAATGTTTTATATAATAACTATATAATAATAAATAAATAAAAAATATAATATATATATATAATAATAAATAGTAATTTTATCATTATTATAAACCTTGAATGGTTGTGATGGAAGAACAAGAAACAATGGTCCCTAAGGTGGCAGTCCACCAAACCCAAGAATGATGACTATGTATCCCAATTTATGAAAGAGAGTGAGAGTGTAGGGAAAAACCCTAACATGACAACATATTAATATATTAAAGACAGTTATTATATTTTATAATCATTTAAATATAATAGTAGAGTGGGTACTATCAAAATAAAACAGATGTGATTTTTGAAGTATGTGTCCTCTTCATTGGGAAACTCATTTTGGTTTGCACCAACGAGATTCCATAGAGTTTTTTATTCCCAAAGTCATAACTCTAAAATGAATGAATGTAACCTGGGATAATATTTGGATGGGGTTTATATGATCCACTGGGTCTACGAAATTTTTATAATTAAGGGTGGTGGGTGGGATTGGTGCCCTTTTACTTTGGAGGATGAGTGCCCTTTTACTTTGGAGGATGAGTGGACTTATTGAAATTAAAAAAAATATCAATATTTAGAGGTATCCCAGACAACATGTTTCTACAATAATTTTTATTTTTTTGGGATAATTGGTATATTTTAAATATATGGATATATAATGGATTTTTTATAACATTCGAGGCCAGTAATATTTTAAATATTAAGCTTTAACCACTAAGTAATGTTAACGATATGCTAATCATTCTATTTAAAATTAATTAATGCCTGTAATAGTTTTGGTGAAAAATTATTATTTAGTAAATATAAATTATATATAATGAAGATTACAATTATGGAATATATTTTTCCAAATATTAAACACATAAGTGGCATAAAATAATTTAAAATGAAACCCCTATACAAGTTGAGACAAAAGGGTTTAAAAGTGAAAAACTAAAAAGTTTGAAATTATTTTATATCTAATTTCAATGTGAAATTAATTAAATTTGAATAATATATATAAATATATATACTAATTATTTATATATACTTTAACATATTTCTTAATTACTATAATGTATAAATAAATTTAACAAATATTTAGTACTTAATTAAAATTTAGTATTTATAAATATTCATCTGAAATGAATATTTCCAGAAACATAATAAATATTCACCCAAAGTAAATTTTATTAAATTGTAACAATATTTTAATTGTATAATATTTAGTAAATTGTAGTTTGGTAAAACTATGTCTTCTGTGTCATGAATGTTATTAAAGGAACTCGACATCATGTGTAATAGAAGACAAATATGGTGTTGAGTGTACCAATACATTATATATAATTGTTGAATGTACTGTAGGATAATCTATGGGTTTCATTAAAAGAATTATTAACTTGGTAATTTCATATAACACAAGATATACTCAATGTTTCACGAAATTCAAAAATACGGAAAATATAAAATTAATTCAAAAAAATAATTAATAAAAACTCGTGGTGTCACACATAACAGTTTTCATGTTTACAGAGACCAACTTAATTCAATTAATAAATTATGATGAATAAAATCCAAAAAAAATTACTCCACCAAATTTAGAAACCCATCAACTGATTGAATATATATTTTTCATGTGTTTATTGATTATAATAATATTAAGTAGTTTTTTTATAAAAATGTGGCAATATTCTCAAAATTCATTTAATTTAATGATTTATTTAAAAGGTTAATATATAAATTTTTAATATTATAATTATAAAAAATGAATTAAATTTTTGAAATAATAATTCGAAACTTTTCACTGGACGAAATTTTGTGATTTTTCAGAAAATGTAATATTTTAGTGAATAGTGAAAAATACACAGTTTTGTAAAAAAGAAATTACTTTTCAATAAATTAATTAAATTATATGTACAATTATTATCATATTATTTCAAGTAAAAAATAGTAATATTTTTATATTTAATTCAGTAAATTACTATTTACTTAACATTATATTCGATTTTAATATGGCATAGTTTTTTGTATTTAGTTTCTTTTCTAAAAACATTTATAATATGCATAATACCTCTCAATATTAGATAAATCAGATAATGTCTAATTATAAATTTAAATAAAATTTTTATTTTATATAATAAAAAATATTAATATATATCTATACAATTTTTATTGTTAATTGTTGAGAAAAAATGAAATGATGTTTATCATGAAAATTATAATTCTTTAAAAACCATTTTATCATTCTCTCTGACGATTTGGATTTAAATTAAAAATTTACACATAAATGAATTTAATTTGTTTAAATGTTTTGAAATGTTTTGAATCATAAAATTTTCAATCATCTATGAAAACAACATAATTTTTACTATAATTAATAGGTTAAATAGATTAAATTAATTTCCATGATTTTAGTTAAATCAGTTCTACTAGGGCTGAAAATAAAATATAATTTATAAATTGATCAAAGGAAGATATTTAAAAATATATAGGATAGATATATTATGAACTTATCCGTACTTTTTAATAAAAATACACCATTTTGGTCCCCTGTGACAACTTATAAATTCATGTCTACATTTTTTTAAAAAAAATTACAAGTGTACCTCTCACATTACTTATAAAGGTCCAAACCCTATCCTCTATTCATTACACAATAAAATATTTTTGGTTTGGTCAATATTAGTCTGAAATAACATAATTAATTTCCATCTTTTTATGTTGATTTTTTTGCTATAAATTCCTTTTGTGAATACATTAACCATAATCATATAGAGGTTTTCCTAGAAGTGGTAAAATTCATAACGGTTTTTTTTCAATTCTATATTCATCCAATTATAATAAACATTGATAATTATTTTAAAAAAAATCTACCATATAATTAAATGTAATTATTTTTTACAAATTCCCTATATCTATATCATCTTCACTCAAACAGGTAACGATAAGGTCATTCGCATGTACATCTTACAACCGCCTCACGAACTAATGTAACACATTTTCCCTCAACACATCACATTGATGTTTATGATGGTGGATGTAATATATTTATATATATATATATTATTAATAACATAATTATATTTGTAGAGTATTTATATCATATATAACTATTTATTTTCCAATCAAAAGGGGATAATATAACATTACTTGTGTGTATAAAAGTCTACTTCTTCAGAATGTGATGTGATTTGTTTTCAAAAGATTATTTAATACGAATGTACTAATTATGGTTTTATTGAATATGTGATATATTCAGTACATAAATATGATATTCATATAATATTTATCATGTTAAATTTATAATATATCATTTTATTTCATACAATCCCACTAAATAAAAAATGACAACATTGTTCATGTACGTGGGGACTATTACCATCACAAAGTGATGTGAGTCACATTACATCAGAAAAAATGATAGATGAAATATATATTTATATTAAGATAAATTGTATTGTTATATTATATAATTATCTATATATGTTGATAATATATTATTCAACTTCTTTTTGAAAAGTCCATTGAAAAATTTATTTGTTTCTCATGCGTAAAAATTGCATACCCTCAATATGATGGTTATATAGTTTATTTTTCAAAACAATTTTTCATGATTTGAATAATATGAATAATTAATTTATCTATTTAATATATTTTCTTCCTTATTATTCTACGTAGTTTTATATAATGTAATATTTTACCACATTCGGCCTACCAAAATCATTTTTAACTCATAAAATAAATATTGTATAACCATCTGACATAAACCAAATTGAATATCTAATTATATTTAAAATAGTAATAAGTGAAATACAAGGAACTATAATAATTAATAAATTTTTTAATTATGTAAATATTTTACATGTGTTTATTTTTATGGAATAAAAAGAAAAACATGATGAATCAACAGCAAGATAAGAATCATTATCACAATATCATTTAATTAGGAATATTTTGATATTATTCACCTATATTCATTTATTAAGTCTATAACTAACTTATTATATTGTGATCTTATCTATTATAATGGTATTTAATATTTTTTACTAGATTATTATTTCATTAGTCTTAGTATTTAAATATTCCCATAATGATAAGGGGCTTTTCATTTATTTTTTCAATGTTTTTATTCTAAATGTAATTTTCTCCCCAATCCATGTCTATAAAGTTATTTTTTACGAAGATGAGTGTTTTAAAATTGATATTCATTTCATTATTTCTATTATTTTTTAAAAAGAAATAATTTATCTAATATTTGACATTCATTATAAACGATAAAAATAATGTCAAATTTTAACATATACATATAAGAAAACATATCATGCCGGTATAACCATGATTTATATAATAGATTATTTTAAAATTACTCTTGTTTTAATAAAATAAAAAATCCATTTCACATGATTTGGGTATTTTATGTTTTTTTGTGTTTTTAATGAAAAGGGTATTTTATATCTGAATGTGTTCTACAAATATGTTTAAAAGAGGTGTTAAAGAGTTCTGTGATGAAATGCTTTAGGATTGAAATTATTTATTCATGATTTGATACATGGAAATTATTCATCATTTGTTCACCTAGATAGGGCTAGGTGAGCCTGTTAAAGCATATGACATCGGTGAATCCAGATAGCACACTAATGCATTGGGAAATGATTATGTTCTTTTGTGTATTGTATTATATGTCAGCCATGTGGTTTTTTCAATTTTAATGGATTACTATGCATTCTATAAGGTTTGTTCAAAATGGTATCCCAAGGTATCTACATGAATTTTCTATGGATGGTAATGAGTATTCCTGGAAAAAAATGTTATTAAAATTTCATATAAATTAATAATAATTTATATTATGGGTAAAATGTAATTTTTTATTGAATTTGTTTTTCATTGTCATTTCTGTTTTTTAGTGGACTTAATGATTTGTTCTATTAATATAAAAAACAAAGACTATTCTTATTATTAGTCATATATAAATTGTTTTTCATTGGATTTAAGGATGTGTAAGATAAATAAAGTTGTCATGTTAAAATTTGTAAACATTTTCCATGAATATAAATTTTTTTATAAGTTTTATAGGAGGGAAAAATTGATAATAATCGGAAGTGTCCACATTATATTATTTAATTTTCTTATATTAGTTAAGAACTAATACTCTAAAACCCTAAATAATAATAGATTTGTAATTTTAAATAATGAATTTAGGAATAAAAATTCATGATACAATAATGTTTAATATCTAGACGTTATAGTTGATATCATAGGATGGTTTAGAAAACATTATATTTTATGAAAATAATAATATTAACTCATCAAAAGATTTTACATTATATTTTATGTTCAAATGAGATAAAATTTTATGATTACAATGAATTTTCATCAAAAGTATTTCAATTATGAATGTTTTTCCATAGAGGAAACATGTTTGTTATAGTTAGACAAATCCAATAAGAATATATCTGTCCAAATTATAATCTCGAAAAGGATGGAATTAGAATAGAATTGTTTTTTATTTGATATATTTTTTAAAATAATCTATTAATGGGGTCTGTTTACATTCTATATTGTAATATGTTCAAACATGAAGCAACATGTAAACAGTGTGTCATTTAATGAGGAATCATACCCCATCATTATGTTTATTATGTGATCCTATGGTTTTTAAGGATGAATCAGTTCTATATAGAATATATTTGTAGTCAAGTAATGTTTATTGAATAAAAATGTATATCTAAAAATTAATCACATTCATGGAGAATATAATCTATGTATGTAATTGGTTACAATCATAATAGAAAATATTGAACATTATTACATGGAATGGTAATGTTTTAAATATATTTTTTTTGAGAAATGTTTTGATGATGTTTTTTGACATCACATGGGAAAAAATTATTATCATCAAAGAAAAACCATTCATTTTGTGTCCCCAAAGGCTTTTAATTTTACAAGGATGGAATGATACAAACCAGGTTTATACGTACACACTCATAGTTAAATTTATAGTTTTTACTAGGGATTTAATCTAATACTATGAAGAGATAAGGAAGTGTCATAATTTACAATAAACTAAGAAGATGTTTGTTGTCCTTAAAAGGTTATGGAATTCTTTTATGAAACATATATTCCTTATGAAGATCAAATTATTAAGATAATTTAACAGAAGGGGATGGGGTTACATGAATCAATGAATTTTGGATGTAAGAATATTAATTTTCATTATATTGTTATATGAAGTAAAAATAATAAGTGAGAATGTATTTTGAAAGAAAGGAAGTGTTATCGATGTGGAATAATTGTTTATATTGATAATAACTGCATGTATAGTGTCATAAAGAATACAAGAATTAGTTAAATGATATATAGACAATATAAACAAGTTTTAGTTGCATTGAGTTGGGTCATAATGCTAATGTGTGCCCAATGATCACAGCTCATATTAAAAATCATGAAGATCCGAAGAAAAAGGGTGTTAAAAAATAATTTTTTACTACTATGGTTGATATTGGAATATTCAATGGATTGTTGACATGCATGTTACCAATGAATTTGATGTATTTAAATCCCTCTTTTGACTTGTTATCTTCATAATCTCTCATTCTTTGATAAAATTTCATATAATTTGGAAAAATAACCTTACAAAAGTACACTAAAACTATGGGTGAAAACTCTATGAGTAATAATTTAAGAATATATTATTTATAATATTATTCCTTTTTTTGTTAGTGCGATGGTACTTATTTTAAATCATTTCAAATTAGTTGTAGTATAGTATGATTTCACTTTGGGAACAGATAATGTTTATTTTTATCTAAATGTGATTGATCGTAGATCATAAAATGTAGTATTCAGTGTTATCATTACTTTGATAACATAAAATAATGATATCAAATTTATTATAGTGGAAGTAAATTTGAACCATCTCAGTTTATTTAAAGTATAAAAAACATATTAATTGATGCTTTTTATTAGCGAATGAATATGTGTATGTCTTTTTGGATGATTTTCCGGGTGTTATTTTTGATTAGGATGTTATGTTTTCTATTGAAATATTGCATGATTTTAAAACTATTTCTAAACCCCCATGTCATATAGATTATGTGGATCAATAATTATTCAGATATAAATTGTAGGAGTTATTAGATAACGGTTTCATTCGACTTAGAAAATCAGCATCGGGTCATCTTATTATTTCGGATAAAATGAAGAATTTGATCAATGGTAATTTTAATTGATTATATATCATTTAATAACATCAAAATTATACATATGTATAATTTTTCATAATTTTTTTATTTTTTAGAACAAATATAGGGAGATGAGTATTTTACTTATATTGACTAATGGTATGGGTACCATTAGTTTATTATGAAGGAGGATGAGATTCCAAATACTAGATATCATAAAATATATGGGAATTATTAAATTTTACTTGTTCCCTTTGGTTTATATAAAGAAGCAATTGTATTTATGGACCATGTGAATATAGCTTTTCATGAGTTTGTGGACAATTTTTCGGTAGTGATAATTGATGAAATTTTAGTTTTTTTTGAAATTGATGATGAAATTTAAGGAAACCAATGGGTTATTTTTAAATTACTGAAATAAAAAACTATATGGGAATTTTATAAGTGTTAATTTTTGTAGGAAATAATTATTTCCCTTAACATATTGTTTCTAAATATGGAAAAAATATTGAACCCATTAAAACAATGTTTTTATACAATTGACAAAACCCACAAATAACATTGATATTCATAATTTTCTAGGAGTAAATATTTTCTATTTGTTTCTTGTTAAATCATTTGTGGGTTTCTATCATACTAACTATGATAACATAAATGGTGTTAAATCCATCAGAAAAATTGAATTCAAATGTTCTTTTCAAGAACTGAGAATGATTGTTTAATGGTCTAGTTTTGGGTATACCCTAAAACGGTAAATTCATTATCAATTATGATTCCCCATTGAAATCACAATGTTTTTTCTTAACGAAGAATGATCCAGTAATTTCATATGCTTTATTGTAGTTGAAACACAATGAGTAAAATTACCCTAAACATGATATTTATTTTCCTTAAAAAGGTGCCGGAATTGTATTTATATAATATATTGTGAAATATAGAATAATCGCATTCATATAAATTATATATTCATTCAAAAAATACAACTGAACATGATATATGGAATATTCCTACAAGTAATCATTGATTATTACGACATGATTCAATTCCATTAAGAAAAATAAAACATTTTAGTTGATGAATTGTGTAAAATAACTCTACAATAAAAAGCATATAGTTTGAAAGATACTATTTTATTTAATGATTTTATATTTTTTAGAAAAGAGGTTGTAGATATAGGGAAATCCTCAATTTTCACATGTTTCAATATAGTTGAGTTTTTTATAAATAATTAAGAAATCATAGAAGTATGATCATGCTTTAAGGAATTGGTAGACTTATTTAAAAAGATTATGTTTCCTATTTTAAATATTGATAAATAACATGTTTCTAATTTGGGAATCTTTATATGTTCCCTGTGTTTCCCAGACAATGAAAGTGTTATTGTTTGATGCTTCTATTTTTTGGTTTTCAATTCAACCAGGTAACACAAAAATGTATGGATACCTTTAAGAGTATTACTAGTTAGATGGAATGAAAATATATATTTCCAATATTAATATGATGTGTTCAAATTTTTTGTATGTAAAGGAAAAATTAATATTATTGAAGGGAATTTTTCATCCATTTCTATTACCAGAGTAGAAATGGGATAATATAACCATGGAATCTTTTATGGGACTCCAAAATAATTTTTAATTTATTAATTCAATTTGGGGTATTGTTGGTATAATATCTAAATATAAATATTATGTTACCCATTAAAGATACAATTTATCTAGATCAAACATAATATATTCATCTAATTTATATAGACAGATAACATGTAATTTCTCTCTATATTGTATTAGATCATTATCTTTGTTCACATCATAATTTTTTAGAGTGGTTCTGATGTCATTGGGTATTGAATTAAATTTTAGAACCACTTTTAATCCTCAAAATAAGGATTAAAATAAAAATATTATTCATATAAATGATGATATTATTCATTTTATATTGATTTATAAAATATTTTTTGATCAATATCATTATTTGGTTGAGTTTTCATATAATAATAGCTTTCATTTTAGTATGTATTTCATTGCATTTAATGAAATATATCAAAAATTGTTTAAAGAACCAGGTTTCTGAGTTGATGTATTAGAATGTAATTTTAGGATAATTAATATAGTATAATAAATCACTGATACAGTTTATTTGATTTTGACATATAATAGGATTTTACATAGTAGGCATAAAATATTTTGCAGACAACGGGAGGAAATAACTTTTTTGACATAGGGGGTCAGTTTTTTCTTAATCTATATACTTATTAATGTATGTTTTTTGGTAAAAATGTATATATTTGTCTAAAATTAAATTAAACACATGAAATATTGGATAAGTTTGGATTTTTATTTCATTTTAGTGGCCTTATCTCTGAGTTTATCCAAGGTACACAGTATTTTTCTTGTCCTAGTGAAAAGAAAATATACAGTGGATTCATCAAATTTATTGAGCTCTGATGTAGTGAAGTGTGAAATAAATATTAATTATGGGGTAAAAACTATGAAAATTATATATTTTAGAAATAATGTTTTCTAGAATAAAAATATTCACCATGTTAAGGTTTTATAGAAAACTCATATAGTTTAGGAGGCAATACATGAATCTGAAAAGGATTTTTTGGAAAGATATCCCCACATATTTAATAATTAAATAAAATAGAGATGGTATAATATTAAAAATATTTGGATAATTTAACAACATTGGTAATTTAATAAAAAATATTAATGATTTCATTCATCATAATATTGTTATGTGATATTTTAAATGAAAATCAATTTTTTTAACATAACTATTTTCTTATAAGGGTTTATTTTAAATATTAATTTTAAAAATTTTGAATTTATTTTATAATTATAAGTCATTTTTTTGTTAGAAAATAATATTTTATATTGGGAAATGTTTTGGTATTTTTCGAAAATATATATTCTTTTTTTAGAATAGTGAAAATATAAATATTTTTAAAAAAGATAATTGTTTCCAAAAAATTATGTTATTTTAATGTTCCATTATGTTATGAATATTATTTCATCTAAAATTGTATCTATTTAGTTATATTATAACCAAATATAATATTTTAAATCTACTTCTAATCGTATTTAAAATATGTTAGTTTTTTATTTTAAAAATTGAATATTTTGAAAATAGTATAAATTGAAAAGTGATTTTTATTTTAAGATTATTATGAGAACCCTTAATGAAAATTTCATTCAACAGAAATTTATATAGTTTATTTCGAAAAAATTTATTATAGATTTATAAAATTATTATTATTAATTATATTTTCTATAAAATCATTTTGTCCCACAAAATTACAGGTATTGAAAAAATTATTTTTCATCGCATTTGTGGGTTATGTTATAAAATTATATTTTACAATTATGTGAATATAATTTGATGAAATAGTTAATTTATTTCGAAAATGAATAATTTATATAATTTAATGAAATAAAATTTATTTATTGGGATGTTGAAATGTATAACCATAATAGTTAATTCCTCATTTATGGTATGAAAAAATTTACTAGGGTGGTGGTTACACTAAAATTATAAGGATTTAAATGACATAAAAGTGTTAATTAAATCTAATTTATAGAAATATATTGACAATATAATGTATAATTCAGAAGAATAAATAATTTAAGACCCTGATGGAATGTTGAAAACATGTGAAATCCTTATTCTTTTTAAAAATTACAAGTGTCCCACTAACCTCACTTATAAAATGAAACAACAACACCTATCTCATTCACACCATCAAACCAAATTTTTCATCTATTTACAGCCCAAATAAACTTCCATATCTAATATCATTATCCTTGAATACTTTTTTATATGGAAATCCCTTATTTGAATTTTTAGGAATAATCCTAAATATGTTTCATTTTTCACTAATGCAATACATGGAAGGTAGTATGGATATTTTATTATCTGTAATATAAATGACATAATTATGATATTCCTGAAATACTGAAAATTTTAATCATATAAAATATAATTTTCATTCATTGATTCTTACTCATGAAAAATTGATAACATCATTCGTGTACTTGTGGACTACCCCATTCATAAAGTGATGTGACTCTCTTCTCATAACCACACTACATGGATGATATATATAATTTAATTAAATAAAAATATATGTTATAGATGATATATTTTTAATTATTTAAGGATAAAATATTAACGACCTCCTTCCTATAATGATAGTAGAAAAATGGAAATGTTTCTCATGAGTATGTTCGACCTACAACCTCTATGATCGCAAGGTAGGTTATTTTTGAACCATATTTTTTTGATTGGTCATTAATGTATAATATATATATATATATAAATTTATAATATATTTCATTATTATTATTTTATTTATGTTTAAATAATGACCTCTTTACCATTTTAAACCTAAAAATATATTTTTTGATACAGAAGTCAAATATGGTCAAAAAATCCAATGTAAACTCTATTGAATACTGAACAATATATTATATTGTAATAAATTAAATTAAAGGACTAAAAAATTGACAATTTTCATAAGAATAAAAATAATTAACATAAGTTGATTATTATTAAAATTTAATAAAAATATGTGATGAATCAATCTAGAGGTGTGGGACTTCATCTAAATTTTCTTTCGTTGAGGTATATTTTTTTGTTATGAACCTAAATTCATTTATTAGTTGTAAATAAATTCCATTTGAATTTTTAAATCATAACAATAAATATTATTAAGGTATTTAATTTTATTAATAATATTCCTTTTTGGGGATTAATTTTCAAATAATTGAAACATGATAATAAACCATTCAATATAAAATTATCTCTAAAGGTTTTATATACACCATAATTTTTATTCAATGTCCATGTTTTTAAAAGGATGTTATGAAAGGCATGTGATTTTTATAATATAAATTTTAAGAGATATTTCAATTTTTTCATAAAAATTATTATTTTTATGGAATGATTTATTTTCATTTAAAATAAAAAAATAAATTTTCTGTTTTATTCTCTATGGAGATAACAAAATTTCCCACTACTATAACCATTAATTGAAGATTGGAATCAATTAAATTCATTAATGTTTTCATCAATTAAATAAATAATTTACTTTTTCTAGGTTATTTATTTTTTGAAAATTTATTTTAATATTTAAAAGATATTTTTTAAATCTAAATATGTTCAAAAAGGATATTTTATTTTCATGGGTTTCATTATGAAACGTTTGAATCATAAAATGATTTATTTCTGATAAGTCCCTTGGAAATTATTTATTATGGGTGTACAAATATAGAACAGATTTTCACTATTATATCATATATGACGGGTGTGCCCTGAAATATATATATTTAATTGGGTAATGATTATGTTCCCTGAAGAATAAAATATGAAAATTTTCAGGTAATGGTTTTTATTTGTATGAGTTTTGTAATGGTTTTCTGAGATGATTCTCCTATGTACCCACATGAGTTAATTATTTTTCCTAATGAATTTTCATGGAGGTCATATTTATTTTATTGGAATATAAATGAATTATAATCCCATTTATGTGTAAAAGTTTATGATTGGTTGAAAAAGAATTTCCTTGGGATTTCATGCTTCTCACTGGGTTGAAAGTATTCTGCTTTTTATGTCCATTACTAATCTTTTTGTGGTCATACTGCATTTTTAAAGTGTTTTTAAATTTATTAAATGATGATTATGGGAATATAATATGACATGTTGATTTTTGGGAATATTTTTCATTGAAATAAATCATGATATAATTTTTAAAAAATTACATGGTTGTAATAATGGATATAGATTTCTAGTGCCACTGTATATTATATGGTTTTGTTATGAATGATTTTTCAAATAATTATCTAAAAAAATAAACCTAAAAATAAAATATAATTTAACAGAAGACATTATATACTATCAAATATTGATTTAATAGTGGTTATGGTAATGTCATTCGTCTACAGTTTCTTAACAAATTCTTGTTAAAAAAATAAAATTACAAAATAAGTACCAAAAATTTTTATGGTCAATATACATTGTGGAACGAAATAATAACCACCCACATCAGTCAGTATCTTATATTTTTTTTACAAAAAACAACATTACAATTTAATTTTTTAGAAATGAAACATTATATCTTAATAAAAATTTCCATTTATTCTGATCATTTCCTCCCATATTTAATTTAATATAAAAGATAATATAGTAATTAAAATTATTGTTATAAATTTGATGTACAAATTTATGATTACCTAATAATGGATAGTTATGAAATATTTTCAGATAGATTTTCTATATTTAAATATTCTCTAATATATATAAAATTACAATGTATCCTATTTATAATTTTTCCATCTAATTTCAATTTGTAAACATCATCCTGGTTTTTAGTATGTATAAAAATATTATCATATATCAAAGAGAATTTTATATATTTTTTGAAATGGTATCCTTTGAAATGATTAATTTTACTATTATTTAATTATATTTAACTCATATTTTTGTATTTATTCTCTATATAGTCATATATTATTTTATATACATGAAATTTTTAGATTCATCATAATAGAAAGATTGTATATATTAGGTTATATTGTAACCTAAAATAAAAAATGACCATAAGGAAAAAAATTTATATTTATTTATTATTTCGAAAAAAATCACGAGTATACATTTTGAAAAAAGGGTTGTAATACTTTATTTACATTTTTAATTTGTTTCTACAAAAAAACTATGAAAAATGATATAATATATGATAGACTTTCATAAATTACATTGATCCTTAATAAGAAATTTCATTAAATAAATAATTTTCCTACAAAATAAGAATACATTATAAGTCATGACACACATTTACATATCCAAAAGTCATCTGGAATATTTTTTTCAAATATGGAATTAAATCAATAGTAATTTTCTCAAGTTTGTAACATTTTTATGGTTAATTGGTAAAAACTGCATAGTTTAATAATTATCTATATTACATCATTACTCAAAAATCATTATCATCTCAAATTAACATAAAATAAAATTATAATAATATTGAAAGAAATATAATATGACTAATGATCACAACTCATATAATAATAATTATCAAAACTGTATAGACTATGTTTTTGATGTGATGATATACAACACAAAAATTCACCATAAACTAGTGTTTTTAGTTTACTAAACATTTCTATATAATTAAAAATGATTTAATTTGTAAATTCTATATTATATATATATATATATAAGTATTACAGAGAATATATGAAAAAAATATAACCCCTGGTAATTAATGTACAATCACACATCATTCAATGGTTAACCCACTATGTAACTAGCTCATTATATTTTCATCACCCAGAAGCCCCCTTATTTTATGTCCTTAATAACATCTACCAGAATCCTTCACTCATTATTCATATACCATGTTCATTAATCTATCATTATTCATTAAAAAAATTATTGTTCTTTAGTGGCCAGGAAATTACTAAAAACCATTGCTTTGATGGTATAGACCCCAGTATTAGAATGAATAATAAGGATACATTACAACATAGTAAATCCAAAAATTTAAACAATATGTCTTCATTCATCTCAATGGATTTTATAAATATCCTCCATAACTCTTCAATATATCTAATATTAATTATTAATTCAATGAATAATTAACAATATTAATTTAGAATGTTATTCATAGGGATGTAAATAATGTAATTATTAAGTATGATTCAATGTTTTGTAGAATTTTTGAATTTATAATTTAATTATTTTATATATTTGTATGTTTGGAAATCTTAAAAAATATATTTTCACAGAATTATAGGATTATAAAATACCAATGTAGATTATTTTCATGTTTTGATCTTGAAATCAGTAGTCGTTTTACATTTTTAGACCATGGCTATCCAGGGATTATTTTGTTGTGTTTGACCCTATATGAATTAAAAATGATTAAAGAGTATTTTTTTTGGAATTAAAATTATGTGGTCCATGTATCCATTTTAAAAAATCGAAAAAGAAATTATATGCATATTTTTAATATTTTGGTTAATCCTCTTTTTTCCTAGTTTGTAAAAATGGTGGTAGAATAAATATCATCTTTTAAGTTTTATTTTCATGATATATAGATCAATGCGGGTAGTTAATATAATGTATAATACAATTTATATTGGTTGTTTTTTATGAACATATTTTTTATCAATTTCTTCTTATTGTGGGAAATTTAATTTAGTTATTAATTACAATTTGAATTCATATCTATATAGTGATTTCTTATAGAATCATTTATTTTAATGAACACCCAACTAATTGGTGATCATGATGGAAAGTTATATAATTATAAAATTTTTCCACATTTTATTGGTTTGTTATTTCTTGTAATATGTTTATACATTATCCAATATGTGCATCATTATATAAAAATATACACTTTAAATTTTTCCACTATTTGATAAGTTTACATATACAAATTATTATGTTTCATCCTCGTGGATTACAAGATTGTATTAAAAATAAATAACATATGTATGTTTTAATATGGGTTACAGATTAATATTTTATGTATACAACAGAAGTATTCTCTTTGAAATTTTATCCCTATATATATTTTAAACTAAATTTATTATATAATTTTTGAAAATTAATTATATTAAATTACAATTATTACATTATAATTTCAATAAGGGGTTTACGTTTCAGGGTGGTGTGTACCAAGTATTCAGTCTAATAACCCACATCTGCACCTTGGTGGATATAAAATTTCACTATATTTATTTTATATATAAGTAGGTATAAGTTGTTTTGCGAGGATTCCTCATTTATGATTTATACATTATAATGTTTCCACACATATAAGTCATGTCATCCTTCTAACATTGAGGTTACTATTAAATAAGTTGTAAAAGATATCATTGGAATTTAAAACATTCTGATAATTTTTTAATTGATTTGTATATTACTCATTTATGGTATATATAGTGTAGTGATGTTTTTTATTGATATGATTTATATGTTATATATTTTAATATTGGAATTATAGGTACCACTATTATATATGATACAATTAATATTTAGTAATTCCCTATATAATTAAATGGAGTACTATTTTTTATAGAATAACACATTTTAAATAATTTCTACTAAATATGTGAAAAAAATTTGGATTATAAATTTATGAACTTAGTTTTAGACTGCATCCCATAATTTTACAGAAATTAAAATAATGTTTATAGATGTTTGGTTTAGTTTGATTGAATATTAGGGATATGTTACTATACTGTATTAAATTATTCATGTTTCATATTTTTTGTGATTTTTTTAATAATATATATTATCTAAGGGATGTTTTGATTAAATAAGGGGGGTTTTTTAATATTTTTTCAAACAACTTTAAGATATTGGAAAATAATAATTATGATTTTTAATATTGTAAAAATTATATATATGTTATATTAAGAAATTATAATACTATGTAATGTAATTATTCTTTTCTCAAAATTTCCTAATATGGATGTCCAAATTAATAAACTTCACTCATTTGGGTTTAATTTATAATTATAATTTATTCTATGATTAATGAAATTGTGTTATTTTTTAATTGTATTATTATTTTAACAGTTTATTACACATATTGATATTTAAAACATAGTTAATCATGAATTATATAAATGTGTTTAATTTAAACAAGGTTTCTAAACTAGATTAGTAAACTATCTAGGGAATGATTTTCTGAAGGGGATAAGAAAAATATTTATTCATTAAAGATTGTCTGTGGAATTAAAATATAAGGGAATTTTTTCTTCAAGACTGGTAATTTTAATTCATATAATTATAATTTAAATTTGCTTATAATATTTCTTATAATGAATAGGATATGTCTGATTTGTGAAATTAGTCAGTTTGGAAAATGATTTTAATTTTTAATTTCTTTAGAAGCATTTTAATGTTATGAAGAACTATAATGATTATTTATTTATTTTTAAATATTAATATGTCTAGTCAGAAATTGTAAAATAGTGAAATAATAGTAATTTCGATGGTATGGAGAACCAAATGAATATGATTAACTTTATCATTAGTTGGTACAATAGGTGTGCTAGAATATTTTTTTTTGGTTTTTCATATTTGGGTATATTTTGATATATTTTTTTAACATGTTTTAATAAGTGGAATGGAATGTATAATAGGATATAATTATATAATCAAGAAATAAATTAGTGATTAAAAGAGATACATAATTATTGAAACAAATATAAATTGTATTTTTAAGGAAAAAAACTACAATGGTATGGATTTTATTATGATCTGTCAACTAATTTAATTATGAATATATCATTAAGAATACAATTTACTAAAACAAAATTATTTAATTGGTTATTATTTAAAAATATAAAATATAAATTTTATTTTTACATATCATATAGTCATTAGGATATATAATGTGATAATTTATTAATAATGATATTGTTATAAAATATGAGACAAATTAGTTTTATTGTTTTATAGTCAATTGTTTTAGGGTTTTCTCTC
The DNA here is from genome assembly GCA_963277665.1 of Viscum album. Classification (NCBI taxonomy): domain Eukaryota; kingdom Viridiplantae; phylum Streptophyta; class Magnoliopsida; order Santalales; family Viscaceae; genus Viscum; species Viscum album. Next base: position 1,852,469,565 of record OY728126.1, on the reverse strand, counting down.
TGCGTTGCTACTGGGAACCAAATAAATTTTCATTGTGTACTTAGTAATAAATATAATGGATTAATTCTCATTGGTGTTTCCTGCATATTTTTACGGGCCACCAATTCCATTATAGTTGACTAAATTTTTAATTATTAAACGGGGGGTAAATTTTATGAATTTGACTTCTCTTTTTTCATTCTCCTTTAATAAATTCTTCTTCAGGATAAAAAAAATTTAAATCGATCACTCTACCTCCTGATCAATAATCATCCCACCAGCCCCATTTTTTCCTTGGAATATTATGGATTTTTTCATAATGAATCAAGTTATGATCACTTCCCTTTTTATATTTTTCACTGTCTCTCTACACAATATAAACATCTATTTATTTAAATTAGGAATATATAATCGATTTCTAGAACTATTGTGATATACAAATGATGTGTTTTTTATTTTTCATCTCTTACCTATATGATATATAGAAATATATATTACACCTGATATATAATTATTTGTAGAAATATGTTATTCCATGAATTATTTAATGTACATAATCAAATTTGATTAATAGGTGTGATTTCCAATATAACACCCTGAAATTCTAATGTAAAACATTGTATTCCATAGATTTTTGGAAAAGAAACACCAAGTGTTAAAAGGGAATAAGTTAACCATAAAAATTATAATTTTAAAAGATATTATATATTTTATATATTATAATTCATGAAATAAAGATTTATCTTTCATTATATGCAAGAATAACCTCGATCGATGCTTGCATTAGAAGCTAGAACGAGTTTCACCAAATAACAAAATCATATTGTAATATTATTTTTTAATATAACATGATATAACCTCAAATTTATGGTAGTGCATGTAATATTATTATCTATTTTATGATAATTTTTTAATTATATAAATATAAAATGAATTCATTGGTTACCAATAAACGAGAAACAAAAATAATAACCAATTGGATATAAAAAGAAATATTTTTATTTTTATGATTCCAAAGGAAATTCATCAACTCAAACAAATTTAAATACAAATATTTAATTATTTTACTGAAATTTATCTGTCTTATATTCAGTAAAATATTTTGCATATCATCAATTATTTTTTATAGTCATTATATAAGTACAAACACCATTTAACTCAAAAATCATGTATTTTTATAAAGGAAACTTTGCATCCTTTTAATAGAGAAACCATTATAACACTTAATATTGACACGTTAATTTATTTAATATTAAAAAATAAAGTTCTTAATTATAATATACAAAAATTTATTAGGGTTAAATATTTGATATTTTTTTGGAAACGTATATTTTTTTATGGAATAATGAAAAATATTGAATTTTAGTTCAAAACTACATTTTAACCGATTTTTTATATGGCTAATTAGAATATTAAATTGATTTTAGAGTTCAATTAAATAATATTTTTATCAATCAATCGAATTTAGCTGGTGGGAATATTTTCATTTTAAATATTATATAATAACAAAGAAAACATTCAGGCGTTCTTACATTAATAACATACATTGTCAACCCGCCTACAAGATTATATTTAAATTCATTCATACTACATCTAGTAATGGAGTTATAATAAATGTATTATATAATTGGAATATTTATAATTAATATTTATTAACATGACCATCATTGTTTTGGATGAAAAATATTAGTGAAAGGGATTAAAATTGATTACAATAATTTAGGTTGAATAATGTATAATAAGGTACTAGAACATAAACATGAGGCCAAAAATGACCAATAAAATTTTACAAGATATATTAGATTTTAATATTTATACCATATCATCTAATGTATTAATTTATCCCTTTTTTGATCCACATTCATCATAAAAAATGGAGTTGTAGTTTCATCATCAAAATATTACTAGAGTGTCATTCCTCCTCTACTATAAAAGGCCTCCTATCCCCCAACTCCCTCATACCTATATATATAAAATGGATTGAAATTTATATTTCCAAATAGATCTTAAAAATCCCAACAATCATCCTATAAGCCTTCCCTTTGTATGAAAGTTGTCCAAGGAAGCCTTTGGTTCCAAAAAAAGGAGTTACCTGAATAAGAGGTGACAAACATCATCATGCCTTTTATTTTTATTTCAATTCTCCAATACCTTAATATTAATATTTATTTCTAGTATGAAAAATAGTATAATAATATTAATATGATGTTTTTTATTCAAATGGATAATCCTACACTTACACACACCTATCCATCTAATTGGTAACTAACATGTTGTTTTTGTGTGTGCTGAACAGTTTCTTCCCAAATTGATGATTATTCATTTTTATTTTAGCACCATTCATAGATGTACTTGATAATGTAAAATATGTTTATATTCTATATATATGATATATATTACGAATTTAATCTTCTGTAATTATTTTTACTAAACATACCCATATACATTCAATTTTGTTTTAATACAATAGCATTGTTTGTTGACGTGTGGACTACGTTCCCCTAAAAGCAATGTGATTTGTTCACATAATTGATGGAATGTCTAAATGATTGTTTTTACTAAAAATAAGAGATACAAAAAACCAATATATGATATTATAGATATAAATAATTTCTTTAAATATGAAAAATAACATTTTCATTATTTCCCTTTAACACACTTATCATGTGATGTCGTCATTTTTGGATGTGTGGACTACCATCTCCTCCACATGAGGTGATTAATTTTACATGAAAATAATTATATATTTAATTATATAGAACTAAATATAATTTTATTAATAATAAAATGATAATTTATGAAATATATTGTGTTACATTCCTTTTTTACATAACTATCACTAAATAATAGGAATATTACAAATGTTTAGGTATGAAATACCATCTACATGATCATAACATTGACACATTTTCATAACAATATTTAATTATTGGTTTTAAAATAATTATTGTTCTATAAATATGATCATTATGTCATGATTATTATTCTAGTTATGTTATATAATATTCCTTTTGACCATGGTTGACCTACCAATGTTGTTTTAGACACATAAACTGTATTTGGTACAAAACACCAAATGTAAACATATATGATTAAGTATATATATAAAAAATAGAAAAACTGATATAAAAGTAATTCTAAAAATTAAAATGTTTCTCAATCAAGTATAAAACTATAATGATTTTATTATATAGAATGTTAATGGATGTTCACCTGAATGTAAACAAAATATAAGTGATTCTTGAATGAGGTTTATTTCCATGAAACATAATTTATCACTGTGACACTAATTTATTATATATGATGTACATAATACCAAATTGATATTAATAAAATGAATTATCTTATCATCATTGAATTTTAATGTTTTGTATGATTATAATTTCTTTTGGGATTTCCAATTCATATGTTGTAAGACATTTTCACCCAACTCTTTACTTATGTGGGAAAATTTTAATTTTCACCACTTTTTTAATTTTTGTGGTGTATCTACATCTAATTTTTATATATTATATCATTAATTCCATTATTATTAGGTAATTTAAATGTTTCCTTTAATATTATTCTTACTAGTTTTTTATTATTTAAAATGTTTCATTGTTCTTTGTAGAACTTTTGAACATTCAAGGGGTATTTTCTCATCAGTAACGTTTATGATAATGCAATGGTTTTTTTGGTTGAGGATATTATATAATCATTATTAAATGAAACCATTCAATTTAATATATTATGTTTATTAATGCATTCTTCTATATATTATTTCCAATTTCACAGTCTTTTGTTCACAATGTGTTTTATTAATTTTTTAAGAAAAACCAACTTAATTTTCTTCCTTAGCCGCAGAACCATTTTTCTTCATAAATTTTTTTTTATTAAAATGTATTTCAATTTTTTTTAAATAATTTATTAAAAAAATTTAACCATTTTTTTAGTTTACATTTATATAAATTTAATCCTTTATCATTGTAAAAGTGATAATTTTTTCAAAAAAATAACCATGAAAATGGAATGCTCTTTACCTCGTATAGAAAGTACCGATTTACTTTATGTCATTTTTAAGATTCTTTTACAAGTTTAATATGTTAATTTTGATATAAAATATTTTAAAAAGTAATATTCAGTGAAAAGGTTATTCAAACGCTTTTACAAATCAAAATTATATTTTTTCACTAATGTTTTAAAAGATTTTTCTTTTCTCGATTCATCATGAACAAGAAAAAATTATTTTACTCCACTTGGGACTTGTTGTATTAACACCATCATAATTATTTCTAGTGTTGGTTTATTATTTATTTGGATAAGGATAATATTTACAGTCAATTAAATTAATCATATGTTATCCCCATTCAAATATTCAATCTCCAATCATTACTGAACATTTAATTTCTCAAATTATCCATTTCGTTTATCATGGTTATTTCTATTTCTTAAAGATTATAACATTTATCATGAGGTGAATAAATTGATAATTATTTAATTATTGGGGAAAATATTGATAATTTTTTATTATTTATTCAGTATAAATTCTTGAAAAGCCCCATAATTTTTTTTATTTGAAATTAAAAATGATTTGGACTAGTAATGATGGGTGGATCCCAGACATTATATAGATTTTTGATGCATCGATATGTTATATTGAGTAAAATTATTTGTACAAATTAAATGGGTTTTTATCTTTCTTTTTAAACCATCTCTATATAGGTATTTTTGGTATATGTTTTATGTTCCTTAGATAAAAAGTCATTAATGAATGTATTTCCTTCATATTAGTTTTAGTTTTTAATCGTTCAAAATATTTTTTTCAACATATATATGGATACATTTAGTTTAGATATATTTATATAGAATGTTTTTCAGTTTCGTACTTTCCTATATTTATTTTCCATTTCCATTTATTTGAATGGTATGTGTTTGCAATTACTATCATTCCATACTATATAGGAACTTGCATTTAGTTTATTGATTACATTACATGTGTGTTATATTATTTATCAGTACATATTAACTATTTTTATTGATTCATTATTTATTCTCCTATAAGTTTCCCTACTGATCATTTGAGATCATGATAATTATGTTTCCATCCCCCGGAATCTGTGTAGCATACTATGAATAATATGAGAGGATTTATTATATGTACAATAGGTATCTTTGATGATATTTATTTACAAGGAATATATTAAAAAATTACGTATCAATTAGTATAATTTTTTTATAAAATACTGAGTTACATATATGGTTTCCTAAGAATATAAAACCCTTCAGTCCTTTAAGGATTTATTCATTGAAACTAGGAAAAAGAATTTAGAACAAGACACAGACTTCAGGATATCTGGGGTGTGGTAGATATTGTTGTTATTAGATGATGTTTAATAGCATCATTTGGACTAGATTTAAAAAATCAGGTAAGAGAACAAAACCAGTAGGTAAAATTTCTGTTTATGAATTTAATAACATCCTATAATTTTGTTAAGATAGAAATTATGTGGGTATTCCAAGGTTTAAATCTCATTCTGGATACAAAAAGTTGACATGTTTCTTGAAAATATGTACCTTTGAGTAATAAAATAGACACGGTTTTCCTGGCCAAACATAGGGTGACATGGTACATGACAATGAGCATTACTACATACAGAGTTAGAAAATCCAAGTGGATATTCTTTAGATAATCTATGATTATATTACACACAATTTTGATAAAGTTGAATATACCATTATAATTAATGAAAATGGTTAAAACTAATGTGTTTAATCATGGAGATAAGGTGTCATTATTTAAAAATCCTATAAATGATATTATCGATAGACCCTAATCCATTGAATTACGTATGTGGAAATAAATGGATGAAGTATTTTTGTATTCATGTTATATTGAAAATTGTAGTTACAAGGCTATTTAGTGATAAACAATATTTCAAGGATTTACATCATTTTTAGTTTGGAAAATTTATTAATTTGTTTTTAATAATTGAAAAAATGTAGGATGAAGGAAAACTAAAAGAATCCTTCAATTTCCCAGGTATTGAACCCATGACTGAAGGATGATAACAGTTTTATACCAAACATTGTTCTACATAATGTCCTGGCTAATTTTTCATTTTTTATAATTAAACAATTTGATTTATAAATTTTAAGTTTAAACTAGTAGTATATATTTTGATGATAATATATATTAAATATATTAGCCTTGGATGTTATTTAGGGAAAAATTTAGACTTTTCTCTCATTTATGGGCCTTATGATGCATTAAATGTATATTTTAGTGCTTCCAGAATACAAAATTGATTATTTGTAGTTAATTTATGTGAGTAAAGTGATGGATTCTAATTTTATCTATGAATAACCAAAATATGATATTGTTTATATATAATTTAAAACTATCTGGTAAGAATATTTCCTGTATTATTGATCAATAATCGAACAATGCAACATTAGAAAAAATACATCAAAATAAATGTTTCCTTAATACCTTAATTTCTATGGAACTGATGGTATTTTAAGACAACAAAGATTTATGGATTTTAGGATATCAATATTATATTGATCATTCCCTTTTATTGATTGACGACCTCATTCACTCACTATAAATATTTATAACTTTCCTCAAAGTATATATTTTCAATTTCCAGTAATTTTAACCTACGTAAAGACCTAGTTATATGGTATCCCACATGACATTTGTACTTTGAACTCCCTATTCTGTAGAATATGTGATACAATACCTTTGCATGATGTGGGATTTTAATAAAGGAAATATCAAACAATTTATTACTATGAAAACCATAAAATGAGATAATGCAATTTAATTAAGGTATAGATAATATCACTCCAAGAAATATTGAGGTACAACATTATATTAAATAGTGTTTATTATAGAGAAAACCATGTGCAAAATGGAAATATATTAACCCGATATATTAAAATAAAAATATAATATAACATATTCAATATCTTGTAATATAGGTACAAATGAGTTAGCATGTGTCACATAAAATAGAGACCATCCTCGATAGAATGGGTTACACGCAAGACCATGTTTCAATAAATAACAATGTATTATAAATATATTAGTATTTTTTATAATATGATATATCCTAGAAGATATGTTACTGGTTATGAATATATTGAATAAAATATGAAAATTTATGGTTTATATAAATATAAATCGAGTTCATTGGTTGCAAATTAATGTGAAATGTGAAATGGAAATTAGAACCAACTAGATGTAAAAATTAAATATTAATTTTTTTTATTCCAAAGGTGTTTTTTCTAAATAAAAACCAATACATAAAATTGTTTAATTATTTTAATAAAACAAATTTGTTATATATTCAAAAAAATATTTCTTATATTCATCCATTAGATTTTATAGGCATAACATAAAAATAAAAATATTTTCACACATAAAAACCATTATTTTTATAATGGAAAATATAACAACATTTAATGGAAACCCCATTTTAAATATATATCTGGAAACTTAATGTAACACCCCAAGATTTTATAGTGTGTTATTTCTTCAAAATAATTCAATAACTTTTACTACACACAACACCAAGTTCAATCGCACCATGACTTACCAAACAAGCTGTTCAAAAGAGGTTATGAATAGTGTCAACTAAATTTTAAACTTTATATAAACCTTATAATTTTAAAATCCATATTATGAGTTTCTTAGACATAATGTAAGAACAAATTCATTTTCAGTATTTCACTTTTACCAAATTTTAATAGTGAACCCTTTTTAGATACTATATTTTAATCTTTTTGACTAAATGGGGACATCAAAAATTTAAAATGAAACATCCCAAGCTTCCACGGTACGCTAGCGTGTGTTGTACGCAACACCGAGTTCTAACACACCGTAACCAATCAAACTAGCCGCTATGAGTAGTAATACCTACTTTTTTAAATTATATATATTTTATATTTGAAAATGGACTTCATTTTTGGATTCAGAATATCGAATTTAGCCTAAGGTGAAATTTTGGTACTTTTCGGATAACTTTCATATTTTGATGAATAGTGAAAATTACTAAATTTTAATTAAAAACAACTTTTTTAATCAAAATAATTAATAGTGATAAATTATGCATTTGAGTGGTTTTAAAGTATATTTAGAATATATTTTTACCATTTAATATAATGTTGGTCATTGGACATAATTTTACAATTAAACCGAACATAAACAAGTGTCAATCTTTTGATAGTTATTATCTCTTAAAAACACGCTTTTTGTTTTGACAACGGGAATTAATTTTAAATTAATTTCTGCCACTTCTGTGTTTTGAATTTATGAAAATGGATTCCATATTTGGAATCAGGATGTTCAAATTGTGTAAATAGGTAACTTTTATTTTTAGACATTTTGAATAATTACTGCGGAAAATATTTTATTTACCATGGTTAAGGGTAAATCCGGTAAATAAGGGTTAAAAAATAATATTATAATAATACTAAATTACCCTAAAACATGTCTTAACCCTATTGGTTGATACATGGTCTACCATGGGCATCTTTGTGTCAATTTTGGGACCCCATGGATCCACTTGTAAGTGATAATGTCACTTTATTTTAATTAAGTCAAAATGAATACAAAAATGACACAAGCATATATCTTTTAGAAAAAAATTGTTACATAGGGTTATATAAGTTGGATTTTAGATTATAAATATTAATTAGAAATATAAAAATATTTCCTACATAATGATATTTTATTTATAATTTTTAGACATTAAATAATTTATTTTATTTATGACACAATGATGATGCAGTAATTACTATAATAGTGAAAAATTAAAATAATTGATATTATAAATACCCAAAAAAATATAATATGAAAATTATAATGAATTAAACTAATTTTCTAGTATAATATGATATATTAGGATTGATTTAATTGACTTTGTTCTAAGTAATCAATCTGTTATGAGTTTCACAAAAATCAACTATTGAATAGTGTCAAAATTGACATAAAAGAGTACTTAAACAAATATTATATTATTAATTGATATTAAATTCCTAAAAATCTAATGTTCGGCCAAGAGACATATATCATGATAGGTTCATCATTAATGTACCACTTGGGGGTCTCTTGGATGTATATAGTATGTTTATTAACCATATTATATAAAAATACAAAGAGACATTGTAAAAGTGAAACTAATTAACTTAGAGTTAATACTTAAAGATAAGGTTAATATAAGTACCCAAACCTGTCTAAATTCTATTGGTTGAGTGGTTTTCGACCTATCCCCACCTTAACCTTTGAATAATCAACTTTGGAGCCTTTAGAAACCGAATATGAATTTATTATAAATTAATATTTCCAGCTTTTCCAAAGGTGCCCCTCACCCCTCTTATAAAAGGGCACTCTTCCTTCTCATTTCTTCACACCTTAAAAGCCCTTTGGTTCGGCCAAAATCTGCCCAAATACTCTCCCAACATCCCTCACTACAACATAGAGGCCTTAGTTTGATCAGAAAGCCAACCTAAGGAGCCCTTTTGATCAAATCAAAAGGAAGAACCCGAAGAAGAGGTAATGATTTCACCACCCTTTTCTAAGTTCCTTTCTTCTTCCACTTCCTCTTTCTTTTTTCTTACCATTCTAAAATAATAACTCCAGTATCTTACATATACTGTGATGTTATTATATATATGGTACAACCATATTCAGTATTCTATACACCCTTTTAATAACATGTCACCATACGTGCGTACGAACGACTTACCGTCTCCACGTCGTGGTGTAATTGTTATTCAATATAATATTATTTGGATGGGTATAATAATGATGTGTAACTCATGTAATAATAAATATAACATGTTAATGATTCTGTGTATATGATATACCATCCATTTATATATTATTTTAATATCAAAAGAATGATATTGTCGCTCGTGCGTACGTACGGACTACCGTCTCCACGAACGCGATGAGATTCATTCTCCATCATATCCATTCAAGTATAATTATCATTTGATGATTTAAAAATGATGTTTAAGGACTGTATATCATTCTGGATATGAATAAGATACAACAACCATGGCTTATGTAACAAAACATATAAAAGAAAATGAGTAAGTTAACTCCCGAAACGACGATAATTCTAAGATATTATTAACAAATCAATGTTAAAAGATCATATATGATATCATATTAATATATATGATTCTTGTATAATATAATAAAAAATATTTCACCATTATACAGGAGGTTAACCTACCCCAACCAAGGAAAAGTACAAGGTAAGGGTTATTTCACAATCTCTTCATTATCCGAGGTTGTTTATACGTAATAATCTACTGGGATATCTTTATCATCCACATCCATGTTTCTTAAAGATGTATTTCAAAACATTTTTTACTATTTACAAGAATATGAGTTAAAGTCATTTATACCCTTGTTTGACTTTTTAAAAGAGGTTTATAAAGGAATCTTTCCGTCGTTTTCAAAACAAGGTCCTTTTTAACCTTTTCGACTGAATTGAGGTAAGAATGTTTTTTTAACTTATACGGCGGGTGCGGTTATTTTCCGCCGTTATAAAATCGCCGAAGCTTTCCATACAAGCTTATAAGAATATTTTCAAAGAAAATGTTTTATTTTATATGGATCTTAAATGATTTCAAAATAAAAGGAGATACTTCTTTAAAAAGAATTTTGATTTCATCTATGTCAACATCCTTTGATGGATTTTAAGATTATTTGAAGTTGATTTATTATGATACAAAACTTCTATATTGTATTGAAGGTTTTGTGATATGTTTGACTGTGGATGTGCTATTTTTATACCATTCATAGTTTATGGTGAAATTATTGACATTTCGTATGCTAGTTTTAATATGAATGTTTATGTTATGTTTAAACCTTTTCATATGGGAATGCATTGGACTTAATAAGTGACGGGTGGAGCCCGCTATAGCTCCTCGATGCATCGGTAGGTCTCATGAGACAAACTAGTGTCTTGGCACAAGGCCTTGACAAAATCTTATTTGTAGTCTTGGCACGAGGCCTTGGCTATGTGGTTATGATAGTCTGGCATTATGCATTCCAACATTATGAAAGTGGTTATTGATATTGCATGTGATTATTCGATTAGTAGAATATCCATGTGAACAAGTAAATGGCATTATTTCATTTTACTTTTTCCATACTATGTTGAAGTTCAATTTTAAAAGGCTTTTGTTTTAGTTATAAATTGCCTTAAATGTTTATTCTTATTGATGAAAGTTTCCGCTATATTGTTATCCTTACTGGGAATTTGAGCTCACCCCTTTTCTATGTTTTATTTTTCCCAGGAAGTGAAGATGTAAGTTATAAATGACCTGCAGGGATATTATGAGGGGATTATAGTGTGGACTGTGGAAACATTATGTTGTTGTAGTAGTTTTTCATTTTATGATGTAATGTAAAACTTATGAATATATCTAGTGTTTCCAAGGCTACTAAACCAATCGGTCTTTCGAGATTTGATCTTTCTTGTGATCATGCCAATGTTATTTAATTAATGCACCGACTCTGGGTAGCTGGGGTCGGGGCGTTACAGTTGGTATCAGAGGAAGTTTAGTACAAACCTTGGAAGCTAGATTTAGATAAACTCTGATTAGAGCACGTATACCTAAGATGAACTTTGAGGATTAGTATAGAAGAACTTCCTAAAATTTTGGTATTGTAGAGATTTTGTGAGTTTTCCGAGCAATACATCCCTGTCTGGATACGAGCAGGTAGAGGCGGCTCTGGCACAGATGTACCTAGGGGTAAAACCCGAAAACACCGCTTTGAGCTAGACTCGAACGGGAACTGGTGCACGACAACGGGCCTTGCTGCACTCTTGGTTACGACACTCCCGGGGGATATGCTTAGGATAACTCTCATTTTCTTTACAAATCATTTTGAAGGGTTTATGAGTATATACTTCCTTAAAGAACACATTCTTATGATTATGGATTATATCCATAAATAGTTCAATTTATGTTAAGTGTTTTATAAGTATGGGATTATGTATTTTGATTCATAAACTGATCTAGTTTATGCCATTGTTTAGAAATGGCGCCGAGTAGAAGGAATGAGAACTCCGGAAATGCACATGATCCAAAGAGAAGGAAGGATCATATCTTTCGTGGTCTTATGCTAGAATTTATAAGAGAAATAGTCTCCCATGTATTATCATCATATGAAGAAATAATATCATGTATTGATAAGATAAGTAAAGAGATTATTGAGTCCTATGGCTTTGAAGGGAAGCAAGAGAAGAAAAGGATAGAAGAGAGAAAGATGGATAAAGGGAAGAGGGAAAAGAAGAATTTTCCCATATGTGGTAACTGTGGAAAGAAACACCCTGGAACTTGCCTGAAAGGAATGAGAGTTTGTTATAAGTGTGGAGGAAAAGGGCACATAGTACGTGACTGCAAGGGTAAGAAAATGGTTTCAAATGTACAATGCTTCACTTGCAAGGAGTTTGGACACTACGCGAACCTATGTCCCAGTCATCAGACTATGACGCAAATGATGCTATTGGATAATAATCAAGTTATGATACTACCACAGATGAAGAGGAATGATTAGAGTTCTTATGTTGATTATGTCAATTGAGTGTTGTATCAACAATGTACTTGTTATAATAATTATGGAGTATATAAGGATTGTACTGCAGTACTATTTCATTAAGGACTTGAGATTGTGTGGAACAATGAAAAGTGACTCAATAGCAGGATAAATTTTTGGAAAATATATGGTTGAGAGAATAATAAACCATAATATAGTTCTGATACCGAGGTAGTGATTTTCGAATAATACATGATTATTTTGGAAAAATTATATTGGATATTCTTGACTACCTTGGAACTGATTAATGATTTGTATATTCCATCATTGTTGGGGTTTAAAACATTTTTGGATTGATGAAGTATATCCAGCATTCTATATGGAATAAGGGAGCATGAATGTAATCAATAAAGAATATGGTAATACATGATGAAGGTATTCATATGCTATTACAGGGTAAAAAGGATCTATATTATGTTTAACTTCCTTATAAATGTTAGACTGTGAGTTTGGATAGAAGTATTTTGGATAGTTCTAGTTTGTATTATTTTGGATTTCCATAAAAGGACAACCCGGAGGTCGGGCGGCAACCCGTCGCGTCCGGCAAGGCCGCAAGACTTGAACCCGCAACCGAAGGGCGACAAGGGTGAATCACCTACCACTATCCCACGAGATGTCCTGGATTAAATAAAGCAGTTTTTTTTAAATGATCTGGTAGATGAATTATAAATTCGTTTATTTTGGAACCCTCTATGAATAGTATAAATAAAATTTTTTTTTACGAGTGAATGATGAGTTTTTGGTAGAAATTTATTAAGGGATAAAACTCTAATTTTAAAGTAAGTATATCTCCTTATGATCTTAGCCAATCTCATAAATAAATTCCTCATCATTAAGAAAAGGAACTTAGAACAAAAATGTTGTCCTAGATGGTACCTTAAATCATCACTAATTTATGGCTTTGGGATTGTTGGCCTTTTCATAGCCATGTTCTCTACCACTCTCCATCAGATAATTGATGGTTAGATTTCTCCTCCATATCCATATTTTCCTACATGGAACCCTAGTATGTGTTATTTTCAGTAATCTTCATACTTTCCACTCTTTATTTTAAATAGAGGCATCATTAATTCATTTTTCGATGTGGGATTTCAACTAAGATATTTTGAAACGTCAAAAATGTGTTATCCCAATACCCTATATTTTGTTGAACTGATGGTACTTCAAATCATCATAGATTGATGAGTTTAAGGACCTCAATTTTATACTTGTTTGTGATTGATGACCTCAATCACTACCTATAAATATTTACGTTTTTCCTCCAATTATATGTCTATAATTGCCACCAATGTTCTCCTAATAGAGATCATAATTTGGTGGTGATCCTTTCATTTATCTTTTCCTCATATTAAGACTAAATTTTAGTAACCCAATTTCCGATGTGGGTTTTCCCACAAAGATATTTTCTATTTTCAACCTTTTATTTTCGAAGAACAATTTCAAATTACGAGGACGCAATTTATTGAAGGAGGGGAGAATGTAACACCCCAAGATTTTATAGTGTGTTATTTCTTCAAAATAATTCAATAACTTTTACTACACCCAACACCAAGTTCAATCGCACCATGACTTACTAAACAAGCTGTTCAAAAGAGGTTATGAATAGTGTCAACTAAATTTTAAACTTTATATAATCCTTATAATTTTAAAATCCATATTATGAGTTTCTTAGACATAATGTAAGAACAAATTCATTTTCAGTATTTCACTTTTACCAAATTTTAATAGTGAAACCTTTTTAGATACTATATTTTAAACTTTTTGACTAAATGGGGACATCAAAAATTTAAAATGAAACATCCGAAGCTTCCACGGTACGCTAGCGTGTGTTGTACGCAACACCAAGTTCTAACACACCGTAACCAATCAAACTAGCCGCTATGAGTAGTAATACCTACTTTTTTAAATTATATATATTTTATATTTGAAAATGGACTTCATTTTTGGATTTGGAATATCGAATTTAGCCTAAGGTGAAATTTTGGTACTTTTCGGATAACTTTCATATTTTGATGAATAGTGAAAATTACTAAATTTTAATTAAAAACAACTTTTTTAATCAAATTAATTAATAGTGATAAATTATGAATTTGAGTGGTTTTAAAGTATATTTAGAATATATTTTTACCATTTAATATAATGTTGGTCATTGGACATAATTTTACAATTAAACCGAACATAAACAAGTGTCAATCTTTTGATAGTTATTATCTCTTAAAAACACGCCTTTTGTTTTGACAACGGGAATTAATTTTAAATTAATTTCTGCCACTTCTGTGTTTTGAATTTAGGAAAATGGATTCCATATTTGGAATCAGGATGTTCAAATTGTGTAAATAGGTAACTTTTATTTTTAGACATTTTGAATAATTACTGCGGTAAATATTTTATTTACCATGGTTAAGGGTAAATCCGGTAAATAAGGGTTTAAAAATAATATTATAATAATACTAAATTACCCTAAAACATGTCTTAACCCTATTGGTTGATACATGGTCGACCATGGGCATCTTTGTGTCAATTTGGGGACCCCATGGATCCACTTGTAAGTGATAATGACACTTTATTTTAATTAAGTCAAAATGAATACAAAAATGACACAAGCATATATCTTTTAGAAAAACAATTGTTACATAGGGTTATATAAGTTGGATTTTAGATTATAAATATTAATTAGAAATATAAAAATATTTCCTACATAATGATATTTTATTTATAATTTTTAGACATTAAATAATTTATTTTATTTATGACACAATGATGATGCAGTAATTACTATAATAGTGAAAAATTAAAATAATTGATATTATAAATACCCAAAAAAATATAATATGAAACTTTTAATGAATTAAACTAATTTTCTAGTATAATATGATATATTAGGATTGATTTAATTGACTTTGTTCGAAGTAATCAATCTGTTATGAGTTTCACAAAAATCAACTATTGAATAGTGTCAAAATTGACATAAAAGAGTTCTTAAACAAATATTATAATATTAATTGATATTAAATTCCTAAAAATCAACGGTTCGTCCAAGAGACTAATATCATGATAGGTTCATCATTAATGTACCACTTGGGGGTCGCTTGGATGTATATAGTATGTTTATTAACCATATTATATAAAAATACAAAGAGACATTGTAAAAGTGAAACTAATTAACTTAGAGGTAATACATAATGATAAGGTTAATATAAGTACCCAAACCTGTCTAAATTCTATTGGTTGAGTGGTTTTCGACCTATCCCCACCTTAACCTTTGAATAATCAACTTGGAGCCTTTAGAAACCTAATATGAATTTATTATAAATTAATATTTCTAGCTTTTCCAAAGGTGCCCCTCACCCCTCCTATAAAAGGGCACTCCTCCTTCTCATTTCTTCACACCTTAAAAGCCCTTTGGTTCGGCCAAAAACTGCCCAAATACTCTCCCAACATCCCTCACTACAACCTAGAGGCCTTAGTTTGATCAGAAAGCCAACCTAAGGAGCCCTTTTGATCAAATCAAAAGGAAGAACCCGAAGAAGAGGTAATGATTTCACCACCCTTTTCTAAGTTCCTTTCTTCTTCCACTTCCTCTTTCTTTGTTCTTACAATTCTAAAATAATAACTCCAGTATATTACATATACTGTGATGTTATTATAAATATGGTACAACCATATTCAGTATTCTATCCACCCTTTTAATAACATGTCACCATACGTGCGTACGAATGGCTTACCGTCTCCACGTCGTGGTGTAATTGTTATTCAATATAATATTATTTGGATGGGTATAATAATGATGTGTAACTCATGTAAATAATAAATATAACATGTTAATGATTCTGTGTATATGATATACCATTTATTTATATATTATTTTAATATCAAAAGAATGATATTGTCGCTCGTGCGTACGTACGGACTACCGTCTCCACGAACGCGATGAGATTCATTCTCCATCGTATCCATTCAAGTATAATTATCATTTGATGATTTAAAAATGATGTTTAAGGACTGGATATCATTCTGGATATGAATAAGATACAAAAACCATGGCTTATGTAACAAAACATATAAAAGAAAATGAGTAAGTTAACTCCCAAAATGACGATAATTCTAAGATATTATTAACAAATCAATGTTAAAAGATCATATATGATATCATATTAATATATATGATTCTTGTATAATTTAATAACAAATATTTCACCATTATACACGAGGTTAACCTACCCCAACCAAGGAAAAGTACAAGGTAAGGGTTATTTCACAATCTCTTCATTATCCGAGGTTGTTTATACGTAATAATCTACTGAGATATCTTTATCATCCACATCCATGTTTCTTAAAGATGTATTTCAAAACATTTTTTAATATTTACAAGAATATGAGTTAAAGTCATTTATACCCTTTTTTGACTTTTTATAAGAGGTTTATAAAGGAATCTTTCCGTCTTTTTCAAAACAAGGTCCTATTTAACCTTTTCGACTGAATTGAGGTAAGAATGTTTTTTTTAACTTATACGGCGGGTGCGGTTATTTTCCGCCGTTATAAAATCGTCGAAGCTTTCCATACAAGCTTATAAGAATATTTTCAAAGAAAATGTTTTATTTTATATGGATCTTAAATTATTTCAAAATAAAAGGAGATACTTCTTTAAAAAGAATTTTGATTTCATCTATGTCAACATCCTTTGATGGATTTTAAGATTATTTGAAGTTGATTTATTATGATACAAAACTTCTATATTGTATTGAAGGTTTTGTGATATGTTTGACTGTGGATGTGCTATTTTTATACCATTCATAGTTTATGGTGAAATTATTGACATTTCGTATGCTATTTTTAATACGAATGTTTATGTTATGTTTAAACCTTTTCATATGGGAATGCATTGGACTTAATAAGTGACGGGTGGAGCCCGCTATAGCTCCTCGATGCATCGGTAGGTCTAATGAGACAAACTAGTGTCTTGGCACAAGGCCTTGACAAAATCTTATTTGTAGTCTTGGCACGAGGCCTTGGATATGTGGTTATGATAGTCTGGCATTATGCATTCCAACATTATGAAAGTGGTTATTGATATTGCATGTGATTATTCGATTAGTAGAATATCCATGTGAACAAGTAAATGGAATTATTTCATTTTACATTTGCCATACTATGTTGAAGTTCAATTTTAAAAGTCTTTTGTTTTAGTTATACATTTCCTTAAATGTTTATTCTTATTGATGAAAGTTTCCGCTATATTGTTATCCTTACCGGGCATTTGAGCTCACCCCTTTTCTATGTTTTATTTTTCCCAGGAAGTGAATATGTAAGTTATAAATGACCTGCAGGGATATTATGAGGGGATTATAGTGTGGACTGTGGAAACATTATGTTGTTGTAGTAGTTTTTCATTTTATGATGTAATGTAAAACTTTTGAATATATCTAGTGTTTCCAAGGCTACTAAACCAATCGGTCTTTCGAGATTTGATCTTTCTTGTGATCATGCCAATGTTATGTAATTAATGCACCGACTCTGGGTAGCTGGGGTCGGGGCGTTACACTTAATTTATTTAACAAGAAACAATAAAAAAAATCAATTATATATATAAATTATGTTTGTGTTATTTTTTGATATTTTTCAAAAACATTTCATTTTTAATAAATAATAGCATGTAGTAATTTTTAATTGAAAAATAAATTTTCCTATAATATATTTATAATTATAAATAATATTTAAATTATTTATGTTTAATTAGATAATATTTATATCAATTAATTTAGTTTAGTTCATTAAAATCAATTTCACTATGTAATCGACTCTAAAAACATAGCTAAATTTAAGTTGTTTTTACTTTAAACACCTGCATTGTTGTCTGACATGTGAGATTAAATTTAAATCTATTTCTCCCACTAATATGATTGGAATATAGAAAAATATATTCAAAATTAGGAATCAAATAAATTAATCATGTTTAATTAGACAAAAAAACTTTGTATAAAAATGTTATTGAAATTGATTGAAATTAATTACAAGGATTATGGTTAAATTAAACTACATATGTGACTAAAACAGAACCATAAGGTCCAAAACGACCTATAAACATGTCCAAGAGATATATTTTTTCATATATAGACCCTATACTCTACTGGATCTACTTTTTTACACTACATTATAAACATGAATCATGAAAAACATGATTGGAATTCCCTTTTCATAATATTACAAGAGTACCACTCGTCAACTCTAAGAAGGCCTCCCATCCTCCCAATTCGTCACAACAATCAAGGAAATTTTGATTAACCAATATCATCCTATATAGATAAAAAACTCACTCCCCACATCCTAGATTCATCCCTTTATATGGAATGAAATCCAAGGATGATGTTGGTTCAAACAAAAATTAGTTACTTGAAAAAGAGGTAACAAACTTCCTCAAGAATTTTAGTTTAATTTTTTTCTCCAATCACATAAATATAATTATATCATTATTTCTAAAAAACGTGATAACGCCATTTGTGGATTTGTGGACAACCATTTCATACACATAAAACGTGATAACGCCATTTGTGGATTTGTGGACAACCACCTCCTCAACATGATATGATTATTATATATATATATATATATGATTAAATAAAATTTTGTTTATGATATAATTATCTTTAAAAAAATGATATGGTGGTATATACCATCTTTCAATTATGGTCATTTATAAATGTTAATGTTACTCATAAGTACGTAGGACCTACCATCTCCAGGATAGTAACATTGATTAATTGTTCATAGAAATATTTAATTATTGGGTTTAATAGTATATTTTACGTAAAATATTTTAATTATTCCATTATTATTATTCTGGTGATGTTTTATAATTATCTTTCTGAAAATATTTGACCTACCAAAGCTGTTTTGACACAGAAATTGAATTCGGTCAAGATAATTGGCATAAACATCATTTATTATGTTCTTTAATAAGAAATATTAAATAGTGATATAGAAGTAGTTATAAACCTGATATTCTTTATCTCTAATGTAAAAATTAATAATAACTTATTATATATGATGTTAAATGATGTTTACCTCAATGGAAACACAATATAGGTGAATATTGTCTCACTTTTCTTTTTGCGAGGCATACTTCAATATTAATCACCTAATTTATTATAAATGTCTTACATACTGTCATGTTGAAATTAATGTCATAAATTATATTATATTCATGGGATTTAAAACTATCACATTATTATGAGTAATATTTTTTTTATCCATATGTCTTAAGGGAATCTCATCTCAAATTTGACACTCGTGAGATAAATGTAATGATCCACACATAAAACATTAGTGGTTTATTTACATATCACTTTTATGTATTTTATTATGAATTCCTTTAGATTAATGGTTTTTAAAACATAGATTTTATATTATTTATTTGGGAAGTTCATTATTTAAATTTTTTTAACATTGTATGAGACACTTTGCAGTGAAAAATGATTATTTTCTTCAACAATATCAAAAACTATATTTCAATGGTATTTATATTTGATAAAATTATATAAAAATGTTGAATAAAAAAATTAATTTTCCTATAATAAGGTTATTATTTTCCTATTTTAAATATTAGTACCATTTTTTCACTCTTCGGTACTCAACTTGTTATGTAATTTTTTATCCAAAACCCTGAAATTGTTTCTCCCATTACCAGGACAACCTATTTTCATCTAAAAACCAAATTTTATTAAAAAAATTATAAAATTGTTTTTAAATGATATGGTAATGTAATACTTACCATTTTCATCTATGTACACATGTTTATAAAGGAATTTTCTTTTCATTTTCCCAATAATTCAATTTTCAATAATTTTTACCATGAAAAAGGAATGTTCTATTACATCATATGACAATTATGAATTTAATATCGATTATATTAATAAAGCTTATATTCCTGGTATAAACTATTAATTTTTAAATAAAATGTATACAAAATTAATTTTCAAATAAAATTCTTTATAAAATGTTTTAAAAATAAAAGGTTGTTTTTTCAAAAGAATTATTTTAAAATATCTCTCTTTTTTATTATATTAAATAATAATATCCCATTATATTACTTTAAATGGGAATTTTTATATTGATACCATCAATATTCTTAATTTGGGTGGTTTATTACTAATTTTCCTAGGGATATAATTTCACTTCTCTTCCAAAAAAACGTGTTATTCCCCTTGAAAAATCCAGTCTCTTATGATCAATGAACATTGAATTTCCCCATAATTATCGATTTAAGTTATCATGGATACTAAAATTTAATAAATCGTATACCATTATACATACAGAATCTACATAGAATGACGTTTGATTATTTGGTGAAAAATTGATAATTCAATATTATTAATTATATATAGATATTTGATAAGGCATAATATTACTTTTTATTATCTGATATGAGGAATTTAATGGAACGATTATGATGGATGGAACTTGAGCTTTATATAGATCTTTGATGCATCGATGGGTTTTCATGAGAAAAATATGTTTTTCAAATAAAATTTGATTATATCTACTGTTTTAAACCATCTTTTGAAAGGTATTTATGGTATTGTTTTTCATTATCCACACACATGCCATACGATAAGATAATATTTTCTTTATATTAGTTTATGTTGTTTTTTATCCATAAGATTTTGAATCAAACTATCTATGGATACATTTCATTTTCTGTCATTTATATGGTATGTGTTTCAGATTCTTACCTTTCCATATTTATTTTTCCTTATCTAGTCATTTTAATAGAATTAATTTTTATTTATTAGGTTTCTATATTTTATAAGAACTTCCAGTCAGTTTATTAATTAAATGGGTTGTCTGTTTAGTTATTTATCATTCTATATTGTATGTTCTCATTGATTAATTATTGCTTCTACTATATTTTTTCCAGACAAGTCATTTGAACTCAGTGTTATAATTTTTATTTCTCCAAAATTCCTTTAAATTTAATATAAATGATATGAATGGATTTACTAGAAGGAATAGAGTTATCATTAATGTTATTTATTTTGAAATAAGTAATTTTTTTAAAAATATGTTTTAATTAGGGTATTCATTGGTATTACAGGACTCTTGTATTTATCTGGTTTACCAATACTTCTAAAACATTTACCTAATTGGGGATTAAATCATTACAATCCCGCTAATGTGATTATAAAATGACACCAACTTCAGGGTATCTGGGTTCAGTTTTCAACATTGTAGGATATTAAATTCAGAATTTATATTGAATTATTTTTTTCAAAATTCTATTAATTTTATATATATTATTTGGATTACTATTTTAAATATACATTTATAGATTTTAAATTATTACATTTAAGGTGATTTAATATTGATTTAAAATTATAATAATTCTATTGATAGGTTAGAACTGTAGGTGATATCAATCACCAATGTATTTATTTAGGTGTTCCATGTGATGTGTGTAGTAAATTATTATTTTAAAAAAGAATAATTTCAATTAATTAATTTAGGATATAATATTATATTATTCTTCAAATTGGATTTCATTATTATGAATAATAACATTAAATCATTTTTTAATGGGATATATTTATTAATTATTTTAAAATTTATTGCTACGATATATTTTGGGGATATTTCATATGATTCAATATAATTTTATAGTGATTTTTCTCATTTAATATTTAATATGAAATTATAAATTTTTTATTTTTTTTGTTTCATGTTACCATAATCCTTTATGATTTACATTAGTTGATAAAGTTATTGTATTATTTTATTAATCGGTAAATCGATGTAGAATATAAATAAGTTCATTTTGAAATAATAATAATTAGGGTATGAATCTCTATTCTATAGCATGAATATATATGTGAATCTATTTCCTATTCCTCCCATGTTTTTTGAATAGTTCGAAGACCAACACACATTATTATGTATAAATATTTCTCATGACTGATTCATTTGAGTTTTAAATTATGATATATTATGTAAATTATTATGCTCATTATAAAATTTAATGAAATTACAAATTAATAAGAAAACATAATATTTTGGATTAGGAGAACTCATTATTTGACATATAACTGATGTTTATATATATATATTTAAAGGTAAATTGAATCCTTTTCATTTTTTATTAATTCTTTTATAACAAATTATTTTTATCATTATTAGCTTATAAAAGATAATTTTTTCCACATTAGGTATTCATAATCTAGTAAATAAATTTTAGAGTATTTTAATATGTTATACAATAAGAAAATATGGGTTAAGAATTTGGGATATATTCCAAATTAAATGGATAACTAAATTGGATTTTTTCCATTTTTTAATTCCGTGTTTTAATACAGTTATTATTGAGAATGTAACAATAATGTAAAATTTTATTATCCATTCTCAATTTCAACATATGTAGATATTAATTTATTCTGGTAATTTCACTACCATTCATTCTTCAGCATTGTTCATGTCCTTTGGTTGTCTTGTGTTTTCAAAGAGGGTATCCAATATAACATTGTATGAATAAAACAGAATTATAAAATATGAAAGGGAATGAAATATTTTGTAATTTATAGAGAGTAAATATATGTTAGAGATAATAATAATTGGGGCAAGAGCTCTATGTTATAATTCATTATTAAGGTGTTAGTTGTTCCAGTTTCTTACATTGAATTAAATTTTTATGAAATTCTAAGGATATAATTTCAGGTGATAGATGAGTAATGATACATAGGTATAATTTTTTAATGGAATATAGTATTTTTTTTATTTAAGGTAGTGATGGGAATAGTTAAATGAAAATAATAACTAGTTTTACAGGCTTCATTTTTTAAAATAATGTTTCCTATTATAAAATTAGTATTATACATTTTGTTTCAGTTGAAATTGATTTATGAATTTCGATGAATGTTTTATAGGATATTATTATTATTTCTATATAATTTATTGAGTTTTATCCTATTTTTAATAGAATTTTGGTAAAATAAATATGTATTTTTTATTTATTGAAACATTAGTGGTTTGATTAAGGTAACTTTATTATGATTTAATTCTAGATTATATTGTATGTTAAAGAGGATGAAATCATATAAATATTCATGTGTGTTAATCATTGAGGTTTAATAGTTCATTAAGGATAATTCTGTTTACATATATTTATATTTTAGTAATTTTTCATTATTTTTTTACATATTTCGATTTAATTTCATTACATTATGTTGTTGGTATGCATTATTCATAGATAATAGTAAAAATAGGGAACAATAAAGGTGTGTCTCTATATCAAAATTTATTTATTCCCCATAAACATTATGTTTGAAAATTGGAGAAAATGATATGTTTATCCCATAAAATTGTGGGTTTATATACTATGTATGAAAACCTATATAATTTATACATCTTTATTAAATTATTACATAATCATACACATCATACAATCCCAAAAAATTTGGAGGAATAATTAATTTGGTGAATATGGTACATATCTCATTAATATGTGACATGAGTAACCTAAAATTATTTTAAAATTACATAACATTACCCTATATTCATTGATCATATAAAATTAAAGGAGATGAAAAAAGGATGTTCATAATAAAGCAATATCTATAGAGTATAATAACCACATAATCAAAGAATAAAATTATGAAAGCGATATGTTTTAATGATGCAGCATATAAAGCTGACATACAAGTGTTAAAATTTAAAGACATTATCATCAAATAATTATTTTATATGACATCATAAAGGAGTCAAAATATAATTTTTACAATATAATACAGGACCTCATATTCATACGTGTAGGGAAAAAACATGAAATATTTAATTATATAGTTCTATTAGACACATGACCATTAGGGCGGTGATAATGACTAGTTTAATTTTTTTTTTAAATTACTATTTAATTCAACTTATTGAATGTGTTAATGTTCTTAACCCACATATTGATATATCACAATATCACATATAATGATGAAATAATGTGACTAACCTCAATACACAATATTTACTTGGTCAAGTAGAATGACCTAATCCATTTCATATTGGTTATTCTCTATAACATTGATTCTCCACTATAATAGTAATATTCATTACAATTCTCGATATAGTGTCACATTGTGTCTCTCTTGAATCCATATAGGTTCATTACATTATACCCAAAAGATTGTCCAAAATCCCCATAGTCTTATTCTTGATTCCTTAATAGATACATTTATCCATAATCACATAAGATACTTCCTGGTCATAGCTCCAAATGAGAGGCTTACTCATTTATTTATTCATTGATCTATTTTTTGATGAGTCGATATTCCCCAAATATCTTATTATATTACACCTATATGTATACTTGTTCATGTATCATTTCAAATTTTACATGTCTTGATCAATTAATTCTAACAACTATTATCTATAAAATATTACCTATAAAACAATGATCAAGGTAATTCATCCTTTTGGAAAAGTATCGTCTGTACTAGAATTCATGAACGGAGAGCACACAACATCATCTAGAATTTTTTTATTCATAAATGATCATGAACAATGTCAACTAAGTATTTATTTATGATTTATCAAACACAATCAACTAAAATTTGAGATTATATTATATTATTTCATGATTTAATACTAAAATTAATTCAAAATATACATGTAAATAAGTACACATGTGATATGTTAAATTTTCATGCATGGAACACATAATTTGTAAACCCTAACACTTATGAATTATGAGATTTTTTTAAAAAAACACAACATTAATAATTAACAAATATATATCTCAATAACCCATTTAATATTTTTCTTTTATTTTTCCTCCATATAACCATTCATTTATCAAGTATAATATTCAAGGAACATGGAATGTATAGGTTTCATGTAAATTCTTTCCCATCATAATCTATTTCATATGAAGGAAATTATTTTTCATTTGTTCTGGAATCAATTAATTTCCATCCACATATTAATAATTTGATTTTTTGTTCTCCTACTATAAGTACAAATGTTCATGAAAATCATATATATTATCTGTCGTGAAACTCCATCTCATGAATATGTCATTCCATTTCACTACATATTTCACATGAGATCACATGAAATGATCATATTCAAATCACTACACCTCTAAAAAAGGCATTCTTGTGATTGGATGTATTATTTATGGGGACTCCTCAACCCTTGGGTGGAAAATGAATGGATCCTAGGTCTCATCATCATGAGATACTTGTTTTATAAGATTCTTTCGATATTTCATCATGTATGTTTTTAATAAGAGTTTATTATGAACCATTATTCACAGAGAACATGTGGTTTCAATTAGTTCTTTACCAATATAATAAGTATTGTATATGGATTTGTTATTTAATTTCATTAAGAGATTATAATTATTCAGGGTTAATAGTTTACATTATTTAATCAATCCATAATGAAAATCTATCATAAGTAGATATCAGGAAGATGCTCTATTGTTTATTTGAGTTCTCCCTCTAAAATTATAGTGATGTAATAGTCACTGGACTCTTTGATGACCCTATTTTTATATATACAGTGTTTCTATAGTCATTATGTAATTCCCAACATTCTTCAAAAGACTAAAGATATTTTCATGTCTCATGTATTTCATATGGAATTATGTCTATACATCTCAATCCTTCAATTGAATAATTAATGGATCACGTGATGACTTTGAATGAACACTTCATTGAAAGGTGATACATTGATATAAATACTCATAATTAATTACATAATTCAGAAAAATGATGTAAAATACTCAATATCATTTAAATTCAAACGACAACATCATTATTGTATCCATAATTTCATATGATCCATGATTATCAAAATACGGCTTAATTATTTTCCATATTCCATTGTGTGATTCCTCATTAATCATCTCACTTATGTCACATGATCTTATCATGATCACATCATAGAGTTTTGTGATCATCACTTGTTCATAAAATAAATATCATTCACGAAACATAAATTTTAAATCCATTCTCGGTTCATTATTCATGATCTCAATCCATCAATATATTGAATTGAAAAACCATGGTGTCTAACATTCTACATTCATGCATGAAGAAACCTCAATGTGAGTCAATAGATGATGGTAAAATGGAATTTTTTTTGTATTAGTTTTGATATTAGATATAAGATCAACTATAAAACACTCATTCTCTATATATTTTAAATGGAAGAGGAAAGGTAAATTGGTACAAGCTTCTCCAACATCGATTATCTATGTCTCTTATGTTGTAGTTTATTTGAAAAAACAATCTTTAGAGTCCATGTTCTAGAAAACAGAGATCTGCACCCATAAAATTACACAAATACGATTGGGTGTCTACCCTATGTTCATCAGACACAAACTATTCATACTTATGGAAAATGAACTATGCGGGCCATATATATAGGAAAATTGGCATATAGTGGGCCCTATTCCTCCTCATCCAACCACATGATATCATCGACTTGTTTTATTCATGTGGATGACCATAGGGTCACATAATCCTGATGTTATTCATTTCTTATTATTTCTATTAGGTTGTCCAAAATGAGTTTATAAATAAAAATGAAGAAATACAGTGTAATTTCCATATATCGACTAAAATTTCGCCCTTAGAAAATATTGATCCTATTAGTAAAACCCAATCTATAAAATATTATTCAATAAATATATAAATAAATTTATTGTTGGATCACATTCAGAACTTAATAATGTTATTTAATCAATATACATTTCATGTTTTTGAATTAGATCACTATCATCACATTAGGTAATATTCTTATTGAAAATACAACCTCTTCGTTCAAGGTCTCCATAATTACACTTCTTCACAAAAAAAAAATAATCATGTTCATGGTATTTATATATTCCTATGTATTTTTATAAACATATTAAAATCTTCATAGAACATGTATTTGAAATTTAATGACCCACACAAAAAATAATCACAATTTTCATGGAGAATTATCCATTTTTAAAAAACCCATTCTATTATATGAATCAATAATAATTCTATAGGAATTAAAACTCCATTCAGAAACATGTATTAACATATTGAAAATAATTTCAACATGAGATCAAAAATAACCAGAATTTAATTTTTTTACCAATATCTTCACTAATAATAAGTTGATATTTCCTAATTACATTATCCCGATATAGAAAAATCAATATTAAAAAATGATAGTGAGGTCTTTTAAAATAGTATTTCATCTTAAAATCATGATTTCTCACTTATATTTGAAATAAAAACTAACATCAAATTTAGGAATGATCTCATATTTTATTATTTGAAATTAACCTTTTATTAATCAGCTATAACCTTATATGGGATATCCAAATGTAGAAAAGTAGATGGATATAATAAAAAAGGTCAAATTAAGTCTTAAAAAGCATGAAAATGAAAACAAAAATTACAGTCTCAAAAAGAAGTTAGAAATAGTATAAATTATCAATGTTATGATAATTCCTATACATAAATAAAAATCACACTAGAATGTTCAAGTGAAAAAAATATAAATATCCCATTTTATTTAATTTCTCCATCTAATCACTCCACTATAATTGAAATTATTAATACAATTATGAACAAGGTATAATAATGATACTGGAAAACCTCCTCTTCCAATTTTATATATCTATTCAGAATTTCCACATTTACTAGTTTTTGAATATTTAGTAGATTTATCTTATTATTTTTAATCATCAAGGAAGACATATATCTCCTTAAATTCAATTCATGTTAGTAAACAATCAATTTAATCTATACGTGAATAAATAGGGATGTTCTAGTTCATAATTTGTATCATTCAATCTAATAGATATCTCTCAACCTTGTCCATTATATTCTCCAATCTTAATCGTTACAATTGTTGAAGTATCCATTTCAATTGTAGTCATTTTTGTAGATGTGGTATTCTATATTACTAACATGTAAATTATAGAATGATTTATTTTCATTCTGAAATTAAATAGTTAAATTCATTATAAATGTATAATTAACTAAGTGGTATTTATTGAAAATAAGAAATATATACTAATGGAATAGTAACATGATATTTGTAAAATGAATGTGTCCATTATGAATAATAATATAACCATTATAATAATAAAATATCAAATTAAAGAATAAATTAAATTTATTTATCTTATAAATTGTAATTTCATATATTTATATCATGGAATAAGTAAATAATGCATTAAAAATGTTAAATTAAGTGTTGAAATGTTTTGGATACATTAGAGATTATTAAAATTACAAATTAAAAATAATTTTTTAAAATAATTTTTTTTTCATAAAATAGATTCACAAATGGTGTTTATATTGTATTGTAACTATATAATAATTTTAAGATAACATAATTAACTTTTCAAAGTGTTATAAATGCGATTATAATATTAAAACTCTTATTTTTTAATAAATGATGAAATTAATTAAAATGTAACTTTTTCATATTTAGGATATTATTTTCTATAATGGATTCCATTTTTTTATTCTACTCATAGATAAATGGTTAGGGTAATGTTTTGAGATTTTTTTTTGAAAGAGATGACGTTTGGGTGAATAGTGAAATTGAATAATTTAAAATATCTAAATTTATTAGTTAAATACCTGAATTTTGGAGTCATGATTGTGGTATGAAAAAATTATTTGGAACTAAAAATAACTAGATAGTTTAATAATTAACATTATTCATAATTATTGTTATTCTCGACCAAAAATAATAAACAGAAGAATAATATAATCAAAATCACCTTTCTTCCCTCCCTAAAAAACCACACCCGAAACATGTTCACTTCACATGTATAAGACATTAATAATTCTTAAATTCATCCCAATTACCATAAAAATCATGCTACCCATGTCTAAGATCATTTTGTGTCACCAAAGGACGAAAATAAATTTCCTTAAGGAGGTTCTGAAGGACATGATATTAAAAATGGTAAATCCACTATTCATTTTTATTTAAATTATTTTTTCATTATTTATTTATAGAAAATCCTCAAATACCCAATATAATTTTAAATTATATATAAAGTACCATAGATATAAAATAATTTATTATTTTATTTTAATATCTATCATCAATCCTCATCTCATTACTTTTTATTCATAAACAAATCATCATCTGTGATGTATTGATTCACAGCATTAATGGATAGTGAGTTTTTGTTTCCCATTATAGACATCAAGGATGAAAATAAAACCAATATTATGTTTAAAAAATACTATAATATGTATATTATAAATTTTTTACTATTCATGAACTTATTTATAGAAATAACATTAAACAAATTAAATCTAGTGTTCTGTGGTCGGAAAACCCACCAAAATTTAATCAAATGTTTATGATTAATGTATTATAAATTAAATCATTATCATATTCGAAAAAATGATAAATAGGATAAATTAAAAGTATATATAAATATTAGTAATATATTCTAACTTTTTTTCATTAATTCATTTTTACATGAACTCCTATAATTATACATTAAGGAACCGACCACTGAGTCATGAAATGAATAATCCCGAAATGATGATTCTGATAATTATAACAATTCAAAATGGCCATAAATTAACCTAATCAAATAGAAAATAATAAATTATAAAGTTAAATAGTGATGATTTATGTAAATAATTTTCTTAACTCTATTATCCAAGACATTAGGCATAAGTGAAAATTAGTTCCATACACAAAGTAATGAAATTCATAACCCAATTTCAATTATTCATGTAAACCTTATAGATCATTTATTATGTGGTTCTAGTATTATTTATTAAATCAATTTTGATTATATTATGTTCAATAATTTTTATTTATTGCATATACAGATATTCCATAAATTTTATCTTGTATATATATAAGAGTTATATAGGGATTACACCATTTGTTATGTTTATGAATTATGTAATATTTCTATATTTTTCTAGAAACATATGATTTCAAAGATAAGATAAATGGATTATATAGTAAGTGTAAATGTTTTTGAATTGTGAAATTGTTTTGATTTGAGGACTAATAGTTTATTTGATTCTTTTTATATGACTTAGAGAGATTTTCATGATCATATGTTGTGTGAAAATGTTTTTCATTAGTATTCTATATGGGTAAGGGAAGATAAGAATTGACATTTAACGTTTTTTTGTTTTTTTTACGATAGGAAATCATGTTTTGTCTATAATTTTATCATATTGTGAAAAAATAAAAATTTATTAAAAGTGTCAA
This sequence comes from Viscum album, assembly GCA_963277665.1. Classification (NCBI taxonomy): domain Eukaryota; kingdom Viridiplantae; phylum Streptophyta; class Magnoliopsida; order Santalales; family Viscaceae; genus Viscum; species Viscum album. The sequence continues at coordinate 1,852,438,757 of OY728126.1, read as the reverse complement.
CAATGTAATATATGGGTTTATATGTCTGATTTCATGAACTAATTCTCTTAAAATATAAACCTAAAATACATTTGGGAATGTTTGATGGTAAATTTATATTGAATTAACAAGATTATGTAATGTTTAAAGTCGGGTCCTTACAATTAGTATCAGATAATAATTTAGATAACATAAGGGGTTATAGTAATTTTAATTTCATAACCAAAAATTAGTTTTAATTAAAGGTTTAGCTGAATATATATATAATTTACAGATTTAAATGTTTCATAATTTAGGATAAGTCTTTTCAGATGGTTTTCGATAGATAAAAAAGGCCGAAGGAAGTAGTTAGACACTAAGAGGACCATATTATTCTAAATCCACAACCTACAATACTGTGAATTAGAACAGAGAAGATATTAATTGTAATGGTTCATTTGAGGATGGAAATATTTATAATTATAATCCATGTACAAGATTAGATAAATCATCCATATAGGAATATGTCCGTGGGGGAACATTTTATGAGGCAACATCCTCCTTTATTTTGTGGATCTACTAACACCTCAGCAGATGCATGTATGATTAAATTCCATGAAAATATCTTGAATATCATTGTGTGTTTAAACCATCAATTTTTTTTCTTTCAATTTACTATAGTGATGGTGATGTCTTCCAGTGGTGTTCGATGCTGTATAATATCAGGGATAGTGAAGATATTAATTCTATGAAATGGGATGAATTCAAAATATTTTCATGGGTGATATTTTACTTTTGATACTCAACATAGAATGAAAAAAATTAGGAATTGAGATACGAGGATGATTTTGTAACTACATACAATGAAATATTCACTCAATTGTCATGCTATGATCCATATTTTATTCAGGATATATATAGTATAATCGATCATTTTTACATAAGATTAAACCAAAAATTTGAAAGGGAATTGGATTCTCATGAGTTCAAGAGCTAATAAAATTAGTTTGAGATGTGGAGTAGGTATAAATTTTATCTACTATTGATCATGTATACATTGGAAACCAACAGAAAATATTTTGATATGGTATGAGGAAATAATTAATTCATCAAATAATATTGATGGTAAGAAAATTATATTTTTGATTTGTAATAATTATGGTAAAAATGCAATAGGGAATGTCCAATAATGACATTCAAGTCGTTTTTATGTGGTATTTTTGGGAATGTGTATCACAATTTCAAATAAAATGATATGTAAGTTGTAATAAATTATTTGATATATAGATATTAATATGTTTTAAATTTAATATGATGGGTTATCATGAAAATGAGGGTCAAAAGAGGAACTCGAATGATGGGAAAAATCCATACTATATGTATTATAGCAAGGTCAAATATTAATAGACTAATTCAAGATATGTTGATCCATCAAATGATTTTGAATTAGGTACATTATTTGTTTATTGATATTTTTATAATTAATAGTTCGATTTGGGGGCTACACATTGACTCATATGTGAGATTTTTTTTACAAAAATATGAAATTTCTCCCAATAAAATGAGAAATGAAGATAAATTAAAAACAAATGGGGGAATAGTAATCAAAAAAGAAGTTATAAGAATTTTAATATTTTTATATTTGTATTTTACATTAAAATCTTTTTGTCCTTCCACTATTTAAATTTGATGTTATTCTATCAATGGATTGGATTCCTATTAACCATGCCATGATATACTATATAAATGATGATTTTTTTCAGAAAGAGTTTAATTTTGTTTACAAGAATAAACCCAAACTATTCATAGTATATCATGAAGGTGAGAAACTATTAAAATATGGAAATGAATTTTATATTTCACACATTTTGAAAAATAAGGAAATGCTTTATATAAAGGAATTTTTTGGAGGTAGATTAGTGCATGGATGTTTTTCAAAATAAAAATTTTCATATTATAATCGATCAGGAGGTTGAGTTTATCATTTATTTAGTCACTGATGATAAAACTATTTCGAAACCCCATTATTTAATTGATCAAGTAGAAATTATAGAATTGAAAATTCAGCAATATGACTTTCTGGATAATGGTTTTATTCTTCTTAGTACATCAATTTTGGGTGATATTATTTTGTTCGACATAAATAATGATTCTTCTATGAGGATTTGTATTGATTATAGAGCATTGGATTACATAATTGTAATGAATTGGTATCATTTTACTTATATTTATAACTTTTTGGATCAGTTCAAGGGAGATCAGTATTCTTACATGAATGAATCGAGATCTGGGTAGCATCAGTTGAAGGTGATGGATGACAACAATACAAAAATAGCATTCCGTACAAGAAATGGGTATGATGAGTTTTTTGTTATGACGTTGTTTTTGGGAAATTCTACAAAGATATTAATTGGTAGTATTAATTTAATCATACATAAATATATGTGTATGGTTTTTATGGTTCTTTAGTGTTTATAATTTGGTTTACTCAAAAAGGTATAATGATCATGAAAAATTTCTGTGTTTTGTCCTACAAACACGAAAAGAACTGACGTAATATTTGAAATTTAGATAATGTGATATTTGGTTAAAATAATATTATTTTCATTGGAAAATTATAAATATGGATTATATTAGTTCATCCCACAAAAAATTTGTTTATAAATTGACAATACATTAAAATGTTACCAAGATTGATTTTTTTAGGAATTATGATCATATTACTAATGGTTTTGTTAAATAATATTCATGGGTATCTAGGCCGTTGGGTATGTAAACAGGAAAGTGGGTTAATTTATTGAAACCAATGAATATGATCATGCTTTCTCAGGAACTAAAAAAGAGATCGGTAAATTATCCTATTTTGACCTTACCATTGTGAAAAAGTGATTTATTCATCTATATTAATGATTAATTAATGGGACATGGTTTCGTAATGATGAAAAATTAACAAGTAATTTCTTATGAATCTATAAACTGAGACATATAAGTTAAATTTTCCCACACATTTTATATAATTAGAATCTATATATTTTTCATTAAAATTTTTGAGACATCTCTATTTTTTGAAATGTGTGAGATATATATTTATGATAATATTTTGATGTATATATTCACACCAAAATAAATTGAAAATGTGGAAGAAAATATGGATGGAACTAAAAAGGGATAATTATTTCTCAATCAATTTCAATCATAGAAAAGAAAATAGAGTGTAAGATTCAATGAGTGGAAAAAATATTGAAAAATTTACCATTTTACGTTTAGAACATGAACAGATATTTAATGAATTCCTGATTTTTTTTTTCAATGTGGTTAGTGCAGGAAATTCTTCTATTCGGTTTCCTATGTTAGTATAATAATCTCAATTTTACAATATTGTGAATGTGAAAATGGAATATATTGAGTTATTGAATAAGGTAGAATTTTTTAATATGGGTATTTTTCCAAAATATAACATTATTAATGTTTGTGTTTTGAGATTTAAAAAGATATTATGTGTTCATTTTGATCCAACGTTGAAGAAAGAGTAATTATGTGAACCTCATAAATCTCTATTTTCAGTTCATCCTTGAAGTAATATGATGTATAGAGAGATTAGTTAGTATTAATGGTGGTATAGAAGGGAAATAATTATTTTTGACATTACCATGAGGTGTTTGAAATATCCACATGTAAAATAAGAATTAAAATTACAGACAGACATTCTTCTATCATTTATAGTTCCATAGTTAAAATGGGAAAATATATCCATGGATTTTATAGCGGGATTAACTAAATATTCCCACAGTTACAATTTGAATGGATATATTTTTGATATAATAACTAAATATATAAATTTTATTCCTCTTCATGATATTACTTTTTCAGATCATTTTTATCGATTATAATTGAAAGTGATAGTTAGGTTACATAGATTTCATCTCTCCATTTTATCTGATCATGATCTCATGTTCACATCTGTATTTTGGAAAGTCTATTAGATGATAGTGGGAACTAAATTAAATTTCATCACTTCTTTTCATCCTCAATTAGATGGATTTTTAGATGAATAAACTATTATATTTGAGGAAATGCTTTGACATTGTTCAATGGATTATCGGGGAAGCTGATTTCATTATATTTCTTTGGTGGAGTTTCTTTAAAACAATGTTTTTCATTCTAGTATACATATTGATCTTTTAAAATCATTATTAAGAAAGACATATCGAACATTAGAATATTGGGACGAAATATGTGAAATAAGGTTTATAGTACCAGAATTGGTACATTAAATGACATAGAATGTATATATGACTCAGTGACACATCATTATAGATTAGATAAATCCGAAATTTTATGCTGATAACTAGATGATGAAACTTTTTATCAAGGTAGGTGTTGAAGTATTTATCAATGATTCTCTATTGAGATTTTAGATATATTCTTTTATAAAGTGGAAGATAATTTCGTTGATTATTAAACCCTATGAAATCCTAGAGAAATGATGATCATATTCTAATATAGTGGAATTGTTTCCATGTTTATCTTAGGTACACACTGTTTTTCTTGTTTTAATGATAAGAATGTATATATTGGATTCATCTAATGTTTTGAGATTTAGTTTAGTTCAACTGGAAGGGAAACTTTGTTATAAGGACAAAACTATTTGGATTATTGATCGAAGAGATCAAATGTTGTGGAACATGGTAATTTGACAGGTTTTGGTTTTGTGGAGAAACTACATGGTTGAATAAGGAACATGATTAAATGAAAATTCATTGAGAGAATGGTATCCTCACTTGTTTATATTGTGAATAAAATTAAATGGAAGAAATTTCCTAGGATGTGAGATAATTTAGCATCTCGTGTACTTATAGAATAATTTATTATCATTCTGAAATCAAATAGTAAAATTCATTATAAATGTTTAATTAAATAAGTGTATATATAGAAATTACGAAATATATACAGATTGAAATGTAACCTGATTGATTGAATAGTAATTAGACCATTTAAAAAAGTATTATGGACATTAGATTAATAACCTCACCTAATAAAGTATAAATAAAATATATGTGTCTCATAACTGATTATATAATATATTTATATCATTTAATAAGTAAAAAAATGTATTAAAATTGATAATTTAATTATTGGTATTTTTTCTGAAAAGTAAATGTTTATTAACAATTTTATAACAAATATAATCATTTAAATAAATAATTATTTTCATAAAATTGATTCACAAATTGATATTATGTTTTGTTGAAATTATAAGTAAATTGTAGTAGATATTTATTAATTTTTCAATGTTTCATAAAATAATATATAATACTACAATCAGTATTTTTGAAATAGTATTGATTTTAGTTAAAATTTAATTTTATCATATTCTTAAAATAGTTTTATAAAAAGTTTTACTATAATTGAATTTCGAGAATAAAAAAAGGTTAGGGTGAATTATATGGATTTTCCTAAAATAGTTGATTTTTTTGGATAGAGAGATGTCATTATTAATAGAATTTAACAGCAGAAGTTGAATAATTTAATTTTTGAGTCATGAATGATGTAAAAACCCATTATTTAAACATCAAATGCACTATTTACTTTACATAGTCAAATTATTCAATACTACTCATAGTCTCGAATAAATGTATTAAAAAATTGAAGAAAATAATCAAAAAACCCCTCACATATCCCTATAAATACCAACCTCACCACCTATTATCCTCACATCACTAAGACATGAAACTAGTATAAATTATTCCCAATTACCTATCAAGGAATTTTCCTATATTTTTATTAATTTTCAATATCACCAAAATTCTAAAACAATATCCTTTAAAATGGTTTTCAAGGAGACGATATTCCAGAGGAAAAAACCTCTATTCTTTTTCCTTTAAATTATTTTCCTATATTTATTTATACCTTATCCTCACCTAACATTTCCACTGTGAAAATATGACTCTTTTATAATATAAATATATGTTATCTGCCCATGTGTAAAATTACATTAAACACAAATACACCCCACACACAGGCTAGAAAGGCTGGCCATCGCCCCCTATGGGAAAACCCAACCATCAAGCCATATTTATTTATTACATCGCTCGATGGCCCAGTTTGATTGTATCCTATAAAATAAAAACAGGACAAACAACTAACTAGAAGGACTAGTGTTTCATTATGCCTGTATCATAGTACCTACATCATGCCTGCATCCCCACCTGTCGGTGGAAATTCACTCCCACCCAGATTCGAACACAATTCTGAAGAAGTATTACAGGGATCCTTTACCATTAAGGTAATCCCAAAACTACACTCTATTATAATATTTATATATATATATACTGTATTTTATTATGTTGATGGAATATACATCATCAAACTGGAAAAATTCTCTTTTTATTATATAAATGAAAACATAGTCTCTGATGTGTCTATTCACCACCTGTCTGGAATATCGGTTTTAATTTTATATTAAAGCCATTATGAATGTTCCTAAAAACATTAGTATTGAATTTTTTTAAAAATTTATGTACTAATTTTTTTGTGGTTTATACATAATTTCTATAAATAATATCAAATAAAACAAAACTCGATTTTTATTGTCATAAAACCAGAAAAAATTAATCCAAAAAATTTTCATTCATGTTCTATCAATTGAATCATCATAATATAATAAAAAGTTATTAATGTGATTATTTTGAAATAAGGAGAAATATTAATACTATTTATTTCATATCCTATATTTTTTAGTCTATTTGATAATACCTCCCATAATTATAATCATGGGAACCGATGAAAAATCCACAAAATTAAATGGTAATAAATAAAATATATTTGGGTAATGCTCTTAACTATGTAATTAATGAATCTAATTTTATTATATATTACATTTGGTAAATGTTCATAATTCATTCAAACCAAGGATAAGGGAATTTATAAACCAATTTCCTTTATTTGGGTTTACATTGCACATCATTTTTTATGTGATGATAATAAAATATTATAAATTAAATATGATTATGTTATATTTTATAAGGTTTTGTTATAGTTTATACACATATTCCATTAATTTTAGTGATTCACAATTAAATGATATGATGTTTATAAGGGATATTCTTATAAAAATCATATTTTCATGTTACAACTCTGCTTATTAATGAAATATTTTTATTATATGCCATAATCTTATTTTTCAAACATTTTTGAAGTCATAATTAAATGATATATCATTTTTTTAGTGTTTCTTTTCAAAAAAGACTCATTTATGAGTTTTCGACTTCTTAAAAAATAAAACTGATTTCAAAATGGATAATTTATTTTCCTCATGAATTTTTCTTCTATAAAGACTTTGGGTGCTATCAAAATGTTATAGTTGTTGTTAATTTATATGATGATGGTTGGTTATATGATAAAATGAGGTCAGGAGAGCCTGTTATAGACCAATAATGCATTGGGTAGAGGGTCAATGTGAATTGTTCTGGTTTCTTTTTAGTGATTATGGGAATATACTCAGATGGTAATTCCACGGGTAACCATGATTGTTAATCCATATGTTAATGAGAGAAATAATTTTTAGCATCCCTGTTCTGGAAGCCACACAGTGGCACCCCATACCCTGTTGGTTACATGGACTCAAGAGCATTTCCCCAAACACTAGAGGCTACCGACTAGCAGCGAGGGCCTTGAGTGTGATAGTGGGGAAACTATGCCCTTATTGGAAAAGTACACAACATAAGTAAACAACACATACTATAGGTGATGCAGTAAATATCCAACAATAGTAAACAGTGGAAGATTGGAATAATAAATAATGAGAGAACATATATATATATATATATGAAATGATGCATGATATATATTTCTAGGAAAATAGCCAAACAATTCGCAATGATGCAATAAAAATAGTACTAAACCAAACTACAAAAAAAAGGTAGACTGATAAAATCCACTGCATCGCAAGCCATAGCTTGGTCCCTTGCTGTCTAGCTCCACAACTTGTCATGTACCTGAAGTAGAAGGGATCTTTCCCTAATCTATACCTGCAACAATATAATCTTTTTGGACCCAAAAGAATGACCCAAACAGGTTGTGGTACTAAATCCTAGTAGGCAATCGCCCGAAGATCTATGTCTAACTGTCAGTGAGTATATAGCAGGTAAAAGAACAATTAACATTAAACGTTAAATATTAAATAGGAAATTACTTAGCAGTAACAATCCACAGATCAAACAAGAAACTGTGAGGCAATCATAGAATCACAAACAGGTATCCCTCTGGGAAGTACTCCCAGCCATCCCCTTTAGTCCTACCCAAGAATTACATACATCCTTCTGGGTAGAAAACACGATCTAACCCCTCTAGTTCTGTATAGAAATTTAATGAATACACTATAAGGAAGTGCTCACGGTCTATCCCCATATAGTCAAAATTAAGGCAAGACTCTCTGAGGAAGCTCACACAGTCCATTCCCCGAATAGTCTAAGATAGTTAAGGATTCTTTGAAGAAGCACACATGTCAATTCCCTTTATATCACCAAGGACTTGGACTCTATGATGAATCTTGCTCGGTAATTTCTTCTTATAGCCCAGGTCATTCAAATTATATACAGACTCTCTGAGGAATCTCACGTAGTCTCTCCCCTTTTACACTAAAGAAATCAATGAATCTCTAAGAAAACTCACTCAGTCAATTTCCCTTAAATTAAACAGTAGTTATAGTCTCTCTGAGATTTCTCACTCCGTAAATCCCCCCTTATAGCCTAAAGTTCTCAAAGACTCTCTGAGGAAGATCACCTGGTCAGTTCCCCCCAATAGTCTACTACACCAGGTTCTCACGACCCTGTGTAAGTGAACAAGCATAGCAGTACAATATAGACAAAGTAAACCTATAGATCTAATTGGCTAAACAGTCCACATCATATCAATCATATCGGAAATACAAACCCTCCATCCAATAGCAACCTGCATGAAAAAAAAACTTCCAAAGTATAAACATGACCAAATAGTCATAAAAAACACATGCATAGTCAAGAAAAAACCAAATAATAACAATCAACCCCATACATATCCATATATCATCTACAAAGCAATACAAGCATGGTAGGAAAACAATAGGGGAAAAACAGTAAACACACAATACCTCGTTCAAGGGTATTGGTGGAATATTCACAAAAAACTCAATGACATCAAACAGAAAGGCACAAAACACCTACCTCGGTGTTAGGAGATCTATATACTTGAACCCTGAAACTTGAATCTAATTATAACTTTGTAGATCTATAAAAACGCATAAAAATTTCAACCCACGATAACACAGAAATGATGAAAAATTCAAAAATGATTCTCTAGAAGAATACAGAACTCACTGATGTGGTTCCAACACAACTGGCAGAGTTCAATTCAGAGGACAGACAGAGTATCGAGGGCTCATCTAAGATCTGTGGATTCATAGCGCTCTTGGGTAAACGAAACCTAAAAGATGTGGTTTATATTCATCAGATGCAACCCCAGTCTATTTAATGCAAAAAATGCACTATGTGTACTTTTGAAGTACACATCAGGTACTTTCCCTTTCCATACTCTTCTTTAGGTGGTCTCCCTGTCACCCCACATGACTGTGTGTGTGGCCCTAACACAACCAGCACATGGCCTCCTGTGGAAAATACGTACACGATGTGTTCATAGAAACAATACGCTATGGACTTCAAAAATTTCCATAAAATCATCTTTTATAAAAAAACAAAAAAAAAAGAAAATATACCTAAAAAAATTCTAGGTTCTTACAAACATCCACATTTAAAGAAATTCATCCCTGAATTTCCCATGTGTTACATAGAAGAAGAACACTCGTACAACTCTAGCCATTGCGATCGCACATCATCCTCCCTCTCCCAATTCTCGTCATGTACACTCCCTTACTTCCATAGCACTCGTACCATAAGAACAGACCGACCATGGTGATCCTTTGTACCACGATCCACAATCCAGATAGGATTCTTCTCAAATGATGCCTCCACTTCGAGCTCAACCTCTTCAGGTTGAAAGAAATGAGACGAGTATGAAAAGTAATGTCGGAGTTATGAATCGTGGAAGACATCGTGCATATCCTTGTACCATTGAGGTAAATACAACTGATAGGCAACCGACCAAACTCTCTCCAACACCTCAAACGGTCTGAAATACCTCAGTGAAATCTTACCATGTCTCCAAATCCTCTCGTGTCCCATCCTCAATGTGACACATAGGAAAACATGATCTCCATCCTTGAACATCATAGGTTGTCTTCGCTGGTCAGAATATGACATCTGTCGAGACTGTATGGTATCCATCCTCTTCTAAATCAACTCTATCTGCTATGTGGTCTCCTGAACAAGACGAGGTCCCAACAAAGTTGCCTCTCCTGCCTCCATCCAACATAAAGATGATCGGCATGACCAACCATACAAAGCCTCAAAGGGTTCCATATGAATAGTAACTTGATAACTATTGTTGTAGGAAAACTCCACAAGAGGTATATGCTTCCCCGAAGAACCTCCAAAATCCATAATTCAATCTCAAATCATATCCTCAAGCACCTTAATCGTACGCTCGGACTGGCCATCTGTCTAGGGATAGATAGTTGTACTCAAAAGTACTTATGCACCCCAAGCCTTCTGATGCCCCTGCTAGAACTGAGAAGTAAAATGTGCATCCCTTTCTGAAACAATGGATTGTGGAACTCCATGTAGATGTATAATATTTGGGAAGTTCAACTTTCCCAGATCATCAACACTGAAGGTCTCCATGAACGACAAAAAGTGTGAAATATTTGTGACTATTTAAACAACATCCCAAACGGTGTCATTCCATTTCGGCGACCTCAACAAACCAGTCACGAAGACCATCGAAACAACCTTCCATTTCCACTCTGTAATTTTTAACTATTGTAAAGCCCGGCTAGTCGCTGATGTTCCGCCTTCACCTATTGACAAGTAGAACACCTCATGACGAAACCAACATTGTCCCTCTTCATACCTGGCCCCCAATACTGACGATGTAAATCCCAATAAAACTTGGTGACTCCAGGATGAACTGCCCAAACTGGGAAATGAAAATCTTGTATTAGATACTCGTGTATATCAGTTGGCTCCCATACGCATCCCTGGAAACGCATGATCTCATCCTCAGTTATGGTCCACCAAAGAATATGGTCCTCTCTTGAAACACATTCCCATTAAGCTAAGCATTCAGAATCTGATAGCAGCCTCATTCGAACTCGATCAAGAAGAGTAGAGGTAACAGCTACATAAGATAGAAAAGTATGCCCCTTTCTGTCGTGCACCTCCAAATGCATCTCATAGAACAGAGCCATAATCCTCCAATCACTGTTGGCCTCCCAAACTGCCTGTATCTAAGTCCTCTTGCTCAACGCATCAACCACTGTGTTACCTTTCCCAGGCGTATAGGAAAGCTCAAAGTCAATACACTGAAGGTACTCAACCCATATTCGCTATCTCAAATTTAGATCATGCTGAGTGAAGATGTACCTGAGACTTTTGTGTTCTGTGAAAAAAACAAAGTTCTCTCTGAGAAGATAATGTCTCCAGCAGCGTAGGGAATTAACAAAATCTTTCAACTCCAGATTGTGCATCAGTTAATACCTCTCATGAGACATGAATTGTGAAGACTCGTACACATTGACCCATATCCTCGCATAAGCATAGCTCCCAACCCGATACATGATGCATCACAGTAAACTATATAGCTCTTACTTGGCTTTAGAAAGACAACTATTGGTGCTGAAGTCATCCTCCAATTTCAGCTCCAAAAAGGCTGAATCAGAAGAATATGACCATAATAACTTCGCACCCTTCATGGTCAGACCCATTAGTGGTGCTGATGGGTATGAAAAGTCCTATATGAAACATATGTAGTATCCATCTAGCCCTAGAAAACTCCGCACCTCAAAGAAAATCTTCGGCTGATCCCATGAAACAACTGGTCTCACTTTCTCTAGGTCTACTGACACTCTTTTCTCAGAGATAACATGACCCATGATGTGAATATAGTCCATCCAAAAGTGTAACATTGAGAGCTTTGCATATAATTGATGCTCCCTTAGTGTACACAAAATTATATCAATATGGGTAGTGTGGTCAATTAAAGAGTGAGATTACACCAAGATAACGTCCATGAAAACCACCAGGAAGGAATCCAAGTATTGAAGGAACACTCGGTTCATCAGTTGCATGAAAAATGTAGGAGCGTTCATGAGGTGGAATGGCATAACCACGTACTCATATAGACAACACCTGCTCGTGAAGGCTGTAAGAGGTATATCTGATTGTAACACCATGAGATTTTATGAGATATATTATTTCTAATTTCATTGATGTATTCTAATATACACTACACCAAGATTATCTTGTATTATACGCAACACTGTATTAGCTTGCAGTATACGCAACACTATTCATGGCTTGTGTTACACACAATTTCATGTTCGTTTCGTGGAAATTATTCTACGAAACATTAAGTATACATTTTGTTTAAAGTATAAATGAAATAAGTTTTGATTATCTTATATGAAACACCAAACAGAACTTTCACTACACGCATCCCTGAATTGGTTTGCATTAAAAAATCAAGACCTTCTTCGATAGCATGTGTAATACACAATACCAAGTTTCACTAAATGAGATATTATTATAATATTATTATGAATTAGACGTTATGAATAGTAATACCCAATTTTTAAAAATTTAGAAATTTTATCTTTCAATGTGGGCATTATTTTTGAATTAGGAATATCAAAATTAGCCTTCGGTGAATTTTTGGTATTTTTTTGAAAACTATCAATTTTTGATGAATAGTGAAAACACTCGGTTACTATTTAAAAAATGACTTTTTATTTAAATAATTATATATTTTATTTAAAGCTATTTTAGGTAATAATTGATAAATAATACCTATATAAGTTCAATTTAATTCAGCGAAGAGATTTTATAATAGTTTTAGTTATATAAAAAATTTATTGAACTTTTCACCGTCTTTTACCTACCTCCTTGGAGATTTTTTTGCAAACATACATAAAACATAATTTTACCACTTCTGTGAGTGGAATTTCAAAAATCCGAGAGAAAAAGTTAAAATCATGGAGTAAAATGTGGTTCAATAAGATAAAAATAATTTTTTGTGAATAGTAACTTTTTACTTTTATTTACCACGGTTAAAAGTAAATAGGGTAATTAAGGGAGAAAATGATATTATTATTACCCTAACACATGTTCTAATTCTATTGGACAAGGTTAATTCGACGAAGAACATCCTTATGAATAAAATATTTCCCTTTAGGTCCACATGGATTATATTAGGACATTTATTATTATTTTATATAAAAAAGAGTTAAAATATTTAAAATCAATGTTTAATAAATAAAACATTTTTATTATAGGATTATACCTAAGATAAATTCGACTATAAATATTCATTACAAAGATAAAAATATTTCTTAACTAATGTTATTTTTTTTTATAATTTGTATAAATTATTTAATTTATGTTATTTATGGCACAATTGTGATGCAGTAATTACATAAATAATCAAATATTAAAATAATTGAAATTATAAATACCCAAATACATGTATTTTCACACTTTTTATGAATTCCAAAAAAAATTAGTTTACTATGACATGTTAGTATTGAGTTAATTAAAGTTTTTGAACTAATCATACTGTTATGAGATTCACAAAAATCCATTAACAAATACTATCAAAGATGACATAAAATAGTTTTTAAAACAAATATTATATTATTAATTGTTAATATATTCCTAAAAATCTAAGGTCAGGCCAAATGACTTATATAAGTTTATATATACTAATAATGAACCACTTGGTGTTCGTTTGGCTGGTTATAGAGTGTATGAAAACAAGAAGACATGGTAAAAGATAAATTATTTAACTTACAGTTAAATCTAAAAGGTAAGGTTAAAATATTAACATTAACTTGTCTAAAACATATTGGTTGAGAGGATTTCGACCCATAATCACTTTATATTTTAAATAAATTAATTTGGAACTATTATAAACCAAATAATACTTTATTATAAAATAATATTTTATGTTTTTTCAAAGATTCCCCTCTCCACCCTTATAAAAAGGGCACCCCTTCCCTCTTATCTTCACATCCTTTTGAGCCATGAAGCTCGGTCAACCCCTATAAATTACTCTTATCAACCTCTATATTTACATTATATAGGTTCTGGTCTTCTCAAAAGACCATCTCTGCTGTCCTAAGAAGATTTTTAAAGGAGGTGTGTCGAAGAAGAGGTAATCTCTTCTTTCGATTCTCTCAAGTTTAATTCTTCTTATACTTATTCTTCTTTAGTTGTCTCTTTATAAAGTAATAAAATCATTATTAATTATATAATGGTATATTATTATAAATATGAAACAACCATATTTCACCTTCTATCCACCCTACAGAAAACAAAATCCCCGCACGTGCATACGTACAAAATACCGTCTCCACGCCCTGGTGTAATCTGTTTTCAACCACCACTGTACTTGGATGGGTATAATTCTGTAAATAAATATCTATATATTATTATTTTAAATTGATATTTATTCTGAAATATTATAAATACACTTAAATAAAATTCCATGATCATGGGAATGATATCATCGCTCGTGCATACGTACGGACTACCGTCTCCACGACGCGATGACTTCCATTCTCCATGTTAACCATTCATGAATGATTATAAAGTATATATAATGAATAATAATGAAATATATGACATAATAATGATACTGGATTTATGTATATATATATTTATGCCATCTACTTATTTCCATTCAATTCAATAAGGAAATGAAAATAGTGTTCATGCATACGTATGACCTACTGTCTCCATGAATGGTGTATTTCATTCAATTTATCGATCTATCATATATATATGAATATTATGAATATATATTATATATAAATACTTTTTTTACATTTTGGAATTATGTAAATCAGTATATAAGTAATAATATCAAGAACCAATAAGCGAAACGCCTACAATAAATGAAACGATTTTACCCAAATCGATGATTTTACATCAAATTTACAAAAAAATGGGTGATATAATGTCATAAGTAAAACATATATGATATAATAACAATGAATATGATTCGTTAATAAGTCAGTGACATTATTTAAATAATTATACATTATGTTTAGTTACATACGAAGCACATCAGACATAAGGTAAGAGATAATTATTCCAATCTCATTCTTATCTGAGATTGTTTATTCGTTAGTATTTACTGGGGTTATGATTATTATCCAAGTCCATAGGTTCTCAAAATGTTTTCATAAAATGATTAATTTTCATCCATGTATGTTTAAATTAAATTTTACCCTTTTTTTAACTTTTACCACATTGTATTTAAAGAGCCTTCTTTTGATTACCATACGAGGTACTTTTTTTGACTTTTTCGGCAAAAGGACGAAAAGAATGTTTTTTATCTTATACGTCATGAAAAAAATTAACGGTTTCATAATGATTTATTTTCATGAAGCTTACTCTACAAAATTTAATGACTATTTTCAACAAAATTATTTTCTTTTTAAATTGCATGGCATTTTGTGAAATGAAAATAATTTTAAAGAAGAAAGGATATTTTCCTCAAGTATTCATTTCAAGTGTTTTATCAAAACCATTTTCCATCTAAAATTACATTATTTATTATTTATATGTTTCCAGTATAATGTATCCATCATTTAAATGGTTTTATTCTTCTCATGATTAAATGATATCAATTTTTTTATATGGATTATGTTATGATGCCATGATGTTTAGGAATCCCATTCTATTACATGGGATATGCTATGATGAATGATTTATGATTTTGTGGCACACGAAATAATGATTTAATTATGAGATGGGTGGGACCTATATCTCCCTCCAATGCATTGGGAATAGATTTATATATCATGAGATAGACATGGCTAGAATGGTAATTTAATCCAGTTCAGTGATACCGGACTGGAATGAGGAGTGAACTCGATTTAGAAAGGAACTTTGTCCACTAAGATGGTCTTGGTAGAAATTCCTTGGATACTATGGAAATCATATCATGTGCTTAATGGTTTTCCACAATTAAATGTTTTATTCCCATTATATTTTATCATGATTGATGTTCCTTCATGATATATTCCATACGTAATTCCTAGATTTTTTCCTTGCTCATGATTTTGATGTTTATATTTTATGTTCATGTTTTTGCATTCAAATGATATGGATTGTTTTATGTTATCTATGAATTCCCTTATTGAGAATTTGAGCTCACCCACTTTATGTTTTCTTTTTCCCAGGATATAAAGAAAGGTTTTAGGTAATAAAAACAAAAGGGGAATATCTTTATGGGAGATGTTGAAGATCTTTCACCATGATTAGAAGATTACGTTCCGAGTTTCCAAATACACTAAACTTATATGATCTTTGGGCGTCTATTTTTGTCATGTATTATGTATTTCACAAAAGTAATGTAATTTCCATGTATGATAATATTGGGTCTCTACAGTAGGAATTGTAGTGAAGGATTAGTTAACCATTGGAAAGCAGGATGTGAAAACATTATTGAGGTCCCTAGAGATATTTCTATGGTATGTCTATGGATGTCCCTAAGGTTATGTATAATTATAGGTTATAGTTCTTGAATTAAGGTCAAAATCTTAGAATTAACCCTATGATGTTACATATTGAATGTACTCACCCTTTATTATGTTGCTTTCCCTAGAATGATTTTTGCCTCTCACACTATTCTTTTTGGGTTTTTGAAAATGGCTGGAAACTGGAAGATTCACGATAATGGAAGATATGATGGACAATTGAATTATATTCTTCATGAGAAAAAAATGAAATGGGATTTGGAAGTCCAAACATCATTATTATGACTAATCAGAAATCTCATAGTATGATCAATAATCTCAGCTTTGGTAAGTTTCCCAACTTGGCTAATATGAGAAATTTAGAGTTTCATGTTGATCATAGAGGAATGAATGTTCAATTTATATCAAGTAAATCATGTGGGAATAGGCATCAAGGAGAATATTTCAAAGGAACTAGAAGATGCTCTCGGTGCGGAAAAGAAGGACACAAATCTAGTAAGTGCAAATGAAAAGGTTCAGTTAACACCATTGATAAGGATAATGGTATTTCTACGACATCAACAATAGTTAGATGTTTTAAATGTGGAATGTATTGGAATTATGCAAACCAATGCCCTACAAGAAAATCTCATTAAGAGAATCAGCATGGTCGTATGGGTAGTATTTATTTGGATGATGATGAAGAGACTATAAATGATATATGAGATGAAAGAAATGATGAAGCTCAGTCCGTGGTTTAAGAATTTAGTTGAATGATTGTTTGTTAATCAAGAATAATGTATGGTTCTATGGAATAAAGATTCATCTAAGGATTGTTACACTATTGTTTTCCCTAAAGTATTTGAAAGTATATGTTGAATGGTACTGCTAACCATGAAAGGTTATTCAGATATTTTTGGAAGGAATATGATATGAGCATAATGAATGGATAAGGAGAAAATAATATTTTTGATAGTATTCATGAGATCATGATTGATATAAGGACTAAGTGATATCATGGTCTGAGTATATAGAATAATTGGGATTTTTGGTATGTGGAAAGAGTTAACTTTTGACAACATTCATGTTTTTACTAAGGTTCAATGGGTATTTAATTTTCAAGAGAATACATGATTAAGGTATTCACATGTCTCGAATGTGACCAACAAGATATATCATATGATATATGGGGGAAAAATGAAAGAATTCACATGCTCAGTAGATAAAATTTCTAGTAATCGGACAGAAGTATTTTCGAGAATCCTAATGGTTGGAATGGACATCATATAGTATTGGTTATGGATATAACTATTTATTTCTAAAATGTTTTGATAGTATAGTTTTAGAAAAATTACAACCCATAGGAAGAGAGACAACCCATCATGACAGACAATGTTGCAGGAATCGAACCCCCAACCAAAGTGTGACAGGTCTTTATCACCTACCACTGGCCTACAAGAAGTCCCTGGTTAGTAGAAACAAGTTTTATTTTATTATGCAGTATGATAGATGAAGTATAAGTCCATTGTTGGAATCATATACAATTTATCTCACCATATATGGACTTATGTATTTTTAATACATTATGATTTCCTTTTTTTTTGATAGAAACAGATGGTATGACTTATCATTCTACCGCATGATCAGCTAACACTTCATGAATGAAAAATTCATCTTCATTTTGTTAAATAGAGATGAAGTGGAAATTGTTGATGAAATGACCAACGATGATATTACACTGAAATCATGTCAGTATTTCTTCTCATGTAAAAGATCATCAACATTTGGGAAATGATCTTGAAACAAAAAATGTTGTCCTAGTGGACTTATATCTGATGAATTAGATGGTACCTTAGATCCTCACAAATTTATGGCTTTGTGATTGTGGGCCTTTTCATATCCATGTCATATACAAATCTCCATCAAAATTTAATGGTTATATTTCTCTTACATATCCATATTTTCACCTATGTTGTCCTATGTGGAAACCCATCGATGAGTTACTTTGGGTGACTGTTATGATTCTAACATTCATTTTTAAAATGAAGTTTTAGTATTCCATTTTACGATGTGGGTTTCTATGAGTGAAACATTCATGTAGTAAACCATTTATAACCACGTTGAATTTCGATGGCGAAATTCATTTTAATGGGGGTAGAATGTAACACCCCGATATTTTATAAGATATATTATTTTTAATTTCTTTGATCTCTTTTATTATACACTACACCAAGATTATATTGTACTATAAGAAATACTGTATTAGATTTCAGTATATGCAATACTATTCTTGGCTCGAATTACACACAACTTCATGTTTGTTTTGTGGAAATTATTCTATGCAACATTAAGTATTGATTTTGTTTAATGTATAAAGAAAATAAGTTTTTATTGTGTTATATGAAACACCAAACGGAGCTTTCACTACACGCAGCCCTAACTTGGATTTCATTACATGCAATCAAGACCTTCTTCGATAGAGAGTGTAGTACGCAATACCATGTTTCACTATACGAGATATTATTATAATATTATTATGAAGTAGCTGTTATAAATATTAATACCAACTTTTTGAAATTTTATAAATTTTAACTTTCAAAATGGACTTCATTTTTGGATTTGGAATATAGAAATTAGCATAGGGTTAATTTTTGGTATTTTTCTGAAAACATTCAATTTTTGATGAATAGTGTAAACACTGGGTTACTATTTAAAAACTCACTTTTTATTTAAATAATATTTATTTTATTTAAATTTATTTT
This sequence comes from Viscum album, assembly GCA_963277665.1. Taxonomy (NCBI): domain Eukaryota; kingdom Viridiplantae; phylum Streptophyta; class Magnoliopsida; order Santalales; family Viscaceae; genus Viscum; species Viscum album. Next base: position 1,852,419,425 of record OY728126.1, on the reverse strand, counting down.
AGGTAAAAATTGATACATAATACCTATATAAGTTCAATGTAATTCATTGAAGTCATTTTATAATAATTCTAGATATATAATAATTTTATTGATCTTTTCACTGTCTTTTACCTACCTCTTAGGTGCTTTTTTGCAAACTTACATAAAACATAATTTTACCTCTTCTATGAGTGGAATTTCGAAAATATGAGAGACATGGTTAATATCAAGGAGTAAAATGTGGTTAAATAAGATAAAAATAATTTTGGGTGAATAGTAACTTTTTTACTTTTATTTACCACGGTTAAAAGTAAATAGGGTAATTTAGGTTAAAAATGATATTATTATTACCCTAACACATGTCCTAATTCTATTGGATATGGGTAATTCGACCAAAAACAATCTTAGGAATAAAATAATTCCCTTTAGGACCACTTGGATTAGATTAGGACATTTATTATTATTTTATTTAAAATAGAGTTAAAAAAGTTAAAATCAATGTTTAATAACTAAAACATTATTAATATAGGGTTATTCATAATAAAAATTAGACTATAAATATTCATTAGAAAGATAAAATGATTTCCTACGTAATTAAATTATATTTATAATTTTTAGACATTAAATAATTTGTGGTATTTATGACACAATGGTGATGTATTAATCCCCTAAATAATGAAATATTAAAATAATTGATATTATAAATTCCCAAAGAAATGTAATTTGAGACTTTTTATGAATTAAAATAATTTTCTAGGTTACAATGAAATATTATTATTTATTTAACTATATTTATTCTAAATAATCATGCAGTGATGAATTTCAAAAAAATCAATTACAAAATAGTGTCAAAATTGACATAAAATATTTTTTAAAACAAATAATATATTATTAGTTGTTATTTTATTCATAAAAATCTATAGTTTGGCCAAATGACTAATATAAGGTTATATATATTAATAATTAACCACATGGGGTTCGTTTTTTCATGTTATAGTATTTTTATTAACCATATAGTGTAAGAAAACAAGAAGAAATGGTAAATGTTAAATTATTTAACTTAGAGTTAAATCTAAAAGATAAGGTTAAAATAGTAAACTAATCTTGTCTAACACCTATTGGTTTAGATGATTTAAACCCATAATCACTTTAGCTTAGAAATAAATCAATTTGGAGCTATTATAAACCGAATATGACTTTATTATAAAATAATATTTTATGTTTTTCCAAAGGTGCCTCTATCCTCTCTTATAAAAGGGCACCCCTTCCCTCTTCTCTTCACACCATTTTGAGCCTTGAATCTTGGACATACCCTGAAAATTTAACTTCTAAAACTCTGTAGTTACATTATATAGGTTCTGGTCTTCTCAAAAGACCAACTCAAGTGCCCTAAGAAGAAGTTTAAAGGAGGTGCGTCGAAGAAGAGGTAATCTCTTCATCTGATTCTCTCAAGTTTCATTATTCTTATACTTATTCTTATTTAGTTTTCTCATTGTAATGTAATAACATCAATATTATATATATACTGATATGTTATTATAAATATGAAAAAACCTTGTTTCACCCTTTGTCCATCCTACGGAAAACGAAATCACCAAGCGTGCGTACATACGAAATATCGTCTCCATGCTGTGGTGTAATCTGTTTTCGACCACCACCTTACATGGATGGGTGAAATGGTGTTAATAAATAACTATATATGAATCTTTTAAAGTGATATTGATTCTGAAATATTATACATACACTTCAATAAAATTCCAAGATCATTGGAATGATATCATCACTCGTGCGTACGTACAGACTACCATCTCCACGATGTGATGAGATTCATTCTCCATCTTAACCATTCATTAATGATTATAAAGTATATATAATGAATAATAATGAAATATATGACATAATAATGATACTGGATTTATATATATATATATATATATATATGTATTTCATCTAAATATTTCCATTTTATTCAATAAGGAAACGAAAACAACATTCATGTGTACATACAGCCTACTGTCTCCATGAACGGTGTATTTCATTACATTTATCGATCTATCATATATATATATATATATGTTGAATATATATTATATATAAATCATTTTTAAATTCTATAATTATGTAAATATGGACATATAAGTAAAAATATAAATAACAACAAGTTGAAACACGTACAATAAATGAAATGATTTTACCCAAATCGCTGCTCTTACATCGAATTTACAAAGGAACGGGTAATATAAAGTCATAAGTAAACCATATATGATATAATAACAATGAATATTATTCTATAATAAGTCATTGACATTATTTAAATCATTATATAGGAGGTTTTGATACATACTAAGCATATCAGACATTTAGTAAGGGATAATTATTCCAATCTCATTTTTATCCGAGACTGTTTATTCGTAAGTATTTACTAGGGTTATGTTTATTATCCATGTTCATATGTTCTCAAAATGTTTTCATAAAATGTTTACTTTTCTTCCATGTATGTTTAAATTCATTTTTACCCCATTTTTATACTTTTACCACATTGTATGGAAGGAACCTTTTTCTGTTTACCATACGAGATACTTTTTTACATTTCCGGCAAAAGTACGAGAAGAAGGTTTTTTTAACTTATACGAAATGAACAGATTTTTATGGTTTCATAACAATTTATTTTCATGAAATTTACTCTACAAAACTTAATTTCTATTTTCTAAAAAAATCCTTTTCTTTTAAAATTGCATTGCATTTTGTGAAAAGAAAATGATTTTAAAAAAGATGTATATTTTCCTCAACAATTCATTTCATGTGTTTTATCAAAACCATTTTCCATCTAAAATGACATTATTTAATATGTTTATGTTTCATTTATAATGTCGCAATTATTTACATGGTTTGATTATTCTTATGATAAAATGACATCCAATTTTTATATGGATTGTGTTATGATGGCATGATGATTAAGAATCCCATTCTATTACATGGGTTATGATATGATGTATGATTTATGTTTTTGTGGCACACAAAATAATGATTTCATTATGATATGGGTGGGACCTATATCTCCCTTAAATTCATTGGGTAATGATTTATATATTATGATATATACATGGCTGGAATGGTATGTTAATCTGGTTCAGTGATACAGGACTAGAATGAGGAGTGAACTCGATTCAGAAAGGGACTTTGTCCACTAAGATGGTCTTGGTAGAAATTCCTTGGATACTATGGAATTCATATCATGTGATTAATGGTTTTCCACAATTACAGGTTTTATTCCCATCATATTTTATCATGATTTATGTTACTTAATGATATATGCCTTAAGTAATTCCATGATTTATGTCTTTGACCATGATTTTGATGTTTATATTTTATGTTCAAGTTTTTTTATTCAAATTTTTATGGATTGTTTTATGTTCTATATGGTTTCCCATAAAAAGCATTTGAGCTCACCCTTTTTATGTTTTCTTTTCCCCAAGATATAAATAATGTTTTTAGGTAATATAATCAAAAGGGGAATATCTTTATGGGAGATGTTGAAGATCTTTCCCCTTGATTTGAAGATTATGTTACGAGTTTCCAAAGACACTGAACTATTACGATCTTTGGGCATCTGTTTTGGTCATGCACTAAGTATTCCGCAAAAGTAATGTAATACCAATTTATGTCAAGATTGGGTCTCTACACTGATGGACTAACACACAACTGATGATAACAAGATCTCATGTCAATCTTTGAGAACACATGGGCTCCTCGAATTTGATAAAAGAGATCATAAATCCTAGGTAAGGAATATTGGTTCTTGATCATCAACTGGTTCAGCTTTCCATAATCCACACAATTTCGGAGGGTACCGTCTACCTTCTTCGCAAACAGGACAAGAAAACCTCATGTAGAATTAATCGGTCAGATGAATCCTATTTCCTAGAACTGCTTTTGGATCTCCTGCAACACAGGTGTAGCAATCCTACAATGAGGAATGGATAGTGCTTCCACTCCTGGAACATGCCCAATCAATAAGTCTACCTCACTCTTTGGAGGATAATCTGAAATGTACTCGGGAAATACATCTCTGAAACGATCTACCACAGGAAGAAGGTATAAATGTGAAGTCCCCTAGACTTCCAGATAATGTCTATAAACCTGTGATTTATCTCCTCCAATCCCATGTTGCTATGGACCCACTCTACTCTCCCGGACATCCCATTTTCCCCTGTGATGAAAAGATACACCCTTTGGTGATATGAAACTCACCCTGCGGTGATAACAGTCAAAGACATCCTAGAATGAAACTAGCCAGTCCATCCCTATAATGACATCATAACCTATCATCTCTAGGACATAGAGGTCCCATAAAAAGTGACATCCACCAACATATAGAGGGAACTCTTTTAACTGATGTACACTAGATGTTCTAGTCCCCAACGCTGTGTCTATCATCAAGATATCAGCAGAAGAAAAGTCATAAATACCAATCCTCTCCATGAGAGAAACAGATATAAATCTATGGGAAGCCCATGTTTCAAAATTGGTAGAAGGTAAATCTGAGGCTAATAAGGTCATACCTCGAACGATAGAAGGTCTGGGATCCTGCTTTTACTGGGTCTGATCAACTATAAAAGTTTGGCCTATACCACATCCCTTTGACCCTGCCTGTCCACTCTGAGCTCATCCACCCTAATGTCGCGGAAAATTGGGAAACATGATGCCACGACCACAACCTCAACCTCGGCCTTAATGGCCATAAGAACTCTAGTTCCCTGACTGGTGAGAAAGTGGTGGAGTTTCTCCTAAATGAGGAATCATAGAAGAACCCATGTCACCAGCTTCTAGAGAGAAGATCTAACAAAAGCATTGAAGGTGAACCATCTTGCCACATGACCGACACTCCACTCGGTCTCTCGGGCAACGTGTCATTGTATTCCCACTTCTCCCACACTGGTAGAACACCACCTGGCTACGAGAAGATGCATCCCCCCATCTCTAATCTCCTCGTGCAGCCTCTCTACGGTGCTTTCTGCTATCAGCTGGCGGAGCACTAACTCTGTATGTCGAACCACCTTGGATCGCAGCTCCATAATCCATCAAATTGTGCTATGTGATCATCGCCTGGTTGATGATATAAGATATTGAAGTCAACGTGAATAATTTCTCCTACGACCTGATTCCATCCCTCAGACCTTCCTCAAACATCTGTGCAAGGAATAACTCATCGCAACCTAGAATAGGCATGAAATGATGAGGCTATGTGAAGCGAGAGGAATACTCCATATAGAAAGAGTACCCTACTCCATACTCATGAACTCCCAGGCTCGATCGGCCCTCAAGGTCTCTGGGTAGAAGTAATCGTAGAAGATGCCCCAAAACTCATCCCAAGCCAAATTCTGCTGGCATCCCTCTTGTGAGATAACATCCCACCACCTCTTGGCGGAGTCTTGAATCATGTAGGTATTGATATTCACCCTCATCTCTAGAGGTATCTCTAGGTGCTTGAAAATCTTCAGTGTAGCTTCTAGCCATGAGTCAACAGCATGAGGTCCTCCATCCCTTGAGAAAGTGGGGGGATTTTACTCCTGGATGACCCATGTCAAATCAGCCATCGACGGGGTAGGAGGCAGCTCTCCCAGAATAGTCTGCATCATCCTAAAAAATCCTTCACTAAACTATGCATCAGCACCTATTTCAAGTAAAATGGCTGGTGCCTAGGATGGCACAATGGGAGGATCTTCCAGTGGTCCCAGATCGGCCATGTCCAGTGACTGATCACCATCTTGAAACTGGAGTACAACCGGAGGACGTCTCGGTGGCATGACTCTCAAAAGTCAAGCACACATCTTAGATAAATATTATAAAGGACTGAAATCATAGATATTAAGAAGTTAACAAGTTAAAGGATGTACTCATGTTTTAAAAAACATGACTACATGACATGTATATTTACTTCCCGGCGTGTTCCCTAAACTCATTCCCATGTGTGTGTACCCTTTTACATACTGGTCGTTTAACATCCCAGACACACAGTGAGTTTTCTCCACACACGATGTGTACTTTAGTCCCCTTTTATTGCCTGAGTCCCTCTACACGGCTAAGCCACACAGATCTATCCTAAAAAAAGACTATATGGCATGTATAATTCCTACACGACTTGTACAAGACAAGATTCGCATGGAATGTGTTGTTAGTGGCGTGGCCAGACACATGAATCCAACTACACAGTGTGCTCTAGAGATACATTGTGTGTATGAGAGAGGATATCATTTGTCCATGTTGTTTGTGACATGGTTGGGTACCTAGGTCAGACTACATGGAATGTTCAAGGAAGACACAGTCTGTACACGAAGCATAACACCAACCCATGATGTTCGTGAAATAGTTGGGTACCTAGTTCAGACTACACGGCATGTTCAGATGGCACACGACATTTATTAGACACGACTCAACCAACTTGTTTTGTTAGAGACTTGGGTAAGAATGGGGTTAACACTACACGTTGTGTACGGACAATACACGACTTGTTCACTCTAGGTTTTCCCCATCCTGTGTCTCTGCCCATATGGCCTATGAAATGATAAGGGACTTCATGGTGTGTGTATAAAGTACATGGGGTGTACTTAATAAAAACTATTTCTTCCCAAATAGAAGAACACACAACGTGCACTAAACATTGCACGACATGTATTCTGGGTTTTTCAAGACAGTAAGTCTCAGAAAGTACTTTAGATCAAAGAAAACACTGAAACAAGCATAAAAAGTTCTAAATTCTGATCCATGAGGGCCCATACTCCGAATGAATAAATTTTTGGAACCTTATACATTTTATAACATGGAAAACAATGCAATGATCCAGAATGTTCCGCTCCATGAGGGCCCATAACACATCAAAAACCAATGTTTGGCGTTCATTGTAGAAAATATTTACAAAAACAATACCCTATCAAACAACATGAATTTTTATAAGGGAAACTGTCAAATATCTTTCATATTTTACACATCATAATTCACAAAAACATATAATCAATAATGCATCCAAGATGGCATGGAAAAGATTCATGACATGTCATTTCTAGAAGGTGCCTATATGATGCATGAGATGGAATACCCTTATCTCCTCAAGATGCAACAGAAATGTAACCTCAAAAATATCAACAGTAACAACACAAATAATATGATTCACTAAAGGTGAACTCAAATCAACTCTATAAATTCCTATACAAGAACCATTGCAATTAAAGGTGTTATATTGGCTTTTTCCCTGTTCGCAGGTTAGCTACTCTCGAGCACAACATAACACCAATTACCAATTCCTTCATATACCTTATAATAGGCTCCAAATAGTATGTCCAGTGAAAAGAAATACTCTGATAACAATTTGTAATGTACCGATTTCAAAAGCCACCCAGAGGTGCCCCGTACCTGTTTGGTCACATGTCCTCAAGCACATTTTCCCGAATGCTAGAGGCTACCGAATAGCAGTGAGGGCCTTGGATGTGGTAGTGGGGAAACTATTCCCTCAATGGAAGAGTACACAACGAAAATAAACAATACATACAATAGTAGAAGCAGTAAACATACAACAACAGTAAATAGTAGAATACTAGAATAATAATCAACTATAGCACAAACACACACACACAGATATATATATATATATAAAGGAAATGATGCATGATACATATGTCTACGAAATTATCCAAACAAGTCACAATGCTGGAATATAAATAGTACTAAACCAAATTACAAAAACAAAGATAAACAGATAAAATCTCCAGCATCATAAGCCATAGCTTAGTCGCATGGTCTCTAGATCCACAGCAAGTCAAGTACCTAAAGTAGATGGTTTCTTTACCTTATCGATACCAACAACAATATAATCTGTTTGGGCCTAAAAGAATGACCCAAACAGGGTGTGAGACTAAATCCCATTAGTAAAACAACTGAATATCTCTACCTAATAGTCAGTGAGTATATGGTAGGTAAAAGTACAGTAAATAGTAAATAGTAAAGAGGAATGCACTCAGCAGTTACAATCCAAAGTTCAAACAAGCATTTGTGAGGAAATTAGGTAATCACAAAAAGATAACTCTCTGACAACAACTCATGACCATCCCCTCTGGTCCTACCCAAGAAGAACATACAATCCTCTACGCAGCACACTGGTTCTACCCCCTTCGGTTCTGTATAGGAATTTAATGAGGACTCTCTGAGGAAGCACTCACAATCTATCTCGTTATAGTCAAAAGTAAGGCAAGAATCTCTGAGTAACCTCACACAGTCCTTTCCCCACATAGTCTATGGTATTCAAGGAATCTATGAAGAATATCACATGTCTATTCCCCTTATATACACAAGGTCTAGGACTCTCATAGGATGTTCACATGGTAAATTACCCTTATAGCCCATGTCGTTCAATTCAAATAAAGACTCTCTGAGGAAGCTCGCACAGTATCTCCCATTTTTGTCTAATGCAATCAAGGAATCTCTGAGGAAGATCACTCGGTCAATTTCCCATAAGTTCAAAAGATGTTCTAGGGTCTCTAAGGATTCTCATTCATTCAATTCCCCCTTATATCCAAATGTTCTCAAAGACTCTCTGAAGAAGCTCACCTGATCAATTCCCCCTATTTTCCACTACACCAGGTTCTCACGGCCCTCTGTTAGTCAATGAGCATTGTAGTGAAATATAACCAATGTAAACCGACAAAACTACATTGATATATATTCTATATCATATCAAGCATATCAGAAATACAAACCCTCCATCCTAAAGTAATGAGCATGGGAATCAAGTAAACAACCAACAACTAAACATGACCAAACAGTCTTCAGAAACACATGGATGGGAAAGAAAAATCCAAAGCCTAACAATCAAAAATATTTATATCCAAATATCCTCTAAACAGGCATACAATCATCATAGTAAAATAATAGGGTAAAAACAATAAACACACAATACCCCATTCAAGGGTATTGGTGGAATTTGCACATAAAACTCAATGAGTTCGAACGGAAATGCACGAACTACCTACCCTCGTGTTATGAGATTAATATACTTGATACTTGAAGATTGAATCTCCCTAGATCCTGGTAGATCTTCAAAAATTCATAAAACTTTTAACCAATGATAACATGGAAAAAAGGAGGAATTGGAAAATGATTCTCTAGACGAATAGAGAACTCACTGTTGCAATTCCAATGCAACCGATAGAGTTCGGTTCAGAGGACGAACAGAGGATCGAGGGCTCATCCAAGATCTGCAAATGCTTGCTTCTCTCGGATGAAGGAAACCTAAAACAAGTGGTTTATGTATGTCAGATACGACCCCGGTCTATTTAACAAAAAAATACACGGTGTGTACTTTTGAAGTACACAGCGCGTACATGCCCTTTTCGTACACCGCTTTAGGTGGCCTCCACATAACCCCACACAACCGTGTGTGTGGACATGACACGGCCAACATACGGCCTCCTGCGGCAATGATGTACAAGGCGTGTACGAATAAATTACACGGTGTGTACTTTAAAAATTTCTAGAAACTCATCTTTTCTCAAAAACTCTTGAAAAAAGAAAACATACCTGAAAAGAAGGTTTGATTTCTTACAAAATTTATATTGAATAGTGATATTAAAATGAAATAACAAGTTGCATTTTCTATTTTATGTATTCTTTCATTTTTTAAATGGAATTTTATGATTCTATAAGGTAAGATAAAGATAGTTTGGTTTCTATTAAAAGAAAAATCTTTGTGAAACTGTTTTCTTTCATATACCAAGTGTTTATTTCTTCTATTTTTATATCCCATGATGGGAATTTTGTTCTAAGTCCTTGTCTAAAATGATCTTAAGATTTTTTGTTTTGTAACGGATCTGAATAAATAAAATTTAATGTTTTCAATATTTTTTATAGATATAAATCGCATTTTTTACTAAACGATTAATATTGTGAAAAATAAATATTGTGTAAAATTGTCAACATTATAATATATGATTATAAATGTGGGAGGATATGACATAATTCTCAGAAACATTAATTCTAAACGATCATGGGACTATATGAAAGGGAATTATAGTTGAAATAACATGATTGTGTAATTTTTAAGGACGATTTCTTTTATCCGATTCTTTAATTTTAATTTTATATTGATTTAACTAGTTAGGGAGAATATACATTTACTTGTGTGGAGAATGTATAGTTATAACACACCAAAGAGAGAAGTCTCCTTCTTCTTACAAAATTTCATTTCCACCCTAATTTCTATATATATTTTCTTTCCATTTGCTCCCTCGTGTTTTTTAACTTCCTTCACGTCGTACAACCAATTTCAATCTATTCGGTCTGAAAACTAGTCGCCCTTTCTTGATATTATCCATCTTATAATAATCTCCAAATTATTCTCAAATATTTTTTAGTTATAGAAAATTCCCTTTCATAATATTTTTCTTATATTTTGGTATTATTTTCATGAATTTAAAATCTTTAGGACCCTAAAGTTTATAACTTTTAACAACATTTTAAGGTTTAATATTTTTTTAGGGTATCATGGATGATTTTATAATCACATCCATCTTTCCTTAAGAGTATGTTCTCTATTGACATCCATTATTCTATATAGATTCAAATCTCTTTTCAAAAGGTGTCATATTATACATTGAAGATTTGGATTTGTGCCAATATATTTCACATAATATGAATAATTAATTGAATCATGATCTTACACCATGATATATATCGTTTCATGAAAATTTTATTTGTTGAACATCTTCAAACAGGTTCATCCTTTCTCTATGGGTAGTGATTTTATTTACTAGTGCCTTTCATCTTTTGATATAATAGTGTACCTCTCACTATTTTTCTTGGTGAGAATTGTTTTAACAATCTTCTCCTTTCAGTAACATATCAAGATTGAATTTTCACCCTAATTTCTTACCTGCCTTCCACTTTGTTGTGGTCATTACCTCACATTATTGTCTAATTTATTCATTATAGGTACATACTATTAGTCAGGATGACAATAAAATATTCTATTGTAGTATACACATAAATCATCAAATTATATAAATATGTTCATTGTAGCTAGATTCATATTATATGAAGTTTTATTCTTTAGTGAATGCAACACACTTAGATTTTATGAGAAAGATTCCTTTTAATTTCATTGATGTATTTTATTGTACACTACACCAATATTATCATGCTAAATATTCACCAACATATTAGTTGTATTTTACGCAACACTATTCGGGGATTATGTTGTACAAAATTTCCAGCTCTTTTGATAGAATACATTTCACACAACATTGATTATTTTTTTCAATGAATAAGTTAACAATGCTTTGATTATGTTATACAAATCACCAAATAAATCATGAACTATATCCATCATTGACTTGTCTTGTGTTAAATGCAAGAGTGACATACCTTGATAGTTTTCATTTATCTTGATACCGAGTTCCACTAAACAACGATATATTATTAAAATATTTTAATTTAAATGGATATAAACTAGATGTTATGAATATTAATAACCACATTATGAATTTTATATAACACTATTATTCATATAACACATTATATGATAACAGAATCAATTTTTTATGTTAAATGAGTTTTTTTTTTAAATTCAGTTTTACAACCTTTTGATGGTGCACCCATTTTAAATCTGGTTTTTGACAATTTATAATCGTCTTATTTTGAATCAATAATATAAAAATTTACTTTTTATAACTTTTTGAAATTTTTTTGATAACATTCATATTTTGACTAATATTGAAAATACGCTAAATTTTAATTGAAAATAACTTTTTTCATAAAAACAATTTAAATGGAAAAAATTTATTATTGATTTGGTTTAAAGTATAAATAGAATATATATATATATATATTTATTTAATAAAATTTAATTCATTTTAATTAATTATAAATAAAATTAATATGTAAAACATTTCAATTTTTCTCAACATTTTGAACAAAAACCCATTTTTTGACAATGTGATTAATTTTAAATAAATTAATACAACTTATATGTATAAAAATGGAATCTATATTTTTAATCATAAGGTTCAAATTGTGTAAATATGTCATTATAAGTTTTTGACATTTTGAATAGTAACTTCATTAATTATTTTATTTATCGTGGTTAAAAGGTATATCTAGAAAAGAAAAGCATAAAATAATATTATAATAGTAGTAAACTACCATAAAAAATTCCCTAGTCCAATTGGATGACATATGTCTAACCATGGAAATCCTTGGGTCGATTTTGGGACCCCATTGACTCACTTGTAGGTGGAAATGACATTTTATAATAAATAATTTTAAGTTATGATATTTATAACCTAAACATATATCTTTTTAAAATCGATTTTAATATGTGGTTATGTAAGATATATCTTGGTCTATAAATATAATTGGAAAGATAAAAATATATCCAACTTCATGTTACGTTATTTATATTTTTTATAAAAATGATTAATATATTTATTTATGACATAATTATGATATAGTGATTACCTCACTAATGAATGATTCAAAAAATGAATTTATAAATATGATAACAAATGTAATTATTTTATTTTTATGCCATAAACAATTTGTATGGACAATATTGACATATTAAATTTCTTTTAATGCCTTATTTTATATGAAATTGGATTGTTATGAATTTTTTTAGAAGTCCATTATGAATAGTGTCCAAAATTGACACAGTTCATCACTTAAATATTAAAATAGTTTATTAAAATTTATTAAATTTATAAAAATCTAAAATTATGCCAAACGGTTAATAAATGTCCAAATATTCCATAAATAACATTTTTCTCGGACTTTTTACATGATATGATAATTAAATTAACCAACAATACTTAAATAACATGATATCACGGTGATATTAAATATCGTAAAATAAGCTTAAAATCAAATAACAAGATTAATACATATTCCAAAATTGTCAATAATTATTGTATTATGGTTATTCAAACTAAAATAAACTTTTCCTAAAATTAAATATGTTTTACACCATTTTAAATCAAAATTTAATTCATAAGAAGTTAATATTTTGGTACTTTTCTAAAGTGACCCCCTCCTCTCATATAAAATGGAACCTCCTCCCTCTCCACTTATCTCTATATTATTCCTTAATTATCCACCAAACCTTAGACATTTCTCTTCATAACATTCCTAATTACATTCTAAAGGTTTTGGTCTTCTAAAATGACCAAATCTAATGCCCTATGTAAAAATTTAAGGAGTATCATCAAGGAATAGGTAATCTTTTCAACCGAGTCATTCAAAGTTATTTCTTCTTATACATCCACTTTTTTCGTTTTTTAATTAAAATTTAATAACATATGTTTCAATAATATAATGATATGTAAATATATATATATATTTGATGAGAACCTTTTTCATTTTCTACTAATCCTACGAATATCAAAATCACAGCTCGTGCGTAGTTACAGATTACCGTCTCCAAGCTGTGGTGTAATATGTTTTTCACCACCACATTAAATGGATGGTTATAATATTCATGATAATAACTATATATGATTATTATAACATGATACTAATTACATGATATTATAACCCATTCTCATCAATTCCATTCAAAAATTATTGGAACTATATCATTGTTAATGCATACGGATGGCTTACCGTCTTCACAACGCAATGAGATTCATTCTCCCCATTAACCATTCAAAAATTAGTATAAATTATATATAATAAATAAACATTAAATATATGAAAAAATAATGATATTGTATTTATTTATATATGTATATGTCAGTTTTTTACTTGTATCCAATTCAATATGGGAACGAAAATATCATTCATGCGTACGTACTGCCTACCGTCTCCATGAACTCTACATTCTAGTTAATTTATCTATCTATTATATATATATTTAAATAATGAATATATAAGATATATATAATTCATTTTATATATTCTACATGTATGTAAATAATTATCTATATAATTATATGAAGAATAACAACTCCAATCATTACGATTATTACTTAAAATGTTTCTTTAACATGGAGTTAACAAATGAACGGGTAATATACCATCATAAGTGATTAATATAGGATATCATAAATATTATTATGGTTCTATTTCAAGTTATTTATAGGTTTAAAACCACTATATTTGACATTCATACCCATACAAAAGAAATTTAACATTAGCGAAGAGATAATTTTGTAAACTCGTTTTTATCTTAGTTGTTTATACGTAAGTATTTTTTGAGGATATATTTATTATCTATGTTCATGTATTATAATTTTTTTTTCCTAATATGTTTAATATTTTTATATATATGTTTAATTTTATTATCCCATTTTTTGGTTTACTACATGGTATGGATGGAATATTTCAATTAATTACCATATGATGTACTTTTGGACTTTTTTGGTAAAAGTACGCGGAGAATGTTTTTTAAAATTATACGGCATGAATGGATTTTTATGGTATCATGAATTATTATTTACATGAAGAACCCCCATAAATATTTCAATTTTATTTTCTACTAAATTTGTTTCTATTCAAATGTCCCGATTGTTTGTGAAGAGAAAACGTTTTGGAAAACGAAAGGATATTTTCCTATAGAATAAATTTCAAGTGTTTTATCAAAATTATATTCCATCAATGATGATGCTATTTAAATTGCGTTACGTTTATATATTTATTATTAATATAATATTATTGTGTTAATTATGGAATTTTATTTTATATGTATTATGTTATGATGTAATGATGATTAAGAAGACCATATTATTTCATGGGTTATGCTATGGTGAATGTTTTTATATTGTGTGGACCACATAAGAATGGTTTCATTATGAGATGGGTGGGACCTATATCTCCCACCAATGTAGTGGGTAGATTTTTTTATCTCATTAGATAGTCCTTAATAGAATGGAGAGTAAATCTGGTTTAGTAATACCAGGCTGGAACTGTCACGACCCGCCCTCGGGGTCCGTGCCGTGACTACCCCAAGCCCGCCTTCCATAGGCCAGGGGCTGGCGACTAGCACCAAGGCGTAAATCCCGGTAAAAAGGGAAGGCATTGCCTTTGTAAAGTAAACAAACACCACAGAGTAAGCAAGCGGAAAGTAACACTAAGAAAAAACAGAGTACAACTAAAAGTGCGGAAAGTAAAAAGGGGCCGGAAATACAAGCCCAACTGTAAAGTACAACTCGAAAGGGAAAATAGCAACTGAAAAGTAAAGCTGCTACGCCGAGCTGTCCACTGGAAATCCCACCTGAAGGGTGGGTACAGATAGCTCCTCTGCTCCTCGGGTCCCGCCGTTTGCTCCGAGTATGTCCCGCCCAGTGGTCTGCCTCTGGGTACCGCCTCGTCGTAAAGTCCACCTCCAGGTACCGTCCAATCCTCGAACACTCGGCCTCTGCCAGTACTGGCCGTCGTCTGCAACCAACACAACGAGGTGCGGGCATAGCCCGTGCAGGGGTGAGTATAACGATACTCAGTAGGGACCCCGAGACCCTCAAGGTCTCACTAAAACCAACAAGGATAACCACAAGAAGATCACAACAGATAAACACTACTTAGGTATATGTCCATACATATACCTAAGTTATCAAGTAACCCATCTCAGTCATGAGGAAACACAAGGATCATGAGATCAACAGATAACCACTATCCAGGTATATGCCCATACATATACCTAAGTTATCAAGTAACCCATCTCAATCATGAGGAACACAATGGTCAAAAGTCTCACCTCAAACCAGGATTTTCATTATCGAAACCGTAACTGCTGAAGAGCTCCGTCTCTAGAGTGTACAGTGGTCCTGTCACGACTCCGAGGTACTGCTCAATAACCTAAGACAGCTGAAGTACTCCTCCTGTCGAGTACTGCGGGTCTGCTGCCAACTACCGGGCGCTCCGTCCGCTGAGGGTCTGCTGCCAAATACCGGGCGCTACCCAGATAGCCTACTGAGGTACTCCTCCTGTCGAGTACCGCGGGTTTACTGCCAACTACCAGGCGCTCCGTCCGCCGTGGGTCTGCCGCCAAATACCGGGCGCTCCGTCCACTGGGCTAGTCGACTCACTCCAAGTCGAGTCGGTCAAGCAGTCGTCAGGTCTCAGCCGGCTACACGGTCTCCGTACTCTGCACGCTCGTCTCCGGGAGGGTCCGCTCCACGTGCTACTGGTCGATACTCCAAGTATCACAAGGTTCCGCGAAGAAGTGTCTCAAAGGACCGTCTCGTCACAGCGGTCTCAACGCAACAGACGGCGCGTCGATCGGACACCTGGTCTGTGAGTTATTAGCTTTTTCGTCCCAGGGGCCCGGTTGGTTTTGAGAGCGAAACCAATCCCGGCCGTATCTCAACTGTACCCCGAACTCCCATAGGGTATACTCATAGGGACCGTTACTAAACGTAAATACCAACGCCGCTGAAGGTTCGTCAAACGGACGTCCTGTCTGAAAGATATCAGCTTTCCCGTTCGAGGGGCCCGGTTGGATTTCGGGTGCGATCCAACCCGGCCACTACTAACTGTATCCAAAACTCGGGCGAAGGATACCAAAAGTTCCGTATCGTAAACAGGAACTCAACGCAACAGACGGTGCGTCGATCGGACGCCCGGTCTGAGAGTTATTGGCATTTTCGTCTCCGGGGCCCGGTTGGTTTTTAAGGCAAAACCAACCCGACCGTACTCCACCTGCGTCCAAACCTCGGGCAGAGTATGCCAAAAGATCCGTCTCACAAAGAGGAACACAACACAGCTGACGGCATGTCAATCGGACGTCCGTAGCTCAAGATATGAGCGTTTTCGCTTCGAAAGCCCGGTTGGTTTCGTGAACGAACCAACCCGGCCGAACTCAAAGTAATCCGAAACCTTGAGTGCGATATACCGAAACGACCGCCTCAATCCAAGGATCACGTTGCCGCTGATGGTTCGTCGATCGGAGGTCTTAGGCTCATGTTATGGGCCAAAAACCGAATCTGCTTCGAAACGGGGGGTCCGGGTCCGGGCCGACCCGGCCCGACCCCCCCCCCCCCCCGGGGCGGCGCGGGAGGCCGCGGCGGCTGGCGCCTGGCGCCGCACGAGGGTGGCACGCGGGGGGCTAAGCCCCCGCTTCTTGGGAAGGACGGCGCAGCTACATGCCGCGCCCATATTTTAAAAACGCCCCCCCCCCCCCCCACGTGGGGGGCCTGTTTGAGCGGAACCGGGGGGCTGCTGCCCCCCCCCCCCCTTTATGGAACCGCCTCCCCCCTCTTAAAGGGGGGGGGTTTAATATGACGGCCGGTTTTCTCCAACGGGACCGGAAATATCCGGTCCCCTCTTCGGCTTCCGACGCCGGCGGCCCGGCCGCCGGTCTTCTCTTCCGCTGCGGCCCGGAACCGGCCGCGATCTCCTCGTCCCGCCGCGGCCCGGAACCGGCCGCGATGTTCGTCGTCCGGCGCGGTGCGACGGCACCGCGCCCCTTCTCCGTGCCTTGATTCCTTTCAACACGGCGCGACGGCGTCGCGTTCTTGAAGTTTCTTCCTCGGCGTTGCGCGACGGCGCCGCGTGAAACAATTGCACGATCAACCGCGTGGTGCGACGGCACCACGCCACTTGCTTCCACCCGCAAGAATAAACAAGAACGATGGAGGGGGGGGGGGGTTCGGCCGTGTTCATGCGGTCCGGCCCCCCTCGCGTTAAGAAAAAAACATATATAAAATATTCAAAAGCCTCACGTAGACATGCGATCCACGAGCAAGAAATGGAATAAATTAACAATATTCAACAACCCCTACCTTGGTATAAGGTTCGAAGATTTTTCTACGTTCCGTGGAAGACGACGTCGCGGAGGTCGGGCGTCGCGGTCGTCGTTCGTCAAATTCGACGACGAAGAGGCGCGTCCGAAGAGGCACGTCGTTGGCGAATCCTTGTACGCCGACGAAGGTTGTCCGAGGAAGGTGCGGTGTTCTCTCTCGTTGACACCGAAGACGAAGAAGAGCGGAGCGGCGTTCTTCGTCGGAACTTGAGCGTTCTACGTCAAGTCTTGAGGAAAGTCAAATAAAAAGGAAACAACGAACTCAAGAACCCCTACCTCGATAGTCACACGTTGACGGAGTCGTGGAATATCGGTGTCGATTCCTTTGACGTCGGAGGAAGAGTCGTTGTCGATGGCGTTCGTCGCGGAAAAGATGATGCGGAAGAAGAACGTCACGTCGCGGATATGGCGTCGCGGAAAGATCGTGTTCTTCGGCGAAGAAGTTCTTCGTTGAAGAACGGCGTTCTTCGTGTTCTTCGTCAAGGTTGAAGAAGAAAGAAAATCTCTCAACCACTCCAAGATGGCTAAGAGTTCTAACCCAACAAAATAAGACAAAGTCTTATTTTATTCACAAAAAGAATTTCAAAGGTTTGAAATTCAAATAAGAGATAACTCCACATTTATTAACAAGTTGTCATGTTAATTAAAGAGGGGTTAAGGGAGTTTGAGGGAAGATGAGAGGTTTAGGTTTCGTGTGGGCCCCACCACACTTAATCCTCTCAAGGGAGGTTAAGTGGGTGTGGGTCCCACCCCCAACTCCCTTTGAGAGGAGTTAACCTACAAAAAGTAAAATAAAAAGAATTCACACTTTTTATTCAACTTTTTTATAAATCTCCCAAAAACTAACATTCAACCCGAAACAAACGCAACTCCCGAAAAGGTCTCTTTAAGAGAATATCGGCGCTGCGAGTTCATCGGTGCCCTCGGATTTCAATTCCGAGCACCGTATCAAAAGTTAGAAATACCCGCTCGTTCGTTCACTGAACGTACCCGAGCCAAACTTCAGAAATTAATTCCGGGCACTTCGGGCCTCGGAATCAGTTGCCGTCTGAAACCGCGCTCTTGTAAAATTCTAAAGAAAATTAAGAAAAAATTTCCCTTGAATTTTACGGGTCTTTACATTACTCCCACCTCAGGGATTTACGTCCCCGTAAAGATACATCAAAAACTAGGGAAACAAAAGAGGGTACTGAGCACGCATCTGAGCCTCCCGCTCCCATGTGCTCTCCTGGAGATTCTCGTGCCGCCATCTGTTGCGCACAAGAGGAATCGATCGCCCATGTAGGACCCGCTCCTGTCGATCCTCTATCTCCATCGGGACCTCCGTAAAATTCGCCCCATCGTCAACGTCAAGCTCCACATGGTCAAGGATGTGCGTCGGGTTGTGCACGTATCTCCTCAGCTGAGACACGTGGAAGACGTCTTTCACCCGGTGTAACTGAGGTGGTAGAGCCAGGCGATAAGCCACCTCACCAACCCTGCTGAGGACCTGGAAGGGTCCGATGAAGCGCGGAGATAACTTGTCGCCTCGGCCAAATCTCCGAATACCACGTCGAGGTGAGACCCGCAAGAAGACGTGGTCACCATCCTCGAACTCTAGTGGCCTCCGCCTCCTGTCAACGTATGACTTCTGCCGGCTCTGTGCTGTCCTCATTCGCTCCTGGATGACATGGACCTCCTCTGACGTGGCCCGGACCATCTCTGGTCCCACAAGAGCTGCAAGATTTCTTCTTTTCCGATAAGAGAAACCTGGTCTCATCCCCTGGATGAACCACATTCTTTTCCTAAAACAGTCAATCCTAACATGGATGATACTAATCCATACCAAGGATGACGTCGTAAGTCCTCGACGCTACTACTAAGAGATCCAACCGTTACTCTCGCCTCCAAGGGTTGAGTCACATTGTCGGCATCAGTGTGTGGTAACTGGTCTCCTCCAGTAGATGTCTCACAAGTGAGGGTCAAGTCAACAGTCAACTGGAACCTCTTAGTAACATCACAAAAGAGGACATGAATGAAAACATCACAAAGTATGCGTCTTTTATTATTGCAGCTCATAATACAAAGATGCTACACAAAAACAACATCAACATGGAACTAGAAGTACAAGAGACGTATCCACTAGTTCCGCTCCTATCCACCTGCTTTACTGTTGCTCAAGCATTTGTCGCTGCCTCAACCTCGGTGGCTCCCCCCAAGCCTGCGGATCGAGGAGTCGGACAGTCACGTGCCAGGTGACCCTTTCCGCGGCATGAGTAACACAACCTGCTCCTTGCACGGCTAGCTATGTTCCCACTCCGGGTGCCCTGCACCACCGGTCCTAAAACCCGAGATCGCCCAACTGCTGGTCTGGTCCTCCTGGACCTCTGCATCATCTGTCTACTGCCCACAGATGACTCGGCATCTGATCGAAAAACACGCGGCAAAGGCAGAATCTCCTGTACACGCTCGGGGTGTAGAGATACTGGCACAAACTCCACCCTGAAGAAGGTCTCGAAGTCTTCCCATGCGAAGTTCATCTCATCGCAAAACTGAAACAAGTGGCTCCACCACCTACCTACTGCTGCCTGAAGGAGGCTGGTAGCAAAGATCACCATGAAGTCTGCCGGCGTCCCCACTAGCCTGAAGACTCTCACCACAGCCTCCAGCCAAACCTCAGCCGCCTGCGGGTTCGTCTCTCCCCGGAACCTGGGTGGCCTCTGGCGCTGGAACTCGTGCAGCGCGCTCAAGCGTCGTGCATCGCCTACTGCTGGGGCTGGTGGCATCGGTGGCCCAACGTATGGTAGTACCGCTGGTGCCTCCGCTGGTTCCTCAACTGCAAGAGGGCCCTGTACCAAAGCCTCGTCGCTCGACAGACTGTCAGCACGCTCATCCCTCCGGGCTCTAGCTGGTCGTCTGAGAAAAGACATCCTGAAAGAAACAACGTAACACGATCAAACGATTATACCTGGTGAGCTGACCTGGTTTGAGCTGGTTTAAGGGGAAAAACCTTTGAAAACACGCACGTAATCAGTGTTTTCGTGCACAAAGTCGGAAATCAGTTGTCAGGGTCCTGGTGTATGGATACGTCGGCCGCCCGCACCAACACTGGACTCCCTGAACTGAAAACCACACTCGGTACCCTTAAAACTATTGCTTCATAGAAAGAAAGATCAGAGTTTGCGGTAGAACCGACCACCTCTGATACCAATTTGTCACGACCCGCCCTCGGGGTCCGTGTCGTGACTACCCCAAGCCCGCCTTCCATAGGCCAGGGGCTGGCGACTAGCACCAAGGCGTAAATCCCGGTAAAAAGGGAAGGAATTGCCTTTGTAAAGTAAACAAACACCACAGAGTAAGCAAGAGGAAAGTAACACTAAGCAAAAACAGAGTACAACTAAAAGTGCGGAAAGTAAAAAGGGGCCGGAAATACAAGCCCAACTGTAAAGTACAACTTGAAAGGGAAAACAAAAACTGAAAAGTAAAGCTGCTACGCCGAGCTGTCCACTGGAAATCCCACCTGAAGGGTGGGTACAGATAGCTCCTCTGCTCCTCGGGTCCCGCCGTTTGCTCCGAGTATGTCCCGCCCAGTGGTCTGCCTCTGGGTACCGCCTCGTCGTAAAGTCCACCTCCAGGTACCGTCCAGTCCTCGAACACTCGGCCTCTGCCAGTACTGGCCGTCGTCTGCAACCAACACAACGAGGTGCGGGCATAGCCCGTGCTGGGGTGAGTATAACGATACTCAGTAGGGACCCCAAGACCCTCAAGGTCTCACTAAAACCAACAAGGATAACCACAAGAAGATCACAACAGATAAACACTACTTAGGTATATGTCCATACATATACCTAAGTTATCAAGTAACCCATCTCAGTCATGAGGAAACACAAGGATCATGAGATCAACGGATAACCACTACCCAGGTATATGCTCATACATATACCTAAGTTATCAAGTAACCCATCTCAATCATGAGGAACACAAAGGTCAAAAGTCTCAGCTCAAACCAGGATTTTCATTATCGAAACCGTAACTGCTGAAGAGCTCCGTCTCTAGAGTGTACAGTGGTCCTGTCACGACTCCGAGGTACTGCCCAATATCCTAAGACTGCTGAAGTACTCCTCCTGTCGAGTACTGCGGGTCTGCTGCCAACTACCGGGCGCTCCGTCCGCTGAGGGTCTGCTGCCAAATACCGGGCGCTACCCAGATAGCCTACTGAGGTACTCCTCCTGTCGAGTACCGCGGGTTTGCTGCCAACTACCAGGCGCTCCGTCCGCCGTGGGTCTGCCGCCAAATACCGGGCGCTCCGTCCACTGGGCTAGTCGACTCACTCCAAGTCGAGTCGGTCAAGCAGTCGTCAGGTCTCAGCCGGCTACACGGTCTCCGTACTCTGCACGCTCGTCTCCGGGAGGGTCCGCTCCACGAGCTACTGGTCGATACTCCAAGTATCACAAGGTTCCGCGAAGAAGTGTCTCAAAGGACCGTCTCGTCACAGGGGTCTCAACGCAACAGACGGCGCGTCGATCGGACGCCCGGTCTGTGAGTTATTAGCTTTTTCGTCCCAGGGGCCCGGTTGGTTTCGAGAGCGAAACCAATCCCGGCCGTATCTCAACTGTACCCCGAACTCCCATAGGGTATACTCATAGGGACCATTACTAAACGTAAATACCAACGCCGCTGACGGTTCGTCAAACGGACGTCCTGTCTGAAAGATATCAGCTTTCCCGTTCCAGGGGCCCGGTTGGATTTCGGGTGCGATCCAACCCGGCCACTACTAACTGTATCCAAAACTCGGGCGAAGGATACCAAAAGTTCCGTATCGTAAACAGGAACTCAACGCAACAGACGGTGCGTCGATCGGACGCCCGGTCTGAGAGTTATTGGCATTTTCGTCTCCGGGGCCCGGTTGGTTTTTATGGCAAAACCAACCCGACCGTACTCCACCTGCGTCCAAACCTCGGGCGGAGTATGCCAAAAGATCCGTCTCACTAAGAGGAACACTATACAGCTGACGGCACGTCAATCGGACGTCCGTAGCTCAAGATATGAGCGTTTCCGCTTCGAAAGCCCGGTTGGTTTCGTGAATGAACCAACCCGGCCGAACTCAAAGTAATCCGAAACCTTGAGTGCGATATACCGAAACGACCGTCTCGATCCAAGGATCGTGTTTCCGCTGACGGTTCGTCGATCGGAGGTCCGAGGCTCAAGTTATGGGCCAAAAACCGAATCTGGTTCGAAACGGGGGGGGTCCGGGTCCGGGCCGACCCGGCCCGACCCCCCCCCCCCCCCCGGGGCGGCACGGCGGCGCGGGAGGCCGCGGCGGCTGGCGCCTGGCGCCGCACGAGGGTGGCACGCGGGGGGCTAAGCCCCCACTTCTTGGGAAGGACGGCGCGGCTACATGCCACGCCCATATTTTAAAAACGCCCCCCCCCCCCCCCACGTGGGGGGCCTGTTTGAGCGGAACCGGGGGGCTGCTGCCCCCCCCCCCCTTTATGGAACCGCCTCCCCCCTCTTAAAGGGGGGGGGGTTTAATATGATGGCCGGGGAATTAATTCCCCCGGTTTTAATGACTTCCGGCCGGCCAGCTGGCCGGCCGGTTTTCTCCAACGGGACCGGAAATTTCCGGTCCCCTCTTCGGCTTCCGACGCCGGCGGCCCGGCCGCCGGTCTTCTCTTCCACCGCGGCCCGGAACCGGCCGCGGTCTCCTCGTCCCGCCGCGGCCCGGAACCGGCCGCGGTGTTCGTCTTCCGGCGCGGTGCGACGGCACCGCGCCCCTTCGCCGTGCCATGATTCCTTTCAACGCGGCGCGACAGCGTCGCGTTCTTGAAGTTTCTTCCTCGGCGTGGTGCGACGGCGCCGCGTGAAACAATTGCACGATCAACCGCGTGGTGCGACGGCACCACGCCACTTGCTTCCACCCGCAAGAATAAACAAGAACGATGGAGGGGGGGGGGGGTTCGGCCGTGTTCATGCGGTCCGGCCCCCCACGCGTTAACAAAAACACTTATATAAAATATTCAAAAGCCTCACGTAGACATGCGATCCACAAGCAAGAAATGGAATAAATTAACAATATTCAACAACCCCTACCTTGGTATAAGGTTCGAAGATTTGTCTACGTTCCGCGGAAGACGACGTCGCGGAGGTCGGGCGTCGCGGTCGTCGTTCGTCAAATTCGACGACGAAGAGGCGCGTCCGAAGAGGCACGTCGTTGGAGAATCCTTGTACGCCGACGAAGGTTGTCCGAGGAAGGTGCGGTGTTCTCTCTCATTGACACCGAAGACGAAGAAGAGCGGAGCGGCGTTCTTCGTCAGAACTTGAGCATTCTACGTCAAGTCTTGAGGAAAGTCAAATAAAAAGGAAACAACGAACTCAAGAACCCCTACCTCGATAGTCGCACGTTGACGGAGTCGTGGAATATCGGTGTCGATTCCTTTGACGTCGGAGGAAGAGTCGTTGTCGATGGCGTTCGTCGCGGAAAAGATGATGCGGAAGAAGAACGTCACGTCGCGGATATGGCGTCGCGGAAAGACCGTGTTCTTCGGCGAAGAAGTTCTTCGTTGAAGAACGACGTTCTTCGTGTTCTTCGTCAAGGTTGAAGAAGAAAGAAAAGCTCTCAACCACTCCAAGATGGCTAAGAGTTCTAACCCAACAAAATAAGACAAAGTCTTATTTTATTCACAAAATGAATTTCAAAGGTTTGAAATTCAAATAAGAGATAACTCCACATTTATTAACAAGTTGTCATGTTAATTAAAGAGGGGTTAAGGGAGTTTGAGGGAAGATGAGAGGTTTAGGTTTCGTGTGGGCCCCACCACACTTAATCCTCTCATGGGAGGTTAAGTGGGTGTGGGTCCCACCCCCAACTCCCTTTGAGAGGAGTTAACCTACAAAAAGTAAAATAAAAAGAATTCACACTTTTTATTCAACTTTTTTATAAATCTCCCAAAAACTAACTTTCAACCCGAAACAAACGCAACTCCCGAAAAGGTCTCTTTAAGAGAATATCGGCGCTGTGAGTTCATCGGTGCCCTCAGATTTCAATTCCGAGCACCGTATCAAAAGTTAGAAATACCCGCTCATTCGTTCACTGAACGTACCCGAGCCAAACTTCAGAAATTAATTCCGGGCACTCCGGGCCTCGGAATCAGGTGCCGTCTGAAACCGCGCTCTTGTAAAATTCTAAAGAAAATTAAGAAAAAATTTCCCTTGAATTTTACGGGTCTTTACAGGAACGACCAGTAAACCCGCTTCAGAAATGGACTTCATCATCTATGATGGTATTAGTAGCAATGCCTTGGGTAAGATAGAAATTATTTTTTCTACATTATTTTTTGACCCAATTACATGCTTTATTCCAATTAAATTCAACTATGATTAATTTTACATTATGACCTATGGTATACATACTACCATGATTTATTCAATTTCACAGTTTTTTGATGTTAAAACATTATGTTCATGTTTTTATGTTCAAATGGTTATGGATTGTTTTATGGTCTCAATGTTTAACCTTACTGAGCATTTGAACTCACCCTCTCTATTTTTTCATTTCCACATGATATAAATAATGGTTTTAGTTAGGAAAACAAAAGGGGGTGATATTTATAGTAGATATTGAAGATTGTTCACCATGATTAAATGATTATGTTCATTGTTTCCAAATACACTAAACAAATACAGTTATTAGGAATTTGTTTTTGTAATGTATTTTGTATTCCACAAAAGTAATGTAATGTCTATTTACGTCAATCATTGGTCTATATAGATGGTATCAGAGTGAAGGTTTAGTTATCCTTTGTAAAATAGGATTTGAAAAAATAGATGAGATTCCTAGAGATATTTCTATGGTATGTCTTGGGATGTCCCAAAGGTTAAGTATATATATAGGATATATTACTACAATTACGGTAACAATCATAAATAACCTAGAATAAATCCTAAAATATTATATAATGAAGGTAATCTCTATTGACTATGTTGTTTTCCTATTATGATTTCTGCCTCTACTACTATTCATTTTGGGTTTTAGAAAATGGATTGAAATAGGGGGATTCATGTTAATGAAGAATATAATTGGAAGTGGAATGATATACTTCATTATAATCCAAATTAAATGGGAGTAGGAAGGAGAATTATCATTATTAATCATAATAAGAAATATCATAATGTTATCATTAATATCAACATTTGTGAGTTTTTTGAAGAATCAGATAAGAGAAAAATGGAGTATCATGGTGATCATAGATGTAACAAAGTTATATTTTAATTTTTTAAATCATGTGGGTATAGACATCAAATAGAATGTTTCAATGGAAGTGGAAGATAATTCGTGTGGGGAAAAGAAGGGCACAATGCCAGAAATTTCAGTAGAAAAGGATTAATTAACACAATGTAAAAGGATATTGGTATTACTATGACATCAACAAGGGTTAAATACTATAAATGTGGAATGAATGAGCATTATTCAAATCGATACCCTAAAGGAAATTCTCATAATGAGAATAAGAAAGGTTATATGGGTAGTATTTATGTTGACGATGATGAAGAGAATACAAATGATAAAAGATATGAATGAAGTGTTGAGAAATAAAATTATCATGATTGTTCAATGGTTTAAGATGGTTGTGTAATGACTACATGTTTATCAAGTGTAATTTTGTATATTTAATTCAATGGTACTATGGAAAAAAATCAATTTCTAAGGATTGTTACAATATTGTTTTTACTTAAGTATTTGAATGCTTATGATGAAGGGTATTAGTAACCATGAATGGTTATTCAGATATTTATGGAAATCACATGATATGCACATAATAACGGGAATAGAAGATATTGATATGTTGGATAATATTAATGAACACATGAATGGTATAAGGACAAGTTGATGTCATGGATTTAGTATATAGAATTTTTGGACTTTTGGTATGAGAAAAAAAGTTAACGTTTGACGACATTCACCTTTTCATTTTGTTTCTATGGTAAATCATGATTTAATATGATACATGATTTTAATGTGACCAAAAAGATATATCTAATGATATATGAGGGATAAATGATGGTATTCACATGCTTGTTATATGAACTTTCTGGTAATTATTTTCATTGTACTTTGAGATTAGATATAAGTATTTTGGATAAGCGTAAATGATGGAATGGATTAGTTGGGAAATCATATAGTATTATTTAAAGATAGCATATTTTTATATTATTTCAGGAATGATATAATAGAATAGTTTTAGAAAAAGGAAAACCTACAAGATGGGTGATAGCCCATCGTGTTGGACAAGGATGCAGGAATCAAATAGAAAAAAAAGTGCGACATGACTTTATTGCATACCACTGGCCTATAAGAAGTCCTTGGTTAGTATAAATTTTTTTAATATTTTTATATGTTATGATATATGATGTATATGATCATTTTTGGAACCATATATGATTAATCTCACCATAGTTGGACTTATATATATTTAATAACTTCTACATACCGTTTTGTGATAGAGACGGGTGGAATTTCCAATAATTCTATTGTATGATACGCTAATAATTCAAGAATGAAAAAATCAACCTCATTTATTTTAATAATAGTTGATGTGTAAATTGTTCATAGAATGACCAATAGTAATATTACACTGAAATCAAATAAGTATTTCTCATTATAAAGAAATTATTTATCTTTCTTGACTGGATCTAGAATACCAAAAATATTTCCAAGTACCCTATTATATGATAATTAGATATCCCTTAACTCAACTCATGTTTATGGATTTATGTTAGATAGATTTTTCCAAACTTTATTATCTATCACTATCTATAAAAATATCATGGGTAGATTTCACTTCCATTTCCATGTTTTCCCATCCCACCTATGTTCATCTATGTGGAACTCGTTTATGAGTTAATTTGGGTAACCCTAACATTTCTAAATTTTCTCTCTTAAAATTATGTGTTAGTATCCCTTTTTATGATGTGGATTTCCCTGAACGATACATTCAAGTATAAAACCATTTATAACCCTAACAAATTTCTAGGGTGAAATTCGTTTGAAGGGGGGTAAAATGTAACACCAAAAAATTTCTTTTGAGAGATATTTTTTTATTTTAATTTATTTCATCTATTTTATGGTACATCTATATTGGCTTACGATATATAAAATACTATACTAGCTTGCAGTGTACACAACACTATTAGTGGCTTCTGTTGCCCCCAATTTCATGTTCTTTTGATAGAATTCAATTCATGCAGTACTGAGTATAGATTTTATTCCATTTATTGATGGAATATGGGTTAATTATGTTTTAAACAACATCAATGGATTATTTTACTACTCGAAACACTGACATCACATGTGTTACACCCAAGAGTGACCTCCCGTGATTGCTTGCATTATACGGGATACCGAGTTTCACTAAAAAATGATATATTTTTAAAATATTAATAATTATTGGGATTTAAACTAGAAATTATGAATATTATTTACCACATTTTTAAGTTTATATAACATTAACATTTATCGTACTCTTTATATAAGAACAAAATCATTTTTTTGGATAAAAGAAGTATTTTTTTTAAAAAAATGCAGTTTTACAACCTTTTTATTGAGAACCCATTTTAAATATATTTTTCATACTTTTATAATAATATTTTATAAGATGAACTTATTATATAGAATATGAACAAAAAATTTACTTTTGTTAAATTTTTGATATTTTTCGGTTAACATTCATATATTGATGAACTGTGAAAATATGATAATTTCAATTAAAAACAACTATTTTCATCAAAATAATATATATGTTTAAAATATATTGATTTTTTTAAAGTAGAAATTTTATATAATTTTAGAGTTTATGAAAATTTATGTCATTGTCATTAGTTTTACATTTAATTCATATATAAAAACATTTCAATCTTTTGCAATGTTCTAAACAAAAATCTGTTTTTCCTGAAACATGATTAATTTTAAATTATTTACTGCAAATTCATTGTAATTAATTTGGAAAATAAATTCCATATGTGGAATCATATGATTAAAATTTTTTAAATAAGAACTTCTTATTTTTGGACATTATGAATAGTAACTTTAGTACTAATTTAATTTACCATTGTTAAAGGGTAAATCTGGAAAATGAAGTTAAAAAAATATTATAATAATATTAAACAACCTAACACAAGACTTAATCATATTAGATGTGATATTTCCATCAATCGGCATCTTTGGGTCAATTTTGGGACCCCATGGAATCACTTGTATGTGAAAATGTAATTTTATAACAATTAATTTAAAATAATGATAATTATTACATAATCATATATCTTTTGTAAAATAAATTTTAATATGGGATTATGTAATATATCTCTATATCTATTAATAGTTATTCTAATTATAAAAATATTTTCTACATCATGTTATTTTATTTATAAATTTTATACATTATAGAAATATATTAATTTATGACAGAGTTATGATTTCGTGATTACCTAATTAATGAAAGATTAAAATAAATGTATTTATAAATATGAAAACAACTGTTATTTGGTTATTTTGATGTCACACATGAATTTTCTGTATGATATTGACATATTATATTTTATTTAATGAATTATTTTCGATGTATTCATGTTGTTAGGTATTTTTTAAAAAGTAAATTATGAATTATGTCCAAAATTGACACAATTCATAACTTAAAACATACAATAGTTTATTATATGATATTAAATTTCTAAAAATCTAAAATTATTCCAAGTAGTTAATATCAGTCTAAATATGTCATAAATAACTTTTTTGTGGGTTTTTTGATATGCTATAGTTATTCAATTATACAGAATGTGTAAATAACATGATATCATGGTATGACTAAAAAGGGTAAAATAAGGTTAACAACAAAAAATAAGGATAATCAAATTTAAAAAAAACATGTAAAAAAATTATTGGAGTATGTTTACTCAAACAAAAATCATCTGAAATTTTAATTATATATGATTTTAAATATTTAAAATATATATAAAATTTGTAATAAATTAATATTTTGGAACTTTCCTAAAGTTCCCCTCTCATTTCTTATAATAGGGAACCTCCAACCTCTCTTATTCGCTCCATTTTAAGACTTCTTGTTTGGCTAACACCTTCCCGTTTCACTTCCAAACATCCCTAGTTACATTTTGGAGGTTCTTTTCTACTCATAATACCAACTATAGTGCCCTAAGATAAAATTTAATGGAGGCACCTCAAGGAAGAGGTAATATCATCTACTGATTCGTCAAATTTATTAAACAACCCTATTTCACCTTCTATCTATCTAACGAAAAATGTAATCAGCATTTGTGCGGGCGTGCAGATTACAGACTCTAAGTCACAGTGTTATATGTTTTTCCCCACCACAATACTTGGATGTGTATAATTGTGGAAATAATATCTATATATTATTATTATTACAATATACTAATTATAATATATTATTCACCAAACAATTCATTACCATTCACCAATTATCAGAATGATATCATCGGTCATGCGTACATACATCCTGCTGTCTCCATGATGTGATGAGATTCATTCTCCGTGTTAACCTTTCAAGAATTATTATAAAGTATATACAATAAATAATATAGAAATATATGGAAAAATAATTTTAATATATTTATTTATTTATGTATATTTCATTTACATAATTCCATCTAATTCAATAAGGAATCAAAAACAACGTTCATGCGTATGTATGACATACAGTCTCTAGGAACTGTGTATTACATTTATTTATCTTTTAAATATATATATATATATACAGAATATATATGATTTAAAAAAATACTATTTAATATTCTAGAAGTATTTAAATCGAGATCTTTGTAATCATATGAATAATAACAAGTCCAAACATGAACGATTATTACTAGAAAAGTTACTTTAACATGAAATTAAAAAATTAATAGGTATCAAAACGTGGTAAGTGAATCATATATGATATAAAAAATATTATTATTTTTAGGTTACAAGTTAATAATATTTTTAAACCCAATATACATTAGTTTTGTTGACAAACAAATGAAATCAGACCATAGTTATGGGATATTTTTGTAAACACATTTTTTTTCAGAAATTGATTATGTATAAGTATTTTCTGGGGATATATTTATCATCCATATCCATGTTTTATAAAAATGATTTCATAAAATGTATACTACTCTTCTATGTATTTCTAAATTCATTTTTACCCATTTTGACTTTTAATTCATTGTATGGAATGAATCTTTCTATTGTTTTCCATACAAGTTACTTTTTGACTATTCCCATAAAAGTAGGAGGGGAATGTTTTTTTTAAATTATACATGTATGAAATTATTTTAATGTTAATGAATACTTGTTTTCAATAAGAATACCCTAAAATATTTAATGTTTATTTTCAACTAACTTTTTTTCTTTTAAAATTACAGGACACTTTGAGATAAAAAATTTGAAGAAGAAACCATATTTTCCACAAGAATTAATTTCAAGTGTTTTATCAAAAAAAAAATTCAATATAAGATGATTCTATGTAAATTGGGATATTTTTATATCCTTGTTTTTAATATGATTTTATTTTGTTAATTATGGAATCATATTTTTTATGGATTATGTTATGATGGAATGATGTTTATGAAACCCATTTTATTTCGTGGGATATGCTATTGTGAATGTATTTATAATTGTAAGCACACGTAAGAATGGTTTCATTATGATATCAGTGGGTTCTATATCTCCCACTAATGAATTGGGTAAATATTTATTTCTGATGGGATATACATTAATGTAATGGAATAAAATCTAGTTCAGTAGTATAGGGCATTAATGACATGTTATCCTAGTTCAGTAATGGACATCACCCACTTTGATTATCATGGAAGTAATGCCTTGGATACGATGGAAATAATATTCTATGATTCATTATATGACACAATTACATGTTTTATTCCAATTTTATTCTATCATGGTTAATTTTCCTTTATAATACATGTCTTATGTACTGCCAAGATTTATACCATTGACCACGATTTTGATGTTTAAACATTAGTTCATGTTTTTTAAATTCAAATGTTTATAGAGAATTTAATGTACTCTATTTTTACCATTACTGATCATTTGAGTGAACCCATTGTATTTTTTCTTTTCCACAGGATATAAAGAAATGTCTTATATGGGAAAATAAAATAGGATATCTTTATGGTAGATGTTGATGATCATTCCCCATAATTTGAAGATTTTGTTATGATTTTCCAAATACCCTAAAATAATAATGTCATTGGGATTTATTTTGTGTTATTTGTTATATATTCTATTAAAGTAATTTAATTTCCATATACACCAATCTTGGATCTCTATAGTGAAGGAATTATATTTTCTATGAATTTTATCCACTAAAATAAAAGCATTATATTATTTAGAGTAATTTTAATATTATGAAAAGATTCTAATGATTCTTCATTATAAATTTATCCAAACCATAGTTATACAATGAACATTATTATATTCTTATTTAGTTTAATATATTTAGTTTTCATTGATTGTATGCATTTTTTGGATTTTAGTGGTATAGTCACTCTCATGGACAATTATTGGGGAATATTTACTCATTATAAATTTCACAATAACCATTGATGGGGTCGATTTAATATCATTTTTCACTATCCATTCATTCATAGAGTTTTGTTTAAAAAATATAACAACACATGAAACATTATTTATATCTATAAATTACTATGCCATATGACAACATCTTACTAGAGGATGAATCCCTTTAATTATAGCAGGATATCATGTTCTTTATGGAAGAATGATCATCAATAAAACAATTAGTGGAATATTCTTCTCTTTCTTTTATATAAAATTTTACAACTTGTAGTGATTCTTAATTTATTAGTCTCACCACGAACTCTAAGTACATAATTCTCTGCAAGTTCATATATACCTTGATGGTTCTCATCATTTTTTTCAATCATTGATAATTTTATAGATTTCTTCCTCATTCCTTATTATTATTTGTGAAATGAATTATAATTTTATTTCACAATGTTATCTCTGTCCTCTATTAGATACATGATGATAACCATATAAATTATGTAAAATTTTATTAATTCACAGAAGGATCCAACAAATAAAATGTCAATGAATTCATTCTAAAAAATAATTCCTTAAAATTATTTGGTGACATAATTACATCATTCATTAAAAAAAGATATTATATCAAAATTTTCATTCATTAATTTTTTACTATGTTAGATAACCCAATAGTTTATCCGATTACTCTTCCCATGCAATGACCTCTTCGTCTAGCTACATTTTTATTATTTAGAAGACTCCAAAAAACATGCCCAATATTACAAATAACTTCTTTATGAATTTTGTTCATATATAAATTGAATTTGAAAAATATATCATTATATAAAGAATAATCATCCCTAATTGAGAATTAATTATTATAGTAATAATATTTAAAATAATCTCTCCAATATATACCTCTTTAATTACCTTCACACAAGAGGTAAATCATCCCATATTGAATGTTTATTTTTTATATATTATACATATCTCATCATTTTTTAAACTAATTCATTGACTAAATTTCCCAATTAGTATCCATAGTGTTGAATTTTTTTTCATATATGGTATATCTCTAATTTCCTAAAATATACACCTCATAAAAAAAATCATGTAAATATTGATGTATGTACCCTTTCATACCACATCGAGTACCCCGACCGGATGACCTGTGTTTGTGTGTGTGTGGGGGGGGGAATCAGTGCTATACTAATTTAAAATACATTATTTTGATTTTATCCTTTTTTATTTGTTAACATTATCATTATAATTTGTTATATCTTTCAATCATAAATCGTATACAAAAATAATAAGATAGAGAACAACACATGATACTTATAAGTATTTGAAAAAATACCTAGTATTTTTCATGTTTTTCATTCTCCTCAATATTTATTATCCACTATGATATAATTATAAATAAAAAATTTATATAGGTTAAAATTTTATTTATCCTAAATCAACACACTATTTTCATTATATGACATCCCGCATTCTTACCAGAATCCACACTAACATGATCTAAAATCCATTATGAATACATATTATCTTGAATCACACATCAGACTTCCTTCTTGAAACTCCTACAGAGTGGATTACTACTTTCATTGGTGGTTGATCCATTTTACATTGATCTAATGATTTTCATCAATGAAATTTCTAGATCACTAATTCATGTTTACCTATTAATATATATTTTTATAGATATCTAGTATTTCTCAATAAAATTAGACCACCTAAATCAAATTACATTCCATAGTGCAACAATGATCAGAATAATTCACCCTTATGCTAATTCCCTGACATTAATGGAATGTATTCAACTAGTGAAAACAACCATTCTTTGTATAATTATATGAAATAAGGATATTGCACAATGTAAACTCATTCTATATTATTGACGTCTGTAAAAGTATCAACATATATATAATATCTTAATATTTTATACCCTTCTTAATACACATGAATACATCACGCTATTCATTAAAATAATTTCACATGTTCCTTGAGAAAATTTCAAAATATAATACATACATTTGAAACCATTTCAAAAATGAATTCCAAATTTATTATTCCATCTTTAAACTCATCATAGTACCTTAACCTCAAAATATTTCAAGAACTCCTTCGATGTTCTTTGAATTTTTGATCCATCCCACTTGATGTTTATTGAAGATGATATGTGGGATTCAAGAATCTCATTGGGTTCATGAAAATTTTTATCAACCCCGCACTATATCAGGGGAATTATATTATTTTTTCGCAGTTATGTGATCTACTCATTATTTTCACATGATGTAGGTGTGTATCTTGAGATCTTATCCTTCAAGAAAACATGTTCAAAATAATTATCAGAAATCATATAGACATTCACTGATTATTCTCATTAATATATCATATTAAGTCACTCTATCCTTCACATGAGTTCTCACAAACTGATTTTTTCAAACTATCTTTGTACAATATAGTCACATAAAATGACATAATTCAAGTGGTTTCTCTTCATCCCATTCACAAGACCCTAATGGATAATTGGTTTATTATTCAGGAGTAAATGGTTTTATATGGGTCTTTATAAATTGTTTAATGGCAATGTTGGGGTCCATAAGTTCATTGATTTTACGAGTGGTGTTTTCAGTAGCATCAATCATCAATGTATTCTTAAGATCAGTAGTCTACTTCATTACTCTTTCATGTTATTGAATATCATTGGAAATTACTTCTTTCATGTTTATAGATCACATATATTATCTATTATTTACGTTAGAGCTCTATATATTTTTATCTCAATGTCGTACCCACTAAAATTCATTGATGATTCTTAGTTTATATGTAAATTTTTTATATTCAAGGATTGTTGAGGAATCATTAAACACCTAATGATAGTATCATATTTCATATATTTTGAATGGACACAATTCATTTCCTCTCCATATATTAATGGAATTATAACGATGATTATGTGATATAAACATGTGGTTTCTTCATTGGTCTTGTTTTTACTCACTAAACGTCTCATTAATAATTGTAATGACTCCCTTAAATGATGGATTCTTTCCACGATCATTCATATTCATTTGATAGAATCTGATATGTATCCTTATTTACATATGATAATGATCATCACATAATGACATAATTATTTTCCACATGCTATAAGGAAATTCCACATTAACTATATTCATTATATCTTATGATATGAAGATCATAATGTGATGGACTATTTTGATTTATTCTAGTCCATCAAATAATAATCATCCATACAAGACTATTTTTTATTCCTTGCTCGGTTCTATTATACCTGATCTCAATCTTTCAATTTTTTCCTTGAATACTTGTGGTGGAAAACAACCATCATTTGTAAAAGATAAAACAGTGGCGATAGGTAGGAGGAGATGTAAAAAGATGGATATATGTTGGGAGGAATTTTAGATATTGGATATCTTTTTGATCAAAAGAATCTCATTCTATCACAATTTTAGATAGAGGAGAAACTACCTATGGGTTTTAGATTATCCTTAATTTATTTTCTAATTCATATTGATATATAGTTATTAGAAATATTATGCCACATATCCTTATAAATTGGGAGAATGGACCAATGTTCACAAACACACACACAACATGTGGAATTGTCCATGTGGGATTCTTGCCCGAATAATCTATTCCTATGGCCTATGCACTATGTGAGACTTATATATGATCCATACCATATATAATGGGATATAAACCTCCTATACTACCCATGGTATTGATTGGTAAACATTACTGAGCATTAAGTTTTTTCAGGACCCCCATTCCTGAGATTATATAAAGATTAGGCTTTTTAGTGGGCTAGAACATTATATTATAAATCACCATAAAAATATACTTATTAACTACTAAATATCAAATAAATTATCACCCTTAATCTATATAGTACACATCATAAAATCCACCAAAATCAATTATTATCCATGATATATATATATATGAACGTATTGTTTCAAGAAAGTATTCACATAATATTCTCTAAACAATAAGATATTTTTCATAGTCTTAAGTTAGATCACTATATTCACTTCATGTAATATCCTTTAGAAAAATATTATTTCAATTTTCATTGAGGCCATAATTTAACATATTTATATCCTGAAAATACTAATTTCACAGGTACTAAAATCAACAATGATGCTATATAAATAGTGAAAAGATCATTTAAAATGACTTTTACAATTAAATATCATCACAAAAACCACAAAAATTTCTAAGGGAATTCTCCAAGGGTGAAATCCATTATAATTGGATGAATCCATAAAATATCTACATGAATCACCTCTTTATCCACCAAAAGAAATTATATTATTTTAAAAATTTCTCATATTCTATGTAACATATCATGCCTATAAAAAT
This sequence comes from Viscum album, assembly GCA_963277665.1. Taxonomy (NCBI): domain Eukaryota; kingdom Viridiplantae; phylum Streptophyta; class Magnoliopsida; order Santalales; family Viscaceae; genus Viscum; species Viscum album. The sequence continues at coordinate 1,852,382,721 of OY728126.1, read as the reverse complement.
TCATGTGCACTACATGTGGTTTATCATGTGATACAAACACTACCCATGGCATTGGAGGTCTATATAATTCTTGTCCCACCCATCAAATCTTTATCATATACATGCATTTTTCCCACATAGATCATACCATATAAGGAACTCTTAGGACCCATTTAAATTAATGATTTAGGATATTAGTTATATAAATTCCATTTCCAAATTAATTGATGCATATTTAGATCTATGTGAACACAATTGAGTCAAAATGCGGATGAGTATACACCATACAAATTTTTGGCACGTAAAATAATAGTGTAATTTCACGAGTGTAAAAATTTCACAAATAGATTCATTTATGTGTTCAATGAGATCAAAAGGGGTTGTATATAAACATGGTAATCATAATGATATAATTAATTATATGTTTAAAACCCATCATAAACAACTATAAATTTAATGTTTAATAAAACAATGTTTATTAACAAAGTGGAGTATAGGAAAATTTACCTTGAGAGGGGTGTTCTAGAAGAATTGGTGGACCATATTAAGAGATTAAGAACACCATGGGTGGTATTTAGAGAGTTATAAAAATTTTAAATTCATTCTCATAGGTTTTTTGAGGCATAAAAAGATTTTATTGGTCTTATAGAAAAAGGGAGATAAATTATATATTATTTTATAAACATATGTTTTGGAATATATAGAAAAAAATTAATAAAAATCGAAATATCAAATTGTGATTATTTAGACTGGGTTATACAAATTCAACAATAAATTCCATGGGTAGGATATGATGGTTTTTTATGAATTAATAAAAATCTTATTAAAAATAGTTGGTTATATTAATTTGAATTCCACAATAAATGATTCTTAAGTAGATCTAGGTGAACAAAATTGAGTGAATATGAGGATTATTATCCACCTCATAAATATTTTTTCATGTAAAATCATATTTTAATTTTAGCTGTGTAACAACTATATATACTGATTCATGGATGTGTTTACTAAGATCCAAAGGGGGGCTGTCAAAACATGTAATTCATAATGATAGTATAAAGACATTTAAAATAACCAATCATAATCAACTAGACATAAAAAAATGGTAAAATACAATGATATTTATTTAATATTTATGAGTAGAGGATACCTTACCCTGATTGGTGACTTCTAAAAAAATTCTACGACCATATTAATAGATTAGAAACACCATTAGAGGGATTTAGAGTGGTATAAGAAGTTTAAATTCATCCTCAATGGTGTTTTTTTAAGGAAATGAATATTTGATTGGTTTTATATAAAAATAAAAGAAAAATCATTATTAATTTATAAAAATAGGTTGTGAAATCATTCATTTAATTACCATGGTGATGTGGATGTATGTCATATTTATAAAAAATTGGTTTTAAATATCTTAAACAAAAAATATTTTTTCGAAGATCCATTAATGGTATGTAATATATTTAAAACAACTTTATTGCTAAATTATTCTAATTCATAAGTATAGTTATGTTCTAGGATAATATTTATAGAATTTATGTCATCACATTTAGACTGTTATGATGTCATAATAAAAATCATATATTCATTCCAATTTATTTTGAAAAATTTATAGTTTCTTAAAAAATAATAAATAAACTTCCATGGAATAATTTTCATGTTCTAAATCCAAAAAGAAATATTTAAATTATAATAGTAATTTTACAAATATGAAAATATTTACTTCTAAAAAATCCCTATGTTATGTAAAATATAAGTTTTTACGCTATTAATCACTTTCTAACCCTTTAAAAATTTTCATTACAAATCATTTCATTAAATATTAATTAATATTTAAATAATTGTAATAAAAATATTTTAATAAAATATTATTTATTTCATATATTCATTAATTTATCAAAAATATTGTCTCAATTGAGGCATTACATTTCCCCAACAAAACATTATTTTTAGTGTATAAATTCTAATTTTTAATAATTTTATTATGTAATCATTGTAACATTAATCGTTATAATTGATGTATATAATTTTTATTTTTATTAAAATATAACATAAAAATTCATATTAATTAGGTCAAGATACATTTTCACTTATAACAATATTGTATTCCGTATGTGTAAGTGGTTTGAACGTGAAACTATCAAAGGTTGGTTTGGAAAGAACTATTTGGCAACTGATCTCTATAGGCTGGATCTCCCCCCCCCCCCCCCCGCATAAAAGGATTCTATCATATTTCATTGGGTGGATCATAACATGGGATTGGTCAGGTAAAATACCCAGTGATTCATATCCCTTGGATTCTTTGTTAACAAGGAATCATAGGGTAATATCATATTGGTTGAGATCATCACTTTTTCCTTTAATTAAAATTAGAATTTATCGTAACACTTAATATATTCAATTATTCTGGGTAACCACACAGTGCCTACATTATTAAGGATTGAGATTCATAACAATCTTTTAAATATGACAAGATATATTTTATTCCTACTCCGAAATTAAAAATTTAGTTCAAGAGTTTTGTACAATTATAATCTATATTAATGAATTTATTCATTAAATATGGAATATCATTTATAAAGGTTTTGGTTGTTACATTAATCCCTTCATCAGAAATTTCACCATTGATATTTTATTTATTATTCTACAATATATGTGGGTACTTATATTTTATTTCAGCTTTTGGATTTTGATTTTTTGTCTTGAAACATGCAGTTTCATCAAAATATATTCACCTGGGGAGTGGTAATATTTTATAAAATATTAACTCTATAATCTATAATTTCTATTATCTTATCATTTTACTATAGTGTTTTCGACAATGTTACTAGATCTAGATTTCGTAAACTAGAGTGGTCTGTTGTGCACTTCATCAAGAGAGATAGAAGTAGAACATTTGCTAGATGAGATAGTTTAGTATGTATTAATGGTTGTCAAGAAATATGTTTATGAAAATCAATGATATTAAATGGTCCAATATATATTGGAATTTTATTTATCCTCCTTCCAAACTTCATTAGAAACATCACCAGTGAAAAATTATGGATCAAATTATCTCCAAACATAATCACTAGGTTTCATCATAAATTTCTACATAACATTTCATACTAGTTATAAGGAATTTGATATGATATTTAATGGTTGGAACATTCTATATCATATCCTTGAAAATATGAAGTCTCATAAGCATACAATCCTTAAATTATTCATAGCATGTTGAATTTTGATAGCACATCCTATAAAGAGAAATATAATGTGCTGATAAAATAATATAATGGAAAAAATTGTTATATGATAATTCCAATAGGGCTTGGTCTTGATTCCAACAGCCTTGGAAATACATTGATCTTTATATTAGGTTATCATCACAATTTTTTTGGTTCTTTAATATTGACATTCTGTTTGAGGGTGAAAGCTTGCATTTTATCCAATTTATACTAAAGGCTACTTCCAAACATTGAGATGAAACACTAATCACGATTAGTTACAATGGAAAGTTTTAATACATAATGTTTTAATAAATACCATATGTATATCAACAATACATGTTCAAAAGTAAAATATTCCTTAATTGTAATCAAAATCCTCGTCATTTTATGGGGATTTTTTACCACCTTGAAGGAGTTATTAAATTTAGTTGTCCTTGAGATTCATAATATGAACTCACTATTTATGTTTTTTTCATTTAATTAATGGTGTGGAACATGGTTTTATCATACCTCTATCATTAATCCATGTATTTTTTGCATTCCAGGGATTAGGATTAAATTTTTTCAATATCCCTCTTCTGGTTATACCACTAAATGTTTTTATACCGGTAAATATGCATTTTAGTGCATCCAAGACGAATATAGAAGGTGAATCAATGTGCATTATCATGATATTCCTTATATATATTTTGTGTCTATGGGACATATATCCCATTTTCAAAAAAATGTTATTCAATTTTTATAATTTTTAAAAATAATATATTCATTTACATTATCTCTAACACCACAATATATTGTTGGGGCCTCATTGATCCTATCCATAATTGATGGTTGAGTAGTTATTTGAGATAGGTAGTTTAGTATTCATGTTATGATTCCCATGTGAAACATTTTCAGGTACATTAAGATTAAATCCCACATATTTCTTATCGTAGTCAGAGTTTTTGGTTCAATTACACTCATATGGTGTACAAAACTACTCAAATTCCATGGATGGTAATGTATTTAGGAAACATTTTCCATGATCACCTCTAACAACCTTTTTCAATGCATATTAATCTTATTTTTTGTGAATATAAACATGAGCATTTTATAATTTTTATATAACTAAAAATTATATATATGATTATAATTTTACAAAATTATTAATACCTATATATTTTAATAAAAATTAATTTTATTTCATAGGGTAGTTCTACTCTAGGATATTTTAATGAGAGAGGAAAATGCTATCACCATATCATTTTTCCTGATTTCAAATTCCATGTCCTTTTTGATGAACCTCTGTATATCTCAAATCCTTCCCTATTGGAGGGTAAAGTGATAACAAGTGTAGTGAATAGGCTATTAATTATCCCTTTAAATATTTCCACTCATTCATTGGTCCTAAAAATATTGGTTCATTCCAAGTTATCGAGGATACTGGGATTTAATGTTTTGATATTTCTCTCACATATCATACATACTACCCTACTAATAAAAGGGAACTATAATTTTTTGAGAAAAATGTTTGTTAGGGGAATCTTTTAACTCTGTTGGTTATGTATGGTTCCATAAATACCCAATATGTTAGTGATAACACACCCCTAGAATATATATTTCTCAATACAATCATCAGACTAATTTTACATCACATATACCTTTTATTTATTATTGTTCTATAATATAATTTCTAAATTATCATCATGATCCTCCTTGAATTCAGAATTTATGAGAACATATTCATCAAAAAAACCAAAAACATTTTCAAGGTAATCACCAATGACTCTATTCATTAAGTCTATGGTTAAATCCTGATCACTAATGAGTCCAATTGGAATTGCTATGTACTCATAGTTATTATACCATACTCAAAACAATTCATCGATATATACTTCTTTAAAAACTAAATATTATTAAGATGACTAATTATCCATGATAGAAAAATACTAAGATCTTTGATGTTTATTGGTCCTTTAGTAAATCAGTGGTATATGATATTTGATCATTATCATGACGTCTTTAAGGTCATGATAATGAATGATGAGGTTCATTGAACCATATTTATTTTTGAGGAAATGTTCTAATGAATTCCATGGTGAAGTATCTGGGCATATGTACCATTTTTCTTGATTCACCTATTCATGTTAAAAAGTTTCCATTATATATGGTTTCTTGGATATTGGAAAATCATTATGTAAAATTTGGATTGAGAAATCGACCAAATTTCTTGTAGGGAGACCGATAAAACATTTAAAAAACAAATTAACATATTCTGTTAAAATGGGAATGTCATCAAGGATGACATTACAATAGTAACAAAAAGTTTTGATACATGATTTCTATTAGGAAATTAATACACATTTATGACATTATTATAGAAAATATGAATAATCACACATATATAACATTTATATAAATCTAGGCTAATTAATGATACATAGGTTGATTTCCTTCCCTCTACAATTTATGTTTATGTAATTATATGAAATAAAATCAAGACCATTAATTGATTCAAATTCCCAGAAAGGGTGTGCAACACGCTTCAAAGAGAACGTCATCTAACTAATATGGCTGGGAATGATATAATATTATTTCAATTTAAAAATATCTTAATTATCTACCATTGATGTACGAAATTCTATGTTTGGATTTGGTTTTCAAATAGTTATTAAAAACATGTGTGATATGATAAAACATGTATCCCCAAAATAAAAAAATAAAATTATTTATTTATTACTATATAACTAGTTTACCTATCACTATATCATTTTTTATGTCAACATTAATAGTTTTAGTGTAATAATAACATATTTTTTTTCTCTAGACAATGGTAGTTGTTTGAATAAAAATCCAATTAAATAGTGTCTTTTCTCAAATATTTTCTATATTAAATGGAGTTAAAAAATTGAAAAACAATGTAATGTTTGACTCGTACACTCCTTTTGTTACACAACAAGAGCTTTTGAAAAAATATAAATAATTTACTCTTTAGATATTCTTCCATTTCCGGAAACACTATATATATATATATTGAGTTATATAAAAAACATTTATTCATGATTTGAATGATAAACCAAGTTAATCATTTATTATATGATGCACCAAGACAAGCTCTCACTATATAAAACACTATGATATCTTTCATTACAAACAATATCGTGTTAACCACATTTTAGTAGCGTGCCAATTTTAAAACTAATCTTTTTAACTTTTGTAAATATTATTTGTAAAAATAAAAACATTTTTTCATTTCATAATGTAAAAAATTAGATGAGGATAATTTTTCGTTATTTTTTTTAGAAATTTCATTTTCAATGAATTGTGAAAAGTACGACATTATAATTGAAGACATTATTTATATTTAAATAATTATTAATGTTATATAATTCATTAAATTGGGATTTAAAGTCACAATTGTTAAATAATACATATATTAATCCAATTTAGTTTATTATAATCATATTGAATTGATATATAATAACATATTGAACATTTGAATATTTTTTTTTCAGAAACGTCCTTTTTACTAGGTCTGTGGGATTGGTTATAAATTTAATTTCTAACTACGATAAACTGAATTTTGAGAAATAGACATATTCTATAGTAATAATTATTATATTTATTTTCTAATAATAACAACATACTTTTTTGAACAAAATTGTAGAAGTAATTAAAAATAATTTCACGAATTCATGTAAAAATATGTTTAACAAGGGGCTAAACCATAATCTTAAGGACCAAAATGTCCACAAAACTTTTTCAAAAGCCATTATATTCTAATATTTAGAAAATATATGCTATTTTTCTAGTTTTATGAGTTATTGTGATATTTTTTATATGAAAATAAAATATATCCTAAGTAATGTTATGCAAAATAAAAAAACTAACCCATATTACCTTTAAATATTATAATGTATTAGAGTAAGGATGAATATAAGTTATATCAGTCATAAAATATTATTGAATATAAAATTGTCTAGGTCCTCCCAATCTATTACATTGTAGGTTTTGGTGGTTGGAGATGTTTGTGGGTTGCCTAAAGGGATTTTGGAGTTGTTCAGTTTAAAAAGGATGGAAGTAGGGTAGTTACACATCATTTAATTAGAATACGTGACATGAAAATCTATTTAACAATTTTTTGAATTTTTTCACATCATATATTATTTTGGGGTTTGAAGAATGAAATAAATCAAGAGGAGAAATATTTTCAGTTGAAGTGGACCTCGAGGTATTACATGATGTGGAATCATATTACATGTAATGAAATAACTAGATGCTATATTATTTTAAAACATTCCATCCATTGAGTATTTCACATACCCTATGGCTGTATCCCCCACTCTCGTCATAAGAGACCAAAAAATCCCTTCCTTGGAATTATAGAGATCCCTTCATTAGAAATCAATCATTGAACATCTGTTTTCAATCTATAGCAATCCACCTTTGATCAAAGGTATGCTCTTCCTTCAATTCTAGGATTTAAGTGGGATGACATCTATTTTTATCCGACACTTCTTCACAATCTATGGTGACATTCTTCTTCACTTATAACACATTATTATTTAGTCACTGATCAGTACAGTGGTGCTGCTGGATTCATACATGGAAGTATATCTCACAAGATAAGAAATCAAAGGATCATTGAATGATCTACTTATGTGAAATGAATATTGACACCCAATCAAAGTATCGATTTTTTCCATAATTTATCATTGATTGTGTATCATGTAGAAGGGATCTATTATATTTTCCTTTGGATCACAATTTCATTGCACAAATCAAATATATGAATCTATTAATAGAAATTGAAAGGGGTAACGAGATTAAAATTGCATGTTTTAAATCATGTTGTTATTGGGATAATTTTATTTATATGATCTAAATGCCTTGATAAAATTCATTAAAATTTGAGGTGTATTATTATTAGCTAAACATGTTTCATGTTAGTTGGTTATTATAGAAATGTTTTATATGGAAATGGGTAAATATCATACACATGGATAATAAATAAATGCCCAAGGATTACAACGTTTTGTGATAGACCTTAAAATAAAAGTTGAAATTAGATAACAGATGCCTTTCTAATTCATTGAATTGTTTTATTTCGTAGTATTTTTGGTGATATTCTGTGTAGGATAGTCATGGTTTTTTTGTGGACAAATGTAATTGGAATGTCTATGTTGTGATGAGTGAATACACTCTAGTTTGTGTTGTGGTATATCATTGATGCATGGGTGTGTGTTGTGGGTATGTTTGGGTGGTAACCTGGATTAAATTATAGACAATACCTCAACCTGACCATGTAATTGAATCTCATGATATGATATTTATAGAGTTTGGATGGAATAATTTTTTTCTGCATTGGGTCTCCGATCGGGTGATGCAGTGATGTGTTGCTATATTTCTTATTTGATACAATGCTATCATGTTGCCTGAGTATTAGTGGAATGAATGAAAAAATAGTTGGTTATCAAATTTAGGAACAACCTTGGATTGGTTTGGTAATATTAATTAATTATTGAGTGTTGAGTTAATAATGGCTTTGGTTAATTAAGTAGGTTGGAAATTGAAATGATGTTGTTTCATGATGTCTCTTATTGTGCATTTAATAGTAGAATCAAATTAGGTAGTGTGGTGAGATGGGTGTTTGTTGAGAATTAATAGGTGGGATTGAGTGTTTGGTATCATATATGTATAAAATTTTATTTCCCTTTTTATTTTAATATTCACCCCACCTTAGTGGCCCACCAGATTCTGAACACCCCCGCATTATGGAAGAGGGTGTCTTCCCCCATCATCTATGGTGGAGGATTGATGGATGGAAACCTATTCTTCCCTGCTTCCCCTTCCAAGATAGGATATCACCAGATTATTTAGCCATGTTCATGTATGGGAGACCCATGTTTGTGTGGGTGGGTACGAATTTTCTATGATTTTTTTGCATGATATTTGTTGTGATTTCTAATGTTTTTTGGAATGACATGTGTTCTGATTACCTGGGCATCTGTAGGATGAGATATGGTTAGTGGGGACCAAGTCTTTTCCTAATGGTTGTGGAGTGGTTTATGGACCATTGGTTTTTGAGTGGTTTTTGGTGTGGTTTGTGGACCAGGGGTATGTGGGTGTGATGTGATGTGGGTCATGAGTCCCATTTGTCTACGGGTGGGATGTTGTGTGTTTTATGAGGAAGCGGTGTCTACAGGTGGGTTGCGTTATGGATTCTGAGGCCATGGTGTGTGTGTGTGGGTTGTGATGTTGCACATTCATGAGATGTAGGAGTGAGAGGATGTTTTTTTTCAATAAAGAGTTTCTAATTAGTGGGAAGTGGTGTGGGGTACCCTATCAATGATAAGGTTACTGCATTGCATTGCATAACAAACATTACATGTTGAGCATGACTTGGTGAGTTTGGGATAGCGTGTATACCTTGTTTGGTGTTGTTTGTTTTTTATACCCTATCATGCGATCATTGAAATACTCCTCTCCCTTGTACATTATATAATTTAGTTTTCCTACTGATTATACTAGTTTGAACATTCTATAAATATAAAACTAATATCAGGCATCTAATAGAATTATATGGATCTTTCTAGACCTTATTATTTTGGACATTCAGACAGTGATAATGTCACTATTTGTCCTTACATTGGGTACTTAAATTTGACATTTATAACATTTTTAATTGTTTTATTTTAAAAATTCATGTGGGGGGGGGGGATTTGGATTTATTTTGAAATTTTTTTTGGGTTTTTTTCAGTTGAAACATCTTATCTCTAAATAAAATTTTCAAAAATAAGGAAATTCTACATCATTTTTTTGAGATTGTATACCCTTTCTACTGGTTTCCACCCCAAAGCCAACTGAAGACAGGACTCATGGGTCATTATCATTCTTTCTTCATTTTCAACACATGAGGGTACCATTAGAGGAAGGGTTTCATGAAATAATTGTATTAGATATAGGTATTGATTGAGATATAGGATGGAGTTTGGAGGTAGGCACATCTTGTATTTCATGGGTTGGTAGGGAAAAAATGTTTGAAAATATTGGTAAGTGACGTATGGTAGAGAAGTCCAACTAGGACACTACATATTATGTGTTGTGTGATCCCATACATATACCTTGAGCTTACTGAACAACAACATGATTCTACAACATTTTCAGTGTAGATACAGTAGGAGAGGCACACACATCATAATAACTGGTGTTATTTTATGAAAATGATTTTTTCAGAAATTTGATATGGATGATGAAATAAGTTAAATTAGTTGAAATGAATCTTAAATAAAATCACATACTACTCGGTCTTTGGAATTCAGTTTTTAACATTAATATATGGATTCATGTCAACATCTTCATGTGGATTTGGATGTTGATTCTCATTATGCTGGTCTAGTTGATCGATGGAGTGATTAACTAGTTGTGGTTGAAAACTACTGGTAGATAAATTTACATGGTTTCTAGAGGAAATATTTTGGAGATTTAGAGGGTAGTGTTTTCGACATGGATATGGAGAGGTGGATTGAGAAGCTCGATATCACCTTCAAATTTATCTTGTCTATAATGGGGTACTATGTTCCTTTGGCAGTGATTCCTATGTGGGGAGTTGTGCATTAGTGGTGGACGTTGTATATAGGGAAGAGGAAGGAGGTTTTCATTATTGGGGTCAATTGTAGGGAGTTATGAGAAAAATAACATTCCCCAATCATAATAATAATAATAATAATCAAATTTATTTATGATATAAAGCCAATTTTACACCATTAGAACCTTATTCGGGGGCATATAATAATGAATACTGAGAGAATCCTCCCTAAAATTGTTTACCCCTCTGAATGAAAATAGTTATGATGAGAGTTAATAGTAATGTCAGTTGAGTGGAAATATGAATATGTATGAATGTAATCTGCGTTTTTACCTTCACTATTGGTATGAATAACTCTCATATGTTCATATATAAGACCCCTTTATCTTCTAGCAGTTTAAAAAATAGACTACTGAGGCCTTCCCTTATATTTTAGAGACCCATAGAAGATGAGAGAATCTATTTCAACTGTTTCCAGACTGAGGTACTTCTATTGGAAAAGCTGGAGACTGAAGACGAGATCCATTACCTCCACATGGAGAGAGTGTCCCTAAATAAATAATGTGTTGAGCTCCATGAAAAGTGAACCATGGTTTTCATGAACCAATACCTCTCTACTAATCGGGTATGAAATGTAAGAACCATCCTTATTGAGTTTGAGATCCAATGTAAGGTTTTTATAGAAAACCTAATTCCCCTAGAGGTTGTTGATATTGGGAGGTGATATAGTGGATAATAATGTTCTGAGAGCTGGTGTATCCCGGTAAAACATCATTTGGGGCATCATATACGGAAGTGGGTATTTATTGTAGGAAACTGAAGCCACAACCTGATTCCATCCCTCCTAACATTTGTAATGGATAGAAGCCATCAAAATTAAAAAAAATCAATATTAAGACCAAATTAAATTACATTCCCCTATGAACCTATACCACCCACACCACAAAAAATTCGCTCGAAAAAGATGATCTCTAAGATATTAGGATAGGAAATGCCAGTAAAATCACCAAAGCAGCACCATATGGAATCAGGCCAATCACTATCAATGAAGAGGTGGTCAAACGTCTCCACCTTACTCTTCCTATAGAATGATCATTATGAATCATGAGTAATACCCATCTATTGGACATTATCAAATGTATCCATCTCCAAATTCTTAATCCTACATAATAAAAATATTATATTTGGCCCTTAACTCACTTATCCAAAGAATCTTTTCCCACCCATCAACATTCCTGGTTTTCTCTGTCACCTGGCGGTAATATTTTACAATTAAGGAACCAGAGGTTGAGGTTGTGAATATTCATCTGTCATGATCATGATTGGTTTCGATTGATTAATAATGTATTCACCTCAGTAGGTTGAGGATATAGTCAATGAAACATAAATATACTAAAGCGTTTTTAAATGTCATGTCCTTATATAGGTAGGTAAGAAACCCTTTGATGGATTTTAACAAATTATTGCACAAAAAATAGATATCCCCACTTCCCACAATCCAATAATGGTCCTATGTGATCTATATGTGAGGGAAAATCAGGGGCCAAACTTTGGAGACATTCCCTTTACATATTCTATATCTCTACCATTTTTGGCTGGTATGTGTGTGCCCCAAATATTTTATCCCCCAAGAATTCACAAGCATGTTTTTCTTTCTTATAGCATAAGTATACTTCTAGACAATACATTTCAACACCCCCTCTTCAACCAGTGTTTTCATTTTCCCCAAGGAATCCTAATGATATTTTCCTTCGGAATGGGAATCCCAAAAATATGTGACTAGAATCTTATAAATGATAAATAAAACCTTATTTTCAAACCTAATTATAGACAACACAACAACATGAATAGAGGACAAAATAATATTAATAAGGGTTATCGTTACACAAAAAGATAGTTACATTAGATAAGGATTATGTTCAAGGATCTATTTTGTTTTTTCAATGATATTTTTCTTGATGTGGATTCCTATGCGAGATTCCTATAGGTGGAACTTTTTCCATCAATCCTATATGATGTTAACCCCTTTACATTGCTGATGTAATTGGAGGTATGGAAAAAGGAGGAGGGGATTGAGTAGATGCATTCACGAGAAGGTCTACCCTAATAGAGGAGCCAATAGTGTTCTTCTAGATTCAAGGTCACCAACCATAGGTTTCAGGTGAAATGGATTTCTAGTTTAGGCTAAAATGGAGTAGACTTTTTCAGCATCCCTCTTGACCTTTGGGGGTAGTGGTTGTCATGCCCTTCTAGTGATTTTGGGTCTGAGCTATTTTATTTGTATAATTTGTGGGAATTTTTAGAATCCTTGACTGAAACTGTTTGAGATCAGTATTTTGGAGGTGGAAAGGGTCAATTCCATACATTGAAGTTTTTTCCAGCTATTCTGTTTCATAAGTTGGTACATCAGTATAATGCTCCACCGAAGGAAGATATAACAGGAAGATAACAAACTAAGTATGATCCATATAGATATCATCTTGGGTGTGGTCATAGAGGTTTTCATCCGTAGAGTGGTAGAGAATCTAAGAGAGGATATATACATGCTACAAAGGGAGTAATTCCAACATTGATATAGATCATTGGAGGAATGACCAATTATATTATTACGCTTTCTTATGCTTTGTTTGATTCTAGAGCATCACAATGATTTGTTTCACATTTTCTATACAGTTATCAGGGACTATAACTTTAGATATTTATCATGAACCTAGTGTTCATTACACTAGTTGGAGGACAAAATTTCTTATTCAATATGTTCCAGAGATGTTTTGTAATGATGGGACCACATCAGTCTGATGTGGATATTTTCATTCTACATATGCATCTAGGTTATTTTATTCTTCGAATTCATTGGTTTCACTCTATTAAATCTTTAATTAACTACTGTTGTGGAAATATTTCCTCCATGGGGAGAACTTTTTATTCTTCATAGATCATAATATTTTTAGGTATATCTTTTCCCAATGAAATCAAAACATTCAATAGTGAAGGTGGATGGATTTTCATCATGATTTTTATTGTGATATCTCTTATAATATAAGAAACGGAAATGTTGTGGCTGAATATTTGAGTAGAAATGCATGGAAGGATTATTTTTAGGAATCAGTGGATACTTGGAAAGTGATGGAGGAGTTATTATCCTTTCACATAGATGTGGGAGTGGATTGTGATGGTGTTTGATTGTTCAAGATAATAGTGTAGTCTTCTCTAATGTGGTAGGTGGATTATTCTTAGTGGGGAGACACTGAAGAAGAGTTGTTTCATAGTTTTTTGGGAATTATGTTGTCCTAGAGGTATGGTCAGAGAATGTTATGAATCAAATGGTGTTCCATGGGAAGTTTTTTATTCAAATAAAAGTGGTTTAGGGTGTTCTTTATGAGTTTCATAACTATCAATTAATGGTGAACATAATAAATTATAAGATATGCCAGGTCTTGAATATGTATTTTTGGTGGCTAAGTGGGATATAGGTGGTAGTAGTGTTTGTGGAGAGATGTTGGGTTAGCCAATAGCATAAGGTCGAGCACAACTCTCCATGTGGTTTTTTTCAATCATTTGATGTTCCTGAGTAGAAGTGTGATGACATATCTATGGATTTTTTATATGACTATCCTATGCCTAGGGAGGATATGATGCACTTTGGATTGAATTGGATAAGCTAACGAAATATGTAGACCTGTTAGTGATCAAGGTGTTGGGGGAAGTTGACTCCTCAATATTGATTTATGTGGATTTGGTTTTATGTTTTCATGTAAGATTGATGTCCATTGTAATAAATCAGTACACACTATTTATCTCACGAGTTGGAAGGGAATAGTATAATTATTTCCGAACCCAGTTAATCATCAGCACTACTTTAAAGACTCAGACATATGGGATGACTGAGTGGACTATCCAGATAAGAGATAATATGTTATAAGTGTGTTTCTTGAACATTGTGGGATCTTTGGGACGACATCTACCCTTGTAATAGTATTCATATAATAATAGTTATCATTATTTTATTGGAGTTGATCAATTTGATGTTTTATACATGAGACCGTTTAATTATGTATTATGTTGGAAAAAGGTTAGCTAGACAGCTATTCTTGGTTCAGATGTTGTGCAGCGCATGATCGAGAATGTTCATCCTACTAAGAGAGGTTTAAAGTGATGTAGTATCAGTATAATGAAAATTCCAATCATAGGAGGAGGCCCTTGGAGATTGATTATGGGCTCCACATGTTCTATAATGTTTCCCCTCAATGTTATAATCAGAGGTACGGTAGAGGGAGCCAACATTTACCCATTTTCGTTGGACTCATTGATGTGTTGGGATAAGTTGATGAAGTGAAATACCAGTTAGAATTTCCTCCACTATTATAGAGGACTCATGTTGTCTTACATGATTCCCAACATCATCAGTATATTCATGATGAATCCCATATCCTTAACATGGTAGTTTTTGATATCGAGGGTGACATGACGTATGCTGAGTAGCCAGTTGAGATCCAAGATAGTTGGGAGAAGGTGAATCTTCAATGGACCATTACTTGGATTTGTGTGATGTGGAGGCAAGTGGTCTAGGAGGACTGTAATTTGGAGAGATAATCATAGATTCATGCCCAATACTGCGAGGATTGTTTATATTTTTTTGTTACATTTTTCATGAAATGTGAAGCTTGAAACATATTTAATATGAGATGAGTTGATCCTTTTCTCCATAATGTGAGATAAACTATTTATTCCTTAATAGGGGACAACCTGATTCCTAATCGAGATGCATAAATTTTTATTCAATTAAAGTAGAGTGGGTGAGTCAGTGTCACCTAGACTGTAAAATATTTTGAAAAGGAGGATGTGATTCAATGATTCATGAGGTTGAGACTGTGTTATTTTTGTGCTTGTGGGGTGTGTTTTTTGTTCATTTGGGTCATAAAATTTTTTAGGAGTTGTTCATTTATGTAGAGGTTTATACTAAATATTTTTAAAAGTATATGGTTCTTTATAGTTCAATGTCAGGATGTTTTCTTCTTAGTAGTGTCTCAAGTGTAGCGAGAACGTTATGTGGTATCTCGTAGAGTGATTGATATAACAACACATTCGTCAAGGATTGTTTTTGGATTCTTAATTATGAGAATCATTTTATAGGTATATGATTTAATGTGTTATGTCCGACCGGTTTGTTATATTTTTGGTATTGGTGGTTTGAGATGTTTGGGGGATGCTCGGATAGTGTTTAGTGATAATCGGTTGTCGAAGTCTAGATGTAGGGGAGTTACAAATATTATAACTATAATACATGGTTTGAAACTCTATTTCACAATTTTTTTGATGTTTTAACATGTAAAAATTCATTTGGGTTTTAAAAATTAAATAATGAAAAGTGGACCCATTTTTTGTAGAATTGGACATCTACGTACTACATTACATTAATGGCGATTACATGCCATGTAATACCCTACTGCTGTAATGTTTTAAAATGTCCTAGCCACTCTGTTATTTTTAAAATCCCTATCTAAGAGTCCCCTATTCTCAAATTTGGTGACCTAATAGTTCCTTCCTTGGAATTTTGAAGATTCCATAAATGAAAATTGAGCACTGAGCTTCTAGAGTCGATCCATAGCAATTCATAATCAATCTAAGGTATGTTCTTCCTTAATTTCAATGATTTATTTGGGTTGGAATCCCTTTTACTCTAACTATTATTTTTATATGATGTAGTAAATTATCCCTCTCCTCAAAAATGTTATTCTTTAGTCATTGATTGTTGTGGGGGTGCTTCTGAATCCCCAGGTTGATGCAGATCTCACAAGATAGAAAATTGAAGGACTGTAGTGTGATCCACATCCATGAAATGAATGATGACTCCCATTCTAGGTAGGTATTTTTCCTTCATTTCTCATTGATTATGTATCATCTGGGAGGGATATAATATTGTTTTCTTATAAATATATTTGTTCCATCCAAATCAACGATATTATTTAGGTTAATGAAATTGAAAGGGGAATATGGATTCAAAAAGCATGTGTTGTAACTTGATGTTACTGTCATGTTGCGAATTATATGGTATAAATTCCACACTGAAAATCATTTTCGTTTGAGTTACATGGATTCACACTAAACAATTATCGTATTGGTTGGTTCCTATTAATCATTTTATATATAAATTGGTAAATGATATACACATGAGTAATAAATGGATTCCCCAAGACTAGCTTGTTTTCCAATAACCCCTGGATTATAATGTGAAATTAATTAACAAAAACCATCATAAATCCATAAATTATGTTATTCCCTAGTATTTAGGGTGATTTATTTTGTGGTATTGCTATGGTTTTGTGTTTGGTAAAGATAGAATGTGATGTTTCTATGTTTTTATATGTGGATACGCTCTTGATTGTGTTGTGGTACAAATTTGATGAATGAATTTGTGCTATGAGTTGGTTTGCGTAGTAACATAGATGATCATATAGAATATACATCCACATGAGAATGTAATTTAATATAAGGTTGAGGGATTGATTTTTTGTGGAATGAGTGAGAAGTGTTGCACAGCAGGGCTGCAGTTAGGCTATGTGGTGATTGGTTTCTATGTTTCTTGTTGTGTGCTATTCATGGTATTTTTGATTGGGTAATAGTGGAATAAATAAATAAATTAAGGGTTAATAATATATGGATATCAATTGGGATTACTTTTTTAATTGAATGAATAAATGGGTTTCGAATAAATAATGCTAATTCTTAATTATTTTTGTTGAAAATTGAAAGGAGTTTGTGGTGTGATTTGTTTTATTCTGTATTAAGTGGTAACAACAATGTTTTCAGTGTTATGAGCTTGTTTTTTTAGAACCCTTAGGTTGGGCTTGAGTAGTTGGTATAATATATCTATATACTCTTATTATCATGTAATTTTTATACACAACACACCTGAGTTGAGCACTACATGTCTAATGCCCATGTCATCATAGGATATGGTGTATTTTCCAAACATCCCAATGGGTGGATGGATTGATGGAAACATGATCATACATGATCCTTATTGTATGTGGTTATATCCCAGGATTCATTAGCCATGTTGTCGTATGCAATGAATAAGAGTTTGGGGGTGGGTTATGTTTTCTCAAGGGTTTTCAGGATGGTTTGTTTTGTGATTTACCAGGTGTGTTCAGGATGAGAATTGTTGGAAATTTCCCATGAGCATTTGGGATGAGATATCGTTTTTAAGGCCTAGTTGTATGGGTGAAAATTGTGGTGGGGTTTGTGGCCCATGTTTCTATGGGTGGTATGTAGTGTGGTTTGTGGTTCATGTGTCTATGAGTGAGATGCGATCTGGTTGTTGAGGCTCAAGTGTGTGAGAGTGAGATGTGGTGTGGTTTGTGAGTCCCAGGTGTCTGTGGGAGGAATGTGATGTGTTTTGGGAATCCCATGTGTTTAAAAGTGGGTTGTGATGTTGTACATTAAGAAATGGTGGGTGTGTGAAGATGTTTTCCATTATGAAAGAGTGGAAAATAAGTGGGAAGTTGTGTGGGGTACCATGTCATTGATGGTCTTGATATACTTCATTAAGTTAATTTTATTAGATTATAGGAATTTCTTTGTTAGGTGTTTATGGTTAGGACACCGGTTTAGGTACTATTTGGTTTAGTTGTATTATTATGGGAGCATTTCTGCACTCCTCACACATATTCAAGAGACACATTGGTTTTCCAAATGAGTACACTTTTATGATCACCTTACATATATAAATTGCTTTCAATATTCCGGGAGTATTACATGGATCATGTTGGACCTTACTATCATTATATTTTTTGCAGTTTATGTGTCACTGGTTAGCCGTACAGTTGTTAATTACATTAGAGGATTATTTCATTTGTGAAGGTTTTATTTTAAACATGTATGTTGAATATTTTTTTTTATTTTTATATTCCTTGGAGTTGTTTGAGGTTGATATGTCATATCTCTTTATATTTTTTAAAAACAAAAGAGATATTCCACCCATATTTGTTAAATTGAATACACTTGGTTCTGGTCACCACCTGGGGGATAATATAGGTGGGACTCTTCAGTCAGTATTTCACTTTCTTCGTTTCCATGACTAGATGGGTTTCATTAGAGGGAGAGTTTTGTGATAGGAATGTAATTATTTTTATCATGGAAATTTAACTTTAATTTTACATGTGTCTTAATTTCATTAAATACATAACAGAAAATAACACATGAATTATTTAGTTAATAATTAAATATAATAAATGTCATTAAGAAGATTAAATGTAAAGTAAATTTTATGAAAAATTGGGATACATTATTTTTTAATATTAATATTTTATTTTACATATATTGGAAAAAATATATTTTCATTCCAGATATTTTTTTATATTTAAATATAAATAGGTAATAAATAATGTCTAAATTATCATTAATTTGATTTCATAATAAAATATATTTTGTTAAAATACTTAATTTTCTAAAAATACTATATTCTAACAATTAACTTTTAAATTATAATAATTACTAAATATTATCCTATAATTGAAAATTTTATCATTAATATTTAACATATTTACCTTATAATAGGGAAAATAGTGTTAGAATAGTTCGGGTTATGATAGTGTTTTTCGCACAATATGTGCCTATTTTAAAATTAATTTCCAACACATATGGGATTTAATTTTTCTAAATTAGAAAAAATATTTATAAATTATTGGGTCTATAGTTTCTGATAAATATCATTTCTATTAATTTTTAATTTTTAATTAACAAAAGATAAAAAACTTATTACATTAATAAAAACAAAAATGAAAAAAGTTGGGAAACATAAGAGTTAAGGATCCAAATTGTAAAAATACACATATTTCTCTTCTTTGGATGTTTTTATCAATAATAATTCACATTTTCCCATTATTTGTCCATTTTAGAAGCACGTGAGGTGAGAGAGATCTCCAAATATTGAGTACCTTGTGGTATTTACTGGAATTACACTCTCCCTCCTGTATAGAATTCATTTAATATCCCCTTCATCACACCTCTCAATCCATGATGGATCATCAACCCACTACCCAAGTAAGATACACATATACCTCCTATCATCCTATAATCATCAATTGTTTCATAAATCCAACAAATTAAACCCTTCAGTTAAAACCAAATTGAGTTACTCAAAAAAGGTAACATCCTTCTAAAAGATATTTGGTATTATTTTCATAATCCATCTCCTAAAATATTATTATTATCATTATATATAATAAAAATAGTATCCACAATACAATGATAAATTTCTATTTAATTGTTTTATCTAGATTCACACACACATTCATAAAATGGGTAACGAACATACAATTGATTTACATTGAAATACTGCATCATCAAATGTTGTCGTTCAATTTTTCATTCACCTCCTATCATTGAAAATATTTATAATCGGAAATATGTTTATATATGATATATATATATATATATATATGTGATATTTATGTTTTATTCATAATATTTTGGATTGTTATTAAAAAAATGTATACATTCATTCCATTTTATTAAATATGATAACATCATTTTTTAAGGTGTGGACTACACCCTCATCCAAGCAATGTGATCTGTTTTTCACATTACATAGAATCTATTAAAGACCAGTTGGTAAAAAAATTGATATATATGAGATAATAATTTCAATATAATTTCAATATATATATACACATATATCTAATTCAATTGAATTTCATTATTTTAAATAAGACGATTAAATAGAAGAAACGTCCATGTGTACATACGGCCTACCGTCTCCAATAATAGTAAAATCCATTTCATATTTCTAAAATGTAAATGTTATTATAAAAATTTATACTCTGAATGTAAATGGTATTTTTCTATTATTTTTTACATTAATAAAATATGTATATAATGATCTATGTTAGTGGATGAGGAAAAACTAGTCAAAATATTTACAAAAAGAAAAAGGGTTATTACCTGAAACATAACATTAATATAGAATTGTTAATAAATTTAGAATATAAAGGAAAAATAAATTCATATATGGTATTATTTATTAGAATTTTGTTCTATGTTATGTTTATAATAATCTTATTTTCATTAAATAGGATGTTTTAGTTTTTACAATGAATGTCAACACTGAATCTATGAGTTTTAACGTCTCACTTTTATTTCTGTTAGATATATGTCATATTAAACACTTATTATTACTTTTTGGTGTATATATTGACATAAGATATTTTATATCATGAAATAAAAGACAATTTTTATATTTAATGTTATTATTAATGTTATTATTTCGTAGGTAACAATATTTAAAAGTTATAGACGTGGTAAGAAAATTTCATCTCACATTCATATATTCTAGAGATACATGCCATATTTTCCACCCATCTAATATATGTGGTGGATATATAGACTATAAATTTATTATATGATTATTTTGATGAAAATTAATGGAATTTTCATATAAATTTTAAGATCTATCATTCATGGTGTTTATTTATCAAATGATTCCAAATTGTCTAATAATGTTTTATCAATTTTCATTAATTGAGGAAAAAGACATGATATGAACCATTGTTATTCTATGATGTGTCTTTAATCCCAATTAACATTTTAAACCATGAATATACTTATTTTTATGATATTATAATCTTTATATAATGTTATTATTTCGTAAAATTATTATTGAAATTTTCCAAATTCATACGGGCCACACTAAAATTTTTCAATATTATTTTCCTCAAGAAATGTTTCAAATTATACATTAAAAATTATTTAACATTTAAGATGAAATCCATGGATATAGTATATGATTTATTAGGGATACTAACCATGTAAACCATTATTCTGATTCCTTTTTGTGGATTAGTTTTATGATGACATTTTTCTTAAGATCCCTATTCCTTTTGTAGGGTTTATACCTTAATAAAATGCATATTTAACCCACTTCTTTTCATGTAATATTCGATTATGAAATTATTAGGATGTAGGCCATTTTTCACATGTTTTTATTGGATGATGTTTTTTAATACCCATTTCATTTCATAGTTAACAATATGATATTTATTAATCTAATTTCTTTTTATGGTTCGTGATATGATAAATGTTTTATTATGTTGTGGCATGTGGATGTTTGATTTTATTATATGATGGGTGGGACATACATCTCCCTAAAATAAATTGGGTAAAAATTAATATCCATGTGTGTGGTAAGGATGGAATGAGAAGTGAACCTAGTTTAGTATGATAGGGGTAGAAAATGGAGAGAACTCGAATATGTTTGACCGGGATGGAATGAAATGTTAACTCAGTTAAGTATATTAGGGATGGAGTGAGAAGGGAACTAAATTTTGTTTGTCAGTGAATGAACAAGAGTGAAATCCTTTTAGTATGACTGAAGTGGAAAAAGATGTGAACTCAGTTCACTATGAATTTTCTAGAATGAGCAGTGAACTCTGTTGAGTATCAGATGACATGAAAGGGAAAAAACAGGATGTGGATCTTACTCATTAATACAAGACTAGAACATGACGTGATCTATTTAAGTAATACCTATATTTAATGGTCAATTTACCTAGTTAAAAAATGATTTTCTAACTAATATGTTCTTTTTTGTGGACATTTAATTTTAATATGGTTTAAGGATTTAACATATAACACCAATATGACCATGGAAGTTATGCATTGACTACTATATAAAACATTTGTATGTTTATGTGTCATCCACAAATCAATGTCTTAATCTTATTTTTTCTATCTTAGGGATTATGATATTTTTTTCCTTATTATTTTTTTCTTTTGACTACAATATATTTATTCCATGATTCATTTTTATGTTTTTTGATATGTTGAGTATGATTTTCCATAATATGTTCATTTTTTATTAATGTTATTTTATGGTTAATCATATTTATGAAATTTTTTTATTTTTGATAATTTTTGATCAACTATGTCTTAATTTTCCATTCACCATAAGAAGGGTTTTAATTTTGAATACTAAATTGGATGATCATTAATAAATTTCTCAATGATCTTCAACATAGTTAGAATATTTTGATAATTAATTTCAAAGACACTAAAATATTACCATACTCGGGAAGTTATATTTCTAATGTGTTGAATATTCATCTAATTGGATATAATATTTCAGTATTTTAATCCATGGTTGTTATATTTATTATCACTAGAAGGTTTTAGTCGAAATTTGGAATCATGAATGAGAAAACATTAGTTACGATCATATTTATATATATATGTGTATATTTAAAGGGATGTCTCTAAAGATATGCATAAGGAGATATAGAATTAGAAAATTTGGAGTGATTTTGACATCTTATAAGTGAATTTTTATTATTAGGTGGTCTTATGCTTTGATAAGTGGGGTTTACACTATTCTTTGTAGTCTTACCAAATAATGGGAACATGAAGGAGAAGGGTTAACATTGCATGGTTCAGACCTAGATTTAAAATTAATTATACAATAAATTACCAAAGAAGAAAAATCATAATTAAATTTTGATGGAGTTGAAAGTATTGGTTATAATACTGAAGAAATGTGTATAAGTAACAACATGTGAATGATATAAGTTTTTTATAACTGTATTTTTTACATTAAATGTAAGAAGAATGATTATATTGAGGTTGAAAAGCCTTAATACATTATTTGTATATCCTATTCGTAGAAAAAGATTATTAAGGAAAAATATGATAAATCATGAGTGATTTTATAATAATAAAGATGTATTATTTAATGGAATGTCTCCTAGAAGTCAAATATTTTGTTATAGAAATTATGAAATATATATGTATTTGAAAAATAAAATATTTCATTATGAACTTTAAAATATATGTTGATTGATACTAAAGACATAGACAAGTGTAATATTTATTAATTGAAGGTAATCATTAATGGGTTCATCATATTATAAATATTCTGATTATCATGAATAAAGAGATTACTGTCATTGATAAAGAAATATTGATAGTTTTGATTCCCATGGAACATATTATCAATTTTTTGAAACAAACATCTATGTTATTATTGATGAAGCTCAAAACTTCTTGGATTTGAGCTTTATATCAAGTAATCATTAGAATAATGAATCATGGTTGATTTTAGAAATGATTTATGGTAATTCAGGTTATTTAAATATTTCAATAGAATACATGAAAAATGATTTATATGTTTAGTATTTGGAAAATAATAGTGGATTTATGATATTCATGGGATTTATATGAATCTAAATTTTATAAGTTTTTTTATTTTAATTATTATTTTTGGATATTCAGAATTTGAAAGGATTATAAGGCTAACCATTTATGGATTCTTTGATTTATAATTTATACTGGGGTTGTGATATTAAATTATAATCTCACCTTATTATTATTAATTCATGTTTAATAACATAGGATAACCGTTATATTGTCCTGTTAATGAATTACAAAAGGAATGAATTTTCTTTTTATGTGTGGATCACATGATCTATTTGTTATTTTGGATTGAGAATTTCTCGTTAATTTCCTAGAGTAAGACATGATGGAGAATTTGTTTAAGGAATAACCAAAGGGTGAGAATGTTTATTTGGAATAAAATGAAATTAAGTGTATATTCTTGAGGATACTTATTTAACTAAAAGAAAATGATATTGAAAATATATATCCTAATAATATCAAGTTTATTGAACCAGTGGTGTTATTTTTTTTGAATGTTCGTGCATTAGTCAAAGACCAAGGAACAATTTATTAAAAAAAGAAAAGACAGATTACATGAGTCTGAATGAAGGAATATTATTAAAATATTATTCATATAATGGGAGAAAATCACCATATTAATCATCCGACCACATATTTCCCTCGTCGAATCGCTTTTTTCCAAGACCATCAGCAACCATGTTCGCATAACGAAATGCATGAGTGGAAATGTAGTTTAACTTCATGATCAAAGAAGGGAAATTCATCCAACGAGTAGTAAGCGACCATCCAATGTAAACCACCCCTTTTCAAATATATTGGATAATAGTAGTTGAATCACATTCAATCCAAATATTTTCCAACTATATTATTTGGAAATGTCAAAGGAATGGATCACAAACATTATTTCCGCTTCAAGAGATGAGGCAATACCACACCTTCTAGTGAAGCTTATGTGACACCTGCTATTATAGTCCCTAAAAAAAGCACCACATTCTAAAGTAACTAGGTTTCCTTTAGAGACACCCTCTACATTCACGATGATCCATCCTACAAGAGGGGCTTTCCAGTATACCTTAAAGGTGTGTCTAGGTTTTCGGTAGAAACTAGCAATCCTGAGTTGGTTGAGGATCTCAAAATCACCAATAGTGTTATTACAAAATGATTTCTGAATTGAGGCAGCATCATGAATTGAAATGAAAATCGGAATCCTACCTACTTCAATCCTGAATGAAAAATTACTACGATAAATTTTTTTATTTCTATCATAACATATCACATGTAAGAGATCAACAACAGTAGAAAATAATAGTTTCATGATTTGTTGAGAAGATTTCAAAACTACACAACCATGCAATTGCGATATAATAGAATCATTATGTAACCATCTACTAAAAAAAATATGAAAAATGTAATTACAAAGTGCTACAGTAGTAGCACAAGATAGAAAAAGGTGATTAATATCTTGTTAATTTTGGTTTTACATGTTGTAGTTAGGGCAAAGGTAGAACCCAAAATATTGCAGACAGGTATCTTTGTGGACCCTGTTATGGGAAATACACCCAATAATGGTATGTCTGGATGTATTAATATAAGGTTTTCTAAAAGATTTCAAACAACATAATCTAGAATCAGAGCTAGTGAAATTGTAATTATTAAAAATATTAGAATCAAGAACACCATTATCAGTAGGTTACCAAATTTGAAAATCCTCAATGTTAGAGAAGGGGTAGCATTCAGTAACATTACTGATGTTATCAGGAATACTGATATTGGGAGAATTAAAAACATCACTTATGGTGGACCTGGTAGTATTAGAAAGTTAATTTAGTGGTAGCAAAGATATTAAAGGAGCACTAGTATTATTGTCAAGCAAAAAATTCATAGAGGAATTATTACTAACCATCCATCTAGATTTATTCATTATGATGGTGAAATAATTCTTAATAGACGGCTAGATGGAAGAAGTGATGTAGTTAAAATTTTCATTCACAAGTTTAGTGTTGAATATTTAATTGAGGAAAATATGGAATTAGAGTTATTTTGATGTAACCTCGAGGTCATCCTATCCTGGAGAACATTATTAATTTTTTTATGATTTTTTATTTCCAGACCACCATTTTCTAAAGTTTTATAACAAGTATCCCAAGGGATGGTCATATGGTTTCTTTAAATAGTTATTTTTTCCAATGAAAATGTTATTTTTAATAAGAAGACCTACATGCCATTTGTAAACCATCATCGAGTAAACCATTTTGGAGATGAATATAGATTTCACAAGACAAATTCTTCCAGCCATAGATAGGGATTTATCATTCCAAGAAAAACTTTCATTCAGGATTTTATCACCAATGTTTTAAATGTAACAAGATTTAGGAATTCCACAAAATATAGGAACACCACTTTAAGTGAAGGGGAAAGAAAAATCCTTGATTATTAATTAATTAATGATATTAATTTTTCTATTAGAGGTTAAAAAATCAAAAAAAAAAGGATTTTCTATATCTTATATTTCTTATAGAGATTAATTCATAATGAGACATGAAAGTTTTATGATTTCGGATATTCCTTTCATCACAATGTAAGAACAAGATGATTTCATCAGAATATAAAATATGTGTGGGGTATTTTATGTTTCTATAATCTTGAATAAGTTTAATCTGTTTTTTTATCCACTAGTCAAGTGATCAATCTGCTAAATTAATCTTCCACCATGGAAAAGATAATGGAAGAAAGAGGATCTCATAACCTAACTTCTATGGTAATTTAAAAAATCTCTTAGGGACCCAATTAACAAGAACATGGATTGAGGCCAAATTGAATAACTCAATTATCATAATGATAAAAAATTCATTAAAACAAATTCTTTTGAGAACCTTGAAAATGAAATTCCAATACATGGTGTCAAAAGAATTTTTAAAGAATTTTTAATGGCAACACTACCTCCTATAGTGACTTTGTTTAAGATTTTATTTCATTCTGAGGCATGCAAGATGCAATATTTAATAGACCTTCATTTGATAAAACCACATTGACTCCAAGAGACAATTCAATTGCAAATGGATGAAAGTATATTTTCCAGAATTTTAGAGATAATTTTGTAAATGGTATTGATAAGAGCAATATGACAAAAGAGATGAATGTCATATGAATTTTCCACTTTAGGAACAAGAGATATGAATTGGGAATTTAATAATTTGTATTTCATTAGAATAATTTTTAATTTTGATATAATACCTTATTTAACATTTGTACATTTTCAAATTAACACCCCACTTTATCACCACGACTATGGGATTATCTTTAAATTTAATTTTTCATCTTTCGTGAATAGATTTTGAAAAAAAATTAAAAACATGGTTTTAATTAGTATAATATTTATAATATAATAATACAAAATTATTTCTTCACAAAAAATAACAGAGGATGTAATTACAATTAATTAAAAATATTAAGGTACAATTAAACATAAAAAGGGTATAATCATTAATCAATGGTGCCAACATGACCTAGAATAATTTATCATATCTATTTGGTACAAATAGATGGACCAAATACCCTATTATTTATAAATTTATGAGTTATTGGGATACTATTCCATTAAAATTTTGTATATAACTTTTTTTACAAAATAAAAACGAAAAAAGGAACCATCCATATGTTTCATATTTAAATATATTTAGACTATGGGAAAAACATCAAATTTAAATTTTAAATAATATTCGGAAAGTAAAAAGTATTTTATCAGGGTAATTTAACATTTAGATTACATATGATATAATTACATAAAATTCAGAATATGTGAAAAATCATTGATTTTTTTGATAATAGTAAAATAAAATAAATGATTATAAAAACATTTTATGTATTTTAAATTTAATGAACTATTGTTTTATATTATTCTTTTAAACAAATTGACAATGTTAAATAGATTTAAAATTATTATATTTTAATTCCTAATTTTTTTTTATTTTCAAATTAATATTATATAATTAATTTCTAAATTAACATTAATTTTATTTTACAATAAATTATTTTTTAAAATAATTAAATGTAACAAAAATTATATATTAGAAAAATTGATTTATAAATTTTATTAAATCAAAAATATTATCCAATCATGGACCAATTATTATTATATAGTTATCATATTTACAATTAAATATTAAATACGTTGTTAAAATATTTCTGGTAAAACTGGTGTTTTTTCATGTTACAAGCCCTTGTTTGAAAATTAATTTCTAACATGCATTGGAAAAATAAAATAAAATAAAATATCATATTTTTAAATAAATGTTTTTTTATTTTCTAATAAATATATCTTTTATTTTTTTAATGGTAAAATTACTTATGTTTAAAAACTAGTTTAATTAATAAAAACTGATAAAAGTGGATGATCATAAAATTTAAGGATCTACATTTTAAATATAAACTTATTTATGTGTGGTTTAGGATTTTATCAATGATAATTCACCTTTAATGGATTATTTTATTCAATTTTAAATTTCATGTTTTATGGGAGACCATCCGATTATATGTAGATTTTGAATATACAGGAATCCACACCTCATCCTCTATAAAAAAGTACTCAATCGTATCATTCCTTACACATATCAAGCCACATTGGCTCATCCAACCCCAGACCAAATAATTTCAAAAAATAAATCCTATAAACCTATAATAGTCCATTTGGGCATAAGTCCAACAATGGATTCCCTTGGTTTAAACCAAATAAAGTTACATGAAAATTAGTTAACATCCTTCCACAAGGTCTTTTGTTTTATTTTCATTCTACACCCCCTAAAATATTTTTATTACCTGATTATAAAAAACCTATATATCCTAAATATTTATATATATTTAAATTATATTTTTTTTGAACATATTCCCCAAAAAAATCAATCAAATGGGTAATGAATATTCATTTCTTGTATGGTGAATAGCCGACATGTGGAATGATGTCGTTTATTTTTTCCATTGCCACATCTCATGGCTGGGAATTGGGATGGAAAAATATTTTTTATGTGATATATATTGGATATTTATTTTTTCCTAAAACTCAAGGAATTTGTATATAATATATATATTTATATATTCCAGATTTATATTTTGTGTAAATAAGACAACTTTATGTGTTTAGGTGTGGACAACCGCCTCCTCAAAGCGATGTGATACCCTAAAAAATACAAATAATTTAATATGTATGGGTTTAGTAAAATAATATTATATATAAGAAATAATAATTATATTTTAAATATAATATATATATAATTATATCATTAAATTTTTTCTTTTAAATAAGACTGTAAAATAGAAGCACTGTTTATTTGTATGTATATCATATAGTATCAGTGAATGGTGTATTTGAGTTTTTTATTTTTAAAATGTATAGGTTATGATAAATATATATATAATTAATATATATGATAGTAAAATCATTTTTGACATTATTTAAATATGTAAATAATTGTCTTCTTAAGTTGGTCATGAATAACAAGTCCAAACATAAAAAACAAATATGTTATTACCAATAAAAAAATATTTACTTGGAATTTTTAACAAATGTGTGCTATAAAGATGTAATTTATTGAAATATAATATATTATATATATAAATATGGTTCTATGGTAGTTTTATAATAAAATTATTTTATTTATACATTAGATTTTAAAGTGATAAATGAATTTCATGACTATATGTAGAGACCCGAAGCTTAATGTACATGGGCATTACATTACTTTTGCGGAATACTTAATACATAACAAAAACAGACACACAATGACTGTAATAGTTTAGTGTCTTTGGAAATTTGGAACGTAATCTTCTAATCATGGTGAAAGATCTTCAACATCTCCCATAAAGATCTTCCACTTTTTTTCTTACCTGAAACCTTTATTTATATCCCGGGGAAAAGAAAACATAAAAATGGTGAGCTCAAATTCTCAGTAAGGGTAAGCATGAATAATATATAACATAC
Organism: Viscum album; assembly: GCA_963277665.1. NCBI lineage: Eukaryota > Viridiplantae > Streptophyta > Magnoliopsida > Santalales > Viscaceae > Viscum > Viscum album. The sequence goes on along the minus strand of OY728126.1, from coordinate 1,852,352,828 downwards.
CATATTCATTTGAACTTAAAAACATGAACATAACGTTTAAACATCAAAATCTTGAGAAACGACTTAAAACATGGAAGTACATAAGGCATAGATCAGAATGGAACATAAATCATGATAACATAGCATGGGAATAAACCATGTAATTGTGGAATCCATTAAGAACATGTTATGATTTCCATAGTAACCAAGACATTGTTGCCAAGACCATCTTAGTGGACAAAGTCCCTTTCTGAATCAAGTTCACTCCTCGTTTCAGTCCTGTAATACTGAACCAGATTAACTTACCATTCCATCCATGTCTATCTCATGAGATATAAATCTTTACCCAATGAATTGGAGGGAAATATAGGTCCCACCCATCTCATAATTAAATTATTCTTACTTGTGCCACAAAATAAACATACATCATTCATAATAACCCAACGAATAAAATGGGTTTCATAAACATCATACCATAATAACATAATCCATATAAAAGAAATGGATATCATTTCATAATAAGAAAAGTGAAACCATGTATATCATAGAGACATTATACTTAAAACATACACATATGAAATAATTTCATTTTATATGGATAATGTTTTTGATAAAACACTTGAAATAAATTCATGAGGAAAATATCCTTTCTTCTTTAAAATCATTTTCTATTCACAAAATGTCATGCATTTTTAAAAGAAAAGTATTTTCTTGAAAATATTCATGAAATATTTTTGAGTATGCTTCATGAAAATCATGCTATATAAAACCATAAAAATCTGTTTGTGCTGTATAAGTTAAAAAACATTTTGCTCGTACTTTTACCGTAAAAGTCAAAAAGTACCTCGTAACGTAAACAAAATAAAGATTCCTTACATACCATGTAGTAAAATTATAAATGGGTAAAAAGGAAATTAAAAATACATAAAAACACTTTTATAAAACATGGACATGGATAATAACAATAACCCCAGTAAATACTTACGAATAAGAAATCTCGGATAAAAATGAGATTTGCACAATTATCCATTACCTTAGGTCTGATAGGCTTCGTACGTATCCAAACATCCAGTATAATGATTTAAATAATGTCATTGACTATTAAAAAATCATATTCATTGTTATTATATCATATATGGTTCACTTATAACTTTATAATTCCCGTTCTTTTGTAAATTCCATGTTAAAGAGTGTTTTTCGTAAAATCGTTTCATTTGTCGTCCATGTTTTGACTTGAAATTATTCATATGATTACTTGGATCATGATTACTTAATTCCAGAATATAAAACATGATTTATATATAATATATATTCAAAATATAAATATATATAATAGATTGATAAATGGAAATAAATACACTGTTCATAGAGACGGTAGGCCGTACGTACGCATGAACGTTGTTTTCGTTCCCTTATTGAATTGAATTGAATTAAGTAGATGACATAAATATATATATACCTATATCTAGTAGAATTATTATCTCATATATTTTATTATTAGTTATTATATATAATTTATAATCATTTTTGAATGGTTATCATGGAGAGTGAATCTAATCGCGTCGTGGAGACGGTATTCCGTACGTAAGCACGAGCGATAATATCATTCCCATGATCATCGAATTGTATTAAAGAGTATGTATAATATTACAGAATCAATATCACTTTATAATAATCATATATATTCATTACTTTCACCATTATACTCATCCAAGTAAGGTGGTGGTGGAAAATAGATTACACCACGGCGTAGAGATGATATTCTGTACGTACGCACGTGCGGTGATTTAATTTTCCATAGGATGGATAGATGGAGAAATATGGTTTTTTAATACTTATAATAACATATCAGTATATTATTGATAATGATGCTATTAATTCATAATGAAACAAATAATGAAGAAGATGTTGAAGAAGAAAGAAAATTGAAGGAATCAGTAACGGATATTACCTCTTCTTTGACACGCCTCTTTGAATCCACCTCTTAGGGTACTAAATTTATTCCTTGAAGAATACCAAGGCCTCTAGGATGTTTCTAGGAAATTTTAGAAGGGAAATGGATAGGGATTGCCCGATCTTGAAGGCTCAAATTGGTGTGAGGAATGGAGGGAGAAGGTTCCCTTTTATAAGGGAGGAGAGGGGCACCTTTGGAAATCTTAAAAATATTAATTTATAATAAATCTAACCCCACTTAAAAATACACAAAAATGACTCATATTAGAATATTATATTATATAGGTTTTTAACCTCTTAAACTAATAAAATTTAGACATGTTAGGAATTTATTTTCAACATTATCAACTTCATTTATCCTTATTTAATAAATTTAATTTTATTTGTGGTAATAACATTATAAATTTTAAATTATAACAAATAATTAAGTATTTGTTGTGAATTGTCCATAATTTGATAATTTATAACATTTTATACAAAATAAATTTAAATTTATTATTTTTAAATATTTTTGTGATTTTTAAACAATTTTATAATATTTTAGTTTTATAAAATAACAATAGTGTCAATTTTGACACTATTCATTTATTTGAATTTAAATAAAATATATACAGAAGAAATGTTAGAAATAAAAGATTTAATAGATTCATAAAATGTCATATGTATTTATAAAATTAGCGGAGAACATAAAATAGTTTATATAATATTTATTTTATTATTTTTAAAACCATTTTTTTGGTTTATCTCTTAATAAAATAATTACTACAACATTTGCGTATAATTATTTAATATATTTATTTGTTGCATAAAAATTAAAAATAAAATCCTATGATGAAGATAAATCTATTACCTTTCATAATAATACTTTTACTCGAATTTATAATCTTAAAATCACAATATTTAAATTGTTATATTTATTAAATTATGAAGGTGACAACTTTGGAATCATTTAAAATAAAATAATATAAGTGTCATAATCACTTTTATAAGACTCCAAACGGTTATATATTAGGTAATTAGATGATAATGGTATAGATATAAACTAAAAATAAGTTTTATTCAGGTTTGAGGGACTTTTAATGGGTATTTTTATTTCAATAAAAACTACATTACTGCTTTTTCACGTAATAAATAATTTCTGCATCATTAATGTATCACCATTAATGATAATTATTTAATACATAAAAAATCTAAAAAAATCAGCATGATGTAGATAATTTTATTATCTTTCTTAATACTATTCATGTTCGAAGTTTTATTATGGTTATCACTAAATTAAAATTATTATACTTATAAGATTGAAGAGAGTGACATGTTGTCACTTTCATTGGTTTTAATAATAATTAAATTATTTTCATGGTCAAAAGTCCATAAAATGAATATAATCCGACTTTTAGGTGATATGGGTCGACTTTTAGTCATACAATATAATTTTGACATGTGTTAGGGTAATATTATAATATTATATTCACCCTTAATTACCTTATTTACCTTTAACTATGATAAATAAAATTTACCGTAGTTACTATTCATAATTCCCAAAAATAAAAAGTACCCTATTAACATAATTTGGACCCACTGATTCTAAATACAGAATCCATTTTTTCAAATTCAATACAAAGAAGTTGCAGAAATTAAATTAAAATTAATCCTATTGTCGAATGAAAATGGGTTTTTGTTTAAAACATTGCAAAAGATTGAATTGATTTAACCTACGAATTCAATGTAAAATCAATGTTAATGACAAACATTATATTAAATGGTAAAAATATATTATATTTATACTTTAAAACCATTAAATATTATAATTTAACCACATACGTTATTACGATGAAAAAAAGTTGTTTTTAATTAAAATATAGCGTGTTTTTACTATTCATTAAAATATGAAAGTTATCAGAATAATATGAAAAATTTATCCAAGGTAAAATTTTATATCCTGATTCCAAAGAATAATTTTATTTTGTAAAATTGAACTTATAAACATGTCAAAAACTAGATTTAATGTGGGTGCGCCATCAAAAGGTGGCAAAACTGTATTTTCTTAAAAATACATATTTTACATGAAAATTTATTTTTTTCTTATACCATTCTAGAAAATGTTTAAGATGAATAATAATATTATAAAATTTAAAATCTAGTTAATAGTATTCATAACGTCTAGTTTATAATAATATTATAACCATATATCATTGTTTAGTGAAACCCGGTATTGCGTACTACACATGCTACCGAGGTAGGTCGCGATTGCATATAATGAAAGCCAAGTTAGGGTTGCATGTTGTGAAAGACTCCTTTGTTGCTGCATATAAGAAAAATCCAACCATATTTCATTTATAAAATGAACATATATATATACATTCAATGTTGATTAGAATGACCATTATCAGACAAACTCGAAATTATGTATAACCCTATCCAATAATTGTGTTGCTTATACTACAAGCTAATACGATGTTGCGTATAACACAAGATAATCATGGTGTAACATAAAACACATGACATCAAATAAATTAAAAAGAATAAAATCTCAGGGTGTTACATTCTACCACCCTTAAAATGAAATTCTCCATCGAAATTCTTCGGGGTTATACATTGTTTACTATTCAAAAGTTTATTTAATAAAAACTCACATCATAAAAAGGAATACAAAAACATATCATTAAAAACTGAAGTCTGAAACATAACGGTTACCAAAATTAACTAATCAATTGGTTTCCACGTAGGATAACATAGGAGAAAATATGGATATTGAAGAGAAATCTTATCGTCATGTTCTGATGGCGAGTGGTAGATAACATGGCTATGAAATAGCCATCAATCACAAAGCCATAGATTTGCGATGATCTAAGGTACTATCTGAATCATTGGATATAAGAGAACTAGGACAACATTTTAGGTTTTCAAGATCATTTCTCTAAAGTTTAAGAATTTTAATTAGATGAAATACTTACTTTATTTTGATATAATCTCACCGTTGTTTGTGCCTTGAACAATTTCCACTTCATATCTTAAAGAAATGAAGTTGAATTTGTCATTTGTGAAGTGTTAGTCGATCATGTGATAGAATGATCGGTCATTCCATCTGTCTTAATCAAAAGGTTAGCAATAGTAATATACATAATTCCATCTATTTTATATCGTTCAAAAATGGACTTATACTTCATCTAGCATACCACTTAATGAAATAAAACTAGTTTATACTATCTCGGGACTTCCTGTAGGCTAGTGGTAGGCGATAAAGGCCAGTCGCACTTCTGTTGTGGGTTCGATCCCCACAGCCTTGTCCGACGCCATGGGCTGTTTCCCATCCTATATGTTGTCCTTTTTCTATTACTATAACAGCCCATCAATCGAAAAAAGATCTATCCTTAATCAATACAAACTTATGTCCAACATAATCCATTCCAATCTTTAGGCTTATCCAAAATACTTCTTTATAAACTCATATTATAAAGACAATGATTACTAAAAAGGTCATATAACAAGAATTTTAATACCATCATTGATCCCCATATATCATGAGATATGTCTTGTTGGTCACATTCCAAACATTCAAAGGCCTTAATCATGTATTCTCTTGAGAAATGAATACCCATTGAATCTTAGTGAAAACATGAGTGCTATCAAAAGTTTACTCTTTTCACATACCAAAGCCTCAATATATCTATATAATCAAACCGTAATATCACTTAGTCCTTATATCAGTCATGTGCTCATGAATACAATCAAACATCTCATTATCTTCTTATCCCTTCATTATGCACATATCATCTACTTTCCAAAAATATCTGAATAACCTTCCATGGTTATCGGTACCATTCAACATATACATTCATATAAATTAGGGGAAAAAATAGTGTAACAATCCTTAGATGATTCTTTATTCCATATTACAATACATTATTCATTATAAACATATAATCATTCCACTAAATTCTTAAACCACTAGCTGAGATTCATCATTTATTTCATCTCATATTTCATTTTTAGTCTCTTCATCATCATCCACATAAATACTACCCGTATGACCATGCTGATTCTCTTCATTAGATTTTACCTTGGGGCATTGGATTGCATAATTCCCATAAATTCCACATTTAAAACATCTAATCATTGTTGATGTCGTAGCAATACCATTATCCTTGTCCATGGTGTTAACTGAACCTTTTCCTTTGCACTTACTGGCTTTGTGTCCTTCTTTTCCACACCCAAAGCATCTTCCAGTTCCTTTGAAACAATCTCCCTGATTCCACTTCCCACATGGTTTACATGAGGTAAATTGAAATTTATTTCCTCTATGATCATCATAAAACTCCATCTTTCTCTTATTATCTGAGTCGAGAATCTTACCAAAGTTGAGATTATTGATCATATTATGAGATTTCTGATTAGGCATAATAACGATGTTTGGACTTCCAAATTCCCTTTCATTTGGTCGCTCATGAAGTATATCATTCCATTCTCCGTTATATCCACCATTATTGTGAATCTTCCTATTTCTAGCCATTTTCTAAAACCCAAAAAGAATAGTGTGAGAGGAAAAAATCATTCTAGGGAAAACAACATAGTAAAGGGGAAGTACCCTCAATATCTAACATCATAGGTTAAATTCAATGATCGTTACCGTAGTTCTAGGACTATATCCTATACGTTTACTTATCCTTAGGGATGTCCCTAGACATACCATAGAAATATCTCTAGGGATCTCACTAACGTTTTCACATACTACTTTCCAAAGGTTGACTAAACCTTCCCTCTAATACCAAATGTAGAGACCCAAAGCTTGACGTACATGGAAATTACATTACTTTTGCAGAATACTTAATACATGACAAAAACAGACACACAAGGACCGTAATAGTTTAGTGTCTTTGGAAACATGGAACGTAATCTTCTAATCATGGTGAATGATCTTCAACATCTCCCATAAAGATCTTCCCTTTTTTTTCTTACCTAAAACCATTCATTATATCCGGGGGAAAATAAAACATAAAAAGGGTGAGCTCAAATGCTCAGTAAGGATAATCATGGATAAAATAAAACATACCATATACATTTTAATTTAAAAACATGAACATAATGTTTAAACATCAAAATCTTGAGCAACGACTTAAAACATGTAAGTACATAAGGCATAGATCATAATGGAACATAAATCATGATAACATTGCATGGTAATAAAACATTTAATTGTGGCATCCATTAAGCACATGTTATGATTTCCATTGTAGCCAAGGAATTGCTTCCAAGACCATCTTAGTGGACAAAGTCTTTTTTTTGAATCGAGTTCACTCCTCGTTTCAGTCCTGTAATATTGAACCGGATTAACTTACCGTTCCATCCATGTTTATCTCATGAGATATAAATCCTTAGCCAATGCATTGGACGGAGATATAGGTCCCACCCATCTCATAATGAATTCATTCTTACTTGTGCCACAAAATAAACATACATCATTCATAATAACCCAACGAATAAAAGGGGTTTCGTAAACATCATCCCATCATACCATAATACATATAAAAGAAATGGATATCATTTCATAATAAGAAAAGTGAAACCATGTAAATCATAGAGACATTATACTTAAAACATACATATATGAAATAATTTCATTTTAGATGGAAAATGGTTTTGATAAAACACTTGAAATGAATTATTGAGGAAAATATCCTTTCTTCTTTAAAATAATTTTCTTTTCAAAAAATGTCATACATTCTTAAAAGAAAAGGATTTTCTTGAAAATATTCATGAAATATTTTTGAGGAAGCATCATGAAAATCTAGCTTTATAAAACCCAAAAAGACTATTTGTGCTGTATAAGTTAAAAAAATGTTCTTCCCGTACTTTTACCGGAAAAGTCAAAAAGTACCTCGTAACGTAAACAAAATAAATATTACTTACATACCATGTAGTAAAAGTAGAAATGGGTAAAAAGTAAATTAAACATACATAAAAATACTTTTAGAAAACATGGACATGGATGATAACAATAACCCTAGTAAATACTTACAAATAAGAAATCTCGGATAAAAATGAGATTTTCACAATTATCCCTTACCTTAGGTCTGATATGATTTGTACGTATCCAAACCTCCTGTATAATGATTTCAATAATGTCATTGACTTATTAAAGAATCATATTCATTTTTATTATATCATATATGGTTCACTTATGACTTTATATTACCCGTTCATTTGTAAATTCCATGTTAAAGAGTGTTTTGGGTAAAATCTTTTCATTTGTCGTCCGTGTTTTGACTTGAAATTTTTCATATGATTACTTAGATCATGATTACATAATTCCAGAATATAAAACATGATTTATATATAATATATATTCATAATATACATATATATATAATAGATCAATAAATGGAAAGAAATACACCGTTCAAAGAAACGGTAAGCCGTACGTACGCATGAACGTTGTTTTCGTTCCCTTATTGAATTGAATGAAATTAAGTAGATGAAATAAATATATATATAGATAAATCCAGTATCATTATTATTTCATATATTTTATGATTACTTATTATATATACTTTATAATCATTCTTGAATGGTTATCATGGAGTGTGAATCTCATCGCGTCGTGGAGACGATATTCTGTACGTACGCACGAGCGATGATATCATTCACATGATCGTTGAATTGTATTAAAGTTTATGTATAATATCACAGAATCAATATCACTTTACAATATTCATATATACTCATTACTTTCACCAATATACCCATCCATGTAAGGTGGTGGTGGAAAATAGATTACACCACGACGTGGAGACGGTATTCCGTACGTACACACGCGTGGTGATTTAATTTTCTATAGGATGGATAGATAGTGAAATATGGTTGTTTCATACATATAATAACATATAATTATATGAGTGATACTTATGTAATTACTTCATAATGAAACAACCAATGAAGAAGATGTTGAAGAAGAAAGAAAATTGAAAGAATCGGTAACAAATATTACCTCTTATTTGACACGCCTCATTGAATCCTCCACTTAGGGTACTAAAATTAGTCTTTGAAGAAGACCAGGACCTCTAGGATGATTCTAGGAAAGTTGATAAGGGAAATGGGTAGGTATTGGCCGAGCTGGAAATCTCAAATTGGTGTTAGGAAAGGAGGGAGTAGGTTCCCTTTTATAAGGGAGGAGAGGGGCACCTTTTGAAATCATAAAAATATTAATTTATAATAAATATATCCCTAATTAAAAATCTACAAAAATGAATCATAATAGAATATTATATGATCTATGGTTGTAATCTCATCAACAAATAAAATTTATACATGTTAGGAATTTATTTTCAACATTATCAACTTGATTTATCCTTATTTAATCAATTTAATTTTATTTGTGGTAATAAAATTGTAAATTTTAAATTATACCAAATAATTACTTATTTGTAGTGAATTTTCCATAATTGGATACTTTATTACATTATATACCATATAAATTTAAATATATAATTTTTAATTTTTTTTGGATTTTTAAACAATTTTATAATATGTTAGTTTTATAAAATAACAATAGTGTCAATTTGGACACTATTCATTTATTTGAATTTAAATAAAATATATACAGAAGACATGTTCTAAATAAAATCTTTAATAGATTCATAAAAGGTCATATGTATCTAGAAAATTAGTGGAGAACATTAAATAGTTCATAAAATATTTATTATAAAATTTTTAAAACCATTTATTTGGTTTATCTCTTAAAAAAATAATTACTACATCATTTTTGTATAATTATTTAATATACTTATTTGTTGCATCAAAATTAAAATTAAATCCTATGATGAAGATAAATCTATTAACTTTAATAATAATACTTTTACAAGAATTTATAATATAAAAATAAAAATATTTAAATTGTTATATTCAATAAATTATGAAGGTGACAACTTTGGCATCATTTAAAATAAAATAATATAAGTGTCATAATCACTTTTATAAGACTCCAAACGGTTATATATTAGGTCATTTTATGCTAATTGTATATATATATACTAAAAATAAGTTTTGGTCAGGTTTTTGGGCCTCTTAATGGGTATTATTTTTTCAATAAAAACTATATTACTGATTTTTCACTTAATAAATAATTTCAGCAACATTAATGTATCACCATTAATGATAATTATTTAATCCCTAAAAAAACTAAATAAATCATCATGATGTAGATAATTTTATTATATTTCATGATACTATTCATGTTTGATGTTTGATGATGTTTATCACAAAATTAAAATTATTATACTTATACGATTTAAGAGAGTGACATGTTGTCACTTTCTTTGGTTTTAATAATAATTACATTATTTTCATGGTAAAAAGTCCATAAAATGAATATAATCCGACTCTTAGGTTACACAGGAAGACTTTTAGTCATCCATTAGAATTTTGGCATGTGTTAGGGTAATTTTATAATATTATATTCACCCTTAATTACCCGATTTACCTTTAGCTATAGTAAATAAAATTTAACGTAGTTACTATTCATAATTCCCAAAAGTAAAAAGTATCCTATTAACATAATTTGGACCCACTAATTCCAAATAAAGAATTAATTTTTTCAAATTCAATACACAGATGTTGCAGAAATTAAATTAAAATTAATCCTGTTGTCGAATGAAAATGGGTTTTTGTTTAAAACATTGCAAAAGATTGAATTGATTTAACCTACGAATTCAATGTAAAATGAATTCTAATGACATACATTATGTTAAATTGTAAAAATATATTATATTTATAATTTAAAAACATTTAATATTATAATTTAACCACATAAGTTATTACAATGAAAAAAGTTGTTTTTAACTAAAATATAGCGTGTTTTTACTATTCATTAAAATATGAAAGTTATCAGAATAAAATGAAATATTTATCCAAGGTAAAATTTTATATCCTGATTCCAAATAATAATTTTATTTTGTAAAATTGAACTTATAAACATGTAAAAAACTAGATTTAAAGTGGGTGTGCCATCAAAAGGTGGCAAAACTGTATTTTTTCTTAAAAATACTTATTTTACCCGAAAAATTTATTCTGTTATTATACCATGTTCTAGAAAATGTTTAAGATGAATAATAATATTATAAAATTCAAAATTTAGTTAATACTATTCATAACGGCTCGTTTATAATAATATTATAACCATATATCGTTGTTTAGTGAAACCTGGTATTGCGTACTACACACGCTACCGAGGAAGGTCGCGATTGCGTATAATGAAAGCCAAGTTAGGGTTGCGTGTTATGCAAGACTCCTTTTTTGCTGCGTATAAAAAAAAATCCAACCATATTTAATTTATACAATGAACATATATATATATACAATCAATGTTGTGTAGAATGACTATTATCAAACAAACATGAAATTGTGTATAACACGATCCAAGAATTGTGTTTCTTATACTGCAAGCTAATACGGTGTTGCGTATGGCACAAGATAATCATGGTGTATTGTAAAACACATGACATCAAATAAATTAAAAAAAATAAAACCTCGGGGTGTTACACTGAAGGAATGGTTTTCTCATCTCAATTTTATTTTTATGAGAAATGTGATATGTTCAACATTTATTTCAATTATGTGGTGTATATACTGACATAAAACATGTTATATATTAAAATTAATTTATTTCATGATATTAAAAGTTTTAATTTGTGGTATTATTTCATGGGGTTATTAATTTAAAAGTTACTCATATTGTAAGGGAATTCCCTCTCACATTTATAATTTATTAGTGAGATACATGGCATATTCACCACCCATCTAATTTTTGTGGTGTATATACTCACCATGAATGTATTAAATAAATATTATTCTTAAATTTTTGTTTATTTTTATATCCATTTTATTATCTATCTGTCATGGCATTTATGGTTCCAATGTTACCAAATCTGTAATATAATTTTGCCTCAATCATCTTTTATTGAGGCACATGACTTGTTTTGAACCAATATTCTAATAGGATTTATATATAATTCCCTTGGACATGTTATATCATCAATATACAAATTTATTATGATATTATAACCTTCATGTAATGTTATTATTTCATGGATATTATGAATCAAATGTTTCATAGAGTTATCATACAATTGGAATTGATTCACGATTATTTGCCTTACGAAATGTTTCAAATAATACTTTCTAAATTATTTTCCATATAATATGAATAAATTGGATATAGTTTATGATTTAGTTTGGATAATATCCACATACATTGTTCTTATTCCTTACATGATTGGTTTATGTTTGTGATGGATGTTTTTTTATGAACCCCATTTCCCTTCCACATGTTATACCATGACCCAATTTGTATGAAACCGAAATTTTTAAATTAGTTATTCTTGGTTGAAATTATTGTAAAGCTTACTTATTTTTCATAGGATATGAAGTTATGATTTCCTTATAATACCCAAATAATTTCATGGGTTATGATATACTATTTAATAAGAACATCTCCTTTTTAGTAATGATATGATGAATGATTTATTATTTTGTGGCACATGGAGGTATGATTTTGTTATGTTATGGGAGGGAACTATATCTCCATAAAATGAATTAGATTAATATTTATAGATAATTAGTTTTATAGGGATCAAATGTAATGTGAACTCAGTTCAATATGATAGGTATGGAATTAGGGGATAACAAGGTTCAATATGAGAGGGATGAATCTTTTAGAGGGTCTTTGGTTAATATAATAAGTATAAAATTGGAAGAGAACATAGGATGATATTATAGTGTTAGAACACGAAGTGAACTCAGTTCAATATTGTATGTCTGGAATGAGGAGTGAACTCAATTCAGGTTAATAGGGTTTGAACGAGGAGTGAAATCAGTTTAGTATAATAGAGATGGAACAACGAGTAAACTCATTTTAGTATAATATGGATGAACCTCTATGTTAATGTGGTTCATTAATATTGTTGTGGAATGGGAAGTGATCCTATTATAGTAATATAGGTTTGGAATTTGGAGTAAACCCAATTTAGTAATAGACTTTTCCCCAATGATTGCCTTTGGAGTGAACCTGCACAACCAAGATGGTTTGGGGAGTGAACTCATGCCACTAAGATGATTGTTGTAGGGATTCCTTGGATACTATGAAAATAAATTTATATATTTTTGCCTTATCCATAATCCCATTTATTATTATTATGTTTTTATTTCATAGATTATTCCATGGATTCACATAAGAATTTTCTCTTATAAACTACCAATATTTATTCCATGACTGACATTTACATTCATTGAATGCAGGGTATGGTTTTCCATTTTATTATCATGTTATTATAACCTTATGCTAATGTAATTATTATGAATATCCTTTATTTTTTTAACATTACTACTAATCTAAGATCACACATTTCTTATGTTTCTATTCTACATTCTAAGAAGAAATGTTATATATAGGGGTACTATGGTGGAATATATTTAAGGGTTATGTTGAAGATATTAAATCCAGTTATAATATTTTATTCCATTTTTCCAAAGAAAATAACTTATTCCTGTCTTTGGGAAAGTATTTTTGTAATGTGTTGATTATATAACTAATAAAATGTAATATCCATGTGTGCTAATCCTGGGTATCTATAGTTCTATTCCATAACAATGGTGTTTTTATCTCTTTATAATTTTCTAGTTGGGTTCCCATCCTTCCCACAACTAAAAATTTTCATCTCACCATCCATAATATTTAAATATGATTCTTCTAATAAATATTTCCAGTGGGATGTCATACATTAATTCCATATTGAAATTTAACCATCATAACACTAGAATTAATATAATTTATCTACATCGTATCTATAGTGTAAGGCCATAGACATACAAAATAGATAATCTTCATTTATGTGATGAATTGGACCCGGAGAATATTTTCATGATTACCATATCATAGTTTTATTCCATAATGATTACATTACATCTCAAAACATTATAATATAGACACCTCTAATCAATGAAATTAGTTTCACAATAATAAAACTCCTTGAATAATAAAATTTTTTTTATGGATATAAATCATCGTGAATTATTCCTTACAATAACACTTACTTAGACCATATGAAAAAAAATTTAAAAACATTTTATGAGCATAAAAATATCAGTATGGGTCATAATATAATGAAAGAAACCACTAGTCCACCAATACATACAAATCAATAAAACCATACTTTTCACTCATAAAACATATGTTCATTAACATACCTAAGGAAATCATAATATTTATGAATAACAAAAAGAAATCAAAAATCATAAAGGTAACTTGTGGAATCCATAAAATTCTTTCATTATAACTTTGACAACTATATAGGGAGTTATGTTTGGAATACACATCACATTATGTTACATAAATCTCTTAGAATAAACATTAACATTTACCTATGTCATGTTACACAATTCATTGGAGAGATATATTTGTCTCACCGCCCTTGGTTTATGAGGGAACCACCCATATACATAAACAATACCCAAAAACCATAATATATATATAACACATAAAAAAAATAAAAGAATGATACCATATACACATTGCAATCACATTATATAATTTGAAGATATTGATATAATCAATGATTTATCAAAACCATTTTCAATACAAAAATATAATAATACGTTATATGTAATTTATTTTCCTTTAAAAAACATTACATCTTTTTATGGAATACTAATATCAAAAAATACTTGTAGAGGAGGAAAGGTCATTGTCACCATGTACATTAAAAAACATTACATTTTTTGTTTAGAAAAATGCTTTGAAAAACAAATGATTCATTTTGAAAAAAAATTTAATAATATTAAAAGAATAAGGGTATGATTATACACTATATAATTGATGGTCATGTATAAACCAAAATTCCCCACAATTAAAGGATATTGTGATGAAATCCCTTACCTTATGTCTGACTCGTCGCATATGTTCCTTGTTATTCATGAATAATAAAAATATGTAATTTATAGTTGATTGAAGGAAATTTTCCATATTATTATTCCCTTTATATAAATTTTTACTTACCTATAACAATTATATAATTATTCAAGTTTATATCGGTAATTTAATTGATGTTTAGTACGTGTGTCAAAATGAACATATTATAGTTACAAAATACTTATGCGCTCAAAAGACCATTATCTATAGAATCATATTCATGATTTAAATATAATATATATATATATATATTAAATATTTATTTAGATACAATATATATATATATATTTATAATAGTCCATAACTTTTGGATATATGAAAAGAAATACACCGTTCTTGGAGACGGTAAGTCGTAAGTACACATAACCACTACTTTCATATCTTTTTCATATTTAAAAGAATGAAAAATAAATGATACATAGTTATATTATAATTACAGTATAATATCGTATTTTTCATAAATTACACAATTTCATTAAATACATAATTTATATGTTCCATGTATGGCATTAACGAGTCATATCACAATGAGGGGGTTGTAGTGTGTAATTTCTCCAATTAAATTATTATATTTTCACATTATGGAAAGAATAAACGAATGTTGTAAATAAAAATATAGAATTAAAGATACAATATGAATATAATATATATCATATATAAATACAGTTCCATAATAATGGCCACCATGAGAGATATTACGGGAAAATTGAACAGTTTTCAGTTTATGGGGTAGTAGTTCAACGTACATAGAAAAAATATGTTCATATATATTAGATGGAGGTGTGTGAATGTGTAGTCCAAAAAATTCTCATAAAAACATCACATTATGTTGAGGATACTGGTTTTGTTATGTAATCAAATAATAATAATATAATTGAGTGTAATGATGTAAAATAATGGAATGTTACTTTAGAGAAGACATGATATCTAAAACGTGTAACTCCATTTCATTTGAGCCAAAAGGATTTCATTAATTCCATTCAGCGCTTGTAAGGGATTTTAATAGTAATTGAGCGATTTTAAGATCATATCTTAGAAAATCATGGATGATCAAAGGTGCTTGGGAGGTTTGTGTAAATGGGTTGAGGTGGTTTCCTTTTATAAGAGGGAGGGGCACATTTGATAGGTATTGAAATATTATATTATTATAAAATGATTTCTATTTTATAATAGAAAAAAATTCATTTAATTAAAAGTTAATATTTTTTAGGGTCAATAATCTCCAAACCAATAGGTTTTATCCATTTTTATGTCACAAAACTAAACTTATCATTAATCTTTAACCCATAGTTAAAAATATAAACGCTTACCATGTCTTCTTGCATTTCTATAATATGTTGTTATTATAGTAACTATAAAATTCCAATCAAACCTCATGTGGTTCTTTATTGAAATTTTTATAATTATCTATGACATTTGGCTGAATATTAAATTTTTATGACGACAATATCATTTAATAAATTTTTTTGTTTCAAAAAATCATTTAGGAAAAGTTTTATACTATTCATATCATGACATTAGAAATCCAATAGAACTTGATTCAATCAATAAAATATAATTAATTAAAATAAAAAAACTCAAAATCATACATAAACATATTGGATTGATTAAAATGTTTTAAAATAAAACTATTTTAATATTTTCAATCTCATTTATTGAGATCATTAATTAATAAGGTAATCACAACATTGTCATTGTTTTTTTAAATATTTTTATTTATATGAGGTCTAAAAATTACAAACAAAATACCATGATGTAGAAAATATTTTTATATTTCCATTGAATATTTATTTTGAAATATATCACTTGTATAAACACATAAAATTTTTACTTAAAAAATCATTCTTATATTATATTTCCCTTTACATTAAATTAGTTAATATAACATGTCATTATAAATCCTAAGGGGAACCATTTAGTACCAAAATCAACCCATGGATGCATATTTTTTAAAATATTTCATCCAATAAGAATATGACATGTGCTAGGGTTGTTTAATATTATTATAATATAATTTTTTAACCATATTTACTATAATTAACCTTTAACCATGGTAAATAAAATAATTATTGATGTTACTATTCAGAATATTAAAAAATAAAAGGTATATATTTACACAATTAGGATCTAAAGATTCCAACAATGGAATCCATTTTTCCAAATTCAAAACAATGTAGTTTCGCAAATTAATTTAAAATATAATCTAGTTGTCAAAACTAAAAGTGAGTTTTTATGAAATAATAACTACCAAAATATTAACATGTGTTTATATCCAATTTAAAAGTGATATTAATTCTAATGTCCAACATTGGATTAAATGAAAAAATTATAATGCAACGTCATTTTAAGAAAAATTAATATTACAATCAAAATAAATAAAAATTTCGTTCAAATGGCAGTTTTAACATAGAATGTAGTATATTTCAATAATCACTATAAAAAGAACATTATCAGTAAATTACCAAATATTTTACCAATATAAATTTTGTTCTCCCAATTTTATAGAAGAAGTTTATTCATTCAAATAGAACATATAAATGTGAAAAAAACTATATTTAAAAAGGTTTCTTCTATCAAAAGGCGGTAAAAAGACCTTTTAAAAATATTAGATAATATTATTCATTAAATTAGTTCCCTTCTTATTTTATGCATGTAATATTTATTGTATAAATTTAAATACATTTAAAAAAAATAAATAATCATATTATAGTTAGTTCTTTTAATTCCATCCAATACAAAGGAAAGGTGTTAACTTCTATTTAAAATAATTATTATATAACTATAATATTGTATAGTATATCTCAATGTTGTGTGTAATTTACGATTTCAAAAAAACATGTTTTTGTGTGTTGAGTATGCTATCGGAAAAATAATCCTATATAATGTAAAAATTATATATTATTAATTAATATAAATAGAAATAGAAATTTATTATTTTACAAATTTATGGAATCCTACATAATTCCCCACTTTTTGATATTTTGTCCCCACAATTCTATTTACATATCAAATAAGTGGGGGTATTTATCCCTCATAGAATTTTCATATTCCCCTGATTCCTCTTTAACCATTTTATTTTTCTAAAAAACCATTACATGGTGAATTACCTTATTATGAAACCAATTCTCTCTATAATATATAATATGGACTGGTAGTTCCTCATAATAAATATTATCTTCCAACTAGACTATATATAGTCTCAAAACATGAGATGTATCTGGAATATACATTCTAAACATTAAATCATTAAAAAAATTATATACCATAGATAAAATTGGAGGTAAAGCTACACTAAGGTCAACTAATCAAAATTCTATTCGATTGTAGTGGGTCCAATGAACATCAAACATAGATTTCACTTTTTACCAAATCACCTCACACCTTTCCATGGAGAAATTTTAGAAAGACACGATAACCCACCTTCAAAAATATCCATCCTCCCATTATCTTCATAACTATTATACTTTCTCTTAGCTTTTCTCATGTTCTTCTAAATCAACAGATCATTTTTTCCATCTCTTCTTCCAATTATAGACCCATAATCTTCCTTTCACACACCTCATCCCAATAACCTCATGTTTGACAACACTTTCCATATTATGCATCAAATAGTTCCATCAGTATACTAGAATGAAAACTATTTTTATAAGAACTCTCATCGAGAGAAACATGGTCGTCCCAAATTCCATGAAAATCCATTGAACAATAATTTAATATATCTTCCATGGTCTGCATTGTTTGTTCTGATCGCCCATATAATTGATGATGAAAAGCAGCAACACAAATAATTTATTACCCAATGAATTTTGAAGGCCTTTCCAAATGATAGAAGGGATGATGAGATCATGATTAGATACAATGGAGAGGGTAAATCCATGTAACATGACTACATTTTTAATATACAATAGATAATGATCATCTACGGATATAGTATCTCGAATTAGAAGAAAATGATTAGATTTATTCAATCAATCAACAACAACAGAAATTTAATTTTTTTTCCCTTGGGAAGTCTTTGGTAATCCCATTATAAAATCAATGGACTCATTTTCCCATTTCCACTCTGAAACTGGAAAAGGATGAATCAACCCATTCATTAATTTCCGTTCATCGTTAAACTATTTAAAAATCAAACATCTCATGGAAAATTCAACAATTTTTCATTGTATTTCATCCCACTGCTAATACTCCTAAATATCACTGCACATCTTAGTACTTCCATGATGAATTAAAAACCATGAACTATTTGCATCACATAATAACTCTTTCTTCAACATTAAATCACAAGAAACAAATAATATCTTTCTAAAACTCAAAACCAAGACATTATTAATGTTTAATTCAGGTAACATACCCTTATGAACCAATTCTTCCTTTTTCTGCAATTCATTGTCTTCTTTTTGCACTTTATTTGTTTAATCTTATAGATATGATTACACTACTACCTCAAATAAAACAAAAGATTTACCTTCACCAAAAACATCTAATCCAAAATATAATAGATCAAAAACCAAAGGATCTCATTCAATATGTTACATGGTTAATATAGAATTACACTTCCAACTCAACGAATCAACCTCATTATTTTCTTTTCCTGTATGGTAATAAATCCTAAAATCCTAATCCTTGATTAATTATAGCCATATCCTCGGTCTTGTATTAAATTATCTCTGAGTAAATATATTCTTAAACCTTTTTTGATCATTATATATTTCATACAATACACTATAAAAATTAATCCTCCGAAATTTTTATGCTAAAACAGAAGTAGATAATTCCATATCATGTGTAGGGTAATTTAACTCAGGAGGTTTTAACTGATGTGAAATATAAAAAATTATATGATAATTCTCCATTATAAAACAACCATGTCCTTTTAACTAAGAATCACTATAGATAAATAATTCAATATTTCTTGAATGAAGTGCCGAAACAATATCATTCACTTGTATTCTCATCAATTTGTAGAAACATTCATCTCATTCTTTTGTCCAGATCAACTTGACACCTTATCGAGTTAACTTAGTTAGTATTCGAGATAACTGAGAAACATTTTCAACAAACCACTGGTAATAAAATTATAAACCATGAAATGTGTGTATCGTGGTTATATTTGTGGGTCTTGGCCATTATTTAACAAATATGTTTTTTGATGGATCAACTATTTTGACATATTTAGAAACAATTTCACCACGGAATGAAATTTTTTGTAACCAAAACACAAATTTTCTGAATTTCCCATATTGTTTCTTTTTTTATGGTTTTAAAAACAACCATTAAATGAATTTTATGCTCCTATTTACTTTTAGAATGTACAAAAATGTGATAAATATACCCATTCACAAACATATCCATGAACTTATGAAAACTTCTAATCATAATATCCATGAATACAGTTGGAGAATTGGTTAAGCCACAAGGCTTAACAACAAATTCATAATTTCCATATCATGTACAAAATGTGGTCTTTGGAATTTCTGCATCCTTTACATTCAACTGATGAAACCCCAACCTCAATTAAATGTTATAAAAATATTGATCTCCCTAGAGCTGAGCAAACAAATCAATGATATGACTCAAAGGATACTAGTTCTTAATAGTTATATTTTTCAAGTCAATATAAACAATGATATGTCCCATTCAGCCATTTACTTTTTTTCTAACTGGATAGGATTACCCCAGGGCAATGTGCTAGGTGAAATAAATATTTATCTAATAACTCTTGAAATTTCTTTTTTTACATAAAAATGTAAATTTGATCCATTAGATAAGAGTGTTTGGAAATTTGATTAACATTTGGTACCAAGTAAATAGTAAATTCAACA
This sequence comes from Viscum album, assembly GCA_963277665.1. Classification (NCBI taxonomy): domain Eukaryota; kingdom Viridiplantae; phylum Streptophyta; class Magnoliopsida; order Santalales; family Viscaceae; genus Viscum; species Viscum album. Next base: position 1,852,332,113 of record OY728126.1, on the reverse strand, counting down.
AGCCATTCGGGTATTATAATAGGAAACACATCTAGAAAAAACATAATGATAATCATTGACAACTGGAAAATCATTAATATGAATAGTTCAGTTGTTTTAATCAATATATGAAAGGTAACATTCATTTCCATTATTTACTAGTTTCTCATCATTATGATTTCATTTCAAAAGTATGTGTCAATTCTTGTATAATAAATTAAATTCATTTTGGAAATAAACTTCAATAGCTCTGCATTCAATCTTAGCATGATAAACAAAAAGAAAATCCATACCCAAAATAACTTCAAACTCTAATAGAGGAAAAACAACAAGGTTTGTAGGTAGATAATTTCAACAAACATGGAGATGAAGGTTCATATAATTTTTTTGTCTCAAAATTTCTTACATGTTTTTTAACACAAGTTATGGATTCATATAATGAGATTTTATTCCCAATTTACACAAAAATTTCTCAGAAATGAATGAATTTGTAGAAATGGAATCAAACAATACATTGGCATAAATATGGATAAACAATAATGGTACCAGATACTACTTCATTTGATGTCCTAACATTTTCTGAAGTAGTTAACCATTATATCACAACCACTTTCTTCATGTAGTCTTGCTTCTTTTCATCATTCATGTTCATTATCAGATAATCAATTTCAAAATAACCCATTTCATTTCACATAAAATGGATTACTGTCCATAAATTTGATTTTTTATCATTACCTTGAAATTTTTAAGTTCAATTAAAAGCCATATATGCAATTTTTTTCATTTCATAATAACTTAATATAATTCAAAAGGTATTCCCTAGTGTTCTTTATACCACAATTTTTAAAAATTGTAAACCTATGTAGCATACCATCAGAATTTTTTGAAGAGTAATTTCTTTTTGTATTCTATCTCAACCTGTTATTCAATGGTTTTTATAAAATATAGGATCATCAGAAAACTCCAATTCCAAGTTATATGCACATAGATCTTGGTTTTCATAATTTTTATCTCACAAGAATATAAATAAATTCGATTTGTTGGCTATAATCACGAGTAAAAATGATGGATTTTACAATAATGATCCTGAATATAATTTGGAGCATACCTTGTCGATCGATTGAATATTTATTCATAAGAATCCACTATGTCATCCACCTATCTCAATTCGAATATTTTTTTTCCATCCTTAGTCGAACCACCTAAGGAAAATATTTATCAAGGAAAAAAACATTGTATTCATCTCAATAAAGAGAATCAATCTCCTCACTATCCCTGATATTTTTAATCATCAACTTCCACTGATCAGCATCACCTTCAAAATGGTAAACAATGAGACTTACCTCTTGATGTTTGAACACCCCATGAAATTGAATATATTTTCTAGTCCTTTAATCCCACCTTCAACTAGAACTAGGTCAGATGATCCAATGAATGATGTGGGATGTTATTTTATAAAATTCTCCACACCAAAAATATTCCTTTGTGGTTGATCTAAGTGATCTTGTGCATTGATACCTCCACCATTTATAGACCTAGTGAACTATTCCATCAATAGAACAATCTATTCAGTTTTGATTTAGACAATTTTTAATTACTGATTTGGTTAGATCTTTTTCTCTGGATGAAATCCCATCATAGATTCCATATTTTCTCCATAAAACCCCATTCTTAATATATATATATATCTTAGAAGAAGCAACAACTAAATCTTAAAATTATATATCATTTCAATTTGGCCTAATGTAAAATAATTTAATCATTTTAATTTAACAATATCCTAACTCATAATGTTATCTAATCTGAACTCTGATCCAACAATAAGGCCCTAGCCTTAAACATTACATAATCTTGATTAATTCAAGAATTAAACATGGATAATATTATTAAGTTTAAATTTTTATAGAATTAGGAATTATCATTTATATAAAATTTCAAAAATTAAAAAGTATACACTACCACTCTATTCCATTATTTTAAAATAATGAAACTCCTTAAATAAAACAATAATTATTTTCTTAATATAAATATTCTTGAATTCTTCACTTCACTTACCCTTCTTTATACCCTATGAAAATCAATACAAAAACATGGGATGAGCATAAAAATCTTAGTAAGAGTTATAAAATTAGGAAAGAACACATTAGTACATCAATATATACAAATCAATGAAATCATACTTTTCACTCATAAAAAATAATCTCTTTAACATAGCTCATGAAATCATGATATTTAGGAATAACGAATAGAAATCATAAATTATAATTGTAAATCATGACATCCATGACATACTTACATTGTAGCTTTCACAGCTACATAAGGAGTTACGTTTGGAATACCCATCATAGTATATTCTCTAAATATATTAGGAGAATCATTTATATTTACCTCCATCAAATTACCAAATGAATTTGAGACCTATCTTGGGCTCACACGCACATGGTATATCATAGTTCCATCTTTATACATAATCAATTTCCAAGAACCATAATGTATTCATAACACATAAAACAAGAATAATGGAATGATAATATTTCCACAATGAAATCACAATATATAATTTCAAGATATTGACATAAACAATGATTTATCAAAACCATTTTAAATACCAATATATGTAAAAATGGTATATGCTATTTATTTTACTTCATAAAACATTACAGCTTGTTACAGAAGCCAAATAACAAATAATTATCACATTGGTGAAATGGTAAATGTCATCGTGTATATTAAAAAGAAAAATTGCAATCATCATTTACAAAAAAAACATTGTAAAAAATATTTTATTTGAAAACCATTGATTGATATTAAAAAATGAACATTTATACAACGTATAAAAGAAGGTCATGTGTAAACCAAAAATATTCCTAAATGAAAGGAAATTTAGATGATGTCCCTTACCTTGTTTAAAACTCATCACTTATGTTCCTTTTTCATCATAAATAATAAATATAATATAATTTATTATTATTTCATATTGTTTTAAAGATTATATTTCCATTTATATAACTTATTACATTGCTATAAAAATCATATAATTGTTATGAAAAGAATTGTCGTATCCTTATATTTTTTTAAAAATACAAGGGTATTTTACGGGTCCGTGAAACATGACGGCATACGATTCTGAGGCCGGGAGTGCCCAAAATGATCCGTCGAAGTTTGGTAAATCATTTATTAACATGTGTAAGAAGATTTCCGAAAAAAGTTGAATAACATTTAAAACGTTAATCGGGTCAGAAATATGAGGGAACCATTGCACATAGGATGGCGGGATTGCCGTAGATGCGACTTAAGATTAGTCGGCACGAGCCTCCTGTGAGAAATACCAAAAGTGGCATAATAATAAATAAAATAATTAAATAAATTATTTCATTTTTCAAATGCTTATAACTTAAATATGGTAACTCCGATTAATAATATGAGACCACTGCTGAACACGTAACAGTTTTCTTTCTTTAAGCAGATACTTACATTGGCTGGAGAGGGACACCAGAGAAATTTTGTTTTTGGCAGCAAATAAAATAATAACGTGACAAATATTTTATTGTAAATATTTATAACTTCTATATAGTAACATGGATTGAGAATCTAAGAGTACCATAATGTTCGTTGGGGTGTGTTTCACCAAGGCAAAGTCTAAACTCGACAGGCATGGGTTGAGGGTTACTGATAATAATTTTCCAAACATTTATTCAGGTATGTTTAGTAAACGCATGAGAGGAATTTTATATCTTTTGAAAAGGTGATCGGAATTGAAATATGAGGGAACCATTGAACTCGGAGTGACAATATTCATTTATGGAGACTTTCACCTTGATGAAAGTGGGCCAAGAATGAAAGTTAGTTTTTGGCTTTTTCGTGGAAAATAATAAAATAAAATGATCTTCACTTTATTTTATTTTGAGCTTCCATTTGGATACTTTAGGTAGGGTCCACCAGAACAAAACCATCACATATAAGCCGGAAGTGGGGACCAACAGATCTTAACCTCCCATGAGAGGTTATGGTGGTGGGGATCACTAGAGATGAAACCACCCTTTAATTGCGAGAAACCCTCAACTCCCACAATTAATGAGGGAGAGCATCTTTACCTCATCACCCTAATTGTTCCAACACACATACCATTAATCATGAAAATGCCCCACAAAATTTCACCAGAGTAAATTAATTGGCTATCCACTTTTTAGTTTATGTAACATCATCATTGGAATTTAGGAAGGTTCCTAATAAATGAACTGTCATAAATTTCAATGATCGTTACCAACCTCCCCCCTCTCCTATATATATGGAGCTTGGGAGAAGGACATGGGACGACATAACTAAGCAACGAAGCACTAGTAAAGTGACGTAATGGACAACACATGGAGGATTACGCTCTCCAAATAAGAATGTGTTCTTCCACGAATCATGCTCCGCCTATGAGGAACGAAATATAATAAGAACAACAACCTCAACATCAACATCCTTTCTCGGAAGTTCATTCAATGTAGGACTTGTTCTTCTTCAACAAATCGACACCCGCCTTCTTGTGCCTATGTCGACAAACAAAAAGTGAGGTAGGGGTTTTATATGAATATTATTTACTCCCTCATTCTTCCATTCATTTAAAATGTATTACGGGGATGTTTCCCTTTTATGGGTTTTGGGATTAATCTTTCTGGGTGGTTTATTGTGCTTTGTTCTTCATATCCAATTTCTACCACCGTAAACCAGGATGGTACATGCACATCCTACATGGCCCCACCCCTATTTCATTTTTTTTTGATAACCTTCGGCAGGGTGACGAAGCAACAATGTGACGAAGGCGGTGAAGAAAAAGACCGTGCTACCCACGACCTCCATGATCCGCACCACCCATGAGGCATTCTGCACTGCCACCGGCCGATCCGGCCCTAGCCGAGCCCAAGTTGGCTTGCCTGCTAGTCTACCCGACCGCAGGTAGGACTGGCCGTACTATGCCCAGCCACACGTCGGCCCGCCTGGTGCCTTGACCGGCCACCTCTAGGCCTTGTCGCACCCTACACGGCCACCTACCTGCCCGGTTGTTCCCTGCTCGGCCCCCCGTCGTCCCTCCTTAGGCCCTACCCAGCCACCCCCCCACCCCAGGCGTGGAGACGCCCTGCCCAGCCACCTCCCGGCTTGGCTGCACCCTGACTGGCTGCCCGCCGGCCTGCATAGTTCCCTGCCCGGCCGCCCACCGGCCCATCTGGAGCCATGACTAGTCACCCCTCGGCCTGCCACGTCACCCGCTGACCCGCATGCTGGCCTTCCCTAGTCGCACCGGCCTCCCGAGCCGGCCCGCGGTCCGCCTCACGACACCCTAGCCAAACCGGCCGGATCGTGCCCTCCAGGCCGAGCCGTGCTGGGCCGCACCAACGCAGCACTCTGAGATGAACTATCCCCGAGCCTGGGCCGAACCTAACAGGTTGGCCCACCCAATGGGCTGGGCCAGACCCAACAGGTCTGACCGGGTCGGACCAGACCCGGGCCCACTACCGACCCTTTACTATCATTGGCCATATCATTTACACTAGAAGACAGTTTGACCAACCATTAGCGACAATGGTAATCTTGGAGCATGATGGTCCCTTTTAGTATACCCCACTAGAGTTTGTGGTATAGTTGTGAAACAGTCAGGTTGGATTGAGTACGAATCCAACGGGACCCCCAGGACTAAATGGTTATCAACACACAGGCCGAGTGTCCAATTGATGCGTTGTCTATTGCATTGAGACCCATATGATGTGGCAGACCATTAAGATACTTTTTCATGGGACTGCGTGACAGTTGAAGTATCAACCAGTATCTTCTGGAGTGGATCATTCTCGTGATTAACGAGGAGAGTGTAGAGACCTAGTAGCTGGTTGAGACCTGATGACTGTTGAATGTTTCGACTCGGACTGACTCGACTAGACCAGTGGGAAGCGTCATGTTGTCATCGAAGGGCCACATTGGGGAGCACCTTGGTGTCTCGGCAGACCCACATTACTTGACAGGAGAAGTACCACAGTAGGCTACAAGGGGAAGTGCCTGGGTGACGTAGCAGATCCACATTGGGGAGCGCCTTGGTTACAAAATAGACCCACGATACTCGATAGAAAGAGTTCCTCAGTAGTACAATGGTATTAGGAAGCACCATGGTGTCACAGCAGGCCCACTATACTCGATTGAGTAGGAGTTTTCCAGCAGCTGAGGATTCGATAATGTGAACAATATCTTGGTTGAGCTGAGTGAGTAACGTTTCTTTTTTTGCTCCTGATTGGGATGGATTACTTGATATCAAAGGTATATATATGGGCATATACCAATGTGGGGTTATCTATTGATTTCAAACTTTGTGGTTTATCCTTGATTTATATTGTGATACCTTGAGGTTCTTGGAATCCCTACTGAGTATCGTTATACTCACCCATGCAAAGTCTATTCCCACCTTGTTGTGTTTGTTGCAGACGACAGATAGTGCTGACTGAGGCTGGGAGTACAAGGACTGGGTGTCACCAGAAGGTGTACCATACAATGAGTCGGTATATAGAGGAGACCGACAGATGTGGAGTGCTGAGGAGGCTATCTATACCTAACCGTTAGGTTGGATACATGGTGGATGAGCTAGAAGCAATTCTTCATGTTTTAGTTGTTTTTTCCTTTTTAGATGTACATGTACTTTATAGTTGGGATTGTATTTCTGGCCCCCTTAACTTTTAAGCACTGTCTTGTTAGATAGTTTTACAAATTGTTTTGTATTCATCTGTGTGCTCTATTGTGCATGTTTAACGATATAATGGAAATTCCCTCCTAGTTTAGGGATTTACGACTTTGGTGCTAGTCCCTAGCCCCTATCCTATAGAAGGTAAGCTTGTGGTGGTCATGGCATGGGCCTCAGGGGACGGGTCGTGACAAATTGGTATCAGAGGAGGAACCCAACCTTAAGTGCGGTGAACTGCCTGGGTTAAGATGTAGGGCCTACAATGAGGATGGTTTTCTCTAATTGGGGGGGGGGGTGATTATAACATACTCAAATGATATATGGTTAAATGAAAAAATGATATGACTCATATAAATATGGTGCATCTTCCATCTCACGAGCCTGTCTGATTAGAACTCAACAATTAGGCATGCTTGGCCTAGAGTTGAGATTAGGATGACTGATTATAACTCTACAGTTAAGCGTGCATGGCCTGGTTTATTAATCAGGATGGGTGACCTTCTGGGAAGTTTCCCTGGGTGTGTGGGAGTCAGGAAAAAGCACACTGGAAAGGACATGAGTGGGCATGCGGGAGTTATCATTAGTAAAATTACCCATTTAGAAATGTGGGTGGGCCCCTGGGTGGGGACCATGTGTCTGTGGGGAAACTAGTGGGAAATGACCTAACAGGCACTAGAAATGACAAGAGTGGGCCTGTGGGGACTATCATTAGTAAAATTACCCATTCAGACAAGTGGGTGGGCCCCTGGGAGGGGACCACATGTCTGTGGGGCAACTGGTGGTACCTGGTGGGCATGGACCTAACAGGCATGTTATGGTGGGGTGGTTGTGTTGTCCCCGGGACATAGTTGTGATCTTTAGTATTAGATAAGTTAGTTCAACCGCAGAACATAGGAATCAAATCTTTTTTATGAATCAATATTGTTTTGGGTACTGGTTGTGGTTTTCAGTTTAGAGAGTCTAGTGTTGGTGTGGCGGCCAACGTATCCATACACTAAGACCCTGACTACTTATTTCTAACTCAGTGCATGAATGTATTGATTGTGTGTTTGTTTTAAAAAAAATTTCATTAAGTCAGCTCAACCTTGTAAAATCACCAGGTATAACCTTTTGATCGTGTCACATATGTTTCTTTTTAGGATGCCCCCACAAATACATCCAGATAGATTTCCAAGAGTTGTATGTACTAACAACCCACCGAGCAATGAGGCTCCGGGGTACGGACCTATTACTATATTGGCTAATTCAGGTGGTGTACCAGTAGCACATCCACCTGTTGGGTAGAATATACCACCAGCCACGCTGGCGGACGGTTTATGCGGACTAAGCGTGTTGCATGTGTTCTGGCAGCAGAGGCCACTAATGTTTCAAGACGAGATAGTTTCCAACAAAGTTAAGGGATGGATGGACGCAATTTCTAGAGTTTCCCGTCAAGCTGAGACGCCTGTAGAGAAGATAGTGGTCTTAGCTAGTAGTCTTCTTCAAAGAGTGACCATGAGGATGGTCCGCATAGTGATGTGTCTTCAGTACGCGGACCATTACCCGAGATATTACCTTTGGGTAGTGTGTCAACTATGACCCTACATGTTGGTCAGTAGTTACAATGGGCCTTACCGGTAAAGGACACATATATGATTAGTGCCTTAAGCATGATTCAGTAATAGAAACCTCTCAGGTTCCGAGGTGAGATGACTCACGGGAGGCTGAGGACTAGCTTATGGAGGTGGCTGAGAGTTCTTTAAAACTTCAATAGATTCAGCAGGGCGACGTGTCGGTAGTAGAGTATTCATCGAGGAATACCGATCATTCCTAGTACTTGATTAATATGATATGATCAGTGCATTAGGGATCGAACTTCAAAGAATGATTTGATTAATGGACATCCAATACAACACTTTTACTTTATGAATTCATACATAGGCTAGTGTGATAGAGGGAACCCTTGTGGTTGATTGTTATTTGGATGAGAGGATATAGACATGGAATTTTAGCACTCTGAAAGAATGAAATTATCTCCAGTCTCAGAGACTTGGGTGTATAAAATGTTTTAGGAAGAGGATGTGTTAGGGACAGATGAATCTACATGTCAGTAGACAGTGAAGTAGAGCTATGAGAGAAGCATGTGGTGGTGTACTTTTCAACATGTTACAACCACCCCCTTTTTGTGGACCCCTCCAGGCATAGGAAGATGGAGGAAAGAGGAAGAGAGTAGTTGCCTGAGTAAAAGGAATTCGACCCAAGGGATCTTGTAATGATTCGTGGTACGACCTACGTCTACTATTAGCTTCTTTATTAATAGACATATGTACCAATCATTCCTTCCTTCCACGAATTTGTCCAGGACCCAGAGTTTTTGGTTAAACCATTGACTTGACCCTCACAAATGGAGATACCTTTGGGAGGAGACTTGATAATCACACTTCTGTTGATGGTGTGATTTGACCCTTGAAGAGAGAGTTTAGGTTGGAACCTCTTGGTGGCAACGTCGAGGCCTTATTACATTAATTTTTGTTTGGACATGAAATCCACAGTTGACACTAACAATAACTATTTTAGGCAAATTGGTTGTGGTTTATCTTCAATGTTGGAATGGGGTTTTTTTGCTTGGTCAGCGAAAAAGGAAACCCAACAAGTACAAATTACACTCATGCATAAGAGGGTGCAACCAATCACTTGTGAGTCGGTCAAACTCACCCTCTTGGTAGTAGATGTGGACATTGAGATATTATATACTCTTGGGGAGGGGAAAATGGTAGCAGACACACTCAGTAGAAGGTCTGGACTACAACTGCTGAGTAAGGTTATAAGGCAGCTGGCTACTTTACAGATACCCTTTGTTGATAGAGAATGAGTATCCATCCTTAAATCCCTTACAATCACCACCCACCCCCCACATCTTCTTCGATTCAGGGAGTCACAACATAGGGACACTAACTATGAGACACGACGTGCTCATACATCCACATGGCAGACACCTGATGAATTTTCTGAAGGTGGGGAGTAGATCATCCTCTTTAGGGGAAGTACCATGGTACCTCTGTCACATTATGAGGATGTGTTTAGGGAGTTTCACAAATCCCCTCTATCGGTACATCCAACAGTGGTGATGATGTACCAGGATCGCCGACGACAGCACTGGTGGATGGGAAGGAAGAAAGTAGTTGCATAGTTTGTCTCTCGGTGCCTCACTTTCCAGCAAATGAAGGTGGAGCATCACATACCAGCATGATTGGTTTAGCCTTTAGACATCCTAGAGTGAAAGTGGGGTGGGATATCCATGGACTATGTGAAAGGAGTTCCACAAACATTGAAGGGTCATGACTCGATTTGGGTGATTGTCGACCAACTAACCAAGTCGGCCCACTTCCTACTGGTCAGGGAGCTGGGTTTAGTAGACATCCTAGCAAGCCTCTCTGTGCAGGAGATTGTGCCGATACATGGAGTACCTTTTTCTATTTTCTCCAATCTTTTTGCACAATTTACTTCCCGGCTATGTAATGGGTTGTTGGAGGCTTTTAGGAGGTAGCTTCAATTAGGAACCACATTCCATCCTCAGATGGATGGTCAGACTGAGCAAACCATTTAGAACCTTGAGGACATGTTGCATGATCGTGTCTGTGACATCAGTCACAGCTGGGAGGATCACTTACCTTTGGTGGGGTTTTTATACAATAATAGCTTTCACTCCACCATTGGGATGGCACCATTTGAGGCGTCACACGGGAAACCTTGAAGATCACCATTTTGATAGACTATTCTAGGGGAGTTATCACTCATGGGACTAGAGATGGTACATGTTACCATAGGGAAAGTGCAGATCATCCAGGAGTAGATGAAGACTACAAAGATTAGGAAGAAGTAGTATTTTCATAGGAGACAGAGACCTCTGGAGTTTGAGGATGGAAACCTCTCCATTCAAGGGGTATCACCTCGATGAGGTATGTAGATATTTCTCTGAGGTGGCAAGTAATCTCCGAGGTTCATCGGAATATTTCAGGTCGTTAGTTGAGTTGTTTAGGTGGCTTACAGCTTAGCGCTTCCACCTCAGTTTGACTGGGTGCATGATGTCTTCCACGTATCCCAACTGAGGAGATACGTGCATGACCGTTCATACATCATCGACCATGGAGAGATGGATGTCAGTGTTGGGGAAACATTAACAGAGGTTCCTCTAGAGATTGAGGTTCCATATAAATAATCACATGGAATTAAAAAAATAACTATAGATATTATAAGTAATTAAATAATAACATGGAACATTAAAAACTAAATTCATAATGATGGAATGTATAATGCTAGAAATTTGAACAATCATGAACTATCCAAAAGAATGTTATTTTCAAGATCCATCTTTAATAGATTTTAAATATATTTTTTGAAATCATTCAGATTTGGAAAATTAAGTTTCCATGTGACACAAATCGATGAATATAGGGTCTATCTATAATGGGCCACACACATACATTGATTTCCAAATAATTATAAATATATCGTATAATATATTAAAGTTTTAAATAATTTTCCTTGTCACCAATTATATGTATTGAGTAATGGATACTTATTTCTCAATAATTCCTAGTTAATCAAATAACTATATTACTATACACCATAATTAAAAATGTGATAAAAATTAGGAAGTAATCATATGTGATAAACAACAATAATGATATTAAATAGAAATTTAATGTATAATGAAAAATTATTACTTGGTTTGGAATGTTTTCGGAGAATGTTATCAATCACATTAAAAAGTGTGATTGTACAATAACTTTTACCATATTTAAATTTTCACATCATGTAACCATAGATGAAATAAATAAAATTCTGACATAATATACAATTAATTGTGAGATAATTGTTATATTACATTCCAGGATGTTGTATATTCACCACATAAAATATTATTGGAGGATAATAACCAATAATTATTAGTGTAATTTTAAATTGAAAGAAAATATATCAACTCATGCATTCCTTCAGTTGAACTTCATGTTAATAAATATATAATGGTTTTATGAATGTCATTAATTATTAAAATAATCATTAAAAAATTTATAATAACATGTTTTTTGATGTTATAATATCTTATCACTATGTTTTTAAAAATCATTAATAATTTTGATGGTTTTGGACTAAATTATCTTGGTTTCTCATTTGTCCTTTATTTTGTTTTATTTGGATATTGATCATATTAAATATTATAAGCATATCTTTAATAATAGTAATGAAATATTTATAATATTTTATACATAAAAATAATTTTAATTCCAATATTTAAGGATGGTTTTGTAAATGAAATATGTTACAATCGTGGAGATGATCAGTGGTACGTACAAATGAGTTACATTCCCATTTTTTAAAATTCATTATAGAAAGGTGGTAAGTAATATTTTTCCTATATAGAATAATCATATTATAATATATAATATATTTATTTCATTATATATACTTATATATTTCATTATTGTTGTGTCGTGATGAAAATAGCGTCATATCACTTCAAGAAGGCAGTAGTCCACACACACACGAAAACAATTATCATAATTTTAGTGGAGAAATTAAAATAACCAATTATATTTTAAAAAATATAAAAATTTCTTAATTTTAATTAATATTTCATTTATATAATATATTATCATTAGATTTATCCTTATCTCCTTCCATTATATGGGATAGTGAATGACTAATAACAATACTTCACGAGGTGGTAGTCCTCCGTACACATGAGTGATGCTATCATAAAACCTAGGTAATAGAATGTAAAAAGATATATATGATATAATAACTCAAAATTTATGAATATTTTACAAAATATAATATATATAGTTTATATAAATCATATTACCCAACCGTGAAAGGTGTTAATGGAATAACATATGACCAGAGTTCATGAGGTGATACCCTGTTGTATATAAGAAATATGGTTTTATAACCTATTTGATGGAAATGGAAGAGGTTTTATGTATTGTACTTATTATAACAACATCCATGTATATATATGACTTTTATGTTTTTATATTAAAAATATTTAATAATAATTTGAAGAGGTGGAGAATTAAATACAATAAACACTGGGTTTGAAGAACATTACCTCCTATTTGAGAATCCTCATTAGGATTTAACAAATGAGTTCTTATCAATGATTTTGGCAAAAATATAGGATTTTAGGATGAGGATATAGATTTTGGTATGTTATTTGAAAAGGTATTGGATGATCCAAAATTTTTTAACGTTATGAATAATAGAGGATAGTGGGTGGCCTTTTATAAGAGGGGGAGAGGACACACATTGTAATTTTGAAAATAAATTGGATGTCCCACATTTTTCATTTTCCAAAAGATATCTAAATGGACCACTATTATAAATAAAATATGTGAAGTTGTAAATTCTTTTTAAAAAAAGTATATATACCGGTTTACATATCATTTTTACACTTATATTTCTATTTTAACCCCCTAAAACTCGATTATCACCTAAACTATATTTAATAATGTATACTTTATTCATTATTTATTCTCGTCAAAAAATATATAGGAAAAAAATTAAACATATAAATTATTAAGATCCTAAATATGGAATCCATTTTTCATAATTGAATAATGAATATATTTAATTTAAAATTAATCCAACGTATGTGATGATACATTGGGTTATAAAGGTAAAATTTTCAAATGTATAGTATATTTATATACTATTTAATTGATTTGAATAAAATTAATTGGATTATTTGATATATAGTTTAATAAATTATAATTCAAAACCAACGAAAAATATAATTTAACACTAATTACTATTTAAATTAATTAAAAAATTTAAATTAAAAAATATATTTTTTACCTATTAAAAAAAACATTTAATAAATTATAAACAAATCAACCTAATATTGTATTATATTAAAATTTCAAAAATTTAGTTCTTTATCAATATAAATTTTAAAAAATTATGGAAAATTAGATTAAATTATGTGCCAAAAGCCTGACTAATCCTTCTTTTAAGAAACAGTTGTTTAGAAAAAATATATTTTTTTCTAATTTATTTATATGTTATTTAAAACAAATATATAACCATATTGTTTTTAATTTATTTTGTAACATTGACTTACTCCAATTTAAAAGCTTTATTATTTATATTATATTAAAGAAAAATATCCAAATAATATTTCACGTTTCATATAAACATGATATTTCATGTGACACAAGATAAACTGATAGTTATTTAAAATAAAATCTATTGAATGGATTAAATTTATTTTAGATATATATATTTCATAAATTATATGGATATAATATCATCTTCTCATATTGGGGATTCATGTCATATATTCTATCTATTAAAAATTCTTATATTATAATAATCATGTGATTAATTATCTCCATCTTAAATAATATGCATCCTCAAAGTTATAAATTAATCCCTGTAATAAATTGTTTGACATTTAGAAATATCATTTTTATAAAATCCACATAGTTAGAGGGTTAATAGAACATTATCTTAAAAAGTGATAAAAGGAAATATTAAGGCCTTATTGAATAACATGTAACTAGTATTCTATATAGGAGAACATTGTAGGCATGTGAATATATGGAATTAGAAGAAAAGAATAAATAATTATAGAGAGTGATATAGGTCATTTATTACAAGTAATTGAATGATTATTATAATTTTAGGTCCTCTTATCCTTAAATATATGAATATATAAAATACTATCAGTTTAATACTGGTAATGGATCTTTGATAAAACTTGATTTTAATATCCTTTTACTTAAGTATATGAGTTCATTTATTATATATGAATATAAGGAACTATTCTTAATTATAAATTTTTATTTAATAATTACAATTTCATCCTTTGGATGTATTTAGTTCAATTTACTATCCTTCTCTTACTCTAAGAAATTATAATCAAAAATATAATTTTTTAATAATGAAGCACTCAAATTTACTCTTGATTGAATGTAAGTTCAATAATTTGATGAATTTTTTTATACCTATATATTATTATAAATGATTTGATGATATAGGTTATCCAATATGAATAAATCACGGAATGGTGAATTATTAAATTAATCTCTAAAACCTCATCCATATTTTATCATATACTATTTCATAAATAGTTAACTATACGACACATTCCAAAAAATAAATATAAAAGAATTAAAAAAAGGTCATTAAATTTTAAAATCAAACATACCTTGTATCTCTCAAACAATATAGAGTAGATTTAAATAATTACATACAAATCATGAGAATTCCTCCAACATGTATGCTCTTGAAAAACTGTAATAACCTGAATTTCCATATATCATTATAGAAAATGTGAATGCATCATTATACCATAATTAAAACACAGATCATTATATATACTCATTAACAATGTTTTATGCACCTGATATTATATCATAAAACCCATTTTCAAAAAATTATTAATTTGTTATATGGTAGTTTTAACAGTTCAATTTACATTATTCTACTAAATCACACCCTTTTCCCCAAATAATCACCTCATTATAATAATCATCTAAAGGGTTATACTTCTAATAATAATGTGTCTTACAATACGTTCAAATTCCCACTAAATAAATAATCATTTAATAATTTAACATATACATTAAATTTATCAAAGAACTATTTTTGTTGTAAAATTTGTATACATTTAATAACTCAAATGGAAAGATTACTGAATCTAAACACAATCACAACAACCATTACCCTTTATATTTGGTAATATAATATGTTTTTCCATAATCCATTATTTTTTTGAAGAATAATCCCATTATTATTGGGACATTTATTATCATAGTTCCCCACCTACTAAATTATGATGCATTGTAGGTTAAGAATTTTTTTCATTCCCTTGATATCATATGCATGATGGTCTTTATCTTATCACATCTATAAATAAATTATTCCCTTCAATCAAGTAAAAGTGTGTTTATTAGCGCTTTTATCACATATGTGAAAACTAATAATTCCATTTGTCCAATTATAAATCCTTAATTATTTTGTCCTCTTCTTCTCTTGCATCCATTTTATGTCATAATAATTAGATAATTTTATCCCTATATTTTTATAACATGATGACATGTACTCGTTGGATGATAACTATTTTGAGAATAGTTCCCTTCAAAATACTTTCTTCAAGATATCAAAGAAACTATCATTGTATTACTTTAGATTACATATATTGATGTGGTTCCATTTCCTTCTACTAGGATATAGTTATAAATGACAGAAAACACTAGACTATAAGATACAATAATGAATCATAGTGCATAATTCCCAACTAGTTAAATATTTAACATATGTTTATAAATATATTCATATCAAATCCCATAATAATAAATATTTATTCTTTTTGGATATCTATATTTTAAATCCTTCATACCAATTGGTAATGAAAATCTGAATTATCCTAAGGATATTCCCTAAGTGTGACAAACAATGTTTTTAGCAAGGCATGTTATCATTTACCATGTGAAGTTTAGGTCAAGCCAAATGAAACTATTTTATTTTTATTTCCCCTAGATACATCAATGTCCAAATCACATCGAATTTTTGTATCCAAAATGAGATGTATTTTAAGGATAAAACAAATAATTAAACGTTACCAAACAATTATTATGTTCTCATATACATACCCTTAAATTTTTTCAATGAGATATATTATGTAATATATGGTTTAATAAATAAATAATTTATGAATTCTAAAGAAAAAACACTATAACTTCTCACTATTTCCATGAATTTTATATATTATATTGACTTATTATTGGACTTTTTTCTAAGATGGACTATGATTCTGATACCCTATGTGCTCGAAAAAATATTTCATGAAGAATATTAAAAATATTAGATGGCATATGGACATAGTTTTACATAAAAAGTTGAATAAATACTAAATGAGTACCTAGACTATAACATCAAGACATTTTATCATTCATAGGAACGACTTTACCATACGTGGGGCCTAACATCGACCTACACCGGTCAGTTGTGAAAATTAGTATTTGGATAAATCTATAAAAAATATTACCTAAAAATATTTTATTTCAATGCATCAACTTGTTTTTTTAGTGTTTTTTAGGAATCCATTGTAATCACAATGAACCTATTATTTACCTCACACAACTAAAATGAATTTTTCTTGATATTAATGATGTATCAAAGATCATAACATGGATTTATTACTAGTGACACACTTCAAATTCAAAACATATCACCAATGGTAATAACATGTTAATCGATTTTCATGAGTGAGTGGTCAAACCCAATTAGGGGATTGGATAACATTATGATTTCTTACCCATTATTAGAATCAATAATGTACATGGAAAAACCACTAAATGAGTTTATTTATGGTTCAATTGTTCTTAAGGGATAGTTATTATTGTGAATTTTTAATTAGCGTATTGTTACCCTACTCGTTCATCCCTCTAATGAGACTGAATTAAGGAAAGTAAAACAATTGTTTTAGGTTCATTAATCTGATGTTATTGGATAATTTATCTTCACATTTTCATGGTATTCTTCACCATTTGGACTTCATGGTCAAGACTCGATTTGTTTGGGGATTCAAAAGCGATCAGACCCCTAAATTTGAGGAAAATTGATCATAGTGTCCACAAAGAGTGTTGATCAGTATCAAAAAAGGATAGATCTATGACAAAATAACTTATTGAGAATATCAGAAGCCTCGGAGTTCCATGAAAAATACAACAACGATATTGGAACCGATGATCAGCACCAGCTACGGCACGTGGCAGTGGATGCATGCGAGTGTAGTGGAAGACAGTGGGGTGGCTGGAGGCGGCGATGGGGCCACATGGGACATGGGGTAACGAGGGTACAATGATGAGGAATGTAGTCGGGGAAGACCACATGGGCCATAGATTTACATGATTAGGGTGGGCCGCTTCTGTGCATAAGCTTTCCCGCAATGTGGGGTGGACTAGTGGAACTGGGCCACTACAGCGGCCTAACAGGTAAGGGAATGTGTCGCATTAGGAAAGTTTGGTTCATTTTGGATTGGATAGGGCTGAGTCAGCATGACCAGACTGAGTAGGGTCGGCCAACGGGGCAGGCCGTGTCATGTCAGTTTGATCAAACCTAGACCTGAGTCAGACCTTTTTAAGAAAAAAGTTGTATAATTAAAATTGTGGGTCTCTTCAAAAAAATATTTGTGGTGTTTGGAAACTTATGATGATGCATTACTTCTAATATTATTTAATTGTGTTTTTGTAGAATCCTACACATAAACAATTTTATTTTTCAGTCCTCTCGGAATGAGCATACTTTGAGCGGAATCTTATTTCTAGGTTTAACATCGAATCTACGTGACATTATAATACTACATGAATTACCAAGATTATGAGACTTATAAATACTACATGTATCATCATGATTGATTGTATCATCAGGAATTACTGTCTCAATGCGACTGAGTGTCTCATCAGTACTGAGTTTCTCTTTAGTACTGAGTGTCTTACCGGGACTACATGCCTCATTGACACTACATGTCTTATTGATACTGAGTTTATTTTTGACTACATTTGATAATCCAATTTTTCATACTATTGAAATATACCAATGTGATCTAACTATGTATCTTCTTTTTGTATACTTAGTTTATTTATTGTTGTTGTATTTCATGTATTTCGTTGTTGAATACTTTATGTATTTCATAGCAGTATTCCTTTTTTGTTCTGGGGAGTCTTATTGATTATTGTTTTACTCATCCCTACATGGGATTTCCCAGCATGTGTTGTGTCATGTGAAGAATATTGAATATTTGAAGAATTCTATAGTGGATGAAGGCTAATTCGATCTCAAGGAGACTAGATAGTCGAGTTGTGCTCCTATGACTTCAGGGAGATATCCTTGTACCTACCCTCATGTGGGTTCTTCTACCGATGAGTTTTAGGATATTGCACATTCCCATTTACAGAATACTTTTTGGGTGGGCTGGTATTGTATCCCTGTATAATTTTCAATTTTATACTATCACACTCTATTGTTGGTATCTTATAGGTATTCAGGCTTATTTAATTAGTTTTTTATATTTCAGCATTTTGTGTTTGGAGATGTGTGTGTGTGAATAGGTGATAAGGATAATGCCTCCCATATATAGGATATTCATTCTCAATGATAGTCACAATCCCCTGGCCTATTTTTTAACACCCCAAGCTTCTACGGTACGCATCTCTTTGAATAATGCAATAGTATGTGTTGTACGCAACATCGAGTTCTAACACACCACAACCAATCAAACTAGCCATTATGAATAGTAATAACTACTTTTTAAAATTATAGAACTTTTATCTCTCAAAATGGACTTCATTTTTGGATTCGGAATATCGAAATTATCCTAAGTTAAATTTTTGGTATTTTTCTGAGAACTTCCAATTTTTATATAGTGAAAAATACTTAAAAACAAATTTTTTAATCAAAATAATTTATAGTAATAAATTATATTATTGATTGGATTTAAATTATAATTAGAATATATTTTTACCATTTTATCCAATTGTGTTCATTAGAAATAATTTCACTTTGAATTTGGACATAAACAATTGTCAATCTTATGATATATATTGTTTCTTAAAAACACTCAATTAATTATGACAGTGGGAATTAATTATAAAATTAATTAATGCAACTTATTTGTTTTTAATTTTGTAAAATAGACATCATTTTTTAATTTGGAATATGAATTATAGATTAGGATGAAATTTTGGCATTGTTCAGAAAAACATCAATTTTTGATGAATAGGGAAACCACTAAGTGGTAGTTAAAAAACTGAATTTTTCATAAATCATAATATTACCGATTCTGTGACTGGAATTTCGAAAATCCGAGAGACACGGTTAATATCATGGACAAAAATGTGGTTCATTGAGATTAAAATAATTTTTGGTGAATAGTAACTTTTTTACTTTTATTTACCACGGTTAAAAGTAAATAGGGTAATTAAGGGTAAAAATGATATTAATATTACCCTAACACATGTCCAAATTCTATTGGATAAGCATAATTCGACCAAAAACAACCTTAGGAATAAAATATGATCATTTAGGTCCACTTGGATTAGATTAGGACATTTATTATTATTTAATTCAAAGAAGAGTTAAAAGAGTTAAAATCAAAGTTTATTTACTAAAACATTTTTAATATAGGGTTATATATAAGGTAAATTTTATTGTAAAAAATCATTATAAAGATAAAAATATTTCCTAAATAATGGTATTTTATTTATAATTTTTAGACATTAAATAAATTATTTTATTGACGACACAATGATGATGCAGTAATTACCATAATAGTGAAAAATTAAAATAATAGATATTATAAATACCCAATTAAATATGATTTGAGACTTTTTTATGAATTAAACTAATTTTCTAGGTTAATATGACATGTTATTAATTCTTTAAATAAATTTTTTCGATGTAATCATTCTGTTATCATGTTCACAAAAATCAATTTTCCAAATAGTGTCATAATTGACATAAAAGAGTGTTGAAAACAAATATTATATTATTAATTGATATTCAATTCTTAAAAATCTAAGGTTCGGCCATGAGACTTATTTCATGATAGGTGTATCATTAATGGACCACTTGGGGGTCTCTTGGAGGTATATAGTATGTTTATTAACTATATAATATAAAAATAACAAGTGACATGGTAAGTGTCAAACTAATTAACTAAGAGTTAAAACTAAAAGATAAGGTTTATATAATGACCCAAACCTATCTAAATTCTATTAGTTGACTATTTTTAGACCCATACCCACCTTAACCTTTAAATAATACTCTTTTTAGCCATTATTAACCGAATATGAATTTATTATAAAATAATATTTCATGCTTTTCCAAAGGTTCCCCTCACCCCTCTTATAAAAGGGTACCCCCCCTTCTCATTAATTCACACCTTCAAAGCCATTTTTCACGGACAAAATCTGTCCAAATACTCTCTCAAATTTCCTCACCTCATCCTAGAGGCCTTCCTTTAGTCATAAATCCAACCTATAGAGCCCTTTTTATCAAATCAAAAGGAAGAACCCGAAGAAGATGTAATAATTTCACCACCCTTTTTCAAGTTCCTTTCTTCTTCAACTTTTTCTTTATTTGTTATTACCATTCTAAAATAATAACTCCAGTATCTTATATATACTGTGATGTTATTATAAATATGGTACAACCATATTCAGTATTCTATAAATCTTTTGAGTGACATGTCACCATACGTGCGTACGTACGGCTTACCGTCTCCACGTCGTGGTGTAATTGTAATTCAGTATATAATTATTTGGATGGGTATAATAATGATTTTTAATTCATTTAAATAATAAATATAACATGATAATGATTTTTTATATATGATATACCATCCAATTATGTATTATTTTAGTATCAAAAGAATGGTATTGTCGATCGTGCGTACGTACGGACTACCGTCTCAACGAACGTGATGAGATTCATTCTCCATTGTATCCATTCAAGTATAATTCTCATTTGATGATTTAAAAATAATTTTTAAGGACTTGATATCATTGTGGATATGAATAAGATACATCCTATCCATGACAAACATGTATTACATAACAAAACATATAAAATAAAATGAGTATGTTAAACCCGAAACGACGATAATTCTAAAATATTATTAACAAAGAAATGTTAAAAGATCATATATGATGTCATAATAATATATATGATTCTTGTATAATTTAATAACAATTATTTCACTATTATACAGGTGGTTAACCTACCCCAACCAATGAATAGTACAATGTAAGGGTTTATTTCTCAATCTCTTCATTATCCGAGGTTGTTTATACGTAATAATCTACTGGGATCGCTTTTTCATCCACATCCATGTTTCATAAAAATGTATTTAAAAACATGTTTACTATTTGAAACAATATGGGTTAAAGTTATTTATACCCTTGTTTGACTTTTTATAAGAGGATTATAAATGAATATTTCCATCGTTTTCCAAACTAGGTGCTTTTAACCTTTTTGACATAATTAAGGTATGAATGTTTTTTTAACTTATACGGCAGGTGAGGCTATTTTCCTCCATTACAAAATCGTCGAAGCTTCCCTTACAATCTTATAAGAATATTTTCAAAGAAAATGTTTTATTTTATAAATATATGACTCTTAAATGATTTCAAAATAGAAAGATATATTTCTCTAAAAAGAGTTTTGATTTCTTCTATGTCAACATACTTTGATGGATTTTACACTTATTTGAAGTTGATTTATTATGATACAAAACATCTATATTGTATTGAAGTTTTTGTGATATATTTTACTGTGGATGTGTTATTTTTATACTATTCATGGTTTATGGATAAATTATTTACATTTTGTATGCTATTTTTAATACGAATGTTTATTTTATGTTTAAACCTTTTCATATGGGAATGCATTGGACTTAATATGTGATGGGTGGAGCCCGCTATAGCTCCTCTAAGCATCAGTAGGTCTCATGAGGCAAACATGTTTCTTGGCACAAGGCCTTGGAAAAATCTTATTTGTAGTCTTGGCAATAGGCCTTGACTATGTGGTTATGATAGTCTGGCATTATGCATTCCATCATTATGAAAGTGGTTGTTGATATTGCATGTGATTATTTGATTAGTAGAATATACATTGAATATGTAAATTGAATTATTTCATTTTATTTTTTCCATACTATGTTGAAGTACAAGTTTAAAAGGATTTTGTTTTAGTTATACATTTCCTTAAATGTTTATTCTTATTTATGAAAGTTTCCGCTATATTGTTTTCCTTACTGGTCATTTGAGCTCACCAATTTCAATGTTTTATTTTTCCCAGGATGTGAAGAAGTAGTTTTTGAATGACCTACAGGGATAGTATGTAGGGATATGAGTGTGGACTATGAAGAAAATATGTTGTTGTAGTTTTAATTTTTAAGATATAATATAAGACTTATGAATATATCTAGTGTTTCCTAGTCTACTAAACCAATCGGTCTTTCGAGATTTGATCTTTCTTGTGATCATGCCAATGTTATGTAATAAGGAACCGACTCTAGGTAACTGGGGTCGGGGCATTATAGTTGGTATTAGAGGAGGTTTAGTACAAACCTTGGAAGCTAGATTTAGATAAAATTTGATTAGATCTCATATATGGTAGATGGACTTTGATGATTAGTATAGAAGAACTTCCTAGAATTTTGGTATTGTAGATATATTGAGATTTTTCCGAGAAATACATCCCTGTCTGGATACGATCAGGTAGAGGCAGCTCTGGTACAGATGTACCTAGGGGTAAAACCCGAAAACACCGCTTTGAGCTACACTCGAACGGGAACTGGTGCACAACAATGGGCCTTGATGCACTCTTGTTTACGACACTCCCGGGGGATATACTTAGGATAACTCTCATTTTATTTACAAATCATTATGAAGGGTTTATGAGTATATACTTCCTCAAAGAAAACATTTTTTGATTATGGATTATATCCATAAATAGTTCAATTTATGTTAAGTGTTTTATAAGTATGAAATTATGTATTTTGATCTAGTTTATGCCATTGTTTATAAATAGCGCCTAGTGGAAGAAATGGAAACCATATCAATGCACACACTCTATGTAGGGATTGCCCTCCTACTCAATATAATTAAAGTGGAGCTGGTGATGCAACTAGTGCCAATCAGCTAATCAATATACTAGGACAACTCACTCAGGTTATTAATAATAACCTTACCCATATGGATCACCCTGATCCGTAGTGTGGAGGATCAATGTTAGATCTCTTCATGAGGCAACAGCCACCAACAATCAATGGGAGTACAAATACCTTAGTACCCGAGCAATGGATAAATTCCCTAAGGAAAATATTTCAGGGTTTGGGGAGTACTGAAAGGGAAAAAGTTATCATGGTAGTTTACTGCCTCACTGGAGATGCTGATCAATGGTGGTCATTGATTCAAAACATGAAGGAAGATGATGAATTATCAAATATGGAATGGAGGGAGTTCAAAGATCTGTTTTTAGAAAAATACTTTCCTCATGACCATCGAGCAGATATGAAAAGGCAATTTCTGAGTCTGAGACAAAAGGAGCATGAAAATGTCGCAAATTATGAGGTGAACATTACAAGGTTAGTAAGGTATGCTGGAGATTATATACGTAACCCAAGAAGTAATATTGATTTTTTCTTTGTTGGGTTAAAACCATTTCTCTGTCGATTCATTAGTCTCACAATCCTTCTCATCGTACGAAGACATTGTCTCATGTGCTATCAAGACAGAGAAATAATTCTCTAAGTCTTATGACATTAAAGAAAAGAAAGAGAAGAATAGATATGCTGAACAATCTAGGAATAGAAATAATGGGAAGAAGGTAAAGGTTGAATATCCATCTTGTGGTAAATGTGGGAAGAAACAACTTGGTACTTGCTTGAAGGGAATGGGTGTCTGTTACAAGTGTGGTGAAAAAGGCCACCAAGCTCGTGATTGCAAAGGGAAGAAGGAAGCTACCAATGTTCAGTGCTAAAATTGCAGGGAGATGGGACATTATGAAAATTAATTTCCTAAGAGTCAGGGGAACTGACCTTAGAAAAGGCCAAGGGATCAAGGCCAAGATTATGCTATCACTACTGCTGAGGTAGAAGCTCTGAAAGACATGGTGGCAGGTAATTTAATGGTTTCTTCAAGTTTAACAATTGCATTATTTGATTTTGGATCATCACATTGTTTAATATCTTCGTAGTTTTCTATGAAAAATAGATATTTCCAATTTGATTTTACAAGGGAGTTGTCATTTAAAACTCCTATGGGAAGTATCATTACAACAAAGTTTTTTGAATCATTCCCCATTAGAGCAAATAAATTTTCTTCATCCTCTGATCTCATCATCATACCTATGATTGAGTTTGATATAATCCTTAGTATGGATTGGCTTTCATACTATGATGCGAAGATTTATTGTAAGAATAAGGAGGTTACGATTTATTATGATGATGATAAGGAACACCTTATGTTTAGAGAAAAATCATCACCACCTAATTCATATCTAGATCCACCCCCAGTAGCACAACTTAATTCAATTATTGTGGAGGAAGTGGATGAAATTACAGTGGGTGAGGAAAGGAATGTTGAAATAGAGGATGTACCTGTTGTGAAAGAATATGTAGACGTGATTCCTGAAGATTTACCTGGACATCCTCCAGAGCGAGAAGTTGAGTTTTCCATTGATTTAATTCCTGGATCACGGCCTATATCGAAGACCCCTTATATAATGGCCACTATTGAATTAGTTGAACTAATGAATCAACTAGATGAAATGAGTAATAAGGGATTTATTCTCCCTAGTGTTACTCCATGGGGAGCCCATGTTATTTTTGTTAAAAAGAAAGATGGATCTATGAGGTTATATATCGACTACAGGGAGAAAAATACTATAATAATAAAGAATATGTAACCCCTACCTCGCATTGATGATTTATTTGACCAACTGCATGTAGATCAATACATTTCAATGAATGACCTTCGATCTGGGTACTATCAGTTGTGTTTGAAGAAGGAAGACATTCCGAAGACAACATTTCAAATCAGGTACAGGAATTACGAGTTTACAGTAATGCCTTTTTGATTGACTAATGCACCCTCTGTATTCATGGATCTGATGAATATAGTTTTCAAGGAATATCTCTATGAATTTGTGGTGTTATTTATAGATGATATCTTGGTATACTCCAAAATCTACTAGGATAATGAAAATCACTTGCGCATTATCCTGATGACTCTAAGAAGACATGAATTATATGGGAAGTTTAGCAAGTGTGAATTTCGGCTTCATGAGATTTCTTTTCTTGTCCATATTATCTCTAAGGATGGAATTTTCGTTGACCCATCTATGTCTAAGGCAATCCATGAATGGCCTGCACTGACGAGTATAACTGAGGTACATAGTTTTATTGGTTTAGCAGGTTATTATCGACATTTTGTCCAGAATTTTTCTCGATTGGCTAACCCATTAACAAAGATCACATATAAAGGGCTTAAATTTGTTTGTACAAAAGAGTGTGAAAAATGTTTCCAAGAACTGAAGTGAATATTAGTCAAGGCTTCTATATTTACTCTTCCATCGGGTAGTGATTGGTTCGTTATTTATAGTGATGAATCGAAGAAAGGACTTGGTTGTGTTCTTATGCATAATGATAGGGTTATTGCCTATGCATCAAGATAGTTGAATATTCATGAACAAAAAAATCCTACTCATGATCTTGAGATAGCAGTTGTGATCTTTGCTTTGAAGATATGGAGGCACTACCTCTATGGTGAAAAATGTGATATTTATACTAATCACAAGAGTTTGAAGTATATTTTCTCACAAAATGAACTCAATATGAGGCAAAGCAGATGGCTTTAATTACTCAAGGATTATGATTGCATGATACACTACCACCCGGGGAAGGCGAACAAGGTGGAAGATGGTTTGAGCAGAAAAGATCATGGAGTTTTTAACAATATGAGAATTGAATGGGATCCAATTTTCATGGATCTAGTGAAGATGGACATGGGAATAACCATGGAAGGTGAAACATCATTGCTTTTTCAAAAGGTTTCCAAATCATCTTTAATAGAAAGGATTAATAGTTCTCAGACCGATGATGAAGAATCTCAAAATAAGATTAAAGCTGTGAATGATGGGAGATTGAAAGACTTTGTGTATAAAGATGGAGTTTTGACATTTGGGAAGAGACATTGTGTTCCCGATATACCTGATCTAAAAAGCGAATTGCTGGATGATTCTCATAGTTCCAATTTCTATATACACCCTAGGACCACCCAAATGTATAGAGATTTGAAGGAACATTTTTGGTGGGACAACATGAAGAGGGAGATTGCTGATTTTGTGTCAAGATCTATGGTTTGTCAACAAGTGAAAGCTGGAAGGCAACAGCCTGGAGGAATCATGCAACCTCTTCCCATACCGGAATGGAAATGGGAAAATATTACGATGGACATTGTCATGGGGCTACTAAAGACTCCTATAAGGAACGATGAAATATGGGTCATTGTTGATCATCTTACCATGTAACCACATTTTCGTTCTATAAGAGAAGATATACCACTGGAACGTCTAGAAAAACTATATATTGATGAAGTTGTGAGACTTCATGGAGTACCCCTATCGATTGTTTCTGATCGTGGTCCCCGTTTTACTTCAAGATTCGGGAAAAGTCTTCATAAATCCTTGGATAGTGAACTTCATTTGACCACTACCTACCACCCTAAAAAAGATGGACAATTAGAACGAACTATTCAAACCTTAGATGACATGTTGAGATCCTTCTCACATGACTTTCAGGGTATGTGGGATCAATATTTACCACTGGTAGAATTTTTCTATAACAATAGATTCCATTCGAGTATTCATATGGAACCATATGAAGTGTTATATAGAAAGAGATGTCGTACACCAACCTGTTGGGATGACATTGGTGAAAGAAAAATTGTAGGCCCAGAACTGGTGGAGGAAACGATAGAAAAGGTGAAGGTAACCCAAAATCACATCAAAGTAGATCAAAGTAGCCAGAAGAGCTATGTCGATAATCGAAGGAATGATTTGGAATTTCATCTCAGTGATCATGTATTCCTGAAGGTTTCTCCATTGAATGGAGTCATACATTTTGGTGAGAAAGGTAAATTGAGTCCCAGGTAAATCGGACCTTTCGAAATTCTAGAACGAATTGGGGTTGTAGCTTACCGATTGAAAATGCCGCCAATTATCTCCAAAGTTCACGATGTGTTCAACGTATCTCTATTGAGGAAATACATGCCTGACCCAACGTATGTACTCACCTATGAGGAATTAGATCTGGAACCCGATCTGTCTGATTGCGAAGATCTCGTCAAGATTCTTGATACGAGAGAACAAGTACTAAGAAACCGGATGACTCGTCTAGTAAATGTCTTGTGTAGAAACCATAATATGGAAGAGGCAACGTGGGAACCCGAGGAACATATGATGAAGAACCACCCGAGTCTTATCATGCGGTATTATTCTAGAAATTTCGAGGATGAAATTATCTGAAGGAGGGTAGAATGTAGCACACCAAGCTTCTATGGTACGCTTCTCTTTGAATAATGCAATAGCGTGTGTTGTATGCAACATCGAGTTCTAACACACCACATACAATCAAACTAGCCATTATGAATAGTAATACATAATTTTTAAAATTTTAGAGATTTTACCTCTCAAAATGGACGTCATTTTAGGATTCAGAATATCGAAATGATCCTACGTTGAATTTTTGGTATTTTTATGAGAACTTCCAATTTTTATATAGTGAAAAATACTTAAAAACAACTTATTTAATCAAAATAATTTATAGTGATAAATTATATTATTGATTGGTTTTAAAGTATAATTAGAATATATTTTTACCATTTTATCCAATGGTGTTCATTAGAGTTAATTTCACTTTGAAATCGGACATAAACAATTGTCAATTTTTTGATATAAAATGTTTCTTAAAAACACGCTATTTGTTGTGACAGCGGAAATTAATTATAAAATTAATTAATGAAAATTATATGTTTGGAATTTTTCAAATTAGACATCATTTTTGAATTTGTAATATCAATTATATCTTAGGGTGAAATTTTGGCATTGTTCAGAAAACTTCAATTTTTGATGAATAGTGAAACCACTAAGTGGTAGTTAAAAAACAGAATTTTTCATAAAACATAATTTTACCGCTTCTGTGAGTGGAATTTCTAAAATCCAAGATATATGATTAATATCAAGGACTAAAATGTGGTTCATTGAGATGAAAATAATTTTTGGTAAATAGTAACTTTTTACTTTTATTTACCACGGTTAAAAGTAAATTGGGTAATTAAGGGTAAAAATGATATTAATATTACCCTAACACATGTCCTAATTCTATTGGATAAGCTTAATTCTACCAAAAAAAACTTAGGAATAAAAAATTATCATTTAGGTCCACTTGGATTAGATTAGGAAATTTATTATTATTTAATTCAAAGAAGAGTTAAAAGAGTTAAAATCAAAGTTTATTTAATAAAACATTTTTAATATAGGGTTATACATAAAGTAAATTTGATTGTAAATATGAATTAGAAATCTAAAACTATTTTATACATAATTGTATTTTATTTATAATTTTTAGACATTAAATAATTTAATTTATTTATGACACAATGATGATGCAGTAATTACCATAATAGTGAGAAATTAAAATAATTGATAATATAAATACACAAATAAAAATAATTTGAGACTTTTTATGAATTAAACTAATTTTATAGTTTAATATGAAATGTAATTAATTATATAATTAACTTTTTTCTAAGTAATCATTCTTGTATGATTTTCACAAAAATCAATTTTCCAAATAATGTCAAAATTGCCATAAAAGAGTTTTTAAAACAAATATTATATTATTAATTGATATTCAATTCCCAAAAATATAAGGTTCGGCCAAGAGACTTATTCCATGATAGGTGTTTCATTAACGAACCACTTGGGGGCCTCTTGGAGGTATATAGTATGTTTATTAACTATATGATATAAAAATAAAAAGTGACATGGTAAGTGTCAAACTAATTAACTAAGAGTTAAAATTAAATGATGAGGTTAATATAATGACCCAAACCTGTCTAAATTATATTGGAAGAGTGGTTTTAGAACAATCCCTACCTTAACCTTTAAATAATACACTTTTTAGCCATTATAAACCGAATATGAATTTATTATAAAATAATATTTCTAGCTTTTCTAAATGATCCCCTCACCCCTCTTATAAAAGGGAACTCCCACTTCCCATTAATTCACACCTTCATAGCCATTTGGCTCGGCCAAACTCTGACAAAATACTCTCACTAATTCCCTCACTTCATCCTATAGGCATTCCTTTATCAGTAAGCGAACCTAAGGAGCCCTTTTGATCAGTTCAAATTGAAGAACTCGATGAAGAGGTAATAATTTCACCAACCATTTTCAAGTTCATTTCTTCTTCCACTTCTTCTTTCTTTGTTATTAGTATTCTAAAATAATAACTCCAGTATCTTATATATAATGTGATTTTATTATAAATATGATACAACCATATTCAGTATTATATCGATCCTTTGAATGACATGTCACCATACGTGCGTACGTACGGCTTACCATCTCCACGTCGTGGTGTAATTGTAATTCAATATATTATTATTTGGATGGGTATAATAATGATTATTAATACATGTAAATTATAAATATAACATGATAATGATTCTTTATATATGATATACAATCCAATTATATATTATTTTAATATCAGAATAATGATATTGTCGCTCGTGCGTATGTACGGACTACCGTCTCCACGAACGCAATGAGATTCATTCTCCATCATATCCATTCAAGTATAATTATCAGTTGATCATTTAAAAATAATTTATAAGGACTTGATATCATTCTGGATATGAATAAGATACATCCTATCCATGAAAAACATGTCTTACATAATAAAACATATAAAATAAAATGAGTAAGTTAAAACCGAAACGATGATAATTCTAAAATATTATTAACAAAGCAATGCTAAAAGATCATATATGATATAATATTAATATATATGATTCTTTGATAATTTAATAACAATTATTTCACTATTATACAGGAGGTTAACCTACCCCAACCAATGAAAATTACAAGGTAATTGTTTATTTCGTTATCTCTTCATTATCTGAGGTTGTTTATACGTAATAATCTACTGGGATATCTTTATCATCCACATCCATGATTCTTAAAAAAAAATTCAAAACTATTTTACTATTTACAAGAATATGGGTTAAAGTTATTTATACCCTTGTTTGTCTTTTTATAAGAGGATTATAAAGTAATATTTCCGTTGTTTTCCAAACAAGGTGCTTTTAACCTTTTCGATAGAATTAAGGTAAGAATATTTTTTAACATATACGGCGGCTGCGGCTATTTTCCGCCGTTATAAAATCGTCGAAGATTCCCTTACAAGATTATAAGAATATTTTCAAAGAAAATGTTTTATTATATATATATATATATGACGCTTAAATGATTTAAAAATAAAAAGTGATATTTCTTTAAAAAGAGTTTTGATTTAATCTATGTCAACATCCTTTGATGGATTTTACGCTTATTTGAAGTTGATATATTATGATACAAAACTTATTTATTGTATTGAAGGTTTTGTGATATGTTTGACTTTCGATGTGTTATTTTTATACCATTCATGGTTTATGGATGATGTATTTACATTTCGTATGCTAGTTTTAATATGAATGTTTATGTTATGATTAAACTGTTTCATAAGGGAATGCATTGGACTTAATATGTGATGGGTGGAGCCCGCTATAGCTCCTCGATGCATCGGTAGGTCTCGTGAGACAAAATACTATCTTGGCACAAGGCCTTGGAAAAATATTATTTGTACTCTTGGTATGAGGCCTTGACTATGTGGTTATGATTGTCTGGCATTATGCATTCCATCATTATGAATGTGATTATTTATATTGCATGTGATTATTTGATTAGTAGAATATCTATGTGAATAAGTAAATGGAATTATTTCATTTTATTTTTTCCATACTATGTTGAAGTACATGTTTAAAAGGCTTTTGTTTTAATTATATATTTCCTTAAATGTTTATTCTTATTTATGAAAGTTTCTGCTATATTGTTATCCTTACTGGGTAATTGAGCTCACCCCTTTCAATGTTTTATTTTTCCCAGGATGTGAACAAGTAATTTATGAATGACCTGCATGGATAGTATGTGGGGATATGAGTGTGGAATATGAATAAAATATGTTGTTTTTGTTTTCATTTTTATGATGTAATGTAAGACTTATGAATATATCTAGTGTTTCCAACGCTACTAAACGAATCGGTCTTTCGAGATTTGATCTTTCTTGTGATCATGCCAATGTTATGTAATAATGCACCGACTCTAGGTAACTGGGGTCAGAGCGTTACATATTGGACATGGTATTATTGTTTTCCTGACATAAGGAAATATGGGGTGGGTTGTGACAGAGTTTCATCAGAAGAGTTTGGTTCTACTAAATTACCAAGAGTCCTTGAGATTGGTTTCATGAAAATGGATTTAGTGTTTTGAGTTTGATTTATAGGCCGCAGATTCATGTGTTGGTGTATTTGAAAACATTTACTTACATCAAGACTTTAAATTTTTATTTTTGTCAAACTACAAGAAAACATTTGTTGTAGGGAAAATAATGGGACATGAATCATATTGGTTTTGGTTGTTTTCTCAAGTCCTTTAGTCACCCTATAAGGTATACTCTATTGAATGCGGTTAATTTTGTTCTATTTTAAGAATCATTCACAATATCTTACATCAAGTATTAGGATTCATGATTGCAATATTGATCTTCCTTGTGATGAGGTGTTGGTACAATGACTTATACTAGATATAGAACGTCCGGGTGGTTTACTAGCGATTCGAACACTCGTCGAGTTGCAGTTATTACAAGTGGTAACAATTTAGGATGCATATAAACATTGTGTGTTTCATGATTTACAGTGGTAGTGAAATCTAAAATATTGTGGTTATATATACCCTCATGTAGTTAAGTATCACTGAACATAGTTATACACATCTTACACCTTGGTAGGACGCCTTCTTACCAGATGGAATTCATTGTCGCGTTTATTCATCAGGGCTCATTAAGGAAATGGTGAAGCTTAGTGCATAGAAACACGATGAGATGAACATATATTGGGTAGACATATATAATATCATTATGTAGGAGTTACATAAAAATACATTATGATTAGTGTGTATACATGTACTTGTTCATTTGATGTATGGAAGTGAAACAGTGGCATATTAGACGGTGAGATTTACTGAACTATCTCCCTATTCAATTGATGTGGAATAAGACCCATTATTTAAGGCTCAAACATCCAATAATAGTATTAAATGGGATATCATGTAATATATGGTATCCAATATAATTTCAACATATTCTAGGGTACTAGATTGAGCTCTACAGGTGGGGAGATTCCTAGTGGAGCATACACCAGTAGTGGGTGCAACCACAGGGCACCGGGTAGTTGTGTTTTATGAAGATGATATCCAATAGTAGTCTCGAGGACCGAAATGGGTGAGGCACTCTAGGGGATGAACCTAGGACATAGGATTAGTTGTGAGGGGCTCTCAAGGAAGAACAAGTCAGCTGAAGGACATGCCAAGTTATTCATGCAGTAGTTGGGGACATCTAGCTCATTATTTCCCAACCAATTATATGATTTATTAGGATATGGTCGAGGGACCTCCAAGAAAGAGAAAGTGGTATGGTAAGGGTGTTTCATAGAGAGGTAGATGTGGAATATGATTTGGCATGCCAGTAGGTGGATTGCATAGCATTGACACATTTCCACTACCACCCACAGGTAGTCTACTATAGGGTCATGAGCATGTGGACAGGAATTAGGACAACTTCTGGTGAAGGTGTATTATGAGACCTAGGGTATATGGATTATTAGAGGTATGATATATGTCTTTTCCACCATAGATATAGTTTTCATAGACATGAGTTCCATTCATTTTTTATTTCCATGACCCTTGTTCAGAATTAGAGGCTCAAGGGAAACTATTTAATTAAAATGTTTGTTTAGAGAATCCTATGTTAGGGGATTCAATGATCCCACATTTGTTGTGAAAATGTAGAATTACTCATGGAGGTGAGAGTTTTAGTTAGTAACTATTAGTAGTGTCATAAAAGCTATACAAATTCATTCTCAGTATGGAATGGTTATCCATAGTCCATGAATAGACTTACTTTTTTCTTGTAGAGTGTGGTGTTTCCATAGAGATGTGATAATGTTTTTCATTTTTTTAAAATGTAAATGCATGAATTATAGGATGGAATACATAACAAGTTGAATCCGATCACACATTAGTTGGATAGCCGGACCATTATTAAAGTGAATGATATGAGTCCCCAATTTCTTGTCGTTGTGGAGGAATAGTAGGACATATTACCTGAGTATGTTCCATGGTTACCTCCCTAAAGAGATGTAGAGTTATTCATTGACATATACCCTACTATGGTACTCATATCTTAACTAGAATATCAGATAGATCCCCCATAGCATTTTTAACTATGGGTATAGTTGGAGGACGTGGAAAAGAAGGTATTCATGAGACCCAATGTTTACTTCACCTGGTGAACATAAATAACACGTATCCACAACTGATGAATAATGTAATCTTCAATTGGATGAAAGGTGATTGGTGTTTTATGAATATTGACCATAGATCTGGCTATCATCAGCTATGATTATGGTTTTAGGATATAATGAAGATGGATTTGAAGTGTCAATTCAACTATTAGAAGTACTTGTTGATCTCATTGGTCATGAAGAATGCCACAAAATTGTCCATGTGACTCATGAACAAGATCTTCCAGGATTACATAAACTGGTACATGGTTTCCATCATTGATGACATTCAAGTGTACTCGATATCTGAGGAGGATCACACGATACACTTGTGGATGGTCCTGGAAACATTTCAGGACCCCCAGCATTACATGAAGCTCCTGAAGTATCTATTATGGTTATGACATGCCCATTGTATAAGAATTTTTATATCAGATGTTGGAGTTTTGGTGGATCCAAAAAATATTGAGGCAGTTCTTTCTTTGTAGACACCCAAGAGGGTCACTGAGGGGTGGAGTTTCCCTTGTACTCAGGGTATTATCAGAGTTGTGTACCCAAATTTTCTATTGTATTAGAACCCTATTCAAATTTGAAATGAAAGGGACAACCATTCCTATGTATAGAAGTGTTCCATGAGAGTTTTCAGAAGCTAAGGTAGAGATTGATGAGTGCTCCTATCATGAGACTACAATAGTAGTGTGTAGAGTATGTCATATTATATGATTGATCTAGAACTAGGCATGATAGTATCCTAATGTAGGATAATGTGATGATTGTTTTGGGTTCTGTCCAGTTGAGACTGCATGAGAAGAACTAAAAGTCCCACAATCTTGAGTTCCCTGTTGTAATCCTATATTTGAAGATGCGGGGACTCTACCTGATTGGAAAGCAGTTTATCGTCAACTCTAACCACAAGATTTTCAAGGTAATATTCTCTCTTAAGGGTCAGATCTTGATATCTTGTCGATGGCTGTTGTAATTCCATGTATATATCATTGTGATTTTCGATACTTTAGTGAAATGAAACATGATGGTAGATACTCCCAATAAGAGATTGAGTTCAAATTTCCAGAAATATGCATCAGAGTAGTTTGTCTCATTACAGATATTCTTTATTGATGGATATAGAACAACTTACCTCTAGTCTATGGTTGTCACCCACAACTCTTATAGTGATCCTAGAAGGCCCAACGTGAAGATACCGACTATGAGACATTACATTCTTAGATAAACATTGGTAATTGCACTGACAGATATTCAAAATGTTGGAGGATTTTTGTTCATTTCAGAGGATGCACAATGGTACCGGTTGTATTATGGTAGGAGGACTTGAAGGAGTTATTCACATACCCATTTATGGAATATAAAAGCATCGAAAACATGTTCTGGTACATCCAAAAAATGTAATGGTGGTCAGGGATATGGAGGGTCGTGACATAGGTTGTTTCAAGATGTCTTACTTGTCAACAAGTGAAGGATGTGCACAATGCCCAAGATGGATTGAATCAACCCCTTGAGGTGCTGAAAATGAAGTGGGATGGAATATTGATGTAATACTTGATAATTTAACCACATAATTCAATGTTAATTATACAATATTGGTGATCATATTCCAACTCACTAAGTCAACCCACATTCATGCGATTTGAGAGTAGAGTTCGAAAGAGATCGTGGGATAGCTCTACTAGAAAAATATTGTTTGAATCAGTGGAGTAACATTAATGATATAATCATATCATGATGATCAATTTAAATTCTAATTTTGGAAGGGATTTCAGGATGTGTTTCAGAATCACTTGCACATAAGCATAACTTTTCACCCACAGATGGATGACCAGACTGAGCAAACCATACAGATTCTAGAGGACATGTTGAGTGATTTCATCCTAGATTTTTTGTTATCTTTGGAGGACCTCTGATCCCTGGTGATGATTTCATTCAACTAAAGATACAATTCCACCATCAGTATGACAACATTTGAGGCCTTGTATGGGAAACCCTTAAAGTTACCACTTTGTTTGAATGACCCAGGGGATCCAACACTCATGGGATCCGAGTAAGTGTAGACAACTACATCTAAGGTGCATGTCATCTTGGAGTGGATAACGACTACATAGATCTATCAGAAGAGTTACCATAACTAGTGATGCAATCCTTTAGAGTTTGAGGTGGGTGATCATGTGTTCCATTGGGTCTCTCATCGATGCAGGATAAAAATATTTTCTTGAGGTGGAAGGTGATATCCGAGGTTCATCAGCTTTTTCTAGATACTACATAGTGTTGGTGAGGTGGAATACGACTTATCTATACCATTTCAATTAGAGTGGGTGAACAACATCTTCCACATGTCATTGTTGAGGTGATAAATGCATTATCCATCATATGTCAATGATTCGGTGAGTTGAACTATGGTGATGAGCTGGCATTTTGGGTGTACCTTATAGAGTCCGAGAATCGATTGGATGGGATCCTTAATGGGTAGTCGATTAATTTTAATCATGTTTTTGGGCAACACAATAATCCCTAAGATAGAACATGGGTTAGGGAGGCCAAGGTTCAGTCTCAGAACCCTCATTTATTTGAGTAATATTTTGTTTTGTATTTTGGGGATGTAGAAACCTAAAGATGAGAGATTTTAAAATGTCATAATTTCTAAGTTATATATATATATGATATAGAATTACTTCCATACTATATGGTAAGACAGACTTTGATTCTAAGACATGATGTTCCTGGAATAATTTCTTGATTAATATTAAAAATATTAAATAGAAATTGAACAAAGTATTCTTGAAAAAAGTAAAATATATTCTTAAGAAGTTTGAAAATCAAGAATCCACAGACACTATTTCATTTAGAGTAGTGGATTTACCATAGGTCGGGCCAAACAATGACCGGTGTAGGTCTTCCATGAATGATCATTTTTGGACGCATCAGTAATAACAAATTTAATAAAATTATTTTATATTGATGCAATGTCTCATTTGTTATTTGAGTTTTTAAAGAATATAAGGTCATAAACATAACTCTATGATTCCTTTAAGATAGTGAAATGAATGATATATTGACATTGATGATGATATAATGATTAGAGCATGGATCGAAGATCAATGATGCAGCTCGGATTAAAAGGATCTCAACGACGACAATGACATGAAAATTGATATTTTATAGTGAGATGTCCAAATCCTGGTAGGGCATCTTATCCCTTTGTGATTTATTACAAATATTTATAATCAATTTAAAATGCAGACCAGCCAACAAATAGGTCGATTGGTGGTTCAATAATTTTTTTGGGATGGTTGGTATTGATAATTATTAATGGGAGTTTCATTACCTTCTTCATTCATCCCCCTACCAAGAATGAATCAAGGCCAACAAGAAAAAATATGGAGGTTCATTCTTAAGATGTTTAGAATTAATTTATCATCCCCAATTCATATCATTCATCACTATTGGAACCTCATGGATGTGGCTCGACATTCCAAGAGTCTCTAAATGCTATCAAACCCCCAGATTAGAGGGATATCAACCAAAGAGGCTGCACAACTGTAGATCAGGACATGATGATGATATATCTTTGACATCTTGATTTTATAGGCATTGAAGGACCACTAGTGGTAATTAGAAGTGATCTTCTGAGCATTAGAGACATTGTTGGAATGTGGAGTCAGACACTTGAGGGTGAGGTGGAAGACGACGGGGCCACTGGCAGGGAAATTGGGACTACATGGGACATGGGGAGACATGAGGACCAGGCGACTAGGGGGAGTAACATAGTAGGGGTGGACCGCATGAAACAGGGTGGAATGTGGTTAGGATGGACATAAAAGACCCAATGGGATGCAGTTTGTGAAGGCCACATTAGGGATATAAGTTGTCCCATAGTGGGGGATGTAATAGTCGATCTAGGCCACTCTAGCAGTCTAGTTGGATGGAAAAAGCGGCCCAACATGGAATGGTCTAGAAGACACATCAGTTTGGGATGGTTAGAGTCATACTGGATAGTGCTGAGTTGGTTTCGCTCGATTGGGTCAGGTCAGATAGCGGGTCATGCTAGGTCAAATGTGTCAGATCGTACCCGAACCGAACATAAGTCTGACCTTTTAATTAAATATCCACATCGTTTAAACCATGTGCCTTTTTGATGATCTATGGGTGGATTTGGGACCCAGGTAAAAAGACAATTCTCATGATATTATCTAGATATGTTTTGTGGAAGTGTGAATGATATTATGGATTGAAGAGTGATTTCTCCCAGAATGATCACATTGTGAATAGAATATTTTGGATGGTTTTTCCCATAAGACTACATGACATTATGAGACTACATGACATAGTATGACTAAAATTATTATAAAGACTACGTGTCTATTTTGGATTGAGTGTCATAAATGGATTGAGTGTAAAATCGGGACTTAATGTATCATCAGGATCAAGTGTCTCATTAGTACTGAGTGTCTTACCAGGACTATGTGTCTCATTTAGAATATTTGTCTTATTGATACTGGTATTTTTGCGTATTACATTAAATAATCATGTTCTTCATACTATAGACCTATAACTATCTAATACTACTATTTATCTTCATTTCTATATTCTTAATGTATTTATCTATGGTATACTTTGTGTACTTCCTTCTTGTATTATTTCTTTATATTTAGTGGTAATCTTTTGTTGTTTAAGGGTTTCCTTCTGAGTATTGTTTTATTCACCTCAATATGTGTTTTTCCCAAATTCATTATTTACACTGCATAAAATCAATATTTTTGGATGAGACCCAGTTGGACTTGAGCTAGGTGGTTCTTTAAGTGAGAATAAAGTCAGGAATTTCACCTAAAACTCTAGAAAGTTTCCCTTATATCAACCCTTCATGTAGGGTTTTCTCAGATGTGTTTGATGAAATAGTGAACTCTCTTTTACGGACCCTATTGTTGGTGGTCTTGTATTCAGTCCCTCGATAATTATCAGTTTCATACTATCATACTCTAATGTTGGTATCATTGTGGTATGCATGCTTGTTTACATAGTGTTTCATATTTCATCATTTTGGGCATGGAGATTTGTGCGTCTGTACATGTATAATGGAATATAACATTCATTTGTAAGATATTCCTATATGGTTATTGTCACTATCCCATGTCTAATGGGAGGCAGGCTTGGGGTAGTCACAACATGAGCCCCTCTAGGATATGTCGTGATATTCTCAGATACAATATGTAGTGACCTAAACCCCAGTATCTCAGAGTTGGTGTTTGATTTACTATATTGGAATAATATACATCGATTATCATCCTGAAAGACATTGTATTTTCATAGTATTATAAAACCACATGCATATATTTTCAGACATTAAATTTAACGAAAAAAATCAAAAAAATATTTTTTTATATTAACATTATTTCTTCTTGAATTTTCATTCATATAAATCATATTAAAATTCAAGGATGCTCGGGGAAAGGAAAAAAAATAATGGTGATCATAAATACTATGTAATTTTTACATATAGTGGAATATATCATGAATCAATTAGCATAATCAACAAATAATGGAATGAAAATAACAGATATTCAATTTAATAGTTATCTTTAGAATAATTATGCAAGAATAAATGGTGATAATGTAATACCATTTAAATAATCTAATGATCCTAAAATAAAAATTTGGGATATTATAACTAATTGAATAATCACATGAAACATGACTGACTATATTCATAAGGATGTAATTTATAATCCTAATGTTCTCAACTATTATGATCATCTCAATTATCTATTGTTGTAGTCAAACTGTAGTAGCGGTGACCCTGTGTAGAGGAGGTACTATAGTGGGAAAAGTAGCGATGGAGGTATTGTTGCAGGTATTGTAGCAATCTAGGTACTATAGAACTACTACTCAATGGAGGTCCCTTTGGGACATTAAAATGGCTATAAGGCATTTTTTATTAGGGATTTCACGTCCATGTGCCTTCAAGAAATGTAATGGGTATCCATCTACACAATAAAAAGAGGTCATTACTTTTATTTAATAATAAAAAGTGGCTTCAACAACATCCTTTGAAAAAAAAGTTAGAGTCAAGATATATCCTCATGATAGTAATATATTTGTGTAGAAACACGTCTGATTTGGTCAAATAATTTGTCTCTTGATACATTCATAAGAATCAAGGGAATATATATAATAGACCCCACCAATATATTCATGTAAAAATAATTCCACAGACAATTATTAATAAATGAAAAATCTTCCATATCCTCAAATAGAAGTATTGTGAAATAGATATTGATATATCAACATTTACCCATTATATCAAATAACATTGAAAGTAAACAACGGATTCAAAAAATTCTATATAATTTACTAATTAAAAACAATATATATTATATAATATGAATATTTAATATAAATTAATCCTAAATTGAAAAATTATTATAATGTTGTGCTTTTTTAATAAAAATTTTTCAATAAAAAAATTGAGATTGTACAATAAAATTGACATCTTGGTAATATTCATGTTAAATCCCCATAGATGAAATGATTCAAAATGTATATTAAAATATAATTACTTATGAATTAACAATGATATTATATGGTAATATTTCTTATATACACAACATAAATGGAATTGGTTAATATTAACAAATAAGGATCAATGGAATGTAAAATGAGATGACATCACTTACATCCTAAAAACCTTTTTAAGTGGTAATTTATCCAACATTATAATGGTTTTAGTAATGAAATTTAATTATACCATGACCATTATAATATTTTTAATAACATATAATTTAAATTTATGACATATTATAACTTGTTGTTTTATAATCTTTCATTATGTTCACTGTTTTCATATTAATCAGCTAGTTTTCTAATTCTTGATTTTTTTGAAAGATATTATTCATGTTCATATTACACCATCTCACCATATCCATAATAAAAATAAGGACATTATTATTTAATTTTATTTTCAATTTTACTTTCCAAACTAA
The DNA here is from genome assembly GCA_963277665.1 of Viscum album. Classification (NCBI taxonomy): domain Eukaryota; kingdom Viridiplantae; phylum Streptophyta; class Magnoliopsida; order Santalales; family Viscaceae; genus Viscum; species Viscum album. Next base: position 1,852,291,221 of record OY728126.1, on the reverse strand, counting down.
TCATGAATTACGGTTTCGTGAAATGAATTATGCTACGACCATGGAGATGGTATGTTGTATGTAACCATGCTTAATGATCTATTTTTCAACAATCGTTATGGAAAATAGGTATGTAATATTTTTTTACATCAATAATATTCATAATATCATATATATAATTATTATTTATTTAAATATAAATATATATAATCTCTGTAGTGTGGTGGTGGAAAGAGAGGCATATCAGTACAAGAAGGCAGTAGTCCACACGTACATGAATGATGTTATCATCATTTTAGTTTGAAAATAAAATAATATGTTATATTTTAATAATTATAAATGTTTCTTTTATATCAAATATAATCACTAACATTATCCATTTCTATTCCCTATAAATTTTTAGTCAAATACAAATCACATCGCTTTGCTAGGCAGAAATTCGCCATAAATAAGAGTGACGTTATCATATACCATACAAAATAGAATGTAAAACGTTATATATGATATAATTACTAGATATGAATCAAAATGTTATAAATATCTTATATATACTATATATAATTCATTATACCCAACCATGATGGGTAGTAATAGAATCATGAATTACATTGTTTCGCATGGTAGTAGTCAGCCATACACACAAACAATGATTTTGTATAATATTGGATTGAATTTAAAGTGGGTTTAGAAAATTACATTATTATAAAAATATCAAAAAATAACGAATATTCCTATGGTACTATATCGTAGTTTTTTTAATAAAATTGGAATGTTGAGGAAAAGGAAATAAAATAATGTTTCTCATTGATCAACATTACATCTTTTATGGGTATCCTCATTAGGATTGCACTAATGCCTTCCTTGGATTGATTTAAAGAAAAATAGGGAATATTGGTTAAGAAGAGTGATTTATTAAATTTATTTAATTATGTTCTAGATGAAAATGTTATTTTTTATGTTCAAAAAAATAGTGGAGAGGGGTGGACTTTTATAATTTTGTGAGATGACACACATGATATTTTTGAAAGGAATTTAGTGCTATGACATTTTTCATATGTTCCAAAGAAACCTAAATGGACCATTATCAAACCATATACATGAATGGGTTGATATGGTGTTGGAATATTGTTTTTAGAGAATTCGAAAAGAATTTTTATCCTTATAATTTTAGTTTAAACCCACGTTAAACACATTTCTATGTTATCTGAGGAAACTAATTTTTAATTTATTTACTATTCAAAATGTTAAAGAATATGTTAAAATTATTATTAATCATAAATTATTACCATTCCAAATATTTGATCAATTTTGTTGAATTCCATTCAAATAATTGAAAATTTTTAATATTTAATTAATCTCACGATCGGGATGAGAAATAATTAATTTAAGAGAAATAATACCAAATTTCAGAATGTATTTATCTAAAAATTTAACATAAAAATGATTTAAATGAAATTAAATCGATTAATTCATATAAAATTGAAGAAATTATTTCATCAAATCAAATAAAAAATATAATTTCAAAGTATAGATTATTTAAATAAAAAGTCATTATTCAATTATAATCTAATATTTCTCACTCTTCAAAAAAATGAATCCTTGTAAAAAATCAACAATACACCCTAGGATCATTTTGATATTATTATTTCAATTATTGAATGAAATTGTTCATATAAATTTTATAATTTTTTTGAAAATATATTTAAATTATGTTCGGGAAGCGTGACTAATCTTCCCATTAGAAAAAATTATGTTCTCGTGATTTTTTTTTATAAAAAATTCTAATTTTATTACTATTCAGTGTATAATGATTTGTTTCAAAAAATAGTTAGTACTAGTCATACTATCTAATTGAACTACTAGGTTATATTTATTTTATTTAAATATCATACATTCATATTATTTAATATTTTGTTTGATTTTGTTTTCCTGTAAAACATGAAAAACCATGTATTTTGTGTATTAAAGTGGTTTTTCTAAAATAAATATATTGTCATTTTTTGAGGTGTTATATTTTATTATGTTATATTTTTATTTCTCATATACTATTGAATAAAATATTCTTATATTAAAATCTCATGGTGTTATATGGGAAATATAATTTATGGATTTTATACCTATCTAATATGTCATACTCTTCTAGAAAATATTAATTTCACATTAATTAATTCAAATTATATAAAATTTATTATTTTTAAATTCATTTTATAATTTATTTAATAAATAGAGAAACATTAAATCAATATATAATAAGAAATTATAACCTTTATAAAATAAATAATAATTTAAATATTATTTATATCATGAAAATAATATAATTAATATCAATATAAATGTATATATTCATTCATAACTTACCCTTTACCCAATGTGCAGATCGAAGTCGTATTAAAAAAATGACAGTGACATTTTTTAACATTCCTTGATTTAAATATAATATTAGTATTTTTCATGGAAAACTACCTAGTAAATAGTTGTGAGGGTCAATTTCCCTTCACTGAATATGAATTATGATTAAGAATTTATAAATTATCAGTTACATTAAATTATGATTAACATGATTCACCATTAAAGAAGGTAAATTTTTTTTACCGTAGATAACAGTCATATTAAACAATAGTATAAGGGGTCTAATTAAAAAATTTAAACCTCATAATTATAAATATGAAATTCATTTTATCTAATCCCATATTTATATATGGTTTTATGTATTTGTAATTTATGTCTGAAAGATATGATGAAATAGAATTTTTTTAAAATAATTTTTTAACCATAAAACCATATTTATATTTAACTTATGCTAATAAAAATTGTTTTTGATTATTTAATACTTTTTTGAGGTATATAATTTATATTTTTTTTATTAAAATTAATTACTAATAGGTAGTAATTAATTTTATTATGATAAAATATATTATGATGAAAAAAACTAGTTTTATTATACATTTTTCATTCTAGTATTATTTTTATTTATTTATAATAAAATGAAATCCAATTAATTAATTTTATACATATATAACCACATATTTTTCATAAATTAGTTCATCATAATCATACCTGCCAATAAAATTTAATTTTAATATGTTCCATTTTGAATCATACTATCGTAATAGTATATTGTGGTTTTTTTAAACTTGGTGTTTCATTTAACACAACACATTTAATAAATAAATATATTCTAATAGAAATATTTATTAAAAATATCATGGTGTTATAATAAACATCTAAAAAAATATTGTTTAACGGAAAAATTTGGGAATATATATTTTGAATGATATGTTTGTTTTTAGGGTTTTAATGGTGAGAATATACAATTATATTGAAAGAGATAGAGGTAGAGAAATAGAATCCCATTTTAAATCTATTTTTGGTCATTAACATCAAATAAGATATATTTTAAGAAATTAATGTGGCCATTTGAATATCAATATTGTCTATTCGAATATTTATGATCATAACTAATGTCATTAAATTTAAATATAATTTAATAATTTAAATTATCAAATATAAGGATTTAATTTTTTAAAATCATTTGAAAATTGGTATTGTATGAGTGAAATTATAAATAGTGATTTTTTCTGAAAAATTTGAATTGTTCATTTATAAAAAAAATTGTATCCATATATGGTATAAAGGATAACTAATTATGATATAGTATGATATAAAATTTATAATTAACTTACACATAATAGTATATTTCTATTAGTGATAAAATAATTAAATTTATATTACTATATTAAACCATCCATCCTTTCTGAAAACATATCAGATTCTAATAACGTGTTTCTTTATTTATTATCATGTGTCATCTATTATAGTGATGAATTTTGGTTTTCAATGTGTTAAAATAATATAAAATTAAATATTATTGAAAAATAATATTATGTGGTAATTAATATCATATATTTGAAACCATTTATGAATTTTAACATATGAATATATGTTTATTTACATTAAAATTTATATATATATATTCAAAAAATATCCATTTTTCATAACAAATAGGCCTTATAAACCTATTTTACATCACTTAAAATATTATTATCAAATTTATCCTCAATTATTTACAGTCAATTCACAGATAATAATATCATAAAAAACACATATATTCATAATAATTTTTTTATAATTGTGTTTTGGGTAATCGCCTCTTCAATTTGTTTCTCCATCATAATAAAACTTATTTTATAATTTGTAATTTTATATTATTATATTTTCATAATAGTATATTAATTTGAATATTTATTTTTCTAGTCTTTTTTATATTTTATATTCCTGCACTTTAAACTCATTTCATGATCATTACTAATATCTGAATTATTCTTTCATCAATATAATAATATTTTTAAAATCCCTGTGAATGCCATTTACCAAAAATATTGGGAATATGAAATCCCATACAAGTGGGAGATATTATATTTTTTATAATGATATATTGAATTTCATATGAATTGGATTGAAGAGTTATTATGTAAATATATGAATATATGAAAATTTGACATGTATATATTTATTAACAAAAAAATATTTTCATTAATATACATTTATTAAAAAATTTCTACTCAATTTAATTTCAAAAATACATTTTTTATATTCAATATTAGATACTATTTACCTTTTTACATAATTATTTATGGAGAAATCACATTATTTTATATATCCATTTATTATAATAGTTCAATGATTGAAAAATAAACTTTTGTAAATCCATATAGGATGTAGAATATAGAGTATGTTTTTTAAAATTTTATTGTATTTTTAGCATCAATATATTTTTATTTCATTCTTATACTGGTATCATATATTTATTATGTTGATTATTTTTCATTATAATTTTATTTCCACATGTTTCTTATGACAATTTAATTCATAATGGTTCTTGTGTAGAAATATACATCGATCCCTTTGGATAGTAATTACATTATTCTACTTCGTAATAAAATATGTTCTTATTTTATTGTTATAACATTATCCCCTTCAAGTATATGTTTTCTATGAATACTAGAAAATATTAACTTTTTTCCTTATTATTTAAAATGATTCCAAATTGATTAGATATATTTTATTGGTTTCCTCATTAAATATAGTTTTTATTATTGAATAAGTTAATTTTTTTCTTTATCATGCATTAAAACTGGGGATTAAAGTACAATTTTTCCTTCCTCAGGGTATCAGAGTTATATTTTTTATATAAAATATGTCTTCAAAATTGAATTGAATATTTTATATGTTAAAATATATTTTACAGAAAGAATTATTTTTTTATCTATTTTAATTTAATAAATAACAATTATTCATTTTATTATTAAATTATAATAGATAAGGTTGCCTGGTGGTCTCTATATAGTCCCTATGCTGACACTTCACTTATGAACCTATACGGACATATTATTTCCTTTATTTAATTTAATTTATTATCATGTATGTGACAATAGATAAATACATGTTCTTTGTATTGATATCATTTCATATGTATATGTTATTTGACAATTACAACATAGAATGTAGGTGGGAATAAGTGGAATTATATATTAAAAGCATTTTACAATGCATATTTATTCGTATTAATAGACACAATGTCTTTCACTTTTATTTTATTTGTAATGTTGTTATATTATATTTATCATATATAAATTATTTGTTATATACTTTTAAATTTGAATAGAAGGTACCTCCCAAAATATAAGATACACTTAAAATTTAGAAACCCCTATTATAAAAAATGTTCAATCAAAATATTTGAAAAACACAAAATTAAGTCAAAATTTCACTAACATAAATAAGTTATTTATTTATTATAAATTTAAAAATATCTTATAACTGTTTATGCAATTTTAATCAGGGAGAAAAATAAATTTTTGTTGAAGTGATGAGGTTTGGTTGGATGGATGCCCCATATTCAATTAATAAAATGTATTATTCGGGTGGTTTTTGGATATTTTTTTATTTAATTAATAGGTGATATGATAGTTTTAGACATGAAAAATTACATAAAAATTTATTTTATAATCCTAGTTAATAGGGATTTCTCTTTACCGACAAGTCATCTATACAATGAGTATTGTATTAATTGACTAATTTTGAGAATAAGATACCAAGAAAAAAATTATTTCCTAAATGTCTTAGTCTTAATCCAATTATTTCATTTTTCATACATATTTGGGTGTGTAAAACATAAGAAATGTTAATTTCATATGTTTTCATAATTATATCTGGAATTATTTAATTTATAAGAATAAAGATAAAAGGGTGATATTTTTTCCAAAAATACATATTAGGGGTTACACAATTTATTATTTTAACTAAAAATTGATTTATTATTATAGTTATTTATTAATCTATTGGCGTTGTACTGCATTTTTTATTTAAAGGATAAATTTTGAAAATTTAAGTAAAAAATGTTGATATGTTAAAAATAAATATAATAGTATTATAATATTTTCTTTATGTAATGATGTTTTTGAGAAAAATATAGTCTGCTAAAACAAGTTCAATAAAACTATTAAATAATTTTATCAAGGTGATTTTTGAATTTTTTTTCCTTGGGTTAAAATATATTAGTTCATTTTACAAAACTAATTTACTATAGTGTCAAATTATAGCTTAATGGTTTATTTAGGAATGTTTATTTTGATATATATATATATATATAACTAAAATGATCTTATTTTATTAATAGTGATTAATTTGATAATTTTATTCATTAAATAATAGGGTTTTGTAATGAAATTAAATTATAGTTTATGAAAAAATGTGTTGTTTTGCAACTGTTTTGATTAGTTTGGAATTTCAAAATATTAAAATATTATACCCTGGTATACAATGGAATAAAATTATTAATAGTTTTCTAGAGGATAAATATATGTAAAATATTATGTTTATTCATATATATATATATATAATATAATTGTTGTGTTATAATATCATTTGGGTTTTACATATTTTGATATTTTTTAATATTTTTGTATTTTTATTGTTTCCCATGTGATGCATAGAAAAAAATTTGGATTTGACATATAATTTTTCTATGGATTATTGATTAAAATATGTAGTTTATCCATGATGTGAATCATGTCTCATTGTGGATTTAATTAAAAAATGTATTGATGGAGTTCTTGTATTAATTAGAGTTGGATTCTATGGCTTAATACAATTCAATGTAAATTAAATATGGTGATCGTAACATGACTCTAATTTAATATTGGATGTAGAAAAATAGTCTCACAACTAGATTAAATATTCAACCAAAATATGGTTCATATAGTAATGATACTAAAATCATAAATGGTATGGTTGGGGACATTCTTAAATTTTTTCTTTTTAATGAGAATCCATGCACACAAAATGGATATCCTAGGGGACATGTAAATATATTTCACTACATTTAAAGGTTTTTAATGATCACTTTAATAAAATGTTGGGTGGTGTGCCACAAAAGAGTGAAATTTTGGAGGTTATCATGTATCTCAGTCTAGAGTGATATTATGGAATAGATGGTTTTCTAGGGATCCTATATTTATATGTGTGGTATTTTATTAAAAATGATCTCATTAAGGACATATAGGCCATCTTCCAGGGAGGGAACCCTCTTCTTGTTAGTTTTTCTACCACCTTGGATCTCATGATTAAGGTTAAGAAACATTCATCTCAATCAATATAGTTCAATCAGTATATTAAAATTCACATATAAATTATTTTACATCATTCATCATAGTAGGATATCTACACTATTTAAAAAGTTTCTATCTGTAAAAAAACATGGGTTTTAATGGAAATTCCATACAGGGTTCCATTGGTCGTACTCATGGGACGTTTTTGGATATCAACATTATGTCTTCTGATTCTAGCATTTCCATGAAAACTGAAATTGAAAAATCTTATGATAGCCCGGGCTGGAGTTTCATTCTATTGGTAATGAGCTTCATGGGTTTTTTCACATTGGGTGGTCAATCTTTTCATCATGTATTTTAGCTATTCGTGTTTAGAAATATCTATTCTATGTAGGAAGTATGGAATCTATAAGATAACATGATTGATAAGGAAAGGGGACTATGTTTCACCCATTATTTTCATTTTGGTTGAGGATTCCATGAGAAGGTATTTAAATTAATGTATTCTTATCCATAATATCCGTCCATTTTATATAGGGTAACTATGTAGAAATATATCATATTATTTTTTTGGGTGATAGGGTGTTTTTTTGAATGATTTGGGGTTTTTTTGAATTTTAATATGAGAAAAATATAGTGATTTGATTAGATTATATATAAATATTTTAATTGGGGAGACTATTATAAAATATTTCATAAAAATATTATTTCCGCCCAAAATATAGTTCCTCAAGGAATGCCTATTTAAATGAGTAATTATTTGGTATCCGTGAAAGAATTATTTCTATCGAGTTTTTAGAGAACTTTTCTCTCCCATGCGGATCGATATCCCTATCTATTAATGGGTAGTAAATAAGATATCTATTCATATTAACAATAGGAAGAATTGTTTTCTCCCTTCTATTGGGAAGACCACACTAGTCAATAATGTTTTTTCAATATCCATAATGATTTTTTCATTACATATAATTTTTCCCAAAACTATGTTAAATTATACTGATAATATTATGATATCATTCATTTGGGACGACCACTTTGATGGAAGATACCAATGAGACTCATTGATCTTTCGTCTACATCCATTAACCAAGGCGTGTCAATTTCAAAGATATTTTTAGTGTGAATCAATTCATTCTAGGAAATAGTAATTGGGAATAATTTTATGCTCAGATGATTTGTAATAGTTTCATCAACAAGAAGTAGAAGTCATACCTCATAAATCCATGGGGGAGGTTTCTCGATTTTAGTAATGTATTCAGTGTCCAATTTGGGTTCTTCAGGACAAATCACATTGGATCATTGGTAGTGTGTTTATTGTATTTTAGGGTTATAATTAGGGTGGTGATATTATCTATTTTTTGGGGAATCCTATCATGTTTGTTGTAATTAGTAAACCAGGATCTTATGATTTAATTATGAATATTGTCCTAAATTGTCATTAAGATCATATTTTTTTAATGTATCTACATGATTGAAGATCATGATATTTTTCTGTTCATGGATTCTTCCTTTAAAATTTTTTATTCTAAATCCGATTAATGTGTTGTACTGGCCAACCCAATTCACAATACATGGTTTTGTGTTCTTTACTGTAGGAATATTCTATTTAATCTAAACACCCTGGTAAAGAGAATATAGAACATTTACATTCACGGAAATGAGAAGTTCATGTGTAACGGTGTTCATATTACCATGAGGTAATCTAATTATAGGATCCTTTATGAAAAATATTATTTTATGATCTATTTTATTGGTGATTAGGGGACCTATAGCGACCAGTAATTGGGTATATTATTTGGTATTTCAATAGATGGATGATATATTGAATACTTTCACTATCATTGAGTTAGTGGAATGAATAGGGAATGTGCTGAATGATGGAAGTGGGTGATTCTTTTAATTTCAAGATCCTTTAATATATCATATGATATAAATAAAAACCATCTATATGGGATATTCTTCACAAAAAAAAAAGAATCATACCTAGATAGTGAACTATAGTGATTTACCTATAGACTTTGATTAAAACCTTTTATTCATACCTATCTCTCCAATGGGTCTTTCATGTTGATGTTTCTTTATCTGGAAAGCTAGAGGCATCATCTCAGGGAATAGGATTTGCTGGTTATCTCTATTTCTTGGGATCAAATTAAATGTTTATGGTTGATGAATTACTAGATTCATGCATGTGGGAAGTCTTTTGAGTTATTCCAATGGTTTGTAAATATTTTATTTAGTTCCAATTATGTTCTGGGTGATTCGTTAATTGAGGATTCTTGTGTTATGTGCAATGGTTTGGATCAAAATAGTAACAAAAATATCTATGTAACATTTTTGGTGACTAATTTAGATATCATAATTAATTATATGCATGGTCTAATCATGGTTCCTTGGTATTAATTTAATATATTCAAAGATCAAACACCATTATCAATGAGTGTACTATCCTACTGAAAATATGGAGAGAAGGTAACTTGAAGATGGTTATCTATCATCATGGGCCAGTTGACATAGTTGATTAGTTTTTGTCTCCAGTTTTGGGTACCATACACTTGGATGTCTAAACATTGTGAGAGCAGATTCCCATAGGTGTTTCTATTTCAGGGCCTATGATGTGTATTTATTTTACACTTATATATATTAATGTTTTTATTTAAAGTTAACATGTTTTGAATTTTTAGGGTTTTAAACAGGCGTGACATGTAGTTTTAAATGACATGTGACATAATGAAATTAAAGAATTTTTTATTGGGCATTAATAAAATGATATAAATGGTGATATTTTGAAAATGTTTAAATTTTTACATTTTTAATCAGAGTGAAATAAATATCAGTTTCATTGGGAAGATGGAGATTTTTTAGTTGATAATATTATTATAAAATTAACTAGGAAAATGTTTCGTTCCTCATGGTTTATAACTCTAAGGGACATTTTTTAGGTGGATAATGACTACATTCCAACATCCCATTTGATGCATAGTGATAATTATTATAGATAAATAATGAAATTCTAAATCATTGTGGAAAATGGTGATCCATCAAGTATGATGTTGATGAATGTTTTCTCTTAATTAATAGGGATGAAATATAATCAAATATTTGGACATTTATAAGTCACCAATAAGATTTTCTACTCCATGATTCTCAGATAGAAATTTATCCCTCACTCCTTAATATTTATTCATCATCCATCTATCCCAACAACATCCATGGGAATCATAAGGAGTTTTTCGTACCAAATCAAGATACGATCCCCCCCATTTTCACTTCTCCCATATTTTTATCTTCTCATGAAAATATAATTGTTTTTATTATAGTTTATATAATTGATTTTCCAAGAGAATAATAAAGTAAAATATTATTGTTATCTCTTTTTACATTACATATCATAACATGAAATAAAATGTTTATCAATAATCCATCTATCTATTTTTTATAGATGATATAAATTTTAAATAACCATTCGTTATTTTCTATTGTAATTACATATCATATTTTCTATAATAATGGATAATCATAAATGATTCATTCTTGGAATAATTTTATAATTTTTATATTTTCAGTTTAGATTTTTATTTTTTAAATTTTTTATTGATTTTTATTTATTACTTTTAGGATTCATCCATGTTTTTTTTTTCAAATTATAACAAAGAACAATGATGGGATCATATAGTAGGTGATGTAAATCCCCTATGTTTTTATTTAAGATATTTTTATATCTTGTCTACTAGATTGTTTTTCAGAACATAAAACATCGCTTTATATTAATTATGGAAATATATATTGATGTCATTCCAAAATATATTTATTTATATATATTCATTTGAATTTCATTGTTATCCCGCTCATGTTTTGTGGCTCGTTCAAAGACCATGATTATTTTATATACATTTATTTTTGAAAAATATGTCCATTGAGTTATTAATAAAGATATATGGTTTACATAATTAATATCTATATAAAACCTAATAGATTTATAAATACAAAATCATTATATTTTCTTCTAAATAAGGGGACACATCAAATAAGATTTAATGGATGGGTATATATATATTTTTCAATTATAAACATATTAATTTTTACAAATAAAATATTAAATATATTATTATCTATAGTTATTGTTTTAAAATGATAAGATTCATCCTCATTAGGAATGGGTATTCTTGGTAATAACATTTAGGGTATTGTAATATATTCTCATTATAGGAAATACGAGATTACTTTTTTTGTTGTTTTCTAAAAGGAAATATTTATTATGAGAACTAGTTTACCATCCACGAGTCATTATATTCGACAATTTTAAATGGAATCAATTATATGATTGGTAAATATTTATAGTCATTCTTAGTTTCATTAAAATTAGAGGATAATTCCATTTGGGATTTTCCCTCTACGTCATTCGGAAATTTTGTTTTATGGGTCTGATATAGATTTATAATAAAATATAGGATGAGAGCTATCATATTTTCATATTTCTATTGGTAATTTAATTAAATATAAATATAGGGGTAGTTATTTTTTATCATTAATAATAATTGATGGAAGGTCAAGGTATTGAAACAAATTGTTATGGTGTGGGTTGTGCCATTTTAATATTTTCACTTTTGTATCAATGTAATTAAGGGTTATATTTTCACATGAATTTTTAGTGACAATATGTATGTTTTAATATTAGTGCTGAAGTAATTTATGTTCTTTTGATGTGGTTTTATAAGTTATTTTGTAAAATGTTATCTATCGTGACATGGATTTTTTTATTAATAAAATAAAATTTTCAATTAAAAATAACCAATCAATTTTTTTTTAATTAAACATTATTTAAAAATTGTATTTATAATTTTTTAAGATATTTTTATTATTTTGATACAAATATATTAGTTGTATCTTGTAATCAGAAGTAATTATATAAACCACATACATAATTATTTATTGGTAAATTTCTTGATTTTTAATCATCACATCATCTTGATTATATGTGTGTTTTCATAGCATGGAAAAGAAGGTGGAAGAATATACAAATCCCTATTTTTTTCTCAAATATGTTTTTCTAGTCCATGGGGATGATTCTTTTAACCATTATTTTTTATTTGTATTTTTTCATATTAGTTTTGGTAATTATATTTTTTATAATATTTTAGTAATGATGATATAATGTTTTTTGTTCAATTAAAATTGTTATTATGCATAACTATAAAATATGGACTCAAGTGATGAATTAAATAATTCTTATGTAACCTTATTGGTTTGAATATTGGTAATGATATTTTTATCCCTTAACCATGTTGGGGAATGTAATTATAAATTATAAGTATATACCAGCCATATATGATGATTCCTATAAACTTTTATTATAATACTAGGTATACCTTGGATTATAGGCTTCCAATAAAGAAATAATGTTTGTTTTATCATTAAATATTATGATCTTCAAATAATTATTTTGGTAACCTGTTTGTTGAATTTGAGTTAATATTTATAATTTAGTGATTTTTTTATAGGATAGAAAAATGTTTTCAATATACATGTTTTTTTGGAAAAATAATTTTATCTTCTAAATGAAATGAACACCACCACATTAATTGATGTAAATTTTTATTAATGTGAGTTTAAATATCTTGGTTGAACCATCTATGTATTCATAAACACACCAAACATGTTCACATGGGTAGACTAATAGTTACATGTGTTGGTTTTTTATATGAATACTTTTTTGAAGATATCATCATGAAAATCATATAGATTAGTATTCATTTATAAATAAAGTTCAAATCATAATGAATATTAATTTCCTAAGTATCCACTAGTGTCAATATATTTGTTTAGAATTTTTAATGTAATTGTATAAAACTCTCTAACCAAATATATCAATATTTTTTACAAATTATATTATGATATTTTATTTTATACAAATAATATATCTAATTTATATATCCCTAAAGAGAAAATATTTTAAACAATATTTATTATATATTTCCAATTATAATTATTTAATGAATTATAATTCATATAATCCAACATTAACCAAGATATTCACTAAAAAGTGAAAAACATCCAAAAATTATAAATTTTTACCATATTTTCTACAAAGTAGAACTCCATAATATGATAATATACCCTAGTATATCTCATTCTATTTTGGGTTGAGTGAAATCCAAAATCATGTCATTCCATTTATTTTATTAATAATATCCTTATCTTGTTTTCTAAACACTAATCATTATTTTGTTTAATATATATATGATATTGGGGGCTTGCATCTTCAGCTGAAATCTCTCAGCTAGGGTCTCAGCCCCATCTTGTTCATCTTCATCAATGGTTACTCCCTATGGAACAATGGCTTTATCTCTCCGTAGTAGCTCCCGATGGTGTGGTAGTGGCTCCAGATGGCATGACATATTAGTCTCTCATTAATGATTAATAATTTAGTATGATACTTTCGTATGTGGCTTTTGTCTTGATGTTGGATTGGATGGTGACGAATCATTTGGATCTAGCATATTTTAAAAAGATCTATTTGAAATCTGATGATGGTGTTTTATTATCGTTCAGATCAGTGAGGGTGTGGGTTCACTAGGGTCGCAGTAGTAGTCTTGGTGATCACTAGTCCATTGGTAGTTTAAGGAAAAAATATTCCCTTTGTTATTTAGTCGGAAATTGGGTTCTACAATGACCTCCATATGGAGGTCACAGTGGTGCAGGTGTGTTCTGGTGGCAATGTTTTCACAAATGAGGCACGAGCCTTCGGCTTCTTTGGCCATAAACAGTGGATAGATGGGTATGAGAGGGTGGGGTGTCCAGGCTATATGGTGGTGAATAATGGATCGAGATGGAGTGTATGTATTTTAGTACTAGGCTTCACCCACATATTGCCTCAATGGCAAGGTAGACATGGATGTGGTGGGATGCTACATCAATTGTGTGGTGAACCGGGCTTTGGTTTTGTATTGGGATTTATAACTCTTTTATGGCCGATGAACATTAATGTTATGGACCTCTATACCTACGAGCATGTAATGGGTTTTCCATTACCCATGTCAGTAGGTATTTCTACTTTATTTTTTCAATTTTTATGAAATGGTCTTTCCCCCATCCATTTCAATATACAAGATATAGATAATTTGGGAAAAAATCATGTTGTATATAACTTCTAGTTAGAATTTTTTGTTTACCCCTCTACTATATGAGGTTATTATTGGGTGTTCAACTATATTGAATTATGACAGAAGAGGTCATATAATTATTTATTAATATTTTATGTCTGTTTTCCTCAATCCCCATGTATTTACTTCATGTATCTAACATATGTGTAAATTTTGGACAAAATTTGATATTTTTTCATAAGGTTCATAATATAAAAAACCCAATTTCATTTTGTGGTCGGAATTATGTTCTGTGAAAATATCCACTTTATCACTCAACTAGAATAATTCATTGAATAATCATGATTAAATATTTATTATTTATTTAGAATATTGGACATAAATTGCCATTAAAAATGTAAATATCTATAGCCTCACAATATCCACTATCTCCAACCAAAAAATAACATCAGATTTATTACTCTAAAAACAATCCAATCAGGTGTTCATATATTGAAAACTAATATATATCATTATTATTAGTTCTACTAGTCAATATGGAGATATAATGTATCCCTAATTTGAGTTGTTTTTCCACTATAGTATTTTTGTGAAAGTGTTAAAAAATTTAATTTTCAAAATAGAAATTTATAAACTGACATTAATGTTTCACTTTTCTTGGTTACATATAAATAGAATATATTTCATAATATTATAGTTATAACTTAGAGTCATAATTAAAAATAAATGTTATATTAATTATTAATAATACAATAACACTAAACAATATGACAATGATCTATACTCTATATTTGTCCTAGTCTGTATTAAATTTGAAACAAAGGAAAACATTATATATATATATTGAAAATATGCATTGAAAACATATTTTTAACGATTACTCTGTTGTGGGGTATTAATAAAGAGAATATATAGAGAGGGGTGGGTGATAGAGATATATAAAGATATTATTTTGAGATATATTTTCCGATTAAAAATTAATATTTAATTCAGCTGACAATAATTGATTCAACTATAATAATAATAGAGTTTTTTGATGAATAACATTTATTATAAGTAATGTCATTAATATTTTTTTATTAAAAATAATGATTAATATTTTTAAAGAGTGAAATTTATTTTTTAAAGTCATATATAAAAGTTGAAAATATCAATTTGAAATTAACTAATTCTAAAATATTGATATATTTTTTTAATAATTTTTTTACTAAATATAATAAAAATAGTACACATATAAAGTATAAAGGATATATATTTATGATATTTAAGCATTAAATTTTATAATTACCTGACAAATAATTTTTATTACATATTACAGGTTAAATAATTTAATTAGAAATATTATATTGATGTTTAAAATGATCATGAAAAAAATCAATCTATTAAAAAATCATTTAGGATTCCATACATTTAATGTTTTATTAGAATTATAAATATTTATTTATTAGTTTATTAAAATTTACTAGAATAAAAATTTATTGGAAAAATTATATCACTTCATTATCTAATAATATTGGTGGAAATCATTTATAAATATTTAAAGAAAAATAATTCAACATTTATGTTACAAATATTATAAAAATAAATTGTTAAAAAATAACTATGTTTCAAAATAAATTACCACTTATTAACCCAATTTTCATCACATTAAATATCCTTACAACAAATATCTTCTACTTCTCACGATGAAATATTTTTTAAACAATATCATTATACATTAGTATGTTAATAAATATTTTTCTAAAACTATATATAGGTTATGTGTTGCTTCCATATATTTTTCCATCATAATAAGATTATAAAGAAAAATATATGATAGACTTGAAATTAATTTTTTTTATATATTCTTATGAATATTAATAATTTTCTATAATAACTTTTTTTCAATTCCCTTTTTTATAATCAATTTGTGGGTTCTAAAGGATATTTTATATATTTTTCCATTATTATAGTAAAATCATATTTAATACAAATTTATATATTATGTGTCTATGATATTGTGAATATGATTTTTCATTTTTTTTTGATATTTCATATATGGACTAATAAATATTTCATTCTTATATGATCTTCATATGACCTAAAATGATTATCAAAACTTATATATAAATGGGGTTTATTATATTGTATTATTTAAGTTTGTTAGATAGAATCACAAATAAAAAATCAAGGTATATCATAGTCCCTTTTAATGGAGTATGTAATATAATTGTATATCTATATAATGATATTTCATTAAAAAATTTCATTTCTTGATATAGGAAAATAATTTTTTTGTCACATAGGTTAATTTCATTTCATTATTCACATGGAATATTAGGATTTCCATTTGATGATGAATGATACACTTTACCAATGTGTTTTTCTTTAACAAAATCTATCATTGATTATCATTTTATAATATAATGAAAAATTATATTTAATAAAATTATTGAATACAGATATATAATAAATTCATGAATCATACAAAGGATTCAATTGTACTAACCTATTAAGTTTGATCATATATCATAAAATAATGAGTAAATTCATTGAGTTGGAAAGGATCATCATCAAGGGGTTTATAAATATATTTAACCCTCATAAATGAAGTTCAATCTACACTTTGGAAATATTTTTGTTTAATCTGTCAAATGTTTGTTCCACCTTCATCATATTCACCTAGAGATACTATCATGTATTTTTGTGACGGAGTATCCCATTAAAAATTTTTGTTATTAAGGCAATATTATGAATAAATAATATAATAATGTTTCATTTTTCAATTTCATATCATTTTAATGACATATATGATTAGGGACATGGATTATATGCCTTATATCTAATGTTAGGTTGTCAAATTTGATTATATAATTATATTCATGTTTTTTATTTCATTCCAAGATGAACTTACATTTATGGATTCATTAATAACTGAAATAGCATGAAAAACTATTTTTTGATACTTATAATCTCTTAAGACTTATCAAAGTATTGTAATTATTATTAGAATTCTTGAAAATATATTTATAATTACGAATTTTAGATATAATATTATTAATAATTAAATAAAATAAAATAAATAGACTTTTCCTGACTTTTGATAAGGGTTTTCTTATGCATTGGTATATTATTTTTACTATAGTTGGGTTAATGATACATATTATCATAAATTTTGATATGATTTATTGTTATGTTATATAATTTTTTTTCAAGAATCACCATGATATCCTTTTTTATGAAATACATTATCATATGAGTTATGGTATCAAAATAAAACTTTTTCGATATGTAAAATTAATGTGGTGAAATACTAACCATCATATCATAATAGAGATACTGATCCAATTTATAAAATATAGCACCCATGAGCTAAATGAAATGGGTCTGTTATTTTTCTTATAGTATAGTGTGAAATTTTATCAATGACATATGATATCCTAGACATAACAAAGTATAATGAATAAACAAAATTATCTATCATAATTCCAGACACACATGTCTTGATGGATGATATCTGTTGTAAAATATATCATATCCATTGATTTTTGGACACCATAAAATAATATATTGATGAAAATAAATATTTAACAAATTTTAAAATATGTATTTCAAACAATAATTCATAAAACTATTATAAAATTTAGATATTTGAATTTTAGAATATGTATTTAATCTATAAACTATTATTTTTTAATAAATATTTAATGTTTATTAATAACTCTTAAATGTTAAGGAAATATTTAATAAATAATATAATATATATTAGATAATATAATAATACTACCTCTAATTTATATTTAATGAAATTAAATTTTTATATAAATTTATTATGTAGATTTTATATATAAAATTTAGGAAAATCACATATTACAAGATTTTGTAAACTGTAATTTAGTTTGTATTGATTTATATGTTTTTCATGATTAAAAATTTAAAATGTTCAAATAGAAAATCAATATTTGAAAAGGTATTTACACTATATCAAATGGAGAATTTATAATATATATGACCGAGGTTTAAATATTAATGAATGTTTGATATTTTCATTATTAAAGTTTGTTATATAATTTATTTGGAATCTAATTTTATTATATATCATTTAATATATTATATTAATTTCCATTAATTATAAATAATTTAATGAATGAGTTCATATTATAAATTATTATTCTGTTTTTAAATTTATTTTCATATAAAATATATATAGTAAATTGGAATATTAAATTATTTTTATAATATCTTTATTTACAAAATGATCTGAAATCTATATCTCGTTTTTAAATTTATAAATATTTTTATTTCTTATATAATTAAAAAATTGATAAATTTTTATACTATAAACGAATGATATAGTCTCTCATGAATAATAACTTCTTAATTAGAGGATATAAACCTAATATTACAGTACAATTCTTTCCCTTGATATTTTTGTTATAGTGTTTTTTTGAATCATAACTATAAATTATCAAATAAAACATGTCTTCTTCATATAATGTTTAATTTTACAGTACTTAATTTATAAAAATTCATAAAAATATACAAAAAATTCTCTACATAAGATAATCTTCTAGAATCATGATACATTTTATGTTTCATTATATCATGGGTAGATGAAAACATAAGAATGTGGAGTGATTATAGGATCAGTGTGGGTTGAATATGAAAAAAATAAACATAAAAATGTTCACAAAGGATGGGAATATGGGTACAATCATGGTACATAATAAAATTGTACCTTGAAGATATTAGATAACAAATATGAGTTATGGCGTATGATAAATAATTATATGGGAAATAAATCAAGAGATCATGGATACAATATTCCATAAACATGAGCCACAATACCATAACATAAACTAAATAATAAGTAATAAATTGATTAAATCATTAAAATATGGCATAAACATATGTATATGGTGACATTAATATCATGAAAAACACCATTGGTGCCCATTTTTAATAGTAACAAAAACATACTTCTAAATACATATATAATAAGATGGAATCACTTAATCAATACATTACAGGGAAATATAATTCCCCAACCATGAATCATCTATATATATATAGGCAACTTGAAAAACTATTTACTTATAACATCATAATATACATGTTTAAATAAGGTTTATCTCACAAAAAAATTAATTGATAATTAATTTAATTTTAAAGAAAAAATAATACATTGGAATAAAAAAGGATTTGATACACGCATAAAAATGATCCCATGGATTCAAAATGTGTTCCCGGTGTTTTTCCATTTGAATCACATTAGAATTTAATTCGTAAGTGAATCAATAATCAGCCATGAAAACCCCATAGAAAATTAACGGTTATCCAATGACATCGTGTATCATTCTTGTTTAATAAAATTAAATCATTACTATTAAGAATGTGGTATTACACTATATACATAAATCATATATGGTAAATTATATAATTTCATTAGTAATTCAACACATCTAAAGTAGGTTTACACCTTGTAATAAATGGAATGAAATATAGAGTTTTCACAATGAGAAGGCATTGTCATAAAATTTATTCTAATTCCTAGTGAATTCTTAAGGGAGAAAAATTCATTAATTGATCATATCATTAATATATGTTAACATTACATTTTTTATATACATAATGAACGTGTATGGTTCCAATATAACAAATCCCCTATGTTAAAAATTGTTATTAGATGTATTTTTTCAAATTTTATAATCATCCATGAAACAAATGATTTGAATGTAATCACACAAGAAGGGAAAAATAATAATATAATTTTATATTGTTTATTTAATTAGAAATAAAAATATTATATATTTATTAGTGTATAAATCATGAAAGAAAAATCCCATGACTGTAAATATTTTTGAATATGAAATAGAATATAGGGTGAAATATTAACTGCACTTTTAGAAAAAAAATTCACATTGAAGTAAAAATATATATATAATACACATTTGAATTTAATTTTTGAACTTTTAGTGTGGAATAATTTTTTAATATAATTAATTTCAAAATTGAATCACTAATAATATATCCTTCATTATTACAGAGTGAAAATATATTTTACCTTTTGAGTAATGGATAAACATTCACTACTAGAATTTATAGCTACCGCCATGGAGCTATACCCACGGAGAATAGGAACCGTGGCTCTCTCCTGTGTACATCCACGAAAATTTCGCTATCCGTGGCAATTATCCCACCGCCAATCCCCAATTTACTATAACCCTATCATGCCCCTCCTCCTTGCGACTCTTCTCCCCGATGTTCCGCGGTCCTCCTCCCCCGATGGGCCACCCAACCTCCCCACGATCGTCCTCCTCCAACGCGGCCACTCCACTTCCCCACCATCTCTACTCCAATGCGGACTCCCCACCTTCTCCGACGACGTGCCTCCGATGCGGCCACCCCACATCACCATGATTCTTCTTCTCGGACGCTACCCCGACACGGTTTCGACGCTTCCCCAACCGGCTCAGACGCATCCACTCCACCTCTCTGACTCCTCCTTCTACGCTGCCAACCCCGACTCTTATCCTCTGACGCAGCGGCCCCACCTCCTCTCTTCCTTCCTGATTCCTCCATGACGCCTCCTCCTCGACGCCTCCTCACCAACAACCCTCAATACCCATGAAGCCTCCTCGGCACGACCCTCCTCCTCTAGCGAGGCAGCTACAAGCGGCCTCCCCATCTCCTCCCTTCCATCCCGACGGCTCTCCCCCTCAACCCTCAACACCCTGGACGCCGAGTTCGACACCTCCCATGCCCTATCATTATGGTATTTCAAAATTTCTTTTATTTTTTCTGTTCTTTCTTGAATTTGAAACTAATACTGGATGTGGATGAAGCTATGGTAGATGATCTTGTTCTTTTTCAATTAATGACTCGATGGTCCTATTTATTTTTTAAAGGATGTTTCCCATTTTTGGGTTCATTCCTCTTTCAAAACGTTTTGGTTTAGTGGTAGATAATGATATATGGAATTCAGAATAAATTTCATACATTATCTTGTTGTGAGATGGGATTTTGGATGATTTTATAGATAGAGTAACCATTTTAGATCATTTTGATCCTTATAGGTTCTCAAAATAATTTTTTCGTTTAAAAAAAGTTACATATTTACCTCTAATAAATATTTAGAGATAATATAACCCATTTTTCCTTTATAAAATTTGGTCGATGATGATGCATGCAGATTCTGACCTTGGAATTTCATTACATCTTGAGAATGGTCCAAATAACAGGACGAAGAAATCCTAAAGACATCTTTCCTATGTAATCTCATAACAGGAAAAAGAAATCCTCTTCAATTGGGGTAATTATAAACACAAGCACACACACACTCAGGTACATTAGTGGATCAAGCCTCATCCCTCCAAATTAGCATTGTCAATCCAGCTGGAACTATTTAAAAAAATTTGAAATGTCTCGAAGGCTTAGATGATGGCTTACCAAAGGACCCTAGATGAGATTTCCTGAATTCCATGTGGCACAAAGGCCATAATTTATAGATTTCTCAGCTCAAGCTTCCATGGTGGTCAAATCACGTGCCCCTGCCAATGAAACCAAGGCCTAGGTTGAGTATCCCTCAGTGGGATAGTCAGGTACCAGCGTTGCCCTCCCCAATGCCCCCTTCCTATTCCTCGTTCATGCCACACCCCATGCATGCCCAAACTCTCCCCGCGCTCACCCGTACTATCGCTCGCCATGCTCACCCATGCCCTCGATTGATGTTTTTCCTGTTGGAGTGCTACTTCAATCCAGAGGAGGATTTCATTAGCGATTTTGAGGATGGTTGATGTTAGAAATGGAGTGATTCAAGTGCCTTTGGGTTTGGATGAAGATAGTCAAGTGAATCATGAGGTGAACAATCCCAGCAATGTGAATTTTCCAGACGATTTGAAGGATAATCATCTCTCTTATTCTCAGATAGATATTTTTTAACCTTAGTGGTAGTTCTGATTCATAAAATAAAATAATTATGAGAAATGGTACATTAGAATTTATTTACCCGACCACTAAAATTCATGATGAGATTTTAGAAGAATGTAGTATTTAATTCGTGGATGTTTAATGTTGTAGCAGAATAATAATCCATGGAAAATTGAAGATCTATTAAAGAGGTGACATTATATTTTGGGCTTTGGTGGATGGAACATAGTGTCAATTGGTAGGGGACTTTTTCCTATTCTCCCCATAGGATGAATTAAAATCAATAACATGGGGCTTCGGTTTTGTCTCCCTCAAACCTGAAATCTTGAGATTTCAAGATTGGGATCCTCCCTTTTATCTACCTTCGGTTAAGAATTTATTTATTCAAACTCGGATTCTCTTTCAGGTCTTAAGTTGGTTTTTTTGGAATTCTCAAATCGTTTGAGGTAGTGAACCAGTTGTGGGAATTCCTATCAAATTCAATGGGGAGACTAAGCGTGCATGATATGGTCACTTTGTTAGATTTTCTGTTGAGGTTGATTTATGTTTTCCTCTCATTGAAACTATTTTCCATGTTGTTAATGGTTATAAGCTTGAATTATCGTCTGAGGTTGAAAGGTTACCTGAATTTTCAGTAAGTGTAACTGCATTGATCACTAGAGTGAGAAGTGTTTTAGAAATATAAGATTTTTCAATTACAAGAAGATTGGTCATCTGATTGATCAATTTAATTTTAAACTACCTGTGAATGATGTTGTTTCCAAGGATGGGGCAATTCTAGATAAGGATCTTGAAATTCATTTGGTTTTGAATGTTATGTGGGGAGACAAATAGGGTAATGGTTCCGGAATCTCTTTTCCTATTATAGTGGTTCTTAATCAACAAACACAAATTTTTATTGATAAGGAAACTACAGTTAAATCACATGAAATTTGTCAGGAGGATCAGATTTCGAAGAGAAAATCATGTAATGATACTACACAAAATATTGGAGAGCTTAGGACTCAAGATCCATGGTTCTCATATAATGAAACTGAGGTGGATACAGCAGATCTCCAAGTGGAATATTTTATGAATTCTGGACATAGTAAAGGTAATAAGAACACTACTATGGTTGGTATTTATTCCTCAATAAAGAGGAAACAGAAGAAAAATGGTGTTTCATTTAGAGGTAAAGATGAATCTTCTTCCCCCATGGATACATAATAGTTTCATGTTTCAACATGTGCTCACAGGGAACTGAGCTAGATACAGGTAAAGTTCCCAATGAGGTAGTGGAACCTAGTCTTGGAAACTCTGATATACTAACATCGGTGGATGGTAAGAAAATAGTTAAGTGGGTGAAGCAGTCAACCTTGGCTGGTGCAGACAATTATATTTTGGTTGATGTTCAGGAATCTACTTCTAAAGGGAAATATAAATCTACTTCTTTTTTGAGTGTTATGCTGGATATAAGGAAAAGGAATGCGAGTCAAGAAACTTTGGTTATTCCAATTGATGAGGCTAATATAAGCAGTGGTAAATGGTTTGGTGGTAACCCTTAGTTAGAGATGACACCAGTGGGAGGAAATTCCTTCTCTATGTTAGATTCAAGAGTGTTTTTTACAATAGGGAAATCTATCTGGTGGACACTAAAAAAACTTGAGAGAAGGTTAAAAGTATCTTCCAGTTGGCTGCTAAATATATTATTCCTCTTGCTATACAAGAGAATGTTGTGCTAGGCATCGATGCATCTGTTGCTTCAAAACATGAAGTAATGGAAACAGTGAGTTTCAACACTACTAAGAATGTGGAAAGTTAGGACATTTTACCATGGGTAGACTCACTGAGTTTCCCTGATAAAATTCTCAAGGAGGCTAAAAAGGAAAAGGGAATGGTCGGAAGCATTTTAATTCCAGCTAATAAAATCTCTATTCTTATTGTATAGGAATGGCATGAGAAGGATATAAATATTTAAGATAAGTAGTATTAGGGTGGGAAGGACTTGAGCATGCCTCTTGTGGTTGATTCTAGAGAGGAATAAGAAAATCGATGGAAAAAATGCCAAATCATGGAGCAGGGGGCAGGGGCAGGGGCATGGGGGTAAGGGGCATAGGGCGGGGGCAGAGGTAGGGGCAGGGGGGCAGGGGGTAGGGGGCAGGGGGTAGGGTAGAGAGGGCAGGGTGGAGGTGGGAATGGGGAAGGGGCAAGGCATAGGGGGCAGGGGGCAGGATGTAGTGGGGTAGGGGGTAGGGTGGAGGGTGGAGGTCTGTAGGGCAGGGGGTAGGGGGCAGGGGGAAGGGGGGAGGATGGCATGGGGGAGGGGGAGGGGTGGTTGGAGGGGGAAGGGTGGAGTGGGGAGGTCTGCAGGGCATGGGGGAGGGGGGTGGGGCAGTGGGGCAAGGGGGTGGGCAGGAGGGTGTAGTTAGTCTCTATAGGTTTATTTAATCTTAGATAAGGTTGAATAACCATTACAATCCACCTCTAACTCCCCCATTTATTCATTATTATGTTTCTCCAAATATTCCCTCTTATTGTCAACAAATTTCTTTCACTAAATCATGTCTTGATATTAATTGCAACAAATCAGATTTTGTATGATACCACTAGTTGTTATTGGTATAGTTTTAACACCTTTTCTTATAAAAATACAGTCATTATGTCAACTTTTTTTAATTATAGCTTATAAAGATATATTTGGCCATGAAAATATGTACATAGGGGCTAGGTGTCCTTATATATATGTGATTTTGCATTTGCGTGCAAGTGAAAAAAAAAGGAAGATTCAAGTTTTCGTTAAAAGAAGCTCCTTGAGGTTGAGGTAAGTTTCCTTTGCCTAACCCTTTAATTTGAATTATATAATTTCTTGAGTATTTTAAAAACTTGTTTTAAATATTATATAATGTGTATATTCTATTCAAATTGTTTTTGGCTCTTTATAATGACATTTTCACCTTTTTTACATGATTTCCCTAAGCCTTCAACGTGGACTAGTAGAATGTTTCAGCCAACTCAATAGTAGAAAATGAAATTTCCTTCACATTAGAGATGAAAGTGTCATCATTTTGTGGAAACATCAGCCCAGAATTCTCATAAAAATCTAAAACATAAAGAAAATCATTGCTTTCATTTCATCAAACACAAACAACCGGCTTTGAAAACATGATACTTTCTTTAGTGACATTATTGTGAAACACTTGACCTAGAAAAAGACAGAATTTAACGTATTAAAATAAATCCAACTAGGAATGATTCACGGTGTGACCAGGGGTTTCACACCATGAATGTATACCCTTATTAATTTCTTGGCTTGAACTGAGGTTCACAGTCGGAAATATTATTTTTTTCATTGTTGGTTATGGATTCATGTATCATTGATCATGTATGGTTGACACACTGATCACATATATATAAGAAGTCGTTATATATCATTTTTCCCACTATTTTCTTATAGGTGGTTTCTTTTGATGATGTCGGTTCTATCCACCACCATCGATAACAATGAGATCAACATCGGATTAGGGTAAGGATTATTCTATTTTTATTATTTGGCCCAATTTTACCTAGGGAATTTGTGATTTTTGGGTTCCTTATATTTTTACAGTTCGTTTTAGATTTTGTTGAGGTGGATTCATGTTGTCATTGTCGAAGGCTTACAATTGAATGTATAGGTAGTCATATAAATATATAAGTTCCCCCGTTATATATATTCACTCATGGAAGTATGAATATATAAATTTGGACTAGGTGTGCTTATATATGGATATGAAAAATGCATACATGTGTAAGTGTAAAGGGGTATATGAAAGTATAAATTTATATCTAAGGACCGACTTGTGTATATTTTTCCTTGAAAATATGTACATAGGGGCTAGGTTTCCTTATATATATGTGATGCTGCATATGCGTGCAGGCGGAAAAAAGGAAGATTCGAGTTTTCGTCGTCAAAAGAAAACGCGCCTTGAGGTTGAGGTAGGGTCCCACTCCTAGGATATTTAATTCAATAATGTTTTAAATTGCATTTAGTTTCCTTCTTAATTATGTATGTTTATATTAAATTACAATTCTTGAATAGGTTTTAGTTATGATAATTGTTTCGTTTGATAAAGAAGTCATGGTTTTGTAATAAAACCCCTCCAACGGAGGTGCGCTGTCTGCAAAAACTCACAGTGGTATACCTTTCTTAACATTTTTTCATTGAGGTTTTCCTTATACTTGATGTCGTTGTTAGTCATAAAGTACACATCATACTTGACCCTTTTTATATCCCTGTTGGGGGTTTCCCTCTTTTTATTAAAACGGTTTTTTGAACAAAGTCACTCATTATGTGCCATTAGACATTTAAGATGGGTCCCATGTTGTGTGACCATGTCACATGGCATGTGATATTTAAATCCAACCAAAAGCTTAGTTCCATATCCCAGGGGTCCCACGGTACCAGTATTGTCAGATTACATGTTATGTAACCAGTGATTTTCCAGACCCCATGGGGTATTAATTTCTCTATGTATTCCTACACATTGCTAGATCTCCAAACCTCACCGAATTAGGTATATCAGGGGTCATCCAATCCTCTAGTCATCACAGATTAGCATTCATTTCTTTAAATCTTATGAGAGAACATCCTCTCATTCCATCTATATCATCCTATTTGAATCTAAGTGGAAGATGTTGCCCCACAGGTGTCGCTGGACCGGGCCAACAGGCTGCGGTCATGCTGCGGTCACACTGCGGTCACACCGTGGTAATGCCATGATTTGGCCCTGCTATATCCACATCCATCCCACACAAGCCCCCTTCCACCTTCATTTCAGCCCGCTGCCACCAGCATTCCAGCCTGCAACAGCCCCCTTCCACCTTCGAATCAGCACACACCATCCCCCCAGCACCTGCAACCAGCCCCCTTCCACCAGCATTTGAGCCCTCGCCGAATTAGGTATATCCGGGGTCATCCAATCCTCTAGTTATCACAGATTAGCATTCATTTCTTTATATATTCTGAGAAAACATCCTCTCATGCCATACATATCATCCAATTTGAAACTAAGTGGAATATGTTGCCCCACGGATGTCTCTGGACAGGGCCAACACGCTGCGGTCACACCGTAGTCATGTCGCGGTCACACTGGTGTCACGCTGCAGTCACGCCGTGGTCACGCCGCGATCACGCCGCAGTCACGCCATGGTAATGAAGAGATTTGGAACTTCTCCAGCCACATCCAGCCCACACCATCACCCTTCCTACTTCATTTCAGCCCGCTGCCACTAGCATTCGAGCCCGCAACTGCCCCCTGCAACCTTCGAATCAGCCTGCACCATCCCCCCAGCACCTGCAACCAGCCCCCTTCCACTAGAATTTGAGCCCTCACCGAATTAAGTTTATCAGGGGTCATCCAATCCTCTAGTCATGACAGATTAGCTTTCATTTCTATAAATATTCTGAGAAAACATCCTCTCATGCCATCCATATCATCCGATTTGAAACTAAGAGGAATATGTTGCCCCGCGGATGTCGCTGGACCGGGCCAACACGTTGTGGTCACGCGGCGGTCATGCCTCAGTAATTCTGTGATTTGGACCTGCTCCAGCCACATCCATCCCACACCATCCCCCTTCCACCTTCATTTCAGCCCTCTTCCACCAGCATTCCAGCCCGCAACAACCCCCTGCCACCTTCGAATCAGCCCCAACCATCCCCCTAACTCCTGCAACCAGCCCCCTTCCACCAGCATTCGAGCCCTCACCGAATTAGGTATATCAGGGGTCACCCAATCCTCTAGTCAACAAATATTATCATTCATTTCCTTAAATATTCTGAGAGCACATCCTCTCATGCCATCCATGTCATCCTATTTGAAACTAAGTGGAAGATGCTGCCCCGCAGATGTCGCTGGACCGGGACAACACGTTATGGTCACGCCGCAGTCAACCTGCAGTCACGCCGCGGTCACGCCACAGTAATACCATGATTTGGCCCTGCTCCAGCCACATCCATCCCACACCATCCCACACTAGCCCCCTTCCACCTTCATTTCAGCCCGTGGTAATGCCGTGATTTGTGGTGTGATACCATGAAATTGAGTTTGAACCTAAAAAACAGGTTCAATTTTATCAATTTCATTCCCTCATATTCTTATGGAATTGAGGGGGCTCTAGGGGAACCATTCTTACATTTATAAATTCATTTCTAACCTGCCTGACATGTCTCTACACTTCACCATGTTAATGAAGAATGGAGTCACCTTCCATTTCGATGAGTAATTCCATGAAGCCTTTGAGATTCTAAATAAATACTTACTGCACTGACCAGTATTGATTCCATTGGTGGAAGGAATTCCACTCATATTATTTGTGGCCTTCATTAATTGATTTCTCGGTGTTCTCATTGGACATATGCAGTGATTCATGTATCTCCCATCCTTGGTCCATATGCAAAAATAAATAGGAACAATATCCCCCTCTAGATATGGGTCATACCTACATAGATATTTTCCCATTCAAGAACTATTTGTGGATTTATTTATGTTATCACATGATATAGAGTGACACCTAAATCTCCAATATCGTGTCTAGCTACAATAATTAATGGGAATAATGCCCCTCTCTATGTATGGAGAAGACTTGTATAGATATTTTCCCATTCAAGAACTACATGTGGATATATTTACATCAATATAGGATATTTGGGTCTGATTGGATCTCCAATCATGGGTCCATTTACAATAATCAACATGAAAATGATCCCTCCCTGCATACGAGTTTGACCAACATAGGTATATTTTATACAAGAACAACATAAAACATTATTACTTCCATCATAGGATAAATATGGAAAAATAAATCCTTAAAAATGTGTTCAATCACAACATGTAAAATGATAAAAATGCAGCTACAAACATCATACGGCTTGGACCTATGTAGTAAGCCATCTGAGACCCACTATCGCACAACTTAACAAAATTCTTAGTTTTTCCCTATTTCTCCCACTGATCATTTATAATGTGAGATCAGGGAACATGGCTTTCTAATATGGAAAATGATAAGGGGGACCATTTAGATCAGAAAAAATGACATTACTACATTAATGTGGTTTGAGAAAACACCATGTGATATATTTTTCAGAAATATTGTGCAGTGTTTTGAGACTAATCTGGGTGTAGTATCAAATGATTTCATACATTAGAATTTAGTGATTAAGTGAGGCTAAAACATCAGGAGAAGAAATAAAATTTTCTTAATCATGGTTTCCCTTACCCAATTGATCATTCACAAGTGATTATTATTATTTAGAAAAGTCTACATAAAAGTTTTGTTTCTTTTGAATGTATTTTAAGTTGTACATTAGAAAATAAAATATAGAAATCTCATTGAGGAAGATCATGAAATCATCATATAATTGATCAAGATAAGAAGTATGGCCTTGTGAATAGGGGGACCAGTTATTGAAGAGGCTCAACACTGGCGGTTATAACCATTCAAATGTTTTGGGTATAACTAAAGTAGGGAAAAGAGTTGAATCACTGTGGGAAGCTGGCAGGGGAAGGGGGCAGGGGGAAGGGGGCTGGGGCATGGGGCATGGATTAGGTGGAGGGGGGCGGGTGGAGGGGGCATGGGAAGGCGACAGGTCTGTAGGGCAGGGGGCTGGGGGCAGGGCAGGGGCAGGGGTAGGGGCAGGGGGCAGGGGCAGGGGGAAGGTCTGCAGGACAGGGGGTAGGGGCAGGGGGCAGGTCTGCAGGGCAGGGGGGCAGGGGGCAGGGTCAGGGGGCGGGGGGAGGGGGCATGGGGTAGGGGGGAGGAGGGCGGGGGCTGGGGGCTGGGGGCTGGAGGCAGGGGGCAGGGTCAGGGGGCGGGGGCAGGGGTAGGGGGCAGGGGGCAGGGGCAGGGGGCAGGGGGAAGGGGGCCGGGGCCGGGGGCCGGGGGCCGGGGGCTAGGGGCAGGGGGCAGGGGGCAGGGGGCAGGGGGCAGGGGGAGGGGGCAGGGGCAGGAGGCAGCGGTAGGGGTATGGGGGCAGGGGGCAGGGGGCAGGGGGAAGGGGGCAGGGGGCAGGTGGATGAGGGAAGGGGGTAGGGTAGAGGGGGTTGGGGAAGGGGCAGGGGGAAGGGCATGGGGTAGGTGGATGGTGGTAGGGGTAGGGTGGAGGGGCCAAGGGCCAGGGGGTAGGGGAAGGGTGCAGGGGGCAGGGGGCAGGGGGCATGGGGCAGGGGGCAGGGGGCAGGGGCAGGGGGCAGGGGGTAGGGGGCAGGGGCAGGGGGAAGGGGGCAGGGGCAGGGGCAGGTCTGTAGGGCAGGGGGCATGGGGTAGGGGGTAGGGGCAGGGGCAGGTGGGAGGGACAGGGGGCAGGGGGTAGGTGGAGGGGGGCAGGAGGTAGGGTGGAGGGGGGCAGGGGGCATGGGCAGGAATAGGGGCAGGGGGTAGGTCTGCATGGCAGGGGGCAGGGGCAGGGGCAAGGGGTAGGGGCAGGGGGTAGGGGGCAGGTCTGCAGGGGAGGGGGCATGGGCAGGGGGCAGACCTTCCCCCTTCCAAAATAAAAATTTTATTAAATGAATCCTATGGAAAAATTCCCTTATAAACTTTCCCAGAGCCACCATCTCGAGGCCTGTTAGAAGGAGTGAAGTCTTATGTAACAACCCTTAGTTCATCCAAACCTAAAGCGTATACAAAAATTTTTATAGTCTTTATATGGAAGTCACACTCAAAAAATGTAAACATGAGGTAGCACATAACTAGTTCCTACTTCAAACCAAGTGAATGACAACTAAGTAGTAGTTGAAGAATGTCCAGTCCATAAGCTGTTGAACAGTCCATAATGCACCCCTTTCTTCTATTTTTAAAATTAAAATCGTTAAATAGTTGATAGCTCAGGACACCAATATCATTAATTTATTGTCCAAGACTTCTCTAAACAGTGTCTAAATCAATTTTTTGTTCAGAAAACTAGATTCATTATTTACTAGAGATTTCTGTTTCATGGGATGAATATTGAACTTGCTGTTAATCCACATATCTTGGATATACTGATTTTTGTTCCTTTATTGTTTCCACAGTCAACAATCTCCACATCCATAGGAAATAATTATTGTGCTTCTGAAGCCTCTTTCCAAGGTACTTTCTTCGGTAATAATATTTTATGATTAAACAACACTATACCAAACTCCCATGTTTTCATAGATATCACACTAACAAAATCTCCACCAGTACAAATTAATTCCTTCAGAAAATAAGGTTCAACTATTGGAAGATGAGATTCCTGATCTAATTTAACTTTCTCATTTCTATATTCTTCTCATCTCAAATAAGAGGAATGCAGTTGATTGTCTTTTACACAGAGTAGAAAGTGAGTTGTTCACCTCTGTTCCCCACCTTCTCTATGCATCTCGTATAACATTTATCCTCACAACGTTCGCAATGGGAGGCTTTTCAAGACATTCTGGACACGATTCTGGTTACTCCTCCTTAGAGCAACATTGAATGGTTATCTCTATAATTTTTCGTATTTCCTCATTCCTAAACTATATCTCCTCTCAGCACTGCCTCTCATCCATCTTTCCACAAAATGTGCATAGAAGGTGGTACAAAGGATTAATTCAACTGAAAACATTGGTTTGGAATTGTCTGGCATATTTTATTCTACATGTATCACATAATATTTGTTCCGTAATTTTTCATTTTCTTCATCCTCTTCACATGTCGTCCGAACTAGATCATCCTCATCCTCTGCACACGTCGACTGAACCAGATCAGCCTGTAGTGATGGAAATTCAATGTCTTCTTGTGGTTTTCTAGATGAAATTACTTCCCTAATCCCCTCATCTCATGTAGCACTCATTGGAGGAGGATAATCACATCCTCCCCAGCTGATGGAGCCTCCAGGTGAGTCCGTACTCCAGTTCCCGCAAAGCAAAATGTAGGTACAAGAAAGAGAGAATTTATTATATGATATTCAGCTTTTTTCAAGTGGCAATTGTATCGCACATACCATCTCCCTTTTGTGCTCGTAACACTCAACCAAACGGCTCTCGGCATTCAGTTCCCCCTAGCATGCGTAAATTTATTTGGAATGTCCAATAAACATCCACTTTTCCAAACATTTATACCTCATTGAGTTCGTAATGGACAGATTATCCAAACTGTAGCAGTGTTGACCACTGTAGCAGAGCTGACCGACCGACACCGATAGGCATTGTAGCAGTGCGGACTTCAGGGTCAACATTACTGTTATAGAATGAAATTCCTTAGACAGCTGGGCTGATTTGATATCTTCTAATGCTAAATAGACTCAACCATACATCATGGTCGTAACAATTGTTCTATATCTATTTTCAAGTGTGATTAATATGATCATTTCTTGATCCTCATTACCTACATAAACATTAATATTGTCTAAATCTAACATGACTTTATTAACCTCATCTGAATAGTTTTTTATAGATGTACTACGGGGTGTGCTGGGGCAGGGGGAGGGGAGTGAAGGTGGGGGGCATGAGGCAGGGGGGTGTGCTGAGGCAGGGAAGGGGTGTGTGTAGGTGGGGGGGGGGCAGGGGGAGGGGGGTGAGCAGGTGGGAGGGGAGGGGAGGGGGAAGGGAGGTGTGTAGGAGCAAGGGGTGGGGGGTGCTGGGGCAGTCCTCCAAATAGCCAGCACGGTTCACCGTGCTGGTTTTTTTATATAGTGGAAAGCCCTATAACAACGGTTTGGAACCGTGGCTATAGGCCTTTAGCCACAGTGACCATGGCTTTTACGTGGATCTATCGGGCTGACCCAATAGCCATGCCAATACCAGCCATGGTTCATGAAACCATGTCTATAACCTATAGCCATGGTTTTGGGGCCAATAGCCACAGTTTAGAACCATGGCTATAACACAAATCTCCAGAAGTGATTTGTCTATGGAAGTGTTATTTTTAATTATCTAACAAATACCACTTTTGTAACATCCCAACTCGGGTTCCATGTACCTTTTCCCTATGTCTGTCAGTCACATGACATCAAGCACATATTTCTGTATTCCAGATGAAATATTAGTGGTGATTTGCTAAGTTAGTCATGGGGGAGACAATACCAACTTTTATCAGAGAAAAACACTAGAAGAAAATAAATCAACAAATGTAAAATCATATATAGTCATAAATGGTACCAATTTCACCAGATCACTAAAACCATAATTATAGTTCTCAATTGAAATGGAAATATTCAATGTAAATTTAATTCTCAATGTGTCTAAAAAGAAAATGGTTGTAAAGACACTAATGACTCCCATGTGGGTCATGAACCACATCTTTTGTCCATATATGTGCATCACCCCCAATCAACAATCTAATATAGGTCCCTTGCCATTAAATTTTCCTCCAATAATAAATTATATTAAGGCACTGAATATGTATACGGAAAAGGGGTTGAGTAACGCTGAGTAGGACCCCACAAAAAGTTTAAAAAAAATCTAGTTAGTAAAAAGTGTATGTAGTTGAATAAAGAGACCATTACAATGCATATCTAAATATTTATCACATTTTAAAATAATATTTTTTAACTCTACAGACCATCAGATGTTGTGGATAGAAATACACCAATACCTATTATGGTATGCATCGGTTTTGATCCATGTTTTATATTCAATTCACAATTCATTTATAAAAGAGGTATTTAATTATCCATTTAATTTAAATATCATGATCATCACCACATAGAACCCTTTTCCAATGCCTATGTTCTTGGGTATATAATTCGATGTCTATATAAATAATTAAAAATCCCACTTATATAACATGGGCACATAAAATCATTTCAAGAAACCAAATTCTCAAACAATAAAATCCATCATTGACAGAGAACATCATGGACAACAAACCAATTCCCAACTATGCATATATCTAATTTGTGTAGATCAACTTGTAATATATTCCAATTCTCAACCGTTCAGATATATCTATCATTTCCATTTATCATCATATATAACACAACAAATTAACAACTATTATTGGATATCACTATTGTAGATCTTCAGGATTATCACCACTCTTATCATGTATGATGATATATAATTTCTTATGAGAACAACACATTTATCTCATAATTGAATGTTTTCCGTTATCACATCATACAAGATTAATCATATTAATCTTCTTACCACATTACACATTGTTCTATCAATTAATTAATACAAAAATTAATTAATCCACACCGATTAATTAATTTTGAAATTAAATAATCCTTTCACGAAATCAACATCCAATAACTAATTCTCAAAATAATTATGTGAATAGAATATTTTAATTTTTCATAATTAATTTACAAAATAAGTATTAATTTCATGGAATCAATATCACATAAATGAATTCCCAAATTCATTTTATCAAACTATGATAGCTATATCACATAAATAATTTTCCAATTAATTATCTCAATTATTAACAACCATAAATCATAATCAGTTACACAATTAATTAATCAATTCAACCGTCTCAATTCCATTATAAAAAATTCCCACAAAAAGTTTTCAAATCAATAATCCAAAAATTGGGTAATTAATTCCCTAATTAATTATCTCATTTATTGATCCCAAAATATAAACATTTCTCAATAATTGTAATTAATTAACTTAAAAAATTAATAAAATAATTTATAGAATATAATTTCAATACAACTCTAGATATTATACAACATTCAAATATATAATCAAAATCATGCCTATTGGACTTAGAGTTTTGACCACTTACCTTAAGATTAGTGATGAAGAATTATTGGTAATAAATATACCCAAAGAAGCACATACACTTTATTAAAACATAAAAGATCATTATTTAGATCTGATTCCTTGAATGTGGAGGATGCAGAGACAAACACCCTACATTTTGAATAGAAATCATCTTTTAGATTCATCTCAATAAAAAATAAATAGTCGGTTTGAAATGGATCGTGAATTGGATCAATAAAAAAAGGAATAACTTAAAAATATTGGTCCAGATATCCATGATATGAAGCGAGATCAGTTACATATTGATGCAGACTCCAGGGAATCAATTGAAAATTAACCTCATTATGGTGGGAGATATGAGCAGGGCCTTCAGTCGATAATTGTTGTGTGTGTGGGAGTGTAAGTACACAGAGAATATTCACGAGATGCCTTCTATCAGAAATGGTAGTGCACATAGCATCATCAACGATGAACAGAATGTGAGGAATCTAACATGATGCTAGATACAAACTTTTAATATGATGAGAGTCAAAATCACACAATGTTAATTCCTATTTCACATCATGTTAAAACTATAATGAATTTCTCATTCTACCAATGTAAATCCTATCAATCCATTTAAATAACATAATTTTAGATTACCCAAGGTGAAATCATATTTCACGTTGTGAAATATGAAATGTGATGGTATATTAAACATGGTGAGATCCAATTTCTCATGGTGAAATCTTACACATTGTGAAGTCTAATTACAAGTGGGAAAATATTATTTCATAACATATCAATACATGGTGAATGAAATTTATTGGGGGTGAAAATTTTAAGGTATTTAATTAATTTAATACTTTAACTAAATTCCTAAAAAACAATTCTGATAAAAAAAATAAAATAGAATCATACCTGAATAATAATGGGATCTGAAAATCACCCCACTATATAATAGATCATCATTGAAATTCACTCACAATCCTCTCTATGAATCTAAGTGAAGAATATAGGGTTATTTAACTTATATATCTCCATTCCTTCCCAATGTCTCCAATTTCACATGTATGTGTTTCCATAATACATGAACTATCGACGTAGTCATTCCCTGTAATAATTTATCACTACAATCCAAATAATGCATCAGATTCTCCTCAAATGACACATCTAAATCATGCTTAACATCATCAACATTTATCACATTATAAGGGACCTTGTGATCTTACTGATGTTGTGTTAAATGGAAAGCACCATGCATTGCACTGTATTTTGGTGGAAGATCCAGTCAGTATTCCATTGACCTTATTCTCTCTCCCCAATATGAAATGTTCCAACAAACATTGGCACAAACTATCCCTGCCTCCATATCCTGTGGTGACCCAACCTAGATGAAAACTAATGGAAAAAACTATCAATATTGGTAAAATTGAGGGGGTCGAGTCCTTCTATTATCATATGAATTCTTCCTAATATGATCCATAGCCATATGTTACCAAATCCGATGTTCTTAATCTAATGTCTTCGGCATGATAAATTGTCCCAACAACTATGACTCACAAGCCTCCCACCATCATAGTGGTTATCTTTATGTCCTATCAAAATTAGTCTCATTCAGTTCCATTTATATAGTTTCCCGATAATTATTACTATATGTGAACTCTACTAGGGCCAAATGTTTCTCCCATGACCCATTGAAGTCTATAACACATGTTTGTAGCGTATCCTCAACAATATATATAGTGCGCTTTGACTTCCCATCTATCTGTTAGTGGAAAGTTATATTCAATAATACCTATTTTCTAAGAGATTTATGTAATCCCTAATAAATTACTGATGTAAAGTATGTGTCATGGTATAAAATTAATTTTTGTGGCACACCATGAAGATGGACTATCTCTTAATCATATAGTTCTCCCAACTTCTTTATTGTTATGTTTTACCGTATTGGAATGTAATGTGCTAGTTTTGTCTATCAATCAATGAAAATCTAGATAATATCATTTTTCCTAAGAATCATTAGATGAACTACGTCAATTTCAATTGTCACTCTATCCCACATGCATTTCGGAATGTGTACCAGTAATAGGAACCCTTCAGTTGATTGATTCTCTTCCTTCAGCTACTAAAAAATTTATCATCAATTCATGAACCTAATTATAAACATTTTAACTCGTAGAAATCAAAACATTAGTCATGTGTCATAGTATATATTGGTCATCCTTGAATGTACGACCAAATTTGTGGCATGAAATTACTATATGATCTCCTCTCGCATGGTCCTTGGAACAATGACGCTATTCTTCATGTATATGATATCATCATTATCTGTCAACTAGTATGAAGGTGTCTCCATAGATTAAAAATTTTCAATCAGGGATAATCACTATGGATCCTCATAAATTTTGTCCAGGATCTTTCTCACAAGTGCTGACTCCCCATAAATTGATACAAGAGTCATAATTTCTTGATTTTCTTTGACCACAATGTGCATCTCTGTTAGAAACATCATCATATTCCACTCAGCACTAGACTCTTAAAATACCAGATAATGTGCCTTAAAATCTAATGAATTAGTTAAATTGTTTCCCTTTCGAGTGTATATACCTGACAAATAATAGAATAATGCATATAATCAACCCATATTCGCTGCTGATGATTCAGATCTATGTGGGAAAATAATTACCTCAAACTCTTACGATCAGTATAAACTGTAAATTTTTCTCCCAAAATATAGTATCTCCAACACTTTAGAGCATACACCAGCACATATATCTTGTGATCATGTGTAGGGTAGTTCCGTACATGTGTTCTCAACAAATCAAATCTATATTCCATGAATTGATCTCCTTGTATGAACATATCTCTAAGTCTAATCATAGAAGAATATCAATACACCATGTAATCCAAACCTGACTCTGGTAGGATGAAAATCGTTCATTATGTCAAACCCTTATTCATGTCTAATAAGGACTTCTCAGATGATTTCTACCATTCAATATTAGTCCCCTTTTTGGCTAATCCCAAAATATTCACTTCAAATTGAAAAAGTCTTGGATGAATCTCTTGTAATATCAATCTAGTCCTAGAATGTGCTGGATATCAAAAATATTCTTTTATTTCTCCAAGGATACCACTTCTTGATCCTTCTCTAGGTCCAATGACACACCTTAATCTGAGTTGATGTGCCTTAATAAGTGTATGTAGTCCATCTAAAACAAACAATTGGATAACTTTTCGCATACCTAATTCTCTCTCAACATACTCCGGAAGATTTCAACACATTAGGAATGATATATATATGTCTTTTATTACAAATAGACATCATCCATGAAAACCAAAACATACTAATCTTGGTACAAAGAGATTATTTTGTTCATCAAAGCCATAAAAAGTGTTAGTACATTCATCAACCCAACATTCATTAAAAAAATCCCAAATTCCATTCCTACTTAAAGTAGTCATTGTTATACCAGAAGTATGAAATCTAAGCTGGGGATACTCTAATATTAGTTTGATCATTGGGGACAAAAAAGACCCTATAGAATGGTCAAAATATCATCTATATGTGAATTTTTATACATTTTCTTCAAAATCAACTTATTTTACTATTGGAAATTGACATAGAAATGTAAACTCTCATAATCATGATTTTTGAACAATATCGGTGATCCCCATGGTGAAATTCTTGGATGGATAAATCCATTATCCTCTAATTCCTTTAGTTGAGTCTTTTGGACTTGAAGCTCTATCATTTCCATTCTATATGCCAGAATAGAATCTGGGTCATCGCATTGAATGATATCAATAGTGAAATCCACATCTCTCTCAGGTGGAACACTAAAGGGGACCTTTGGAATGACCTAGGGAAATAGTTCCACTTCTATAGGAAAGACATCTTGATTAACACCACCATTTACAGAATTGCACTAGGAACATGGGATTTGAGCTCTCTCAGTTGTTGATTAATCTGCCCTTATCAACCCATCTTCATATCCCACTCTCCCTAGTTCTTGTAATGGTTCCCCTTTGGAGATATAAATAATACTATCCAATGGTAACCATTTAAATGGTCTCTGTATTGAACTAGCCAATCCAAACCCATATTCATCTCAATGCCTATCATATCAAGAATGTAGAGATCCCATAGAATATTGTTCTCCCTAATTTCAAGAGAACATCCATTTTACAAACAGATGTCTCTCTACCGTACTACAAAAGGTCTATCTATCATTATAAATCTGCATAAAAACAACACCAACATGCTCAATCCATTAACATGTTTATCTTATATAAATTAATGTGTGGAACCAGTATGGAATAAGGTAATTGATATAGTAGAATTTACTAAAATAGTGCCTCTCACTATTTATGGCTCATCCTCACTATCCATAATTATAGGCTGAATCACATGAAAAATTTCAACCCCACTTCCTTATGATGCACTCTTAATCCCCTGATCTAGACAACTCTACTAATGTGGGTTCTATTTCCAAAAATCACCATGTCCAAAAACTCTACTACCACTTCCAGTAGATCTGAAACTAGTAGCTGGATATGGAGTGGAATATCCATGTTTGGAAACATAGATCTGTCTAGCTCTTTCTTCACTAACCATATTTTGTTGGTTCCAACAGAACCTCTATATATTCTATATCATTTCAAAATATCTTCAATATAATGGTGGTTGGGGAAATTATTTCTGGAAGTTGGTATACTGTAATAGTAGAAAAGAACATGAGTAATATCCAATGTACATGATCTCCCTGACAGGCCACTATGCTTCCTACAACTATAGATATATTTTTCATAACAATGATTCCATCGACTTGAACATGTCCCTCAAGATCATCTAGTTGAAAATATCAGTCTACAACTAGAATTTTCTATTAGGTATCCTTTGGGTGTGAGTGCCTAATCCACCACCTCAACAAACATCTTTATCCAAAATAAGCTACCATGGGAAAAAATATCACAATTAATTATGTCCTGAAAAATCATCACCATAGATGTCTCATCTCATGCTAATGTAATCACAAAGAACCACATATCTATAAATCGTTTTACAAATTCCAACTCAGAGATGCACCCCTGGGTCCACCATAGATACTCGACTTCTCTTTCTTTATTCTATTTTACTAGGTATATCAGCTCAAAGAATCACTCCAAAAAGTCCATCAACAAAATTCCATCATACTATCTAGTCCATGATTGAATGTACCACTAGTTATTTATTTATCCCCTTAGTATATAGGCATCTAAATTGGAAATCCCCTTAGCCAGATTCTCAAGATGGTCCAGTATCTTCTCAATGGACTCATCCAAAAACATAGCTCCCTTAGGTCCTCCGAATATAGTAAATGTCATAGGGTACTAAATCTAAAACTCCCTTGTCAGGTCCAACATGGTTTTTGTAGCCCGCCCAGAATTTCTCACAATAAATTGCTCGAAAATAGTAATGTTAGATTAGAAATGCTCTCTGAAATCCTCACATAACACTATCTGTGTGTCATGTTCCACCATTGGAGAATCATCCACATCCATTTCCTTGGATCATCCTCTCAACAAGAGCCACCATGAAGGAATTTTTTTATAGATCCCAATACACACACATTAGGACATAGTTCATGAAGTTAACACATTTATATAAGATGGAAACAACATAATTTACAACAATATTTTCCCAAAAATCACTCAATACGGTCAAAACTGAGGCATTATCACAACAATTATCCATCCTACACTGAGTTCCATGTTAATAAGGTTAAACACACTCCCATTAATCATGTTTTTCATTTAGAACCCCATTTATTCACATTTTTCTTCATTTTACCATGTTAAAATTCATATTTGTCACCTTTCTAAATTTAAAATTACATCATGTAAAATAGTATATGTTCAAAAACATACCAATAACAAATTTTTATTCTGCATACAAAAATTATTGCATGTCAAAAAATTATCTTGAGATCCTCGAATGATGCATGGTGATGAAAATATAATATTTTTTCTGGGCCAAGAGATAATTCACAACAATTACCAGAATCAATAATCACATCACACAAAAAGTGTGTCACCAAAGGAAAAATAATATTCAACTGTAATAGAAAACCCAAATTATAATAATCCAACCATAGTACTTGGGTTATCCCCCAAAAATGGGTTTGAAACTCTCACACATGAGATAATTACCAAGCCCCCGACTCTTCCTCGTCTATTCTATACCATTATCCAAATAGTAATACAAAAGAATATGAAAAAAACTGGAGATCTAATACCACTTTGTATCATCCCGACCTGGGTTCCACACAACAGTGCCCCCAACCAGTTGGTCGCATGACCTCAAGTCTGCCATCACATATACCAGAGGTTGTTGACAAGAAGCGATGGTTTGGTACGTCCATAATTGGGAGACTATACATATATTAATCAGCATAGGACAATAGTGGAAAATAATAAATAAATGTGAAATCATATATAATCATAAACATTACCAATATCACAAGATAACCAAAAAAACGAAATAAAGTACTAAACTAAAAGGGAAACATTCCATTCCAAATTAAGTGTCAGTGTGTATAAAATATAATTGAATGTAGAGACCCAAACAAATCCCATGTTTTTATTATACCATGTCTCCTTCACATATCAATGTTCCATCCCCAATCATCAATCTAATCATGGAACCTCTCCCTAAAACTGTCCTAAAATAGTAATGTCTATTCGGGTACCAATCAGGCAGGCCGAATTGGGATTTATTACAACTAAGTAGGAAACCACAAAAAAATTAAAAAAATTATCATGTCAATAAAAAATAGATGCAGTTGTATAGAGAAAATATTAAAATTCACAAGTAAATAGTATTTTAATTGTTAATTAATATTTACTAATTATATAGACCACCGGGTAATAGAGGACACCCATACCTCAATACCATTTACATTTCACACCGGGTTTGATCTATATTACAAATTCAATTCACAATTCATTTAAACAAGTGGTATTTAATTTTCCATTTCCTTTCACTCTCATTATCACTACCACAAGAAAATTTAGTCAAATACTGATTTTTTTTGTTATAAAACACCATGTCTAGCTCCATATTTATCAATCCTGATTATATATCATTGGCATAAATCTTCATGTCTAGCGCCATATTTATCAATAATGAAAGCACATCATAGGTTTATAATGTAATATTCTAGACCCCAATTATCAACTATGTGCATATCTCGTTGGGGTGGATTGTCAGGTCAGTCATCCTGATTCTCAACCATTCAGATTGATCAATCATTAACATTGATCATCATATCTAGCAACCCAAATAA
Source organism: Viscum album (assembly GCA_963277665.1). Taxonomy (NCBI): domain Eukaryota; kingdom Viridiplantae; phylum Streptophyta; class Magnoliopsida; order Santalales; family Viscaceae; genus Viscum; species Viscum album. The sequence continues at coordinate 1,852,248,646 of OY728126.1, read as the reverse complement.
ATAATTATTAATTAATACTATTTGTGTATATTTTCTTTCCTAACATCCCTCTTTTCAACTATATAGATATATCATTCCTTTTCACAACCTCACAGTTATCTCATCATCCAATGTTTTCACATTATCATGTAGAACAAGATTAATCACATTAATCTTTTTATAATAATTACACATCATAACTTCTACTAATTAATTCATAAATTAATTAATTCACATCCAGTTATTAAATTGAAAATTAATTAATCGATTCACAATATCAACATCATATAATTAATTCACCACTTAATTTTTCCAAAAATTCATTTTGATGTTTCATAATTAATTCACCAATTAATTATTCATTTTATTGAATCAATACCCCAAATATAAATTTTGAAAAATATTATCTCAAATCATAATATCTATATCTCATAATTAATTTCCTAATTAATTATTTCAATTCGAAATGTCCATAACCAGTAATATAAGGCCCCAGACTTAAACCTTACTTAATCTTGAGTTATTATAAGATTTCACATTGAGGATCTTTTCAGGTTTTGAGTTTTATATAATTAGATCATAAAACATGTATTACATTCCACATTTAAAAGTGGTTACATAAAAGATAGTATTCAATTTTTCCATCAACGAAAACATATTTAAAATAAAACATTGATTTTTTCTTAACACTTCCTTGACACTATCATCATATCATGTACCATTTCCTTGACCTGTGAAAAACATTTCAAAAACGTGGGATTAGCATAAAAAGCTCAGTAAGGGTTATAAAAAGTATGGAAAGGAAACATGAGTACATATATACATAAGAATGTAATCATACTTTATCCATAAAACATATGAACTTTAACATACCTCAAAAAATAATGAATAAATCATAGAAATCATAAGACATAAAGGTAACTTGAGGCATTCATAACATTCTTACGTAGGGAGTAACCCTCTTGGTTACAATTGAATACCCATCCCATTATATTCCCTAAATCTCTTCGGAGAAACCTTTACGTTTAACCCCTTTTTGTTACCCAATGCATTGGAGAGCTATATCGGGCTCACCCGCCCTTAGTTTATCTCAGAACCACCTATCTTCATAGACAATGCCCAAGAACCATAACATAAATCGTATCACATAAAACATGCATAAAGTAAACATAACATTTCCACATTTCAATCACAATATATCAATAATACATTGATATAACAAAAACATTATCAAAACCATTTTCAATACCAAAACAAAAGAAAAGTAAAACAAGGTATTTATTTTTTATTTATAAAAAAGTTATGGCATGTAGAGGAAGTCGAAACTCAAATAATGGTCACGACGACAGAGAATTTGTTGTCGCCACATACGTACATCAAAAACATTCTCTTTTGTCGTTTTGTAAAAGCTTCGTATAAAAAAGATTCCTTTGGAATAAACTTAAAAGTAAAAGAGGTTTCTACACTGTATAAAAGAAAGTTGTGTATAAAACAAAATATGCCTCAATGAAAGGAGATTGAGACGAAGTCCCATACAAAGACGGTATCCCTGGATTAAGGATAAATCAATTATATATTTATGTGTGACAAATGAATACACCAAATATAAGTGGATATTAAGTGAAAAAACAATTAGATTACATTGACACATATTCATAGAATGACATATTCAAGGAGTACAAGTTTATCCCAAAGAATCAAAATTGTGTTAAGAAGTTCCCTTGCCAAAATTCAACAGCCTAACGACGTCACTTAAAAATTCAGAAAAAGAGTTGATGAGAGATAAAAAGGGTATCTCATCACATGGACATAAAATTCACATCAATAAGGATATATAAGGACATATCCCAACATAATATTATGTGAATTAGAAGACATAAAAAAAGAAGTCTTTTAAAAAGAGGAGGGTGAATGGTTCCCTTACCGACATTGGTAACTTTCGAAATGTACACCCCATTGACGAAGGGTCATTAAATGAATATGTAAATACCCATAAATGAAATTATATTTAAAAAATAGTATAATAATGGGATGTAAATACACCACTAATAGGAAATGGTGGCAAATGTAGCATAAATCTCACGGGACTAAAAGTGAGATGAAAAAATCTTTATGAAAACTCGGCAGCCTAACGGCGCCAATTAAAACATCCACAAATGGATTCTTGAGAGAAAATAGGTTATCTCATCATATTACAATAAAATGTACAGAAAGTGGAATATAAAATAACATCCCCCATCATAACAACGTGTATCTTAAATAAGTGACATAAAGGAGAGTGCGTAAAAAGAAAGAGAGAGGTTAGATCTCTTACGAAAATTCGGCAGCCTAACGGCGCCACTCAAAACTTCCAAAATGGATTGATGAGAGAAAATAGGGTCTCTTACCATATTAAAATAAAATGTACATCATGAGGAATATAAAAAAACAACCCCCATAATAACAAATAGGATCTTAAAATAAGTGACATAAAGGGGAGTACTTAAACAGAAAGAGAGAGGTTAGATCTCTTACGAAAATTCGGTAGCCTAACGGCGCCACTCAAAACATCCAAAATGTATTGATGAGAAAAAATAGGTATATCATCATATGAACATAAAATTTGCAGTAGGAATAATATAAAAGAACATACCAATCATAATAAAGATGATCTTAAAAGGAATGACATATAAGAGTGTACTTTAAAAGAAAGAGAGCAGTAGGATCCCTTACCTCGGGTCCGACTTGACTCGATCGTTCTTTAACTTCCTGAATAATAATCTTGAGTTAATTTATAATTGCTTAAGAACCTTTTTCATGTTAATTATTCTTTTTATATCACTTATTTACATGATACAAACATTATGTAATCATTTATGTTAATAATGTTTGTTTCGTCGATATTTGGTTCTTAAGTCGAAAGTGGACTTTTTAAAATTTCATGTTGTTCGTGTGGTCAAAGTTTCATTATATCCAGAATTATATTCATGATTTGGATATCATATATTTCATATATATCCATAATATACATTATTTATAGTATTACCTAATCATTTAGAGATAATAAATGAAATGCACCGTTCATGGAGACGCTAAGCCGTACATACACATGAACGCTACTTTCATTTCTATGTCATATTAATGGAATTAAAACTAAATGATGGGTATGTATATTTTAATTGCAGAATTATATTCATCATTTATCTGTAACATAAATAATAAATAATATCTTTATATCCATCCTTTATACATCCCACATGTTGCATTAACGAATCAAATCACTTTGAGGGGGCAGTAGTCTGCACTTCCTAAAATGAAATTATCATGGTTACCCACAACGGAAACCATAAAGGTATGCCACAAAAGAAGAATACAAAAGATTATGTAAAGGATAAACATATTATATATCATATATAAATATAGTTACATCTTAATGGACACCTTTTAAGGTGTTATATGAGTGTTGAACAATCATCGTTTCGTGAGACAGAAATTCCCCATCCACAGAAACAGTATGTTCTTTAACCATTAGATGTAGGTGTGTGTAAGTCTAGCAAGAATTATTCTTATAATAACATCCTATTATATTGAAGATACTGGATTTGTTACAAAAGAAATTAATAAAAAGAGTTTAGGGGGTTGGAGAAGCAAAATGAAACAAAAGAACACAAGTGAAGACATTACCTTAAATCGAGGAACTCTCTTTGCTTTGAGCTCAAAGGATTCCTTGGGAATACGTCTTCCCAAAGTGAGGCTTCTAGGAGTAACAGTGGAATGTGGAGAGGCATAATGAGAAGGTTTTGGCCGAGCCAAAGGCTTCAGATGTGTGGGTAAGGTGGTATAGATGGGGTCCTTTTATAAGAGGAGGGGAGGGGCACTCTTGAATGTTACAAAATGTTACTTTATTTTCAAATGAGATTCGAATTTTAAAGGTCCCACATCGATTTATTTAGAGGATAAGGTGTTAATGGTTCGAAATATACTCATACAATAGGTTTTTGACAAGTATATGTTATTGTTTTAACATTATATTTTCATTTTATTTAAATCCTTAATTATTGAGGTAATCGCTGCATCATCATGATGTCATAAATAATTTAACTTATCTAATGTCTAAAAATTATAAAAAAACAATCATGATATAGGAAATATTTATTGTTTCTAATGAAAATTTATAGTAAAAAATATTACTTGTATAACCCCATCTAAATATTGTTTTATTAAAACAACACATGTTTGTGACATTTTAATTTTAACTATTAAAAAAAGTTATTAATGTCATTTTCCATGAAAAGTGGCTCCATGGGGTCCCCATGTTTACCCATGGATTTTCTTGGTCGGCCATGACTCATCCAATAAGGGTAGGACATGTTTCTAGGTCATTTTAATTTATTAAAACATTATTTTTACCTTAAACTACAGTAATTACCTCTAATCGCGATTAAAAACGTAAAAGTTACTATTCACCAAAAAATTATTTTAATTCCATTGAACCAAATTTTACTTCTTAATGAAAACCATTTATGTAGGATTTTTGAAATTCAAAACACATAGGTGGTAAAATTTCATTTAAACGGAATAATCAGTTTTTATAAGTACCACTTAGTGGTTTCACTATTCATCGAAAATTGAAGTTTTTCAGAAAAATACCAAAACTTCACCCTAAGATATATTTGATATTACGAATTCAAAAATGAATTATATTTTAAAAAATTAAAAACCTATATGTTTCATTAATAAATTTAATAATTAATTCCGCTGATAGAGCAAATAGCATATTTTTATGAAACAATAAGTATCAAATGATTGACACTAGTTTAAGTACGATTTCAAAGTGAAATTAATTCCAATGACCACAATTGGATTAGATGGTAAATATATATTATAATTGAACTTTAAAACCAATTCAAAATAAATCTAATCATATAAATAAATTAGATTAAAAAGAGGTTTTGAATTAAAATACAACATTTTTCACTATTCATTAAAAAAATGAACTTTATCAGAAAAATATCAAAAATTTACACAAAGAAAATTTTGATGTCCCAATTCTAAAGAAGAATTTTATTTTGTCAAATATAACACATAAAATTGTCAAAAGGTGGATTTAAAAGAGGTTCTCCATCAAAAGTCGGTTAATCGACCTTTTAGAGAATATTAGAATGTTTACGCTTAAAATTGGATTCATTCAAATTTTTAATCCTCTAACATTTATTGTAAAAAGCAAAAAAATTTGTAAAACATACATAATCATTTTTTAGTTTGTTCTTTTCTTCTCTTCCATTACAATGGCTAGGCGTTAACTACCATATTATTTTGTTATTAGAGTGCAACGTAAGATTTCAAAGGAAATCGTTGTAGCATATTGGGTACGCCATTGAGCATAGCGTTCACTTTAAAGTAATATTAATATTTTTTCCACATATAGGGATAAATATAAAAATTTCATATTCATTATTTACCTGGGGTGTTACATCCTTCCCCCCTTTTGGGAATTGCATCCTCGTAATTTCAAAATTGGGCATGAAAACTCCATTGAAAGTCCCACATCGGAAAATGAGTAAATTATACTATCACTTTAAATGAAAGAAAAGGAAGTACAAAGGTCACCTGAGTTAACCCATACTAGAATTCCATGTATGAAAAGATGGACATGGAGGTAAAAACAAAGGGTCATGTTCTGAGGGAGAGTCCTAGTAAACATGTCTAGGAGAAAGTTAACCATAAGAAAATCACAAACTTGTGATGGGTTCAACGGTATTCGATTCCCCAGTAGGAAAAGTTAATAGACAAAATTTTTTATTTAAGTTAACTTTTATTGAGGAATTTATTCATAAAGAAACATAATTACTTATCATGTTGACTTTCAACTTTTTTTAGATTTCTTACACAAACTCATATTTTCTCCAAAAGAGGAGTATTTAGGAAGAATTTTTCACTATAATCAACTTATAGAGAATCACCAAATCCACAAAAGAGAACTATATACTTCCCATGTCTTTAGATGTTAACCAAAAAAAAACTAAAATGGTTAGTACAAGAATAGATAATCCAGAAAAGGATAACCCTTTATAGAAAGAAAATCTATTCTTAATCTCCAAAATTTGTCCAACAAAACCCAATGTTTAACTAGGACCATTCGATAAACAACTTTTCCATAAAATTCTTCAAAGTAAACCAAACTATGATTGAAACCCAAATATTTTAAGGACTTAGTCAAATAGTCTTCCATGGTACAAATTAACTTTTACCTCCAAATAACATCAGTTGCTCTTAAATTATCATATTGAAAAGTAATTAACCTAATCACATATCCTCGATGATAGGTTAATCATTTCCATATATAACCCAAAATAAACATACTCATGATTCCTAAAATAATCTAACTAAAAAGAATTAGTCAAACTAAACAGGGACTTCATGTAGTCTAGTGGTAGGTGATAAATACCAGTCACACTTTGGTTGTGGGTTCGATTCCCGCAGCTTTGTCCGACGCAACAGGTTGTCACATGGTCTACATGTTGTCCTTTTTCCAAAACTATATAATTCATAAAACATTCCCCAAAACGAGATAAAATCTTCAAAAATAATCATAACATATTTTAACCTCAAGTTTATCTCATGCCTTTCATTTTCCATCATAACATATAATAACCCATAATTACCTCAAAAGTAAGGATCGTATAAACTCTAATGGTTACCTTTATAATTATTACCTGAACTTCCACATTGATTAGTCATCTCGTACATGATGCATTAAAGATCATACCAAGGTTCAATTGGTTGATCATGGCTCCTTGATAGTTGGTTTAGAACAACCACGAGTTTCCTCATTTAATCCCCCATTTTATCTAGTATCTTAATCAAAGAACCACCATAGTTTCCTTCAAACATGTTGTCTCTTTGGTGCCTGCTAGATACATCAATTCTAAAGATAGAAATCTCAGTGTGATTATATCAAAAAAAAACACTCATATACTAATGAGGAAGGTAAACACTAAGATATACTTACTCATTCACTTTAACTAAAAATAGGACTCTTTCTGAAATCCTAACCATTATGGTAATGTCACTTATGCTTAGAGAATACCCAATCCACTAAAGTTATCTAATCCGACCTTTGATACCAACTATAAGTCCCCAGCGTTAATCCTTACTTAATCTTGAGTTATTATAAGATTATACATTGGGGATCTTTTCAGGTTTAGAGTTTTAGAGAATTAGATCATAAATCTTGCATTACATTCCACATTTAAACAAAGTGGTTACATAAAAGATAGTATTCATTTTTCCCATCAACAGAAACATATTTAAAATAAAACATGGATTCTTTCTTGACAATTCCTTGACACTATAATCATATCATGTACCATTCCCTTGACCTGTGAAAAACATTTCAAAAACATGGGATGAGCATAAAAAGCTCAGTAAGGGTTATAAAAAGTATGGAAAGGAAACTTGAGTACATATATAAAAAAGAATTAAATCATAATTTACCCATAAAACATATGCACTTTAACATACCTCATAAAATCATGAATAAATCATAGAAATCATAAGACATAAAGGTAACTTGAGGCATTCATAACTTTCTTGCGTAGGGAGTAACCCTCTTGGTTACATTTGGAATACCCATCACAGTATATTCCTTAATATCTTCGGAAAAAACATAACGTTTAACCCCTTCGTGTTACCCAATGAATTGGGGAGCTATATCGGGCTCACCCACCCTTAGTTTATCATGGAACCACCTGTCTTCATAAACAATGCCCATGAACCATAACATAAATCGTATCACATAAAACATGCATAAAAGAAACATAACATTCCCACATTTCAATCAAAAGATATCAATAACACAGTGATATAATAAAAACATTATCAAAACCATTTTCAATACCAAAACAAAAGGAAAGTAAAACACGGTATTTATGGTTTATTTAAAAAAAAGTTATGGAATGTAGAGGATGTCGAAACTCAAATAATGGTCACGGCGGCGAAGAAGTTGTTGTCACCGCCTACGTACGACAAAAACATTCCCTTTTTTCATTTTGTAAAAGAATCTTATAAAAAAGATTCCTTTTGAATAAACATAATGGTCAAAGGGGCTTATACACCGTATAAAATAAATTTTTGTATAAAAAAAATATGCCTCAATGAAAGGAGATTGAGACGAAGTCCCATACAAAGACGGTGTCCAGGGATTAAGGATAAATCAATTACATAATTATGTGTGACAAATGAATACACCAAATATAAGTGGATATTAAGTGTAAAACAATCAGAGGACATTCACACATATTCATATAATGGCATATTAAATGAGTACAAGTTTATCCCAAAGAATCAAAATTGGGTTAAGAAGTTCCTTTGCAAAAATTCGACAGCCTAACGGCGTTACTTAAAAATTTAGAAAAAGAGTTGATGAGAGATAAAAAGGGTATCTCATCACTTGGACATAAAATTAACATAAATAAGGATATATAAGAACATATCAAAACATAATATTATGTGAATTAAAAGAAATAACAAAAGAAGTCTTTTAAAAAGAGAAGGGTGAAAGGTTCCCTTACCAACTTGGGTAACTTTTGAAACCTACACTCCATTGAAGAAGGGTCATACAATGAATATGTAAATACCCATCAATGAAATTATATTACAGAAAGAGTATAATAATGGGAAGGAAATACACCAATCAAAGTAAATGGACGAAAATGTAGCTTAAATCTCACAGGACTAAAATTGAGATGAAAAATCCCTTATGAAAACTCGGCAGCCTAACGACGCCACTTAAAACATCCAAAAATGGATTGATGAGATCAAATAGGGTCTCTCATCATATTAATATAATATGTACATTAAGAGGAATATAAATGAAAAACCCCCATAATAACAAATAGGAGATTAAAATAATTGACATAAAGGAGAGTGCTTAAAAAGAAAGAGAGAGGTTAGATCTCTTACGAAAATTCGACACCCTAACGGTGCCACTCAAAACATCCAAAATGGATTGATGAGAGAACACAGGGTCTCTCATCATATTACAATAAAATATACATAAATAGGAATATAAAATAGCATCCCATATCATAACAAATAGGAGCTTAAAAGAAGTGACATAAAGGAGAGTACTTAAACAGAAAGAGAGAGAGGTTAGATCTCTTAAAAAAATTCAGCAGCCTAACGGCGCCACTCAAAACTTCCAAATTCGATTGATGAGGGAAAATAGGGCCTCTCATCATATGATCATAAAAATTACTGTAGGAGTAATATAAAATAAAATCCCAATCATAAGAAAGATGAGATTAAAAGGAATGACATAAAAGAGTGTACTTAAACAGAAAGAGATGAGTAGGGTCCCTTACCTCGGGTCCGACTTGACTCGATCGTTCTTTAACTTCCTGAATAATAAACTTGAGTTAATTTATACTTTCTTAAGAACTTTTTTCAAGTTAATTATTCATTTTATATCACTTATTTCCATGTTATAAACATTATTTAATCATTTATGTTAATAATGTTTGTTTTGTCGATATTTGGTTCTTAAGTCGAAAGTGGACTTCTTACAATTAAATGTTGTTCGTGTGGTCAAAGGTTCATTATATCCAGAATTATATTCATGATTTTTATATCATATATATCATATATATCCATAATATACATGTATTTATATTATTACATAATCATTTAGATGTAAGAAATGAAATGCACTGTTCATGGAGACGGTAAGCCGTACGTACGCATGAACGCTACATTAATTTCTATGTCATATTAATGGAATTAAATCTAAATGATAGGTATGTATATTTTCATTCCATAATAATATTCATAATTTATATTTAACATAAATCATATATAATAACTTTAAATCCATCCTTTATACATCCCACATATGGCATTAACGAGTCAAATCACTTTGAGGGGGCGGTAGTCCGCACTTCCTAAAATGAAATTATCGTGTTTACCCACAATGGAAACCATGAAGGTATTCCAAAAAAGAAAAATACATAAACTTAAGTAAAACATAAACCTATTATATATCATATATAAATATAGTGACATCTTAATGGCCACCTTTGAAGGTGATATATGAGTGTTGAACAATCATCGTTTCGTGAGGCAGAAATTCGCCATCCACAGAAACAGTATGTTCTTTAACTATTAGATGTAGGTGTGTGTAAGTGTAGCTCTAATATTTCTTATATAAACATCCTTGTATATTGAAGATACTTTATTTGTTACAAAAGAAATGAATAAAATGATTTTAGGGGGTTTGATAAGAAAAATAAAACAAAAGAACACAAGTGAAGACATTACCTTAAAATCGATTAACTCTCCTTGATTTGAGCTCAAAGGCTTCCTTGGGAATACTTCTGCCCAATGTGAGGCTTCTAGGAGTAAGAGAGGTATGTGGAGAGTCATAATGTGTAGGGTTTGGCCTAGCTAAAGGATTTAGAAGTTTGGTTAAGGTGGAATAGGTGGGGGCCTTTTATAAGAGGAGAGGAGGGGTACTCTTAGAAAGTTACAAAATGTTACTTTATATTCAAATTATTTTCCAATTTTAATGGTCCCAAATTGATTTATTTCGAGTATAAGGTGGTAAGGGTTAGAAATATACTCATCCAATAGGTTTTTGACAAGTTTATGTTATAGTTTTAACATTATCTTTTCATTTTATTTAAATCCTTTATTAATTAGGTAATCGCAGCATCATCATGATGTCATAAATAATTTAATTTATTTAATGTATAAAAATTATAAACAAATATCATGATTTAGGAAATCTTTTTATCTTTCTAATTAATATTTATAATAAAAAATATGACTTGTATTACCCCATCTAGAAATTGTTTAATTAAAACAACACATGTTTGTGACATTTTAATTTTAACTTTAAAAAAATGTATTAATGTCAATTTTCAAGAAAAGTGGCTCCATGGGGTCCCCATTTATACCCATGGACTGTCTGGGTCGGCCATGACTCATCCAATAATGGTAGGACATGTTTCTAGGTCATTTAGTATTATTAAAACATTATTTTTACCTTAAACTACACTAATTACCTCTAATCGCGATTAAAAACTTAAAAGTTACTATTCACCAAAAAATTATTTTAATTCCATTGAACCACATTTTAATTCTTAATGACAACCATGTATGTCAGATTTTTGAAATTCAAAACACAGAGGTGGTAAAATTTCATTTAAAAGTAAAAATCAGTTTTTATAAGTACCACTTAGAGATTTCACTATTCATCAAAAATTGATGTTTTTCAGAAAAATACCAAAACTTCACCCTATGATATATTTGATATTCTGAATTCAAAAATGAACTATATTTTACAAAATTCAAAACATATAATTTGAATTAGTTAATTTAATAATTAATTCCCGCTGACAGAGAAAATAACGTGTTTTTATGAAACAATAAGTATCAAAAAATTGACACTAGTTTAAGTCTGATTTCAAAGTGAAATTAATACCAATGACCACAATTGGATTAAATGGTAAAAATATATTATAATTGAACTTTAAAACCAATTCAAAATATAATCTAATCATATAAATAAATTAGATTAAAAAGAGGTTTTGATTTAAAATACAACATTTTTCATTATTTATTAAAAAAATGAACTTTATCAGAAAAATACAAAAAAATTACACAAAGTAAATTTTGATGTCCCGATTCTAAAGAAGAATTTTATTTTGTCAAATATAACACATTAAATTTTCAAAAAGTGGATTTAAAAGAGGTTCACCATCAAAATCCGGTTCATCGACCTTTTAAAGGATATTAGAATGTTTACGCGTAAAATTCGATTCATTCGCATTCTTAATCCTATAACATTTATAGTAAAAAGTAAAAATATTTGACAAGCATACATAATAATTTTTTAGTTAGTTCCATTCTTTCCCGCCATTACAATGGCTAGTCGTTAACTACCATATTATTTTGTTATTAGAGTGCAACGTAAGATTTCAAAGGAACTCGTTGTCACGTATTGGGTACGCCATCAAGCATAGAGTTCCCTTTAAAGTAATATTAATATTTTTTCCACAAGTAGGGATAAATATAAAAATTTCATATTCTTTATTTACCTGGGGTGTTACAAGTAATAAATTACACAATTAATTACTCAATTAAACCATCCAATTATAATCATAATTAATTCCCATAATAAATTTCTAAAATAAACAATATCAAAATATCTTCATTAATTATCCAATTAATTATCTCGTTCAATGTTCACAAAATCACATTATTTTACAACCATCTTAATTTATTAATTTAAAAGAAAAATAAATTCAATTAGTTATTGAAATTGTTCAATAACTCTAGAAATTATCCACATTCATATACATGATCATAATAATGACTATGGGATTTGGATTTTAGACCAACTAACTCAAGATCATGGATGACGAACCCTCACCATTGAATATCCCAAAATTGTTCTTAAACACTCAAGAACATGTCGAATAATAGGATTTATATCAAATTCCTTGAAATATGAGGAATCAATGAATGTTCCCTAAGATTATGATAGAAATAAAATTATGTAATACTCAGAACATGAACTAGATAGTCCATTAACAATGGATATATAAGAATATCAATAACCAAAAGGAATTCCTAAAAAATATAGTTCTGGATATCCATGATCTGATGCGACATCACTTCCAGATCGAAGCATACATCCAAGAATCAATAGTAGTTGACCTATAGCAAATAGGGAGATGCGTAGAGGGTCTTTGGTTGATGATTTCAGTGCGCATTAGATTTTTAGTCTATGGAAGGGTGCACAAGAAATCATGGATCGAAAATGGTTGTGCACAAATAATCTACTGTAAAGAATGGAATGTGTTGAGGTTTATGTTACACTGGATTAATGTTTTTATTATGATGAGCATTAAAATTACATGAAATGAATTCCAATTTCATGAACTGTAAATTTATAAATGTATATATCATTTTCCCTTGTAAATATCATCAGACCATTTAAAAAAATGCAGATTATACATGGTGAAATCCAATTTCATATGCTGAAATATAACACATGGTGAAATATAACTTCCTGTGGTTAAATTTTACAAATATTTAAATCCAATTTCATGTAGTGAAATATTACTCATTATGATATTTAATTATACATGGTGACATTTTACTTCATGAATGGTTGCACATGGTGAAGGAAAACAATAAGGGGTGTAATTTTTCATTGTTTTGAATTAATTTAATCAATCAACTAAATTCAAAACAACAAATTCTGATCGAAAAAATAAAAAAGTTTCTTTCCTAATAAAATATGGGATCATATATTTGTTGAATACCATAATTATATAAAGATTGGTATAAACATAATTTTTAAAAAATAATGTTCAAAAATATGTTTAAAAAATATAATGTAACAAAATATCAGTATGGTAAAACCCATCCATGGAAGAAAATTTTTAAAGGTAAAACATTGTAACGGAATTAAAAATAGATTTAGGAAATCAAAATCAATTAATTGAAACATATTCCATGTGTTCAGAGATATTTTCCACGAATTTATATAGTTGTAATATAAGTCCGAAAGAAAAATTTCAATAAATATAAACAAAATAATAATGGCCTTTATGTACCCAACAAATATGAAATAATTTTAAGAGACTAACAATAATAGAATAAAAGAATTTTTTTAACTATACATCCATACTACAAGTGTAGAAATTGAATTTTCCTCCACTTGAAAAAACAATATTAAGATTTATAATACTATATCCTATAAAATACAAAAAAGTATAACAATTATACTTTGGATTTAATAGACCATAGAATGAAAATATTGTTCAGAAAATTTATATTACTCAAAAATCATAATTTAGACTATGAAAACCCTTACCTCTTATTGCGACATTAATGAATATATATTAAACTCATGGTGAAAATGTATATAAATATTGGAAATTTAATTTTGAACATTACAATTGCCCATTTTTATGTATACTCTTGATATATAACATTTCCCTATATGATTTCTAGTTAATATATTTTGTAACTATTTTCCATATTTAGATCTTCATAGTTTGGATCATTTTTATTGATTCTATAATATCATTGTCCATATTAAATATTCAAATAAATGACATATTAACATGTTCCCTTAATTTAGTATTGCAGATGAACTATATTAAATTATTATCATTAAAATAACTCTCAATATTGTTTAATCATTAACTGTAACGCCCTGACCCCAGTTACCCAGATTTGGTGCATTACTTCGTAACATTAGCATTATCAGAAAAGATCAAGTCTCGAAAGACTGTTTAGTTTTGTTGCCTTGGAAACACTAGATACATTCATAAATTTCACATTATATCATAATGTAAACCAAAACTGAAACAACATATTGTCTTCATATCCACTCATACTATCCCTGCAGGTCATTCATAATATACTTCTTCACATCCTGGAAAAATTAAAACATTGGAAGGGGTGAGCTAAGATGCTCACTAAGGATAACAATATAGCGGAAGCTTTCATAAATAAGCATAAACATTTAAGGCAATGTATGACTAAAACAAAATCCTTTTAAACGTGAACTTCAACAGAATATGTCAAAAGTAAAATTAGATAATTCCATTTACTTATTCACATGGATATTCTACTAGTCGAATAATCACATTCAATATCAATATCCACTTTCATAATGATGGAATGCATAATGCCAGACTATCATAACCACGTAGCCAAGGCCTCGTGCCAAGTCTACAAATAATATTTTGTCAAGGCCTCATGCCAAGACACTAGTTTGTCTCATGAGACCATCTGATGCATTGAGGAGCTATAGCGGGATCCACCCATCACTTATTAAGTCCAATGCATTTCTCATATGAACAGTTTTAAACATATCATAAAACATAGCATAATCATATCACATAAAATATTCATAAAGGAAACATAACATTTCCACATTTCAATCACAAGATATAAATACAACACATTGATATAATAAAAACACTTTCAAAACCATTTTCAATACCAAAATAAAAGAAAATTAAAACTTGATATTTATTTTTCATTTTAAAAATAGTTATGGCTTGTAGAGGAAGTCGAAACTCAAATAATGGTCACGGCGGCGGAGAAGTCGTTATCGCCGCATACGTAAGGATAAAACATTCCTTTTGTCGTTTAGTAAAAATGATTTGTATAAAAAGATTCCTTTTGAGTAAAAGTAAAAGTCAAGGGGGTTTATACACCGTATAAATGAAATTTGTGTATAAATCAAAATATGCATCAATGAAAGGAGATTGAGACGAAGTCCCTTTCAATGATCATTTTTTTAAAATAAAATAGATCTATTATTTGTGTTCACTATATTTACATATAAATAAAGTATAAATAAAATATAGTACATAATAATATCATGACATAATTTGAAAGTAGGAGATTAACCCAAAGAATGGAAATTGGGTTAAGAAGTTCCCTTACCTCGTGTCCGACTTGACTCGATCGTTCTTTAATCTCTTGAATAATAAACTAGAGTTAATTTATATTTTTCTAAGAACCCTTTTCATGTTAATTACTCCCTTTATATCACATATTACCATTTTATGGACATTATGTAATTATTTAAGTTAATAATGTTCATTTTGTCGATCTTAGGTACTTGAGACAAAAATAAACTTCTTATAATTACAAGTTGTTCATGTGGTAAAATATCCATTATATACAAAATTATATTCATGACATGTATATCATATATATTCTATATATCCAGTATATAAATGAATTTATATTATTACATAACATTTAGAGGTAAGAAATGAAATGCACCGTTCATGGAGACGGTAAGCCGTACGTACGCATGAACGCTACTTTCATTTCTATTTCGTATTTAATAGAATAAAATAATAATGATATAAAGGTGAAATATAATTCCAGTATAATATAATGTATAATACCATTTACTTCATCCTTTATACATCCCACCTATGTCATTAACGATTCAAATAACTTTAAGGGGGCGGTAGTCCACACTTCCTAAAATGAAATTATCGCGTTTACCCATAATGGAAATCATAAAGGTATGAAATAAATGAAAAATACATAATCATAAGGAAAACCAAAAAATAATATATATCATATATAAAAATAGTGTCATCAAAATGGCCACCTTTGAAGGTTTTATATGAGTGTTGAACAATCATCGTTTCGTGAGACGGAAATTCACCATCCACAGAAACAGTATTTTATTTAACCATTAGATGTAGGTGTGTGTATGTGTAGATCGAATAATTATTATAACAACATCCTAGTATATTTTGGATACTGGATTTGTTACAAGATAAATTTATAAAAAGAGTTTATGGGGTTGGAGAAGCAAAATAAAACATAAGAACACAAGAGAAAACACTACCTTTAACACGGGTAACTCCTTTTGATTTGAGCTCAAAGGCTTCCTTGGGAAGACTTCTACCCAAATTGAGGCTTCTAGGAGTAATATAGGGATGTTGGGAGAGTATTTCGGTAGAGGTTGTCTGAGAAAAATGGCTTGAAGGTGTGAATAAGGTGGTAGTGGTGGGGGCCTTTAATAAGAGGAGAGGAGGGGAACTCTTGGAAAGTAATGAAATGTTAAATTATTATATAAATAGTTTCTGATTTTAAAGGTCCCACAGTTATATATTGTGAGGCTATGGTGATAAGGGTGAGAAATATACTCATCCAATAGACTTTGGAGAAGTTTTTTTTCTTAGATTTTACATTATCCTTCCATTTTATTAAAATCGTTAATTAATGAGGTAATCGCTGCATCATCATGGTGTCATAAATAATTTAATTTATTTAATTTCTAAAATTTAAAAAAAATATCATGATGTAGGAAATATTTTTATCCTTTTAATGAATATTTATAGTAAAAAATATGACTTGTATAACCCCATTTAAATTTTTTTAGTAAAACAACTTACGTTTGTGACATTTTAATTTTAACTTTAAATAAAATGTTATTTATGTCATTTTCCCAACAAAGTGGCTTTATGGGGTCCCCAAGTTGACCCATGTATTTTCATGGTAGTCAATGACACATAAAATATGGACATTACAAGTTTAAATGTATTTTCATATTTTTATAATATCATTTTTACCTTAAATTTCACTAATTACATTTAATCATGATCAATTTAACTTAAAAGTTACTATTCACCAAAAAATTATATTAATCCCATTGAACCACATTTTAATTCCTAATGAAAACCATGTATGTCGGATTTTTGAAAATAAAATCATAGAAGTGGTAATGTTTCATTTAAATAAGAAATCCGTTTTTTAACTACCACTCAGTGATTTCACTGTTCATCAAAATTGAAGTTTTTCAGAACAATGCCAAAATTTCACCCTAAGCTATAATTGATAATCCGAATTCAAAAATGATTTCTATTTTAAATAATTCCAAACATATAAGTTTCATTAATTAATTTTATAATTAATTCCCGCTTCCACAACAAATAGCATGTTTTTATGAAACTATATATATCAAAAGATCAATAATTGTTTTTGTCCAATTTCAAAGTGAAATTAATTCTAATGACCACCATTGGATAAAATGGTAAAAATATATTATAATTACAATTTATAACCACTCAATAGTATAATTTATCACTATATATTATTTTTATTATAAAAGTTGTTTTTAAGTATTTTTCACTATTCATAAAAATTTGTAAGTTCTCAGAAAAATACCAAAAATTCAACATAGGCTAATTTCGATATTCGGAATCCACAAATGAGATCAATTTTGAAATATAATATATATATAATTTCAAAAATTGGGTATTACTATTCATAATGGCTATTTTGATTGGTCGCGGTGCATTAGAATCTCGAACATGCGTACAATTCAAGCTATTGCATTATTGAAAATGAAGAGTATCGTGGAAGCTTGGGGTGTTACATTAACGATGAAAAAAAAATTGATAACAATAATGAATATGTGATTCTCGATGAATGAATATTATTTTCGTAATAGAAGTGTTTATAAATAATATTAATATTCATGGAAATGTAAAATTAATTCATTATATATAGATATCATATTTACCATATATTATTTTATCTTTTTTTATGATATATATTCGTAGAATTTTTCAATTAAATTGTTAATCCAACAAAAACATGAACATATAATGATTAATGTATGATTATGTGATGCTTTAGTTATATTATCAATATAACATTATAAGAATGATCATATTTTTTATTATGATATACCATAATTGGAAGGAGATTTATCAATTTGGAACATATAAGAAATTATAAAATAATATGAATACAATTGTTATCCTATTAGTCTGCTTCTTTTATATGATTTTATTAATGTTGATAATTCATTAATTATATCAATAATGGAATATAAAATTTTTATATCAGAAACATAATTATATCATAATCATTAGATTTATATATAAACCCATATTCATGACAACACATAAAATGTGTTAGTGAAAAAATGTATTGTATCTTTTTATGGATGTGGTAGTCTGAACGCAGAAGGGGAAAATAAGAATATTTATTGTAGATTATGTGGGAAGTGTGATTTAGTGTATCATCTCATTGTATTAAATAATAGATAAATATCATTATTATAAATTAAATACAAATTTTTAATATCAATGTTAAGTGGTGATGGAAAACAATTACTTTAATTCATGGAGTAAGTATTCTGCACAAGAAAAAAAGATATTTTCATTGTTTACCATAAGGTAAAATATAAAAATGATTAATGATTATTCATATAACATTATAACATTATTAGTGTAACAAATATTTTTTTTACATTATAGATATGGTAGAAATATAATTTTAAAAGAAATGACTATATGAAAAAAGTTAAGTAAAAAAGGAATATTCACATTGATCATATTGGTATTTAAATGAATGATCCATTAGAAATAAATGGATTTGGATAAAGTTGTGTGAATAAAATAAAATGGATGATATATTGAATTATTTGGGACTTAATTATGATAGTTATTTTATAAAAATGAATTTTGGTAGTGATATTTAACTGGTTGTGTGATGCCCTAATTATAGTTAAATTGGATTTTAATATAGAAAATAGAGAAATCATTTCAATAACTGAATGTCACAGAAAACAAAAAATATCTCAAATATTTATAAATAATAGATTGTTTAAATTATAATGTTTATATATACTCCTTTTTTCATTCTCAAATGGTTATTTAATATATTTATTTTAGATCATTTCCATTTCATTTCATATATTTACCATTTTAAATATTATCTCTATAATGATATGATTTACCTCATAAAATCATGTTTCCTAATAAAAATTAACTTTTATATAATTTAGATATTGGGAATAAACTTTTGAAATCCATGTAATTATTATAAGCTTCTTGGTGTAACAAAAATCACTTTTATCATTAGTGAATGTAATTAGTAAAAGCACGTATTTAGAGAACATGTATTTCTAGGCTTATAATTTATGTGTAGTATAAAATAGTAATCTTATTTGATTCCTATGAAATTAATTGAATTATACTAATAGCCTAAAATTTATATATATTTAAATGAAATACCAAAAAAAACTATTATTATAAAATAATATTTAGTTAAAATAAAATATTCAAAGAGTTTCTTATGTATGAAAAAATTTCTTGTGTAAAAAAAATCTTAAATATTAGTTTTATAAATTTTGAATATTCCTTGATAATAAAAATTTGTACACATAAAATAAATAATTTATCATATAAAATATTAAAAAAATATTTTGGGTCTTTCATTTTTATTTATAAATTTATAGTTTTAGAAAAACTGATATTTTAACTATTCAGAAAAATATCCATTTATGGGAAAAATATGAAAATTCATTTTAAGAAAATATTGGTATAATAATTATAATTAATGAATAAATTTTTTAAAGTTATACTTTTTCATAAAAAATATTTAAATATTTAAATAAAAATAAAATGAAAATGAAAATACTATTCATATTGAAATAAAAATTTTAATATATCTTTCATTCATAATGATATTTCACACCATTTAAAATTCAAGTAGGTGTAAAAATATTATTAATAAAAATAATATATTTAATCCATGATATTTCACGTATCTAATTAATAATGGAATTATATACATTTTTAATAAGTTTTAATTTTAATTAAAAAATTAGTCATAAAAGATAGAGAGATATATTAATAGAATTTTACATGATGCCTTATTGTTACTAATAACCTTTTTATTATGTATACATATATTTCATAATTCAATTACACCCCCCCCCCCAATTTTATGGATGAATTTTAATGGTTGTATAACAATCAATGGTTCATTGTGGTTTTTTGTTGCGAGTGATGAAATTTTTCAAACATGTTAGGTTTTAATGGTTTACATAATTTGATATCTGGGGGCCTCATAAATGTATTATTTTTAAACTGCATAATAACTTATAATTCATCACACATGAATAGAAGGACTAACATTATAGGTATGATAATTTAGTTACTTTTCATCGAAATTCTCTTTGACTTATACTATATTTTGAGCCTATATTATGATGATAATTTGTGTTTATAAATAGTAAGTTTATGTGTTGTTATAATATTGAGGAATGTCATTAGTAAATAGTAATGGTTATATGGATATTTGGTCAAACAACTAAAAATCCTAGTAGATTTTTTTACGTTTAAAAAAAGTGTATGTTGGCTACCTATCACCCCATGTAAAGTCATATAGAGAATTTATGTTTAGTAAGATTAAAATACATAATATGAAATAGTTTCACCTAACTTATTAGATAATGAATTTATATGTGTGTAAAAATAAATTTTCTTTTATTTTGAGTTAATAACACACGATATTGGATCTGTATAGAGTTTCACATTTGTCATAATTAAACCTGTCGATTTGTAATAGAGAATACAATTAAAAAAGACATCATCAGAAATATTCGTACATATAAAGGGAATAAATGAAATGTTTTGGAGATATATTTGAAACCCATTTTCAAATTATTAGTGTTAAATTAATTATAATGTGAAAAAATTCATATAACACATCAATATTATGGTTTATATTCTTTATAATGAATACATATTATGACATCGTTTACCACAATCTATAACAATCCTAAATGAACATTGATATACTCTAGAAAAAATATTATTTATATATGAACATCACATTATTTTATTAGGTATATAGGTATGAACATGAATAATAAAATAAAAATATATATTTTAAATAATTTTTTTTATAAAAAATTACTTATTATTACCAAGTGAATAAGTGTAAAATGTTTCTATAAGAACATATGTGATCTGAAGTGCTATTTTTCTAGAAATTGAGGTATGTACACATTAAATTCATAAATTCAAATTATTATAATAAATATAGATGAATGATTTCGATGTACTTAGTATTTCATAATTAATTTTAATAAAATATATTAATATATATAACGGTTCTTAGATGAGAAGGATTTTGTTAAAAAAAATTATACCCAAAAAACAACATTTTATTCAAAAAAAAATTCATTAATATTTTTTGAAGAAATTATTTTTAAATCCTTTGACTTTTAGAAATGGTATTTATTAAAATGGAAAATATTTATAAAATCATAATGTACATGTAATCTTGTGATAAATATTTATATTTTTCATAAATAAATGAATTTTAATGAATAAGTATCATTTAATAGTTATTATAATGTTATCATATTGTTACATTTTCATGATATAATAATTAGTTGAATGTTTTTAATAGATTTTTTTGAAATACATATATATTTAATTAAAATTTTCAATTGGGATCATAGATATATATTTTTAACAATTCTTAAATTTATTTATTTTTTTTAAATAAAAATTGCTTTTATTTATTTATTTTATTGAAGTAATTCTATGATATTTATAAAATTAATTAATTTAAAATTAATATAATCCTCTAACTATTTAATGTAATTTTATTAATACTATATGAATCAAAATTTAACTTCTTTTTTGTATAAATTCATGTTTAAGCTTAAAATGTCATTTTGAATAAATTGTATTAACTTTTTTTCTATACAAATATTATCTTATTAAAATTTCTAGAAACCTAATATGATAAAATGAATTAAAATCGTTGAATCAAGAGGTTAAAATTGTTATTATGTTTTCCATTATGAATATTAATGGTGGTAAAACATTTTTACCATGGTAATGGTTATGAGTTAATGAGAGGGTTTAATACTGGGTGATAAGGATAAAAATTTCCCTAAAAAATACTCAAATTTCATTTTAGAAATTGATTTATAATCTTATTCATCCTAAAATCTATATATTTCAATATTTTTCAATATTACATTTATAAAACTAATGTATTTAAAAAACTATAAAATTTGATATTTGGTAGTCTACTCAATTAAAAAAGCGAACTCAATCTCCCTCTTATAGAGACCATTTTATATACATAATTCTTCCAATACCAAAAACAATCCATCTCCAACAATCATACACATTATTGAGAGGTCTTCTTATTATCAAAATACTTATTCCAAAAAGGATGAATGAAGAATCAAAATAGATATATATTAGTAGTTGTAATAATTCTATATGGGATTATTTCATTTTATTCTTTTTTTTTCACCATATAATATATTCTATTCATAAAAAAATAATTACATAAGTATATTAAATATAATAAAAATTTATTATATTCACCAAAACACCCTTTTCAATATCATTCACATCCATTAAGAAATAAATAAAATTATTCTATTTAATTGTGTACTAACACCACTATAATGAGATGTGTATTGATTTCCTTAAACACCTCAAATAGTTTTTTTTATTAATATTAAATTAGTATATATTTAAGATTTTGATAAAATTATTATTATTCTATAAATTCATTTTATTTATTCCGTTATTTCCTTTTAATTTTTTGTTATATAATAAAGTCGTTTGTGGTGATTTGTCTAATACTACATCCATGAAGCGAAGTGAATTGTTTTTATTTACCTCATAAAATTTTTCATCTGAAATTTTGAACTAATGAATAAATATTGATTTTATAACATAGTTAGAATTGAAGATAATTAAAATATAATATATTAAAATTTTAATTTCCAATGAGTACACAAGTGGAGTCATTGATTATGAGTATGTTCACACTACTAGCTATATGATATAACATATTTCAGTTTTCACATCCCCCATTAATTGATTGTTGTAAAAAATTATCTGTTAAAGATATACAAATTTTTCCCTGTCATTATTTGGGAGATAATGGATTCTCTATCCCTATGAAAATAGTGTTCCAATTAAATTTATTTAAAAATATAATATAGGCATCCTAAAAACATAGAACGAGAATATAACCATTTAACTAAATAAATAATCATGGTAAAAAAAATAATGATGTAAATGGGATAACAAATATTATTTTTATTACAAAATTATATAAATAAAAAAATTAAATTAAAAGGGGGGTGGATTTATGAATGATATAAGTTGGGACATCAATTATGTTATATTAATTAAATAATTGTTTTTTAATGTTTTAATTCCTACACTTCTACATCCATGTTGATGATATTTTAAATGTTTCATGAATTTTTATATTTATACATACAATAATTGATAAAGCTAATTTTCTTCTAATTTTGGATCTCTTTATAAAAATATTAAAAAGGAAACATATCAAAAGATTATGGTTTATAATAGAATATTTTAAAAAGTATCATAATTATTTTTTTAAATTTATACATCTTTACAACACTTTAGATTGCTCATATTCAATATATGTTACCAATATTAATCTACATGTAAATTTTTTTCTAAGACATATTTTATTCTATTAGTTATTATACTTTGTAGTCAAATTTTGTTTTTTCATGAACTCTAAATTTCATTTAAATAAACATATGAATGTGTTCTAGCTTATGGGATTAAATAATTATTGAATTGTGTTTGATTTTTTAATGTGAAAGTTATATATTTAATATTTAATATAATATTATTAGACATTTTATATTATTTATTTCTGATCCTAGTAAACCATTTAATATGTTTTACCTCATTATAGTTCTCCAAATCATGGGGTAAACTAGGGATGTTTTCATTACATAGGTTACCTCAGTGTGACTTCTGAGTTATCAAATTTGGTGATTCAATAGTAAAGTTTATTATAATGGTTAATGGAAGAATAATGTCAACATATAACTACATTATACACATTTTATGTCATTTAATGAGATATTATTATTTCCAAATGTTCAAAAATGATTGTAAATTTTTATGGAAGGTTTATAAAAATTTTCATAGAGTTGAAAGGACTATTTTTAAAAGAACGGAGCTCATGATATTTCTTGTTATTATAGGGAAAAAATTATTATGATTTCCCATTTAAAAAATCAGTTGAAGAATTTAGGAAAATAATTTATAAAATAATATTATTTATATATAATTAAATGAAAATATGAACTCAAATTTTATTATGAATATGGTAATTAATAATATGTATTTTTTCCGGATTATTAATATTGATATAAAGTGTTTCTTTTATCTTATGTCCCATGATATAATATATTTTTTCTCATACCAAATTTTCAAATGTTTTATAATGTAAATGATGATGGTTTGTAATGATAATAATGTGATAGAACATTTAATGGTAGTTAACATGAATGTAAATTTGGTGTATTTATAAAGAACATGTACCCATTTAATTATGACCATTATGTACAAGTGTCCACTTTTTATTTATGTACATTACATAAATATGAGAATATATTATCCTAAAAAGGTCTGTATTCTATAATTTAATAAATATACCTCATAAATCATATAATTTAAGTACGATAATTTTGGGTCTATTATACTTTTTATCGTAAAGATGGTTATCTAATATTTCTAGGTTATTTTTTTAATAAATTATTTTTAAAAAATTAATACTAAATATAATGATTTGTTAACAAATGATAAAGTTATTTTATAATTTTCACAACTAATCTGAGTGGGGCACGTATCGTGAATCCCCAAGACAACCTTTAATAGGCCAGGGGCTAGTGGCTAGCACTGAGAAGGCTTATAACTAAAATTAGAGGGAACGCCTATGTACTTGTACACACGAAGACATATTCAAACCCACAAATGATGAAATTTAAAAAACCAATTTGGAACATAATTCATGAAAACTACTAAACCCAACCACAAGAGTACAATGTAAGAAAAGAGAAAAATTTAAATATTGGCCAGAATACAATCCCACCCAAAAAAAGAGTTTGAAAACTAAAAATGTCAACATGTAATTACAATGTGGTACTAGGGATTCAACTTGTGTCCACATGAATACCCCTCCCTGAATGGATCATAAAAAGCTCGGTCATGTCCTAGTCCACCCAGGACTCCAAAAAAAGGATGGTCATATGCATAATACATGATAGTTGTGTTCAATGCCTATTTTTGGGATTAGTATTACAATAATCAGTAGAAGACCCTAATAACAAGAAGGCAACACAAAAAGTAAAGGTACAATCAGCTCTATATAGTCTTTTTCTACTAAAAATATATTAAGATATACAGAATCCAGATATACCAAAAACTAAGACCCATAGTCTATAGACAATTCACACAACTGCATACCACCACCAAGGATTCAGTTCGAATGTTACAGTAAGTACTCATCTAGTAGAACTCACTCCATATGTCTAATGGTTTTGATAGTGTTTATCAAAGAATTATTGTTCATCAGGAAAATCCAAGAGAGGTAGATACACTCATTCTTTGAGAACACACTCATGAGTGGGGAAGATCACAATCCACAGATGAGTATCGCTTATAGGGACATGATGGATACATAGACACATTTGGGATTACCTTCTATGTATAGGATTGACACTATGTCTTAATAGTGACTTCAATACCTAAATCTACATAGGGCCAATAATGGATAAAGGATCTCACCCTAGGCCTCTTGAAAGGATACCAGACTCTATTTTGGAATTATCTGCTAAGAAGATCATACTCCAATGGATGGAAATGATACATGGCCAGCAGTGGAATCAGAAAAAAAGGAAATTAACCCAACGAAAGATATCTAAATAATGGTTGACAAGAAGATCAAGCCATGTCCCCGGATATACACAGCGTGTAAAATAGGTCACAGCTCATGTCTCACGACTGTGGGAACTGCCCGTGTGTAATGGCCCAAGTCATAGGGCTCATGCGATGTAAAAATGTATGTACACAGTGTGTAGGATGGACCACATGTTGTGCCCGAGTAAGCGGGGCCACCTCCATGTACACTGGACATGTGCCCAAACATAGTTTCAAATCATGTGTCCCATCCCATGTAACTGGTACACAGGGTAACCTGAGTAACAAGAGTAGAAATTCCATGTTGTGGAGTACACGACTATGTACTACACCCAGTGTCCATGTATCTTCATAGATGCACATTGAGTCCCATGTAAAGACCCAAAAGATGTGTTCCTTGGAGAACACGTCGTGTCAGTGATTCCCATCACACAAAACTCCAGTATCCACTAGATGGTCCCCACACTATGTGTCTCCCCCAAGGCATTACATGTTCATCATCACGTGAATTGAGAAAATCATAACCACTACCACCTGTCCCACACTGCGTGTTCTTATGGATACCTGTCGTGTGTTCTAGGATTTTATAGAATCAAAAAAATGATTATTCATACCTCATTGATTCACTGATGTTAGTTTCCAAAATCTATTTCCACAATGCACTGGATTCTAGGTCACCATGTCGCCAAACAATTGTTTTTTTTGTTTTCTGTCTTATGATCGGCACCGAAAACATGTTTTTATCATGCCATATAATGAATTCTTGAAGCACGATCCTCTTTGAACAGAGACGATTCATTGTCCACCATCACCATCCACCATCACCGTCACACATCTGCTGGGTTTTCACGATGTTCAATCTCCAATTTGGGATCATTTCATCACAAAATAGACTCGCAATGATCTATTTTTTGTTTCACCGTGAAGAACATTTAGAACGCAATGAAATGTGGATAAAATCCAATATATGAATTTGAGGAATGAGACTATGTTGTTTTTTCATCGCAACGTTGATCCACACCAGTCAAAAAGATTAAATAGGGTGAATCAAATGATAATAAAACATTTATCACAAACTATTTTCATGAATCAAACACCTAAAGAAATGTAAATTAAAAACCTTCCCAAAAGAACACTCGATCCACAGATCAACCTCTTCGTGGGATTATTTGTGATCATCGTTTAACCATTGATTGGGGAAACAAAACAAAGAAACTAAATCCCTACCTCAAGAATGGATATATTTCTATAGAATGGATTACACTTCCATGATATATGATATCCTTAAACTCTGTGGGTGCAACAATTCACACCATATATTCATCTTCATTCATTGTAACGATTTTTCTCCAAATCATCATTTTCATCTAGATTTTCCCGCAATTTTTTGTCAACTATCAACAAGTGATTAACCCATTGAATATGAGGGGACGTGTTTCAGAATTCTATTATGTTGCGTCATTAATGATTTATCATTATAGTGTCATGAATTATCAAAACAACTGCCTCTTCATTGTTCTTTGACGAACCTTTCCAAAAAAAAATAAAATAAACATTTTAACATATTTTATTTTATATTATTTTACATAAAACGTCTGAAAATTAACATTTTCCCTTGACACCCATTGTTCATGTTTTGGCGCATTCATTTGTATAGTCATATTCCCATAATCAAATGTGCCCTTGGATTTTTAATCCAGGAATCTATTTAGAAACTACCATAAATATGCACACACGCTGACTCACTTAACTAAAAAAATTTGAAACCACCATCTTAGGATCACTGGGCCTCATAATGTTATGTCATCTATGCTATTAGTCTAGAAATAATTACATATAATATTTAAAATTAATACATGTAAAATTAGAGACATTACATTCTCTCCATCTTGGGGATTTTCATCCTCGAAAATCCAAATCAAGCGATACTCAAAAATATTTGGTTACTAGGCATATATCTGATCATCCCACTCACATGTTATCTCTTGAAGATTCTTATTTTTCCACCAGATGCGTGCTAATGGAATCAATCACCCATGAAGAATCCTCTCCTAATAATCCTTGATCTCCACTGGGTACTCATCAAAGATCTCCCCATCCTCGATTTCCAGCTCACCCTAGTCGATGATGTGCAATGTGTCCTGCACGTACCTCCGCAGCTGCGACACATGGAAGACTTCATGTGCCCGACGAAACTATATAAGTAGGGCTATGTGGCACTCCAACTTTATAACTCTATTAAATATCTGAAATGTTCCGATAAACCTCATAGATAACATGATGCTCAACCCAAATCTCCACAACCCATGTCGATGTGAGACCTGAATAATGACATAGTCTCCTCATCGAACTCCAAAGGCCAATGTTGCCTATCAGTACAAGACTTTTGATAGATCTATGCAGTTTTCATATTATCTTAGATGACATACACCTTCTCTGTAGTATCATGCACCATCTATGGACCCATTTTTACTAACTCTCAAAGGACGGTCCATCAAATCGGTGACTGGTCAGGTCTCCCATATAATTCCTCTGACGGTGCCATACCAATGGTGGAGTGGTAGCTGTTGTTGTGTGAAAACTCCACTGGTTGTATGTGGTACTGTCAATCGTGACCAAATTCCGAGACACATACCTGCAACATATCATAGAAAACTTGAGTGGTCCACTTCATATGACCATTGTTATGGGGATATAACGTCATGCATAGGCGTAGATGTCACCCAAACGCCTCTTGTAGTCCCTTCATTAAATAGGATGTGAAATGATCATCGTGATCTGAGACTATCAACGAAGGGATTCCGTAAAGCCGAACTATCTTCAATACGTAGAGTTGTAATTATATCTCAATGTAACTCTTCACCGTGATATCTAGGATGTGGGCTAAGATGTCCTATCGATCACTGATCACCCAAATGGAATTAGGTGTCTTGGAAAATCATTGTATGCCCGTCATAAATTATGTTGATATTTCATCCAACTACTACTTAGGTACCTCTAAGGGGTGAGCTAATCCTGCTGGATCCTGGTGCTCATTCTTCACCTGGTTGAATGTAAGACATGAGAAAAAATAACTACTTCTACTAATATCATTCCTGAACACCATAACATCTATGAGAGATCCTGGTACATCTTCTCTATGCAAGGCTGCATCTCCAAGGTGGGTGTATGAAAATCCCTCAAGACCTCATCTCGAAACTCCACTGGTACAACAGGGTTCCCTCTGTAAAGAAAATCATGCTCTCTACCTTAATAATATACATTAGGAGCTTGTCCTATTGATAACTGAGCACTTAAAGCCTCATAGTCGACATACCCAAGCAGTTCCTCCCTAACATGTTGTAAGAGTTGAGGGGTGAAAACCATCAACTGAAGGTAACCTGCATCCTCTATGTCTACGATGGATAACTGTAACATTACCACCTACTCCATCACCTCACTCAATAGTGGTGAGATCGATCTCCTACTAAGATCCTCATCAACATTTTTCCCCTTCCCAAGAGTATATATGATCTCAAAATCATTGTCATGGAGGAACTCTAGCTAATGCATATTTATAAGATTCAAATCCTACAAAAAGAAGATGTATTTGAGGCTCATGTGGATATAGTATATGATAAATTGCTCTCACATATGAGAGTGTCTCGACATCATCAATTTGAAGACTACCACTACCAAATCAAGTTCACGAGTCAAATACTTAGGATAATGTGGTCCTAGATGGCACAAAACACAAGAAAAAACCACATGTCCCTTCATCAGGACATAGCCAAGCCCTATCCATGATGTTTTATAGAAAACTGTGTACTCGACACCCTCCACTAGAAATCTCATGATCAGGGCACTCTTCAAACTCTGTATACACTTTCAAAAAGACTACTAACACTTCTCCATCCACATGAAGGGCTTCCATATCCTATGCGAGGCTGTCATTGGTGCTGATATCTGAGATAAATAAAGATTGAATATTTGGTAATATCCCACCAAAACATGGAATCTTCGTACCTCTGTCATTCTCTAGCGTGGATCACACACCAACAATTCCTCATTCATGGCTGGGACCACTGCTAATCCATCTGCTAAGATGACATGTCCCATAAATTAGACCTCTAGAATCTAGAACTGGAATTTCGAGAGATTTCCATAAATACGGTGCTCTTGGAGTATGTCTAGAACCATTGAAAAGTGTCATGCGTGGTCCTCCCAGGACACTGAGTATGCAAGGATTTCATAGATGAAAAATATTACAAACAAGTCTAAATACGGCTGTAAGATATGGTTCATATGTCCCATGAACACTAATGGAGCATTCATCATGCCGAACATCATTTTCATGTACTCATAGTGATTTTAGCATCATCTGAATGATGTCTTTGGTATATCTTCATGTCGTACTCGGAACTGGTGGTAACCAGATCGAAGGAAAATCTTCTAGAACCACGTTCCCTCACTCAGTTGATCAATGTGGTTATCGATCCTCAGTAGTGATACATGTTATTCAATTTCACTAGGTTCAAGTTCTGATAATCAATGCACAACCTCGAACACCCATCAGCCTTCTAGGAAAATAATACAAGGGCCTCCAAGGGTCAAATGATGGATCTCAGGAACCCGTTCCCCTACAAATCCTCTAGATGCAACCTATGATCACACATCTCTGTGGGAGCCATTCGATATTCTGGTGAGCATATCAGTGGCGTCCCTGGCAGTAAGTCGGTGCAGAAGTCGATCTCTATATAGGGAGGTAGTCCTAAAACATATTGGAGAAAGACATCCTATTACTATGACACAACTACTGGGAACATGAAGCTCACAACTTATACTACTCTATGTATAAGGTTGTACAACTCATTAGTGATTGGATGCACCCTCTTATGCATGAGCCCATCATGTGCTACCTGGGTATCATTTTCATCAACAATGGAAAACTTCATCCCATCACCACAGACACACCACACTCTTCTCCTAAATCAGTCAATCCATGCATGGACCAGAGACACCCATTCAATCCCAATAATGACATCATAAGGCCATGATGATGCAACAAAGAGGTTCCAATTGAAACTGTCACCTCAAAGTGTAAGATCACACTGACTGAAAATGTGTGTGATCATTGAGTGCCTTC
Organism: Viscum album; assembly: GCA_963277665.1. Taxonomy (NCBI): domain Eukaryota; kingdom Viridiplantae; phylum Streptophyta; class Magnoliopsida; order Santalales; family Viscaceae; genus Viscum; species Viscum album. The sequence goes on along the minus strand of OY728126.1, from coordinate 1,852,217,476 downwards.
TCATAGGTATCTACAAGTTTTAGGGTCAATTCAATAGGTCTACCATAATCTCCATGTTTTTTAAAAGACATGTGGATAGAAAGGAACAAATAGAACCTATTTCTATAAGTACGGTAGCTATGGAAGAGAAGACACAAGTCATACCTCAGAATCACCACTAGAGTCATTGGGTCGTACACATCGATAGGATGCAGTTGACCCCAGCATATCCCCCATATCCCTGAACCTAGTGTGGACCTCCTGGGAGTGGTGATGGAAGTATATCGAAGCATCTTCCACCACTTAATGCTCTCCCTGCACCTCTGCCACGTTCGTCGACTGGCAGGTCTCTCTACTCCAGTAACTGCCACTACCTCAGGGGTAAATCCACTGCCTCTGAGCCAACATCTCGACAGGTTGGAAAGTCTCTTGAGAGATGTCCCCTACCATAACACTAGTATAATCACCACTCCTTATGGTGACTAGATCCATCAGGGGAGGCATGGATTGTTGATCCCATTATTGGGTCCTCTTGTGATGTCTCCAATGTCCCTAACCTTATGCCTGACATTGGATCCCTACTGCTAAGTTATCCACACCTATATTTATTCTACTGACTGTCATCTGTCATCTCTATTTTTCAAAGAAACTCTTGATCACCAAGGGCCTATCAAGCAGTCCTGCATAACTTTTAATTCATTGAATCTTGACACTAGATCGAGTGTCTTGACACAGACCTCAAATGATGGTCAAAGATCTGATGTACTAATCCCTGACCATATCAATCGAGTACCTAGAAAGGCTTGTGAACCCTGATGAATAGTAATCCAACATCAAACTTCCCAACTGGAGCTGAAGAATCTCTAGGATACGCACCGCTCTCAGAGTAACAAGAGAGAAATCCTCCCTAACGAATCTTTGAAACTACTTCAACGAATGTGTTTCCTTTTCGTGAGTTGGTGTGGTCAGACTCCACCATTATCTCACTAAACATTTATGGAGGCTCTCTCCATGGATTACCATCGAGGCTGCTAGTGTTCTCACTAGACGTAAAACACTATTCACTTCCTCAAGTGAGTCCTCAGCCACCTGAGGGTCGGTCTCTCCTCGGGACATGAGGGGTTTATTTCACTGGAACTCATGGAGTGTACTCATCCAACACACCACATTTGTCATTACTGCAGGTACCATGGGCTACTCTACTTTTCGTGGTACTACAGTTGTACCACCTACAGGTAATTCTTGCGTTACTGGTCCATGTATAGAAACCTCATCACAGAGGGGTTCATCCTCATGATCGTGATGTTGAATCATTGTGGGAATGCATCGGGGAGGAATCCTGTAAGGAAACAATATATACCTTGATCAACTATTATATCTATATAGCTAATAAAAAGTACATTACAAACACAACACACCCTTATTTGATTCATGTATAGTTATTTTAAATCCCCACAACTAGTGTTTTCATGCACCGAGTAGAAATTTTTGGTACTAGAGTCATGGTGTATGGATACATCAACTGCCCGCACCAACACTAGAGTCTCTGTCTTGAATGAGAAGATCAAAATATTTAACATTATTTCCAAAAATACTATCTCACAGACTCTTAGTCAAATGGTTGAACCAAACTATTCTTATACCACCAAGTCATGACCCATCCAAGTGGGGCCCATGTTGACACTCTCCAATCCCGCCTCTAATAGGACATGGGCTGGGGAATAGCACTCAGTAGGCATATCACTATCATGGGAGTCATTTCCCTAGTACCTGTACACATGAACACATCTATAGTCCCTCAAATGATGAAATGTAAAAACCACTATGGAACAAAATTCATGCATACAATTATACCCAACCAATAGAGTACAACAATTGTAATGCGTGGAATGTAAAACTGGTCTAGAATAGAATCCCACCAAAAACAAGCGTTTGAAAACTAAAATTTCCAACCTACAAATACAATTAGGTACCATGACTAATTCTCATAACTGTAGGAATGCCTCGGCCATTAGCAAACACATAAATCTCAGTTCAGTCCTGGTTCACCATTGACTTCGTCAAAAGTCCTATCATTTTCACAAGACAAGTCGTGTTTTGGAAATTCCTGTGTAGGTGTGAGTATAACAATACTCAGTAGAGGAACCCAAAACCACCTGGAAATACACATTGTAAAGGTAAAATCAACTTTATAAAATATATGTCTAATGAACATATATTAAGTAAATAAAAATCTGAATATATTTAAAAACCATAACCATAGTTTGGAGACAAGTCACAGAACCACATACCATCGATAGAGATTGTGTTCTAAGGATCCAAGATGAAATCACCAGGGAGAACTCCCACCACATGTTAGATGGTTCTGATGATGTTTGTCTGCAAAGTATTGTTCATCGACAAAATCCAGGAGAGGTAGATACACTCATGTCCGAAGAACACACTCCTGAGAGGGGAAAGATAACGATACAAATAGGGGGATCAATTCAATGGCCTTGGATGACATAGAAACTCATCTGGATTCTTCTACTGAGTAGAGTATTACTGTCAAGTAGGAATATTCATGTCGATAATTGACTCGCAATAGGGTCATGAATGGATAGAGGATCTCACTCTCGGCCTCTAAAAGGGATTACTGACTCTATCTCAAAATCCATTACAGAAGGGATCATACTCTTGTCCATATAAATGAAACCTAACCTTCATGGGAATGAGAAAAATAGGAACTAACCTAATGAAACATTTCCAAGGAACAGTGGACAAGAGGACCATGCCATATCTTTGGATATTTCCACCATGTAGAAGAGATCACACACCGTGTCTCGTGACCCTAGTTCTGCGCGTGTGTAAAATACCGAGTCAGAGGGGATGTGATGTGTAACAAGATATGTACATGGTTTGTTGGACGGACAACTTGCCATGTCTTAGTAACCGAGACCCCCTCTGTGTACGCTGGCCATGTACTCGTATATGGTATTAACTTTTTTGGGCCATCCTGTGTAACCATTACATGGGGTAACCCATCTAACTAGCCTGGTATATCCATGTGGTGGGTTACACAACAGTGTACTACACCACATGTCTGTGTATCTTTCGAGATACACATTATGTCACGTGTATGGACCCACATGTCGTGTTCTTCGGAGAACACGATGTTTCAAGTGCTTCCCATCACCATAAACTCCAGCCACTACAGGGTGGGGGCCCTCATCGTGTCTTTTTGGAGGGAAGTTGTGTTATTCATCCCGTGTAGTGAACTATCCCTAGCTTCTAACGGTGGTCCCACATGGTGAATTAATTGGGATACATGCCATGTGTTCCAGAATTTTCCATAATCATTAAACTACTTCACTGCACCTCGGTGATGCTCTGATCGTCATTCTGACAATCTATTTGACATGAATATCAAGATCCTAGGTCTCCACATTACCAAAATGATGTTTCCCTTGTTTTTGGGCTTCTGATTGGGCCCAAAGACATGTTTCGATCCAAACATAAAAAGAAATATCGAATAAAAAATCATCTCTGACAGGATTTGATTCATTATCCTATATAATCGTCGCAAATCCACTAGGTTATCATGATGTTCGATCTATGATTTTTTATTGTTTTATCTTGTAACAAATTCATAAAGAACCGTTGTTCTTCACACCATATTGAACAATAATAATGTGATGAAAGAGGATGAAATACAATAAACAAAATTAAGGAATTCACCTCCACTTTTTTTCATCATGACGCTGATCTTCCCCCGTTAGAATGATTAAATGTGGAGTATCAAACGACAATCAAACAACCATCACAAAAAATTTCCATAATCAAACCCCAACAGAAATAGAAAATAATTACCCTCCCTCAAGAACACATGATCCTCAGATCAACCTATTCATGGGTTGACTTGCATTCATCAATTAACCAACGAACATTGAAACAAAACAATACAACTAAAATCCTACCTCGATAAGTGATCCATCTCTGATGAAGGGATCATTCTTATGTCATTGTTGAGTTCCTACAACTATGTTGGCGTAGTGATTCTCTCCATTGATTCATCATCGTTTAATGTCCATAGTTTTCTACAAAGCTCCAAAATTACTCCAAATTTTCCCCCATTTTATCACCAATGACCAACATTAGATTAACCCATTAAAAAGGATGGTATGTGTTTCAGTATTCTACTGTGTTGCAGCATTATGGAGTCTGTGCTGCTACTTCCTTAATTATCAAAATAGATTCCCCTTCATTGTGTTGCAATGAACTTTTCCAAATAAAATTATATAATCTTTTCAATTTATTTTATTTTATTTAATTTTACATAAAATATCCAAACAAAAATATTTTCCCTCACCCCGTACGGGTTGAGGATATGCCTATTCTTAGGTAAAGTCTTCCCTTAAGACGCAATAGTGCCCTTATAGTTTTTAATCTGGACATCTGTTTAGAAACTGGCACAACCATACACACATGAAAACTCACTTAAATAAAAAATGTTCAAACCACCATTATCGGCTCACAAGGACTCATAATTATTCATCGTATCCATTTTTGTTCTCAAAATAATTCCATATAATATTTAAAAATAGTATGAGGGAAATCTGTGACATTAGAAATATATTTATTTTGGTATTATAATAGTAATTATTTTTATTTTAGGATTTCGTTAATAATTATAAGATAACAAAACATCACGAACCTTCGTTGAAAAAATTAGGAATCATAAGAATCTTAATAAATGGGAATGGTGTCTTCTGATATGATAATTATTTAGTATTTAATACTGATTTACATTAGATATATTTTTTTATTGACTGAAAACATTATATCATCGAGGTAAAATTTCATCAGAATTGTGGAAGGGTGGATGTCAAACCTAATATAAATTCATCTTCCATATAATCTACATGATATAGTAAGTATCAAATAATTATAATTTTATTTTGAATCATTATATATTATTAAATACAGAAAAATAATTTTATTATTTTACACAATAATGTTCAATTCATTTATATCATTACATAGCATGACATACATGATACCTTCTTATGATAAATCTATATCATTATACCAATTTTAATAATTCCATATGGAAATTTCTAAATATTTTAAAATGGATGACATGGAAAAATGATTAAAAAAACCAACTCATCCAAAAAAAGATAATGAACTAAGAGATACTTTTGTCACTCTCTTTTTATTTTAATTTATTATTTATTATAATCACAATACATTATATGAATAACTCATGTAAAAAATACTCCTAAATTAATGTGGAATTTGTTTTTGAGATTTTGAGTGTATATAATCCTAAAATGCATTGTTTAAATATTTCATGTTCTGTGGGGTTTTGGGAAGGGTTATGATGGCGTCACGGAGGTCAGGGAGATATCCATCCATTTATTGGATCACTGCAATATGATGGTGGTCATAGTGATAGTTTATTTGAATCCCATTATTACGCTTGAGTGCGGGGTAGTACACATTTCTCTTGGGTTCCCAATGGTTGGTAGTGGAGATGTACATGTGGATAATGGTGCACCGTTTCACGTGAAATGGATTTCTAGTTATTTTGGTGGTCATTTTACTTGGTGGATCACCATTTCTAATAGTGTTTTTTTGGAAACGAAAAAAAAATTTAGTGATCTGACCCATTAATAAAATACGTAAATATTACATCATTTTTTATCAATATTAAATATATATAATAATTAAAAATTTATGAGGATTAAAATTGGTTCATATATTTGTATTCAAAATACATAATGAAATTATTTATAAAAAAATATTAAACACATAAAGTGATGTTATTCATGCTACAAATAATTAAAAAATATATTACATAGAACATTACATTAAAACCTATGGAATAAAATCATATAAAAGGGTGAGCTCAAATGCTTTGTTTGGTTTAAAACGAGATAAATTATTTTAATGAATACAAAATGATGATAATGTCATTATAACTAATTCATGTATATATTCACACTATAAACCAATAATACAAATAATATCAATGATCACTATCTACCACACTAACTCATATCCAAGGGAATTATAGTTAATGGTTTTAAAATGCTAATCATTATTCAAATGTTATAAAATTGGTGTTAGTATAAATCAACATAGAGTATTAGAATCTAGTGAAAATGGATATTTTAAATCATTTAATGTATAATATTGTCTGAATATCGAGATGTAATAATATTCAATTTTTTAAATAATTATATAGCTACTCATAATCATGTCCTCAAAAAATAGTTTTTTCATTGCAATATTAAATCATACACATGAATCTAAATGTGAAAATATATATTCCCAATAATGTCCATTATAATATTCAAAGTATTTTTTAAAACATATACCACATTACCCAATTAAATGGATATATATATAGTACCCTACTGCTGAATAATGATAATTAATTCATATGTATTCATAAACATCACAATTTGTATGATCATTTCATTAACTCATAACACATGTAAATGAAAATGAGGTTCATCAGTATTTCACCAACATAATCAACAACTCCAAATAGATTGAATAAATATGGTAATATTTTATAATAACCCTAGTGATGTATATGAATCAACAATGGTTGTTATCATTGATTAAAATAACATTTTATTATCCCTAGAATTTTTTTTAAGGAAATAAACACTTTTCATTTTGAAACAATTTTTTTAAATATTAAAATTATCATAATATTAAGAAAATAATTTTTATTGAAAAAAATATATGTAATTATAATATTTTCCTAAAATAAAAATTTATTAATAATATAAGGATACATTATCTCTATGGTATATGATAAAATTATTTTTCCAATTATACTATTTATTATGAGTATCTATTTTGGAAAAGGAAAAGAATAATATATTAAAATATTTTAATAAAATGTAATATAAATGTAAAAATGATATTAATAATTCATTGGGGAATATAAAAAAATTAAAACACATTTTAATGAAATTATTAAAATGGAATAATGGGTTTTATGACCAAATATGAAATAGGTTCTCTTTTTTATATAAAATAATCTATTATTTTAATTACCTAATTATGGAAAATTGTAATATTATTTCAATATTCATGGAATAAAAAATTGGTACATAAATTTAATTGGTTAAAATAAATTGATCTATATAATACCAATTAATGAAAATTTATTAATGATGGTTATAAAATGAAATGACATGTTAACAAAACCAACTTACATCATCTTTTTCATTATTAAAACAGATTCAAAAATTCATAAATATAAAGGTATGTTTATTAAATATTTTTTCCAAAACCATTTTCATATTAAATTACATGTACCATTATATTATAATAGCTAATTATCTTGTAATTAATAATTTATCTTTTTGGTTGTAAATTCCTCTGAAAATTAATATGTATTATATATTGTTTATTTTGATTATTCTTTTATTCACATATCAGTCACTGATCTATCATCTCCAAAATATTAACCATGAATGAATTAACATATATTTTTATTATATAAAATTATATAACCATTCACATAATGTGGAAGTGAAAAATGTATGAAAACACTTTATGGTGATGGTAGTCAATTCATTTTCATTATTGATGATTCAACTTTTCAATGGATGGAATGAAAAAATGTAAGTTATAATTAACCATTACATAATCATTATTTTATAATAAATTTCATATATGTATATATATTTATATATATTCTTATAATATATCATTATTAGAATCCTTGTTATTATAAATTGAAAAAAAATCACATCACATCATGGAGGTGGTAGTCCACATATACGAATGAGAAACAATATCCTTTTCAAATAGATAGAAAGTAAAAATATAGAAAATATCATATAATAACATCAGGTTAATTATTTCACAAATATAATATATATAAATTAAATACATCATCATAATAAATAATGAATTATAGTTACGGAAAATGAATCATATAACTCAATGGAGTTTGTAGTCCACCCATATTTATGAGAAGTACATTCTTTTTGAAATTTATATAAAGATGTTGTGAAATTTTTCTCCCATATAAATATTGACATAATATAAAATTTTTGAGGTTAGATTTATTATTTTGTGATGTATATAATATATTTAAATGATATTTTATGAGAATATAGCATTAAAATGGAATGAAAAAAATTTACCTATTCATTAGTCATCTTTCATAAGAAAAAACTAAATTTGTTTTTGGATGGTGTTATGATCATTACATGGAATCAGTATCAATTTTAGGAAAATATTTCTGAAGGCAATTTATGTTTTAATTGGATCGTGATTTGTAGATAATATAGGATATTTTTTCATTAAAAAGAGTGGGTTTTTACATTGTTGGAATGTTTCAATGGATTAAAATATATTAATCTCTTATTCAAGTAAAATGGACCAATGATGACTCATCCAAAATTATAATATGATATATACATTCAAAATATGACCATAAATTGTATTTATAAATTCTTGTTGCAAATTTAAATGAGATATTTTTAGTTTTACTCTTTGTTAACCCACTTTATACATTTCGGTGGTAATAAATATATAACATCGTTAAAATTAATAATGATAAAAAATTACAAAGTAATTAAAAAATATTTTTTTCATGTTTATTAAAAATATTGAATAATTTTTTAACGATTCAGTTCATATAAGTGGTTGAAAAAATTTTAATGTAATCATGTAAAACATGATGAAAAGTAAATTTTTAGAAAAATGTATTTTTAATTATAAAAAAGTGTTAATAGAATAATTAATCAAAATATTGACACGAAAGAAATTAATTTAAGTATTTTAAAAAAAATGAAAAAATTATATATAAAAATAAATTCATAAAGGGTTAATTTTATATATTTGATTTTAAAATATATTATTTTATAAGTTGGTGGTTTTATTATCTTTTGATATAGTAATCTGTTTAGAATGATCTATTAATTTAATCCTTAAATATTTATAAATGGTAATTTCAAAAAGGATATAATATTTTAAAAATAATAATTTTAAATGGAGAAAAAACTATTTGACATTTTTTCCATAAAAATTTAAAACCAATTTTGATGAAAAATAATATTTAATGAAGAATAAGAATTACCTATATATTTAGATCCTAATATATATTATTTTATAAATTGATTTGTATTCACTATTACCATTATAAATATATCATAATTATATTACTCATATTAATTCAAACATATTCAATTTTTTTGTTATAATGGTCCTAATTAAAATAAAAATATTTTTATACTATATCATGGTAAATTTAAATATATCTTTTCATGTAATGAAAAAATAGAAGCTATAATGTTAATTGAAGGACAAATATGTTATGAAATATTTATTTGTAACATTATTCCACCTTATAATAATTTATCTCATGAAATTCAGTCACAATAACGCAATCAACTGAGGATACATCTACTGCATCACATCCTTGATTTCCCTTATAGTTTTTTCAGATTTATCATTTGTTACAAAACGTTTACTAGTTGTATAATCTTAATATGAAATAACTTTATCCTAAAATATGTAAAATATACCATTTTTTCTCCATAATATTTATCCTGATCCAATTAATGGAACATTTTTATCCACACATGGGAAGAATAAAGGATTCTCGTCTTAAGGATAGAAACATTGGGAAAAATTTGAAATTGGGAGTAATTCATTAGAATATGTATGTCATAAGAAAATTTGTAAAAATGATCAATAATTTAAAAGGGATTTATATATGGATTTATCATCAATACATTCTTTCTATATATCATAACTTTGTTCTATGGTGATATTCATAGGAATACATTTTCAAAAACATTAAATTTATGATCTCAATGATGATTATCAACATATAATTTATATCAATTCCAATCATCTTTTATGAGTCTCTAAATAAATGTAAACATAACTACAATGTTCATAGCTAGATATGATCTAATAGAAACTATTATCCAATATCATCCCATCAAATATAAGATCTACTCTTTTGTACCAATGATGAAATCCTAAGAATCAATCTAAATTATCTATTGAAAACTATTTTCATATGAAAAATATATTTGATGATATTTTTTATCCAAGAAACAACTAAAATCCATATAAAAATATCCCAACCTATCCTCTACTGATTGAGTGTCATCTTAAACTAAAAATCTATCTACTGATGATATGTAGTGCTAAATTTCACCTCTAAATTCAATGAATTTTGACGAAATATCCAGAAGCATCTATTTATACGTTGAGATCTAGAATGATACAAAATAATTCTGTACTATATTAAAACATATATCTTGTTTTATTTACACACTTTAATTATAATCAATGGATAAATCTACTATTAAGAAATGAAATTTGATAACATAAAAAAAATCGATAGCTACCAATTAAGTGCAATGTCGTTAAATTTTTTGGGGTTTCTTATTTAAAAAAACATTAATGTTTTCTCATTTCATTTTTTATAATTAATTGATTTAATATCCATTGAAACATGTGTCTATACAAATTTTTTATTGATATAATAGGCATCGAGATACAAACTCTAAAATATACATATTCATGATATCTGATACTAATAACAAGTTTAGATATCTATACATCATGAACCTTCAAGGATGAGAAAAGAATGATGAAATGAGATATTTATCCGACAAATTATTCATCAAGATTTGTATAGGGAAGAATATTACTCATTTTATAAAGCATATCATTCTATAAAAATCATTAATGAACTAAGGAACATTTCACACATTCATCTTTTTTATGCACCTTCATTCTTGGCCTCATTAATTCGTGATTATTAAGGGTGGAGAAAATCCTTATGAAATGTATGACATTTCAACTTTATTACTTGTAAAAAATAAAATATTCATAAAAACCATAGATATTGGATCTCCGTAAATACATAACATGTTCAAACTTTCTAGGTGATTCTGACATTAATAATCATCCACTTTTTTCTCCATCACTATGTTATAATTTATTGAGAAATAACGATAATTGATTAATTAAAACAATATAATTAGGATTATAGTAAACTCACCCAATTTTTTAATATAATTCTATATTTTTTATTTTTTATTTCTATCAATGATTTCTCCAAATAGATAATGCCTCTCTAATTTCACTACAAAAATTACCGCTATGCACTCTAAATCATGATTTGTGTATATTTTATCATGAATAATCATTTATCATGTGGTGAAATCCATAAAATATCCTTCTATATAAAGAAACATCATAATTCCATATTTGATGCAACACTATTCATTGTGTTTTGTTATCCTTCTTTGGGTATAATGAGAATATGTGCACTGGAAGAACATCATTTCAGGTACATTATATTTTCTTCACATTTGTATCTCTATAGAGTGATTACTCACTTTTGTGTCAATATGGTTTGATGATTGGATAACCACAAGAATTTTTTCACAATGCATCCATAATATCGGTCCAATTATGGAAATAGGTAGAACACAGTGAAAGTGATTATATTGGAACCTTTCGCAATAAAATATGTATATTATAAAACTACTGATATACCCTCATTAGATATTATATATCCCTATTTAAAAATTTCTTATATTGAATTAAAAATATCAAAATTTGGGATATAAAATATCAATTTCCAAGGTCATCAATACAACACTCAAGTAAATTATTATTCATCATTACACATTAAACGTAAAAAAATATTATCTCCAAATACTATCAACAACATGTCAATGTAATCACTAATGACTTTATTGAATGTATCCAATAATGTAAAAGAGAAATTTGTATGTTTATTAAGAATTAATATAAATTAATAATTAATATAAATTAATAATTACCATATATTATAAGTATGTTTTTAAACATTAAAAATATATTCTTGAAAAACAAGTGATGATAAAAAGAATGATGGCCAATCATTTAAAATTATTGAGATCATCATGGTCGATCAAAAATGTACTAAATATAGGGTCCCTGATAGTTTTTATTAATATGGATATTGAAAAATTCCTGATAATGAATTAAAACATGAATTGAACTATCATTATTATAAACAAGGATAATATCTGAACCTAATGATGAAATAGTCATGAATATGAATCATTTTTCCATAATGTATTTATGTTTCTTCTTAAATTATTTTTACACAATTATTATAATTTTAAAAAGATTCATCAATATAGATGTATCTCAATGAATGATTTCCATCTAAAAACAAAAATCATGATTCAAAGGAAAATACGAGAATTATTCATAAAATAAATTAGTACGTTATAGATCAATTTATTTATCATCAATAAGAAGTCTTCCCCCAACCTGTTGTGATATGTATCCACCATGAATAAGTTGTAAGACCCATTAAATTTTAGTATTTAAAATTTGAAGTTAATGTTCTTTCTCAAACATATTGATATTCATATATTGATTATGATTATCAAATTTTATTTCTGTAAACCATAAATATATATGTAACTTATGTAATGAGAGATAATCAATGTTGAATGTTACAAAAAAAATTAAAGAAGAGGGTTGAAAAAATATTATCATAGGGATCATTATTCCAAAAATAAAAATGAAATCTATAAATATATTATAGAGGATAAGAGTGTATTAACCATTGACATCCAAAATGATGATTGACATAAATTAGGCCCTCTATTTCTCTAATAGTTAGACCTTAGGTTTATGTATTATCACATAAAATTACCATGCCCCCCACATAAAATTCACTGAAAAAATAATGGTACCTTATTATTTACTTTATATCCCCCATCATTCACTTCTATTTTCATCAACTATTATTTAGACCCTTATTTTCAACATATATAACTTCTTCCCATTCCATTAAACAATTTCCATATATGAATCAACCAACATTGATCAAATATATGATCATTAAACATCATTTCACAATTGTATTCATTGAATAAAATCCATTAAAATCTATTTTAATCCAATTAGGTGTGTTAACAACCTCACCTGACTTAATGCGTTTAATTATATGGAAAAATTTATTGTTTGGAATAATTAAATAAATTATCATTATAGCTCCCATTTAATTTTTAGTCATCGAAATATTGTCATATTGTGGCTCATCCAAATATGTGATAAAATAATTTCTCAGACATCTATATATTAAAAAAAGTAAAAAAATATTTTTATTAATACAAATCAATAATTAGGGTAATAAATTATTTATTTATGAAAATCATTCTAAAGATATCCTAAATTTTTAATCATTATTTCATACCCTGGGAATTTAATATCATCTAATGTCCTTATATATTATAAACTGTTATCAATGTTTATATCCTCTCATTCATTATAATAGTTTATAAATATATTATGATTTCAATAATCCCTATCAATATTTATTTTCTATTACTATATGTAGTTATATGCCCACATATCTTCTACATGGGAAAATTCTGTTAGTAATCAATCAAAGACATCCAGAGATGTTACCCAAAGGCGTATCTATGCTACTATAACTTCCACATTCCCTTATCAAGGAATTTATGTATTCCTTATGAAAAATAAACTACATTATTAACCATAATATAGGATGTTACCATATATAAAGTATTACCCTTAGGTACATCACTAAAATTCTCTAATCATTATCTATAAAATTAACTCTACCATCCAATGACACAAACTGAGTAGACATAATCTCAGAATACATAAATATTAAATCTGTTTAGGTAAAAATTTGACACATTTTCCTATTATAATTGTCTGAGTACTATAATGGATTATTGTTTTTAGAGACAAGACACATAAACTATATATTTCCAAAATGGTATTTAAAATATAAAAAATTATACATACAATAATCTGAATTGATATATTATCCAATGAACTATCTATTAAAACTATGATATGGAAAAAAAAATAAGAGAGAGAATAGATTCATAGTAAGGATAAATAAAATAGATATAGACCCTAAAAGAATAAGATGATTATAATAGAATGAAAACATAATCTATTTTATATTCTCAATGTAAAATCATCATACCCATAAATCATCTATCTCAGTAAAAAATATGATTTCATAAACAAAATTACTGTTAATGGGTATTTCAAAATTGAAATTAGGAATCAAGTTTCATAAAATATGCATTTGAAATAATAATTATAAGGCCCCATCCTTAAACCTTACTTAATCTTGAGTTATTACAATATTACACATTGAGGATCTTTTCGGGTTTAGATTTTTAGAGAATTAGATCATAAAACTTGCATTACATTCCATATATAAACAAAGTGGTAACATAATGATAGTATTCTTCATTCCCAACAATGGAAACACATTTAAAATAAAACATGTATTATTTCTTGATACATCCTTGACTCTATCATCTTATCATGTACCTTTCCCTTGACCTGTGAAAAACATTTCAAAAACTTGGGATGAGCATAAAAACTCAGTATGGGATATAAAAAAACATGGAAAGGAAACATGAGTTCATATATACATAAGAATGAAATCATAATTTACCCATAAAACATAGGCCCTTTAACATACCTCATAAAATCATGAATAAATCATAGAAATCATAAGACATAAAGGTAACTTGAGGCATTCATAACATTCTTACGTAGGGAGTAACCCTCTTGGTTACGTTTGGAATACCCATCACAGTATATTCCCTAAAATATCTTAGGATCAACCTTAAAGTTTCACTCCTTTGAGTTACCCAATGCATTGGAGAGCTATATCGGGCTCACCCACCCTTAGTTTATCAAGGAACCACTCGTCTTCATAATAATGCCCAAGAACCATAACATAATCATATCACATAAAACATGCATAAAGGAAACATAAAATTTCCACATTTCAATCACGAGATATCAATACAACACACTGATATAAAACATTATGAAAACCATTTTCAATACTAAAATAAAATAAACGTAAAACATGGTATTTATTTTTCTTTTAAAAAGAAGGTATGTCTTGTAGAGGAAGCCGAAACTCAAATAACGGTCACGACGGCAGAGAAGTCATTGTTGCCGCATACGTACGACAAAAAAAATCCCTTTTTTCGTTTAGTAAATGCTTCATATAAAAAATATTCCTTTTGAATAAACGTAAAAGTCAAAGGGGTTTATACACCGTATAAAATAAAGTTGTGTATAAAATAAACTATGCCTCAATGAAAGGAGATTGAGACGAAGTCCCATAGCTCGTATCCGACTTGACCCGACCGTTCTTTAATCTCCTGAATAATAAACTTGAGTTAATATCTACTTTCTTATTAACCTTTTTCATGTCCATTATTCTTTTTATACCATGTTATGAACATCATGTAATCATTTAAGTTAATAGTGTTCATTTTGTCGGTATTTGGTTCTTAAGTCATAAATAGACTTCTTACACTTACATGTTGTTAATTTGGTCAAAGGTTCATTATATCCAGAATTATATTAATGATTTGGATAACATATATATCATATATATTCATCATATACATGTATTTATAATATTACATCACATTTAGAGGTAAGAAATGAAATGCACCGTTCTTGGAGACGGTAAGCCGTACGTACGCATGAACGCTACTTCAATTTCTATTTCATATTTTCTGGAAGGGAATCATAATGATATAAGATTATATTATAATTCCAGTATAATAACATATATAATATCATTAGAATTATCCTTTACACATCCCACATATGGTATTAACGAATCAAATCACTTTCAGGGGGTGGTAGTCCGCACTTCCTAAAATGAAGATATCGTGTTTACCCATAATGGAAACCATAAAGGTACGCCCAACATGAAAAAAACAGAAGCTTAAGGAAAACATAAACATATTATATATCATATATAAAAATAGTGACATCATAACGGCCACCGTTGAAGGTGTTAAATGAGTATTGAACAATCATCGTTTCGGGAGGCAGAATTTCACCATCCACGGAAACCGTATGTTCTTTAACCATTTGATGAAGTTATGTGAGAGTGTAGCTCAAATAAATATTGTAACAACATCCTTGTATATTTAAGATACTTGTGTTGTTACAAAATAAGTAAATAAAAAGAGTTTATGGGGTTGGAGAAGCAAAATAAAACAAATGAACATGAGAGAATGAATTACCTTTAAAAGTGTAACTCCTTTTGATTTGAGCCTAAAGGCTTCCTTTGAAAGGATTCTGCCCAAAGGGAATCCTCTAGGATGAGGAGAGGGATGTGGAGAGAGTAAATGGCCAGGGGTTGGCCGAGCCAAAGGCTTTAGTAGTGTGTGAAATGAGGCAGAGGTGGGGGCCTTTTATAAGAGGAGAGGAGGGGCACTTTTGGAATGTAAAGAAATATTACTTTATTTGAAAATGTTTTTTGGTTTTAAAAGGTCCCACATTAATATAATTCGTGGATAAGGTGATAAGGGTTCGAAATACACTCATCTAATTGGTTTTGGCCATTTTTAGTTCATAGATTTTACATTGTCTTTCCATTTTATTTAAATCGTCAAATAATGATGTCATTGCTGCATCATTATTATGTCATAAATAATTTAATTTATTTAATGTCTAAAAATCATAAAAAAATACTATGATGTAGGAACTCTTTTTATCTTTCCAATGACTATTTATAATCAAATATCTTATCTTTATAACCCCATGTAAAATTGTTTTCGTAAAACATATTCTGTTTGTGTCATTTTTACTTTTACATTAAATAAAAAGTTATTTATGTCATTTCCCAACCAAAATGTCTCCATGGGGTCCCCAAGTTGACCCATGGCTTGTCTTGTTCTTCCATGACACAACCAATAAGGTTGGGACATGTGTCTATGTCATTTCATATTATTAAATCATTATTTATACCTTAAACTACACTAATTACCACTAATCGCGATTAAAAACTTAATAAGTTACTATTCACCAAAAAATTATTTTAATCTCATTGAACCACATTTTACTTCTTAATGACAACCATGTATGTTGGATTTTCAAAATTCAATACACATTAGTGGTAAACTTTCATTTAACTGAAAAATCAGTTTGCTTGATTACCACTTAGTGGTTTCACTATTCATCAAAAAATTGAAGTTTTTCAGAAAATTACCAAAAAATTACCCTAAGCTATATTTGATATTCAGAATTAAAAAATGAAGTCTATTTTACAAAATTCAAATCATATAAGTCACATTAATTAATTTAATAATTAATTCCCACTGCCAGAGCAAAAAGCGTGTTTTTACAAAACAATAAGTATCAAAAGATTGACACCAGTTTAAGTCTAATTTCAAAGTGAAATTGATTCCAATGACCACCATTGGATAAAATGGTAAAAATAAATTCTAATTTAACTTCAAAACCAATTCATAACATAATCTAGTCATATAAATAAATTAGGTTAAAAAGAAGTTTTGATGTAAAATGCAGTATTTTGCACTATTTATTAAAAAATGAACATTGTCAGAAAAATACCAAAAATTCACACAATGTAAATTTTGATGTCCCAATCATAAAGAATAAGTTTATTTTGAAAAAAATAGTTTATAAAATTGTCAATATATTGATTCAAAAATGGTTTGCCATCAAAAGGCACTAAAACAATCTTTTAAGAATATTTGTGTATTCCATGCATAAGATTGTATTTATTTTCATTTTAAGCCTATATAACACTATCTTAATAATTAATATACATAGATAAAAATACCTATTATTCATTACTTACTTGGGATGTTACATCCTTCCCCCCTTTAGAAAATTGCGTCCCTGCAATTTATTTACTTATCGAATAAATGGGGGTACTTATCCCTCATTGCATTTTCAGATTCCCATGTTTCCTCTTCAATCATGTGGTTTTTCCACAAAACCTTTACATGATGAATCACCTTATTCTGTAACACTTGCTCCCTGTGGTCAAGAATCTGGACCGGTTGTTCCTCATAAGATAGGTTCTCTTCCAGCTGAACTACCTCTAGACTCAAAACATGAGATGGATCTGGCATATACTTTCTCAACATTGAAATGTGAAAAACATTGTGTACCAACGATAAACTCGGAGGTAATGCCACTCGGTATGCAACTGATCTAACTCTCTCCAGAATTTTGTATGGTCCAATGAACCTTGGACTCAACTTTCCTTTCTTACCAAATCTCATCACACTTTTCCAAGGAGAAACCTTGAGAAAAACATGATCACCTACCTCGAAAGATAGATCCTTCCTCCGGTTATCCGCATAACTCTTCTGCCTGCTCTGAGCTGTTCTCATGTGTTTCTGAATCAGCTGAACTTTTTCTGCCATCTCTTCTACCAATTCTGGTCCCATCAACTTCCTTTCACCCACTTCATCCCAGAAAGCTGGAGTTCAACACCGCTTCCCATATAATGCCTGAAATGGTGCCATCTGTATACTGGAATGAAAACTGTTATTATATGAAAACTCAACCAAAGAAAGATGTTGGTCCCAACTTCCCTGATAATCCATAGAACAAGCTTGTCGCATATCCTCCAATGACTGAATTTTTCGTTCTGATTGCCCATCTGATTGAGGATGAAAAGCTGTACTAAAATTTAATTCAGTACCCAACGACTTCTGAAGGCCTTTCCAAAAGTTAGAAGTAAACCTGAGATCACCATCCGATACAATGGAGAGAGGAACTCCATGTAACCTGACTATCTCTTTAAGATACAAATGGGAAAGTTGATCAAGAGATAAAGTATCTCGTATATCAAGGAAATGAGAAGATTTGGTCAAGCGATCAACAATAACCCAGATTGCATTATTACCTCGAGATGTCTTCGGTAATCCAACAACAAAGTCCATGGAAATATTCTCTCATTTCCACTCTGGCACTGGTAAAGGCTAAAGCATCCCTTTCGGTAACTATCGCTCTGCTTTAACCTACTGAAAAGTCAAACACTTCACAGTAAAATCAGCAATATCTCTTTTCATTCCATCCCACCAGTAATACTCCCGCAGATCTCTATACATCTTAGTACTGCCCGGATGAACTGAAAACGGAGAACTATGAGCTTCACATAACAACTCTCTCTTCAACTGTGGATCACAAGGCACACAAAATCTCTTCCCATATCTCAAAACACAATAATTATCAATGTTGAATTCAGGCAACTTACCTTTCTGAACCAGATCTACCTTTTTCTGCAACTCACTGTCTTGCTTCTGTGCTTGCTTGATTCTATCTGATAGAGAAGATCTCACTGATACCTGAAACAAAACAGAAGGACTTCCTGCACCAACAACTTCTATGCCAAAGTTCATCAAATCGTTAACCAAAGGATCATGTTCCAACCGCAACATTGTTAATGAAGAATTACTTTTTCGACTCAAAGCATCATCCACTTTATTTGCTTTTCCCGGATGGTAATGAATTGTACAATCATAATCCTTGATTAATTATAGCCATCTCCTTTTTCTCATGTTTAACTCTTTCTGAGTGAATATATACTTTAAACTTTTGTGATCGGTATATATTTCACACTTTTTTCCATATAAATGATGCCTCCAAATTTTTAAAGCAAAAACAACAGCAGCTAGTTCCAAATCATGTGTAGGGTAATTTACCTCATGAGTTTTCAACTGTCGTGAAGCATAAGCAATTACCTGATCATTCTGCATTAGGACGCAACCAAGTCCTTTCAATGAAGCATCACTATATATAACAAACTCACCATTCCTGGAAGGTAGTGCCAAAACTGTATAATTCACCAATCTTCTTTTCAATTCCAGAAAACAATCATCACATTCTTTTATCCAGATAAACTTAACACCCTTCCGAGTTAGCTTACTCATTGGACTAGATAACCGTGAAAAATTTCTAACAAACCTTTGGTAATAGCCCGCTAAACCAAGGAAGCTATGAATATCGGTTACATTTGTGGGTCTTGGCCATTCTTCCACAACTTTTGTTTTTGCAGGATCAACAGTTATTCCATCTTTAGAAACAATGTGACCAAGGAAAGAAATTTGTTGCAACCAAAACTCAAACTTGCTGAATTTCCCATACAATTTATTTTCTTTTAAGGTTTGCAAGATACCCCTTAAATGTTTTTCATGCTCCTCTTTATTTTAGAAAACACCAAAATGTCATCAATTAAAAGCACCACAAACTTATCCAAGAACTCATGGAAAATTCTATTCATTAAGTCCATGAATACAGCAGGTGCATTGGATAGCCCAAAAGGCATTACTACAAATTCATAATGACCATATCTCGTACGGAACGCTGTCTTTGGAATATCTGCCTCCTTTACCTTCAGCTGATGGTACCCCGATCTCAAGTCAATCTTTGAAAAAAACTAAGCTCCCTGGAGCAGATCAAACAAATCATCGATACGAGGCAAAGGATATTTGTTCTTAAAAGTGATATTATTCAAGGCTCTATAATCAATGCAAAGTCTCATAGAACCATCTTTCTTTTTAACAAATAAAATAGGATCACCACATGGTGATGTGCTAGGTCTAATGAAACCTTTCTCTAATAACTCTTGAAATTTCTCCTTCAACTCTAAAAGTTCAATTTGTGCCATTAGATAAGGGGGTTTTGAAATTGGCTTAGCATCAGGAACTAAGTCAACAGTAAACTCAACTTCCCGATCTGGTATTATTCCAGGAAACTCATCAGGAAAAACATCAGGATACTCATTTACCACTTGCACATCATTAATCTGAATAGTTCCTTTATTTTCAACGACGTGTTCAAGGTTACATTAATTTCCATCTTTTACAAGTTTCTCGACCTCTTGATATGTTATCAAAAGTAAGGGTTCATTCTTGTAAACAAACTGAAAGTCTTTCTGAAAAGAAACTTCTTTAGCTCTACGGTCAATCTTAGCATGGTAAATAGAGAGCCAATCCATACCCAGGATAACATCAAACTCTACTAGAGGTAGAACAATAAGGTTTTCAAGTAGGTTCTTTCCACAGATAAGGATATGAAGATTCTTATAAATTCTTTTTTCCTCGACAATTCCCCCAGGTGTTTTTACCAACAGTTCAGGAGCCATTTCATGAGATGTTATTCCCATTTTACTAGAAAAGGTTTCAGAGATGAAAGAATGTGTAGACCCCGAATCAAACAACACACTGGCATAATTTGAAAAAACAAACAAAGTACCTGATACAAATTCATTTGATGGCCCGACATCTGCTGAAGTAGTTGCAAAGGATTTCACCACCCCTTTCTGCTTGTAGTCTAACTGCTTCCCATCACTCAAGATCCTTGTCGGACACTCGTTTTCATAGTGACCCATCTCATTGCACTTATAACATTTAACTAACTGTAAATCAAATTTGTTCTTACCTTCACCATGATCCTTTTCAGTGCAGTCATGAGCCTTATGTCCCATATTACCACATCGGTAGCACTTCCCAGAATTCCGAAGACATTCCCCAGCATGCCTTTTGCCACATTTATCACCAACTGGAAACTTAGTTCTCCTACAATCAGACTTTTTTGAAGAATTCTTACCTTTCTCCTGCCACCTCGGTCTCTTCTTCTGCTGGTTGTTATAGAAAACTTGGTCATCGGCAAACTCCATTTCCACTTTCTCAGCACATCGAACATGCTTTTCATAAATTTTAAACTCACGAGAAACTAATGCCCTTCTATATTTTGGCTTTAATCCTGAGTAAAAACGATTGATTTTACTATCAAGGTCCCGGATAAAATTTGGAGCATACCTTTCCAATCGAGTGAACCTTTCTTCATAGGCAGCCACTAAGTCTTCCTCTTGCCTCAATTCCAAGAATTGCTTTTCCATCCTAAGTCGAACAGCCTTAGGAAAATACTTCTCAAGAAACATACCTTTGAATTCATCCCAGTCAAGTGCATCAATCTCATCAGCGTCCCTGATATTTTTAACCACAGACCACCACTAATCTACTTCACCCTCCAAACGGTAAAAAGCAAGACTAACCTTTTGATTGTCTGAACACCCCATGACATCAAAAATCTTCTCCAGTGCTTTAATCCACCCTTCAGCTAGCACAGGGTCAGATGATCCTCTGAATGATGGTGATGTTTCCTCATGAAATGTTCCACCACTGACATGTTCATCTGCGGTTGATCTGGCTGATCTCGTGCATGGATACCACTACCATTTATCGCTTGAGTCAACTGCGCCATTACTGCAACAAACTGTTCAGTTCCAATTCCGACCATTTCTGGATGCTGATTCGGAAGGTTATTTCCTTCTGTATGCCTTCCTAGCACTGCTTCCCTGTTTCCTCTGCGGAAAACCATTCTGAATAAACATGTCTTAGATGAAGAAACATGGTAATCTTTAAATGCTATATCATTTCCAAAAAAAATATTTTTGGATAATCATTTAATAGAATTCTAACTCCTAATGTTATCTAAACCGACCTTTGATACCAACTATAAGGCCCCAGCCTTAAACCTTACTTAATCTTGAGTTATTACAAGATTACACATTGAGGATCTTTTCAGGTTTAGATATTTAGAGAATTAGATCATAAAACTTGCATTACATTCCACATATAAACAAAGTGGTTACATAATGATAGTATTCTTCATTCCCAACAATGGAAACACATTTAAAATAAAAAATGGATTATTTCTTGACACATCCTTGACTCTATCATCTTATCATGTACCTTTCCCTTGACCTGTGAAAAACATTTCAAAAACA
Source organism: Viscum album (assembly GCA_963277665.1). Taxonomy (NCBI): domain Eukaryota; kingdom Viridiplantae; phylum Streptophyta; class Magnoliopsida; order Santalales; family Viscaceae; genus Viscum; species Viscum album. The sequence goes on along the minus strand of OY728126.1, from coordinate 1,852,194,870 downwards.
TGGGATGAGCATAAAAACTCAGTATGGGTTATAAAAAAACATGGAAAGGAAACATGAGTTCATATATACATAAGAATGAAATCATACTTTACCAATAAAACATAGGCCCTTTAACATACCTCATAAAATCATGAATAAATCATAGAAATCATAAGACATAAAGGTAACGTGAGGCATTCATAACATTCTTACGTAGGGAGTAACCCTCTTGGTTACGTTTGGAATACCCATCACAGTATATTCCCTAAAATCTCTTCGGAGAAACCTTAACGTTTCACTCCTTCGCGTTACCCAATGCATTGGAGAGCTATATCGGGCTCACCTGCCCTTAGTTTATCACGGAACCACCCATCTTCATAATAATTCCCAAGAACCATAACATAATCATATCACATAAAACATGCATAAAGGAAACATAAAATTTCCACATTTCAATCACGAGATATCAATACAACACATTGATAATACAACTAACAAACTGCACCACCAAAAAACTATCAAATTACCCCGTATTGAACACAAAAATGACGAAATTCTATCTTCTACATAAATATACAATATGTTATGGTTAAAATTGATTATCCTGCATATGTTTAATCAAATCAAAATTGATTAATCTCTATTAGGAATCATTTCATTCCATTTCCACAAGTCATAACATTATCACACATCACACCACAGATAATAAAAAAATGATAAAATAGATCATCTCATAAAAAAATAAGATTCATACATCACATTTTAAAGGATAATATAGAAGAAAAATATATGAAAACATAAATCATTTTTCATGCATTTATTTTTATTTCTTACAAGTACTCTCATGAAATCCATTATGCCTCCAGAACACACGGACTGATAGAATGGTCTATCAATACAAAACCTTCTCTTGATGATAATGGATCTTCACTGACTACTCCATGAACATCACTTCAACCTCAATATCTAACTCTCCCTAGTCAACAAAATGGGATTATTCATTTACAAACCATCAATGCTAGTAGACATAGAAAATGTAGTGGATCTTCTCTAACTGTGGTGGAAATGCCCACTGAAATTCCACCAAACCAACTCCCCCACCACCTCAAAGGTATCAATTGACCTGGGATAATGATTAATCCATCTTCAAAAGATTTTATGCCCACATTAATTGGAATCAATCAAGAATACATGGTCCCGAACATAAAACTCCATGATCTTTCTTCTTTTATCGATATACGACTTCGTTCGGTCTTACACTTATATCATCCTCTCAAAAAAATATGATCATTTTCTATCATGTCCTATCCTACATCGTCACCAATAATTATTTCATCCCCAACCACTGTCCCAAACAACAATTAATGAAACATTCTTCCATAAAAATCCATAGGTGGAGCCATTAAAATTGAATAGTGATAGATATTATTATAAGAAAAATATAAAAAGGGAAGGTTTCATAACCAAGATCCACCAAAGTCCAAGATTCATGCCAAAAATAACTCCGGAATCATTTGGGATGTCCAAGCTATCTAACCATCTCTCAAGGGGTGTAATGTAGTGTTGAGGTGTAAGTAGTTTCCAAAAGCATTCTGAAATCCCATCCACACTTGTGAAGTAAAATATACATCCTGAAATGAGACAATTGTTCATTTAATCCCATGAAACAACATCACTTCATCCACATAACTCTTAGGCAATGTATCCACTTCACCTAATTCAATATTTTCTAATATGTTGGTAGATTTCATCAAATAATCCCCTTCCACAAATGTTACATCATAAACTCATTCATAAATGGGTAACTCTATGTCAAAATCCATCAATATGTCACCCCATATACACATAGGGAACATCTGAGTGATGATAAAAACCAGAAAGAATATAATTCTTCACCTTTACCTGCTGGAAAAAAATGCACTTCGACACAAACTCTACCCATAACCAATTCATATCGGGCCACCAAAATTGCATCATTAATCCCTAGTAAAACATAGAAACTCCTTTATGTACTGAAAATAGGAATCCATGAAACTCACTGTGGAATTTAATAATCATTTAAACTAAAACCCGAATATTTCCATGAAACACCATCCAGTTTAGACCATCCAATGACCACCCCACTAGAGCATCGTAATGGAAAACATGATCACACAACATCTCTACCTCTGAGTTTCTCCACTAAGTCTCCTCCTCCTGTTGTATTAGAGAAGATTGTACTATCTTCTAAAACAAATAGTATTTTCCACCATACTCTATTGTATCTATATTCAAGGCTTCCATATCATCTATTGGTTTCCAAGCATCTGCAGGTTTTCGAAAATCCTCCTTTAATTACTTTTTATTCAAAGCATCAATAATGAAATTTTCTATTCTTGATGTGTAGTAGATCTCATAATAATTTACTTGAAAAAAATTCATCCACATACACTATGATAGATTCACTTCATACTAGGAATAGATATATCTAAAACAAATGTTATCTATGTATACCATAAATCCATTCTCTATGAGGTAATGTCTCCCAAAAATCAACAAAAAAACAACCACTTACACCTGTAAATCGTGGGAGGCATAATTATACTCATGAAGAAATAACTTCCTAGACCAATAATATATAACTACCAGTGGCTACATCAGAACACATCCTAAACCTAGATATGAAGAATCACAAAACACTTCAATCATCATCGATTCCCTATGAAATTAAACACCTGGAGCACTAAAAAAACATCCCCATCTAGAAACAGAAAACATCATGTCATTGACAAATACATGAAAAATCTAGGTCTTTTCATGTAAAATTTGTAAATGGGGATACAAATCAACATAAATCCGGTACAAACCATCAATAATAGTATGTGAGAATAAGTAAAATGCAATCCTATTCCATGTTATTGGGTTCTTGACAAGAGAAAACTTCTTCATCCTTCAATTGATGCACTACCACACCCTACTATGACACAACATGTGAAAGGAAATTCACCTACCATGTTCAATACATACTCTCAGACAATTTTTCGTTAGATATGGTGACTTCAAAGAACCTACAAGACAGCTTTGAGATGATCAAAATCCTTCTCCTCTTTCTATGAGTATATTAACATATCGTCGATGAATACAACGATGAATGGATCCAGGAACACATGGAACATGATGTTTATAATCCTCATGAAAATAGCCGGTGTGTTCGTAACCTAAATTAAATGAATACAAAATAATGCATCACATACCTTCATATGAATTATGTATTTTGGATATCATGATCATTGACTCTCAATAATTCGTAACTAGTCATCAGATCGATTTTAAAAAAATAAATTGTGCCACTTAGTTGGTTGAAAATATCACCTATCCTCGGAATAGGGTATCAATTATTGACGATAATATGATTCTACCTCATGTAGTATATAAACAAGTTTACACCACCATTCTCTTTCTTCATGAACAACAATAGAGATTCCTATAGTTACACAATTTCCCAAATAAAAAACATCTACATCATATCATCTATTTGAATCCTCAACAACCACAACTGAGAAGGTGTTATCTGATAAGGATCCGACAAAATAAGGTAATTACTGGGATGTAATATTATCCAAAACTCAACATCACATTGAGGGGGTATAATTATATCCCCATTATTGAAAACATCCAAAAACACCCCTAAAAAATTGGGAATTCCATCCATTTCATCATCCCCCAATTCCATTGATTGCTAATCCAATTTTGAAAGAAGGGTATGCACATAACAACTACCCACTTAGGAACCATGCTCACTGATGAAAACCAATTGTTATCCAATAACATAAAAATGACACTCCTCCAAAAGTACATGATGAAATAATATATGTAATGTATCCAGTCGATACAAAGGATGACCTCATATTGATACATCCGTACTAAGAAGAGATCTCCATGAGACTTATGCAGTCCCATTATCAGTATACATCCACATCACACATAAAAAAAGCTGGTCTACACTCTGATTAGAATACTCATAACTAAGGTCATGAGATACCCCTCTACAGCTTGTTATAGAGAATGATATAGAGAAGGTGTATCAAAGTAGTGTGAAGCTCCTAAATCATGAAAAAAGAACAAGAAATTGTACTGAACAAACTGATTATACCTCTAATGATCTCTATCCATGTTGTAACTACTACCTCCATTGGGTGCAACAGACAACATCAGACTCATCTTCCTCTTCAATGATTACCACCTACATGACCATTATTTGGTAATAGTCCCCAAGATGGAGGAACATCTAAAGGATGTACTATACATGTTCCATCTCGCCATGGTAGGTATAGGCCTTGCTTTCCCACCTTATAGAATTTTCTAACCGACAACTACTACTGAGGCTAACACCGAGCCTATCATCCTATTCCAAACTATGCTTGAGTGGACACTAGGCATTAATTATGAAGATTATATTGAGCCCCACAGAAGACACACATCAGACCCAATCCAACAGGAATGGAATGAAGACCACATTCACTGGAAGGACATAAATAAAGATGCTAAGGATGTCTCCCTTATTGTTAAAACCTCAATTGTCCTGACACATGATATTTTATACAGACAACTCTACCTATCGATGAATAAGTTTAGATCCCATATCATTGTAGACCACCTCAAGAGTTCATCTTCTCTATCACATCTTCTTTCTTATGAAATTGAAAATATGTTCGCACCATAAAAGTACTAACAACATAGTGGACAGGTTGGTGGAGTGGCTACTCAAGATGACTCCCAAGAGACAACTCATATAGTAAAATATATGTTGGAAAACAAGGAAGTTTATTGAAATAAATCTCAATATCTCGCCCCAAGGTACTCCACTATTGAAGGGAGAGTATCTCTTGCCTCTTATTTTCCTTCATGGATGAAAAAATGAACTCCACTCAAAACTCCATTTGAATATCAACATAAATAAACTATTCTCTCGCTTTCTCTACCAGGTATAGTGTAACCACTAATGCAATGCTCCCTACATCTCACCAGCAACCAAAGGTACCATTTACTATTTAGGGGCCTGGATCAGACAGAAGGAAATATGCATCTACTATACCCAAAAATGATGTTTCCACTTCTTAAAAACCTCCACCATAATTTCCAAATTCCATCAAGTAGAAAACATTTGATGTCCTCTACCACTGATCATTCTTTTAAACCATATAAACCATACATAAATAAACCGAATCATCATGATATACCAAAACATCATTAGATAAATGCAGTCAATTATCAAGATCCATAGATGAAATGTAGAAAAATATATCAGATTCCTGAGAAGTATATAATTTAAGTTTAATTTATTTTAATAATTATATTTAATTTATACATTTTTTCCATACCAAAATAATACATTTAAATTTATAACATGTGTAATTATGATGAATGTAACTTATTATGATCTCTACCTTATAAATATGAAAATTTCACTTTGTCGTTCAATAATATTATAACCTGTGAACTGGATAATGGTGGGCCCCAAAATCCCATTTCCTTGTTGGCCTACCTGGCCTATGCCACATTACATAGTCAACTCGAATAATTTCTATAACATCCCATGTAATCCTCGTTGTTCTTAACATTAAAACTATATTATTAATCAACCATACCCTCTAATACCACTCTATCACATCCTCCTCCATCAAATGTTACCCCTCCATGGTGGGAACTTATGGAAGGGAGATAATCACCCATGATTCCTTCCTCTAGTAGGCCTCATGTTGGTGACTAGCACTGAGGGTGGACAAATCGAAAAATATTTATGGCATTAACATTTTTATGATACCAGATCGAGAGATATGGTGGGTCATCCATAAATAATCTCCAACACATAATATATAGAATTCCAAAATTGTCCCCCTTGTATGTGTAAAATAGAACTCATATAAATACAAAATAACCAATGTATATATCAAATGTAAATATAGGTAGTGACCTAAAAACTATCTTGGGAAGAGATAGTAATGCCCAACATAGTTGAAAAATCATCACAGAATACTAATAATATTTCTTTACACATATGCTTATCATACAAGTATCCTTAGTGAGAAAACCAAATTCTTTAGTTAACATGTGAAAGAGTCATACTAATGCACTCATTTGAAAAGAACATAACTAAACAGCACCTAATAATTAATACCGACCACCCAAACTAATCACAGAACACTCATAAGGTATCTCAAGTAATGTAATATAATATAAACCACATTGATTAAAGGGTACCATTCACCACATTACCACTAATTAGCCACTCTAACACCTAATAAAAAAGTTCTTGGTGTTATAACCTCCTCCAAATATACCACATCATATCCCACCCACACACTTGAAGGATTCACATCACAACACTCCCGCACAAACCATGGCCTCACAACACATCTGAGATTCACACATATTAGCCCCGTAACACAACACATATGATCCCAAAGACGCATAGGAAAGAAAATCAAAAATCGCCTTGAAGACAACTAAGAAAACACATCACAACTCATCATAAATAAACATTGGAAAAAACTACCTCACCCATAGAGACAAAGGATACAACATCTCAGAACATACTACCCATATATTATTTGGATTTCTACACCTAGAACAGGGATATGGGATGTGTGGGTGGCTATCCATCCATCCTTACAAAATTATGTTTGTAAAGACACCACTCGCATGACTGTGTAAGTGTTCGTCACATAGTGAACAATGTTTCTGGTTTGACATTAGAAATAAAACGAATATACAAGTATATATATATATATGATGTCAAATGCTCACGCCCATCCTATGTGTTATCAAACAAACAACAAACACACAATAGTAGATACTTTTCTACTACCTCTAAATCCACAACACCACACATCAAGTCACAAAACACACTTCTCATTCCCAATCAATGTATTTAACCATTTTTATTATTTATACCAAATAAAAACATGAGAATAGAAAATTTATTAAGGAATTATTTATTAATTCTATTACTACCCATACAAACTCTATGAATAAAACACAAAAGGCTACATTGTAAAAGTCATTTTGGAATGTGAATAGCCTGATAAATTAACATTTCATCACATAAGGAAAATCATTTAACTACATCCACGATTAAAAACCATTCATGATATATCATATATCAATCTCCAGTTACATGGAGAAGATTTATGTATGTTATTAATGGTGAATAACACATACCAATCATCATTTTACTTATTTAATGTCATCCTCTCCAAACTACCGTATAAATCAAAATAAACCCCCATTGCACAACCATATACAAAAACATAGCATAACACAACTACATCCATATCTATGCTATTTAATCGTACCATAACCATCATTTCACCACTATAAAACCACATTCCCTCAAATTACCACTTGTAAATGCCACGAAAAAATTATTACTTCCTTTAAACATTTACTACATTCCACAACTATTCATTGGGGCATTATCACACCAACCATAATCCAAGGAAAACCAATTCCCTATCCAATTATATTGGGTTAGTGATTTTTCATTTTAGGGGGACAGAAAACAACTATGAATATTGAAACAACAACATTAGATGTATACTGTGAAAATCAAGACGCAAATGGCCCTAATTTTTCAATAGGGAATCAAGCTCAAGGAATCACAATATCATAATCAATATCAATTTTGTAAAAGGATTTTTAATCAAAACCCATTCCCCCCCTCAATTTCAATTAACACATACTTTATAAACAATTATTCTAGTACAAAAATTATTCACATATTAAAATAAGTAACACCCCTAACCTATAATGCGCAATAGAGAGATATGAAGGGAATCCAACCACAAGAGAGATTCCCAATTTAATAGCATTGTTATGCAATGAAGAATTCATGTGAATCACAACCACACCACAATAATTTTTGATCAACATATACCACTCCAAGGCTCTATCAATATGAAATAGAACGCAAAACCAAACTAACTAAACACCACCATAGAGGATCCCTTTGGGTGGAACAAAAGAAATCAAATGACAAAGAGAAGATTGATCACCACGAATCATCCATGGATTGATAACGAACATCCTACGGGATCAACAGATAAAAGAGGGATGGAAATATCTCTAATAACACATTGAAAAACCTATGGTTCACCCAAAATGAGAGAAAAAAGGAGAAAATACAAGAATGAATGGGGGTCCAACCAATTCGTGGTTTTTTTATATAATACGTGGATAGAGAAGTAAATTATCTTTTACAGTAAGTGCACATATCATAAGTTTTATATAATAATATTTTCAGAGTAATTTTCATAACCAAAAGGAGAAAAATTGTATTGTACCTTAATCATTAAATTAATAAATTCAAGGGAATAAAATATATTTTATATAAATGATAATTTATATATTTTCTCATAATCAAGATTTAGAAAAATAAATATAAAAAACAAAATGGTATTATAAGAAAAATCAATAGCATAAGTATCATAATGCTTCATATGAATTAAAATAAACTATATGTGATATAAAGTGTAATAAAAACCCTAATAAAAATCCATATGCATACATATCATTACTATGTATCATTAATGTATAACTTCCAATTATAATTTTGGTTATAATTATTCATTAAAATGGGCATTCTTGTTAAATGTAATCATTTTTCAATGAATGTTTTAATTTGATAATTCAGGTACTCCCATGTTAGTAATGGTACTTAATCTCCATAAAATTATTATTAAATATCTTTCATATTATTTCATTATATACAATTTTATATATATTCAAATAAATAAATGATGAAAATTTTAATCATCAATTATGGGAAACAATAGTTTGTACGTATGCATAAGGGATTCTTCCAGTTTTGGATAGATGGATCAAATGAAATTTAGGTTATAATTCCTCATAAAAGAATCATTATTAAATAATAACTTTCATAATTATTAGCTAAACATATCCTTATTATAATCTATTTAAATAGAAATTTTAAAAAATTCTGCATCGCTTCTTGGATTTGGTTATCCATATATACACATGTCCAAGATTATATTCCACTAATAAAGGTGAAGGAAATAAGATAGATTCGATTTTATATTGAAAAATAAATTTAATTTCATAAAAATAATATATAAATATTAAATCCAACAAAATAAATGACCATGAATTATGGTTATTGAATATGAATCAAACCACTAACTGGAGGAGGCATTCCACACATATGCAAGAGAAATACTTTTATTTCACATTTCATGGAATAAAGGTGAAAAAATATAGTCATATAATCATAATAACATATCATTTTAATGATGATATTGGTTTCCTTATGTAATTATGGTGAAAAATATTTACTACCATTAGATAAAAATGAAACATTAAAAATATCCGTAATGACATGTACTTTTTGTGAAACAACCTTTTTATGGTTATACATACATCCTTCATATGATTGTTTTTTGATCTAGCCAATACCTTTATGCTGAAGGTGTTATTTTTGGAATAAATCGTGGTTTCTTCCTAAGATAATATTTTCTTTTGGTTTGGATGAGGGAGTACAGGTTCTGTCCATTTATATTTTGAGGAAAGTACATACTACTATTTTTTTAAAAAATTGAAATATATTATCATATTAATCAATCAAGATGCCTCCAAAATAACACAACAGTGAATTTGATATAATTTAGGGTCTATATATTTTAATAAAATATAATTATTTGATGTTATTATGTTATATTAATCCATATTTCAATAGTTTAACTCCACATTATACATTTTTTAGCATTTACTGTACTAATGAATTTTTTAACTCTGTTAAAATTTATAATAACAATAAGATAATTTGAAATTAATAAAAAAAAATTATTAGGATTTAAATAATTGAATCCAATTTCAATTTATATAACGTATTATTGTCATGAATAAATTTTATAAATAATCTTATAAAAAGAGAAAAAAATGGTTTTCCAGTTAAATAAATTATTGTGTGTAAAAATATTTTTATAAATAATTAATCAAATTTGGTTCAAATGTAAATAATTATATTATGTATAATTAAAAAAAAGTTTAATATTATATAATTAATTAATATTAAAAAATATATTTTTTAAATTCTTAATGGAAAAAATAATATTTATAATAACGTCGACATTTAACAGTATTAACTAAAAATTTAATATTTTTAGAAAAAACCAAAAATTTAACGATAAGAAAATAATTATAAGATGATTTAAATAATAAGATTTTTTAATAATAAGTTGTAAATATAAGGACAAATTAATAATTTTCCTCTCTGACAGTAAAAATATAAAATATAATTTTCGGATGAAAAAGTATTTTTATGTAATAATATTATACAATAAAAATTGAGTTCATAATTCAATGAAATAATAAATAAATTTTTATTGAGTAAGGACACTATTAATATATTTAATAATTTTATTACTACTATTGTCACCAAATAATTTTACTAAAAATTTATAACAGTAGTATTTAAAATTATAATATTTTAATGGCATGGCGATGACTATTTAAACCCATATTATAGGGAAATAATTAAATGAAATATATTAAAAATATTTTACGAGTAATATATTCTAAAATATTATGATATTATATTTGTAGATCATATAATGGTTCATTAAGGGATCACTTATATAAGGAATTTCATGGGAGTTTCCCATACCACAATGATGGGCATGGTATGGAGGGAACAACAAAGTAAACAATGATACACAACATTGGCTTGTCATGGATGGAGTTATATTGTTGGGAAAAAATCCCTCGAGGTAACATTGAAGTATTTTTGAGGTGATTGTGTTTGTTGACAAAGTGGACATCTGAGTTGTGATTGTTGACAAAGCAAAACAATGACATACAAATTTGTTGACAAAGAGGATTTAATGGCGGAATGTCGAGTTCAAGAGATGAGGTCAACGATCCATGTTTGATTCAAGAAATTCGATAAAAGGAATGGATGATATGGAGGCGGTACAAAAGATCATATACAAGGTGGCGCCGTTTTCCAGTGTTTGCCAAATTTTTGGGCCTGAAAATCGGCAAATGATGAAAAGTGTTTTTGGCAAAGGGACTTGCGCGCCGTGGACTTGTAGTATAGGAAACATGCACGCCATATGTTTTTCAAGATCAGAAGATCAAAATATGGCTAAGGAAATAGGTTCGCGCAAGTTTGGGAGTTGGTCGCGCAAGTGTCTAAAAGGAGAGAAGACTTGTGCGCCGAGATTGGGTCGCGCAGGTGACTTGCACGCCGTCGCGCAGGGTGGTCAATTTGCCTATAAATACTGGACCACCCCTCCTCATTTTCTACCAGAGTTCGACTCAGAGCTCCTATCGTGCAGGTGTGGTGGTCGCGCAGGTGGTGTGTGTGGTCGCGCAGGAGAAGTTGCACGCCAGTGGTTGAAGTTGTGCACCGGTGTTAGAAGTTGTGCGCCGGTTTGCAGTTGCGCGCCAATAGTGGTTTGTGCGTAAAGGGAAGAGAGTCGCGCAAGTTTGGAGTTGAGGAAGCTTGTGTTGCGCAAGTGTCAGAGGAGGACATGCGCGCCCGTTGTGACTTGCGCGCCGATACTTGCACGTCGAGGTTGACTTGCGCGCCAAGTAAGGTTTGTTCCAGGAGTGTTTTTCGGGCTGCGTGGAAGCTGGAAGTTTTCCCAATACCTTCGGTGCAAAGAGATATTCATTTATGGGTGAAAGATAGTACTTCAACAAAGCATCTACACACAGAGGAAGATGCATTCTTTTATGAAAATGAAGAGACCTACAGGTCTATAAACTGTGAGTGGATTCCATCCAAGAGTATTGAGCTTAGGAAGAGGAAGAAGGTGATCCTCTCCACTGGCAGTGAGCCAGAGAGAGAGAAACAGGGAGTGACCCTTGGGAAAGTAGTGAGCTGACCCTAAACATTGTACAGGCAGTGAGCCTGGGCATAGAAGTGATCTAGCCCAAACCCTATAATCCACAGCTAGTGAAGATTAGTGGAATTTGGTATGACCAGCAACCTGTCGGCGTATGCTCCTTGGACGTAGCCCTTAGCGGTGAACCAAGTAAAATTACTGTGTCCTGTGCTTTCTTTACGTTCTGTTTATATCGTGCAGCAAGAAAATGAGAGAAGAGTGTTTTTCTTAACAGCGAAACAAGTTCAGAACGGGCGTTAATTTTTAATTAGCCATACCCTGATTCACCCCCCCCCCTCTCAGAGTATCCAGCCTAGTGGACCTAACATATATTTTTGAAATATTTTAGGTCATTCCTTTTCTAATCCTATTTTAATCATTAAAATGTGTTTCTAGATATAGGAATTCTGGTTGTGGAAAAATATTTCAAACCATATCATCACATTGACTGACCTAACCACACGTGTTTTTAGGACCAAAAATCCTGATTAATGATATTAAATCACCATAAAAGGTAAACCCTTATACGTTTAACTTTTTTCAATTTCTCTCAAACCTTAATTGACCCCGTGGAATCTTTATACATTCTAATCACACGTTATATGAATTTTTGTGCTTTCGTTTTTCAAGATAAATTCATAATAAATAAATATAATCACCTCTTCCAAACCATTTCCATTCATATTATTTATCACCCTTATGATAATTATTTTTCATTGATATATTCTATTTTTAGTAAAAAAATAGATCATTACATGATGATTATTTTTAATTCAATGATTGAAATGATTCTTCCAATGATGGATTATAACACATAATTGTTTACTCTTTGTCTAATGATTATAAAAACCAATTTTTCATTCGGGGTCGAAGTCATATCCTTATATAAATTTGTGTGAAATTCATGGTTTTCATTCCATTTTGTGTATAGTATTATTATAGATAATCATATATGAAATATCATAAACCAAAATTTATTTGGTAGGGAGTTCACACATGTGATTACTTTTTTTAAAATACTAAAAAAGATGGTATATATTGTAACTATAAATAATGAATGTATTGTCTAAATTAAACCTTGTTATTGTTATAGATGATGTGATGTGTGATCATTATTTTCATGATTACTATATCTTAGTAGGCCAAAGAGGCTAAAAACATAAATTTGACTAATTAATAGTGTTTAATTGAGATTATTTATTATTATGAGAATACACATGAAGGAAACAATATAATGTGGGGAAATATAGTTATTGAATCGAATGAATATAATATTTTTGAAAAATGGACTTACAAATAATGGGTAATGTATGTTTTTTAGAATTTAATTTTTAAATTTCCTTATGATATTTTAGGTAAAAATTTTCTAATGGTGTGGACTAGAAATGAATGTTTGATGAGTTATTAAATGAGGATATGGTTCATTAGTATGGAATTTTATTATGGACTATGTTTTGGGGATTGAAATTATCATTGTTGCGAGAAGGTTAGGTTGCGAAGATTGATTGCAGGGAGATATGAGTATTTTTTTGTATAGGAAAGGGGACATTATACCATATGTTTTCATATATTCCTATTAGTGATTGAAATAATTATTAATGATCAAATTGGTATTTCAGTGTTAAAATTTCAAATATGTTTTTTCGATGAAAGAAATCTAATGTAACTATGTTATGAAATTAAATTATTAAAAAATTAGTATAATTGAATTGGAATTTATGGTAAGATTGGTTTATTAAAAAATGAATGAATTTGGAATTATAAATGGACATTCATAGATGGTATTTGACTTATGACTATCATGGTTGTGTGGTGTGTGGCATTATTACTAGAAAAAAATAATATAAAACCTTATGGTATGTTTTTATTGTGTTGTGGGATATTTTATTTGAGTTGGATATGAACCCATAATTTGGTTATAGAGTTTTATATGTATATTTTTAATTTTAATGATATTTATTTTCATGACCCACCAGTGTTGGATAACCATGATAATATAAAAGAATTCTACTATAAATGGATTTTCCCTTACATCATGCTTGATTGAGTAATGGATGGATGGATATACCCTCTACCCTACTATTCCTTCTATAGTAGTGATGATGATGGTCATTTTTGGAGATGTCGGGTGATAATGAAGGATGGTGTTATATATTTATAAGGTTAATGATGGATAGTGTTTGATATTTATGATTATAATGATGTTAATTTATATATATATATATAGTGATATTGAGGATCTTATATATATAATAGGGATTATTAATGTAAATTGAAGAGTGTCATGTTTTTTTCCATATAGTTCATGGTACAATATATCCATTATTAAATAATGATGTGTTAATATGGATTAAAATTTATTCAGACCTAGTTTTGTGGTTTTTATAGTAGGCTAGGTTAAATATATATGTGTTCAAACATATATTAGAAATTATTTTATATGATTTGTTATTATATAGAAGGAATGGAAGAATAAGACATTGTATTTTGGGTTATGATATAAGAAATACAATGGGGATGTTGTTTCTAGGTACAATTAAATATATTAATTAGATGATATTTAGTTATACATGAATGTATTATTTGGTGAATGCTTCATAATGAGGTTGTGATTTGTTAGTTTACTTGTTTACAATGTTATTTTTTCTACTATTTTCTCACAGGTACATTGGTAAATCTATTTCAATTATACATGACTGACCATGTATATGATCGTGATGTGTATGATTTTTTACAAAAAACCTATATATAAACTATTTTTTTCATTTCTATGAGGAATTCAGGGACAAAACATAATACTACAATCATGGAGATTAGATCTATTATTTATATTCAGACCTATGAATTAATTTTGGTAGATTTACTAGGAGATCTTATTTTAACTTTTTTCCATTATTCATGCATTTTGAGATTGTATGCTATTGTTTCTCTTATTTTTTTTATGTATTTCTATGGGGGTTGATATCCTATTTCCCAATATAAAATTTTCTATTGAGGTTAATTCCTCCCATAACAGGGAAATTATTTATACCCTCTATTCTTGTCCCAATATAAGGGCCTATAGAATGTGGGACTAATGGGACAGTATATCTCATCCAATATTGTTTTCTCAAGAGGGGTACCTTTAGGGGTGGGGGATGCTATTATATAGTGGTATCAATGAATTTGGTGTTGATATAGAATTCATAAATAAGTAAATAACATGTGTAGACTTAATGGGTTAGTTAAGAAATGGTATCAGTAGTGGATGATCAGCGACATAGGATAGAGACCCCTACTATGACACGTGATTTTAGGAACCTTAGTTATCAGATTCATGGAATTTAAGATTATTAAAAAACTATATTATGTTGATACACTTGTAGTGTAGATAAGTAAGATAAAATTAAACATATTCTTGATGGGTTTTATAATTGAGTTTGGGTTTTTTATAATATATTGTGAATGTGTATGAAAAAATATTGAAATTACATTCTAATTTGATAAATTATTACATTGTGTTTTAAAATATTGGAAACAAGTCATTATCTACATATAGATGATCTTTAGGCTAAATAAGTTAAATGTTGAAGCATCGATCCCATAATTTGTAATGATTCAATAGTAGAGGGAAATTTATGATTAATATTATGTAGTATAAAAAGGGATTGGGAAAATCTATTATTTGGAGATAGGTCATTGGTTAAATGATATATATTTCACCTTTATTCTAATTCATGTACATAGTGTGTTTTAGTTTCCAATTCCTATTATCCTGGTGTAGGGTTTGGAATATCAATGATAGAAATAATCAAAAACTGTCTAGTTGTGGAAATATGTTTTATTAGGTGACATTTAGAGGGGTATTTGTTGGATATTATTATCATTGTCATTGAAGGTAGAAAATTGGTAGAATAATATCTTCTTTCAATGATTTATGTTATGTTCTTTTGAGTATGAGATTATATTTATGAAACATTAATTTCTTTATATGGCCTCCTTTCAAATAAAGAATATATAGAATGAAATACAATGTACGTGTGGTTTTGTACAAAATGATTTATAGTCATCCCTAATTTTTATTCATATGTAATTTAAAATGTAAAATAAAGTTGTGGTGACCCTTAAGATATTGATTAATAGAGGATTGATTCGAGAGGGAGGTCATTAGTCATACATTTGGAGAAAATATTCTCCATAGAGATCACATATATCAAAGATGTCGATGGTTTTTTAGGAGGGGAGTCATCTATATCAATATTTATTACACCATCCTTGTCCAAAAATTACTGAGGGTATGCGATGATTTTTCTATATTTCTACTGTGTTTTTCGAGGTTTCGTTTTTTATGATCATATGCGCATGATCTCTATTAGATGTCAACATTGTATATCCGGTTAGGCCCACTTTTATCTGGATTATATACTTCCATATAGGAATTATTAAAAATAGTGTCCATTACATTTTTTTATAAACATATCCATTATAAATATATTTAATCATAGGAGACATATTTGGTGCATTCCATCCCTATGATAAAACAATAATTCATAGACCTATATTGATATACGGATTTGTATAATGTTATAAGTGATGTTGAGGATTTTTATGTGGGAAGATGCATGCTATGAAGTTTCACATACTAGAGGGTCTAGTGGTTATTTGAGTTTTAATTAGTTAATTTTCTACAATAACTTATTATTTTTATTTTGATGTTTCATACTCAATTTTATCGCAATTTAAATAAAAAGTTGCGAATTTGTTTGGAGATGATTAAATTTACCAAAGTTTTATCTATTAAATATATGGTTCATTCTGTTTTGTATAATGTTTTCTGAGAGTATATAATGATGATGGTGTATCCCCTATTAGTGTTGGAAGTAAACATATTAATGGTATATAATATAATTTTACAAAAAGCCTCAAATAATAATATAAATTTTTTGCATTTTTTTATTCATCATATGGTTTTACTCTCTGACCTAGATGTAAAATGAGTGATTTTGGTTAATGAGAAGTGATATAAATTTGGTGTCAGGTGATAAGAACAAAACTTTTATATGTTTGAAGTGATCTGATTGGATACCTACGTGGATATGGTTCCCAATGTCTATGATTAAATTATATAAATCATCCTAGATGAGGTTCTGGAATTAACCCCTCACTAAGACATCATGTCCAGTTTTCTGTTTTGACCGAGCTTGAATATAGATTCAAAACAACCAAATCTGATGGCCCCCATAGAGTTCCATGAGTATCCACTCCATATTTATTTTCTATAATATAATACTTTCATCCAAAACGGTATATCCTTTTTTTGTGTTCTAATTTTGGCCAATTATATAGAAAATTGTTTGTGGAATTCCATATTCTCTTCGAAGATAAATCATGTAATGATAAATAACTATTACCTAAAACCAAGGATATATGATCTATTAATTTCAATATTGTGATATGAATTAATTTTGAAGAATGACCTATGGTTTGGATTTCATTTGGAGGGGAGGCAAAAATTAGGCTATCAATAAGACATCTTAGAGATTTTTGAAGTTGTACATCAGGTTCATGTTCTATCCATTGAACATCAGAAACACAATATTTTTATTCCTAAGACTCATGAAAAAGCGTTTCATTAGTATCTATACTAGGTTATTTTATTTTTTTAACAATGAAATCCTTATCTACTCATGAAAAAAATTATTGAATGATGAGAATATTAGAGTTATCCAAATTTTTATTTAACACTCCCAACATCAAGAAATCAAGTAATATTGTATGTTTTGGATGCGATCTTTTCATTTCAATGGGAATATGCTTTCTTTGCACAGTGTTCCAAAGAATGTGAATGGTAGATGTAATTGTATATTAGGAAGAACATAAATATGAAGTAAATTTTATCATTTTTTATAATTTCATTATATTATCAGAGGGTATTATTTGATTTCTATTTAAATATAACCCAATTAAATACTTTGACTATTTATGACAGGGCTTTCGTATTAACTAATTTGTGTTTGTAATATTTTGACTACCTTAAGGAGGATTTGATCATTTATCATGTGTTTTGGAATATATAGAAATGAAATATGTTTGAGAAATTATATATTTATTAAAATTTAGTTTAGGGATAAAAATTTATGTATAAATGGGTAGGGATAACTTTTTGAGAATGATTTTTTTGACATGATAGTAACTATGTAATCCACTATTGGGAGTTGGCAATAAGCATCCTTTCCCTGGGGATTTCATGAAATTAGATCATTTTTATCACATTATTGTCTACATATATTTCATGAGGGAATGGTATATTTACTATGAATGAGTTATTTGTATTTAAATTTGAAGGATTATGTATTTTCATTACAATTATTATTTTGAGATATATGAAACCCAAGATCAATAAACCTTTTTGGTTGATATGTTGAGAAGGATGTCATGAGGGGATTAAATTTGATAGTCAAGTAATGATTAGAAGGAGATGGAAGAAATTTTGATAGAGTATCTGGATGTTAAGGAGTTCATTGGAAGAGTATATCATTATCAAATAACAATTAATCTCAATTTATTTTGAAAGTGCAGTATTCACAGTGGGGAGACATAGTGGTGGTGGTTTTGTGATACCATGATAGAAATGGTGACTCTCTAGAACTAGTGGATGGATTTTTGTAAGAATTATATGATATTAAGGGGGATGATGTTTATACCCTTTGAATTGAATGCGGTAGTCCACATTAGATTCAATTCTCATGTATAATAATTGATCCTTGATTTTCAATGTTGTATCACAGTTTAATGAGGCATCCTTAATGTCATGTGATGAATCAAATAAGGCTAGAGTTTATGGAATTTTGTTTTTAAATTTTTCACAACCACACAATATGCTATTTGATTTATATTGCAGACCAAGGATATTCCATGTTGATGTGGCAGGAAATCATGATGGATATTGCCATTGTGATTTCTTAAGATGAGGTAAAATATAATATTTTAATGGGAGAGCACTGACCAAAAAAATATTTTATGGAATTTAGGCACTCGATTTATATGGTTTATATTATAAGGTGGTATGTTAAAGAAGTTGTGTTGTTTCATTTATTTCATAGGAATTTATTATCGAAATTGTATATGATTTATAACTCATGAGGATGGTGATGATTTAATCCGTCTTCAGGTCTATGTTTCACCATTACTGTACATTCTACCATTATATAACCATATGAATATAATAAACCATCCATATGATATAATATACATATGAAGAAATGGTTATTGGAAATTAGTGAATTTTCGATGATGTAGTTACCCATAAATGAATTTAACTATAATAATTTGTATCACATATTCATTATAATGGAACTATCTGAGTCATTGTATACAATGTATTTCCCTTCCTCAGTATGGTGGACCAAGTTTGGGGGGGTCCACAATAATTATTTATGATGATGTATAGAGAATTATATAGAATACCCAAATGGTTTTAGATTATATGAAGGTGGCGAAGGACCATCATATGTTCGATGATGATCATATATGTAGAGTCCTCTAGTTTGAGGTAGGATATGTTGTGTTTTCTAGGGTTTACCTTCATTGAAAATTCTAGTGGATTGGTTGAAAAGTAATAGTTACTCATGAATTTTCAAGCATTATGAGGCATTGTAATTAATTGGTTAATTGGTTTATCATTATGATCTCCAATTGTATATGGACATGATCCATGATATCGTATCTTCCACCCAAATTTGTCAGTTTCTTACTAATGACTCCAATAATTTGAATGGATTGAGTTTTATATTAATTATGACATGTTTCATATAGAGACCCAGTTGACATACAATACAACACAAAGAATGTGATTCATTGGGATTTTATCCGTTTTTAGGTGATGTCGTTTCATGGTGGCAAAGAGGTGTGTAACAAGTAATATGATATAGAGATTCATGCTCTGTATCCTGAATAATATTGGCAGTTTATTTGTTTTTAATAAATGGGTGAGGTAACTAATTATTACTACCAGTTTATAAAATTTAAATTCTAATTTTTCTATTCCTTCATAGTTGGTTAATTCTGTAGTTTTCTAATAAGATCCACTAGTGGAATATCCTGGTATGGTTGTCTAGACTATTTTATTCTCCCTCTTACTTTATAATATTTTTTTATTCTTAGTGATATCGGTTTTTTAGAGGTACCCATATGCTTCCTTTGATTCCTAAAACTCTCCCATAAATGTTTTCACTACATAGTTGTACTAAGAATGATTTCAGATGTGACAGAGATGCTTGTAGAGTGTTATATCAATATAGAAAGGCATCATTCCATGGTGGTTAGTGTAGTGATAGACATTTTGGAACCTTATTAGAGTCATGTTCATATAGAATTCCATTTTTACATTTGGTGTTTATATATATTCCATGTAGTTAACATTTTAATTCATGGATCAATATGAACTGTGAAACATCTTTTCTGTCTATTTATCTGTTCTTATTGGTAGATGTTTCACCCTATGTAATATAAGATATAATGAAGTTCCATGTGAGAAAATGGTTAGGAGTGTATCACATTAGTGTCTCACCTTATAACATGCGGAAATAGAGGCCAACACACTATGGGGGTGAATGTGTTATGAATAAAGATACCATAAACATGATGTTACTCCGTATTACTGTAAAGACCCGTATATTGACTTACATGGACATTACATTACATTTGCGGAATACTTAGTACATTACAAAAACACACACACAAGGACCGTAATAGTTTAGTGTCTTTGGAAACTCGGACTATAATCTTCTAATCGTGGTGAAAGATCTTCAAAATCTCCCATAAAGATCGTCCTTTTTTTACCTAAAACCTTTCTTTGTATCCTGGGGAAAAGAAAACATAAAAGGGTGAGCTCAAATGCTCAGTAAGGGTAAACAAAATAAATATCAATCACATCATATTCATAAAAACATAGCATTTTGGAAATCATAACCAGCAAAAGAGAGCATAATTTCATAATCATGGGATAAATCATGGCAGTGAAAAAGTAATCCCAATAATAAGAACTTAAAACATGAAACTTTGTGGCATACACACATAATCATAGAGAATAATTTCTTGTTAGTCAAGACTAATTGCCAAGACTATCTTAGTGGACAAAGTCCATTTCTGAATCGAGTAACCCTCGTTTCAGTCCTGTTTCACTGAACCGGTATAACCTACCGTTTCAGCCCTGTCTATCTCATGAGATATAAAATCTTTACCCAATTCATTGGAGGGAGATATAGGTCCCACCCATCTTACAATGAATCCTTTCTTATGTGTGCCACATAATCATAAATCATACATCATCGCATAACACATGTAACAAAAATGGGATTCTTGAAACATCATGACAACATAAAACAAATCATATAAGGAAAATGACTTCATAAAAATAATTCCCTCACAACATAATCAAATCAATGTAATTAAAGGGATAAAAACAGAACCCTTTATTATCTTAGATGGAAAATAATTTTGATAAAACCCTTGAACTCCATTCTTGAGGAAAATATCCTTTCTTTTTCAAAAACACTTTTCTTTTCTTAACATGTCATACAATTATAAACTAAAAGAAGTTGATTAAAAATAAACTTGAAAACTTGTAAAGGAAGCTTCTTGGAAATAATGTTTTAAAAATCCATTCATGCCGTATAAGTTAAAAAAACATTCTTCGTACCTTTGTCGGAAAAGTCAAAAAGTACCTCGTACAAAAAAAATGACAAAAGATTCCTTTCATATTCTTTAATAAAAACTCACCGAAGGGTAAAATTGGATTTAAAATATTGTAAGTGGATGGAAACAATATTACATATTGAGGGAACATGGATGTGGATGATAAAATACACCCCAGTAAATACTAAAGTAAAAACAATCTCGGATAAAAATGAGATTGTGATATTTCCCTTACCTTAGGTCCGATTTGCTTTGTTCGTGTCCGAAGCTCCGGTATAATGGTTTAAATAATGTTATTGACTTATTCCAGAATCATACATATTGATATGATATCATATATGGTCATATTATTAGCTTCTTGTTAGTAATATTTCCTTGTTACTTGTTACTCGGGTCTTTATAACTTTTTGTTCTTATGCATGTTTTGTTGAATAAATTCTTATTCTTATCTTTAGGTTATAGATAATTCATTTACAGAAGGGTATTAGTGTAGTATATACCATATTCATTCATTCAATTCATTTATATAATCATTATGAAATGAAGATCATGTAGAACGAGTCGCATCACATCGTGGAGACGGTATTCCGTACGTACGCACGAGTGATGATATCGTTCCTATGATCGTGGAATTGTATTGGAGTATATATATATATATTATTTCAGTATCAATATTACTTAATAATAATCATATATATTTACTCATTACACCGTTATACCCATCCTTGTAAGGTGATGGTGGAAAATAGATTACACCACGGCGTGGAGACGGTATTCCGTACGTACGCACGCGCGGTGATTTCATTTTTCCGTAGGATGGATAGAAGGTGAATTAGGGTTGTTTCATATTTATAATAACATATCAGTATGTAAGTAATACTGATGTTATTACTTTATCATGAAACAACTAAAGAAGAATAAGTTGAAGAAGAAAGAAATTGAAAAGATCGGTAATGGATATTACCTCTTCTTTGGAACGCCTCTTTGAATCCTCCACTTAAGGAACTAAGATTGGTCTTTGGAGAATACCAGGACCTCTAGGATTATTCTAGGGAAGTGGAGAGGAGAAAATGGCAGGGGTTGGCCGAGCTTGAGTGCTCAAATTGGTGTGAGGAGGAGGGGGAGGAGGTGCCCTTTTATAAGGGAGGAGAGGGGCACCTTAGGAATATCTCAAAATATTATTTTATATTAAAGTAAAAATCGGTTTATAATGGTTCCAAAGGGTCTTATTTCGAAGCTAAAGTGGGGATGGGTCGAAAGCCTATCAACCAATAGGATTTAGACAAGTTTAGGTTATTATTTTAACCTTATCAATTAGATTTAACTCTAAGTTAAATAATTTAACTTTTACCGTGTCTTTTTGTTTTCTTTCACTATATGGTTAATACACTTACTATAACATGCCAAACGAACCCCAAATTGTTTATTATTAATATATATATCCTTATCTAAGTCATTTGGCCAAACCTTAGATTTTTAGGAATAAAATGACAATTAATAATATAATATTTGATTTAAAAACTATTTTGTGTCAATTTTGACACTATTTGATATATGATTTTTGTGAAAGTCATAACAGAATTATATGTTCGAACCAAGTTGATTAAATAAACACTAATATATCCTAGTAACATAGAAAATTAGTGGAATTCATAAAAAGTCTCAAATTTAATTTATTTTGGGGTTTATAACATCAATTATGTCAATATTTCATTAATAAGATAATTACTGCATCATCATTGTGTCATAAATAAATTAAATTATTTAATGTCTAAAAATTACAAATAAAATACCCTTATGTAGGAAATCGTTTTAGCTTTCTAATGAATATTTATAGTCGAATTTATCTTATGTATAACCCCATATTAAAAATGATTTACTTATTAAACATTGATTTTAACTATTTTAACCCTTCTTTAAATAAATTAATAATAAATGTCCTAATCTAATCCAAGTGGGCCTAAATGGTCAAATTTTATTCCTAAGTTTGTTTTTGGTCGAATTACACTTGTCCAATAGAATTAGGACATGTGTTAGGGTAATATTGATATCATATTTACCCTTAGTTACCCTATTTACTATTAACCGCGGTAAAAATAGTAAAAATGTACTATTCACCAAAAAATTATTGTCATCTCATTGAACCACATTTTAGTCCTTGATATTAACCGTGTCTCTCGGATTTTTGAAATTCCATTCACAGAAGCGGTAAAATTAAGTTTTATGCAAAATTCTGTTTTTAACCTACCACTTAGTGGTTTCACTATTCATCAAAAATTGAAAGTTTTCAGAAAAATACCAAAATTTCACCCTAGGCTAATTTCGATATTCTGAGTCCAAAAATGAAGTTCATTTTGAAAAATAAGATTTACAGAATTTTAAAAAGTGGTTATTACTATTCATAACGGCTAGTTTTAATAATATTTTAATAGCATATCGTTGTTTAGTGAAACTCAGTATTGCGTATTACACATGCTATCGAGGAAGGTCGCGATTGCGTGTAATGCAGGGCAAGTCAAGGATGCGTGTTGTGCAAGCTCCTTTTGGTGTAGCGTCCAACACAAGACATTAATAAAATTAAAAAGAATATTTTTTATAAAATCTTGGGCTGTTACATTCTACCCCCCTTAAAATGAATTTCGCCATCGAAATTCGTCGGGGTTATAAATGGTTTACTATTTTAAAGTTTCTTTAATAGAAACCCACATCGTAAAAAGGAATATCAAAACCAATCTTTAAAAAAAAAGTATGAAACGTAACGTTTACCCAAATAAACTAATCATTGGGTTTCCACATAGGTGAAAATATGGATATGGAAGAGAAATCTAACCATCATGTTCTGATGGAGAGTGGTAGAGAACATGGCTATGGAAAAGCCAATAATCACAAATCCATAAATTTGTGACGATCTAAGGTACCATCCGATTCATCAGGTATAAGATCACTAGGACAACCTTTTTGGTTTTCAAGATCATTTCCCTAAAGTTGAAAATTTGAATCAGAATAAATACTTTCTTTATTTTGGTACAATCTCACTGTTGTTCATGCCTTGAAAAATTTCCACTTCATCTCTTAAATAAATGAAGTTGAATTTGTTATTCGTGAAGTGTTAGTATGACAGGTCATTCCATCTGTCTTAAACAAAAGGTTAGCAAAAATTATATACATAAGTCGATCTATAGTGAGATTAATCACATATGGTTCCTAAAATGGACTTATACTTCATATATCATACTGCTTAATATAATAAAACTAGTTTCTACTAAACAGGGACTTCCTGTAGGCCAGTGGTAGGCGATAAAGGCCGGTCGCACTTCGGTTGTGGGTTCGATTCCCACAGCCTTGTCCGAAGCGATGGGCTGTCGCCCGTCCTGCAGGTTGTCCTTTTTCTAAAACTACATTACTGTAACATCCCATCAATAATATCGAAAAAAACTTATATCCTTAAACAATAATCACTTATGTCCAACATAATACATTTCAATCTTTAGGCTTATCCATAATACTGCAGTCCACTCTCATAACATAGTGAAAACGATTACTAGAGATTTAATACCATCGTTGAACCCCATATATCATAAGATATGTTTTGTTGGTCACATTCCAAACATTCAAAGTTCTTAATCATGTATACTCTTGAATACCCATTGAACCTTAGTGAAAACTTGAATGTAGTTAAAAGTTAACACTTTACACATACCAAAATCCTCAAAATTATTTATACTCAAACCATGATATCACTTAGTCCTTATATCAATCATGAGCTCATGAATACAATCAAACATCTCATTATCTTCTTATACTTTCATTATGCACTTATCATCTACTTTCCAAAAGTATCTGAATAACCTTTCATGGTTACTGGTACCATTCATCATACACTTTCAAAACTTAAGGAAAGACAACAGTGTAACAATACTTAGATGTATCCTTATTCCATGAGATTACTTATACAACATTACACCTGATAAACATGTAATCATTCCACTACATTCTTAGACCATTGACCGAGCATCAACATTTCTTTCATCTCACATATCATTTGTAGTTTCTTCATCATCATCAATATAAATACTTCCCATACGACCATACCGATTCTCTTCATGAGACTTTCCCTTAGGGCATTGGTTTGCATAATGCCCGTACATTCCACATTTAAAGCATTTAACCATTGTTGATGTCATAGCAATACCATTATCCTCATCCATGGTGTTAACTGAACCTTTTCCTTTGCACTTACTTGCTTTGTGTCCTTCTTTTCCACACCCAAAGCATCTTCCAGTTCCTTTGAAATATTCTCCTTGATGCCTCTTCCCACATGATTTACATAGGGGAAATTGAACTTTCTTTCCTCTATGTTCATCATGAAACTCCATCTTTCTCTTATTAGCCGAGTCAGGAAACTTACCAAATTTTACTTTATTGACCATATTATGAGATTGCTGATTTGGCATAATAATGATGTTTGGACTTCCAAATCCCATTTCATTTGGTTTCTTATTAAGAATATCATTCCATTGTCCATCATATCCTCCATTATTGTGAATCATCTTGTTTCCAGCCATTTTCTAAAACCCAAAAAGAATAGTGTGAGAGGCAAAAATCATGATAGGGAAAACAACATAATAAAGGGGGAGTACCTTAAATATCTAACATCTTAGGTTTAATTCTATGATCGTTAGCATAGTCCTAGTACTATAACCTATACGTATACTTAACCTTAGGGACATCCCTAGACATACCTTAGAAATAACTCTAGGGATCTCACTAACGTTTTCGCATCCTAGATTCCAAAGGTTTACTAAACCATTCCTCTGATACCAACTGTAAAGACCCGTATCTTGATTTACATGGACATTACATTACATATGCGGAATACTTAGTACATTACAAAAACACACACACAAGGACCATAATAGTTTAGTGTCTTTGGAAACTCGGACTATAATCTTCTAATCGTGGTGAAAGATCTTCAAAATCTCCCATAAAGATCATCCTTTTTTTTACCTAAAACCATTCTTTATATCCTGGGGAAAAGAAAACATAAAAGGGTGAGCTCAAATGCTCAGTAAGGGTAAACAAAATAAATATCAATCACATCATATTCATAAGAACATAGCATTTTGGAAATCATAACCTGCAAAAGAGAACATAATTTCATAATCATGGGATAAATCATGGCAGTGAAAAAGTAATCCCAATAATCATAACTTAAAACATGAAACATTGTGTCATACACACATAATCATAGATAATAATTTCTTGTTAGTCAAGACTAATTGCCAAGACTATCTTAGTGGACAAAGTCCCTTTCTGAATCGAGTAACCCTCGTTTCAGTCCTGTTTCACTGAACCGGTATAACCTACCGTTCCAGCCCTGTCTATCTCATGAGATATAAAATCTTTACCCAATGCATTGGAGGGAGATATAGGACCCACCCATCTTACAATGAATCATTTCTTATGTGTGCCACATAATCATAAATCATACATCATCGCATAACACATGTAACAAAAATGGGATTCTTGAAACATCATGACATCATAAAACAAATCATATAAGGCAAATGACTTCATAAAAATAATTCCCTCACAACATAATCAAATCAATGTAATTAAAGGGATAAAAACAGAACCCTTTATTATCTTAGATGGAAAATAATTTTGATAAAACCCTTGAACTCCATTCTTGAGGAAAATATCCTTTGTTTTTCAAAAACACTTTTCTTTTCTTAACATGTCATACAATTATAAACTAAAAGAAGTTGATTAAAAATAAACTTGAAAACTTGTAAAGGAAGCTTCTTGGAAATAATTTTTTAAAAATCTATTCATGCCGTATAATTTAAAAAAAACATTCTTCGTACCTTTGTCGGAAAAGTCAAAAAGTACCTCGTACAAAAAAAACGACAAAAGATTCCTTTCATATTCTTTAATAAAAACTCACCGAAGGGTAAAATAGGATTTAAACTATTGTAAGTGGATGGAAACAATATTACATATTGAGGTAACATGGATGTGGATGATAAAATACACCCCAGTAAATACTAAAGTAAAAACAATCTCGGATAAAATTGAGATTGTGATATTTCCCTTACCTTAGGTCCGATTTTCTTTGTTCGTGTCCGAAGCTCCTGTATAATTGTTTAGATAATGTTATTGACTTATTCCAGAATCATACATATTGATATGATATCATATATGGTCATATTATTAGCTTCTTGTTAGTAATATTTCATTGTTACTTGTTACTCGGGTCTTTATAACTTTTTGTTCTTATGCGTGTTTTGTTGAATAAATTCTTATTCTTATCTTTAGGTTATAGATAATTCATTTCCAGAAGGTTATTAGTGTAGTATATACCATATTCATTCATTCAATTCATTTATATAATCATTATGAAATGAAGATCATGTAGAACGTGTCGCATCACATCGTGGAGACGGTATTCCGTACGTACGCACGAGTGATGATATCGTTCCTATGATCGTGGAATTGTATTAGAGTATATATATATATATTATTTCAGTATCAATATTACTTAATAATAATCATATATAGTTACTCATTACACCATTATACCCATCCTTGTAAGGTGATGGTGGAAAATAGATTACACCACGGCGTGGAGACGGTATTCCGTACGTACGCACGCGCGGTGATTTCATTTTTCCGTAGGATGGATAGAAGGTGAATTAGGGTTGTTTAATATTTATAATAACATATCAGTATGTAAGTAATACTGATGTTATTACTTTATCATGAAACAACTAAAGAAGAAGAAGTTTAAGAAGAATGAAATTGAAAAGATCGGTAATGGATATTACCTCTTCTTTGGAATGCCTCTTTGAATCCTCCACTTAAGGAACTAAGATTGGTCTTTGGAGAAGACCAGGACCTCTAGTATTATTCTAGGGAAGTGGAGAGGAGAAAATGGCAGGGGTTGGCCGAGCTTGAGTGCTCAAATTGGTGTGAGGAGGAGGGGGAGGAGGTGCCCTTTTATAAGGGAGGAGAGGGGCACCTTAGGAATATCTCAAAATATTATTTTATATTAAAGTAAAAAATCGGTTTATAATGGTTCCAAAGGGTCTTATTTCGAAGATAAAGTGTGGATGGGTCGAAATCCTATCAACCAATAGGATTTAGACAAGTTTAGGTTATTATTTTAACTTTATCAATTAGATTTAACTCTAAGTTAAATAATTTAACTTTTACCGTGTCTTTTTGTTTTCTTTCACTATATGGTTAATACACTTACTATAACATGCCAAACGAACCCCAAATTGTTTATTATAAATATATATATCCTTATCTAAGTCATTTGGCCGAACCTTAGATTTTTAGGAATAAAATAACAATTAATAATATAATATTTGATTTAAAAACTATTTTGTGTCAATTTTGACACTATTTGATATATGATTTTTGTGAAAGTCATAACAGAATTATATGTTCGAACCAAGTTGATTAAATCAACACTAATATATCATAGTAACTAGAAAATTAGTTTAATTCATAAAAAGTCTCAAATTACATTTATTGTGGTGTTTATAACATCAATTATGTCAATATTTCATTAATAAGATAATTACTGAATCATCATTGTGTCATAAATAAATTAAATTATTTAATGTCTAAAAATTACAAATAAAATACCCTTATGTAAGAAATCATTTTAGCTTTCTAATGAATATTTATAGTCGAATTTATCTTATGTATAACCCCATATTAAAAATGATTTACTTATTAAACTTTGATTTTAACTATTTTGACCCTTCTTTAAATAAATTAATAATAAATGTCCTAATCTAATCCAAGTGGGCCTAAATGGTCATATTTTATTCCTAAGTTTGTTTTCGGTCGAATTACACTTGTCCAATAGAATTAGGACATGTTTTAGGGTAATATTGATATCATATTTACCCTTAGTTACCCTATTTACTATTAACCGCGGTAAAAATAGTAAAAAGTTACTATTCACCAAAAAATTATTTTCATCTCATTGAACCACATTTTAGTCCTTGATATTAACCGTGTCTCTCGGATTTTTGAAATTCCATTCACAGAAGCGGTAAAATTAAGTTTTATGCAAAATTCAGTTTTTAACCTACCACTTAGTGGTTTCACTATTCATCAAAAATTGAAAGTTTTCAGAAAAATACCAAAATTTCACCATAGGCTAATTTCGATATTCTGAGTCCAAAAATGAAGTTCATTTTGAAAAATAAGATTTACAGAATTTTAAAAAATGGTTATTACTATTCATAACGGATAGTTTTAATAATATTTTAATAGCATATCGTTGTTTAGTGAAACTCAGTATTGCGTATTACACACGCTATCGAGGAAGGTCGCGATTGCGTGTAATGCAGGGCAAGTCAACGATGCGTGTTGTGCAAGCTCCTTTTGGTGTAGCGTCCAACAAAAGACATTAATAAAATTAAAAAGAATATTTTTTATAAAATCTTGGGCTGTTACAATTACTCTGTCATGGTAGGGCCTAATTAAATCAAATCTATAGAAGGAATTGTGTTTAAGGACATGGTAGTTTTCAAAATGGTTATTAAAAGGAATTAAATTAGCGTTTATGATCTTGAATTTTTATGTACCATTTGACTATCCTCGCTAGGAATTTATTAGTTCCCCTCTGTTATTTTAAATGCTATAAAATCCAACTTGGTAAAAACATCATCCAGGTCTCATGGTTAGGTTTTCTATCATGTCTTCATAATTATATAATAACAAATCTTCACCACCAATTGAAATTTAATGATTGATGATATATGAATTATTTTTAATTATGGGGTTTTAATTTGATATTATTCAAATTACATTATTTTAATATCAATTGTCACCATGTAACAACATTGCATCTATGATAATGGTTAAAGGGTTAATGAGGGGGGTTAAAATTAATTAATATGTAATAAAATATGATAAAAACATTTTTAAATTTTAATATATGAGTGTAGTAAGACTCGTAGACATATTATCATTGAAATATGAAAATTTTTGTCACACTATCCTTTTATAAATACATATATTCTATTTATAACATTTAAGTCTTTTCAAGAGATTCACTACCCTTTTCATATTAATTAGAACCATTTATAATCTTATAAAAATATATTTGGATCAGTATAAATATTAAATGACTAATGGATACCCATTCCAAACAACCCATTTATCATATTTTTAGTCATGTTCCTCTAAAAAGACCAATCCTAGAATGACTAAGGTATAAGCTGAACAAATATATCTATGTTTCTGATAAAAATCCAAAGAACCATATTTCCATTTTAATTCATATTCTACCCCATACAAATCAATTATAAAACATATAATAGAAATAAATTTTTATCTGATAAATTTGATAAATTTTTGTCTCTATATACATATATTTTCTATCTCATTTACATCGTATGCGAAATGGACACATTAAATTTGCATAGAATTAGATTTCCACCTCAATGAGGTGAAAGAATTCATCATCCTTCACCATATCACATAGCAGGATATAATTATTGGAAAAATGAATAAATAAGATTATTTTGACATTATTAGGATTATGTACATTTAATAAACTATTTATCTTATTACCCTTTTAATAATTTTTAAAATGATAACATCACTCATCGATATATGATCAATATATCCTCTACCAAATGCCATTATTCCTTTTTTATTATCACATGACGTAGTTGGTAATAATGTTGTAAATTAAGAATAAATATTATTTTATTTATAATTATGATTATATAAAAGTAACTTATATATATACCATATTTATCTTCCATCTAGTAGAAAAATGTAAATGTCTCTTGTGCATACATTAGGATTTAACATATTTTATTTTTCATATCCACCATGAAATTATTGTAATTGAAATTATTTTAATATGTAAATATAATAATTCCATAATTATTATGATTATGAATATTTTTGAACCTCGTTATATTTTACCATATTCAACGCAGATAATTTATTAAATACTTGGAAACAATATTTTCCCAGAAATTGAAATGTCACTATAAAATTATTAATATCCACCTAATAAACTATATCAAATGATATAAAAATTAAAATGCTAAAATAATTTAATTTTAAATGGTTATAAATAATTTACAAAAATTAATTTAATTATTCCACTCATGAATGTAGGCCTACGAACAAAATGACTCATGAATCATGGTAAATGAAATTATTTTGTAAATGTTGCCTCCAGAAACATTTTTTTCGCGTCCCATCCCCCGGGGCCCATGTCTTGACTACCCCAAGCCCAACAACCAAAGGTTAGGGGTGGATGACTAGCGCTGAGTAGTCATATCCCAAAAAAATGGGAGGAATGTTCCTATGATCCTATAGACATGCACGAAACATAATACCACTTATGATAGAAGGTGAAAACACAATGTAAACAAATAAAATGTTCAACAATTTATAAATGAAGGTAAAAAGGTCGAGAATAAAAGCCCAAATGAAACCGAAAAGTTAATGAACACATATCTGG
This sequence comes from Viscum album, assembly GCA_963277665.1. NCBI lineage: Eukaryota > Viridiplantae > Streptophyta > Magnoliopsida > Santalales > Viscaceae > Viscum > Viscum album. The sequence continues at coordinate 1,852,162,821 of OY728126.1, read as the reverse complement.
AACTCCAACATAAGAAATCCTACATGAAGTGTAGGTATATAACCACCAGTCGGAAGCCACAATTGCACATCTCTTATATCATGTCACTCTAAGCACCACCTGGCCATGATCTACCAAGGACATCATCAAAGTGTTGATTTTATGTTGAAGACACATTTTATGTGGGTGATATTGTTGTATGTGTGTGTAAAAAATACTTATTAGGGAACCTAAAACATAATGGTATACCAAATATTAATACACAGTGTATACTACCATATAAGTACATGAAGTGCATCCTCTTAGATGTACATTCCAGAGATTCATTTGAGTCAACTCACACAAGTATAATATAATATAACTATAGAAATACTATATGTTGTAAACATTGAAATCCTTTCACTATTGAGGCACAAATCCCCAATGAGTGACATAGGCATGCTAGGTCTCCTAAACTCACTCATAACATAGGCCAGTTGGTTCACCTAGACCCGATCATCACATATGAATATTTGGTCACCTAAACCCACTCGACACTTTGGCATACTGGGTCACCAAAACCCACTCCTAAAATAGAAATACTAGGTCACCTACTCCCACATGTCACTTTGTCCTAATGGCTCACCTAGACCCACTTGTCACATGATTTTCATCTTAGCAATCCATAGGATTCCCATTTGTAGCATGCATGATTCAGGGATAATATACTCATCAAGACCACATTCATATCTCAAGTGCCAAAAAATACAACTTTTAGTACACCAAATGGGATGTATGTTCATGTGGATCCCAACGCTTTAAAAGACTCCTCTATCAGATGTGCAGTTTGGAGGTTATGAGACTTTTATTGAAAAGGGACTGGTTGAGTCTGGGTCTAGCCTGACCCAGTCTGACCGAACCATCCCTGCCTGATTCTGGGTGCACTGACCCAATCTGGGTCCATCGCCCTAACCTATCAGGTTGACCCGGCCTAGTCTGATGCACCAGTCTGGACCATTATAATGGCTCATCCCGATGTTTCAGGCCCGACCAACATGTATAACCTAGGAAACTGGGGAGGGTTACACTACTCCACCAATGATGTGGTGGGTGTCACATGTACAAACTTCCAATAATGTTGTTGTTGTGTCTTCCACCATGATCCAGCTAGTCAACCCCCCCCCCCCCGCAACATCATGTAGAATGGTAGACATGTCCACCCACACCACAGTTGGCAACTCACTAACGACCTCTACACCCGCCCATAATGGATGTTGAGGTATTTTATAACTGATGTGGGGTATCATGGGTATGGTATGCCTCAATTATTATGTCACTTCCATTGTTAGCACTCCATCAGTATCATCTCTGTGCCATTCGAGTCGCTACGATGGTCCATTTTTAGATATGGAAGTTCCACTATGATCATCAGGTCACCACCACCCTTGTCATGTTCTCCAATAAATTCTCTATCTATATACTTGTCTACAGATATTCATAAACTCTTGGTATATACTAATGAAACCATGAGGTTCCTTTGGAGAAGTATGCAAGAACAGGGGGTAGGAAAGAATACCAAGAACAGCCAAAGAATGATTAAATCCATTGTTCTCATCAGACATAGATCATTATTGATAGAAGGATTAAAAAGATCCTAAATAATGGTTGTAATCACAATGATCTACTTCACATTAATTACCTTAAAAACAATTCCAAATCCCACAAGAATGTGAAACCTACAGATCAACATGTTAGTGAGTTATTCCATGTTCCTCGTTTATAAGGGTATAACTAGGATAGGTAATCACATAGAAATAAACTACTACCTGAGTTTGGATTTGTCATTAGAGAAGGTTTAATACGACATTTTTGGCTCAGAAATATGCTGACCTCTGATCAAAAGATGTTATTTGATCCATCATTTTTAGTCTTTCACCACAGCTAGTCCTTCGCCAGTGAATTTCCTCCAAGGATTCAAAGAAAACTCTATCGTCCTCCCTTGATTTCCAATCTCAATTAATCAACTTAATAGAGGAAATTCATTTCATCATTTCCATAACACCAAGTCACCACATCATTATATTGTTTCATTTATGAAGTAAAATATAACGCTTGACATTTTATTGTAGTGAAACATTTTGGAATAAATAATGATTTCTAATTTTATTTTATTTTTCTTTAAAAATATCAAAAATTTACATTTTCCATCATCCCGAATCTGTTATGGTTTGGAACTACCTAGGGAATGATCACCCTCAGAATATCAACTGTATTTTTTGACTTCCAATACTAGTTACCATTTATGATTTATAGGATTTATAAATAAAATAATTTTTTATTTAATTATTTTATATATGTTCATTTCATAAAATCTAGTTTCCACAGTTGACCTGTTGTGACCAATGTTTGTCTCCACCTATGGAAAAATACACGTTACAAACTCAAGTGTGTTCTTTAATTTTCATTATGAGTCAGCATTCATGAGGTATAAGGATTTGAATCATAAAATAATATTATAAAATCCTTTTATTTACAGTTATTAAATTTTGGGGTTTTCTCACTAGACGACTGATTTGACTAAAGTTAAGTTGCTCCTAGGGTAAAACTATCATCTTTAATTCAACCATGCCCTTAAATATCAGATTCAAGAACATGATTATTAGTATTTCAACATTTTTTGGAATAATTCTCACCCTCGGTATTTAAAATAATAACATTTTTTGAGGACCATTCAGGGAACACCGGGACATAGAGTCTCATGCCATCTCAGTGCCTAATCTCAGAATTTTTCAATAATTTTTAGAATATAAAACAATGAATATTTGATTTATTAAATTCTCCCCAAATTAATACTTTATGTCCCCAATATCCAAACCATATGATTCCCAAACATAAAAGGGTATGAGCATGAACATGAGTCACCCGCTCCCATGTGATCTCATTGAGATTACTATGTTTCCACCGAATGTGCATTAGTGTAATCGATCACCCACAAAGGGTCCTTCGTGTTCGATCCATAATCTTTAATTGAAATATCACAAAAGTTTCCCTATCATCAACATCCATCACTCCCTATTTAGTGACATTTTATGGGTCATGTATGTATCTCCTCAATGGGGATATATATAAGGATCTATGATCCTACTCTAACTACGTAGATAGATCCAATTGGTACACCACCATGCCCACAATATTTAGTATACAAAAATCAGAAAAACCTCATAGATAACATTCCACCATGACCAAATCATTGTATCCAATCTCGACGAGAGACTTGAAAGAACACATGGTATAGCTCCCCAAACTGTAAGGGTATCCTTCGACTATCATTCTTGGATTTCTTACAAGTTTATGTAGTCTTCATCAGCTCCTGGACGACCCAAACTTTCTATGTAGTAGCCTACACAAATTATGTTCCAATGAGCATTGAATATATGATCTTAGTATAGAAAAGTGGAAACATGTATGGTTTCCCATTCTAGGCCTCGAATGCTTTCATACGAATGGTGTAGTGGTTGTTTTTTTGTATGCAATGTCCACCAAATGTAACTGATCCTCCCATATGTGGAAAAAGTCAGGGATGAATTCTTTAAACATGCCCTATAGTACCTAATAGGTCATCTTTATTTGGACATATGTCTACGGGTGAAATGTTGTGTTGATGTGAAGGAGAGTCCCAAATGCCTCTTTAAATCCCTTTACAAACCAGGATGTAATCTTTTCATCTCGATCTGTAACTATCATTGATGGGACACTATGGAGTAGAACTATCTCCCGCACATAGAGGTGTCTCAAGCTATCTACAAAACTCTATTCCTAAAATTTTAAGAAGTGATCGACTTGGTGAGTTGTTCAACAATCACCTAGATGGTACGGTGTCCTCAATATGTACAGGATAAACCCATCACAAATTCCATCATTATATTTTTTCACTCACTTCATGGAACCTCGAGGATGAAAAGAGAATACCCTTCTTTGTACTATGGCTCAACACGTTTTGTTAATAAACCATGAAAATGATGAATCAAGAACTCACATTTTATATCATCATGTAATACTAGGTGTAACCATTTCTATTATCTTTTGTTTTATCCTTTACACCCACATGTTTATCCCAATGAATCTCATCGCTCTAGGAATACACTGCTACTACTATGCATCCTATGAATGGAATGACTAGATCCCCACCTTTTGAATATCTATCAGTGATAATCACTATAGACAACTGAGAACTTAAGGAATTACCATTTGTATCATCGAGTTATGCCCTATAGACTAACATTAATATTTGAGGAGTAACCACCAGTAATCAGAGGTAATCTACACAATACCTATCCGCAATGGATATCTATAATGTGTCCAACAGCTCTATTTTCTCATTCATCAACATTGAAGGGATTATCTGACAGAGAGAATCCACCACCTTGTTTCCATAATCAAGAGTGTAGACTAATTTGATGTCCTTGTCCTAGAGGAACTCCATCCTCATCATTATCTCATGTTCAAGTCCTTCTAATAGATGATATACCCATGAGACTTGTGGTTATAGTAGATGGTAAATTGTTCTCTTTTATGGTAGTGTCTCCACATAATCAATGCAAAGACTACTGTTGAAAAATAAAGTTCATTGGACACATAGTTATACTCATGTGGTCTCAACAAAGAGAAACCATCTATCTCCCATTATCTAGTTGAGGAGATCATCGGTCTTCGGTATTGGATACATATTTTTCATGGTAAAATGAGTCTGGCACCGAATTCCACACATATACTTGATATCCCGTAGACCATCATGGAAAAAAATACTAGGGCTTCCAATGGTGAAACACCACGTCTCAAAAATTCCATCCTCTTCATGTTCTCCATCTATACCACAAATTCACAAAACTCTGTGGGAGACATTCGATAAACCAATTTAGATATAAGTTTCATCCTGGGGTATAGGTAAATGAATAAGTCTACCTACCTACGAGGAGGTAGTCCTGGAAAATCATATATACAGTTTTCCTTGTACTATCCAACCACTATAGAAACCTGAGGGCTCATCTCATCGGCTGCACTGAGAGTGATTCTACCTCAATACAAAATGATTAGTTTCACCCTCTTATGCGTGAGTCTATCTTGTGCTACCTAGGATTCCATTTTTCCCGGCCATGGAATCCCGAATTTCAGTACTACATACAAACATCATAATTTTTCCTAGAACAGTTGATCAGTGCATGAACTATGGATGACTATGCATCGATGCTTACACCATGTAGTTCCAACTGAAACACTCTCACCAAGGTTCAGATCACTCCATCAACATTAGTGTGATTATTGAGTCTCCTCACATTGGAATCTCTAGACGTAAGGGTCAAGTCATCAGTTTAACCAAAACTCAAGGTCTAAACCTAGATTCATGTCATGAATTAATGATTAGTAACTGTGTTTATTAAAAAAACAGTTAATAGTAGACACATACTATACCTAAAATCATTCCTAGAGCCATATTTTTAAATGACTTGACCACATGAATCTACCCCTTCCCCAACCCTCTAGCTCCATAATCTTAGTGTGGACAACATTGGGGTGGTGTTTGATACATTTCGAATTGTAGACCACCTGAACCTGATCTCCTTGCTCCTCTGCCACATTTTTTCCTCTACTGATTTATCTATTCTTGTTATTGTCTCTGCCTTAGTGGCCCATCCACCATTTCCCAAACATCACCTCAACAGGATGGACAATATCATGTGGTATTACTAAGGACATATCATGAAAATCGTTTCCTCTATCGTGGTAGATTGTAATCACCGTATGATCCATATGTTGTAGATCCTCTCTCCAGGGACCTCCTCTAAGAATGTCTCACACGTACAGTTCGTTGAGACTGACGTTAGCTTCCTACTTCTGCGGTCTCTTCTCCTACTTTCCCACTATTGGAATCCACTAGATGTATTATATCAACAAAGGGACATTAAAAAACAACGGATATATCTATCATTATTGTATATTCTAGAGTGAAAGTAGTTATAGTGTTTGCATGGAGGTCCTTATACACACCTCACATGGATGTTCGAGCACTAAATCACTTTTCAAACCATATTCCTAGAGTACGTGGAATAGTCGGTACACCTCGAGGAATACTTAGATACTAACATGTCATCCCTATGAAGATATATAACATGTTGGGACCAAATATCCCTGACATTTTTATTTCGAGATCTCATTCTATGAGAATGGATTAATATATCCATCTAGAAAAGAGTCACCTCATCCCATGATCGTGTAATATAAACTAGTCCATCACCCTTCTGAGAAACATAGAAGTCTCACATCCAGAAAAACCATTTAAACTAATGGTGTCATTAATAGAGTAAACAATCACTTACCACCTCAATATAGTCTCTTGCGGCATGCGATTTGGTTTCTCATTGGAACTTGAAAGGACTCTATTGCTCAAAACTTATGATGTGCACTCAGCTTGTTCATCTCATTTGTTGGTACTACGAGTACCATGTGCTACCCCTATGGTGGTGGTATAGTTGTTACACCACCTGGTGGTGTTATCCCTTGTATAAACCCATGCACCCATATCATCACTCCATAGATCATCCTCATGGTCACATGGTGGAATTATTGTTGGCTATCAATGTAGGAGAATCTTGAAAAAAATAAGATGTACGAAGAACAATAATGTATACATAGTGAGGTGACTAAATAAGTACATGAAGAACTTAACTCGTTTCTATAGGATTTATGTACCATAATTCATCCATACAACTACTGTATTCATATACCATGTCAAAAAATAGAATTCGGGGTACTATTATTTGGATACATCATCTACCACAACAACATTGGATTTCATGTCCTGAAATCCTAACATGAAACACATAACTTTGTTTCTCCAAACCATACTCATAGACTCTAGGTTCTTAAAGTTGAAATGAACTCCTCAAATACCACTCTGTCCTGAAAAATCTTTTAGGGCCCATGTCATGACTACCCCAAGCACAAATTACAAACGCCAGCAGCTAGAGATTAGCGCCGGGTAGGAATATCCCAAAAATGGGAGGAATTCACTTAAGTACCTCTTCACTGCACATAAGTCCAAGTCACAGATACTAGACGTTGAAAACACTATGTAAACAAACACATGTTATGAAAATAGAAAACTGAATGTAAAAGGACTAGAATACAAGCTCAACTAAAACAAAAAAGTAACATTAGAAGTCCTTATAACTCCTCTGGAAAAAATCATACCTGAAGGGTATATATAGAAATAGAAATCTAAAGCCACATAAGCATATCATGTTTGTCAAATCACTCAAAGAACCACTCGAACCCGGTCAACCAATGAATCCATCAAAGCACCGATCTTCTGTACAAGAAACGAAATTTGCTGGGAAATCATGTGCATGGGTGTATAAAATAATACTCAGTAGGGACCCCAAACCACAAAGTTATACAAAAAAGTAATACACAAAGAATACTTCAAAATAAGTACATTAAATGTATCCAATAAAATGTATTTTATAGAGTGTAACTAGAGTCATATCACATTGGTATAATCTAAGGAATGAAAATCAAGACAATCATTCTTAAAAAATAAACACTTTTCACAATAATGGCACTTATACCAGATGAGTCACATAGTCCCACTGGCTCGCCATGACCTGCTCATCTCTTAGTCTGACTAAGTTACTTATAACTACTCCTCACATAGGCCTAAAAGGTCACCTAAACCTACTCATCACATTGGTGTGTTGGGTCACCTAAACCCTACCATCCCTTGGGGATTCTGGGTGACCTAAACCTACTCGTCCCTTTGGCATGCTCAGTAACCTAAACCCTACCATCAATTAGGTATGCTGAGTCACGTAGTCCTTCTTTTCATAGTCTACTAGTCATAGACACCCGACAGATTCATCCTCGTAGTACACAATATTCTAGGAAATTCTTGTCCTCAATACATAGGTAAAATATCAAATTCCATGAAAATTGACATACATTATACCTAATGTACCACCTCGTTGGGATGGTCCCAATGCCGCCATTAGATTTTCAATGAGGTGTTTAGTTTGGAAGATATGATCTATTAGTGAAAAGTGGCTGGTGGGGTTTGGATCTAGTCCGACATGGGAGGACCGACCTTACCCGACCCGGGGTTCGTCGGCCCAACCTAGGTCCATCAACCCGACCTGGATCTATTGACCCAACCTGCCAAGTCGACTCGGCCTGGTTCATTGCACATTCCTTATAGAAGGCCGTCTGAACCATCTAACCCAGCCCGCTAGAGTGGGAAATATTCTTCACCTGAGACATGGTGGTGCTACATATTCAAACAACATCAGGGGTCTCCCCGGGGTCCTCCACCATGGTCCAATTAGACCATGGCCTCAAGCTGCATGACACGATGCAGTCGTTGTATCCTCCCTCACCACTACCAGCCACCTACTGGGGACCTCCACTCACTACATGTAATAGATTCCACGATCTTTCTTCTCTCCCACCTTGTCACTGACGGGTTAATCTTTGGACAACCATACATACTCTAGTGGAATGTTTTTTGATCTAGTTGTGCAAATGTGATCCTCGGGTAGCTACCTCCACTTTCAGGCACTCCAAGCCATCTAACCCTCAACCTGGGGGTCTGACCATGATCAAAACCTCCAAAGAAATTCTGACTCAACCATTAGTTGTCTGTTGGTGATGAACACCAAAACGGGAGGTATAAGAGACTACTAGGAACACCCAAAAAATGATTTGATACATTGATCGTGTCAATTATAGATAATTCTTATTAGCATAATTACAAATAACGTAAATAAATGTTGTAATCACAATGATCCACATCACGTTAAATCCCCAAAACAATTCCCACACAAGTAATAATGGTCGATATGGAGATCAACATGTTATTGAGTTGATCAACATTATTTGTTGATAAGGCAATAATAGTGAAAGATAACCACATAAAAATAAACCAATACCTGGGGTTGGAAAGATCACTAACGAAAGGTCAATCCTATGCTTTTCATTATCGAATCCATAGACGTATGATCCAAATCCGTTCCTCGATCTTTCATCGTTCATCGTTTGTCGTCGCTCGTTGTTCTCCAATGAATTTCCTCCACATATTCAGATAAAACACTAGATCCTCCCATGATATTGTATCTCTATTAATCAACATAATGTAGCGATGTAATTTCATCTTTTATATTATGTTATTTCATTTATGAAATGGAATAGCTGGAATGATGTTGTATTGGAGCTAAACTTTTTTGAATGAAATAAACATTCCTATGATTATGTTTTTTATTTACCACACTAAAAAATTAACTATTACCTTCGACCCACACCGGATAATGTTAGGCCCCTACCCAAGGAAATAAACCCCTTATAGGCTCAATAGTACTTTAATATTTCAAATAGGAGTTACCATTTATGAGTTATAGGATTTGAAAATAAAATAATCCTAATTTAATTATTTTATGTACAGTCACGACCCTAAAGATACATTCCACATCTGACCTGCACCAGCCAATGTTATAACCCGCCTATGGAGAACACCCCATTATAAACTCAACGACGCACTTAGAATTTCATTCTAGGTCACCGTTCATGAGTTATAGTGATTTGATAAATAAAGTACTTTTATTTAATTATTTTCATTACGATTTTTTACATTTTTAGGTTTTTTCATTAGAGGCACACACCGACTATTGTTAAGTCATGCCCAGGGTATACCCACCATTCAAAACACAACAAATGCCCTCGTATTTCTGATTTGAGAACCTTTTTAAGAGATATTAAACTTTTTAATTAAAACCGTTCATACTTGCTATTTAAAAAGATGGCATTTTTTATAGACCATTCCGTGCACACTTGGCCTCATAATCGCGAACCTTATTAGTCTATAGTGTAAAAATTTTCTCAAAATTTTTCATAAAATAAAACTGGGAAAATCCGAGTCATTACGATTTTATCACATTTCAAGCTTAATTTATATTTGATAATGATGTTCTTGTTTATTTTTCTTATTGTTTTATTATTTTTCATTGGTTTTTATTTCATAATTTATTTAAGATGTTATGGAGTGGAATGATTTCAATTTTTTCTATAAGGGTATTTTTTTATCTTCAAAAAGTGAAAACAATAATTTTTATAAATGAGTTGTTTTACATCCAATTCTCACAATTACAACTGATGTTCATTATATAAATTTCTATGTGATAAAATTATTTTTCAATGATGATTTTATAATACCCCTCCATAGAAATATTTTTTTTTAATATATTTTATAATGGAAACTGAAAATAATTATTTAGAGATATCTGAAACCATTATTTCATATGGTCTTGAATAAATATTCTCAGGATTTTTAATATTAAATTGAAATAAATATATATTTCATCTATAAGTAAATGACCATAAACAATTCATAAAATAGTAAATTCAAATATAATTAACATAAATATTTATAAAAATGTATTATATATTTATAATTTATTATAATTAGTCTATAATTCATATATGGAAATTCAAAAAAATTAACCATGGATTCATCATTTCACTTATACATCCATAAATCCTGTGAAATACATTTTAAAACATGGGATGAGAAAAAAAACCACAGAAAGGGAAATAAAAAGATAGAAATAAACTATTATTCTAGGAGTACATATAAAAGTATGGAATTATTTTAACAAAGTTACACTAATCACCCACAATGTATCATATACATTATGAAAACAGGATATTTCCATAAAACATAAAACAAATAATCAATTTAGGTAACTTAGGGAATTTCTTATTATTTTAACCCTCACTCATTTCATATGTTTTTATCCCTCGTAGCTACCATACAATGTCACCCTCATATCTACCATATGATGTAACCCTCACGGTTACATGATAGTGTAACCATCAAAGTTACACATGGAGTAACCAATACTGTGGACCTAAAATATAAAAATAAAAAATTAATTAGAAGTAGATATAGGTCACACGCTTCATGAATATAATTCCTCGGAACCATAACATTGTCATCAACTAAAAATACATAAATATTAAAAATAATTCCTTGATAAAATCACATATTAATGGAATATTGTACACATTCAAATGAAAATAATTAATTTCAAAAAAACATTGATTATATTAAACAAAAAATATAAGCATTACAAGATCATGAAATTAGAATATTTTATCATTTTTTATTTTTAAGCATTTTTTATATGTTTGTAAAAATATACATTATTGAGGATTAAAAATGTCACTTACCTTGGGATTGAAATCATTAAAAAGTGATCAATATTTCTGTGAAGGGGTTTAAATAGTTTTATAAATTAATTTAATAAAAATAATCATGTTTATAATAACTTATATGGCCAATTTATAATTTCATCCAACCCATTTATTAATAATATCGAGTTATTTTTGTTGTGTACATTCACATATTGGTTTCATGGTAAAATTATTTTGGACATCATTATAAAATGAGATAATTTCCCACATGTAGGAACATATAAATATGTATGTGTGTGTGTGTGTGTAATTTTAAGTAATCTCTTTTTGATTTAACCATCTCATGTAATTGGTAAAGTGAAAAAAAACTTATTGTACATGAAGGTGGTGAATTGACGCACCACATATTAAAATTCCATTTTTATGAATAAGAAGATAAAATAATAGATATTTACGATGTATATACAAATAAAAAAATTATAATATATTTATGATACTGGAGTTATAATGATCCACTGTATAGGGGTGAGGAGAAGGAAGAACTGAGAATAAATTTATTAGAGAAGAAGAAACAATTTCCCACCTGAATATTTTTTCCTTGAGAACCTCATTAAAGATCTTGTAAATTTCCTTCTTGTGAGACCATAAGCACAATAAAGTTAAAACTGATGAGGTGAAGTGAATTTGGAAGAGGATATTTGGAAAATAAGGCTCGTGGTCGTGAATGTTCTTAAAGGAATGAGTCCCCATTTATAATTGAGACGACGAGCTATTTAGTAATTACATAAAAATTTAAAATATAATATCAACAATATAGGGTTAATGACGTTAAAAAAGAAGTAAAAATTAATAGGGGATCAATATTTTGACATAATCTGATGATTTTAGTCATTTTTAAAGATTTTTGTGATTTTAAAATAATTTAATTTAATAATTTATCGCTAAAAAATAATTTTTTTTAAAAAAATACTACTCATATATAGGGCATTAAAAAAAGATTCAAATTTGAAACCAATTTTCAACTATATCATAAAAATATCATATTTATAAGAATAAAACATGGATAACCTAAAAATATCAATTTATATTTATTTTATTATTTATGATATCTTTAATATAATTTATTCATTAATTAAATAATTAATGTATCATATTTTTATAAGACATTATGGTAATTATTTATTCCATAAAAATTTAAATAAAATCACTGAGGATTGTAAATTTCTTAGTTTTCAAAATACTCATTTCATTTGAAAGAAAAATATCATATAAAAATATTATACAAATGAAAAAATATAGTTTGAAAAACATGACTTATATGGAAATAAAATTTTCTAAAGGGACAAATATGATTCATGTGGGTCCAAAATGTCCCATGATTGAATAAAAATAAAATAATGTCTATAAGTTTCTCTAAAAAATGATTTAATCAAGCATTATGCAATTTAATGATTCTTATAATTTTAATTAAATGTTTTATTTTCTTTTTTCTTCTACTTGAACATGAAATGCATTAGTGTTGCACAATCATTAATGTTAAATATTTCAAAAATAAAAATTAAAAATAAATTACATCGAAAAATATAAAATTATTTAATTATATAGAATCATTTAATATAATTAATTAATTATAATTACTCATATTCATGTCTAGAAAACCTCATTAAATTTTTAATATGTGTTTTCTTGCCTTGCACAAACATTTCACATTTATTTGGGTAAGACTCAAACTATATACATATAAAATTACAAATTAATTGAAAAGAATAAACTATAAATAATAATAAACAATGAAGATGTCAATAAAAATATAATCACGCAATTTTTTTATAACAAGGAACCAAAAAATTTATTTTCAATGCTTTGTGGGAAATGTTTTGGCATTGATTATATTTTGTATAGTTATCAAGATATAAATTAGAATGTACAAGTTATGAATTATACGTGTACAATAATAGTATTTCAATTTGATAATTTAACCATTCTATAATATATAATAATTTTATAACATAAATAATTCTTAAAAATTTGATGAAAATAATGTATTAAAAACTGAATTATTTACAAACCAAGAAAATTTAATTTATTTACCAAAATTCTATTAAATTCATACAAATTTCATTTTAAAATTTTGAATTACAAAAATAAATTTTTCTAATAACATTAGTATTCAATAATTTTAAAATTAATCTTTTTAATATAACCCTATAATGAATTGGTTTTTTAAAATTATATATTTAAATAATTAATTAATATAATGGATTTATTATTCAAATTCCAAAAAAATAATAAATGTGAAAACTGACAATTATATTCATAGTTAGGTTGTTATATTCATTATTTTTTGGATATTTATTCCTCCGAATTTATTCATATATTAAACAAATGGAGATAATGTTACCTCATAGCATTTTCATATTCCTGTATTTCTTTTTCAAGAATGTGTTTTTTCCATAAAACCATATGTAGTTAAATTTCTTTATTCTACAATAGATGCTCACTACAATCAAGAATCCAGAATGTATTTCCCTCACATGAATGGTTCTCTTACATATGCACTAATTCTATGCTGAATATATGATATAGATATTGAATATACTTTTTTAACATGGATTCATGAAAAAAATTACGTACTTGAGATAAACTCGGAAGAGAAACTAATTAGTAGGAAATTGGTAAGACATTCACCCGGATTTCTGAAGTTCCAATATACCTTGGAAAGAACATTCATTTCTTTAAAAATCATATATCACTTTTCCATAGAGATATTTTAATGAATACTGATCAACTACCTAGAAGGAGAAGTCTTTCATCCTATTATCGGAATAGATTTCATGCCCTCTCTAAAATTTCCTCATGTGTTCCAAATCATCTTTAATTTCTCAGCCTCCTCCTCTACTAATTAAAGTACGATCAACATCCCCTCCCAAACAACATAAAAAAAATTCGAGTTCAACACTACATTCCATATAATTATTCATACGTATCCTACTATATAATGGAATTATTCCTATTATAATAAGAAAACCAATCCAAAGAAATATGTTAATCCAAATTCCATGGTAACACATTTAACATACACATTGCATGTATTAAAATGTAAGAAATGTTTTCATAGTGGATCCATGATATTGGGGATGAAATGTAGTTCAAAAATTTAAGTTAGTTCTCATCAACATCTGAAGGACTTTCTAATAGTTATAAGTTCACATGGAATCACAATCAGATACAATGGGGAGAAGATCTTCATATAACCTTAATATATATTAGAGGTACAATAGATAACGTTGATCTAGAGAAATATAACCTCGAATAGAAATGATATGTTAATATTTAGTCAGTCGATCAATAATATCCCATACCACATTATTACCTTGAGAACTGTTTGATAATCCCATGATGAGATCCATTTATATAATTTCACATTTCAACTCTAGGAATAAAAAATAATAAAGCATCCCCTTTGGTTATCTTCACTCTAATTTATCCTATTTAAAAGTAAAATATTAAATGAGAAAATAAGTAATATATCATTCCATTCCATCCAACATATAATACCACATTATTTATTGGTATATCTTAATAATTCCTACATGAATTGAAAACAATGATCTATGAATTTCACAAAACAATTCATTCATAAATTAGGAATCACATGCCACACATAGTCACTTTCCATATATTAATAGAAAATATTTATCAACATTAATGTTATGAATCATAAATTCCTCAAACTATTATACCTATCTCTATAACTGAGAGTCTTCCTTATGTGATTTCATAATTATTTATAATAGAGATGATAATATTGAAACCTAAAACAGTACAATGTAATTATTTACACCAAAAAACACCTATACAAAATTCATCAAATCCTTATCCATGGGGTCATTTTCCAATTGTAACATGGTTAATGATGATTTATTTTTTCAACCTAATGAATATGCCACTTTTTTTAATTTATGTAGACTATAATATATCGTGAAATCATGGTCCTTTATTAGTTCAAGATATCAACACTTCCACATGTTCAATTAATTTCGAGTAAATGTATATAGTTCAAAAATTTATAGTCAATATAAAATTCCATATGGAACCATATAAATGATTCAAATAATTTTTTAAAGAGGAAACAATATGTGATAATTATGAATCATATCTGGGAAAATTTCAATAATGATATTTCTATTTTCTTGATGCATAAGAATTTACCATATCATTCTGCATCACAAGACAACAAATTCCCTTCAATAAGGAATCACTGCCGTGGAAAAAATAACAATTTCTATAAGGTAGTGCCAAATATATAACATTCACAATATAATATTTTTTTCCTAAAAACAAAAATCCTATTATTTTATTAAAATAAATACAACCCCTTTTAATGATGACGTAGTTAGTATGTCCCATAGTTGTGTGTTGTTTTTAACAAACAACTAGTACTATCATTATAAACAATGAAAACTATGATAATAAGTAACATATTTTTGTCTTTTCCATTCATCAACAAATTTTTTTGGTGAGATCAACATTTATAAAATATTAATTAACAATGATGTCATGGAAAGAAATTTGTTACAACCAAATATCATATTTGATATTTTTTCATATAACTTATTTTCATTGAGAGTTTTCCAAAAAAATCCTTATATTTTTTCATGATCCTCGTATAATTTTGAAAACAACTAGATAAAATAATATAAAATAACCCCAAATATCTTCAGACATTCTTTTAATTTTCTTTTTTCAATATCCAAAAATACACAAAGAGTATTTTCTAATCCAATGGGAATGAAAAAAACTATTATTTCACATATCTATTAAAAAATTATTTTTTAAGAATATCATCCTCCTTCGCTTTTAGATGACGATACTCAAATCTAAAGTATATATTGGAAATCTATTGCTCTCCCCATACTTATTCAAACAAGTCATCAATATGATCCAGTGGACAATTATTCATAATAGTAATTTTATATCAAGATCTACAATAAATAAAAATACTCAATGAACCATCATACATTTTAATAGTGAAAATAGGAGAAACTCATGGTAAAGTGATACGATGTATGAAGACTTTATCAAGAAACTCATACAACTCCTTTTTTGGTCAATAAGTTCCATGTGAGATATTGAATAAGTGGGTTTCATAGTTGGATTAGAATCAGGAACTATGTTAGTGGTAAATTAAACTTCCCTATCATGTATATGTTCTATAAAATCATTAGAAAAATAATAATAATTCATTTACCCCTATCAAAACATTAATCTGAACAGTTCCCCTTTTTCAATAATTTGTGAAAGATAACATTCATTCCAATCATTTAACAATTTATCATCATCCTTTTATGTGATAAATTGTATGGGTTCATTCTTCTATACAAACTGAAAATATTCCTATGAAACAATTTCATTAGCTCAACAAAAAATCATAACATAGTAAATTGAAAGTCAATCCATTCCAAGAACTAAAAAAATATGATATGGTAAAAAATATGGTACTCCCGTAATTTCATTGATAAAAATAGAATTTTCTTATAATAACCCATAATTTACATACATTATTATTACATCAAAATTGAAGCACTCTTATTACAACATATAACAAAACCACAATAGGACCGTATATGTATAGTGTCTTTAGAAACAAGGAAACATAAACAACTTGTTCATAAAGCATCTACATTATCTCCCATTTATTTCATCACATCTGGAATCCCTTTTTTTCATATCCTACTTAATACCCTTCTTCTTGTCCTGGGGAAAAGAAAACATACAAAAGGGTGAGCACAAATAGTCAGTAAGGTTAAACAAAAGAAATATCAAACACATCATATTCATAAAAACATCACATTTTGGAAATCATAACCTACAAAAGTGATCATAATTTCATAACATGGGATAAATAATAATAGTGAAATTTAATCCCAATAATAATAACATAAAACTTGAATATTTGTGGAATATACACATAATCATAGGGAATCATTTCTTACTAGTCAAGACTCATTTCCAAGACTATCCTAGTGGACAATGTCTATTTCTGAACCGAGTTCACTCCTCATTTCAGTCCAGTATCACTGAACCAGATTAACCTGATGTTCCAGCCATGTCTATCACATGAGATATAAATTATTACCCAATGCATTGGAGGAAGATATAGGTCCCACCCATTTCATAATGATACCATTCTTTTGTGTTCCACAAGATCATAAATCATACATCATAGAATAACCCATGTAATAAAAATGGGATTTTTAAAAATCATTCCATCATAACATTATCCATATAAGATGAAAGGAAATCATAAAAATAATACCATCATAACATAACAAAATCAATTTAAAAAAAATATGTATTGAAACAGAACCCTATATTATCGTATATGGAAAATAATTTTGATAAAACACTAGAACTTCATTCTTGAGGAAAATATCCATTCTACTTCAAAAACATTTTTCCTTTCTTAACATGTCATACATTTTTAAACCAAAAGAATTTGATTAAAAATTAACTTTTAAACATGTAAAGGAATATTGATGGAAATAATTTTCGAAAAATCCATTCATGCAGTATAATTTAAAGAAAACAGTCTCCTCGTACTTTGGCAGGAAAAGTCAAAAAAGTACCTCGAAAAAAAAACGACAAAAGATTCATTTCATATCTTTTACTAGAAACTAACCAAAGGGTAAAATTGGATTTAAAAAATAGTAGGAGGATATAAATAATATTGCATATTGAGGAAACAGGTATGTGGATGATAAATATTCCCCTGTAAATTCTGATGTATAAACAATCTTAGATAAAAATGAGATTGTGATATTTTCCCTTACCTTAGGTCCGATTTGCTTCGTACATGTCCGAACCTGTTTTATAATGATTTAAATAATGTTATTGAATTATTTGAGAATCTTACTCAATGTTATGATATCATATATGGTAATATTCACTGCTTCTTATTAGTAATATTTCATTTCTACTTGTTATTCAGGTGTTTAATTTTTTTTTGTTCTTATGCATGTTTTGTCGAATAAATTCATATTATTCTTTTTAGGTTATAGATACCTCATTTACAGAATGGTATTATATTAATATATATAATAATTATTCATTCAATTCATTTATAGAATCATTATGCAATGAAGATCATGTAGAACGAGTCGCATCACATCGCGGAGATGGTAGGTCGTGCGTACGCACGAGCGATGATATCATTCCCATAATCGTGGAATGGTATTAAAGTGTATTAATACTATTTCATAATAAATATCAATTTACAATAATCATATATAGTTATTATTTACACCATTATACCCATCCAAGTAAGGTGTTGGTGGAAAACAGACTACAGCACAGCATGGAGACTGTATTCTGTACGTATGCACGCTCAGTGATTTTATTTTCCGTAAGATGGATAGAAGGTGAAATAGGGTAGTTTTATATTTATTATAACATATAATTATATGATTGATACTGATGATATTATTTCATAATGAAACAACTAAATAAGGGGATGTAGAAGAAGAAATAAATTGGAACAATCAGTAAAGGATATTACCTCTTCTTTGAAGTGCCTCTTCTTAACTTCCTCTTAGGGAACTAAAGATGGAATTTGAAGAGACAAAAACCTATAGGATGTTTCTTGGGAAGCGGAGAAGAGAAATTCTCAGGGGTTTTTTGTGATTGAAGGCACAAAGTGGTGTGACGGGGAGAGGGAGGAGGTTCCCTTTTATAAGGGAGGAGAGTGGCACCTTAAAAAAACTTAAAATATTATTTTATTATAAATTTATATTCAGGTTTTAATAACTCAACATTGATTTATTTCAAAGATAAGGTGGGTATGGGTTGTAATACTCTCAACCAATTGATTTTAGACAAGTTTAGGTTAATATTTTAACCTTATCATTTAGATTTAACTCTAAGATAAATAATTTAACTTTTACAGTGTCTTCTTGTTTTCTTACAATATATGGTTAATAAACATACTATAACAGGCCAAACGAACCCGAAGTGGTTAATTATTAATATATATATCCTTATCTAAGTCATTTGGCGAACCATATATTTTTAGGAATAAAATAAAAATTAATAATATAATATTTGTTTTAAAAACAATATTATGTCAATTTTTGCACTATATGGTAATTGATTTTTGTGAAAATCATAACAGAATTTTTAGTTCTAAAAAGTTAATTAAATACATAATAATTTGTCATATTAACCTATAAAATTATTTTAATTCTTAAAAGTCTCAAATTAAATTTATTTGGGTATTTAAAATATCAATTATGTTAATATTCCCTTTATAAGGTAATTACTACATCATCATTGTGTCATAAATAAATTATATTATTTAATGTCTAAAAATTATAAATAAAATTCCATTATGTAGGAAATATTTATAGAGTTCAAATGAATATTTATAGTTGAATTTATCTTATTTATAACCCTATATTAAAAATGTTTTAGTTATTAAACTTTGATTTTAACTATTTTAACTCTTCTTTAAATAAAATAATATTTAATGTCCTAATCTAATCCAAGTGGACCTAAATGGTCATATTTTATTCATCAGGATGTTTTTGGTCAAATTAATCTTATCCAATAGAATTAGGACATGTGTTAGGGTAATAATAATTCCATTTTTACCCTTAATTACCCTATTTACTTTTAACCGTGGTAAATAAAAGTAAAAAGTTACTATTCACCAAATAATATTTTTATCTTATTGAACCAAATTTTACTCCTTGATATTAACTGTGTCATTTAGATTTTCGAAATTCCAGTCATATAAGTGGTAAAATTAAGTTTTATGTAAATTTTCAAACTCTCCAAGGAGAAAGGTAAAAGACGATGAAAAGTTTAATAAAATTTTTATATATCTAATTTTTTTATAAAATGACTCCAATGAATTACTTTGAACTTATATAGGTATTATGTATAAATTTTGACCTAAAATAAATTAGTTAGAATAAATAATTAATTAAATAAAAAAGTCATTTTTTAAATAGTAACCTAGTGTTTTCACTACTCATAAAAAATGATAGTTTTCGGAAAAATACTAAAAATTCACCCTAGGATAATTTCGATATTCCAAATCCAAAAATGAAGTCTATTTTGAAAGATAAAATTTATAAAATTTCAAAAAGTGGGAATTACTAATCATAACAGCTAGTTTTAATAATATTTTAATAGCATATCGTTGTTTAGAGAAACTCGGTATTGCGTACAACACTTGCTATCGAGGAAGGACGTGATTGCATGTAAAGTAATCCAGGATAGTGTTGTGTGTAGTGAAAGATTCATTTGATGATGTATATAACATAAAAAAAATATTTCTCATAAAAATCTAGAGTGTTACATTCTACCCCCCTTAAAAGGAATTTCGCCCTCAAAATTCGTCACTTTGTAAAAAACAGATGAGGATACCACTACCACATCATATCCTCAAGCTCCCATGTAGCTTCATCTAATTGTTGGTTCCTCCATAAAACCTTTCCCATGCGATTGGTCTTATTCCGTAGGACTTTTTCGCTACAATCCAGAATCTCTATCGGCTGTTCTTCATAAGAATGATCTTTCCCCAGCGGTACAACTTCTGATTTGAGTACATGTGAAGGATCGGGTATGTACTTTCTCATTAGAGATACATGGAACACATCTTGAACTTGAGAGAGATTCGGTGGAAGCGGAAATCGGTATTCTACATTCCCAACACAATCTAGTATTTCAAATGGACCAATATACCTATGGCTTAGCTTTTCCTTCAGTCCTAATCTCAATACTCTCTTCCAAGGAGATATTCGTAAGAACACTTTATCACCCACTTCAACCTCTAGGTCTTTTATTCGGTTTTTTGTATTACTTTTTTGTCGACTCCAAGCTGCTCTTATGTGTTGTTGAATAGACTGGACCTTTTCTACCATTTGATCAACAAGATCAGGTCCTAATAGATTTCTTTCCCCAAATTCATACCAGCAAGTTGGAGTTAGACATTTCATTCCATAGAAAGCTTTATAAGGATCCATATGTGTAACACCCCAGGTAAATAAAGAATATGAAATTTTCATATTTATCCGTATTTGTGAATAAAATATTAATATGTCTTTAAAGGGTATGCTATGCTCGATGGCGTACCCAACACGCAACAACGAGTGTCTTGGGAATCTTACATTGCACTCTAATAATAAAATAATATTATTTTAAATGGTAGTTAACATGTAGCTGTTGTATTGGAGGGAATGGATAGAAATATTAAAATACGATTATATATGTTTTTAAATATTTTTACATTTATCCAATAAAAGATAAAGGCATAAAATATAGAATGAATTCAATTTTAGGCGTATATGCCCTAGTTCTCACTAAAGGTTCACTTATCACCTTTTGATGGAGAACCGTCATTAAATGTAGTTTTGTTCACTCTTATACATTCTATTGGACCAAATAAAACTCTTTTTATGAATTGGGACATTAAAATTTACTTTGTGTAAATTTTTGGTATCTTTCTGATAAAGTTCATTTTTTTAATGAATAGTGTAAAATGTTGTATTTTAAATTCAAAACCTCTTTTTAATATAATTTATTTATATTATTATATTATCTTTTGAATTGGTTTTAAAGTGAAATTAGAATAAATTTTTACCATTAAATCCAATAGTGGTCATTGGAATTAATTTCACTTTGAAATCAGACTTAAACTTGTGTCAATCTTTTGATACTTATTGTTTCATAAAAACACGCTATTTGATCTGACAGTGGGAATTAATTATTAAATTAATTAATGTGACTTATATGTTTTGAATTTTTTAAAATAGACTTCATTTTTGAATTCGGAATATCAAATATAGCTTAGGGTGAATTTTTGGTAATTTTCTGAAAAAATCCAATTTTTAGTGAATAGTGAAACCACTAACTGGTAATCAAGCAAACTGATTCTTCAGTTAAATGAAAGTTTACCACTAATGTGTATTTAATTTTGAAAACCCAACATACATGGTTGTCATTAGTATGTAAAATGTGGTTCAATGGGATGAAAATAATTTTTTGGTGAATAGTAATTTTTTTTTCATTAATCGCGATTTGAAGTAATTAGTGTAATTTAAAGTAAAAATGATATTTTAAAAATGTGAAAACACCATGAAACTTGTCCTACCCCAATTGTATGAGTCATGGCCGACCAATAAAACCCATGGATCAATTTAGGGGACCCTATGGAGCCTCTTGGGTGAGATAATGAGTTAATGCGTATTTTTAAAATAAAGGTGAAAATGACACTAACATAAATTATTTTACTAAAAAAAATTTAGAAGGGGTTATACTAATCATAATTTTGACTATAAATACTCTTTGGAAAGATAAAAATATTTCCTACATCAGGATATTTTTTTTATAATTTTTAGACATTATATATATTAATTTAATTATGACATCATGATGATGAAACGATGACCTCATTAATGAACAGTTTAAATAAAATGAAATGATAATATAAAATCTAAGACCTAAACTTGTCCAAAAACTATTGGATGGAAATATTTCTAAGCCTTATCATCTTATCTTCGAAATATATCAATGTGGGACCTTATAAATTCGAAACACTTTTGAAAATAAAATAATAGTTTCATGATTTCCAAAAAGTGCCCCTCCTCTCCTCTTATAAAAGGCCCTCACCTCTACCTCATTTCACACACTCCTCAAGCCTTTGGCTCGGCCGTCCCCTTCCCATTTCCTTTCTCCACATCCCTCTCCTTATCCTAGAGGATTACCTTTGGGGAGAATCCTTTCAAAGGAAGCCTTTAGGCTAAAATAAAAAGGAGTTACACTTTTAAAGGTAATTCATTCTCTCATGTTCATTTGTTTTATTTTTCTTCTCCAACCCCCTAAACTCTTTTTATTTACTTATTTTGTAACAAAAACAGTATATTAAATATAATAGGATGTTTTTATAAGATTTATTCGAGCTACACTCTCACACAACTACATCAAATGGTTAAATAACATACGGTTTCCGTGGATGGTGAAATTCTGCCTCCCGAAACGATGATTGTTCAATACTCATTTAACACCTTCAAATGTGGCCATTATGATGTAACTATTTTTATATATGATATATAATATGTTTATTATTTTCTTTTAGATTCTGTATTTTTCAATTATGGCATACCATTATTGTTTCCATTATGGGTAAACACGATATCATCATTTTAGAAAGTGCGGACTACTGCCCCATGAAAGTGATTTGATTCGTTAATACCATATGTGGGATGTGTAAAGGATAAAGTTAATGATATTATATATGTTATTAGAATGTAATTATAATATACTCTTATATAATTATGATTCCATTCCTGAAAATACGAAATCGAAATGAAAGTAGCGTTCATGCCTACGTACGGCTTACCGTCTCCATGAACGGTGCATTTGATTTCTTACCTCTAAATGTGATGTAATATTATAAATAAATGTATATGATGAATATATATGATATATATGTTATCCAAATAATTAATATCATTCTGGATATAACGAACCTTTGACCAAATTAACAAAATGTAAGTGTAAGGAGTCTATTTTTGACTTAAGAACCAAATACCGACGAAATGAACATTATTAACTTAAATGATTACATGATGTTTATAACATGGTATAAAAGGAATAATGAACTAAAAAAAAGGTTATTAATAAAGTGTAAATTAACTCATGTTTATTATTCAGGACGTTAAAGAACGATTGAGTCAATTTGGACTTGTGGTAAGGGATCCTACTCCACTCGTTCTTTTTAAGTACACTCTTTTATGTCATTCCTTCTAAATATCATATTTCTTGTTATTGGGATGTTCTTTTATATTAATCATACTGTAATTTTTATATTCATATGATGAGAGACCCTATTCTCTCTCATCAATCTATTTTAGATGTTTTGAGTGGCGCCGTTAGGATGCCGAATTTTCGTAAGAGATCTAACCTCTCTCTTTCTTTTTAAGTACTCTCCATTATGTCACTTCTTTTAAGCTCCTCTTTGTTATGTTGGGGGATGTTCCATTATATTCATATTTCTATAATCATTAATTTAATATGATGATATACTCTATTTGATCTCATCAATCCATTTTTGTAAGTTTTATGTGGCGTTGTTAGGCTGCCGAGTTTTCTTAAGGGATTTTTCATCTCACTTTTATTCCCATGAGATTTATGCTAAATTTGCCACAATTTCCATTGAGTGGTGTACGAACTGCCCATTATTATACTCATTGTGTAATATAATTTTGTTTATGAGTATTTACATCCATGATTTATTTTCCTTCATTCATGGGGTGTATGTTTTGAAAGATACCCTAGTCGGTAAGGGAACGTTTCACCCTCCACTTTTTAAAAGACTTCTTTTGTTAGGTCTTTTAATTTACATATTTTTATGTTGGGATATGTTCTAATATATCCTTATTGATGTAAATTTTATTTCCAGTGCTGAGATACCCTTTTTTGATCTCTCATCAACTCTTTTTGATGTGACGCTGTTAGGCTGTCAAGAGAACTTCTTAACCCAATTTCGATTTATTTGGGTTCAACATGTAGTTATTGAATATGTCATCCTTTGAATATGTGTGAATGACCTTTGATTATTTTACACTTAATATCCACTTATATTTGGTGTATTCGTTTGTCACACATAATTATGTAATTGATTTATCCTTAAACGAAGGATACCGTCTTTGTAAGGGACTTCGTCTCAATCTCCTTTCATTGAGGCATATTTTGTTTTATACACAACCATCTTTTATACGGTGTATAAACCCCATTGACTTTTACGTTTATTAAAACGGAATATTTTTTATACGAAGCATTAACTAAACGACAAAATGGAATGTTTTTGTCATACATATGCAGAGACAACGACTTCTCTGCCGCCGTGACCGTTATTTGAGTTTCGGCTTCCTCTAAAAGCCATACATTCTTTTTAAAAGAAAAATAAATACCATGTTTTAATTTTCGTTTATTTTGGTATTGAAAATGGTTTTCATAATGTTTTTATATCTATGTGTTGTATTGATATCTTGTGATTGAAATGTTGAAATGTTATGTTTCCTTTATGCATGTTTTATGTGATATGATTATGTTATGGTTCTTGGGCATTATTATGAAGACGGGTGGTTCTGTGATAAACTGAGGGCGGGTGAGCCCATTATAGCTCTCCAATGCATTGGGTAACGTGAAGGAGTGAAACGTTAATGTTTCTCCGAAGAGATTTAGGGAATATACTGTGATGGGTATTCCAAACGTAACCAAGAGGGTTACTCCCTACGTAAGAATGTTATGAATGCCTCAAGATACCATTATGTCTTATGATTTCTATGATTAATTCATGGTTTGATGAGGTATGTTAAAGTACCTATGTTTTATGGGTAAAGTATGACTTCATTCTTATGTATATATGACCTCATGTTTCCTTTCCATATTCGTATAACCCTTATTGAGATTTTTATGCTCATCCCAAGTTTTTGAAATGTTTTTCACAGGTCAAGGGAAAGGTACCTGATGTGATGATAGTGTCAAGGATGTTTCAATAAAGAATCCGTGTTTTATTTTAAATATGTTTCCGTTGATGGGAAGAATGAATATTGTCTTTTATGTAACCACTTTTTTTAAATGTGGAATGTAATTCAAGTTTCATGATCTAATTCTCTAAAACTCTAAACCTGAAAAGATCCTAAATGTGTAATCTTCTAGTAACTCAAGATTAAGTAAGGTTTAAGGCTGGGGCCTTATAGTTGATATCAGTGGTCGGTTTAGACAACTTTAGGGATTAGGTGTTTTTGTGAGACACATGATTAGTCCCTATATCTATTATTTCAGTTAAATCCTTGTTTTATAACTTTTTTTTCAGGTCATGTAAAGTCGATTACGAATGGAAGGAGAAGGATCTCAAACGACATTCCTATCTCTTCCTGATGACATGCTTGCAATAATTATTGCAAAGTCATCTTCGGATGATTGTGAAACTTTTTCTTGCATACAACTCACTTACAAGCAGTTGTTTGAGATATCAAACACCTCCACTATACCTCGTTATCATCGTGGATCATGGGTTGTTTTTAGACAAATACTATTTTCACAATATTCTCATATTTTCAAGAAAGGTAAATATTATCAAGGTATTTTCAAATATTTTACCTTATCACAAGAATATGAAGCATATTATGATTTTAGAAACGATGATGAGAAAGGAGACACATGCACAAACTATTTATATTTTCTTTTAAAATATAGTCTCACATCACATACTTATGGTATTTTAAAAGGACCAATAATAGAAAGTTGCAACTCAATTTAGGTCCGACTATTTTATAGAAATCAGGTTTTATCAGATGTTTTGGAATTATATGTCATACATGATTATTTTCCCAAACTGTTTTTCTGTGAACACCCATATGACCCATGTTGTACGAGGTGTATTTGGATGGAGGAAGCAAATGATTTTGAAGGATCTCTAAATCATTGTTGTAATGCATGGGACTTCTACCTACATGAGAAAGATGATGATGAAACCGAGTGGACGCCATGATCAAAGTATGATGATTTTCATTTTGGGAATCGTTTTATTTTATCTTATGGTTGTGAAATAAGACTTCAAGAATTAATTTGTCGAGATCGTAACGAATTCGGATGAAAATTAAAGGTATTAAGAAACGATTGAGGATAAAACATGTTAGGGTTATTTTTGTAGTTTTATAAAAATGAAAACACACAGATAGTGTGACAACCTGTCGCGTCGGACAAAGCTACGGGAATCGAACCCAGAAACAATGTGCGACTGGTATTTATCGCCTACCACTGGACTACGTGAAGTCCCCGGTTAGTTTGACTGATTCTGTTTAGTTATATGATTTTATGAATTAAGAGTAAGTTGATTTTGGGTTATTTATAAAAATGATTAACCTATCATGGAGGATATGTAATTAGGTTAATTACTTTTCAATACGAGACTTTAGGAGAAACTAATGTTGTTTGGAGATAAATGTTACGATTTAACTTGGAAGACTATGTGTCTAAATCCTTCAAATATTTGGGTTTCAATCATATATTGGTTTACTTTGAAGAATTTTATGGACAAATTGTTTATCGGATGGTCCTCGTTAAACTTTGGGTTTTGTTGGACAAATTTTGGAGATTAAGCATAGATTTTCTTTTTAAAGGGTTATCCTTTTATGGATTATCTGACCTTGTACTAACATTTTTTTGGTTTTGTTTAAGGTCTAAAGATATGGGATGTATATAGATCTCTTTGGTGGATTAGGTGATTCTCTAGAAGTTGATTATTGTACTCTTAATGTGAACAAGTCTTCCTAAATACTCGTCTTTTGGAGAAAATATGAGTTTGTGTAAAAGTTGAAAGTCAACATGATAAGTGATTATGTTTCCCTATGAATGAATTACTCAATAAAAATTAACTTAAAACAAAAATGTTGTCTATTAACTTTTCCTACTGGGGAATCGAATACCGTCTAACCCATCACAAGTTTGTGATATTCTTGTGGTTAACTTTCTCCTAAACATGTTTTCTATCACTCTCCATCAGAACATGACCCTATGTTTTCTCCTCCATGTCCATATTTTTCTACATGGAATCCTAGTATGGGTTAACTCGGGTGACCTTTTTAGTTATCTTTCTTTATTTTAAAGTGGTTGTTTTACCGACTCTTGTTCCGATGTGGTACTTTCAAGGATGTTTCCAAGCTCAATTTTAAAAATTGCGAGGACGCAATTCCCAAAGAGGGGGGAAGGATGTAACACCCCAGGTAAATAAAGAATATGACATTTTCATATTTATCTGTATTTGTGAATAAAATATTAATATGTCTTTAAAGGGGACGCTATGCTCGATGGCGTACCCAACACGCAACAACGAGTTTCTTGGGAATCTTACGTTGCACTCTAATAATAAAGTAATATTATTTTAAATGGTAGTTAACATGTAGTCGTTGTATTGGCGGGAATGGATAGAAATAACTAAAATATGATTATATATGTTTTTAAATATTTTTACATTTATCCAATAAAAGATAAAGGCATAAAATACAGAAAGAATTCAATTTTAGGTGTATATGCCCTAGTTCTCACTAAAGGTTCACTTATCACCTTTTGATGGCGAACCTTCATTAAATATAGTTTTTTTCACTCTTATACATTCTATTGGACCAAATGAAACACTTTTTAAGAATTGGGACATCAAAATTTACTTTGTGTAAATTTTTGTGTCTTTCTGATAAAGTTCATTTTTTAATGAATAGTGTAAAATGTTGTATTTTAAATTCAAAACGTCTTTTTAATCTAATTTATTTATATGATTAGATTATCTTTTGAATTGGTTTTAATGTGAAATTAGAATATATTTTTACCATTAAATCCAATAGTGGTCATTGGAATTAATTTCACTGTGAAATCAGACTTAAACTAGTGTCAATCTTTTGATACTTATTGTTTCATAAAAACACGATATTTGATCTGACAACGGGAATTAATTATTAAATTAATTAATGTGACTTATATGTTTTTAATTTTTTAAAATAGACTTCATTTTTCAATTCGGAATATCAAATATAGCTTAGGGTGAATTTTTGGTAATTTTCTGAAAAACTCCAATTTTTAATGAATAGTGAGACCACTAAGTGGTAATCAAGCAAACTGATTTTTCACTTAAATGAAAGTTTACCACTAATGTGTATTGAATTTTGAAAATCTGACATACATGGTTGTCATTATTATGTAAAAGGTGGTTCAATGGGATGAAAATAATTTTTTGGTGAATAGTAATTTTTTTTCATTAATCGCGATTAGAGGTAATTAGTGTAATTTAAATTTAAAATGATATTATAAAAATGTGAAAACACCATGACACTTGTCCTACCCCTATTGGATGAGTCATGGAAGACCAAAAAAACCCCTGGGTCGATTTAGGGGACCCTATGGAGCCTCTTGGGTGAGATAATGACTTTAATGCCTTTTTTTAAAATAAAGGTCAAAATGACACTAACATAAATAGTTTTACTAAAAAAAAATTTAGAAGGGGTTATATTAATCATAATTTTTTTTATAAATAATCTTTGGAAAGATAAAAATATTTCCTACATCAGGATATTTTTTTATAATTTTTAGACATTAAATAAATTAATTTAATTATGACATCATGATGATGCAACGATGACCTCATTAATGAACAGTTTAAATAAAATGAAACGATAATATAAAATCTAAGACCTACACTTGAAAAAAAACTACTGGATGGGAATATTTCGAAGCCTTATCATCTTATCATCGAAATATATCAATGTGGGACCTTAGAAATTCGAAACACTTTTGAAAATAAAATAATAGTTTCATGATTTCCAAAAGTGCCCTTCCTCTCCTCTTATAAAAGGCCCCCACCTCTACCTCATTTCACACACTCCTCAAGCCTTTGGCTCGGCCATCCCCTTCCAATTTCCTCTCTACACATATCTATACTCATTCTAGAGGATTCCATTTGGGCAGAATCCTTTCAAAGGAAGCCTTTAGGCTCAAATCAAAAGGAGTTACACTTTTAAAGGTAATTCATTCAATCATGTTCATGTGTATTATTTTGCTTCTCCAACCCCTTAACTCTTTTTATTTACTTCTTTTGTAACAACACAAGTATCTTGAATATACTAGGATGTTGTAATAAGATTTATTCGAGCTACACACTCACACAACTACATCAAATGGTTAAAGAACATACGGTTTCCGTGGATGGCGAAATTCTGCCTCCCGAAACGATGATTGTTCAATACACATTTAACACCTTCAAATGTGGCCATTATGATGTCACTATTTTTATATATCATATATAATATTTTTATTCTTTCCTTAAGCTTCTGTATTTTTCATTTATGGCATACCATTATTGTTTCCGTTATGGGTAAACACGATATCTTCATTTTAGGATGTGCGGACTACCGCCCCCTGAAAGTGATTTGATTCGTTAATACCATATGTGGGATGTGTAAAGGATAAAGTTAATGATAATATATATGTTATTATACTGGAATTATAATATACTCTTATATCATTATGATTCCATTCCAGAAAATACGAAATAGAAATTGAAGTAGCGTTCATGCGTACGTACGGCTTACCGTCTCCATGAACGGTGCATTTCATTTCTTACCTCTAAATGTGTTGTAATATTATAAATACATGTATATGATGAATATATATGATATATATGTTATCCAAATCATTAATATCATTCTAGATATAATGAACCTTTGACCAAATTAACAACATGTAAGTTTAAGAAGTCTATTTTTGACTTAAGAACCAAATACCGACGAAATGAACATTATTAACTTAAATGATTACATGATGTTTATAACATGGTATAAAAGTAATAATGAACTAAAAAAAGGTTCTTAATAAAGTGGAAATTAACTCAAGTTTATTATTAAGGATGTTAAGGAACGATCGAGTCAATTTGGACTTGAGGTAAGGGATCCTACTCCACTCTTTCTTTTTAAGTACACTCTTTTATGTCATTCCTTCTAAAGCTCATCTTTCTTGTTATTGGTATGTTATTTTATATTAATCTTACCCTAATTTTTATATTCATATGATAAGAGACCCTATTCTCTCTCATCAATCCATTTTGGATGTTTTGAGTGGCGCCGTTAGGCTGCCGAATTTTCGTATGAGATCTAACCTCTCTCTTTCTTTTTAAGTACTCTCCTTTATGTCACTTATTTTAAGCTCCTCTTTGTTATGTTGGGGGATGTTCCTGTCATGACCCGCCCTCGGGGTCCGTGCCGTGACTACCCCAAGCCCGCCTTCCATAGGCCAGGGGCTGGCGACTAGCACCAAGGCGTAAATCCCGGTAAAAAGGAAAGGCATTGCCTTTGAAAAGTAAACACACACCACAGAGTAAACAAGCGGAAAGTAAACACTGAGCAAACAGAGTACAACTGAAAGTGCGGAAAAGTAAATGGGCCAGTATACAAACCCAAACTGAAAGTAAAGTACAACTCGAAAAGGGAAAAATAGCAACTGAAAAGTAAAAGCCGCTACTCCGTGCTGTCCACTGGAAATCCCACCTGAAGGGTGGGTACAGATAGCTCCTCTGCTCCACGGGTCCCGCCGTCCGCTCCGAGCACGTCCCGCCCAGTGGTCCACCTCCGGGTACCGTCCCGCTCTGCAAGCCTCAGGTAAGGTCAACGCTGTCCGTCGTCTGCAACCAACACAACGTAGTGCGGGCAAAGCCCGTGCAGGGGTGAGTATAAGCTACTCAGTAGGGACCCCGAGACCCCTGAAGGTCTCTCAAATCCACAAAGGATAAATCACGAAGAAAAGTACAATCACGAAGTAACAACCGACACTGCTTAGGTATATGCCCATACATATACCTAAGTCATCAATTCAAATATGCTCCAACCTCCGAGCCCAAGTACAACTCAGTCCACGCAGGAAAGTATACGTATTCCACATAGGAAAGCAAAACATAATCCACACAGGATTGCACAACAAAATCCACACAGGAAAACAACAGGATTCAGCTCACACAGGTATACTTCTTCAAGGACGAAAAAGATGATCACTGATCCATCTAAGTCGTCGGACCCACGAAGGATCGATAGGTAACTATCCCCCGCAAAGACCCACACAGGATCGGGCTCACACAGAACCTGTAGGCGCTGGCTCACACAGAACCGCTGAGCGCAAGGACCCACACAAGATCGGGCCCACACAGGACCTGTAGCACTGATCCACGTAGGATCGCTGAGTGCTGAAGTCGTCGTCGTCGAATCCACATAGGATCTCTGTACTGTCGTCGTCGAATCCACACAGGATCTCTGTACTGTCGTCGACGCAGTCACAGTAGCAGTCGTAGAAGTAGAACAGTCGCAGCCAGCACTAGGGTTCCCGCACACAGCAAGCTCGTACGGAGGGTCCGCTCCACGAGCCGAGAGGCTGATACATCAACTGTCACGAAGACCAGAGTTGATGTATCCAAAAGTTCCGTATCGACAACAGGAACTCAACGCTACAGACGACGCGTCGATCGGACGCCCGGTCTGAGAGTTATTGGCATTTTCGTCTCCGGGGCCCGGTTGGTTTTTAAGGCAAAACCAACCCGACCGTACTCCACCTGCGTCCAAACCTCGTGCGGAGTATTCCAAAAGATCCGTCTCACTAAGAGGAACACTACGCGACTGACGGCACGTCAATCGGACGTCCGTAGCTCAAGATATGAGCGTTTCCGCTCCGAAGGCCCGGTTGGTTTCGTGAACGAACCAACCCGGCCGAACTAAAAGTAAACCGAAACCTTGAGTGCGATATACCAAAACGACCGTCTCGATCCAAGGATCGCGTTGCCGCAGACGGTTCGTCGATCGGAGGTCCGAGGCTCATGTTATGGGCCAAAAACCAAAACTGGTTCGAAACGGGGGGGTCCGGGTCCGGGCCGACCCGGCCCGACCCCCCCCCCCCCCCCCCCTGGGCGGCGCGGTGGCCGGCGGCGGCGGCCGGCGGCGGCGGGCGGCGGCGCGGCGGGCCGCGGCGGCCTGGCGCCGCGAGGGGGCGGCGCACGCGGGGCTAAGCCCCGCGGTTTTGGATGGCGGGGCGGCTTTGCCGCGCCGTTTTTGTAAAACGGCCCCCCTCCTGGGGGCCCGCTTTGAAGGAGATCCGGGGGAGCTGCCTGCCCCCCCCCCCCCCCCCCCCCCCCCGTGGAAACCGCTCCCCCCCCTCATTAAGAGGGGGGTTTTAAGGTTTGGCCGGGGAATTAAATTCCCCGGTTTGAAGTCATTCGGCCGGCCAGCTGGCCGGCCGGTTTTTACCAACGGGACCGGAAATTCCGGTCCCGCCTTTGACTTCCGACGCCGGCGGCCCGGCCGCCGGACTCCTCTTCCGCCGCGGCCCGGAACCGGCCGCGGTCTTC
Source organism: Viscum album (assembly GCA_963277665.1). Lineage (NCBI taxonomy): Eukaryota > Viridiplantae > Streptophyta > Magnoliopsida > Santalales > Viscaceae > Viscum > Viscum album. The sequence goes on along the minus strand of OY728126.1, from coordinate 1,852,129,685 downwards.
TCGTCCCGCCGCGGCCCGGAACCGGCCGCGGTCTTCTCGTCCCGCCGCTGCCCGGAACCGGCCGCGGCGTTCGTCATCCGGCGGGGTGCGACGGCACCGCGCCCCTTCGCCGTACTTTGATTCTTTTCAACGCGGCGCGACGGCGTCGCGTTCTTGAAAATTCTCCTCGGCGTAGCAGGACGACGCCGCGTAAAATAAAAGCATGTTCATCCGCGTGGTGCGACGGCACCACGCCACTTGCTTCCACCGCAAGAATTAAACAAGAACGATGGAGGGTGGTTCGGCCGTGTTCGTGCGGTCCGGCCCCCCTCACGTTAAAATAATAACGCAACTTAAAATAAATCAAGTCACACGTTAGTCTTGATAAATTCACGATCAAGAATAAAATAAGGAAACCAAAAGAAATCGACAACCCTACCTCGGGTTTAAGATTCGAAGATTCGTCTACGTTCCGCGGAAGACGGCGTCGCGGAGGTCGGGCGTCGCGGTCGTCGTTCGTCAAATCCGTTGACGAAGAGATATGCCCGAAGAGACACGACGTTGGCGGATCTTCGTTTGCCGACGAAGAAGGTCCGAGGAGAAAGAAGAGGTCCGAAGATACCGGGTCGCCGAGTCGATGATCCTTGACGAAGTTTTGTCGTTCTTCGTTGAGGATGAAGACGTTCTTCGCCGGAGAAGATGAAGTTCTTCAAGAGACTTAGAGCTCTCTCCTCCAATCCTCAACACAACCAATCTAACCCCCAAAAATAAAATAAGCTAATCTTATTTTATTAAGACATTCTATGAGTTCAAAATTCAAAAACTTAATTCCATTAATTGGATTAGTGTGTTGGCATGATTAAAGTGAGGAGAGGGAAAATCACCCAATTAAATGGAAGTTTAAAGGTTAAGATGAGTTACACATCTTAAGTGGGGGGTTTAGAGGAGTTAGGGAAGGTGAGGGGTTGGGCTCGTGTGGGCCCCACCCCACCTTTATTCTCTCAAGGGTAGTTAACAACAAGAAGGTCCCACCCAACTTCCACACATAGGTTAACAACTTAGAATATGAAATAAAATTGTAACACAATTTTATTACTTCACATTTAACTCCCCTTTTTTTTTAACAACTCCTCCTCAGAAAACGCACCTTCGGGAAAAGTCCTCTTAAGCAAATATCGGCGCTGCGAGTTCATCGGTGCCCTCGGATTTCAATTCCGAGCAACGGATCAAAAGTTAGGAATTCCCGCTCGTTCGTTCACTGAACGTACCCGAGCCAAACTTCGGAAATTAATTCCGGGCACTCCGGGCCTCGGAATCAGGTTCCGTCTGAAACCGCGCTCTTGTAAAATTCTATAGAAAATTAAGAAAAAATTTCCCTTGAATTTTACGGGTCTTTACATTACTCCCACCTCAAGGCTATACGTCCCCGTAAAGATACAACAAAAACTAGGGAAACAAATGAGGGTACTGAGCACGCATCTGAGCCTCCTGCTCCCATGTGCTCTCCTGGAGATTCCCATGCTGCCATCTGATGCGCACAAGAGGAATCGATCGCCCACGCAGGACCCGCTCCTGTCGATCCTCTAACTCCACCGGGACCTCCGTAAAATTCGCCCCATCGTCAACGTCAAGCTCCCCATGGTCAATGTTGTGCGTCGGGTCGTGCACGTATCTCCTCAGCTGGGATACGTGGAAGACGTCGTGCATCCGGTGCAACTGAGGTGGTAGAGCCAGGCGATAAGCCACCTCGCCAATCCTGCTGAGAATCTGGAAGGGTCCGATGAAGCGCGGAGATAATTTTCCGCCTCGGCCAAATCTCCGAATACCACGTCGAGGTGAGACCCGCAAGAAGACGTGGTCGCCATCCTCGAACTCCAGTGGCCTCCGCCTCCTGTCAGCGTATGACTTCTGCCGGCTCTGAGCTGTCCTCATCCGCTCCTGGATGACCTGGACCTTCTCTGTCGTGGCCTGGACCATCTCCGGTCCCACCAGTGCTGACTCCCCAGGGTCTGTCCAGCACAAAGGAGACCTACATGGTCGGCCGTATAACGCCTCGTACGGTGCCATCCCGATGGTGGAGTGGTAGCTGTTGTTGTATGCGAACTCCACCAAGGGTAGGTGGTCCTCCCAGCTACGACCAAAGTCAAGGACACATGCGCGAAGCATGTCCTCGAGAGTCTGAATGGTCCTCTCCGTCTGACCATCCGTCTGAGGGTGAAAAGCTGTGCTAAGACGTAGCTGCGTCCCGAATGCCTCCTGTAACCCCTTCCAAAGCCGGGAAGTAAAGCGGGCATATCAATCGGAAACGATAGATGATGGCACACCGTGGAGCCGCACAATCTCCTGAACGTAGAGACGTCCCAAGCTCTCCACTGAGCCCTGCTCTCTGATGGGTAAGAAGTGTGCCGACTTGGTGAGTCGGTCAAAAATCTCCCAGATGGAGTCGTGACCTCTGGAAGTGCGTGGAAGTCCAGTCACGAAGTCCATAGATATGTCGTCCCACTTCCACTCCGGAACCTCCAAGGGTTGTACCAAGCCTGCTGGTACCTGATGCTCTGCCTTCACCTGCTGACAGGTGAGGCATCGAGAAACGAACTCTGCTACAGCCTTCTTCATGCCCGGCCACCAAAGCTGTCGTCTGAGGTCCTGGTACATCTTCGCCACTCCAGGATGTACCGCTAAAGGAGAAGTGTGAAACTCTCTCAGCACTTCCTCTCGCAATGCGACTGGTACCATGGTACGTCCTCTGAAAAGGATGTCATGCTCTGTTCCAAGGGAGAAACCATCAGGTGCCTGTCCCGAGGATATCTGTGCACGCCGTGTCTCACAGTCAGCGTCCCCACGCTGTGCCTCCCTGACCCGCTGCAGTAGTGGAGGAGTGACTGTGAGAGACTGAAGAAAGGCTGCTCCATCACTATCCACGAAGGATATCTGCAAAGAGGCTAGCTGCTCCGTCGCCTCCTCAAGTAGCTGAATGCCCGTCCTCCTGCTGAGGGCATCGGCTACTACGTTCCCCTTCCCAGGAGTATAGACTATCTCAAAGTCATAGTCCTGGAGGAACTCGAGCCATCGTCGCTGTCTCAGGTTCAGGTCCTTCTGCGAGAAGATATACCTGAGACTCTGATGATCAGAAAAGACTGTAAAGCGCTCGCCCATCAGATAGTGTCGCCATGTCTTCAGAGCGAAGACCACTGCTGCTAACTCCAGGTCATGGGTAGCGTAGTTCTGCTCATGCGGCCTCAACTGTCGTGATCCATAGGCGATCACTGCCCGCTCCTACATCAGAACACATCCGAGTCCCGTCCCTGATGCATCGCAGTAGACTACGTACCCTACTCCCTCCTCAGGAAACCTCAAGATAGGTGCGCTAGTCAATCTCTGTTTCAGCTCTTGGAAGCTCTGCTGACAACTGTCTGTCCATACGAAGGGTTTCCCCTTCTTCGTCAAGGCTGTGAGTGATGCCGCAACTCTGGAGAAGTTCGGCACAAATCTCCGATAGTATCCAGCTAGTCCCAAGAAACTCCGAACCTCAGTCACTCTCCTGGGTGGCTCCCATGCTAACACAACCTCAATCTTCGCGGGATCCACTGCAACTCCCGCCTCAGAGATAACGTGTCCCAAAAAGTGGACCTCACGTATCCAGAACTGGCACTTCGAGAGCTTACCATAAAGCTGGTGCTCTCGGAGTGTGTCAAGAACAACTCGCAAGTGATAGGCGTGCTCCTCCTCTTTCGTAGAGTAAATCAGAATGTCGTCGATGAAGACCACGACAAACCGATCGAGGTATGGCTGAAAGATCCTGTTCATGAGATCCATGAACACTGCTGGAGCATTGGTTACACCGAAGTGCATAACCAAGAACTCATAGTGGCCATACCGACATCTGAAGGCCGTCTTCTGCACATCCTCGTCTCTGACTCTGAGCTGATGATAGCCTGACCTGAGGTCTATCTTCGAGAACCACCGTGCTCCCTTGAGCTGATCAAAGAGGTCATCAATCCTCGGTAGCGGATACTTGTTCCTCACTGTCACCTGGTTCAGGCGACGATAGTCAACACAAAGTCGCAAGCTCCCGTCCGCCTTCTTGGCGAACAATATCGGGGAAGCCCAGGGTGAAACACTGGGTCGGATGAACCCCTTGCCCTGCAAGTCCTCCAACTGTACCCGTAGCTCTCGAAGCTCGGCGGGGGCCATCCGATATGCTGGAGTGGATATCGGGGCTGTCCCGGGGTACAAGTCAATATAAAAGTCTACCTCTCTGCGAGGAGGTAGCCCTGGAACGTCGTCGGGAAAAACGTCCGCAAACTGATCCACCACTGCAGGAAAACCAGGACTCCGCACGTCAACTGCTCCAAGGATAAGGCTAGCCAACTGATGAGTGATGGGCTGTCCTCTCCTCCGCGGAAGTCCATCCTGTGCTGCTAAGGCTCCCTTCTCGCCGGTGAAGGTGAACCTGCTCCCGTCGGTGCGTACACATCGCACCTTGCGCCTAAAACAGTCAATCTGTGCATGGACCGTAGACAACCAATCCATGCCCAAGATGACGTCGTAAGGCCTCGACGCTGCTACAAGAAGATCCCAGCCGAAGCTCTCGCCTCCTAGAGTAAGCTCACACTGCCGGCACCAGTGCGTAATCGTCGAGTCTGCTCCCGTAGGAGTCTCTAGCCGTAAGGATCGAGCCAACGGCTCTGTCGGAATCTCCGAGCTCCGAACAAGGGCAGCGGCTATGAAAGAGTGACTCGCTCCTGTGTCTATAAGAACTGCAGCAAGGGTGGAATAGACACAGATAGTACCTCGAATCATCTCAGGTGCGCCGTGGTCGTAGGCCTCTGCTGCCTGGAGCTGTGCCTGTCGCTGCCCGCCAGCTCCCTGTGGTCGGGGTGGACCTCCTGGTGGTGGTGGTGGTAGAGCCTCAAAGCGTCGGCCACCACCAGCTGCTCGTCCAGCTCCTCTGCCTCGTCCGCCTCCTCCCTGCGGACCGCCACGGTCAACCCTCTGCCTCTGCCTCGGTGGTCCATCAACTGACTGCTGCTCCTCGGCACGGCGGGTCGGGCAGTCGCGAGCCATGTGGCCCTGCCCGCCGCACGAGTAGCACTGTCTGCCCCTCGGAAGACTGGCTCCGCGCTGTGTGCCCCGCACTGCTGAGCCAGTGCCCTGAGGTCGTCGGCCCGAAGGTCTGGTCTGTCTGGACCCCTGAGTCATCCGTCGACTGCCTGCTGCAGATGACTCTGCCACGTGCCGCCCTGCGGTGGGTCGCTGTGCTGGTGTAGACTCAGCAAGGAAGCTCTCGATCAGAAGAGCCCGCTCCAGTACTCCTGTCTGAGTCGGTATGCTGAGGGAGATCAGCGATGCCCTGATCTCGTGTCTCAAACCCTGCTCGAAGGTCCGGGCCTGGAAGAATGGGTCCCGTACCATGTCGGTCGACTAGCGCGAGAGATCGGTAAATCTCGTCGAGTACTGAGCGACCGTCATGCTACCCTGCCGCAGCTGTAGAAGCTCCTGGATGTGCACCGCTCGGAGGGTGGCCGGGACGAACTCAGAGCGGAAGAGGCTCTCAAAGTCCATCCAAAGAAGAGATGCCTCATCGTGCACCTGGAGCATCAGGCTCCACCATCGTCCTGCTGCTGCGTGTAGTAGGCTCGCAGCGAGGATCACCATGAGGTCTGCTGGTGTCCTCACTAGCCTAAACACTCGAACTACTGCCTCCAGCCAGTCCTATGCTGCCTGGGGATCCGTCTCCCCGCGAAACCTGGGCAGTCGCTGGCGTTGAAACTCATGCAGTGCGCTGAGGCGACGTGCATCGTCAGCGGCTGCTGCTGGAAGCATCGGGGGCTCGGCGGGTAAAGCTACCCCCGGTGCCACTACTGGAAAAGGGCCCTGCACCGAGGCCTCGTCGCTCGGTGGGCTGTCGTCTCGCTCGACTCTCGGAACCCTAGCTGGCTACCGTCGTGGGGCCATCCTGAAAAGGAAACAGGTGCGCCACGGTTAGAACAGTATACCTGGTGAGATGATATAAGTAATCACAAAGAAAACTTTGAAACACACACGCAATCAATGTTTTCGTGCATTAAGTCGGAAATCAGATGTCAGTGTCCTGGTGTACGGATACGTCGGCCGCCGCACCAACACTGGACTCCCTGGACTGATAACCACACTCAATACGCTAAACATTATTGCTTCACATAGAAAAGATCAGAGTTCGCGGTAGAACCGAACTCCTCTGATACCAATTTGTCACGACCCGCCCTCGGGGTCCGTGCCGTGACTACCCCAAGCCCGCCTTCCATAGGCCAGGGGCTGGCGACTAGCACCAAGGCGTAAATCCCGGTAAAAAGGGAAGGCATTGCCTTTGAAAAGTAAACACACAGCACAGAGTAAACAAGCGGAAAGTAAACACTAAGAAAACAGAGTACAACTGAAAGTGCGGAAAAGTAAATGGGCCAGTATACAAACCCAAACTGAAAGTAAAGTACAACTCGAAAAGGGAAAAACAGCAACTGAAAAGTAAAAGCCGCTACTCCGAGCTGTCCACTGGAAATCCCACCTGAAGGGTGGGTACAGATAGCTCCTCTGCTCCACGGGTCCCGCCGTCCGCTCCGAGCACGTCCCGCCCGGTGGTCCACCTCCGGGTACCGTCCCGCTCTGCAAGCCTCAGCTAAGGTCAACGCTGTCCGTCGTCTGCAACCAACACAACGTAGTGCGGGCAAAGCCCGTGCAGGGGTGAGTATAAGCTACTCAGTAGGGACCCCGAGACCCATGAAGGTCTCTCAAATCCACAAAGGATAAATCACGAAGAAAAGTACAATCACGAAGTAACAACTGACACTGCTTAGGTATATGCCCATACATATACCTAAGTCATCAATTCAAATACGCTCCAACCTCCGAGCCCAAGTACAACTCAGTCCACGCAGGAAAGTATACGTATTCCACATAAGAAAGCAAAACATAATCCACACCGGATTGCACAACACAATCCACACAGGAAAACAACAGGATTCAGATCACACAGGTATACTTCTTGAAGGACGAAAAAGATGATCACTGATCCATCTAAGTCGTCGGACCCACGAAGGATCGATAGGTAACTAACCCCCGCAAAGACCCACACAGGATCGGGCTCACACAGAACCTGTAGGCGCTGGCTCACACAGAACCGCTGAGCGCAAGGACCCACACAGGATCGGGCCCACACAGGACCTGTAGCACTGATCCACGTAGGATCGCTGAGTGCTGAAGTCGTCGTCGTCGAATCCACATAGGATCTCTGTACTGTCGTCGTCGAATCCACACAGGATCTCTGTACTGTCGTCGACGCAGTCACAGTAGCAGTCGTAGCAGTAGAACAGTCGCAGCCAGCACTAGGGTTCCCGCACACAGCAAGCTCGTACGGAGGGTCCGCTCCACGAGCCGAGAGGCTGATACATCAACTGTCACGAAGACCAGAGTTGATGTATCCAAAAGTTCCGTATCGACAACAGGAACTCAACGCTACAGACGACGCGTCGATCGGACGCCCGGTCTGAGAGTTATTGGCATTTTCGTCTCCGGGGCCCGGTTGGTTTTTAAGGCAAAACCAACCCGACCGTACTCCACCTGCGTCCAAAACCTCGGGCGGAGTATGCCAAAAGATCCGTCTCACTAAGAGGAACACTACGCGACTGACGGCACGTCAATCGGACGTCCGTAGCTCAAGATATGAGCGTTTCCGCTCCGAAGGCCCGGTTGGTTTCGTGAACGAACCAACCCGGCCGAACTGAAAGTAAACCGAAACCTTGAGTGCGATATACCAAAACGACCGTCTCGATCCAAGGATCGCGTTGCCGCAGACGGTTCGTCGATCGGAGGTCCGAGGCTCAAGTTATGGGCCAAAAACCAAAACTGGTTTGAAACGGGGGGGTCCTGGTCCGGGCCGACCCCCCCCCCCCCCCCCTGGGCGGCGCGGTGGCCGGCGGCGGCGGCGGACGGAGGCGGCGCGCGGCGGCGGCGCGCGGCGGCGGCGCGCGGCGGCGCGGCGGGCCGCGGCGGCCTGGCGCCGCGAGGGGGCGGCGCACGCGGGGCTAAGCCCCGCGGTTTTGGATGGCGGCGCGGCTTTGCCGCGCCGTTTTTGTAAAACGGCCCCCCTCCTGGGGGCCCGCTTTGAAGGAGATCCGGGGGAGCCGCCTGCCCCCCCCCCCCCCCCCCCCCCCCCCCGTGGAAACCGCTCCCCCCCTCATTAAGAGGGGGGTTTTAAGGTTTGGCCTGGGAATTAAATTCCCCGGTTTTAAGTCAACCGGCCGGCCAGCTGGCCGGCCGGTTTTTACCAACGGGACCGGAAATTCCGGTCCCGCCTTTGACTTCCGACGCCGGCGGCCCGGCCGCCGGACTCCTCTTCCGCCGCGGCCCGGAACCGGCCGCGGTCTTCTCGTCCCGCCGCGGCCCGGAACCGGCCGCGGTCTTCTCGTCCCGCAGCGGCCCGGAACCGGCCGCGGCGTTCGTCATCTGGCGGGGTACGACGGCACCGCGCCCCTTCGCCGTACTTTGATTCTTTTCAACGCGGCGCGACGGCGTCGCGTTCTTGAAAATTCTCCTCGGCGTAGCGCGACGACGCCGCGTAAAATAAAAGCACGTTCATCCGCGTGGTGCGACGGCACCACGCCACTTTCTTCCACCGCAAGAATTAAACAAGAACGATGGAGGGGGGTTCGGCCGTGTTCGTGCGGTCCGGCCCCCCTCACGTTAAAATAATAACGCAACTTAAAATAAATCAAGTCACACGTTAGTCTTGATAAAATCACGATCAAGAATAAAATAAGGAAACCAAAAGAAATCGACAACCCTACCTCGGGTTTAAGATTAGAAGATTCGTCTACGTTCCGCGGAAGACGGCGTCGCGGAGGTCGGGCGTCACGATCGTCGTTCGTCAAATCCGTTGACGAAGAGATATGCCCGAAGAGACACGACGTTGGCGGATCTTCGTTTACCGACGAAGAAGGTCCGAGGAGAAAGAAGAGGTCCGAAGATACCGGGTCGCCGAGTCGATGATCCTTGACGAAGTGTTGTCGTTCTTCGTTGAGGATGAAGACGTTCTTCGCCGGAGAAGATGAAGTTCTTCAAGAGACTTAGAGCTCTCTCCTCCAATCCTCAACACAACCAATCTAACCCCCAAAAATAAAATAAGCTAATCTTATTTTATTAAGACATTCTAAGAGTTCAAAATTCAAAAACTTAATTCCATTAATTGGATTAGTGTGTTGGCATGATTAAAGTGAGGAGAGGGAAAGTCACCCAATTAAATGGAAGTTTAAAGGTTAAGATGAGTTACACATCTTAAGTGGGGGGTTTAGAGGAGTTAGGGAAGGTGAGGGGTTGGGCTCGTGTGGGCCCCACCCCACCTTTATTCTCTCAAGGGTAGTTAACAACAAGAAGGTCCCACCCAACTTCCACACATAGGTTAACAACTTAGAATATGAAATAAAATTGTAACACAATTTTATTACTTCACATTTAACTCCCCTTTTTTTTAACAACTCCTCCTTAGCAAACGCACCTTCGGGAAAAGTCCTCTTAAGCAAATATCGGCGCTGTGAGTTAATCGGTGCCCTCAGATTTCAATTCCGAGCACCAGATCAAAAGTTAGGAATTCCCGCTCGTTCGTTCACTGAACGTACCCGAGCCAAACTTCGGAAATTAATTCCGGGCACTCCGGGCCTCGGAATCAGGTGCCGTCTGAAACCGCGCTCTTGTAAAATTCTAAAGAAAATTAAGAAAAAATTTCCCTTGAATTTTACGGGTATTTACAGTTCCTTTATATTCCTATTTCTATAAACATTAAGTTAATATGATGAGATAACCTATTTGATCTCATCAATCCATTTTTGTAAGATTTATGTGGTGCCGTTAGGCTGCCGAGTTTTCATAAGGGATTTTTCATCTCACTTTTATTCCCGTGAGATTTATTCTACATTTTCCACAATTTCCTTGGAGTGGTGTATGTACTGACCATTATTCTACTCTTTGTGTAATATACTTTCGTTTATGGGTATTTACATCAATGATTTATTGTCCTTCATTCATGGGGTGTATGTTTTGAAAGATACCCAAGTTGGTAAGGGAACCTTTCACCCTCCACTTTTTAAAAGACTTCTTTTGTTAGGTCTTTTAATTTACATATTTTTATGTTAGGATATATTCTCATATATCCTTATTGATGTAATTTTTATGTCCATGTGATGAGATACCCTTTTTTTATCTCTCATCAACTCTTTTTGATGTGACGCTGTTAGGCTGTAAAGAGATCTTCTTAACCCAATTTCTATTTATTTGGGTTCAACATGTAGTTATTGAATATTTCATCCTTTGAATATGTGAGAATGACCTTTGATTATTTTACACTTAATATATGCATATATTTGGTGTATTCGTTTGTCACACATAATTATGTAATTGATTTATCCTTAAACGAAGGATACTATCTTTGTAAGGGACTTCATCTCAATCTCCTTTCTTTGAGGCATATTTTATTTTATACACAACCTTCTTTTATACGGTGTATAAACCCCTTTGACTTTTACATTTATTCAAAAGGAATATTTTTTATACGAAGCATTAACTAAATGAAAAAATGGAATTTTTTTGTCGTACATATGCAGAGACAACGACTTCTCCACCGTCGTGACTATTATTTGAGTTTCGGCTTCCTCTACAAGCCATTCATTATTTTTAAAAGAAAAATAAATTCCATGTTTTAATTTTCTATTATTTTGGTATTGAAAATGGTTTTCATAATGTTTTTATATCAATGTGTTGTATTGATATCTTGTGATTGAAATGTAGAAATGTTATGTTTCCTTTATGCATGTTTTATGTGATATGATTATGTTATGGTTCTTGGGAATTATTATGAAGACAGTGGTTCCGTGATAAACTAAGGGCGGGTGAGCCCGTTATAGCTCTCCAATGTATTGGGTAACGCGAAGGAGTGAAACGTTAACGTTTCTCCGAAGAGATTTAGGGAATATACTGTGGTGGGTATTCTAAACATAACCAAGAGGGTTACTCCCTACGTAAGAATGTTATGAATGCCTCAAGTTACCGTTATGTCTTATGATTTCTATGATTTATTCATGGTTTGATGAGGTATGTTAATGTGCCTATGTTTTATGGGTAAAGTATGATTTCATTCTTATGTATATATGAACTCATGTTTCCTTTCAATATTTTTATAACCCTTATTGAGCTTTTTATGCTCATCCCAAGTTTTTGAAATGTTCTTCACAGGTCAAGGGAAAGGTACATGGTGTAATGATAATGTCAAGGATGTGTCAAGAATGAATCCGTGTTTTATTTTAAATATTTTTCCTTTGATGGGAAGAATGAATATTGTCTTTTATGTAACCACTTTGTTTAAATGTGGAATGTAATGCAAGTTTCATGATCTAATTCTCTAAAAATCTAAACCTGAAAAGATCCTCAATGTGTAATCTTGTAGTAACTCAAGATTAAGTAAGGTTTAAGGCTGGGGCCTTATAGTTGGTATCAGAGGTCAGTTTAGACAACTTTAGGGATTAGGAGTTTTTGTGAGACACATAATTAGTCCCTATATCTATTATTTCAGTTAAATCCTTCTTTTATAACTTTTTTTAGGTCAAGTAAACTCGATTACGAATGGAAGGAGAAGGATCTCAAACGAAATTCCTATCTCTTCCTGATGACATGCTTGCAATAATTATTACAAAGTCATCTTCGGATGATTGTGAAACTTTTTCTAGCAAACAACTCACTTGAAAGCAGTTTTTTGAGATATCAAACACCTCCACTATATGTCGTTATCATCGTGGATCATGGGTTGTTTTTAGAAAAATACTATTTTCACAATATTCTCATATTTTCAAGAAAGGTAAATATTATCAAGGTATTTTAAAATATTTTACCTTATCACAAGAATTTGAAGCATATTATGATTTTAGAAATGGTGCTGAGGAAGGAGACCCTTGCGCAACCTATTTATATTTTCTTTTAAAATATAGTCTCACATCACATACTTATGGTATTTTAAAAGGACCAATAATAGAAAGTTTCATCTCAATTTCGGTCCGACTATTTTATAGAAATCAGGTTTTATCAGATGTTTTGGAATTATATGTCATACATGATTATTTTCCAAAACTGTTTTTCTGTGAACACCCATATGACCCATGTTGTACGAGGTGTATTTGGATGGAGGAAGCAAATGATTTTGAAGGATCTCTAAATCATTGTTGTAATGCATGGGACTTCTACCTACGTGAGAAAGATGATGATGAAACCGAGTGGACGCCATGATCAAAGTATGATGATTTTCATTTTGGGAATCGTTTTATTTTATCTTATGGTTGTGAAATAAGACTTCAAGAATTAAGTTGTCGAGACCGTAACGAATTCGGATGAAAATTAAAGGTATTAAGAAACGATTGTGGTTAAAACATGTTAGGGTTATTTTTTGAGTTTTATAAAAAGGACAACACGCAGACCGTGTGACAACCCGTCACGTCGGACAAAGCTGCGGGAATCGAACCCACAACCAATGTGCGACTGGTATATATCGCCTACCACTGGACTACGTGAAGTCCCTGGTTAGTTTGACTGATTATTTTTAGTTATATGATTTTATGAATTATGAGTAAGTTGATTTTGGGTTATTTATGAAAATGATTAACCTATCATGGAGGATATGTGATTATGTTAATTAATTTTCAATACGAGACATTATGAGCAACTAATGTTGTTTGGAGATAAATGTTACGATTTAACTTGGAAGACTATGTGACTAAATCCTTCAAATATTTGAGTTTCAATCTTATATTGGTTTACTTTAAAGAATTTTATAGACAAATTGTTTATCGGATGGTCCTCGTTAAACTTTGGGTTTTGTTGGACAAATTTTAGAGATTAAGCATAGATTTTCTTTTTAAAGGGTTATCCTTTTCTGGATTATCTGACCTTGTTCTAACATTTTTTGGTTTTGGTTAAGGTCTAAAGATATGGGATGTATATAGTTCTCTTTGGCGTATTAGGTGATTCTCTAGAATTTGATTATAGTACTCTTAATGTGAACAAGTCTTCCTAAATACTCGTCTTTTGGAGAAAATATGAGTTTGTGTAAAAGTTGAAAGTCAACATGATAAGTGATTATGTTTCCCTATGAATGAATTACTCAATAAAAAGCAACATAAAACAAAAATGTTGTCTATTAACTTTTCCTACTAGGTAATTGAATACCATCTAACCCATCACATGTTTGTGATTTTCTTGTGGTTAACGTTCTCCTAAACATGTTTTCTATCACTCTCCATCAGAACATGACCCTATGTTTTCTCCTCCATGTCCATATTTTTCTACATGGAATCATAGTATGGGTTAACTTGGGTGACCTTTGTACTTATCTTTCTTTATTTTAAAGTTGTTGTTTTACCGACTCTTGTTCCGATGTGGGACTTTCAAGGATGTTTCCAAGCTCAATTTTAAAAATTGCGAGGACGCAATCCCTAAAAGGGGGGAAGGATGTAACACCCCAGGTAAATAAATAATATGACTTTTTCATATTTATCCGTATTTGTGAATAAAATATTAATATGTCTTTAAAGGGGACGCTATGCTCGATGGCGTACCCAACACACAACGAGTTTCTTGGGAATCTTACGTTGCACTCTAATAATAAAATAATATTATTTTAAATGGTAGTTAACATGTAGCCGTTGTGTTGGCGGGAATGGATATAAATAACTAAAATATGATTATATATGTTTTTAAATATTTTTACATTTATCCAATAAAAGATAAAGGCATAAAATACAGAAAGAATTTAATTTTAGGCGTATATGCCCTAGTTCTCACTAAAGGTTCACTTATCGCCTTTTGATGGAGAACCATCATTAAATATTGTTTTGTTCACTCTTATACATTCTATTAGACCAAATAAAACTCTTTTTAAGAATTGGGACATCAAAATTTACTTTGTGTAAATTTTTGGTATCTTTCTGACAAAAGTTCATTTTTTTGATGAATAGTGTAAAATGTTGGATTTTAAGTTCAAAACCTCTTTTTAATATAATTTATTTATATGATTATATTATCTTTTGAATTGGTTTTAAAGTGAAATTATAATATATTTTTACAATTAAATCCAATAGTGGTCATTGGAATTAATTTCACTTTGAAATCAGACTTAAACTAGTGTCAATCTTTTGATACTTATTGTTTCATAAAAACATTCTATTTGATATGACAGCATAAATTAATTTTTAAATTAATTTATGTGACTTATATGTTTTGAATTTTGTAAAATAGACTTCATTTTTTAATTCGGAATATCAAATATTGTTAGGGTGAATTTTTGGTAATTTTCTGAAAAACTCCAATTTTTAATGAATAGTGAAACCACTAAGTGGTAATCAAGCAAACTGATTTTTCAGTTAAATGATAGTTTACCACTAATGTTTATTGAATTTTGAAAATCCGACATACATGGTTGTCATTAGTATGTAAAATGTGGTTCAATGGGATGAAAATAATTTTTTGGTGAATAGTATTTTTTTTCATTATTCGCGATTAGAGGTAATTAGTGTAATTTAAAGTAAAAATGATATTATAAAAATGTGAAAACACCATGACACTTGTCCTACCCCTATTGTATGAGTCATGGACGACCAAGACAACCAATGGGTTGATTTAGGGGTCCCTATGGAGCCTCTTGGGTGAGATAATGACTTTAATGCCTTTTTTTAAAATAAAGGTGAAAATGACACTAACATAAATTGTTTTAATAAAACAATTTTTATAAGGGGTTATACTAATCATAATTTTGTCTATAAATTCTATTTGGAAATATAAAAAGATTTCCTACATCAGGATATTTTTTCTATAATTTTTAGACATTAAATAAATTAATTTAATTATGACATCCTGATGATGCAACGATGACCTCATTAATGAACAGTTTAAATAAAATGAAATGATAATATAAAATCTAAGACCTAAAATTGTCCAAAAACTATTGGATGGGAATATTTAGAAGCCTTATCATCTTATCATAGAAATATATCAATGTGGGACCTTATAAATTCGAAACACTTTTGAAAATAAAATAATATTTTCATGATTTCCAAAAGTGCCCCTCCTCTCCTCTTATAAAAGGCCCCCACCTCTACCTCATTTCGCACACTCCTCAAGCCTTTGGCTCGGCCATCCCCTGACCACTTCATCTCTCCACATCCCTCTACAAATCCTAGAGGATTCCCTTTGGGAAGAATACTTTCAAAGGAAGCCTTTAGTCTCAAATCAATAGGAGTTACACTTTTAAAGGTAATTCATTCTCTCATGTTCATTTGTTTTATTTTGCTTCTCCAACCCCCTAAACTCTTTTTATTTACTTATTTTGTAACAAAAACAGAATATTAAATATACTAGGATGTTGTTATAAGATTTATTCGAGCTACACTCTGACACAACTATATCAAATGGTTAAAGAACATACAGTTTCCGTGGATGGCGAAATTCTACCTCCCGAAACGATGATTGTTCAATAGTCATTTAACACCTTCAAAGGTGGCCATTATGATGTCACTATTTTTATATATGATATATAATATGTTTATTCTGTCCTTAAGCTTCTGTATTTTTCATTTATGGCATTCCATTATTTTTTCCATTATGGGTAAACACGATATCTTCATTTTAGGAAGTGCAGACTACCGCCCTCTGAAAGTGATTTGATTCGTTAATACCATATGTGGGATGTGTAAAGGATAAAGTTAATTATATTATATATGTTATTATACTGGAATTATAATATACTCTTATATCATTATGATTCCATTCCAGAAAATACGAAATATAAATGGAAGTAGCGTTCATGCGTACGTACGGCTTACCGTCTCCATGAACTGTGCATTTCATTTCTTACCTCAAAATGTGATGTAATATTATAAATACATGTATATGATTAATATATATGATATATATGTTATCAAAATCATTAATATCATTCTGGATATAACAAACCATTGACCAAATTAACAACATGTAAGTGTAAGAAGTCTATTTTTGACTTAAGAACCAAATACCGACGAAATGAACATTATTAACTTAAATGATTACATGATGTTTATAACATAGTATAAAAGGAATAATGAACTATAAAAAAGGTTCTTAATAATGTGGAAATTTACTCATGTTTATTATTTAGGACGTTAAAGAACAATCGAGTCAATTTGGACTTGAGGTAAGGGATCCTACTCCACTCTTTCTTTTTAAGTACACTCTTTTATGTCATTCCTTCTAAAGCTCATCTTTCTTGTTATTGGGATGTTCTTTTATATTAATCTTACTGTTATTTTTATATTCATATGATGAGAGACCCTATTCTCTCTCATCAATCCATTTTGGATTTTTTGAGTGGTGCCGTTAGGTTGTCGAATTTTCGTAAGAGATCTAACCTCTCTCTTTCTTTTTAAGTACTCTCCTTTATGTCAATTATTTTAAGCTCCTATTTGTTATGTTGGGAGATGTTATTTTATATTCCTATTTCTATAAACTTTATGTTAATATGATGTGATACCTTATTTTATCTCATCAATCCATTTTTGTAAGTTTTATGTGGCGTCGTTAGGCTGCCGAGTTTTCGTAAGGGATTTTTCATCTCACTTTTATTCCCGTGAGATTTATGATACATTTTACACAACTTCCTTTGAGTGGTGTATTTACTTCCCATTATTCTACTATTTGTGTAATTTAATTTCCTTTATGAGTATTTACATAAATGATTTATTGTCCTTATTTCATGGGGTGTATGTTTTGCAAGATACCCAAGTCGGTAAGGGAACCTTTCACCCTCCTCTTTTTAAAAGACTTCTTTTGTTAGTCCTTTTAATTTACATATTGTCATGTTGGGATATGTTCTCATATATCCTTATTGATGTAAATTTTATGTCCAAGTGATGAGATACCCTTTTTTTTATCTCTCATCAACTCTTTTTGATGTGACGATGTTAGGCAGTCAAGAGAACTTCTTAACCCAATTTCGATTTATTTGGGTTCAACATGTAGTTATTGAATATGTCATCCTTTGAATATGTGTGAATGACCTTTGATTATTTTACACTTAATATCCACTTATATTTGGTGTATTCGTTTGTCACACATAATTATGCAATTGATTTATCCTTAAACGAAGGATACCGTCTTTGTAAGGGACTTCGTCTCAATCTCCTTTCATTGATGCATATTTTGTTTTATACACAACCTTATTTTATATGGTGTATAAACCCCTTTGACTTTTAAGTTTATTCAAAAGGAATCATTTTTATACTAAGCATTAACTAAACGACAAAATGGAATGTTTTTTTCGTACATATGCGGCGACAACGACTTCTCCGCCGCCGTGACCGTTATTTGAGTTCCGGCTTCCTCTACAAGCCATACATTCTTTTTAAAAGAAAAACAAATACCATGTTTCAATTCTCTTTTATTTTGGTATTGAAAATGGTTTTCATATTGTTTTTATATCAATGTGTTGTATTGATATCTTGTGATTGAAATGTGGAAATGTTATGTTTCCTTTATACATGTTTTATTTGATATGATTATGTTATGGTTCTTGGTAATTATTATGAAGACGGGTGGTTTCGTGATAAACTAAGGGCGGTTGAGCCCGTTATAGCTCTCCAATGCATTGGGTAACGCGAAGGAGTGAAACGTTAAGTTTTCTCCGAAGATATTTAGGGAATATACTGTGATGGGTATTCCAAACGTAACCAAGAGGGTTACTCCCTACGTAAGAATGTTATGATTGCCTCAAGTTACCTTTATGTCTTTTGATTTCTATGAATTATTCATGGTTTGATGAGGTATGTTAAAGTGCCTATGTTTTATGGGTAAAGTATGATTTCATTCTTATGTATATATGAACTCATGTTTCCTTTCTATATTTTTATAACCCTTATTGAGCTTTTTATGCTCATCCTAATTTTTTGAAATGTTTTTCATAGGTCAAGGGAAAGGTATATGATGTGATGATAGTGTCAAGGATGTGTCAAGAAAGAATCTGTGTTTTATTTTAAATATGTTTCTGTTGATGGGAAGAATGAATATTGTCTTTTATGTAACCACTTTGTTTAAATGTGGAATGTAATGAATGTTTCATGATCTAATTCTCTTAAACTCTAAACCTAAAAAGATCCTCAATGTGTAACTTGTAATAACTCAAGATTAAGTATGGTTTATGGCTGGGGCCTTATAATATGAATACAAGAGTGAAAGAAATTATTATAAGAGAATTCCACCAAAGGTAGGTGTTGATCCCAACCTTCGTTGAAATCCATTGATAAAGATCTCAACAAATCATCTAGAGTCTGAATTGTCCTCTCAGACTGACCGTCTGTCTGCGGATGATAAGTAGTGCTTAAACTCAACACTGTATCCATAGTATTCTGAAGACTTCTCTAAAACATTTAGGTAACCCTCAGATCCCGATCAGATATAATGGAAAGTGGTACTCCATGCAATTTTACCACTTCCTTTACATATATCATGGAAAGCTGATCTAGAGAGAAATCTTCTCTAATAACAATGAAGTGTGCTGACTTCTTAAGATGATCAACTATAACCAAGATATAATTATTTCATTTGGATGTTTTAGGAAGTGTAGTGAAAAATTCCGTATTGACGTTTTACCATTTCCATTCGGGTATGGGTAATGGTAGTAACATCCACTTAGACTTCTGTCACTTAGCTCTAAATGGCTGACAAACCAAGCATCGATAGACATATTCAGTGAAATCTCATTTTATGCCATCCCACCAGAAGTACTCTTTCTGGTACTTATACATCTTCGTGCTTCCAGGATGAATATAGAATGAAGAACTATGAGCCTCCTCGAGTGGTTCCTTCTTTAATTCCGGGATAGGAGGAACACAAACCTGATTCCTCAACCTTATTATCCTATGACAATCATGGTTGAATTCAGGAACATTTCTCACCTTATTTTTTAACTCTACATCTTATTTTTGTACCTCTGTAATATTCACATGTATAGATGGTTGAACATTCATTTGATAAAGATAAGATTTTCCCCCTTCAATTATTATTCCAAGATCCATCGTTTGAAAATCCATAAATATTAGATCTTTTGTGGTCCTCATCATGGATAAGCTAGCATGGTCATGTCATCTTAATGCATCTGCCACCATGTTTTCGTTCCTAGGGTGATAATGAATTGAGTAGTCATAGTCCTTAATCAACTCCAACCATCTTCTTTGGTGCATATTTAGCTCCTTTTGTGTAAAAATATACTTTAATCTTTTATTATTAGTATAAATATTAAAAATTTCACCTTAAATATAATGCCTCAAAATATTTAATGCAATGATTACTGCAACTAACTCCAAATCAGTAGTTGGGTAATTGTGCTCATGGATTTTCCACTGTCGTGAGGCATAAGCTATCACCATATCGTTTTGCATGAGAACACACCACAATCCCTACTGGAATACAGCACTACAGATCACAAAGCTTTGTCCAATAGAAGGTAGTGTGAGCAAAGGTGCACTAGATAACCTTCTTTTTAACTCCTTGAAATTCTCTTCACAATCCTCTGTCCAAAAGAACTTAACTCCTTTTCGAGACATCCTGGTGAGTGGATTAGATAATAATGAAGAATCTTTCACAAAACGTCGATAATATCGATCCAAACCAAGAAAAATTCAAATCTCAGTTACTGTTGTTGGTCTCGACAATCGTTCGATAACCTCTGTTTTTACTGGATCCATAGATATCCCCTCTTTTGAGATTATGTGACCAAAAAATGAGACTTTTTGAAGCCAAAATTTACACTTGGTATATTTGGAATAAATCTTCTCCTTTCTCAGGGTCATCAATACAATTTTGATGTGACCTTCATGTTCTTCCTTGCTCTTTGAATAGATAAGAATATCGTCCATAAAGACTACAACAAACTGATCAAGGTAGTCCCCAATGACTATATTAATTAGATCCATGAAGATAGCTTGGGAATTATTAAGACCAAATGGAATCACTTTAAATTCATATTGTCCATACCATCTATGGAAAGTCGTATTTGGTATATCCTCCCTTTTGACCCTTAATTAATGATACCCTGAACGGTGATCAATCTTGGAAAAGTATTGAGCTCTGCATATTTGGTCAAATAAGTAATCAATGTGTGGGAGAAGATATTTTTTGTTGATAGTGATCTTGTTAAGATCTCAATAATCAATGAAGATTCTAATTTCTTAGTTGTCAAGACTCATTGCCAAGACTATCCTAGGAGACAAAGTCCATTTATGAACTGAGTTCACTCCTCCATTCAGTCCTGTATCACTAAACCAGATTAACCTGCCATTCCATCCATGAATATATCATGAGATATAAGTCTTTACCCAATGCCTTTGAGGGAGATATAGGTCCCGCCCATCTCATAATGACCATTTTTATGTGTGCCACAAGATCATAAATCATACATCACAACATAAACCATGTAATAAAAATGGTATTCTTAAACATCATGTCATCATAACATAAATCATATAAGATAAAATGACATCATAAAAATAATTCCATAATAACATAAACAAATAAATGTAAAAAATAGGGATAGAAACAGAACCCTATATTATCATAGATTGAAAATAATTTTGATAAAGCACTTGAACTTAATTGTTGAGGAAAATATCCTTTATACTTCAATTTTTTTTACTTTATTAACATGTAATACAAATTTAAACTAAAAGAAGTTGATTAAAAATAAAATTGAAAACTTGTAATGGTAGATTCATGGAAATAATTTTCTAAAAATCCATTCATGCTCTATATGTTAAAGAAAACATTATCCTCGTACTTTGGCCCGAAAAGTCAAAAAAGAACCTCGTAAAAAAACGACCAAAGATTCAATTCATATATTTTACTAAAAACTCACCGAAGGGTAAAATTGGATTTAAACAATTTTAGGAGGATATAAATAATATTACATATTGAGGAAACATGGATGTGTATGGTAAATATTCCCCAGTAAATTCTAAAGTATAAACAATCTCGGATAAAAATGAAATTGCAATATTTTCCATAACCTTAGGTATGATTTGCTTCGTACGTCTCCTAACTACCTTTATAATGATTTAAATAATTTTATTGACTTATTACAGAATCATCCTCATTGTTGGGATATCATATATGGTCATATTCTTAGCTTCTTATTAGTAATATTTCATTTCTAATTGTTATTCGGGTATTTATTGCTTTTTTTTCTTATGTGTGTTTTGTCGAATAAATTCTTATTATTCTTTTTAGGTTATAGATACGTAATTTAAAGAATTTTATTAGTGTAATATATATAATATTTATTCATTAAATTCATTTATATAATCATTTTACAATGAAGATCATGTAGATCGAGTCGCATCACATCGTGGAGACGGTAGGCCGTACATACGCATGAGCGATGATATCATTCCCAAGATCGTGGAATTATATTGAAGTGTTTGTATAATATTTAAGAATCAATATAACTTTAAAATAATAATATATATTTATTCTCTACACCATTACATCCATCCAAGTAAGGTGGTGGTGGAAAACACATTACACCACGGCGTGGAGACGGTATTCCGCAAGTACGCACTCGCAGTGATTTCATTTTCCGTACGATGGATAGAAGGTGAAATAGGGTTTTTTCATATTTATAATAAAATATCAGTATATTATTGATATTTATGTTATTACTTCACAATGAAACAACTACATAAGAGGAAGTAGAAGAAGAAATAAATTGGAAAGAATTAGTAATGGACTTTACCTCTTCTTTGAATCCCCTTTGCTTAACTTCTTCTTAGGGCACTAAAGACGATGATTAAAAAATACCCGGACCTATAGGATGTTTCTAGGGATGTTTAGTAGAGAAATTGAAAGGGTTTTTCTGATATTGAGAGCTCAATGTGGTGTGAGGAGGAGAGGGAGAAGGTTCCCTTTTATATGTGAGGAGAGGGGCACCTTAGAAAAAACATAAAATATTATATTATTATAAAGTGATATTCGGTTATTAATAGTTCCAAATTGATTTATTTGGAAGCTAAGGTGGGTATGGGTCGATATCCTCTCAACCAATGGATTTTAGACAAGTTTAGGTTACTATTTTAACCTCATCATTTAGATTGAACTCTATGTAAAATAATTTAACTTTTACCATGACTTCTTGTTTTATTACACTATATGGTTAATAAACATACAATAACAAGAAAAACGAACCCAAAGTGGTTAATTATTAATATATATAACCTTATCTATGTCATTTGGCCGATATTTATATTTTGAGGAATAAAATAACAATTAATAATATAATTTTTTTAAAAAAACTATTTTATGTCAATTTTGACACTATTTGGTAATTGATTTTTGTGAAAATCATAACAGAATTATTAGTTCGAAAAATTTAATTAAATAAATAATAACATGTCATATTAACTTATAAAATTAGTTTAATTCTTAAAAAGTCTCAAATTACATTTATTTGGGTATTTAGAATATCAATTTTGTTATTATTTCCTTAATAAGGTAATTACTACACCATCATTGTGTCATAAATAAAATAAATTATTTAAAGTATAAAAATTATAAATAAAATACCATTATATAGGAAATTATCTTATCTTTATAATGAATATATATTGTCTAATGTTTCTTATTTATAACCCTATATTAAAAATGTTTTATTTATAAAACATTGATTTTTACTATTTTAACTCTTCTTTAAATAAAATAATATTAAATGTTCTAATCTAATACAAGTGGATCTAAATGGTCATATTTTATTCCTAAGGCTGATTTTGGTCGAATTAAACTTATACAATATAATTAGGACATGTGTTATGGTAATAATAATACCATTTTTAACCTTAATTACCCTATTTACTTTTAACCGTGGTAAATAAAAGTATAAAGTTACTATTCACCAAAAATTATTTTTATCTTATTGAACCACATTTTACTCTTTTATATTAATAGTTTCTCTCGTAATTTAGAAATTTCACTCATAGAAGTGGAAAAATTAAATTTTATGTAAATTTTCAAACTCTCCTAAGAGGTGGGTATAAGAAGGTGAAAAGTTAAATAAAATTTGGATATATCTAAAATTATTATAAAATGACTCCAATGAATCACTTCGAACTTATATAGATATTTTGTATCAATTTTTTACTAAAATAAATTTAAATGAAATAAATAATTATTTAAATAAAAAGTCGGGTTTTAAATAGTAATCCAGTGTTTTCACTATTCAAAAAAAATTATCAGTTTTCGGAAAAATACCAAAAATTCACCCTATGAAAATTTTGATATTTCGAATCCAATAATGGAGTCCATTTTGAATGATATAATTTATAAAATTTCAAAAATGGGTATTACTATTCATAACGGCTAGTTTTAATAATATTTTAATAGCATATCGTTGTTTAGTGAAACTCGGTATTGCGTACAATGCAAGCTATCGAGAAAGGTCACGATTGAGTGAAAAGTAAGCCAACCTAATTTTTTCTGTAGTGAAATATTACTTTGATTATGTATATAACATAAAAACAATATATCTCCTAAAAATATCGGGTGTTATAGTTCTTATAATTCATTTTTTTCTAATATTTCCCGTCATGTTTATATCACATGTTTTAGTATCATTTTTTGATGTGAAATATCCAATTTACAAGATTTTTTTAGAAATATAGACTTGTGATGAACCTATATCAAAAAAAACATTAGAAAAATCCATTTAAACAAACAAGGAACCTGATACCACCTCATTGGATGGCCCAAATCCTACTAACACAGTCCTAAATGAATTCACTAAACAATTGAGTAAATAATATGGATTCTTTCTAACATTCATATCATTTTTTTAAATGTTAATTTCATAATGTCTTATCTCACCATAATTGAAACACATTATAGTTGGTACTCAATATTAAACATACAAACACTATGATAATTTTCATTGAAATATCGGTCTATATATCTGAAATTACAATATTTGATACACTTACTTGTTTTGTTAAGGTATTATCTTGGGTAATTTTTACCACACATTACAAATAATAGATATTGGGATTTCTTAACAAAATATTTCATTGATATATTTTTACCAATTTCATGCAATATAGACTACATAGTCTACTTGTTTTCAATGTACATATGTTCATATTAAAATTTCATTTATGACCAATCGATACATGAAATAAGAGTCTCATAACATTTAAATTTTATGGAAGCCAATACCCTTTGATATATTGGCTTCAATCCTAAGTAAAAAAATTAAATTTACAATCATGACCTTAAATAAGATTTGGAGTGTACCTTTCAAATCATGAGATATTTTATTCATTCACGAAAACTGAGTATTCCTCCTTTTCATTCATTTCAAGGATTTTTTTTTCTATCCTAAGTCGATGAATCTTTGGAAAAAATCTAGGAAAATAAATTTTATTTCATCCCATTTAAATGCATAAATATCTTCTCTATATATGAAATTCATGACCATTAAACACCACTGGTCAGCTTCATATTCAAAAAATCAATATATTGACAAAATATTTAATATCTAAACTCTCAATTTCATCAAAAATCATTTCAATGTCATTAATCCAACCTGTAACCACCATTGGGTGAGATGATCTATTGAATGTAAGTGGGTGTTGCCCCATAAAAGTTTCTACTATCATCATGTTCCTTATTCGAAGGTCTGTATATTACTATGCATGGATGCTACAATCAGTTAAATATTTCATCAACTGATCCATTACTTTAAAAATATCCTCATTTCTAATTCCCACCATTCTAGTAGACGTGTTCAGAATGATATCATTTTGTCGGTGCCTTCCTAATTCTGTTTTTATGTTTTTTTGAAAAACATTCTAATCTTGTATGGCATGAAGGAATCAAAAAAAGAAATATTTAAATTCTATGTTATTTCAAATTTAACATTATGTAATTATATTTTATGGTAATATATAAATATCATCTCATACCTTTATTTCATCAAAATTGTTCTCTGATTCAAACTCTATAGAGTTGACATTAAACATTTCCTAAAACAATAAATCCAAATATATTTTATATTAAAACATTCCAAAATATATTTTAGGTTTATATTTTTGATATGTACTTCGTAATTCATACATAATAATCTCAGAAGCATACAAAGTGGATACTACTTATATAGTATCCATTTCCTCTAATGTAATTTTTTTATAAATCATGAATTATTTCAATTTAATATATTAACAACATTAATATTGGTTTAACAATTTCTCTTAACAATCCATAAACACTATAATTTTTTTAATGTGTTATTAGAAAGAAATCTCAGTAAGGGAAATAAAAAAATTGAGAGAAATCATTATTACAAGAGTACTTATAAACATATTTATCATTTTCACAATGATATAATTCTCAAACAAAAAGAATAATATACTTACTTTGTGAAAATTTTTTATTTCCATAAAACATTGAAAATATATATAATCCATTTAGGTAATATCATTCAGTAGTTACATAATATTATAACCATCATGAAAACCATATGATTTTTAGTCCACATAGATACCTTACAATGTAACCCACATGTCTATTATATGATATAACCCTCATGAATTCCTTATCATGTAACCATCATAGAGATTAGAGATGACATCTTAAATTAACATAACCAATTAATTAGAGAGATATATTTTTCTCTCCCTTCATCATAAACAATACCCAATAACCATAACATAATAAAAAAACAATAATATATGCACCATAAAAATAATACCGAGTGAAAATTCACAAATTAAAGAAATTATATAAACATACAAATGATAACATATATAATTAAAATAACCAATGATTTACTACATAGAAAATATCAAAACATCAATCCTTTATGAAATTGAGAATTTTTCAGAACACGTAACTATTTTTTAAAACATTATTTTTAAACTTTTGTAAAAATAAACATTAATGTACATTTTAATAAAGGTCCGTTACCCCAGGTTCAAATTCAATAAAAATGAATAAAATTCAATAAATAATGGTTTATACAATGTAATTATTTGATTAAATAATTATCATAATTTTTATAATACCTTATATTTCAATATTATAATATCTTATCACCAATAAATTACTAACATATAGTTATTTTAACTCTCTCTAGTGTGTTTACCTCAAGGTTTCATGGTCAGTATATTGTGTATGTCCATATAAAAAATTAAATAATACAATATAAGTGCAAATATATATATATATATATATATTGGTACATTTAATTTATCACATGTGAATTTAAAATTCACAAGAATTGCAATAATGGGGAAAATTAATTTTCCAAGAAGGTGGTGAACTGACATACTATGTATGATGCATTGATTTTTAAAAATAAAAGGAAAAAATAATATAATTTAAGGATTAACATGACACTAAAAAAATAATATTCCTATATATTTATGATACTAATGTTATCATGAAACATTTTATATGGGGGGAGGTGAAGTTAGAAGTGATAAAGGATTTAAAAGAAATGAATACATAATTTACCTATTGAACTATTTATCGTTAAGAACCTCATAATGGATCTTGGAAGTGGTATTTCTGTGATACTAGATGCACTATAATGCGAGAAGGTATTAGTATAATGGAATTGTGAAGATTATAGTCTAGATGGAGTCTCAATATGATGATATTAATTTTGTTGATTCATATCATTTTATAATTGAGGTGAGGGGTTATTTAGGAATTACATAAAATAATAAAATATAATAAGTCTAATATAGAGTTAAAGACTTTGAGAAAGACTACAAATCACAGAGATAAACATTGTTTGAATACCCATACCACATTTTTATTTTTTATATTTTTTTTTTATTTTAGAATAATTTAGTAAAAAAACATATTCATGAAAATTAATTTTTTTTTTCAGTTTAAACACTATTCATAAATATGACATTAAAACATAAAGTACTAAAAGTAGATCATCCATTGGTTTAGAAATCATAACCCATGACCTAAAAATTTTATTAAAAATGTGTAAAGGTACAACCGACATGAGGAAACACTTACATGTGAAACACCACAGCCAGATAACAAACTTAACAAACACATAAGGTATCCAACTATTACCTTTTTATAGGTTGACCACGACCTCAAGATCCTCTCCAATTAGCTGGATGGATCCCACCTCTCTTGAGCATCACCAGTCCATCATCCATCACCAGAACCTCAATAGTGTGCAACTCAGTTGCTTCATGTGAAGCTTCTCCATGCACATTTGAATGCACAAATTCTATTTTTGAGATATCATCCTGGTGAGCATTACCATGATGAGACTACACATGTAGTCCTATATATGCCTCCAATGTATCCTCAGAGTCATACATGACCATACAAGAATGTGATGTATTATGAACACGTTGTTCCATCTCTTTTGGGTTCTCCAAACTATCAACAATAGCAAGTGGCGAGGAGGAGCACATTCAGATACTGCATCCTGCATTCTTGAGTCCTTCATAATTAAGAAAATCAAACTCAACAGTATTAATAGACTCTAACATTGAAAATAATTTGACCACTGGTTTTACAGGTCCTTGCAACACCACATTACTAGATGCAACCAATGGAACAACATCCAAATTAGTCCCCCTTTGATCTGCTACCATTGGAGGAGCTCGTACGAGGTCTTGTACATGACTAGATGTAGTAACGTCATCCAAATTAGCAAAAGGAGATCCTACCAGAATATCACCCTGCTTAGATACAAAAGATAGGAGCAAACTCTCCCCCCTAGAACACCTTGATGGCCACCAGACCTCTCACCAGAAACAGAATCCACCGGAACACCATCCTGAATCTCATGTTATACAGCAACCACTTCAACAATGAATGTTCCCACAATTATATTCAACTAAAAAATACATTTATTTCCCTAAAAATATCAAATTATATTTTTTTATTATTTTTAGTATCATTAATTTATTTGTTTATTAATTATATATTTAATAAGACATCATTGTGAAAGCCATTAACATAATTATTTATTCCATAAAAATTAAAAATAAATAATTAGAAATTAAAATATATTATCTTTCAAAATAAAAAAATTATGAAATGTTTTTTGGAAAACCAAATATTAAAATAATATAGAGATTTAAAACAACAGTGTCAATAACCTAACTTCATTTCAAATAAAATATTATTACGTTATTAAAGGGGTTCATGTGGGTAAAAATAACAAAAATTAGCATAAAAAATATAATTTTTTAAAACTTATCATAGAAAATAAATTATTTAATTTTTTTCCTCTTAACGAATCTAAATATTTTAATTAAAATCAATTGATTTATTTTTATTATACTCTCACATGCATTGTATCAGTGTCACATAATCATTAATGTTTTTTATTTCATATTTTTAATAAAAAATTTACATTCCTAATTATAAAAATATAATGATCAATATAAAAATTTATATTCCTTATTTATGTATAATTACTCATATCCATGTCATGAAAACATCATTAATTTTTCAATTTGTCTTTTATTTCCTTGTGTTATCATTGCCCATTCATTTGGATAAGACTCAAGTAATAAAACGTTAAAAATATAAATTAATATTTAAAAAAATCAATTTTACTTAATAAATAATAAATAATCCTTTAAAATAATTTTTTCCCACAATTAGTAATTATATTTCACCAAAACATATGTTTTCAATGCTATACAAGAACTGAGTTAGCACTCCCATTATTTCAATACCTATCATGAAATTAATTATAACAAACATGTTGTAAAATATTTTTATCCAATATTTATATTATAATTTCATAATTTATTCATTCAATATTTTTAATAAATTTTTACATCATAACTAATCCTTGACAATGTCCAAATGATATTTTATTTAAAAACTGTATTTTTTCTTTTTCAAAAAAATTCAATTTTCATTTAATTCAAAATAGTTCACAACAAAATATTTTATACATGATGAATTAAGAAAATAAATCAGTTTTTATAAATTATAATTATCTATTTTTTCCACAAAAATATCTCAAATATAACCATATAATAAATTGGTTTAATAAAATTATTTATTTATAAATTAGATACAATAATAAATTTAAAATTTTAATTCCTGATAACTATGAAATTTTATGGCTAATTGTCCTATTAGTACATGATTTGTTAAATAAATAATTATATATTTATTACATATTTGAAATCAATTATGGGTGTTCCTAAAACTGATCTAATGATAGTTTGACCTGATATAGCTCTTCAATGAATTTAGAGTAGTGGAAATGTTTATGTGTGATTGGTTACTCCAAAGAGGTGTTGGAATTATCGTGTTTGGAAATATCATTTCATGTATTATTATAATGATTAATTAAAGTAGTATGTACAAATTTACATATATTGTATTGTTTAAATTATTTTTTAAGGAATCAATTTTATATCAATATTTATCAAAATGTGATTATTTTTATAAGGAATGTTTATGTCATTTTGTAATTTTGAAATTTATTATTTTGAACAAAGTTTGTCATTTTTTTAATTTATTCCCATGAAACCCTAAGGATTTAGATTTATCTTCTAAATTTCATAGATTTTTTTTGGAAAATAACTAAGTAAAAATTCTCTATACATGTATATGGATAGGAGTATTTTATTTCAATGATTATTATAAAAAATATAATTGATCGTATGGGTTTTTTCCTTTATTACTAGTTCAAAAGTTTGATTCTATCCATATCTATCCCTTAGTGATTATTTTTTTACCATCCCCAAATTTCAAAAATATTTTCTAGGCTAATGCATGTGTATTAATGTTAATAATGTCCATGATCAGGTTATGGGATTTATCATTATTAGAATAAGTGTGTATTTATAATGAGTAATATTTTTATAAATATTGATAATTTTGAGGAAGTACCATCTTTTTAATGAAATAGTTTAAATTTTTTTATAAATCTATAATCCTAAAAATGTATTTGGGTTCTATGCGAAGAAATATTCAAACAAAAGAAGGTAATTTCAGGAATAATAATGTGTGGATTTTTATATTAGATGAACTAGATCATCTAATCCAGTTCGTTATACTAAATATGGGTTTTATGGATAATCTAGTGTATGGAAAATAGGTAATGGGTGACCCTAATAAAAATTACATCCAACATCAAGAACATTGTTTATGACAAATTTATTTTTAATAACCTAATAGGATCACAATACAAAAGAAATCATTTTTTGGAGTCTATATAATTAATTATGATGGAATTTTGTAAACCAAATGATTAAATAATCATATATTACATAATTTTAGGGATTGTATGTATATATATATATATAATGGGATATATATTATAAAAATAAATTTTATATTGAAACCTATATTTTGAACAACTATTAGAATTAATGATATAAAAAAGAAACATAATAATTTTTGGAGTATATTTAATTAATATTCATATTAAAAAAATATAAAAAATAATCATATGATAATATCACTTTTTTATTGAAAATATTGATTCATCATCATCAAACATGACTTTGAGATTGATATAAAAAAATTATGCAGGGATAAAATTGTTTAATATATGATAATCTCATTCACCCAATATATCAGATAAAAATGATAGAAACAATACCACCACAATAAGTGATTATTTTCATTTAATTAATTCATTTTTAAGAAAAATTAACTAAATATATAAAACCATATTTGATGTGGTTTTTTAATAGATTATTTTTCAAATATTCACACATGATGGAAAAAAATGCAATTTTACGATCATATTTGAGTATGTTTTTCATAGAATGATGTTAATTAGATAATATAGTTTATATGAGGAGAGTGAGAATATTATTATAAATAGAGAAAATCATAAGGATAAAATATATGATTTAAAAAGTCATAATTGAATACATATTTGAAATTATTTTATAAAGGAGGTTAGTTTAAATTAGAAATGATTTAATGAAAATAGGTACATTTCACTAATAAAGTGATCACATAAGAAAATATTCAATTGAAATGATTAATGATTCTCATCATGTTCATAGAAATAGTGATATTTAGATAAAATATGTGATTAACATCATATCACAATATTTTGTAATGTAAATGGGTCTAAATACTATACAATATGTGTTCAATATTTGGAATTAGTTTAATAAATATCACCATAATTCCAAATAAATTTCATCATTATTTCTTGTCATTATAAATGTTTTTTTGGAGGATTTAGTCAGATTGTCATATTATAACATAGAACAATGAACGTATAAATAAAATGAGTCTATGAAGCGATAAAATTTCAAAATGATAAATTACATTATTGTGGCTGGTCATATGTTATATTATTAGATGAGAAAAATAGAATTTTTTTCTTATTATTCATAATGTTTATTGAAATTTTTAAATGTATCATGTTAATGAAACTTCATTCTATATTTCACTATTCATTCATGATAGTTGTATGTATTATGATAATGTGTATTATAAATTACCTATTCTATTATGATAATGAGTTAGCCCTAAATGATGTTTTCTCTTGGAGTATAAATTTTCATGAATTTTTTTTATATTTTAAAAAATTAAGGGTTTTATAGAGATTTGGAATATGATTTTATGACACAAAAAGTGTTTTTGAGTTCTATGACACCTGATGAATATCACACAGGGTTCCATACAATATTTTTTATTTTACCACTAGTAAATATTTTATATTTATATTTTAATACTATGTATTCTTTGGAATGATATCAGGCATGGGGACTTGTATACAGTGAATTATTTCTTATTCTAGACATAGGGCATATCCAATAAATGTATGGTCTTTTACATGGGTTTCCATTTCATTTTTTGAGTTTAATAAAGATTCTATTTTCTCCTAAAATGAAGAGAATAACATTTAAAACATTGATTGGGATATAATGAATCGTTTTCAAAATATACATTGTTATGTAAAATGGGATGTTCCATTTAATTACAATTGTTCTATGTGTTGTTCTTATTTAATTGTTTAAAAAAAAGTATTTTTTATCAATATTGTCAGTGAAGACTCTAATAATCAAATATGTAAGACTAGTTAAATGTTTTTTACAAAGATAGTGTATCATAGTTACTCATTAATGTATACCAAATGATCATATGAAATTTAATGCATGTGTTTGATATATACGGTTGAAATTTGGGTATAGATATAAGTATTTTTAGAAGAAATCAAGAAGGATACTTTTGTCTCTTAATTATCACTAATATATTTCCAAAGACATCATTTTTCTTAGAATAATTAATTATGGAATTTTTTTTCTAACATTACAAATGTCAACAAGGACATATTGTTTGTTTAAATAAATGACTATATGGTTTTATATAACTCTAAGAGCTTCTCAATAAGTGTTTTAAAGTTTATCCAATAGAATTTAAGAAGATTAATAGCAAGATATTACATTACATGTGATAACAAATATGTTTTTTATATAATTAGAAGTGCTTAAATGTATATTGAAAATAAATGTTTTGGAATTGTGTCACATATTTTTTTAAAATTTTTAAAATTATGTGAGTTGATATGATGTGAACAGATATTTACTATATCAGAGTTATTGATGGAGGTGTGAAACAAATAAATGAAAAAATATGGTGTTTAAATGTTTTATATAACATTTTATGATATAATACATATGGGAAACAAATTCATACATTTTCCTTAATATATGTAGGTCTGAATGTGTTATTTATTGATATATTGTTACTGCATCTTCTAGTTTTACTATAATATAGTGTAAAATGGTATGTTTCTGACTTATTCTAATTGTAATGAATGATTAACGTTATAAATTATTAATTATAGTGTAGTATGAATGATAAATGTTATAATTTTGTTTCTATTAATAATTTGTTTCAATTTATGATTATAAATGAATATGAAGAAACATTTTAAAGGATCACAAGATTAATTAATATCATAAATTAATTAATCTTCCATTGGTTAATGGTTTTCTATGCAACTAAATGTAGTTACACATTATGGTTTTTCTAGTAGTCTTATATAATGCAATAGTTGTATCCCTAAGGACTATATAAAGAAACAAATTCCATTGTATTGGTGTTCTATATGAACTTCATTGTTATCTTTTCTGAATATTCCAATTCTTACTCCCAAAATCTTTTGAAATTGTAGAAACTCATGTATCATTGTTTGAAATATATCCCCCTTAAACATTTGGTTGTTTTTTTCCTTTTATACACCATAAAGTATGATTCATTTAGTTACATCTAAGGGATCTTTGTCAAACACATTATGTATTAATTATTTGTATCAATCATCATCAATCTATAGTCCAAATGTTTCTTTATTTATAATTTTGTTTGAATTCATAATATAATGATAATGTATAATGAAACTTGTCTAAATTAAAATAAAATGTTAAATTAATGTATTAAAAAATAACTACATCAGTTTTCGGTTCCAATTGAAAAATCATATTTCATTAAATGTTTTAACATAGATTTCAAGTGTTGGAGGATGAGGTTAATGATATTTTTCAATAGTTCTTGATAATATATAGATTTTTGAGATTCGGGATCATTAAAACAATTTCTAAAAGTGGTAAAAATATATAAGTTAAACAGTGTAATTCATGGATGTATAATGGGTAAAGACTAGCCATGGACATTGTCTTTTTTCCAAATCATTATTCTCAATTGATTTTAGACAATGCACTGTTGCTTCTCACTCTAAATAATTTTTATTTTATCCTTTATTTCCCCATTTACCTCTCCTAATTTATTCTATAATTTATTTTTCACATCATTTATATATATAGTTTTTATTTCTCCCAATAATGTTCAAATAAAATAATTTTATTGGGATTCTATATAACATAGTTAAGGGAATCATATTATGTCTTCACTTCCATTATACAATCTGATTAAGTTAATATTTTTTCATGATAAATAATATTTATACTATTGAATATAATAAATTTATATTATAATTTGAAAAGAATTTATAATTTTTTTTATTATGGATGGGTTTTAGGTATAGTTTTCATATGTATCAATTAACGTTATGCCCTATTTAAAATTCTTTTAAAAGATATTTATGTCCATTAGTTGTATATTTTGAGAATTTTTTTAAATCAACATGTTATAATTTAGAGATTATAAATCATTCAATTAGTAGTGATATGTTGTCTTAGCTCGCTATGTGATCTTCTGGATACACATGTGACTTACCATTTATCAGAATCGTAATTTGAAATTAAAGTACAATTAATTTTTATGTTCTAAATATTTAGTTTTAAAAAACTAAATTAAATGTTAAATGGATTCATTTATTTCATTCATAATAACATATATAAATCTCATTTCCCAATATTACTTTATAATCATGTTTTATATGGGATTTTCATGTATATATTTTTTAAAGAAATAATTTTCTATTGAATTAAATTTATATAATTCAGGGAAACAGGTGTTAGTGTATCCTTTATGCACCATATTAAATTTATATGTTAAGAATATAAAATGATAGTAGTTATAAGATGAAATTTAATCCTAGATACCTATATTGACATCACAGATTGAGGATAATTTTTGTGATAAATGTTCTTATTTGGCCTAAAACCTTATTATTTTTCTATCATTTTGATAATTTTCTATTCCTTTAATGATATCCCTAAACTATTATCATAATCACATATTACCTCTTAACCATTAATGATATATTATTAATAAAATAACCAAAAACAAACGGTCAAGATAATTCATTAATGAGGAAGCAATAGAAGGTATAATGAGGTGAAAGGATGTGATTCAATTTGAAATGAATAAAATTATCCGAACGTAACAACATAAAACAAGAATATTACCATTATTTTAAAAAATGTTTGAATATAGAAATATTTTTGAATGAATTGATTTTAAATGCTTAACATTATAAAATACATCTTATTTAGTTTCACTATTTTCATAAATTTTGTATTTAACATAAATTTTAACCAAACTATTTTTTAATGATACTTACCTTAAAACTTTTGAGACATTTTCATGTTATTAAAAAATATTATGAACTATTAGTTTTTAGATTATGGTATGGGAGCATTATCATATACAAATATGATAAATAAAAATTTATCCTATTGGTACTATAGAAAATTCAATACGTTTCCCAAATGATTCTAATCACTTCCATTATAATTCTATAGTCTAGTTCCACATTTTTATTCTTTATTACTTGTCAGACTAATGGTAATTGACAACCACAAACCACAATTAGACTCTTAGTAGTATTTCATTATATTCTTGTATAATATACATAGGTTCTACAATTTAGTTCCAAACATTAATTTTCTTTATTTAATAAATGTTATTTATATTTGGGGAATAAAAAATTACACTAAATAATTTATTTATATTATTATTTCATACATTACTATGTAAATTTATATTTAGTTGAACTTAGTGACTCACCGTTGAATTATTTTCAATAATAATTTGTTTAATTTTGGTTTTTTCTTTTAAATATTGTTGTCTATTATATTTTTTGGTGTTTTAGAGCTTCTTTTGATAGGTCTGTGATTCAATCAATATAGATTTCAATGAATATCCCTAAGATAGTAGCTGTTAAGAAATGAAAAACCATTAAAAAATCATAGGTAAATATTAAAATATAATATACACTTAATGGTGTGTCTTAATGGTTTCAAAATTTTTATGGACGTCATTCATACTGATGAAATTATGTGCATATAGAATATATATTTTTTGATCATATTGTGAAGTCTTCATTGGATCAATTTTCAAGTTTTTAAGACATAAACATGTGTTTTTAGGAAGGATTTTGTCATTAATAGAAGGGACAAGATATGTATTCATGAATTTGGAAATTCTAATGGAATTCAGATGCTGTCAAATCCTTTTTCCATGGGGAATAGTTATTACTGAGTCACCAAACCCATGAACCCAAACCCTGAAAACTATCCCCACCTTGGTTTATCATTGAAGAAATAGCTACTCATTCTCAATATGTTTTTCCAAACCATGTTGATCCTCCTGGAAACTATTCACCTCTAATCCTTATTACATATACTTTACTATGGATGGTTTATGGTTGAGCTGACCATGTACCTAGACCATGAAAAAGTAAACCAAAGGCCTCGATATTTCTATCAACTCTAACTAACTACCATTTAACCATCGATTTGGACTTTCAACCCCACCATAACATTTCAGATACCCAATTAATGTTATGTAAACCATTTTAGAGGGGAATCATCATCAAAGGGGATTCATCGTGGTGGATGAGGAGATAAAAATTTGTTCGATGTATTTTTGATGGTTATTGACAAGTGGTGGCTTGGTTTGGTAGATTATTTTTGGATCTAATCAATTCCATTGGTCTCAAATATTTTTTATTATTAATTAAATTACTATCTAATTCATATAATGTATTGTGTTTTTTTATAATGAAGAATCGTTGAAAATTAAATTCCTTTATAATTGTTTTTTTAGTTAGATTTATCTCACACAATTATCCAACAATTACCTTAATTTACATACTTGAAACCCCATTTTGGATCAATAATGGAGGTCATAGGGATCTCTAATGGAATTAAGATGTGTAATATTTTGTCTATATGGCGCAATCATCATTAAAAAAGGGGTTTATTTATGTAATGTTTTTAAAAATCAATTTTTTCGACTAGAGTTTATTTCAATTAAATAAATTCTGAACTCACTAATAAAAAAGAGTTCTATTACATTTTAATCCCAAACATATGAGTTATTATGAACAACATTACATGTTATGAAAATAAATTATTGAAAATCATAATAACTACCAAAATCCTTGATTATTCTATCCAGTTGATAGTTAAAAACAATATATGTGTCTTCTTGATTTGTGTAAAATATAAACAAAATTGAAAGTATATTACTCAACCATCCAAAAAATATCATTAACAAAAAATATGAAATAAAAATTCTGAAAAAAATATCAATTAATTAATCTCAAATCATGGAAAATATTACTGTAAATATACTTTTGATTCAACCACATTCGCAATCTATAATAATTGTGAGAGTGGGTAATTCAATTTAACCTACTGAAAGCAACACTTTCGTTAAAAACCAAAATATGGTGACATTTACAATGAATGATTAAATAGTATTTTTAAAATTTTTATTTGTATTATATATGTGCAAACAAATCATTATATTCAGAAAAATTTATACTCTTAACCCCATTTCTATTTTGATTAATTTATAGTTTTCCCTTGTTTTAATTTTTTATATGGTATTATGCAGGAGAAAAGGTTATTGGGCCTTCATATTACTCGTTCTGAAAGTGGTGAGTCAGCAGACACATGATTTTTCTAACCTTGAAATACAATAAATGTTAGGATGGAAACATTAAGAACATATGGGATATCAGAGCTAGAATGCCTCCATAGAGAATACGGAAGAGGAAGACTTCACCATAGGCCATGTATTTGTGTATCATTTTTCATGTGATAAGAATGAGAACCAATATCTTTCTACTAATGATGAAATGAATCGGCATCTACCAACCGTCTTCATAGAGTATATTCCATAGAAAAATCAATGACAACCGACTCATTTTCAGCCATGATATAGCCAACAAGAACTGAATTGGTATCTTCTAATTGAATGGAGTTTTTATGTGCCTCCAAATAAAAATCCCAACATAGCACAGGAGGTGTAGAATATATCAAAACCTTTTTATGAATAAATTTCCATATGTCGTACAGTTGAAGAATAAATATTTCAATCATTTTAAGGACCAGATATGTTCATTTTTAGTTCATCGGTTCATGAAATACTTTTTTTAAATCTACAAGGCTATCATAAAAGTCAAAATGAATACAATTCCATTTTTTTGTTTACCAAGAGAGGACCTCAATCCAAAATCTCAAATTCTCTAGAGATATGTGAAACATTTTGTTTCTATAGAGTGTTAGAATGTGCTATTATTCTCCATTTATTTCTATTATATTAATAAAAAAGATAAGTATTGAATATAAACACTACCCCAACATTCAATCTATACATGGTAGTCCTCGACTAAAGCATTGTTTTACAAATACTTTATTGCCTCCAAAACAGTGACATTTTGGAATGAGATTCATAACATCAAGTACATGAGTCAAAATAATTTCAATAACTGTGGTAGGTTATTTAATGAACGGCCGATTGTCATCTATCGACCATTCAATGTTCCTATGCTCTGATAATTTGTATTGCAGCACTCAGGTCAAATCCTCAGTGATGATAATTTTTAATAGTCATTAATTTTTTGTTGAATGTATTCTGATATGGAGTTTGTTTATAGAGCGTATAAAAATATTGATTGATTATGATTAGTTTAAAAAATTTATAAATATTGGGTTGAGTTCATTATTAGGTTGTTATGTTTATGATATCCTTGAACCTTGCTTTATAATTCATTAAATTAACACTCATGTCAAAAGTTAACATTGGTTTGAATTCCTAAGTGTTAAGGAATTAATTCAAGACTTAACAGATCTTACGGTTCTAATATTAATTACCTATTGTTGATCGTAGTGTATTTATGGTTCCAATAATTCATGCAAACCAGACATTAATAAAATAATGTCATTAATCCACAACATTCTATGTTTAACAGAATCAATGTTAATTTAAATAATATCCATTGAAAAAATGCTCTCAATCCCTTAACATCTCCAAATTATAACTCAGCCAAATGGTAGATTTACTCAGCCATTTTTTGGTTAATAATTTTTTTTAATGTTTATGATTTTTATTTATAAATAGAATAAAAATAAAATGATAAGGAAAGATTTGTGCATCGAACACACACACAAATAATGATGATTATTAAAAATGAAATTTAGATTGAAGGAGAATGAAAATGAATGGATGTGTACTAGTTATTATTTAAAATATTTTAAGAAAATTAATAATAAACAACATAAGGTGGATGAGAGTAAGAGATTCTTAAGATAAAACTCGCATTAAAATAGAATTACAAATAAAATACATACAAGATTACAATAATGAAGACCACAAAATAAAAAGGAAAAAAATAGAGGGGGAAGGGTATCTCATGTTAACTTGAGTATACAAGGTCCTCCCAAGCCATTTTCAAGGCTTCTTTCGTGACAATATGTTATCATCTCTTCTGAAATGACTTCTCTTTTGAACGAGAGGAGGGGGGTGTATTTATATCACAAGGAAGTGGACTGTTTGCATTCCCAATCTATCCCTCTAATTTCATCGCCATTTTGATAATCCTGAAAGCCGAATATCAAGATATATCCTTCTTAGAGGTTTTAGTTAGTAATTTTTTCCAACTAATCTCAAAATATGGAGTCATTTGTACTTATTTATACAACGTTATGGCTCTATGATTAATCAATGTTAATCATTCCATTTCAATCAATACATTTTAGTAGGCAAAAATTCAAATGGGCTTATCAATAGTAATATTCCTTAAAATCAAAATGATTTATTCAAAAAATTATGTGTCATATATCTCCTATTTATCACTGAAAAATCTCATAATGATTTAATTTACATATCACGAGACATCTCAAGAATACTGTAATGATATTAATTCCGGGACAGAATGGTTGAATGAGTATAAAAGAATCATTTGGGCCCCTTGTCTTTGGATTTGAGCCCTGAAATTTTATCCAATGATCATTAAATTGTCCCAATAATATTTTATAAGATTAAACATATTTTTAGATCTGGATAGATCCCAGTAATACAATTATCATAGCTGGTCTAGTTTCATCACAATTTCCTTGGGTTATTTTGTGTGGACAATATGACCCTTACAATGGTCGAATTTTCCCATGAGTCCTTCTAATGAAATATTTTAGATTGAATGTGGAATCATAAGAATCAGGAACCATTCGATATGTATCATTAGGGTGATAGTTATTTTTAAAACATCAAATAGACTTTATTTAAGATGAATTCAAATAGTGCTGAAAAAATATTTTTAATAATTATACATTATCATTTAACACAAATTAAGAAAATTTCCTTTAAAATTAATAAAGGGAGTATATAAAAAGTAATGAAAATATTAATAACATCACCCCCCACATAGTCTTTTACATGTTCTCATTGAATCAAATATAAAAACTTGAAAAAATCATTTTCACTCACCAAAAAATATTTAAATATAGTTTTCCCCAATCAGGTGAGGTTTGGAATATTTCATTCATCTCTATTTAATTCCCACACAAGTTGTTCCATAACAAATTTTCCAAATACAATTCATTTTTTCATGCTCAAATTTAGAAATGGAATATGGTTGCAGATAAAACATATTCCTCTCATGATGATAAAATTTATTTATGGAGCTTCACTCATTCACCAATGAAAAGTAAAAATCATAGGGTTTGTAAGAACTCTCAGCTTCCCCTCCCTACCCTAAAGTGATTAAAATCAAGAGGCCTTTTTAGGTGTATTTTTGTGGCTATAGGACGGTAGGAATATAATATCCACAAGATAGGAAAAATGGGGTAAAATAACAACATAAAAAAAATATTTACATTTGTTTATGAATAAGGCAGGAAAGGAAATGTAAAAACATATTTAAAAGCAAATTATTTTTTGGAAAAATACCTGAGAGATGAATAAAATTAGAACTATATAAGAAGATGAAATATTTATAAAACCAAAAACTTCTCCCAATGATATATGCCTTCTTCTTTATTTTTTTTCCCTGTTTTTTTTTTGGAAAGTTGAACTTTAAAAAGATCTCACATTCATATCCCAACCCATGACTGATCTCTTTACGAGACTTATTGTAATAGTTATAATAAGTTTAAAGGTTGAAGAAGAGTGATTTTTTACCTACCCAATAAAAAACCTTTGTTCTCTGTTTTTTTATTGATTATTTTTTTATTTTTTTAGAACACATGTCCATAACATTTACAAAATTACATAAATGAAAGTACATTACATTCCCTAAAATTCACTGATTAACAACATCTCCCAACACTATAATGGGTTATTTCTTCCAAGAACATTATAACTCATTTAAAATCAATAAAAGGCCAGCCAAAAAATGAAATACATCCCCCACTCACAGTCAAATTTTTAATAAAAAGTAATTCCATGAAAATACATGTTGATATTGGGTGTGAAAAGGTATTGGTCTTCTAATGGGGCTATCAAAGAAAAGGTTTTCGCAGTCTATAAGGGGATTTAAAAAGTAGGATTAATGTAATGGAGAGGGAAGGGTATTTGGATATTTTGATTCTCATGTGATACAAAAATATTCCACTGTCTTATAAATTTTCCCTAAAGTTGAAAATTTAGCTCCAAGGTCCTCAAAATCAAGACTCAAAATTAGTTGCAAAAAACAAAATTTTGAAAAGATAATCATTTTCAGCCCTGGCATGAAAGAAAATGTTGGTTCTCATGGTTGGGCAAAATCCTTTTCCAAAAAAATAGAGCATTCAAAATATTTTATTCTTGGCTCAAAATTCTTGATCCAAATTCATGATGAAAATACAAACTTTTTTAGAATAAAACATGTCTTTTTGACTTTCCAAAATAGTTTAATTTTTTTTAAAAATATGAAGTTGATTAATCAGGACTCGTTATTTTTCATATGTTTTAAGTGGCTATTATTAATATTTTTCAATTTTTTGAGGTTTTTTTAGTTTTTATTATAATGAAACACCCTCACAAAAGAGAAATTGTAAAAAAAATGTTTGATGAGTAATGTGGTAAAAAATGAAAATGAGATGGGATGAAATAGAGAGAGAGAGATAGAGAGAAGTTAAAGGGAAAGAGGTTCCACCGGGTTTCGGTTTGGTGGGTTTCCATCTCCATCCAGTGGTGGGTTAACTATAGATGTTGAGGATTTGATGTATGTCAATGTGGTTCTAGGATTGTGTGTCCTCTAATGGTGAGGCTTTAACCGATTTCCATTAACTGTGAATGTCCTTTTTGAAGAGGGTTCTTGGACTTTCACTAGACCAAATGGCTAAAAATTAGTAATAAAAAAAGGAAATTCCCAATGAGAATTTAGCATACCAAGGTGAAGACGAAATCGAGAGTTTAAAACCATTACCTTTTCACCTTCATGAAGATCCTTTCATCGCTTGTTTTTGTCCAATAGTGACTTTGACTTTTCTTTGTACATATTGGGATTCTCATAATTATCAAGTCAAAACTCATCTAATTCATCCAATTGCAATTTTCCTTCTTCACCAAATTTTTCAAAATAAAAATTACATGTTTTCATAGCTCAAATTGACCAATGTTGGATTTAAAATGGCAGATGGCATGATTTACCAAAAACTAGCCTAAAAGGAGACATCACAACGGGTGTATTATATGCAGTCTGATAAGCCCAAAGTGCGTCACTAGGTTATTAAAACCAGTATTTTCTAGTGGGTTTTACAATTCTATCAAGAACTCGTTTGGCATTTTTATTAGAAAGTTCAGCCATACAATTTTTTTGGGGTG
The DNA here is from genome assembly GCA_963277665.1 of Viscum album. Taxonomy (NCBI): domain Eukaryota; kingdom Viridiplantae; phylum Streptophyta; class Magnoliopsida; order Santalales; family Viscaceae; genus Viscum; species Viscum album. The sequence continues at coordinate 1,852,087,151 of OY728126.1, read as the reverse complement.
ATATAAAGATGATATTTTATATACAACATCATATTTTTTCAAAATAGAATCCATGGTTTTATTATGAAAAAGGGTTCTTAAGTCACTTATCAAGGAATGAGTGGTGCCCAATAGATGGAATATTTGTGTCTTTATGAACTCACTAATAGTATGTGTATTATCCTTTATAGTGGGTTTATCATTGAACTATATATAAACATAATCAACCATAAGAAGAATGCATGAGAATCCATTTGAAGGGGGAATGGTCTAATGAAATTGATGCCTCAAACATCAATGATCTCATAGAATATTAATGGATTTTTCGGGCATTTCATTTCTCTTTGAAATTATGCCAATATTTTGAATGTGTGACATGATTGATAGAACTCATGTGAGTCCTTAAAGAGTGAAGGATACAAGAATCCAGAGGTCCAGGACCTTTCAAGAAGTCCTTTGTGGTCCATAGTGGCCACCTTCGGGAAGTGAGTGACTGAATTATAATATAGATGAATTGTCAGCTTCATCAACACATCTCTTAATTACAATGTCTGCCCCAGTTTTGCAAAGCTTATTTCATTCCCAAAAAATTTGTTTTGAATTACTTTTCAACTTTTTTTTTAAAAAAATATTCTTGAAAAACACCATAAACTAACTAATTTACAATTGGGGAATACCATGGTTACCATGGAGAGAGAGATGAATGGTACCCAGTGGTTAATTCAGGATCAATTTTTTCAGAATGAGAAGAAATATAAATTCTACTCAAGTGATCAGCCACATGGTTTTCTTTTCCTGTACTCTCATAGATTTCATGGCCAAACACTTTGAGCATAAGGATCCATCTTATTAGCCTCGATTTGGATTCACTTTTCTTGAGTATGATATTTATATCAGAATGATATGTGAAGATGATGATTTTGGTACCTAATAGATAGGAAAAAAATTTAATTAATTATAAAATAACTACTATAAGGTTGTTTTTAGTTCCAGTGTAGTGATACTGATATTCATCCAACGTTTTTGCGGCATAATAGATCAAATGAATATTTTTTTCTCTTTTTTGACCATGAATTTCCCCATAGGATCTATCAGAAACATCACACATCAACTAAATGGTTAATGACCAATCTGGGGGTTAGATTATTGGGGTAGATTTAAGAGAAGTATTGAGTTCAACAAAGGCTCTCTTGCAAACCTCATCGAAATGGAACGTGACATCATTTTAGAGGAACCGAGTGGGAGAGAGGGAAATACAACTAATGTTATGGATAAATATCTGATTAAAACTGGCATGACTATGGAATGAATAGATGTCTCAAATTCAAGTGGGTTCACAAAGTGATTGGATCTATTCAAATATTGCGTGATCATCTTCAATACCATCTTTTGAAACTATGTGCGCTAGAACAATCCCACGTACAACCATGAAGTGGCGTTTTTCCAAATTTAACTCAAGGATACACTAGAAACAATTTTGAAGGACTAGAGAGAGTCAATTAAACCAATATTCAAATGACACACCATAAATGGTAATTTCATCCATGAATACATCCATGAAATGTTCAGTGAATTCAGAAATGATACTCGTCATGCACCTCTAGAATGTTGCAGGATCATTGCAAAGGACCAAAAATTGTCTCTTAGATGCATATGTTCCAAAGGGTCATGTGAAAGTATCCTTTTCTTGGTCATGAGGTGTGATTGGGATTTGGAAGTATCCAATGCAACCATCAAGAAATAAATAGTGTGACAATCTGGAAAATAATTCTATCATTTGTTCATGGAATTAAACCGGGTTGTGATCTTTTTGTGTTTCAATATTTAATTTTTTATTGTCGATTCACACACGCTATTTGTTCTTCACTCGAGTTTTGACTACCTCACCATGTTCATTTTTGACAACAGTTATTCCACCCTTCTTAGGTACAACATGAATTGGACTAACCCATTCACTATTAAAAATTCAGTATATAATACCAGTTTAAAGATTTTTGGTGATCTTTTCCCAAACTACCTCATTGATGAGTAGATTGAGTCTTCTTTGTGGTTGTCTAACAAGTTTGCATGATTCCTCATGATGAATGTGATTCATTCAAAGGGCGTGGATCACTCCTGGTATGTCATATAGGGTCCAACCTAAGCCATTTTGGTTTTCGTCAAACACTTGAACATGATTTTACTCATTAGATTCAGTAATTGAAGTGAAAATAATGACAAGATAAGAGTGGTCATGGAAAAGGAATGCATCATTCAGGTGTTCAGGAAGAGGTTTCAGGTCAGTCTCATCTTTCATTTGTGGGTTATACAACTCAATAATGGAGGATAGGACTTCAGTTGGTTCATATTCCTTTTCCAAAATACATTCCATGGTGATGAAATAGAGATCAGAGTAGATGAGGTATTCATGAGAGTTTTCATGTACCTCTAGATTGATGGAGTCAATGAATGAGAGGTTCACATCAACTTCACCATTAATGACTTGGTTAATCATCATGTAGATTTCACAAGATCCTTTATCATTTGACCATGAAGAACATGATGTATTGGGGTTCAATTGACTCTCAGAAGTGTCCTCATAAGAAATGATTGAGACTGTAGAGTGATCCTTAGATAGGTATCGCATGGCTTGGAATATATTGAACTTGACCAGTTGGTCACCAAATTCCATGGATATGATTAATGAATAAATATCAATCTTGGATCTCGCTATCATTATGAATGGTCTTCCTAGAATTAAGTGAGATCAGGAAGATTTTGTCACACCATCCATGTCAAAGACATAGAAATCATGAGGGTAGATAAGATCATTCACACGAAAAATAGAATCCTCTATTATACCCTCTTAAATTAATGTGATTAAATTTGCCAATTGAATAAAAAAAACCGTCAGATGTAAGGGTCCTTGACCATGTATGGATATTATAGATTTGGGAATGACATTAATTGAGACTCCGTGGTCTATGAGTGCATCATCAAAGTTGGAACATCCTATTTGGCATGGAACTATAAATGTTTTAGGATCTTTGCACTTAATGGGTATGGAATCTTGTGTAGAAACATTTTCAAAGGTCCTAAGTTGCCTTTTATTAGTACAAAACTCCTTTAGAAACATATCATATGTAAGAATTTCTTTAATGAAATTTTAGAGGGAATGTTCACTTCAACACGTCTAAAGATGTTGAGCATTTTACGATCGGGTTCAAAGGACTTATTTGGCTTAGAAATGGCTTATGGAAAAGGAATTGGGTTCCAAAGTGGAATGGAAGGAGGTGAGAGAATGGTTTCCAGTTCCATTTAATATTTCTTTTTCTTTTCATTTTCTATGTCAACATTCAATGGAGGTTTGGGGGAATTATCTTGAGGAATAGAAATTTTCTTTCCCAATATATGTGAAATTGCACTTAAATTTTCATTGGGGATAGGTAATGGTTGAGATAGATGTTGAGAATAATTTGATTATTGTTGATGGGTTAGGTGGGATGAAATTTTACCAATTAGGTTTTTAATATTCTTAAGACTGGATTGAGTGAATGAGGAATTATCATCATCTAAACATTCCCATGGTTTCTTGGAAGAAGAGGCTTTTCCCAGATTGGGAAAGACTAGATTTTGGTTTTTGGGAAAGTGATTGTATTGGATTGGGAATTGAAAAGGAACACTAGCATATTGGAAGCCTGGAGGAGTAGGAGGCAGATTTCTCCTTTGTTGTTGAGGAACAAAATTATAACATTGTTGGAAGTTACCAACATTTTTCCATATTGAAACTGGTTTGATATTTGAGGAGGGAATTATGGAGGATTAGAGAGGTGATTTTGCATACCTCGGGACGTGGTTGTTGGAAGATGATAAGGGATCAAAGTGAGGCTGGTTGAAGTTTCTAGCAAAATGACCCGATAGTTATGGGTTAGTGTTCTGTTTCACATAGGTTCTATTGAGAACCATTGGTCCGAATGAATCTGATTTTTTATTATGAATTATTGGATATGTGTCTATTGTATGAGAAGGTGAGTTGCAGATTCCATATTTTTTGACAAGTCCAGGAATCATTGATTGTGGAGAAGATGGGTTTGGGGCTTTGGTAGACACAACTAGTTGTCACACATGAAATGTAAGTTCACTCATCCTCTATGTCATGAGGTTTGGTTCTATATATTGATTCTCTTGGGATTTTTTTACTTGAGTATATTCTTGAGTATGGAATTTCTTTGTGTTTTCATCCATGTTTCTTATGAAATATCATACCACTGAAGGAGTTTTATCAACAAGATCACTGTCACGTTTGGAATCAATGTCATTTCTCTTCATTTCCAATAACCCCTCATTGAAGTATAGGATCAAGAGTTGGTCAGGTATTTGGTGGTTTGGGTAGGTTGAAATAATATTTTTGAACATCTCCTAGTATTCATAGTGTGATTCACTTGGGAACTAATGGATACAAATTATTTCCATTCAGATAGAAGAAATATGAGAAGCATGAAATAATTTCTCTAAGAATAGTCACTTCATGTCATTACATGTGGTTATATAACTAGGAGGGAGGTTGTAGATCCATGTATTTTAAGTGTCCTATTGGGAGAAACGAAATGCTCAAAGTATGATTTCTTCCTAAGAAACCCTTTGAGGTTTCATGGTAGAGTACACAACTTGGAACTCTATAAGGTAGAGATTTGGATCCCCACCGGCTAGCCTATGGAAATGAGGCATAAGATGAATCAAACCCAATTTTTGTTTGAAGTCACCTTATATGTATGGATATTTTATACTTAGTGTAAGGTAAGTCATATAATGGGAAGCAAGTTCATTTAGTGTTTGTTCCATAGGATTGGAAATTTCTAATTCAACTTGTTGGACAAGGACTGCTTCTTGAATTATTTTATTACCCATAATGTTCCTCCTATATTGGGGAAGATTTATCTCTATTTCAGGGTCGATAAAACGTGAGTGATTGTTTTCGAGTCTACGAGGCATTCAAAGATATTTTGGAAGAAATATGAAGATGGGTTTTTATTTGTGTTTTTATCAATTTTTTAACATTTTTTTTGGGTTTTTTTTACAATAACAAGACACTAATGACTACATAAAGCACCATCTTCCTCAACAGATCCATTTTATAGTGCATAATAATGTATCCTACCGACAATTCAATGTTTCGATGCTCTGCTAATGTGTATAGTATCCCTTGGATCTAATTCTTAGTGATGATACATTTGAATAGTCGACTGTTATTAGTTCATTTTATTCTGATTGGGGGGGTTTGATTGCATAGATTATAAAATGAATGATTTATTAAGATTGATTTAATAAATTTATAAATATTAGGGTGAGATCACCATTAGGTAGTTAGGCCTGTGATATCCTTGAGCCTTTCATTATATTACATTAAATTCACACTCAGGTCACAAGTTAACGTTGATTTGAATTCCAATTTGTAAAGGCTTTAATCCAAGACTTAACTTATCATAAGGATCCAATGCTAATCAGATCTTGATGATGGTAGTGTGTTTATGGTTCCAATAATCCATGGAAACCACAAATGAAACAAATCATGTCATTAATATAGGACATTTTATGTTTAATATAGACAATGTTAATTTTAAAATATCCTTCGAGGAAATGCTCTCAATCTATTAACATCCCAAAATTATGACTCAACCAATGGTAGATTTACCTGGACATTGTTTTGGTTAATGATTTGGTTGTAATTTTTATTTTGATTAATTATAAATAGAAGAAAATGAAAGATATAAGAAAATAGGTGTGTGTCTAACATACACAAAACAAAGATGATAATTAAAATAAACATTATATTGAATGATAATGCAACATAAGAGAAGGGGAATCAAATGTATTTAAACTATTTTTAAAACATTATTATTAAACTACATATGGTGGATGAGAATTTGATATACTTAATAAGAAACATGAATTAAATCATAATTACAATGAAAAGACTTACCAGATTACAATAATGAAGAACACAAAAGTAAAAGGAAAAAAGAGAGGAGGAAGGGTACCTCAAGTGAAAAATTGTGAATGTAATGTCCTCCCTAGACCTTTTCACTAATTTTGTCATGAAAATATTTGCTACTCACTTCTGCAAAGACAAATCTTTTCAACAAATGGAGGGGGATGTATTTTTAGCCCAAGGAAGTGGATTGTTTGAATTCCCAATTTGTCCATCCACATATATCACCATTTTAATAATTAAGATAGTATAATCTCTAGATATCTCTTTATTCAATGCTATAGATAATATTGTTGGTCGGATAATCTAAAATGTTAGAGGCATTTGGACTTAGGGAGGCAATGTTATTGTCATTTGATTAATCAATGTCAATATTTCCATTTCAATCCTAACTTTTTTGAAGGCCAAAATGTGAATGGGTATATCAATAAGTAGATTCATTCAAATATGAATGATTTCTTCAAAAAATTAATCCTCCTATATCTTATTTTTCACACTGAAAAATGTCAACATGATATGATGAATACATTAATTGAAATGGCAGGATTACTGTACTGATTTTAATTATTGGCTAGAATGGTGGGATGAGTTAAATGAATCAGTTGGTCCCCTTTTAATTATATTTGGGCATTAATATTTTTATTATTGACGCCATTCATTTTCCCTCGAAAATTGTAGAAGATTAAAAGAATTTAGAATTATGGATTTTGAACAGTAATTTAATCACCATAGGTGGTCCAGTTTTTTCACAGTTTCATTGGGTCTTCTTATATGGACCATATGACCCTTGAAAAGGGTGATTTGGACCATGATTCCTTCCAATGAAATGTTTTATATTAAATTTTGAATCTAAAAAAATAATATCCATTGAATTTAGATCAGTATAGTGATTGTTATTATTAAAACAGAAAATAGTCTATAATCTGGATGAATTCAAATAATGCTCAAAAAATATATTTAATATTTATACATTAATATTTCACACAAATTATGCACATTTCTTATAAAAGCATTAAATAGAGTATATAAAAATCTAGAAAAATATTAATAATTTCAGGTTTCAAGAATATCCATTCGAGATTACTTTATTAGAGACTCCCACTAGGGATTATATTTCAATATTTGTATGAAAATCTAATAATTAACACTAAATCTGTGGTAGATGCATCTATTGGAGGAATAATAGAGACAAAATTTCATGAATAACTAGTTGAAAATTTTCAAGATATTGTGGAAAATTGATTCCAGTGGAATTCAGTGCAGAGAACATAGATGAGAGGTATGCATAACGTTGATTCCATTATGATGATTTATTCCTAACATGACGTTTTTTGAATGAATATTGATGCGTTGAATTTAAAACAACTTCCAATTTTTTTGAAGTAAAATAACCATCATAAAGAAAATGTGGAGAAAACTGCTTTATGGGATAATGTAAGTGGTTATTTTTTCCCTTAGACATTTGATATAATAATTTTTCTCAAAACCAAGGTCAAAAAATGTTTCTTAAATACCAGAACCCTTCATTGTAGGATAGTGGAACTACAGGATGGAGACAATAGCAACACTTTTATCACCCACAACCCCAAAATCCACCCTATAATAGATTACAACAATATAAAAATCCATATCTCGTAAAACAATTGAGAGGATTATATATAAAATTTCATTTATGAATCTGTGGTATCAAATTCATCATATATCACATCCTCATCGAAAACAAAAACCGAATCAATTTGTTCAGCAAGAACCTCATTAGGAACAACTCTTAATGTTATAAGAGATGATGTCCAATTTCATCACCAATACTGAAAACAAATTTTAGAACAGGATAATAATATATGAGAATCCTTGAGAAACATATTAGAATGTTTTAAAATCAACTCTATATAACAAAAACCATCAAACATCCAAAAAATAATAAAATATCAATACAGGAGGCTAACAAAAGAACACTTAGTGAGATAGAAAAACCTTATTAATTGACTGCAAAGGAGTAGGTGAAGCTAAACAGAAAAGTAAACCAAAACCCTCATTGGATAAATAATATGGATTAGAAGAACTTACACTACTAAAAGTGACATAAAAAGGGAATTGGCACAGGCATGGTAATGATAATATGGTTATCAAGCCTTGTGAACCCACCTTTACTGACCTAGAATGTATAAATAAATGGAAAATAAAAGAAATAGTTCCAAAGATTCATGGATTTTTTTAAGAATATCGAAATCATTATGCCCATTATGTAGGCATTGATTGAAATGACAACATCAACAAACATCATGTAAGATATCCTTCCTAGAAAAAGAAAAATGGATGATTTGGGAACCATGCCTACAAATAAAGAATGCATTGTGGTGGTAAAAAAAATTTATTCTTCCAAATATTAATGATACAAGGAGTTTATCTATTCAGTGTAAAATCAGATTATGTGAGTTTCCGAAGGCCCTTTTTGACATGGGGGATAGTTTAAATTTAATTCCCTTTGGTGTTTTAATATGTTGAGACAAAATGAATTGAATCCTACTCATGTATCAATGCGACCAGCTGATTGCTTAGTCAAATGCCCAAAATGGATTCTTAAATGTGTTTGTGATTATTGGGAAGTTAATTATACCAACCGACCTTATTATCCTTGACATGGAGGAAAATAAAATATCACCACAAATTTTAGGGAGAAACTTTCAATTTATTGGTAATTTTTTTATTTATGACCATAAAGGTGAATTAATCTTCTTATTGGGGTATGATAGAGTGTTTTGTAATGTTTTTAAGGATTTCAAACAAGAATAACTTGTTAAAAGTGGGAAATGTATTTATTTGACCATAGTTTACGATCATGTGGACTAGACAATAATTAAAATGGGTAATTTTTATTCTATTAATGGGATACATTTAGTTGACTTCTATCGTGAATAAGAACATGAACTGTTTTCGAATAATTCAGGTTGGGGAAGTCATTATTGGTAGTATGTAGTAATCCCTAATAGTTTATAAAGGAATTAATTTAAACTTATGATGCCCTACGTTTTTAAGGATCAATAATTAGAAACTAAGCCTCTTCATTCATCATTGATGTACATGTATATTTTATACACTGAAACACTGCCTATTATTCTCATTGTATGTCTTGTATAAGACCAATGGGACAAACTTTTAAATATTTTTTGAATAATAAAGCATGATATTGGTTGGATACTTCATGATCTTAAGGGGATCAAACGAAACATTTATAACCACAGGGTTATTATAAAAGAACGATCAAAACCATCTTGATATCCTCAATAATTGATAAATTTTCTAATAAAGGAGGTGTTGAAAAACGATGTTATCAAGATGTTAGATGATGGAATTATATACCTAATATCTAAAAGTCAGTGGGTGGTCCCCTTGTAAGTGGTACCAATAAAGTGGGGTATCACTATAATTTCAAACAAAAAGAATTATTTGATACTCAATCAGATAGTTATGAGCTAGAGAGTATGCATATATTTTAGAAAAATAAATAACGCCACATGGAACGATTGATTCCCACTACAATTCAGTTATAAAATGTTGGAGAGTTTTAGGGGGGGTATTTTACGACATCCTAATTGGGTATTATGTATATAACCAAATATAATAATATATTTACCCTTATGATATTAAATTAGTAATACATGAATTGTAAATATAGAATATAACAAATAATTATATATTTTTAATTTTAGATATTTTTTATAACAAAAAATATAAATCATAATATTTATTTAATGAGGTTAGTATAGAAGATCCCTTTCCATTATGTCTGAAACCATTTTGTACTTATAACAAAAAATTCAATATAATTAAATCAAAATAATTAAAAAAATGATATGTACATGTCTTGTCATTAATTATTTTCCATGGGTATATTAAATTTAATATGTTATATATATTTTTTAATCTTTTCTTATCTATTCTATAATTGGTGGTGGTTTGATCAGTTTTCACATGATTCTATTGGGAAGATGATCATAGTAATGTTTATCTTGATAAATTAATTCACAATATAAAAAATTTCAATACATTTATTGATATAATTTTTGTACATGATTAAAAAAATTCATATACCCCTGTAATGTGTAAGTGGAAAAAGAATGTGTTGTTCGTAGGGAGGCTATAATGCACATAAACATAAAGATAACACATTCCACTTACCTAATATTGGAGGATTGTATAAATAAAAATAATTATTCATCAAATAGATAAAATTATGTGCAATATAAATATTTATAATGATAATCCTTGGTGACATCCATGGAATTTGGTGATGATAAAATTTACGGCATCACATCATGTGGGTGGGAGTTATTAGAAATTCTTAATCGATAATTATGATTTTCATAGTGGATGTATTGGAAAAAATATTTGTTGTTAAATCATAATATTAAAAATTAATATTCTAAATGGTTATGAGTAATATATTTGAATAGGGTTATATAAGATATTTATATTAAAGATTTATGAATGAAGGACTATGAAAAAGAATAACTCATGTCATGGATTTGATATTTTAACACCATGAGGTTTTGATAAAAATAAATGTTTGTTTAATAACAATTCACTTCAAAAAAAAATTCCATGAAACACTGATTTTGGAATGAATTAAATTAAACAAAAACATTAGATTATGTTATAAGAAACAATAAGATTTAACAAAACAATATATATTGTTAAAATATTATTACATATTATGATAGTTATCACCAATCCATTGGAATGGACGGTATGAATAAGATTAAATAAAATATTAAAAACATATATATTACATATTTATTTAAAATAAAAAATATGGTAACCAAATAAAGATAAATGAATTTATAAAACACTTGAAAAAAAATATATCAATTTTGGAAAAAATATTTTAAGGAATAGAATAATTTTTTCCCTAAAAAAATTAACATTTAAATTTTCGGTGAGTAATTTTAGTGAAATTTATATATTATATATTCAATTAAAATTTTCACATTGTTCTTATTTTTTTTCCAAACCCGATCTAAGAACAAATCCAATTATATATCAAAAAACAGTATTTATTTTAAAAAAATATTTTTGTAACCATATTGAAAATAATTTAAATTTTATTTTCCCCACTTATGTAAATATTAATTTAGTAAAACGATTTTTAAATTCATAATGAAAAACATTATCTTTTAGTGATGTTTTGAAATGGTAAATTTTTCATTAAATAGTGATAAATAATGAGTTTTTTATGACTTTTGTATTCATTTATAGAATTTATAAACATAGAAATATTTATAATTTGGTTTTAAAAGTAACAATAGATAAGAAAACATATAAATTAATCCAATTTATATAATTTTAATCAATTTCATATTTAAATATGATATAAAAAATTTCAAACATTTGAAAAATTTCTATTAGGAATTTTTTTTATTGCGTATGTGAGAGTAAATTTAAATTATCTTATCCCAGTTTTTTGAATTTAATTTGTAAAAATATTCCAATTATTTTGATTTATATTTATTTTAATTTATAATAATGTCAACTTAATTTTGTGAAATTAATAAAAGTAAAAAAAATTCTTAAGATGTAAATATGTTTTTCTCGGTTTAAACTAAAATGAAAAGAGAACAATTTACATCGAAACCTATTAAATACCCATTGGAGGGTAATATATAGACCTTATCACTAAAATATTCAATAATTAACCAATATAGAGCATTGTTTATTTTAAAAATATGTTTAAAATTTTGTCTTCTAAAAAATTAAAATTCTTCAACTCAACTCAATTATAAAAGGAGAACTACTCCCCTCATCTCTTCATGCATCCATAAAAAATTGGTTCAAGGAATAACTTAAAAAAAACTTATCAATTCCCATAAACATTTCTTATATGCATTATTTTGGTCATATATTCTCTAATAGGTTGGATTTTTGTGCAAACCAAAACATGTTTTCCAATGAAAAGGTAATGTTTGTTACCGATCATTTTATGTTATTTGATTATCCACTAGATCCTATTAACATTAAACCATGAATATATAGTAACCTCAGTATAATAAATATAATGATATAGTTTTATGTTAATTTAAGGACTTATATTATTATCCACTTTAATCAATGGGGAAACAAAATCATCTATTTGTGTGTACGACAGACAAAATAATCACCAACAAATTGTATTATATTCCATCACCACCACAAATATATAGATATAATTATTCATTTAAATTTTATGATAATTTTTAAGATATTATTATTTTTAATTTTAATGAAACATATAAATTATTACCTTCCATTTCTTTGAAAAAAATTTATGCATCTCTTGTGTATAAGAGACTACCTTATAGCAATCCATTATTTGTTGTTTTTTATTTTGTTTTGTATTGTTGTTAATAAGGACAGAATAAATGAAAAATATGTTATATTTAACATAAATATACATTTTTGAATATATATCACATATACATTATTAATTTCAATTTTTTGGTTGATACGAAAATGTTCATCTTGTGTTTGACGGACCACCACCTCACAAAGCAATGTTATTCAGTTTTGAAATACTCATTAAATTGAAGGTAATATAGTCATGATTAAATTAATATATGGACATATATGACATAAAAAATTATTATATGTTGGTAATATATTATTTACCTCTATTTCTATCAATCATTTGAGAACACTGAAACAAAATTCTTGTATACGCATGATCTATATTGTCTAAAAACTATGTATTTCATTCTATATATATAAATTTTGTGGACTAATATAAATACATAATATATATATTTATATTATGAATATATCATTCTATGAATTGTGCATAAAATCAAACCATGATCAATGTAAGAGGGATGACAATAAAAAATAAAAACATATACAGAACCCAAAACAGCTATTTATCAAAAAATGATATTAATATGGAATTATATATACATGGGTATCAAATGGACATAGTTATAGACATGATAGTATTATATTTATAAATATATTAATTTCATAGATAAATAATAAAATAATAATCATTATACTTGATTCTTTATCGTTTATGATGGATGTTGAGACTTAAGGTAAGGAATTTCAATACCACTTATGACATCTGTGAGACACACTCCATTTTCCCCACCTATATCATTTACGAGAAATATATATATCCATTAAAAAAATTTAACATTGGTTATATTTAAATTAATTTGAATTTAAATATATATTTCATGACACCACTTTCTTGCTGTTTTTGGATCAAAGGTTACCACAGTGGAAAGTGATGTTTTCACCAATTTCCTTCTTTGGGACATATGTTATGTTATGCCCCTATCTTATTTTATGAGATTTATAAACCTTAACATTGACATATAATTTCTATAATATATTTATTATCATTATATGAAAACTTTTATATCATATTATTCTTTAATGGTGATTATGATTTGATGTTTCCATTGTGATAATCTTTTTATGATACAATCTCATCGTTTATAAAGATTATTTATGTTTATGATTTTGAAAATCAAATCATAAGATCTATTTATTATGAAACAATGAAATTTATCATTTTTTATTTATTTTAGGATAATAAATATTTCTGTCATTTTAATTTATTTATGAAATAAGTGTTTAAGGTAATTTTTTACGAAAAATCATCTTCATGTACGTGTTCGAATAAAAACACAAATTTTCATAAAAATAAAGTTTTTAGATTATTTAATAAATGTTTTATCATTCTATAATAGATTAATTAAAAATATTCTTACTAATGTTTTACTTTTTGGAATGTTATTTTAAATGGATATTCTAAAAATTACTATGAATGGAGTATTTGGATTTTACAAAAAATTTGTAATAAATAATTGTTTTATCATGATTTACTTATATCGAGTTTCTCTACATCATGACGATATAATGTTTCAAATATTCGTTTATAATTTATAAATTTAATTTTTTTGAAAATAATATCCTAATTTATTTATGAATATTTATTTTATAAAAAATCAATGTGGAAATTATATTTCCAACAAGATTTTTTTGAATTACTATTAAACAATATTTCATATGTTTCTTATGTTATATTTTATGAAATGTTTTTTGATAATTTTTTCGGTTTTATAAAATTTCATTCAATGTTGAATGATTATTTTCCACATTAACGTTTCCAATAATTTGTCAAAATAATTTTAAAATTGTGTTGACTTCTTTTTATGTAACATATTCTTTACTAGGTATATGATCCAAGGACACCACTACTAATCACTCCATGAATGTTATATATTTATTATGAGAAAATATTTATAAAACATGTTTTTGTTCTATGAGTTATACCATAATAAAAATAGTTCAAAACCTGCATCTTTTGTAATTTGTTTTCATATGATAAAATTATGAAATTATTATAAAAATACATTAATTGAAATTAGTTATACTATAATGAATTATTTATTTAACAATTACATTTTCATATGTTCTGAATAATTTAATGTTATATAATGCCACTTTATTTTCATGGGTTCTGAAATGATGAATTCTTTATCATATTATAGAAAACATATGTATGGTTTTTATTATTTTTTGGGTGGGAACTATATCACCCTTATACTAATTTTTTATATATTGTTTTATTATAATTTTATGATTAAAAAATATTGGTAATATCTTTTTTGATTTTATTCACACAAAATCCATGATTTTTTACTAATGACTTTTATTTATGAATATATCAAAAAAATAATATTCATCGAACAATTTAGAATAGAAATATTTTCATGTCAATGAACTGAGAGGAATATTCATTAATGTTCTAGAATGTGATTTAAGAATATTTGGAAACACTATTCTTAACCCAACATTGGTGAGGGCAGCGTATGGGAAAAACCCTATATTTGGATGAAACCTTACCTTTTTGGAAATTTAATCCATGGTTACGAAACCCTACATTTGTAAGAAACCCTTTGTTTGAGGGAAAAAAATATGATGAATCAACTCTAATAGTTTGTTAAATCCCATGTTTGGAGTTTTGTCATTATATATAAGAACCCAATATTTGATTACTCAGTGAAAATGTTTTTAATTAATGACATTTTTTTTGGATTTGTGAAATGATCAGAATGAAAATAAAAAAAAATCTATTTGAAGTTATTTTATGGCCGACTAAAAGTCTCGTAATGATTTTTTTAAAGGCTCATATTCATTAAAGTGAACAATAACTATTTATATTTGGATTTATAAACTCTCTTGATTTTTTATTCAAATAGTCACGATTTATTGTAAGATATTCATGGAGTTGATTTGACCATGTTTTTAACCTAAACTAAAAATATCAATATTTTATTTATAAAAAAATCTAGATCAAATTTAAAAAAGTTAATATATATAAAATCCATGTGTCTTTTTATTCAAGTCTACCCATTGGAGATAAAATGTTTTGGTCTATTATCTTACTGGTGTTTCTACTGCTATTTTCACTATTGTTGAATGTTATAATCATATAAACTTCAACAAGCATTAAAATTTATTTTTTAGGGTTAACAATTGGATATAAACATGTTTTACAATCATTGTGGTGTTTTTATGTCACTATTAATATTAATTCCATGTGACATTGAAGATCAATTTTTCACTGTGCATTATCAAATCTTTGAACACATCTATCATTTGTTACTACAATAGAGATGATTAAAAAATATTCTCAAAAAAATCAATATCAATTTATTTGGTGGAGTTTAGGATGCTAAGAAGTAGTCTTCATTATGTGTTAGCATCTTACACTAAGTTGTGGTTTTGTGATTCCCAGTAAAAGAACCGAAATATTTATTAAGACTTGTATTAAAGGTGTCAACTTCCTTCACTCAGTTGTGGAATAAAGGTAATAGGATATGTGCACCAACATAAAATCACCAGGATATTATATTAGGCCATTTGTGGAGTGTACTAAGTGATCTTGGTTCCCTAAACCACTATATGTAATTGTTTTCACATCCATTAATTATTTTATCTACTCAATAATTTTTGAGAGAAATAGAAATATTTTCTACTAATCAAAATTGGTGTTTTAAATTGTTTACTATTTTTAAAATACAAAGTTAATCATTTTTTATTTTTATCTTCATCATCAACGTCCTGAAACTACAATTGGTATCATAGGTAGGTATCTATTGGTATATTTTTCTACGGATTATTTAATTATCATCAATTTTAATAATAGGAATTAATCTTTTACTATCATTCTATTTTTTGAATATTCTGTTTTATCTAATAATTTTCAACAAAGAGGTTTCTGAAAGATAATCTTTATAATAGATCTATCTAGCCTAATATAATGATATTGAATGATTTAAATATAAATTACTCATTCTAGAGAATGTATATATATGATCCATGCTTCATATTTTAACGATGAAAATGTTTTATGATGGATAGCGTGTATGATCATATATATGAAAAATCATGAAATAAGTCACTATTTGAATCTATATAAACCATATTAAATCCATATGGAAAATTAGGAATGTTGGAATTTTGATCAATAAAGGGATTAAGATTTGAATTCAAACTCAATGAATATTATTGTGAGTGGTATGCAAACTAATTAATTCAATTGACTATCTCAATGAAATACCTCATTTGATATATGGAAACTATTTATGTTAATAATGAAGGATTTAATAATGAATTAAAATTTAGGTATTTTATTGTAAAATCAAATATTAAAAATATCTGAACATGTGAGGATAAAACCATTACTTGGGTGAATTGAATGTTGACAGAAATATTCATTGATTATACTAATTTTTGAAATCGAATTTCACAACTTGAAAAAGTGTCAAATGAAATAATAGTACCACCCTAAATGTGGAATGTAATATATATATCCATAAAATAATATATACCTATGGGATATTTAGATATTTTGTAGTTGACTGGAACTCAAATGATGTAAAAACATTGATGATGGGTGAAGATAATAATAACTTAGAACAAGAAGAACTTAATAATTACATGACTATGAATGAGTCATATAATACAAATCATCCATACATGGATAAATAGTTATCATATCCTTCTATGAATTTGAAAATATAGAATCAATTATATGAATAGATTGATTAAAAACGATTTTGTGATTGTAAGGAAAAAATTTCATACAATTTAAACTTTTCCCATACTAAATGCATTAGAGAAAGATAACAATAAAATAAAAGGATAGAGAATTATTAATTCAAACTAGAATAATACTTCTAGTTCTCATATTGAATATTATACATAATCTTATTCTAAGTGTAAAAATTAAATGTTATGTCTTATGAAACATATAAAATTTTTTTGTATAATATTCTTACCCACAAAACTGTAGTTGTAAAAAAATATCTTATTATGAATTGAATAATTTGTTTATGTTACAGGAAAAGGATGAATTTATAATGTCATATAATAGAATGATTAGAAAATATTATGATACTTTTATTTTAGTAAAATAAAAATTTTAAAAATAGATTATATATTTAAAATCTAATTATTCTAAATATTTTTATATACATAGTATTAATATGAAAAAACTATTTGTTGAGATTGATTATTTTGAAAAGGCCTATAGTATTTGGATAAAGTATAAAATTATTTACATCAAATATATAGAGAAATAAATTCCAGAAGTTTAATTTTGAATAGGAATCAATGGTGAAAGACTATAGGGAATAAATTTTGTACCTAGTTTAAATAGTAAAAACATCTATAATATTACATATATTTATTATAGAATTAATATTAATTAATTTTTTTTTTGTTTTAGAAAACCTATAATTTTAGTTCTGAAAATTTTTTTTGTCCAAAACATTGATTAAACTAAATAATACAATTCTTACTCAAATAAACATGTTTGGTTACCAATTTTTTTTGATAACACAGTAGGACCCAAAAACAAATCGGTAACAGAAAGAACAAGTAATTATATTTTTTATTATTGTCAAAAAAAATTAATTAATATATATTCAAATATATTATAAAATAATATAGGATAAAATATCAAAAAATGTGTAAACAACTATGAATAATTTCATTATCAATGAATAATCAATTCTAAAGTCACTGGTGGAGGATGTATTTTTATTTAAAATATTTTTTATATAATTTTATAGTGAATTAAATATTGATATATATATATGATAATTTTTTTAAATATAAATCATAAATTATATTGTTTTTTATAAAAATATTTTAATTTATTTATGAAATATTTTATTTTTAAAATATATTTCTTTTGTTTACGAATATCATAAGAGTTATCTTATATAATATATAATTGTTGTTCTATATTTTTCAACTAAATGAACATAAATTTCATCTGAAAAATTACATAACCAAATGTTTTATCTTATCCTTGATACATTTATATTTTAAATACTTCTTATTTCAATTTACTATTTTAGATGCTTCTGGAAAACTAGTAGCAGCAAGATGATGTGATCAATATCATTAAGTTTTAAAGGAAGATTTTCTTACTAAATAATTAAATGAAATACATTTTGTTTATCAATTTTTTTATAAATATTCTCTATAAAACTACTCTATAATAAATAATTAATTTTAAAGATAAGAAGAACATAAAATATATACTTTTTAAATGTCATAATAAAATCATCTTATCAAAGTCGACACTTTGTATGAAAATTGAAAATATATAATATGAGTAAGATACATTTAAAACCACATATAAGGTTCTTAAAAAAATATAATTGAATATGGATTTTGATTCTAAATAAAATAAGTGTCATTATATAATAAATATTTCAATATTTCTCACAGATTTTGATGATATTAAAAGTGAAATGTGAAGCCAAATTGAGTTACCAAAAAAAGAAGATGCTACAAATAATGATCTTGATAAATTAATGATGTTTCAATTTGAACAATTTGTTTCTTATTAATAGAAAGGAACATCATATTTAAAAATAATATTAAAATAACAATCTAGAGATTTATATTCTCTATGAAAAAATTTCCATTTTTAAATGATTTTATTAAGAGTCCACTTCTTTATAACATTTCTTATTTAACTATTTATTTAATATCAATAAACTATTTTAAAATTACATTGGTTAGAAAAATTCTATAATATTAGTTAGATCATAATTTCAATTTTATGGAATCTTATATGAGTATTTATTTAATATTTAAATTACACCAAAAAATCATAAATAGATTTATTTTATGACAAATTTGTTTTAATTATTGTGAAAAAATAGTAAATGTTTTCTAGTTAAATAAATATCCTATATTCTTGATTCAGGGGAAGTGTTTAGAAAATAATCAATTTTTTATTGTCTTTAATTTACTATCCTTGTTTTCATCAAGATTATAGTTGGGGGATATTTTAAATAGTCTATAATATAATCATTATTATGTCACAAAAAGGGAGAGGTGTTTTATAAATTAATATTTTTTGACACTAAAATAATATATTTATCAAATTTATCTAGTTTCTATTACTAGGGGATGTTTTTATTTTATTTAAATATGTAGTTTAGTGGGAAATGTTATTTTGGAGTGTGTTTAGTATGTTATTGCAGAATTTTTTTCTTTTTACTACAATGTTAAATCTATTTAAAAGAAAAATTATATAATGGGATTATAGGGGGTATGTTTCCTTTTAAAATAATTTATTATCACACATAAGGAAAAGATGATTTTTTTATCTTATTTTAAAATGGTTATTTACATTGATTTTATGACATTCAAAAAAAGTTTGATTATTTATCATGATTTAATTCAACAATTTCTTAGATTTCTTTTTGGTTTTGATACTCACAAATATTAAAAATGGTGTTACTAATGAGTTTGATTTTATGTATATTTTTTTAAATTAATATTCCATGAAATAGTTATTTTGGGATTATATTCAAGTCATTGTCCTTCAAGGAATACTTTTTAATGTTTTGGAACGCGTTTTATGCATATTCTGGAAACACCATTCTCACCCACAGATTGGTAAGCATACCATAATTAATAAACCATTTGTTTTTTTGGAATACTTATGTTTTTTGAAAAGTGAACTTATTATTCAAAATCCTAATATTGAAAAACCATACATTTGAAGGGAAAAATCGACCTTACATCAACACTACTTTGGTATTCAACCCTTAATTTTGAGAGTTATTATTACTTGAAGAAACCATATGTTTTAAAATTCAATGATGATGTTTCTAATTCATTATAATATCAATGATTTTTCAAATATTCTCGATGGAAGTAATCAAAATTTTGAATCTATCTGATGATATATTTAGATTCTCATAATTATTGATTTATATGATCATATATATTGGATGGAATTGTTATAATTCTAACAAGATGTTAGGACCTCAGTTCAATGTTTTCTTAATTAAAATATTCATGATTTATTATGAAATATTTATATTGTTGGTTTAAACTAGTGTTCATGATTTAGTATAAATATCAAGAATATCTTCCTCAAAAAGAATATTCAAATACAAAAATGTAGATATGCATAAAAAATCAAGTGTCATTGTTTATTTAGTGACACATTTGAAACCTATTTGTTTTTATCTATTAACTTACTAATGCTTATATTTTAGTTGTCACTTTTATTGTACTTTTTCATTAAATATTATTCTACAAAAATTAAAAAGTATTTTTTATGTGAAAAATTTACAGATATAAATGTTTCTACGTATTTATAGAATTTTCATTATAACTATATTAAGAATGCCTATGTGACATTGATGTCCTTTTGGTTGATATAAAATATTTCAGATCTAAATAAAGAATTTACTTATTACTAAAATTATTATGTTTTATATCTATTCTCATATAAATGATGCTAAATTTATTAAGATTAGTTCCAGCTACTTAGACACTGTCATAGTTAAATTCTAGCTTATTTAACTAAGATGAGGGTTTACGGTTCCTTGTAAAAGAACAAGAAGAATTTATTTGGTCATGTTGTATAGGTTTCAACTGTCTACAATTAGAGATGTATTAAATGTCTTGGGATAAGATGAGATGGTGAAAATTAAAATTCTCAGAGAGTTTCGGATTGGTTTAGTGTATAAAAATAACATGTTTCCCCAATCCACTATATATCTCTATGTTTATTTCCTTTATTTTTGTTGCTCGCTCAACTTTGAGAGAAACGGAAAGGATTGTTTATAATAAAAAACTGGTATTCTAATTATTATTTTTAGGTATACTCAATTATAACCCATATTGTGTACTAATCTTCATCATCAGCATCCTAACCCAAAAGATAATTCATTGGATAAATACACCTATAATTGGGAGTGAACCTTATTTTGTGAGTGACATTGTCATCTACGATAGTATTGGGTGTGATTGTTGACTACTGAAATGGATTTGGGAGAGATACCATTTCAATATTATAGTTTATTAAATTAATCCTATCTAAAATTTAATTTAATTTCCTATTCTTATGTGTATGCCAAAATAATAGGTATTGTTTCAATTTAATGCTATAGTGGATCATTTTCATTGATTTCTTGATGAATCATGTTTTATGAAAATAAAATTTTTATCCAATGACTGCATATTTTTATTTGAGATATTAAAGGTATTTTTTTCAAAATTTATTATCATTTTATCATACCCTAATGAACGATATATATTAATTTCTCTAACATTGACCATTATTTAACATTTTAGCTCACCAATTTTTATGATTCTATTAACCATGTTATAAGGAATTGTATTATGTATGAAATGTATAATGGGATATTAAGTATTGAAAACTTCATGGTATATTATTTTGATCTCTTATGTATGTGTTTTTGTTTTGTTTTCAATATTCTAGTTTCATTATACTGATACGATCCTCAAGCGTGTGCTGGTGTAATGTGAAGAATTTGTTGTAAAATGATGTAATATATATATATGTGAGTTTTGGGTTGATATTGTTTCTATAAAAGGACCAGTTAACATTTTAATATAATATATGAAAAAATAAGGGAGATAACTAAATATATTTATAAGGATATATTAATGGATGACTCATTATATATGAATTTTTCATGGAATATTGTTAAATAAATGAGTCTATAGTTTCAATGAAATTACATTAATATCTAAAAAAGAGAAAGTTGATGTGAATCTATCATGAATAAAACTACGAAAAATTTATCATAAAAGGTTTTATTTATTATCGATTTATTTCCACTTAGTTTAACAAAATTGTCCTTACTAAACACCTAGTTTGACTCCCCTTTGAGATATTCTTGGGAAATTAAAAAACACATTAAAAAACATCATGAAGTATTTGAGTGAAAAAAATAAACTAATTGATAATATTACAATGGTTTCTTCTATATAGATTTAATGTCCAATGTATATGACCCCATTATCACTTTAAATTAGACATACATTGAGAATTCCCACTAAACCCATAAAAGCGGATTATCCAGGAATGAAAAATAATTACTCTATAAATGTTCAATGACCCAAAACTGACAAGGACAGACCAAGGGTGTAATGGATAAAAAATTAGTTCACTTGATTTAGACATACTATAAATGATTTATCATTATTACACAGTTTTCCACTATGAATATTATTTCTCACACTCTGTTTTTTTTTGTTTCAGTCAATGGAATGAATTTCAAGGAATTAAGTTAATATTGAATGTGATAGTCATTATGTAGCTGAGTATCGAAATGTGTTGATATCTGTAGTGATCGATATTATTATTATGAATAAATTTTTATCATGATATATGATTAAAAACATCCACCTTAACCAACTCTCGGACACACAAAAGAATATAAGGATATAGTTCATTATGAGCTTAGTTTATGTAGACCGTGAATTAAAGAAGAATTAGTATCCAATATTCCAAGTCTATGTGGGGAATTACTCATGGGAATTTATTAATTGGATGATAATATTTTTTTACTTTATAAAATAATATCAAATGGAATATAATTTTTTGGGATAATTGGAGAGTTTTTAACACTGTGGATGAGAAAAATAGTTTACCTAAGGAATTCTCAATGATTGAATGTCATAAATAAGAAAAGTATATTAATATTTTATTCCTACGTAGTTTTGGGAATTTTCATGAAGAGAAAAAGTGAGGTGGTATGAGTAATGGTTATTCTACATATAATAAGGAACCCACAAATGAAAAATGAAAATATATGGGATGTTTTACCATTATTATTTTATTGTAAACCTGATAATAATATTAAATTGAGATTGATAAATATTATGAAATGGATTATATAACCTATTTTTGGAAGTAATTATTAATTAATAAAATGAAAAATCCAAGATTGTGGTTTATGAATGATATGTAATTATTTAACTATTTGTGTATTGGTAATTCATGAATTATGTTATATAAGTCCTATAATATATTTGGATTGTTCTCTATGAGTTTTTAAATATGGATATTCTATAATATTTTAAATAGTTATAATGAAATATAAATTTCATTTAAAATCAATGTAATATTTTATGTAAAAAAATTATGGAAGGAATATTACACTTAATATTATACAGATGTTGAGATAATGATGTTGGGATCTAGACTCGATGGATATGAATAATGATAAATTGATAGTATTGATGTCATTGGAACTGATTAAGGATTTATGGAAATATTTATTTATACTGAAATTGATGGATTATTTTATATAATTTAATTTATGGAATATATTACCTAATTTATGGTTTTATTCAACGAATGAAGAAGTATGTATGCGATCATTATGGTTTTATTATATTTCTTATTATTACCATGTCTTCTAAAAATATATGACCATGTTATTCAATTATAATTTATGTAATAATTAATATATAAATTTTAAATATTGGGGGATTAATGTGAAGTTTATTTTGGGAAATATAATAACTTGATTAATAAATTTTAAAACATTTATGGTCCACTAGGTTAACCACTTTTTTAAATGGATTATGTTAATATTTGGAAGAGGCATTGCAGATTAAACTTTTATTTCACTATATAAAGAATTATGAATATTAAATAACTTATGATAACTATTTTATTATAATGATGAATACAAATATAATGAATAAATTACAATTCATTTATAGAAATTTTTATCTGTTAATACATATTGAAAAAAATAATCTTTACTTATTTTAGTAAGAGATGATATAGAAATTGATTGATGAGCAACAAAAGGTTGAAATTTTAGGTATGATATAACGAAAAGATAATTCCTTTGTATAATTGTCCCTTTAAAATTCATTATTGTATTTGGATGATGGAATATCAATTTGAACTTCTAGAAATATCTTATAAATGCATTTATTTATTCTATGATTCCCTAATATTGAATGAAAAACATGAACTTCAACTTATACTAAACTCAGAGGTCATAACCCTGGGACATGATCCTTCTTGTAATCCATAATTTGTTGAGATATTGGATTGTACAAAGAAATTACTAAGACACGAGACTAGACAACTATTTAATTATTTGTAGAAACAATAATCTTGATGATGGTACATGGAACATGAGGATTTAATGAGTTATAAGTATAATAAGTTAATGGTACCAAAGTGGTGAATTTTTATGGAGAAATTCATTTTATAGTGTTGAAAATGAACATCCAAGATATTTCATGAAGCATTTTTTTAATATTTCAATTTTTATAATACATGAAACTCTTTTTCTATCTTCTGTTACACACAAAACCCAATTGATCATAAGGTATACACAAAACCAATGTTTGACGAAACAAAACATTCTGCTAAATTATTATTATTTGGCATGATCGTTATCACACATCCATTGGAATAGAGAAAACGAATAGTATTAATTAAATTATGAAAATATAGGTTTTATAAATTTTTATATAAATAATTATTTATTTTCCAATTAATTATAAATTCAAATTAAATACATCTGAAAACTAAAAATCTTTTTTAAAAAAAGTATTTTTATATAAAAAACTTTTTTAGCTCGATATTTAAAACTAATTAACCATGGTGAATTATATTAATTTAATAAATATATTAAATATTAAAAAAATTGTTAAATTGATCTTAAATGTTTTTTTTCAAATGAGATAATAATAAATAATATTTTGTGCATTGAAAATATATATTCCTAACACAAGGATTAATCGACATTAGAGCATATTTCGAAATTACAATTTTATATTTAAAAATAAATTAAACAAAAATATAATCTTCATTTTTTAAATATTGATGTAAAAATTATCTTGTTGTGAATTTTTTGGAATAATATGAAAAGGTAAATTTTACAATGAATAGTGATTAATATTAGATTTTATTATGAATTCCATCCCCATTTATAACTCGAAAAAAATAAAATTTCATTTAATATGGATTATAATATAGAATTAGGTTAACTATATATATATATTAATTAAATTTATATAAATTGATTTAATTTTATATTTATTTTTGATGTAATTTTTTTATATTTTTAAACTTTTCTCATTAGATAAATAATTTTGTATCGCATCTTCCTGATTATTTTTAATTTCAATTATCTCATTTCATTAAATTGACTATGAAAACATTTATATAAAATTTTGAATCATTATAAATATTCTTTTATAATTATTTAAACATAAATCTTTATTATTTTTAATTGTAAAAGTTGTAAAAATTAATTACCATAGTTAAAGTCACAAAACCTTTACTATAGGTTAAAATTTAAAAAAAATGGTAAAATTAAATATAAACATTTTAAAAACGAATTAATTTGACATATATACACCAGATATCATCTATGGTTCAATAATTTTCCATATTGGTTACTTTTTTAATTTTTTTTGTACACCTTTTCTTTTTATACACTTTGAGTGTTCCACTCACCTTATATATAAAATGATTTGGCCTATCCTATCAAATACACACATCCAAAACAAAATATATCATCTATTACCTATAAATATAACTTCTTTTATTCGATAATTGAATCCTATATTGAAAATATTGATCACAAATCCATCCTTGTATATATTTTGGGGAAAACCAAAATAAATTATATGATGTAAAGGTAATGTATTTAACTAGGTTATTTAGTTTATTATGTCACCCACCAACATAATTTAATATTAACGATTTATGAAATAATAAAAATATTTTATTACCTATAATGAAATATTTTTTGGTTAATTAATAAAATATTTATATCTTCACTTCTATTAATTAGGATGTAAAATCCTTTTTCTTTTGTATCATAGACAACAGCTTCCAGAAATCATGTTATATAATTTCTTTCAACACTAGTAAAAGATTGATAAAATAAAATATTTAATGTTTAAATATGATAATTATGATTCTATTATACAAATAGAATTATAATATCACATTTACCATATTAATTACCATCCCATTGGATAAAAATAATGTTGTTGGGGAGTATAGTTGACTACAGCCATGATAACTGAAGTCATGTTTTTTATTCATTTTTTTACATTGATGGTAGTATGGTTATATAAAATGAAAATATCGTTTATTTTTAATATAATTATACTTATGGATTTTTTATAATACATTTTTCTTTTAACATTCCATTCTGTTTGGGATACCATAACAGTGTTTGTGTACGTGAAGGCTACTGCCTTTTGAAGTGAAGCCATTCATTTTTCTAGGAAAATTTACATGGAAGTTAATAAGGATAGTTTTAAATTAAATTATTTGATATATATGAAATAAAAATGATTCTATAATGTTAGAATATAATTTACACTTTTTTTCAATCCCTTGAGTTAATTGAAATAGTATTCATGCATACATACAACTAAGCTTATCCATTAATGATGCATTTCATTTAATATTTATGAATTTTATATATTAACATAAATATAATAAAACTGAATATATTTGAAATTTATTTAATTTTTTAAATTTGAGATATAATGGTACTGTGATCAATGTAATAGAGCCAGTAAAACAAAATCTACATGAAAACCAATGTAGTTATTGTATGAAACATGAATTTAACATTGAATTATTAATAAACAAGTATTAAAAGATCATTATTAAATAATATATGGATTGAAATATATAATTATAGTTATTATATAATTTTAAAATAATCCCTTTTTTTATTTTGTAAGAGGTATTATCAAGTATGAAGGAATTCAAGACTTAATGTAATGGTTTTCAGTGAAACTTTTTTATTTATGTGAGACACATACCATATTCACTATATATTTCATTAATGTAATGTATATAATACCCATGAATTTATTTTATGATTATTATCATGAAAATTATTTGGATTTATATATCAATTCTAGGATCAACCTTTAAGGGGGTTTAGGATTTCAGATTTAATAATGGGGTATGGGATAATTTTATCAATTTCCTTTCCTTGAGACATATAACATGTTATGAAACTATCTTCTTTTATGAGATGTATGTATATAACATTTCAAATATAAAGATATGAAATTATTTATTCTCATGATATATTATATATTTTTAAATTTATTCTTTTGGGGGTATTATTATTCCTTGTCACTAATAATTAAATGTTATTATCATAAAAAATCATAATTTTTCAGAATCGATTATGTTTATGATTCTAAAAAATAATTCTATGATGCACATGCCAAGACAAAAATGCATTTTTTTCTCCTCAGGTTCTGTCATGATAGTACATGTTTTCCTCCAATATTCTATTTTTATATATTATTATTTTAAAGGATTTTATTAAGATAATATTCTTTAATTATTTCTTCCATTATAAACACGTTTTTATTCAGGAAAACATATTTTCTAATTAATTTTGAATAATAATTTTATCATTCTCCAAATGATTTATTAATGAAATTTGTACCCATGTTTTACTTTTTATATTTTTTTATAATAAAATCATCATATAATTTATTAAAAAATCCAATTTTTCAATTACCAAATATGAGAAAGAAACCCTTTTTTAACTTTTAATGCATTTATAAAATTTCTTACCTTCATCAAAATAGAATATCATAAATATTCATTTATATGATTCATTTGTTATTTTAAAATGTGGGATAAAAAATTTTGTTTTATATTTTATTCTTAAAAAATCAATGTTGAAAGTATATTTTCCTCATGAAATGTTTGAACGGATCAATAAATCATAATTTATAAAGTTTCAAATATATTTTCAATAAAAAATAATTTGTAAAAAATTTTATGTTCCATAAAACTGAGAGGAAATGTTATTTTACTCGACAAATTTTATTATTAGTATTTCAAAATCATTTTCCGTCTAAAAAGATATAAAATTATTTAACATATACTTTACATGGGATATGATCCAAGTAAAACATTATTATTATTTCCTTAAATGTTTTAGTTTTATGATGAATTCATTTTATGAAACATATTTATCTTCTATGTGTTAAACCAGAATGAAACCATGTTGACACCCACTTATTATTCTATGAGTTATAATGTAAAAAAAAGTGATGGTTAAAAATATTTTTTTACATAGTTTATTTTATAATGAATGTTTATTGAATTACATTTATTTTCACCAAGTATGAAATGATGAATAATTTTTTTGCTCCTGGATTTTTCAAGATTTCATAAAAAAGGAATTATTTATGATATTTTGGAACATTAATTTAAAATATTCATTATCTAATTGGTGTGACCTATATATCATTATAGTGATTTGGGTAAATATTAATATCTGATGAGATAAACAGAACTGTATGTTACTATAAACCAAGTTCAGTTTGATAATTTTCCCACTATGACATTCATGGGTTCTTACCATGTCTACTATGATGGTTTGGGGAGTGAAACCATTCAACTATGATTGATTTGAAGATTATAAATTACTAATACAAAAACATTCTCTATGACTATGTGTATGGAAAAATTTCATGTCTTAGTTAAATTTTATGATCATTTGGATTTGATTATTCAATTTCACCATGATTCAAGTCTTATGAAATTCTATTCATTATTACATGTATTAGAATTTTTATCTATGATATATATATGGAATGGTTTTAAACACAATTCTCTTGTTCTTATTACCTTATGAACATTACATGTTCATATCTATCTGGTTTACCCTTATTAAAAATTTATATAAAACCCTATGTTTTTGGGAATTATTTGTCAAAATTAATTTATCATTTTTGGAATTTTTCCTTTCATAAATCACTGAATATAGCTTGTTTTATATGAAATCCCCATGTTATTCATTTTTTGTACACTAAACTATATTAATATTTCATTACACGATTCATAAAGAGATGTTTTTCCTACAATTGACACTAACATGTATTTCACTATATAGAACATCAATATGTCTTTCACTACAGACAACCCCAAAATGGCTTGAATACATGAAACACTGACATGGAATGAATTACACAAAACCCTGAGTCTCTGTTAAACATTACATTATAAAAATAAATATTTAAATGAGATTAATATAAACCACTGGTTAAATATTGATATATGAATTTTAATAACTATTTTTTAATTTATTTATGGTTTAGAATAAATAATTTTTTTTAAATAAATGTAGAATTTTTGGTCAAATATTTGAATGATTGTAAATAATATTTTTTAAAACAACTTCATTTATGTCATTATATGAATAATAATAAAATTAATTTTAGGATCTTTTTAAAATTGATCTTGATAAAATAAAATTCATTTATGAATTTTGAATTTCGTAATGATCATAGGTTGATTTTTTTGGGATTTATCTGAAAAATGTCATTTTCAAATGATATGTTAAAAATACTGAAATTTAATTAAAAACAACTTTATTTTCTAATATATATATAGATAAATTTTATTTTTAAATAGATTTTAATGTAAAAATCGGTAAATTTTAAATATATTAATCCAATTATTATCATTTTAATACTTTTATAATAATTTTATACATAAAATCATTTTTAACATTTGGAAATTCTTACTTAAAAAAACTGATTTCTCTATACATCTAAAAGATCATCATTAAAAATAATTTAGACACTTATGAAAATTTAATTTTGAATAATCCACATAAAATATATTATTATGTATTATATTTGTATTCTAATAATACCATCTAAATTTTTTACCGAAAATATTCATGAAAGAGATTAAAATTAATTATAGAGATTAAGGTAAAATTAAACATTACAAGAGAATAAACAATAATATTAAATTTAAAATGACATATAAACATGTAAAAAACATATTAGATAAAAATATTTTAGATAGAAAACATACTTGGATAATTAGTGGTCCATTTGGACACTTTTGGAACAATTAATACCTGGGTAACAAATAATTATGTTCAAAAACTACCAAATGTGTCCTCACCCCCCATTAAAGGCCACTACCTCTCCCTCATCTTGAAAACTATCAAGACAGTTTTATTTGACCATGATTTACCAAATTAACTTAAAAAAATCCCAAGATTCCTTCCTTAAACATCACTATGGTTATAAATCCATCCAAGTAATCCCTTTGGTGGAATCTAAAATAAGTTACACAAAGAAGACGTATCACCCCTCACAAAGCTCTTATTTTTGTTTTCATTCTCCACGGCCTAAAATATTATTAATCAATAATCATATAATAGCACCAGTATGATCAATATAATGATATGTTTTTATTTTAATTTTATTACCTTCACATACACACACATCTATCAAATGGGTAAAGAACATATCATTCTTATGTATAGTGAACTACCGCCTCACAAAACGATGTTGTTCATTATACATTTACCCCCTCTCATATCTATTAATTATGATAGATGATATATTTTAATATGATATATATGATATTCATTATGTATGTATATTATTTTATTTATTATATAAACCCTACGTTCAGGATTTTCATTTTGGTAAATTGGATAATTTTATGTGGGGATGTATGGACTACCACCCCTAAAAGTGATGTGATTCGTTCACACACTACATGAAATGTAATGAATATGGTTTTAGTTAACATATATGATAAATAAAAAATATTGCTTTTACTATAAATAATAAATACATATATATTATAAATATAAATATAAATATAAATATATCACATTTACATACACTCATTCAATATTATAATGAAAATATGAAAGGGAATTCATGCGTACGTATGACATACCGTCTCCATGAATGGTGTAATCCATATCATTTTTATATATTATACATATTTTTATAAAAACATATATTATTATTATACCTGATATTTATATCATGTTTTTCATTCCAAAAATCCTGATATAAGTATGATGACCAAAAATATAATAATTTAATACACATGCAGGAAACAGTGTGGATAATACCTCAAGAGGAACATGAACTAGTAATTCTAAATAAGAGGGAAATATAAAGTCTTAATAAAACTATATATTTTATTATATATAATAATAAGGTTCATATATATAATATATAAAAAAATAATATTTTTTAAACATAGGGATTGTGAGAATGTGAAGAGAGTCAAGATATAAGGTAATGGAATTTCATCTCACTTTTTAATTTTATTAAGATTCTATCCTTATGAATCAATCATTTAATTTGTGTGGTGTGTATACATATCATTTATATATTTTTTATTCTTATAAATAAATTTATATGTAATTTCATAGAAATTTTATGATCTTCCTTTCACAGGGTTTATGTTTCAAATGTTATAGTATCGGTACTATAATTTTATCTCAATTTTATTTCTTTGAGACACATGCCATATTATGAACCTATATTTTTCAATGTGGTGTGTATAATACATTTAAAATGTTATTAAATTGAATTATTTTCATGATATTATAATATAAATGTAATTTTTTATTATTTCAATTATGTTATTATTCAATGTTTTCTAATTGGTAACAATTTATAGCTATTATATCACCGTTAATCGATATTGTTTATGATTATGCTCCCATTGGTGAAATCATATGATCCATATACGAATAATCCACAATATATTTCTTAACCTATAATAATTCATGTTTTATCCATCTAATGGTATCATTATTGACTCTTTCTTAAAAAATATATTATCAAAACTATGTATTTAAGAAATTATTAAATTACCTCTATCTTCTATAAAAATATGTGATTAATCAAAATAATGTTTTATAAAGTATTTTCCAATATATATTATACTATTATCATATGATCATTAAAACAAATTTATTCCCATGTTTTATCCTATTAATAATTTATTTAATGTAATCTTTTAATCATTTTCTGGTCGAGGGAATTTTCTGAACTTTTTATAGTTAAAAAGGGATGCTCGACATGTACGGAATTACCCACCATACTGATCGTCATTCCCATGAAACTAAATTTACCATATTTCCTTATTATATAATTAAAAATGAATTTTTTTCCTAATATCATGGAATATTATTGGTTTTAATTTTATTTTCAATAAAATAATTTTTCAAAAATACGTTATGTTTTAAATGTATATTTCATGATTTTAAAAAAAATATTTTATAAGTATTCTAAAGTGTGTCTTCAAATTAAATGATATTAATGATTTTGATTATTATTTTTAATTAATAAAATTATTTTCAAAGAAAATGTATTTAACAATTACGTCAATCTTCATTAAGGTGTTTTCAATGGAAAATGTTTTCAAAATTAATTTGAGATATTTTTATATAATTTGAAATTAATTTCTATGAAAATGGTTTCAAAAAAATGTTTCATTTTTTAAAGATCATTTTTCGAAAAAGATAATATCATTTCTCTATGAAACATTTCTAAAAGATATTTCAGAATTATTTATCATTTATAATGAAATCAATTGATGTTACGAATTCTCTTTTTATAAATGATCCAAATGATACAATAATATTATTAGTTCAATGAATTATATTTTTATATAACGATTCTAATAAAACATGATCATATTTCAAGGTTTATATGCCTTTAAACCCCACTTCAATTAATAGTTTATTCATTAATGAAATTATAAGGAAATCCTGTATATTCTCCATAGGATATGATTTCATTAACTTTTAATGATACCCATTACATTTCATGGATTATAATTTTATGTTTATAAAACACATATTTTTAATGGAATATGATATGATAAATGTTTTTTTACCATGAGGACGATGTTTGTAAGATTTTATTTTGTTAAATATGGCACCTATCTCACTATCCTATGAATTGGGTAATGATAAATGGTTTATTATCTAAAGATGGTACATAGGAGGAAATCCCATGTCAAAAACAAGAGGTCATTTAAATCCCGAGACAATACGGTACACGGGAGGGCATCCCTAGTCCAAAACAAGAGGGTAAATAGGAGGGAATCCAAGGCCTGAAAAATTAGTGTACATGATAAGGAATCTGATTCTCAAAAATAATAGGGTAAATGGTAGGGGATTTCAATCCCTGAAGAAAGAGGTTATGTAGGAGGGAATACTAATCCCAAATAAGGTATACATGTTTTTATCTAAAGCCTAATAAGTTATGAAGTTTTTGGTAGGAATCATAGACATGGGATTTTATATGTTTATGTGAATTCCATGAGTTCCATATCTTATTACTTCATTGATAAATACCTTATATCCCTTAGGGTTATGACATATGAACTGCATATATTTATTCCATTATTCATGTTTATGGACACTGATATGTGTGGTATGATCATTAACAGTTATTATCACATTCTAATACCCTTATGCTCATGATTATGCATAAATATCTCCCATTCGTACCCTTATTGAGCATCTAGGATCACCCATTTTAGGTTTCCTTCTGAATGTTATAACATAAATTTTAGGTCTGATTAGTCTATGAAGGGTTCCAGTATTGATGATCCAAGTTGGAGATAAAGTTTTTCACTCATATAACATTGTTTATGCTTCCATGTTTCCAAAGACACT
Source organism: Viscum album (assembly GCA_963277665.1). Lineage (NCBI taxonomy): Eukaryota > Viridiplantae > Streptophyta > Magnoliopsida > Santalales > Viscaceae > Viscum > Viscum album. The sequence continues at coordinate 1,852,053,380 of OY728126.1, read as the reverse complement.
AAACTAATATGGTATTAGGGTTACTGTTTGTGTACTATTTTAAGTATTCCAAAAAATTGATGTAATCTCCTCACACATTAAGACAGGTTAATTATAGTTAGTATTAGAGAGAATATTTAGTAAACCATTATATACTAGGGTGATATAAAATCATCCGTATCTCAAGGAATATTTCTATGGATATATCTAGATATGTATACGAGGATATGTTTTGAGATGTGCAATGTACATGAAAATAATCGATAATTTTGGAAAAATACTAATAAGTGGATTCTAGAAATAAATTACTATATGGATTCTAAAAGAGGACTTATTTTCGGAATAGATTTCAAATCTAGTAAAAACCCTGCTAATGTGTGTTGGGATTGACTTAAGAATAACCTGGTATATGATAATAGAACTCATAGTGCACGTGATTTGACACTCCAAAGGGATATGCTTTGGAATTCACAAACCCATCCTGAATCATCAATAATGTTTTAAAAATAATAATAATATTAATGTCCCTGTATAAAATGATGGTGGAATGTATTAAATATGTTGGTATCTTAATATAGTAATTCAAAAAGATATTTTTTTAGGATTATGAGGTTTTCAAAAATGATAAATTTTTATCACACTATTACTTCTAGTGTGTTTTAATAGTATGAACTAGAAGGAAGTGGGTTAACATTAAATGTTTTAAATCTGTACATTACAGGCATAAACTAATAAATTTTCTAGGTTGAAAAATCTTGATTAAAATAAAGAAAGGGGGTAAGAGTATTGGATATACTTTTTTTATAATGAGACCACAAATGGAATGTGAAAGGTATAAATGTTCTACCAGTATTATTTTCAATAAGTGGAATAATCATGATTAGATTATGGTTGATGAACTTTAATAAATGATTCATATTTATTATTCTAGGAAAGAGTTATTATGTAATTAGTTGATGAATCCTTGGTAATGGTTTAAGAATAACGTTTTATAATCTGAGTGTATATTTTTTCTAATTCAAGGATAATGTTATATGAATCATAATTTATAAAATGATTAATTTCAGAATTTCTTGTTGGAGTATCTTCAAGATTTTTTTAAATGGTACCAATAACCTATAAAATTTATTTAATGGAAAGGTTACATTAACTAAAGGTAACCCATAACATGTTAATTAGTATAATAAAATGATATTTTATATGTATAAAGAGGTGATGATATTGAAAATGTAAATTATATAATATTTAAGACATCAGAAATGGTGAAGTATTTTTTGTAGTAGTGGTCTATGTTATCATGTTTTAATGTAAAAAATTATTCAGTTTAAGTAATAGATCTATTAATTTTTGGAATCAAGAAGCATGTATATTTTTGAAAAATAAATCTAGTAATTTATGTTTTTAACATGTTTCTATAGAATATATTATTAGGTTATTTCCCTTTTCGGAATGTGACAACAAAGAGATATAATTTGATTCACGGGGGAAATTTGTAAGATGATTTCATTATATTATTTCTATTGTTTTATATTTTTATATTTTGGATGTGTTATAAGGTGTAACATTTATGGAATGTTATACTCTATATGATTTTTATGAGATTAAATAATTTACTTATTAGATCAAGATATATGTATATTAGAAAAATTATTCTAAAAAAATTATGTTTATTGTAACTGATTATATATGGGATGAATTATCACGGATCTAATGATATTTTAGTTTTTTTGTAATACAACAATTTCCCTTACTTTTGGGATAAAATCATGATATAGAAATTGATCATGGCACAAAAAAGGGTATTATTTTACTCAATTTATAATGTATATATTCTCATTAACAAATCAGAAATTTTAGGTAAATGATCAGAAAACAATAAAGGTCATCATAGTGCCTTCGTTTATGATGAATTAAAAGGCCCATTAGATCATAGATTAATTTATTATTTATTATTATCTTTATCCTAATTGTGTTAACTATCACTATCCATCATAAAATTATATTTATATTTCAATTCTATGTCAATGTTTTCATTTACCACCTATGATATCTTATATGGGAAACTAGCCTTGAGCTATATCCCGAGACTGTTATGGTTTTGACATTCCATTTTTAAAGGATATTTTTAATTATTTGTATAACATTAGTTTCTATTAAATAAATTTAAATGCATGAAATCATTGAAATCCCAAAAAAATTTGATGGTGAAATTAATTTTTAGGGGGGAATAGTGTAACAAACCGATGTTTTGTGAAATATTTTTTAGATTAAATTAATATTTTTGGAATTTTTCAATTCAATTAAAACTGAATATAGAGTGTGATATATGAAAGTGCTAAGTCAATCTTTCCATAATACAACGTTAATATTTAATTATAAAATACCTCAAGATAATTATGCACTACACATAACACGGATATGGAATACAATACAAGAAAAACTGACATGGATTTCACTACACACTACATTGAATTTCATTTAATAACATGAAACACCGACATGGCATGTGTTACATGCAGCACTGAGTTTCTGTGAAACAACACTCTATTATTATAATTATTTAAATGTGCTAATTATAACCTAGTCATTAAACATGGAAATATAAATAGTAATTACTAGTTTTTATTTTTTATTTATAATTGTTTTAAATTGAAAAACATATTTATTATTAAATATATAATTTATGGTAATGTCTTGATATGCTTAAAAATATTATCTTCTTAAAAGAATTTTTTTAGATTCATCTATGAAAATTAAAAATAAAAATGTTTCCAAACAATTAGAAATTAAATTTTATAATATAAAATTTATTTACAATAAAATAATGTTAAAAATATATTTGGGTAATTCTTTTGGATTTTTCTGAGAAACTATATTTTATAATGAATAGTGAAAAACAATGAATTTTAGTTTAAATAAATTTTTTAATCTAATATATTTATATAGTTAAATTATATTTTAAAAATATTTTAAAGTCATAGTAGATATATAATACATATATTAATTAAATTAATTTCATTTCAATCACTGGTGTATATAATTTTAATTTAAAATCTAAATGAGGATATGAACATTATCATTTAAAAAATACTCAAAATTTTACCACTTCTGCGAGATTAGCATTAAACATAATTTAGCCGCATATGAAAATTGAGTTTTGAAAAAAGGAAATACATGGTTTTAATAATACTGATATATATATTCTAATAATATAAATTTTGTTAGGGAAATGGTTTGTGATTGTTTTTAAATTTATTTAATGCGATTATGGTAAAATTATCAAAAACAAATATACAAAATCATGATAATAAAGGGAAAATAACATATAAACATGTCCAAAACCATAATTATTAAATAATTTTATATAATACACCTCTATAGTTACTTAATGGTCTAAATTGACTTTTCATTAATAAATAATACTTGGGGTAACACATTATTATTTTAAAAATACTCCATGTGTTCCCTTTCCTTTTAATATAAAAGGCCACCACCTATCCCCCCGTCTCCACACCACCAACGACCATTAGTATATGTTAGTATCTACCCAATTATCATCCCAACATTCCCCTTCTTCCATGAATCGTCCCTTTGTGATTAAATAAAAACATGGAATCCCTTCATCGAAAACCAAAAGGAGTTACTCATAGAATGTGTAAAATCCTTCCTAAAGATCATTTACTTTATTTTCATTCACCAAACCATCAATTCAACTAATTCCGTAGACATATAATAACAAAATTATTTAAAATATACTTATATTTTTTAAACAAATTTCTTCACCTTCACATAAACACACTTCCATCTGATGTGTAATGAACCTATCTTTGTTGTGTACGGTGAACTAACACCTCACTAAACAATGTTATTCATTTTATATTTTCAACATATCATGGTTGGGAATTATGATAGACACTATATTTTTTATTATTTATATGATATTTATATTTTTTTATACTTTTTTTTATATAAATCATACTTTCATGATTTTCCTTTTCTGTCTATATGGTAATTTTGTTTGGGGAAATGTAGACTACCGCCCCGTATAAGTAATGTGATTCGTTCACACATTTCCTAAAATGAATTATAGAATGGATTAGTGAAATTTTATGAAAATATTATATAATAATTATAATTTAAATGTCATTTATGTAATCAGATATATGAAATTTATATTCTTTCTTTCAATATTATACAGAAAAACGGAAATACATTCATGCATACTTATGACATAACATCTCCATAAAATGTGTATTACACATCATATTTCAATAATATGTTGATTATTATAAAAAATATATAATTATTATAAATTAAACTTTTATCATGGAATACATTCAGGAAACCATTATAAATTAATGAGGACTATAAATATAACAAACTAATACACATTCAAATAACAAAGAGAATATTACCTCAAGCGAAACATTAACCTGTAATTATTAATAAAAGGGTAATATAAATTAACAATAAAACCATATATGATATTAGATATAAGAATAGGGTTATTAGATATATGTATTATAAAACAATATTTATTATACAATATGTTCTTTTTACAGCAATGTGAGTCAAGACATAAGATAATTGAATTTGATCTCACATCTTATTTTCATGAGATTCATGATTTATTAAACACTAATTTCATGTATATCTTGTGTATAAATCCAATAGACATTATTTATGATTATTATACTTAAATTTATTTTCCTTTACATATCTATTTATTAATTATTCTTTCACGAGGTCTATGATTCAAATGATACCAAATCGGTAAATTAAATTTTTATCGATATGTCTTATTTCTAACACATTTCATGTTGGGAAACTATTTTTTATAAGAGTGGTACTTACTGAAATTGTAATGTTAAATTATGAATATAATTATTTTCATGATATGTTAAAATTCAATTAATTTTATTATTTTTACTGTTTTTTGATTCAAAATTACCATATTGGTAACAATTTATAGTAAAAAACTCATGGTTTTTTTAGTTTTTGTATGATTATGATCCCATTGATGAAATATTGTTATCCATATATCTGGAACACTCAGGAGTAATATTACCCTCTTATTATTCATGTTATATCCATTTAATTGTACCATTTCTCTACTAATTAGTATTAGATGATAAATAATTTTTTGTTAATAAAGTATTACATTACCTCTCTCTTTAGTCAGAAATAAGAGTTCCTCAAAACTCGTTATTTGTAAAAACATTTCCACAAAATATTCCTTTATTTTATAATGATATTTAAAATTAATTTTTACCAATTTTTTATCATTTATTTAAAAAAAGGAATTATTTTTTACTTTTATTGTTGAGGAATATTTGTAATGTTTTTACAGTGAAATGGGAATGATAGAAATGTATATATTTACCCGATGTCATGACCATCATTCCACTGAAACTATATTACATAATTAAAAATGAATTTTTTGAAAAAATAATTTAGTCATTATTTTTTGTAAATTATTTTTTAAATAGGTTTTTAGTGAAAAATTTTTTCGAGAATTTTTTATTATTAAATGTATTTTAAATGATTCTCAATGCATAATTTATTTTTTTTCAAAAATAAATTTTCAATGAATAGTATTTCATTGATCTAAAAAAATATTTAATATTCATTAAATGTTTTTTCATTGAAAAGTGTTTTTAAAGTTTTTACAATATACTTTTATTATTTTTAATGAAAAACTGGTTTTTAAAATGATTTGATGTTCCATTTTTATGATATATATGTATTTCAAATAGAAATGGTTTTCAAAATTTATTGATGATTTAAATGATGGTTTTTAAATAAAAAAGTGTATTTACCTATTGAATAATTACTGAAATGTTTTTCAAAAATAGTTTCTATATTTGATGACATCCATTGAAGTTACTCGTGGCCATTGATGAAAAAATTTAACAGTTATATTAATATTATATCTTGAATGGTTTATGTATTTATGTAATGATTCCTATCACACATTCTTATCTTCTACAGGTTATATGGTTTTGAAACCATCTTCTTGTCACTTGTTATTATTTAATTAAAGATTTGGAATCCTATCTATTTTCCATAGGTTATGATGTTGTGACACATTAATGATGCCCATTTTGTTCCTTGAGTTATGATTTGATGTTTATAAAATTAATCATTTTCATAGGCCAGGATATGATGAATTATTTGGTATCTTACTGAACATGTATGTATGATTTTATATCATGTTTTCTGGAACATATATCTCCCTCAATGCCTTGGATAGCGATAAAATTTTTTATGATATCAATAGGCTACAAAAGAGGGAATCAAAATTTTGTAATGAGTGAAAATCATGATGCTAAAATGAGAGGGTACATGGGAGGGATACCAAGACTGAAAAGGAGGATAAAATAAAGTGAATTACAATCAAGAAATAAGTGGGAACATTGGATTGAATCACAAAGTCTAAATAATTCAATACCTAGGATGGCATCCCATTCCCAGAGTAAGAGGGTACATGAGAGGGAATCCCTTTCTGGAAGCATGCTGATGGGTTATTAGACCAAGCCTAACATGCTATTATGGTATTTCTATGTATCTGGGATATACTGTTTTCAATTTTTATGAGTACTCCATGACTATCATGTCTTATTGCTTCATTGATCATGTTGTTATCTCCCGTATGACACATGATGTATAAACTGATAATATTTAGTCCATGATTCATGATTATAATATTTTATTGATGGGTATCATTAAATAATGGTATGATATTGTTGTCATACTATTTTTCTCATGATTATGGATACTTTTTTTCACTTTTTATCCCTTACTAAGAAAATGAGATCATCACTTTTTGTGTTCCTTCCCTAAGCTATGATGATATATTTTATGTATAATATTAATTTGAAGGGAGGTAGTCTTTGAGAACATAGTGAGATAAAATGTAGATGACTCAATAACATGTGTTTATTATCCATTTTATCAAAAGAATTAAACTAATACAGTCTTTGGGAATCTATTTGTGTAATATTTTCAATATTCATAAAAAGTTATATAATTTCCATTTCAGTTAATACATGGTTGTTATAATATGAGGCCACCCTTTTCATGATTCATTTTTACAAGTTATGATGAATGATATTACCCCTGATATGTCCTAGATGGATTTCAATTATGATTAACATATTGGGAAATTATTTAGCATAATTATGGAACAATTTTTAGGATTTCTATTTTATAAATGAACTACACCATTATGATGACTTGGTTTATGTTTCGGTAATGTAATGTATATTGACCAAAAATTTATAATATCTAAATATGAGATTTTTGTGAAACTACAAAATAAAAAATTTTGGTCTCCTCAAAAATAAATTTATTTGGAAAAATAATCTTGTATAAAGGAAGTATATAATGTGAAGTAAATCATTGATATTTAATTAGGGAAGAGATAGAATAATAATTTGAATAGATGTGGATATATTTTACATGTAGAATAATTGTACTTTTATATGTGATTAAAAGTAGGATTTTCAAGGAAAATAATGTTAAGAATGGGAAAATAATTGATGGGAATAATTTTTTGGTGATTTCAGTGAGGGATGTTTGGTATGATTTGTATATAATAACATAAAGAAAAAAATTAAAAATATATGGTCTATAATTTATATAAACTTATAAAAATACCTAGAACATTATATTACTCTATTAAACACTAATTAGTCTTAAATAAATATCAACCATATTAATTTATTATGTAAAAAATAAGTGCACCCTTCTCAAAAATATTCTATGTAATAAATAAAACATCTGCCTCTATTATTTCCAATTCATTATCCTAATCTGTGAAATTACTGTAAAATTTAAAAATTCAATACATAGAAAACATTTATTATAATAAAATACTAATTATTCTCCCAAATTATATTCATTTTTTTGTAAAAACATCATTTTAAACAAATATATAAAATCACATATAGAAATGTCAACATAAATATTCTATTCAATATTAAGATAATATTACAATTTATTATAAAATTATAAAATACCTATATTTTCATAAATGGAAAACAACTAAATGTTTCATAAAAATATCATAAATTAATAATAATTAATTTTTTGTCATCTACATTGAAATAATCATTTTCTTATAAATTACAAAATTCTTTAAAATTATATACTAAACTATTATTTAAGAATACAACGTAAATACCACTTTTATTAAAAACCAACCTACAGAATCATTATAAGGATCTAAATTAATTAAATAAATTTTTTATAAATATAATATTACATATAAAATTTATTCATATATAATTTTTTTAATATTATTTTAGTAATCACTAATTTAATTTATTAATAAATCCAAAAATTCATTTCTATTCATGAGAAGAAATATATTGAACTGAGGATTATATAAAGGATGAAAAATATATTATAATATTTGGATGATACACACTTCACAACATATGATATTTTTTCCTAAATATTTAATTTCATATAAAAAGTGGATTGAATATTTGATTATTTGTTTATGATGGCCACTTTAGGTCCCCAAATGTACTTTTCATATAAATGGTTTCTTCAAAATTATTTGACAAGGTGAGTTTTCCTATTCTACATAGTTTTGTCTCTATAGTCTAATAATGAAACTGGATGTTTCACATTAAAAATAATGACATATAATTGAACCTTGTCCATATATATTATAAGGGATGAATTTGGTATTTACTAAAAAAATATTGATACATGGAAGAAATTAGGTTTTGTGAATTGGTTCTGATGGTGAAATAGTTGATATACCATAACATAGATATGATCATGGATCATGTAGGGGAAAATGTTTCTCGGAAATATCTTCCAGTTATTCCAACACCACATGAATAATTTTCATTGAGATTTTTGGGTAAATTGTCTATCCTTATCATAATTATCACATTCTCATCAATTGTTTTCAATATAGAATTTTTATCAACTATGTACAACTTTGATGTTTTTTTATGGTGGTAACAATTTCAACCATTTTATTTACTACTAAAGGTTTTGGAAACATTATTTCTTATACTTCATTCTAGAACATGGTTGTTCAACATATTTTCAAATATATGGTTTCATATTTTCCCAATTATATTTTTTTAGTGGGATATTTTTTTAAATAATGCAACAGGATGGAGATTTCTATCCCAAACTTAATTGAGTTATATAGTGAATGATCACAACATATCCTAGGATGTTTTAATATAATATTGATACTGGAATTATAATGGGGATGATATGAATCTCTAAAATTCAACTGAATTATTATACTATGATGAAGACTCTTCCAAAATATTGAGTCAGACCTTAGATCACAATTAGATAAAATCAATAAACATATCTCATATTCCTCACAACCCTATAATCAAAATATTTTCATTTTTTTGGGATGAGAAATTATCTATAATAAAAATTAATTGTGACATTTTTATAAAATTAAGTTCCATAAAATATATAATTAATCACATTTGATTTATTAGGTAAATATTTGTTAAAATTTAAACCGATGTTTTAGAATTTAAATTATTGTATGGGATATAGTTGTATCCTCACATTATAATTTTTACCTATCTACGTTTATTTTTTGACACATAATGAAATTTTATATATATTCTGTAATCCCCATATTCATATTTCCAAACCTATAGTTGTCTCGAATATAACTCTATATCGTCATTATACATAGGCAGATTGATTATATTGTTCTATGAATATCATTCAACATACCATTATTCAAATCTATTTTGGATGGTACACATATCCATATCTCAAATATCACAACACCATCATCACCCATGAATTGGATGTATTATTCCATCTAGAAGACATCCATATTATTCGATATATATATATCTTTATTTTTGAATTTTATAATATTATAAAGTAATAATAATCAAGAGGTTATTTTGGAAAGGTATAAGGACATCCATTAAATTATTAATCATATTTTTATCAGCTTTATTTATATGGTGATCCAATCCAACTCATTTATCATATTAATATTGTAATATGGTCAATTATTTTTACAGAACCTCTCATATTATTTTCTCTCCTAGGATTCATGTGGATTGGTAATATAAAGACATTGATCATAAATATCCCTCGTAGATGGAAAATATAAATCTTGATATGTGTTAATATGTAACACCCCATATTTCCATGGTACACTTCTCTTTGAATAATACAATTGTGTGTGTTGTATGCAACTTCATGTTCTAACACACCACAACCAATCAAAATAGCCGTTATGTATAGTAATACCAACATTTTGAAATATTATCAATTTTATGTTTCAAAAAGGACTTCATTTTTGGGTTTGGAATGTCTAAATCAGTTAAGGGTGATTTTTTGGTATTTTTTTGAAAAGAATCAGTTTTTGATGAATAGTTAAAAATAAAAAATTTTAATTGAAAACAACTTTTTTAATCAAAATAATTTAGACTGATAAGTTATAATATTGAGTCGTTTTTAAGTATAATTAAATTATATTTTTACCATTTAATTCAATGTTGTTCGTTGGACGTAATTTCACATTTAAACTGCATATAAGAAAGTGTCAATCTTTTGATAGTTTTTATTTCTTAAAAAAACATACTTTTTGTTTGGAAAACAGAAATTAATTTTGAATTATTTACTGCCACTTCTGTGTTTTGAATATAGAAAAATGTATTACATATTTAGAATCTATAGGTCCATATTTTGTGAATAGGAAACTTTTTTTTATAAATTTGGAATAATTACTTCGGTAAATATTTTATTTACCATGGTTAAAGGGTAAATCCGGTAAATAAAGGTAAAAAATAATATTATAATAATATTAAGCTACCCAAACACGTGTCGTAACCCTATTGGATGATACATGTCCAAACATGGGCTTTTTTTGGTCGATTTTGGGACCCCATGGAGCCCCTTGTAAGTTATAATGACACTTTATATTAATTAAGTTAAAAAAAATACAAAAATGACATAAGCATATATATCTTAGTAAAACAATTTTTACATTGGTTTATATATGTTATCTCTTAGACAATGATTATTCATTATAAAACTAAATAAATTTAGTAAATAATTTTATTTTATTTATAATTTTTAGTCATTTAAAAATTAAATATATTTATGACACAATAATGATGCAGTATTTTCCATGTTAATGAATGAATAGAGTAAATGGTATTATAGATGTTAAAAGAAATAATATTTCACTGTTGTAATTCCATCCGTGAATTTTTTAGGTTACTTTGACATGTTAGGATTTATTGAATAAATTTTTTTCTAATTAATAATTCTGTTAATAATTTAGAAAAAACAAAATACTATATAGTGTTATAATTGACATAAAAGTGTTTTTAAAACAAATATTATATTATTCATATATATTCTATTCCAAAAAATATAATTTTCTTCCAAAGGTCATAAATAATATTATATATGTCATTAATGAACCACTTGAGGTTATCTTGGAAATTTATAGTATGTTTATTAACCATATAATATAAAAATACAAAGAGACATGGTAAATGTCAAACTATTTAACTAAGAGTTAAATCTAAATGATTAGGTTAATATAGTGACCGAAACATTTGTAAAACCAGTTGGTTGTGTGGTTGTTGACCCATCACCACCTTATCCTTTAAATAATTCAACTTTGAGGCATTAGTAACCGAACATGATTTTATTATAAAATAATATTTCATTCATTTCCTAAGGCTTCCCTCACTCCTCTTATAAAATGGCACTTCCCATTTTCTCAAATTCACACCTTAAAATGCATTTGGGTCTTCCAAACTGGGCCCAAATTCCCTCCAATCTATCCTACCATCATACTATAGTTCCATGTTTGATCATAAATCCATCCTATAGATCCCTTTTGATCATATCAAAAGGAAGAACCCGAAGAAGTGGTAAATATCTCAATAACTCATTCAAGTTCTTTTATTATTCCACATCTTCATTCCTTGTTGTTTACATTATAAAATAATAACTATAGTATCATATATAGACTATGATTTTATTATATATATGGTACAACCATATTCATTATTGTATCTATCATTTTAATGACATGTCACCATACGTGCATACGTACGACTTAACGTCTCCCCGTCGTGGTGTAGTTTTTATTCAATACATTATCATTTTGATGTGTATAATAATTATGTATAAATGATTTAAATTATAAATATAACATGCTAATGATACTGTATATATGATATACCTTACAATTATATACAATTTTAATATAAAAATAATAATATTGTCACTCGCGCGTACGTACGGATTACCGTCTCCACGAACGTGATGAGATTGATTCCCCATCCTAACCATTCAAGACTACTTTTTATTTGAAGATTAAACATTATTTATAAAGACTTTATGTCATTCTATATATGATATGATACATCCTATTCATGACAAACATTAATTATGTGACAACAAATATAATGGAAAACTAATTAGTTAACACTCGAAACGACAATAATACTAAAATATTATTAACCACACAACATTAAAAGATCATATATGATATCATATTAATGTATACTATTCTTGTATAAATTAATAACAATTATTTTACCATTATATAGGAGGTTATCCTACCCTCATCCAAGGAAATGTACAAGGTAAGGGTTAATTACAACATTTTCATTATTCAAAGTTGTTTATATGTATTTATCTAGTATGACCTCTTTAGCATCCACATCTGTGTTTTCCTAAAAATGTATTCCAAAACATATTTAAAACTTACTAGACTATCGGTTAAAGTCATTTATTCCCTTAATTGACCTTATATGTTTTGGAAGGAATATTTCCGTCATTTTCCAAACAAGATACTTTATGATCATTTTGATAAAATTACTGTAAGAATGAATTTTAACATATACGGCGAGTGCAACTATATTCCACCATTATAACATCATCAAAGCATTCATTACAATATTATAAAAATATTTTCAAAATAAATGTTTTCTTTTATAATTATGAAACATTAAATGATTTTAAATAAATAATGACATTTTTCTCTCAATCAGTTTTGATTTCATCTTTGTCCAAGTCCTTTAATGGACTTTGATCTTGTTTTTAGTTGATTTATTATGATACAAATCATTCATTTTGTATTGAAGGTTTTGTGAGATGTTTCATTGTGGATGTATTAGTTTTCTACCATTCATGGATTATGGATAAATTACTGACATTTTTTATGCTAGTTTTAATATGAATGATTATGTTATGTTTAAAAAAATTTATATGAGGAATGCATTGGACATAGTATGTGAAGAGTGGAGCCCGCTATAGCTCCTTGATGCATCGGTAGATCTCACTAGACAATCTAGTGTCCTAGAACAAGGCCTTTATAAAATCTTATTGGTAGTCTCGGAACAAGGCCTTAACTCTGGGGTTATGAAGTCTGGTATTATGCTTCCCATCATTATAAAGTGGCTATTGATGCTGCATGTTATTATTCAACTACTAGAATATCCATGTGAATATTTAAATCGAATTATTTGATTTTATATTTTCCATATTATGCTGAACTTCTTATTTAAAAGTAATTTGTTTTAGTCTTATACATATCCTTAAACATTTATGCTTACTTATGAATGTTTCTGCTATATTTTTATCTTTATTGAGCATCTGAGCTCACACCTTTCTATGTTTTATTTTTCACAGGATGCGAAAAAGTATTTTTTGACTGACCTGCAGGGATAGTCTGAGGGTATATGGGTGTGGTCTATAGAATCAATGTTATTTTAGTATTTCATTTTATAATGTAATGTAAAACTTATGAATTTATCTATTATTTCCATGGAAACTAAACCGATCGGTACTTCGAGACATGATTTCCATGTATCATTCAAATGTAATGTAATAATACACTGACTCTGGGTAATTGGGGTCAGGGTGTTACAGTTGGTATTAGAGGAATATTATCACTAACCTTGGAAACTAGATTTAGAAAAACAATAATTTGAGCACATTATCAAAATATATACATTGAGGATTAGTTCATAAAAACATTCCAGAATTTCAGTAATGAAACGATTTCATCTATTTTCAGAGAAAAAAATCCCTGTATTGATATGAGAAGGTAGAGTCGGCTCTGGAACAGATGTACCTAGGAGTGTAAACTCTGACATTGAGTTTCGAGATTGATTTGGGGTATCCTGGTTCAAGAAAATGAGCCTTTCTGCACTCTTGGTTATGAAACTACTTGGGGATATGCTTTGGATAATCCAAATTTTCTTTACACACCATTATGAAAGACATATGGGTATATAACTCCTCAAAGAAAACATTTTTTATGATTATGGATTATATCCTTAAAATGTTCAATTTATGTTATATATGTTATAAGTTTGGAATTATGTATTGTGATTCGTAAACTAATCTAGTGCATGCCAATATTTATAAATGGATCCTAGTGGATTGAATAGAAACTGTATTAATGGACACACTCCATGTAGATATTTCCCTCTAACTCATGATTATTATAGTGGAGTTGGTGATACAACTGGTGTTTATCAGCTTATCACCATACTAGAACAACTCACTCAGGTTATGAATAATAACCTTACCCATATGGATCACCGTGATCCACAGCGTGGAGGATCAATGTTATATCACTTCATGAGGCAACAAACACCAACATTAAATGGGGGTAAAAATCCATTAGTAGCTGAGAAATGGATAAATTCCTTAGAGAAAATATTCCATGCCATGGGGAGTAGGGAATGTGAAAAAATTTTCATGGAAGTTCAAAAACTCACATAATATTATGATCAATGGTGGTCATTGATTCAAAACACAAAGGGATATGATGAAGTATCCAAAATGTAGTGGAGGGAATTTTAAAAAATTTCATAGAAAAATACTTTCATCATGACCATTGAGCGGATATGTAAAGACAATTAATGAGTTGGGGGAAAACGGAGAATGAGAATGCGGCAATGTATGAAGATAACATTACAAGGTTATCAAGGAATGCAGAAGATTATATACATAACCCATGAAGTAATAGTGGCCATTTCATTGATGGGTTAAAACTGTTTCTCCATTAAGAATTAGTCTCACAATACTTCTCTTTATATGAAGACATTGTGTCATGTGATATCAAGACATACATGGAATAATCTATGTCATATGAATTTAAAGAAAAGAATGAGAAGAAGGGATCTGATGAACACTCTAGAAATGGGAATAAAGGGATGATTGGAAAAGAGGAAAATCCATCCTGCAGTAATGTTGGAAGAAACACCCTGTTACTTGTATGAAGGGAATGGGAGTCTGTTACAAGTGTGGTGAAAAGGCCACCAAACTCGTGATTGCAAGGGGAAGAAAGAGGTTTTCAATGTTGAATGCTACAATTGTTGAGAAAGGAGGCATTATGGAAATTAAGGTCCTATGTTTTAGGGAAACATACCTCATAAAAGGCCAAGGGATCATTCCAGGCTTATGTGACCACTACTATTGAGGATGATGCTCCAAAAGACATGGTGGAAAGTAATTTAATGGTTTCTATAATATTATCCAATGCATTATTGGATTCCGGATCATCGCATTGTTTCATATCTTCCCAGTCCGCTAAGAAAATTAGATATTTTCAATTTGATTTTACTAGAGAGTTTCCAGTCAAAACTACTATAGGAAGTATGATTGCAACAATGTTTTTTGAATCAGTCCCTATAAAGGCACATAAATATTATTTATCTACTGATCTCATCATCTTACCCATGATTGAATATTATATAATCCTCAGCATGGATTGGATTTCAGACCATGATGCAATAATTTATTCTAAGAAGAAGTATGTTAATATTTTTTATGGAAATGATAAGAAACACATTATCTTTAGAGCAGAAACGTCACCACCTCATTCATATCTAAATCTACACCCAGTAGGTCAACTAAATCCAATTATTTGGGAGGAAGTGAATGAGATAACTATGGGTGAGGAAAATAATGATCCAATAGAGGATTTACATATAGTTCAATAATATGTTGATCTGTTTCTAGAATACTTACATGGACATCCTACAGAACGAGAAATTGTGTTTTCCATTAAATGAATTCTGGGTTCAAGGCCAATATCGAGAACCCCATATAGAATGGCCACTATGGAATTAGTGGAACTAAGTTAACAACTAGATGAATTTAGTAATAATGGATTTATTTGCTTTAATGTTTCTCTATGGGGATCCACTGTTCTTTTTGTCATGAAGAATGATGAATCTATGAAGTTGTGCATTGACTATATTTAAATAAATGATATAACAATAAATAACAAGTATCACATACCTCGCGTTGATGATTTATTTGACCAAATTCAGGGTGCTCAATACTTTTCAAATATTGACCTTCAATCAGGATACCATCAGTTGTGTGTTATGAAGGAAGAAATTCTGAAGACAACATTTCAAACAATGTACGGGCAATACTTGTTTACATTAATTCCTTTTGGATTGACTAATGCACCCTCTGTCATCATGGATCTAATGATTAAGGTTTTCAAGGAATATATAAATGACTTTTTAGTGTTATTTATTGATTATACCATGGTATACTAAAAAATCTTCGAAGATCACGAAAATCACTTGAGCATTATCCCGAAGACTCTTAGAAGAAATGAATTATATGGAATGTTTAGCAAGTGTGAATTCTGGCATCAAGAGATTTTTTTTATTTGGCCATATTGTCTCTAATTATGGAACATTTTTAGATCATTCAAAGTCCAAGGAAATCCAAGAATGTCCAGAACCGACAAGTATAACTGAGGTACATAGTTTTATTGGTTTAGTAGGTTATTAATGATGTTTCTTCCAAACTTTGGCTTAATTGGATAGCCTATTAACCAATCCCACATGTAAATGGGATAAATTAGTTTGGAAAAAAAAAGTGTGAAGAATGTTTTGAAGAGAATAAGAGATGATTTTTCAATGCACCTATCTTGACTATATCATCAGGTAATGATGGGTTTGATATTTATTGTTATGCTTCAAATAATGGAATTGGTTGTTGAATTTTGTAAAATGATATAGTTACTACCTATGCATCACAATAGCTAAATATTCATGATGAAAACTATCCTACTCATGATATTAAGTCAGCATTAGTAATCATTGCTTCTAATATATGGAGACATTATCTCTATGGTGAAAAATGCGAGATATATATCAATAAAATGAGTTTAAAGTATATTTTCTCATAGAAGGAACTCAACATGAGGAAAATGAGAAGGATTGAACTAGTCAAGGATTATGATTTCACCATAAAGTACCACCCAGGAAAAGATAATAAGCTGGAATATGTTTTGGGAAGATGGGATAATGGAATTTTGAACAAGATGAGGGTCGATAGGGATCCTATGTTAATGGATCTTGTAAATATGGATATGGGAATAACCATGGAAGGTGAAACATCAATGAATTTTCAAATGGTTTCCAAACCATCATTACTAGAAATGATTAAAAGTTCTTAGGATGATGATGATGAATTTCAAAATAATATTAAAGTTGTGACTGATAGGAGTTTGTGTGACTTTGTGTAAGAAGATGTAATTTTTAAATTTGGGAAGAGACTTTCTATTCCAAATATTCTTGATCTAAAAAGGGAATTGTTGGATGATCCTCCCAATTCCAATTTCTCTATAAACCCTGGTAGCACTATGATGTATAGATATATGGAAGAACATTTTTTGTGGGTCAACATGATGTGGGAGATTGATGATTTTGTGTCAATATGTATGGTTTGTCAAGAAGTGAATGTTAGAAGGAAGCAACCTGGAGGAGTCTTGCAACCTCTTCCCATACCTGAGTGGAAATGGGATAATATTACGATGTTATTTTTCAATTGAATTCAAAAGGCACGTAGAATAAACAATTAAATATGGGTCATTGTTGATCGTCTTACCTCGTTAGCACATTTTCAAATTATAAGAGAAGATTTATCACTTAAACGCCTAGAAAGACTATATATTAATGAATTTTTGAGACTTCATGGAGTACCCCTATCTATTGTTTCTGATCATGATCTCTGTTTTACATCAAGATTCTAGAAAAGTCTTCAGAAATACCTAGATACTAAACTTCATTTGATCACTTCCTACCACCTTCAAACAGATGGACAATTAGAACAGACTATTAAAACATTATAATACATTTTTATATCTTCCACATTTGACTTTCAAGGTATGCGGGATCAATATTTACCTCTTGTTGATGTTTCCTATAATAATAAAATCCATTCAAGAATTCAAAGGTTTCTATATGAAGCGTTATATGGAAATAGATGTCGCACACCAACCTGTTGGGATGATATTGGTTAAAGAAAACTCATCGGCCTAGAACTTATGGAGGAAATGATGTAAAAGATGAAGGTAACCAAAATCCACATCAAAGAAGCTCAAATTAGGTATAAGAGAAATGTCGTTAACTGATGGAAGGATTTGGAATTTCAAATAGGAGCTCATATTTTCATGAAGTTATCTCCATGGAACATCAGTATACGATTTGGTAAGAAAGGTAAATTGAGTCCCAGGTACAGAGGACCTTTCAGAATTCTAAAATGAATACGGGTTGTAGCTTACCTTTTGGGAATTCCACCAAGACTCTCCAAAGATCACGATGTGTTCCACATATCACTGTTGAGAAAATACATACCAGACCCAATGAATATTCTCACATATGAGGAATTATAATTGGAACCTGAATAGTCATATTGTGAATTTCCTGTTATGTTTCTTTATAAAAGAGAGAAAGTGTTGAGAAACCAAACGACTCGTCTGGTAAAAGTTCTATGGAAGATGGAATGTGGGAACCTAAGAAACATATGATGAAGAACCACTCGAGTCTTTTTAGGTAGTAATGTTCTAGAAATTTTCAGGTTGAAATTATTTTATTAGGTGAGAATGTAACACCCCAATATTCTACGGTACGCTTCACTTTGAATAATACAATATCTTTTGTTGTATGCAATTTCGAGTTCAAACACACCATAACCAATAAAACTAGCCGTTATGAATAGTAATACAACTTTTTAAAATTTAATCAATTTTATCATTCAATATGGACTTCATTTTTGGATTCAGAATATGAAAATTATCTTAGGGTTTGTTTTTTGATTTTTTTTGAAAACATTCACTTTTTGATGAATAGTTAAAAATATTAAATATTAAATAAAAACAACATATTTAATCAAAATAATTTATAGTGATAAATAATATTATTGTGTGTTTTTTATGTTTAATTAGATTATATTTTTACCATTTAATCCAATGTTGGTCATTGTAATTAATTTCAAATTTAAAATGCACAAAACAAGTATCAATTTTTTGGTAGTTATTATTATTTTTAAATACTCTTTTTGTTTTGACATCCAGAATTATGTTTAAATTAATTACTTCCACCTCTATGTTTGGAATTTAGAAAAAAAGATTCCATATTTTGAATCATGTGGTACAAATTTTGTAAATAGGTATCTTTTATTTTTATACATTATGAATAATTACTTTGCTAAATATTTTACTTACCATGGTTAATGGGAAAATCTGATAAATATGTGTAAAAAAATAATATTTTAATAATATTAAATTACCCTAAAATGAGTCCCAACCTTATTTGATTATACATGTACGACCATGGCCATCCATGGGTCGATTTTGGGACCCCATGGAGCAATTTGTAAGTGATAGTTACACTTTATATTAATTAAGTTAATGTAAATACAAAAATGACATAAGCACATAACAATTAGTAAACCAATTTTAACATAGTATTATAAATGTTATCTATTCGACTATAAATATTCATTATAAATATAAAAACATTTAATACATAATTTTATTTTACATATAATTTTTATACATTGAGTAATTAAATTTATTTATGACATATTGATGATGCAATATTTTCCTTATTAATGAATGAATCAAATAAATGGTATTATAGATGCAAAAATAAATATAATTTTACTGCTTTGATGCCATACACGAACTTTCTGGGTTAATTTGACTTGTTAGGATTGATTAAATGATTTTTTTTCAATTTAATATTGCTATTATGAATTTAGAAAAATAAAAATACCAAATAGTGTCAAAATTTACATAAAAGAGTTTTTTAAACAAATATTATATTATTAATCTATATTCTATTCCAAAAAATATAAATTTCATAAATAGGTCTTAAATAATAATATATATGTCATTAATTAACCAATTTTTTGTTCTCTTGGATTTTTATTGTAATTTTATTAACCATATAATATAAAAATACAATGAGACATCGTAAATGTCAAACTATTTAACCAAGAGTTAAATCTAAAAGATAATGTAAATATAGTGAACCAAACTTTTCTAAAACCTATTGTTTTGGTGGTTATTGAACCTTCCCCACCTTATCCTTTAAAGAATTCATTTTTCATCAAATAGAAACTGAACATGATTTTATTATAAAAAAAATATTTCAATCATTTTCTAAGGTACCCCTCACCCCTCATATAAAAGGGCACTTCCCCTTATCTATAATTCACAACATAAAGGGAATTTTTCCCATCCAAAACCTACCCAAATATCCTCCCAACTATCCTCTCTTCATCATAGAGTCCTTAGTTTTGTTATAAATCCAACCTATGGATCCATTTTGATCAAATAAAATGGATGGACTCATAGAAGGGGTAAATATCTGACCACCACTTTCAAGTTATTTTCTTCTTCCACTTATTCATTCCTTGTTGATTAAATTATAAAATAATACATCCAATATCTTCTATATACTATTATGTTATTATAAATATGGTACAACCATATTCAATATTCTATCCATCCTTTGAATGACATGTCACCATACGTGCGCGTACGTACGTCTTACTGTCTCTACGTCGTGGTGTGGTGGTTATTCAATACATTATTATTTGGATGGGTATAATAATGATGTATAAATGATGTAAATAATAATTATAACTTAGTAATGATTCGTTATATATGATATAACATCCAATTATATACGATATTAATATCAAAAGAATGATATTTTCGCTAATGTGTATGTACGGATTACCGTCTACATGAATGCGATGAGATTCATTCCCCATCCTAACCATTCAAGATTAATTTTCATTTGACGATTAAAAATAATGTATAAAGACTTTATATCATTCAGGATATTGATAAGATAAATCTTATTCATAACAAGAATTACATTCATAACTATGCACATAAGGGAAACAGATTCAGTTAACAACTAAAACGACGATAATACTAAAATATTGTTAACAATGATATTTTAAAAGTTCTAATATGATTTCATATTAATGTATATAATTAATGTATAATTTTATAAAAATTATTTAACCATTATACAGGAGTTTAACCTACCCTCAACCATGTAAAAGTACATGGTAATGGTTAATTCTACAACATCTTTATTATTCAAGGTTCTTTATATGTAAATATCTACGGGGACCTAATTATCATACACATCCATGTTTTCCTAAAAATGTTTTCCAAATCATTTTTAGTACTTACTAGAATATGGGTTAAATTCATTTATATCATTATTTGACCTTATAAATTTTGAAAATAATCTTTCCTTCATTTTCAAAACAAGTTATTTTTTGACCTTTTCGACAAAATTATGTTAAGAATGTTTTTTTAACTTATACGGCGGGTGCAGCTATATTCCTCCATTATAACATAGTCGAAGATTACCTTAAAATATTATAACAATATTTTCAAAATAAATGTTTTCTATTATAATTATGCAACATAAAATGATTTCAGAAAAATAATGATATTTTTCTCTCAAACTGTTTTGATTTTATCTATGTCAACATCTATTAATAGATTTTAGTATTATATGAAGTTGATTAATTATGATACAAATCTTTCATTTTTTATTGAAGGTTTTGTGATATGTTTGACTGTGGATGTGTTATTTTTCTACTATTCATAGTTTATTGATAAAGTATTGACATTTCATATTCAATTTTTAATATTAATGTTTATGTTATGTTTAAAACTCATTATATGAGGAATGCATTGTAATTAGTAAGTGGCAGGTGGAGCCCGCTATAGCTCCTCGAAGCATTGGTAGGTATCATGAGACAAACTAGTGTCTTGGAACAAGGCCTTAACAAATTCTTATTTGTAGTCTTGGAACAAGTCCTTGACTATGTGGTTATGAAGTCTGACATTATGCATTCTATCATTATAAAATTGGCTATTGATATAGCATGTGACTATTCGACTAGTAGAATATCCATGTGAATAATTAAATTTCATTATATGATTTTATCATTTCCATATTATGCTGAATTTTTCATTTCAAAGGATTTTGTTTTATTCTTATACCTTGCCTTAAATGTTTACGCTTATAAATGAATGTTTACTCTATATTGTTATCCTTAATGAGCATTTGAGCTCACCCCTTTCTTTGACTTATTTTTTCCAGGATACGAAGAAGTATTTTATCACTGACCTGTAGGGATAGTCTGACGGGATATGAGTGTCATATATAGAAACAATGTCATTTTAGTCTTTCATTTTATAATTCAATGTAAAACATATAATTGTATCCAGTATTTCCAAGGCACCCAACTTGATCAGTATTTCAGGACATGATTTCCTTGTATCATTCCAATGTTATTTAATAATGCACTGACTTTGGGTAACTGGGGTCATGGAATTATAGAATATATATTTAATGGTCATATGATTTATTTATATTTCATATATCTCCCCTTATATATAATTTCTTAAAATAATCAATGTGAATGTCATTCTCTCCAAATATAAATCGTGTGATGGATAGTATGTATCCTAATCATTTGGATTCAAAGAGGTATATGAAATAATTTTTCCAATTATATTCAATAAATAGCCTAATCCATATTTTTAAGCATCACGATATACCATGAAATTTTATCCACGTGTTAAAAGTGTACATACTATTGTATATGCAATTCTTGTTATTAGTTCCTGGTTGAACTATTTTAATTTATGTTTTTGTAAAAACATCAATCCCTTTTGATTCATATTTGATATTTGGCTTGATATTCATGACATGTATCTCCCAAATACATAGTAATAATTCCCAAGTCCCATGTTTCTATATAACCCCTTTGAATATTCCTCTTAGGGCCTCTCATAAATTTAGTTTTCCATTTGAGGGTAAATATATATCAATTTGATGCTGATAATATACAATAATAAATCGAAATTCTATATCCAAATGTAACATATAATGTAAATTGTATATAACTTATACATTCAAAATGACTTTTTAAAATGCTCGAACTATCCTAACATTCTACCATAATTTTTGAGTATATGTGAATATCATATATTTGGAATACCAAATTTTTATTATGGTAATATCTAGATAAACAATTTATTATTTTTCTAATTATTTATATGGAATTGAGTATTCCAAATGGAATAACTATGAACTCGTATATATGGAATCATTTATTAAAGGATATACTATGAATATCATCATTCTCCACCTTTAACAGATGATATAGAAATTGAAGCTCTACAATAGATAATTATTGACCATGTTAAATTGACCAAATAAGTAATCAATCTATGTAAATAGAAAATTAATATTTATTGGGATCTTATAGAGTTTATGAAAATCAATATGGAGATACATTAACCCATACATCATGAAAAATAGAACTAGTTCTCCATAGAGATTAGAACCAATAAACATGAATCACATCTCTTTATGTCCTTGTAATTCCATCAAAAATTCATCTAGTATGCTGTGTTTGATTCTAAACAATCTTTAATATTAATAAAATTATATGTATAAGTTCAATTTTCTAATCACCCTCCTGATTTAGAAGAACACTGTTTAATATTCCTATAAATACATCCCCACACTCTCATACAATTATTTTTTATTTCTAGAGGAGTTTTATAATTTGATTCAATAATATGAAAGATAAAATCTTTCTCATAGAGAAAGTATTGACTTCACTAGAAAAAATTATGAATATGATTCTTTCTTGCCCTTCTAAATTCATATAATAAGATGATAATTCAAGAAATTAATTTCCAATTAATCATAGAGGAATTTTAATTGATCAATATTCAATGAAATACAATCCATTCACCATATAAAAAATTATTCTAAAGTAATTATTACCTATTCCACATAATGATTTAGCCTAAAGATTGCACATAGGGATGAGTTATATGCCTATGATGAAACAATAATCATATTATCTATTTTCATATAGAATTTAACATATAGCTATTGTGTTGAAGTTTGTATAGTACTAAAAAAATATCATGATATTAATGAATTCATAGAACCAAAATAAAATTTTGAATTATATAGTCCTTAATGAATAAAACCATTACCATTCATTATGTATTTTTTTTACTATCCTCTAAAGCAAGGATTTCATAATCCTAACTTTCTTCTTATGGGCTTGTTTTTTTATCTTTATTGTCAAAAAAACAATGCTATATAAAATTAAGTTTCATAATGTTTGAGTTTCTTATAAATATATAACTATATAGTAGGATGTGGGTTTATATATCCATTTATTTCCATGTTCAAATTAATGGTATGTTTCTTTTCTAAATAATAATAGTTACATATATATTCCTCTTCAAAAGATTAAGTGTTTTATGTTCCTTCAAAACAAAATTTCCTTGATGATTTTCCCCAATCATTCGACATGTATGATTTTACATATTCTTATCATCATATGTTTTATGAACTAATCCCACCATATTAATCCCCAATAACAATTTATTTCATATAATAAATTAATAATCACATATTTCAATCTCTACTATAATGGAAAAATAGAAAATTACTTCATAACAATTAATATCCTAAACAATAATGAATATTAATATCCAGGTTTTAACCCACTATAGGAATGATATTTCTTATATCTAGCGCTCATGATAAGGTTGGAAGAAAAAAAATGATGTCTCATGATGATTAAATAATTAAACCAAACATATTCATCATTCTTTTTAGTGGGTACAATAAACTATATATATATTTTAAGATTGAGTGTTTATAGAATATAATTAAACACTTTCATGTATTTTAAATCTAATTAATGTTTTCCTCTTTAATTGGGTGTGTCCTAGGACTCTATATGATAGAGATCATTTTCAAGGAGAAGTTAATTAACATTTTCTGATTATTTTTTTAAATAATAGATTATGTTTAAACATTTTTAATTTATTTGTGGGTTATCATAGATTTTAATGAAAACCATTTTTGGTATGATGTTTTTATAATGAATCTATAGTATTTACAGTTATCTAAATATATAAAAATTGTGTAATGGGTATACATGGACTTTAATTTTTTAAAGGAATATTTCATGCACATGGTACATAGTGTAATGTGAGTACACATTTTTTAAACGTAACATTCCATGTAAATTTATAAAATGGTATTTATTATAAAATAGCTATTGATTTAATTTTGTGTGATCATCTTGTATTACATGATTTTAAATGGATTACATTCCATGTAATTTTCATGAATAGGTATTATAGGGTGTTTCATGATTTCTATTCATTCATTAGTTGATACCCATCCTTTCTCTCTTTATTTAACTCTATTAATTTTATTTTTGGAGTCCATATTCAATGTGAAGGAATTCATTTGGAGATTTATCACCATTGTGGTCACTTTTTGTGCCTAATGGTGAGAATTCATTTCTACTAATTCATTCACTTTTATTTTCAGTGTCTTTTTACCTTTTTTATTGGATTTGTTAATTAATTATGGGTTTTCCTCTTATTTCCTTCTAGATATGTGGTGTTATATTATCCTTGGTGTTTTCTCCCTTATTGGTTGTGTTGCGGTGGGTGTGAATTATTTATGTGTGTGATGACTCCTCTTCAATTAAAAGCCTTTTTTTTAATTAGGTAAATTATAATATGTTTATATTGATTTTATAGTATCTATTGATGTCATCAGATCCATTATTAAGGTGGATTCTTTTATGGGCATGTGATGCCTGAGTTTTGAGTTATGTGATTCAATATCTATCAAATGAAAGTGAACAATGCTTCCCATATTATGAATAGTGTATTAATTAATGATATTCAAGGATATGGTTTATTTGTTTTTAGTGTTTGTACTAGGATTTTATAAAATATGAGTTACATCTATTTTTTATAAATTGAAATTTTATATAAAACATTTGAATGGATTTATGAAATGTTTTCAAAACATGGATCATTGTAAAAACTATGATGAATTTATTTGGAAAACTGAGCACATATAAAGCCTTTTGTAATTTGGTAGAAGATATAATATTATGTCTCATCCACAATAAGGGGTTTTCTCATGGGTCTCTTATATTCTATCTATGTATATTGTTATGGGTATATGTTAGACCTATTGGGGGGATCACATGACTTTTAATTTCACTACTCTCTTGATTTGATGGATTTCTATAGTGTCTTTATATGATATGTAAATGATTTTCTTGACATGATATATTAGCTGTCATATAGTGTCATGATATTATTTGTATCTTATTTATGTAATATATTTTGAAATGTGGTAAAATGGAAAACTAAAATGATTTTCCTTGATTTGGATATAAAAATTGGAAAACTATTATTATACATTGATTCCTTTGAAATTTTGAATTATTGTATTGGTGTTCAGATTCTTGATGTGGAACTCCAAGGTGGACCATACTGAGCCTGTTATGTCATTCCCTTTTTGAACCCCTTAAATGGTTAATTGACATAGCTTGGTCTTTTGATTTAGGAAAAAAAGAGGCAACATAGTGATTCGATGATGTTTTTTATCTGATGAGTTTAGTTGCTGGTTTTGATATTTTCGGAGTCCACCCATGCTATCACATAGAGTTCTTGGTTTTAAATTTTTTTAGTCTATTGTCATCAGACCAATACTCTGGTATTTTTTCTATTTTTTATCTATTTGGTTTAAATATTTTTAATTATTTATTCAATTTATTAATCTCTTATTTTGATGTGTCTATTTCATAAATGTTCCAAATTTTCTATGTTTCATGTTGGGATCAATAATTCAATAATGATTTGGAATGATGATTGGGTGCTTGTCCATAGGTTGTGTGAATCGGGAACACCCTTAATGTTTTTGGAATATTGGGTCAGGTGCCAATTGAAGATTGAATTTTGTCTAGTTATTTTTTTATTGGCAATAGGGCCCATGTTTTTTTTCCTCATCCTGGGATATTTGATAGACTAAATATGGGAGAATTGGTACTTGAGAGGTGGATATAATAAGTGACTGGGTAGCTCTTTTATGATATGTTTCATGGTACCATGGGATATTGGGTTATGTGTCTCCTATTTTTTGATTTGATGTCAATTTTAATGTAAGAAAATTTATTTTTGTATGGACTAATACTGTTTTGTGTCTAATCAAATATTTTTTAACGTGTAGAGATATGCCTCAAAAATGTGTTCTAGGAGTTCCTAAAAATGGATCTGTTCATACCCCTCATGGAAATCCACCCTACTATCAGAACATTATTTAGACGATCATATTGGTGGTTCATGTTATTCACAAGAATGTTCTAGTTGTTTAAAACGTAGTGATTGATGCACATCAAGGAGATATAGGTGAAAGAGATCAGTGACATGACTTCTCGGTGGGAATCGCCATACATTAAATGAATGAATTAACCTCGGGAGATGGAGGACTGGTTTGGAAATATTAATCTGATCATTCACTTCATGGATTCATCTAAGAGTATCATGTTGATGTGTCATGATATCAGTATTAGGGTTCATAGAAGGGGTTTGTTGGATTTTAATGTACATGTGGATAATCATGTGAGCATAGAATGTAATGATTTCAGATTTAACTTCTCCCAATATTTCATTCAATTGTTTTTGATGATGGTGATGTCTCCAGAGTTCTGCTTTTTTACATAAGGGAGAGCATTCGATGTTGGTGTACACCATTTGTCATGTTGGCCTAGTTCATATTGCACCATATGTTATAAAGAATTAATAGCTGAATTCATATAGTACCTGCATGGTTTTTGAATTTATATCATATCGTTGGTGTTTATACTGATGCATTCATCCTATGTGGAGATTGTATATAGGGATATTATGGAAGAAATAAATAGGGCGATCATGGTTGTATATTTTCCCCATATCTTGATCATAGTGGTAACATCAGTTGAACCATTATGATGAAGAAGATGTGTAATGTTCACCATAATAGTAGTAATGTTGTTTCTTGGATAAAGGCCTCTTCACCTCCTTTAGTTTCTTCTAGTAGTGTGCCTCTGTCATAATCTCTTGGCATGAAGATTAGAAACATAGTTTCTTATTTCTTGCCATTATAAGAATGTGTAATAGAAATGGATGTTATTGAAATCTACACTATTTATGTTAGGATATGTATTAATGTTGATATGGACAGTGATCATTAACTCCAAAGGTTACTACGGCATAGTCAGATTCTTCAATGACTATAGTTATTCGTCCAAAGGAATGAGGTGTGGAACACCTTCTTGTAGTATATGAGTTTCTCATAGTTGTGGGTACGATTCTAGGTATAGTGATAGATACCATATTTATTGATACAACATAGATATTTATATATTTTATACTATTTCTTCCCACTAATTTATGTCTGTAAATATTATTGATATTCTTATCCATCCAAAAGAACTCATTACCAATGATATGGATTTTAAAACACCTATTGGGAAGCAAAATGTGTCGGAGATTCATTTTCCATCTTGTATGCTATTTATAAATCACATAATGTTCATCTTGAATTTTATTGTTCTCCGCCGAGTTTTGGTTGACGTCATCATTGATATTTATCTTTTTTTGTTTCCATTTTTTTGTATAATTTTTTATTCGGTGTTTCACATTTCATATAGATGATGGGATTTCACATGTTCTTTAGGGAGAGTGGGATCTGATGTATGTTTTTGAGGACCATCAATCATATAGCTAAGGAATTTTTTCTTCTATATCTACTATTTCTGTAGACATTTATTCTATTAGTGATCATCCCAATATTGTTTAGGACATTCCTAATAATTTCCTATATGATTTTTTTGAGCAACCTCTAAAGAGGAAGGTAGGGTTTAAAATATAAATAGTGCAAGTTATGGAGAGTATATCAATACCATCATATCATATGGCACAATAAAATTTATAATAGAACATGATTCAGTTGGATGAACTGGGGGAAATGATTTTATTTTCGTTAGTTTTTTACCTGGGGAAGCAATAGTGTTCTTTTCAAATTAGAGAGAAAGCTCAATATAATATTTCATATACTATTGAATGTTGAACTAGAAAATAAAAAATATTGTGTCTCCCTTATCTCATGTGGATGATACTTTTAGTCAGATAAGGGGGAAGTTATTTCTAAATATTTTCCTTATATCAAGTTATCATCATCTTATAGATTAATTTCATGATGCACTAAAAACGAATTTAATTAGATCTATGAAGAGTGAATATATATTCAGAGGTTTTTTGGTTTAATTTTCATTCTTATAGTTTAATAGATTTGATAAATTAAATATTTCATCACTTTTTGGGAATTTTTTTACTATTTTTACAAGATATTTTGGATTACTTCAGATCTGTGAATGATAATGAGAACCATTTCAGTTTTCTATTGTAAATAATGAGGTATCACAATTTCCAATAATTATTTTGAGATGAAATATATTTATCAACATTTGACATTTTTGGGGACCATGATTTCAACTCATTTCAAAATTATAGTATTCTGATAATGTGAAAGAATATTATTCATTGGAAGAACCATGGAATGTCATGGTGATTCTGAGAATCCTTTGTCTTACTAGATATAATTGATGGTTTGTAATGGATTTCACTTAATTTTCAATGACATTTAACTATAATACATAGAAATATGTGAAAATCAAATGATATTTTATGTTTCATGAATGTTTATACGAGCATAAATGACTTCTATAAAAAACACCTATTTTGATCATACTTAATCCCGGTAGGAATTTTAAACATTTTTTCATGCTTGTAGAATATTTTTTGGATATGTTCTCATACATTTTGATTATTTGGTAGCTTTTAGATCACATTATATTCACCAAAATTATATGAATTACCACACTAATTTTTTAGTTATTTCCTTAGTTACACATGGACTTAAGTGTTGGCAGCATTATATTTTTAGATAAGGGTTCATAGAATTATATGAACATAATAGTTTGATCAATATATTTTCTCCGAAGGACAAGAATCATAGAATGGGATGATGGGTTGAACACAATCTGATATTTGATGTCACCATTTCATACACCCCATGGAATTGAAAATTTGTTGAAGAATACTTAGCAGCAAGTTTTCATCATAATCTCTTTTGGAATAGAAGGATGTATGTAACCTTATGGGAAATTTTTTCCAGATTTATATTGATTCTCTATAGGTTGATTTACTAATCTTTTTTACAAGTTTTCTGTTATAATCATCAATGTTTCTATGTACTTTGAATGATTAAAGGTATTATGTTGAGATTATAGAAAGTCAATAATCCCTATATGTTTTGGAGACCATTTCAAGTTATTACCTCTCTTTATATGGCATTCTAGTCATTGGGTATCAGTTCTCGTCTCCAACATCTATGAAGATATTGATTTTTTATTAATTTAATATCCCATTATGGGTTATCTATCATGGAACTATAAAAACGTGTTATTATAGAGGTCACAAGTTATTGTCTCCCAGAAAAATGTGTAACATTAATAATGACACTAACAATTTACATATAACATTACAAAATTTTAAGAATAATTATAAATAATAGTACAAGATGAGGATCATAAAGTATAGTTTTTTTGTAGACTAGGCATATAATAAAACATTATAAAAACAACTTTTATTGAAAATCTATAATGAGATATCATCTCTTATTACTCCCATACATCTTCATATGTAATCCTAGGTATAATAAGAAAAAATGTATGATATAATAACCAAGTTAGGGAATTACCATAAGAAAAATGAATTAGCACAAGGGATAGAAATAAAGTCATGACCAAAAAAAGGCATGTAATATATAGAATCATAACATATAGACATGGGATATTATAAAAAAAGAATAATATAAATGTGGAAGAAACATAGAACCTATCATAGTAAATGTCAATGATAACCGACAATCACGTTTCCCATTGTAGTACGGGTCAAGGCTCACCGCAAATCCTGTTTCCCATAGTAGCACAGGCAAAGGGTAACCATGATGACCGTTGCACATATCATCTCATGGGACATAAAATTATTCAATGAATTTGATCACAATCTAGGAACACCAATATAAAATTTTTAATTAATATTCTTTCATCTTAAATAATCATACATAACCAATCAATCATAAACATAAGGGTATTCATGGAAAGAAACAGGTTACACAATCATGTCACAAAACAAAATAAATTGGTGTATCATAAAATTTCCCATGATAGAAAACAATTAGACCATAAATCGATGTTCATAATGTAAAATAGGAATATAAAATGGTATGTTATGTCAAATATAAGTGACAACATGTAAGAAAAAAATTGAGAAAATTTAGAGTTAATACATTTTAGTGGGGTTTTATGGAAAACACTATAGATAATTAAAATAGAAAAGAGGAATATATTATATATAAAACCAAAAGTGAACCAAGATGGATTTCATAATAAAAATAATGACTTTATAAGGACAATTTTGTCTTTAAATATAAGATATAAATCCCTTTAAATCGAATAAGAATTTGAGATGATCCCATAAAACGGATTAGCTTATCAGAAATCACTAAGGAGGGAATTTTTTAAGGACATGAATATTCATGAAAGATAGTGAAAAAAGAGTCATGATAAATAAATTTTTTACATATAAAATTCATTTATAATATTTTCATAAAAAGGTAAGATCTCCTCATTTTTATATTAATAAATATACGTCAACCTGGAAGAATAATGGAGGTTCAGGTAGATTTCATTATAGATTATCACCATGGAGTCAGGTGTACCTAAGAGGGATTGATGAGAGGAAAATAAGTTTATAATAAATTATACATCATGATGGAATAATGGGGGATGTGCATAATTGTATCCCATAACAAGTAATTACACCAAAAATGACATAACATAGAGGACAAACTTGAATAAAAGAGAAATATAGAGGATCCCTTACTCTAAATCTGATGGGGTTCTCTACGTGGTATTAATGAATTGAATAAAAAAATTTTTTTATTAATTAATAATTATATAACCTATTCTATATGATATTTATTTATTAGAACATTTTACATTCATTTATGACCTTTTTTATTATTTATATGGTTCATTTTAAATGTTCGAGTTCGTTTTCTTCTTTAGTTTTAATGATCGATTCACTTATATTCAGGTTCAGAAAATCTTGTAAAATAAAAGTGGTTGTCCAGAATTTACGTTTTATTTTATTATTTAACAGAGGATATTACATGGATATAGAAATTAATTTAATTATTGGTAATGAAGATGAGTTATTATATATAACCTTAGTGATAATCGTTTTGGATAATATTAGGTTTTGATAACAATGAACATGTTTTTCATAATAACATAAAACCATTTATAAAAAAATGATTATAGTAACTTAACAAGGATATATAAAATATATAATAATCTGGTTAAACCATAGCACAAATGGGTTCATGACAATAATTAATGATGCTAATAGAAATTGATAAAATGATGTCCTTGAATGTTCTAAATTAACAAATCCCCAACTATTATTCATTTTTTTAAACAAATGATGGTGATAAAAGAGATGATAATGAAATATCCAATTTTAATATAAAAATCATATTACATATATGGAACTACAGTTATTATACCAATAGTATTAAGGGAGGTGAGAAATGAAAAACAAAATACATGAACATCAAAATGAAATAAAATTTTATAGATCTCGAATGAAAATTTGGCAGCCTAACGACGTCGCTTGAAATTTCATTATATGAATTGATGATATAAAATAATTTATAAAATAATATTAAAAAAAATGAATGCATAAGGGATAAATAATATCAAACCCCATCATATTAAAATGGAAATTCAAATATATTACATAAAAAATTGTTGACTAAAAGGAAGGGTGAATTGTTGCCTTACCTTGTGATGTGTCTCATAAAACTAGATGGTTGGGACATTGGGGTGATTGAGGAAACCTTGGGAGGTATCATAGGGAGGTAAAACCACAAGAGGATCGATGATGATGTAAATTTAATGAATGAAAATGAAGGTAATAGTGGAAATTAAAAATAAAAGAGAGATTTTTTTATTAATTTCAAAGGACACCTCATTAGTGGTTTTTTTCAAAACCATGGGCTTTACCGTGGTATATTCTGATGGTATGAGCCAATTGGAACACCTAATATCTTATTTTTCTAAATCTAAGTCAACGAGTGTTTTTTATTAACAAATACATCATTATGATTTAATCAAACAAATCGAAAACTCAAAATTCAATTTTTACTATTCATGAAAAATTCATGTATTTTAGAAAAATCTCTATAATTTACCATAAAATTTTTTTGACATGTATAATTGAAAAATTAACACTATTTTTTAGAAAAAATTAATTTTTTTTATTTTTTTTTTAAATAACATAATAATTTATTCAATAAAAACAACATTAAAACTATAACTCATTTTTTAACACCTTGAAAAATTAATAGATTTCCTATAAAATTAGATTATAAACATAAGAAAAAAATTAACAATTAAAGATTATATTTCATGAAAATAAATTTCCATTTTATATTAATTAATTAATCCTAAAATTTTAAATACCATATTTTTAACATAAAAAATACCGATTCTTATATTATGATCATTTTTTAATTTTTTGATGTCTAAATTGTATTTGTACATTCATGGATGAAGTTTCTATTTTTTGGCTAAATTTTTATTTATTACTATTCATTATTATTCTTAAATTTATGATACATTTCATATGGGTGAGTTATGATTCATAAAAAATTATATTTGTCTTATCGGACTCCAAATCACTTACTGATCACAATTGAATATGAATGTTTTATGAAATTAAAAACACAATTATGATAAGTTTATGTTTAAAGGTCAAATAGTAAAAATTAGTTTAATGTATTGTGACTTAATGTTATTATATGAAATAATTATAACAATGGACTCCATTGAATACTTTTGGTTGTTACAACATTACTATCTATGTGCCTCATTGTTACACCTGCCAATAGATTAATGTCAAGCATCTAGAAACATCTTGTATCCCAAACAGATTTCGATGCTGATTTGGAAATGTAACGAGGAATCATTTTATTTTTTTGGTGTATTTGCATAAAATATATGAGGGAAGAATTCAATTTGGGTGGTAGTCGATTGGTTGAGAATGTCAGATCATTTTATTCTAATAAAATACACAACGAATGTTAATGATATGGTAAGATATATTTGAATGAAGTTGTGAGGTTAGTTGGGGATTCATCTATATTTGTTTCAGATAAGGATCCCATGATTAATTATGTGCTTTATAAAACTCTCTATGTGGTGATGATGACTCAATCTAGGTTGACTACAACTTCTCATCCATCAGTATACTATTATTCGGAGAATGGTATTATGATTTTGAGGATATTAACCATTATAGAGTATTGTATTTTAGTGGATCATTGAATAAAAATTTAGGTCTTATTTATTTTTCTTATAATAAGTAATTAGTATTCTATTAGTATGGATACTATTGTTTCTTTTTATGGTTTCCTAGAAAGATCAGATATTATTTGGAAAGAGGTTAGAGAATCTTGTATAGTGGTCATTAGTTTGGTTCAAAAGACATCTACATGTACTTATGATATATGTTATGGATTAATTATATCTTTGAGTAATGTGGATACTTGTATGGATCAACAATTTCATCCTTTTTATTTTCATTAGGTGATCAGGTTTTCATGAAATTGTCTCCTTGTTTGGGTCACCATCGACTTTTAAAATAGATCATATTGTCTTTGGGAGGTAGTTTAATAGTTTTAATTGATGTAATAGATGATAGATAATCATTATGTTATCCAAATATTTAATGTCAATAAATTCCATCATGATCCCTCTCATGTATAGAGTTGGGAATACATTGACTTATAGACAAGGGATTATATTATTGAGAAGCTAGTTGAGATCGTTGACTCTCAAGTGAATGTCTTTCATGAGAATTCTATAATTTTGATCATAGTGTTATATAATAATAGATCAAATTTACATGGGACTTGGGATAATTATTCACTAATGAGGGTGATGATTCCAAAAAACATTACAATACATAATTCATCCACATGTGTTTCTAGGGAAATAAAATTGTATAGTTGAGAGTTTGTAACATCCTATTAAATACATTCATGATTTTTCCTTATGTTTTCTTATATTCTGCTATAATTGGGTATGTAATGGGACTCTGAAGGATAAATAATTTTTTTTAGAAAATGTAAAAAATGTTCAGGGTTGGTTTCTAGTTTCAGTTTATTTTGTTTGGGATTAAACCTCTAATAACATTATTTGGTTCTCCCCAATTCTGAAGAGATCCTGATTTGGTTTGACTTTTTTGTAAAATATTTTTAGTTTTTTAAATATATAGGATAATTACAAATCATGTAAAATTTATTCCATATGTGTAAATTATATATGGATGATACCATGAATCTATTACAAATTGTGAAGTGACATCACACCATGTAGAGGTAGGACATCATGTAATGTTAAAATATTGGATTTAAATAAAAATGATATTTTATTTTTGGCATATGTAATCCATGTTGATTAAAAAACATTCAAAGGGATTACCGTCCATTTAATTTTCATGAATATGGAATTTTAGGTACTGCTCAATTGATATTTCTTTCATTCTTCTATATCCCTTTTTTACTTTTGACCTAGAGCCCTTCTCTTTATATTTTGGAAGTCTCTATTATATATAAATTGATTCGTTCAGTGATTGATTGCCATTATTTTTAGATTTCATATCATTGGTTGATTATTCCTTTTTTATTATACATTCATTTTATTACAATAGTTACATAGCATTACGATATTGGATTTTTTTCTATGTTGACATTTCTTTTTGATTCTTTCTTGATCCATAGTGATATATTATTTTGGGTTTCATTTTCTTTATTGATTGTGATTCAATGGGTGTTCATTATTGAGGTATGTTTTGTTTCATTATCTCTTCCAATCCTTTTGTTTAATTTGATCAATTATAAGATTTATTTATATATTCTAGGTCCTCCGTTTTAATTGTTGGAACCTTTACTGTGGTGTATCCCATAACAGGTGTATGTGACCTATGTTATGAGGATAGTGGATCAATATGTTGACTATTTTAGTAAAATTAAGTTCATATGTTTTGATAATTTTTTTATTATATGTAAGGGTAGGGTATGAAAAATTTATTTTCTGTGTGTGGATATGGGTTCCTATAAAAGACAATCCCACCTATATTTGTAAAAAATGAAAAGGTATTTTCAAGTAATTGAATTTTTTTAAATGGGTTTATAAGAATTTTCTTATGAAATTTATTTCATATATTGAATATGAAAACAGAACACATGGAAGGTATTAGGTATGTATGAAGAAGGTATAATAATAGAAATCATCCACTATTGGGGTTTTTCTTGAGGAGATTTCCTCTAATACCAGGGAATGTTATTCTACAGACTTATTAGAATTTTTCTAGGGTTCACATAATAGGGTGTTCTTATAATCACTAGAATAAATTCATATTGTTATTATACTAAGACATAAATGATTTTTTATTTTATGTATGAGTTTCCAAGATATTTTGACCCACTATGATCACTAGCAAGAGAATACAACTTTTTCTAGATTTGGCTTGTATTGGTTTGATTTACATTCAAGTATTTAAAAAGATATGTGACAAAATAATAGATTTTAGATGATATAATTGATGTGATATATGATAATTAATTATATGAAACTAATTTACATGATTTAGTCAATAATTTTGAGAAATGGGAAAATAAAATATTTTTTGATTCTTTTGTTATAAAAACTATTAAACTATTTTAATATTTTTTTTATTCAAAATTTTGCATGAATTGATTATTTTTTAGTTACATATTTTTAGAACATGTGTGGGACCTTACTGAGAATTTCATACTAAACAATGTGTACCCCTTTAGTGGTGAATAAACATTTTTATGACTATTAATGTTGTTAAAGGAAAGAAATTACATTCAAGAAAGGAGGTTTTCTGTTGATAGAGTTGAGTAGCTGGTGGTGAGATTGTGGGAATCTAACCAATCCATCATATGGAACAGTTGGTTTTACTATTTTTCATACTTTTTTCCTGGTAGTTTAACTTGTATATTGTTTATAATATTGAGTTTTTTGGTTTTTAGTTTTTGTTTTCAGTTTGGAAATATATTTACGTATTCTACTATTGTATCAGTTGTATATATGCACCATCATATTGTCACTTTGTTTTTTGTAGAAATCATTCCCTCCTATTATTGTTTCATTCATGGGTGATCATAACTAGCTTGTGGGGAATGGTAATTCCATTAGGGTACTTGGTATACCTGGTCATGTTGCAGTCTCATAGGGTAATGGGGTTATTTATTTACATTTTTCATGGAAAATAATTATTGATAAAATTCCTCTTAAATTTTTTCACCACCAGAGATTATATTTTATCCCTACACCTAATATTTGTTTTTATAGTTTACCAATGGTCATCATCTCCTTCATGGTGATAAATATTAATTATAACATTCTCATATTTAAAGAATTTAATGATAGATAATATCATATTGAAAGTGTTAACCCATCTTTCAAAAATTATTGGATCAATTGATAAAATAAACATTCGAGTCATTTTTTATATTTTACACTAGAATTATAATTTCTCCCTTAGAGGGGTCCCTATATGATTTATATTATTATTTATAAAACCAGTTAGTTTGGTAATTATATAAATACTGTTCTTATATCTTATTCAAATCATGTTTTTTTATTTTATCATGTTATTCACCACATATCACATACCATATACTTATGTCCACCTACATCCATTAATTTTTTCATTAAAAGGATGGTTATAGATTAGAATAATGAGATTAATTATTTTTATAATTTAATCCATATTACTATAATGGATAAATCATCAAATTTGTGAAAATCATATCTTATGAATCCATAAGTATGAATCATTGTTAGTCAATGATATCTTCATATTAGATCATATAAAATTAATTAAATATTATAATATATTTTCTATTATTACATTAATTATAATTGTATTAAAGAGAATGTGAATTAAATGAATCATATCCCATTGAATTTTCCATCCATTTGTGCAGTACATGGCCATTATTTGTGCACCAGAATGGTTGTTGAGATATTTTAGACCAATTGTTTTCCTGGTTATTACCCAATGATTATTTTTTTCTTGAACCATCTATGCATGTAGATTATATAAAATGATATATTTTCCAGTATCCAAATAATCCCTACCTTACTTATACATTTGGATCTTTTATTATTCAATGTTTTATCATCATGGTTATCACTAATTTTTTGTAATAAAAATAAAAATTTGACTTTACCATTCTATGATAATAATGCAGCTGAACCAACCCATAAATCCATATTATTTTATAACAATTAATATATTTTAAATTAAATAATATCATAGGATATAAGGGTTACTGTATCTGAAATGTTATATATATATTCAAAATCACAAAAAATATCATTGTATTTATTTTATATCACTATAGTTCTCATTACTCATATATGTAATCTTAATACTGAACAGGTTATCCTAGAGAAACATATATGGGAATGGGTGGGATATAAATCCCACTATGGTAATTAATAATAAAATGGGGCATAAAATTGGAGTAATAACATGTAATCATAATTAGAAAGATCATAAAAATTGAATTAAGGCATAAGAAAATGTTAACATATAGGTATGTATTAAAAATGATTATATCATAAGATTGTCGAATTATATGAATGTGTAAAAAAAGTTTTCATTGTCATATTTCAACTCTCCCATCTTCCTTAATATAATGTAGATGGAAAAGAAGAATGCACACACTACATAACAAGATACGATTACTGCCCACACACTATGATATCTCAGGATATTGACACATTACCGAATGCAACAGGGGTAAATAAATTTATGAACCTAACATTACATTAGTAATATCATAAATTATTATTACATATTATTAATAAAAACCGATACATTGGTCCCATACAGGGTAAAAACCCATGAAAAAGCAGGGTTTTATGATATTGTATCAAGAATATAAAAAATCCAAAACATAAGGATTTCAATGAGAAGAAATATTGAAATTTATGTTGCCACTCACAATTGGAATGAATAATTTTTTTGTTCATTTCGTCCAATTTTAGATTATTCTTGGAATATTTTTCAATATGAATGAATTAAATAAAAGGACCTATTTCTTTATGATTTTTTAATTAAGTAAATGATAATTTGGACAAATTATTTCAAAATAATCCATTAAAACGACATTGAACATTAATAGTTATAAAAAATTAAATGTTTAATTTTAAACAATGTTTATGGTGAAGAAAATATTAATCACACGATGTTTTATGTGAAATAATAATTTTTAAGAACCCATTAAATAATGTTTCTTTAAAATTTGGTATTCAATGTTAAATAAAAACATGTATACACACTAAAATAGAAGGGATATTAAAATTAGTATATATGTACTGGGAATATATTCAAATAAAATATAAATAAATTTGAATTAAGAGGAAAAAATTTATATATATAATGATAAACTATGAATTATATAAGGGGATTACAAAAGTCCCCTGACCATTATGTCTAAAATCATTCGACACCTATAATGAAAATTTTATATAATTAAATCATACTCATAATAAAAATTAATTGTAACATTATTCATAAATTAATAGTTTTATATATTTTATTTAATGACCATTTTATATTATCCAATATAATTTTCCCACTCTTGTATGTTTCTTGAGGGGATAAGGTTAGTTTTTGTGTGATTCCATTGATATGTTGATCATGTATAAGATTATCATAAAAATAAATTCACATCTTCCTGAATATCAATTAAGTTATTAATAATATTTTTATACATTAATAATAATTTTATAGACATACATGTTATTTTATATTAGAAAATGAAATGTCCGAGTATTGTCGATTGAGAAGTTCTCACTCACATTTAAGATACAATTTCCCTTTCACTAAAACACCACAGATGCAGAATAAAATGATTAATAACTTATAGGTTATAATTGAGATAAAAATATATATCTATTAACCATGTTCATCCATTATACTAGTTATGAATGGATTTTATTATAAACTAGATGCATCAAACCATGGTGGTCATAGTTTGCAAAAGTATATAATCGATGCTTCTATTTTTCATTCGGGGTATGTGGGGATCAATAATAGATCAGAGATATATTAAACGATTGTTATATATAAAATTGATTCCAAATTTATTGTATTTATTATTTTATTAATTATATGGACATGAAAATTGAAATGATGAATTACTTGGATAAAGTTGTAGTAACAACATAGAAATTGATTTTCCTTGGATTGTCCTTCAAAATGTAGGGATTACGATAAATAATACTTTCCAAAGTAATTATGGAATGTATATGAAAAAATTTTATGGTAATTATATAATATAAAAAGGTTTAGTTTTAAAGGGTGGTTAATTACGGAAGGGATTAAAGTGGTTTTAACTTATAAGTGATAACAATGAAACAATCTGTTTAGAAGAGTGATAATTATAGGAATAGAATGAAATTTCATGTGATTTATGTAATGTAGATGATTTAATATTTTTATGAAATTATAATATAAAAACGTTCTTCTATAAAAGATGTATGTTATAAAAACATAGCACAATTGAAGAATAATTAGACTACTCACTTAAAAAAATTGGTTTTAATTAAACAGTAATCATTTTAAATAAATAACATAAAAAATTAACACTACCCTTCTGATAAAAATTCAACATTATGTATCTATATTTGGAATCCATTTGATCTAATTTCAATTCAATGAAAAATATGTTTTATGTTTAAATTTAAAATTAAAATATAATGAATACAAGATTTTGCTGTCAAATACTACTTATGTAAAACTAATTAATCATTGGTATGTTAATAAGACATATTAATTAAATATTTAAAAATTGGGGAAAATAGTTACCTAAATATTTACCATAATATTATAAATAGTGTTTAAATTATAAATTTTTTTTATTTTGTACAAGTCACCTAAAATTATTCTATTTCAAAACGCATCAAAATATCATAGTAAGTTGGTCTTGTTATTTTCAATTAAGATATGGTGTTAATTTTATGTAATTAAAATATTCAAAATTTATATATTTATCTTTTTATTGTTAATGAAAAATATATATCATATTTTTTGAGAAATATCCTTATAAATTACCTATTTACAATATTATTTTACACCCATTCTCTACTCTTAATAAAATAAATAATATATACATATTTATATTTTATCATAGTGATAAATCAAATATGATCAATATAGTTTACTAATGATTCAATTCCATTAGTATAGTTCATGGGTAGAATCTTATCTCACTCATGATTATTTAATAGGAAAAATATATATTTAAATCTTAGGATATTACAGCTACCTCAAATTGACACGGGGATAGAGACAAGCTAAAATAATTCATACTAGATATATTGGAGGTGTAATCTTGTTACCCTTAATACAACCACACAACTTCATAAGATTATTTAAAAATTAAATGACATATGTAATACCCAATGTAACATAATAATCAT
Source organism: Viscum album (assembly GCA_963277665.1). Classification (NCBI taxonomy): domain Eukaryota; kingdom Viridiplantae; phylum Streptophyta; class Magnoliopsida; order Santalales; family Viscaceae; genus Viscum; species Viscum album. Next base: position 1,852,011,503 of record OY728126.1, on the reverse strand, counting down.
TACCCAGGATATTAATATCACAAAAAAGTCACTAATAAAAATATTAGAGTATCTGGGGAAATTATGTATATGTAATTCATGAAAAATAAAAATCATGAAAAACTAGGATAAATTTACACCAGATTCCATCAATAATGTCTTAAGAACCACTCTCAAAAGGCTCTACCAAGATTCTCTGTTTCTAGTATATTTTTCCAAATGTTATTATTGAATTGTACACCATAAAAATAGAAACAACACATGTGGGAATAAGACTAGTGTTTGTTTTGGTATATATATAAATTCTAGGATACAATAGAATTGATATGTTGAGAAAATATAATACGTAAAATAGATTTTAACAATCCTAGAACATATACAATAGAATAGGACATCAAAATATAAAAGTGATCGCAAAAATCAAATACAATGTCTATAGAACATTCATTTCTAAAAGGAAATAAATTATTAAAGGTATCAAGACAGTACTTAACATAAATCTCATTAATTTAAAAACCATGTATTTGTAGTTGGAGACTTACATGTCAATAAATGTTCTTTTTTAAAATGGTGGAATCAATCCCTATATAGTACCTATGCATGATCACGTACTGTATTCATTGTCCTAGGGGTCATCTAATCTATAGGTTTTGGACCAGTTCCTTGCCTATTAGTGGGATTTCCCACTCCATTTTATATATAGAGGACCCACACCATTGATATAGTATTAATTAAGGGGAATATTATAACCTTGTTTTTAGTAATTGGAAAATATACTCACATCCCTTATATCATGTATCCAAAGAACTCCACCTAATAAAAAAATTGAATACAGTCTATGCCTGAGAAAAATATAATAACCATCACATTTTAAATAGATTAAAACTACAAATTGAATACTCATATGGATGATTTTTTATTTTTGGATATATCATTTTACACTAAAACCATCTCATATATGGCATAAATGATTGGGAGAATGATGTATTTTTATGTATCTTTCTAGAATCTATTTTCATGTATAAATAAGTGCAACATCAGCCCTCATTACATGTTTCATTTGGGTACAAATATTTCGGGTTTTGTAAAAAATCCTGTTCTTACATCCTAACATATCATTATTATAAGTCATATGTGAACACCATGTACTTATATATCTAAGGATTATAGATTCATTTGATTAATCAATCATGTACTATAAAATTAATCAAGACTCACTATGTATGTTTTTTACCACATATTTTGTGGGACAGAATATTTGATCTTGTATTTTCTTTATTATGCACTAAAGCACATTTTATTGTGACACATATAATGTGACCCATGGTAACAACTTTTATGTTATCTAATATACTGTAGAAACCATATATCCATAGTACACAGGATGCATGTCATAATATAAAAAGGATTGAATGTTTTATTGATAGGATTTCTTGATTTGGTTTAACACCCTGAGATTATTATATGTAATTCTCTTCAAAATAATACAATTTTTGACAAAGTAATAGGAGTTAATAATTTTTTGAAACCATTATTATATATAATTATTGTAATGAAATATTATAAATATAATTTCTGTTTGATTGGTAATATATGGTGATTATAAAATAAATAAATTATGTGTTATTATTAAAATCATTCATTGAATAGTGAGTTTTTTTTCATGGAATTATATTTTATGTTTTCTAATGAATTGATCAGTTTTCTAGTATATAAGTGTTTGTATTAAAAAAAGTAAATTAAATATTTAAATGTATGATATTTTTACAATGATCCATGTTTATTTTATTAATTAGATTAAAAATTTTAAGATATTGAAACAAGGGTTTTTATAAAAATTAATTTAATGGACAGAGAAGAGGTCATATGGTATGATTTTTGAACATTTAATATCATTGACAGTCATCCCATGATTATTATATCCATAATCCTTGTATCTAGCTTCCAGATATGTTTGTTTCGTGAATATATTCACATAGGATTATGAATTCATTAATTATAACCAACTAGTAATGAGTTTCCATGATTGGTGAATATGAACACTTCTATCATATTTCACAATGGTTGTAGTGTAACATTCCATCAATAGATTATTAAAAACTATTTTTCATACAATTTAAAAAATTGAGATACATCCATGAATTGTGGTAACATGAGATGATGTGATTACACATTATCTATAGATTCATCTCATGAATTCAACATAATGGGTCCTGAAGGAAGCTCCAATGATAAAGGGTGCACACATTCCTCATGATGCTCCATCAAAATTTTATTTTTAATATTAATGAAAAACAGGGTTATATGTCACAAAAATTGATTTATAGGGGAAAAAATTTACCAAATAATTAAAAGAGATTTAGATTGTAAAAATTATGATAAAATTATTAAAATGACCATTTTCACGAGAGTTATCATTATAAGTTGCAGCTATGATATGCACATGGGGTTTTTATAGGGTGAATGGGACATATTCTTGTATATAAATTTTACTGATACTCTGTGGGATATATATCAGCCCTATTCAAATATACCAAAAGTGTTTAAATATATACGAGGGGAAGGGACACCGAAGGCCTAAATTTATTTAATACCTCATAGATTTTCTCTATGTAGGGTGACTTCAAAAATATAATATTACACATTCTATATTATTGAGGATATATTAAAATTTTGGAAGAAATGATAGATTTATTCCATGTAAAAATTGAATATTTTACATCTTGAATAATGGAAAATGTCTGAATAATAGTGGAATGAGTTATTTGGAAGAATAATGTAATTCAATCTCAAAAGTATTGTGAATATTATTGGGAATATTATGTCTATGTTGAGATTTCAAATCTATTATTTCATTTTCTATCTAACACATTCTAGTATTATATTTTAGAGTGATAATTCCATCACCCACAGTTTCCCAAATCATTAAGTAATCTCTATTAATTAATTTATAATTATTAACTTTAAGAAAAACATCGTTAAAATACATATCAATAGATACCTACATTTATTCAATGATCATATCATTGAGATCAATAATTTCATCCACCAAATCTAAAAGTCCTTTCATTGGTGTACCTTTCTATTTATATAACAAAAATTTTATCTGAGAGTTTTAGTTATCCAACCAATGTGATTGTGATAACTTACATGGGAAATATTCTCTATGAGAAGACCAAATGGACAAATCCATGCTATTAAAGATTATATATTTTAGTTTTTAGATTAATTTAAATCCAATATTTAAATGTGGCTATAATATCTCATTAATTAACCTCTAAATAAAATGATCATGTAGATATTTATTGATATTATAGTTATTATAATTAAAATACCAACATTATCATGTTTCTGAATGAATTGATTTCAAGGGACACTGATTATATTTATTATAATGTTGAACTAACTGCAAATGAATTTTCTTAGGGATGTTATGTTTCTCTTATACAGGGGAAAAAATATTTATAAAATAATAATTAATAAAATACATAGGTAAAAAAATATTCCATATGACATACCATACCAATGATCGGTAAATCATTTCTCTTCCAAGATGCAAATTTTCATTGGTTCTTGAACAGAAAGTGAGTGAAATGAATATCATTAGTTCTTCCCCAAAATTAGGTATCAACATGTTAATAAAATAGAAACAACCCTTATTTGATACCCAAAAAATTGGTAATGTCCACTTTCCTTTAGGAATGAGTATTATTTTAAAAAATAAAACTGATTTATTCTAGTTGATCCATCAAACCAATATCCCATAATAATAAATATTGGTGTATTTGAAATTAATGATTTCTCTTCGGTCTCATTGAGTTGGTATTATAAATCCATCCACATACAAAATATGAAAAAGGAGAATAAACACTTTTATCTTCTATTATAGGACTTATATTTGTATTATCAACCATAACGACAAGGTTATCTCTTATAAAATACAATAAAATACTGATAACATTGGTTAAAATAGTACCAATGAGTGTGATACATGTTTACTATTCAAAGTATTATATTGGTGATTTATTAACAAAAATAGAAATGTGAGAAGAATATTGATGTAGTTCGACACGCATAATGATGGGTTCATCGAAAATGAATATATCAATGGTCGTATAGAAAAATCATGAAACATTTATTTTAATCTATTTTTGAAAATCATTTATCAATGTATTATTTCACCTAATATTAGTTTCAAATAGATTATTATAAAATTTTGATTTAGTAATGATGATATATTTTAATATCCATCTACTAATGAAACAAAACCAATTTGAAGAGATAATAGAATTCAATATATTAGAATGTATCATAGTAAAATTATTCAAATATTTTATTGGAGCGTGTTGAAAATATACATTGTCAAAAAGAAGGGAATTAAAATTTTAATATCCAATATTGTAATTAGGGTTATAAGTTGTGCGTTAATTTACTGCATTTGTATATATAATTTAAATATTTGAGTTAATGTCACACAATCGTCATGTGGAATAGCCTCTTATTATTATTGATTGGAAAAATTATAAAATCCAATCTTTTTGGGGGAACATTCTATAGTAACGAAAATGAATTTATATCACCAACCATGATACATTTTGTTTTGAATGCTTCTAATTGGATACATTTGTTATGAATCAAAATATTTTTTTAATATTTTTTGGATAACCATTTCATTCTTATTTTAATTTCACTATAAACAATTAGTGTCCTATTAATTGAAAGTCATGGAGTATTGATGGTGATAACAATAAATTTCACTGGAGAGGAAGTTATACCGTCAGAATTATTTCATTTTCCACCTAATAACATTATAATTTTTAATAGAATACTATGAATTAGCATTGTAAATATAGGATCCCTATTATTCTTGGACCAATTTTTAATATTCCCAGTGTTCAATAAAATCATTATTTAATCGAATTAGTAAATGTGGCTTCACATCTCTAATAATGTGATTTACCATTATATTATGTTGATAAAAATATATTATTATAAGGATAGAAGAGGATATAGATTCCCATATATTATGGGATTCCCCATTGAAAAACCAATTATCAAGATTATTTGACCACATCTTTTCCATTGTTTTTATATACCTTTTGAACATGGAACCCACAATGATGACTTCTTGTAGTCCATTAATCACAATGAATTATTTAGACTCCATTAATAAAGTGGTATTTTTGACCATGATATACCATTCATGTGGTTAGAAAATTGAATTCAATTCCATTGGTTGTTTATAGTGATATGATTTTGAGCCCCTCAAAAATGAATTCCAACTACATGTACCTTTTTATCGTGAAATATATTAAAATCAAAGATACAATATTTATGGGTTGGATCCTTGTGAATTTATAAAAATGCATTATCAATATATGATATGAGAATAAAATAAATTGATTTTCTTAATTTACATAAGATATAACACGAAACATTTTATTTATGTATCATATTTATTGGTATTCATTATATTATAATTCAATCACTCAAAATAAGAAATTATTGAAGAGAGATTGTTTTAGGATAAAATAGACCATTAATTTCATTATTCTATTTTGGAATAAATAGATTGATGGAATTGGATATTTTATTCATAACTAGACCCTGACATTTCCATAATAGAATTCATATATTGATTTTTTCAGGATTCTAGAAAACCATTTCTTCTTCCATCATGACATTTTATTTCTGGTTTATTTCATAAACTTTTAATCATTAATTATATATAGAATATTAATTAAATAAAATTAATTTTAATTATCTTGTTATTATAAAATATATTTATTACTCAAAACATTTTTTAAATGGACGATTAGTTTAAAAAACAATGATTTTTAACTATCTGGATTACCAATTTAGGATATCTGGTATTCGTTAGTGCATTGTGATCATTTTTTTATTTTTGTGTTGAAATATAATAAAAACATTCACCAAAGGTGTCTGAATATCTAGGAGGTTATAAAACACGATAACATCATTTGAGACTAATCTCATTAGTTCAATTCATACCTGTATTATATGTGATTTATGTGTCTTATGTTATAAGATAAACCACATTCATATTATCCTTTTAATAAGCATAAAAAATTAAAGATGCAACAGGGGATTTTTATATAATTATTTTTCTTATAAATTATTTTTATTTTGACCACTTTTTTCAAAAATACAATCAAATCCAAATGTCTTTTTTCTAACTCTAAGTCTATGGTGTGGTTATCCTCTTACACTGAGGGGTAAATTTGTAAAAAATGAATAGTGTAATTGTTCTCCTCTTTCATCACATATGTTAGAGAGGTGGAGTTACTATGACATTAGTCTTCTTCATCATGTTACTCCATGGAGGTTTTATTTATAGATATTAATGTTGTACAAGTGACCCACATGATTTCAACCCTTTATCATGATCTTTAAACACTAAGGTCTCATTATTCTATAGGGTAAAATATTTGATAATTTTTCCTTGTTAAATCATTTCATGAAAAATTTTATAATGAAGGATTCAATTGTATTTAAACTACAAAAAAAATTAAAATATAATGACCCATTAATTTAAACACATGACAGAATGGTGGTTGGTATTCATATTCCACTTTGACATAAATATTTTTACAATTGAAAAAGATATTTATAACCTGTTGATACAATGATTATATGTTGGAATCAACAAAGAAAATGGTTTATGGAATATACTATCCAATAATGATTAACATATGCAATTTCAAAGGAATACAATTTTTTAAGAAATGTCATTAACTATTTTTTGATGCCAAAATAACCAGATAAGACCTGAAATCCTATACCATATCTATAACTTAGATTTTTTATGTTTGAGATGGTTGATTTTGAGGTATAATTAAACGATCTAAATAATTCTATATCTCAAATGTAAATTCCAAATATTGAATAATAAATTTAATTCGACATTTACTATTATGTATAACTCCAACATTACTTTTTTATTTTCAAAAAGCCCATTTAATGGGGTAGGGGAACCCTCACAACATTAAACACCAAATGAAACAATAGCTTTGTTGAAGAAAAATTTAAGCCGATTGGAATTGATTTCCCTAAAAAAATCCAGTGAATAGAATTTACAAGGGAGTCAGGGTAGTCCTTAAAAAATCATTCATATTGAAGATCCATGATATCCCAATATTTCGTGAATTCCTCCATGTCAATATTTCCCATATTGAGGCCTCTGAGAAGAATACAAGCCTTCCTATCAATCCACTCGCCTTGTTCCATAGTAGTGATCACACGAATCAGTATTCCTGTCTTCATCAATGCTTTCATATCCATATCATCCTCTCCGATTTCTTCATATGAATGAAAAAGCAGATCCATGAGTTCCAGCATCGATGATATATGTTTCTGAGGATCTCCTGCGTATCATGTCTCATGTTGTTGTCTAGGATCCCTTGTATTCGCCGAGGGAATGGCCAGGACTCCAGCCTCACCGCCTGCAGACACCGGGTCTCTATTTGTGATGACCACTACAACTGAATTTCTCAAAGTGCTGGGATCCTTTGGAAGCTTCTTGCTCTTGCTTGCAGACCTCGTGATTGGAGGACTAGGTAGGTTAGAATACACCTCCCTACGTCTCCCCTCTGGTTGGTCGTGATAAAGCTGCCAGAATCTGTAGTAATGAACTTTCCCTTTCGTGAGGATGATCTTAGACATTCCTCTGCAATGGTCACTTCCTTGGGTTCCACGAGGACATCCAATACATCACACATATCCTCTTGGGACGCACCCACATCTAAGTGGCCCTCTTCATGTGAAGCCCCATTCCTATTTAGATCCCCATTAGCTTGGCGGACATCATCACCTAACACTGCATACTGATTTTGAAGGTCCATGTTTGATCTCCCAGTTGTAACCGTCTCTGCATAAGAAAGGGTCGCTTGTATGGCCTTCCTTGGAACATCGGAGGCCCCTACCAGTTGATAGCCTCTTCCAATTAGAATTTTATTTATTTCACTGGTACCCCAATAATGAAAGAATATATTTTAAGATCTAAATTATAATATATATTATATATATTTCTATAAATAATTCATCTATGAATGTTTAAAAAATAAATTACATTCCTTTTTTAGATTTCTTCTGAATTTTACATGACAAACAATCCTTAATAAACTATTCTTCAAAATTTGTGGGGCTTGATGAGATGATCCTTCATGAAATTTTGTCTATGAAGTACTTCCATGAAGTAAATCTTAATACATAGGGTTTGAGGAATCCTTTTTTATTCATCCAACTTATTTAAATCTTGGAAATATTCAACTATTTTATGGATTTCATATTTTTTAATAACCACTTATTTGAAGAATCTATACAAATCAATGTAAAAATATCCCATGAAAAATTGATAATCCTATAAAATATAAGTGGAATCATCTTGATTTTGAAAATATTGTTCATTAAAACTCACCATAACACTTAGTTAATTATAAATTTTTATGAAATAAGATTAAGAAGAGTTTATCTTTTAAAAGGATATTTTTCTATAAAATATAATTTAAAATATAATTTAATATTTTCATTTACAAAAAATAATATAATTTTAAAATTTTAAATTTTAAATTTTTATAAAATTTCGAATTTATAATTTCAATGATAGAATATTTTTACCTTTTGGGACTTCATAGAAAATTGAAATTTTTTTTGAACTGTTAAAAATACTAATTTTTCAAATACTAAAAATTTTATGAAATTATAATTTATATGAATGACGTGAATTTTAGAATAAAATTATATATAAGTATTATATTAATTAATTATTATAAGTTTTTTATAAATATACTATTTAATTTTGAAATATTTAATTGATATTTTGAATGCTATGTGATATATTATTATAATAATTGATTTATTTTTTATCCCTTTCATTAATGAGGTTAAATAATGATACATTATTTGATATTTTTTATAAATTTAAAAAATATTCTTCTTTCTTTTCTTAATAAATGTTATGGTAATTAATTACATTGAATTTTTTGAGAAATTAATTTTATAAGGAATAAGGTTATTTTTCAGAAATATATTTTTCATTTTCTTATATGTAATTATATGAAAACTAATTTATTCCACATCAACGAATTGAATTAAATAACATTAATTTAGTATATGGTATTATCATATTCATATTATGTAATATTTTTAATATCCTAAACACGATTCACAGAAATATGATATATTTATTAGGTTACAAGGCTCCAAGCACACCTCCCAATATTTCATAGGCATCCAACTATTATTAAAGGAGTATAGTGGTATTATAAGGAAAAAATAACCTCTATATTATTGTTATAAATAGTTTTAAATAATGGTATATCATAATACATTATAGCAATAATTTTATTTAAAAAACGTATTAATAAAAAACATATACATATGATGTCTTGATGAAACAAAATTTTAATAATAAATTACATAGAAGTTGGAATAAAAATATTACATGTATAAAAAAGGAATCCAAATTTCAAAACCAACTATCTCATGAAGGTTTTTTATCATTAGCTATGTCCTCTTATCAAAAACCGTAATACTAAAAGGGATATCTTGAATCCATAATGAAATGCTTCCATTTATCCTTTAATTCATAAATAAAATCACCCCTTGTTCCTAAAAGTTGCCTAAACATTGTTTTATTAAAACATGGTTTGTTATTGAAAATAATGTCAACATTAAATATTTCCTATGAGTATAAGTTCTAACTATTTTGACTATACTAAATATAAATATGTAATAAAAAAATAACCTAATCGATATAGGCTCATTCGAAAATACCTTGTATCCCTATATTCTTTATCCTGAGGAAAATATATTTGAATATGTTTCTTTTAAATTTCTATTAAGAGATCCAATGAAACTATCCACATAATTCATGACTAGTAAACAAAAATATATCCACTTTATCGGTTTGGAAATTCACACACAACACACCCATTTTAAATACAAAGAGACAATACTCATTGTTGATATTTAGTATAAAATCCATTTCATAATGATAAACCTATAATATTTGGGTGAATTTCTTTTTTCAATCATTGAGATGAACAATTGGAATTGTAATTATATTAGATTCTATGTAATCCATCTAAATATATACATTCATTTTAAGTAGGAAACAATATGAATTAAATGGGTTAATCCCAAGAATTACATGTTTGAGAACATTGAGCGAAACATAGGAGTTCATCCTGAAGGTTAATTTTACCAGATATCCTGATCAAATCATGACATCAACACATAACATTATTCATATTAAAATTTAGTCTGAATCTTTGATGTGTGAACCACATATAATTCAAATCAATTAATCTTGTGGAGTTATATGAATTTGAAAAATGTATTATTGATTATGAATCAAAGGATTTCTCATGGTATAACACACCATTATTTAAGTGGTTGTCTTCCCTAAATAATACCCAATTCCTAGTTACTAATTAACAATATGGACCATTATATATGGAATTTAATTATTTAAATAGTAATAGTAACTATCCCAAGGATATGTAATGTATTTGTGTCATTTCCTAATTAAATTACTTCAATTATTATATTACACATAAAAATTACAACACAGAAACACCCTCTGTGATTGTGTTGTAACATTGGAAATGGTGTTTTCCATAGAAAAAAATAAACTCAACCAAATATGTTCTTCACAAATATTTTAAAAAAGTTATGATATGCGTTTTAAAAAAAATATCATAAGGGATGGTTTGGGATGATATTTATAGCCTTTGATAATGTTTATGGGTCTCATAGAACCTATATGACAAGGTTTGAGTAACTAATTAGTGTAGTTCAACATATCAGGAAAAAACCAAAAATTGATTATTAATGACCCATTGAAAAATATTATAGGCATTGGAAAAATTAGGTAAAATTAATATAAAAACTAAAAATTCCATAGTGAATATCCATGATTTGATATTAACCACGTATTTGGGCTATAAAAAGACAATTAATAATAAAAAAATTAATGGAAATAATTTATATTAGCTCACATGAATATATCACCCAAGTAAATGAAGAAAATTGATGAATAAAGAAAAATGAGTGTTAAAAATATTCAAGATGATAAGATAAAGTAAAGAATGAAAAAATAAATTATTGGATGATGGAGATATATTAAAATTAATATTTTACGTGAAGAGAAAACAAAAAATGGTCAACTTTATGAAAATTAAGCAAAGTGGAATTTAAAAAATCATTTTTAAAAGGAATATTGGGAAGTTAAATTTATACCCAATTTAACAGGGATCATAACTTTCTCACAAGGTTGTTAATTCAATGATCTACCCATCTGTTAGTTATGAAATAAACTCTTGGAACTCATATTTTTCTTGGACCCCCATAACATTGATTAATAAACCATGATAATACATGTTTAATGTTTCATAGTTGATGTGCACAACTTAGCTAAATTTTGTTACAACCATGTCCCTCATCCCACTTCTTTAAAAACTAGAACACTAGGCCCAAAAAATCCAAATTCATTTGAATTCCATTTTGCAACATGTAGATGTTTTTATAAGGAAACACAATATATTTAGACCTCATTTAATAGTTTTATTATTTCATTTATGAACCATGATCTGACAACCTCCCCTCTTTAAGGAAACGTGTCCCCAAGGATCACTTATGAGGGTGGTTGAGTATTAAAATACAAAAACTATTTCCACTATGCATGTTTATTTAGTTCTATTCCCCATTTATCATATTATATATGATCTTTATTCAAAATAACTAAACTCAAAGGTACTATCACTCCTTGTTTTATCTTTATGATATAGAAATAAATATTACCTGGATAAGAAACAAAATAATTTTAATGAAATAGATTGATTTCTTTGGGATTGGAGGAATGATATAGGTTGGAGTAATAACATCATAAATGAAAAAATTGGAAGACATCATTCATGTCCCAATACATTTGAGGGAGTGATATATTATATTCTATTGGTCTTCCCATGTCAAGTATCATGAATTGCATGATTAATCTATCTGCTAAAATACCATACCTCTTAATTTGTCGATGATCCAATATATGTGAATGTATAAATATATCTTTCCCCCACCTCAAAATCTACAAATAGGTTTTGAAGATAAGAAACATACTTTTACCAAGATTGTGTAATATCCATATGATTCATAATTATATATGCAAATTATATTGTTATCTATATAACATTTGGTCCAATTAAAACTACCACTACTTCATATAATCAGCACAGAGGTGGGAAACACATCATACCATAGAGCACATTATTTGGAGACATATGAATAGTCACATGGAATATATTATTATACAAATAATTCTCAAAATTAATTTTATTTTTAGTATTATCATAAGTCAATAATATCAACATAGTGATGTATCTAAAGTACATATATAGTGTTATTTGAAAAGTTGTGGGGTTGAGGGTGGTATATTGTGCACCAAATTGAATGTGATCCCAGAACCTTCTATAAACCCTACAATAACCAAGAGTCAATCCTTGCATCCCATTAAAATAAATATGTTTGAGGAATCCCATAAAAGAGTGTGATTTGATAGACATATACCATTGCAAGATCATCTAGAGAGTATGTTTCTCAGTTAGTTATGAAGTATGTGACCTTCATTATACAATCGATGATTACCCATACAATTTAATATATTCAGGTTGTATTGTATAACCCCATAATGAATTTTTTTTTGTGACATTATACCTTTCCAATTTCAAGATGGGAAGTGGATACAAAATTCATAACGTCTATTTGTGGTCTTTTTTCAATTTCTAAAATGTGGAACACCGTGTAAATAAGAATAATGTATCATTTTTCATCTTCGTCCACGAGAATTGTTCGTGTAAATCATGATAAAATTTTTGATTTGTTAATGTACAACCAATTTAGAATCTTGTGATTCTAGAATCAATTTACATCTCATGTATATAGTAACCCCTAAATTTTAATGAATTTGTTTTATATCATCTTTATTTTTATCCTGACAAGTTGGTGGGTCCCCACTAAAAGAATTTTCCTTTATGACTAATCATTCAAGGTAAAAAATCATCCTCCACTGCAATAATTCTAGATGTGATGAATCCTCTAATAAATAAATTAGGATAATCTTCTTAGGATTTCCATGAGAAAAAGGTGTGTTTTAAAATATGTATCCATCAACATTCACTCACCATTGGCTTCTATATCAACTTCAGTACGTGTTTTTCTGTTTATAGCACAAAAAATGGTATTTATATTCTATAACATTTTTGTAATATGAAAATCATTTAAAAAAGTACAAATTTACATTTATAATGGTATAAATCTTACATAAAAATATTTATTTTAGGGTCTTATGGTTATTTTATAATAGGAACCATTCCCCCAAAATATAATGTATACAATAGTGAAAACAATGAACAATAAATTATTTTAAAGGTTGTGATTTTGGTAATTATGCAAGTGATTCCAAAAATAATGAGAAACATATGATACATTTCATTCCTCTTATATTGACATAAATTTGAATTCAATGACCTATTCTTAACAGTAAATATTGAATGATCTACACTGATATTGAAATGTCGGGATTGGCACCGAGGATGTCCTTCATTTTAATTATCAAAATGAAATTTTACATGATTTAGAATATTGATAAACTATACCCTTCATGTTTTAATATTGTATGTTTTGTTATATGGTGATAAAAATCTAGATTGAGCTTTAGTATTAATTGGAAAATCTCAAGAATCAATTAATATCAACAACATAATTGCATTTGTCCTAAGAAACAATGGTTTTAATTTATCATGATCAAATGACACCCTCACTTTTGATATAATGATACCAATAAAAAGAAATTTATTTATCCAATAGTGTAATTTATTAAAAATTCATTATATTTGATTCTCACATAGTATAAATGGCATAAAATCAATATGTTTGGAATGATCATGTATAGTTTGAGAGTATAGTAAGATATCATCCCCAAAAATTTCTTTATTATAATTATGTTATGAGTAGAAAACATGACTTATTGAGGACATAAAGTCACTCAGTTGGTTTTTTTTTAAAACAACATAAAATGATATTATTATAGGCCATTCTAATTTCATAATATTCTATATAGTATATTTAAGGGTCCAAATGACACTTGATGATAACCTGGTCACAAATCAATATTTGAGAATTCCCATGCACCCTCGAGATGGTCAAAGAAGTCATCCATAGGAGGAAGTGTTTACATGATATTAAATTCATGTTAATTTATTCATTGGTAATCACCACATGTACTCAATCAATCATCTTACATCATTGATAAATGTACTTGTGAAACCAATGATAAGTACAAGGTCATATAAAACCCTTGGCTTCTTAGTCTTCCAACTACCTTTTGAGTATCTAATGCTCTATAAGACCTATCTTGTATGGAAGGATATAATAAAATTCTATTTCTATATTAATATTTATAGTAAAATCACACACTATCTTAGGATTTAATAATAAAAATGGTAATATGAATTTTAACAATGAATCATCCCACCAATGCTAGAAATTTATACAAAAATCTATCTATTCATAAAGAAAAATGATTCAAATATGACATGAGACTCCACCCTGATCTCAATAATCAGGTCTAGTATATTATTATTGGATACCCCATTCCCTTTTGTTAATATAACTACCACAATTGTGTGATAAAAAGGACACCCTCTAGGGATAAAAAAACAGTTTGGTGTCAAAAATGTACTTACCATCCCATCGTGTGAATCATGTAAAAACCCAATGATATCAAGGAAGAAAATGTTCCATATTAAATAAATGAATCATATATCACGATGAAAATTAATGAATTGGTGAATAATCTCTAAATTAATTCTTAAAAAGAGTTCGATTAGACATCACCTTGCAAAATAATTCAATATTGAGACAATGGATTCACATTAAAAATTATTATTTAAATTTGTGTGCATTGTCAATTTCCAAAAAAATAGGTCACTAATGTTTAGGTTACTAATATAATGACGCGTACCATTAATAATAATCCTTTTTTACTAATAATTTTAATCCATCATTGAATGTTACTTTCTAAATCCACCACATATATATAAAATAACACCCCCTGAATAGCTCCACTGTGTTGGCACTAAACAACCTGAATCATTCTCCCTCAACCAAAAAATGGACGATTATATTATAGTCTGAAAGCTATATATGTTGTATATCCCACCATACAACGAACTAGTGGAATGATATTTCTTAATCATTAGACATATACCATTCTTCCATAGCATCTGTACAAGACTTTATCCATGACACAACGATGAATTGTGTGATGTTTCCTTACATAATGATGGAGTACCACATAACTAACCATGAATAATATATGACAATCAGTTCATTAAAAATTTATCTCAAAGTAATACACCCTCCAACTAGAGAAATAACATACCAATCTAACTATAGAGTCAATATTCTATGTACCTTCATATTTTCTCATATTAAGGATTTATATAAGGCTATAGATAACCATCATTTATATTTTATCTAGTCTAAATAAATTCAACTATGAATAATTGGTATACCATAGCTCATCTTCAAAATCTATCAATTGGGAGAACTCATCCCCAACCATTGTGGGTTTTAAATTGAAGACCTTGTGCGAGAAACAAAAATCTTGATGGTATGAATTTTTCAGAGTATCCTATCCCCTCAAAGGTATATCCATTAATATTGTATCCAATGAACTTCACGATATTTCATGGGAGAGAAACCAGATTCATGATAATCATATGTATAGAATCATCCCAAGTCTCTCTAAATAATAACATATATCCCCAAAGAATTTATTTTATTATTGTTTTTTTAACATATATGTCAACATATACATGGTCATCGTAGGATAAATAACTACATAAATGGACTTTAAAATCCTTAGTAAGGCATTTAAATAATTATTGATGGTGCCCACCCCATGAGAAAAATGGCATAGTACATGTGGTATCATAGGTGACACTAATAGTGGTTTAGGTCCATCCACATTTGGTGATTGGTTGGGCCACCTTCATAGCTCATGAAGGGAAAATTTCATGGCGGAATACGTCAATAATTCTAAAAAACTACTCAAAAAATGATATAGAGAATATTATATTGCAGATAAGAATACATTGATATGATCATGGCCTCAATGTAAGAGAAACACTATTCAATCTACACAGATCTAAATTTAGGTTATTTAGTGCAAAAACATGTCTTAATTGTAATTTTTTAGTTATTTGTGGATTAATTTCTAGGTTTTAGAGGAAAACACTATTTATGTTGCAATTGAAATACCCATTTAATGGAATAAATTTTTTCCAAAGATATATTATTTTATGTGTCTATAAGTAATAATATAGTTTACTTATTTTCATTCCCCTTACCTATAAATATAAAAATTATATGTTTTAACAAGAATCTAATTTAGATATTAAAATATATTTATAATCATGTATTAGAAAGATACATGACAATATATGATGGTTAACTTATAAAATATTCCATTACTAATTTATGGAGGCCAAAAAATATGAATTGTAATTAAATGTACATTTTTGTAAAACTAGCTAAAATATCATTCTGGTGAAACCACAGTTCCATAGTATTAATAATGTTAAATATATTTAAATATAATTAAATCATAAACATATAAAGGAAACAATTTTTTTTAATGTAGACACTTTATGTAATGTTTTTTCTATAAAAGAACAATTAGAAGTCACAATATAAAAACTGAATACAAAAATGGAAAGATAAAAAAAGTTGTTGTCATAAATATTGATCCATTAAAAAGTTAATAAGTTGTGTCCTCATGTAGCATGAAATTTTACTAGGTTAAATCATTGGTCGGTGTGAATAATCATAAAAACATTTACTCAAATCATGATTTTGAGATTTTATTTGAAATATATTTTTAAATATATGAGGAAATTCACAATATAGTGATTTTTCTATATATATACCAATAATAATAGCACAAAGTATATATTCAAAAATAAAAAATTATATATTCTATTATAGAGATAGTTATATTTTATTAAATATTATGAATCCTTAATGTTTTACCACAATATGAAGGAATGAAATGTTGATTATTCTATAAATTGAAAGGACAATGATAGCTTGGATATGTTGTGGATTTGAAGAGATCCAATACTGAAGGATTCAAAAAACATTGAACTTAAAATAAAATGTATATTTTCAATTTAGTTGTTACTCAGAATAAATTATAATACACATTCATGTGAAACATAATGTATGCTAATAGAAAGATGTTATTATTTATAAGAGGTTATGTATTAATCCAATGTTTAACATTGAAAACGATGGCATAATATAATTTGTAAATAAAATATGTGTATCATAAACTAATAAATATAATAAACAAATATTTCTTGAACCAAAAAAATCATCATTATATACTTATAATTCATGTATAATGATGTATTGTGATCTTAATGATAATATATTGAAGGAAATATGAAGTTAGCATTGTGGGGAATGTCTTTTAACACATGATATGATAGCATTTTAATGGATGAACATAAAATTTCTATGTGGCTGATGCAACCATTAATAATTAATATATTGAAATGTGAAAACATCACCATGTATTTCTTCATCATAAATTCAGAGACATAAAATGTAAATATTCCTCTTAATGATCTATTATGTCACCATATGATACTATTTCTAATTATTTATATTATATAATATTTTTCAGTTCCTAATATTTATTTAATATATATAAATTAATTTCTAAGGATTCTTAGGTTAATAAAATCTGATATATAAAATCATAATAGTATAATTACCCTGATTTAATGGGTAAAAAATCATCAATGATACAATATAGAGATAAAATTTAATGCTTTATATCATCCATAGATTTACATTTCCTTAGAGAAACACATTCTAGCACAACAAGATATACTGGGATATTTACCTATGGGTTTGAATGGTTATTAGGATAAAATCCTTTCATTGGATGAATTTTCTAAAACAATATTTTACTGAAGCATTAAGATAGATTATAAAAAATCCATCAGTTTAATGATATGGATCACTCCATCAAATTGGGATGATTTTCATGATGAAAATCTATTAATACCTCAGATTTCATTGAAATTTTAGGACAATGTAAGAATCATTCAATGGAACTTAAGAACTTCTCAGAGTCAAAATTCGTGTTATGATGATAATCAAAAGAGAGATCTTGTGTTTGATGTTTGTGAAATGGTTTTCCATCAAATAAATCTATGGAATAACATTTGGGGATATAAAAATAAGAGGAGGTTGAGCCATATATATATATAAATCTTTTAGATGTCATTTATTTTATCCGGATGGATGATTTCTTTATAATATATAAACTAAAAATCTCTCTTGTTCTTGATTTGGTCAACATATCTTTTTTGGATTTTTACATACCAACTGAATCCGATATTATAACTATAATGGATTTATATCTCGATCAATATATTTTTTTTGAGGAACAAAATGAATAGATTCTAGTTCGAAGAGATAAAAATATTTAGCGTAAGGACACTCACCTTATGAATGATTCATTAAACAAGTCATAAATTTAAGGAATTTATTTGGTATCCCACTAATATAATATTTATAAATCTCTATATTCTATTCTCATTAGAGTATCCCAATTTATAGGATTAAATTTTTTTAGGGGTGTATAATTCAAAACTCCTAATAATTTAAAATATATTTCCCATATTTAAATGTAAGGTATTTTTATAGATTGGGACTCATTATACATTAAAATGATGTAAATAATTATTTATGATATTTTATATAGAAATGAATTGCATGAATATTTAATTATACATAAATAATTAAATCAATCCATTATCTATAATATGTATTAAATTACTTATTCTTGGTTAAACAAAACTAAATTGTTACAATGATTTATTTTATTTTATTTTTATAAATCATAAATTATATAATTTAAATTATTAAAAATATAGAAAACTTGTATAAATTTCCCTATAAGGATTAATTATCATTTATTCATTTTTTACGAAATGGGTTTAATCGTTGATAAAATAATTTGAATCAAAATTTTTTTCTTTAAAACCCATATTTTTCTATATTCCATGTATTTTATCATAGTAAAAAGATTTAATCAATATTTTTGAAGTAATTTTATGAAATGGTTATATAATTTACTAAATGAAACATGAATATAATTACCAAGATGTTGTTTATTTAAATGTATTGAGAAAAAGAAATTTTTCATAAAAAATTTATATTTTCCCAAAAAAAGTTTCATTGTGTTTTATGAAATGATGATTGTATTAAATAATCCAACCTACTATAATTGAAAAGTTTAAAATAGATTACATATTTTATTCCATTGTAGTTGATATTATGTAATATGGTTAACATTCATTTTATTCCATAATGGATAGTTACAATGGTAATAATCATTTAACCATGTTAAGGTTTAACATGATTAATAAAAGGGTTAATATAATTGATAAAAATAAAATTATAATTAGAATACATCTACATCCAATTGTATTAGGTTATTTCAATAATATATTATCGAATATTCCAAAAAATTCACATTTCCATGATATGTGCAGTATATTATTTTAATGTTAACAACATTTACAAGGGTCCCCCCCCTTTGTTATAAATTGGTACCACCTATTCACACATCTACATGCAACATTACCACCATATATAAAAGATATCATACTAAATACCATCCCAAAACATTATCTATGACCATGTGGTTGTGTTATTCCAAAGTCACCTATCAATGAATTATTTTTTTCTTTTCTAATATGATTATCCAAGGAAGCAGTATATGTTCATATCTACCATTTCCATATTTTTTATATTTATAAATCCTTTAAATCAACCATAAACATACTAAAATAAATAAAATAGCATCATAGATTCAAATAAATGATTTTAGAATAATTTTCCCCCGTTTTTATCTCTCTATAATATCAAATTAAATTAATAGTATGACTCAGGAGTATGAAATGACTACTACCCATTTGAAGTAATTTATTTCAGTTTACATCATTACATATCAAATATTGTAATCTAGATGCATTTAATAGATTTTTTTTATTTTTTTACATTAATATCATTATTGAAAGATAAGTTATTATTTATCATAATCTAAATCAATTTATCTAAAAATGAAATCATCACAAGTTTGTAAATGCAGAATACCACATACCCAAAGTGACGTAATTAATTTTCCATCAAAAACCAAAATTAATTTTAATAATATTTTATTTCTTGAATATATACGGATTTGATTATATAATAAGGTTTTTGGAACCATAAATAATGTGAAACAATATGATCTATCAAATCAAAACATGCATGGATAATAGAAAATTAGAAACCCATATATTGATTTTAATAAAGAATTATAAACAAATGGGTTATTGGAAGATATGATAGAATTACATTTTCTTTTATAATTATGAATATTTTTATTTTATAAAAAAATAATAAATCATAATATAATATGTAGTAGTTCCTAAAAAAATACAGGATCACGATGTATGAGTTGTGTCATCTCAATATCCATTCGATGACAATTTTTCTATAATAACAACTTTATTTCCATTATTTGGTGAATTTAATAATCATGAGACAAATTAAAGAGTTTTTTTAATAAAATTTTCATTATTTTAAATGAAAATATTTTTATCCCTCTAATATGGGTTTTTAATGATCCCCTAGTTAGTATGTATTTATGTAATATTCATTCTTTTAATAAGGATAGATTATGTTTCAATTTCCTTTATCAAATATTGTATTTTTATTATACAGAAAAACTAATATGTTATCTTATTCACAAAATATTATTAATATATTCATGTCTTCATTCCATTTAAAACATATTTTCAATTTAAAAAGGGTGAATCACTATTTTGATGAAAATATTCAAACCTTTCATCATAGTTTTTTGGGTATAATTATCTCTTAAATTCATGTCCACCAAATTGTTTTATTCTTGTTTTCATCAAGAAATGAATATTATATAATGGTATTTTATGCTACCTATGAATTTATTTATAATCACTTTAAGAAAATTTTGTCATCTATTACCATA
Source organism: Viscum album (assembly GCA_963277665.1). Taxonomy (NCBI): domain Eukaryota; kingdom Viridiplantae; phylum Streptophyta; class Magnoliopsida; order Santalales; family Viscaceae; genus Viscum; species Viscum album. The sequence continues at coordinate 1,851,990,376 of OY728126.1, read as the reverse complement.
TTCCTCCCCTTTAATTTTAATATTTTATGTGAATAATAATTTTTATTCATTACTGATAAACCCTTTTTTACTATCCTAGTTAATGATATTAATTATCAGGTATAAGTTCAATGTTTTAATGGTATTTCAATAAATGTTTTATACTCATTACACTATGAATTTTTTATTTTAAAAAATAATAAAAGTTAACGATGATTTTTCTTGATTTCAAAAGAAAAATTCTTTAGATTTTATTAATGTATTTGACATGTTTATAAAAATAATCTAGGGATTTAAATACTTTAATGGGATTCTCGTGTTGTTATACCTTCAAATTTATTTCTTTATATGTCCTCTGATTATTATTTTCAAATGATTTTTATGACAATAATTTGATTACCATGTGTTACTTTAGTGGTGATAAAATATTTGTATATTTTATAAAATTATGACACACTTAAATATGATCTTTGTTATGTGATGAGTGGTGAAAAGTTGTATCCTTCAAATATATTTATTAGAGGATAATATGGTATAAGATAATATTAAATATAATTAATAACGAAATCATTGTACTATATAACTCCATCCATTATGTTTATTGGTATGGTGACCAAACCAAATTTATTGTGGGAATCTATTCACTATATTTTGGGGAATAGAGTGTCATCTCAATAAAAAATTTCACTTTATCCACTATGATAGTTTTACCGATGAGCCTTGACAATGGAAATTATTGTTTTTGTGTATGTATAGATTAAAAAAGTTATTAATCGTATTTAGTTCACTCAATGATCATTAAAAATAATTTTGATTATATAATATTATGAATCGTTAATTTTTATAATAAAACTATATTAAATGAATCAAGATTTTTATTCAATAACAAGTTGGTTATGATATGGTTTCTATTTTATCATGTCCTCATACCTAAAACCGTGATATCTCACTCCTAATCCAAACCCTTGATCTCCATTAACTTAAAAAATCCATATCATCATAAACACTATTCATATATTGGACCACATTGATGATGTATTTATGAAAATGGAATAATCATTATTCTCCACTAGAATCTACTAAATGATCAGCTCATATTCCATAGATGTATGAAAGAGAGACTCCCTTCCCAAATATTGAGTTCCACAGTCTATATGGTTTCTCTCTCAAGATGGTTTATCAACATTACATAACTATATAGTATTTATCCAAAACTATGTGTAGAATATATGATCCAAGTTACATCATCCATTAAAATTAGAGAATTCACTATTTATTAAATGCGAGTAACACATATTATATTTTATTAGAACATGTATGCATTTTTTGTATTTTAAATACACCGACCTCGACTGATACAATACTATCTCTCATAGGAATCAAGATACCATGGATAAAACTATTCAACGAAAAACAGATACTTTCAAAAAATAGAATGTTACTCCTCTAAATAACTTTCAATTTCCATGGATATCTAAAAAAATCTATAATATGTGGGAAAGGAAAATTAGATATCCCAAGATTGAATCTACCATTGAAGGCCTTACTCCATCTTCCAAGGATTTCGTTTACTATCAAAAAAATATCATATGTATATCTACATTATTATATGAACAACATAATTAAAATAGAAAATATTATTAAAACCTACGAAATGTCTAAATTAATGTGGATAGGTTTAATTATAATGACCTGAAGATTTATATTTAAAATCCATTTATATTTTAATTTAATTTCTTGTTATGATGTACGGTTATAGAAAAATCATGAAATTATTTTTCATTATTATATCATTTAGGATTTAAAAGACTATTAAGCCTCATTACTATAGATAATATAGTAATTTAGTAGTAATAATATGGTCAGAATAAATATTGGGTTTTAACAAAGCCAATTACCACAAACAAAGATGTGATGTACTCAAACAGTTAAATCATACCCTTGGAAGCTCCATTATCGGCAATTCAATATGAGATTGAATAACTTGGATTAGACCTTGACCACACTCATGCTAAAATCCAATAACTTACAAATGAGAAAAATAATTGTTGCGAGTCATTCAAGCTCATCAAGCTCATGGCCAAATTATGTATACAGAACCAAAAAATAATTTATCATTGTCACAAACCTTACCCTAAAAGGGTTTGTTATAATAATATTGAGATATTTTTCAAGACCATTTTAGAGACCCAAATCATTACATACATAGAAATTACTTTATTTTTTTGGAATATCTAATACATTACAAAAACAGACACCAAAGGACCGTAATATTTTAGTGTCTTTGGAAACTCATAATATAATCTTCTAATCATGGTGAAAAATCATCAACATCTCCCATAAGATCTTCCTTTTTTTCTTACATAAATATTTTCATTATATACTGGGGTAAAGAAAACAAATAAAGGGTGAGTTCAAATTCTCATTAAGGGAAAGCATAGAGAACATAAAACAATCTATAAACATTTGAATGCAAAAACATGAACATAAAATCAAAACTTCATAATCTTGAGAAAAGACATAAATCATGGAAGTACGTAAGGAATATATAATAATGGAAAATAAATCATGTTAAAATATAATGTGAATAAAACATTTGATTGTGGTAACCATTAAGAACATTATATTATTTCCATATTAGCCAAGGCATTGCTGCCAAGACCATCTTTGTGGACAAAGTACCTTTCTGAATCGAGTTCACTCCTCGTTCCCGTCCTGTTTCACTGAACCAGATTAACTTACCATTATAGCCATGTTTATCTCATGAGATATAAATCCTTACCCAATTAATTGGAGGGATATATATCTCCCACCCATCTCATAATTAAATCATTCTTACTTGTGCCACAACATAAACATAAATCATGCATTATAACCCAAAGAATAAAATGGGTTTCATAAACATCATCCCATCATATCATAATCCATAAAAAATAAATGGATATCCTTTATTCACAAGAAAAATGAAACCATGTAAATAATAGAGATAGTATATTATAAACATACACATATGAAATAATGTCATCTTAGATGGAAAATGGTTTTGATAAAACAGTTGAAATGAATTCATGAGGGAAATATCCTTTCTTCTTCAAAACAATTTCTTTCACAAAATGCCATGTAATTTTAATAGAAAAGAATTTTGTTGAAAATAATCATGAAATCATGTAGAGGAAGCATTATGTAAATAAAGAGTTATGAAACTGTATGAATCTGTTCATTTCGTATAAGTTAAAAAAACATTCTTCTCATACTTTTTCCAGATAAGTCAAAAAAGTACCTCGTATGGTAAAAAAAAGAAAGATTCCTTATATAAAATGTAGTAAAACTAATAAATGGTTAAAAAGGACTATAAACATACATGAATCCATTTTTAGAAAACCGGTGCATATATGATAAATATAATCCCAGTATGTACTTACGAATAAACATTCTCGGATAAAAATGAGATTGGAAAAATTATCCTTTACCTTATGTCTAATATGCTTCATATGTATCTGAGCCTCCAGTATAATGATTTAAATAATGTAATTGACTTATTAATGAATAATATTTATTATTATAATATCATATATTGTTCACTTATGACTTTATATTACCCATTCTTTTGTAAATTTCATGTTAAAGCAGCGTTTTGGGTAAAATCATTTCATTTATCGTACGTGTTTCGGCTTGTTGTTCTTGATATTCTTATTTATATCCTGATTTACATAATTATAGAATTTATAAAATGATTTATATATAATATATATTCATCATACACATATATATATATACAATAGATCGATAAATGGAATGAAATACACCGTTCATTGAAACGGTAGGTCGTACGTACGCACGAACATTGTTTTCATTTCCATATTGAATTGAATGGAATTAAGTAGATGATATACATATATATATATATATATAAAGTATCATTATTATGTCATATATTTCATTATTATTCATTATATATACTTTATAATCATTAATGAATGGTTAACATGGAGAATGAATCTTATCACTTTGTGGATACGGTAGTCCGTACGTACGCACGAGTGATGATATCATTCCCATGATCGTGGAACTATATTGAAGTTTTTGTATAATATTTCAGAATAAATATCACTTTACAATAATCATATATAGTTATTTATTTACACCATTATACCAATCCATGTAAGGTTGTGGTCGAAAAAAGATTACACCAAGGCGTGTAGACGGTATTCCGTACGTACGCACGTGCGGTGATTTCATTTTCCGTAGGATGTATAGAAGGTGAAATAAGGTTGTTTCAAATATTTAATAACTTATCAGTATATAAGTAATACTGATGTTATTAATTTATAATTAGACATCCAAATAAGTATAAGTAGGAGAAGAAATAAACTTGAGAGAATCGGACGAAGAGATTACCTCTTCTTCGACGCACCTCATTTAAGCTTCCTCTTATGGAAGTAGAGTTGGTATTTTGAGACAACCAAAGCCTCCATAATGTTTCTAAGGAAGTTTAGAAGATAAATGGGATGGGGTTGGCTGAGATTCATGGCTCAAATAGGTGTGAAGAGAAGAGGGAAGGGGTGCCCTTTTTATAAGGGTGGAGAGGGTCACCTTTGGAAAATATTAAAATATTATTTTATAATAAAGTCATATTCGGTTTATAATTTTTCCAAATTGATTTATTTCGAAGGTAAAGTGGGTATGGGTCGACATACTCTCAACCAATAGGTTTTAGGCAAGTTTATGTTACTATTTTATCCTTATCATTTGGATTTAACTCTAAGTTAAATAATTTAACTTTTTCTGTGTCTTCTTGTTTTCTTAAACTATATGGTTAATAAAATTACTATAACAATCCAAACTAACCCCTAGTGGTTAGTTATTAATATATATAACCTTATATAAGTCATTTTTATGAACCATATATTATTATGAATATAATAACAATTAATAATATAATATTTGTTTTAAAAAGTATTTTATGTAAATGTTGACACTATTTCGTAATTGATTTTTGTGAAAATAATAACAACACGATTAGTTAGAAAAAATTTAATTGAATAAATATTAACATCTCATATTAACCTATTAAATTAGTGTAATTCATAAAATTTCCAAAATTACATTTATTTGGGTATTTATAACATCAATTATGTTAATATTTCCTTCAAAAATTAATTACTACATCATTATTTTTTCATAAATAAATTACATTATTTAATGTTTAAAATTTATAAATAAAATAAAATTATGTAGGAAATATTATTATCTTTCTAATGAATATTTATAGTCTAATTTATATTATGTATAACCCTATATTAAAAATGTTTTAGTTTTTAAACATTGATTTTAACTATTTTAACTCTTTTTTAAATAAAATAATATATGTGTCCTAATCTAATCCAAGTTCACCTAAAGGGTAATATTTTATTCTTAAGGTTGTTTTTGGTCGAATTACACTAATACAATAGAATTAGTACATGTATTAGGGTAATAATAATAACATTTTTACCCTTAATTACACTATTTACTTTTAACAGTGGTAAATAAAAGTAAGAAGTTACTATTCACCAAAAATTATATTTATCTTATTAAACCAAATTTTACTCCTTGATATTAACCGTGTCTCTTGGATTTTCGAAATTCCACTCACATAAGTGGTAAAATTATGTTTTATGTAAATTTTCAAATTCTCTTAGGAGGTGGGTTAGAGATGGTGAAAAGTTCAATAAAATTTTTATATATATAAAATTATTAAAAAATGACAACAATGAATTAAATTGAAGTTATATAGTTATTATGTATCAATTTTAACCTAAAATAAATTTAAATAAAATAAATAATTATTTAAATAAAAATTTGGTTTTTAAATTATAACCTTGTGTTTTCCCTATTCATCAAAAATTGAAAGCTTTCTGAAAAATACCAAAAATTCACCCTAGGGTAATTTCAAAATTTTGATTCCAAAAAGGAAGTCATTTTTGAATGATACAATTTATAAAATTTCAATAAGTCTGTATTACTATTCATAATGGATAGTTCATAATAATATTATAATAATATATCGTTCACTGAAACTCGGTATTGTGTACTACACATGCTATCGTAGAAGGTCTTTAATGAATATAATGCAAGGAATGTTAGGGCTGCGTGTAGTGAAAGCTCTGTTTGGTGTTGTGTATAACATAATAAAAACTTATTTCATTTATGCATTAAAGATAATCTATAATTAATGTTTCATAGAATAAATTCTACACAACTAACTTGAAATTGTGTGTCACACGATCCAAGAATAGTGTTCTGTATGCTGCAAGCCAATACGGTGTTGCGTATAAAACAAGCTGATATTGGTGTCACGTACAACATAAGATATCAATGAAATTAAAAAGAATAATTCTCATAAAATCTCATGGGTTTACATTCTACCCCCCTTAAAATGAATTTCTCCCGTGAAATTCATCGGGTTTATAAATGGTTTACTACTTGAAAGTTTATTTTATAGTAACCCTCATCTTAAAAAGGAATACGAAAACATAACTTTAAAAAAACTAAAGTAATAAATTTATCGGTTACCCAAATTAACTCATTACTTAGTTTCCACATAGGAGAACATAGGTGAAAATATGGATATGGAAGACAAATCTAACCATAAAGTTATGATGGAGAGTGGTAGAGAACATGGCTATGAAAAAGCCATTAATCACAAAGCCAGAAATTTTTGATGATTTAAGGTACCATCTAATTCATAGAATAGAAGGGAACTAGGACAATATTTTTGGTTTTCATGATCATTTTCCTAAAGTTGAAGAATTTTAATTAGAATAAATACTTACTTTACTTAAGTATAAGGTCACTATTGTTCATGCCTTGTACAATTTCCACTTCATCTCTTAAATAAATGATGTTGAATTTTTCATTCATGAAGTGTTAGCAGATCCTATGATAGAATGATGGGTCATTCCATCTATCCCGAAAAAATTCATCAAAAGTTTTCAAATATAAATAAGTCTATCTATTGTGAGGATAATCGTATATGATTCCAAAAATGGACTTATACTTCATCTATTATACCGCTTAATAAAATAAAACTAGTTTCTACTAACCAGGGAGTTCCTGTAGGTCGGTGGTATGTGATAAAGGCTTGTCGCACTTGAGTTGTGGGTTCGATTTCCATAGCCTTGTCCGTCGTGACGGGTTGTCACCTGTCCTACGAGTTGTCCTTTTTCTAAAACAATACTATTATAACAAAAATTTATATCCTTAAATAATATTATCTGATGTCTAACATAATCCATTCCAATCTTTAGCCTTATGCAAAATACATCTGTCCAATCTTATAGTATAAATAAAACGATTACTTGAAAGGTCACAAAACAAGAACGTGATTACCATCATTTATCCCCCATATATTATAAGATATATCTTATTGGTCACATTCAAAACATGTGAATACCTTAATCATGTATTCTTTTGAAACATGAATTACCATAGAACCTTAGTGAAAACATGAATGCTATCAAAAGATAACTCTTTCCACCTAACAAAATCCCAAAATTTCTATATACTCAAACCATGATATCACTTTTTCCTTATATCAGTCATGAGCTCTTTAATACTATCAAACATCTCATTATCTCTTAATCCCTTCATTATGCACATATCATCTACTTTCCAAAAATAACTGAAAAACCATTCATGGTTACCAATAACATTCAACATATACTTTCAAATACTTTTGAAATAAAAATAGTGTAACATTCCTTAGATGTGTCATTATTCCATAGTACCATTACTTATACAACATAACTCTTGATAAACATAAATCATTCCACTACCTTCTTAAACCATTGACCACGCTTCAACACTTCTTTTATCTCATATATCATTTGTAGTCTCCTCATCATCATCAACAACAATACAACCCATATGACCATGTTCATTCCCTTTATGAGATTACCCCTTAGGGAATTATTTTGCATAATTCCCAAACATTACACATTTAAAATATCTATTCATTGATTATGTCATAGAAATACCATTATCCTTCTCCAGGGTGTTAACTGAACCTTTTACTTTACACTTTCTGGATTTCTGTCCTTCTTTTCCACACCCATAGAATCTTCCAGTTACATTGAAACATTCTCTTTGATGCCTCTTTCCACATGATTTACATGAGAGAAATTGAAGATTCTTTCCTCTATAATCATTATGAAACTCCATCTTTCTCTTATTAGTTGAGTCGGGAAACATTCCAAAGTTGATATTATTGATCATATTATGTGATTTTTGATTATGCATAATAACGATGTTGAGAATTCAAAATATCGTTTCCTTTGGTTTCTCATGAAGAATATCATTACATTGTCCATCATATCCTCCATTATCAAGAATCTTCCTTTTTTTAGACATTTTCTAAATCTAAAAAAGAATACTGTTAGAGGAAAAAATCAAGCTAGAGAAAACAACATAATAAAGGGGGAGTACCATCAATATCTAACATCTTTGGTTAAATTCTATGATCGTTAACGTAATTATAGGACTATAACCTATACGTATACTTATCTTCAGTGACATCCCAAGACATACCTTATAAATGTCTCTAGGGATTTCACTACAGTTTTCGCATCCTAGTTTCCAATGGTTAACTAAACCTTCCCTATGATACCAACTGTAGAGAGCCAAATCTTGACGTGCATAGACATTACGTTATTTTTTCAGAATATCTAATACATTACAAAAATAGACACCAAAGAACCGTAATATTTTAGTGTCTTTGGAAACTCAGAATATAATCTTCTAATCTTGGTGAAGGATCTTCGACATCTCCCATAACATCTTCCTTTTTCTCTTACCTAAAAGCTGTCTTTATATCATGGGGAAAAGAAAACATATAAAGGGTGAGCTTAAATTCTCAGTAAGGGAATGCATAGAGAACATAAAACTATCAATAAACATTTGAATGCAAAAACATGAACATAAAATCTAAACATCATAATCTTGAGCAAAGACATAAATCTTGGAAGTACGTAAGGCATATATAATAAAGGAACATAAATCATGATATAATAGAATGGGAATAAAACATTTGATATTGTTATCCATTAAGAACATGATATTATTTCCATATTAGTCAAGGAATTGCTTCTAAGACTATCTTAGTGGACAAAGTACCTTTATGAATCGAGTTCACTCCTCATTCCAGTCCTGTTTCACTAAACCGGATTAACTTACCAATCTAGCCATGTTTATCTAATGAGATATAAATCTTTACCCAATGCATTGGAGGGATATATTGGTCCCACCAATCTCATAATTAAATCATTCTTACTTGTTCCACAACATACACATAAATCATTTATCATAACCCATAGAATAAAATGGGTTTCATATATATCATCCCATCATAACTTAATTTATATAAAACAAATGGATACCATTTCATCACAAGAAAAGTGAAACCATGTAAATAATAGAGACATTATACTTGAAACATACACATATGAAATAATATCATCTTAGATGGAAAATGGTTTTGATAAAACACTTGAAATGAATTCTTGAGGAAAATATCCTTTCTTCTTCCAAATCATTTTCTTTCACAAAATTCCATGTAATTTTAAAAGCAAAGGATTTTGTTGAAAATAATAATGACATCATTTATTGTATGCCTTATTTAAATGAGTTATGAAAATGTAAAAATCCATTCCTGTTGTATATGTTAAAAAAACATTCTTCTCGTACTTTTGCCAGAAAAGTTAAAAAGTACATCGTATGGTAAAAAAAGAAGGATTCCTTACATTCCATGCAGTAAAAGTCAAAAATGGGTAAAAAGGACTTTAAAAATACATGAAACCATTTTTAGAAAATAGGGACATACATGATAAATATAATCCCAGTAAATACTTACGAATAAACCATCTCTGATAAAAACGAGATTGGAAAAGTTATCCCTTACCTTATGTCTGATATGCTTCGTATGTGTCCGATCCTCCTGTATAATTATTTACATAATGTTATTAACTTATTACAGAATCATATTCATTGTTATGATATCATTTATGGTTCACTTAGGACTTTATATTACCTGTTCATGTTTAAATTCCATGTTAAAGAAGTGTATTGGGTAAAATCGTTTCATTTATCGTACGTGTTTCAACTTGTTGTTCGTGATATTATTGCTTATATCATGATTTAATTAATTCCATAACGTAAAAAATTATTTATATATAATATATATTCAGCATATATATATATATATTATAGATTGATAAATGGAATGAAATACACCGTTCATGGAGACGGTAGGTCGTACGTACGCATGAACGTTGTTTTTGTTTCCTTATTCATTTGATTAGAATTAAGTAGATGAAATAAATATATATATATATAAATACATATAGTATCATTATTGTGCCATATATTTCATAATTATTCATTATATATACTTTATAATCATTCATGAATGGTTAACATGGAGAATGAATATCATCGCATCATGGAGACGGTAGTCCGTACGTACGCACGAGCGATGGTATCATTCCCATGATCATGGAATTGTATTTAAGTGTATGAATAATATTTCAGAATTAATATAAATTTAAATTTGTTATATATAGTTAATTATTTACACTATTATACCCATCCATGTAAGGTGGTGGTTGAAAACAGATTACACCACGGCGTGGAGACGATATTCCGTAAGTACGCACGCTTGGTGATTTCATTTTTTGTAGGATGTGTAGTTGGTAAAATAAGGTTGTTTTATTTTTATATTAACATATCAGTATATAATTAAAACAGATGTTATTACTTTATAATGATACAACTAAAGTATAAGAAGTAGAAGAAGAAATAAACTTGAGAGAGTCGGAAAAAGAGATTACATCTTCTTCGACGCACCTCCTTTAAGCTTCCTCTTAAAGAATTAGTGTTGGACTTTTGAGAAGACCAGAACATCCAGAATGTTTCTAGGGAAGTGGATAATAGAAATTATAAGGGATTGCCCGAGATTCAAAGCTCAAAAGGGTGTTAAGTGGAGAGGTAAGGGGTGCCCTTTTTATAAGGGAGGAGAGGGGCACCTTTGGAAAAACATAAAATATTATTTTTTAATGAAGTCATATTCGGTTTATAATAGTTCCAAATTGATTTATTTCGATTCTAAAGTTGGGATGGGTTGATATAATCTCAACCAATAGGTTTTAGAAAAGTTTAAGTTACTATTTTAACATTATCATTTAGATTTAACTATAAGTTAAATAATTTAACTTTTACCGTGTCTTCTTGTTTTCTTACACTATATGGTTAATAAAATTACTATAACAAGACAAAATTACCCCAAGTGAATCATTATTAATATATATAACCTTATATAAGTCATTTTGAAGGACCTTTTTTTAATAATATAATAAAAATTAATAATATAATATTTGTTTTAAAAACTATTTTATTTCAATTTTGACCCTATTTGGTAATTGATTTTTGTGACAATCAAAAAAACATGATTACTTCAGAAAAAGTTAATTTGATAAATAATAAAATGTCATATTATCCTATTAAATTATTTTTATTCAAAAAATGTCTAAATTTACATTTATTTGGGTATATATAACATCAATTATTTTAATATTTCATTATTAAGGTAATTACTGCATCATCATTGTGTCATAAATAAATTAAATTATTTAATGTATAAAAAATATAAATAAAATACCATTATGTTGGAAATATATTTTCCATTATTATGAATATTTATAGTCGAATATATCTTCTGTATAACCCTATATTAAAAATGTTTGATTTTATAAACATTGATTTTACCTATTTTAACTCTTTTTTAAATAAAATTATAATAAGTGTCCCAATCTAATCCAAGTTGACCTGAAGGGTAATATTTTATTCCTAAGATTGGTTTTGGTCTAATTACACTTATCCAATGGAATTAGGACATGTTTTAGTGTAATAATAATATCATTTTTACCCTTAATTTCCATATTTACTTTTAACCCTGGTAATTAAAAGTAACAAGTTACTATTCACCCATAATTATATTTAATTTATTAAACCACAATTTATTCCTTGATATTAGAGATGTCTCTCATATTTTCAAAATTCCACTCACAGAAGTGGTAAAATTATGTTTTATGTATTTTCAAATGATCCTAGGATGTGGGTAAAAGATGGTGAAAAGTTCAATAAAATATTTATATATCTAAAATTATTATAAAATGACTCCTATGAATTACATTGAATATATATAGGTATTATGTATCAATTTTTACCTAAAATATATTTAAATAATATCAATAATTATTTAAATAAAATTTCTGTTTTTAAATAGTGACCTAGTGTTTTCACTATTCATCAAAAATTGAATGTTTTCAGAAAAATACCAAAAATTCACTCTAAGATAATTTCGATATTTTGAATCCAAAAATGAAGTTCATTTTTAATGATGAAATTTATAAAATTTAAAAAATTGGGTATTACTATTAATAACGGCTAGTTCATAATAATATTATAATAATATATTGTTTATTGAAACTCGGTATTGCGTACTACACATGCTATCAAAGAAGGTCTTTATTGCTTCTAATTCAAGCAACGTCAGGGCAGCGTGTAGTGAAAGCTTTGTTTGGTGTTGCATATAACAAAATCAAAACTTATTAAATTTAAACATTAAACAAAATATATACTTAATGTTGCGTAGAATAAATTCTACAAAACGAACTTGAAATTGTGTGTAACATGATCCAATAATGGTGTTCTATATACATCAAGATAATACGGTGTTTCATATAGAACAAGCTAATTTTGCTGTTGCGTACAACATAAGACATCAATGAAATTAAAAAGAATAATTCTCATAAAATATCGGGTTGTTACAACCATATAATATGAATATGTATATTTTATATTCAATACAATAATAGATACAAATACTTTTTTTTGTTACATTATAAATGATCATGACTATGATATAAAAAATGGAATATTTTAATTTTAGGTAATATTCAAAATCAATTCATGAATGTGTTTTGTTGATGTAATTGATTTATGAATTAAATGCTTTTTTTACTAATAACTATTATTTATTAATGATTATAAAATTTAAATGATTATATAATTTAAATGATGTTAAATAATATTTTTATAAGGGTTCAAAAATTGTTATTATAAAAAACACAACTTTATAAAAAAATATAGATTCTTATATTAAATGTAAAAATTAAAATTTATAGGAAATAATATAGAAAATTTTAATTATATCCATTGAATTAGAATGTCAAAATAATACAATGGTAATTTTTTCATTATTTTATTATATTATCTAATTTTTAGGAAAATATTAAATACGATAGAAAAAATGTTGTGTATTATGAAATCATAATCCCCAAAAATGTTTTTATTATATAATATAAATGGTAAAAATGATCGAATATCTCAATAAAATTTATAAAAAATTTATTTTATGATTATTTTGGAAAATAATTAAGGACTTTAAGAATCCTCCAAAACATAAAATATATTATAAGGTTTTAAATCATTTATTTAAATATTGGATTCACATCCACATAAAAAATGTTATTTTATTAAAAATTTCATACTTTTTACAAATATAATAATGAATAACACACCTATTTGGCTGAAAAAATGGAAAAAAACAAGGTAGGGTATGCAGTTTTCTTTATTTTGTTATACAGATCCAAAACTGATGTTTGAGAAATAATAATAAACTCTCAACTATTTAACTATATAATCCCAAAATGGATCTAATTTATCTTTATTAATTATTGTAGAGCATTTTCATACTCTTTACTCTCTACTATAGAGCACTCCCCAAGTGAACTGAAGCTATCAACAATATCCTCCCATGCTTTTTGAATCACACTCTCAATGAAAGGGATCTCCCTCACCTCTTTTTATTCAAAAAATATATTTTATGTTATGTACATAGTTTCTATTAATTAATGTTTTGATGTATTATTAAATAACCACAATACATTCAAATTGATGAATTAATGATTATATACCCATTTAATAGTCAATAATTCTTCACAAGATCTTTTGTGTACTCCAACAACCTTGCAGAAATTTAGCAAGGGTCCTCTTCTTCTCCTCATTATTCAAGAATTATTATTATATTATACATTCTATATCCAATTTCATATGTTAGGATGTATGATTTTATATTCTCCATACGTTCATGATAATTCATATATTATGAAAGACATATTACCCTCTCATTAATACCCCCATTAACATTTATACACCATCGTTGTGATGCCGAAATTTCCAAGCGACTTTTCCATGCCAAACCATTTTTAGTGAATACTCTAACCCCTTTCTTATCATTGGTTTTCACCTATATGAAAAAAATAACTCATTTTATTTTTATTCATGGTGCACATAGAATTTTAGAGTGCCCCTGTTCATTGAGGAATGATTTATTCTCATGAGATGAAATTCAAGGGATTACATAGGGAACCTAATCCATCATGAGATTATTACATCAGGATGTTTACGTATTTATCCTTTATCTCTATTTATGAGGACATGTTTTATGTTGATTCCACAATTTCATGTTTTTTATGTTATCATTCTATATCATAACTTAATTTTCATGTTTATTATTCTCCCCTATTTATTAATCATTGATATACCTATTGTCAAGCATGTATAACTTTCCTTATGTTATTCCATGTTAATTCACTCAATTGGTTTTATATCTCAACCCTTGTTTTTGAATATACCTCGGTTATCCCATAGAGTTTTAATTATAAATAAATAATATGAGAATTTCAAGGAAGTTATCAACAATAACAGTATAATACATTTTATTATGTTTATATGTAATGTTCCTAATTCCCAAATAATCAAAAAAATTCATTCATCGAAGATGTATTGTGATTAATCGTATATAATAAATAAAGAAATAATGTATATTAAATATTAGAGTACAAATAGTTGGTATTAATGATCCTTATTTTTATTTTTGGGATTAGTCATAGAAAACTAATGAAACATTTATAAGAATAAAAAAATATAATAATAAATCCTTTAACATTATTAATGTTTAGAGTTATTGGTACATCAAGATAATTTATCCTTATCTGGATATTACAAGTGAATTTTTCTCTTGTATAAATGTAAATAGGGGTAAAACATAAAAACACAACATTGATATAGACATGATCAGGAACTGCTGCATGAAAATGAACCTTTCTTCACACTGGGTTTGAAACATGTGGGTGATATGGGTTGGTAAAATACCAATATCATTACAAAACGTTATTAAGGCAACAAAATTTAAAATAAGAATATATTTTATGAAAATTTTCCAGTATAACATATATTGAAACATGTAAAAAAAATTCATGTAAGTACATGTCATAAAAAATTTATCCATTTATTTTTATTGGATTCCCCTTTAACTGAATAAAAATAATCATCCCAAATGTTATATTTATTCTTGTAAATTACTAGAAATATGAGGAAATGAGTAAACAACTAGTGTTAGAGTTAACATTGATGAACCCCAAAATTATATTAAAATCCCTAATATAGTAAAAATAGAGAACATTATAAAGATACACCCTAAGCTAACATAGAGTATTAATATAATCATAGATCATAAGGTGTGATCAAATCCACATATGAAAGAAAGCGATTCGATTGATACCTTTTTAAGAAAAATACCTTTCACAATCAATATATCGTCTAATGAATTATTCATGAAACAATGATCCAAATAAATTGAGAATATATTATCTGTAATTCAATGTATTGAGAATTAAATGGTTATACTATATGTTTGTATAATTGATGAAGAAGATGATATGTAGTGTAAATTGATCAATAATATAATTCCTAAAAAACATATTACAGCAATATGGTGAATGGTATTTTAAAAATGTTTTTTGGTAAATATTTTTCTTTCACAATATGACATATAATGGAATGGAATTTCTATTCCCTTATAAAAATATAAAATTCATGAATTAGAGAGTATAAGTAAATAATTACATTCCCTTCATGTTACACATTTTTCACTGTTTTTACCCTTGAATGAATGGTTTTACTCTTATTTTGGGGACAAAACACAATCTACAATAGCCTTGGTGATCCATATAATTAATTTCTCTGAGGATATTTCCTTATGTCCCCTTGAAATGACTATAGTGATTAGAAAATATCAATTGTATCAGAGTGATAGGAATAAAAATGCAATGATTAGATTTAGAAGTTCGATTCGAAAATTGAACGGTGCTAAGACAGTTCATCATCCAACATGTTATAATTGTGTAAATAATAACCCTATAAATATTCTATGTGAAAAGTGGAAATGATTTAAGAGAGGGAAGGAAGGAAACCTAACTAGTTGTTACTTATTGGGGAATCCCTCTAATGTGAATGAGGAATGTAATTATCTAGATAACCCCTAAAACATTGATCATTGTTTCTACTCTAAGGGACTATGAATCTTTGAAAACCAATAACCTATGCAAAGTGTCTCCAAAGACAACCAACATCCTCCATGATAGAATAAGCATTCTTCATCCATCATAATAGCTGAGGTAGATCCAAATAAATAATTAGTGATTGGAATACTAGTTATTCATTCATAAATATTGAATGAACTCTTCAATTCAGGTTATATTCATTTATTTGTTTCATCCATATGTACTGGTACAATTCAAACAATGCCATAAAGGAATGGAAGTAGAGTTTTTGGTGAAAACAAAAATTCTGGAATGTTATTGTATCCCAGGTATATAACTCCCCCTTATAATTTTTTTGATAAATTTCATTGAGAAAATTTTCATATTGAATTTAATTTAATTTCTTGTAAATATGGTAATGGGTTAGCATTCCCTATATAGTGAAATCATAAATTGATATGGGAAGGAAATCAACCTCTATAGCCTGAATCATCATCTGTTTTATATATGTTAATTGGGAGGATGAATATTCTTTATAAAAAATATTTGAATCATGGATAATATTACCATAGAATCATGTGTACCTATCTCAAATGATTGTGATTAAAGAAAGGATCCTCACTGAATCCATTTGAATAGTGAGGGAATATAAAGATGTGTTTCCTAGTGAATAGCCTAGTCTTCATCCTATCCATGAGGAGGAATTTTCAAGAAAGAATATACGTGGATAATTTCAATTATTCATGACTTTGTATAGAATGGTTATTTTGTAATATAATGTGCTAAAGAGAAATCAACAAGTGAATCCATATAAAGGGTTTAAAAAACAAAGTTCATAACTATTGGGTTCACTAGTTATCTTATTTAAGAACATGGATATGAAAATGAACATTTACAATGATTATCATGGGCTAATTAAGATCAAGATAGGGAACAACAATAGTCTACCATATATTGATGAATTGTTTTATCTACTATGGTGAACACATTAATAACTGAAGGTAGATATTTAGTTGGGATATTATCAGATAATGGTGAAGAAGAAGGATATCCCCATGACCGCTTTCCCTAGCATATTTGGGCACTATATGTTCAAAATATTTCCATTTGGACTTACTAATACTATTTTAATCATCAAATATTTTATTAATATAATCATTATAAATTACCAACATAACTTTTGGTAGTTTATGTAGAAAATATTTGAGTATAAACTATAACAAAGGAGGAAAATTTTGAGAATTTGAGCTTTATTTTAAAAGAATTATGAATGGAGATTATTTATAATAAGTACATCAAATTTGATTTCCAGTTGATGGAATCCTTGTTCTTGGGGAATATTATCCCATGTAGTGCGATATATATAGATCTATCAAAAGAAGAAGAGTCATTAAATGATGACTAAGGCCAACATCAGAGATTGAAATATGTAGTTACCTTGGATTAGTATGGTGATATCGTTGATTTGTAAAAACTTCACCTGATTGTAAAAAAATATAACCATGATAACTCGGATGAGTGTAAATTTTTTTTGGAAATTTTACTATTAAAAGAAATTCAAGGAGGTTAAAATTATGTTTTTCCCTACACATGTACAAACACTTCCCACCTGTGGTGAACTTTTTTGGATACAATAATTCTTTGATGAAGTGCATGGGATTTTTGATTATGTATAATGAAAAAGTGGTTGAAAATTATTAATGGATTGTAATATTTCCAATATAACTACCAAACCCATAATATTGAGTTAGTTGTACTATTCCTTGCACTACAAATGTGGTGGGATTATCTCATAATGTAGAATTTAAAAATATATATAGATCACTATATCCCCAAGTACATATTCACATAGAAAGAGTTAAATATTCTCAAATGAGGATGGATATATATGATCAAGTAATATAACATCCAATCCACTAATATCTTGGGAAATAAAATAATGTGGTAGAATATCTAATTAGAAACAAAAAAAATTATAATTGATATGAATTGAGACATATCTAATCTTTTTAGAATTCGAAAAATATGGAAATGTGAATAATAATGAATGGAACATTATCAATAATTTCTCAAATTAATTTTCAATCATCCCAAATAGAGAAGCAAAATGATTCACTAATGAACAATTTTGAAATTTAGAAGTAAGTAGATTCTATAACAAAATGGAAATACACAAAGATTAATTTTAATGAAGATGAAATTTTGAAATTTTGGTCAAGAATATGTGTCCCATCAAATCCTTATTTAAATGAGTTATTTTATGATACACATATCCTAACCATATGTATACATCCATAGATAATAATATTTATCAAGTTATCCTATAGTTATATAGGTAAGAAAATATGATGAATGAGGTTGCTAGATAAACATCATGGTGTATGGTTTGTCCGTAAGTATAGTATGAAGTTAAATCATCCAAGAGGATGATTCAAATATTATCCATACCTACATTGAAATGGGAATGATTGACCGTGGAATTTTTCACTTTTCATCTATATAGATAAAAAAAATATTTCTATGTGGGTTTTGGTGGATCAACATACAAAATTTTCCACATCAATATTATTCGAAAAAAATTATCACTCGATCATCATGAAAGGATACATATTACAGAAGTGGTGAGGCTCCATGGAACAACATTATTGCTTGTATCTAATTGAGATCCAATATTTACCACTATCATATAAAATATTCTACAACATTCTCCTAATAATGATTTCTTAATTACTATTTATTCTCACCCTAAAGAAGCTATCTTATCTATGAGAACTATTGAGACACTAGAGGACATGTTGAGAGAATCCTCAACTACTTCAATGGATGATGGGGTTAACATCTTCCTCTTGTGGAGTAATCACAAAACAACTCATTCAACTCTTAAATCCAAATGGCTACTTATCAATCCCATTATAGGTATATTTTTAAAACACTGGTATTATTGGAAGATGTTGGGTATCACCAAACACTACGTCTGGGAATGGTCAAGGAAATTAATGAAAATTTCAAGACTATTCCAAAACACGTCAAGGATACTAAATGTTTAAAATGACCTATATTGTCAATCATTAATGAAATATAATGATCAATGTCAGAGTAACGGTATTCCTCTACATATCTCCATGGAATAAATTTAAGAGATTTGGGATGAAGGTAAATCTTACTCCAAGATGCAGCTGTCCCTTTGAGATCCTTGGTCGCATTAAAGGGATTTCTTATAACCTAGAAATACCATGCAACCTATATCAAGTAAATTATATGTTTCATATATCACAATTGATTAACTAAATTTATATATGTAACTTTTAATAAATCTAGAGTTAGATCCATTGTAAAACAGTCATTCATATGAGAAGAAATGATGAATGATCTTAGATAATAGAGAAAAATTACTACAGAATAAGATAATGCACATAATCAAAGTACTATACAGAAAGAAAACTTTTTATGATGAAACATTTAAATCAAATGAAGTGATGAAAATTTATTTCCATTATATATTTTGGTGTGTGAAATTATAATTTTTTTGGAAAAATTTATGAATTTGATAATATTGTAACGGTCCGAACTATTATAAAACAATTACACATGTTATTGAATTAAATTCCTTGTTATGTTTGGTGGTATAAAAAATCATTCACTTCTTTGGATTTATGATATATAATATGATATAAAATACAATTACTAATCATTACCATTTATAATATATCCATTGAATAGTGTTCATATGGTCAGTATAAATATAGTGGTTTAAACAATCCAATTAAAATAGAAAAAGGTAGTGATGTCCTCAACAAGAAGAATTATACACTATGAACCCATTTATTAGAGATGACAAGGGATACCAAATCAATGTTATTTTACCAACACCAATACCAATATGATATGAGAAATTTTATTCTCTTGGAAAATCATTAATGAGATAATTTCAAGATCGTCCAGATCACGACCCACACCAAGTATGTTGAACGACACCAAGAAAGTATTGTTATAGCTCATAATAAAATTATCGAGTATTCTAGAATAATAAAGGGATATGAATCAACACCAAAATATTAAATATATTAATATTTAATCTTCCATATATTAATTTTTGTACTTATTATTGTTAAATTATTAATGATTTTGAATTTTATAAAATAAAACAAATATTATATTTTATAGTAATATTGAAATTAAATTTAGTAATATATTTTGATAAATTACATTATTTTTGAAATAATGATTAAATTATTAAAATATTATTATTATTAAAATTAATAAATATAAATTATTATATAATTTTTGTGAATTGAAATGAAATTCTTATAAAGGTTCGATGTATATTTTTGTCTAAAACACCAATATTTCTCAATAAATATCAATTATTATATTAAATGTATGAATATAAATATTTAATTTTTTTTTGGATAATCTGAATATTATTTAGTTAAATAGAATATTTATATTATCCAATTGTTGATTTTTTATAATTCTTTTTAGATGGTATATTTTTTGGGTAACAATTATGTTTTGTATAAATATATGACCTGTATTATGAATTAAAAATGAAATAAAAATGATATATTAAATTCAAAAAATGGTAACCCATACAAATATTGTTTTCCCCTTAAAATCATATTATTTAATTTTTATTTTATTAAATTTATAAATCCTCTATGATTTATCCAAAACATATAATATATTTTAAGGTTTTAAAATCAATTCATTAATGAGATGGTAGACTTCAATGTCAGCAAGGGTATTAAATAAAAATATTTTTACCACATAATAATAAAATAAATAAATCCACCACTCTTTAGACGAAACCATCATAAAATAATTTAGTGGTTTTTTTTGTTTTATGTATTTTATTATAAATAATTCAATACCTATATTTGAAAAATAATAATTTTCCCTTCCTTTATTCTTGTATACACCAACCAAATATCCCATTTAACTTCACTCAATACCATTTGTTAAAGTATTTAATCATAATTACCTTCTCTAGATAAATCTTACGGTTCTAATAATCTCTCATGAATCCCCTCCCATGGTTGTTGAATCACACTTTTAATGTAGGGATCTCCCAATCACATTTTAGTTTAATGACTTTTTTTATTGTATGAAACATAATTTATATTTGATATTGTACTGATATGTTATCAAACATACCTTTTAAATAAATTTTATGTATAAATACTGATATGATCCATTTACTCTAATTAATTCCCCCCATGAATCATTATGTGCACCAGTTACTAGGTAAAAATTTAGCGGGGGATCTTCTTCCACTCCTCTATATTCTAGGATTTTCATTATCTTATTTCATTTATCTCCAATTACAATGGTTTTTAAATGTTGTTTTATATATAACATACAAATTATATTATTTATAAATTATGAGAGACCCATTTTACTCTCATTATGTATTATGTTATATCTCTAACCACAAATTCCATATCTTCTATTATTTTAGTTCGGAATAGATTTCCTCCTCCAACATCATTATATGACATTGTATCCCAACATATCATCTTTAGAGGAATTCATAGGAAAAAATGGATGATTTAGTGAATTATGTTATATTATTAAAAATCAAATCTAGAAATGTATTGATACTAATCACCATTAAAATATATATAACAATATCATATGATTTCCTTTAGGGTTTTAATTTCTCTCTCAGAATGACTATATATTAGAGAATGATACACAGTGATAAAACGTAATTTTTCTTATATCACTTAATACATTTACCATACCATGAGTAAATCCATTTATCCTAATCAGATACAATTAAATGCGGTACACGGTGCTACCTCAACAAATCCATTATGTATACAATATAACGATGATATAGAGATAATCATTCTGCAATAGCAATGAGGGGTAAAGACTTTGTCGGTAGATTTACCATAACCCAAATATCATTATGACTATTAGACATTTTTGGGATCCCAATCACAAAATATATTGAATTTTATTTCAATTTATATTTTGGTCAAGGTAATTGAGGTAACATCCCAATATAAATTAGGCTATAAATATTAAAATTCAAACTTACCAACCACTGAGATACAAACTATATGATATCTCTCTTTATTCCATCAAACTATAAATACTAATTAAAATATCTATACCTCATTAGCAATCCACGATGAATCCTAAATTTAGAGAATTTGTCTCCCTCTGAATACTGCTTATGCAAATTTGGTATGTATTGAAAAAATACATGTTCACTAAACCTTATCATTTAAACATGATAAAGTAAAACTCAAGAGCATTTATATCCTTATTTTTTATATCTATATCTTCCTTCTATGCCACAATATTAATTACATGGATATATGGTTGAATACAAAGTTTATATAGATAACATTTTTACCCATAATTCAAAATTTCAATATCAATCCATTAGAAACAAAAAATGTGGGATATTTTTTCATCATCATCATCAGGTATAGAAAAGCATGATCCTTTCGTCTCGAATCATTTTCCACTTTTTTTTCAAGAGTGATAATGTATTAAGTAATAATAAATTTTAATTATCTCTTAAAAAATTTCATAGAACTTTTTAAACTCTTTCCATTTATATATATATCTTAAAAATATGGATCCCTATATATATCAATCATTTCACAGAAAATATAAATCATACATATCATTAATCAATAAATTAACAAAGCTAACTCAAAACCCTGAGTTATGAAATTGTTCAAACTAGCCCTCAATATTCTTGAGGGATAAACTATGATCATGTTATTTTTAGATGAACAGATCCCAATTCCATCATCGATGATTCACTAAAAATTACAATACCATACCCACAACAATATAATTTATGAACATGGGTGATGACTAATATTCTCTTAAGATCCATGAATTTTTTTTAAAATTCATCAGTCTGAAAGAACATGGATTTATTTTATGATGACATAGTGAGTAGAATAGATAGTTTTGAGAAATTATATATAGACATTCATTAAAAAAAATAAAATATAAAATCAATGTATCAAAATCCCCATGGTTGGTTTTGGAAAATAGTCAATAGCCTTTATCATTGATGGATCATCGAATATACCATCTCTTGATATTATATAACCTAAAAATGAAACTGTTTCCATCCAAAATTTTCATTTTATATACATTTCATTATGTTTTCCCTTAATTATAATATTTAGTTCAATTATCATGTGATATTTATACTCTCATTTTCCCTATCAATAACTAATAATACCATATATAAAAAAATACCACAAACTGCTCATTGAAATATATTAAGACTATCCATTAAAACCTGAAATATATATATGAAATTAATATTACTGAATTGAATAACTATACATTCCTACTATCAAAACATTTTATTTAATTAATTATTATGTTACATATTTATTCATAACCCTAAATTTATTTAATAATAATTATAGTAACTCATGAAAAACTATAGAAAATTGTGAAATTTGTCAAATAGGAAACCAATATATGGTAGAGAATAATTAATTATGATTTTGATATTTTTTAGCTTCTAATAATCACTGAACATTCTCATTTATCGATCAATACATTTAAGAAAATTAACATGTTCATCCCAAGATGATACCTATGGCCCAATTAATCCATTTTCAATGTTCTAAGATAGTTACTTATTCAATTCCAATAACTCAATTTCAACAAATCTCTATGGATATTTTTAGTATTTAATGGAATTGGTTATGAAGTTAAATAAAACACAATTTAATAATTTGGTGGGATACTAGTAATCATTATTAGAATGACGTTACCAAATTCTTGAACAATATGAATATAATAGGCCTCATTTTTATCTCCAAAAATATAATATAAACACCCATTGGAATGGGAATCAAGCCCCATATAATTGTTTTTATATCCATTATAAGTTCATTAATTATATCAAATTTATTGGTGATCATGAATTTTTTTTGAATATAAAACATGAATTACATTCCATTAAACATAATATGGATTTAATTTTGCGAATTAAAATATTTTCCTATCATAACATCAACTTCATCCATTCGATAGTGATAAGATTTGATAGAAGAACATTCCCACACGTGTCAAATAGAGAGGAATCACATACATTAAAGTTTATCATCATACCATTAGTTATTTTCAATGATAATTATACACGTAATAATTTTTGGGGTATTTAAATACACAAAAACTCATTTCATATAAAATATTGGTTATATCTAGAGTGAAATAAATCATTACTGAATATAGAGTTGATGGTAAGTGTATGTTTAAGTGTTTCTTTATGAAACACTACATAATAAGTAGTTAACAAAAATTATTTCAAATTATTTCATATATAAACATGTTATTCATGTCATTCATAGTCATTAAATGATAAATTTGATCCTTGATAATCATAATAACAACACATTTTTCATTTAAAACACTATAGTGTGGTGGTTTATTTTGTGAATCGTTCTCTCTATTCCCCTCATTTTACATCTTCATCCATTCTAATAAGAAATAAAATTTTCAATTAAATTAATTCATATATATAAAACATTTCGTATTACCCTTAGGAAAAAAAATTCGTGATTAGATACTCATATTGATAATGATATATAGATAATCTTCTTCTCTCCAAAGTTTTTTGAGTTTCTTTTGATCTTCATATTCCTTTTCTTATAAAAATCATGATATTAATGGGAAAATAATATATCCATTTAACCCTGAGATATCATTTAACGATTTGATCATTAATAAAGATAGTCATTTTGGATATTACCCTTTAGAGTCTTTGTTAGAATTCATTGGAAAATTGATCAACCTTTTAGTTAGATATTATGATAAATCTTGAAGCGTACCTCACGGGATATGTAAAATTTTATTCCTAGGAAACAATATATTCATCATGCTTTTATATATATAAATGTATCGGTTATGTATTTATGAAATTAGGATACAAGGATAATACTTATTAAAAAAACTATCTCCGAAAATTATACAAATCTATGGAGTTAATTTCTATATATTCTCTTGAATTCATTACGAGAGTCCAACACTAATCCACATCACCTTTCAAATTATTAATAAAAAAATAAATTTTTTATGTTTCGTATAGTTTAGAATGTAAAATATATTTTCCTTCATTCTAATATATTACTCAAAAACTAGAAGATTAATGGAATCAATGAATAAAGGTTAATTTTTCCTTGTAATGGAATCAATAAATTTTAATTTATCATTTTCACTTTTTGATGTTTAGAATGATTCATACACTTAAAATGATTTCTGAGCATAGAAAGAATATATTTCAATGATCTACCATAATTTTAGAATATCCAAAGTAAAACCATTTCATTATCCATTTCAATTTGTATTAACATGATTCCTTCATGTTTTAGCAATTAACTAAAAATAGAAAATAACCGAGAATCAAAAACAATCAAAGTAGGAAAATACATTATCATAAAAAATATCATTAAAAATGTATAAATAATTATATATATATATTAATATATGAAAAATTATGTTTATCCTGTTCCATTTATATTCATATTATACATAATTCCTTCGTTGTGGTTTATAAAGCGTTTAATAATTTCCAAATAATTTCCCTTGGTAGTATCAAACAAGGTTTGTGCTATGGCCCATTATCATGCACAAGGGGATTATTATTTCTATATCGATATATCATATTCATAGTTATTACCACTAGGTACCTATGTTCCAAGGCCACATCAACATGTAGAATTTAGATATGGATGAGCCTTATTGAAAACCACTCTCTCTACTTTAACATAAATCTGGGATTTTTCTTATATTATTATCATCCTTATATATATAATTTGAAATATAAAAACACATATCCATATAGTTTTTAGTAATTCTCCCCCATCCTACATTATAAAGGATTAGTAATCTCATAAATTATAACTAATATAAATACCAAATGTAACATCCCACTATGTCAAAGGGTTAAAAGTATATGTGATATGAATCATGTTAATGATGCAAGCCTTTATTTTTGGAAGCCTTCATGATTATAACTCCCAATGTAACCATGGATTTCATAGAAAAGTGATTGGTATGGGAAACCATTTAGGATATCTCATAGGATGTGTGCCAGTGAGGACAACATCACAGTAGAATGAACATTGGATGGAATGTGCGGATAGACATTAGTCTGATAATCCATTAGGGCACATGGGTGGTCCCTAAGAAGAGGACCACGAGTCCGTGGGGAAATTGGTGGTACCAAGAGGTTCAAGACCCAATAACGATGTTAAGACATGTTTTCTGTGTTGTCAATAGGGGTGTTTTGTTGTAGGTTCCACAATGTGGAAGTTGTGCTCCAAGGAGAGGGTGCATGTAAGTACCCTGAATGAATAGGGTTAAATAGATAAATGATTTGACTCATGAAAATAGGGTTTACCTTTCATTTTTAGATCTTAACGGATTGTAACTCCATATTTAAAAATATTTTTCCTCGGGTTGTAATTACAATGGGTGACCCTATGAGAAGTTTCATATGGTTTTTGAGAGTGAGGGAAAAATGATAGTTGAAAGAACATGTGTTGTCCTGTTGGGATATTTAGTTGTATAACTACCCATTGGACACATGGGTGGACCCAATATGGGGATCACATGTCTATGGGGAAACTATTGCCACATGTTTGGCCATGAAAAAATGACCACATTAAGGTGGGGTATCTATGCTGTCAGCAAGACCAACTTGTTAAACCCAACCATCTCATACCTACTAATTGAATATTATTACATTAATATTCATTAAAATAATAAAACACACAAATGGGTATCATAAATTTATATTTCATTCGGAATCATGGACACATATATAATATTTCTATATGTGACCTACATCATCTCCCACTTTGGTCTTCATAAATAGAATCCTTTTATAAATACGTCACATAATTCCTCTCCTCATTACATGAAATAATGAAACATGTTAATTTCATAGATCAGTTTTAGGATATGGGTAAACAAAGGAGGTTTAAACATGTCATTCGAATATGGGAGTGAATGAATGATAATTACATTTTTAGACAATACCTTACATATCATTGATAATATACATGAGTCATCAGAAAATCAGGGGCCATTAAAACACATGAATCATAATGGAATAAATTAAAAATAAAATTAGGAGTATAACATTAGAATAAGACAGAAATGTTTTTCATACCAATAGTCATTGATAATAATTTCATTATTAGTTGAAGGATAATTTCCAAGACTATGATAGTGGAATGAGTTCACTCCCCAAACCATCATAGTAGTGAATGTTCACACTCAAGACTATTATAGTGAATATATTCCCGTAAACATGGATCAATCCATATTCTAGTCCTTATTATCTCTTGACAAATCAATAATTACCAAATGACTTATAGGGAGATATAGTTCCCACCAATAATGTAATGAAAATTACAAAAAAAAATATTCTAGATGATTCTTAAAAATTCATCATACCAGAAACTATGAAATTAATTGGGTTTCATATTGAATTCATCCTATCGTAAGCTATGTTTATGAGTTTTTTATAAATCGTTAACTAATATAATCAATGAATATACCATCTAAAAAAATCAGCATTCATAAGCATTATATCATGCTATTACCAATAGAAATAGAATCATGTTTCATCAGCATATTATCCTGGAATAACACATGGAAGAGAAAAAGGTTAAAAATTTAAATTTTTATAATAAATATAAAACACTGCGAGAGTATATTGGAATAATATGCCTAGATCAGATCCCTATTATTTCATAAGTAACATAAAATGATGTCATCTTATATAGAAAAATGATTTCAATGAAAACTCACTTGGAGCATTCCTTGAGAAAAATAACCTTTCTACGGAGTTCACTATTAATAAAATTAATAATTCATAACATATTGTTGAAATAATTATTTTGAAAAAAAAAATTCAAAACATATAAATAAGGCTTTAAATTTAATAAATTTAAATTCATAGGAAAATTCCTTTAATTAAGTATATGTGAAAAAAATATTCCTCCTACATTTTTGTTAAATTAAAGCAAGTATTGTTTAGAAAATGTTATTAAGATTACATTAAAAACATGGTAAAATTAGAAAATTGGAAAAAATTTCATTAATAAATCATTTATATTATGATAAAAAATTGAAAGAATTTTTAGATAACATGGTTATTTAAGAATAATTTTTTTAACCAAATAATAGATAAAGATTATATTCATTAAAAATTAATTGTAACTCATGAGAAAAAAAATAAGGGAACATGAAGGGAATGCTTTATTCTTTATAGATAACTATATTATAAGAAAATAATATTTTTTCATGAGAGGATGGTCGTAAAACTTCATATTTATAATAATTATCAAGAGAAATACTAATAATCATTGATATGGTTCAAGAAAACCCTTTCCACTTTAGTAAAATGGAATCATAAGAACATAGAAATAATAACGATGTTTTTTACTTTTCATATCATTATAATTAATATATTGATGATTTTATAATTTAAATGGAATGTATATACACCTAATAAAAAATATGGGTGCATAATATAATATATGTATCAATGAGGGAAAATTGATGAAAAAAATAACTTCATTGGTCACATTGATATTGTAAAAAACACAAAAATAGCTCCTAAATTGGAAATAAAATACTGATAATTTTCATGATATAAATCATAAATTAATGTCAGGGATTTATATATAATAAATTATAGAAACATGTGATGAATCTCGCACACGTCCCCTAGAAAAGTGAGACATAAATCACTATCCTTATGTCTTGGAATCCATCATATAAAGTAAATCCCCAAAAATAATTTTTATACATTTATTTTAGATATATTAAAAAACAATAAATATCAATAACATAACATATATGATTTATTTATGACCTTTTATTACATTATTATTAAAAATACCATGTTAATATCATGTTTTGGTAAATAACTACATTATTTTTCATGTTGGTTTTGATTTGTTATTTTTCCCCACAAATTCATCATGGTTAAAATAGAAATATAGTTTAGAAAATGTTATAAATATCAAATTATTTATGTATATATGGATTTATATTCATCTATAAATGTTATACATAGAAAATGAAATAAACCATTATTGGAGAGGGTTGGTCGTACACACACATGATTGTTCATTACATTTTCTAAAATGATTTAAATAAGGAAATAAAAATTATATATTGATGATATATAATAATATATATGTCATATTTATCACATATTTTCATTAAATCCATATTATTTTCATCCATGTAAATCATGAATGAACTATAATTATTCATTGGGATGTAATCCTCCACACACATTAGAGATGTTGTCACGTTCCAAATGAATGGAAGTTAAGAATATTTTGCATTATATAATAATTCAATTAGTATAATAATATCATAAATATCATATATAGACATTGATTTGATCATTACATCATCCTGTGTGATGAGGTGATGGAAACAAATATCACTCGTTCATGAGGATGTAGTCAGTCATACACACAAATGTTGATTTTGTTCCCCATTTGATAGAAGTGGAAATGGTTTTAGGTCATTATATTAACATAAATAATAAAAATTGAATTATAATGAATTAATTATATCATATTTTATTAGTAATAACAAAATGAGGTTGGTGATGAAATAAAATAAAAGTAGACATTTTTGAACGTCAACTCATCTTCTGGTAACCCCATATTATTATAAAAAAACATCCACGGTTCGAATTATGACACAAATATGGATTATAAGATGATAATATGGAATTATTATATATATTTGGGTATATAATGGACAAAATAAATCATTTTTATGTGTTATGTAGAGATGATATATGGTGGATTTTTCCAAGTGAGGTGAGTGGAAAAATTGAGGTGTGATTTAGCAGGGTCACCTGCACACCTAGATGACGGTGAGGGTTTGGTGAAGAATACAGGTGGGATGAGACCAAGAAAAATCAGCCTAAATGTTTCACTTTGAAATCTATTTTAGTGTCTTGAGGCTGGAGACTTGAATCAGGAACAAGAGGAAGATATTTCTACTATTTGGAAGGTTCCTTCAGTAGGTTTAATCTTATAACCAACTACTGCTGATCACAATATTGGCCTCCAATCAGTTGAATTGAATGATCATCAGGTTTTTCATGTTTATGGTTAGGCCCCTATAATGGGGTGAGGTTTGGGGGATTCTCCACAGGAGGGTGGAATCACCTCAGATATTCAACACACCAACTCCCTCAATGAGATGGATTCCACGATTCAAGAATTTGATGGAAACAGGGCCTCCAAGGTTGGACGGATGTGCACCTTTGGAATGAAGGATTACTCATACCTCTCTCACCAAATGGAGTATAGGTTAGTGAAGAAGTCCAAGATGATGGAAATATAGGTAATGTCAAGTGACTCGCCTGGGAAATTCTGGGAATTGCAAATGATCATAGAAGATGAAGTGGTCGAATAGATTTTGTCTCTCAATGCTACTAGAAAATAAGCTGGTATAATTATTGGGAGATCATTAATAATGACATCAAATGAGGATCACTATGCCTGGATCGCCGAGAAGGATCTGATTTTGGTTAGGGGGATCAATAATTTTAAGATCATCTATGAGGAGTACATCTAGTCCAAGGAAAATATGACCTTTAGGTTCAAAGATCATATAATCGATAAACCAAACACGCAGGAAAATGATATCTCTTGGAAATTATTTTTGGAGTTTACCTCTATTTGAATGATTTTGTCATTTAATTATACATCTATCTCCTTTTTTGGATGAACTCATGTTTATCACATTCACCTTAAAAGTGTTTAAAATTTAAAAATATACGTTTCATTCATAGAGTGGAACAATTGTAATTTTTGAAAAGAAGAAATGTGTTCCCAAATGTTTCACATACCAAAAGGCACAAAAATGGATAATTATAGAGAATTAAACTTGATAAGGTCAAACTGTGTCCAAAAAATCGTTTTTAGATGCCTTGTTTCATTTTTAATTCATATATTCCTATTTTACCTCCATGTAAACCAATTTTATGTTAACTGTGGTAAATATATTTTTAAATTTTCTTCAATTTATAATGGAAAAAAATTATGCTTTCATTATTGAATAAAATAAAATAATATATTATTATTATAGATATGGAATCCCTCATTCCAGATACTATTTCCAAGGGAGTACACATTTCTTTTAAAATTAAACTTTCTAACTTGATGAGAATCATTTTTTGCATGGAAAATTTAATCTAATGATTATAAGGTTTTTAAAATCAAAATTAAATTTGAAATAAATTAAAATAACCAAAATATGAATTTTTTTAAGAACATGATTCCATGGAAAAAAGTCCAAAGCAAAATGTTTATAAAATATGAGGTTACATGAGGCTAAAATATGGGATCATCTTAAAATATTTTACATAAAGGGGGATTAAATCATTAGGTAGATCATAAAACACAATGATATTATTATTTAATTCTTTATTGAAAGTCTATCTGCAACCATATTATTTTCTTGATAGACTTGATTGGTAATATGGTTGATTTCATGAAGTGAACAAAGACAATCCATCCAACATGTAATACCTTACCATGTATGTTGAATCACACCATTACAAATCAGATACACTATGGTGGTTGAATAAATTTCAATCAATATGTTTTTATAACCTTTGTTCATGGAAAAATAAATAGCATGAAGCACTTTCATTTATTCAGCCTACATAGATGAGGCAATACCACAATATCTAAGAAGCACATGAGGATCTAACAAAGGTTAAAAATAATGATTGAACCACATCTCGTACGGCCCAAATTGCATTTAGAAGCTTCGTCCAAATTATCTTTGATCCATCCAGAGAATGGTAGATTCAAGAAAAAATTAATAGTGAATCATGGTTTGTGAAAAATACCATCAAACCAAAGTAGCGGAAGATTCAAAAATCCTTTCAATATATTATTGAAAAATACCTTATGAATCAATGCAGATATACAAATTGTAATGAAGATCCCCATCCGACCTACCTTAATTTTGAGTGATGAATTTTTGGGAAGAATTTCACTTCTATCATACCAAATAACATGATGATTCTCGAGAACTATAGCATGAAAAATATTTCTTATTTTATGGGAGTTATCCATATCAACTAAATGTTTATCTAAGAGTTGAAAGAGTCAAGATTCAACCATATTCAGAAAAAATAAAAAAAAATATTTCAAAATAATTGTGGGAGTGGAATTAGATAAAAATAAATGGTTTTAAACGTCTCTATATTGATTATAGAGATGAAATTTTGAGAATGTTTAGATAAAAAAATATTTCAAAGAAGTATCAATGGGGACCCTTTTGTAAGAATTAGGAAAATTAAGATTAATTCCTAAATCTTTATCCATATCTTATCAATTTTATTAATCTATGTTAAATAATTTATAGAATTATGAAAATGGTGGTCATAATAAGTTTTCGAATCAAGAATAACATCGTGTAAAGGCTCCCAGATTAGAAAACCATTTGTGTTATAAAAAATTATAGTTTCCAATGACATGCATTACATTCTCAGGGATACTATCGAAATGATAGTTCATAATATCTCTAATTGAATTATTAATACATTCAAGTGATTTTTTGTAGGGCTCAAGGGAATTAGAGGAGAACCAGTCCAGATGTTCAACCACAAGTTTATGGAGATGTTCCTTTAAACAATTCTTCTAGTATTGGCCATAATATTATCATATACTTTTCCATGGATATCTAGATGGACGAATTCAGAAAATTCATGATGCATTTCTCCATCTTACCAAAAAAACCATTTTTTTATGAAATTAATGGAAGGAGAATCATTGTGGGTAAAGTTTCATGTAATTATGAATTGAGGGTAATCATTAATTATATTTTTCTTTCATTGATGAGGACACCCTTATCTAACAGTTTTCAAAAAGAATACCAATGTATAGTCACAAATTTTCTGACTAGAGTGTTCCCAGAACAAACAAAATTTGGGTGAAAACATTCATTTTTTCAATAAGATAAGAATTTTATTTATAAACCATTATGTAGTAGAACATTATAGAGAAAATAATACACATTACAAGGATGGTTCTACCCTCCATCGATATAGTTTTTCCATTCACATCGGATATATGATTAAGGGCATGATAAACAATATTGATGAAATGGCTATATTTGGGTTTGCTCAAAAAATATGGTAATACCAAGGTAAAAAAATTAAATAAACCTTCTCGACCTTTTAATTCATTGATAATACATTGTTTTATATTAGATTTTAAATTTATCGTAATTAATATAGAGTATTATTTTTCAAGATGATGACCTAACCTGACACCTTCTCCTCGAGAGATAGAGCTCTTTTGAAAATTCATATGTTCATGTATAATTTTAAAAAAAAATGATTTAACTACATATAAAAGATGTGTGGGGTCCTTCAAATTCCTCATAGCTTGTATGGGATTATGTTTACATGGATTAACAAGTATAGTGATCATTCTACTTAAATAGTCTTCAATAATGGAGAAAGGTATGGCAGAAATGAATCACCATATAAAACAACTTTTGTGCAGTTTATGTATCCTTTTGGAGAACCTTTTACCATGATAAATATGGATTCTACGTTGAAAAAGATGTGGATTCTAGTTAAATAGTTGTTATTGAATCCAAATCATTGGAGCACTTTGATTATGAACTTCCTATCCATGGTATCAAAATCATTTCTAATGTTATGTTTTTTGGAAACATTACCACCCATTCTGGAATTATTCAAAATTTAGTGAATTCAAAGGGAAGAAATATGAATTCCTAAATGGATCTATCATTGAAAAACCCAAATTGATTCTAGGTTATATTATTGTTAGTTAGGGTTGTAATTTAGTTTTCAAGAATATTATAGAAGATTTTATGTAGAGACCCAAGCTTGACATAAATGGAAATTACATTAATATTGTGGAATACTTAATATATAACAAAAATAAACACCCAAGGACAATAATAGTTTAGTGTCTTTGGAAACTCGAAACATAATCTTGTAATCATGGTGAATGATCTTCAACATCTCCCGTATAGATCACCCCCTTTTGTTTTCTTACCTGAAACCTTTCTTTAAATCCTAGTGAAAAGAAAACAAATAAAGGGTGAGATCAAATGCTCAGTAAGGGTGTGTATGGAGAAAATAAAAAGAATACATTTGATCTTAAAACATGAACATAATGATTAAACATCAAAATATTTTGTCGTGAAATAATTCATGGTATTATGTAAGGCATAGATCACAAAATAACATTAATCATGATAAAATAGAATGGGAATAAAACTTGTTATTGTGGAAAACCATTAAGTACATAATATTATTTCCATAGTATTCAAGGAATTGTTTCCAAGACCATCATAGTGGACGAAGACCATTAATGAATTTTATTTACTTGTTGTTCCATCCCTATTTACTGAACCAGATTTACTTGTCATTCCATCCATGTCTACCTCAGGAGATATAAATTTTTACCCAATGCATTTGAGGATGATATAGGTCCCCCATCTCATAATGAAATCGTTATATCTTGTGCCACATAATAAACATTAATCATTGATCATCACCCAATGAATAAAATGGGTTTCATATACATCATCACATTATAATATAATCCATATAAGATAGTGGAGAAGATTTCATCATAAAAAAATAAAACCTTATAAATGATAGAAACATTATACATGAAACATATCCATTTTAACGAATGACATCTTAGATAGAAAATATTTTTGATAAACCACTTGAAATGAATTCTTGAGGAAAATATATTTTCTTCTAAAAAATCAATTTCTTTTCTCCGAATGTCGATCAATTTTAAAAGAAAAGAATTTCGTTGAATATAATCATTAAATATTGTATAGGAAGATTCATGGAATTAAGGCATTATAAAACTATAATAAACTGTTCATTTCGTATAAGTTAAAAAAAAGTTATCCACGTACATTGGTCGAAAAAGTCAAAATGTACCACATAATGTAAATAAAATAATGATTCCTTCCATACCATGTGGTAAAAGTAAACAAATGGTTAAAATGACTTTATACATAAATGGAAGAATATTAAACCTTTTATGAGACCAGTTTTAGAAGACATGGACATGGATGATAAATATAACCCCAGTAAATGCTTAGGAATAAACAATATCGGATAAGAATGATATTGGAATAATTATGCCATACCATAGGTCCAACATCAATTATACATGTATAAAACTATAGTATAATGATTTAATTAATGTAATTTACTTATTCAATAACATATTCTTTTTTATGATAACATATATGATTCACTTAGGACATTACATTACATGTTCATTTGTCAATTCCATGTTGAATCAACGTTTTAGGTAATAATCGTGTCATTTATCATACGTGTTTGGACATGTTGATCATGATATTATTACAGATGTCATGATTTAATTCATTCTAGACATTAAAAAAAGATTTATATATAATAAATATATTCATTGTATATATATATTTATAATAGATAGATAAATGAAATGAAATACAACGTTCATGGAGATGGTAGGCCGTACGTATGCATGGATATTGTTATCCTTTCATTATAGACTTGAATGTGAGTAAGTAAATGACACGTATATATATAAATATACTTAAATAATGTAGAATTATTATGTCATATATCTTAGTATTAGTCATTATATAAACATTATAATCATTCTTGAATGGTTAACATGGAGAATGAATCTCATCGCGTCGTAGAGACGGTAATCTGTACGTACGCCCGAGTGATGATATCATTACCACAATTATTGAATATAATTGGATTGGATGATATAATATGTCATGAATTTTATCATGTTTTAATAATCATATATATTTATTATTTCCCCCATTATAGCCATCCAAGTAAGGTGGTGGTGGAAAAAAATATTGCACCATGGCGTGGAGAGGGTATTCTGTACGTACGCACACACAATGATTTTGTTTTTTGAAAGATGGATAGAAAGTGAAATAGGGTTGTTTAATATTTATAATAACTTATCATTAAATTATTGATAATTATGTTATTACTTTATAATGAAACATCTAAATAAGAGGAAGTATAAGAAGAAATAAATTTGAGAGAATTGGTATAAGATAATACCTTTTCCTGGAAGTGCCTCCTTTAAACTTCCTCGTAGAGAACTACAGTTGGTCTTTTCAGAATACCATACCTCAACAATGTAACAACATAGGTTGAGAAGAGGAATTGGCAGGATTTTTCCGTGCATGAAGGCTCAAAATTGAGTGAATAGGAGAGCGATGGATGTGCCCTTATTTTGGAGTGGAGAGGGGCACTTTTAGAAAAATAAAAAATATTAATTTATAATAAAATCCAACCCCTTTTAAAAACATTCAAAATGAATCAAAATAGAAACTTAGATGATATAGGTTGGTAATATCATCAGACAATAAAATTTCAACATGTTTTGAATTTATTTTATACCTTATCATTTTTATTTATCCATATTTAATCTATTTGATTTTATATATTGTTATAATATTATAAATTTTAAATGGTTATGAATGCTTAATTATGGGTTGTTAATTGTCATTAATTAGATACTATGTGACATTTTAGACAATATAAAAATAAATTTTTATTTTTAAATATTTTTTTGATCTTTAAATAATTTAATAATACGTAATTTTTATTAAATATCAAGAGAGTCAATTTTGACACTATTCTATTATTTGAAATTAAATAAAATTCACAAATAATATATATTCGAATAAAAATATTTAATAGATTAATAAAACGTCTTATTGATCTTTAAATTTCATGGATAACATTAATTAGTTCACATAATATTTATTTTAATATTTTTGAAACCATTTTTTGACATTTCTCTTAATATGACAATTACAGCAACATATTTGTATAATTATTTAATATAATTATATGTTTCAATAAAATTAAAAAAAAAATAATATGATGAATATAATTACAATATCTTTCATAATATTTCTTTTAATCGAATTTATAATATTAAAATCTCCACATTTAAATTCTTATATTCATTAAATTATGAAGGTGACAACTTTGACATCATTTAAAATGTAAAAATATCAATGTCATAATCTGTTTTATAAGTCTCCAAATGCTCCACAAGTAGTCCGTTGGATGATTAGGTTATATATATACTCTACCGATAATGTTTGGTAATGTTTATGGTCGTTTTGATGGGTATTATTATTTTAATAAAAACTATATATTTTGATTTTTCACTAAATAAATAATTTCTGCATCATTAATGTATAAGCTATAAATGTTATTATATATGTCATAAAAATTAAAAAAAATTTAACAAAATGAATAAAATAAATTTCATTCAAATGAGTATTTGTAATTGAATTTATATTCTGTGTAACCTTACATTAAAAATAATTTAATTAATAAAGTTTGAGTGAGACATATTTCACATTTCTTTAAATAAATTAAATTAATGGTCTTAATCTCATACAAGTGGGTTCCAATAGATTCCATTTCAACCAAAGTATTTTTTATATAGAAAAATAATGAACCAATGATATCAATTAAATTGTTAGTGAAATTTAATAATATTATTTTTACCCTTAATTACATGATTTACCATTTACTATGGTAAATAATATTTAACATAGTTTCTATTCATAATGCCAAGAAATAAATAGAATCCTATTAATGTTATTTTAATATACTAATTAAAAATATAGAATCAATTTATCCAAATTCAAGACACAGAAGTTCCAAGAATTTAATTTTAAATTAATCCCATTGTATATAAAAATGGGTTTTTGTATAAAACATTGAAAAAGATTGAATTGATTTTATCTATGAATTAATAATAAAATTAATGATAATGATATAATTATATTAAATGGAATAAATATATTTTATTTATACACTAAAACCATTAAATATTATAATTTAAAAATTTAAACTATCTCGATGAAAAAAGATTCTTTTAAAAAAATTAGCGTATTTTACTATTCATCAACATATGAATGATATCATAAAAATATGAAATATTTATCCAATGTAAATTATTATATCCTGATTCAAAATTATTAATATATTTTGTCATATTTAACTTATAAACTTGTCAAAAATTAGATTTAAAATGGGTGTTCCATCAAAAGGAAGCAAAAAATGCATTTTTTTAAAATACATCCATTATACGAAAAAATGATTTTGTTCTCCTACCATGTTATAGAAATTGTGTAAGTTGAATTATAATGGTTTTAAATTCAAAATGTGGTTAATAGTATTCTTAACGACTAGTTCATAATAATATTTTAAAAATATATTTTTGTTTAGTAAAATTTGGTATTGCATCCAAAACACATAATTGAGGAAGGTCGCTCTTGCTTGCAACACAAGCCAAAATAGTTTTGTGTATACTACTAGATAATACGGTGTTTCATATAGAACAATATAATCTTGGTGTAGCATATAACACAAGACATCAATGATATTAAAAATATTATTTCTAACAAAATCTCAGGGTGTTACATTCTACCCCCATTAAAAGGAATTTTTCCCTCAAAATTCATGAGGGTTATAAATTGTTTGATACTTTAATGTTTCATTCATAGAAACCCAATTCATAAAATGGAATAGTAGAGATTTATTTAAAAAATAAAAGAATGAAACATAATGGTTACAAAAAATAACTCATCACTATGTTTCCACATAGGAAAACATAGCAGAAAACATGGATATGGAAGAGAAATCTAACCATCATGTTCTGATAGAGAATGGTAGAGAACATGGCTATGAAAAAGCCAAAAATAACAAGACCATAAATTTGGGATGATCTAAGGAGACTCCTTTTTCATCCAATATAAGGGTACTAGGACAACATTTTTGGTTTTCAAGGTCATTTCCCTAAAGTTGATGAATATTTTCATAAGGATAAATACATACTTGATTTTAGTGTAATATCATTAGTGGTCATTCAATGAACAATTTCCACTTCAAATCTTATTTAAAGAAATAAATTTAAAATTTTTATTCTTGAAGTGTAAGAAGATCATGTGATAGAATGATAGGTCATTCCATCTGTCTTTATCAAAAAAAGGACAACACAAATTATTAAATATACATAAGTCCATATATGGTGAGATTAACCGTATATGATTCTAAAATGGACTTATACTTAATCTATCATATCACATAATAAAATAAAATAAATTTCTACTTATCAGGGACTTCTTATAGGCTAGTGGTAGGTGATAAAGTCATATCATACTTCGGTTGTGGGTTCTATTACCACATCCTTGTCTGATGTGATTGGTTTTCGCTCGTCCTGTAGGTTATCCTTATTCTAATACTACACTATTTTAACATTCTAGAAAAATATTTTAGCCTTAAACAATACTATCCTATGTCCATATTAATGCATTACAACCGTTAGTCTTAATGAAAATACTTCTATCCAATCTCATAGAATAATGAAAATGTTTACTAGAAAGGTCATATACCAAGACTTGAATACCATAATTTATCCCCCATATATCATAAGATATATCTTGTTGGTCACATTACTAACATGTGAATTCCTTAATCATGTGTTACCTTGAAACATGAATTACTATATAATCTTTTTGAAAACATAAATACTATCAAAAGATAACTCTTTTCAAATACCAAAATCACAATATTTCAATATACTCAAACCATGATATCACATTGTCCATAAATCTGTCATGTTATCATTTATTCTATCAAAAATGGCATTGTCTCCTTATCCCTTCATTATGGGCATATTAGGTGCTTTCCAAAAATATTTCAATCTCCTCTCAGGGTTACCAGTAACATTCAATTATTGAAAACCACAATAAACCGATACATAGATATTGCAATATTCCACGATACTAAAAATTAGATACCACAACACTATTTTGGAATCTCGTTACATAAAATCTTAATCATTCCACCACTTATGTCACACCATGACTTTTACATTTTTTTATTTTATTATTTCTTGGCTCATGGTCTTGATGACAAGGTCTGGTCTAGGGCCCGGTTTAAATTTTTTGTCTTTTAATGATTTTATTGGGTTTCGAGCCCATTCACGGTGACCGCACAGTGGGTGGTAGATTCATAGTCAACCCAGGTGTCGCCAAAATGTCTAATGATTAAAATAAATAATATTTATTTAAATAAAGTGAGTTAAATGTTAAAAGTTTAATAATAATAATACTATTATGTAATTAATAATATTATTACTAGTGAGGAATTATTATGGTTAATATTATTATTATTTTTATTATCATCATTTTGTTATTATAATATTTTTTATTAACATTATTAATGATATTTTTATTATTATTATGTTTGGTTTTATTAGAATTTTGTTATTAGTATTATTATAATTATAATTATTATTATTGATATTATTATTATTATTATTTGTATTATACTTATTATCATTATGATCATTTGTATTATTATTATTATAGTAATTTTTATTATTCTAATAATTTTTTTATTAAAAAAGAATGGTGAAAAATAAAGAACACAGACCCTACCCCCTTACCTGACTCATCCCCCCCCCCCCCCCCCCCGCAGTTTCCATATGTGCAGTGGCTCCCCTGCAGCCTTTGTCAGCCTTCGCCCCCACCGAACGGTGGACCGGCCCCAGCAGCCCTCTGCCTCACCCTGCTGTGCCCCAGCTCCTCGGCTCCAGCAGGCCTCTGTGCTAGCCCCATCTTACCTTCCCCCCGCAGCGCCACCTAGCAGTTGTCTCGCGCTGCACCCCCATGTCTGATGCACCTCCACCTGAAGGTGACCTCCACCCCCCCCCCCCTCTGGCAGCAGTGACCCATACCACCATTCCCTCCATGCTCCGACTTCCTCGGTGACGTGCCAACACCCTCAAACCCTAGCGACCCTCCGCGGTTGCACGAGGCCCTCAACCTCACCCCAATCATGTTTCCATCCTCTTCCATCCTAGCCAGCATCCTACCAACCAACCTTATGCCCTCCTCGAGACTCTGTAAAACCTTCGCCCAGCTAACCAGCTAGCCAGCAACGCACCCGAATTGTCGTGCGGCCCCTCGGTGGTCTCCCTTTCTGGAACACCCCCTGCTCACATAACACTCACCATTTACCTTCAACGTCAGCTCGAAAACCCTCGATCCCTCCAAACATCTGGCCCCCACCCCAGCTTTTCTGAATTTCGACCTTGCTCACACCTTTCTATGCAACTCCTCCCGACATCTCTTTACCGTTCTGGCCAACCCCCTTACTCTGATATAAATAATTAATTATTTTTTGTTTATTTAGTTTTCTCCATTACACTTTTGGTGTTTTCTATTTTTTCTTGATGAATCATAATACGCCAATTTGTGTTTTTCACGTTCTTCTCTTTGTCTAGAGCATGCATATGGTTCTCTAGATGTTGTTCACCATTATGAGAATGCATCGTTGTATATGTACTCAACATTGAGGTAGGAGAATCTGCATCTTTATTTTCTGAATAAATTAATTAAATGCCTGCATGTTTTAATTGATTATTTTACTTGATTTTCACCATTTAAAAGTAATTAATTTGTTTAGGAAATCATTCATACTAAATTTGGTATGTTTATGGAAATTATTAGAAACAGATTACTTGTTTATGAAAGTTTTTGTATTCTAGTTGAGTTGTCTATATAATTGTTTATAAATAATTCAGACTGTTAATTAAATTGTTTATTAATTGTCTTGACTATTCATGAATATTTACAATTAATAGTTTGGTTCATAAAAAATTTACAATGGTTGAGTTTAACTATTTTTCTTGAAATCCTGGCCTAGTTGTCTTGAAAAAGTTCTTTTGGTTGTGTGCATGGTGTGTGTTAAGTTTTAAAAATGTGTGAGATTACTTTTTCCAAGGGTTTGGTTAAGCAATGGTTTATGATGTGTCATTCTCTTCTGATTAGGTGAAATTCTGAGGCAAACCACTAATTTTTATTTTGAATGTATTTACCAAATGAATAAAATATTTATTTAATGATTCTTGGAATTATAATCATGGGTGAAAAGTGTTTTGAAATGTTATTTGTTTTTTAAGAGTTTTTCGGGGTGTGTGTTAACATTGAAGCTTGAAGAGGTACATAGAAGAGTTTTGAAATGTTTTTTGACGTGATTTTTAAAAAGTAAATGACTCATTTGGTAGAGATAAATTGATTTGGCCTCCGTTTGGAATCCTAGGGTCCCATTTGGATTTCTAAAAAAAATTGGTGTTTGGGGTTGTTTTAGAAGAGCTTGTGCAATGTTTTCATAAAGGCATTTGATTATGGAAAACAAGAGGATTGATTTATAACATCAAGCATTTAAAAAAGTGGTTTTGATAACCCAAATGATTTGATGGACCAGTTTTCTCCTTTGGTGATATGATATACTTATATATATATATATATATATATATATATTGGGGCACCTCTATAGAGGATATATCCCTTATGGTTTATCGTATGGAGTGTCTGTGTTTGGGGGTAGGAAAGTGCGGTGAGATGAGTCACACGTGTAAGGGCCTACCACTTAAACAGTATTATGGTAAACATCATGGTTTCATGGGCATCCTCTAGAGATAGAGGGATGGTTGCTAACCATCCCCAATTAGACGGGTTGGTACCCCCTGGATTTATTGTTTGGACAGGTGGGCTTTTCCACTAGATTGGTCAGATGGGGCAGCCAATTGATTATAGACTTAAGAGCTTCACCATACGTCGACAGGTGGTACCAAAACCGAGTACGTTCAGGGGACTTCTATGGATGTTTATGATCACCAATGGTTACTGTATTATTTTATGTTCTTGTTACATTCCATGGACTTTTTTTTTCTTTTCATGCTCTAGTTTATCTTCATCTTTCACTCTTACATGTTTTACAATAACACGACATTGGTATATTGTGTTTTGGATTTTATATATAAAATGACAAATGATTTTTGAAAGTGGCATGTAGCATGTGTTTGGATTTTAAATGTGAAAAATGTGTTGCTTTTTTTCAAATGTGAT
Source organism: Viscum album (assembly GCA_963277665.1). Classification (NCBI taxonomy): domain Eukaryota; kingdom Viridiplantae; phylum Streptophyta; class Magnoliopsida; order Santalales; family Viscaceae; genus Viscum; species Viscum album. Next base: position 1,851,946,949 of record OY728126.1, on the reverse strand, counting down.
AACCCAAATTTTAGAATTGTATTTCAAACATGCATTAATGGATTGTATCTAGGAGCATAGGACTTGGATTCAGTGGTTTACACTTGGTATGCCTAATAAACATTTTAAATGCTCATTACTACTTTATCCTTTTCATTTTCAGGTTTCCTTTGATCGTGTTTCTCTCGGTTGGTTTTCTTATTATAGGAGCAAGGTTAGATTTTGGTTAGGAGGTGACCTGGATTTTCACATTGAGGTATGTTGAGGTGTTCTATTTATTTTCTTGTTGCACTGCTCGAGTTACATTTTTTCTTATTTATTATTGTTCATCTATTTTATCTTTTTTGGGCCAAATATTTCCCAGTGATTTAATGTTGATGTCCGATGCTGCGTTCTAGCCCATGGGGATTGAGAACACCCCTTGGGCCAGGTCGCAGACCGGCTCAGGTGACCGGTTCAGGGTCGACCCAGATTGGTTCGTGACGAAATCGTATCAAAGGGGTCTTTTTATTTGGGGTATCCAGTAGATGGAGATTAGGACAATTGGGACTCGAGAGGTAGGTATGGGAAGGACATCATGAACCCTCATCTGTTCCAAACATCAAGTCTCCAGGGGTAGTCCGTGAGTTGTGTCTTTGTTTTGTTCTGGTTTTTTTATTGAGGGATGAAAAAAGAGGACAACCGATTTTACATCATGATTTTACATAGATTAGTGACCTATGTGGAGTCTGCGTACACAGTTTAAGTTCCTCCTAGTCATTGATGCTTACTTGTGGCATGGCCCATTACAGTGTCGCTAGGTTAAGCATGCCTACTAGTCCTTCCCTTGGGTAATTTGATTCATGTTATGTGTTGTTTTCATTCTTGTTGTAGTAAGTGCACTTTTTGAAAATGAAAAATGGTTTTGTAAATGAGAACGATTTATTTTAAATGACATTAAATTTGTGAAAGGTATTTTTTAAACTGAAAAGTCATGGTTTAAAAAAATAACCGGTGGTTGCTTTGAACTGGTAGAGATAATGTTTGGGTGAAACCTCGAGTGATCTTTATGAACATTGTCACCCATTAGTGAATACATGAAAATTGTGTGTTGGTGAGTAGGGATGAAAGATTATGAAGACATGTGCAATGGTTCATGGGATTACTGGGGTGTGAACTTGTAATTAATGTCTTAAACTTTTTGTTCTAAAGAGATTTTAATTATGTGAAAATTATTTTTGGAAATTGAAATTGGATTAAAAAGTGGGTTTGGTATTTGGAGAATGTCCCTAAAAAAAGGTGGTTTTGAAATCTAAAATAGAAAGGGGGTTTTAGGGAAGAAATTATGGGTTGTGTTTGAATTTGTTTGATCTTCTTTGATATGATTTTTTTCAGATGAGGGTGCATCCAGTGATGTTGCTTCGGCTTGATATTGGTTTTGGTTATGTGTTTTATCTGTTATTTAGAAAATTCCACCCAGAAAGGTTACCAAGGTTTCTGATAAGTAATGACCAATTTTTGGTCCTTCTCTGACATTTCATGTCCATCAAGGTGATTGGGGTCCGTCAGAGGCTGTAGAGTGGATTGAAGATCTCGGACGCGCCATCAGTTTATTGTGTAATCTCGAAGATGTCAGAGTCAGTTCCGTTTTGGGTTCTCCTGATGGTATAACTTTGGATGAATGGTATTTGGTCACCCTTCGAACAATGCAAGTTGGGATGACGTGGGATGTATTTAAATCCATCTTCTTCTAATAGTTTATATTTGAAGAGGTGAATATTAAGAGGAGGGAAGAGATCATCCGTATTCAACATGGACAACGAATGGTGAAGTCATATGTTTACCATTTCAAGGATCATGTGTCCTTTTCTCTAGAGGCTATATCACATGATTTGATGAAGACTTTTCTCTACATTGGGGGTCTTCATCCAGAGATCATGCAGCGATTCCTCCATTCTAAGGACCCTCATTTTGAAAAGATGATAGATGATGAGTTTTAAGCTGAGTTGGTCTTCAGAGAAGAGATGGTTTGAAATCCAATGTATCTTGTTGCTCATCATGGTTCCCCATCAGGTGAGTAGGGTGTGCTAGAGCTACTTATTCCTAAAGAGTCATCTATAGTGGTTCTAGATTCTTGTTCGTCGAACCGTTCTATGGTGTTCCACCATTGTGGTAGGTTCGGGTACGTGAAGCCATCATGTCGCATCCCTCTGAAGATATGCCATATTTGTAGATGTTTGGGTCATCTAGAGAAGTTTTGAGGAAAGCACTACCTGAAGAAATTGTTGTGACTGAGAGATTCCAATGCCTGACTATGAGGCAGAAGAAGCTTTAGCCATCAGAACCCCAGCCACAGATCATTGGGTGAATCTTGCACGTAGTCAAGATTTTCTAGGGGTGTGATGCCTTGGTCTATGTTTTTTGTTCCATGTAGGCGGTGGAACATTGAAAGGATTTTCATCCTTTCTTTTTCTGTTGTTAATGTTGTGACATCATTATAAGTTCATTGCTTTGTCGTGAAGTTATACTAGGCAAGTTTTATAGTAACCCCACAATTTTTTTTGTCGGATTATGGTTTTCTGAATCATGTATTTTCTTTAAATTGTGTTTGACCCCTGTATATCTTGGTCTTGGTTTGGCGGAGTTCTTTGGGAGTTGAACGTTCCTGCGAAGCAGTAAAGGATTTTGGTTATACTAGAGTTCACTATTAGGATCATGTTCTTATCGGAGGATTTTATCTAGTGTTCTTGGTTATTGGTATGGGTGGAGAGTTCCAAGTTTTAGTTGAGGTGTTGTTTCACTCGTGCTAAAGAACATAGTTTGGATCGGTTTGGAGTTCTTGCGTCGGCCTCCCCTTCCTGGGGTTGTATTTTATAGTGTTAAATTTTCATATTATCTGAATTCTTGTGGTGGGGAGAACCCACTCATGATCTCTCAATCTTTTTTGGCATGGTTCCTTTCAGATTCAGTCGAGTAGGGACTCTTTTTTTGTCTATTGTTTGGTCGAGTGCCTTTCTAGGGGTAGAAAGTGTCTGTCGTGGGGAGAATTTTCACACCACGACATATACGTTTATTTATTTATTTTATAATTTCATGGCTCTAGGTCTTGAAGACAAGGTTCGAGCTAGGTCCCTCCTTAAAGTTTGGTTTTTAACGCTTTTATTGGGTTTCGGTCCCTTGCACGGTCATCGCACTGTGGTTTTTAGACAAGCAGTCAGCCCAGGTATCGCCCAACGTCTAATGATTAAAATAAATAAATATTTATTTAAATAAAGTGAATTAAATATATAAATTTTATTAATAATAAAACTATTATGTAATTAATAATATTATTACTAGTGAGGCGTTATTATTATCATTGTTATTATTATTATTATTATTATTATTATCATTTTGTTATTATAACTATTTTTATTACCATTATTGTGGATATTTTTTTTTATTATTATTTTTGGTTTTATTATAATTTTATTATTATTATTATTGTTATTAAGATTATTATTATTGATATTATTATTATAGTTATTTGTATTATACTAATTATACTTATTATCATTTGTATTATTATTATTATTATTATTATTTAAATAGTTATTTTTATTATTTTAATAATATTTTTTATAATATAATGGGGAAAGAAAAAAGAACGCCAACCCTACCCCCTTACCCGACCCATCACGTCCCCCCTTTATTTCCATCTGCGCAGCGGCTCCGTTGCATCCTTTGTCACCCTTCACAACCACATACCGGCGGACCAGCCCCAGCAGCCCTCTGCCTCGCCCAGTCATGCTCTAGCTCCCCGGCTTCAGTAGGCCGCCGCGCCAGACCCCCTCTTGACTTCCCCCTCAGTGCACCCTAGTAGTCGTCCCGTAGAGCACCTCCGCCTACGCTGCACCTCCATCTTCCAAGAGACCTCCTCCCCCCATCTCTTATGCAACCACGACCCACATCCTCATTCCCTTCGTTCTCTGGCTACCTCGGTGTCGTGTCGACACCCTCTAACCCCATCGATCATCTGCAGTTTCTCCAGGCCCTCAGCCTCACCCCACTCCTATTTCCGGCCTCTTCCGTCCAAGCCAGCATCCCTCCGACCAGCCTTGTGCCCACTTAGCCCTTGTGTGAACCCACCACCCAGCTGACAAGCCAGTCAGTAGTGCACCCAAATTGGTGAGCGGCCCCCTTGGTGGTCTCCATTTACATTGCATGCCCCCTCTCGTGACCCACTCAACGTTTACCTTCAACAGTAGCCCAAAAAACCCATGGCCTCATTACTTTGGACCCTGCCAACTTTTCTGTATCTCGGCATCGCTCTCACCTTTCTACGCACCTCCGCCCAACATCCCTTTTTTGCACTGGCCAACCCCCTGCTCTTGTAAAATTAATTATTTTTTTATTGTATATTTATTTTTCTTCATTACACTTTTGGTGTTTTCTATTTGATCTGGCTGAATCATAATACCCCAATTTGGGGTTTTCACGTTCTGCTCATTGTCTGGAGCGTGAAAATGTTCGAGATGATGTTGTTTTTCATTCCGTGGATCCATCGTTGTATCCATGATCGACATTGAGGTAGTAGAATATGAATGTTTTCAATTAGAATGAATTCATTAAATTCCTACATTTTTTAATTGATTCTTCTACATGATTTGCACCTTTATTGAGTAATTGACTTGTTTATGAAATAATTCATACATTATTTGGTCTGTTTATGGAAATTTTTAGAAACATATTACTAGTTTATAAAGGTGTTTTTAATATGGTAGAGTTGTCTATATAATTTATTATAAATTATTTGGTCTGTTAATAAAATTAATTATTAATTTTATCAACTATTCATGAATATTTTTAAATTATTGTTTGGTTCATCATAAATTTACAATGGGGTAGTTTAACTGTTTTACATGAAATCTCGGTCCATTGGTCTGGAAAAAGTTATTTTGGTTATGTGTGTGGTGTGGGATATGTTTTAAAAGGTGTGAGATTATTTTTTCAAATGGTTTGGTTATGTATTGTCCTATACAGTGGTGTTCTCTTGTGAGTTGGTGAAATTGAGAGGCAAACCTCTGATTTTCACTTTGAGAGTTTTTACCAAATGAATAACGGATTTATTTAATGATGATTGGAATTAAAATCATTGGTGAAAAGTGTTTCAATGTTTTTTTCGGTTTTTCAATTGGTTTTTGGTGGTGTGTGTGTCAACATAGAAGCTTGAAGGGGTACTTATAGTGGTTTTGAAATGTTTTTTGATGTGACTTTGAAAATGGAAAAGGCTTGTTTGGTAGCAGTAAAATGATTTGGTGTGTGTTTTTGAACCTAAGGACCATTTTGGATTTTTAAATACAAAAGTGGTGTTTTGGGTTATTTTAGAAGACCTTGTGAAATGTTTTCGTAAAGGCACATGATTATGAAAAAATAGAGGTTTGATTTATAACTTCATGCATTTAATAAAGTGGTTTTCATAAACAGAATGATTTGATGGCCCAGTTGGCACCTTTGATGATATGATATACTTATATGTATATATATTGGGGCACCTCTATAGTGGGGATATCCCTTATGGGCTATCGTATGGTGTGTCCATGAATGGTGTAGGCAAGTGCGGTGAGATGAGTCATGCGTTCGAGGGCCTCTTACTTATATAGTATTATTGTAACCATCATGGGTTCATGGGTGTCATCTAGAGATCGAGTGATGGTTGCTAACCAATTGTGATTAGATGGGTTTGTACCCCCTAGATTTGTTGTCAGGACAGGTGGTATTTTCCAATGGATTGGTCGGTTAGGGAGGCCAGTTGGTTATAGCCTTAGGAGCATCACCATACGCCGACAGGTGGTTCTGAAACTGAGTACATCTAGCGGTATTCTAGGTATGTTTAGGATCACCAATGGTTACTGAATGATTTTCATTGCTTGTTACTTTCCTTGAACTGATCTTGATTACTTTATGTGCGCTAGTTTATTTTCATCTTTCACTTTTACCCATTTTACTCAAGCACAACATTGGTATATTATTTTTTGGATTTTTTTATAAAATGAAAAATGAATTTGGAAAATGGAATGTAGCGTGTGTTGGGTTTTCAAATGGGAAAAACGTGTTGTTTATTTACATATGGCAAAACCGTACTTTTATAATTTTAATTCAATCTTTAATTGGTGGATTATTTTTGGAAAAGAAGGACATAGATTCAGTGGTGTACCCTTGGCGTCCCTACTGAGCGTTTTAAATGCTCACAACTACTTTATCATTTTTAGCTATAGGTTTCCTTTGATCAGGTTTCATTCTGTTGAGTTCCTCATTTTTTGGATAATGTTCAGCTTTTGGTTGGGAGGTGACTTGGATAGTCACATGGAGGTATGTTTTGGTGTTCTGTTTATTTTCTTATTGGGCCACTCGAGTTCGATTTTTTCCCATTTATTCTAGTTCAACTATTTATATTTTAGGGGTCAAATCATCCCTAGTGATTTCATTTAGATTCCATGCACTGGTTTCTAGCCCGTGGGGATCGGGAACACCCCTCGGGCCATGTCGCTAACTGGCTCGGGTGACCGGTTCAGGGTCAACCTGGGATGGTTTGTGACAACTTTTTTGTCATATTCACCATCAAAAATTGTGATCACATTTGACATGGATTTTTCCTCTTTATTAAAAGGTTGTTGATGATGATTATCATTAACTATTGGATTAGAGAATTGGTTAGTATAATAACCCATTTCCTTGCACTTGTAGCATTGAAGTGTTGTTGGTGTGTTCTCTATAGTATTTTCTCCATTCACATCATTAGTTATCTTTTTCCCATTAAATCAGCACTCAACTACTTGATGAACATAATTTATAAACATTAGCCATATTTTAGTCCCTTCATGACAATATTCACCATTCTTCTTTCCACACATTCAGCTGAAAAAACATTTGTCTTCTTTTCACCATTTTTTGGAGATTTTTCCTTGAACTCCATCTTTCTTTTCTTGTCAAAACAATGAGATGGATTTGTAACACTAACTTCCAGTTCTACCGTGACAACATAATGCACAATCTCTTCATAGCTAATGATGTCTCTTATATATAATGCCTTTTTAAGACTTGGTTTTATGCCACTGAAGAATCGATCATCTTTACATTCAGGTTCGATGATAAATTTAGATACATACCTTGAAATCCATGTAAAATTTGCTTCATATATACCTAAATATTCATCATCATTTTGCTAAAGCTCAAGGATCTCCTTTTCCATCATCTTTCAAAGAATAAAAGTAAATTATATATTGAAAAATTATTCCTTGAACACATCCCATTCAATTTCTTTAATTTTATCATGGGGCTCATATTCTTAATTAGATTCTACCACTGGTCTACTTACCATTATAAATGGTAAACAACCAGAATGAAATTTTCATGTTCCAAATAGTGCAGTATAAAAAATATCATTTCAATGGTACTAATCCATTGTTTAGTAATAAGTGGATCAGAAGACCCACTGAAAGAAGGGGGATGTTACCTCATAAATGACTCAATAGAATATTTTTCCCTTATCTACTCATTTGGAAGTCCATAATGATTCATAGGTTGTGTAATTATAACAATTAGATTTTTCACACCATATCCCATAAAATTGGTTTGTTATGGAGGAAAATCATTTCATTGTCCGTTACATTGATCAACATGGTTCCTTTGGGTTCCAGCCATCGTTCAAATCCAAAAAAAAAGAATAGTGTGAGAGACAAAAATCATACTAGGAAAACAACATAATCATGGGGTATTACATTCAATCTCTAACATATTAGGTTTAATCCTAGGTTATTCATGATCGTTGTCATAATTCTAGGATTGTGACCAATACATAAACATAACCTTATGGACATCCCTACACATACCTTTGATTTTTCTCTAGGGATCTCTCAAATGATTTCGCATTCTAGATTCCAAAGGATAACTAAACCATTCTTCTGATACCAACTGTAGGGACACAGTCTTGACATACATGGAAATTAAATTAATTTTGTGGAATACATAATACATAACAAAAACTGACACCCAAGGACCGTAATATTTTACTGTCTTTGGAAACTCAGAACATAATCATCTAATCATGGTGAATGATCCTAAATATCTCGCATATAGATCTTCCCCTATTGTTTTTTTACCAAATATTATTCTTTAATACCCGAGGAAAAGAAAAATTATAAAGGGTGAGCTCAAATTCTTAGTATGGGTAAGTACGGAACAAATAAAAAAATATACATTTAAACATAAAAACATGAACATAAACTTTAAACATCAAAATATTATGTCGTGAAATAAGTCATGGCATTATGTAAGGCATCGATCAAAAAGGAAAATTAATCACGATAAAATAGCACGTGAATAAAACATGTAATTGTGGAAAACCATTACGAACATAATATGATTTCTATAGTATCCAAGACATTGCAGCCAATACCATCATAGTGGACGAAGCCCATTCTCAACCAGATTTTCTTGTCATTCTCGCCCTGTATTACTGAAAAAGATTTACTTACCATTCTAACCATGTCTATCTCATGAGATATAAATCGTTACCAAATAAATTGGAGGGAAATATATGTCCCAACCATCTCATAATGAAATCATTCATTCATGTGCCACAAAATAAACATCAATTATTCATCTTAACCCAATGAATAAAATAGGTTTCATATACATCATCCCATCATAAAATAATCTATATAAAACATCGAATATAATTTCATCACAAACAAAATAAAACCATGTAAATAATAAGGGAAATTATACATGAACCATATCCATATTAAATAATTTTATCTTATATGGAAAATAGTTTTGATAAAACAATTGAAATGAATTCTTGAGGAAAATATAATTTCTTCTTCAAAATCAGTTTCTTTTCTCAAAATGTCGTAATATTTTAAAAGAAAATTATTTTGTTGAAAATAATGATTATATATTGTAAAGGAAGCTTTATGGAAATAAGGCACTATGAAACTATAAAAATCTGTTCATGTGGTATAAGGTAAAAAAATGTTCTCCTTGTACATTTTCGAGAAAAGTCAAAATTACTTCATATGGTAAATAAAAGAATGATTCCTTCTATACCATGTTGTAAAAGTCATGAAATGGTAAAAATGAATTTAAACATAAATCGGAGAATTGTTAACCTTTTATGAAAATAATTTTTGAATACATGGACATGAATAATAAATATAACCCCATTAAATACTTATAAATAAAAAATCGCTGATAACAACGACATTGGAATAATTATCCCTTATCTTAGGTCCAATTTCTTTTGTACGTGTCCAAAACCACATTATATTGATTTAAATAATTTTATTTTCTTATTCCAAAATCAAAGTAATTTTTATGTTATCATATATGATTCACATACAACTTTATATTACCCGTTCAATTGTCAATTCCTGTTGAAGTTGTGTTATGGGTAATAATCGTTTCATTTATCATACATGTTTGGACTTGTTGTTCTTGATATTATTACATATATCATTATTTACCTACTTATATAATATAAAAATGATTTATATATCATATATATATTCATTGTATATACATATATTTTTAATAGACAGATAAATGAAATGAAATACACCGTACATGGAGACGGTAGGTCGTACGTACGCATGAACACAGTTTTCCTATCGTTTATAAAATGAATGGAAGTAAGTAGATGAAATATATATATATATATACATAAATACAATGGAATTATTATTTCATATATCTCATTATTATTCATAATATAATAATTTATATTCATTCTTGAATGGTTAATATGGAGAATGAATCTAATCGCATCGTGGAGACGGTAATCCGTATGTATGCACGGGCATTGATATCATTCCCAAAATTATTGAATGGAATTAGAGTGGATGATATAATATCTCATTATTATTATCATGTTATAATAATCATATATAGTTTTTATTTCCACCATTATACATATCAATGTAAGGTGTTTGTTGAAAAATAGATTACACCACGACGTGGAAATGGTATTCAGTAGGTACGCACGTGTGATGATTTCATATTTCGTAGGATGTATAGAAGGTGAAATAGTGTATTTTCATATTTTTAATAAAATATCATTTTATTATTGATACGTATGTTAATACTTTATACAAAACAACTAAATAAGATGATGTAGAAGTAGACAAAAAATTGAAGGAATCGGTAGAAGATGATGCCTCTTCCTCGAATTCCCTCCTTTAAACATCCTTTTAGGGAACTAGAGTTGGTCTTTTGAGAAGACCAGACCTCAATAATGTAACTAGAGAGGTTGAGAATATGAATTTCCAGGGTTTGGAAAATCTTTATGGCTCAAAATTGAGTGAAGAGGAGAGAGAAGGACGTGCCCTTATATAGGAGAAGAGATGGGCACTTTTGGAATCCTCAAAAAATTTTATTTATAATAAAACCCAACCCCATATAAAAACCACAAAATGGATCAAATTCGAATATGCGATAATATAGGGTGGTAATATCATCATAAAATAAAATTTTCATATGTTTGGAATTTGTTTTAACCCTTATCATTTTTATTTATCCGTAATTAATCCATTTGATTTTATTTGTTGTAATAATATTCTATATTTTAAATGGTTATTAATGCTTACTTATGTGGTTTGAATTTCACATAATCAGATACATTATGAAATTTCCGACAATATAAATTTCAATTTGTAATTTGTAAATATTTTTGTGATTTTTAAATAATTTTATAATATGTTATTTTTTTAAAATATCAATATTGTTAATTTTGAAACTATTCTTTTATTTGAATTTAAATAAAATACACACCAAAGATATATTCGAACCAAAATATTTAATATATTCTTAAAATGTCTTATTCATCTAGAAAATTCATGGAGCACATTAATTAGTTTATATAATGTTTATTTTAATATTTTTACAACCATTTTTTTTGATATTTCTATTAATAAGACAATTACCACAACATTTTTTTATACTTATTTAATATACTTATTTATTGCATAAAAAATAATAAAAAATAATATTATGATAATACATATAATATATTTCATAATAATACTTTTAATATAATTTATCCTTATAAAATAAAATCATTTATATTGTTATATTCATTAAATTATTAAGGTGACTACATTGACATCATTTAAAATATAATAATATAAATGCCATAATTTGTTTCGTAATGATCTAAATGGTACAAAAGTCATCCCTTGGATTCATATGGTATATATACACTCAACCAATGGGGATTGGTAATGTTTCTGGTCTTTTTTTTGGTATTATTATTTAAAAAAACTATATTTTTGGTGTTTCACTAAATAAGAAATTTCGGCATCATTAATGTATAAGCTATTAAGGTAATCATATATTTCATAAAAATTACAAAGAAATTAACATGATGAATAAAAAAATTATCTTTCAAATTGGTATTTATAATTGAATTTATATTCTATTTAACTTTATATTAAAAAAAATTAATTAATACATTTTGAGTGAGACATATTTCAATTTTCTTTAAATAAAATAAATTAATGGTCTTAATCTCATCAAAGTGGGTTCCAATAGAATAAATTTCGACCAAATTATGTTTTATAGAAAAATATAATCAACCTATAAACTCATTAAAAGTGTTGGTGTAATTTTATAATATTATTTTTACCCTTAATTACCTAATTTCCTTTAACTATGGTAAATACAATTTATTGTAGTTACTATTCATAATGACCAAAAATCATATGTATCCAATTATCATAATTTCAACCTACTGATTCCAAATAGGGAATCTATTTTTGAATCTTTGAGACACAAATGTTGAAAAAATTTGATTTAAAATTAATGTCGTTGTCGAAAAAACGGGGTTTTGTTTAAAACATTCCAAAATATCAAAATGAATTTACCTATGATTTCATTTTAAAATTAATGATAGTGAAATATATTATATTAAATGGTAAAAATATATTATATTTTTTACTTTAGAACCAATTAATATCATAATTTAACCATATAAATTATCTCGATGAAAAATGATTCTTTTATGTAATGTTTAGCGTATTTTTACTATTCATCACAAAATAAAAGTTATCATAAAAATATGAAAATTTTACCCAAATTAAATTTTTAAATAATGATTAAAAATAATTAGTTTATTTTTTAAAATTTAACATATAAAATTCTGATAAAATATATTAAAAATTGGTGCCCCAACAAAAGGCATCAAAAAGGCATTAAAAAAAATACTTCCTTTATACGAAAAATTGATTTTGTTCTCATACCATGATATTGAATGAGTGTAAGATGAATTATATTGTTATAAAATTCAAAATTTGGTTAATAATATTTATAACATCTAGTACATAAAAATATTATAACAATATAGCATTGATTAGTAAAACTCGGTATTGTTACAACGCACACAATTGAGAAAGGTCACTCTTGCATGCAATACAAGACAAGAATAGTGTTGCGAATACTACAAGATAATACGGTCTTGTGTATACTTCAATATATTCTTGGGGTAGCATACAACACAAGACATCAATGAAATTAGAATGATTATTTCTCATAAAATCTCAGGGTGTTACATTCTACTCCCCTTAAAATGAATTCCACCCTCAAAATTCAACAGGGTTATAAATTGTTTACTACATGATAGTTTCTCTCATAGAAACCGACATCATAAAAAGGAAAAATAGAACTAAATTTTTAAACTAAATTATGAAATATAACAGTTACCCAAATTAACTCATCATTGGGTTTCCACAAAAGAGAACAAATGTGCAAACATGGATATAGAAGAGAAATCTAACCATCATGTTCTGATGGAGAGTGATAGAGAACATGGATATAAAAAATCCAACAATATGAAAGCCATAAATTTGTGATGATCTAAGATACCATATGATTCATCAGATATGAGGGTACTAGGACAACATTTTTGGTTTTCAAGATAATTTCCCTATAGTTGATGAATTTTTTCATAAGGATAAATAGTGACATGATATTAATGTAATATCTTCATTGGTCATTCCATGAACAATTTCCACTTCATCTCTTATTTAAAGAAATGATGTTTAATTTTTCATTCTTGATGTTTTAGCAGATCACACGATATAATGATAGGTCTTTCAAACTATCTTTATTAGAAAAAGTATTGCACAAATTATTAAATATACATAAGTACATCTATGGTGAGATTAACCATATATGATTCCAAAAATGGACATATACTTACTCAATAATGCCTTTTAATAAAATAAAACTATTTTCTACTAACCAGGGACTTCCTGTAGGCCAGTGGTAGGTGATAAAAGAATGTCTCACTTGTGTTGTGGGTTCAATTCCTAAATCCTTGTCTGACATGACGGGTCGTCGCCCGTCCTGCAAGTTATTCTTATTAAAAACAATAAAATTTTAACATTCGTGAAAAAACTTATCCTTAAACAATACTATCTAATGGACTACTTAATGCATTCAAATGTTTATTCTTATTGAAAATACATCTGTACAATCACATAGTATAAAGAAAATTATTGAAAGGTCATCTACAAAGTAATTAATACCATCATTTATCCCTCATATATCATAAGATATATCTTTTTGGTCCCATTACAAACATGTGAATTCCTTAATCATGTATTATTTTGAAACATTAATTACAATAGAATCATTGGGAAAACCTGAATGTTATCAAAAGTTTACTCTTTCGACATTCCAAATTCCCAAAATTATTTTATACTCAAACCATGATATCACTTTGTCCTTATATCAGTCACGAGCACATTAATACTATCAAACATTTCATTATCTCATTATCCCTTCATTATGCTAATATTAGGTGCCTTCCAAATATATTTCAACCACATTTCATGGTAACTGGTACAATACTATTATTTAAAACTACAATAAACCAATACATAGATATATTCCAATATTCCACGATACTAAAAATGAGATTCTACAACAATATTTTGGAATCTCGTTACATAAATACATAATAATTCCACTACGTCATTGTCCTATTCAATATCGCCCATATTGATCTCATGTGACATACCTTTTTCCTTTTCCTTTATAGGTTGTTGATTTCGATCATCATTAACCATTGGATTAGGGAATTGGTAAGCATAATTCCACATTTCCCTGCACATGTAGCATTGATGTGTAGGTGGTGTGTTCTCTGTTGTCTTTTCCGCATTCACATCATTAGATACCTTTTTCCCATTACTTCAGTAGTCAACTACTCGATGACCTTCTTTTCCAAATGTAAATCATATTCTAGTCCGTTTAAGACAGCTTCCACTATTCTTCCTTCCACACATTGAGCATAATGAAACATTTGTCTTCATTTCACTATTTTTTTTGAGATTTTACATTGAACTCCATCTTTCGTGTCATGTCAAAACCATGAGATGGATATGTAACACCAACATCTAGTTCTACCTTGATTTCACAATGCACAATCACTTCATATCTACTGAAGTCTCTTATAGATAATTCCTTTCAAAGAATTGGTTTTAAGCCACTGAAGAATCGATAAACTTTACTTTCAGGTTTGATGATAAATCCAGATGCATAACTTGAAATCATTATAAAAATCACTTCGTATATACCAAAAGATTCATCATTATTTTTCATAATCTCAAGGAAATCCTTTTCCATATTCTTTTGAAGAATACGAGGAAAGTACATATTGAAAAATAAGTTCTTTAACTCATCCCATTCCATCGATTCTATTTCATCTTGTGATCTCAAATTCGTAATTATAGTCCACCACTGGTCTGCTTCACCTTCTAAACAGTAACCAGACAGAATTAATTTTTCATGTTCTGAATAGGGATGTATGGAAAATATCATTTCAGTGGTACTAATAAATTTTTCAGCAACAAGTGGATCAGAAGACCCACTGATAGAAGGTTAGTGTTACCTCCTAGCAGACTCAGTAGAATATTGTTCCCTTATCTGCTCATTAGGAAGTCCAAAATGATTCATATCTTCTGTAAGTATAATAATAAAATTTTTCACTCCATCTCCCATACAATTGGTTTGTTTAGGAGAACAATCATTTCATTGTCCATTACATTGATGAACACAGTTCATTTGCCTTCCATCCATCGTCTAAATCTCAAAAAGAATAGTGTGAGTTGCAAAAATCATAATAGGAAAACCACATAATCAAGGGGTAGTACATTCAAACTCAAGCATATTAGGTTTAATTGTAGGTTATTCATGATAATTATCATATTTCAAGGATTGTATCCTATATATGTACTTATCCTTACAGACATCCCTAGAAATACTTTAGAAATATCCTTAGCGATCTCCCAAAAGTTTTATCATCCTAGTATCCAAAGGATTACAAAATAGTTCCATTAATACCAATAGTAGATACCCAATCTTGATGTACATGGAAATTACATCACGTTTGTGGAATAATTAATATAGAACAAAAAAAGACACCCATGGACCGTAATATTTTACTATCTTTGGAAACATAGAATATAATCTTTTAATCATGGTGAAATATCATTAGCATCTCCCATAAATATCTTCCCCTTTTATTTTCCTTCCTAAAACCTTTTTTTAACCTTGGGGAAAAGAAAACATATAAAGGGTGACCTCAAATTATCAGTAAGGGTATGTATAGAGAATATAAAAAAAACATATAAATATGAACTTAAGAACCTTAACATAATGTTTAAACATCAAAATCGTGTGTCGTGAAATAAGGCAAGGTATTATGTAAGGCATATATCACAATGGAACATTAATCATGATAAAATAGCATGGTAATAAAACATGTAATTGTGGAAAACCATTAAGCACATAATATTATTTCCATAGTAGCCAAGGCATTACAGCCAATGCCATCATAGTGGACGAAGTCCATTACTGAACCAGATTTACTTGTCATTCCAGCCCTGTATTACGGAACTAGATTTACATGTACTTCCAGAAATGTATATCTCATAATATATAATTATTTACCCAATGCATTAGAGTGAGATAATGATCCCACACTTCTCAAAGTGAAATCATTCTTTCATGTGCCACAAAATAAACATAAATAATTCATCATAACCCAATAAATAAAATGGGTTTCATATACATCATCCCCTCATAACATAATGCATATTAAAAAATTGATACAATTTCATCATAAACAAAATAAAATGATTTTAATTATAGGGACATTATACATGAAACATAACCATATTAAATAATTTCATCTTAGATGGAAAATAGTTATGGTGAAGCCCTTGAAATTAATTCTTGAGGAATATATATTTTCTTATTCTAAATCAATTTATTTTCTCAAAATGTGGAGAACATTTAAAAGAAAATAAATTCATT
This sequence comes from Viscum album, assembly GCA_963277665.1. Taxonomy (NCBI): domain Eukaryota; kingdom Viridiplantae; phylum Streptophyta; class Magnoliopsida; order Santalales; family Viscaceae; genus Viscum; species Viscum album. The sequence continues at coordinate 1,851,930,638 of OY728126.1, read as the reverse complement.
GAAAATAATAATGAAATTATGTATAGGAATCTTCAGGGAGATAAGGTGTTATGAAGATGTAAATAACCAATCATGCTGTATATGTTTAAAAATTTTCTCCTCGTACTTTTTCCAGAAAAGTAAAAAAGTACCTCGTATTGTAAATAACAGAAATATTTCCATACCATGTGGTAAAAGTAAAAAATGGTGAAAATTAATTTATACATAATTGGAAGAATATTAAAAAATTTATGAAAATAGTTTTATAAGACAAGTACATGGATGATAAATATAACCCTATTAAATACTTTCGAAAAATAATCACGGATAAGATCGAGATTGGAATAATTATCCATTACCTTGAGTCCAATTTCATCAATACAAATTAGAAACTCTTGTATAATGATATAAATAATGTCATTGACTTATTAGTGAATCGTATTAATTTTTATGATAACATATATGATTCACTTAAGACATTATATTACCCGTTCATTTGTCAATTTAATTTAGAAGCAACATTTTGGGTAATAATCGTTTCATTTATTGTATGCGATTGGACTTTTTTTTCTTGAAATTATTACATATATCAGGATTTACTTACTTATAGAATGTAAAACAAGATATATATATATATCATATATATATTCAGTTTATATATATAATTATAATAGATAGATAAATTTAATGAAATGCACCGTTCAGGGAGATGGTAGGTCGTACATACGCATGAACGTTGTTTTCCTTTCCTTATTGACTTGAATGGATGTAAGTAGATGACATATATATATATATACATAAATCCAGTAGAATTATTAAGTCATATATCTCAGTATTATTAATTATATATTCTATAAAATCATTATTTAATGGTTAACATGGAGAATGAATCTCGTCGTGTCGTGGAGACAATAGTATGTAGGTACGCACGAGCGATGATATCATTCCCATTATTATTGAATGGAAATGGAGTGGATGATAAAATATTTCATGATTAGTATCATGTTATAATAATCATATATATTTATTATTTCCACCATTATACCCATCCAAGTAAGGTGGTGGTGGAAAAACAGATTACATCACGGCCTGGAGATGGTATTATGTACGTACGCACACACAATGATTTCTTTTTTTTTTGTAGGATGGATAGAAGGTGAAATAGAGTTGTTTGATATTTATATTAACATATTAGTATATGATTCATTATGATGTTATTACATTATAATTAAACAACTATTTTAGAATAAGTAGAGGATGAAATGAATTTGAATAAATCAGTAGAATATATTACCTCTTCCACGAAGTGCCTCCTTTAAATGTCCTCTTAGAGAAGTAGAGTTAGACTTTTGAGAACAACAGTCCACTATAATGTCACTAGAGAGGTTGATAAAAGGAATTTTATGGGTTTGGCTGAGCAATAAGGCTCAAAATTGAGTGAAGTGGGGAGGGATGGAGGTTCCCTTATAAAGGAGAGGAGAGGGGCACATTTGGAAACCTCAAAGATTTTAATTTATAGTAAAATTCAACCCCACATAAAAACCTCCAAAATTACTCAAAATAAAATATGAGATGAAATAGGGTGGTAATATCATAATACAATAAAATTTATACATGTTTGTAATTTATTTTCAACATTATAATTTTAATTTATCCTTATTTAATCTATTTGATTTTATTTGTGGTAAAAAATAATAAATTTTAAATGGTTATGAATTCTTACTTATGTCATGTGAATTTTACATAATTAGATACTTTATGAAATTTTTAACCATATAATTTTAAAATTTTAATTTTCAAATATTTTTGGGATTTTGAAATAATTTAATAACATGTTATTTTTATAAAATATCAACATTGACAATTTTGACAGTATTATTTTATTTTAATTTAAATAAAATCAAAACAGAATATATATTCAAAAAAATATTTAATATATTCATAAAATGGCTTATTAATCTAGAAAATTCATGGATAACATTAATTAGTTCATATAGTATTTATTTTAATATTTTTAAAACCATTTTTTTGATATTTTTCTTAATAACACATTTAATACAAAATTTTTGTATAATTATATAATATGAATATTTGTTGCATAAAAATTAAAACTAAAATAATATTATAAAGATAAATACAATTAATTCATTTAATTGAATTTATCATCTTAAAATCACAACATTTAAATTGTTATATTCATTAAATTATGAAGGTGACAACTTTGACATCATTAAAAATATAATTAATTAAGGTCATAATTTCTGTTATAATGCTTAAACCTATCCCAAATTAGACCCTTGGATGATTACGGAATTGGTATACACGTAAAATAAGGTTTAGTAATGTTTCTGGTCTTTTTTATGGGTATAAATCTTATAATAAAAAAAATATTTTTAATTTTTCACTAAATAAATAATTTGTGCGTCATTAATATATAATCTATTAAGGTAATAATATATTTCATAAAAATTAAAAATAAATTACCATGATGAATAAATTATTCTATATTTCAAATGATTATTTATATTTGAATTTATATTATGTATAACCTTATATTAAAAAAAATATAATTAATAATGTTTGAGTGAGACATATTTCACTTTTCATTAAATAAAATAAATTAAATGTTTTAACCTCTTAGAAATGGGTTCCAATATATTCCATTTAGACCCACGAATGTTTTATAAAGAAATATAATCATCCAATGATATCAGGAAAAGTGTTAGTGTAATTTTATACTAGTATTTTTACACTTAATTACCTGATTTACATTTAATTGTGGTAAATAAAATTTACCGTGGTTACTAATCATAATGCCCAAAAATATAAAGTAGCCTATTAACATAATTTGAAACTAATTATTCCAAATATGGAATCCATTTTTCCAAATTCAAGACACATGAGTAGCAGAAATTTAATTTAATGTTAATCACTTTGTCGAAAAAAATGGGGTTTGGTTTAAAACATTACAAAAGATTGAAATGATTTTACCTATGAATTCATTGTAAAATTAATTATAATGACATAAATTACATTAATGGGTAAAAAAATATTCTATATATACTTTAAATCCATTAAATTATATATTTTAACCATATAAATTTTCTCGATGAATAAAGGTTTTTTTAAGTAAAATTTAGCGTATTTTTACTATTCATCAAAATATGAATGTTATCATAAAAATGTGAAAAATTTGTCCAATGTAAATTTTTACATAATGATTAAAAATAGTTAGTTTATTTTTTCAAATTGAACTAAAAATATTGTCCAAAATTATATTTACAATGGGTGTGCCATCAAAAGGCAGCCAAACTGCATTTTTTAAAAAAAGATTACTTTATATGAAAAATTTATATTTTTGTCATTCCATGTTATAGAAAACTTGTTAGATGAATTATAATTTTATAAAAATTAATTTTTTTTAATACAATTCATAATGGCTAGTTCATAATAATATTATAACAATATATTTTTGTTTAGAATAACTCATTATTGCGTACAACACATGCTACTAAGGAAGGTCGCTCTTCTGTTCAACACAAGCCATGAATAGTGTTGAATATACTAAATGAAAAAACGATGTTTCCTGTAGCAAAATATAATATGGCTGTAACAAACAAAAAAAGACATCAAATAAATTAAAAAAATTATTTCCCATATAATCTCGAGGTGTTACATTTTATATATTATGTTAATAAGATATATCTATCGAAAATGATGAATCTAAGAGGAATTACCAACATCCGGGACAAATGAGAGGAATTGAGAATTCCACCCATAGGGTAGATAGCCCAATAAAATGATTAATTTTATAAGATTTCAATCATTAGTTTAAATAAAATCCCAATATTTCTTTTACAATCCATTATCAAAAGAAATAGGACCCGGAGATCTATCATGATTCAAGCTAAAATAGTGTCTTTGATTTCACGGACAAGAGGAATTATTAATATAAAAGAGTTATCTTCCTCATTTACAACAACTAGAATGACATCATGTAAGACATCCTTATTGATGATGGTTCAATTAAAGATTAATTAATATAAGATTCAACATGATTAGAAATATAATCCTCGTTATCCAAAATGATTTCCCCATCTTTCGGAAAAGTTAATCTTATTATTTTTTTTCTTATTCCTTTATGGGAGTTTTAGAATTTGGTGTTTCTATCACAATCAGTTAACTATTTTATTTTTAAAGATTTTTTATTCATGTTATCCATAAAGGTGACAAATGAGTTTACTTTTAATGAAAGGATAATTTCCAAAGTATTATCATTTTTGAAATCATTGTTATTGTTTTTGACTTGAGGTTTATGATGTTCATTATAAAAAATAAGGATCTCATTTTCATTTTTTTTTCTTTTAAGATGCACCAAACTTTATGTTTTTCAATATATTTTAATTTAATCGGGAAATTTTCAACATCATTATAATGATCCAAAGAGGAAAACATGATTTTAATGATATGAAAAAATTCATGTTTGAAGAAACAATTATTTTTGAATCTAATGGGTAGATGAGGTTTCACAATAATGGATGAAAAACTGACCATAATAGGGTGATGGTCAGACTGAATCTTGGGGATGGTGGTTCTGAAAATGGTGTCCCCTTTTTAATGAATTATAATTTTTGAATGCTATGTCCAGTTTTCTGGATACCATGCTATTAATATGTCTTATATACAATGGGTATTTGGCACCTGTAAGGGTAATTTTAATAAGGTTCATATGACAAATCCTACTTTTAACTAAATAATTAAACATAATTCAGTACATAAACTTCACTTTATACAACATTTAATATCAAGAGGTCTAGTGGATTTGGGGATTTTTATCATTACATAAAAACATAATACCTGAAATAAAAAATATTTATTGAAAACATAATTTATATGACCACTAAATACCCTCGTACATAACATTGCATGGGATAACATGAAGACATGCATAAGAAAAGGGTGAGATATAAAGCCCAGTAAGGGAATAATCATGGAATAACATGAGGAATACAATAAATGTTATACAATAGGCATATCAATAGAGAGAAATAAATGAATAAACATAAAGGCATGACAAATCACGATAATCATAACATGGAAATGTGGCAACAACACTTAACATGGAATTAGTATGCGCCTTGGCTCATTGCACATGGAGCATGATTAAATCCTCATTGCACATGAAGAATTAGTAAAACCTGGTTGCACTTGAATTATCATGATTCAACACCCATTTAACCTTATTTATCATGATACAATACTTTACCTAATTCATTGGAGTGATTTAAGGGATCTCCCTTCTTATACATTTCATTACATGCATAAGTGTGCCACGTGTATCATACAACATGGATTCATAAAATATCATCATTTATTCTAAGATAAAGGAATGTGGAATTCATACATGAAACTGTATAATCAATATGTAAATGTTCATAAATTTGAATACTCTTGATAGTGATATTGGCATGGTATTCACTACACAATGACATTTGCTTGAAAATTGGTGCAATTTCGGCAGCGTAACGACGTGACATAAGAATTCATAAAAATTATTCATGAGATTGAAAGGGGTGTGTCATCATATTTAATTGACATGGATAGTAAGGGGATCATATAGATACATTTCCTAACAGATGTAATTGAAATTATATTCATGATATAAAAGAATAGCTTGAATGTAAATGAGGAGAGAGAAATTTCTTTTGAAATTTCTGCTTAGTAACGAGTGTAAATGGGAGGCATTTAATGAGAGATAATGGGGTCTCCCATCATTCCAACATAAAGAGGGTAGTATGGGGGTGTTTCTAAACCATACACTAACATTTGTAATTGAATGTAAAATAGCATGACAACATTAAGAAAATTGGACAAAAATGAGAAAGGAAACAAAAACCCTTTACTTGGAAGTGTGCTACTAATGGCATGAGAAAGGCTTGAGAGAGGCTTATTGAGTGATTGGGGAACCATTGGTGGATTATAGATAGAGGATGATAGAGTTTGGACGAACTCGAATGGCTTTGAGTGAGGAGGATGTAGGATATTGGGTGGCTATATATAGCAAAGGTGAAAAAATTCATTATTATTTAGGTTTGGGACCCTCAAATTAAACTAATCAAAACCACAAACCCGCCCATGGTTTTGCAAATGGTTTTTGGAAAACATAATTTTAAAACAAAATTTCATAAGGGAAAAGTCCTAACTTCTTAAAATAATTGGGTTGCTTATGTGGAGGTGTGTCACACTAAAAAAGAAAACAATTTATAAAGACAAGATGTTTAATAAGTCTTGAAGGGTCCATTAATATTTTGTAAAATAAGTCAAATAAACACCAAATCACACTATTTTAATGGTAAAACGGATATTGGCAGAACATAAGGCTTATAATATTTTTTTACATCACTGTTTGGTCATTATGATGTCATAAAACACATTATATATTTAAACAGTATTTAATTTTTACCCAAAAATTTGACTGTATCAGAAAATTATGAAAAATTCACCGTTAGATAATTTTGACATATTTATTCCCGAAATAATATTCATTTTATCTAAATAATTTTCAAAATAGGTTAAATTTCAATATTAAAAATAAACACTGACATTTATAAAAAATTCATGGTTTTTGACAAAAATTGCTTTCAAACCTTAATAAAAATTACAATTGCATTCATAAAATTACACACTCATTTATATATAATAAAAATTAATTTAATAATAATAATAATAATATTTTATTAAAATTTTATTTATTTTAAAAATGCATTATTTCATCAAAATATATTTCATAGTTTAACACTAACAAAAAATACTATTTGGGCTTTAAAAACTATTTACAAGGTAACAATAATAAAATGAACATATATTCATTATTATATTCAAAAATATAGTACATAAACATAGTTCTAGGAATTTTTTTACCCAACCCATTAAAATATACGCATAAGACCTAAGGGTATGGTGTGCGGTGGTGATAGACTCTTGGGGTGGCTCAGATAACATTTCACGGGCGGTGATCTCTGTTAACTTCCACTACTCCTATAGACGGTTCCGTTCAAGCTTGAAATGACGAAGCTCGGCTTTGTCTTGCTCAAGAGAGAAGCCCAATGACATCACCTCTTTTCCAAGCTCTAATAAAAGGGCTTTGTATGGGGTACGTCTACTGGATAAGGCCATTGATTCATTTGTCGGAGTAAATTTGATTTGTGAAAACCCAATATTTATACAAATCATGTGATCACTATTCAACAACTATATTAGAAATGGTCACTATTATTCATATAAACCCAAATAATTTGACATTTTATATAAAGATCTTACATAATGATAAATTAAATTATATCATGATAGATTTCCATTAATGAAAGTTTGGGTCGTTACAATCTTCCCCCTTTATGAAATTTAGCCCTCGAAATTTCCTTTTTCCACACTAAAATAGATGTGGGTAACTCTGATTCATAATTTCCTCAGATTCCCATGCCGCTTCATCAAACATTTGGTTTCACCACAACACCATGATGAGGGGAATTGTCCTATTTCATATAACTTTTTCTCTATGATCTATGATCATCACTAGTTTCTCCTCATAAGAATGTTCATCCTCTAACTGTACCACCTCCTAAGAGAGTAAAAGTGAAGGGTATGGTATGTACATCATTAATAGGGATACATGAAAGACATCATGTACTTTGGCCATGGTAGGTGGAAGTTCTAGTTGAGAGGCCATAGCCCCGGCACGATCCAGAATCTCGAAGGGGAGGATGTACTTTGTACAAAAAATCCATTTCTTTCTAATCCTTATGACCTTCTTCAATAAGGATATGTGTATAAATTCCATCTCTACAGCCTTAAACTCAGGTTCTCGTTGACGGTTATTAGTATAACTCTTCTTTCAACTTTGGGCTACCTTGATATGCATCTGAATGGTTTTCAACTTCTCCACAATTTCTTCAACTATTTCTGGTCCAAGCAGCTTGCGCTCACTGACCTCATCCTAGTATGCCAGTGTTCTTTACCTTTTCCCATAATGGGCTTCATATGGTTCCATATGGATGCTTGAGTGGAAACTATTATTATAAGAGAACTCATCCATAGGAAGACTTCGATCCCATACCCCATTAATGTCCATTAAGCACACTCTCAACATGTCCTCGAGTGTTTTGATAGTCTTCTCGGATTGGCCATTAGGTTGAGAATGATAGGCCGTACTGATGTTCAGTTCGGTATTCAGAGCATGATGAAGAATCTTCCAAAACATAGAGGTATATATTGGATCTCGATTAGAAAAAATAGATAGTGGTACACCATGAAGCCTTACCACTTCCCTAATATATATCTGTGCCAAATGACCCTATGAGAAATCCTGCCGAATTGCAATGAAGTGTGCAGCCTTTGTAAGAATATACACCACAACCCCGATTGAATTTTTGCCTTTGGATGTCTTCGAAAATATATTGAGAAAGTCCATGGTGATGTTCTCTCATTTCCATTCTGCTATGGGTAATGGTTTCATCATCCCCTTAGAATTCTGCCTCTCTTCCTTTACTTGTAGACACACCAGACACTTTGATGTATATTCAGAAATCTCCTTCTTCAAATTATCCCACCAATAATGCTCTCGGAGATCTCAATACATCTTTTTTTTCTTGGGTGAATAGAGATATTTGAACTATGTGAATCATCCATAATTTCCTTCTTCAGATCAGGACAGGATGGAACACATATTCTTTTCCCGACTCTCACAATTCCTTCTTACTTGACATTAAACTCTGAGGAATTCCTTTTTCCGATAGATTCCACTTTTTCATAAATTCCCACATCCTCGTTTTGAGCATCCATTAACCATTCCAAAAGTGACGATTGAGAAAAAATTAACAAAAGTATTGTTGATGTTCCCTTCGTAATGATTCCCATGTACATCTTAATCAAGTCTGAGAAGAATGGATCCCTTTTAATTCTCATCATGCATTGAATCTCTAGGTCATTTCTACTTTGGGAATCATCCACCAAGTCCGTTTTCTTAGGGTGGTAATGGATTGTGCAGTCATAGTCTTTGATCAGCTCAAACCATCTATTTAGGTTCATGTTCAACTCATTATGTTTGAATATATACTTGAGGATTTTTTGGGTCCATATATTTTTCACACTTCTCCCCTAAGAGATAATGTCGCCAAATTTTAAAGCGAATATCATTGCAGCCAAATCGAGGTCATGTGTTGGATAGTTCTATTCATGAACATCCAGATGCCATGATGTATAGGCAATGGCTTTGTCATTTTGCATCAACACACATCTCATGCCCTTCTTTGAAGAATCACTAAATACCAAAAACATTTATCAACTTGTGGGTAATGTGAGCATGAGCCCAGTTATAAGCCTTATTTTCAACTCCATTAAGCATTTTTCACATTCATCACTCCATGAAAAATGTAATCCCTTCCATGTTAGCTTGGTAAGAGGGTTTGGAAAATCATGAGAAATTTCTCACAAATAGTCGATAATATCCAACAAAACTCCAAGAAGATACGAATATCCATAACAAATGTTGGCCTCCACAATCCATCAACCACTTCTGTTTTGGAGGGATCCATAGATAGCCCATTTCTTGAAATGATATGGCCCAAGAATGAAACATCCTTCAAACAGAACTCACACATTCTCTACTTTTCATAGAGCCTCTCCTTCCACAAGGTCTCTATTACAGTTCTTAGATGCCCCTCATCATCCTCCTTAGTTTTACAGTATATCATAATGTCATCTATAAAGTCTACCACACAATATTAAAAGGTAATCTCTAAAGACTCTATTCATCATGTCCATGAATATTTTTAGAGAATTAGTGAGTCTTAAGGGAATTACTATGAATTCATAGTGCCCGTATCATGTACAAAAAATTATTCTTGGCGATATCTTCCTTCTTCACCCTAACATGATAATACCTCGACCACAAATCAACCTTGGAGGAGTATTGTGCTTCACCTAGCTTATCTAACAAGTAATCAATTCATGGGAGAGGATACTTTTTATTTATTTTGATGTTGTTAAGCTCACGATAATCAATGAAAAGGCGCATTTAACTATCTTTCTTCTTGATGAAGATGATTAGTGCACCCCATGGTAATGCACATGGGCATTCATAACCTTTATCTATATTCTCATGTAGTTTTTTTCAGCTATTCAAGATCTACAATAGCCATTATATATAGATTCATCGATATTGGAAACACCCCAGGTATAAGATCAATTGATAATTCAACATCTCTTATAGGAGGAAGACCCTTAAATTCCTCGTGAAACATTTCAGTGAATTTCCTAAGAATATGCATGTCTTCATGGATGATTCCTTCCATGGACTCAATCATCTAATCCATATATGTGTGCCCATAGGGAAATAATATCAATGCTTTAGAGGATGGAACTAATGATGAGTCATCATCCTCCTTGCACTTTTATATAATCTAGGGTCGATTCTCCACATGGAGATTGTTTTCCCTCTCATGGAAATTTATGTGGTCTCAATATAAGGAAAGCCAATCCATGCCAATAATTGCATCAAATTCCACTATAGGAAGTATGACAACGTTTATTGGAAAGTTCAATCCACATGTTATGATAGGGGAGTAGTTATATTCATGGGATGCAAGAATTTCCCCATTTTCTGTACTCACCGACATCTTCACATTCATGATTTGTGGTGGTTCTCGGATTTTTCTACAAAACATTCGCTATATAAAAGAATTCGTAGAACCTGAATCAAAAAGTATGTTTGTAATTATTGAATAAATAACTACCGTACCTGTCACCAATTCGTTATCAGTGTTCACATCGATAGTTATGGTGGGAAAATATCTCCATTGATTCCTTGGAGGATGTTGGTTGCATCCGGCCACCCCTGGATTAGGGTACTGATTTTCAAGATGCCCTGGTTCATTATTTTTGTAGATGTGAACCATGAATTGATGTTCGAACGAAGTGTTCCTCGTCTCTGTCACTGCCGGATGTCTTTATTTATGACATTTAACAGCTAGGTTCCCTTCTCTTCTACAACTAATAAATTTCCTCTTCCCCTTCAGGAAATTTTCAGGGTGTATCTTTACGCAACATTGGGAAGTGGGGTGCAAGATCTGCTTATCACCGTTAGATTTATCCATCGGGCCACCAAAATTTATGTCCACCATACACTTCTTATCCCCATGATACCCCTTAGATTTTTTGATTTCCATTTCGACCTTGAGGGCACATCAGACAATTTTCATATAGTTGTCGAAGTCACGGATTGTTAGCACATTCCACCGGCTAGGTTTCAGCCCACCAAAGAAGCGGCCAACCTTTAATTAGAGGGTAACGACAAAGCCAATGGAGTATCATCCAAGCCTTGTGAATTTTACCTCAAACACTACAAAAAATTTGTCATCTTTTTTGTTTAAGGGAAAGGAAGTCCCTTTCCATCTTAAGCTGGAGGTTGCGTGGAAAATATTTATCTAAAAAATTATTCTGGAAATCCATCCATTCCAATTTTTTGACTCCTCATCAGGCATTTTAATTTTGATAATCTTCCACAATGGATCAGCTTCACCCTCCGTTGAATAAAAATACACGAGGACCTTCTCTTGATCAGAAAATTGAATGATGGTGAAGATATTTTCAATGGATTTGATCCATTGTTCAGTGATTGAGGGATCAGATGATCCATTAAAAGTAGGAGGCCTATGTCTCATGAAGCTCTCGATAGCAACTTGTTCATTATTAGGGTGGGTGAAGGTTCCACTTGACCCATGTTTCTCTTCAAATATTGAGTTAGCTGAGATAGAAGCGTGACAAAGTTCGCGATTCCCGCTACAATTGGATTGGGAATCTCATTAGTACTGTCATCACATTGATCTTCACATCGGTTGTTAGCCCGAGTCCTCCTATTACTAGCTGATGACTTATAAATAACATAAATTTATTTAACTTATGAATCTATAGACTTCATTTTATGTTATCCATGATCTACTTTCTAACATATATTCTTAGGGCATATTTTTGTCCCTTAATAATGGATCATACTAAGCTTGTGAATTTACCAAAAAATATCCCCCGGGAGTGTCGTAACCAAGAGTGTATAACGACATGTTTTCATGTACCAGGATACCTCGGGTCAACCCCGAAACTCTTTGATGGTGTTTTCACCCCTAGGTACATTTGTTCCAGAGCCGCCTTTACCTGCTCGTATCAAGACAGGGATTTATTTCCCTCATAAAACACTTACTCAAAACTCACCAAAATGTAGTGATGTTATTATTATACATAGTCCTGTCAATATGGAATTACTAGGTTTTTTTACTCCTAATCCCAAAAAATAACTAAACCTATCCTCCTATACAAACTATGATAACCCTTATTTTTATTACACAATTAAAAATTATTCATTACATAAATATCAATTGATACAATGTAGAAGGTCGAGTGGTCTAGTGGATTTAGGGCTTAGGATAATTACATAACAACTTAAATCATGATATTCAATATTTTTCATTGAAATATACTTTACATGACCACTACATTCCCTCGTACATAGAATTGCATGGGATAACCTGAGGACTTGCATAAGAAAAGAGTGAGCTAAAAATCCCAGTAATGGAATAATCATCTAATAACATGAGGAATGAAATACATGTTCGATAATAGGCATGTTAATAGAGAATAATATAAGAATAAACATAAAGTCATGATAAAGCATGATAATCATAAAATGGAAATGTGGCAACAACACTTAACATGGAATTAGTATTATCCAAGGCTCCTTGCACTTAGAGAATGAGTAAATCCTCATTGTACATGAATCATGAGTAAAACCTCATTGAAATTGAATTAGAACGAGTCAACACCCATTTCAAAATATGTATCATGGTATTATACTTTACCCGATGCATTGGAGCACTATAAGGACGCTCCCTTCATAAACATTTCATTTCATGCAAAAGTGTGCCACATGGATCATATAACATGGATTCATAAAATATTATCATTTATTCCATGATAAAGGAATTTGGAATTCATAAATTAAACTTTAAAATCAATAATTAAATATGCATAAAGTTGAATACCCTTGATGGAGATATGGGCATGGTATTCACTACACAATTACATTTTTTGGAAAATTAGTGCAATTTCACCAGTGTATGAGCGTGATGTACGAAATCATAAAATTGGTTGATAAGAGAGAAAGGGGTGTATAATCATATTTACATGACATGGAAATTTAGGGGGTCATATAGATACAAGTCCTAACAAATTTAATGGAAATTAGATAAATGATACAAAAGAATTTCTTGAATATAAATGACAAGAGAGAAATTCCTTTAGAAATTTCGGCATAGGAATGGGTTTACATGGGAGGAATTTCATGAGAGAGAAAGGGGTATCCCATAATTAAAACATACAGAGGGATGTATGGTGGATGTTCCAAAAAATACCCCAACATTTATAATTGAAATTAAAAAGGCATAAAAACATTAAGAAAATTATACAAAAATAAGAATGGAAGAAAAACCCATTACTTAGAAGAGTGCTTCCAAAGGCTTGAGAGAGGCTTGAGAGAGGATTCATGGGAGCTTGGGGAACCTTGGGAGGATTATAGAGATAGGAGGGAATTGGTTGGACTAAATCCAAAGGCTTTTAGTGAGGAGGAAGTGTGAGATTTGGTGGGTTTATATAAGAAAGGTGAGGGAATTCTTTGTTATTTAGGTTTGGGACCCTCACATTAAACTAATCCAAACCACAAACCATACCATGGTTTTTGCCCATGATTTATGGAAAAGGGAACTGTAAAACAATATTTTATATGGAAAAAGTACTAAATTATTATAATACTGGGGTTTCATATGTGGAGGTGGGTCACACTCCCAAGGAAAACAATTTAAAAAGAAAAGATGTCAAATAAGTCTGGAAGGGTCCATTAATGCTTTGTAAAATAAGTCAAAGAAACCCCAAAAGACATTATTTTAATGTTAAAAAATATATTGTCATTATATAAGTGTTATATTATTTTAATACATTACTATTGGGAAATTATGATGTCATAATACACATTATATATTTAAACGGTATTTAATTTTTACCAAAAAATTTGACTGTCTCAAAAAATTATAAAAAATTCACCGTTGGAAAATATCGATGTCCTGATTCCAGAAATAATATTTATTTTATCTAAATAATTTTCTAAATATGTTAATTTTCACTTTTAATAATCAAAACTGACATTTATCGAAAATTCATGGGTTTTGACAAAAATGGATTTCAAACCGCAATAAAAATTACAATTGAATTAATTAAATTATACGATCAATTTTATTAAATAAAAATTTATTTAGTAATAATAATAATAATTTATTATAATATTATTTAATTCACTAATCCATTAATTCATCAAAATAGGTTTCTTAGTTGAATACTAACTAAAAATACTATTTGTGATTTAAAAACTATTTACAATGTAACAATAATAAAATTAATGTATATTAATTATTATATACATAAATAATGTCCACAACCATAGTAATAGGGATTTTACAAATAATCCCTTAAAATAGATGAATAAAACCTAAGGGTAAGGTGTACGATGGTGAAAAACTATTGGGGTGGCTCGGATAACATTGCTTGCGTGGTGATCTGTATCAACTTCCACTTCTCCCGTAGACGGTTCCATTAAAGTTTGACATGAGGAAGCTCGACTTTGGATTGGTTAAGAGAGAAGAAAAATTATTCCAATACCTTTTAGTGCTCTAAAAAATGGGCTTCGTATTTGGCATGTCTACTAGATGAGGCCATTGCTTTCTTTGTCTGAGTAAATTGGAATTTTTAAAACCCTAAATTTATATTAACCATGTGATCACTATTCAACTTCTATATTAGAAACAGTCACTATTCTTATCATAAAACCAAAGAATATGAAATTTTATATAAAAATTTTACATAATCATACATTTAATTAGATCAAGTGTTATTTCCATTAATGAAAGTTCGGGTCATTACATTTTATTTCTTCAATTGAAGCCTTAAAATCTCTCATCGAGATAGTCTAGTGGGATGGGACCATCTTCACACATGATGAAAGGATAGAATGAATGTCCCCAATAATTAATAAGATGTTATGTATAATGCGACCCAGATAGGAGGGGTCAGTCTAGAGAGACCTCATATCCTTATATCTGTTCCTTTCATAAACCAAGGGAAAAATATATGTGTACAATATAGTGTAAAATCAAAATTATGTATTTTCTTATAGACATAAAAAAATATTTAATTTTTTCAATTTTGTTGCGTGAAAATATAAAGAGTTTCAATAGTGGATCTATTTGGACACATACCTATAAAAGTACATCCAAATCCACTAAGATGAAGTAAATTAGAAGAAAATAATATATTCAATTCAACAACAGAGAAAATCCAAGAACGATGAATATTAAAAAATTTCATAAAGAAAATAAATGTGTCAGGGTTACCCAAACCATGAAAATTACCGAAACGGATTTTCATTTATACCTATGTTCAGATTTAGAACTCCTATTTTTCTTATCCAATGATCCCTTCTGTCTAGATGATCTTCTTACATTTTTGATGTTTTTGGGATAGAGTTTTCTCTATCGTAATCTTAATTGAAGTAGAAGCAATAATAGTAGTATATGAATTCATTTATTATTTAGAAGGATATTGCATAAAATATTTTACAGGTGTTACAATAGATCTACCAATCAAAACATTAATGAGATCCTAATTATGCACAACATTTATATTTTTATAATATGAGGAAAAAATACTGACATCGAGATTGCAGTTACTAAATGTTCTGTTAATGTCAATAGAAAATGTAGTTGAGTTGCTTGAATTTTTTTATGAGATTTGATTGATGTTCTTCTTTTTTGATGCCTAGAAGATGTTTTGTTTCACTCTACCTAGCCATAACTTTAGTGTTGTGTTCAAAAACGTCATCCAATGGACCTGGTGTACTGATAATTACCTGTTGAGTGTCACTACCTGAACCGAATGAAGGACAATATTCCTGTCAAAAAGAATCTTTTTCAATTTAAATACCATTTATACAATGATGGGTTAATAGTAGTTGTATTGAACATATAATTTTTGGCATCCTTTTCTGCATTAGATATGTTAATATTGGTTTCATAACATATATAATTTGAACAATTAACAAATATAATATAGGTCTATGTTTCCATAAATATAGGTTCTAGAGGAGGTTTTATAGAATCCATCATAATAGCCTCTAATTCTTCAAGTAGATTATGATCATTTTTGGTAATCTCCACATCCTCTACAAGTTTGGGAGATAGGGGACTAGGCTGTTTACACCCATATTTCTAAAAGGAATAACTGGAGAAATAAAAAAATGACTTAGTATTCTATGGGGTCTCATTATTGACTTCAAAATTAAAAATTTCAGGCTCAGATTGGGATAGCATGAAGACATCCATGATAATAACTCCCATTTCTTCAATAATACCTTGTTCATCAATTTCATTTTCATGGTCTTCCACTACATAATCCCAATATTTTACAACATTACCCCCTATGGGATTAACACTTAAGAACATGTAAATCTATTTTTCATTATTATTTTTATTGGGCTCATGTTTATCTATGGAAGGACCGTTATACGTTTTCATCATTTTAACCTCAGTCCATTCTGTGGAATTTGGTTCGGAGACCTCATTATGCACCACTCTATAGTATAGAATCTAATTTCCTATGTTTTTTTCGATAATAAATTAATGGAAGGTTTACCTCATAATCACCCTTGAAATTTTTCTTATATGTATTACTGTTATATGAAATAGATTTTAGTAGTTTAGATTCCATATTACCTTCATCCATCACTCTATAAAAAAGGCATAATTCCCCATTTCGAGTAATCTGGTCAATCTTTATAAGAGTGACAATATAGGATGATATATCATATTTGATTTTAGGTTCTAGAAAAACATGTTGAGATTAAAAAATCTATCCCAAATATATTCAACATTGTATCTTTGGGTTTTTGGGTTCAAGGACAGATCCCATTCAGCAAGACGCAATAGGCCAGATTTGTGTTGTATATTACCATGCATCCATACCTGGTCGAAATCATCGTGAGAGGTAAAATATATCTGAAAATAACCTTTCCTAGTTGGATGACATTCGAATTTATAAATCCCCAATAGTGAGATATATATGAGTTAAGATTTAAATTTGTCAAGGGTTTGTCACCTTTTATGTAAGCAATGTAAACCATAATTAAAAACATACACATTTGGGAATGCTACTAATGTAATTTTACATCAGCCTCAACTGATTACCATCCATCCAATAGTTTTTTTAAAATGGAGTCTTCAACGATGATGATTTGGGGAGATTTGAGCCTTTTAGAGCCTCATGGAATGAAATCCCCATTGATTTAACATTTAGTGCTTGGTTACGAAAATCATCTGCAAGTTCTTTTTCTTCATTCATTTCCAGAGAGCAGGATTCGATGAAGCATTGCTATTTAGGATCGACGGATTCCATATATCAATTGATTTATTAAGGAGATATCCAAACCTTTCTTATGTCATTAAGATTAGGGTTTTAATTTCGTGGGTTCACCAAGTTGTTCGAAGCCCTGATCTACATCACGCTCTATAACAGAACCCACAAATTTTTTTTAAATAATATATAATTGAGTTAATATTATATTATTTCCCTTTAAGAAATATTATCCATAAAAATTGTACAAACAAAAGGTTTTTTTTAAAAAAAATTAGTGTTTTTCATTATTCATAAAAAAATTACTATTTAGAAAAAAATGAAAAAAATCACCCTAAGACAATTTTAAAATGATCACTTAAAATTTATTTTTTTATTAAATTTTATTTTTATAAGGATAAAAATATTAATTTTATTACAGTACAAAAAAAAATAAAAAACATTTTTTGAGAAAATAGATTTTTTTAAATATAATGACTATAAAAAATTATGTATTTTTATATAAATATGATTTATTTTTATAACATAATTTTATATAATATTAGAAATGTATTTATTACTATTTATTCCACCAATTTTACTCTATAGTTATTTAATGTCTTGTGTAAATAAAAATTTTAATTGTTTTTTATGGTTCATTAAAACTCAATGTTGTGTGTAACAAAAAATGTCAAAAAAAATTATATTATTATAAAAATAATAATTTATAAACTATTGGGGTTTTAAAAAATTTATGCTAGATAATCCCTTGTTTCTTAAGAATATATGTTACCATATAATGTTTTTTATTACGCTCATCATGAACATTAATGATTATAAACTAGATTATTAATAAAATATATTTTTTCACAAATCATACTATTGGATATTATTTATTATATATCAAATAGTAGGTGTGAGTTTACTCATTAGATAAAGGGATCCTTATATTTTTAATCTAAACATGTAAAATTATTCTTGATCATCAGACATAATGACGATAACCAATTGTATCATCACCAAATGATTCAATTATTCTCACCCAGAATAATGATCACTATTCCTTATATTATCACAATAGATCATGTGTCTAATAATCATGAATGTGGAAAATGATGAATTAGATAATACCTTATATAATATTCCACTATAATCATTCACACAAATCCTTGTGCATTATCTTATTACCGATAGATTTGTAAAGGGTCATCAGGAACATTAATCCTTTTACACTACTTCATCACCAAAAAATTCTATAAGGTTATTCTAATAGATATAGACTTCCTTATTGTAAATTCACAAAAAACATGTATGTATTCACTATTGAATCAAATCCAGGTCCATTGGATCATTGGAAATAAAAAATTGTATTTTAGTCATATATAATGTCCATTATCCATTTTCTCTTCAGCAACATACAATCATAAAATCTACATATACAAAGAACATTTTCCATTATAATTTCATTGATTTACATGATAAATAATTTATATAAAGGGATGGGGTTGAAATTTTAGGAAAATATATATATATATATAATTTGAATAAAAAACTTTTTCCATATAGTAGTTTAGTATTTTTCAGATTTTAGAAAATAAATCACACTCATATGTTAATGATCCCATAGTATGTAATATCTATGAATGATATGGATTTATACACCCCAATAATAACTAATTGTTTCATTTTATAATTTATCAAGGATTTTTTACAATTTATTGTATAACCTTATTGATAGGGTTAGTGGTCCCTGTATAGTATAATGTTAGAGATAAAATAAATAGAAATTATGTGAGTCATCTAGTTATTATACATTCTTTTAGGGTATGAAATGTAGTCTAAAGTCATATATGAAGGATGATATTTTAATTTAGAGGTATAATTACATATAAAAATGGGAAAATATATACGCATAATAATTAATCCATATTAATTAAATCCATAGATGAAGGGTGTACTGGTCAACCTTCTAATGAAGTCCACCCATATTTAATCCATATATAATTGTTACAGTATATTTTTTAATACCATATGGAGTGGATATGGAGTTATGAATTTTTATGAGATAATGAAATGTTGATGATAATTTAAATATAATTACATAAAAAATTAATTATATATTTTATTATTTTCAGAGCTAGAACTAAGACTATTTATAACGTTGATTAATGTTAAAGGAAATGGACCAAAATGTAATGGAACAATTAGTTTTTTCGTCAATATTTTATTTATTGGTATGAAACATAATAACATTTAAAAAAATGGGAGGTGAAATGTTTGGTTTTAGGAGTTTATTTTGGGATGGCTGAAATGGGTTCATAGAGAAATAGAATATTCAAAATGGTGGATAAATAAGTGAAATTCCCTTTGAGGTATCATATCCTCTATAAAAATAAAACCCTAGGATCAATACATGTCATAGAATAAATAGGAGAGTTTTTAAAAAATTAGTAATCATTAATTAAATATATGTTATTTGGAAGAATATTAACAAAACCAACATTTAACAATAATAGGGGAAACATTGTGTGTAAATGTGTGTCATAGAGCTCATTTTTTTTGGAAGAATACTTTTATTAACCATTCTATAAGTCTAAATATTAATACATTCAAGAATTGGAATATAGTATAATTTTAAAATATTAGGAATTTTCAAATTTCATATTCAAATTTATCTTCTATAATCTTTATTTGAAACCATAATAAATTAAATTTCAATCTAAATAATGTGATTACAATGTGGGTTTTAATGTCGTTTTTCCATTTTTCACTAATTATTTTCCAATAATCATTTCCCTGGGTTATGTGTTTTTCAATGACAGAAAATATATATTAAGATATTGTCATAAGCATTATATGTACATGAATGAATATTTATGTTGACATAAATGGGATCATTGGACAATAAGGATAATTAAGAGTTAATTATCCAGGGCTAAGAAATCACTCTGAAAACATTTAATTATATATGCTTTATGGACATTATGGTCAAAGTAATTTCCCTGATTTTGGTGTAAATAAATCTCCTAATAGAATTTTTATTCATATAACACAAATAAATCAAAATAAATAGAAATATAGGTGAGAGAAATATTTTTAAAAAAAATTGTTACTTTATAAATTAATGGTTTCATTTACATAATAAATATTATTAAATAAGGGCACATAATGGTTCATTAGATTTTAAAAATCACAATAAAATTTTCAATATTTTCATATATGATATAATATTCATAAAATATTTCTCAGGTATTTTTACTATTTCATCTTATGTAAAGTAAAGTATAACATAAGGCTAATGAGAATACCGACATAATGTAAGTTCATTAAGAAAAAAAATTTCATTATAATGATATTCAATATTTATTATAATTATTACATTAAATTACAACTTATCACAAGTATTTACTATGTTGTTCCCTTTTTTAGGCTACCAAATATCCATTAGATTTTAATTATATGGATTTCACATACTAAAATATGTGATAATACCACAATGTTATCATAATGGCACATTCAAATGAATTACTCATTTTTCGATATCATCTATGAAAAAATCTATCCAAGAGTTATATTTTTTTAGAGTATGAATATTTTGTGTCTTATATTGTCTATCACCCAATTGTTAAATTTTATGGCCCTTCATAGAAAACTAAATATTTTTTTATTATTCTGTGATTTAATTTCATATTTATCAACGTATAATTATATCAATGGGTATATCTAATATTATGATCTATTATAAGGATGTATGTATAAATGAATTGGAAGTTTTATAATAGATATGACATAGTTACCATGAAAATAATATATTTATAATTTTGGTTTAAAACACAGAGGATTATTGGGTTCTCAGTTTTTTTTATATTGGAATATGGAAGTCAAATAATATATTTAGAATAGATATATCTAATTGAAATTTATGTCTCAATTTTTAATAAAGATGCAATATATTTTGAGGATGTTAGTTTAATTTATGGATTCTATATACTAGTGGAAATGTATTCTATATGACATATCATATAGGACACTTGTTTGTATATTCATTGGAATATATAATTTCTCTGAGAACTACTTAAGGATATTAATGATAAAATGGGGATGTATCCACGTATATGAACAGAAAATTATTTAATAATATTTGATTTATATTCATTTAATAATAGTGGATAATACCAATGACAATGAGGTCAGAATGTTTTATGATCAACCATATCCATGAAAATGTTTTCAATTTCATGACTAATATAATGAAATTTGAATATGAAAAAATCATCATTATATCATGGTTGATGTAACCCATAAAATAATAAAAACATAATAATGTTATAAATAATAATATCAATATTAGTGGTTCATAAAAAACATAACATTGTATAGTAGGGAAACTTTATTAACATAATTATTTGGGAACATGGTATGGTCATCAAAAACTGATACTCTAATTCTATTACACATTTATCTGTTTCATTCAACTTGTAACATCACTAAGACATTAATGATCCCTAGTGGACAAATTCTATAAAACATCCATCTATATTATTTTTATTACAAAAATATTATCCACCTCTAAACATCATTATTAATTAATTTTTGGTGTCTCTAGGGTCTGATTACTACCACTTTTCAAAATATATACTATAAATATTAGGTAAAAACACTAATTTTCTCAGAAAATAGAGGAGTCCATATATGATTAATAATGGATTATGGATAAAAGAGTATCAATTAATTTATATATGAGATGACATTTTGAGAGGAGTGTCCTATAAAAACGAATATAACTAACAATTGTCCTTGATCTATATATTCTATATCATGTTTCAATCTAATTATTCTGACAATTAAGACTATGAATCATGTTTATTGTTGAAACTAGGGTGGATCCACAAATGATGGAGATTCATAATTTATGAATTTTATATCCATGGTGGATACCAATGAAATTATTATATCTTCAGTGATAGAAAATCATGTTTCTATTTTTAAATATTACACAGAAACATGGATCATATAATACAACTATTCCATGTTCAAGGATATGACATTTGATGTAAATTGGCCTGATATTTTAGATGATAATTAATGAAGTTAGAGAAACTAAAATTTTTGAAACAATCATAGAAAATTGTTTCTTTCAAGGTATAATGTGAATTAATATTCTTCATTATATAAATTATGAATAGATTCATATAAATTATTGTTTGGATTGAATTGTAATGACATAAGTGTATATTAAATATCAAATAAAATTTTTGGAGGAAAAGTTCATAAAGCATAAATGGTGAGTGGAACGAACACAACATATTAGATCTATAAATCCCCATATTGTTATCTTATATATTTATAAATTTTTTATTTTACGAATTTCATGGGAATGTTCAGCTTATGAAAATATATACTAGATAATTTGAATTATTTTTTATCAGGTCTCATTTTTTTTTGATTTAGTATGTTATAACTCCAAAAAACATAATGTTTTATACTAAGCTTCCCATATTTTTGGATTATATTCTAGAATTTGAGTCCCTAGTTACAATTTTATGGATCCTATATATAATTAGTATCAATGATCCAATTATTCTAGAAGGTATATATATATATTCAATAAAATTGTGAGATAATTTACATCACATTATTTTAGAAAATATATTTTATAGAGGTAATACTTAATTTTCAAATACTTTATTATAAAAATTTAATTACACATTTATTTATATGTTTTTTAAAGCATAATTGGTATAAGTCTTCTAACCAATTCATCAATGTAGATGAGAAAATGGGTCTAATTAGTGATTTAAACAATTTGAGGGATAAGGATCATGTTCATCCCTTTCCTAATCATATTACACAATTGGAGTTACATATGAATGTCCTCAAAAGAACATAAGATTTACCAACCCAGTTGATCTTAAAATAAATTTGTGTTCCTAGAATACATGACATAATGTTTTTTCTTATTCTTTGCTGGTCTCATCAGTTGATTTTAAAACATTTCAACATAGTCACATGTCTTAAAATAAACATAATACTGATCATTAGTTAATGAAATTTGAACATCCATGAGTGTACTTGTATATAGACCATTTAAAATTTCAATCTATTGTTCACTTTACTAGTTCTAAAAAATACATGTTAGAGAATTTATAGACATCATAAGAAAAAACATCAAATATAGATCACCAATATGATACTTGAGTATAGATACTTGGGTATAGAAAACTATTCAAAAGCTATATTATATTTTTTAAGGTTCTAAACATGAAACTTATATATGTTCTCAAATTTTAGAATACATTGTGGCATTCATTAATCAAAAGAAAGATGGAATATTGTGGGGGTATTGGTTGAATACTACAGAAATATATTATTAATGAAATAAAAAGAAAAATACAATTAAATAAATCTTTTATATATCTTGAATTATTAAATATTTATTATTTTTTATTAACCTACCATTCTATAGTACTATTTTACATAGTGCTTTTCATTGTGTTTTCCTAACTAGGGAATATGGATGTTCGATATATTTCTCTCTAGGTTATATATCCTACCACAATGATTCAATATAGGAAAATCACTCATGATGTTATCTCTTTCATCCATAATATTACTAAATATCATAAAGTAATATATTATGAAATTTGTCGTATTTATAATTATATTGTCAATAAAAATTGTATTTGATCAATATTTCATTATTTCATAACCTCATTCTAATTATTTATCCTACTACTTTTTTTACATCAATGACAATTATTCATGTAAATAAAGAAATTTACCATTATATGCCCATTCTATCATTCATTTCTTGGATGTTTTGTCTATTTGGACTTTTTTTGTTAACATTATTCCTTCATATGTGTCATTTTTGAATAATTACATATATTATGACTAACTAATTTCAGTTTTGTTGTATGTGACCAAAAAAGTTCATTAAAATTTATAATAGGTCTAGTCACAAAAAATACTTATGGTCAGTTGGATTGATGGATAGATCATATGACCCAAACATCCAGGATCCTAAAAAAAGCTATTTTATAATATCAAATCTACACAAAAACAATCTAAAACATCTTTTCAAAATAGTAACCAAAAATGTGAATCTGAATGATCATTCCAATGACGTGTCTAAGGCATGTATTGAAATTTTTCAAGAGTTGAATACATAAAATAAAATTATAACAATGAGTAATCTCAACACTAGAATCAAAAAATTGAGAATTCTATATTTTAAAATCGATTTCAATCAGAAATACAATGTTTCCATGGTTGAAAATAAATATCAGTATGAAATGAGTGAAGGTGTTATAATTTGTATAGTATAAAATAATAAAAGGATCAATAAAAAATGGTATAAGGAATAATTCAAAACATTATATTTAACAATTTTATTTCTTTATAATGTAATCTCATGTCATTGTTATGTTGATATCAAAGAATAAATTGGGAATACACAATCATATATATATATATTTAAAATTTCACACTCCATGTTTGTACATTTTAGTTTTAACAGTAATTGCGAGATTACAAGTTTTTGAGAAAATATATTATTCTATAAATAATAAATTATATTTTAATCATATATATCATCCTCATGTATGTTCATTCATCCATTATATATTGTGACATACTGAATGTGAGATATCAATTAACTAAAATAGATAATGTGTTTTATAGAGGACTAACATACAAAATATTCAAATACATTTTAACATATGAATATATATAATCTAATTTATGAGTTAGAAAAACTATAATGTGATGACGCTTTTCTATAGAGGGGTAATATTTAGGCATTATATCATAGAAGGATCTATTTGATTTGTATTATAAGTGCATTTTACAAAATTTTATTCCTCCTGTGTCACAATTTTATATTATATAATTTTTTTAAAATTAAATATGTTCCTTGGATGTGAATAAGTTTGTTATATTTTTTAGGGTATATACTATCAGAACTTTCCAAAGGATAATCAGTAAATATAATGGAACTATTTAATACATTTAAAAGTTTTTTTCAAAGCTATAAAATATTGATATTATTAATTAATATTTTATTTTTCATGAATCTATAAAGTATATTTATAAATTATATATCCCCAATTTAAATGTTTGACATAAAATGATAAATTTTACTACACTTGTTAATAATTTTCACCTTTATTTTTTGTATTCGACTAGATATAAACATCATAGTTAAGAATGCCTATACTGGAGTACTGATAATGATGTGTAACAAAATTGAACATTTCCTAAGGTCTGTGTGAGTTAGGAAAAAGAACACATAAATAATGTGTGATAGAATTTTGGGATATTCATTACTATGATTACCCATTCATGTACATGAGTATGCCATAGGCTTGGAACCATGTGTCTTAATGAAAAAATTGTGGTACATGGCATGGTAGGACCCAAATAATATAATAACGAGGGTTTTATGTACATTCAATAGGTCATAGTTTTTACATTGGTATAATAGTCAACACCCATCCAGAAAGGCATAGGTATTTCTTGGGTTTGAGGCTTAGGGTCCACAGTGAGGGTGTTTTTCTTTAAATGGGTAGTGAGTGTAATTCCCATGTAATGAGATACATAAAATTAAAAATTTTACTACCCATGTCCACATGGTTCAAATATCTTTTAGGTATCCTACCTGATTTAAAATCCATAATTTAGAGTGTTAATCGTGGAGTGGTGATGAAGATGGGTGAACTTTTGGGATGTATAACATGGTGTGTATATGTGAGGAAAAACCAAACTGAAAGAGAATGTGTTCGAATAACGGAAAATCAGTAGACAGATAACATGATCTGGTATCTTGTTAGTACATAGTGAGGTGACCATGTGTCTGCAACAAACTGGTGGTACCTTGTGGACCTGTACACGACATGCATGATATGGTGGGGTGTCTATTAATTCCTTAGGGTCTAGTTTTTATGTATGATAATTATGGATTTAAATTATTATATAGGATTCCCGGATTATGGATTGAAAATTTATCTTTGACACCTGAATTAAGTACTGTGGTTAACCAAAAATGTATATAATATTAAAATTATTTCATCGATCTATTAATTATTTATCTATCTTTATATTTTAATTCAGTTAACATAAAGAAATAAAATTATTAATTTGTTTCACAATGTCTTTGTTATAGAGTAATTTTATAATATAAATCCAAGTGAACTAATTACTATTTTACCATTTCTTATAGTATTTGTAATCATATAATAATGAATAATAAATAACATTATATGAAAATATTGTTATCTAATAAGATGTGACATGTCCTACTTCACATCTCCTAATAATAGTATATAATTCCAAAATATTTTATTATATATTTCCATATAATAAATTTAATGTGTTTGATAACATTGGAAAAAAACATAAAATATGTGAATAATATCTATATGTTATAATATGATACACATTATATGGTTTTTATATAAAATATAATTTTTTTAAAAAAATATATTATTTACATAGGAAATACGATTAATCATAAAAAATTATTTCGATGTATTTTACTCAATCGAATTATTTAATATATTTAGTATTTACCTAGAAATTAATTAAATGAATTAAAATTTTGTAATTTTAGTTTTGAAACATGTTTAAAATAAATTCATTTACTTTCAATTATTTGGAAGGAAAAAAGAACATTTGAAGGTAAAAATGGTTGTTATTTTGGAAAAACAATTATATACTTGAAATAATGTTTCATCATAATAATTTAAATTAATCGATTTATTCAATATATATTTAATTAATTATATATATTATATATTCAATGAAATATTTTATAATTTTATTATTTCATAATATAAGTAAATAAAATAGATTACAATCATTTTATGCTTTATATTTTCATTTTTATAAAATCTATTTTCTACAAATTTTTTGTGATTATTTTCATACAATATGTTATTCAAGTAATAGTAAATTAATTGGTTAAAATTGATTCCATTTTTTAAGTAATATTTATCAAAATTTGTAAATTTTTAAAATAATTATTTTCAATTTGAATAATATCAGATGCAAAAATTAATTTTTACTAAAAATAATAATGGGATTAACGAGAAGTGAAAAAAAATAGTTAAAATTTTAAATAACCTAGATCATATCTATAAAATATTTTTAAATGGATAATAATCGTATAACATCCAGTCATGTAAATTCAATATTTTTAGTTCCACATCTCCATGAATGTGACATTGGGTTTTTTTAATTAGAATTATTACAAGTGTTCAACACCTCTATCTTTTAGAATTGAACTTCATATCCAATATTGATTATACATCCATGATCAAAATATCTCTACCAAACACAACATATATTTATTCTCAACATCTTTATTCATGAGTTGGAAGTAATTTTCTAAATAAAACTATAACCGAAGGCGCTAGTAGAAGATATCGAAAAGAGTATTCTCAATAAAGAAGTGTTTTGATAGCATACTAAGTAAGATGGGAAATTTGTTATAGGTTTGTATTATAATATTTTCTTATTTTGCGATATTATTTATTAAACTTCAATTGGTATAAATTATATAATACTTATACTTAAAATCCAATCTATTTTTTGCTCCATGAATGTGTAATTCAAATATTATTTGTTGATTTTTCATTATACGTAGACAAATTTCATAGAAGTATTATCTTCATATCCATTTATTTTCATTACATATGATTGAATGAGAAATTTAAAACCATTTTTTTATGCCTGCAATTTTATTTTTGACTTAAAAATATTGAAAAAATGTTATTTTCCACCAATATAAGGAATTATAATATTTCCCCACCATCAAGACCTTCCTTCATCATTAAGCCTATTTTTCTATTTTCAACACTTTTATAATGGAATTAATTTTTCAAATTCTCTATGAGATATAGTTTTAAAAGTTTCCAAAAGAAATTTTAATTAACTGTTATTGATAAAATGTATCTTAAATTCATTATTAAATGAAAATTATCTCCAATCTCATGATTTTTATTCAATTTTATGCTCCAATGGGGATATAAACGTATGATATCCTCCACATTATTTCAATATATGGCCTTTAAAAATGATAGTTCAATTTATATTCCATGAATCATTTCACATTACCATAGGTCCATTAATATATGATGAAATAATTATAAAGCCTACTACTTTTCCACATTTTATTCAATTAAGAATGTTTTTAATACATTTTAGAACACTTATGTCTATTTATCATTATTTATTGATGTTACTAAATTATAAGGACAAAAAATTCCTTTTTTATTCATTGGTGTATTGTTGGAAAGAAATTATTATGGGGTGATTACATAGTTCAGTATATTAATCAATAAACTAGGACAACGTTGGTAGTGGGACATGATTAAGGATATAATAGGAATGGGGATAAAATGGAATATAATATGTGAATCCTTTTATTTTGATAATAATATAATTGATAATAGACTACAGAAATGTATAGAATATAGATAGAATCTCATCAACAATGGGTCTCTATCAAATATGATAGTCTTACCAGTTAACCATGTTTACTGGAATTATTTTAAATCTTATTTGTATTACGAAAACATATGCCCTATGGTTTTTTAATTTTCTCATAGGTTGTGATTTATTATTGACGATGCCACACACTTATTGAAATAGTGTATTGTTATGAAAACTCCCTTTTCCATGAATCATGATGGTCATCATTAATAAATAATTTTTCAATTTCATAATTTACGATGAGGTTATCATTATAATATTATTATCATAAATTAAATTATGAAAATCTCAAAAATTCCCATATTCATACCAATATGATAAATCATAGCTCACATGTTCATATATTTATTTTCTTATATTTACAAATAGTGGGTTGAGGTAGGTTTTTACTATGTAGGGTACTATAAGAGAAGAACCTTGAGATAAATGTCATAAATCATTCCAAAAATAATTTTATTATTTATTTTTAACCAATTAAACTAAACCATTTTATTCCTCAAACCTTAATTTATTTCTACAAATAATATGTAATATTTATGTATGTAATTATTAAATCCATATAGTTTGTTTAATTGATGGATTTATTTATTTTTTGAGATTATGATTTATTTTTTCAGTGAAATTCATATAAATAAGTTTCATAATTGGATAACATTGGTTTTTTTCGTTATTGTAGGTATTTTTTGGTTTTATTTAATTGAAATCCATGTTGAGATACAAACAAGTGGATATATTCTACTTATTCTATTCACCTAGGGGTTGAAACCTAGAAAACTATTGTAAAGTATTTTCTCAATTGAATCCCAATGTATGAAAAATAAATCATAACTATAATCCTCATTAGACAATACTAGTAGATATTATTTTACTAATTAAAATTAACATCATGAACCATTATTATGATTGAGTGTCTAGTATCCATACAAAAATATAAAAAAATAATTGTGAAATATTATGAAACTAATGTGGAATAGGTTGATTTTTTTTCGTAATTCTAGATATCGTTGGAATTATTTTTACTAATATATGATTTCTTACTCGGATTACTAATTCATTATGCTCACAGTATGGTTTTTCATGTTAGTAAAGGGTAAAACCTTGAATAACATGATCACAATATGTGATAATGAAAATTTGGTGATTGTAACAGAATAAAAATAAATTGGATATGTTCCATATTGAAAAATAACACTGTTATACCTAGTCAACTATTTCATATTATAATAGAAAACATAAACCACGAAGAAATTAAAAATTATGATAAAATTAGACTTTCAAGAATATACAAGTGATAAATATCATAGATTACAAAATGATTTTATTTCCTACATGTTATAACTTTTGTAATAGGATTGTACATAATTTTCTCAACAGAACTATTAAATGTTTTATGTGAGGAATAGGATGGTATTAATTAATATTTTCCCATAGAAAAGAAATATTATAGTGTACATGATCACATAAAATGTGGCTCATGAAAATATTAAATGAATATATTAATGTTATAAATGTGTTAATAATATTAATTATAAAAGTCAAAACCCAAATAAAGGGTCTACCAAGGATTATAAACTTCACTAACCCTTGTAGATAATCAATCTAGGGAAAGCCTATGAAATCACAATTACAATAATGAATCACGACTATGATATAGGATAAGATTGACTAATTATATTATCAATAATAATGATCACCTTATTAACATAATCCTTATCCATCCACATTAGTCCTATAATATTTCATCAGAAATCAAAATTACCATGTCGTTGGATATATGATGCTTTTTTTTAATAAATACTCTTATATAATTTTTAGCCCATGAAAATACTATAACTCTTTATAGAGACATTCTTATATGAATGTGGTTCCTATGAGTCTTGTTATAATTACTATAATTTAATTTCATGTTATTGTTGTAATTCATTAACACTCATTATTGTCAAGACTCATACCTCGGGGCTCGTGCTGGGTCCAACCCCAAGCCCGCCTTCTATAGGCCAGAGGATGGGGTCTAGAACAAATGCATATTCCCTAAAATTGGGAGGCATTTCCTTTATAACCTACAAAAACATCTAACCAAGCACACATCAAGATACGAAACTTCATGTAAATCATTATAACAAATGAGTGCTGAAAATAAAAAAATTTGGAATACAAGCCCAAAAGTAAAGTACAAGAAACTGAAAGTACAAGTAAAACTGAGGAAAAAGAAAAACAGATGTTGGTTCATCCTTAGAGGTTCCCACTTAAAGGGTAGGTACATATCGCCTCCTCAGAACTCCCTGTACTTCTATCCCCTCCTTGTACTGACTCATCATATGGTCCACTTCCACGTATAGTCCAGTCCTGATACTCTCGACCTTAGTCAGTGTTGTCCGTCATCTGCATCCAACACAACAAGGTGCAGGAATAGCCCGTGCAGAGGTGAGTATAACGATACTCAGTAGGGACACTGAGAAACTCAAGGTCTCACAAAATCCACCAAGGATATTTACAGATAATGAAATCAACAGATAACTCTACTAAGGTATATTCCAATACATATACCTATTTTATTATTTAATCCATCTCAATCTAGAGGAAAACCCAAATATACTGACTCAACTCAAAAGGATTTTATTTTAGTTGATGTATCAAGTAAAATCCCGAATCACATTATCGAAACCTCATCTGCGGTAGAACTCATGCTCAATCGAGTACAGTGGGCTTGCCACGAAACCAAGCATGCTTCTCACTAACGTTGGACTGTATAAGTAATCCATCTATCGATTATTGTGTGTCTGTTGCGTCCCATAGAAGCACTCCTGACCGTGGGTCTTCCGTGTCACCAAGCGCGCTCCACCTCACAGCCTATTGCGGTACTCCTCCTGTTGATTATCGTGTGTCTGCCACATCACCAAGTGCGCCCCTCCACCGTGGGTCTGCTGCGACACAAAGTCACTCCCCACTGGGCATGTAGAGTCACTAAGATTCAAACCGTCAGTAGTTGTCAGGTCTCAACCAGCAATTAGGTCTTCTCACTATGCTCATTCGTCTCCGAGAGTAATATACTCTATGAGCTATTGGTCAATATTCCAACTATCAAGAAGTCCTATGAAGAAGTATCTAAAAGGTATGCCATGTCATAGGGGTCTCAATGCAATATATGGAGCGTCAATCGAATGCTCGATCTGTGAGTTATTAGAATTTCAGTCCGGGGGGTCCGGTTGGGTTCTTTCACTATCCAACCATACCATATCTCAACTATAACCTAAACTCCAGTGGTTTATAATCAAAGGGACCTTCATGCTCCAAGATTACCAGTTCCACTGAAGGATCGTCAAACGGACAACTGGTGACAATGATATGGATGGAAGAGCATTAGTGGATTGCAATGTGTCCGGGTCTAGTCCGACTAGGTCCGGGTCGACCCGTCCTGACCCGATCTGGGCCAACCAGGTTTGGGTCACCCAGCCTGACCCATAGCGTCTAGCCCAGACCGTTGGGTGGCCCAACCTGTTGGGCTCGGCCCATCCCATTGTGCCTCTCCCAACTGACCGCAAGGGGTCATGGAGGGCTGAGAGGGTGTGGATAGGCCACGAGGGTGAGGACCGACCACAGGTTAGTAGGAGGGAAATTCATCCTAGAGGGTTCTGCGTGGGAGGCTCGAATAGGAGGGAGGGATGGTGCAGATATTTCCAGTTCGGCCAGCGGGTGGTGCAACTGGGACCGGTTCGGCTAGGAGGCCAGGCGGCTGGGTCAATTTAATCCAGCAATCTACGTGACAAGGGCGGCCCAGCCCGGCCTGAGGAAGCTTTTCCAGAAGGGTGAAGACCACATGGGGAAGTTCAGATGGGGCACCATGAGGGTTCATGGGCCTGGTTCGGCTAGGGCACCACAAGGGTCCGGTTCGGCTTGGGGCTCGGAAGGCAGGCGGCTGGCGCGGCTGGGGTGTCTCAGGAGGCTGGTGGGAAGCGTGAGCCGGTGGACTGTGTAGCTAGCGGGCAGAGCAGTTGGCGGTTGGAACAACCAGCAGCGAGGCAGCTCAGCCTGGGGGGGGGGGGGCAGACCCGGTTTGGCTATGGCTCCAAAGGGTCCTAGGGGAGAAGTAGGTCGTGGAGTCTGCAGGGTATGCAGTCATTTCCTTCCTCGACTTTGACATCGTTGTCACATTCCTCCATTTCGATTAACACCACAAAGAAGCACGGGAGGGGGGGGGGGGGGGCGTTGGGCCATGTTTTTTTGGCCCGCACCCTCAGTGTTTAGAGATTTATCAAGCGGTTTATGAAAAACATAAACAAAGAATGAGAAAGGAAGACATTTTAAAACATCATTTTCAAAAATCCCTCGATTATTTCTATTACCAACACCACAAAGTAAAACAACCGCGGATCAACTAGATAATAAGTTGATCAGCATTCTTTGTTTTTAGAAAGAAAGAATCAAGGGAATAAAATCTTCATTTATTAAAAACCCTACCATTTTCGATGTTGGTTAATGTTAGCACGAGAGGGTGGACTTCGATTCATTGTAGACAAACACGTCCTACGTGGAATGAAGTTTTGATAAAGAAAGTCGAGGTCAAGGTCGAGGTCATTCTTCATAGTCGAATGTGTTCCTCGTCGGTGTTCTTCGTCGGTGGAGCGTACTTTATTGGGAGCTTTCTCCAAATTTCATCATGTCACCAATTCCACCCTTGTGAATTCATATCAAAAATAATAGATTGATAAATCTATTATGTCATTGGCTTAATATTCAAAAAGATTTAATTAAATAATTGATGTGTTGGATCAATTAAATAATGGGGAGGATTTGGCATAATAAATTATGTCTGTTGGAACAAATAAATGGTGGATGTGTTGAAGAGGCCCCCCCACCCTTATTAGGCAGTTGAGGGGTCTTCCCATTTAAGTGATAGATTCAAGGGGGTTTCTCCCATTAAAAAAGGGGGTTTCAATGGGGTTTACACCCAAGTGGTCCCCACCATCATAACCTCTCATGTGAGGTTATGGTCTGGTGGTCACCACTAATAACTCCCACCTGGAAGTTTAGTTTTGGTGGAACCCACCTCCCAATAGCCACATGGTTGTTTCAAATAAAAAAATTCTTACACTTTTATTTTTATTTTATTTTTACACGAAAAACCCCAAATCTAACATTCACCCTCGACCAACTACCGTCGAGGTGAAAGTATTCATATGGGAAAACCGGCGCTTTGAGTTCAACCATTCCCTCAGATTTCAATTCCAAGCACCAGTTTCATTGTAAGAAGAACATGCTCACAAATTTACTAAATATACCCAAAAATGTTCAGAAATTCATTCCAGGCACATCAGGCCTCAGAATCATGCACTGTAAATTTTCGGGGACTCATAAAATTCAAATTTATTTTTTAAAAAAATTTACATTTAATTTTTTGGAAATTACAATTATATATATCATATTTCAATTCCAACTTATGGGATGTGGAATTTGAATTTAAAAATCTAAATATTATTATCTATTTGTGTGGGGATGGATATAAGAATATAATGGAAATGTCTTTAATTTTATTGGACATACTACTTATTTGGGAGGTAAATATACATAAAATGGATTGTAATATCAAATCATGGATAATATTGATATTAATATGGAATATAATGATTTACATCATTAATCAGATTCATATCATTCCCCAAATCATGATGTTGATAATTCTTTTAAACTGAAACTTGGTGTTATATTAATTATGAAATGTCCTTATATTTTTTTCCCGTTAATGTTATAAAAATTTTACATGAAACTCTATAAAATTATATAAATGGAATGCATATTCCAATGTTCATCACTATAATATCATCATATTTTTATTTTTAATAAAACTCACATACAAAATAATATATGTCTAAATTTAGGTGAAAAAATAATATTTTCATTAAATATCACATAATTAATGTTCTAAAGATGTTATGAAATGGAAAAAACTCATTAAAACATTGGAGTATTGAATTAAATATGATTACAGTCTATTTTTGAGATAATGATGGATTTAGATGCCTATACAGTCTCGATGAAGACAAAATAATGTCATTAAAATTATTTTAGTACATGTATAAATTTATTAAAATATTATTGAATATCTCCCAAATGGGAAGTCTTATAAAATATCTTTGACCATCTTTATGTACTAGATTTTAGAATTACTTTGGTGTGGCATAATAATTATGCATATAAATCATCTTCCCAGATCTCATGCGGGACTACATATTTGATATGTTTTATATATTTTTCTGAAAATAGATATATATTTCAAAACTAGTGTTTCATATGAAAAATACAAGGCCACCATTAGGTTTTGGTTCAACAGTTTTTCATACCCACATCATATAACATTTGGGCATGTTGAAGGTTTAGTTAGTTCGCAGATGGGGATAAATTAATTTTTAGTTTTTATATATTTTTTTAAACAATAATTAAATATCTCTCAAATGGCTCATCGGATAAAAAATATGATACCATGGTCAGTTATGACATGTAGTATTTACATTATGTGTGATAAAACATTTTGGATAATCATATGTCAGTCAGATCACACGTGAGGAAAATTTATTTAATATTTTTCTTATATATTTTCAATGAATAACTTAATTTCACTCAAATTGTTCATCGTATAAAAAATATAAGGCCACCAATAGGTCTAATATGCATGGTTCACCCATAGCAGAACATCACATTTATGAACATAAATATATTGGTCTTACCTATCTAGATAACACCTTGTAAGTAATTATTTATATTATAGTAAATAAAATAAATATTAATATATTATTTTAAAATAATTATCATAATCTTTTCCATGATATTCCACCATTTTTGGATGCTGGATAATTTCAAAAGCATTTCTTTCTTAATTTTTTGTCTTATTTAAAATATAAACTCATTAATGGGATTGATATAATCACACATCCATTATGATTCATATTAAATGGAATAATAATTTGAAATGTTTAGGGATGAAATGTTTGCATATATTTGATAATATTATTTTTTTGTTATTATTATTGTTATTAAATAGAGAATATTATATCTGTGTGAGGAAAATTATATTATATATATCAGATATATATATATATATACATGTATCTATATACATGTGAGGGTGTATATACATATGTGTTTATAATTATTATATATATATTTACATATTGGACAAATAAATATATATGTGTTGGTATTTGTGCTTATATGTGCATGCGTATATATATATATTATGTTAATATATATAGATATATATATTATATTTATATTTTAAATGGATGATTTAATATATGATTAAAAGTGGACTAAAATAAATTCCAGGTTTATTTTGGTGCACTTAACATAAGGAGAGGAGTAAATAAAAATAATAATTTCAATTAAACGTGATATAAGAAATTATGTAATCATTTAATTAAAAAGGGTAATAAATTGGGGGCATTGGGAAGGCTCTATGAACAATAGGGATTTCCCCTACCCACCACACCTCAACTATATCCTCTTCTACCTCTCTAATTATTATCTTTTTATTTGAGTTTTGTTATTTATCCAAAATTTATTCCCCAATATGTTCCCCAAAATTGATTTGATTGACGTGTTTTCAGTGCCATTCGATTCATCTCGATGAATAGAATTTTATTTTTAATGTTATTTATAATTTATTCAAGGTAGTTATTTAATATTAAATATAATCATTTTAAATGTAAATGATTGTGAAACCTTCATCTAACATCAAAATAAGGAGGATTCAAAGTGTCGTTGGGATATGATGAACAATGGGTTGGGTGTGAGTACGGTTTGGGTGAAGACATACATTATAAACATAAAAAATAACTTAGAAAAATATGAGGTAGGAAGTTTCTTACCTCTTGAGATCTTTAATATATTTTTTCCCTTGTTATATTTTATGAGATGACATAATTTATATTATTTCATGATTAGGATTGAAGTTTGGGGTGTTTTTATCCCATTAAATCCATTGTGATTACATAAGTGATAATTTTTTAGCATTTAACCCTTGATTTCTTTTGAATGTTATTATGATTTTTTTATAATGATTATATATTATGAAATTAGTTTCATTTCATATTATAACATGTATGGATATTTACACTAATTATTGGTGTTGTTCATGGCACTAAAAATAGGTGGACCTTCCAAACATGTCCATCCCATTGAGGTTGAGTGTTCTTGAATTGTGATGATGGTGATTATAGAACATAGTAGGTTGTAGAGATAAGATGAAAAACATGTTAAATATATACTTATGACAATGTACCAAACATATCAATTAATATTTGATTAGTGATAAGAATACATGAAGAGTAGTAGATTTTTAGGAAGATTGATAGATTTTTAATTGAATATAGTGTGGTTTACTTTTTGTCTAGTTGATTTTCAAGTAAAACGTCATTGATGATGCTGGAGATATGTTTTTACTGTATAATGATGCATTGGATATTCATTTGGTTCATTATTGATTTTCTAGATACATGCCTGATGCCTTGTTGATTTTTGGGTGGTGTACTCTATTCCATGTTGATGTTCTAGAAGACTTACATTCCTGATAATACATATATAATATTTTCGTGGAACATTTTATTATTTATACACTCTATTCCAATAAATCATGTACTGTTTTCTTGATTCTTTGTTTATTAGCGACGAGGTCACTGGATACCTATTTTATTTTAAGGTACTTTGAATTATCCTATTTTATTTTTCATTGTTTTCACTGAAGGCTATTTGATTTCTGGAATCATTTGGTACATGATTACTAAGAGAGAGAAGTTTCACATTGTCACATGATCCCATGTGTTTTCTCATGAAATAGTTTTACTATCTCTAGGGATAGTTTTTTGTCACCTCCAAAATCATATAGTTATCATTCTACCTTAGAGGTGAGGCATGTATGGGTTGGTGTTTGTGGAGGCTTTTCTAGTGCACCGCCACT
This sequence comes from Viscum album, assembly GCA_963277665.1. NCBI lineage: Eukaryota > Viridiplantae > Streptophyta > Magnoliopsida > Santalales > Viscaceae > Viscum > Viscum album. The sequence goes on along the minus strand of OY728126.1, from coordinate 1,851,892,738 downwards.
AAGATTTAATTTTTCTTATTATTTTAATTTTATTTATTTATTTCATACAGTAGTATACTTCATCACGGTAGGGAAATACACATTTGTGGTTTTCTAATGGGTATTTTACTCACATCATAATTTCTAAGTACAATGGACTTGTTGATTCCTTGAGAGGCTCGATGAAGGGAAAGGGACATGTAATGGATTGGTGAGAATGTTGAACATAAATATGGAGAATATCGGGAAAAACACTAGGGTCCTCATAGTTCTTTTATTTATTATTTTCATTTATTAGTATAGAAATATTTATATTTAGTGAATTCATATTTATATGCCATGTAAGTCATATATTGTCTTCACATTTACTCTCATTATATGTTCATACTAAATTTGTGATTAATTATTATTATATTCAATGATATTAAATTGAGGGTATTGTCTCCCCACTCAAACATAGACCCTCATTGCTTGTCGCCAACATCTTATGTATGAGGCAGGACACATGTGGTTATGTGACATTATAGATTAGACCCAGTGGTTTGTGTTGGGATGTTAAAAAATGTCATCAGAACTCAGAATTCCGAATCATTTCTTTTACATTTCATTTGGTTGGGTTAGGTTACATAAGAGGTAATATGGTTGGGACTTGGGATAGAAAACTATGTAAGCACCTGGACAAAATTGTATAGTGGAACTCCAAATATACCCTACATTAATTATTTTATGGTTTTTTCAGCTGATTTAATTATACTTTGGTGATGCACGTGATCATAATATGTGATTTATGATAATTTATGTGTTTTCATGAATCATGAAAAATAACATTGGTTCACATTCCATATATATATATTCATGTTTTTTTCTATATTGTAGTTTATTAGTTAAATGTCGTTCTTAATGCTATGTATTTGTGATAATATATTTGTTGTGTGATATATCTATGTATCCATAATATTATGATATATACTTATTATAATTAATTATTTGAACTATGAATGTTGTTTTGTTTGAGTGTGTATATATATACATAATTACTGTGACTAACGTTGAATGAAGGAAACAAGCTTTAGAGCTATGAAGGGTATAATGTGTCTTAAGGGTGGACTATTATAAGACCCTTATTTGATAGAATAGACCTGTTATGTGTATCCATCAGTGACCACCTATAGTGGATACAATCTAAATTTGTTCCTAAAATTATTTATGATTTCGAGAAGCCACCTTGATGGCACAAGAGTGGGAGACTATGGTTCATGATCAGTGGACTGAGTTTTCTGAAAAATACAGGTAGTGATACATCTTAATGGAAAGATGATAATAAGGTTGGAGAATTTTAACATCCTCAAATTTTTATGTAATTTAAAACAAAATTTTTAAATTACCTATTTTCATATTCAGGTTCAAATATAAAATTTCAAAAAAAATCTCTTCATTATTGTTTTAAAGAAATTACTCATATGAAAAACATCTAGAAACACCATTTTGTATTCTATTAATTATTTTTTTGAGTGGGACACAAAGTTAGTGTGATATTTCAAGGCCTATAGATAATAATTTCAAATAAAATTAAAACAATTAGTTTATTATATTATTCACATGTAAATGTTTTTTTTAAAAAATAATTGTATATCAAAAGGTGAATTGTATGAGAATCCCAAGTCCACTTTCATTTGTGTTTAATGAAAAATCATTGATCAATTTAGGTCAATGACGTAGGTTTCACTATAGGTATGGAAAAACAATTGTGTGTTGGGTGTTTTTTTAGATCACACTTTATGAAATCATATTTAATAATTTTAATTTATATTTTTCGGAATATAAATAAATAAATCTAAAATGGTTCTTCATATAAAAAATATGAGACCACCATCATGTCTGGGATGTAGGGTTTATGTATAAGGCCCTTGCCTTAGACAAGTAAAAATATAATGTTATGTCAACAATTTGACCTTATATCCCATTTAGTATCTTTTCAAGTTTAGTGTTTTATATAATTATGCAATAACAATTACATAATAGTCCCAGTGATAACACGTGAAAAGTTTCTCTCAGTATCCACTTTTTCCACTTATTGAAACCGTTTAAACAAAACATGATTTCTTTTTCTTGATAAAAATCTTCTAGACATCTTTCATTCACGTAAACATACTTATATTATATGGAAATAATTTCAAAAACATAGTATGCTATTAAAAATCTTAGTACTGAATCTAAAATAAGGAATAAAACAATTATTCCATGAATATTTAAAACTCATGAAAATAGTTTCACAAAATCATAATTTATAACCCTAAAACATAAACTCTTTATCATACCATATGATATCATAATATTCATGATAAACTCATTAAAATGATAAATTATAAAGTTATCTTGAATCATCCATGAAATTCTTACATTGATGCTTTGACAACTACAAATGGACAAACCATCATGTTTACATTTGGAATAATCATCACAATATATTACTAGAATATCTAAGGAGAATCATTATCGATTATATATATCATGTCACCCAATGCATTGGAGATATATCATATAATAAAACTCTCCCAATTTATCTTGTAACCACCAATATACATAAAAAATTCCAATCAATTATAATATAACCCAAACACATAAAACATGTATAAAGGAAAAATAACATTTCAACATTGCAATAAAAATAGAAGATTTCATGATATTTACATAAACAATAAATTTTCAGAGCAATTTTTAGTAACAAAATACATATAAATTGTATATGTTATTTATTTTTATTTTAAAAACATTACATATTACAGGGGATTCCAAATATCAAATAATGCTCGTAGAGGCAGAAAGGTCATTTTCATTTTGTACGGTAAAAAGAATCATTCATGTTGTTGTTTGGTCAAAAACATTATAAAAAATTATAACTTTTGACAAACATTGAATTAAATTAAAATTAAATGAGGTTTATTATATACCATATAAAAATAAAGCCTTGAATAAATCCTAGTATTCCTCAAAAAAAGGATATGGAGATAAAGTCCCCTACTAAGATCGTGGCATTATATTATGGGTAAATTAACAAAATAATTATTTGTGAAAAATATAAATATATCCAATATAAGTGTACATTCAGTGTAAAAAATCATTGCTCAGACACACATATTTTTCTAAAAACAAAACCAATGACATATATATTTTACTCAATGAATTGAGATTGAGTTATGATTTCCCTTACCTCGAGTCTTTCTTCTCCCTTTAATTATTTATATTCCAATATTATAAAATTAGGTTAATTTATAGTTTCTTGATATAATTTTCCATGTTTATTATTCATTTTATAGTACTTTTTACCATGTTATATCAATTAGGTAATTATATGAGTTCATATCATATGTTTTTTCGATGCTCGGTACATGTGTCAAAAATGAACTTGTTATAAATAAATTGTTTTCGTGTGGTCAAAAGTCTATAATATTCATAATATTATTCATGATATAAATATAATATATATCAATTATATGTGTCTTCATAATAATCCATAATATCTAAAGACAAAAAATTAAATGCATTGCCCATGGAGACGATTGTCATATTTATGAATGAACGCTACAATAATTTCATTATCAAGTTAAAGGAATGAAAAAAAATTATAAATAGGTATATTATAATTAAAGTATAATATATATGAAATATATGTTGCATAATTTCATTAATTCCATCCTTTATATGTTCCATGAATGAAATGAACGAGTCATATCATGTTGAGGGGGCAGTAGTCCACACATCCCAAAATGAAATTGTTGTATTTACACATTACGGAAAGGATAGATCTATGTTATAAATAAAAATTACAGAATAATAGAGACAATAAAAATATTATATAAATTATATATAAATACACTTCTGTCAATATGGACACTAAGAGAGGTAGGAGTCAAAAATTGTACAATAATTGTTTCGTGAGATAGTAGTTCACTATACACAGAAATCGAATGTTCTATATCAATTAGATAGATGTATTTGTATGTGTATGTCAAAAAAATAATGATAACATACTAGAAAATTGAGGATATTGATGTTGGTATTTAATCATATAATAAGAAAATCATAGTGATTTGATAGAGAAGACGTATCTAGTAAATCAGAAAACACTCTTTGATTTTAGCCAAAAGGGTTTCTTGAATTACCTCTTTCCCAAGGTAATAATTCTATGAGGAATTGAAGGATTTTTTTTATCTTATCTGATTACAAATTTGGACGATATAACATGTAGAGAGGTGTGATTAATTGGTTAGATTTGGTGACCATTTATAAGAGGGAGGATGGGCACTTTAGGAATGACATGAAACATTATTTTTTAATAAATTTATTTTCTAATTATGATAGCAAAAAAGTGATATAATTCGATAATAAGACTATTATTGGCATAAATACTCACAAAAAATTGTTTTTAGACATTTTTAGGATATGAATATTACCATATCATTTAGCATTAACACATAGTTAATAAAATTTACTCTTACCATGTATTCTTTTATTTTTACACTATATATTTAATTTAGTTACTATAAATGAAAAAAGAAATTCATCTGGATCAATAATGAAATTTTTAACATTATCTAAGTTAGTTTTCATAATCATAGGTTTTAAATACTATTCTATAATTTATAAAATAATAATTGTTTTCAAAACTCATTTATGTCAATTTTGATAATATTTAGTAATTCATTTTTGATAAATTCATAACAACTTGATTAATCATAACCAACTAAATTAAATATAATATAACATGGAATAATAATCCATATAATATGTGTATGGAATCAAAATTTTAAAATTACATTTATCTTAATATTTATAATATAATTTATTTGAATCATTCTTTAATAAGTCAATCATTGCATTATTATTGTGTCATAAATAAATTTATTTATTTAATGTGTAAAACTTATAAATAAAATACCATGATATAGTAAATAACATTATATTTCTTATTACAATTTATAATAAAATAGATGGTTTAAATAACACTATATTAAAATTGATTAATAAAAAGTTACATGTTTCTGTTATATTTATCTTTATTGTAAATTAATTATTATAATATTTCATTATCACACCCAAGTAGCTCCCACATGAAAAATGTTATGTAAAAGAATTATTTTGGTCACCCATTACTCATCTAATAATATTAGGACACGTGTTATGGTTGTTTAAAATTATTATAATAATTTTTTTACTTTTATTTACCTAATTTATCCTTTAACCGTGGTAAATATAAATAACTACTGATGTTAGTATTCATAATATCCAAAAATAAAAGGTAAAAATTTAAATAATTTGGACATTAGGATTTAAAATATTGAACTATGTTTTCCAAATTCAAAACACATATATTTCAGTAATTATTTTAAAATTAAATCTCATTTTTAAAATGCTAAAGTGTGTTTTTAAAAAGTAAAAACCATCAACATATTTCTTTCAAATTTCAATGAAAATTTACTTCCAATTTCCAAAATATTAATATATAATATATATATAATAAAATAATACTTTAAATACAATTAATATTATAATCAATCTATATATGTTAATGATACGAAAAGGAACTTTTGAATTAAAATTTGGTATTTTTTTAATATTCATTAAAAATAAGTTATTTCATAAATGTACCAAAATGAATCCAAAGTAAATTTTTATGTTTAATTATAACAATTAATTTTATTTTATCCATTAAATCATATAAAAACAATATAAACATTATTAAAAAAGGTTTCACCAATAAAAATAGGTAAAATGGCCTTTTACAAATATCAGGGTATTTTAAGATTAAAATTAGATCAATTCTCATTTTAAGCCTGTAAAAAATATTTGATAAAGTTAAAAACATTAAAAAACATTTTTAATCATATTTTAGTTAGTTATATTCCTCATCTCCAATACAATTTATAGGATTTAACTACCATTTAAACAATTAATATTATTATTGTACTATGTTTCGGTATAACTGAGTGTTGTATGCAACGTAAGATTTCAAAATAATTATTGCTGAATTTTGTGTAAGATATTGAAGATAGAATACTCACTAAGGTATAAACTATATCTAATTCATAAATATTTAAAAATATGAAAAATTATTAATTTATAATTACATAGGATATTACATCCTTCCTTTTTTTTTGGAAATTGCATCCTCACAATTTTAAAATTGCTCTCAGTTACTTCATTCAAATCCCACATAGGAAACAAGTTCAATAAAACTATAACTTTATAATAATGAAAGATAATTAAAAATTTCACTAGGGATAACACATACTAGGATTCTATTTTGGAATATGTGGATAAAGGAGAAAAACTAACATTGTTATTCAGATGGTGAGTGAAAGAAAATATGATTAGTGGAAATATAACTATTAGAAAACCAAAAACTTTTGATGGGTAAAACAGTATTTGATTTCTTATTATAAAACATAATAAAATAATAAATTTGTTTTATGTTCCTTTTAATAATTTTGAGGAATTATTTTACTAATTATTATAATAAAGTAATGATGATTACATACTTGAAATGTTGAGTTTTATCCTTTTACCAAATTCGATACCAAGGTAATTTTTTTTTCAAATGATGAGTATTCATGAGGAATCAGCTTATTAATCCAAAAAATATTTACTATATATTTATTCTATCATTAAATATTTCCCATAACCAAAATTATTTGTAGAATATCATATAATCCTCAAAAATAATAATCCTTTATAAGGAGAAGGACTAATTTTAATCTTCATTGTTCAATTGTGATACCCATAGTTCAACATAGACCATTTATAAATTAAATGTCCATAAAATTTAAAAAATTAATATAATCTAATATTGAATTCCAAAATTCCTAAGAATTTGATACCATAGTCTTACATGATTATTTTTAAGATATATATCCTTATAAAATTGATCACTCATTAAGTCTAATACTGAAATGTAATTATCCAAATCAAATATTCACCATGATATGTTAATTGTTTCAATAAATAACCTAATTCCTATAATTCCATAATTAAAATAATATATTTTATCCACAATATAATTCAACCGTCCCATTATTAAAATCCCATTATGTTGTATTTACTTAATCATATAAGGGTCCTAAAAAAGTTAACGTCTTCCAAACTATCATTTAGCCCATAATCCCTATATCATAATATAATACTAAGGATATCCATTCAATAAAATATACATCTCCAAAATCAAATTATTCACAATAAAATAATTAATTCAACTGAATAGAATATTATATAATAACAAGGGACTTAACATCAGCTAGTGTTAGGTGAAAAAGACCAATCACACTCCAATTGTGGGTTCGATTTCCACAGCCTCATCTGATGTGTGGGGTGGTCCCATGGTCTGAAAATTTTTCATTTTAAAAAATTGCATAATTTTTATAAAATTAATAAAAGGAGATAGAATCTTCAAAAATATCTATAACAAGATTTATCCTGAAAGTTTATTCTATATATTGCATTTTGCATCCCCAATATTACTAACCCTTAACTAATTCAAAAAAGATGACTCCAAAAAAACTGTTTATTACCGTGAAATTTCATAACATAAACCTAAAAATGGTTTTCTAATAAATTTATCATCTGATAATAATTAAAATTATATACCCATTATGATATCCCTGACTCATACAAAAACATACAAAATTCTAATGTTGTTTAAACCATCCATGGATACCAACTATAATCACCCATCCATAAACATTACATAATATTGAGTTATGTGATTAAATTGACCATATTTCACATTGTGGATATTTTCATGTTTAAATTTATAGATAATTAGTCCATAACTGTAATATAACATACCCAGGAGATAAATGTGGATTTTGACACTTTGTATCAACTTTTCCACCAATGGAATCCCTTTAAAAAACATGATATATTTTTCTTGATATTAATTTTTCGTGAATTATTCATTTATCAAACCCATAGTTATAACCTATAGGAAACATTCAGAAAACTTGGCAGGAGCATAAAAATCCTAGTAAGGAATAAAAAATCACGAATAAAACAATTAGTCAATGAATATTTAAAACTCATGAAAACATTTTTACAAAATCATAAATTTCAACAATAAAACATAAACTATTTATCATAACTTAGGAAATCATAAGATTATTAATAAAACTATAGAAATTATAAACCATTATGTTTACATGAAGAATCTATAATATACATACATTGTGTCCTTCACAACTACATTGGGAGTAACCTTCATGGTTATCTTTGGAATACCCATAATAGTAAATTCCATAAATCTATTTGGACAAACATAATCATTTAACTCTGTCACGTTACCCAATTCATTGGAGAGCTATGAGAGGATCTTCCACCATCTTTTTATCACATTACCACCTATATATATAAACAATTACAGAGAACCATAGCATAATCATAACACATAATATAAATATAATGGTAAAATAACATTTATACATTGTAATCACAATAGAATATTTCTTGATAATGACAAAAATAATCATTTATCAATACCATTATCAATACCAAAATACGAAGAATATGTGTGTGGTGTTAAATTTTTTTAAATCATTATATCTTTTAGAGTAATCTAAATACCAAGTAATGATAATGGTAGCAGAAAGGATGTTGTTGCTGCGTGTGATAAAATGAAACATTCCCATTTTCATTTTTTAAAACATTTCAAAAAAATATTCTTTTTGAAAAACATAAAATGAAATTCAAATTCATGGAGAAGTATTATATATCATATTCAATAAATCCATATATAAATCAAAATATTTCTCACTGAATGATAATTTAGATGAAGTCCCATACCAAGATCATATCATTATATTAAGGAAAAATCAATGAAATAATAATATGTGACATATATAAATACTTCCAATATAAGTGAACTTTAATTGTAAACAAATTAGAGGTCACAAACACATATTTTTGGAAAAAAAACACAATGACATGAATATTAATCTCAATGAATGGAGATTGAGTAACTATTTCCCTTTCCTTGAGTCTGACTTGTCTCGTTCATTGTTCATATTCTTGAATAATAAGCATGATTTAATTTCAACTTGATTGAGAACCAATTTATTGTTTATTATTCATTTTATATTACGTATTTTAATTTTATATGAATTAGTTTTTTAGTTTTGATACTATCAGATGTTTTTCAATTTTTTGATACGTGAGTCAAAAATGAACATAATATAATTAAGAATTTTCCATATGGTAAAAAGTCTATTATCTATAGAATAGTATTAATGATTTAAATATTATATATATCCAGTATATATGTATTTATAATAATCCATAATATTTGGGGATGTGAAATTAAATTCACTAGTAATAGAGATTGTAGGTTGTACATACACATGAACACTACTTTCAATTCTTTATCATATTAAAGGAATTGAATCTAAATGATATTAAAGTTTGTTTTAATACATGTATAATATATATGTAATATATGTTATATATTTAAATCAACTCCATCCTTTTTATGTTCTATGTATGTAATGAATGATTCATATCATATTGAGTGGGTGGTAGTCCACACTTCCTCAAATAAATTTATCATATTCAAACATTATAGAAAGCATAAATGTATGTTGAGAATAAAAATTACCGAAGAATAGTGGAAATATAAATATAATACATATCTTATATAAATACATTTAAATCATTATGGAAACCTTGATATGTGATAGGATGGAATTGAACTATCAAAAGTTTGTGAGCTAGTAGTTCATCATAAACAGAAAAAATATGTTATATATTTGTTAGATGGGTGTATTTGTATGTGTAGGTCAAAACCATAGAATAATAAAATATTTGAATATTGAGGATCCTAGTTTTTTTATGTAATAATATATTAATAAGAGAATAGGTTATGGATAAATAATAAAATAGAAAGGATCTTAAGAGAAGGCACTGCCTTTAAATAGGGCAACTCTTTTTTATATGGGCCAAAAGGCTGACTTCAGTTTCCTTCTTCCAAAGGTAAGGACTCTATGAGGATGGAGGGATGTTGGGATAATATTTGAGTCGAGTTTATAAGAACCATGGTTCTTGATAGGTGTCATTATGTTGGTATAGTTTGTGGGCTTGTATTAGAGGTAGTAGGGGAACATTAGAAACGTCTCTAAATATTATCTAATTATAAATTTATTTTCAAATTATAATTAATCCTATGTGATATAATTTGAGGATAAGATTTGGTTGGATCAAAATTATTTCCACAAAAAAAATTTAGAGAATTTTAGGTTATATATTTAAAAGCTAATCAAATAATTAAAATAAATGAGATGAGAATATAATATGGAATTAATATGTAGTATTTTTCACTATTCCACAAAAAAATGAATTTTATCATAATATAAATTAATCCTGAGTAAATTAGTATTTACCACTTATAGTGAAGAATATTTTCTATAAAATATAACATATAAAAGTGACCCAACTATATTTAAAATGGATTCTCCATAAAAAGGTGTTAAATTCCCTTTTAAAAATATTATATTATTTTATTCTTAAAATTTGATTCATTACCAATTTAACCCTCTAAAATATATTGGATAAATGTAAAAAAAGTTCCAAAAAAATTTAATCATATTTTAGTTATTTATATTAATTCTCACAAAAACAATGATTAAGATTAAACTACAATTTAAAAAGATATTTATATTATTGTATTATTTTCAGTATAACATAGTGTTGTACACATGGTAGGATTTCAGAGAAAACTATTTTTTCATGTCGAGTATGCTATTAGAGATAGCAACCCTGATAAGATAAAGAAACTATCAAATTCAAAAATATTAATAGATATGATATATAATTATTCTATAATTTCCTTGGTGGTTATATTATATCATGACCCTTCCTTCCAAAGATTCCCCTCATGAGATGGAAATGGAGAAATAGAGATAATGACCCAAATATTTTTCCCGATTGTATACCCTAGGGTGGAAACCAACACCAAAGGTATTCAATCTCACAAAATGGGATGCATTTTAAATTTTTAAATAAAAAAGAGAAATAAATAAAAAGTTTAACCCCAAATTAACTCCATGTTATAAGTATAAAAAATAAATTCAAAATGAATCCCACAAGAATGAATAATAATAAACTATCTCAAATAAAATAATATTCTAAAGAAAAAACAAATAGTAAAGATAAAAAGTGACACATGTATTATCTCTAATACCAAGCTAGTAATATGTAGTTATATCCCCATAGTCCAAATAAAAACATGAATGTAGTTTTATAAGGTAGGGTTATAATATGAGTATGCTAAGTAGGAAAAACCAATGTCTCTTGTGCAGAAGTGGGAGAAGCATACTAATGCTCCTATGTGAAAGAAGAACCAAAAACACCTAATAAGGTATTCCACCCCTCCCCAACTTACTGAGACAGACTCACCATCTAATTCATGTTATGTAATGTAATATAGTAAGAACATCGGTTATAGGGTACCCCATACCACTTTCCCATGGATTAGCCTCTCTCACACCCTAAATGAAAAAGTTACGGTGCTCTAACATATTCTGAAATAACCCTATCACAACCTTCCCACACACAACTACACCCCAAAACTACAACTTCCATGTAGACAACTTGGCCACATACCACATCACATCCCTACCACACACACATGGGCCTCAAAACAATGTCTTTCCCATAGACACATGGGACACAAACAACATCACATCCCCAAGATACATGGGAATACAAAAAAAACTCATCATGAATACACATGGGAACACAACACATCACATCCTGAAGAAACATGAGAAACACAACTCACCCACACACAGTTGGGACTCACAAATCACAACCTTCCCAAATATTAATGGGATACCATTTCATGGAAGAGGGATCACGGAAGATTAGGTGGCCATCCATCCATCATCCCATCATGATGTTTAGGAAATACAACCTCTACCATAAAAATGGGGATGTTCGGCATGAGGTTTCTAACTAGGGTTTTGTGCATATAAAAACCAAAAGGAAAATACTTGTATATATATAATAATGAGAGATCTAGAACAAACTTTGGGATTCATGAAACCTACTACTTCTCCATTCATTTATCATCATCAGCAACAATCCTTCCACATTTTGATAATTGAATTCCAGTTCACAACAAATGAAAAAATCATTTCATAACCATATATATTTTAATTAAAAAATTATAATTCTTTGTTAAACTATTCATTTATTCGTTCCATATCTACTTGTTAAATTATTAAGTGCATCTTGAAACACAGAAAATAGGAAAATAGTCAACACCACCACTCTCATTTCTGAAGGTGAAGATCCCACTAGCTTCACATACGTCACATTTTATCTTCATTTAACAAAAATTTATGCTATAAAAAAGTACCTATCTTGATACATGGAGTGAATATTTCTGCATTCTACTCTTGGAGAGTCTTGAAAATTACCCACACCAACCACTTCCATCACCATTATACAAATTCATTCCAAACAATCTATCATATTGACCTCAATAACCCCAAACATAGACATGAAAACTAACCAAAACCATTCATGGCATCCCTATTGTATATCCAATGAACCCCCATCGCATATATCAACATAAACATAGCACAACTCGATGGCATCCCCACTACACAGCACATCCTTTATATTCTACAACCACACAATCTATCAAAATAGAATTCCATTACACCACCCATAAAACCACATATCACACAACCAAGTCCACAACTTTACCACCAAAGAAATCAAATAAAACATATTTATATTTAATAAGGATCAGTTCATTAATTCCAATTTCTATCTATTAGGCGTATCATAGAAATAATTTGATCCAAATGTATCTATTTATTATATGAGTTGATGTGGTTCAAGAAATTCATATATAATTGTCCCACAAAAAACATCAAACATCATTCATTCAAGAGCCCATTCCATGCACAAACAAAGTCCCCAAAAAGGAATCAGTCATCATGACCTCTCAGAACACTCTAAACACATTATTTTCACAAATAATTGATATGTAGTGGTATGTACCATTACAGTTTACCCTATGTGTGAAATAACGTTTTATTCTCGTAGATGTTCAGTCAGACCGCATGTGAGGACAACATGATTAATATATTTATTATTATTCTTAAAAAAAATTCCATTCATGTGGTAAATCGAATGAAAAATACAAGACCATTGTAAGGTTAGGGTTGGGAAGAATACCCTAATAACGAAATTATATTTCCACAGGTCAGCCATTTGGTCAAATAAAAAATTATAATACACTTTTAATATTTTTTTATATTATTATTAAAAAAGCTATATAATTAAATTTGATTTAAAATATTTTCAACATTGTCCCAATGATAATCCACTATTTATTGGTTGTGGGAACATTTCAAACCATTGATTTCATCTATTTTTACCCAGCAATAATAATAACACCTCAATTAGTTGAATCTAATAATTCCACCAATAATATTTTTATGAGAAAAAAGATCAATTTTAGCGTCAATGGTGTTTATATTGGAACATATTTAATAGTAATAGTAATTTTATTTTTATTATTATTAAATTTTTGTAATATTTGTGTATGTAAAGTTAACTTATATATTTAAATATTGGATAAATATATATGTATATATATGTGTGTGTATATAATGTTTATATATGGGTTCAACAAACATATTGGAAGCTGTAAACATATCTTAATTCATGCATATTTATATATGCATATATTTGAAATATTCAAATATACCAACATATATATTAGTATATATGTATCACTTTAAATAAACTTTAAATGGATGATTTAATAATTGTGTAAAATAGTAATAAAAAGGGTTTTAGGGTAATATGGAAAAACATCATACAAGAAGAGGAGTAAATAGAAATGAAAAGTAGAATATATTATATTAATTAAAAAATGGAAACATTTAATGAAAAAGAAACAAAAAAGGGAAATAAATTGTGGGTAATTAGGGAGGCGATAGGTTTAATGGGGATTCATACGTCTCAAATCCAACACATCACTCTTCTTCTTCCTCACATAATAATTCTCTTTTAATATTATTTTAATTATGTTTCTGTACAAAAATCTACCATAACTTTTATAATATTGATCATGTTGGTGCATATTCAATATTTTTGGATTCATCTCAGAAATAAATTTTTTTCCATAAGCTTATTTATATAGGAGACAATGTAATTTTTCATGATTTAATTTAATATTTTTAATTATCAATAATAGTGTTAATTCTAAAACATATTTGAAATGGTGATGGATAGAGGAGTTTTTTGTGTGTTCATCATCACTGATAGGGTTAAATAATAGTTCTAGAAATGGAAACGTATTAAAAACACAACATTAACATGGAAAAAATATGGAAAGATGTTTTTACCACTAGGGTTCTTTTTTACATATGTTTACATGTTAAATTTTATGATATGGAATAATTGGTAATTATTATTGGTTGTGATTTCTTGTGGGTTTGTGTGATGAAAGTGAGATCTATTTTGATTCTATGTGTGATATTAGTATATCATTTTCTATGTTTTATAATTATCACATGATGTAATTTTTTTTAATATATTTATTAGGATGATATATTATTATATGATTCTCTAGAATTCAATACCTTAATTGGAAGTCTAATTTCAATGGAGGAATGATTATTGTTTCTCAAAACAAGTGTAATTCCATAAAATGTTTATCCCATAGAAAAAGAGGTCACATGAATTGAGATGTTATAGATTATAGAAATGATAATATATTTTATTTATAATTTAATATCATTTAATTTTTACACTTCACACCACAGTATCAAACATGTCAATTTTTTGTTGATATTCAATTATTACAATTGATTACTAGTTGTTTTGTGAGTAACGTGCGTCATGATTAGTTGATTTGTGGGTGGAGAACTTGATTACTAGTTTATTTTCATGAAACAGTCCATATATTATGTATGATATATGGTGTTTCTAGGATATTTTTCATTGTCGATGCACTCAATGAGTAGTTTATATTCAATATATACGATCAATTAATATTTTGTTTATATGTGGCTTATTTGATGCCTAATATATTTTCTAGAATAATTATATACAAAAGGCCAAAATATAATTCTCCCCAACAATGTTGTTTTGGGTAATCACTTTATTACTTAATATATGTACCGGTCTCTAGATTTATAGTTGATTTTCAAGGAGCAAAGCCGATGAATATTAGATTTATGAGAATCATTCATGATTTCAATTAGATTTGTTAGTACAATCCTTGACACCATGTTTATTTTAGAGTAACATGCTAAACATAAGAGATAGGATAAAATTTCCTTACATGGGAAAAACTAGTATGAGGTTTTTAATATGTAGATACACTATCAAGTTGTATTATTTTTGGTTATTAATGATTCCATTTTTTATCATTCTAGCATGGAATCGATGCAGGTATGACCAGGGGTTTAAGGTAGAATGTTTAGTGAACTAGTTACCATTTTTATATGTATGTTTGTTTTCTTCTAAAATTAAGACTATTACTATGTATTACACATATCTTCTTGATAACACTAGGAATTCACACATTTCTGGTGTCTTACTGTGTCATGTCCTCAATGCATACTAAGGAATTTTGATGTACATGTAGATTCCAATAGAGACCCAATGAAGGGAAAGAGACCTATAGTGGATGGATAAGAGGGTGGTACACAGAGCTGGAGATGACTAGAATAGAAACCAAAGGACCTTGTTTTTCAATACTTTATTATCTAGTTTCATAAATTAATATATTTTTCAACATTAGGAGATCTTAATTATATACAATGTATTTCGTGTTTAGTTTCTTCATATAATCATATTATTTATTCATTATCAAGTTATTTTTATTTATCAACCTTCATGTTGAAATGATATGGTGTGTATAATATCATCACTATCATGCATAGATCCTCCATTCATGTTGGAAACCTCTTCTATATAGGTAGGTGCACATGAGGTAATGGGGCCTCTCTTCTTGAACCTAATGGTTTGGTTTGGGATGTTAAAATTTTTTATTAGATATCAATATTTACAAACCTATATTTTCTCATTTCAATGAGATTTTAATGGTTACATAAGATATATTTTGGTAGGGAAATGTTCTGGAGAATAAATTCTATTCATTTCTATCACATTATTTCGGTCCACTGAGTGTTCTATAAATTGGGGAATTTAATTTTTTTTGTCATTATTTATTTATCTGACCATAGATAAATCCAATGATATTGATATGTGATTAAAGATAATTAAAATTCGTTCATTCATCCAAAATATGAACATAGTTTCAACTTTCATATACATACATGTTGTTTTTTTCTTTATTAATCTATAAATAGATTACTTGTATCAAGCTATAAATTCGTCATAGATTCCCTATAATTTGACATATTTTAGATTCCTTGTTACTATGATATATCCTAGTCAGAATTATTTATTTCAACTAAGAATTTTGTTTCTATAATTATATATATATTTTCTGATTTTGACTAAAATGGGGTGATAGAAACAATGGTTAAATCTAGGAAGGGTATAACTTGGTTAAAGGGGGGACTCATCAGAGAACCTTTTTTGATCTTATATATTAGTAATGATTAATATTTCTTTATCTCATAGACTACGTAATGTATGAATATGTTATTAATAATTTCAAATTTTAATTGATTCCAAATCTATGGTGTGAGGCCAAGACTCTATTGTTTGTGCTCAGTGGGATGTGTTTTTAGAACAAGACCACTAATGATACTTCTCGGGGATGAGAAGTCAATAGTGGGGGATAATTGTGACATAATCAAAATATGAGGTATAATAATACCTTTTTGTAAATAATTTATGTGTATTTTTATTTTAAAAATATAAATTTTCAATGAAAATTACTTAATATATCTTTTAAAGAGTTTATGAAACTATAAAAACATTTTAAACACCATAATATAATATATTAATTATTTTAGGAGCCTTGAAATAATTTAATGAGATATTATGAAGCCTGTATAGCCTCATCAGAGATTGAATAAACACATTAATTATATTATATTTTGTGTAAATTTTTTAAAAAAAACTAATTAAACATCTCACATATAGTGTAGCATATATGAAATATAGGATACTATTATGTCCATGATATATGGGTTACCCAAGACACGACATAACATTTGTGTGAATTAGCTGTTAGTTCGGATAAAACATGGGGAAAAATATTTAATATTTTTACTATATATTTTTTCAAAATTAATAACATATCTCTGAAATGGTGCATCATAGGAAAAATCCAAGACCGCTTTTAGATTCATGATGTAGGGTTTACCCTAGGCACGACATAACATTTGGGGGCCTTGAGGGATTAGCCAAATCACATAATTTTTATGTTATATAATTGCGCATCGGACGTTTTGTCAGATCGCACACAATGACAATTTAATTAATTATATTATTATATTTTTTTATGAAATTAATTTTATATCTGTCAAATGGAGTGTCAAATGTTAAATTTGGGACATCTATTAGGTTGGAGATACATGGTTTACCCTATGCATGACATAACATTTCTATGTGTTGTGTGTTTGGTTATATCTCACACAATGATATCTTTTATTATTTATTTATATTTTCTTTAAGAATTTAATTAATTTCAATAAATTTAAATTATGTTAATCTTATTTCCCATGTTATTCACTATTTTATTGAAAATAGAAATATTTATAAATATTTTGTTAAATCAATTGTTTGAAACATTAAAAATAGAAATTCCTTAATGGGTTTAATCTAATTACCCTTCCATTAATATTCTAATGAAATGTTATATTAACATGAAATGTTATATTAACATGAAATGTTATATTAACATGAAATGTTAATGGTGGTAATTTTTGGACAAATATAATTATAATTATAACTGTTAATTTTTATTTTGGTAGTTATTAATTTGGGAATGTAATATTTTTATGATGAAAATATATTGTATATATAACTTAGATAAGTATATATGTATACATATTCATGTGTTGGTGTATATACGAATGTGTGTATGTATATAATGTGTATATATTGGTTATATATATATATATGATTGTGTGTTTGTGTGGGTGTGTAAATAAATAAATATATATCTATCTATATGAAATCTTATATATTTTAGATTTGGATATATATATATATACATATGAAAAAGATTAAAAAATATACTAAATTGATGTTTTAATACTAGTTAAAAAGATAAATAAAAAATGTTCAAGGGGTAAATGGTTTCACTACACAAAAGAGAAAGTGTAAATAAAAATGATATATGGGAAAAAATGATATATATTAAATGATTTAATAATTTAATGAAAATTGATGTTAAAAGGTAGTTAATATCGGATATTATGGGAGGATGCGGGACAATAGTAGATTTCTCATCCCCTCCACCCATCACCTATCCACCCATATTATTCACTCTATTATACTAGTAATATTTTATTTTTATTAATTATCCAAACAACAATAAACAATTTCTTCTTTGATAAGGATATGATCAATGTATCATCTGTGTTGTTTGATTCTTCTCGATGGGTGTAATTTTTCTTTTGAGAATTTCTCTGATAGATTCAAAATACTTTTATCAAATTTCTTTTAATAATATTAACTATATAGTATCATTAGTATTCTTAAAAATATCAAAATTTGGATGGTTCAAGGATTTTTTTGTTCTATCTTGTTTCAGATGTGGTCAAGAATGGTTCGAGTGATGACAACCTCTGTAAACAATTATGTTCACATGGATGATCATGAAGTAGGATGATCCATTCCTATTAGCCTCTGGTAGACTTGTATAGTCATAGTATATTTTATTAGATGTAATAATTGATATTTTTTCTTGATTATTATCATATGAGGGTGTTTATATCCCATGAGACATGTCTTGAATGAATTGGAGATATTACTCTATCATTTTACAGGTTGGATTATTATCACATGTTGGAATGTTTTATTTTTATTTCACATTTTGATATATTATGATTTTATTTCCATTTTATTATATCCCATTTATGGATTGTATCTTTCTGTGGAGGGACCATTATTTTATTTCATAACTGGTAGACTATCATGATATGTTAATCCATTTTTTGTGAGTACTCTTAACTGGTGGTGATGGAGATAATGTATCTAAACACATTATGCTGATATGATGGGATGTCTAGTTAAATATATTCTAAATTTCTATGTATTGGACTACTAACCACCTAGTACTTTTCATAGGAGAATGATCGATTCCATGTTGATTTTTGAGTGTCATGATTGATGAAAAATTTATTTTATAGTGTCTTATTTAAGGATGTGTTGATTTAAGATAATCATTATATTATTCAGACTAGAGATATGATATTTCAATAGAATTTTTTGTTAGAGATGAAGTTGAAGAGAAGCTGATTTTTGTCTTTTTTTTCTTGTTGCCTATTTGATTAGTGAGTTTTGTACTCAATGGCCAATTGAATTGTGAGATGAATATTTTAATTAATGATTGATATATGATGTTTTCATAAAATGATTTTTTTTTGGAAATGCACTCGATTACAGGTAACTAAGTATCAGTTTATCAAGGCTATGTTGATTTTGTTGGAGTTCAATTTATGGATAGTAGATTTATGATCTTCTTTATTGATGCCTAGTATATTTGGGAGTATATTTGTTAATACACACATGATTTGTGAGAATATATTTTTACTTGAGGCCTAGGAGAGAACAATGTTTCATATAAAACCGATATCCTGGTGTTTTCATTAATCCAGTGTTTGAGTTCTATGACTGGTTTTTGGTCATTTATAATATTTTATTGTTATCATTCATGCATTGTGTCGATGCATTTATGGTTGATTGTTTGATGGGTTTTTTTAGCACAACAACATATGGATTTTAATTTTTATGTTTATTTTCTAATTACAAATAGATATTTATTGTTGAATAACATTTTATAATTTAGAACACCATGTTAGGATTAATTTTAGGGGTCATAATTAATCTTTTACAATCACCTTACTTGGCCATTTTGATGCACTTATATTTTACATCAAAGAACAAAATAAGGTAATGGACCAATGACATATTGCTAAATAGGTGTAGAATGTAGCTATAGTAGGACAGTACAAACACTATAGGACCTCAAACATATTTTATTTTTTATCTTCCATCATCACACAGGGAGAAACATTACAATTTTAAAAATATAATTTATATACAATGTTTGTCGTATTTAGTATCAAAATTCAATCTAATTATCAATTCAATCACCTATTATTATTATATAATATCCTACTAGTTTAGATGATATAGAGGGTATAGTCTCCACACTATCCATATTAAACCACCTATATTATTTGGAAGCATATTTCATATGGGGAGGCACACATGATTTCACTCCACCATGTGTATTATACCATGTGGTTTGTGTTGGGATGTTACAATCACCATTTGTTAAACTTTTTTAATAATAAATTTCATTAATTTCATCATTTCACTGATTATCAAGAACATAACAATTACAAAATTAGTTAAAAGTAACTTATTCCTCATTTAAATGGCATTTAAATCATGTATGTAGATAAAATAATTTTATTTGATTTACATTTATTCTATATATCATCATTTGAAAGTAAAAATATGATATTTTCAATACAAGATTCCATTAGTGGTACAAAAAATATGTATAACCCATAGTTTGAGGTATGTGTCCTTTGTTTATTAATTTTTATGTGTTTAAAGTCCATAGTATGAGTTGGGAAGAGGTTGGGGGAGTTTGGAATGGTTTTGGATGAGTTTGGAGACCTTTAAAGGGGTGAACGGTTTGAGCATATTTAGTGGAAACCATGTGGGTTCTCCAAGAAACATTTTAGGCGAGACAGTAGGCTTCGCACGACTGGCGCATGGTTTTCAAAACCGTTTGAGGAAAACCATGCAGACCATAGTTCTCGAGGCAGTAGCGTGCACACGGTTAACGCACGGATTTCCAAACTGTGCGGGCTAACCGTACGGCCACATAAAAATATGGTTATAAGTTCTGTGCTCCCTCGGTCATTACCTAAAACACTCCAAACATCCGACCACTAAAGCCTCACTTGGGATTTCGGGTTCTCGGGGGTTGGAGAGGCTCTCCCACTCGGTTTGGAAGGATTTTGAAGAGGTTTCTTGGTGGTTTGAAGGTGGTTTCTTCTGGGTAAATCTCTCCTCTTGTTTCTCTTTGATTTTTCCTCTAGATCTACTTTTCCATTTTTCATGGTTTTCTATATCTACACTTTTTGTGTGTAGATATAGGGTTTTGGTTTCCTTGAATGATAATTTTAACGCTTATGGATTCTAGGGGAAGGGATCTAGAAAGGTTTTGGTGGTGCGTTCAAAGTATTTGAGGTGCGGTTGTTCATGGGTCGATTTCTCGGGATCCCTAAAGGTCGGTGGCCTCTCTCTCATCTCCATGTAGTTATAACTTGTGGAGTTTGGTTACAATTAATTTTTTATGCCAAAAATTAATTGTGTTTTGATGTCCAAATGTGGTTGGAAATCCCTTGGGTGATGTTTTTGTGTTTCTTGGTGAAAAAATAGGTTTTCTGGTGAAATTCTCTTGTTGTGGATTTAAAAATGGATATTTTAAATTTTTTTTATATGTTTTATTTGTCAAAGTGGTTGATGGAAATGGTTTTCAAAAAATGGTTGTTTTATTGAAATGTTGTTTGGCATGGAAAATGGTTTTCAAAAAATAGGTGATTTGTTGAAGTTAATTTATATGCAATGGAAATTGGTTGATTTCATGAGGTCGTGACCATGGTGAATTATATTATTGTCTTTGTCTTGATTGAAATTTTGTTTGGAAGTGGGAGGGAAGTCTCACTATAAAAAGGGGATGGATATTGGTTGTATGAACCACCATATGAGTAGTGGTCGAAAAGTACTGCTAGTTGTGAATGAGTGAATGGGTTGGGTGGAAGTCCCACCGTTTTGGTTGTTTGTTGTTCATTTCTTTTCAAGATGGATGTTTTTTTTTCTAACGTGAAAATGATGAGATGGTTTGTAGAATGTTTTCTTTGGCATTCCCTTGGTTTCTTTGGTTGGATGTGATGGCATGGTAAGGGTAAATGTGGCCAGTGAAAAAATTTTGCACTTGTGATTTATTTTATATAAACTATTTTATATTAATGTGAAAAAAGTTTTATCCTACTCAAATTTTTAGGTAAGTCATTTGGGGAAATCCTACGGAGGTTTAGTACTCACCCCATGCTTTTTCATGTTGGTGTCTTTGCAGATGTTGTGTACCGTGACATGGGAAATGGTCAGGCATCTCCCTCCTTTATTGGTGTATTTTGATGTCTCGATGTATCTTGGAGCTTGGAGCATGGTGTGGAGCTATGGTGGTTTCATGGATCGTAGTGTTGTTGTTTAGATTCTGCTTCTACTCTGATATGGTTGGTTGTATTGGATTTGGAATGCATTGTGGAACAACTTGGATATCTTTTGGGAATACATGTTTGGGTCTGAAAGTGCATGCATCATATAGTGATTGATAGTGGATGGTTTGGTTGGTTTTTTCGTAAGGGAAAATCATTCCCCAGCTTGACCATGAAGCCCTCAACATTCATTTCCAGCCGTTGGAATCTTGGGAATGTCAATTAAGGCCAAGTATCCCTCACCGCCTCCTCAAGACAATGACGTAGGGCAGGGTGTTACAAGTTGTATCATTTTGTTTGGTCCTTTGGAGTTGATTCTCGAAGTTGGTGTTGACATTCGTTGTGTAACATTCCTTGATTTGTGATGGTAGAAAGGATTATGATTTTCAAAACATGGAATGTATATCATAAAAGTACATTTCTAACACTTTTATGATGAAGTTCAAGTTACCAGGGAGTTGGGTACATAAGTGTTTTGGAGACACTTATATGCATTCAAAATATCATGATCATGGGTGTAGCCAATGATATTATCATGGCATGCATGGAATAAATGGCTTACCATTAGGATGCATATTTCATTAGGGTATAATGATCTATGGTCAAAAGAGATAAATGGTTTCTGTGTGAAACTGTAATGTGAATAAATTTGATATTTTGAAAATGGTATGATTTTCAAAATGGTGAAACATGGGAAATGTGAACTTCTGGAAAGCCTTGTTGTGAATTTGTTGGGTAATGTGATTTGAAATGGGATTTCGTGATGTCTACAGATGTGAGACTCATAGTTTTTTGTTTTCTTTTTATAGAAATGGCACTAGGTAGGCGTCGTAGAGTCCAACTGGAGGAGGTTGCAGAGAATGTGGTAGCACGTGAGCCTCTGGTGAACCAGCATCTAGTGCAAAACATATTTCATGATTTCTAAGTTGTGGAAAGTGGAAAAAAAGTGGATGAACCAAGGAAAGTGGATCAGGCAGTTTAGTTTCAAAAGAATAATCCACCCATCTTTAGGTTTGATTCAGATCTAGAGAGGGAAGAGGCATGGTTGAATAGAATGAACACGATATTCGGGTTCTTGAGAACTCCGGTAGAGTTAAAAGTGATGTTGGCCACATATATGTTGAAACGTCTTTCCCTTCAGTGGTGGGAGTTGGTAGTCCAATCGAGGGAGGACCAGGGTATGATGTGGGAAGGATTTGAGGAATTGTTTAACAAACAATTCTACCCACATACGTTTTTAATTCAGGATATGACTGATTTCTTCAGTTTGAGGAAAGAGCTTTTGTCTTTGACAGAGTATGCAGCTATGTTTATGAACATAGTGTGGTTTTCACCTGAGGTGGTGGTTAGCATGTCGTAGAAGGAATGGATCTCTGAATTGGGGATAAGGCAAGAAATCCGTTCAAAGATAGTGGTGTTTTATATTGATGATTACACAGAGATAGTGAATAGAGGCTCAGTTGGTGAGAGATATTTTTTTGGTGCTTCGGGTGGAGGAAGCATGGTGGTACCCCTAGGGAATTGTGGGAACACTATGGCTGGGTTCAAGCAAAGGAGGGACACTTTTTCCTATGGCGGGAATATGGAATATAATCTGATGACTGGATCGGTAAATCTTCACCCGACGCCCCCGATCAAGCTGGGATGTTTTCAGTATGGTTCTACGAGCCACATCAGGCGGGATTTTACGACACAACCTCGAGCATGTCATAATTATAAGGAGATGGGGCATCTGCAGCGTTATTATCGGAATGCTCCAAGGTCGGGTGCGAGTGACACTTATCAGGGATCGCAGAAGTCGTATGGTTCGATGGGACAGGGACAACATCATACCCATCATCATTAGAGTAAAATGGGTCATGGTGATTCTAGGAATACCACAATGCCTCACCTGGGCAGTAAAGAGCAGAGTGTGTTAAGAAAACATGTGTTTAGAGGAGAGCATATTGTGGTGGTTGATCAGTAGGGACCATCCACGGTGCGATGTACTATTCTTTTAAATTATACCTTAATGCAAGTGATGGTTGATACATGTTCTTCACTCTATTTTATTGTTTCACGTGTGCTAGATTTGCTGGGTTTAAGGGTATAAATGATGCCCTTAGTTTTGAAACATCAAACTCTTCTTGGAAAAAGAGAGTTTTGGGCCTTCTTGTGTAGAGAATGTTGTATCGTTGTGGGTGAGGGTGATAAATTGTGGAATTTCTCAATGCTTGAGATGGATGGGTATGATGTAATCCTAGGAATGGATTGTCTTGTGGATTTGAAGACCCACATCTATTTTGATGCACTTATAGTTGATTTTTTGACACATGATAGTGTTAGACATCTCCTTAGAGGAGTGGGGCATGAAAGGAAGGGTGAAAGGGGATTGTTTGCAATAAAAGTTGGTACGTTATCGTATCAGTTGGTAGTATTGTCATTCGAATCAGTAGAGGGTGTTGAGGAGTGTGTTCCTCTGGCAGTGGTGGATCAATTCATGGATTTTTTCATGATGAATTCTCTGGGATACCTCCCATAAGAGAAGTGGATTTTACGATTGATATCCATCTGGGGACCAATCCTATCTCACATCCGTCTTACTGGATAGAACTAGATGAATTGCGAGAATTGAAAATTTAGTAGGAATAGTTAGAAAACAAATGGTTTATATGGCCTAGCACGTCTCTGTGGGAAGCGCTAGTGTTGTTGGTGAAAAATGAAGATGGAACATTGAGGCTCTGTGTTGATTATCATATACATAACCAAGATACGATAATGAATATATATCCTCTTCCACAAATTGATGAATTGTTCGACCAGTTGAGGGGATCCCAGTGGTTCTCCAATATCGACCTGAGGTCGGGATATCATCAATTGTGGGTGAGGAAGGAGGATATTTCTAAAATAGATTTCAGAAGTAGATGTGGCCATTATGAATATGTGGTTATGCCCTTTGGTCTAATGAATGATTCAGTGGTTTTTATGATGTTGATGAATCAAATATTTCAAATATATCTGGATTCATTTTTGGGGGTGTTTGTAGATGATATTATGGTGTATTCAAAGACAATGGTGTACCATGAGCGGCACTTGGAGACTGTGCTTCGGAACTTGAGGGATCATCAGTTGTATTCCAAATTGTCAAAGTGTGGCTTTTGGATACTGGAAGTTCATTTTCATGGCCATGTGATTTCTGAAAGGGGGGGGGGGGGTTTGAGGGGATCCAGAAAAGATAGAGGTCGTTATCTCATTTCAACTTCTAAAGAATGTGTTGTGATATAGATATTTATTGTTCTAGATAGGTATTATCGGCGTTTTGTTCGTGATTTTTCACGTTTAGCTTTACCAATGACAGCTTTGACAAAAAATAATGTTCCATTCCGGTGGAATAATCTTGGTCAACATTGTTTTGAGGAGATAAAAGGTCATCTTACATCAGCACCAATCTTGTTTTTTCTAAAACTAGGAAAAGGGTACGTATTTTATTACAATGCATTGGGAACCGGGTTGGGGTGTGTTCTCATGTAAGGTAATAATGTGGTTACGTATGGATCTCGGAAGTTGAGGGTGCATGAGAAAAACTACCCAACTCATGATTTGGAGTTGGCAGCAGGGGTCCATGCATTGATGGTGTGGTCTCATTATCTCTTTGGTTAGAAATTCACCTTATATACAGATCATAAGAGCTTGAAGAAAATTTTCTCACAAAGGGATTTGAACATGAGGCAAAAGAGATGGATGAAATATCTCCAGATGTTTTATTTTGACTTGATGAACACCTCAGGTAACGTAAATTCGGTGGAGAATGCATTAAGTAAGAAATAATATTATTAGGTGGTTAAACATGCATCGGACCAGTGGCAGTTGATGTCAGTTATAACTGATATGCAGTTGGAATGTGAGGACCATGGAGATAGAGCATTCTTATTTCTAGTTTTGTTGATTCCTTACTTGGTTGGCCTGGTAAGAGAGGCACATATATCTGATCACGAGTGTGTGACAATGGGGTCGAGGCTCAATGGTGGGGAGACCATTGAGGGTTGGAAACTTAATACAGATTCAGTTTTGTGTTTTCGGAATCAGATGGTTGTACCTGTTCCTTTCCAAAAGTATCTTCTTAGTGCGTACCATCATTCCAGGTGGGTTGTTCATCCTGGAATTTAGAAAATGTATAGAGCGTTGAAAGCGCAGTTCTGGTGGGCTAGAAAGAAAAAGAAGAGTGGATTAGTTTGTTTCGAGATGCTTGACTTTTCAGTAGGTCATGGCAAAGCATAAGAGGCCAGTAAGAATGTTAAAGTATTTTCCAATCCCTGTTTGGAAGTGGGAGCAGATAGCGTTGGATTTTGTTATAGGTCTCCCAAGAACGGTCAGAAAGCACGATGCCTTTTGGGTGATAGTGGATTGGCTAATGAAGTCGGCCCATTTCATCATGATTCGTGAATCTCATATGGTGGAGGATATTTCTAAAATCTATATCTGGGAGGTGGTAAAGAGTAATGGTGGTCTAGGTTCGATTGTATCATACAGATATCTGAGATTTACATCTCATTTCAGGAAATCCTTGTAGCAAGCCCCGGGGACACAGTTGATGATTATTACGATGTATCACCCTCAGACTGATGGTCAATCCAAGAGGACCATACAAAATCTTGAGAATATGATGAAGCCTTTTTTATGGATTTTGGTGGCTCGTGGGATGAGCACATGTCATTTGTTGAGTTCTAGTACAATAACAGTTATCAGGCATCCATAAAAATGGGTCCATTTTAAGCATTGAATGGGTGGCGATGTCGTTCTCCACTATGGTGGGTGGAAACGGGTGAGTCCTCAATGGTTAGACTGAGCCTTGTCTAGGAGACGACGAAGAAGATCATGTTGATCAGGAAGAGAATTGAGACGGATTGAGTTGGCTGAAATCGTATGTGTATCATCGTCGAGAGCCGTTGTAGTACGAGGTGAGTGAACATGTTCTTAAGGATATCTCCTAGGATGGGTCATCGTCAGTTTGGGAAGAAGAGAAAGTTATCTCCATGGTATATTGGACCTTTTGAGATTCTTGTGTGGGTTGTTGTAAGAGGTTGAAAAAGTATCAGTTGGATCATGACCATTTGATTCGATGGAATCATGTTGAGCTAGAACTGGATGCTTCATTGGTGCACGTGCCAGTGCGGGTTGTGGATTGGAAAGAGAATGTCTTTCATGGTAAAAGCATCGGTTTGGTTCATGTTTTGTGGAAACATGGTCAGATTCAAGAGGAGACTTTGGAGCGGGATAAAGAGATGGTCGAGCAGTGGCCCGTGCTCTTTCGTCAAAGGGCAGGTTCACTACTTTCTAAGGACAGAAATTCCAATGGTATGTAGAATGTAGCACCACGGTTTGAGGTATTTGGCCTTTTTTAGGAATGTTTATGTGTTTAAAGTTTATGGGATGAGTTTGGAAGAGGTTGGGAGAGTTTGGAATAGTTTTGGATGAGTTTGGAGGCCTTTAAAGGGGTGGCCGGTTTGAGCATGGTTAGTGGAAGCTGTTCAGTGTCTCCAAAAAATCGTGAAGAGGAGACAGTAGGCTTTGTACGGACGGTGCATGGTTTTCCAAACCATGCAACGAAACCATGTAGACCATATCTCTCTCGGCATCATTGTGCGCATGGTTAGCGCACGGTTTTCCAAACCGTGCGGCCTAACTGTGCGACCACTTAAAAATAGGGTTAAAAGTTCCGGGCTCCCTCGGGCTTAAACAAAAACACTCCAAACTTCCTCCCACTCAAGCCTCACTTTGGATTTCGGGTTCTCATGGGTTGGATAGGCTCTCTCATTTGGTTTGGAAGGATTTTGAAGCTGTTTCTTAGAGGTTTGAAGATGGTATCTCCCATGTATGTCTCTTCTCTTGTTTCTCTTTGTGTTTTCTTCAAGATCTGTTATTCCATCTTTCTTGGTTTTCATGATCTACACTTTTTGTTTGTATTTTTAGGATTTTGGTTTCCTTGAATGATGATTTTAAGCCTTATGGAATCCAGGGGAATGGATCTAGAGAGGTTTCGGTGGTGTATTCAGTGGATTTGAGGTGCGGTTGTTCGTGAGTTGATTTCTCAGCAACCCTAAAGGTAGGTGGATTTTCTCTCAACTCCACTTGTCTAGAATTGTGGTGTTTGGTTATAAAAAACTTGTTGTGCTAAAAATTAATTGTCTTTTGATGTGAGAATGTGAATGGAATTTCCTTGGGTGATGTTTTTGGGATTTTTTTGAAAAAGGGGTTTTGTGGTGAAATGGAATTGTTCTGGATTTTAAAATAGTGATTTTAAAATAGGTTGTTATGTTTGATTTGTGAAAATAGTTTATTGATATTGTTTCCAATACAAAGGGTTATTTTATTGAAATGTTTTTTGGCATGGAAAATGGGTTTCAATAAATAGTTGATTTATTGAAGTGAATTGATATGCGATGGAAATTGGATGATTACATGTGGTTGTGACCTTGGTGAATTATATGCATGGATTTGGATTGATTGAAATGTTGTGTGGAAGTGGGCGGGAAGTCTCACTATAAGGAGGGGATGGATAGTGGTAGGAATAACCATCATATGAGTAGTGGATGGGAATTACCACTAGCTGTGAATGGGTGAACGTGTTGGGTGGAAGTCCCATCATTTTGATTGTTTTGGTGTGAATGGGTGAATGGGTTGGGAGGAAGTCCCACCATTTTGGTTCTTTGTTGTGCATTGCATTGCAAGATAGAAGTTCTTGTGATAACGTGTAAATGATGATATGGTTTGTAGAATGCTTTCATTGGAATTCCCTTGGTTTCTTGGGTTGGATGTGATGGCTTGGTAAGGGCATGTTTGGCTTCTGAAAAATGGTTGCACGTGGGATTTATTTTATATAAAATGTTTTATATAAATGTGATAACGGTTTTATCCTACTTGTGTATATAAGGAAGTCATTTAGGGAAATCCTACTGAGTTTTAATACTCACCCCCTACTTTGGCACGTTGGTGTCTTTGCAGATGTTGTGTACCGTGACATGGGCAATGGTAAGGAATCTCCCTCCATTAGTGGTGCATTGTGATGTCTCGGTGGAGCATCGATCTTGGAGCATGGTGTGGAGATGTGGTGGTGTCATTGTTCGTAGTGTTGTTTTTTAGTTTCCCCTTGTACTCTAATATGGTTGGTTGTATTGGATTTGGGTTTCATTGTGGAACAACTTGGTTGTATTTTTGGAAAACATGTTTGGGTCTGAAAGTGTATGCATCAAATAGTGATTAATAGTATATGGTTAGGTTGGTTTGGTCTTAAGGGAAATCATTCCCCAACTTGATCTTGAAGCCCTCGACATACATTTCCCAGCTTCGGTGTCTTGGGAACGTCGCTTAAGGCCAAGTAGCCCTCACCGCATATTTAAGAAAATGAGGTAGGGGTGGGGTGTTACAAAATTGGAATTTATAGTGATTTAAATTGGACGTAGAGATGACCCCTCTATCATTATGTATTTTATAATTAATGACTTCAGATATTACCATGATTAGATTATGGTAGAATTTTTTGTAGATATTATTATATATTCCAAGAGAGAGGAGGATAATGATTATCATTTAAGTATTGCATGGATGACCCAGAAGAAGATATATTATATGAAACATTTACCAAGTCAGAAAATTTTCTACATAGTGTAACATTTCGGGGTTATATAATCTATTGATTAGTAAAACTTATTGAACCTTTAATAAAATATGTTTTTAAATAGTGACTAAGATAGACCATTTTGAAAATGATCCATAGTTTACCTTGGATTATATGAAATTATCAATGATTGGTGTAAAATTTTTCATCGTTATTTAATCTAATAAAATTTAGGACGTGAATTGATCCATGTTCTTTCATCATATAAATGTGTGAAATTTTCACGTATCTAAAAATATTTTCGGTTACTTAATTATTACATACACTCCCTTATATAGGATAATTGTATACGATATATATTGATGCATCAAATCTGGGATAGTGATGTTATTTTACATTGAATTAAATGATAAAATCAGATACATTATGATAATTAAATGTTTAGGAGAAGAATTTTATATCAAGTATTAGATGCATAAAATAGTAATTTTTGACCAAAAAATTAAGGAACCATTATGTATATGGGAAATGTGCAATAAATATATTAATCATAATATCATGAGTATAAATTAACATAAAATTAGATGAATACTCCCAAATGTATTTGATTAGAGTCGATTTAGGACTATAAATTCTCAATACAATTCAATAATGGGAATGTGAACACGTTGGGTAATTATTTTTGTAAAATGGAAAATTCATATTTTTCTATGTTGAGTACTGTAAAAGATCGAAACTTTTGAATTCACAAATGATGGATCATGAAATAATATTGAATGGGGACATATCCTATCCTAATTAGATTAATTTTCAACTATATATCATTCTGAGGATTAATGATTCACTTATTGATGATGAGAAACTATTTATGATTAGGAGGAATGTTACTTATTTAAAATAAAATTATTATTGAATAATAAGGTTTAGAGCTGATTATGTTTCTCATAAATACCATATTTTATTAGTGAATTACTGGATGAATCTCATAGTTAAAGGATATATTTCCATCTTATTGGAATGATGATATATATACATTTGAATGAATATTTCATGTGTAAAAACATGCAAATAGATATTGTAGTATATTCTTATTACATCAAAATGTTAAAATTAATTTCATATAGCTATATGTATATAACAACTATTATCCATAATATAATGAGATTTAGATATAATCAACATGGATATAAATTTTCATCTCCCAAATACATATAAAGTGAATAATAATTTTTTGTTTGAAATAACCTTAAGTTGTCAAAAAAATATCATTACTAAAGATAATATTTATCTCCTGATTAGAATTCCCGAATATACATCCGGGATGTTTGGAGATGACTGGAACTACGACAATATAATTTTTTATTGAGAAAATATGCTTACCATTATGTTTTGGATATTTCATTAATTGGATTTTAATATAGAGTGGAAAATTGGAATTTTTTCACAACACTAGGCCAATAGAATTTTTGTACTCTCCCTTCTAATCTCATAAGGTATATTGAGATATTGTTCTACAAATTTCAGTGGTGGTTGGTATTAATATGATGAATCAGACCTAATTTTGATATATATTACATAATTAATGAAGATAATAAATTTCTAATGAATACAAATATCATTTATTATTAGTGACATTGTTAATTATGAAAAATATTAACAAACAAAACCAAAGAATTTTTTAGATAACTACCATTTTTCCATTATATAGGTGACTGCATAATCAAAAATATCATTAACATCCCTCAAAAATTGTATACATAAGACTATATTATTGATTTTTCTCTCATAATACATTTATTCCCAACATATGGAAAAGGAAACATAAAACATGGTTACCATAAGAATACATTATGGGTATGAATAATCAATAAAAATCAATGAACATATGTGTTCAAAAGATAAACATACTGGTATAATATGATATTTATGGAACGTGGAAATAAAACATAGTATCTATAGGACATAATTTCTGAATTATATTTTAATAATAAAAACATGAGGATTTCAAATAAATAAATAGGATTTAGTGCATTTTAGCATAAAAATATTGTGACCATTATATACATGAATTCATAAAATTAAGTAACTGTTCATGCCCAAAATCATCACAATATAAAAAACCAATAATGGATTTGGTTCCTACTTAATCCCATAAATAACATCTTATGTGATAGAATGCATAAAATATAATTTTATGGATTTAAAATTATAGTCCCACCTATCACATCCAAATATATACATGTATAAGTGTCTCACAAATTAATAATTTCAATAAATAATAAAAAACATGAATGAAATTGGTTTGGTGATAATCTCCCATATTTTATATTGTATCTACATAATGAATGTAATTTTCACCATCAAAACATATCATTGAACTAATTTTTGAATATTGATATGGATAAAAACACCATTAATATATGTTGACATTAAAAATCCCACAAATGATGATATTATTAAATAGAGTATTATTTTATCATATGGATAATTACATTGAAGGAAAATAGTGAAATGATCATTAGAGGGTCAATCTTGTTTAATAAATCAAATGAGTTTAAATACTTGTAAATATAAAATGAAAAGTTAAACAAAAAACATAAACTAGTTTTTGTAAATTATTTTTTATGTTTTCATAATAGATAGATTTATGAGATTCTTTAAAAAGTAATTTTTTTTAACATGAAGTGGTTTATTTTGAAAACATATACTTTATTTAAAGGACAAATCAATAACGGATCCAGGAAAATGTCATAAACTTTTATCATTTTGAATGTGAGGAGTAGATAAAAACCACATTAGTATAAATAATGATGATAATATATTATTAATATAGAAATTACCAATATTGAAATCCCACATCATGAGAATAAAAATAAAAAATTCCGTTTTTGGAACTGGTAATGTTAATATATGACTTAAATAATATAAAACAAAACTTTAGTATTCATTATATTTTGGGAAAACATTTCTGTAAAGAGAAACAATTGGTATGGGTGAAAAATCATGTAAAGAGATTTTAGTGGTTCATAAAATAATTTCATCTTAATGAGTAAATTAATTTATAAATATTATTGATTTTATTTCAAAATTATTTGCTTATATATAAATCGAAAATACCATATGAGGTGAATAATAATGAATCCTAAAAACCTATTATAACGTAATAATGAATATCGCGTTAACAAAAACCCATTTCTAGGAGATTTTTTTATAGTATTAAAATGTAATATATTAATCAAATATGTGGTCTTTATACTAATAATTAATTCATTATAATATAGTGGGAATTAATTACGAAATAATTATAAATTATTTATAATATCCAGGCAGGGAATAATTAATGATAATTGAAATGGATAAATGTTCATTTTATCATGAATTATTTGAACATGATCAAACATACAATATGAAAAATATAATTGATTTACAAAATTTTTCTTGAATATATTTCACAAATATAACGATTTACATTTTCCTATAATAATTTATTCAAATATTTTTAATAGTCATTAGTCAAATATTTAAATATTTTTTATGGGTAATCATGATCATTTTGAAATAAATTTATAATAATAATAGTTTTATTTTATGTTTATATCCAAGGATTTATATTTAATTGAAAATCATAGCTTTGGAATTGTTACATTTTGATTAATTTTGATATTATAATTTTATTCTTGGATATTTTCAGTTATGTTCCTTGAAGCTGAAATCGATGATGGGCATGAATTAGTTTTTTAAAAACAAATAATGGGGATATCATAAATGATATCTTTAATATTAATATTAACAATATAGAACTAATATATTTTAATTAGTTACATATATATTTCCTATTATTTCAGTAAATAGGTTCTCATAATCACAAATGTTATAAATTCATTTCATTTATCAAGTATGTGGATAATAAATCTCAAACATGAACAAACATTTAACAATGGATGATTATGAATATTTAGATGAAATTTAATTTCACCAATTATAAGGCCCCGACCTTAAACCATACATAATATTGAATTAAATGAATAATTCACATTGAGGATCTTTTCAGGTTTAGAGATTTAGAGAATTAGATCATAAATCATGAATTACATTCCACTTTTAAACAAAGTGGTTACATAAAAGTTAGTATTTGTTTTTTTCCCATCAATAGAAAAATATTTAAAATAAAACAAGGATTGTTTCTTGACACTTCCTTGATACTATCATCATATCATGCACTATTCCCTTGACCTGTGAAAACCATTTCAAAAACATGGGATGAGCATAAAAAGCTAAGTAAGGGATATAAATGTATGAAAAGAAAACATTAGTCCATGTATTAAATCATACTTTACTCCTAAAACATAAGAATTTTAACATACCTCATCAAATAATTAATAAATCATAGAAATAATAAGGCATAATGGTAACTTGAGTCATTCATATCATTCTTACGTAGGGAGTAACCCTTCTGGTTACATTTGGAATACCCATCACAGAATATTCCCTATATCTCTTCGGAGAAACCTCAACGTTTAACCCATTCGTGTTACCCAATGCATTGGAGAGTTATATCCGGCTCACCCGCCCTTATTTTATAATGGAACCACCCGTCTTCATAATAATGCCCAAGAACCATAACTTAATCGTATCACATAAAACATGTATAAAGGAAACATAACATTTCCACTTTTCAATCACAAGATATCAATAAAACCCATTGATATAAAAACATTATGAAACCCATTTTTAATACCAAAATAAAAGAAGAGTAAAACATGATATATATTTTTCATTCAAAAAATTTTATGTCTTGTAGAGGAAGTCGAAACTCAAATAATGGTCATGGCGGCGGAGAAGTCGTTGTCGCCGCATATGTACGAAAACAAAAACATTATTTTTTGTTGTTTAGTAAAACACTTCTTATAAAAATATTCCTTTTTAATAAATGTAAATTTAAAGGGGTTTATACACAGTATAAAATAAATTTTTGTATAAAACAAAATATGCCTCAATGAAAGGAGATTGAGACAATGTCCCTTACAAAGACGATATCCTTGGATTAAGGATAAATCAATTACATAATTAACTGTGACAAATGAAAAAAAAATATAAGTGTATATTAAGTGTAAAACAATCATAGGAGATTCACACATATTTATAGAACGACATATTCAAGGAGTAAAAGTTTATCCCAAAGAATCAAAATTGGGTTAAGAAGTTTTCGTGCAAAAATTCGACAGCCTAACGGCATCACATCAAAATTATGAAAAAGAGTTGATGAGAGATAAAAAGGGTATATCATCACTTGGACATAAAATTTACATCAATAATGATATATAAGAACATATCCCAACATAATAGTATGTTTATTAAAAGACATAACAAAAGAAGTATTTTAAAAAGAGGAGGGTGAAAGGTTCCCTTACCGACTTGGGTAACTTTCGAAATGTACACACCATTGAAGAAGGGTCATACAATGAATATGTAAATACACATAAATTATATTATATAACACAAAGATTATAATAGTGTGAGGTACATACACCACTCAAAGGAAATGGTGTAAAATGTAGCATAAATCTCACAGGTCTAAAAGTGAGATGAAAAATCCCTTATGAAAACTCGGTAGCCTAACGGCACCACTTAAAACATCCAAAAATTGATTGATGAGATAAAATAGGGTCTCTAATCATATTAAAATAAAATGTACAGAAAGAGTAATATAAAATAACATCCCCCATAAAAACAAAGATAATATTAAAAGAAGTGACATAAAGGAGAGTACTTAAAAAGAAAGAGAGATGTTAGATATCTTACGAAAAATAGGCAGCCTAACTGCGCCACTCAAAACTTCAAAAATGGATTGATGAGAGAAGATAAGGTCTATCATCATATTAAAATAAAAAGTACAGTAGTATTAATATAAAATAAAATCCAAATCATAATAAATATGATCTTAAAAGGACTGACATAAAAGAGTGTACTTAAAAAGAAAGTGAGTGGTAGGATCCCTTACCTCATGTCCGACATGACTCGATCATTCTTTAATCTCCTGAATAATAAAATTTGGTCAATTTATAATTTCATGAGTACCTACTTTAAAGATTATTATTCAGTTAATATCACATATTATAATGTTATAATAATTGGTTAATAAAGTGAGTTCATATCAGACGTTATTTTCGATTTTCGGTACATGAGTAAAAATCGAATTTGTTGGAAAAGAATTTTCCAAGTAGTTATAGGTACATCCTATCCAGAATATTATTTATGTTTTAAATATCATATATATCCAGTATATATTAATTTTATACTATTACATATAATTTGTGATAAAAAATTAGAAGTACCGTTCATGGAGACAGTAGGTCGTACGTACGCATGAACGCTACATTCATTTTTTGTCCTATTAATGGAATTAAAAAAATGATAGATATATATATTATAATTACAGAATGATATCCATAATTTAGATGTAATATATTACATATATATCCATTATATATGTGTACTTATAATAGTACATAACATTTGGAGATAAGAAATGAAATGTACCGTTCCTAGAGACGGTAAGCTGTACGTACGCATGAACGCTACTTTCATTTCTTTTTTATTGTATTCAATGGAATTAAAAAATAATGATATAAAGGTATATTATAATTACAGTAGGATATCATAAGTAATACCATTAATTCCATCCTTTATACGTCCCATATAGGGAATTAACAAATCAAATCACTTTGAGGGGGCGGTAGTCCGCACTTCAAAAAATGAAGATATCGCGTTTACCCATACTAGAAACCATAAAGGTATGCCATAAATGAAAAATACAGAAGCTTGAGAAAAAATAAACATATTATATATCATATATAAATATAGTGACATCTTAATGGCCACCTTTGAAGGTGTTAAAATAATATTGAACAATCATCATTTCGTGATGCAGTAATTCGCCATCCACAGAAACAGTATGTTCATTAACCATTAGACAGAGGAGTGTGAATGTGTATCTCGAATAAATCTTATAAAAACATCCAAGTATATTTAGGATACTGGTGTTTTTACAAAAAAATTAATAAAATGAGTTTAGGGGTTTGGAGAAAAAAAATAAAACAAAATAACACAAGGGAAGACATTACCTTTAAATCGGGTAACTCTCATTGATTTGAGATCAAAGGCTTCCTTGGAAAGGATTATTCCCAAAGTGAGGATTCAATGATGAATAAAGGGATGTTGAGAGATTAAATGGGAAGGTTTTGGCTGAGCCAATGTCTTGAGAGTTGTGTGTAAGGTGGTAGAGGTAGGGTCCTTTTATAAGAGGAGAGGAGGGGCACTCTTGGAATGTTATAAAATATTACATTATTATAAAATTATTTTCGAAATTAAAAGGTCCCAAAAGGATATATTTACAGGATAAGTTGATAAGGTTTCAAAATCCACACATGCAATAGGTTTCTGACAAGTTTAAGAATTAGATGTCACCATATCTTATCATTTTATTTAAATCTTTCATTTATGAGGTTATCACTGCATCATCACAGTGTCCTAAATAAAATAATTTATTTAATATCTAAAAATTATAAAAAAATATCAAGATGTAGTAAATATTGTTATCTATCTAATTAATTTTTATATTAAAAAATAATACTTTTATAACCTCATCTAAAAATTGTATTAGTAAGACAACATATGTTTGTGACATTTTAATTTTAACTTTAAATAAAAAGGTATTAATGTCATTTTCCAACCAATGTGGATCGATGGGTTCCCCAAGTTGACCCATGGATTTTCTTGGTCGTCCAAGACTCATCCAATGAGGGTAGGACATGTTTCTAGGTCATTTAATATTATTAAAACATTATTTTTACCTTAATCTACACTAATTGCCTCTAATCACAATTAAAACTTAAAAGTTACTATTCATCAATAAAATTATATTATTCCCATTGAACCAAATTTTACTTCTTAATTACAACCATGTATGTCGGATTTTTGAAATTTAAAACACAGAGGTGGTAAAATTTCATTTTAACGAAAAATTAGTTTTTTATGTACCACTTAGTGGTTTCACTATTCATCAAAAATTGATGTTTTCCAGAAAAATACCAAAAATTCACCCTAAGATATATTTGTTATTCCGAATTAAAAAATGATGTTTATTTTACAAAATTCAAAACATATATGTTGCATTAATTAATTTAATAATTAATTCCTGATTTCAAAACAAATAGCGTGTTTTTAAGAAACAATATCTATTAAAAGATTGACACTAGTTTAAGTCCAATTTCAAAGTGAAATTAATTCCAATGTCCACTATTGGATTAAATGGTAAAAATATATTCTAATTTAACTTTAAAACAATTAAAAAGATAATCTAATCATATAAATAAATTATATTAAAACATGGTTTTGAATTAAAATACAACATTTTTCACTATTCATTAAAAAATGAACATTATCTGAAAAATACCAAATATTTACACAAAGTAAATTTTGATGTCCCGATTCTAAAGAAGAATTTTATTTTGTCAAATATAACACATAAAAATGTCAAAAAGTGGATTTAAAAGAGGATCTCCATCAAAAGGCGGTATAAACGACCTTTTAAAGAATATTAGAATGTTTATGCTTAAAATTGGATTCATTCGCATTATTAATCCTCTAACATTTATTGTAAAATGTAAAAATATTTGACAAACATATATAATTATTTTGTAGTTAGTTCTATTCATTCCATCCATTATAATGGCTAGGCGTTAACTAACATTTAAAATATTAATATTTTATTATTAGAGTGCAACGTAAGATTCCCAAGAAACATGTTGTTGCATATTGGGTACGCCATCGAGAATAGCATCCTCTTTAGAGTAATATTAATATTTTATTCACAAATATGGATAAATGTGAAAATGTCATATTATTTATTTACCTGGGGTGTTACATCCTTCCCCCCTTTTGGGAATTGCGTCCACGCAATTTTAAAATTGGGCTTGAAACTTTATTGAAAATCCCACATTGGAACAAGAGTCAGTAAAACAATCACTTTAAAATAAATAGAGAGAAGTACAAAGGTCACCTAAGTTAACCCATATAGGATTCCATGTAAGAAAACATGGATATGGAAGAAAAAACCCATGGGTCATGTTCTGAGGGAGATTGATAGTAAACATGTCTAGGATAAAGTTAACCATAATAAAATCACAAACTTGTGATGGCTTAAACGGTATTCGATTCCCCATTAGGAAAATTTAACAGACAACATTTTTATTTTAAGTTACTCTTCATTTAGGAATTTATTTTTTATCTTAACTAAATCATAATGAAACATACTTACTTGTCAAGTAGACTTTCAAATTTAAATAGATTCCTTAATCAAACTCATATTTTATCCAAAAGACGAGTATTTAGGAAGACTTGTTCGCATTAAGAGTACTATAATTAACTTCTTGAGAATCACCTAATCCAAAAAATTGAACTATATATTTCCCAATTCATTAGACAAACTCTGAAACCAAAATTGTTAGTATGAGATCAGATAATCCAAAAAGTATAATCCTCTATAAAAAGAAAATTTATTCTTAATCTCCAAAATTTGTCCAAAAAACCCAAAGTTCAACGAAGACCATTCGATAAACAATTTTCCATAAAATCATTCAAATTAAACCATACTATGATTGAATCCCAAATATTTGAAGGATTTAATCACATAGTCTTACAATGTACAAATTAAGTTTTATCTACAAAAAACATCAGTTGCTCTTAAATTCTCATATTGAAAAGTAATTAACCTAATCACATATCCTCGATGATAGGTTAATAATTTTCATAGATAACCCAAAATAAACTTTATCTTGATTCCTAAAATCATTTAACTAAAAAGAATTAGTCAAACTAACCAGGGACTTCACGTAGTCCAGTGGTAGGCGATAAATACCAGTCGCACAGTGGTTGTGGGTTCGATTCCCGCAGCTTTGTCTGACGTGACGGGTTGTCACAGGGTCTTCGTGTTTTCATTTTTCCAAAACTATATAATTCATAAAACTTTCCACAAAACGAGATAAAATATTCAAAAATAATAATAACATATTTTAACATCAAGTTTATCTCATGCATTTTATTTTCCATCATAATATATAATAACCCATAATTACATCAAAAGTAATGATCATATAAACCCTAGTGGTTAACTTTATAATTATTACTTGAAATTCC
The DNA here is from genome assembly GCA_963277665.1 of Viscum album. Lineage (NCBI taxonomy): Eukaryota > Viridiplantae > Streptophyta > Magnoliopsida > Santalales > Viscaceae > Viscum > Viscum album. Next base: position 1,851,852,514 of record OY728126.1, on the reverse strand, counting down.
ACATAGATTGGTCATCTCATACATCATTCATTACAGAACATACTAAGGTACAAGTGGTTTATCATGACTCCTTGATACTTGATTTAGAACAACCATGAGTTTCCTCATTGAATCCCCCATTTCATCCAGTCTCTTAATCAGAGAACCACCACAGTTTCCTTCAAACCTATTGTCACTTTGGTGCGTGCTAGATCCATCCATTCACTAAAAACAGAAATGTCAGTGTGAGTATATCAACAAAACCATCATGTACTAATGAGTATGATAAACACTAAGATATTCTTACTCATTCAATTTATCTAAAACTATGACTCTTTCTGAAATCCTAACCATTATGGTAATGTCACTTATGCCTAGAGAATACCCTAACCTATAAAGTTATCTAAACCGGCCTCTGATACCAACTATAAGGCCCTGACCATAAACCTTACTTAATATTTAATTAAATTAATAATTCACATTGAGTATATTTTCAGGTTTAGAGTTTTAGATAATTAGATCATAAATCATGAATTACATTCCACATTTAAACAAAGTGGCTACATAAAAGATAGTATTCATTTTTTCCCATCAACAGAAACATATTTAAAATAAAACATGGATTCTTTCTTGACACTTACTTGACACTATCATCATATCATGCACCTTTACCTTTACCTATGAAAAACATTTCAAAAACATGGGATGAGCATAAAAAGCTTAGTAAGGGATATAAAAGTATTAAAAGAATACATTTGTCCATGTATGAAATCATACTTTACTCATAAAACATAATAATTTTAACAAACCTCATCAAATAATGAATAAATCATAGAAATAATAAGGAATAAAGGTAACTTGAGGCATTCATAACATTCTTACGTAGGGAGTAACCCTCTTGGTTACGTTTGGAATACCCATCACAGTATATTCCCTAAGTCTCTTCAGAGAAACCTTAACGTTTAACCCCTTCGCATTACCCAATGCATTGGAGAGTTATATCAGGATCAACTACACTTATTTTATCACGGAACAACCCATCTTCATAATAATTCCCAAGAACCATTACATAATCGTATCACATAAAACATGTATAAAGGAAACATCACATTTCCACTTTTTAATCACAAAGATATCAATAAAACACATTGATATAAAAACATTATGAAAACTATTTTCAATACCAAAATAATAGAAGGGTAAAAAATCATATTTATTTTTCATTCAAAAAATGTTATGGCTTGTAGAGGAAGCCGAAACTAAAATAATGGTCATGGCGGCGGAAAAATCATTGTCTCTGCATACGTACGACAAGAAAAACATTCCTTTTTGTCATTTAGTAAGACGTTTCGTATAAAAATATTACTTTAGAATAAATGAATACTCAAAGGGTTTTATACAACGTATAAAATAAATTTGTGTATAAAACAAAATATGCCTCAATTAAAGGAGATTGAGACGATATCCCTTACAAAGACGGTATCCTTCGATTAAGGATAAATAAATTACATAATTACGTGTGACAAACGAATACACAAAATATAAGTGGATATTAAGTGTAAAACAATCAGAGGACATTCACACATATTCATAGATCGACATATTCAAGGAGTACAAGTTTATCTCAAAGAATCAAAATTGGGTTAAGAAGTTCCTTTGCAAAAATTTGACAGCCTAACGGCGTCCCTTCAAAATTCTTAAAAAGAGTTGATGAGAGATAAAAAGGGTATCTCATCACTTGGACGTAAAATTTATATCAATAAAGATATAAAAGAACAAATCCCAACATAATAGTTTGTGAATTAAATGACATAACAAAAGAAGTCTTTTAAAAAGAGGAGGGTTCCACCATTTCCTTTGAGTGGTGTATGTACTTCCCACTATTATACTCTTTTTGTAATATAATTTCATTTATGGCTATTTACATATTCATTGTATGACCCTTCTTCAATGGATAACTTTTGAAACATACACCCCATTGAAGAAGGGTCATACAATGAATATATATATACCCATAAATGAAATAATATTACAAAAAGAGTGTAATAGTGGGAAGTACATACACCACTCAAAGGAAATGGTGGCAAATGTAGCATAAATCTCACGGGACTAAAAGTGAGATGAATAAATCCCTTACGAAAACTCGGCAGCCTAACGACACCACTTAAAACATTCATAAATGGATTGATGAGATCAAATAGGGTCTCTCATCATATTAAAATAAAATGTACAGAAAGAGGAATATAAAAGAACATCCCCCCTCATAACAAAGAGGAGCATAAATAATTGACATAAAGAAGAGTACTTTAAAAGAAAGAGAGAGGTTAGATCTCTTACAAAAATTCGGCAGCCTAACGGCGCCACTCAAAACATCCAAAATGGATTGATGAGAGAAAATAGGGTATCTCATCATATGAATATAAAATGTAAATTAGGAGTAATATAAAATAATATCCCAATCATATGAAATATGATCTTAAAAGTAATGACATAAAAGAGTGTACTTAAAAGGAAAAAGAGGGGTAGGATCCCTTACCTCGTGTTCGACATGACTGGATCGTTCTTTAATCTTTTCAATAATAAAATTTGGTCAATTTATAATTTCTTAAGGACCTAATTTAAATATTATTATTAATATAATATCACATATTATAATGTTATAATAATTGGTTAATAAAGTGAGTTCATATTAGACGGTTTTGTCGATGTTTAGTACACGAGTAAAAATCGAACTTGTTGGAAAAGAATTTTCCATGTAGTTATAGGTACATCATATACAGAATATTATTGATGTTTTAAATATCATATATATCTAGTATATATTAATTTTATACTATTCCATAGCATTTGGAGATAAAAAATTAAAATCACCATTCTTGGAGATGGTAGGCCGTACGTACGCATGAACGTTACTTTCATTTTTTGTCATATTAATGGAATTAAAACAAAATGAGATATATATATATTATAATTACAGAATTATATCAATCATTTAGATGTAATATATTACATATATATCCATTTTATATTTTTACATATAATAAAACATAACATTTGGATATAAGAAATGAAATGTACCGTTCATGGAGACGGTAAGCCGTACGTACGCATGAATGCTACTTTAATTTATTTTTTTTGTATTAAATGGAATTCAATAATAATGATATAAAGGTATATAATAATTACAGTAGGATATCATATGTAATACCATTAATTACATCCTTTATACGTCCCACATATGACATTAACGAATCAAATCACTTTGAGGGGGCGGTAGTCCGCACTTCCTAAAATGACGATATCGTGTTTTTTCCATAATGGAAACCATAATGGAATGCCCTAAATGAAATATATAGAAGATTAAAAAACATAAACATATTATATATCGTATATAAATATAGTGACATCTTAATGTCCACCTTTGAAGGTGTTAAAATAATATTGAACAATCATCGTTTTGGGAGGCAGTAATTCACCATCCAGAGAAACAGTATGTTCTTTAACCATTAGATGGAGGTGTGTGAATGTTTAGCTCGAATAATTCTTATGAAAAAATCCTAGTATATTTATGATACTGGTTTGTTACAAAAATAGTAATAAAACGATTTTAGGGGTTTGGAGAAGAAAAATAAAACAAAAGAACACAAGGGAATACATTACCTTTAAATCGGGTAACTCTCATTTATTTGAGCTCAATGGCTTCCTTGTAAAAGACTATGCCCAATGTGAGGCTTCAATGATAAATAGAGGGATGTGGAGAGATGAAATGGGCAGGGGTTGGCCGAGCCAAAGGCTTGAGAGGTGTGTGTAAGGTGGTAGAGTTGGGGGCCTTTTATAAGATGAGAGGAGGGTCACTCTTGGAATGTTATAAAATATTACATTATTATAAAATTATTTTAGGATTTAAAAGGACCCAAAAGGATATATTTATACGATAAGGTGATAAGGTTTCTAAATCCACCCATCCAATCGGTTTGTGACAAGTGTAAGACTTATATTTCACCCTATCTTCTCATTTTATTTAAATTGTTCATTTATGAGGTAATCACTCCATCATCACAGTGTCATAAAAAAATTAATTTATTTAATATCTAAAAATTATAAAACAAATATCATGATGTTGGAAATATTTTTATCTTTCTAATGAATATTTATAGTCCAAAATATGACTTGTATAACCCAATCTATAAATTGTTTTAGTAAAACAACACATGTTTGTGACATTTTAATTTTAACTTTAAATAAAAAGATATAAATGTCATTTTCCAACCAAAGTGGCTCCATGGGGTCCCAAATTTGACCCATGGATTGTCTTGGACGGCAATTACTCATCCAAATCAGTAGGACATGTGTCTAGGTCATTTCATATTATCAAAACATTATTTTTTATCATAAACTACACTAATTACCTCTAATCGCGATTAAAACTTAAAAGTTACTATTCACCAAAAAAACTATTTTAATCCCTTTGAACCACATTTTACTTCTTAATGAAAACCATGTATGTCGGATTTTTGAAATTCAAAACACAGAGGTGGTAAAATTTCATTTAAACAAAAAATCAGTTTTTTAAGTACCACTTAGTGGTATCACTATTCATCGAAAATTGATGTTTTCCAGAAAAATACCAAAAATTACCCCTAAGATATATTTGAAATTCCGAATTAAAAAATGATGTCGATTTTACAAAATTCAAAACATATAAGTTGCATTAATTAATTTAATAATTAATTCCCGCTGTCAAAACAAATAGCGTGTTTTTAAGAAACAATATCTTTTAATAGATTGACAATAGTTTAAGTCCAATTTCAATGTGAAATTAATTCAATGACCACTATTGGATTAAATGGTAAAAATTTATTTTAATTTTACTTTAAGAACAATTTAAAAGATAATCTATTCATATTAATAAATTATATTAAAAAGAGGTTTTAAATTAAAATACAACAGTTTTCACTATTCATTAAAAAATGAACTTTATCGGAAAAATACCAAAAATATACACAAAGTAAATTTTGATGTCCCAATTATAAAGAAGAATTTTATTTTGTCAAATATAACACATAAAATTATCAAAAAGTAGATTTAAAAGAGGTTCGCCATCAAAAGGCGGTTTAAACGACCTTTTAAAGAATATTAGAATGTTTATGCTTAAAATTGGATTCATTCGCATTTTTAATCCTCTAACATTTATTGTAAAAAGTAAAAATATTTGAAAACAAATATAATCATTTTGTAGTTAGTTCGGTTCATTCCCTCCATTACAACGTCTAGGCGTTAACTACCATTTAAAATAATATTATTTTATTATTAGAGTGCAACGTATGATTCCCAAGAATCTCGTTGTTGTGTATTGGGTACGCCATCGATCATAGCATCCCCTTTAATGTAATATTAATATTTTATTCAAAAATATGGTTAAATGTTAAAATGTCATATTCATTATTTACCTGGGGTGTTACAGAAATATTAAAATGATTTATTTATTTAAGTGTGATATATCATTTATATAAATAATATTAATGAGAAAATAATTTATATAAATATTTTACACTGAATAAATATATTGTTTTTTATTTATTGTGATAGTTTAAAGATGGTAACTTTTATAAAAACTTTTTACTGTTATTATCATTATAATATAATATGATTTGTCATTGAAAACACATAATAATTTCATATAATACAATTTTAACAAAAATACTATTTTTAAACATTATTGAAAGTATTCATTGAAATAAAACATATTAATTTTTGGAGGTGGGTTGTTTGATCATATGGATGGTTCACATAGTTTTTTTAATTTAAGTGTTAATGCTAGTAAATTAGTGTAACAACATTAAAATTACATATAATAACTATCATTATTATTATTTTAAAATTTTAAAATTTTTTACTGAAATTTTCGAAACAATATCTTCAAATTAAGAAATCGATATGATAAGGGTGTAGTATGAGATTTATGTATCAGATGTTCGATTATCCCCTTTTTCAAATTGTTAAGGCCACAGAGGGATATTTTTTGGCGAATAACATAGCATGTTTAATGTATATATTATATTTTAAGAGAGATGTTTCTATATTTTGTTATGTAATAATGAATGTTATGATGGATGTAGGGTATCAGAGATAATTTTATTAGTGAAATGTGATATTATTTTTCTGAATAGTCAATATTTATAAATATCAGTCCACCTCAGATTGCACACATGGTCTCCTCGTATGATTTTCTGGACACATATGACATTCTTATATGGGAACCGAGCTCAAATGGAATTCTGAAAATCAAATGCTTCTACAACACTCTTCTTCAAGGTTGTGGTAATGTAACTATGAACTACAAAAAAATGGTTTCTTTCATCTCAAGATACACTCCTTTGGCACCTCCATCTCAATAAACATGCATTGGACAATATTATACAATGGGTTGGGATCTCTGTATACTCCAGATGCGACCTCTGTCATCAGCATCGTGAGGATATAAAACATTTGTTCATGTCTTATAAAACATTAGCCTCACTCTAAAACACAATTTTTACCTAGTTTTAGAATCAACTGTCGTATGTGAATAGCATTTCGGGCCTTCTACTGCTACTCCCATCGATACAATTATCGAAGTAGGTTCAAATTATCTTCCTTTCTACATGTGCTGAAGTCATTCACATCTTGTGGAATTGCATAAACAAGTCCCTATACAAAAATGTTGGCATCATTAATAGGTCGTTGATCTCTGAAATTGTGTTGGCGACTCCATAAGAAAACAGTTCACATGCTGAAATTGTCCTAACATAGAAATGGATTTCACTGTTCTGAAAAAATTATTCATTCAATGTAATTATCCTCGACCTCTTGGAACCATGGAAACCCACGAGTTTACACTTTTTTCTAGCTGGATTAAATGAAATATGGTTGGAGCCTCAAGAGTTAATCCAGGTCCTACTGGATATGGTTTTTTCTTTAGAAATCAATATGGTGACTTCTTGGATGGGGGTCATGGTACGTGTGGACTGGCCATGAATTTTGATGCAGAGATGATGGCTCTCATCAAAGAAGATTATTTTTCTCAATGAATGTATTGTGTGAATATCTGGTTTGAATGTGATTCCATCACATTTGATCAAGTTGTTTGAATTGGTAAAATTCACATGGTGTGGGAACTAACATCAAAATGGATTATGTTCCTGGACATACTTACATCAATGCATTATAAAATTACACATGACTACCAGGAATCTAATTAACATACTAATTTCCTTACAAACATGGGATCCTTTGTTGACACTTTCACCTATCATTCCAAGACTCCTCATGTGTTACTCCCTATCCTTTACAGAGATAATTGTAAACTTCCTTCCTTCAGAATTTTGTAACCCATGGTTATTTTCATTAGTTATATGATGCCATGTTGCTTTCTCTTTTAAAAAAATAATTATAAATTACAGGAAAACACTCATAAGGAATGTTCTAAAAATTGAAAAATAATAGAAGAGGAAAGAGGTAATGTCTTACTAGGCCACAACATTCCAGTCAATCTTTTTAAACACATGTTCACCTCATTGCCATTTTATTTTTTTACAGTTTCCAATTTATCTACATTTTTTAAAACATGTTTCTACATCAACTAAAATATATTTTATGAAAAAAATTAAATATCACTAATTTTATAAATTTGAACTAATTATTCAAAATTATAATATCAATATATTTTATTCATTTTCAAAATGTTATAAAACTTAATATGAACATAATAAACATATAATATATTTAAAAAATATAAAAAAACTATAATCTATTTTAGAAAATGTCAATTATTTGGTTTTAATCCAAAATATATATCTATTAATTTATAATGAATCATATAAAATTCATCTTTTTTATGAATATGGTTTTATATATTTTTAAAGTTGATATCTCATTAAAATAATTCCACACAAGGCATGATATTTTTAAAATTGATTTTTTGTTGTATTCCCCTTATAATCTATATACCAATAAAAACCATAAAAATATCTATTGTTAGTATTGTAATGATAATCCGAAATATTTTGTATATTTTTCAAATTATTATATAAAATTTAATGATTAAATAAAAATATAAACCTAAGAGATTTTTTAGGGAAATGAATTTAGAAAATATTACCAATTCATTTTTAAAAATTATTAAAAACAGTAATAAATTTTGAGTTAATAAAAATTTATTATATATAATAAACAACTTATTTTAAAAAAATGTACAGTATTTTATTTAGTAAAAGGATATGTGTATATAAATAATGATTCATAACAACAATAATGTATTATGTAAATTTTTAAAATTCATAATTTATATATATTGAAACATATACAACAATACATTTTTAAATTTTGTTACTTTAATTCAGACCCCCCAAATTAAATTCCAATTTTGATAGCCATATTTAATATTTATAAACTAATAAATATAAACAAAAAAACTGATTTATTGTAGTTAGGTGTTGAGTGTGGATGGTGATAACTAATATATTAGACTAAATATCTTAATCATATATTAAAATAATATTTCATCATTATCCCCCACAAATAATTTTTATATTAACAAATTTTTTGTTCATCTGATTGGAATTATTTAAATATGTAGCATGAAAATTAAAAATGCATTGGAATTTGATCATTGGTTGATTTAAAATATAATATGACATATCATTATATACAATCTGATATAATCCCTTTATTAAAAAAAAATTTATATCCCAAATAAATTATTAATATGTTATTAATAGGTATATATACATAATTTAATGTTAATAAAACGTGAATAATTTCATTATACTTATGAAATAATATTTATACCACTAATAATTTTTAATTAAAATTCTATTTCTAAAAGACTCAAACAAACATTATATTATAGATATCAAAACCAAGAGTGAAAACTAACATTTCACATTAACTGAACTCATTTCATAGGTTATCCATTATTTTGATGATTTGAGTTGTTTTGGGGGCCTATTTTCTTCACAATTTTCATATATTGTTGAATTAAATTAAAAAATGTACAATTTAATAAAAATTGATGATATAGATTTTGTTAAGCTTTTCTCATTTCCTTGAACTTTTTTATGTTCTTCAAATCCATAATGGTAGTATAAACGCATCCCATTAATTAATCTTTCCCTATTTTTCCCACATTATTTTCATGTAGTTAATTGAATATTATTTACTTCATTATCTTATTCACATGTTCTTCGACTAGTATATATCCTTATGAACAATTTAATGTTTATGAATTTTAAAATTTTCACATTGATAATCATTTTCTATAATTTCTTATTTGTTATAGTCACAAGATTTACGACTCTATTTTCCTTTATGAGGGGTTATTCATTGAGGTGATCTCTACAATATCCCTCTGAAGCTCAATTTTATCAAGTCAAAACCAGTAGACAAACACAATGGGTCAAAAGAAATAAAAATATTATAGATATATTATATAACCATTTCAAATTTCACCAACAAATGTCTTATAATATAATATTATCATGTTATACTTGAGGCCTTTTTTTAACCGATATCACTATTAGTTCCACCTATACGATCCATGAAACTTTAAAGGTTAATTTTGGTTATTATAACCAACATCTTAACAATAGCCCTAAAATATAAGTCAATGAATACTTAAGATTTGTTTGTAAATTTAATATGATTTAACAAAATGTATCCCCCCTAGTGTTTCAAAGAAGGTTTCCATAAAGGCCTCATAATCATGTAAAAAAGTTAAATTGGTTAATACTCAATCTACCATTTTATGGGTTATCACATATAGTAACATTTTCCATAGAGTCTGAAAAAAATTATTATCATAACAGAAATTTCCATGTTATGAAATGTATATACTCAAAAAATCGAATACATTTTGGATGTTATCCTTTACATAGGCTCATCTATAGGGTTTTTACTTATTATTTATCATTATAAACCCAAAAATATTAAATAACATGTCGACTAATCTAACATTTATTAAATATCATTGAAAATATGACCAATCATATCTTATGTAACCATAAATTACCCTCAACTAATATACTAACCTCTATATATATCTAAAAACTACTTTGTCACCATTAGTGATGGCCTCAACCTAACCACACGGTTATTACATTCTGTAAGGAACTGATATCATCACAATACATACCCAAGATATATATCATTTAGTGTTTTAGATAATTACAAGAAAATATAAACTAATAAAACCAAGTTTTGATTCAATATAAAAATATTTTCATAATATATATGACATTTAAAAATATAAAAAATACTTAAACATCAGCAAAAAAATTTATACACATGATAATGTTCAGTACATACTAAACATATTAATTTCATTCCTTACCTAGGAAATAAAAATATAAAAATGAGTCATAAAAACATAGTATGGTCATGAATAATAAATAAAAATAAATGTAAATATATGTTTATAAGATAATAGCAAAGGTATAATAATGTAATTAAGGAACACATACATTGAGTATATAATTCATACCTAATAAAACATCAATCTGAATAATTGACTCATAGGTTAATTCTTCACCATAATGAGAATGATATCAAATACTATTATCTTAGAATGTCTTCAACCACTACATAATACATGAAATTATAATCTAAATTCACGGTTCACTCCCAATACTATGATATTGGATAAATACCAATAGTTTATTAAGTTCACTCCCTTATCTCATACATATCCTATCATAAGAAATAATTCTTTATTCATGCAATTTTATTTATATATAGTATTGGTCCCACATGTCACATTATATTATGTACATATATATAAGAGACACATATTCTCGAATTTTTCTAATATTTTATGTCCTGACAATGAAAACAATTAATCATTTTTTTCATAAAACATTACCACATGCAATACAGAGAATATATATGGATTTAATGATAAAATTAAGTCATATTTATTATAATACGATGATAAAATTAATGGTAACAATTACACAAATATTTGATAATAAAATGAATCTTGAATCGAATTGTTTAGGAATTTGAGTTTTATGATATCCGGAGGATAATTCATTAAAATGTAAATAATGGAATGTAAATTAGATAGCCAATAATGAAAAAAGATATTATTTAAATTCATTATAAAAATAAAAACAAAAATCTATTATAAAGCGTAGTTGAATTTTTAGAGATCATTTTTAATAATTTCATAATAGTGATTAATAACAAATTTTTTAAACAGTAATGTTTCAAAAGTTAATGTCAAATATTTGTAGAACATTTTTAATTTTAATAAATAATTACCAATAATAGATCAATGAAATATAAATTTATTTTTTATCTTGGTTTTGTGGAGTGGACGATATAACCTATGATTATGATTATGGAGAAAAATACTTTTAATTTTTTTATAACTATCTATATTTTAAAAAAACATTATAAAAACAAAAAAATATCATTTTTGAAATTGGGTAAGGAGAAATAAGAATGAGATAATAAATAAAAAAAAATTTGTATTATAGTTAATATTGAAAAATATACATGTTAAATGGAAAGAATAAACATCGGTGATAAACCATTAATTATGTGTATGTGAATTATTAATAAAAAATAATTTTTCAATAAGTAAAACAATCGATTAAAAAATTTTATTTCAATAAATTGTTTTTTCCACATGATAGAAACATAGATTACCATATTAAATTAATGATTAAAATTAAGGGAAATAAATTATAACACACAAAAACTTTTGAACAGTGAAAAAACTATAAAAAATGGGAAGATGTAAAAGAAAATACAATGAATTTAATAGAATTAATTGATGTGAACTTTTTGGGAATGAAGAAATTTATTATATTAGATGTTAAGTGGTTTAAGATACTATATACATATGAATATTAGTGGATAAAATTAAAACAAAACCACACTAATCGGTAATTGAGATGGTAACACATACATATTATCATGAATTCCAACAATGTACCTTAAAATTATATATTACAAACCTTAGTAATTCAACCACTTCTTTAAAGTTAATTAATATCAACAAAAAAAATTTATTCATCATTTATATTTGTTATATATGTGAATAATAGATACTTATTACCTATCATCAATACTGGGCGTGAGTAATCATGATTATTTTAAACTAGTTTCATAACAGTAGGCACATTATTAATTCATTTCACTGTATTAATAATTAATTTCCCACTCAAGATAACAAAAATAATTATTTATAATTATTTTTAGTGTTACACTTTTTTTATTAGTATTTAATCTACCTTCCATAAAGTTGAAATTGATGATGGTTATGTTTTTGTGATTCTCAATGAACATGATTATATTTTTTGATTAAATTAATATCAATGTTACACATTTTGAACCATAATGAAGCCATGTATACTATAATTTGGTCATATTACACTAATAATTATGTAACCCAATTCAAATGTTATATAAATTCATTTTATAGTTCAAATAAGTGATTAATCATTCTCAAACTGGATCATACATTTATTAATGGTTAATTATGAGGCGATCAGTTGAAATATAACTTTTGGAATAGAGTAATTATCATATTTATTTTTCATATGTGTGATATATAAGTATATTAAATATTTTTAAGGATAAGATAATATATATAAATTCATTACATGGAATGCATAGATTATTTTTCGATTAGTGTGATTGTATTATGACAGTAAATTTCGTAAAGGTGTTTTATTCTAAAATCCTATGTTGGTTAACAACTATATCTGACTATATCATTAACAATTATGTAAAGAAATTATTTATCCATTAAATACATGCCTAAATTCAATAATGAAGTGTGGTTTTTGAATATGAAATTTATACTTCATGGATGTGCTAGTCTACTCCTGCAGATAATTCACTGTTTGGTTTCTGATTATAGAATAGGGAATGGTGGTTAATTAATATAGCATCATTATAAAAATATAAATTAAAAAGTGATAGATTTTTATCATTTTTATATGGAAGGATTTAATTTTTGGTATAATAATTGAAAGCAAAAAATATAATGAAAATGTTGCGGTTGAAAATTCATACAAATATTAAATTATTTTGAAAATTGAACAATTTAAAAGACTTTGTCAAAAGATATACTGTCAAGATAAAATCTAGTTAACATTGTCTATAAATATGAAGGATATATATTTCCATTATATCATTTAAAATAATTATGTTTTTTAGTGAGTAATTGTGAGGTGTAGATATCATATTTTATAAGTAAAAATAGATTGAAATATTGTAAATTCACAAAAATATTTCATTTTTTGATTTCACTCTCAAATTAAGTGGAACAAAATTGAGAAATAATATATTGGTGATGAGATAAGATTAACTAAGTCCCAAAACACCAATTCAAATTAATTTTTAAAATAATTTCTCAACTCATTGATTTTTTTTCTTTACCATTTATCTTTTACCTTGTTAGCTTGTCTTCACATAAAGAAACAAATCATTTTGTCTTAAAAATAAAATGGGGTATGAAACCTAATTTTTATGTAATTATTTATATATATTAATCTATTTTATATAATTCAATTTTTAATAATGAGAAGTTAAATTTTCAAATACTTGGTTTATAATGTATTGAATGTAATTTCTCTATAAAATATCAATAATGTTATAAACTATTAATTAATGGGGTTTAAGAAAATTCATTACATTAATTTTTACAATTTTTATTATGAGAAAAAATTTTTAAGAAAACTTTTTCTTATATTTCAAAATAATAATCTTAAAAATATAATTCATTAAATGGAAAAATATTTCTTAAAATAATATACTAAATTATTCACATTAAAATAATACATTCTACAAAATTAACAATAATATAACTCATAATAATTCTATTATACTGAATCAAATGTTGGGGGTTTTTATAAATATATCATTTTTAAATAAAGTTAAATAAATCTACTAAAAAATTACAAATCAGAGAAAATTTTGTTTTTATATGAAAATAAATTCATCCAATTCTATTTGTTATTTTTAAAAATTTAAATACAACTCTAAAAAACATTGAGTTATTACATAATGTTATATTTAATAAATATAATTATTTAACATTACAATACCTTGTTTTATAATAAATTTAAGTATGCATCAAAATATATATTCGTTTAAAAATAGTACTTGTTTAGTATAAAAAATATATCTATAAATATTTATATATATTATAATATATTTATTAATTCAGATTATTCTATTTATACAAACTAATTTAATGCATAATAATATAATTAAAATTTAACACAAACACACACACACACACACACACACATATATATATATCATTATTTTATCTTAGTAAAATGATGGATAAGGATAATGATTTCAAAACAATTGACTGAATGATAGGAAAAAATATTAAAAATTTAAGGAATTAAATCTACAAAGTACTATAATATAATATTTATAAAATAATAGATTTTATTCCAATGTTATGATTCATATTTGTGAATAACTAAATTGAAAGATGTTAAGAACCACAATGTTTTGTGATGAAGTCAGATAATGAATTCTATTAGAACCTGACCTAGCTGTAGAAATGGTGGATAATGTGAAATCCATTTAGATACACATTAACGAATCTTATAGTACATAGAGATATTATGATAACAACAATACATAAAATATTGAGTTTTATTTTTGTGTGAATTTCTTCCAAATAAAATATTACGATGAAAGAAATAATATTTGGAAAATTGGAATCTCGAATCATAGTTATATCATCCTATTCTAAATGTTTTATCATATTAGGATGATAGACTATCACTTGGTGATATAAAAAATTCCAAATGTTCACGATGTGTTTAATATATCTATTTTTTTAGATACATGTTATATTATTCATATCTATGCAACATAAGTGTTATACAACTGTAACATTAATTTTTTTAAGCAATAACAAATTAAAATTATAGATCTAATGAAGAAATTACTACATAAAAAAGATAATTTGAAGATCAATGTTTTAAAATGAATATAAATCTACATAATTTTAGAAAGGAACTTTATGAAATTATTAGGGTTATGTATCAATTGTTTTGTGTATCATAGTGGAGAAACAAAGATTGTGAACTTATAATAATGGTGAAGAATTTTAAAACCAATTATTTTAGAATCTATTTCCTTTTAATAAATTTTGTATTTTATGTACCATGTTATGAAAACAAAACATACTTTCTAATAATAATGAATATAAATTATTAAATGAATTATATAATTTGGTATTTAAAAAAAATATAATTGTAAATCATATCTTCTATTTAATTTACTAGATAAAAGTATTTCTGAATAATAATATTAAAATCTATTGTTCATGTGAAATATTGTTTACATATATGATTTATTTAAAAATAATTTACTATATTAATCATATAAAATGTTGTTGTTCAAAAATGAATAAAAATAATTTATTGGATATTATATTCATTGAAATGAAAACAAAATAATTTTATTGATTTTTTATAAAAACTAATCATATGAGATAAAAGTTTTTTATTATTAATAATTAATGTAATCATGTCTAGTAAATAAATTTAGTGGAAAATATAGGTTAATATTTCATTAAATAATTTTTAATCAATATAATGATGATTTTATTTCAAATAATAATACAAATTTCATTTTATGCTTATAATTATCAATTTTCTAAATCAAAATTTTATTATATATTTTTCTTCTTTTTTATTAATATAATTTTTTACAATTGATGGAATTGAATTTCATGATAGGGTTTGAAAATGATTAACTGATAATTTCCATATATGTATAATAGTTTGACATCATTTTTAAAAAATTCGCATTATTAAGGTAGATATCAATTACCTGTGTAATGATTATGATGGTAAGTCAATGGTTAACCAATGTGATACAAGATAAAATGACGTAAAACAAGACTAAATACTATTTGATAAGATTATTTTCCACAAATATCATTATACATTGAAAATTGATCCATTTTGGAAACTCTATTAATGGAATGTTAAAATGTATTATTTTTAATGATTCAAATAATTACTGTTTGGTCAATCCACTAACACATGAAATATATCCTTATATGTTATGTGTTTCACATTCACTTTTCCCACATATCTCAACAAGAATATAATTAAATACCCTCTATAAATACCTAGATACATTATAGAGATTATAAATTTCCTAGAATACATTCTAATTGTTTCTTATATATTAATCTAAATGGAGAAATTCAATGTCTAGAAAGTCTGATTTCATGTGAAACAAGATAAGAAAGATGGTCAATGAAAATTTTATAATATATTTTCATTCCATTATCTTATAGAATAAATGTATATTGAAGAAAATTATATAATAATTACAAATTAAAACCCCTATATATTATCATCCTATGTTTATTTATGATGATTCTATATTATTAACATGTAATCCACTTTTATGTACATAAAATAATTATAAAAATTATTTTTCGAAAAAATTATATAATTATTTATTTTTAGGTCATGATTAATTCATTATATGTCTATGAAATGAATGTTTATTTAATTTATTCATTATGAATATATATATTCCTGCTACAATTAAATTCCCCATTAATAATGTTTCCATTATATGAATGAATGATTTTATAAATAAAATATTATTTATAGTTCCCTATTTATTTTAGTTAAAAATCATCACAAAAGAACAATAGTTTTTAGTTGTTTTTTAAAAGAATATATTAACTGCATATATAAAGTCATTTTTCATCATTTTAAAAATCAAATAATATTTTTAAGAATAATTAATGATATACACATATAATAATATATACATTATTTCCTTGTATTTTATGTGATGATTATTATTTAATGATAATTATATGAAACATTTTAGTTAACTATATGTAATTTATGTTATAATGTACTCTTCTTGAAATCTATTTCTTTTCTATGTGATATCCTATAAATAATGTTTTCATAATATTTTGGAAAACTTATATATGGTATTAATAACATTATATGTTGGATTATAATTATACTAGGAATGAATACATTGGGTAATGATTGGTTTTTCATGAGATAACATGAAGTAAAACCTTTTGTGAACCAATTTAAATAAGTGAAACAATAAAATTTAATAATCATAGATATGATCCTAGACTAATGAGGTGATTGGAATGTAAAGTGTACCCAATATACTCTAGGACACTATCTACTATTATAGTCTTATTATTATGTTTTAACTAAATAACTTATAATAATATAGAGTGAAAACAATTCACTATGTGATTTAATCCAATATGATAGTCATTACATTGACCATTTACTATGAAAAAATTAGGTATTAATCTTTTGAAATCTTCTAATGGATCTTGATTTATTATTGACTATTTCACATTAATATTTTTTTTATTTTTTTATTATTAAAAATAATTACATAAGTAATGGTTAATTATCTTTGTACAATTCATTATATTTTTCATATGTTATTATAATGTTATCATACGCATATGATTATATTTTACCAATATTTTATCAATGATTGATATCACAAAATTATAACATTATTGATCATCTAATAACCCTTATATTATTATTTAATTTCTACATATTATGGATAATGGATTTAAATTGGCCATGTGGAGGAAGTGTACTATTACAGTCAAACATTTTTAATAATGAGGAATATATTTCATAAAATTGATGGATTAAATATTTATTATCCAATTAAAAATATAAAATGCATACTTCTAGAATATATTATTATGATATAAATTTAATAGTCACATAAAATTATGTAATATTCATTTATATAATAGTTATATATATTTCATGTAATACTCTATAATGTATTTTACAAGTCTATCATATTAGAACTATCATTGAAAATTTAGTAATTGATCAACTTATTATGAAATATAAATGGATGATAAAATTAAAAGAAAAATTTCAACAACCACAATACCAATATCTATAGAAAACCCATTTTAACTATTCACCTATAAAAATAAGAACAATATAAATTAATTCAAACTAAAAAAATGTCTCTTATTCCCCACCTAAAATATAAAAATAATAAAATAGTTCTCCATAATGAAGGATTTATAAATTAAAGGGGGATAATAATTTGAACATTGAATAAATAATGAAGAGACTAAATATACACTTATTGTAAAATAATCAATATGTCTTAAATGTATCATATATTCATACATTCAGATTACTTATAATTAAAAAATCTATACCGAATAAATCTGAAAAATCATTATAAAATAATATGAAATGAAATCCATGCTAATGTTGTATAATTGAATCAACTCCTTCATTAATACCGCATCAATTTGAATCTCAAAATTTTGAATATCAAGAATAATCTGTCATGATACATATTTTGAATACATATTCAGTACAAATATCTTATTTGAAGAATTTTTTCCACCTCAACATTTATATAAATATATATCAAATCATTTTGATGTGGATGTAAAAATATGTGTGATAATTTCATTCAATCATATAAGTGTGTGAAATTTATTTACCTATCAATAATTAATGGATAAAATGTTTTAACAAGGTTTTTTGGTGGAATAATATTTTACTATTGGGAAAAATAGGGTTTAAGTTATAGAAATTTCAAAATATACATTGTATTCCATGTGAAATAGGTATTAGGCATAGTTGATTGGGATCAAATGTAATTGTTATATTTATTGCATGTTATGGTATAATTGTGTGCTTGGTTCATCAAGATTTACTATTAATTTTTTTTGTGAATTTTTATTACTGTATCTGATAAAAAATTATAAAGAGTTATATTTATAATTAATTAGTAGAAGTTGTCGGAGGTTTATAGTATGAGTCAATTAAAAAACTTACATATTTGATATGTATTACTATTTAAGGTTTAATTTGAGATGATATCATATGTTGGGATGTATATTTTCATAAGTGTGATATATTTCACTACCTTTTTAGTATAAATTGGATATTATATGGGATCATAATTTTGGATAAGTATTTAATTAATCTATGTTTATTGGAATTGATATAGCATCCCGTCTTTTTATAACATAACTTGTCATTCCATTACACGGAACTGAGGATCTTTAAGGTTTAGTGTCTTGGAAACAAGGAACATAAAACATGAAACAAAAAAAACATTCTTCTTATACACTTGAAAGGCTTCTCCTCATGTTCACCCTAGGATCATTACTGCATCTCATAACCTGGGGACATACATCAAAAGGAAGGGTGAGCAGAAGGCCCAACAAGGGAAACAAGTGAAACATTTTACATATGAACTTGAGATACATCAATAAAGTCATGAAAAGAACTTTAATGCATGAAAATGAAATCATGAGGCATATCATAATAAAAATAAAACTTTTTCATAACTTGAAGATGTGGCTACATCATTTAACATAGACAATCATGAACATATCACCAAGGTCCATCCCCAAGGTTTCATTTTAAAATTACCAAGGTTATTCACCAAGGTATCGTGAAAATTGTAATCTCTAGTGGTTACATCATTACCCAATGCATTGGAGCGCTATCAGGGCGCACCCTTAAATTTTCCTTTATTATCATGTGAGCCACATATATCATCATCAAACATTTCATAAATAACCCATATAGCATAAAGGAAATGGGTTTCATTTCATAATCATAACTTTGTAAAAACTGCTTTAAAGACATGATCTTTATATCACTTTAAAACCCACAGAAAAGGAAGGCGGGTCTCACGTATGTAAATCCCAGAATTTAAAATAGAACATTTTGGTATATATGTGAATACCCCTTTAGAAGAAAGAGCTTTGAGTATTCACTTAATAAAATAAAAGAACTTTAGAAAAAGAGATAGACATTTTGAGACAGAAATTCTGCAGCATAACGGCAATGTTCCGAGGTTTTAGAAGACATTAAAAGAGAGGTAAATGGGTCAAACATTCATAAATGACCCATAAAATAGTACATGGATAGAATAAGAAGGATACATGATCATGGTAATGAAATTTCAGGGACATACCATTTGAAATGAAAAACATGGAAGGAAGAAAAAAAAATTAGATTTCTCTTATGAAAGTTCGGCAGCCTAACGGTGTTACTTAAACATCAACAAAAATGATTTGAAAAGATAAAATAGGATCTCTCATCATTTGAACATAATAGTTCAGTATGATAGATATAGAGATAATTCCCCAACATAACAAAAAGTAACTTGAATGAATTTAATGAAAGTAGAACTTCAAAACGAGAAGGGTGAAGAACCACTTAAAAATTCGGCAGCCTAACGCCGCCACTTAAAACATCAAAATACTGAATTGAAGAGATCAAATGGGGTCTCTCATCATATGAACATAAGAGTCCAGTATGATATATATAGAGATAATACCCCAATATAACAAAAAGGAACCTGAAATAATTGACATGACAGTAGAACTTCAAAACGAGAAGGGTGAAGAACCACTTAAAAATTCGGCAGCCTAACGATGCCACTTAAAACATCAAAATACTGAATTGAAGAGATCAAATGGGGTCTCTCATCATATGAACATAAGAGTCCAGTATGATATATATAGAGATCAGACCCCAATATAACAAAAAGGAACTTGAAATAATTGACATGAAAGTAGAACTTCAAAACGAGAAGGGTGAAGAACCACTTAAAAATTCGGCAGTCTAACGGCGCCACTTAAAACATCAAAATACTGAATTGTAGAGATCAAATGGGGTCTCTCATCATATGAACATAAGAGTCCAGTATGATATATATAGAGATCATTCCACAATATAACAAAAAGGAACTTGAAATAATTGACATGAAAGTAGAACTTCAAAACGAGAAGGGTGAAGAACCACTTAAAAATTCGGCAGCCTAACGACGCCACTTAAAACTTCAAAATACTAAATTGAAGCGATCAAATGGGGTATCTCATCATATGATGATAAAATATCATTATGATAATTTAGAGATCATACCCCCAACATAATAAAAAGGAACATGAAAGACTTGAATGAAAATAGAACATGAAAACGAGGAAGGTGAAAGAATCCCTTAAAAATTCGGCAGCCTAACGGCGCCACTTAAACATTCATAAAATGAATTGATGAGAGCAAGGGGGGGGGGGTCTCTCATCATATGAACATGAAATAGGCAGTAGGATGAATATAAAAGAACATCCTCCAACATAAGAACATGGAGTATAAAAGAAAGACATAAAAGTGATTACATGAAAAAAAAAGAGAGAGGTCGGATCCCTTACTTTAAAATGTAACTCTTAAACCTCAAAGGTTGGGACCTTGAGGGATTGGGGGAACCTTGGGAGGACTCCTTGGGAGGTAATGAGACCATAAATTCGTTGGGAATGAGTGGGGAGTCGAATGGATGAGAGGAGGGCTTGGTATTTATAGGGAAAGTGAGGGGACAAGGCATTAATGGCCATGGGACACCTCACATGTGCTTTTCTCAAACCCATGTGCTCTCCCTTGTTATTTATCATGGAATTTAGGCCATATGGGGCCCCCAAAACAATAATTCATCACCCTTGGCCGGCCAACCCTCAAAAGATCTCATGAAATCATCATGACACCGTTATGATGTCATTAAACATACCGAAACCCTAAAACTGTATTTTTACTATTCACTGAAAATTCAACTTTCTCAGAAAAATCCCAAAATTTCACATTAACCAAATATCAATGATCTGATTTCAAAAATGAAATCCATTTTAGAAAAATAATTTTCTAAATATTTTTAATTTAATTTTTAAATAAAAACACTATTCATCGAAAATTCATTTTTTCAGAAAAAAACCCCAAAAATTACCATAACATAATATCGATGCACTGAGTTCAAAAATAAAGTCATTTTTATAAAAATAATTTTCTAATTATTTTTAATTAAATTTTTAATTAAAAAAACACTATTCACCCGAAAAAACTAATATTTGAATAATAATTAATGAAACCGTTATTTAACTATTTTATTGAATCACATTACTTAATCAAGGTGCCTAGATTATTTTAAAACTTTCTTTAAGTGAGATTACTAATCCATTTGGTCATATTACTAATCCTAATCATAAAATAACTATTCATAATTTACTATTCATCAAAAATCAAGTTGATCTTATTAGACTCTAAATTTAGTACTGAACATAATTGTAGAAGACCATTTTTTGAAAATCATTACACATTTTCAATTATTTAGGGTTTACGTAAACATATTTAAAATATCCTTTTTCTAAAATTCATCAAAAATATGCATACTATATTTATCCGGTCATTTCAAAATTCATAAACTTCATCATAAGAAGAAATCCCAATTTTTATTTAAAACAAGGATTACACAAGGTAGTTACGGTCTCGTTACATAACCCCTTATAATACCAGCATAGGACCTAAGAGTAAGGTGTGCTAGGGTGATAGAAGCTTGGGGCAGCTCAGTCAACATTGCCCGAGTAGTAATTTCTATCAGTTTGAACTTCTCACGAAGGCGATTCCGTTCCAGCTTCACATGATGAAGTTTGGCTTGGATTTGATCCAGAGCAAATCCCAGTGGTGCTACCTCCTTCCCAAGCTCTGTTAGATGGGATTCGATCGGTCCAAGACTACTAGGTGAGGCCATCGAATCTTTTTTCTATAATAATTAACCAAGATTACTTATATTTAGAGACAATAATCAAAACATTTTGTTCACAGCGGTCATATTGACCGATGGTTATATAATAGTCAAAACCCACTGATCTCTTTTTAATTATAATCATGTTTATCAAATAAAACCTTTTTGTTGAGTATAACAATAACACATAAAATTAGGAAACAAAATTTATTTAAAAATTTCGGGTCGTTACAATCTTCCCCCCTTAATAAATTGCATCCTCGCAATTTTAAAATTGGGTTTTGAAATTTCATTGAAAGTCCCACATCGGAAAAGGAGTCAGTAAAACTATTACATTAAAATAAAGAAAGGGATGTACAAAGGTCACCCGAGTTAACCCACACTAGGGATCCATGTAGGAAAACATGGACATGGAGGAGAAAACAAAGGGTCAAGTTCTGAGGGAGAGTGATAGAGAACATGATTAGGAGAAAGTTAACAATGAGAAAATCCCAAACTTATGATGTGTGTAAACGGTCTTTGATTACCTAGTAGGAAACATAAACCAACAACATTTTTGTTTTACGTTTCTTTTCATAATTTTGAGGATTTCATTTACTACATAGAACGAAAACATAAGAAAATATACCTACCTTCAAGTAGAGTTTCATCCTTTAACAAGTACCTACCAACACTAATCTTTTCTCCAAATGATGAGAATTCAAAAACACTTGGTCTCATAAAAGCACAAGAATCATCTTCTATAGAATCACATAATCTACAAAAGATTAACTATCTATTTCTTCTATCATTAAACATTATCCCAAAAATAGAAAGGTTAAGGTAAAACAACTCTTCAAAAAGAATGAATCCTATAGGAATGGAAACTACTTTTAAATCATCAAAGTTCAATGGTACTACCCAAAGTTCTTCATAGACCGTTCCATAAATAACGGTCCTTAAAATTCCTCAAAACAAACCAAACTAAGATTGAAACCCAAATACAATAAGGATTTGATAACATAGTCTTCCAAAACAACTTCATTGTTCATCTCCAGACAACATCAACCACTCCAAACATTTTATAAAAAAGTAGCTAACCTAAACATTTTTTACCCAAGATAGTTTAGTCATTCCCATAAGTAACCTAAATTACTATAAGTTCACCTTAACTTCATCGATTCTTCAAAATATAAGTCAAACTTATTCCTCAATGAAAATACCATAGTAATCTATTTACCTCGATCAAATATGGTTCCCAAAATAAAGAACGTCTTCCAAAATAATAATCATATTTTAATCCCCTAATCATCCCTGTTATATTAATACGAAAATCGTCACATTTCCTATGACATTGGTTGTCGGAACATGATATTCCATTTCCCATCATTAACTAAGAAGAGAAAGCATAATTAGGGGCTTAAGTACTTAGCTAATAATCATTAAAAGGAACTGAAAGCATATAAGGATAACTTGTATATGAAAGGTATACCCTAACTTGTGATCTCCTAGGTTCCCATCTAGGTTATGAATGATCATATATTCTTATGTGAACCTTTATTTTATTTTATATTTGTTCCTTTAACGATGGTTCATACCAAGCTTAGGAATTTACCAAAGCATATCCCCCGGGAGTGTCGTAACCAAGAGTGCAGCAAGGCCCGTTGTCGTGTACCAGTTCCCGTTCAAGCCTAGCTCAAAGCGGTGTTTTCGGGTTTTACCCCTATGTACATCTGTGCTAGAGCCACCTCTACCTGCTCGTATCCAGACAGGGATGTATTTGCTTGGCAACCCCTTACTCAATACTCACCAAAATACCAGGAAGATTTCCTATATTAAAATTTTCTATAGGGTTCCTCCTAGAGTTTTCATATCCTAATTTCCACAAATAACTAAACCATCCTTTGATATCAACTATAGCATCCCGTCTTTTTATAACATAACTTTTCATTCCATTACACGGAACTGAGGATCTTTAAGGTTTAGTGTCTTGGAAACAAGGAACATAAAACATGAAAAAAAAAATTTTCTTATTAAACACTTGAAAGGCTTCTCCTCATGTTCAACCTAGGCTCATTACTGCATCTCATAACCTGGGGACATACATCAAAAGGAAGGGTGAGCAGAAGGCCCAGCAAGGGAAACAAGTGAAACATTTTACATATGAACTTGAGATACATCAATAATGTCATGAAAAGAACTTTAATGCATGAAAATGAAATCATGAGGCATATCATAATAAAAATAAAACTTTTTCATAACTTGAAGATGTGGCTACATCATTTAACATAGACAATCATGAACATATCACCAAGGTCCATCCCCAAGGTGTCATTTTAAAATTACCAAGGTTATTCACCAAGGTATCGTGAAAATTGTAATCTCTAGTGGTTACATCATTACCCAATGCATTGGAGCGCTATCAGGGCGCACCCTTAAATTTGCCTTTTTTATCATGTGAGACACATATATCATCATCAAACATTTCATAAATAACCCATATAGCATAAAGGAAATGGGTTTCATTTCATAATCATAACTTTTTAAAAACTGCTTTAAAGACATGATCTTTATATCACTTTAAAACCCACAGAAAAGGAAGGTGGGTCTCACCTATGTAAATCCCAGAATTTAAAATAGATCATTTTGGTATATATGTGAATACCCCTTTAGAAGAAAGAGCTTTTAGTATTCACTTAATAAAATAAAAGGACTTTAGAAAAAGAGATAGACATTTTGAGACAGAAATTCGGCAGCATAACGGCAATGTTCCGAGGTTTTAGAAGACATTAAAAGAGAGGTAAATGGGTCAAACATTCATAAATGACCCATAAAATAGTACATGGATAGAATAAGAAGGATACATGATCATGGTAATGAAATTTCAAGGACATACCATTTGAAATGAAAAACATGGAAGGAAGAAAAAAAATTAGATTTCTCTTATGAAAGTTCGGCAGCCTAACGGCGTTACTTAAACATCAACAAAAATGATTTGAAAAGATGAAATAGGATCTCTCATCATGTGAACATAAGAGTTAAGTATGATAGATATAGAGATAATTCCCCAACATAACAAAAAGGAACTTGAATTAATTGACATGAAAGTAGAACTTCAAAACGAGAAGGGTGAAGAACCACTTAAAAATTCGGCAGCCTAACAGCGCCACTTAAAACATCAAAATACTGAATTGAAGAGATCAAATGGGGTCTCTCATCATATGAAAATAAGAGTCCAGTATGATATATATAGAGATAATACCCCAATATAACAAAAAGGAACTTGAAATAATTGACATGAAAGTAGAACTTCAAAACGAGAAGGGTGAAGAACCACTTAAAAATTCGGCAGCCTAACGACGCCACATAAAACATCAAAATACTGAATTGAAGAGATCAAATGGGGTCTCTCATCATATGAACATAAGAGTCCAGTATGATATATATAGAGATCATACCCCAATATAACAAAAATGAACTTGAAATAATTGACATGAAAGTAGAACTTCAAAACGAGAAGGGTGAAGAACCACTTAAAAATTCGGCAGTCTAACGGCGCCACTTAAAACATCAAAATACTGAATTGAAGAGATCAAATGGGGTCTCTAATCATATGAACATAAGAGTCCAGTATGATATATATAGAGATCATACCCCAATATAACAAAAAGGAACATGAAATAATTGACATGAAAGTAGAACTTCAAAATGAGAAGGGTGAAGAACCACTTAAAAATTCGGCAGCCTAACGACGCCACTTAAAACTTCAAAATACTGAATTGAAGAGATCAAATGGGGTCTCTCATCATATGATAATAAAATATCAGTATGATAATTTAGAGATCATACCCCAACATAATAAAAAGGAACATGAAAGACTTGAATGAAAATAGAACTTGAAAACGAGGAAGGTGAAAGAATCCCTTAAAAATTCGGCAGCCTAACGACGCCACTTAAACATTCTTAAAACGAATTGATGAGAGAAAGGGGGGGTCTCTCATCATATGAACATGAAATAGGCAGTAGGATGAATATAAAAGAACATCCTTCAACATAAGAACATGGAGTATAAAAGAAAAGACATAAAAGAGATTACTTGAAAAGAAAGAGAGAGGTCGGATCCCTTACCTTAAAATGTAACTCTTAAACCTCAAAGGTTGGGACCTTGAGGGCTTGGGGGAACCTTGGGAGGACTCCTTGGGAGGTAATGAGACCATAAATTCGTTGGGAATGAGTGGGTAGTCGAATGGATGAGAGGAGTGCTTGGTATTTATAGGGAAAGTGAGGGGACAAGGCATTAATGGCCAAGGGACACCTCACATGTGCTTTTCTCAAACCCATGTGCTCTCCCTTGTTATTAATCATGGAGTTAGGCCACATGGGGCCCCCAAAACAATAATTCATCACCCTTGGCCGGCCAACCCTCAAAAGATCTCATGAAATCATCATGACACCGTTATGATGTCATTAAACATACCGAAACCCTAAAACTGTATTTTTACTATTCACTGAAAATTCAACTTTCTCAGAAAAATCCCAAAATTTCACATTAACCAAATATCAATGCTCTGATTTCAAAAATGAAATCCATTTTAGAAAAATAATTTTCTAAATATATTTAATTTAATTTTTAAATAAAAACACTATTCATCGAAAATTCATTTTTTCAGAAAAAAACCCCAAAAATTACCATAACATAATATCGATGCACTGAGTTCAAAAATAAAGTCATTTTTATAAAAATAACATTCTAATTATTTTTAATTAAATTTTTAATTAAAAAAACACTATTCACCCGAAAAAACTAATACTTGAATAATAATTAATGAAACAGTTATTTAACTATTTTATTGAATCACATTACTTAATCAAGGTGCCTAGATTATTTTAAAACTTTCTTTAAGTGAGATTACTAATCCATTTGGTCATATTACTAATCCTAATCATAAAATCACTATTCATAATTTACTATTCATCAAAAATCAAGTTGATCTTATTAGACTATAAATTTAGTACTGAACATAATTGCAGAAGACCATTTTTCGAAAATCATTACACATTTTTAATTATTTAGGGTTTACGTAAACATATTTAAAATATCCTTTTTCAAAAATTCATCAAAAATATGCATACTATATTTATCCGGTCATTTCAAAATTCATAAACTTCATCATAAGAAGAAATCCCAATTTTTATTTAAAACAAGGATTACACAAGGTAGTTACGGTCTCGTTACATAACCCCTTATAATACCAGCATAGGACCTAAGAGTAAGGTGTGCTAGGGTGATAGAAGCTTGGGGCGGCTCAGTCAACATTGCCCGAGTAGTAATTTCTATCAGTTTGAACTTCTCACGAAGGCGATTCCGTTCCAGCTTCACATGATGAAGTTTGTCTTGGATTTGATCCAGATAAAATCCCAGTGGTGCTACCTCCTTCCCAAGCTCTGTTAGATGGGCTTCGATCGGTCCAAGACTACTAGGTGAGGCCATCGAATCTTCTTTCTATAATAATTAACCAAGATTATTTATATTTAGAGACAATAATCAAAACATTTTGTTCACAGCGGTCATATTGACCGATGGTTATATAATAGTCAAAACCCACTAATCTCTTTTTAATTATAATCATGTTTATCAAATAAAACATTTTTGTTGAGTATAACAATAACACATAAAATTAGGAAACAAAATTTATTTAAAAATTTCGGGTCGTTACAATTGAAATATGAATATATAGGATAAAATTCTAGCTGGGTCTCCTTGATTGTTTGGGTTACTGCAGTGTTTAACCATTTATAGGACATATCGACATGTTTTTATTATGATACTTATTCTATGTCTATTGTGTTGTTTTATAACCACTAGAGGTATTTCATAGACAATAGAGGAGATACACAAATAAATTACCAGAAATAATATATGAAAAATGAAAAAAAAATACTAAATGAAAAACTAATATAAACATTTTTCTTTAAGTTAGAAATAAATTTTTATTTTACAAATTTATTTATTGTAATTAATTTATAATAGTAATTGAAAAGCAAACATACAAATAAAATGTTCCAAATTTAAATATTAATTATACAATAATGAAGTATTTAAGAATTTAATTATATTAAAATAAGAATGGAATTTTTAATACAATATATTCATCATTTTTTATTTATAATAATGAGAATATTATTATAATGAATTTATATAATATTAAAAAATAATTATTGATAATTATTTTTGATGAAAACTATTACATAAGAGAAATAAATATAACTAAAACGTTTTATATCTGAGTTAAATTTGATCCATAGAAATTAAATTCATAATAAATCTATATAAATAATCCAAAAGTATCATAACATAATACCTTTGTTTTTTCATAAATGAAAACATAGGTTATTAAATTTATAAATACTTTAACATTATGAAAAAAATTAAAAATTCCTTTATCAAAAAATTGAAAAAGAAATTAATAGTTAAGATTCATAATATTATCAAAAAAACATAATACAGAATCCATAATTTATGTAAAAAAGTTATTAAACAAATTTAAAACATTGTGAACTAATTTATATTTGGATAAATCTTAATTTTGAATATGTTAGATCAAATAAGTAAGTAAAATGTTTTTTTTGAAAAAATTCATATTAATTTTTATTTATTTCATTACACAATCAATTTTTTTAAATTTATAAAAATGGAGTAAAAATTATATATCATAATTTTAATTCACAATGAATACTGTAAAAATTGGTCTCAAATATTCCTAAAATATTGTAATCCAGATTTCTATGTGAATTTAATTAACATTTATTCAAAATACATTATTTATATTCATTTTTTCATTTATATCAACAAACTCTAATTCTAAAACATATCTTCCATCGATAAACATTTATAATAATTCTCACTCAAATAGAATTAATGTTTTTTCATAGATTTTTTATCAACATAATTATCCAAATAAAAATAATTAAAATGTTCCAAAATCATTATCAAATTAAATTTTCACTTTAAGATTTAGTTTTTGGTGGAAACTTTTTTAATATAATTTCCTATTATAAGATACAAATCAAAAAATAATGTTTCATTATCTATTACAGAATGAAATATACTCACTAAAAAATATAAAAAACAATTAAATATCCCCCATTATAAAAATATTTTCCAATAAAAATGTTTACAGCTAATTAATTTGTTCTTTTATTTAGTAATTTAGAATATTTATTTCTAATTATATATAAATATTTTTTAAAAAATATGAAATAAATTTAATATTGTGAACATGCAGTTCATAAAAAAAATGATATTACTCGAAAAAATAATCTTTGATCATAAATCCTAAACCCCAATTGAGTCTGGAAATCATTTTTACCCTATTAGTATCCTAAAATAGGTAGGAATATGATGTTTAGACAAATCACTCAATGTCATTTCATTCATATGATTAATAAATTATTTGATCCACTCATTTATTTTTGACCAAAACAAAATGTTTATAAATATACTTCCATGGTTATTTTTTCAGGGTATACCTCCAAATAAATGGATCTATAAAGAGATTCTTCATTATCATTCCATTAAGGGATCAAATTTGAAGATGGAAAAACTCCATATCGTATAAATTCAAGTCATAGTGTATGCAATGAAATTCGTCAATCATTAGATGTTGAATTTTTAAATGACTAATAATCAAATATCTAGGTAGGAATCCACATTTTATACCCCCTCTATAATTAAATATATTGATTATATATATCCTATTTTATGAATATACTCTAATTGAGGACAATTTCATGCAACCGTTTACATAAACATAATAATTTTCAAAATTTGTAACCCTAGTTTATTTTTTATTGATTGATGGGATTTGAAATCATGGAATCGATTGTTACAAAATTTATCTAGATATTATTAAGCCACACACCCTTTTTATTTTATTAGCTTGATGAAAATTATCTGAGGATCACCAAAAATAACAAAGCATAGAAAAATAGATCCATCATAGTGGTATAAAAAAATGGAGTCCCAAAGCATCTTCTCACACGAACATGCATCCCTCCACAGGGAAGGATATGGTGATAGATTAGTGGATGAAGCAATCATTATTTGTCACCATATAATCTAGGATATCTACAACCACGTTTCCATCACTCCTGTGTGGTAGATCTCCAAGTGGTTGTCCATCATCACTATAAACCGTTTAATAGAATACATGATTTTCATAGGGATGTTTCAATTTTCTATAAGTGAATTATAGGAAATCAAGGAGTATGTGTCAATTCCTATATGAAATAAATTCTACTATCTTCTACGATTTAGTTATGAGACCATTTTTAGCACATAATCTTGTAAAAAGTCACCTCTACCATAGAAATATGTCAACATTGTAATGACTGAGCCTCCTGTGTCCCTCATCACACCTCCACCTCCCATGATTCCCATGAGTGAATAAACATACATGTTGAGTTGTAGATCCTAGATATGAGATTTACAACATAACCACTGACCTTTCTTGGTTATTTTTCATAATTGATATTTTTTGCATTCATCACCAGTTAGACCCCACAGTCTTGGGTTGACAATGTTGGTAGGTACAAAGCCTGATTAGAACTCTATATATATTGATAAAATGAATATAAAGGATTATATTAATGAATTATTGTTATATATAAGATCAATTCAAGTAAACGATCATCATTTCATTGATATTTTATCTAATAATTACCAATCAAATCGAATGATGCGTGTGGGATGAATGAAGAACCTATAAGGAGTGACAAAATACAGTTTCCTATGAATGGTAGAAATAAATTAAACATATGTCCATGTTTTTATGATTTTGGGAGGATCTATGGATGTATATATAGTTTAATGATAATAATTGAGCAACAGAATGTGGATATGTTAAATTGTAGAACACCTGATTATAATCCTTGTAAAGGGAGAAGACATGGTATTTATCCCTTTAGATGTGGAAATTAGGGTTTTGGGAAATCAATGGGATTGTATGGAAAGAAGACCACTTATATGATGTGTACCACCTCCCTAATCTGGAAATATTTATGGTGGGTCACATGAGTAGGACTCCATGTGGATGTACACGACCGTTCCCATGGATGTGTACCATTGTACAAGGACATGACCAAAAGGAAACAACCCAATCCACATGCTCTAAACATTCCAGTTACTCCACCTATATGGTGTGTACATATACATTGGTTGGGAGTCATCTTCTATTAAGGGGCACAACAAGGTGGTGAACTGAGACCACACATCATGTGGGTCCCATAAGAATTCATGAACAATTTTTTCCCATTTTTAAAAATTTCATGGTTTTTTATCAACATCATATGAACTATGATTTTTGACCTAGAGTACCCTAAGATGAGTTTTTTCATGTAGAAAATGATGATACACCTAGCTATGGATTTTAAGATATGATATGAATTAAAAAAGTCATAAATCTTTGTTAGGTGATGCTCGATGATGGAAATCACCAAGGGCGACGACCCAATGAATTTTTTGGGGACCCTCTAGTATTTAATGGAAGTATGTAAAAAAAGTCTCCTTAGTGGTACCCTCCATTATATCTTGGATGTGGGTATTTGATGATTATAAATTGGTAACCTCCAGATGAAATGGGGAGTGGTTCCTCCCAAATACCAATTTTCACCCCCCCATTAGAGATGGGAAATGGTTCCTCAAGGATGAATAATTTTTAGACTCCATTAGAGATTGGTATTAGGTCCTTGGTTAATATCAAGTGGTACCATATAATAGAGATAAGAAGTGGGTCATGAGTGACTTTAGTGTGGTACATTTCTATTGTACATGATCAAGAATATATTATATAGAGATGTGGAACCTCAGTTTGTAATAAAAATAATGACATGTGGATAGAAATGAGTGGTTACTTTATGAATGATGTTTGTGATGCAGCGAATTATTCATGGTATTTTGGAATAATTGGAGAAAATTGTTTTGGGAAGGACTATGATATAGATGTCTCCATACAATTTTATTTCTTCAAGGACTGAGCATATACACAGTTATGTGAGTGTGTGTATATATATCCATACCCTGGGGATGATTACATTCATTCCATGATAGGAAAAGAATAATGAGCTATGCCGCGTGATTTCTATGTTTACACTCTCATCATTTTATTTTTATACTCATATGGAAGTTTTGTAGATAACATGATGTGAAGTTCATATGTTCACGGAGTTGAGACCCTTCGTATTGATACAGATACTGTTTCTGTTTCTTGGGTTGAGTTGTTCTCATTAATTTTATCTTACATCCAGTTCATTATGAATTATCCCTCCTTTACTATTTTTTCTCTTACCTCTACCACATCAGTTTTTACAGGGCCATACTAAGTATTTATATAATCATCCTTTCATATAATTTTACCCCATGTGTCATATCTTATACATATGAAAGACTGGTCGATAGTTAATATATAGGATCTTAGAGATACCAGTTACATTTGACAATATATGTTTGTTTTAGCTTTGAGTTCCTAAGATGGTATATCTTAGTTGTTTTCTTTTCGAGTATTTTTAGTTAGTGACAAATTTCATGTTAGGTATGTATTTTTTCCATTTAATTTTCAATTTTCAAATTCATACTTTTATACAGCCTTGAGGTTATTCAAGATTTGATTACATTATACCTTTTTCATTTTTTATTATCATTGATCTACAATTTTCTATTAATTTTGATGAGTGTGTACATACAATTTCCTTGTAAAAGGCCTCCCATTTATTTTATACCATTATGCTCTTGTATCCACCCCCATGGCCCATGATTTAAGGTTTGGGGTAGTTGCATAAAGTGACTTGGCCTTGCTCGCATCATGAAATATTAGTATCATAGAAGTTCGTTCTTTGGTGTGTTGTTCAAACTTTTCCACATATGAGAATTTGGATGGGATTTAGGGAAAAAATATATAGTGTCTTGAGTGAAACTATTCGTTTAGGGTGTCCAATTATGGTATGGGTGACCAACCTATCCATTATCTAATACATTGATAACCTTCATTTCACAGAACATAATGTAACATTTTTTGTGGGGAATAATGGTGCATTAAGCATATAGGATCAATTCATTCATTGTATTTCTTGGGTTATCTACCCATTGTAATTGATATGTGTGTGTGAGTTTGTGTTCTCATCTTACCCTGATACACATTGATAAACACCAATATGCATATTCCATGATATCCATCTAGGATAGTAGTTTGGGATCATGAAAAATATCTAATGATCAATGAGGCCTTATATCAAGGTCTATCCGATGAGCTTCTTGATCAAGGTTTGCAGTTATCAGGTACTTCACTAGTTTTTTAGTACATAGTCATACCATAATATAGTGAGGATGAATGCAGTCTTAGCACAATCCATGAGTTCCAATGCCATGGGCCTACGAGGTTTCACGTTAAGGAAGATCCCTTATAATCATTGGATTGAAATAATTTAGTATTCCATATCATTAGGATTTTCTAGACCCCAGTATCTTAGTTAGTTGCACATTCATATTGTATCTTTTATAATGTAGTAGGGAGCTAGTGTAGCCTTGATAAAAAAAATAACCATAATTCGACTCTCTAATGGCCCGACATCTATTTTTAGTTTGGAAAGGCGTAAAACAAATAATAATTATTCTCTTGTTGGATTTAGGAAAATAAATATTTTTAAAAGGGCATGTGAATGTGGTTGATTATGCAGAAACATTAACTAACCATACATGGTTATCCCTTGACATGTTATATGATGGCTACCTTTGAGCATGAATTTTTGAATAGGGAATCCAAACACAGATAAATGAAAGTGTAGTACCCATATGTATCCCACCAATGTCGGGGTGGTGGAGTGGGAATTGCTAAAAAATATATTATGATCGTAGGGATTCCAAATATCTGGAGCAGGAATAGGTATTCATTGAGTTGAGTACCCTATAGTCGGCAGTAGACACCAGTTGGAAAGATATCAGTACATGAGACCCTTTTGTGATTAGAATCTACCACATGATTTTATATGATAAAGATAATATGGAGAACCAAGGTAGCCTTGAGATGTTTAGTGGTATTATTTTTATCAGATAGCTAACATGGAGCATGCAATATTTACTAAAAATTATATGGATAACATATTTGTAGTTTATGGACCATATAGGTAGATGATTTAAATTGACCCTGGATATACCATTTGAATGATGGGTTCTTCTTAGGGTGGAAGAGCCACTAGAGGAGCAGGAAGAGAAATGGGTTGTGGAAGAAGTTATTATACCCTTCTATGAAAACCCCCCAGGCTACCCATTTCATGCTCAAAGAGTTAGCGGTTGGTGCTGCGGATAGCTGCAGGCTTTGGATGTTTATGATCCCGCAACACATTAACTGATTAGATGTGTGTAATATCATTATTATAATATGAATTTAGTATATTTAAAAATATGATCCATCCATTCTTTCATCTCTATAGTCACAGTTTGAGAGCTGTAGATCCAAATTTTTGTGATATCCCAACAACTTCATCATGAGGTTCCTATATCGAAGACTTCTTTTGTATCTTCTATCTCTTATCATTGTGATGCATCGCTGGGGTAGGTTAGTATGGGACCTTTTGGTCAAAATGATGGAACCATATGAAATTATCATAGGTATGTATTGGATGTACATGATCTATGACGATATTGTTTGTCACCATATACAAGTCATATGCCACTCACTGAGTGGACAAGATTCACCTTTACCTACAAAATAGATTTCATGGTGGAATTGGTGGGATATACAAACAAGGGGTGAAAACCCACCACCCATTTTTTAGAGAGTAAATCCATTGGTGATTTATGATATTTATAAATCATTATTCCATAAATTATATAGAATTATATGGGTGTCTACCTTGAGGATGTTTCGAGACTACCTCCATGAGATGAGATGGAGTTTTTATTTAACATGCATCACATCACTAAATCATTATGTTCTGGTGCATATAAGATATCTTATACTGATCTCCAGGAGGTGTGACAGTTGTTGGAGAAACATCCAAAAATATGTTAGATTATAACCACTGTGTCCAACTAGGATGGTCGAGTATTTCTGGTCAATATGGTGGATGAGATATTGCGAATTTTCATGGAATATTATCAATTCAACCATAACATGATAAAGAAATAGTATTCCTTGTATCAAGTTGATGACTTATTTGACTAGTTTTGAGGTGTGAGATGGTTGTCAAATATCATAATCTATTTCCACAACAGCTATTTTGGGTTCATGAGGCTGATATTTTAATGTCGGCATTCCAATTTCAGTAATGAAAATATGATCTCCAAGTGATTCCCTTTAGGGTGACAAATGCATCCCCCATCTATGTAAAATTTATAGACCATATCTTTCATCCATACATAGAACAATTTTTTATTGTCTTCACCAACGATATACTCATACGTTATACATTTGTGAAGGAGTGTGAAAATCACGTGTAGATGGTCCTATATTTTCATTGAGAGATCCTATATTATGGGATACTCTAGAAATTCTTCTTTTGAATTCCAAAGGTTCTCTATATGTTTAATGTCATTTATGCACATTTCTTATACATGGACACCAATAATATCAATGAATTTATTTCATGGAAGCCAACCAAGATAGTTCTAGATGTTAAAATTGTTCTTAGCATGGATGGGAACTATAGGGTGTTTGTGGAGGACATCTCTAGGATCGTTCCCCTTTGAAGAACCTGATAAAGAAAGGGAAAAAAATTTCCAGTTCTGATCTGTTCTAGATTTCCTTTGAGGAGTTCGTGATATGGATGAAGAGTGCTCGAGTTTTGAGATTTCTAGAGGAGGAATAAAATTTATAGATTATTGTGATTCTATAAGTGTGGTCCTAGGCTATGTGGTGTTTCTGACGTTAGATAGTTATCTCATGAATGTTGAAGAAGTTGGGACCCCACTAGTATAACCACAAAACTAATAACCGAGAGATATAATTATTAGTATTCGACCAAATGATGTGTTGACACTACCTTATATGGGATCACTTTTTGATTTATTTAGAATATAAATGTATTAGGTATATATTCACAGAGAGAGGATTGAACCTATGATATTTGGTCTAGTTGAAGTTAATTTAGGAAAATGACATTGATAAAGTCAATACTTCTTGGAAGAACAACGTAGTAGTAGATACCCTTTGAATGAAGTACCTAGATTGAATTATGAAGGAGTATTCAATGTAGATGGATTCTCTATATCTGGCCATTGTGGAGGAATAGGGCATAGATATTCTATAATAGATGGAGTTAATAATATCAATTCAAAATTATGTGAGGGAGTCATAAATTAGTTACATCGACTATGAGTTATTTCATGAATAGATATCCCTATGAAACTAACCATATTGATATTCTGATGAAGTGAATCATGTCATCTTATTTGAGGGGTGTAAAGTTTTTCAAGTCATTATGAGGGAGGTGGTGATGTGATAATTCCACACTTCTCATATTTCAGTACTTCTAATTGTGGGATGATGTGTAGACACTTTCAACATGCAGTTTTCGTTGGCCTTCATAAGGTGGAGAATAACTAATTTTGTCTCTATGTGCCACACCATTCATTAGGTAAATCATGAGAGCCATGTTCCCACTAGATTTTTTTGAAACCTCTTTAGAACTAAAATTTTATTTTTGATATAATTTTTTGGGAAATTTTTATTGGTATTTCAAACACTACATGGTTCAATTACTCCACCTAGGTGATATTTGGAAAACTCACAAAATCGGCCCACTTCCTTGCTATTAGGTAGTGGATTTCGATACAGAGTTTGGGGAATTTGTACAAATGACAGTTTATTCTATTTCATGGGGTTCAATCAAAGATTTTATATTATTGTGACACACTATTTACATCATGGTTTTGGAGACGCCAGAGAGAGGAATTTTGGACCCTCCTGAGGATGAGTACAACATTTCACACTCAAATTGATCGGATGATCGAGCATGCTATGTAGTTGTTTTTGGAAATGTGAAGAGATTCCTTATTAGAGGTTAGATAAAATGGTGGTATCAAATAATCTTGGTATAGTTTTCATACAATAGTAGATACAAATATACGGTTGGCATTGAACCATTAATATCCTAGTATAAAAGACCATGTAGGTAAACCTTGTGTTAGACAGAGATTGGCGGGACATCTATTATGGGACCAATGCAAGTGAAGGTGGTGATGATGAAGGTATATCTCATATTTTAGTTAATTAAAATGTCATAGTGAAGACATTAAACATATAAATATCATTTTTATAGGCCATCAGAGTTACATAAGGGAGACCAAGTTTTCTTGATAGTCTCCCTGTGATGAGAGTTTTTGAGGATCAACCAAGGGAGAATATTATCCGTAAGTTTCATTGATCCATTCATTTTCATGAAGTGGGATGGAGGGTTTTCTTTCCACATTGCCTAAAACAAACAATTAGAGTTGTATCATAATGTCTTCCATGTGTCGGAGATAAGGGGATACGTTTATAAACCTAGGATCATCATAAAATGGGGTATGTTGGATATCAAGGATCGAGCCACGATTTATGAGAAATAAGTTCTGATAAAGGGTATGAAGGATATGTCCCTACATGGGAGGTGAATCCCATTGTTTCACATGTTGTGGAAGGATGATAATGTGTTAGATATTTTAGGAGTGTGAGAAAGGATAGTGCGGTCTTATTAACCTGAGTTTTTTCTTATATTTTTCCTTTTCGGGGATGGAATGATTAAATGAGGTAATGATTTATATACATATTATTTTCATTATAATAAATAAAATTATTTACATATATATATTCATAGTTAGGTGTTGAAATAACATGGGATTTTAAGGCATGATGTTCCCAAAATATGTATTAAAAAATATTTTACATATTTTATATTATCTATAAGATGTTCCTTATAGATAATGGGATATCGTATAAATGGAAACTTGTATCAGAATCAAATACCATGATAGATTCTGGGATACATTTTTTACCCTTGGTATAACCTAAAAATGGTAGGCACATAGAATTCCGAACACTCAACAATTTACAATATGATTAATGGATTAGATAATCAATTATGTAACTAATTTTTTTTACATAAATAAAATTTTTCTAAATATACATTCATAGATATTCGAACAGGGTTAACATTATAAATATGATATCTAAAAAAATATTATCTTTCCTACATCTATTGGAAAATCAAATATGATGATGATAAAAATCTATATTAGAGAAAATAGTGATGTAATGAGGAAAATGACATCCTTCAATCATTGGTGGACATGTTTTCCAATGTTTAATGATCCAATATCCTGGTATGAATTGCCAATTTTTTGTATGGAATATATTTTTAAATTGATTGACAATATAGATCGATGATCATGATTCTGATCCAATAGTGGCCCATTGTATCCACCAATGTAGAGAAACATAATTAATTTCAAAATTTTATATCCGTAATTTTATTATTTTTTATTTATTGACAATTAATTCTACAAATAAATCCTTAAAAAATTCTTTTCCCACTCAATTCTATTAGATTTCTTCACCGATTGAATACCACTATCCTTGTTCAATATTTTCGGGTGTTACTGTGACCAATTAGACCATTATAATAATGAGAAAATAGTGAATAAGTTTTTGATAATGAAATATAGTTAGATATATATCCTTTATGAGGAATAAATGGTAGTTTAAAATATTGGTGATCAAAACCCATCAACACTCGAATCTTTTTAGGCATATGTGGTGAACGACGCACCAATGAGGAACCAAAAAATCCATTTTCGAGAAAAACATGGCTAGAATCGATAGATTTGGCCTAGATCAAATGATTTTAGATGGAATCAAGGAATGATATATGGAATAAAGGATGGAATCAAGTAGTAGAATGAGTATTGTAGAATCTGTAGAAGACATGACAACACATTGTTTATAGGTATTAACATATGGTTTTTAGCCCCTTGTCTGTGGTATTTGGGGTTTTGATAAATTGTAGGTATAAAAGATGTGAATCCATCCTACAAGAAATTTACCTTGTCCTTGGGTTGATGAGTTTTGTGATGGGTAACATTGGTAGAAATGTATGTTGGAGTACATAGCTAGGAACATGTATGTGTTCCAAACTACATCGACATGGCCATAAGGGCATCCCTTGGTCCCAGTACGAATGGAAACTCAATGTATCCCAAAACCATGGCCTAAAACTGCAACTTGTTTTGGGAGACCTGTGTTGGCTAATGACACGACCAAGCGGCTGAGTGAGACCCCATGACATGAGGGTCCCCTCAAACACTATTTATACCTTATTTCCATAATCATAATCATTAAGGCCTTGTAACCCATTCTATTGAACACATCTTTTTGCCCATGAGTATCCTATCATGACTGTCCTTCCACATAAAAAATAATGCTTCCATCAACTTTGGATTTTTGGATATCCTGTAAAATGTTTTATGCATGACTCTTGGTAAGGAAATGTTCTATTATGATACTAATCATGCATGAATTATAAATACATTTTGAGTTTTACACTCCAATATAGATGGGTATTAGGTCTTCGATGACTAATGAGTCATACCCTCTAGTCGAGATGGGTATTGAGTCCTTGACGATAACAAAGTGGTACCATCTAGAATATATGGTTAGTTGTTCATCGATGACTATCGATTGTTAAGTGGTCCCTAGATGAATTCAATGGGGTTCCATCTAGTAGTTCTATGTAGTGGATCCTCGATGAATATAGAATGGTACCCTCTAGTAGAGATAGTAATTGGCATTTTAATAACTATGTTCTGGTACCCCTATATTATACTAGGTCATGGTTCATTTTCAAATATTTTTGGCCCCTCTATACAGAAATACAATGAAAAAGTGTGGAAAAATATTAAATGTTTCTTCTGGTAAGATGTGTGAGATGTTGGAAATCATTGATAAACATTTATAAATGTGAGAGAATCATATTCTAGGGATTGTATTTGAGATGGATTTCCCCTTATACATTTGTTTGGGATAATTTTATAAGCATATATATATACACACACACCTACTTGTGTCCGTAAATTTTTTTGTTTCTATTTTTCCATTAGTAGAGAAGATTTGTAGGGTATTCCATGATATATTTTTGTTTAGCTTATTGTGGATGGTTTATTTTACTCTATTGGGAGAGCTGGAAAACACTCAATGTAATGTTCATAAAGTCTCCATTTGAGACCCATATGTTTAGATGATGTTACTCTTTTCCTTTTCATGGGTTTAGATGTTTTCATTCACTATATATTCCATGTTATTTTCTGTATAATGTATCTATTTTCCAATTTTATATTTTACTCCTCCCCCTATTCATCATTCAAGGAATCCAAATGGTAATGTATATACTCATTAATAAATGGGATTTTCTCATATTTGTCATATCCTCTATAGATGATAGAGTGGTCAGTAGTGAATATATAGAAGAATAGAGGTACATGGTACCTTTGACCGTGTAAATTGGTCACAACATAGAGTTCATAATTTGGGCTTTCCCAAGAGTAAACTTTTCTAGTTTTTTTTTTATGGGAAATTTTTATGTTTTGGAAGGTTTTTTTTTTCTTTTACTTTTCCTTCATCAATATCAATTTCTTGAACACTTAAGAGTTTATTCATAATGGGTATACATTCAAGATTTTTCTTCAATTTTTTATTATATCGTTATACATATTCTTTGTTATGGATGGGTGTGTGTGTATATGAAATATGGGAAATGCATTCCATTTACATCATTCAATTTAGTGATTGTGTCAACCACCTGGCCTATAGGGGTAGGCTTGGGGGTAGATTTTTGTCGATCCCCAACATTGGTTGGGTTGTGGCACATAGAAGAGTATCCAAAAATAACATAAATACTTGAAATGAATCAATATATCATAAAAAAAACACATATATTTCATTTGGATACCCTGGACTAATTATTCCATTTTTTTGGCTACATTGTGACATTGTAACTAGATACATGGGATTTCTTCCCGATGTTCATAAGAGTTTAAATTTTTTTTATTAATATATACAAACAATAATATAACATTAAAATGGAAATCATAAAATTAGACATAATATTTTCATTGGGTACACCATTACTCAATTTTGTATATCCCAATATCTTAATTATAAAATACATTCTAACATCCAAGATCAAGGAAACATAAAAAATGTTTGATCATAGAGTCATTATAATGGTACACATATACAGAAAGATATAAAGAATAAATAAGGAATAATAACTTTTTCAAGGTAAATATCTCAAAAAAAATTCCATTTAATCTAAAAATTGAACATTAATAATTATATGTATTGAATAATTGATGATCAAATAATACCATATAAATAACAAGATGATCATAAAAATTATTTATGTATATCATAAAAAATCAAATAATCCAATGGAAAATAATAAATAGTCTAATAATGATAGAATGTATAATTTGTGACATATTAATAATACTATAAACGAATTATTTCATAAAAAATTATATAAATTGTATATTTCACATCCATATATCCTATATTGATTTTTTGAATGAGATGTATCGATGAATTAGGGGGCTATATTGGGTATGTACTATCAGATTGTAAGTCTATTTTATTTTTCATATTGAATGTGTAAAATATATAAATTAAAATATTCACATTGAAAATTATTATAAAATGTGTGGATACATTACCCAATATATAAAAATAATTAATATAAAGATTCATATTCAAATGATTTAATAAGAAATTTTATCAATTTCCTCAGTCAAAAATTATTTTCTTAAACCATCTAGTTTATTGTGGTGAATGGTATCAAAATAGTAAGCGCATAGAATGTAATATTCTCCTAAAATAATGATTACCAATATAAATATAATTAAAATGTAACACTTATATATTTATGGGGTAAAATACATAATATACTTTTATATTACAAAATAAAGGTATAAAATATTTCCAAAATATTAAGGAAAACTTTATATTTGAAAAATAGTATCCAGGTAAATGATACATCAATTAATTGGTTTTTCATAATCATTGGTAATTTTTTATATTCTATATAAGTAAAAAATATTCATTTCACACTGTTGAAAAAGGGAAAAAATTTAGTTGTTTGGAAAATAACAAGAATATTTCATTGAAAAATATTTTACATAAAGTCAAAAATGCAAAAAAAATTATTTATGCGTCAATTATTTCATATTAAAGTCATTCATGAAAATATTTCGAGAAAATAGAGAAATAAAAAAAGGAATTTTCGAAAAAGTTGCAAATAATATAATAATTTCTTAAGCACATTTTTTCAATAATTTTATGTAGAAAAGAGTCGAATATGGTAAAATTAATTTATATGATCATGATTTTAAAAAGTATAAGAATAAATATCTGGTTTATTATAGAAATATATAATAATTAACCCAAAAAATTACTTATTCAAAAAATAATCTCGAATTGTGATGAGGCGACATAATAAACCCTTTCATCAGATACGATTTACATTGTACACGGTCAACCATCCTCTATAATAAATATATAATTATTATACATCTATTATATATGCATAATTATATATATCATAGATTACATTATTAAATTAAAATCTTATGTATCTAATTTATTAACAATTCGTATAATTTTAATATAGTTCTATATTTTGAATAATTTTAACCGTGATGTATAAATA
The DNA here is from genome assembly GCA_963277665.1 of Viscum album. Taxonomy (NCBI): domain Eukaryota; kingdom Viridiplantae; phylum Streptophyta; class Magnoliopsida; order Santalales; family Viscaceae; genus Viscum; species Viscum album. The sequence goes on along the minus strand of OY728126.1, from coordinate 1,851,809,218 downwards.
TTATATAATCAATATATATATATATATCATAAAACATTTTAGAAAGAATAATGACTTACACCATTCACGGAGGTGGTCGACTGTACGTACAAAAGAATGATGATTCACTCTTCAAAATAGATAGAATGAAATAAATATAAATATTATTTTAACATTATAGAATAGTTTTTGTGTCATATATATGACACAAATAAATTATTCCTTTCCATATTAAAATACATATCAAAATAATATCAAAAATTAATCACCTCACATCATGGAGGTCGATGTTTACATGTTCGCCTGAGAGATGTTTGAAGTTTCTAAATGAATTGAAGTTAAAAGGTGGATGATATATTATTATTAATAAAAAAATAATTCATTAATATAATACATATATTATAAACCCATCATAATACCCATCCCTAATATAAGGTGATGAAAAGTGAATCATATCACTACATGGAGATGGTATTTCCTATGTACACACCACTTATACATTCAGGGATCATTTGATTTGAAAAATTGATAACTATTGTTTTATAATAATTATAATAAAAATTCAATATTTAATCTTTAAATAAGTTAGTATATTATTATAAATAGAAAAAAAATTAGTATTTTTGGGAATAAATAATTTCAAAGGGGATATGGTAGTAAATAACCTCTTCTTTGGGAGTACTACATTAGATTCTTTGTTATGTGACCGAGGATTAGTCTTTTTGGGAGGCCATAACATCTAGAACAATTATATGGATGTTTATATAATGAATAGAAGGGAATGTTTTTAGTACATATTTCTCAATGCAGTGTAAATAAATAAAGGAAGGGTTGTCCATTTGTAAGGGATAGAATGCATACAAATGAATTTGTAGAAAATATTTAAATATAACTGATTCATTCAAAAGAAAAAGTATTCCAACTGGTAATATATTCTATATAATGGTATTATATACCTGAAATATTATAGTAAAATATTATTTAAATATTTTTATGTGCTATTTTATGCCTTCTCATTGGTTTAACCCATTAGATAAATGATTACGACCTTAATCACTATAACATACTTTTCATGAATAAGGGGTTATAAATTTACATATACAGAAATAAATAACATAGAAATAGACCATGTATTGTATCTTCATCAATATGAAATCCATATTTATCTCATTTATGATCGCAATGATATTTTAATAATTTTATAAAAAATAATGTTGATAAAATATTGTTAATGTCAATTTGAGGACTATTTAAATACTATGACATCAAATATATATTAAAAAATAAGATATTTGATTAGGATAAATTAACACAATAGTAATTTTTCAATCACATATAAACAACTATTGACACTATAATTCAAACATAATAAATCAATTTTTATATTTCTCAAATCTTTTTAATTTTTTATTAACTGAAAGGATACATTGTTGGCACCGTGTAATATATTATGGTAAATATATAACTACAAAATAAAAGATATAAATTTCCATAATGTAATTAATTTCATTATTTTCAATGTGTATATTTATATTCATTCATAAATTTATTATATCATTATATAGAAAATGAATAGATACTTAAAAAATTGAGTAACATTATTTCTATTATATTGTTTTAAATATTATATTGGTCATTCACATATAAGTGTCAATTAAACAATAAAATTTCAAGCCTAATGGGATAATTGTATAATTATTTTATTCAAATAAAAATTGGGATCATAAATTATGTCAATATTAATATGTTATAACCTATATTAATCTGATTTACCCTTTACTTTGGTGATAAACTTTATCATGGTTAATAAACAACACATTTATAAATAAATTGGGAAATTTTAGAAAATTGAGAATCCTGATTTCATATTTAGAATGTATTTTATCATATTTTATACTTATATGAGGTTTCAATTTTTGTTAAAAAAAACTGTTCAAAATGGGAAGAAGACTTATTTTTAGAAAAAAAACTATTCTTAATATTTAAATTTAATGTATTATTATCTCATTAATAATAAAAATAATATATTAATGTTAAAAAAATAATGGAATACAAAATATTTAATTTTATTTAAAATATATCACATGTACTAAGTAATAGAAATTATAATACCCCATTATTTAAATATGTGTAGTTTTCTAGAAAACCCAATATTTTATTTTAAAATAACTTGTAATTTCATTTCAGTGATAATGAATGAATTTAATTTATATATGTATAATCCATTTAATTTTTAAAATTTTGTTCCTCTAATTCATACTATTCATTTTAATGGATGGGGTATAATGATATATTATATTGTAGTTCATTTAGATTCACTGTTACATTTATCAAATTCTACGAATAAAATTAACCTTGTTTATAATGAAATATATCATTATTTATCATGATGTTTTATTGTACACTACTATTGATTCATCCCTCATATTTTTCAATTATATTACATTATGAACAATATATAGAAGTTCCTCTTCATAACGTCACCAAATTCGAACATTGTATCCCACATTTTATGAATTCTCCATAATACCTTTACTAATCTAGATATCTGATTTCTCAATACCTTCTCTATAAATTATGAAATTTGGATTGGATCTTCTTGGTAGGATAGATCATATTTTAATTCTATTTCATCATATACATGGACATTCATTGGATATGAAATGTACTTCCATAACAATGATATACGGAAACGAACATGTACTCTAGAGAGTCATAGAGGAATTTACAAATTTGAAGCAGGAGTTCAAATTCATTATATGATATCAAAAGGATTGATGCCTTGGGACCTTAGTTTCCCTTAATTATTAAACATTATAACATCATCCCAAATAGATATATTCAAGAAAATGTGATCACTCCCTTGATATTATAAATCATTCCTACAATTATCCACATAACATTTTCCTTTACTTGAGATTCATTGATATAGGTTTGAATACTATTTACTTTTTTCCATTTAATATTCCATAATATCATGACCTAGTAGATTTTTTTCACAAATTACATCAAAAAACGTTGTTTTATTCCATCCCATTCCATATAATTCTTCATACGATGAAATTTTAATACTTTAATATAATCCATTATTATATGTGATCACTAATAATTGTAAATAATTACCCCACATAAATTTAAAGGCAGCAAATTATGACTATAATATATCATTTAATGTTTTAATTGTCCTTTTGAAATATCCATTATACTAATAAAGATAACCGTTACTCAATTAATGCAATGTATCATAACTAATATATAGAATTTTTTGTAATTTTAATGTAAATAATGGATCCCATTCAAACACAATTTAAATAGGTGCCCATTAATTTCGTTCAAAATTATTATTATGGGGACAATTATGGTTATCTGGATATTAAATTATTACTCTAGTAAAAAATGTTCTTATTTGGTGAGGTGGTCAACAATACCTCATATTGTATTATTTTTTATAAGATTCCTTGGTGATCTAGTGTCCAATTCCACTATAATGTCCTTCAATTTCCTCAACGAAATTGAATGTATTTTGATGAACCCTCAGGGATGTTATCAATTTGACCTCACATATTGAAAATCCAATAATATTGACATATAATTATTAATATAATTCATAATATTAACCAATAAAAATGATCTGTAAAATATATACACTTTATGGTGATACTTTGATATATAGTAATTTTCATGAAATGTGCAATATCAAATAGTTTCTTCTTATTCATAGGTAAAATTAGAAAACATATTCACCTCACAAAATTTATAACACATTTTTCATATAATATGGTTTCCTATTTTACATCATTTATGCCTTTAATTTCTCGTAATAATTATCAGCATTAGACTATCATTATTATCTTATATAATAAATATGTATTGGAAATCATCATAAAAATGTTTTCTGTTTTACATTCTTTATTAATTCCTATATATATTTTTTCAGAATAAATGTAAATACAATATGTTTTAATCCTCTTTTTTTGGGTATCTGATCACTCTATCTCAATGCATCCGTTAACATATTTACAATCTTGGGGTGGAAGTGTATTATGTAGTCATAGTTTATTATTTTCTTGACCTGTGTAATTTACCTTATGTTAACATATTTCTATTAATTGATGTATTTTGTAATCTTTAGATATGTATATACCTCTCAAATTTCACTATATTGTGAATTAGTAGATAAATTCAATGATATTATTATGGATTTCAGCTCAATGTAATGTCTTGAATTTTTCAATTCACGAATCATCAATTACCTTCATATTTGGACAATAACATTATAATATGCCATAAAGAGAGAACCATGATTATTATTCAATGCATCAGGTTATATCACAAAAAATTCAATTATTAAGGATATATTAAAAATTAGTTCATTTAATAATATCTTCATCAATTAAACCAAAAAATCATCATATTATCTTGTATATATAATCCTTATCATTTTATGAAAAAATCTAATTAATAAGTGACCAATTTTGTTTTTTTATCCTCTGATAATGAACTTCCAATATTATAAAACTACAAACATGTATTATATTAATTTTTTGGTTCAATATAGGATATACTTTATGTTCACATGATGAACTATGATTCCATTCCTTAAGAGAACATTGATAAGAAAAAAATTCTGAAGATTGAATTTGCACTCCCAAAAATTTCCAAAAAACTATGTTCATATATTGTTTTAAAGAATGGTCTAAAAGGTATTCTCATTATATTAGTAGAACCTACAGTACACCAAGAAATCCTCAATAAATTCCAAAACCAAATTTTCATGATTTTAATTGGATACATTATTTCATATATCAATGAAATAAGGTGGAAAATTAATCAATCTCTATAGAATAAATATAAAATAATAATTTCAATACATCATTTATTGTGTTGTATTGTTCTATTATCTTCATTATTTACATGAAATTTATTATAAATAGATTGAGGGACAATCATTGAATAATATTGAGATACACGATGTTGATGAAATATATTATCCATGCAAGGTATATGGTACTTTTCCTTAATTTTTATATCATTGATATAAATATAATAAATTCACAACCTCATATATACAAAAATATTTAAAACAAACAGAACAAGGGATATTGAAGTTGAAACACCTGGTTGCATAATTACATTATCTCAAAACTCTTCTTGTTTTTTCATTGAAACTATTCATTCTATAGTTCACATGTTCTATTTAGCCACTGATACTAGTTTGGTATTTTGGATTAAATCAATGGAAAAATTAAATTAATTAACAAGTTTATTTCTCTATATTTCATGAAGATATACATCAATGTCTTCTTATATAAAAGTCACATACTCAATTTAAAGATTGGATTTTTCATAAATGGATTTTGTCTTCTTTAATTCCCCCCAAATTTAATTCGTAAGAGCTACATTGTATTAATATAAATAGGAATTGGATTGTTAAGTATCCTCAATATACATTATTTTTTCTAAATCATTATTGTGAATCCAAATTTCAATACCATTGAAATATATTATTGAATTAAATTATCAAAGACAATATATACCATGGATTATATAAAAATTTACTGTAGGTATAATAATAAATTCATCAAATAGAGAACATTTAAGTGTCATAATTGGAAGTGATTTACACATCCTTATTACAATGAGAATTCCACTATGAATTTTTACTTGCAATTCCACTAATAATTTTCTATAAATATATCTAATTTTGATGTGAATAACATAATATATAAAAGAGTGTGGGGATCCAAAATAAAATAAATAATTATTCAAGTATATGGTTATGATTAATGTTATTTGGAAAATTTTGTTCCTAATTGAACCTTTTCTATTGTGATCCCATTTTCTTGTCCATCCTCCATCGTAATTTTCTGAGGAAAATTCCCTTTACTTTTTAAAATCATTTAAATAGTCCCCTCATATCCATAAATTTAATGTATAACACAGTGGAAGATTATTTCCATACATTTCATTCATGTTCATTGTGGAATTTCACTTCACTCATATAGAATAGTCACATTCCCTTCTATCACTCTCTATGGTTTTTAATTCTACATTTATGACAGTTTATAAATTCCACACTTCCATATTTAACATTTTCAATAATTACATTTCAAGAGTGATCACCCTCAATTTTATAATTTATCCCCCATTCGTTGACATATGACATTGTGAATTAATTCTTTATCATCACAAAATAGACACTATATCATTATGTGATTTTAATGGTTTAGATTCTACTTCCAATCAATGGTTGGGCTTAATCTCATAAAATATATAGTAAATCATGCTCATTGGATTACTTACCAAGTTTTGAGTCTTCTATGCATTCACTATAATTCCTACATAATAAATTGAAAAAGAAAATCATCCATATTTTTTTATATTTAGATATTTTTCATCCATAAACTATCATATTCCAAATTAAAATATTTTCCCAAGAAGTGTTACATATAATCCTTCTACTCTATGATTACTATTCCTTATTCATTCATTTCTTTGAATCAATGTCCTCTATTTATCCGCTTCCCCTAATTGTAGATAAACATCCATAAAAAAATTTCGTTTCATTAACATTGATTGAAATAAATTTATTCTTTAATCAACATATCCACATCACAACTGCATATGAACCTGGAGTCCTATTAAATAAAATTGGACATTGATGCATGATTTTGAAAAAAATTATTACACACCATTTTGCATCATTATGCTACTTCAAATGAGAATGGTTATCTGTCAAATCCAAATTCAGATACCCCAATATAGTTATAATTTTTTAAGATCTTTTTGTTTCCACAAAACTAGATTCATTACCTTTCGCAATAAACAAATACCAACATGCATTATGTGCAGTCATACAGTTTTGAATCATTCTATTAGGATCGATTTTTTAACAACGAAATTTAGAAGATGATATCACAACATGATAAATCATTATATATATTATCAAAACTAGGGAAAAAGTATCATATAATAAAAAATTTATCCATTTTTAATTTCATAATCATACAAATGGTATCTCTGGGAATGGTTACAATTCATTAAAATATTTTAAAACCCACCATAATGATTAATAATAAAGAATTGAATAATATGTGTGTTTCCCTTGGAGTATAAAAAAAGTGGTTCATCAAGTAATTCTATGATACACTTGTCAATGACCATGTAAAATCCCAATGTGACCTTTTTGTAGTTATTATCCCTATGTATAACTATTACAGTGACTCAATCACTTTTTTATCCAGATAAGGATGCATTTATGGGAAATAGAAATAATATATACATAACCAAAACATTTTAATGCTATCATAAATTCAATATACCATTAATTACTGTAATAAAATTGTATTATCTAATCAATTTATTTATAAATATAGTTCAAAGGGTTCCTATAACATCTCATAATTTTTTAAAAGAAAACTATCATTGTTACTATATGCGACACACAACAACAAGATTAAAGTGACCAGGATTATTTATTATGGTTATAATCTAGATATTGAATTGGTGGGTATAAATATTATAAAGCAATTTAAGAAATATATATTAATTTCCTAACTAGTATATGTTTTTTTGATAAATTCCCAAAAATAAGATCTTATTTTCCAATTAATACATTTTATTCCATAAAAAATTGTTTCCTTAAAAAAATTATTTCATTTGAGAGAAAATATTTTAACTAATTGATGGAAATTTTAAAAAAACTATATTTTATTTATAATTAAATTACTTTTAAAATATATCATATCAAAATAAAAATATGGTAAATTTTTTTAATTTTTATGAAATGTTTTATCATTGAATGAATAGTGAAAATTACCATCTTTTCATATACCATCATCTATTTTAGATAAAGAACCCAATTTAAAATATCCATTATGTTTTATATATTTACTAATTTAATATATGAATCTTTTTTTTCAGAACAATAATGTTAATTTATTTTAAATTGTCACTTTTCATGGATTTTTATAAGATTTATTTTATTCATAAAAATAAGTATTCTGCTATCTATTTTTAATTGAATAAATTTTATCCAATTCAATTATTTAATAATAATAATTTAACGAAATAAATAAATTAAATTGATTAATTATTCATATATTAATATTAATATAAATTCATATATTTATTCTTTACAGGAATATAAATAATGTAAGATCATATATTTCTTGAAAATAAAATTCTTGGAAAATATTCCTTAGATATGTTTTGTGGGATTATTCTTAAAATAATATTTTCCATATTTTAGAGTTTCTTTTAAAAAATTGGAATCCATATTCGGAATCAAACTAATTAATATTACATAATAATTTTAAAAAAAATTATAATGGGTTGTTAAAAAATTAAAAAAAATTATATATGTTAATAGTAAAATAGTTATATTATAAGTTAAAATAAATAGGTAAGGGGAAATAATAAAAAAATATTTACTATTAATGTGGGTTGTCAGGATTGAATAATAAAACATTCATTTAATTATTTATTAATATTGGTGGAAATTTTTTTGAGAGTGACATCCCATTATAGAATAATTTTGGGGATTTACAAAAATGGCACTCACAGAGGATTGAAAAAGAGAACCTATTAAAGTACCCTTTAAAAATATAAAGAAACCATTTTTTAGAGAAATACCTATAAAAATTTCTTCCTCCATTATATACCCACATCCAAAATGCCTTTTATATATGAAATTTACACTAGTAATCTATTAATAATAATCATAATGAGGCGGGCTCAACAAAAGGTACCATTCTAAACCGAGCATATTTGGGTTTTCTTCTACCACATACTTAAAATTTATCTCAATATTAATGATATTACAAATTCAGTATCTAAATTAGACAATTTTTTAGTTATTATAATGTAATAATGATAATCCATATCCCCTTCAATTAAATGGGAACCCAAACCATTGTTTATGTGTATGGTAGACTATAGCCTCACAAATTGATGTATTCTATTTTAAAACATCACAACTGATAACTATTCATGATGATGAATTTATTTATATTTATGTGATATTAGTTAACTATTTATCATTATATAAATTTAATATATCATATATATATTTAAATTATCACCCATTGAAATATGATATTGGTGTTCGTGTGAACAATGGACTATCACCTTGTGAAGCAATGTGATTGATTTTCTATTATAATATGACATGGTTGGAAAAAAATTTCATTTTAAAAAATATTTGATATTTATTATATTATTCTATATATGGTGATTTAAAATATCACTTTATCTCTTTCTCTCCTGATCATTGAAAAAATCAAAATGTTTCCCATGAGTAAGTATGATATACTATATTCAGGGATAGAACATGGATCACATTTCCAAACCATATTTTAGTGTTTTTCTTAAAAATAGAATTTATGTTTAATATTATTAATTATTTAATTATTATTAATCTAAATATGATGATTTTTTAATTTCATTACATTATCATGGTACAAAAGTGATTTAGGAAAGATGAGTTGTACACCATTAACACATCCAAATTAAACATTAACGATTAAGTAAGTGAACGTAGAATGATATGAAATTAAAGAAAAGGAATAATAAATTTTAAAAACAATATTATTAAATTAAATAATTTACATATGTTTATTATTCACTATGATAAATAATGCGTGTGTTGAATCAATCACAAGTCATGTGTTCTCTAAAAACCAGTATTTCATTAGGTTTATAATGGTTTTCTATCTAACACACATTTCATATCCATTTTATGTAAAAAATAATTATTTTAATTTATACATTCCTATCACATATATAATTAGATTATTATTCCATACTTTAATGGGGTAATACATGCCTTATGGTCATTTCTCAAATGCCATTATTATGAAATTCCTATTAATTGTGATATAAGGCATGATTAGGCAAACCATTTTTTAAATGTGTAATAATTTTGTTTTCCCATATAACTCATTTAAATTTTGTGTAATAATAAACAATAAAAAATTATGGTTGATCCCATATATCACCCTAAATAATTGTGTTAATATTTCATCCCATGAATCATCATGTATGATATTTGGGAGTAATCCATATTCATTATTGTACATTTTCCAACATGTGATATATTCTAGGAAGTTATCCTTGACTAATTTTTATTTTATGTTATATGTTTCTCTCAAATTTACTATGTTAAAATTATCTAATGATAAAATTCTCTTTTTTATGCTTCTATGTTATTATATATTATCATTATCTTCTACGATATCATGGTTCACCTTTGAAAAACATTTATTACTTCCCTATCAGGTTTTTCCCTTACTATTATTTTTATCTACCTCCATTATCTTATGTATTCAATTTTTTAACAAATGAATTTTTAGGATTTTTATGGATTTTTGAGATGATTAGAGAGATAAAAATATGATTTCATATTTTTTTTCTTCTTATAAATTATAAATCTTGTTCTCTAGATAAACAAGTTATATATATCTTAATGGATGTATGTATTTGATATTTATGTTTGATAACATGTAATCATAATTATTAAAGCGATGGGTTAGTATAGTTTGTAATAGAGTAAGAAATTTTAGTTTTTGTGAATCATAAAATAAATAATTTTGTTAGAACCATAGCGATATGTATAAAGATAATAATAAATATAAAAAATATAATAAAATTTTAGTGATGTATGGAGAGAGAGTGGTTTTTTAATTACATACTTTTGGGATAATATAAATTTATGTGGCTATATATTTGTTTTACTTTAGGGTAATAACATCGAAAAGGGGTATTTATTTGGTCTTTATCATCACCTAGTGTATGAATATAAGCCTTACTTCAAACCTGGGTTGACAATCCTAAGGGATATAGACTTTAAATAAAAATAACAATCTATGATCAATTATAAAGGAGATAAAAAATCATTACTTTAGTGAAACTAATATAAAACTTTTACATATATAACATATATTGAAACCTAAATAATCATTGGTCAGGATATATATATTATTTATATTTTCTCCCATGTATTTTTATAGGTTTTCCTTTTTAGTGTTAATGTATTCTCATATTTTTTTGAATTTCTAAAAATATTAGAAACCATGGGGAAATCCACTAAGATATGCAATTTGATTATTTACCCAATGATATTTCTAAAAACTTAGGAATGATAATTGAGAAATAAATTTAATTATTTCATCCACCCACTTAATTTATGAATAATAACATGAACTATATAGAGTCGAATCCTCCTCTAATCAAGAATTAATTGTTTAATGATGATATAGTTTCCATGGAATGAGAAGACACCATGAAAAATTCAATTTATATTTTCAAGGAAATCTCTGTCATAAATTATAGGGTGGTTCCTCGGACTGATTAAAGTGGATGATATGTCTATCAGGAAGTACGTGGAAGACATCATAGATGTATCATAGTACACATACATTTTTTTCATCCACACAAAAAAATAAGGTGGAATGATTACTCAGGGTATTAAATATGTTTTTATGAATAACATTGGTGCTTTTAGATTTTGAATCTTATAAAGATATTTTTTATTTCTTATTCAATGTTGAGATAAATATTGTTCATTTATAGAGGACTCAATGGAAAAATGAAAAAATATAGTTTCGTTGGATGTATGAATAGATAAATCCCATTATAAAAAGAAGGCAGTAAATAACACATGAAATTTAATGATTTTAAGAATTAAAATAACATTAGTATTTTATTAATAAGATGATCAAATGTTGAAATTATTATAATCAAGGTAATCAGTCATGTAATAAAAGATAAAAACTCACTAATGTGATAGAAGAAATGTTGGTTCTACTATTCAATAAACTTATTGTAAAGTGTTTAAAATGCAAGGAACATGGGAATTATGAAATCAAATTCCCTAGAATGAGGTAAGTCTAGGACAATCAATGAAAACAAATTCAAAGGCCTAGAGACCATGGAAGAGCACATACTATCACTAATGAAAAATTTTATCCCAAAGATTTTGGGGTGATATGTTTACATGTTCTTCATTCACAAATGGAGAATTAATATTTAACTTTGGTTATATTGATAATTTCATATCCAACTTATTTTTCATAAATATTCATGGACCACAAGAATAATTCGAGCATAAGAAATCCTGGAGGACAAAAAATAGAGAAATTACTGCATCCCAATTGTATTACCACTCTTCAATAAATTTTTCTGAATGAATATTAAAGAAAAATTCAACTTAGTTGATTTTTTTGAGGTAGATTATATATTGGGAATATATTGTATTTAATTATATAAATAGTCAAAATTAAATATCAAGTGTGGGATATCACTCTCATTATCCCAAACCATCCTCTAATTTTATAAAATTTCAAAAATGAGGATAAATATACCCTGAAATATTATAATCTCGAATAGATGTTATCAAATTATAAAAAATCATACATATCTCTAATGTTTGATAAAAAGATATAATATTTTTTTTTTAGAAATTCCCATATTAATGTATTATACATATTCATTACCCAAATAATTGTATTTTCTTCATCATGTCTGATATTTTGGGTTCCCAATTTAATATATGCCTTTTTCACTTCTCATAATGGTTAAATCTTAAATAATGTATACAATTGAGTTTGATAAAAAAATTATAAAGTCACATGGTAATATAAATTAGGGATTTATATGTTTTACTACATCAATATTATGTTCAATGGTCCTCTTCACTAATAATAATGACGGGTCAACACACAAATAAACTAGCTTTCAATAGAACCTCAAAATAATGATAATGAAAAATTATCCCCTTCCATTGATAGAAAAATTGTTATATCGTCTATATTGAGGGTGATATTTTACTAATGTTGACAATATATTAGGATATCACCCATTAATGGTGATGTATATAGGTTTTCCCAAATTTCCCCTTTAAAAAGGTATTGATAGTATGTGGTCATAATGACACCTTTCAGACTCACAAATTCTCCATAAATCATTATAGACATGATTAATATTGTCTATGTGGGCTAACAAATCAAATTTTTTGTAGTATTTCTAGATGATGTTTTGAGTGACACTAAAAATAAGTACATTATTATTTGAATTTGAATAATTTTATAAATGCATTGTGACAGGGGAATATATATCTAATTCATAGTAAATGTGAGTTTTTGATGAAGGAAGTAACATTATTGGTGCATCTAATCACTGTAAAGGGGATATATTTTTTCCCTTATAAGTCAATGGAAAATGGAGATAGGCCTAGACCGATATCTATAATAGAGATCCATTATTTCCATAGTGTAACTAGATTCCAAAAATGATTAGTGAAATACACATCTTTATTTACATAAATTCTTATGAAGATGACTTGGATGGGAGTAAATGTTTTATTGACATGTGAATGAATAGAGTACTATAGGAAGTTAATAAAATATTTGTCACTATATTATCACTCCTAGTTCCCTTAATTGGGGAATTTTTTTTGTTTTACAGTGATTCCTAAAATATGGTTTTGTGAAGTTTACTAATGTAAACTGATTAATTGATAGACTATTTTTTCAGAGAAGATAAATATTAATGTTTAGAATCTTCCGTCTCCTGACCTAGATTTGGATGTATTGAACATTACATGGAAATTGCTTTGACCTTAACTATATGTGTGCAATTGTGGAATATATATGGATGGTAAGTGGATCAAATATATATTCACACAAAAGGATCTCAATATGAGCTAGTGATGTCATTTATTTATGACCAAATACTATAATGTATCAGTTTGACACAATCCATGGAAATAAAATAATGTGAAGTATTATAAATTTATAAATGATAATGTGACTATATTAATGATTAGAATTGGGATGTAACCAATTATCACAGACATCGAAAATATAGATATGGGAATCATGTAGTAAGGGACATCATCATTACTTTATCAAATGGATTCACAACCATGGCTTCTAGGGGATCTAAAGGATTATGAAATGGATGTTCTTTAAATTTATAAGATTGTGCAATCCATAATAAATAGGTAATACTCTATGAAAAAAATTAAGGAAGAATTATTTATAAGGTTATTTTTGTGAATATGTATTCCATTAATTCTGGAGATAAATAATGAAATGTGGAATGATGAATATAGTGTGACATTTTCTATCGACCTAGCGAATATGATGATGTATTGAGATATCCATGATCACTATTAATAGTAAAATATAATGAAATTAATAGATTAAAATATGTTTATGTTTTTGGTATGTCAACATGTGAAGTTTGAATTCCAAAATTCTAATGGTATTATTCAACCATCATGAATAAATACATGGAAATTGAAAAACACCACTATGGATTTTGTAAACATTATTAAAAAGAAAACATGATTAAAAAATCATAAAGGTTTTGGTGTAACATCGTACAATGAATGCTCAATTCAATTTTATTCTATATGAATAATCACTCGATCTAAATAAATTGATTCATTCAATTTTATTCATGGGAGATCAAAGATTTACCACCATATTCATGTATATAATCTAATAGGCTCTAATTACGTTGTTAATCATCAGTATTGTCAATAACACCCAAAGTGAATCCTATTACGAGATGAAATATTAGTCATTGTAATACATGTTTTGTGATTGAATAATGGAAATCTGGTGATATGTAATCAACATCTACCAAAATTATAGGTCTTATACAATAATTGCCTCAATTTAAGAATCCAAATAGATCCATATGGACACATTAATTATAACGGTGTAGAAAACTAATGTTTTTAGATCATATTAGTGAACAAAAGCCATTCATACATGAAATAGTTTAGGAGACGATGGAAAGGTCCAAGAAAATTCAACAACACATCATTACTAGTCAAAGTTAATAGAAGAGATATATAGAAAACTGATGATGAGACCCTACATTTAAGGTCATGATTAAAGTGTTTCTACGCACATACCGATAAAAACTCTTTATTTTATTTTTGGATAATGAAAATTAATAACCTCAGTACATCATACCCTTTAGATTCTTCAATGCATTAGAGATATGATTTATCAACAAACAGTCACACCAACCCTTTATCATAAATACCACAAACTCTATGTATACTTATTATGAAAGTACATACTAGATCCCTCAACTTTAATAAATTTAAATATGGTATGTAGGAAAATGATATATCATTGGAGGAGAATTTTATGATGATCATGGACATAGATATAATGTTTTATTCAATAGTAAAACTATCATGGGCCATGTTCTATGAAGGAACCATAAATACAAAGAGACAACTATAAAGACCCGTAATTTCGTGGAATTTTTTTTCCTAAATTCATGGATATTTTACGAGTCCACAGTTTCTGATGGAACTTGATTCCGAGACCCAGTGTGTCTGGAATCAATTTCGGATGTTTTTTCTGGTATGTTCATTAAACATATGTACGAGATTTTATATCTATTGAACCGATGCTCGGAATTGAAATCCAAGGGTACTGGTTAACTCGCATCATTAGTGATTTCTTAGTGAGAACTTCACTGCAGTTGTGTTCAGACGATATTGGAAGATAGTTTTTGGAGGTTTTAAATAAAATTGAATAATATAATTTATTAACTTTTTTTATTTGGGTGGTTAAAACCTCCAAGGGGAGGTTAGAGGTTGGGGCCACCACACCCTAACCACTCATGGGACGGTATGGTGGTGGGGCCCAACTGAGCATAACCTCCCTTGGGATGATGTTATTAGGTGGGGCCCACCCGAGCTCTTAAACTCCACTAACCCCGATTAACCCCCTTAAACCCCCAATTACGTGGGGGACCCTCTTCCCCTTCCCCCTCCAATTAATGAGCTATCTCCTCCAATTTAATTAAGTGATACAACATAATTAATTTGAATCGTTATTTATTATTTATGAAAAAATTATAATAAGATGTAATATTTTATTATTGTTTGGTGGGTATAATTTTTGTTTGGAGGATTAATGAGAGGAAATAACATGATTGATCCATTTTTCTCCAATGAAGAACCACCAAATAATGAAGAAAATCATTTTATTCCTTCTTCAACTAGTGCAAGAGTGGTAAGCATCGCCACCCATGACGAATTCCGACAACATCATCTCGACTCATCTTCACCGAAATCTTCCTCCTCTGACGTTGACGGAACGACGCTGCCTTCCCGCGTCTCCGTCAACTTCACTGAACTCGATGTAGGGGGTTTTGAGTTAATTATATATGTGTGTATAAACCACATTCATTGTCATTCTAAATTTTCTAGATTATGGTTCGCCATGACGAGGAGGGCTCGGACTGCAAAAACACAGCCCAACCCTCCACTTTGTTTGTTCTTAATTGATGACGACGGAGGCGGTACACGCGATGACCAGCAACAAGCCAGCCATGAATAAGCCAGAGTCACAAGGCCAATGGGTCTCCACAAGGGTGTGTCACTACTGTGCCGCATAGTGAATCGAGCCGCAGCCAGGTGGGCCGCGTTGTCATCGCACCGCTATGGAAGGAAGAGTCATGGCCAGGAGGGTCGAGACGGTCAGACAATGAGAGCGGCGTCATCGCGCTGTGTGGAAGAGTAGGGGGACGTTACTAAGATGGGCCTCAGCGATTGAGGTGTGGCTCCATCATGTCGTAAGGAGGCTAGCATGACCGCATCACCATCGCGTCATGGTGGAAGAACCAGGGCAGCCGGCTGAGCCGGACATCGGTGTGTGGTATAGGCAAGACCCCTCAGTTCCCACAGTTCACCGAACAGGTGCCTAGTGCTAGTTCCTTCATAATCCAAGGGGCACTGCATCCCCCCCCCCCCATGGAATGGCCATCTGGGCCACGCGGGGTAGCCTGCTGGGCCACCCTCGGCCGCACCACCCTCGTGTCGTGCCGCCCTCGGCCAGGCCGCCTCGGGCTGGACCGCCTTTGAGTCAGGCCGCCACATCGGGCATGGCTATTTCCTTAGACCTGGTCAGACCCGTTGAATGGTTCAGACCTCGATTTAGACCGCGTTGGGCTGGGTCGGTACAACTTGGTCGGATCAGACTCGAACCCTCTATATCCCGATTACACCTTTTAGCCGATATCTTGGGCTAGGGGAGTCCATTTAAAGAACCATCAGTGGAACCATTTTCATGAAACGATGTCGTCCCTTTGATAATACTTCACAGAAGTTCGGGGTATAGTTGATATACGATAATTTTGGTTCGTACTCGAAACCAACCGGGCCCCCATGACAAAAATGCCAATAACTCACAGACTGGGCGTCCCATTTACGAGTCGTCTATTGCATTGATACCCCGATGACATGGAGGTCCTATGAGATACTTCTATGTGATAATTCTTGAATCTTGGAGTATCAACCAGATGCTCGTGGAGCAGATCCTCCCGGAGGCGAACAGACAGATTGCAGAGAATTAGTAGATGATTGACCTGACGACTACATGACTGATTTGACTAGCCCGGTGAGGAGTGCCTGATATTGGGAAGCATACCCATGGAAGACGACTGCCTGTTATTTAGCGGCAGAACTACGATACTCGGCAGGAGAAGTACCTCTGCTGGCTATTAGGGGGAGAGCCTGATATTTGGTGTCAGACTCACAGCAGAAGAGCACCTAGTATTTGGCGACAGACCCACGATACTCAACTGGAAGTGTACCTCAGCAGTCCAAGGTTATTGAGAGGCACCTTGGTGTTGAGACAGTCCCACTGTTCTCGAAAGAGGAGGATTTCTCCAGCAGTCATGGTATCTTTAATGATAATCCCTCTTTGATCTGAGTCAATGACCTTTTTTTCCTCATGATTGAGATGGGTTACTAGATAACATATGTATATGTATGGGCATGTACCTATGTAATGGTTATCCATTTATTCATACATTTTGGCTTATCCTTGTTGGATTTTGTGAGACCTTGAGGGTCTCAGGGTTTCTACTGAGTATCGTTATACTCACCCCCTGCATGGGCTATTCTCGAACCACATTATGTTGGATGTAGACGACAGACAGTGCTAACTAAGGTGGAGTGTATGAGGACTGAATGGTACTCTGAGATGGACCTTATGAAGAGTCGGTACCCTGAGGGGATGGACGGACATGGGGCGCTGAGGAGGTTATTTGTACCTACCCTTCAGGAAGGATTCATTGTTAATGATCTAGGAGCTGCTAGCCACCTTCCAGCAATTTGTCATTTAGTTGTACATTTTTTTTCCTTTCCTTATTCTTTACAATTGGGATTGTATTATCGGCCCACTTTACTTTCATTACACCCTTTGTATTCATTTTTACATAGTTTTTTTCTTCCATTTGTGTACTCTAATTATGTGTGTGTACTTTTTATAAATCCAATGCCTTCCCAGCTTCGGGATTTTAACCTTTTTGTGCTAGTCTCCAGCCCCTGGACTATGAAAGGTGGGCTTGGGGTATACACGGAATGGGTCCTGAGGAATGGTTATGACAAATTGGTATCAGGGGAGTCTGTTCAACCACAAAATAGAGGACTTTGATATTTCTTTTCTTTTAATCAATAGTGTTAAGGGTACCAAGTGTGGTTTTGTATTCAGGGGGTCCAGTGTTGGTGGAGCGACCGACGTATCTCTACACCAGGACCCTCACTACTGATTTCCGACTTAGTTCATGAAAACACAGATTGTGTGTGAGTATTGAAAAGTTTTCTTTAAGTTAGTTCATCCAGGTCACCTCACCAAGTATAAAACATTTTTCCTTTTCGCATCTGTTTCATTCAGGATGCCTCCCCGCAGACGACCACTTATAGCCCTAAGAGTTGTACACACTAACTGACATTCGAGCGACGAGGCCTCAGTGAAGGGACCCTTATTAGTTGAGGCACCAGCGGTACAACCACCCATTGGGCCACTGATGCTATAAGCCCCAAAAGCAGATGATGCACAGTGCTTGAGCATGCTGCACGAGTTACAGCGCCAGAGGCCACCTAGGTTCTTGGATAGACGGACCCACAAGCTGCTGAGGATTGGCTGGAGGCTGTGGAGAGAATATTCAGTCTAGTCGGGACACCAGCAGAATAGATGGTGATCCTTGCTGCTAGTCTCCCTCGAGAAGCAGCAGGAAGATGGTGGATCTTGATGCTTCAGGTCCATGAAGAGGCGACGCTGCTCTGGAAAGACCTCGAGAGCCTGTTTCGGGCATAGTTTGTTCCATCCACCGTTCAAGCGGTGCGAATACATGAGATACTTCATCTGCAGTAGGTCAGCATGATAGTAGCACAATACTCAGCGAGGATCAATGACCTCTCGCGTTATTCCACAGATATGGTATAGGACCCATTCATCAGGGCCCAGACCTTCCATCATGGGCTCAGGTGAGATATCAGATCCTCGATGATCTCCCTCAGCATTCTGACGTTGGCGGGAGTGTTGGAGAGATCCCTCCTAGTGGAGGGTTTCCTTGCTGAGCAGGTTCCAGCAGTGAGACCCACTACTAGTCGACCTGCAGCGGAGACTTCTGCAGTTGGTAGTAGACAGATTAAACAGAGGTCAAAGACGACCAAACCTACAAGTGGATGACCGCACGACTTAGGATCGGTTGTGCGGGGAACCCAGAGTGGAGATAGAGCCTTTCATTCCAGGAGCGGGCAGTGTTACTCATGCGGCAGGTAGGTTCACATGGAAAATGACTGTCCGACCTACCATACGGATGATCAACAGTCTGTTTAGTGACCTCCCTAGCAGAGGAAGAGTTTCGATCGAGGTGGTCCGTAGGGAACAGGCGGACGTGGCAGAGGAGCTGGTCGAGCAGCTGGAGGTGGACGACGTTTCGAGGTGCTACAACCACCACCACCAGGAGGTCCACCCCGACGGTAGGGTGCGGGTGGACATGGGAGAGCTCAGCTTCAGGAAGCTGAAGCATATGACCATGGTGCTCTGGAGATGATTTGAGTTATGATATATGTCTACTCCACCTTAGTTTCAGTTCTTATAGACACAGGTGTCAGTCACTCTTTCATAGCCATTGCCATCGTTCGGAGCTCGGAGATTCCGATGGAGCCATTGGCTCGATCCATACGGCTAGAGAATCATATAGGATAAGACTCGGTGATTACGCACTGGTTCCGGCATTGTGATATTACTATAGGAGGTGAGATCTTCAGATGGGATCTTCACGTAACGGTGTCTAGGACTTACGATGTCATCTTCGGTATGGACTGGTTATTACTGTCCATGCTCAAATTGACTGTATTAGGCGCAATTAGCGGTGTGTCCTCACAGATGGAACAACGTTATACTACACCAGCGAGAAGGGAACCTTTGAAGCATAGGATGAACTTACTTGGACGAGGGAGTAGCGGATCACTCAACAATTTTCTTGCCCCACCCTCAGAGCAGTTGAGGTGGAGTGTCCGACTTATCCTGTTGTGGTGGACCAGTACGCGGATGTTTTCCCTGACGATGTTCTAGGACTACTTCCTTGTAGAGTGGTGGACTTCTACATTGACCTGTACCTCGGGATAACACCGATATCTACACCAGCATATCAGATGGCTCCCACTGAGCATCACAAGATGAGGGTACAACTTTAGGGCTTGAAGGGGAAGGGATTCATCTGGCCCAGTGTTTCTCCCTGGGTAGCCCCGATTCTTTTCTCTATGAAGGTGGACGAGAGCTTGAGGATCTGTGTTGACTACCTTCACCTGAACTAGGTGACCGTTCAGAACAAGTACCCACTTACAAGGATTTATGACCTCTTTGATCTAAAAAAGGGAGCACGATAGTTCTCGAAGATAAACCTCAGATAAGGCTATCACCATCTCAGAGTTTGAGATAAATATGTGAAGAATACTGCCATTAGGTTTTATTATGGCCACTATGAGTTCTTGGTTATTCCCTTCATCATAAACAACGATCCAGCATTGTCCATGAGTCTCATGAACATGATCTTCATACCGTACCTTGATCGCTTTGTCGTGGTCTTCATCGATGGCATTTTGATCTACTTGACTTCTATTGAGGTGCATGCCTACCATTTGTAGATAGTACTAGACACACATTGAGAGAACCATATTTATGATAAACTCTATAACTGCCAATTTGGGATTCAATAGGTTCACTTTTTGAGGCGCGTCATCTTGGTGGCTGGAGTTGCAGGGGATCCAGTGAAGATCGAGGAGGTACTTGCTTGGGAGCCACGAAGGAGTGTGATAGAGGTATGATTTTTCTTGGTTATGGCTGGATACTATCCGAGATTCATCCCAGACATCCCCAGAGTTGCAGTACCAATGTCATCCATGATGAAAAAGGGGAAACCCTTCGTGTGGTCAGAGTGATTCCCGCAGAGCATTCAGGAGATGAGATAGAGGCTGGCTAGTGCCCTCATCATGAGGCTCCCAAGGGAAGGAGTAGGGTACATTGTTTACTTTGAAACATCAGTTACCAGAATCAGGTGTGTCCTGATGGAGGAGCGAGTAGTGATCGTGTATGGTTCTTGGAAGCTTAGATACCATGAGTAGAACTAAGTTATCCATAACATGGAGTTAGAAGAAGTGGTCTTTGCCTTGAAGATGTGGCGAAACTATCTGATGGTCGAATGGTTTTACCGTGTACTCTGATCTCAAGAGTCTTAGGTATATCTTCTCTCAGATGGACCTGAACATGAGACAGGGGTGTTGGCTTGATATTCTTGAGAACTATTACTTCGAGATAGTTTATACTCCTGGGAAAGGGAACGTTGATGCACCTGCTCTCAGTAAGAGATCAAGCATCCAATAGCTAGGAGAGGCGACAGAGCATCTAGAAGCCTTGCAGATATCCTTTGTGGATAGGGATGGAGTACCCTATCTTCATTCTCTTATAGTCACTCATCCACTTCTTCAGCAAGTCAGGTAGGAACAGCGTGGAGATACTAACTGTGAAATGAGACATGCTCAGATATCTATAGGTCTGGCACATGATGGATAATCTAAAGGTGGGTAGCACGTCATCCCCTTCAGAGGACGTTCCTAGGTATTAGTTGCTAGTCTGAAGGAGGTGTTGAGGGAGTTCCACAGTTCCCCTCTAGCTGTAGACCCAGGAGTGGAGAAGATGTATCAGGACCTTCAACGACAAAATTGGTGGCTAGGTATAAAGAAGGAAGTAGTGGAGTTCGTCTCATGGTACCTCACTTGTCAGCAAGTGGAGGCAGAGCACCAGGTATCAGCATGGATGGTTTAGCCTTTAGAGGTTTCAGAGTGGAAGTGGTATGGGATATTCATGGACTTCATGATAGGTCTTCCACATAAATCTAGGATTCATGACTCGATATGGGTGATCGTCGACCGACTCCCCAAGTCGTCCCACTTCCTACCGATCAGAGTGCATGGGTTCAGTTGAGATATTGGGACGCCTCTATGTACAAGAGATAGTGTGTTTACATGGAGTACCTACCTAGATTGTCTTCGACCAGGACACACTGTTTACTTCCAGGCTATGTAAGGGGTTACAATAGGCTTTTAGGACACAGCTACGTCTAAGCACAGTCTTCCATCCGTAGACAGATGGTCAGATCGAAAGGACCATTCAGACCCTCAAGGTCATGATCCATACATGTATTCTCGACTTCGTTCATAGCTGGGAGGATCACTTTCCTTTGGTGTAGTATTCCTACAACAATAGATATCACTCTACCATAGATATGGAACCTTTTGAGGCCTTTTATGGTTGGCACTGTGGATCAACACTATGCTGGACAGACCCAGGGGAGTCAGTAGTAGTGGGACCAGAGATGGGGTGGGATATCACAGAGAAGGTGCAGATCATCCAGGAGCAGATGAAGACTGTACAGAGCTAAAAAAAGTCATATGATGACATGAGATGTATACCTATGAAGTTCGAGGATGGAGACCACGTCTTTCTACGGGTCTCAACTCGATGAGGATTGTAGAGATTTGGACAAGTTGGAAAGTTGGATCCATGATTAATCGGACCATTTCATGTCCTCAGCAGAGTAGGTGAGGTGGCTTACCGCTTAGATCTTCCACCTTAGCTGCATACGGTAAACGACGTTTTCCACGTATCTAAGTAGAGGATATACATGCACGACCTATCCCACAACATCGATCACGGGGTGCTGGACATAAATGACGGGGTGACTTCCCTGGAGGTCTTAGTGGAGATTGAGGATCGACAAGAGTGGGTCCTGTGGAGACGGTTGATACCTCTTGTGCGCGTTTGCTGGCAGCACGAAAACCTCCAGGAATGTACATGGGAGCCGGAGGCTCAGATGCGGGATCAATACCCCCATTTGTTACCTTAGATTGAGTTGTAGCTTACGGGGACATAAATCCCTGAGCTGGGGAGAATGAAAAGACCCTGAATTTCTGTGGAAAATTTTATCGTAAATACATGGGTGTTTTACGATTCTGCAGTTTCTGAAGACGCTTGATTCTGAGGCCCGGTGTGTGTAGAATCAATTTCTGAAGTTTTTTTTCAGGTACGATTAGTAAACATACGTACGATATTTTATATCTTTTGAACCGGTGCTCAGAATTGAAATCTAATGGTACAATTGAACTTATAGAATCAGTGATTTCCTAGTGAGACCTTCACTGCAGTAGCGTTCTGATGAGTTTGGAAGATTGTTTTTGGGGGTTTTTAATTAAATTGTATAAAATAAAGTATTGAATTTATTTTATTTGGGAGGTTAAAACTTCTAAGGGGAGGATGGAGGTGTGTGCCACCATACCAAAACCTCTGATGGGAGATAAGAGTGGTGGGGCCCACCTTCCCATAACCTCCCTTTGGAGGATGTTATTAGGTGGGGCCCACCCGAGCACTTAAACTCCACTAACCTCCTCTATCCCCATGGAACCCCCAATTAAGTGGGGGAGGCTCTTCACCTTCCCCCCTATAATTAATTATCCAACACCATCCATTTAATTATGTGATGTAAATTAATTATTTTGAATCATTTTGATTTCTTTATGCCAACATTATAATAATATGTTATATTTTTCTATTGTGGGGTTGGGATAATTTTTTTCGGAGGATTACGGAGAGGAAAGAACTTGGTTGAGCCACTTCTCTCCAACAAAGAACCATCAAAGAAAGAAGAACGTCATCTTCTTACTTATTCAACCGAGGAAAGAAATGGAAGTGTTTCCACCCACGAAGAACGTCGATGACTTCATCTAAAATATTCTTCTATGAACTCTTCCTCCTCCGACATTAATGGAATGACGCCGCCTTCCCGCAACCCCGTTAACATCACTAAACTCGAGGTAGGGGGTTTTGATTTAATTTCATATATGAGTATAAACCTCATTCTTTGTCGTTCAAATTTTCTCTAGATTATGGTTCTCCATGACAAGGAGGGATCAGACCGCACGAACACAACCTGACCCTCCCCTTTGATTGTTCTTAATTGATGATGACGGAGGCAGTACATGTGGCGACCGACAACGATCTGGCGGTGATGAAGCTGTTGTTGCAAGGCCGCCGGGTCGCCACAGGGGAGCAGCACCACCATTCCGCATAGAGAATTGATCTGTGGCCAGGCGGGCTATGACGGTGCATGAGGGTTGTGGTGTCTTTTCACCGTACCAAAACGAAGATTCCCGGCCAGGAGGGCCACGATAGTCGGACAACGATCATGGTGTTGCGTGCCATGCAGAAGAGTGGGAGGCCACGACAATGTCGGGCGACGGCGGAGGAGGTACCGATCCGTCACGCTGCGGTGGAGGAACCAGGGTGGCCGGTTGAGCAGGCTCCCAGTGCACGCTATAGGTGTGACCCCTCGGGTCCTTCTCTTCAATGATACGACAACTAGCACTGGTTCCTTCAAAAACCCGGGGGGGGGGCACCGAACCCCCCCCCCCACATGGTCGGGCCGCCTTTGGCCGGGCCTCCCCATCGATCCAGGATATTTCCTCAGACCGGGTCAAACCCACAGACTCGGTCAGACCCAGGTTTGGACTCGGTCGGGCCGGTTCGGACCAGGTCTGGCCGGGTTGGTCCGACTGGGTCGGACAGGACCGCGACCCGCAATAGTCCGATTAATCCTTTCTCCGATATCTTGGGCTACGGGCGTTCGTTTGACGAACCGTCCATGGAGTCATTATTCTAGGAACGAAGCTATCCCTTTGAGAATACCAAATGGGTGTTCGGGGTATAGTTGAGATACGGTCAAGTTGGTTCGTGTACGAAACCAACCAGGCCCCTGGGACTAAAATGCCACTAACACACAGACTGGGAATCCAATTGATGCATCCTCTGTTGCGTTGAGACCCCTACTTCATAATGATCATTTGAGATAATTCCAAGTGAGAATTCGTGACAATTGGAGTATCAACCAGTGGCTCATGTAGATGATCCTCTCAGAGATTAGAAGACAGAGTGCGGTCACCTAGTAGCTGACATACCTAATGACTTCTTGACCGATTCGACTAGCCCGGTGGGGAGAACCCGGTTTTTGGAGGAAGACCCATGGCGGAGGAGCACATATTATTTGGAGGCAGACCTATGGTACTCGACATGAGGAGTACCACTGTAGGCTATTAGGTGAGTGCCCGGTATTTGGCGACAGACCCACATTTTAGGAGCACCTGTTATTTGGCGGCATACCTATGGTACTTGATAGGAGGAGTACTTCAAAAGTCAAAGGATAATGAGAAGTGCCTTGGTGTCACAATAGGCCCAATGTTCTCGAAAGAGGAGTTCTCCAGTAGCCATGGTTTTGTTAATGAAAATCCCAATTTGAGTTGATTCAATGACCTTTGTGTTTTCCCCATGATTGAGATGGGTTACTATATAACATAGGTATATGTATGGGCATATACCTAAGTAATGGTTATCCATTGATTCATACTTCCTGGATTATACTTGTTGGATTTTGTGAGACATTGATGGTCTAAGGATCCCTACTGAGTATTGTTATACACACCCTTGCACAGGCTATTCCCGTACCTCATTGTGTTGGATAAAGACGACGGACAATGCTGACCGAGGCACATTGTACAAGGACTGGATGGTACTAGGATCTTGACCTCATGATGAGTTGGTACCCGGAGGAGACGGACGAACGTGGGGCGCTGAGGAGGCTATTTGTAACTACCCTTCAGGTATGATCCATGGTGAACGATCTAGGATCTTCTAGACACCTTCTACCTGTTTTTCTTTTAGTTGTACATGTTTTTTACTTTCCTTGTACTTTACTGTTGGCCTTGTATTTCCGACCCCCTTAACATTAAACAATACCATTGTATTCAGTTTTACATAGTCTTTTCCTTCCAGTTGTGTAATCTGATTGTGTGTGTATACTTTTTATAAAGGCAATGCCTTCCCAGCTTAGGGATTTACACCTTTTGGTGTTAGTTGCTAGCCCCTAGCCTATGGAAGGCGGGCTTGGGTTAGTCACGAAACGGGTCCTGAGGATGGGTCAGGACAACAACCTAGGAACAAGAGGTATCTAGGTTATAGATGTACCCTCACATGATATCCCCAAAGTATGTTTTATGAAATTTCATGTGATCAATTATTTATGGGTGGATGAATGTAAAACCCTAATTTGTTGAAAAAAATAACACTATTGAAGAATGTCTATGAAACACATAACATCTAGCTTAAAGGAACAATCATTATTTAATAACATTTTAACATAGAAATTAAATTTTAAAGTATGAATAGAATTAACTAACTTATGAAATATATATAGATGTAAAAATTTATAAATTTATCGATAAATTCGCAATTTATAAGTAGACAATTTCAAATAAATTTATTTGTTTTATCAGAACAATGTTTCCTTATATAATGAATTTTAGAGGTTTTCTATGATTTATTTTTATAAATTAATCAAAATTTTAAATGTTTTATTTTATAATATCAAAATCATTTTTTGAATCTAAATATATCAATTTTCAAATGGGTTGAAATTTTGGGTTTTTATGAAATACATGATGTTTCAATGAATAGTGAATATAACCGATCATTCAAATATTGGGATTTTTTCCCTTAATTTAATATCTGAAAAAGATACATTTAATAATGGATTTGGAATTAAATTAACATATAAAAAATTTATCTTATAAATATGTAATTATTTTTTTTTCTTATCATCAATGTTTTTAATTTTGGTATAATTTTATAATGATTAGAAACATGATTTTCTATAAATTGATTTTATAAAAATAAATATTATAAATATTAATTAATTAATTAATTAACCAAAATTGAAATATTTAAACTAAATATAATTATTATGAAAATATATATTTTTATTTTAATTTATATAATAATTATTACAAGTCATATTGATTGTATAAGATTATTTTATTCTGGAAAATTTCATTTCTTGAACAATCATTTTATTCATCAAGTTTTTGCAGTTTTACTTTATAAATAAATATGTATTTATTTGGAATAAATATTATAAAATGGATAAAATTATTTAATCATATAAATTAATATTATATAATGTGTTCAACTAATTTTTTGGTCATAATCGACAAAAAAATAGAAATAAATGATTACAAAAGATAATGTTAAATCTGTTTTACTATTGGTTAATCTAAAGTAGAAATGGGGGTAATATTATTTAAACATATTATTATTGATTTTTTGAGGTTTTTATCACATATTTCACTCCTACAAAGCATTTTTTATATGATTTTGAGCATGTTTTTTAGTGTTACTACATATTATTTAATATTTTACGGTATTTACAAAAACTCCACTCACCCTCACATATAAAAAAGAACCTATTCACCAATCCATTAGACACATAAATATACTTTTATATTAGTATACTCCTAAAAATGTTCATCTTTACTTATATAACCACGAAATATAAGCCATGGTTTTAACAAAAATCCAATCTAGAATATTTTTAGATAGATTCCAAAAAAAGTGGTCTGAATTATATGTAATTATCTTAACTGGGATTCATTACTTTATATTGACATCCAACACCTTGAAAAAATAATAAATAATTCTAATATAATAAAATAATTATATAAAATATAATTATATTTTTATATGTTAGTATAAAACATAATTCTATCTCCGCTTACATCTAATTGGAGCCAAATCATCATTCTTGTGAATGACAAAATACCACAGAGCAAACCAAGGTAACTTGTTTTTCATCATTACCACTCATTTATATAAATTATAATGAGTCCAATGATAATATATGGAATTATTGACCTATTATAAATTCAATAATTTTAATATATAATATTCATTCATAACATATCATCCATTAAAACAATTATATTATAATCTGTGTTTTTGGCATACAACCTTCTTTCAAAGCAATGTGATTCATTTTCTATCATAATATCACATGTATTGTATGTGATAACATCATTTTTTTAAAAATAAAATATTTAGGATACAATTATAATATTTAAATATAATATAACATTTACCTTATTTCCATCCTGATCATTGAAAAACTGGAGATGTTACTCTTATGTAGGTATGACCTCCATCCACGTTATTGTAATTTTGTCATCTGTTATAAAAATATTTTAGGTTTTATTTTAATAATATATTTTATATGATAAAATAATAATTTCATTATTATTATTATTATTATTGGGATTTATTACTAATATATTTAACCATATTCAACATACCAAGGTTATTTTTGACCTATGATCTGAATATTTTAAAAAAATACAACATGAGAAAAAATTATATGGAAATTTAAAATATCATTACATTAAATAATATTAATGGAATAAAAACCATGAGTCGAATTGGTCTATAGGTAATGCATCTCTATAATCCATCCTTTCCTTTGGTTTATGACAATTCCCACTCTGACTCACCTTCAATATGTGTTTATTGTTATATAGAACGTCTAAATTATATATAAATTCCTACGATATATAATCCTATTTTATCCTTGATACATTTAATGTGGAAATGCATGTATTAGGAACATTTCTCAATTTAATTTTTTATGATATTTCCATTGACTATGAATTAAGGAAAGATTATGCAACCCATTTTAATTAAATTGTTAATTAATATGGAAGTGAATATTTTTAATTAAAATTATTTGGAAACCATAAATAATGAATTTTTTTTTCGTTCCTCTGTGTGATACATTCCAAGCATTTATCCATGACGTTTATTTGAATCATATTTTTGTTTCTATAACATTTGCTATATTACAATGATATTTTGATTATATTTTTTTATTTTCTATCAATGTAATTACTCATGATCCTTCCCATTCATGATATCATGTTATAACTTTGAGTCACTAGTTTGTTTCATAATCATGTAAATTCCCTAATTATAATTTTTATATCACCCTTTCTATTTTATGTATTCCCCTTGTTATCGAATTTAGTATAATTATATCATAATGATTTTGGATGATATTATATAGACATAGCTTATGACTTCATGTATTATATTCAATTTAATGTATTAGAAACCTAGTATTCCAAATAAACTAGACCGCACAATCATTAGGGTTGTTCTTATTAGATACTTGTGTTTAATAATCCAGCAATTATATATGTAAAATACATAGGTACTATTATTTTATACTAAAAATAATCTAATTCATTATATAAATATCTCAACAATAGTAGCCTAGGGTATATGGATGCGTTATTTTATATGATCTAGATACATGGAATCTAATACTAAAAGAATAAATTGTTTTATACTATTGTAATACTATATATATACATTAATATCACATTAAAATTTAAATAAAAAACATATTATTTTCTATGGTTGAAATGTTATTCCCTTTAGTATATTTCTACATATAAATCAAAATATAGTTTCTACCAATATCTGTTATTAAAATAGATTAAAGGGTTGATCTATGAAGTTCACTAAGGGTATAATTACAACTAAATATACCATTTATAAATACAAAATAATAAATACTATAAAATAAATTTCAGAAAAAACATTCAATTTAATCAAAAATATAATCATTAAAAATAATTTATATGAAATTAATGATGACTAAATAATTCAATATATTTATATAATTTATGCTGAAACTTACACATTTATAGAAAAACCAAAGAAATAATAAAATTTATATTAATAAAAAATCTCATTTTAATTGAATACATAATGTTGATGAGCATGGTTAAACTGTTAATGCCTCTTTCCAATATATATTGCATGAATGTGGAATTTATTAGATAAATTCCAACTATAATTTGACTCACAAGACCATCTGATGCATCAGAGGGATATAGTGGGACCCAAAACAAAAATATTTATTCAAATAAATTGCTCCCATGAAGGGGGGATAATAATTTTAAATATTGATATTGATAATTTGTAATTGGAAATTCTTATAATTTACCAAATAAATAAATATATTTCTCATATTAATTCTTATTTAAAATCAACTATATAAAATGTTAATATTTTCTTCTATAAATAAGAAAATCATAAACCATTTTGATTAATATGATTAATAGATAAATATTTATATTTTTTTAACATGTAGTAGTATCCCTAATGGATGACATAGATGAATATAATTTATAAAAATCACGGAAATATTTACTTATTACAAATAACCTCTTTAATTTGAAATCCCTTGGAAATTTTATAAAATAAATAACAAATTTTATATAAACAAAATTATTTGAAAATTTACTTGTATAAAAGTAATGTAAGAATCATATAAATGAGTTTTCATGATGGTGAGTAACTCGTTACATGTTGTAAGACTTAAAAATGGTCTTCTTACAAAGTTTTAACTAGGTAAAAATATACATCATTTAAAGAACAAAACATATATTCATTTCACATTTTCTAAATTTCAAATGGGTAAAAATTTCAATAATGAAAAATTTAGATTATTATATTAATATTTTATAAAATATTTTTTATAAATATTGAGATGGATAAAAAAAATATTTTTTATCAAAGTCGCAAATAAAGGTGTTTTATATGAAAAAAAATATCTCAATCATTTGAATCACCATTGAGTTCGAATCAATAAAATTATAAGATAATTTCATTAAAATCCTTTTTAAAAGAAAATATATTTGGTTTAATATATAAATATCAGATAATGTCATGAATGTTGACTTAAACATATATAATCCTGAATAATGAGGACATTGTGATATAATCCTTTACTACTATTAAGATTTGATTCATACATGTCAAAACCATTAGTTGAATATATATATATATTATACATATATTATATAGTCATAATGTTATATATCATCCCATTTATAATTTTAATATAATTTTTATTAAAAATTTATTTACAATTACTCAATAAAATCACTATTTTGGGTAATAACTGCTTCATTAGTTATATATGTTTTAGTTTTGATATTATGGTCCTTTTACATTGATCATGGATAAATAACCTAAAAAATATTTCACATGATACAAATACTATATAAATTAATTATATATTTATTTATATTAAATGTTAAATTTTAGATATGGAATAATGAGTCAAACATTGAATGGAGACAACAGGTCATATGTACGAATGAACACAATTTCCATTTTTTGTAGATGGAATTAAAAAATGGTAAATAATATTTATTTATTTATTGAATAATTTTCAAAATACATATCTGATATATATTCTTCGAATATATCCTTAATAAAAACTATTTCAATATAAAATAAAAAAGGTTTCATATTGCTTCATGGAGGAGGTAGTAAGCGCTTAGGCATGCGTAGAGATATTAATTGTCAATGGATTGGAATGAAAGAAGGTAGATGTGATGTTGGTTTTATATAATAATAATTATTTAATTAACATCATATATTAACATTTAAACCATGATAATACCGATATATAAAATATGGAAACAAAACATGAATTTTATCATTATATGGAGATGGTTTGTTATACATACACACATGTGATAAATTCAATCTCATTTGATAAAAAAATTATAGAATTTTTTTAATAGTAATAATAATATTAATAATAATTTGTAATTAATGTTTACACACTGGTGTTTTTATTTTTTGATAAATATCTTTATTATATAGTACATATCAAATGATATCAATTGAATGAAATATAATAATATAATTACTTATTATTTTCGATACCTCCTTTAGATCCATTGTTTATGAACATAGAGTTGGTATTTCCAGGATAATAGTACCTATAAAACATGGATAAATAAATTTAGAATAGTAATGGTCTGGTCTTGGTTGAGATGTGTTTCTCAATGTAGTGTAACGATCTGATGGATGAGGTGTCCTTAATAAGATATAGAAATGACAAAATTTGAATTATAAAAAAACATTAAATATAAAAAAATATTTATCCAAACAAATGAATCCAAATTGCCATATATTATATGATATGGTATTAAAATTAATATATATGATAATTCAATGAAATATTTATTGGTTTATGTGCCATCTGGATACATTAAAATGAAACACTATGATCAATATCATACAACATACTCTACAATGAGCTTTAAAAAATAACTAAATATTATTATATAATAGTTATCACCATGATTTTTGAATGGTGATAATTAATTATATGAACTAATTTATGAAAATTTAGTTCATATATGTAAATAAAATGAATTATTTTGTTACCAATTAATTATAAATGAAAATAAAAACCAATTGAATATAAAGGAAGTGTTTTATATAAAAAAATACCATCAATGAAATTTTACCTATCATAAATAAAATATATACCTATTAGTTATATATATTTTTAAAATTA
Organism: Viscum album; assembly: GCA_963277665.1. NCBI lineage: Eukaryota > Viridiplantae > Streptophyta > Magnoliopsida > Santalales > Viscaceae > Viscum > Viscum album. The sequence continues at coordinate 1,851,776,596 of OY728126.1, read as the reverse complement.
TATTTCATATATTGAATAAAATTATTTTAAATTCATCTAAAAAATATAGTAGGCTTAATATAAGAATAAATCCAAATATACAAATAAAAGATAAATTATTATAAATATAACATTGACAAATTTTGATGGTGATGTAGTTTTAATTCAATAAATTGAAATATTAATATGTTATATGTGATAATAAAAACATTAATTTTGAAATAATAATTTAAAAATTATTTTTTTGATTATTTTTTTTTCTATGAGTTGTTTTATTTATTGCTGAGTAGGAAAAAATAATGAATTCTAATTGGAAATTGACTTTTTTTATAACTAATATATAAGGATAAAATATATTTTTAATTTTTTTTTAAAAAATTTAAAAATTATAAATTTATTAGTACAATTAATGTCATTTTGAATATATTCATCTTGAATTTTAAAATAAAAACAATTCATTCATTTAACAATTTTTCTTTAAAAACCTAATTTCTCATATCATCTTTCTGAATAATTTTAAATATAATTTTTCATATTAGATGTAAATTATTTTATAAAATGGATTCTATATTTTGAATTAGGACGTCAAAATTAAAATATAAGGTTATATTAATTTTTCAGTATAAAAAAATATTGTGGTAGAAAAATATTTTCCATGGTATAAGTAATATAATGACACATGTTAATGTTAAAAGGAAACTACTTAAAATACAAAAAAAACTACAACATTAAATGTTTGGTTCATGTGCTACTAAACAATAAAAATCAGTTAAATTATTTTATATTTTCAAATTCATTGGAATAAATTTCATTTTATTGTGATTGGCTTCAAATGGAAAATAATCATTATTTAATCACTTAAAACTACCCCACCTTATGTATATTTACCTCTAATCAGCAATCCATTTCTCCTAAAATACCTTAATAAAAATAAAATATCTACAAAAAACAATCATGAATAATATCCATATTTTTAATTTATTCTATTTTTACACAATGACAATTTCAAATTTCCATAAGGGATCTTTCATGGTGGTGATTTTCAAGAGGTAATTTTCTCAAATAACCTCAATTAATTTCTTTTCTTCACCAATTTAATCTTCAAATAATTCATCAATAAAGTAATAATTAATAAATAATTATAAATATAATGGATTATTTTTTTCTAATGGAATATATTATATCCGACATTTTTAATACATCCTATAATTCAAATAAAATAAAACATTATTGAAATTCTAGTAGTTAACTGTCTCTGTGAATAATTATTTTTAAATTTCCATTATGTACTTATTGAATTTTAATAAAATTATCATAATGGATAAATCATATTTAAAATGTGATATTATATATTATTCGTGTTTAGGGAAAATAAATAATCATAATATTAAATATAATGAAACTATTTCATGGAGTTCAAAAAACACCTGAAATAAACTAAACATATTTCATTAAGATTTTATCATACAAATCATCCTCATATAATAAAAAATTGATATGTGTAAACAATAATTACTCTACCAGTGAAATAATAATCTTTAATTACACTTCTACAATATTAGTTCCATTTTACAAGAATGTAGTAATTAATAAAACTATGAAAGGATCTGAAACAAAACAGTGAAAATAATTAAATATTATTAATAAATGGTTCATATTTTTTTATAGAATCATTTAATAAGGTAGTATAAAAATCTTTTTATTTTGTAGTGAGTTAATATAATTAAAGAAACCATTATACATGAGGATATCCTATGAAATACTAAAGGTAATCGTGGGGTAATGGATTCTCATCTCACATTTACATATGTGTGATAGATGTCTTATTCATTTCTTATTTTTTGTGGGTTGTGTATAAATACATATCTATGATATATAATATCATGGATTCAGCTATGTTTATGGTAATAAATTATTCATTTCATAATTATTACTTTTATGGAGTATACGTTTTGATTTATTACAAACTATATGGGAATTCTAAACTAAATTTTAATTATTTATATTAAACATATATTTATTAATTTATTATTTTTAGTGTTATGTTTTATTTGAATTTTGAATATATTTTTTTTATTTACAAATATTATTTGTGTATTTATAGAGACTACTCATAATATAATCTCATTATTAATATTAAATTAAATGATTTTATATGTTTATGGGATATTACTTTAGAAATCAAATTTTATATTTAATTTTTTCAAAAATAAATTTTGTATTCAATATATTGAATGAAAAGAATTTTCCAAATTCATGTTCAATTAATATTTTGAAATATACCATAAATTTAAATATATTTACCTTCAAATAAAATGATTTATGTTATAACTTTATTGTTTTTAAAAAATTTGGGATTTCAGAAGGAATAGTTAATATTTTTCCAAAGTGTCTTTTTAATGTAAAATATTTAATAATTGATAATGTGTTATAGTTATTGGAAATTGTTTAACATTCCAGATAGTTGCATGATAAACTAATTATGGGGGGTTACGTTATAAACCAATTATGTGTGGTTACATCATTACTCAATGATGTGTGGTTCCCTAATAACCCATGGACGGGTAGTTATGTTATAACCCCCATTGCATTAGGTAATCTGATAATGGATTATGGATATATTGGTTTATCTATTTATATGATTTATATTCAAAATTATATGCAATTTTACTTATTTAAATTGTATGGTATTTATAATATGTACTCATGGAATCCCATTTCATTTTCAATGTGTAAGATAATGGACTTTTTTATAATATGGTTCCTATTTGGGGTAATAAGGTATATTTTTATGAAAATGTTTTAAAGTGTTTTTATTTGAAAAAATGATTCCATTATTATATTTAAATTATTTATATTGATAATATAATCCAGTGTTTTAAAAAAATTACTTAATACTAAAGAAGGAATACATGAGGTATTCAATCAAGTATAAATTTAAAAGATTTTACATAATGGGAGAACACGTTTTTTTAATACTTTGTATTATTAGAAAATGTATGTTATATATAAGTTTCCTTGTGTAATGTATGAGCTTTCTATGTATGAGTTTTCCATGATTCAATGAAACACTATTCTTAAATGATATTTGGGAATAAATGTAATAGAATTATAATTTATAAATCATTAGAATATATAATGATTCAGGTATAGTCATTAATCCTTATGTGGTATTTTAAACCATATCTTTTGGTTTAAACCCTTAAGTAACATATGTTATACATAATTGAATAATGATTTTTGTCTCACTTATGGGGTCATTATATTACTTAAAAGGTTATAATTCCATCATAAATTTACATCGAATAATATTGTTGGAAATATATTATCCCACTTTTCCTCATACAGACTATTTATTTTTAATAAATTTAATTAAACATTATCTTAATATTATTTCATAATTTTCCATTTTGTAACTATTTATTTAATTTGACATCAATGGAAAAATGAAAAAGTTTAAATATGAATATATTCTTTATAAAACATTATTATGTCATAATAAGCTATTTAATTTTAAGAATAGTATAATGCTTTCTAATTGTATCTCATTTAATATTTTTATGAAAAATCAATTTTATTTTCTCATTAATTGAATAAATAATGTGGTAGAGTAATAAAATAATTTCATTTAATTATATATATAATAAAATTTATATAGAAATTTTAATCATGAAAATAAATTCCTTATATTTAAAATATAAATTTATATGCATTTTAATGAATATATTTTCCTTATGTAGACCCATATGAGATATTTAAGTAAAAGAATGTGACACATTGTAATGTTCTTTTCATTAAATATTATATGTGTCATTTTCATGGATAGATACTTTTATGAAAATAAATTAATTTCATTCAGTGTTAATATAAATATTCCACTCATCTAATAAGAATTTTGATGAAAACGGTGACCTTATTAGTTAGTTATGGCATTGATTCAACTATTTTAACCTTTACCAAGGTGATAAATTTTTCCTCAACTACTATTAAAAATCTAAAAAATAAACATGATATACATTCCAATAACATTCCTCCTAATTTAAAATATTGAATCTATTTTATAAAATCAAATACATATAAGTGTTATAAATTAATTTCAATATAAATAACAAAAAATTAATGAAAGTCACTTTTAAAAATATTAGTCATTAAGAATAAAAATATATTTATTCTTATACAAATACATTAAAAATATTAGATTAATTTTAAAAAAAATTTATTTAATATATAATATATATATTTCATTAATATCATTCACCAGTAGTAGGTAATTTTATATTAAAAAAACATTGTGCGAACAAAAAATGTTTTTTAGGCAAATAAATAATTTTGTTTCAAGTAATTTTTAATTTCATTGATTATATATTGATATGAATTGAATTGAATTTATAATGTTTTAACCCATATAATTTCTTAATTTATTTATTACAATTCATAACCTCTTGTGAACAACATGGCAAGAACTATATACTATATTACAACTAATTTAGTCTTTTGGTTGCATGTACTACATGATATCAAAGCGATTAAATTTATATAATAATTTACATTAAGTAGTGTATCAGGGAGTAAAATTAGACCCATATATATGTTTCATAATATAATAATTTCCTAAAAAAAACCCAACCACAAAAATATAATAAATACAATAATTTAAAATTGTATGTGTACTATATGGGATGATATATTTTCATGAAATTGTTCTTATCTAAAGGGTAGTTCATGAAATCTAATTATTAAGAAAAATGATAATGTAAATATAAATAGATAAAAATGTTCAAAAACAGTTTTCTAATACATTAAAAAAATTTTATAAATATCAATATCATTGAAAAATAATTCAAGTAAATAATATCTAATTAAAAACATCAAGTTCTCTCGTAAGAGAATGGGATTAATTTAAAATTTTATAAAAATATTCCTTTTAATACTTACCATGGTAAAAAAATATTGACAATCAGTATTTTCTATAAAAAAACTATTTATTTACAAATGAAGACGTAATGAAAATTATATGTCATTTTAGACATTATCTTAGTTAAATATAGACTCTCATGAAGAAAAAATATGAACATTTTTTTTATATAGTGACTTAGTTCCATACTCTCTAAATATTTTGAGGATAACCACATTCAATACATATCATTATTGAAGTGATCTAATTAGTCCAAATTTTACACAACTATAATTTTAATACCACCAATAAATATTGAGTAACAATCATTCAAATGTCCCCTATGTGTCACCATTCGTCATCGGGGCTCATGACGTGACTACCCCATGCCTGCCTTCCATAGGCCAGAGGGATGGCGACTATCACCAAAGGAGAATCCCTGATTAAATGGGAAGGAATTGACTTTAAACCAGTAATATACATAGTCTGAACAGAAACAGTAGAAGCAACAAGTACTAAAATAGAAAAGAAAAGTGTGTCGAACGTAAGTGGGCTAGTATACAAACTCAACTGAACAAATAGTTCAAGTACAACTAAAAAGGGAAAATAGATCCAAGATCGCCCACTGGGGAATCTTACCTTGATAGTTCCTACAGATCTCAAACAACTCGTCCCTGAAGTATATCTCATCTAGTCTAGCTCTGAGCAGCCTCACGTCCGTCACCCTCAACGTCGATCACTGCTGACCATCGTCTGCATAGAACACAAAAAGGTGTGGGCAAAGCATGTGCAGGGGTGAGTATAACAATACATAGTAGGGGACCCCGAGGCCCCCAAAGGTCTCCCAGAATACACTAAGGATGAACCACTATAGAAAGATATAATCACAATGTATCAACCAATCCTACATAGGTATATGCCCATTAATATACCTAGTTTACCAGTCACAATCTGACTCCAACTCTTGAGCTCAATCAAAACCCAATCCAAAAAAGGAATTAAATTCAATCACCTCGATGATAATGAATGAAATACAAGAATCATCTCACAAAGGTATACTACTCATGTAGAGGGGTAGAGATGATTAGTTGTAGCCATTGAATCATCTCCTATTTCGAACCCACGTAGGATTCTGGAACAGTATCAGTGTTATTGAACCCACGGAGGATCCTGGTACAAAAGTCATCACAGGTGAACCCACGAAGGATCGTGGTATAGTATCGTCGCTTCCATACCCACGGAAGATCTTTGTATGGAAATCATCGCAATCGAACCCATAGAAGATCCAGGAATAGTAGTAGGTCCACGTAGGATCCTATCCTCTCGGTCACCGCCTGACATGGGGTTCCCGCACACAGCACGCTCGATTCCGGTAGGGTCCGCTCCTCTATCCACGTTTTGATACATCAACTACAATGATGTCACAAGTTGATATATCTCATAGTTCTGTCTCATCATATGGAACCCAATGCGACAGACGGTGCATCAATTGGATGCCCAGTCTGTGAGTTAGTGGCATTTGACTTCCCAGGGCCCGATTGGTTTTTAGGTTCAAACCATCTCGGCCATACCCCTAGTAAGTTCAAACCTCAATCAGGGTATACCAAAAGATATGCCCTGCTCTAAGCCTTCTGTCGCCACAGACGGTTCGTCGTTTGGACACTCGTTGCCCAAAATATGAGTGAAAAGGTGTAACTTGCCTAATGGTTCCGGGTTTGGTCGGACCCCCGTCAGACCGACATGGTCTGTACCGGGATCTATCGGGGTGGCCTGGCCCGAAGGGTGCAGCCCAGCCTGAGGGAAGCCCAGCTGGCTGGCCCGCGTGGCTGGTGGTTTTTCGGCCCGAGTGGGTGGTAGCTGGCCACGCCGTAGGGTGTGGGGGGGGGGGATGCCTCGCAACCCCCACATCCGAAACAGCTGGGACATGGTGCACCGACATGGTAACCGCAGGACCTGATGCGTCCCAATTATAGAGTTCTCTAGTGGCCTGCTTTGTCGGCCTTCCTCTTATGTCCATCACAACATTAGGCCGCGGCTCTTCTCCAGTGCGGCGCAACGGCGTCGCACCCTTTCCCTCCTGTCGCGGCCCGCCCTGGCCGTGGTCCAGCACCATCGTCGTGGTGCTGCGCCCCTCCGCCTAGGCCTACCTTGGTCGCGACCTCCTACTTCCCACCATGCGGTGTGGCAGCATTGTGTGCCCCCAAGACGTCCCATTATGGATGAGGCTCTCCTCCACATAGAGCGGCGGTGTCGCGCCCTCTTGGTGACCTGGCGGCCTTTGCGCCTCCGGTTTCATTCACGTTCGGCCCGTCGTTGGCCGCCTTTGTTCACCGTGGTCTGTTCGTCTGTCATCAAACTACAAATGAAACAAAGGGGGAAGGGTCATCCGTGTTGGTGTGGTCCGAACCCCCGATGTTATGTTGATAAAATTCGGCATAATGAATACCAATATATTAACGACAAAGAACATGAACAAAACAACTCAACTCACACTACCTTTCTTAACGATTTTTTGTTGAAGAATTTGCGGGAAAAAGTGACTTCATTTCATTGATGTTGGGAAAGAATAACCTGAGAGTGGCGTCGGCGTTCTTCATGTGTGACACTTCCTTTTATTTCCCCAGTCGAAAAAAAAGAAGGTGGTGTTCTTCGATATTCAGTGGATGGAGAATTCTTCACGTTCTTCATTGAGAGGATGAATTTCTCTCTCATGTCCCACCCAAATGAATTACCATCCAAATAAAATAATATATTTTTCTATTATTTAATTGCTGTTATGTATTCAAAATAATTCAAAAGATTAATTATTTAAACTAGGGTGTTCAATTAATTCTAAGTGGGTTGGCACATTTAATGAAGGAAGTTAAAAATCCTTTCCACACATAAAGAGAGTTACATGGGGGTTTAAGCTTGTGTGGAACCCACATAAAAATATCCTCCTAATGGTGGTTATGTGCGGGTGGGCCCCAACACTAACCTCCACATGGATGTTTTAACCCCCAACAAAATAAAAATAAGCACACCATATTTTTATTTAATTTTAATTTTAAAACTGAAAAAATTAACTTCCTTTCTCTTTAGAACACCACTGCGGTGATGGTCTCCAAAAGCGAATACCGGTGCAATGAGTTTAACGGTGCCATCAGATTTCAATTTCGAGCACCGGTTAAAATGATATAAAATCCCGCTCGTATGATTACTGAACATACCCAAAGAAAGCATCAGAAATTGATTCTGGGAACTTCGGGCCTCAGAATCAATTGTCGTAAGAAACTGCAGAATTATAAAATTTCAGTGAATTTAAAAAAAAATCCATTAAATTTCTGGGTCTTTACATTCTCCCCACCTCATGGATTTACATCCATGTATGATAAAACTCACAACAAGAAAACAAATGGAGGTACCAATCATGCATCTGAGCCTTCCGCTCCCATGTTCTATTCTCGAGGTTCCTCTGCTGCCAGCAAATGCGCATAAGAGGTATCGACCATCGACGTAGGACCTACTCCTGTAGATCCTAAATCTCAACTAGAACCTATTTGAAAATCACCATGTCATCAATTTCCAGCTCTGCATGGTCGATGATGTGGGACAGGTCATGCACATATCACCTCAACTAAGATACATGGAAGATGGTGTGCACCTGGTGCAACTATGGTGGAAGAGCTTTGTGGTAAGACATGTCGCCTACTCAGCTGAGGACCTGAAAAGGTCTGATGAATCGCAGAGATAACTTGACACCTCGGCCAAATCTCTGTAGAACTCATCGAGGTGAGACCCATAGAAAGATGTGGTCACCATCCTCGAACTCCAGTGGACTCTGTATCCTTTCAGCATATGACTTCTGCCTACTCTGTGAAGTTTTCATCTGCTCCTGGATGGTCTGAACCTTCTCTTCCATAGCCTACACCATCTATGGTCCCAAAAGTGCTGACACCCCTGGGACAGTCCATCACAGACGCGATCTACATGGTTGGTCGTAAAGTGCCTCGAAAGGTGGCATCCCGATTGCGGAGTGGTATTTGTTGTACCCAAAATCTAAGAAGGGTAAATGATCCTCCAAGCTACGACTGAAGTATAGGATGCATGCACGTAGAATGTCATCGAGAGTTTGAATGGTCCTCTCAGTCTGACCATCCATCTGAGGATGAGTGGCGGTGCTCTAGTAATGTTGCATCCCAAATGTCTCATGAAACGCCTTCTATAGCAGGGAAGTGAATCGAGCATCTCAATCAGAGACGATCATCGATGGCACACCATGAAGCTGCATGATCTCCCGCACAAAGAGGCGTTTTAAGCTCCCTACTAAACCTTGCTCTCTAAACAGTAGGATGTGGGCTGACATGGTGATTCAGTTTACAATCACCCATATATAGTCATGTCCTATGGATGTACGTGGATGTCTTGTAACGAAATCCATGGATATCCCATCCCACTTCCACTCTGGGACCTCAAAGGGCTGATCCAATCCTGTTGGAACCGGGTGCTCCGCCTTCACTTGCTAACAAGTGAGTTATCATGAGACAAAATATACTACTTCCTTCTTTATACCTGGCCACCAAGGCTATCTTTTATGGTCTTGGTACATCATCGCCACCTCTAGATGTAACATAAAAGTGAATTGTAAAACTCCCTTCACACATTCTTTTTGAAGTGCAACTGGTAGCATGGTACGTCCTCAGTAGTGGATGACGTGTTCCCCACCTTCATAAAATCCATCAGGTTTCTGGACTGTGGATATCTGAGCATCTCGCATATCACAGTCAACATCCCCACGCAGAGCCTCCCTGACTCGCTGGAGAAGTGGAGGAGTGACTGTGAGAGACTATAGAAGGATTCATCCATCTCTATCCACAATGGGTATCTGCAACGTAGCCAACATCACCATCGCCTCTCCAAGAATCTGAATGCCTGATCTACTAATGAGAGCATCAACTACTACATTTCTTTTCGCATGATAATAGACTATCTCGAGGTCATAATCATGGAGGAACTCAATACAATGCCGCTGTCTCATGTTTAGGTGCTTCTGCGAGATGATGTACCTGAGAATCTAGTGGTCATAGTAGACTTTAATATAATCGCCCATCAGATAGTGTCACCACATCATCAAGAGGAAGACCACTACTACTAACTACAGGTCATTGGTATCATAGTTCTGCTCATGCTATCTCAACTGCCAAAAACCATACGCGATCACTGGTCGCTCATTCATTAGGACACACCCATGTCTGGTCTCTAATGCATCACAGTAAACTATGTACCCAACGCCCTCCTCTAGTAGACTCAATATGGGGGGGCACTATTCAACCTCCGTCTCAGTTCCTAGAAGCTCTACTAACATCTCTATGACCACACAAAGGGTTTCCCCTTCTTCATCAATGAAGAAAGTAGTGTTGAAACTCTGTAGAAGTATGGAAAAAATCTCTGATAGTATACAACCAGTCCCAGAAAACTCCATACCTATGTCACAATACATGGTGGATCCAATGAAAGAACTACCTCGATCATCACTGCATCCACTGCAACTCCAGCCTCTGAGATGACATGTCCCCACATGTGTACATCTCGAATCCAGAACTGGCACTTTGAGAGCTTACCATAAAGCTGGTTCTCTTGAAGTGTGTCCAGTTCTGCCCTCAAATGATAGGCATGCTTCTCCACGGCAGCTGAGTAGATCAGAATGTCATTGATAAAGACTACCTGAAAGCGATCAAGGTATGGCTGAAAGATCATGTTCATGAGTCCCATGAACAATGCTAGTGCATTGGATACGATGAATAGAATAACCAAGAACTCATTGTGTCCATCCCAGTATCTGAAGGTCGTCTTCTACACATCTGCATCCCGTACTCTAAGCTGGAGATAGCCTTACCGAAGATCTATCTTCGACAACCAACACGCTCCCTTCATCAGATCAAAAAGGTTTTCAATAATCGAGAGTGGGTACTTGTTCATCATGGTCACCTGTTTGAGGCATTGATAATCAACATACAGTAGCAAGCTCACATCTTCCTTCTTGGTTAACAAAATTGGGGATGCCTAGGGTGGAACACTGGGTCGTATAAATCCCTTCCCCTAGAAGTCCTCTAGCTGTACCCACAGCTCACGAAGCACGGTGGGAGCCATCCGACATGCTTGAGTAGATTTCATTGTCGTCCCTGGGTACAGATCAATTTAGAATTCCACCTCCCAGTGAGGTGGTAGTCCTGGAACATCGTAGGGGAAAACATCTGCATACTGATCTACCAAAACCGGAAAACTCAGACTCCTCACATCAACTGTTCTGAGGATGAGAATAGACAAATGACGAGTGAGCGGTTTCCCCCTCCTCTGTGTAAGTCCATCCTGGGCTGAAAAGGGTCCCTTCAAGGGGGTGAAGGTGAACCTGGTCCCATCCATGAAAACACACCACACATTCCGCCTAATCATATAAATTTGGACATGAACTGTAGATAACCAGTCCATACCCAAGATGGAATCGTAAGGCCTCGATGCCGCTACGAGAAGATCCTAGTCAAAGAAATCGCCTCCTAGTGTAATCTCACAGTGCCGGCACCAGTTCATAATCGTCATTTCTACTTCTGTAGGTGTCTCTAGTCGTAAGGATCGAGCTAATGGCTCCGTCAAAAACTCCGAGCTCCGAACGAGGGTAGAGGTAATAAAATAATGACTCACACTTCTGTCTACAAGTACTTCAGAAAGGGTGGAGTAGACACATATAGTACTTCAAATCATCTCAGGTGTTCCGTGGTCGTAGGTCTCATATACCTGGAGCTGAGCCCACCCCTATCTAGTAGATCACTATGGTCAGGGTGGACCTCCTGGTTGTGGTGGTGGTACTGCCTCGAAACATCGTCCACCACATGTTACTCGGCCAGCTCCTCTGCCACGTCCTCATGCTCCTAGCGGACCACCACAGCCGAACCTCCTCTTCTAACTAGGAGGTCCTTCAAATGTCTGCTTCTCATCTATTTGGTGGGTCGGGAAGTTACGAGCAATGTGACCCTACCCGCTGCTTGTGTAACACTGCATAATCCTCGTATGGATGGCTCTGTCTCCTGTGCCCCGCACAATCGATCCTGTATCCTGGGATCGCCCACCTGATGGCCTGGTCTGTTGGACCTCTATGAAATATGTCTATTGCGGTCGGCAGAAGACTCTGATACATATTTCCATGTGGTGGGTATCATTGCTGGTGACTGCTCAGCAAAAAAAACTATCCACTAGAAGGGCTTTCTCTAGATCCCCAGCCTGCATCGAGATGGTGAGGGAGATCATCGAAGCCCTGGTCTCATGTATGAGTCCCTTCTCGAAGTTCTGGGCCATGATGAAGGGGTCTCACACCAAATCTGTTGAGTAGCACGAGAGGTCGGTGAATCTCACTGAGTATTAAGCTACCGTCGTGCTACCCTACTGTAGATGTAGTAACTCATGTACCCACACTGCACGAATGTTGGATGGATCAAACTCTGACTGGAAGAGATTCTCGAAGTATGCCCAAAGTATTGATGCATTATCATTCAACTGGAGCATCAGGCTTAACCATCTGCCTATTAGTTCATTTAGGAGACTCGCGGCAAGGACCACCATGAGGTTGGTTTGTGTCCCTACCAATCCAAAAACTCTCAAAACAGCCTCCATCCAATCCGCAGCTGCATGTGGTTCTGTCTCTCCCCTAAAACTAGGTGGCCTCTGGTGTTTGAACTCAGGGAATGCACTCAGATGATGTGCACTCTCTGCTACTGGAGCTGTTAGTATCTGTGGCCCAGCGGGTAGTGGTACCGCTGGCACCTCTGCTGTGATGGGACACAGCACCGAGGCCTCATCGCTCAGTGGGATACCATCTCATACAAAACTCGTAACACTATCTGGATGCCTACGTGGGGAAATCCTGAAAAGAAACTGGTGTTCCATGGTCAAACAGATATACCTGGTGAGCTGAAACAGAGTATTCACTAATAAAACATTTCTAAAGAAACACACACGCAATAAGTGTTTTCGTGCACTATGTCGAAAATATGAAGTCAGAGTTCTAGTGTAAGGATATATCGGCTTCCACACCAACAACAATTTCCCTAAACTGATAACCATACCCAAAACACATAACACAATTGTTGTTAAAATAATCAGAGTCCAAGTTCTACAGTATAACAAACCCCTCTGATACAAATTTTTCACAACCCATCCTCAGTGCCCATGTCGTGACTACCCCAAGACCGCCTTCCATAGGCCTAGGGGTAGAGAAATGCACCAAAGGTGAATCCCTTATAAAATCGGAAGGCATTTCCTTTAAACTTGTAACACACATAGTCTGAATACAAACAGTAGAAGCAACAAGTTCTAAAATAGAAAATAAAAGTGTGCTGAAAGTAAGTGGTCTAGTATACAAACCCAAATGAAAAACAAGTACGTGTACAAATAAGAAAGGAAAACAAATCCTTGATCATCCACCACGAAATCCTACCTAGAGGGTAGATACATATCTCAAACAACTCATCCCGGAATTACGTCTCGTCTAGTCCAGCTCCATGCAGCCTCCCGTCCTTCACCCTCAGCCTCGATCACTGCTGGCCATTGTCTGCACAGAACACAACAAGGTGCAGGCGAAGCCTGTGCAGGGATGCGTATAATAATACTCAGTAGGGGACCCCGAGACCCCTCATTGTCTCCCTAAATCCAATATGGATAAACCACTTTACAAAGATACAATCATAAATTATCAACAAATCCAACTTTGGTATATGCCCATACATATTCCTAAGTTACTAATCAGAGTCCGGCTCCAACAATTGAGCTCAATCACAACCTAATCCACAAAAGATGTAAAGTCAATAATCTTGATGATAACAACTAAAAAACAAGACTCAGCTCACACAGGTACACTACTCATGTAGAGGGGTATAAATTATTAGTTGTAGGCACTGAATCATCTCCTCTATCGAACCAACCTAGTATTCTAGAACAGTATCAATGTTGTCGAACCCAAAGAGGATCCTAGTATAGAAGTCATCATTGTCGAACCCACAGAGGATCCTGGAATAGTATCATCACTGTTGAACCCATAGAGGATCCTGGTACACATGTCATCACAATCAAAACAACAGAGGATCCTGGAAATGTAGTAGGTACACGTAGGATCCTATCATCTTGGTCACAACCATCTATATTGTTCCCGCACAAAGAACGCTCGATTCCGGGAGGGTCCTCTCCTAGAGCCAAGTGTTGATACATCTACTGCCATGAAGTCTCGACATGATGTATCCCATAGATCTGGATCCTCATATGGAACTCAATGTGATATACAGTGCGTCAATCAGACGCCCGGTATGTGAGTTATTGGAATTTCCATTCTAGGGGCCTAGTCGGTTTTTAAGTTCAATCCAACCCAGCCATACCCCAACTAAGTCCAATATTTAAGAGGGGTATGCCAAAATATCTACCCTTCTCTAAACATTTATTCATCGTAGAAGGTTCTTCATTGGGACACCCATATCCCATAATATGGGTGAAAATGTGTAACTGGCCAAATGGGTCAGAGTCCGGTCCGACCAAATCAGACTGACCTGATCTATACCGGAGTCCGACCTGGTATGGAGATCCTACCTAGTCCAAGGATACATCCTGATCTGAGGGGATGGCCCAACCCGAAGGGGGCAACTCAGCCGAGGGTGGCCCAACCCAAAAGAGGCCCAGCCCGTGGGCAGCCCGGCCAGTTAGCCCGCAGGATAGGCGGCTGGCACTCATGACCAGCGGCCAACCTACATTGCTGGCTTTTGGCTCGTGTGGCAAGCGGCTGGCTGGCCATGCGGTGGGGGGTGGGGGGGGGGGGTGGGGGAGGGGGAGGGTCTTGTCAGGCCCCTCTGAATTCTAAAACGTCCAGCGCATGGAGCGCTGGCCTGGTAACCGCGGGACCCGAAGGTTACCGCATGTAGCGCGCTCCGGGGGCCGGCTCAGCCGGCCGCCCTCTCCTATACAACACAGAAATAAGTTGTGGGTCTTCTCCGGTGTGGCCTGACGATGCCGCACCCCTCCTGTACCACCACGGCCTGCCCTGGCCGCGGTCCTACAACATCGGTGTGGCGTGACGGCGCCCCGCCCCTCCACCACGACCTGCCTTGGTCGCGGCCTCCTGCTGCCCTCCACACGGCGCGACAGCGTCAGGTGCCTCCTTCGTGGCCCATCTTGGCCCCATCTCTCCTTCGCGTAGCGACACGGTGCCACACCCACATAGTGACATGATGGCCCTTTCACTGCCAGTTTCCTTTACGGCCGGCCTGTCACCAGTCATCGTTGTTCGCCGAGGTCCATTCCTCCATCGTCAGCAGACAATATCAACAAAATGGGGAAGGTTCGGCCGTGTTGGTGTTGTTCGAACCCCCATGTTATGTTAATAACATTCATCATAACAAATACCAAAATATTAATGACATAGAATGGGATCAAAACAAATCAAAACCCCCTACCTTGCATGAAAATTGTTCGTTGAAAAATTTTCAGGAAAAGGCGACGTCTTTTCATTGACGTTCAGAAAGAAGAAACTGAGGATGGAATTAGCATTCTTCATGTGTGATGCTTTCCTTTATTTCCCTAGTCGAAGAAGGAAGAAGATGGTGTTCATTGATCTTCGGTGGAAGGAGCGTTCCTTTCATTTTTCGTTGAGAGGATAATGTTCTCTCTCAAGTCCCACCCAAATGAATTTCCAACGAAATGAAATTATAGCTTTGTCTATTATTTAATCATTGTCTTGAATTCAAAATTTTTCAAAAGTTGAATTAACTAAATGACGGGGTTCAATTAATTCTATGTTGGTTGGCACATTTAATGAGGGATGTTCAAAAGCCATTCCACACTTAAGGATGGTTACATGGGGGTTTATGCTCATGTTTGACCCTCCTAATAATATCCTCCCATGGGAGGTTATGTGTGAGTAGACCCCACCTCCAACCTCCACTTGGAAGGTTTAACCACCAACAAAATAAAAAAAATCACCCCTTATTTTTATTTTATTTTTATTTTATAACCCCACAAACTAACATCATTTATCGTTAGAAGGAAACGGCGGTGAAGGTCTCCTTAAGTGAATATCGGCACTGCATGTTCAACAATGACCTCAGATTTCAATTCTGAGCACCGATTCAAAAGATATAATTTCCCCCTAGTACCTTTATTGAACGTACCTGAACAAAATATCAAAAATTGATTCTGAGCACACCGGGACTTGGAATCAAGAGCCGTAAAAAACTGTGGACTCATAAAAATACCATGAATTTAAAAAAAATCCATGGAAATTCAGAGTTTACACTATATTTTAGTGTTTTATGGAGTTCGGAAACAATATTGTGGGAAAATAATACTATTTATTTCTCATAAAATTATTATTTGATCAAATATATAATAAACCAGTTAGTACACACTAATTTATCTTCATCTTGAATAAATTATATACAAAATATAATATATTAGAAATTAAACCTATATTTTAATTAATCAAAACATAGAAAAATTTAAAAATAAAATATTTTCTCCAATTCTTCATAAGGGTAAAAATATGTTATAGTATTCAATAATCATAACTGGGAGTATGAAGATAAAAAATAATATTTTATGAATACATAACAAAAAATAATACCATAATTTAGTGTAAATCAAAACATAATATATACATGGCTAATAATGGAAATTAAATGAACACATTGACAACTTTAATAGTTTTATTATAAAAGAAATGTAAAGTGGAATACATCTAAATCTATTCCTTATTCTAATAAATAATGATCTTCGAAATCATAAAATTAACATTACGTCCATATGTCATCATAATAATTTTAATATGTATTTTATGACAAATAGATACAAGGAAAAGTGAAATCATGTTATTTATTTGAATTATATCACAATTATGTAAAATTGAGATGAAAACTCCCATACTTTCATGAAATCATTTGAATAAATATAACTAGATTGGGACATCACAATATTAAAATATAACGAAAATATAGATATTATTTATCATCAATGAATATTTGTTTTGTAATATAGAATATAAATTAAATAATCAAATATAATATAAAACATATCTCATAGAATTGAAGATGAGGTAAAGAAGCTTTTTTGAAATTCAGAACATTTCAATTGAAATATCATCACTGAAAGAAATTTAGACAACAAATTAAATATCAATAATAATGATGGGATAATGATAAAAAAATTATTAAATAGGTTTTGAAAACACCATTCCAAATAAAATATAGAATATAAAATAAACGTGTCTCAAGGGGTGAACAATGAACCTAAGAACCTATTAGGACAATAGAAAAATTTACAAAAAAACAAAATAAAAGATATAATTTAAAATAAAATATATTATATGTAAATAAATTCATGATAATAATAAAAAATAAATTATATAAATCATATAAAAAAATCAATGAAAATATGGTATATAATAAATTTTTTTTCAAGTGATGAATGATCAATAAATGAAATCCTGAAAACATTGGATACTTCTAAACAAACAGACCTTGATTAATATGATTTCAAATAAAATGTTGATAATAATGAATTTTTATAGGATCTGGACACAACATATTAATGGGTATTAGATACACCTTTCAATGAAATCTTGGTGTTTACTAAGAAATATATATCATAGAGAAAAAATATGAGACAAAGAAATCTTTATAAAATTAGAATCATTAAAAAAAACCCGTGTGAATGATATTATATCCAATAAACTCTAAATCTCATGAACACTGACTGGATAATGATAAAAAATTCATAATTTTGTAGTAGACACACCATTATAATGAAAATATTTCCAATAATAGTAAATATGTATCAGGGGGTGATATTTTGAGACCTAAAACCAATACATTGTTTTTGATTCACTATACACCTTTTCTTGATATATTAAATAATATATTTTAGATACATTGGCATGAAAAATATTTATATTTATTTAATTTAATATATACCATTTATTATCATGTATGATTTTTTATTATATTTTCTTTTCTTTTTTTCCACAAAATTGTATGGTTATTCCCTTGTTCTGGTAATTTTAGAAATTAACAATGATATATTACTAATAAATTTACTCCTTAATATCTAATTTATAGAATCATAATAAAAATATTATTTTATTATTAACTTCTAATAACATAAGTATTTTTTTATAATTTTCATCCTAGATTAAGTTTTATATCATTGTTTCAGTTGGTCGTTAATCAAACACCAATCATGAACACACTATATCTTGATGGGTGAGAATAGTTAAGGATTATAAAATAACATTAAAAATTTATTATATTTTATTAATTTTTTCTATATTTTAATTGTTTTTCATTGAAATTCCAAATCAAGATGAATAATGAAAAATGTATCGTTGTGAAGGCTTATGTCAACATAATACATGGTTAACGTTCATTTATTTTACTATGTGAATAGAATGAATTTAATAACTGTTTTACTACTAATATAATAATAATTTTATTAAATATATTAAACTATTAAATTTTATAATTATAGTAATCATATGATTTGTAGAAAAATTTTATGATAAGTATTTAAGGAGTTTATAAAACTGAATATCATACCTTGAACATTCTCTTGAAATTATCATTAGATATTATCACATAGGTAGTTTTATAGTCACCTGCAAATTTAGGACATTCATGGGATATATAAGAGACATAAATTGGGGTAGAATTCATGGATGTTTAGAAGTTAATGTGGAACATTGATTGTGTGTAGGAGACACCATTATAAATGTGATAAACATGGAACTGTTGAGAATACCCATTATTATTAAATAATAGAATGACATTATTCATGGATTTATGGTTCCAAAAGTGAATAATAATTGATTGTGGGGTTAGGGAAGGTCAATAATTCCTCTACCAATTATTTTACCACATTTTTTAATATCATTCACTGCCTTTACCACTTCATTTATATATTTACATTTTTTTATTTTACCCTGTAAACTAGATTTTATGCTAGTAGTATATATTCTATTAAAAATATATGTTATCCCTTATGACACAATTTTTATTTTATAAAACAATAATTTGAATTTATATACCCTATTTATATTTATAATTTTTATAAGTTTCCTTTTAATTAATAATATTTAATATATATATATATATATATGTTTTTGTATAAATATGATGTATTTATAGTTAAGTGTTTTTCAAAATAAATATATACAATAACAATAAAATGGTTGTTAAAATATTTATATATAACATAAATCATTATTTCAGGACAATTTTTTGAATATACTAAAGTATTGTAATAGATATAAATTACAAATTGATAATAAAATTGATATTTTGAAGTAACCCTTTCACTATTTTAATGGTTATTAAATTTAAAATTACTAATCATAATTTTATGCCGAAAATCAATTTTAGGATATTAAAAAAATTTCATATAAAGCATAAAATCACTTTTCATAATTATTTCTTATATTTATTGAGAAATAGTTTATTAATACAGGAGAGTAAAAATGTATTATTGAATAATATTAATTATCATTATATAAAAAAGCATGGGTTTTATATATTAAACATAGTTTTTTCATATGAATAATATTACATTATTAATATGTTTTTTTATTGAAATATGGTTTCTATTACTCTTAATTATTTTTTATTTTATGTTAATGTCATTAATCAGGCAGTATTTTAAATGTGGTTAATTTTTATTATTCACTTAGAAATTTATAATTTCCAATCATCTCAAAAATTCACCCTAATATATTTTCATTATGTGATATTAATAAAATTTAGAAATGTTTTATAAATTAATATTCATAAATTTAAAAGTTTAACATTTTATTGAAATTAAAATATATTTAAACAGAAATTAAATTCATTGAAAAATTTGTTATTAAAACATAATATTTACGTAATCATATTTTGTACATATTTTTAAAATTAATACTACAATTTTATGTACTCTAATTTTTATTAATTTTATTTTTTATAATATTATTTATTTAAATTCATAATTTAGGTAAAATTATCATGTATAACAGGCCATAAAATTTCATATTATTCTATTTTCTCCAATGTCTTAAGTAATTACATTATATCTTATTAAATAAATTTTATCCTGTAAAATTTAATTATCCCATAAAAATATTATTTAAGGGTATATTAAATAAATATATAACTCCATATGTATTTTTGAATAAGGATTATACCATATTATCTAGGGTATTATAATGTAAAAAATATTTCCCATTCATTATGATATCTAGTAGATTTGAATTTCCCACAGAAAAATGATTATATAGCCCCTCTTTTTTTAACACATGATGCATCTTATAAAAACTCTCAAACATATAAAATTTTTGTTTATACAATTTTTGACCTAAATAAAATAAAAAATTATTACCTTTAACATCTTTATCACCAGAGCTTTTATGTGACTCCCCATGAATTATTTTTTATGTCTGGGAATTCATATAGGTTTACTTTATTTATCTTAATTTGTGATATATGGGTGTGTATAACAACACGATTTCTCATTTCAATTCTTATCATTTTAGGTTTATTGTTGTAAAAAGTTCTCCATTAATTAGGGAATCTATTGTTAACGTATATTATTTAATATTAATCCATTATAAAAATAGTATTAAATAAAGAGGGATGATGAATAAACAAAATAAGATATTAATAATAAAATAACTGAAACCCCAATATGGTGACCATTTATTTCATTTCATTTATACTACGTAATAATAAATGAATATTCATTCAATATCCTTGATATTTATTACATAATAATTTTGGTTTATTGTTTTTGGAAATATGGATATATAATAAAATGGTCATCATAGATATACAATATCTGAATCTAAGATCGTCATCACTACAATCCATAATAGGCATTTCATTCTTATATCCTTCATTCATAATATTTGGAAAGGAAACATAGGAAATTGTGAAATCTACTTTTAAATACAGTCATATGAGGGAGATATTAGTGGAAACATAAATGAATCATCAGAATAGGGGTATTAAAACACAAGACAAATGTTTAAAAAGAACACCATGCATATCAAGAATTATAACATTGATTTATTATATATTGTGTGGATGTTCACTAGACAAGAGTCAAAAATGAATCAATTAACATGATACATGGATTGAAAACATTTTTATGATACATATATTAATGTTATGTAAAAATTAATGGAAAATTATTTTCTAAGGAAATGATCCCTACCTATATTATCATAGTGGAATGAATTCACAACAAAATTTATTATTTCAGAAATTAAGGTTCACTCCCATGATAATCATAGTGGATAGAGTCGCAAAATTAATCAGATTCACTCTCAACTCTACTCCTGATTATCTAATGATTTATCCCTCATAAATCAAATCATTAGAGGGCTATAGAATTATTTTTCCACTAGTAATATATTTGAAATATTAAATATGTGTAAAACTGGATCATAAAACATTGATCTTATAAATTATAATGGAAAATAAATAAGATTCATAGACATTTTTACATTTCATTATTGAATAACACGTGGAAAATAAAAAAGGATTCATAAACCATTTATCTTAATAATCATAAACCATCCAAACAAAGAAAAAAGATGGAATCATTGGATAATTTACCAATATAAATTATGTAACATCAATGAATTCTATCAAAAATGAAAAATTCCATTTAAAGGTATATGGAGTTTTTCTGTGGAACATAGTTTTTTCATTTTTACATCATATATTCATATATAATGATTTCTCATACTAATAAAGAAATTATTTTCAATTTAATTATCATTTTAATCATGTATTGGAAATAAGAAATTATTTTTGAATTTATGTTGATGTGAAATTCCATACAATCTCTATATATTAAAAAATAGAATCCTTTTATTTATTGAGAAAAAATTCAAGAGATGGTTCATTAGAAAAAAAAGAAGATTCAATAGAATAATTTCAATAAAATTTATTTGACTAGTAAATCTTAATTAAATAAAACATATATAACTATTAAAATAATTTTTAAAACTATTTATTGATAACATGGAACTAGGATAAATATTATTTTTGTTTAAATAGAGAAATAGATTATACATTCCTTAAAAATTCATTAAATTTTCAGAGATCATTATTACTAGAAAATTAAATGACAAATTTTAATATCTATAAATAAATAGTTCATATAAAAATAAATGGGATTCATGAGATACATTTTATAAAATCATAGTATAATAAAAATTATCTCATACAACCTCGATAAACAAAAAGATTCTATAATAAATCCCTACACTGAGTTTGAATTTCTTAAAAAGTTATTTAACCACACATATATAAAATTTATTTTATATT
This sequence comes from Viscum album, assembly GCA_963277665.1. Taxonomy (NCBI): domain Eukaryota; kingdom Viridiplantae; phylum Streptophyta; class Magnoliopsida; order Santalales; family Viscaceae; genus Viscum; species Viscum album. The sequence goes on along the minus strand of OY728126.1, from coordinate 1,851,754,360 downwards.
ATACTTTTTTAAAAAATAATTTGTTAATTAAAAATATCAAATTCTATCCAAATATAATATTTTAAATCCCTTTATTAAATAATACAATATTAAAATTGTCGTCTTCACATGTCAATGGATTCCCTCTCTTAGATAATTTTGGTTTTATTGTCCCTCTCTTCATAATTTGATCATGATTACACCATCTATAGAATTTTAATATTAATATAAATATAATATATAAATATATTTTTTAACATTATATTTTCACATTATATTTATAATAAATGAGTAGATATGGAATAATAATTATAATGTTAACAAAGATGGTAAACTATTCGCACACAAGTATATTGTTCTAAATTTTACACATTCGGTAAGAAAAAATTTTAAATAATAATTAACAATTATATATTAGTAATTACATAATATATATATAATATTAATTTATTATATCCTTATTACTATCCATGTAAAAGGGTAATAAAAAACATATCACTTCTCTTCATGGAGGCGATAGTCTAGACGTACCCATGAGCAATGTTATTTATTTCCATCAAATATGAATGTATTGTAATATATGTGATAATATAATTATATAAGAATAATTACGAAATAAATGTTATGAATATCATTTATATACACCATAATAACCATAAATAAATAGTGTTTATCGTAAATTAATTGTATTTCTATGTGGAGTTGGTCATACACATGTACGAATGTACAATAAATTGTCTTTCAAAATGATGGAATAAAGGTTCAATATTAGTGGTTTATACATAAAAATAACAACTAATTATTTTAAAGATATTTAATAAATTATTTAATAGTTAATAAGAAATATATAGACTATATATATAAAAAATAGACCGATTGGGGTCTTGTAAGATGATTTCCACTACTTGAGTTGGCCTCCATTAGATCCATAATTAATAACTCTTGAAATTTAATTTTAATTATAATAAAAAAAATAATTTTTGGATTGGGATGTTAAGAATTTTATTTATTGGTTATTGTCAATATATAAGGATCAATGTGGAGTAATTAATGGAAATTAAAGGTGTACTTTTATAATTTGGGGAGATGACATGTATGGTTTTTTAAAATATTAAAATATAATAATTTCATTAAAAAATTGATTCAAAATACTTGATATTATAATGTGTTATAGTATGATATATAAATATATATAGCCATAAATTATGATTTAGACATGATTAATTTTTGGATTTGGTAATAAATCTTTTTAACCCCACCGTTAACTTGAATATATGTTAATCCATAACTATGGTGGAAAATATTTACTATATTAACTACTAATTAATAAGAAAATTGAATGTGAAATAAATACCACATTTAGATATTCATATTTTACATGTGGAATTAATTTTATCTAATATAATATCTAATACTTTTATGTGATACTTATAAGATGATCATGCAAATCGTGATGAAAATTTGTTTTCCTGAAAACTATTTTTATTTATAAAATTATCTTACTCCAAATTCAATATTAAAATAAATAATAAGTTCTAAACTGAATTAATCATAATATTAATTATCAAAATTTACTTTTAAACCAATTTCTTATCAAAATTAATTTATCATATTCATTAAACTATATGACAGTCCTCACATAAAATAAATATTTTTCACTATTAATTGAATATATAATATTTTTGTAAAAAAACATTAAATTCATTGTAATATTTTTTTTAATATTAGATTTTAAAACTAATGTTATTTTTAAATATTTATTATTTAAAATTTTTAGAAATTGATTATATTATTTTCTCATAATAATCCATAATAACCATTTTTGAGGAAAATAATTTTTTCATTCATAAAAAAACTTTACTTAAAATATTATTTTCAAAATATTTATATATTTTTATTATCATTTGTTAATATGCATACCACTAATATAATGGTTATTTAATAATGATATAAAATATTTTTTACATTTATAATTAGGGTTAAATATATTACAATCTAGCAAATAAATAAAATTTATTAAAAAACATATCCTGGTATCTGATATTTTTTATTTTAAAACCACATTAAAATGAATTTCCACATCAAAATGAACACACCATGATACAAAAAATAAGTATATATAAATTTCATCACACAATAAGGTTCCAAAATAGCTTCTTTAATTACTTAATTCTTCTAGAGAGCTTTATCTTTTTTAGTAGCCTTTATGTATATAAATTTATCTATATGATCCCAGATTTATACTATTTTTTCCTCATAGGGAACATTATGCTCTCATGATAAAACCTCAATGTTTATAATATGATCGGGGTCAAGATTTTATTTTCTCATAATATATTAATGAAACTCATTGAGAACATGACAGAGGTTTGGTGGAATTGCTCATTAATAGTATATCATCCCTATTTGATAAAGATTATTGATGGGAAATATATAATAACATAGAACTTCTATTCTGTTTTAATATCATAACCTTATTCCATGGATAAATATATAATAATACCTTCTCACCAACATTGAATTCTATATTTCTTTGATGATTTTTAGTAAAACTTTTCAACGGACTCCATGCTACCATAACGTGTTTCTCAATTACTCTGACTTTCTAATCCATTTATTCATCAATAACAGATCCTAATAGAATTATTTATGATAACTTATCCTATCACATTGGATTTATACACACAATTTCATTGTGTGGCTCATGGGGAGCCATATCAAATATTTATTTAATTAAATTATTGTTAGAAGACTCAACGAGAGGAAGGTGTTGATCCCAAATACCATTACAATCTGTAGGATATGACCTCTGAATATCTAGTAAAGATTTAATGACTATCTAAAACTAACCATATTTATCAATATGGAAGGGTAATATAAATCAAAACTCTATATAAACATCATAAAAAATAATTTTCTGGAATTTTAAGGTAAACATCATTTCCTAATCAGGTATACTTGAATGTGGTATTGCTTGAATCATTACCACTTCCTTTGGGTATATTATTACAAGATGATAAAAACCGAAATCATTTCGAATGAATACCATCTATGTTGACTTATTATGGTAATTTAAAATTATCCAAATATAATTACGCCCCTTTGAGTTTTGGGGGAGTCTATTGTAAAATCTATAGGTAGGATTTTCCATTTACATTCTAGTATTTATTATGGATACAACATCCATGTTGACTTCTATATCTTACCTATGACTTTATAACTCATCAATAATTATGATACATACTCTATAATATCTATCTTCATGTTATACCACTATAAATACACTATAATCACTCCACACATCATTGTACATATGAGATGAAAAGTGTATATAAATCTGAAAATTGTCCAATAGATCAACTCAAAAGTATGGTAATAAAGATACCAAAATATTGTTCCATAAAATTTACATTGCTTCATAATTGAGGATAAACTCAAGAACATTTTTCATATTACTTTTTTAATTAAATATATTCCTTTTAACAATATTAATCATTAACATGATAATGGGTTGTCTAATAATTTTTGAAATATTATATTTTCCCAGGTTTTTTAATATTTCAGTATACATTCTTTACAAATGAGAAAAATATCTAGTATGTTTTAATCATAATTATATATATCCTATAAAGTTAATTTTATCTCATGTCACAAGCCACCATGTTTGAATTCATAGAGTGATAATTTATAAACTTGTATAATACATTAATAAACACCAACTATCATCTCTGGTGAATTTTCAAATATATCTATGGGAATATATATAAAAATTATTACCATTATATGTATACAATATTAACTATAATGATAATTAATCCATATATTTCATGTATAAAATAGAATGAAAAAAATACAAATCATGAGTTCTATAAGTTTTCTCACGAACCTCGCTTTGTTGTGAGGCATAACTATCACTAACACATTCTTAATGAGTTTTTATCACATTCCATTATTCGATGGATCATAAAAGATCATAATTACACCCCCTTGTAGACTTGTGTTATAACATGTAACATAATTGAATATATTTCCAGTTTTTTTAAAAAAAATTCACATATTTATCTCACCAATGGATCAGAGAATGCTTCAAAGTTAACAAGATTAGTGGATTAAATAGAGATGATACATTTTCAAAAAAGTGTTAAAGATATTCATCCAAATAATAAAACCTGTTGGTATAAATAAATATGGTTATTATTCGAAATCATCCAAAAAAATCATTCTTTGATGGATCAATTGATATACTCATAAATAAAATCATATGAAAAAAAACTAACCTATTTTTTTCAAAGAAAAACACATTGTAAAATTTTCACACAACTTCTTCTGTATTTTTGGGTTTATTATTATCCAAAAGTGATTTTTATGATCATAAATTATATTTTAGTTTATAATAAGATCATATATAAATATTTCCACAAAAATAGAAACTTAATCTCAAAAAATATATTAAATAGATCTATGAAGATAGTGGGTGGTAAATATTAAGACCAAATGGCATCAATAACTATTCATGGTGTTAATTTAGTGTAACAAAGATTTACATGGGTATATCTACCATATTAAACATCAGTTGATGATATCTAGAATTAATTATAATGTCAGAAACATATTTAGATCCACTTAATTGATCAAAATTTTCTCAATATAGGTTACAGGATACATGTTCTTGACAAAGATCATTTCATATTCTTGATAATTAATTCATACTTTAATTTTACAATCATAATAATTAAAAAATGATTTGGTTTACCAATAGGTAATTAACATGTCAGAAGGGTTCATTTTTCATGATTACACTAGAGTTAAAACTCAAATTCCTTCAATATTATCTAGTCCATTCAAAATAGAATATTTTAAATAGGTATAATATAGGTATAATTTCCATTCAAAATTAAATAAAACTATACAACGGGACATTAGCAAAATAATCTTAAATGATATCAATAATATCCCACATAATAGGAAATTCCATAATATTGAGATTATTCTCAAAAATATCATTAAAACATATAATCAATAGTAATATTTACCCATTAAATTGATGTATTTTCAATAAAATATTCATATTTATTAATAAACCGATGGGGAATCCTATGATAGTTTAGAATTGAAAAAGTGAATTCCATTCCTTGAAAATTATTTTTTTTTATAAAAGGTGTGTCATTCAATGCATATAATGAAATTAAATTCAACCAGAGGGAGAGAAAAATTATTTTCTAGATGATCCTTCCCACAAAATTCAATTTTAGATTTTGTATATAATAAATTTGGGATCATTAACACATTGTGGTTTTAATAAAAAATATCAAAACATTGAGGTTTTGTTGTGTTACCAATATTAAATTCTTCAAATATCAAACTATTGGTTAATATTAAATAAAATATATCATTGGTAGTTTTAGAGTGGTTGATATATTTAACGTTCACCAAGAAGTTTTCATACACCTAATCTGAAATAGTGATCACATGATATGTCCATTCATCACTGGACATATTTTGTTACTGATGTCAGTACCCATCATTCAAATTCATATTATAAATTTTTTCAAATTAAATATCAAACTCTGTCTATTTTCACTATTGGACTATTTGTTGTGTATTTTTTTGGTTATTTTTCTCCAACATTATCTATGTCCATTACATAGAATGTAAATATTAGACTGATCAACAAAACATATTTCAAAAATTTACAAATTTAATATCCCCATATGATATGTTTCCATATGTTTCCTTTACACCAACAATATAAAAAATATATAATAGTTCTATTTTAAGAGTTTTTATAATTCAGGTTGAATTTCATCATCCCTTTTTTACCTAATAAATGAGATTTTAGGGTATCTCAAATATCTATATCCACCTTGTTAGTACAATGAACAATTTTTTTAATTGTTACTAATGTACCTAGTGAAAACACTATTTATATACATAGTATTAATCTACTAATGAATCGATCTGAATTACACTCAGTTTTGATAATAAAATCTACATTTGTCATTACATGTATTGTAAATCTAACTTTAAAGTACTAACTGATTAATCATCCTTTTTTTATGATGGAATTAGTTTTATATTTTCATAAGAATATTACAAGGATGTCACATAATAAATAATAATATACTAAACATATTCCACTATATAAAGTAAAATTTATCTCATGGCCTCATGTTATAGATAAGATCCCACAATTTATCTGGTTCTCCTTCCCAAATAAAATCTAAAAAATAAAATTTCAATTTTCAATCCACTGGGGAATGAAAAATATCTTTTCATTCATACTGATGAATTTGTTAGTGAAATGTAGATTAGTATGATAACTAACAAGAGATTAATATTTCCTCATAAAAGAATCAACAGAATGTTTTAACAACATTTTCTCATTTTGATGTTCATCATTAATCATGGATTGAGAATATTTCATTAAAATTGCATCTTAATTTTACATTCAATATCCCAAAAACATTATTTTTCCATGGAGTAAAGTCAATGTATTATCTATTAAATTTAGCATTAACATGATTTCATCTAGTTCAATCTACATACTAAAAGACATTTCCTGAGAAATAATAATCATAGATTGTATACACATAATCTTAAAAAATCATTAATATGATATGAAAATTATGACACCCATTTAAATTTACTACTATTTATGGTTAAACATGTTCATTCAAGACAATTAGATTTTAAAATAACATAAAATGTATCATAATCAATATTTTAGTTATTAGAGAATAATCACATGGAGTGTCAAACTAGGTTTATAAAAAAGAGGACACTTAGGATTTAGTATAATAATGTTAAAAATATACTCAACCAACTATTTCTGTGGTTATTTACCACTAAATTAATTTATTCTAAAACCATACCCTACTTTAGTATCAACAAAGGGGTGTTTTCATAAGATAGCCACATTTATTATTTATCATAAAAAGTGATGTTCTCATATACATAACTATTTATTTCAAGTTATTATTAAATTTTACTCATCCATGTATCAAAATTTATCATAATCATTCTCTGATTCCATCTATAACTTCCCATAATTTCTATATATAAATATTACATCATAATAAATGAATATTGAAAGCATAATAATATGAACCTCGAAGGAATAATTTAGGTGATATGTGTTTAAAAATATAGATACATAAAAAACATTTTCGAAATATATATATATATATATATATCATATTCCATTATTTTATATATAACTAAAACCATTCTTGGGCATATCAAAAATAAAATATTAATTAAAAACCTAGGGTAAATAAAAAAAGAAAGGGAGAGATCTGATTGATAGTAATAGTATACAAGTGAGATATCAAAGGTTATATAAGGACTATTATTATATGGGAATTAGAACACGAGCATAAAAATTTATAAAAAAACCCCTGATATCACTGATCAATATCTTAAATAATGGAAAAAATCATGTCACTTTACAATACATGAATCATAAAGGAGTCAAAGAACATAATGCATGACACGATAATATTGGCCAAACAATTATGTTTTTTGAATAAAAATAATAATTGAAAACCATTTCCTTATATAAGGACAAAATAAAAGACAAAAATAGTTGATTTTTATCAGTAAACATTCCATAAAATCCTTATTTAAGGTTCATATACAAGACTTTCAATGTCTATATGGTCCATTACTAAATTGTGTTCACTATTAATTATAGTACTCAATATATCATGATATATCCATATTTACCCAATGAATTATATTTATATGTAATGATAGTAGAATATCTAAAATAATTAAAATCATATGTATGTATGAATCATTATCATAAATAATTAATCATATCATATCCTGTGGAAAAGATATAGGTTTCATAAACATTTCAAAATTTCATCATTTCATAACCCATATAAAATAAATTTGAGTCATAATTTTTTTTGTCCAAAACATAAACCATATAAGGAAATAATACGGATGGAAACATTGGATAATATCCTATAAAATTATATTTAACATAAAATGAAGACATTATAGATGAAAAATTCCTCTAAAATTTCACTAGAATATTTTTTTGACGAAAATACCATTTTTATTTTTAAATCACATATTAAAGAATTATACATTAGCATATATAAAAGAAAAACTTTTCTTTGAATGTGACCTTAACAACCGATAATGGAACATAAATGTTTTTTTCATGAAATGTTGAAATTTTGTTCATGTCGAATATGTTAAAATAATGATTCCATTCATATATTTTTGAAATAGTAAAAATATATTTTTTTAAAATGATAAGTATATTCCCTAAAACTATATTTATAAATATTAGATAATTGTAAAAAATAGATATAACAAATCATAAAATAATAGAAATATATTTCTGAGAATATTTTTAATAAAACATGAACAAGAATGAAAATTTATTTGAAATTAAAGACATATGTAATATCAAGATTTCAAATAAAAATTTATTCATTATATTGATAAATTGAATATTGAAAATTTATATTAAAATAGGTAATATCTATAAATAAAAATTGTATAATAATATAAATTTTATTTTTGATAGATAGGTCATAAAATATTAATATTATATAGATGATCATTAAATATATTGATGAAAAATGGGATAGTAACATATATTCCTTAACAAGAGTTTAAATTTAATTGAAATAAAATTAATCATATAGAAAAAATATTTAAAATAATTATAATTATAAAATTATTCACTCAATCCATTAAAATATCATAAATGATCTTCATATAATATTTTTACACCATTATATAAATATTTTATTATCATAATCATAATTTCCCAGCTTTTAATGACTATGTTTCTCAATAAAATTCTACATTAATAGTTATAAAGCTTCTATATTGATCCTGAGATCATCATTACTTTTATGATAAAAATGATATAAATATCATATATATTCATTTATATATTTTTATAGTCATCCCTAATTTATAGAGATAAAAAAAGGAATTACACCAATCATGGAGATAGTATGTTGTACTTACGCAAGATTTTTGCATTCAATTATCTTCAGATGGAATGAAAGAGAAGTAAAACAATAATTCAAATTTTTAGAATAATTATTAAATAATATATAATTGATAAATTAATCCCATATATTTGTATAACCATCCATGTAATTATGTTATTAAAAAAAATCCCAACACTTAGGGGAGTTTGTAGTCCACAGATATGCAAGAGCGACAATATCATATTCCAATGGATTTGAAGGTAATATTTTAAATGTGATATTTAAATTAGATAATAATAACTAGGTAATAAGTATCATATTTAATCGTTAAACCTAGCAGAACAACCATATATGTTGTATGGTGTTAGAAAATGATCGGTATCAGTATGTAGAGGTGTTAATCTATACATAGACAAGATCGATAATCTCAATTTTCATTTGATGAAATATATTGTATAAATATCAATTAAAATTTGTAAAAAATTTCAGGATATAGAAAATATTAAATTATAAATATAAACAGTTATTTATATGATGTATAAGAATAATTAATTCCAATGGTGATGGAACGGATAATTAATTCACCTTTAATTTTCCCCAATCAGATCCCCAATTAAGGACCATTGTAATGGTTATTTAATAATATCAAAACCAGTGCATTATAGATAGGAAATTTTATCAATTATTTGGATAGCGTTTTGATGAGTTTTAATGATCAATGTTTTCTAAACTATGTTATGTATTGGTTCCCTTTTATAAGTGTGGGAGAGGAAACACATGGAAGTTGTTAAAATATTAAAATACAACAGCCCTTTTGAATAATAATTATTAGATATGGATATATATTATAAGGATGTATAATATGTCTATCCAATATTATTTATACTTGTTTAGTTGTAAAATTTAATCATATTTTATTTTTTTAAACCATGGATTGCCAAATTTTAATCCTATTTATGTTTTTTTTTCTATTTTACTATTCAATATGACAATAAATATAAGTGGAAACATTAAAAAATTATATGATGATCCCAATCGTGGAATAATGTTTATTCAATTCAATTAATTAAATTTTTATAAATTATTTTTAAAATATACTCAAAAAACATGATGAAATATTTTATTTAGATAAAAAAGGTTTCTTAGTTCGATAATTTTTTAAAAAAAGTTCAGATAAAATTAATTATATTAGTTTATCAAAAAATAATACAAATCAATTTTTTGGGAATTTTTTTTAAAATATTATAATGATATTACTAAAAATTTCATTTTATTATCTAAAAATAAATTTGAATCCTCTTAAATTGTTGTTATATGTATTCATAATAAAAATATAATGAATAGGTTATAACAATATAATATATTATAGTTCATTTAGGATTAGTGACTATGGAATCAAATGTTAATGAAATTATTTAATTGAGATTTAAAAAATATTTATCATGAAATATAAATTTATTTTACTAAAAATGGATTATTCTTTGAAATCCTAAAAATTGTATTATGTTTAACCGAAACCTCTGTTAAATATATAAAGGATCATATAGTTTAGTTCTCCCATATTATTTAGAAAATTACCTTACAAAATAAAACCTCCATAATGGATTTATATGTGATTTTTAATGACCAAATACTATCAACATAGAGTGAATCTCCATGTGTATAATCTTTGGACACTCATCGTACAATTGAGTGATGATCGAATCAATGTCGACTGTAATTTTTTAGTGAGATTACCTATAGGTTCATGTATCACAATGTTGTATCAAAATTGAATTATCTATGAAATGATATATTTTCTACGATATTACAAAATATCTACATTATAATAACTTCAGGATTCAATACTATATATTGACATATCTCATTGACATAACCTAAGATGTTTCTCCGACGTTCTCTAAAAAAATCAATAAAATATTCAATATTACCCCATCTATCATTAACCATTATTTATAAGTATGAAATTATTATTATCCTCAACTAATCAACTTATTAAACATCCAAAAACAACATCCTAAAATACTATGTTATCAAAACAATATATTGATACAAACTATAGAAACCCAAAACCAACACCCCTAATATATAACAAAAATGAACACATTATTTACATACCCAAATTTACAATTATCATTGTAATCCTATTTTAAAAATAAATAATTAAGATGTTGTAAAAAAATATTAATTCACTCACCATTCAAGGAAAACAAAATATTAGTGTATACTAATGTTAAGAAAAAAATTTCTAAAATAAATTCATATTCCAGTCTCATAAAATGTAAATATATTCTAATATTTAAGAAACCACAAAATATATAATAAGTCTCCAACATAAACTAAAAAATCATTAAAAATATATTTAATTAAACACAACATGTGGGATGTTTATATAACGTCCTGGATAAATAGACACACCAATATCTTGATCTCAAATGTTCAGTATGGTTAAATATTAGTTATAAAAAATATAAGATCAAAATAAGAATAATATGTTTTTAAATAGTATGGTTGGGCTAGCTTAAAAAAATTATTTCATAATTGAATCAAACTAAAATGAATATATATTCATGAATAATAATATAAATGAAAATATATCATGGATAATAATATATGGAAACTTAGTGATGAAATTATTTTCTATACTTTATATTACATTCCCTAACCCAAAATCTCATGATCATCAACATTATAATATTACAGTTAAAAACATGTTTCCGAAATTATTTTTATCTATTTATTTAATGATTAATATAAAATATTTTTTTTCTCATATGACCTATTGATGTAATGAGGTTCTATATAATACAAAGCCCCACCCATTAAATTATTATATCAATTTAATTTAAAAAATTAATGATAAGAAAATTTTTAAAATACATAATCAACTATATATATTAATCCAACAAAATATACATTGAGATTAAATATGTTAAACAACAAAACATTTCTTATAAATAAATGGGAAAATTTTGACATATTAAAGTTAAGCTCTATGGTTAAATTATACATAGTAATAATTCCTTAGTATGACACCACCAGCTATATTGAAATAACCTGAATATATAGATTGGTTATTTCCCATATCAATACATGTAATATATTTATACACAAGATTCCCCCAAAATTACATAATATTAATGAAGGGGTATATGTTATTCCAGATATTTCCATAATCTTTTTATGTATGGATTCTAAGAGAATGTTATTTAACCAAATTTAGAAAATATTGATTATATATAGAGTAAATGTAATGGAAAGAATATTATTCCTATAATTTTTTACTATTTTACAAGTAGAATACTATAATGGACCCCCAAGAGTTTAATATAAAAAATGAACAATTTATAATAAGATTTAGTTAGTAATGTATGAAAAATAAGAACAACAACTAAGAGAAACAAGTGGTGAATATTAGTAATATATCAAGAAATTAAAATTGAGATACGAATAGACTTACCTTATATGTAATGTAGTAGTCAAGGAAATATTAGTTGGGTTTTGTGAAATTAAAATATATTTAAATTCAATATATTAGTTATAATTGAGAGAAATAAGACTATGAATAGAAATTATAAATGATTTGAAGGTGGGAAATATCAAACATATATCATGGAATTTAAAATGTAGCAATAAGACCTTAATGATATTATAAATGATCAAACCAAATCCCCATTATTAGTATGAATTTAATCAAAATATTGTATTTATCAAATAAATAGTGTTATGATAAAAAAGTATTAAAATATTCATATATACACTATGCCAAATAATACATTGTGTATATTAATAAACTTGTCTAAATATTAGAAAAACATAGATATGAAATGTTATGATATAAGTTACATTAGAACAAAAAACTGTTGAGGGGTTTTATTTCAAATGAAATATTAAATATCTTGAATAATGAGATAACCATATAACAATATATTATAGGGGAAGTATATACTCCAATTGTAAATAAATAATGATTTATATTTATAAATACTTATCAAAGAAGAAATTTTATATATTGGAGACCTGTTTAAAATTAGAAATAGTTGAACTAAAACACGTTAAAGGAAGCAATTTTAAATGAATCATGAAATATCATGAATAGTGATTTGGATAATGTTATAAAATATTAAAAGAATATTAGATAAAAAATTCAATGGAAATTTTTTTCTGTAATTAGGAAAATATCTCAAGGGAAAAATTGTGATCATAATTATAGAACCATATTATATTAAAATAACATATTATTATGTATAATATATAATATGAAACACGGAGCTGAAATAAACCCTAAAGTGTCATTATTTAAATATTAATGTTAACAAAAAACCTCTTAAATTGGAAGGAATGAATATCAATATATCAATAATGAAAAATATATAATGTTCCTAGTCAATATAAATTCATTTATATATTATTTTGAAATATATATTTAATTTAAAATAATGTAATTTTCTTCTTCCTAAATATATTTTCATCATTAATAAATATAATTTTTTTTGTGAGAGAATATTATAATTCATTTATGGATCATATATAATATTTATTTTTAAATATTAATATAAATTTTGAAATCAACACACAATAATTTTCATAGAGTAATTTTCTATTTTCAAAACATATTAATTTTTTATTGAATAGTTAAAAATATAACTTTTTATTGAAAATTAATTTTTTGGTTCAACCAATTATAATGTTTAATTAATAAAATGGTTTTAAATTGGAATAATTTATATTATATTGAATAATACAATTATTTTCATTGGAATCAATATTATAATTTATTTTGGAATATGAAATTTTTTATAAAATAGTAATTTTTATATAAAACTGTACATTTCTATAATATTAGTTTTCACAGCATTTTGCATAACAGTATTAGATTAAAAATATTATAATATTATGAATTTAATTTGATAAAATGTATATTATATTTTGAATCAGGGGGACCAATTTTTGTTAATATTTCGCTTCTATTTTTATACATTATGAATTATAGCCGCAATTAAATTTATCATCTTGGAAATGGTTAAATCAGGATAATACAACTTAAAAATATATGATGATTCCAAATTTTATAATTATTATTCTTTTGGTATTAATTTAGTAAATACCTTTACAACTTATTCTTTATATTTTTTCAATCAATAATTTATCATTAAATGAACCTACTACTTTTTAAAGAAATTAATGTTACAAAATTTTTCTCTCATATATTGAAATATTCATTATTTGTACACAAAAAAACAATATAATGATATCAAAAAACTCAATTCTTTATATATACTGATTATCAAAAAAATTATCATAAAAGAAATTTAATTCAAGTTTTTTTGAGTTATATAATTATGTTAATTTCAAGTGAAACACTAAAACAATATATTTTAAATTAGTATAAAAATTAATAAATATTTTTAAAAATATTAAAATATGTATAATTAGACTAAAAAATATGTCATAAAAATTTAATATATCTATATAAAATTTTACTACACTTTAAACAGATATTATTTTAATTTCTCTAAATCACGTTGTGTTTGATGTAAAAAAAATTTAACAATTTCATTATTTGGATTAAAGAAAATTTCTCAAAATAAAATTTTATTAAATTAACCAAAAATAATAAACCAATTATCATTTTATATATTACTATTATATTGTTTAAAAATTAATTAAAGATCCATTTATGAGTTAGTATTCATATTATAGTAACATTATTAACCCTTTTCGATTAAAATTGTGTTTACCAAATTTAAGGAAAAAAATAAATAACAAATGGGTTAATAAAAAATATAATTAAAAAAATATATATAATCAATTTTATAAATAATTTTTTTTATTTTAAATCAATTATATCATCATTTTTTATTCATTTTTATTTGGAATCATTTTACTCAAGAATTTTCTTGTTATATTAAAAAATTTTAATTTTCAAAAATCGCCCTCACATGAATTATATAAGGGAACTCACTCCTTAACTTACATACTAAAAATTGAGTATTATCAATCATATATTCTATATTAATATACCTTATAAAAATCCTCGTACTTATTTCATAGGTTTTGGTTTCCTCAAAAGACCATCATTTGGTTCTTTAAATGTTTATTTAAAAAATGTGTCCCAAAAAAATTAAATGGTCTTACATGACCTCCATCAATTAATTTCCCCTTTAACCTCTTAAAAATTATATGTTATTTATCATAAAATTAAAACATGTGTATCCTAAAAATTACTAAATTCAACCATCAGTTTTAATCTATATCACCACTGATTAAAAGTAATGAAGTATTTTTATTCTTTTTGAGTATGTATAGTGAAGATGTTATGTTTTGGAGAATTAGGAGAACTATGGAAAAATTTTGGGGATTTTCGATAGGGTCGCATATGGTGAGTGGTTTGTGAAAACTGTACAACATCTTTAGAAAACCATGAACAATGAGACAAGTGCTAAATAAAAGGCGCATGAGTGGCACATGGTTTGTTCAAATCACATGACTTCCTGGGAGAAAACATAATTTTGAAGATAGTAGGATTTGACACGAGAATCTCATGGATTGAAAAATACGTGAGCCAGCTATTCTAGGTTCATATTTGAGGTAGTGGTCACAGTATTGTTAACGCATGTTTCCCTAATTGGGCGGCAAACCATGCATGGGATAAAAGTGAGATCCTAAAATTGTGGACCCCGCATGTTTTGTCTTCTAAGGCCTTATTTAGTCATCTTCTATAGACCTAACTCATGATTCTATATTCCCCTTGGATAAAGAAACTTCTTCCATCAATATAAAGGTATTTATGAGGCTTCTCTTAGTGATTTTAAGTTTCATTCTCATAGAAAATTATCTTTCTTGGTAGTTCTTAGTAGTTTTAATTATATATAATTATATATCTCTCTTGGATTCAAATAAATCCAAATTTTATGCAAATATATAATTTATATTACATAAATTCGTTTTATAATCTATTTTTTTGATAATAGGAGTGGAAATATAATGTAGGGTTTGGGAGAATCATACCGGTTTTTTGGAAATTTTCTGTGTTTTCTTCATTTTCGTAATAATTCCTAATGTAGTTGGTGTCACTATTGAATAAATAATTTATAACAAAATTTAATAGTTTCAAATAAATTATCTAAATTGGAATTGGTTGTATAATTTATGTGAATTTATTATTGTAAACCCTCTTATTATGGATTATATAATAGTGGAAATTGCACAATTTTTGTAGAATTTGATATTGATATCATTATTTTAAAATGAGGATTGGGGTTTGATTCATGGAAATGTATTTTCAATAAATAGTTAGTTTTATTTAAATGGTATTTTTAATATGTTTTCAATAAAAGTATGGTTTTTTTTGAAATATATGAAATAGTTTTCTTGGCATTGGATTTTAGAGTAGTGGTCATTTGATTTCATGTGTTTTTGTGATAGATATGGGTCGGGAGTATCCCCATAATTAATGTGATGGAAATGGTTTAATGATATCTCCAATAAAATGGTCATTTAGTGATGACTTATAGATAAGAGTACTTACCACTCATGAGTGTAGGGAAGTCCAGGTTGCCGGAATGGATGTATTTTTAGATATGTAAAATGGAATGGAGTATTATAAAATGAAACTGGTAAAATAGTTTTATATAATTGGTTGGCTTCCTTACATGTAACATCATCTTGTTTTGAGAAAATAGGTTTTTATTGTTGTTTTTTATATTCTAATATAACTTTTATAGAAATTTTTTTATTTAAATATTTTATATAAATGTTCTAACATGTTCATTCATAATGGTGTCAGTAGGAATGTCAATTGTGAAAAATATAACAAGTTTCATTACTCACCCATGATTTGGAATGTTATTTATTTTATAGATGTTTCTTATCCTGACATGGGAAAAGGTAATGTATGACATATCTTTAGCAGTTCTCAATGATAATTAGGATTTTTTGATTTAGATAATCGTGAATGTTTGGATTCTAAAGTTTCATTAGACACTACAAGTCCTTCCTTCATTTATATACATTGATATTGTAGTATTATGTTGCAATACAAGGTTTTAATTTGAATTATCTATCACGGGAATGCCTTGAGTATTATTTAAATTGTATAAAAAATCATCTAGTGATTTATTTTTTATGTCACGTTTGGTTGGTTGTTTTAATTTCAAAGGAAAAATCACCACCCACATGTATGGAATCCATTTGTAGTTATTTTTTCCATTTAAATATTAGGGATGTTTCTTAAGGCCATGTAATGTTCATCCACCACCTCAGGACAATGAGAACATGAGGGATGTTTCCAGTGGTATCATATTTTTCCATTCAAATATTTTCATGAAAAAGTGGTCATTGACATGGTATTGGTTTTTGGCCATAGAGTTGAAAATTCATTCAAGTTATACTTTATTTTAGATAATAGAAACATGTAGGATCATCGAGAAATGTAATGGTGTGGATAAAAATACGTAGACGACATTTTTATGTTGAAGTTCATGTTTACAAGGAGTTGGGTACAAAAGCATTTTGGAGACACTTATAGGATTTGGAATCACGTTTTTATAGTTTCATCCAATGAGAGTATGTATTAAATTATAGAAATGAATTCGCTTTTGGAGGTTGTATCTCATTTTTATTAATTACATGTGATTTTTTGAAAAAGTTCTAAATTTTAAAAATTTTGATTTTTGTTTCAAATGCATGGTTTTGAAAAAGGTCAGGATTTTAGTATTTTAAAAATTAGTTTATTTCCAAAAGAGTGGTAAAATTAGAAAATATGTTTGAATGTGTAAAATATTATATTTTGAAAAACCTTGTCATGATAGTCTGATGTGGTAGAATATGGTATTTGTTATGCTTTATGTTTCTTGTGATTGATACGTAAGACATTATTATGTTTCAAGATAGTGGAACCTTGTAGGAATCATAGTAACCAACAAGAGGTATCTACTAAGAATGTGGTTGAAAAAAATTCATATGCGAATCAACAGATGGTACATAATATATTACACTATTTTCAATATGTGGATATAGGGAATATTATGGAAGATATAGGGAAGGGTGTCCACTCCATCCAATTCCATAATGTGATCTCATCCATCTGTAGAGTTGATTTAGAACCATAAAAGGAAGAGGTTTTGAAGAATATGATTAATAATATATTCAATTTCAAATAACACAATTAAATTATGGCTAGAAACATATATGCTAGAGGATCCTACATTCCAGTGGCGGGATTCAACAGTTTAGCTACAAATGGACCAAGTTCAATCATGGGAGGATATTGGGGAATTATTCAACAAAAAATTTCATCACCACACATTTACAATTCATATAACAATGAAAATATTCATCTTGAAGATGTAATGTCTATATTTTATAGATTAGGTTTATAAATTCATGAATTTAGGGAACTATTTAGTAGATGTTATTGGAGTGCATCCATGAAGGCATGAATTTTTGAATCAGTACATGGGAGGATGATTAACTAGAATATTTTTGTGAATTATATTATGGATTATACAGATATTGTCAACAGGGAGATAATATCTTAAAGAGACATCATATGAGCTATTATAGGAGGAATCTTATTGATACACAAAGGAAATGGTGAAAATTCTGAAGGTGGGAGTATGTGGAAGAGGGACACATATTTTCACGGATATATTATGGATCCACATCCAAAGGATGGATAAACGAATAATCCACAAAAACCAAAGGTCCATCATAGATTTTATCAATGTGGTTTGTTCGACTATATGAATAGATTGTGTATGAAACCACCTATTAAATTACATGACTAAAATCACATGGTACATCTTCATCGCTATTTTTTTAGTGCTCTTATGTCCGGTACTAGGGACACTTCTCAAGCATAGAAGTCATCATATATTTTGACATGAAAAGTGTATAAGAACACGTCTTATCAGAAGAAGGTATCTATCCATGGTTATTAGAGTAATACTATGACTCCTCATTGAGGAAAACTATAATAATGAAATAAAGAACAAATTGCAGTGATGAATAAATTATATGGAATAGACCAGGTTATTTAGGATATCTATTTGGTACTATCAATAGAGAGTGGTATTATTATTTTTCACTATACCCTAATGAATGTTTTTTTGATAATGTTTCATCACAGTTTATTATATATCCCGATGTTGTTGATTTGATTCATTTAAATATTGAGATAATTCCATCAATTATAAACCATCATAATATAATTTATCCAAAAGAGAATATTGATATTTTTCATTATAGAATGATCGATAATTGATTATGGAGTTGATCTAATATGGTATTTATCTATAATTTTTATGGAGGCATTTGATATAATCATGGGTATGAATTTGTGGGTAATGTTCAAGTCTCATATAAATGGTTATAGATGAATAGTTTGTTTCAGGACATATGATGGAATCAAGAATTTATTTAGAGGATAAAGGATTATAATGGTATGTGAAAAGGGTATGTTGGAACCATGAGATAGAATGACATAGTATGTATTGGATGTGATTACTTTGATACTAATGGAGGATATTGGGAGTATCAGTAGTCTAGACGTATTTAATCATTTTCCAGATGTGTTTCCCAAATATTTTTCAGGTTTTACACAGATGATGTATGTTGAGTGTATGATTGATATTATTCAATGGACTTGTCATATTTCCCTTCCAAAAAATCAAATGCAACCAATACAATTATGGGAATTGAATGTTTATTTGGATGAGGTGGAATGAAAATGATTCATTTGGCCGAAAATGTATAAGTGGGAAGAACCATTTTTGTTTATAAAAATGATATATGTAATCTTAAGGGTGTGTGTTGATTATTGTATGATTAACCATGTTATGGTAAAGAACATGTATCCAATTACATGAATTGATGATCTGTTAGATAATTTTTTTGGAGCATAGTGGTTATCCAAAAATTTACATGTGATCAGGATATCACCAATTCCACATGAAAAAAGAGTATATTCCAAAAATAACTTTTTAAAGTAAATATGGCAAATATGAATATGTAATTATGACAAATGTCTTATTAATTCCCCAGAATGACTTTTGGAATGTAAGAATCAGTTATTTTTTAAGAATTTTCATTGTTTTTAGTGGTTTTTGTTGATGACATATTCTTGTAATCATGGACAAGGGATGAGCATGTGAAACACCTTGGATATAGTGTTCGTAATCTAGGGGGATACTTTTTTTTATGAAAAATTTATCAAAGTGTGGTTTATGGTTACAATAGGTACATTTCCCAATCCATGTAATTTCTGAAAAAGGTGTTTCTATGGGTTTATAAATGGTAAAGGTCTTTATCTATTAGAAACCACAAAATAATTTCTTTCATATATGGACTTTCCTTAGCCAATATTGTTATCATAGATGGTATAATAATTATTTTTCATTACAATATTCACTTTTGAAAACATTTAAAATAATAATTTGTCATTATAATGCAATGAAAAATGCTAGATTTATTTTCAAGAGCTAAAGGTTCACCTTACATTAGCACCAATCATGGTTATTTTGGAATCAGGATAACTATATGTGTTGTATTTAAATAATTTAGGATCTAGTTTGGGATGTGTTCCCATGTAGGTAGACCAGTTTATTGCTTATGGACTAATGCAGTTAAAATTTCATGAGATGAACTACCCAAAACATGATTTTTATTGAGTTTTTGTAGTCCATTCATTGAAGATATATCATAATTACTTTTTTTGTAAGAAATTTACTATGTCTATTGTTTATTAGATCATAAAGAATATTTTATATCAATAGGATTTTAATCTATGAAAATGAATATGGATGGAGTTTCTCAACATGTTTGGTATTGACTTTATGTATACACTGACAAAATAAAATTTGATGGAAGATGAATTATGTAGAAAGTAATATTCATATTTGGAAAGAAAAAGATTCATATAAGGGATATATGATATCCGAACTAGATGACATGCACATGGAATGTGAACACCGAGGTGAAGTAGTAGCCTTTCATCCAGTTTTGTTTGTTCCTAATTTGGTGGATAAGGTTAAAGTGGAAAAAATATCTGATGGAGAATGTGTGGCAAAGTGGTAAATACTCAATGGTGAGGAGACCATTAATATATGGATTCTAGATGAGTGTTTAGTGTGGTGGTTCCAAAATCAAATAGGTGTGCCTATATATTTTTTGGTACATCATCTTCATGCATACCAAAATTCGAGATGGGTTGTTCGTCATGGAATAAAAATGTTTTATAAGGTTATGGAAGTTTGTTTTGGTGGGTTTGTATGAAGATAAAACTTTTTGAGTTTGTATCAAAATAATTAACTTCTCAATAGGTTAAGTTAGCAAATCAACAACTAGTAGGTTTATCATTGTCTCTACATATCCCTTTAAGGAAGTGGGAACATATGGGTATTTATTTTGTCACATGTCATCCATGAATGTTTTAGAAACATGATTCCATATGTGTGATAGTGAATCACCCCATAAAATCTGATCATTTCACCCCTATTCTTGAATCTCATATGATAGATGAATTGTCAAAAATCAAAATCAGATAATTGTTAAAGAGGCAATGAATTCTAATATCAATTGGGTCAGATATAGATATGAGTTGTTACACCCCAAGCTTCTATGGTACGATTCTCTTTGAATAATACAGTAGCGTGTGTTGTACGCAACATCGAGTTCTAACACACCGTAACCAATCAAAGTAGACATTTTGAATAGTAATACCCACTTTTTCAAATTTTATAAATTTTATCTCAAAAATTGGACTTCATATTTGGTTTCATAATATCATAATTAGGCTAGGGTGAAATTTTTTGTACTTTTCGGATAACTTTTATATTTTGATGAATAGTGAAAATTACTAAATTTTAATTAAAAATAAGTTTTTTAATTAAAATAATTAACAGTGATAAGTTATGAATTTGAGTGTTTTTAAAGTATATTAAGAATATATTTTTACCATTTAATATAATTTTGGTCATTAGTCATAATTTCACAATTAAATCGGACATAAACAAGTGTCAATCTTTTCATAGTTATTATCTCTTAAAAATAAACTTTTTGTTTTAACGGCGGCAATTAATTTTAAATTAATTTCTGCCGCTTCTGTGTTTTGAATTTGGAAAAATAGATTCCATATTTGGGATCAGGGTGTCCAAATTGTGTAAATAGGTAACATTTAATTTTAGACATTTTGAATAATTACATCGGTAAATATTTTATTTACCATGGTTAAAGGTTAAATCCAGTAAATAGGGGAAAATATATAATATTATAATGACAATAAATTAGCCTAAAATGTGTACTAACCTTATTGGGTGATACATGTCTGACCATGGGCATCTTTGGGACCCCATGGAGCCACTTGTTTGTGATGACGCACTTTATATTAGTTAAGTTAAAATAAATACAAAAATGACATAAGCATATATCTTTCAAAAAAACAATTTTTTCATAGGGTTATATATGTTTTATTTTCGACTATAAATATTCATTATCAATATAAAAATATTTATTCCATAATGGTATTTTATTTATAATGTTTATACATTAAATAATTTAATTTATTTATGACACAATGGTGATGTAGTAATTATCTAATTAATGAAATATTAAAATAATTGATAATATAAATAACCTAATAAACAAAATTTGAGACTTTTAATTAATTACCGTAATTTTATAGGTTAATATGACATGTTAGAATTTATTTAATATAATTTTTTCAAAGTAATCATCCTCTTCTAATTTTCAATAAAATCAAATACCAAATAGTGTAAAAATTGACAAAAAAGGGTTTTTAAAACAAATATAATATTATTAATTGACATTAAATACCTAAAAATATATGTTTCGGCCAAAGGACTTTTATCATAATAATTTTATCATTAATGGACCACTTGGGGTCTCTTTATAGGTATATAGTAAGTTTATTAACTATATAATATAAAAATACAAAGTGACATGGTAAGTGTCAAACTAATTAACTAAGTGTTAAAACTAAAAGATATGGTTAATATAATGACCCAAACCTTTCTAAATTATATTGGTTGAGATGTTTTCGACCCATCCCAACATTAGACATTAAATAATCCACCTTGGAGCAATTATAAACCTAATATGAATTTATTATAAAATAATATATCTAGATTTTCCGATGGTGCCCCTCCTCCCGCTTCTAAAAGGACACAACTTGTAACCAATTATTCACACCTTCAAAGCCTTTTGGTTCGGCCAAATCCAACTCCAATACTCTATCAACATCTCTCACTTCAACCTAGAGGCCTTATTTTTATCAGAAAACCAAAATAACAAGCCCTTTTGATCAAATCAAAAGGAATAATTCGAAGAAAAGGTAATGTTTTCACCACCCTTTTTCGAGTTCATTTCTTCTTCAACTTCTTCTTTATTTGTTATTACCAGTATAAAATAATAACTCCAGTATCTCCTATATACTGTGATGTTATTATAAATATGGTACAACCATATTCAGTATTCTATCCATCCTTTGAATGTCATGTCACCATAGGTGTGTACGCATGGCTTACCGTCTCCACGTCCTGGTGTAATTGTTATTCAATGTATTATTATATGGATGGGTATAATAATGATGTGTAATTCATGTAAATAATAAATATAACATGATATTTATTCTTTATATATGATATACCATCCAATTATATATTATTTCAATATCAAAAGAATGATATTGTCGCTCGTGCGTACGTACGGACTACTGTCACCACGAACGCGATGAGATTCATTCCCCATCGTATCCATTCAAGTTTAATTATTATTTTATGATTAAAAATAATGTTTAAGGACTTTATATCATTATGGATATGAATAAAATACAAAATATTTATATAAAACATGCCTTATGTAAAAAACATATAAATGAAAACGATTAAGTTAACACCCAAAACGACGATAATACAAAAATATTATTAACAAGGATTAATAGAAGATCATATATGATATCATAATTAGGTATATGGTTATTGTATGACTTAATAACAATTTTTTAACTATTATACATGAGGTGAACATACCATTGACTAAGGAAAAGTACAAGGTAAGGGTTTATTTCACAATCTCTTCATTATCCAAGGTTATTTATAAGTGATTATCTACTGGGACCTCTTTATCATCCACATACTTGATTCTTAAAAATGTATTTCAAATAATTCTTACTATTTTATAGACTATGTTATAAAGTCATTTATACCCTTTTTTGAA
This sequence comes from Viscum album, assembly GCA_963277665.1. Taxonomy (NCBI): domain Eukaryota; kingdom Viridiplantae; phylum Streptophyta; class Magnoliopsida; order Santalales; family Viscaceae; genus Viscum; species Viscum album. Next base: position 1,851,730,181 of record OY728126.1, on the reverse strand, counting down.
TATTTAGTATAATTTTATAAAGGAATATTTCTATCATTTTACAGACAAGGTCTTTTTAACCTTTTCGACAGAATCAAGGTAAGAATGTCTTTTTTAACTTATATGGAGGGTGCGACTATTTTCTTCCATTATAAAATAATATAAGATTCCCTAACAAGATTATAAGAATATTTTCAAGGTAAAGTTTTTATTTTATAATTATGTGACTTTTAAATGATTTAAAAAAAAGAGATATTTCTCAAAAATAGTTTTGATTTCATCTATGTCAAGATCCTATGATATATTTTAAGCTTATTTGAAGTTTATTTATTATTATACAAAACTTCCATATATTATTGAAGTTTTTGTGACATGTTTGAATATGGATGTGTTATTTTTATACCATTCATGGTTTATGGTGAACGTATTGAAATTTCATTTGGTAGCTTTAATACGAATGTTTATGTTTTGATTAAACCTGTTCATATGAGAAATGCATTGGACTTAATAAGTGATAGGTGGAGCCCGATATAGCTCTCTGATGCATCGGTAGGTCTCATGAGACAAAATATTGTCTTGGCATAATTCCTTGACAATATTTTATTTGTAGTCTTGGCACGAGGCCTTGGCTATGTGCTTATGATAGTTTGGCATTATGCATTCCATCATTATGAAAGTGGTTATTGATATTGGATGTGATTATTCGACTAGTAGAATATCCATTTGAATACATAAATGGAATTATTTCATTTTATTGTTTCCATATTATACTTATTTTCAATTTTAAAAGGCTTTGGTTTTAGTTATACTTTTCCTCAAATGTTTATGCTTATTTATGAATGTTTCTGCTATATTGTTATCACTACTGAGCATCTGAGCTCACCCCTTTCAATGTTGTATTTTTTCCAGGATATGAATAAGTAATTTATGAATGACCTGCAATGATAGTATGAGGGGATGTGAGTGTGGATTATGAAGACAAGATGTCATTGTAGTAGTTTTCACCTTATGATGTAATGTAATCTTTATGAATGTATCTAGTTATTCCAAGGATACTAAACTAATCAGTCTTTCGAGACATGATATTTTGTGATCATGACAATGTTATGTAATAATGCACTAACTCTGGGTAACTGGGGTTGGGGCATTATAGTTTTAATCAGAGGAATTTTAGTACAATTATTGGAAACTAGAATTAGATAAACTTTGATTAGAGCACATAGACCTAAGATGGACTTTGAGGATTAGTATAGAGGAACTTCCTAGGATTTTGGTATTGTATAGAATTTGTGAGTTTTCCAAGAAATACATCCCTGTCTGGATATGAGCAGGTAAAGGCGGCTCTATCACAGATGTACCTAGGGGTAAAACCCCAAAACACCGCTTTGAGCTAGACTCGAACGGGAACAGGTGCACAACAATGATCATTTTGCACTCTTGGTTACGACACTCCTGAGGGATATGCTTAGAATAACTCTCATTTTCATTAAAAATCATTATGAAGGGTTTAAGAGTATATACGTCCTCTAATAAAACATTTTTATGATTGTGGAATATATCCATAAATAGTTCAATTTATGTTAACTGCTTTATAAGTATGGAATTATGTATTTTGAATCACAAACTGATCTAGTTTATGCCATTATTTAGAAATGGCGCCTACTGGATGAAATGGAAACTATATCAATGCATGCACTCCATGAAGGGATTTCCCTCCTTCTCAAGATAATTACAGTGGAGCTGGTGATGCAACTGGTGTTGATCAGCTAATCACCATACTGGGAAAACTCACTCATGTTATGAATAATAATCTTACCCGTATAGATCACCCTGATCCACAGCGTGGAGGATCAATTTTAGATCGTTTCATGAGGAAATAACCACCAATGTTCAATGGGAGTAAAAATACCTTAGTATCATAGAAATGGATATATTCCGTAGAGAGAATATATCAAGCTTTGGGGAGTAGTGAAAGAGGAAAAAGTTATCATGGAAGTTTATCGCCTCACTAGAGATGCTGATCAATGGTGGTCATTGATTCAAAACCAAAAGGAAGATGAGGAAGTATCAAATATGGAATGGAAGGAGTTCAAAGATCTTTTTTTAGAAAAATACATTCCTCGTGACCATTGAGGAGACATGGAAAGACAATTTCTGTGTCTAGGACAAAAGGTGGATGAGAATGTCGTAAAGTATGAGGATAACTTTACAAGGATAGCAAGGTATGCTGGATATTATATATTTATCCCAAGAAGTAAGATTGATTGTTTCATTTATGGGTTAAAACCATTTCTCCGTCGAGCATTAGTATCACAATCCTTTTCGTCGTACTAGGACATTGTCTCATGTGCAATCAAGATTGAAAAGGAATTCACTAAGTCTTTTGATTTTAAAGAAATGAAAGAGAAGAATATATCTGATGATCAATCTGGGAATGGAAATAAGTGGAAGAAGGTAAAAGTTGAATATCCATCCTGTAGTAAATGTTGGAAGAAACATCCAGGTACTTGCTAAAAAGGAATCAGAGTCTGTTACAAGTGTGGTGAAAACGGCCACCAAGTTCGTGATTGCAAGGGGAAGATGGAAGCTACCAATGTCCAATGCTAAAATAGTAGGGATTTGGGACATTATGAAAATGAATTTCCTAAGCGTTAGGGTAACATACCTCAGAAAAGTACATGGGATCAAGGCCAAGCTTATGCTATCACTACTACTGAGGTAGAAGCTCCGAAAGACATGGTGGAAGGTAATTTAATGGTTCCATCAAGTTAAGAAAATATATTATTTTATTCTGGATCATCGTATTGTTTAATATCTTCCCAGTTTGCTATGAAAATTAGATATTTCCAATTTGATTTAACAAGGGAGTTGTCTGTTAAAACTCATAAGGGAAGTGTCATTGCAGCAATGTTTTTTGAATCAGTTCCCATTAGAGCACATAAATTTTCTTTATCTGCAGATCTCATCGTCATACCTATGATTGAGTTGGATATAATCCTCGATATGGATTGACATTCAGACCATGATGAGAATATTTATTGTAATAATAAGGAGGTTACGATTTTTTTTGATGATGATAAGAAACACATTATCTTTAGAATGGAATCATCACCACCTAATTCTTATCTAGATCCACCCCCAGTAGCTCAACTAAATTCAATTATTGGGGAGGAAGAGAATTTAATTACTATGGGTGAGGAAAGGAATGTTCAAATAGAGGATTTACCTATTGTAAAAGAATATGTAGATGTGTTTCCGGAAAATTTACCTGGACATCCTCCAGAATGAGAAGTTGAGTTTTCCATTGATTTAATTCCTGGATCAAGTCCTATATCGATGACCCCTTATAGAATGGACATTGTGTAATTAGTTGAACTAAAGAAACAATGAGAGTAATTGAGTAATAAAGGATTTATTTCACCTAGTGTTTCTCCATGGGGAGTCCCTGTCCTTTTTTTAAGAAGAAATAGGGATCTATGAGGTTATGTATAGACTACAGAGAAATCCATGCTGCAAGAATAAATAACAAGTATCTCCTACCTCACATTGACGATTTATTTTACCAACTGCATGGAGCTCAATAATTTTCAAAGATTGGCCTTTGATCTGGATTCCATCAGTTGTGTGTGAAGAAGGATGACATTCCGAAAACAGCTTTTCGAACCAGGTATGGGCATTATGAGTTTAGGGTAATGCCTTTTGGATCGACTAATGCACCCTCTATAATCATGGATCTAATGAATAGAGTTTTCAAGGAATATCTCGATGAGTTTGTGGTGATATTTATTGATGATATATTGGTATACTACAAAATCTACAAATATCATGAGAATCCCTTGTGCATTATCCTATAGACTCTGAAAAGATGTGAATTATATTGGAAGTTTAGCATGTGTGAATTCTGGCTCCATGATATTTATTTTCATGTCCATATGGTCTCGAAGGATGGAATCTCTGTTGATACATCTAAGACCAAAAAAATCCAAGAATGGCATGCACCGACGAGTATAACTGAGGTACGTAGTTTTATTGGTTTAGCAGGTTAGTATCGACGTTTCGTCCATAATTTTTCCCCATTACCTAACCCATTAATGAAGCTCACACGTAAAGGGGTTAAATTTGTCTGGAAAATGGAGTGTGAAGAATGTTTTGAAGAACATAAGAGAATATTAGTCAATTCACTTATATTTACTCTACCATCATGGAATGATGGGTTCGTTATTTATAGTGATGCATCAATGAAAGGACATGGTTTTGTCCTATTGCAGAATGATAGAGTTATTGCTTATGCATCACGACAGCTGAAAATTCATGATCAAAACTATCCTACTCATGATCTTGAGTTAACTGCTGTAATCATTTCTTTGAAGAAATGAATACATTATCTCTATGGTGAAAAATGTGATATTTATACTGATCACAATAGTTTGAAGTATATTTCTCACAGAATGAACTCAACATGAGGAAAGGGAGATGGATTGAAGTACTCAAGGATTATGATTGCACGATACACTACCACCCGGGGAAGGAAAATAAGGTGGCATATTCTTTGAGCAGAAAGGATCATGGAATTTTTATCTTGATGAGAATTCAAAGGGATCCTATTTTCATGGATCTAGTAAAGATGGATATGGGAATCACCATGGAAGGCGAATCATCAATGATTTTTCAAAAGGTTTCCAAACAATATTTATTAGAAAGGAAAAAGACTTCTCAGACCGGTGATGATGAATTTCAAAAATAAAATTAAATCTTGGAATGATGGGAGATTGAGAGACTATGTGTCTGAATACAGAATTTTGAAATTTGGGAAGAGGCTTTGTGTTCCCGGTATACCTAATCTAAAAAGGGAATTTCTAGATGATGCTCATAGCTCCAATTTCTATATACACCCTGGGAGAACCAAAATGTGTAGAGATTTAATGGAAAATTTATGGTGGGACTACATGAAGAGGGAGATTGCTGATTTTGTGTCAATATGTATGGTTTTTCAACAAGTGAAATCTGGAAGGCAACATCCTGGTAGAGTGTTTAAACCTCTTCCCATACCTGATTGTAAATGAGATAATATTACGATGGACTTCGTCATGGGGATACCAAAGACTCCTAGAAGGAACGATGTAATAGGGGTCATTGTTGATAGTATTACCAAGTTAGCACATTTACATGCTATAATGGAAGATTTACCAATTTAACGGCTAGCAAGACTATATATTAATGATGTTGTGAGACTTTATGGAGTACCCCTATCGATTGTTTTTGATCGTGATCCCCATTTTACTTCAAGATTCTGGAAGAGTCATCAGAAGGCCTTGGATAATGAGCTTCCTTTGAGCACTGCTTACCACCCTAAAACAGATGGAAAATCATAACGGACTATTCAAACCTTAGAGGACATGTTGAGATCTTGCTCACTTGACTTTCAGGGTATGTGGGGTCAATATTTACCTATGGTATAATTTTCCTATAACAATATCATCCATTCAAGTATTCGGATGACACCATATGAAGAGATATATGGAATGATATTTCGCACACCAACCTGTTTAGATGATGTTTGCTCAACAAATATTGTAGGCCCAGTACTAGAGGAGGAAATGATGGAAAAGGTGAAGGTAATCCAAAACCACATCAAAGCAGCTCAAAGTAGGCAGAAGAGTTTTGCTAACAACTAAAGAAAGGATTTGGAATTTTGGGTGGGAGATCATGTTTCCTTGATGGTATCTCCATGGAAGGGAGTTATATGTTATGGAAAAAAGGTAAATTGAGTTCTAGGTACATCAAACCTTTTGATATTCTAGAACAAATTGGGGCTGTAGCTTACCGTTTGGAAATGCCACCAAATCTCTCCAAAGATCACGATGTGTTCCACATATCACTGTTGAGAAAATACATGCCTGACCCAATGCATGTACTCACCTATGAGGAATTAGAACTGCAACCCACTCTCTCTTATTTCGAAGAACCCATCCGGATTCTTGATACGAGAGATCAAGTGCTGGGAAATCGGACTACTCATCTGGTAAAAGTTCTATGGAGAAACAATAAAATCGTAGAGGCAACGTGAGAACCCGAGGTACTTATGATGAAGAATCACCCTAGTCTTATTATGTAGTAATATTCTAGAAATTTCGAGGACTAAATTATTTTAAGGAGGGGAGAATGTAACCCCCCAAACTTCTACAGTACGATTATCATTGAATAATATAGTAACACGTGTTGTACGCAACATCGAATTCAACACACCGCGACCAATAAATGTAGTTGTTATGTATATTAATACCCACTTTTTGAAATTTTATAAATTTTATCTCCCAAAATGGACTTCATTATTGGATTTGGAATATCAAAATTAGTCACGGGTGAAATTTTGGTACTTTTCGGATAACTTTTATATTTTGATGAATAGTGAAATTTACTAAATTTTAATTAAAACCCACTTTTTTAATAGAAATTATTAATAATGAGAAATTATAAATTTTAGTGGTTTTAAAGTATATTAAGAATATATTTTTACCATTTAATACGATTTTTTTCATTGGACAAAATTTCACAATTACACCGGACATAAACAAGTGTCAATCTTTTGATAGTTATTATCTCTTAAAAACCCGCTTTTTGTTTTAAAGACGGGAATTAATTTTAAATTAATTTTGACCACTTATGTGTTTTGAATTGGGAAAAATGGATTCCATATTGGGAATTAGGGTTTCCAAATTGAGTAAATAGGTAACTTTTATTTTTACACATTTTGAATAATTATTTCGGTAAATATTTTATTTGCCATGGTTAAAGGGTAAATCCAGTAACTAAGGCTAAAAATATAAAATTATAATTATAATAAATTATCCTAAAACGTTTCCTAACCTTATTGGTTTATACATGTCCAACCATGGGAGTCTTTGGGACCCTATAGATCCACTTGTTGGTGATAAGGACACTTTATATTAATTATGTTAAAATAAATACAAAAATGACATAAGCATATATCATTTAGAAAAACAATTTTTACACAGTGTTATATATGTTGGATTTTCAACTATAAATATTAATTAGAAATAAAAAACCATTTCCCACATAATTTTATTTTTTTTATAATTTTTAGACATTATATAATTTAATTTATTTATGACACAACGGTGATGCAGTAATTACCTAATTAATATAGTATTAAAATAATTTATAATATAAATATCCAAATAAAAATAATTTGAGACGTTTAATGAATTCCACGAAGTTTATAGGTTAATATGACATGTTAGGATTTATTTAATTTACTTTTATAGAAGAAATCCGGATGTTATGATTTTTACAAAAATCCAATACCAAATAGTGTCAAAATTGACATAAAATAGTTTTTAAAAACAATATATATTATTAATTTATATTAAATTCCTAAAAATCTAAGATTCGTAAAAAGGACTTGTATCATGATAGATTTATCATTAATTTACCACTTGGATGTCTCTTGGAGGTATATAGTATGTTTATTAACTATATAATAGAAAACTACAAAGTTACATGGTAAGTGTCAAACTAATTAACTAAGAGTTAAAACTAAAATATAAGGTTAATATAATGACCCAAACCAATATAAATTATATTTGTTGAGTGGTTTGCGACCCATACCCACATTTACCATCAAATAATCCACATTGAAGACATTATAAATCGAATATAAATTTATTATAAAATAATATTTCTAGATTTTCATAAAGTTCCCCTCCTCCCCCTTATAAAAGGACACCACTTCTAACAAATTGTTCACACCATCAAAGCCTTTTGGTTCGGCCAAACCCTACCCAAATACTCTATAAAATTCTCTCACTTCAACCTAGATGCCATATTTTGATTATAAAACCAACCTAAGGAGCCCTTTTGATCAAATAAAAAGGAAGAACACGAAGAAGGGTGATGTTTTCACCACCCTTTTTCAAGTTCATTTCTTCTTCAACATCTTCTTTCATTGATATTCCCATTCTAAAATAATAACTCCAATATCTCCTATATAATTTGATGTTATTAAAAATATGTTACAACCATATTCAGTGTTCTATCCATCCATTGAATGACATGTCAACATACTTGCGTACGTACGGCTTACCGTCTCCATGTCGTGGTGTAATTGTTATTCAATATATTATTATTTGGATGGGTAAAATAATGAAGTTTAATTCATGTAAATAATAAATATAACATTATAATGACTCTGTATATATGATATAACATCCAATTATATTTTATTTTAATATCAAAACAATGATATTGTCTCTTGTGCGTACGTACGGACTACCGTCTTCACGAACGAGATGAGATTAATTTCCCATCGTATCCATTCAAGTATAATTATAATTTTATGATTAAAAATAATTTTTAAGTACTTAATATAATTTTGGATATGAATAAAATACAACCTACCCATAACAATCATTCCTTATGTAACAAAACATATAAAAGAAAACGATTAAGTTAACACCTAAAACGATGATAATACTAAAATATTATTAATAAAGAATTAATAAAAGATCATATATGATATCATAATTATGTATATTGTTATTGTATAACATAATATCAGTGTTTTAACTATTATAAAAGAGGTTAATAGACCATCGTCTAAGGACAAGTACAAGTTAAGGGTTTATTTTACAATCTCTTCATTATCCGAGGTTGGTTATACGTGATTATCTACTTGGACCTCTTTATCATCCACATCCATGATTCTTAAAAATTTATTTCAAATCATTCTTACAATTTTAAAGACTATCGAATAAAGTAATTTATACCCTCGTTGAATTTTTATAATAATTATATAAAGGAATTTTTCTTTCATCTTCCAAACGAGGACCTTGATAACCTTTTCGACATAATTAAGGTAAGAATGTCTTTTTTAACTTATACGGTGGGTGCGGATATTTTCCACCGTTATAAAATCGCTGAAGTTTCCCATACAATATTATAAGAATATTGTCAAAGTAAATGTTTTATTTTTTAATTATGTTACTTTTAAATGATTTAAAAAAAAGTGATATTTCTCTCAACTAGTTTTGATTTCATCTTTGTCAACATCCTATGATTAATTTTAAGCCTATTTGAAGTTTATTTATTATGATACAAAACTTCTGTATATTATTGAAGGTTTTTTTATATGTTTGACTGTGGATGTGTTATTTTTATACCTTTCATGGTTTATGGTGAATGTATTGACATTTCGTATGCTAGTTTTAATACGAATGTTAATGTTATGTTTAAACCTGTTCATATGAGGATTGCATTGGACTTAATAAGTGACGGTTGGAGACCGCTATAGCTCCTCGATGCATCGGTAGGTCTCATGAGACAAACTAGTGTCTTTTAAAAAGGCCTTGGAAAAATATTATGTTTAGTCTTGTCACGAGGCCTTGGCTATGTGGTTATAATAGTCTGGCATTATGCATTCCATCATTATGAAAGTGGTTATTGATATTTCATGTGATTATTCAACTAGTAGAATATCCATGTGAATAAGTAAATGGAATTATTTAATTTTTAATTTTCCATATTATGAATATGTTCAAGTTTAAAAGTCTTTTGTTTTAGTTATACATTGGTTTAATGTCTATGATTATTTATGAAAGTTTCCGCTATATTGTTATCTTTTCTGAGCATCTGAGCTCACCCCATTCAATGTTTAATTTTTCACAGGATCTGAAGATGTAATTTATGAATGACCCATAGGGATAGTATGAGGGGATATGAGTGTCGAATATGAAGACAAGATGGTTTTGTAGTAGTTTTCACTTTATGATGTAATGTAATCTTTATGAATGTATCTAGTTATTCCATGGCTACTAAACTAATAGGTCTTTTGAGACTTGATATTTTGTGATCATGCCAATGTTATGTAATAATGCACTGACTCTGGGTAACTGGGGTTGGGGAGTTACATAAAGCTAATTTATTATTTTTAGAAATCCATAATTAAATCCCATATGAATCATTTGGAAATGAACATGGAATTTCATCTACAGACAGAAGGGATATATGAATGGATGATGCCGAAATCAGAAGATGTTGTGTGGGAATGTTTAATGGATTTCTGTGGTATGGATCTCTCAAAGTCATGTATATTAATGTTTTGGGATAAATGGTAGGTTATGTCCCCAATACAGAGGCCCTTATGTGATATGTTCATGTGCTGGTGATGTTTCATATCAGTTAGCAATACCCCCAAGGTTATGTGAAGTGAAAAATGTGTTTTATGTATCTTAGATGAAATAGTTTCATCCTAATCCAAACAATTTAAACCATTGATATGATGTTTACCAAGAGTTTGATGCTTCATTTGAGCACATTCCTATACGAATTGTAGATAGGAAATGTAATATCTTGTTTGGAAAAATAATCAGTATAGTATATGTTTTATGGAAACATAGTCAGATCCAAGAAGATTCATGGTAATGGAAGAAGGAAATGAAGGAGTAACGGCAAAAACACATTCAAGGAAATGAAATTTTTCTACATTATGGGGTTGTAAAGGCCATTGGTGGAGAGAATATATCAAACATATTATTATCTATATAACTCTTTATTTATGAGCTTATGTAAATAGTGAATATGGATTATTTTCTCGTGAGTTGGGATAACTTTTGGAATGTTTTGGGGATTTTATATTGGTTCATGGATGGTTCATTTTTTTAGGAAAACCATGGAAAACCTTCAGAAAAATGTTCATAATAAGACTATGGCTAAATGGATGGTGCACATGTGTCCCATGGGATGCCCAAACAGTGTGGATGCCTAGGATAATACAAGATTTTTGGGATAATAGACTTTGGACCAATTGGAATACATTTTTTGTAACATACAAGTAAAATAATGAATATTAAATTTTCATATTTATTAATATATGTGAATTAAATATTAGTTTTTAATGGGGATTTTGTGTTCAATAGCGTACTCGATGCACAACAATGGCTTTCGTTGAAATATTACATTGCAAAAAATGTTGAGTTATAATGAAAAATAATAATACAATATTATTATTTTAAATGGTAGTTAACGCATAATCATTTTATTGGTGAGAATGAACTGATAAAACTACAATATGATTAAACATGATTGTTAAATGTTTTTAATTTTATCTAATGAATGTTAGAGGCTTAAAATGTGAATCAATCTAATTTTATGTGTAAATATTCTAATATTCTTTAAAATGTCGATTTACCACCTTTTGATAGAGAACCCTGTTTAAATCTCATTTTTTGTAAAATTTAAATGCAATATAGGAAAAAAAAAATCTTCTTTAGAATTGGGACATAAAAATTTACATTGGAATAAATTTTTTATTTTTTTGAAAATTTTCATCTTTTATTGAATAGTGAAAAATACTACATTTTTATACAAAACATCCATTTAATAATATTTATTTATATAGTTATGTTGTTATTTTTATTTTTTTAATGTTTTATATAATTATATTTTTCCATTTAATCCAATTTTTTTCAATCGAGGTAATTTTACGTGCAAAATGGATATAAGAAAATGAGGTTGTTTTGATCATTATTGTTTTTTTAAAACATGCTCTCTAGTTTGGGAAACAAAATTTAATTTTATATTAATTAATGATACTTAAATATTTTTAATTAGGTAAAATATACAACATTTCTTAATTTGAAATGTCATAATTAGCTTCGGGTGAATTTTTTGTATTTTTTTGAAAAACATCAATTTTCATATAAACATCGAAGACTCTACATAGTTGTTAAAAATCTGACTTTTTATTTAAATGAAATTTTATCAATTATGTGAATTTGATTTAAAAAATCTAAAATACATGGTTGTCATTAGTAAGTAAAATGTTGATCAATAAGTTGAAAATATTTTTTCTGAATAGTAAATTTTGATTTTTATTTACCGCGGTAGACGTTAAATAGGGTAATTCAAGGTAAAAATAATATAATAATAATATATAATTAACATATCACTTCCCTTAACCTTATTCAATGAGTCATGGCTGACCAATATAATCCTTGGGTGAGCCTTTTGGCCTTTTAATGCAATTTGGGTTAGATAATAAAATTATTATTGTTTTATTTAAAGTAAAAAATATTTTAAACCTGTTTTATTTTACTAAATATATTTTAATGTGTTATTAGTAATTGATATATTCTAAAATAAATATTAATTAGAAATATAAAATTATTTCCTACATTGTGGTACTTTATTTATAATTTTTAAACATCACATAAGTATGTTTATTTATGACAAAATGATGATTTAATGGATACCTCGTTAATAAATGCTTTAAATAAAATAGATGATAAATATAAAAATAAATTAATTTTTAAGCATTTTATGCCATCATAAAATTTTATAGATGATGATGAATTGTAATATTTAATTTAATTCTGTTTTTGGGAAATAATTATGTTTTTTGGTATTTTTTAAATAGTCATGTTATGAATAGTATTTACATTGACATAAATGTGTATTTAAAACAAAATTTATATTATTAAATGATATAATAATCCTAAAAATCTAAGATTATTCATAATAAATAATATAAGGTTGAAAGTTTCATTAATAAATCAATGGTGGTTCTATTGACATTTAATTGTATCTATATTAACCATATAGGGAGAATACACAAGAAGAAATGGTAAGCATCAAATTAGTAAACAAAGTGTTAATGTTAAATGATAAGGGTAAATATGATACCAAAGCATGCCTAAAAATTATTGTTTTAGTGGATTTAGATTAATTGTAATATTATTTTTTATTTTAATGAGTTTGGGACCTTTTTAAACCAAAATTGTGTTTATAATAAAATTATATTTTCAATTGTTTCTAAAGAGCCCCTCCTCCCCCATATAAAAACCCACCACATCTATCCCATTACCCACACATCTCATGCCCCTTGACTCAACCACCCCTACCCATATAAGCTCTAAAAATCCATATATTCATCTTATAATACATTCCATATGAGGAAAGCAATTCATGAGTGCCCTTTGGAGAAAATCATAAGAAGTTACATGATTTAAAGGTAACATCTCCCCTCAAGTTCTCTTCTTTTATTCTATTTCTTCTTTTTAAATGATCTTCTTATTCATTTTTTATTTTAAAAAACCTTTATCCTCAAGATTCTAGGTTTTTTATGAGAAGTATTCTAACTACACTTATATAGACCTTCATCCAATGGTTATGGAACATATAGTTTCTTTGGATGGCGAACTACTTCCTCACGAAATGATGATTTTTCAATCATCTACTACAACCTCTTATGGCATCCATTATTATGGAATAATAATTGTTTATGATATTTATGATATTATTTTTCTCTATGATCTTATGTAACTATAATTTAGAACATAACTTTATGCTTTTATTATTTTGTATATATGATGATTTCATTTGACGAATTGTGGACTACAACCCCTCAAAGTGATATGATACATTCATAAAAAACATGGAACTTATAACGAGTGGTTTTAATGAACATACGTAATTTATATTCAATATGATAATATACCAGAATAATAATATACATATGAATCCTTTGGTTTTCAATTCTATAAAAATGAGATAGAATGAAATGGATACAGCATTCATGCGTACGTACGGCTTACCGTCTCCATGAATGATGCATTTCATTTTCTTATATAAAAATGATAAGGACTATTATAAATAAATATATAATATATTTAGGTGATATATATGATATATAAATTATGAATATCATTCTGGAGATAATGGAATTATGACTACATGGATAATTTGTAATTATAATAAGTTTATTTTTGAATCAAGTTCTGAACATCGGCTCAATGTCCGATATGATCTCAAATAATTATATAATTTTTATAGCAAGGAAATTAGTTAAATAAAACGAAAAATAAACATTAAATTGGTTCTTAATGAAGTATAAATGTACTTAAGTTTGTTATTCAACAAATTAAATAATGAATGAGTCAATTCGGACACAAGGTAGAAGACTCTATCTCAATCTTCTTTAATTGAGGCATGTTTTGATAATATAAAACACATTATTTAATATGGTAAATAATAAAACCCTTCTAAATTTTATTTATTCAAAGGGAATATTTTTATAAAATTCATTTTTCTAAATGACTAAAGGAATGTTTTTTAACCTATGTAGTGGAAATGACCTGTCCACCGCCATAATCGTTATTTGGCATCCAGTATAAGACTTAACGTTTTTAAAATGAAAAGAAACCCATTATTATGTTATTGCGTGTTTTGGTATTAAAATGTTTTTTAAATGGATTTATTATTTCAATACCTTGAAAAGATTTATTGTTATTCAACATGAATTGTTTTTAGTGAAATATTAATATTTCCAATATTTGATGTGTTTTGATTTTATAATTGTACATGGACATTTGACGGGTGGTTACAAGATAAAACAAATGACGGGTGGTTCTGTGATAAACTAGGACGAGTGGTTAATTTATAAAATAAAATTCATTGGTTATGGATTTTTCCCGTATGGCTATTCCATATAGTGATATGTGTGGATGTCTATTATATTGTTATTCAATTTAAGTATGTTTATTTCTCAAGATACCTTTATTTGTTATTTGTTCTCTCTATGGGTTTTATTGTAATCTTTTGGTTATAAAATGGTAATCAATGAGCTTTTATTTAGTGAAGTTTATTTACATCTTCATAATGGTGAAAAATATTACTTCTGATAAAATACACATGGTTAACTTTTAGTTTTGAAAAACTAACTGTTTTCCTTTATTGTGTATCCCTTATAGAGTTTTTTATAATCTTAAAATGTTTTTATTGAAATGTTTTTCAAAGTATTTAATGAGGAAGTGGGACATGGATGGGACCAAGAAAAATTCATGCATTCTATAATATTTAACTATACCTATTTTTTAACGATTATCAGTTTTATAAAAAAATGGATAGTGAGTAGAAATGTCTACTTGTAATATTAATGTTGTTATGTATAAATTATTTCATAATTCATTAAATCTATAAACCTCAAAAGATCCATTATGTAAATTATTAACATAATTCAAGATTATGTAGTGTTTATGGTCGGGTCTTATATAGTTGGTATAAGAGGGAGGTTTATATATCATCAGTGGTTTGGGTGTTATTTAAGCATAAGTGACAAAACCATAATGGTTAGAATATTATAAATATTCAAAGTTATTTTAGATAAATTTAATGACTTTATTATTATATAAATAAGTATATATTAGTTTTTACCCTCTTCATAATATATTATATGATTATTTAACTAATATACTCACACTAAACACATTGGTTTTAGTAAATGGCTGGATCTAGTAGGAAAGAATGTGATAATGGATGTGAAGGAAACAATGGTGGTTTTCAGAATGTGTAACTGAATAAAACGGAAGCTGCAATGATATCTCTGGTGGATATTCTCAAACAATTATCTAAAGTCATGATTGACCTCCTGAGCCTTGGTAATTTTTATATGGAATCATAAATGTGAGAAAAAAATCCTTAGGGTTGTTCTAGTAATAATCATGAACATAATTATATTAAAAAACCAATGTTTCATCTGTGTGGAAAGAATAATCCTTCAAAAATATTCAAAAGGGGCGGGAAGATTCTATAGATTTCGTAATCAGGGTTATATAGGAAAACATTCTAAGAAAAAAAGATGCATCCAGTTGACTCTTGTAAGGGGAAATAAGATCCTTATGAAGGATCTTTTGAATTTTTTAAATGGGGTGTTCATTGTAATTACACTAATAGATGTTCTACAAAGAAGGTTTGGGAATGGGATCAGCAGGATCATACATATATATGTTTACCAATACCAAATTCCATTCTAATTGAATATTATGAATCTTATAATGACCAATTAAATGTATGGATTATTTTGCATCTCATGTTTCGACATTACTATAACCTAAGGTCATTATGAAAGTTTTTTTAGGATTAAAGTATAATATAATATGATGGAAAAAATAGATAAAGGATCAGTAATAATGTACTATGATTAAGATGTCTATATTTTAGTAATTGAATAATTATGTTTGATCTACGAATGATAATATTCTCAACTGTGCTAATGATTTGATTACATTGGATGATTATTTCTAGTATGTGTAAACCTAAAGCTTGATATGCGAAAATTTTATTTTGTGAAAAAATATATTTTCATTTGTGGATATTGTTGTAAAAAACCATTTGGGTTTATATTATCCTTGAATTTAAGAAATTATAGGAAATAACAAATTGGGATAAATATTCAAGGTATGAGATAAAATTTTTCGTTAAAATTTTTTATGTTTATTTTTTAAGAATTTATATAATTTTATAAAATGTTACAAAATATTACATTATTTGAAATAGGACAACACGCAGACCTTGTGACATCCAGTTGCATCCGGCAAAGCTGCAGAAATCGAACCCACAAACAAAATGCAATTGGAATTTATCACCTACCAGTGGACTACGTGATGTCCTTGGTTAGTATAAATATTTCTTCTTTGTCAAATGAATTTATTTATAAAGAATATTTTGATTATGGGGCCTCATGTTTTATCCATTGGACATCCGTAGTTTAGGAAAATGATTTAGTGATTATGTAATGAAGGATGTTTTGGAAGACATTTTCTATTTTTGGGAATCACTAATGTATGAATTATTTTTGGAAGTCTCCATGATTTATTGTAAACATATGGTTATTTGGTTAAATTATAGAAATTATTATCCTATCATACGGAATATACAATCATGTTAATTACAATTCAATATGAGACTTTAAGAGTAGCTGATGTTATTGAGAGTTAAATGTTATGATTTTTGTGGAAGACTATGTGATCAAATCCATATGAATATAGGGTATCAATATAAGTTTATATTATTTAGAAAAATTGTAAGGTCATTTTTTTATTGAATGGTCTTTGTTGAACTTTGGGAAATATTTTTCGAATTCTATGGATTTGGACATGTATTTCTTTTTTATAAAGTTTTATCTTTTTTGGGGATTATATGATTTTGTACTAACCATTTTTGTTTAGAATAATGTATAATGATAGAGGAAATATATAGTTCATCTTTTAAGATTAGGTGAGTATTTAGAAGATGATTATAGCACTTAAAGTGTTACCATCTCATCTTGAATAATAATCATTTACAGAAATGATTATTTTTGGGTAAAAACTTAATAAAAGTTGAAACAATACTTTAAATGGATGTGTATTTTATTATGATCTAAGTGAATCTCATAAATAATTTCTCCAAATTTATGAAAGTTAAAATAAAACAAAAAAGTTGTCTGTTCAATATTCCTACTGGTAATTATAGACCATTTAACCTACCATAAGTTTGTGATTTTCTAGTGGATAAATTTCTCATAATCATGTTTTCTACCACTATCCATTAGAACATGATTGTTTATTTCTCTTCCATATTCATATTTTTTTACGTAGAATCCCAGTATGTGTTATCTCTGGTGACCAGGGTAATTTTAATTCGTTCATTAAAAGTGATAGTTTTATTGGATATTTTTCTGATGTGGGACTTTTAAATAAATTTCCAATCCCAATTTTAAAAATGTGAGGGTACAATTTCCATAAGGGGGGAAAGATGTAGTATCCTTGGTGAATAATGAATATGAAATTTTCATATTTGTTAACATTTGTGAATTAAATATTAATTTTTAAAAGGGATTCTACATTTCATGGAATACCTGATACGCAACAATGGGTTTCTTTGATATCATATGTCGCACAAAATGTTGAGTTATATTGAAAAATAATAATATAATAATATTACTTTAAATGGTAGTTAACACAAAGACGTTGTATTTTTGGAAAAAAAACTATAATAAGATTACACAATATTTTTAAATATTTTTACTTTTATCTAATAATGGTTATAGGCTTAAAATGTGAATGAATCTATTTTTATGCCTAAATACTCTAATATTTTTTAAAAGGTTGATTTACAGTCTTTTGAGGGAGAACCATATTAAAGTCTAATATTTTTCACTTTTATATAGTCTATATGAAAAAATAAGATTCTTCTTCAGAATAAGGATATGAAAATGTACTTTGGATTAAATTTTGTTGTTTTTATGATGAATATCATTTTTTTAATGAATAGTGAAAAATACTTCATTTTATTTCAAAATAGCCTTTTATTATAATTTATTAATATAGTTAGATTATTCTTTTTGTTGATTTTAAATTGTAATTAGATTATATTTTTACAATTTAATCCAATGTTGGTCATTGATATAAATTTCACATTGAATTTGGATATAAGAAAATGTAAATATTTTGATAATTATTATTTCTACAAAATATGATTTTTAGTTTTCACAATGTAAATTAATTTTATATTAACTAATGAGACTTTTTTGTTTTCAATTTGCTAAAATAGATATAATTTTTTTAATTAAAAACATCATAATTATCTTTAGTTGGTTTTTTAATATTTTTCTGTAAACCATCAATTTTTTATGAATAGTGAAAACACTACATAGTAGTTAAAAACCCAACTTTTTCATTTTAATGAAAATTTACCACTTCTATGAATTGAACATTAAATATAAAACCTACATGGTTTTCATTAGTAAGTAAAATTTTGTTCATTAAAATTTAAAAAAATTGATGAATAGTAACAATTGATTATTATTTACTTCGGTTAAATGTAAATATGGTATTTCAAGGTAAAAATAATATTATAATAATATAAAATTACGTAATAATATGTCCAAACATTATTTAATGAGTCATGTCCAGCTAATACAATCCTTGGGTGAGTCTTTTGTCCTTTGATATCCATTTGGGTAATATAATGACACTAATAACTTTTTACTTAAAAGTAAAAATAAAAATATCATAACCATGTATTATTTTACTAAAACAATTTTAATGTTGTTTTATTAAATTGATATCTTAGAATATAAATATTCATTATAAATCTAAATATATTTCTTATATCATGGTATTTTATTTATAATTTTTAGGCAACAAATATATAAGTTTATTAATGATACAATTATGATGTAATGGTTAAATTATTAATGAATGATTAAAATAAATATGTTTATAAATATAAAAATAAATTAATTTTGAATCATTTTATGCAATCCATGATTTTTAAAGTTGAATATGACTTGTTATATTTGAATTAAATATGGGTTTTCCAATGAATATAGTAGTTTTGGATTTTTTTAAAATGTCATGACATGAATAGTATTTAAGTTGACATAAATGAGTTTTTAAAATAAATATTACCTTATTAAATGATATAATAATTTTAAAAATCCATGATTTTCCCAAATGACTTATATAAGGTTTAAAATTTCATTAATAAACCACTTGTTTTTTTATTGGTATTTTATGGAAACTATATTATCCATAAAGAGTGAATACACAAGAAAACATTGTAAGAGTCAAATTAGTTAAATAAGTGTTAATGCTCAATGGTAAGGTTAAATATTAAACCAAAACATGTATTAAAAATATTGGTTTAGTGTATTTATAATAATATTCATCATATATTTTCATTTAATGAGTTTGGGGCCTTTTGAAACCGATATTTGGATTATAATAAAGTTACATTGCAAACATTCCTGAAGATCCACTCTTCCACTTATAAAAAGAAACCACCTATAACCCATTACTCACAACTCTCATGCTCTTGGTATCATCCACCCTTTTCCCAAATAAACTCTTAACATCACACTCTATATCCTAAAGGAAGTTACCTTGGAAAAAATAAATTCAAGAGAGCCCATTGGCTCAAATCAAATGAAGTTTCCCGATTTATTGGAAACATTCTCCCTCGAGTTATCTTCATTTATTTTACATATTCACTATCTATGATCTACTTATTGATTGTTAATATATCATCACCATTATCCTCAATATACTAGGTTTTTTTATGAAAATTATTCGAACTACACTTACACACACCTTCATCTAATAGGTATAGAACAAACTGTTTCTATGGACAGTGAACTACACCTCAAGATACGATGTTTGTTCAATCATCTCCCACCACCTATTTTGGTGTCCATTTTGATGAAACTATAATTATATATCATATTTATCATATTTATTTAACTCAATGTTTCTATAATTCTCTTTTAAAACATACCTTTATTCTTTTCATGTTGTATATATATGATAATTCCTTTTGAGAAAGTGTTGAGTACCACCTCCTTAACGTTATATGACTCATTCATAAAAAAATGGAATGTATAGAAGAAACTATTAATGAAAATTCATAACATATATAAAATATTATAATATAATGGAATAATAATTAGCCTATGTATCATTTGGTATTAATTACAATAAAATTGATGAAAATGAAATTGAAGTAGCATTCATGCCTATGTACGAATTATCGTCTACTTGAACGGTGCATTTCATTTTCATATATTTGAATGATATGTACTATTAAAAATAAATATATACTAGATATATGTTATGTATATTATAAACAAATCATAAATATCATTTTGGAGATAATGGACATCAGACCATATGTAAAATTTGTAATTATAACAAGTTTATTTCTGACTCAAGTTTTGAACATCGGCAAATTTCTAATATGAACTCAAATAATAAAATAATTGTTATATGAATGTGATAAGATACCTGAAACAAATAAATAACATGAAATGTATTATTAATCAAGTAGAAACTATCTTATGTTTATTATTTAGGAAATTAAAGAACGAACAAGTCAAGTAGGGAACAAGGTAGAGGACATTGTATCAATCTCATTTCCCTGAAGCATTTTTGGATATTATACAACTCTTCCATTTATGCGGTGTATAATAAACCACTTTGAATATTATTTTAACTCAAATGGAATATTTTTCTATGAAAATTTTTACTAAATTAAAAAAAAATATTTTTAATGTATGTTGTGACAATTACCTCTCCTCTACCGTAATCGTTATTTGGGTTCCTCTCTAAGATTTCATATTTCTTTAAAGGAAAAATGAATTATTATATTTTATGTGTTATTATTTTATAAAGGTACATGGAAATTTGATGGTTGGTTACATGATTAATCAAATGATGAGTGGTTTTGTGATAAACTATGATGATTGGTTACATTATAAACTTCAATGCATTGGGTATGGAAGTTGGTAGTGTGGCTATTTAGTTCAGGGATATGTGTGGAAGCCAACTGTATGGTTATACCATTAAAATATGTTTAAGTCCCAAGTTACCTTTATATTTTATGTGTGCTTTCAATGGGTTTTATGGTTGAATTTCAGTTACAAAAGGGTAAGAAATGAGCTTTTATTCAGTGATTAGTATTTTCTATTTCATATAGGTGGAATGTATTACTTATGATAAAGTATTCATGGTATAATTTCTGTTTTGAAAAATTAACAGTTTTCCTTCATTGTGTATCCCTTACTGAGATTTTTATGCTCCTCCCATGTTTTTTTTGAAATGTTTTTCAGATTATTTAAAGATGAATTGGATCATTAATGGGATAATGGAAAATTCATGGTATCTAAATCATGGAACTAGACTTGTTTCTCTTTTAAGAGATTTAGTTTTTTATAAAATGGATAATGTGTAAAAGAGTCTACATGTAATATTATAGTTGTTATGTATAAGTTATTACCTAATACATTAAAGTTCAAAACCTGAAAAGATCCTCAATGTGAATTATTAACATAATTCAATATTATGTAATGTTTAAGGCTGGGTCCCTGTATTTTAAAAACCACGTGACACATCTATATGATATTAAACTTTTAGGTAAGGGTTGATTCATGTGTAGTTCAAAATTTTCTTTATTGAATAACAAACCATGCCTGATTTAAATGTGAAATCATAAAATTGTGTATCTATAATGATTGGACCTCTAATACCCTCATTTTAATCATATTCATACATAACAAGAAATTATCACTTCTCAGATGATAAGTAATCATCTACATTTGATTGGTAAGAAACCCAAAGGCATCGTTTTGTTATTTGATGCCAGGTTGTCATGGTATGTTATCTTTCACAGTTATTCATGGTAGTTTTTATTAGATTTACTTTTATATATCTCTCAGTTTCATATATATATATATATATTCACTCTATGGATAGATATAATTAATTTGACTCAAAATATAAATATATTTTGACTTTTTTATTATATGGTTGGATCTCTATGGTGGATTTTTGTAGATTCAACCTCGTTTCGTGGACTTTTTTCATGCCTTTCTTTGTTGACATCATGCTTCCAGAGGTATTTGAATTAAATATGTTCTCTTATATTTAAATTTTTAATGATTGGTTTCAAGATGAATATTTTGATTTAAATTGGTTGTGGAATAGATGTTAATATCTTTTTAGAAACCCTTTTTAGTGATAATTTACAGAAATTTGGAAATTGGGTATTTTTTGGAAAGTGAAATTGGATACTTGATTTTAAAATTAGGATTTTTTATGATTGATTGATTTTTATTTTTGGGATATAAATAAATACAGTGTTTGTTTTATTGTAATGGGGTTTTAAACGGATTCCACTAAAATTAAGGTTTTATTGATATTTTTAAATTTTTTTTTTCGTATATGTTTTTGTAAATTTGTTTTCAATGTTCATGTGAATTCATTGAAGATAAGGGTTTGAAGTCCCCCACTTGATTAGTGATATGGATAAGGTTCGGGGATCTCCCTTCTAAAATGGTTCATTATGTAAAAGTATAGTAAATGGATGACTTACCAATAGTTAGTATAGGGAAGTCGAGGTTTCACACATCTTTGGAAATTTGGATATGTGGAATGGCATGGGATATAACAAAATGGAAGCACTGAAATGGTTTACAAACATTGTATTGATTCCTTCAATGTAACATGGTCTTGTATCTTCAAAATGGTTTTATTATGGAACTTATATATATTTGGATATATAGCATTTTCAAACTATTTTTATATAATTAATTTATTAAAATGGAAAACCTTTTCCATCATAGTGGTGTGAGTAGGGAATTCATTTGGGTAAAATGTAGTGAGTTTCGTTACTAACCCCTACTTTATCCCATTTTTTCATTCAAAAATATATTTTATCGAGACATGGGAAATGGTAAAGTATAAAAATACATTCTAATTTTTTCTTGTTAATTGGGATGTTTTGTGGAGTTAATGAAAAGGGTATTATTGGATCTTTGAGTCCCATTAGAGTGATTGATTTTTTACTTTTTCAGAGTACTTTGATTTTGTAGTTTTCCGCATTAGTAATTGGTTTTTATTTGATATTACTATAATGGGGTTTTATTTAGTTCTCTTTAATTTGAATCATGCATCATCTAGTGGATAATTGTTTTATGGAATATTTGGTTGGTTGATTTATTTTAAAATTTCAAATAATTCCCCACATTTACAAAATCCCTTTGAATTTATTTCCATCCATTGGCATATTTGGGGATGCTACCTAAAGATAGGTAAGGTATTCCTACCTTCTCAATCCAATTAAAGATCAGGTATGTTACAAAACCCCCTATTAACATCACTCTTCCAAATCAAATATAAACCAAAATTACCACTCATGTATAAATGTGACATTACATCTCTTCACAACGATGCAATAGATTGTCCACAAAAAATATTTTTGGATGGGTATAATTATGGTTATAGTGTTTATGTATGATAATTATTACATAATTAGAAAAAAATTATGATAAATTCATGTACCCTTTCTTACCATCCCTAATATTTGAAAACAATAACATCACTCATGAATACATGTGGACAACCATGTTTTTGGAATGAGTATTATATTGTGCATTTATTTTTCGTCATAGTATTTAATGTTTCATTAGATTTTGGTTCATTAATGGGGATTATGATTTAAATGACACCCATGTAATGAGTATTTAATTAATAATCACATCACTATTTAAGATTATTTATATTTATGTATTAGAAAGGGATTATTTTGTTTTCATAACAATGCATTGAGTAATTGTTTCACTATTATATGATTTCTAAAGTCATTTTTACCCATGCTTTCATTCATTAAAAATGGATTGATGAAAATTTTCTTATTATTAAACAAATGTGGAAACATTAATCCATTTTACAATTATTTGAAGGAATTTTATTTTTAATCTTTAAAAAATTGATGTATTTTCCCAAAGGTATTACTAATCATTATTTTTAATATTCATTTACATTTTTTCATGTTTTTTTGACGGAAAATGTTATCTTTTTCATTTTGAATATTTTCTAATGTGATTTTCATATTAAAAATGAATATTTTCATAAAAAATATTTTTCAATATCAACAATTTACATTCATTTATGTTAAAATACTTTGATGAGTAATATTTTTTGAATGTACTAATATGATACAATTCATGCAATAGACTAATATTCTACAGTATATATATGGTATTTGATAGAGTGTATGACATGAAATGTAAGATCCCAGCCATTTATGGTGGTTATCATAGCATTAATTTCATGTACGTTTTGTTTCTACTTATGTACCTTTGGTTGGAATTATGTCTTGGGGTGCCTTAGGTTGAAGTTTAAGACATCCTTTGACAAAAAAGGTTATGTACAGTTGGTGCACGGTTTGAAAAAACCATGCAGCTACTTAGGGGAAACCATGAACCCTCTAGTTATTGAGGTTGTAGCTTCTACATCATTGGAGAATGGTTCAATAGGCCATGTGAGTTAGTTGTGAGAAGTTCACCCATGAATAACTGGCTAATGTAAAGTTAGGGCATGAGTTGTCCAACTGTGCATCTAAACATTGCGTGGGCCAACTCTGGGATCCTAAAATTATGGATCCCACTATATTAATTTATTAATGAGTGGTTTATCTTTTAAGCAGACCAATAATTGGATTTTACTTTCTTCCGGATAAATTAAGGTTCTCCCATTGACCTGGAGGGATTATAGGGGCTTATTATCACCATTATTCGAGATCAAATGATCGAATTGAAGATCCTCTCTTCTCCAGGTAAGTGGATTTCATTCTGATGATTCTCCCATTATTTATTTTATAATTCCCTTATCTTTACATGGATGAAATATTCTATTTTAAATTATATAAACCAGTGCCTTGAGATAAAGATTTAGTATTGTAGATATAGATCTAGAATTATGATATCATTATGTATTTTATATTGTTTTCAGTTTGGTTATTTAGATCTGAAACATTTATCAACGTTGTTGTGCTAGTCAAATTTAGTTTATTACAGCTGAGAAAACATTCATCTATTAATCGAGGTAGGTGGTATAAATATAATTTCTATATTCGGGGAATTTATATTTATATGATTTATTGTAGAATTTTTATAACCCTTTAGCTCTTATTTTCATTTAAATTGGTAAATTTGATTGATCATTTGAGTTATTGATGTTTTGATGACAGAGAAGATTAATAAGTGAATTACTCATTAGAAGAAGGTGCTTCCCAATTATATAGTTAATACTAGAAAATTATTTATATGTTATCGGGGTTGTAATATAGATAATTAAAGTCGATATTAATTATCAAATATCGAATTGGTTATGTAGAGATAATTATTTGTGAATTTATTATTAGCATTGAGATTATGATCCAGATAAATAATTTTTGGATCAATTATGGAATGATGAGATTTATAATGAGATAATAAATTCTAGAAAATAAATTAAGGGATATTAAATTTCTTAATGGTTAATTAATTAATGAATGAATTAATGTTATTGGGACATTCATTTAATTTTTGTGTTAACTAATGGATTCTATTTATTAAACACATATTTGAATTAGCGACGGAATTTATGTGGATAATTAATGGATTAGTTATTTATGTTTTTAAGAATCAGAACAAGGTAATTTTAAATTGAGAAGTAGAAATGGTAACATGGTCATCATACATATGAGTAAGAGAATGGGGAAACAATAATTAAAATGTGTTTTATACATGGGAACATGGTCATTGTACTTATGGGTAAATAGATTGTGAACACAATCATTCCATTTAGTGGTAATCATGGTATCATGGTCATCTTACTGAAATTTGTGGTATATGTAATTTTAGCATTGTTCCTTATAAATTTTAAATTAAATATTGAAAATCATTGGAATCCGAGTAATGGCATCCCACAGTATTATTAAAACTCTAACATGAGTCGAATCAGATATTGAGATGTCATAACACCTTGAATACATTGAGCATTAGTGAGAAGCTGATTATAAGATATGATACTACACATAGAACACTTTCTTCATATGTATGAGATGGTGTTAGTATTGAGGTGTGGATATCCATCGAAACTCTAGTGTTAATGTAGTTAGATAAGAATTAATTAAAATGGGATAAAATATTTATTATTTCATTTCACTTATTTCTTTATAGAACTGCATGAATTATTTGTTGAATGGAATTTATTTAAACACCATTGTTTATGGACTACAGAGTTTTACTCACACCCTACTCGGGATTCCTAATCGGGACCATAATATATTATAGTGTTGAAGGATTGGATAATGGAAAAGGACCTAGTAGAGGTGGCTGATTGTGGATGAGTCATTTAGGAGGTCAATGGACAGAGATTATGTCCCATTTACGGATTTGTAGGGTCTTTATTTTTAGTTTCATATTTGAACATGAAACTTATATTGGAATAAGATGTTTTCCCTTTCATTATACATTTTTATTTCATGTTTGGTATTGTTGTGACATGAGTATTTTTTAAAGTATTATATGCTTCCACTATTTATTATTTACTTCCACAGGAATTTTACTCTGATAAATGATGGTATAGTGTCCCCATTATTTACTTACCATAATATTTTTTGTAGTTTGTAACATCTATCATATGGGGAGGTATGCGTGAGTTCATATGGTGAACAGGCTTAGGGCACTATAATATGGCTTCCGAGTCATGAAATAAAAAAGTTATACTAGAGGTCCATTTTTCATTCTTCTTAATTGTCTTACTATTTATCAGAATGGTATTCATGATACTAGAATATTCGGGGCATGGTAATGAGCTCGTGCAAGGGAGTTTCAAACCAATGTATGAGGGAAAACCCACATACTCATGGTGGAATTGTTGTTATTTCTATTTGTTGTTATAGTTGAATGTTATTTCACTTTAGGTGATGCACATGTGGTGTGATGGATTTTTGTTTATGAGAATATTTTAGTACTGATTTGTGGCCCAGAATGGTATGAGATTTGAGTCTTAATGCATCATTCTAAGCACTCAGGGTTATTGTGACATGAAACATTTTAGGCACACATGTGGAAATAGGTTATGGGTATGTTGATGACCACGAACAATTTTCCATGTTCATATATTATAATGAAAAATGGTTCCTAAATTGAATTTAAAAAGATTTTAAAGTGATACAATATTAGATAAATTAGGTCTCTATATAAGAAACAAAATTTTTATTTTTTGGTTACCCTTTTTAACCAAAACCTACGAGTATGAAGGTTAAGGGTGGTGATAGAGCCTCGATGTGGGGATAAATTATTATTGTGATTATTTTCTTCTAAAATAAATTTCATAAGGTTGTGTTATTCGACCTGATATATGTTAATTGATTAATAAAGAGTATTCCTCCATGGCGCTTATTGAGGTGATGACCGAGGGGTGTTCCTAGGAATGTTTTTCAATATAGGGTACATGAGGAAATGATCATTCAAATAGAAGATGAAGGGATTAAATTTTGATATAAAATTTCTTGTTTCATTCAATTCATTGATATAGACACAGGGTGGGTTGTGGAAAGAATGTCTGAGTTGAAAAGGGAGTTTTAGTTGTAGAACCCTTCGACTTTCACTAGAGAGGGTGGATATGAGGGATTGTAAGAATGGGTTGACTAGAGGGAGACCATACATGACAATTTTAATACACCGTATAAGGGGAGATTCATGTTAGAAGATTATATTCTTTTGGGATCAGAAAAGTGCTAGTTGGACATTCAAGCATGAACTAGAATGGTTGGTCGTATTTTGTTGAAGTACGTAATGGAGATTTTCTTGGAGAAATATTATCTTGAGATTCTGAGACAAGAGAATTTAGTTTAGTTTATGCATTTTAAACATTGTAGAGGGTTGGAGATGGACTATGATGGATGCATCATAGATCTACAATGTTTTTCTCAAACTTTTGCAGTAGATGAAAGAGCTATAGTGG
Source organism: Viscum album (assembly GCA_963277665.1). Classification (NCBI taxonomy): domain Eukaryota; kingdom Viridiplantae; phylum Streptophyta; class Magnoliopsida; order Santalales; family Viscaceae; genus Viscum; species Viscum album. The sequence continues at coordinate 1,851,702,075 of OY728126.1, read as the reverse complement.
AATATTTTTAAGATGGACTTATGTGTGAGATTAAGTCACAGGTGAATGTCATTTGGTTTATTAGGTTTTCAAAAGTGGAGGATCATGCTCATGTAGTTTAAGGGAACCTGGGTGAGGATTCTATTTATGGTTAGGTAGTTTTTACTGATCAATTTGGAGGTTTAACTTCTAATAATAGGAAGCAGCATTATGAAAAATTTATCTACGGTAGTGGGAAAAAGAGTACTTGGAATAGATGGTTGGTTGGACATGACCTTACTTGGGTGATATTTCATCAATGTGGTAGGCTAGGATATTATCATAGAAATTGTTTTAGACCCTTTGTAGAGTGTCGATATTGTGGTAATATGAGACATCTATTGATATTTTCTAGGTCGCATTGATCGACATGAATTGAAGGAGCACCTGGGAAGAGTCAATGTGTTAGAATAAGAACTTCTACACCATATCAGGCAGGTAGATGGGGTTATACTAGGTGAGGTGGTTGAGGTAGTGTATGTGATGCTTCTAGGAAGGAACAACTACAACAGTAGAGTGGTACTACTTCATGGATTCATACAACATCACATAGAATAGGGGAAACAAAGTTACAGGCAATACAAACTACTCTTGTGGATAGCATGGAGGGACCATTGACAATGAGAGGTACTATTCTAGTAGAATCTACTTTAAATATTTCCTTGTTTGATATTGGTTTTTTTCATTCCTTTATATCTCCAAATCATGTTAATGGATCGAGCCTGGTGGTAGTGTTTGTGATTTGGGTTAAGACTATTGATAAACAATTGGGACAGTGGTCTATACATATCTATCAATGCAAGGGTTATTCACTCTGGGTTGGGGAATATCATATCATATAGAATTTCTATGTTCTAGATATGATATGATTAGACCAAATTATGGTTATGGACTAGAATTTAACAAACTTATCCCACATCGATGGTTACTTTTGGAGGGTTACATTTATATCTCGTAAGGTGGGCAAGTATATTCATCACGGTGAGTGGGGTATAAAAAGAGGAAGAGTAGGGATAGTTATTTAGAAGCTGGGAGATGTCATATCCCATGTTGGTAGTCATTTGTTGATGATATGGGTGTTAGGTAAGATATCCTTAGACCCATAGTGAAACTATTTCAGTATGTCTTTCTTGATGTCTTCTTAGGTGTAAGACCAGAGAAAGATATAGGATTCACTATTGAGCTCATGTATGGGGTGGAGAAAATATAAATTCCACTGTACAGAATGGAACCGACTGAGTATCAACATATTAGGACTTTATTGGATGAATTTTAGGATAAGGTATTTATACATCCATGTATGTCACCTTGGAGATCATCTGTTTTATTTGTAAAGAAAGGTGCCGTGATTTTATTCTTATGTTTCGATTAATGGAAGTTGAAAAAAATGACATTGAAGAAATAATATCTTCTTACATGTATTGATGATTTATAAGATCTATTGAAGGGATATTTTGTGTCCTCAAATATTTACATGAGAACAGGGTATAACCAGTTGAGATTTTGGACATCAGAAATACCAATAATTCCTTTCAAAAGAAGGTATTACCTTTATAATTTTTTCATATTTATTTTTGGATAGAAAAATGCACTACAAATTTTTATGACCTTCATGAAAATGATCTTTCATCCATATAAATATTAGTTTGTGGTTGTGTATAGGGATGCAATCATGGTGTAATCTAAGACTCATCATGATCATTCCCAAAATCATAACATTTTCCTACATTCATTGAGAGATAATCAGTTGTACACCAAGCTATCTAGCTGTTTGTTTTAGATAAACCATGTACACTTCATGGGGCACATCATCTCAAATAAAGGTGTGTTAGTAAACCCAGATAAGGGTTAGGTAGTGGTTTAATGGGAGCATCCCAAGAATTTATTTGATATTTGATTGCTTCATGTTATTAGCATGATGTTATCGAAAATTAATCCGTGGCCATTCTAGTTTGGTAGCGTTGCTTTTGGGCTTCACCAAAAGGGATTAAATTTTTAACGGATAGAGGCTTGTGAGAGAGATTTTCAGGAGTTTAGGATGTTCTTGAAATCAACCCCAATATTGATCATACATGATTCAGGTTACGAGTATGGGATTTAATAGGAATCTTCTTGGATCAGGATTGTAGTTTCATGGATGCAGAGAGGACATGTTGTGGAATATGGGTCTTAGTAGTTGAGGCCTCCAGAACAGAATTATCCTACGCATGACCTTGAGTTGGTATTATTTTTTTATGCTCTTATGTGTTTGAGACACTATCTTGTGGTAGAAAAGTATATAGAAATAAAGATCACAAGATCCTAAACTATATAATTTCACATTGTGATTTAAATATTTTGTAGCAGATATGGTTAGAGTATGTGATGTTATTTGATTTTGAACTAGAATATACACTCATGAAGGGAAATATTGCAGCAATTACCTAGAGTAGAAAATCTAAAACTCAGATTTTTCAAGATTCGAGTGTATAGTGGAAGATGATGACCTTGTAGGATGAAATACGTGTAGTGGTTTATGAGAGGGAGGGAAAGAATGCTATAGTTTTAGTTGTATTAGTGTATAAATTTCTGATTTGGTTCATGGACAGATAGTATGAAGAACTAGCTTACATATCCCTAATGGAAAGCTCTAATGGTAGGGAGACATCTTAAAACTAGTTGATAAACATGATGAGATCATATATTTGAATAATTGAATTGTGGTTCCTACAAGCATGCAAGAGGATATCATGTTTGATTTTTGAGCCTAGAAGTGGGTAGTGCATCGAGGTGTAACCAAAATGTATTGTGACCTATGATGACAATTTTTGTCGAATGGAATGAAAAAGGATAAAGTAGGACTTATTACTATATGATTCACCTTTTAGCAGGTGAAGGCCAGGAATCAATGACCATGACGTTTAGTAAAACTATTTCCTACTATGGAATGTATGTTGGATAGAGTGACCCTAATTTTTGTGCTGAGTCTCCATAATACAAATAGTAAGATTGAGTCTATTTGTTTTATTGTGGATCGAATAAAAAAATGTAGCTTATTTATTCCTCATAAGATAATATTTTGAAGTAAAATAGTTGGGTGAATTGTATGTTAGGGATATAGGTCATCTACATGGGGTACCATAGACTATTGTTTCAAATATTGATTTATGAATTACAGCATGTTTCTGGTAAGGAATGAAGAAATTTCTTGTCACACAGGTTTTATTGGGTACTGTTCTCCACCCACATATTGATGGATAGTCAAAATGGACTATAATGGTGCTTGAGGATATGATACAGGAACATGTTCTTGACATTAGTGGATTGTGGGAAAAGAACATGGGATTAGTGGATTATTCATATAACAATTGTTATTAGGACGCTATACAGATGGAATCACACAAAGATATTTTTGGAATGCCATGAAGATCAATGTTATAATAGATGGAGGATAGTGATTTAGAGTTGTTAGGACCAAATCTTGTGTATTAGACATCAGATTAGGTAAAATTGAAACAAAAATTAATGGATATGGATCATAGTAGATAGAATTTATATGATGACTATAGAAGAATACCCCAAGAGTTTTTAGTGGGTGATCATGTGTTCTTTTGAGTGTCTCGTAGGTTAGTTCACCAAAGGATATAAGGGAAGGGAAATTTGGTGCCCATTTTTGTAGGACCTATTTTGATAGTGGAGATAATTAGGATGGCTTCATACTAATTGGATCTTCCAATAAGATATATATTTCTATGCATAATGTATTCCATGTATCCAATCTACTGCGAAATCATCCCATCCCTTTGATCGATAAGGCAGAGTTTGACCTTGAGATATATGTATCCATTGAGGAGAAACTAATACATTGGTTGGATAATAGTGAAAATGTATTGTGGTGAAATACTGTGTTGATAGTTCACTTGTTATGGAAACATGAAAAACTAAAAGGGAAAAAATAGGACAAAATAGCAGATATTAAGGATGAATGGCCCAATATTTTTTGTCTTAGAATCATTGAATGTCTTGGAAATGTAGCTTGAGGATGAGATATTACAATGTGGTGATATTAAAAGATATTAAAATTTTATAGAGATTATATTAGTTTCAATTTTAGGTACATTTTTTTCTTATGTACTTTTGATGGGAATTATGTCTTGTGATGTGTTTGGGTGAATTCTAAGAAACTCTTGTAGAAAATAGGTTGTGCATGGTTGGCATAGGGTTCAATCAAACTGTTCAGTTGATTAGGATAAATTGGGCACCATCTTATTTATTTGGCATTATCAACATAATGGTTGGGGCATGATTCGAGAGGCGACATGGTGTTTCCAAGAGAAGTTCCCCCATAAATCAATTTCTATCACTCGGTTAGTGTAGGGTTTGTCTAACCATATAACTAAACCATGTGAGGGCATACTTTGAGATCCTAAAATTGTAGATAACCCTTGTTTTCATGTTTAAATGAGATTTCTATCCTATTATGTAGACCTAACTAGTGATTTTACTTTCAGAAGGGTAATGGGAGATTCTCTCATCGACATATAGGGATTCAAAGGCCTTATGAAAACTGTTATTTTGGATTTAATGACCATATTTATGATACACTCTTCAATCGATAAGTGGATTTCAATCTGATGCTTCTCCAATTATTTATTACATCCTTCCCTAATAATTTCATGGATGATATATTTTGTTTTCTTATATATAAAACTATGGGTTGAGATCTAGATCTATGATTGAAGATCAAGATCTTTAATTATGATATATTGTTGTCTTTGATCATATTTTCTGTTTAGGGATTTATATCTAGACCTTTTATTAAGGTCATTATGATGCTCATATTTAGGGTATATCAATTTGGAAACATTCATATATAAACTGATATAGGTGGTCTAAATATAATTCCCATAGTCATGAGTTTGATATTTTATGCATGATTATAGAATTTCCAGCATTCATTAGCATTTGGATTCCTTGAGATGGGTTAATTAGATTGTCCATTTGAGTAAGTGAAGATTTTTTGAAATAGGAGATTAATTGTGGAATTAATCATAAAACTAAGGGGATTCCATATTAGATTATTATATTGGCTAAATTAGTTATAAGGGGTATAATATTTAATCAAGTTAATTAATTATAGGATTAACTATCAATTATAGAATTCTCAATGTCCAGATAATTAACTATGAATTAATTTGGGGCCCTGAGATTTTGATCTAGATAATTAATTCGGGTATTAATTATGTAATGATGATATTTAGAATGAAATTAATAATTCTAGTAAACTAATTAAGGGATAAGAATTATGATATAAGTTAATTAATTAATTAATTAATTGGATTGAGATAATTAGTTAACTGGGGGGTTAACTACTAGATTTGATTTATTTTACTCATTGTTGAATTAGTGAGGGAATTGTTGCTAAAAATTAAGTGATGAATTAATTATGTGTTTAATATTGAGAACATATTGATTTTACATTTAGATGTACAAATGGTAACATGGTCATAATAATTATGAGGAAGAGAATGGGAACACTATCAATCTAGTGTGAGGTATACATGAAAACATGGTCATCATACTAATGAATTAGGAGAATGGGAACATGGTCATTGCCCTCAGGGGTAATCATGGTAACATGGATATCTTACTGACATTTTTGATATTGGTAATTTTAGAAATGTGTCTTATAAATGTGAGATTATATAATAAAAAATAGAACTTCATTTCATGGCCCCACATGAGAATATTCGAACACCAGCTTGAGACGAATCAGATAGTGAGATATCAATACACCATGAAAGTATTTTGATTCAGCAATATCCAGGTATTATGAAATTATATAACATATGGAACACTTTGTGCATTCATACGAGATGAAGTTAGTTTTGAGGAATGTGAATCCTTGGGAACCCTAGAGTAAATATAGTTATATAAGAATAAATGAAAATGTGATAAACTGCTTAATATTTCATTTTACTTATTTCCCTATAGAACTGAATGTATTATATTTTAAATGGACTTATTTTAGACATCGTTGGTCATGTTCAACTGAGTATTACTCACAAAATACATTGGATTCCAGATCAGTACTTTAATTGATTATAATTTTATAGGAATGGATAAGAGATAAGGCCTTAGGATATGTGGCAGATTGGTGATAGAGCACTGAGGATGGAAATTGGCACTGATCGAGACTCATTTTGGGAGCTGTAGTGTCCTTAATTTTGGTTTCATATTTGAAACATGACACATATTTTGTAATTTTATTTTTTACATATAATTTATGCATTTTATTTCTTGTATTGGTTTCTCATGGTATGAGTATTTTCTTCTAGTTATATATGCTTCATCGAATTCATATTTCCATTAGTTACTGTTTTACTCTAATAAATGAGGGTATAGTCTCACCATGAATGACTTACTAGACCCTTCCTACTAGTCAAAAGCTTCTAGAATATGGGGAGGCATGCTTGAGGTCATATGGTGAACACGATTAGGGCACTATCATGTGGTTTCAGGAACAATACATTACAAAGTGGTATCAAAAGTCTTCTTTTCATTCTTCATAATTTTCATACAATTTTTCAGAATGTTAAATGGGAGACATGGAAGAGTCGGGTCTTGGATATTATCTCATGCATGGGTGCTTCAATTCCATGTATTAAGGAAAACCCAAGTAAACAAAGTGTGATTTTTATTATTTATATTTCTCTTATAGTTGAATGATATTTCACCTTAGGTGATGCACTTTTGGTGTGGTTTGATTATTATTTCTAAGAGTTGTGTATTATTGATTGGTGGTCCAGAATGGTATGAGAGATGATTCATATTCTATCATTCAAAGAAAATTTAGTTTTTGTGACATGTATCATTTTAGACACACACATGGATACATGTTTTGTGTATGTTTTTTTACATGTAGTAATTTCCTTATTGAATGATTATAATGAAAAATGGTGCCTAACATGAATTTATAATGATTTTAAAATGATGATAAATTCTAGTAATTGGTCGATTAAATGATAAATATGATTAAGATTGTGTGTTTACCCTTGTTAACCAAAAACTAAGAGTGGAATGGTTAATGTTAGTGATAGAACTGAGATTTTGACAATGTTGAGGGGTGGGGAAAGTATTTTTGTGATTAATTTCCTATTACATAAGTGTTATATGGTTTTTTTATGAGACCTGAGATATGTTAATGGATATATAGAGAGTATTCCCTCATGGACCTTGTTGAGGGGATGACTGGGGGGTGTTCCAATGAAATTTTTTCTCTGTTTGGGAATATGAGGCAACAATCATTCCAACCAAAGATTAAGGGGAACAATTTTGAGAGAACATTGATCACATCATTAAATTCATTGAAAGTGACCTAGGGCGGGTTGTGAAAAGTATGTCTGAGTAGATAGGGGAGTTTCAGTTTAAAACCCCTTCAACTATCACTGGTTTGGGTGGACTTGGGGGAGACGAATAATGGGATGAGTACATAAAGACAATACCTTTCCATTTGGAGACATTTACTGAGAGGATATTCATGTTGAAAGAGTATATGCTACAAGGATCAGAGAATAACCATTGGGACAATCAGGAGAAAATTGGACAGACTGTTAGAATGCTATGGAAGTAATTCTCAGATCGGTTCCTGGATAACTTTTATCCAGAGACACTGAGAAAATATATAGAAGCTGATTTTATATATCTAACATAGTGGATCATGTTGTTAAAGGATTTTGTTGGAAAATACATATATCACCAATGAATAGCTCAAATATTAGATGTAGATGATTTTGCAACAACGAAACATTTTCAAGACGGAGTAAAGTTTGAGATTAAGACCCAGGAAAATATCATTAGGTTGATCAATTTTTCAGAACTCGTGTATCATGTTATTATAGTAGAAGGGAGCCTGTTAGAGGATTGTAGTGATGGATAGTTAGTTTTTACTTGGTGATCAAGAGGTTTTACTTCATTGAGTTGGAAGAACCATTATTAATATTTTATCTAAGGTAGTACGAAGATGAGTACTCAGATCGAAGGGTTGGGTTGACATGACCTCACTAGGGTGATATGTCATCATTTTGGTAGGACAGAACGATATCATATAGATTGTTCTTGACCCCCACTATAGAGTGAATATTGTGTTTGAATGGGACATCTATAAAAATTCCATAGGTCGTAATGAAATACTGCTACTGAAGTAGAATGTAGGAAGATTCATAGTGTCTCAATATGACCATCTACACCATATCGAGGTATTAGAAGGACTTCTACTAGCATATGTGGTAGAGGTAGTGGATGTGGTGATTATGGGTAGGAACTACAACATAATTAGAGTTTGATACTCATGGGATATAGAAAACATCACTGGGGTGAGGGGAAATGAGTTAAATGAAATTAAACCTACCTTGTGGATAGCAAGGTGATACCATCAACAGTGAGTGGTACTATTCTAGTGTCTTCAACATTGTTTAGTCACAAATTATATACTTATTTCTATAATTCTTGTATATCATCAAAACATGTTAATTTATTGATCATAGTGGTGGATTTTATGTGTGTGCTTATGATTATAGATATATCATTGGGAGTACGGACTAGAGATATTTGTACATGCAAGGTATGTTCATTAGGGATCAAAAAATATCATTTCCTATGGGATCTGTACATTCATGATATGACAAGATTCAACATAATTATGGGTATGAACTGGTTGGTCCCATACTGATCCCACATTTACTATTATCATAGGAGGGTTTTGTTTACATTTCCAAAGGGTGGCTAGTATATTCATTATGTGGAGTGGGATATACATGCATGATGATTATTGCTAATTACACTACTTCTGGGATAGCTCACAGCCCAAGTTGGTAGTCGTTTCCTAGATGATAAGGTTTTTAAGAATGTTTCCCCTTCACCTATAGTGAATTTATTTTATTATGTCATACCTAATGACATCTTAGGTATACCACCTAAAAGAGTTTTGGAATTCACTAATGAGCTCATTCCGGGGGTGGATCCAAAATTTATTCCAATGTATAGAATGGTACTGATAGAGCTTCAAGATATCAAGACTCAATTGTAATAAATTGAAGATAATGTATTTATCTATTCAATTATGGACACATGGGGATCATTTATTTTCTTTATAAATAAGGCTGACATGAGTTTACAATTATGTGTCGATTACCAAAAATTAATCAAAATGACTATGAAGAACTGATCTCATCATCCACATATTGATGAAATGTTTTATTATTTGATTTTTGTTTTCATATTCTCAATGATTTACTTGAGATCGGGGTTTCATCAATTGAGAGTTCAGAATTCAAAAATACCAAGGAATTCTTCCAGAAGAAGATACAGACTTTATGAGTTTCTCCAAATACCATTTTCATTGAAAAATTCACTAGTAGTTTTTATGGACTTGATGAACTGAATCATTCATCCATAACATGATCAGTTTGTGGTGGAGTTTATTGAAAAAATATTGTTATAATTCAAAACTCATGATGATCATTCCCAACATATTATCATCATTATATGTGCATTTAGTGAGAATCAAATATGCACAATGATATCTAAGTGTTTGTTTTTGATTGACTAGGTATACTTCAAGGGGGAACATTGTCATAGAGTAATTTTTTTCGATGGACCGAGAGAAGGATTAGGTAGTGGTTTATTGGGGGAACCCCAAGAATATTTTTGATGTCCCAAGATAATTGGTATTAGCTAGATATTACCAAATATTCATCCAATATTTTTCCTTTTTGGCAGCACCTCTTAATAGATAGACCAAAAATGGAGTAATGTTTTAATGGATAGGGTCTTGTGAGGGTTATTTGTAGGAGGTGAAGGAGTTGTGAAATCGGAACCAATATTGATCCTACCATATTCAATTGAGATGTACATAGTTTCTTGTGACACTTCTGGGATCATATGTGAATCAATAATTATGTAGGGAGATCGAATTGTGGTGATTGGGTCTCAACATTTGAGGCCTCGGGAATGAAATCACCCTACGCAGAACATTGAATTGGTAGTAGTAGTTTAAGCTGTTATGTGTTGGGGACACTATATTGTTGGATAATACATTACAGTTTTTATAGACAACAAGATATTAAAGAATATATTTTCACTCTGTGAATTAAATATTCAGTAATGTAGATGGGTAGATTATATGAAGGCCTTTAATTTTTGACATGAATATATTCCAGGAAAGGGAAATAGTTTGGCTAATTCCTTGAGTAGGAATCCTCAGACTCTTATGGTTTATGATTTGACCGAATATTGGAAGATGGTGACCTAGAAGGATGAAATGAATGTTGTAATTTAGGGGAGTAAATAGCATATGTCATAGAATTCACTTGTAGTGGAGTCAACACTTTTGAGGTGGATCAGGGACAGATAGTATGATGATCTAGAGTTCTTATCCTTGAGTGATGTATTTGATGGTGCAGTTACATCTTCAGACAGATTTATAAAAGATGATTATATCATATATGTGACTAATCGAGTTATGGTACCTATGAGAAAGTCACAGGAGCTCATACACGAATTTCTTGCCTCAAAGTGGGTGGTGCATCAAGGTGTGACAAAAAAGTATGGTGATATACGATGACTAGTTTTCTGTATGGGGATGAAAATGTTTTTAATATGATTTGTGAAAAAATTCATCACTTGTCACCCGGTGAATGCGGAGCTTCAACGACCTAGAGGTTTACTGTAACTGTTTCCTATTCTATAACAGATGTTGGATGACATGACCATAGATTTGGTTCTTGGACTCAGAAAAATGTATAGGGAGAATAAATCTATTTGGGTCACTATGGATCTACTAAAAAAGGTATTACATTTCATTCCCATTAAAGAAAACATTAGAGTTGAATTTTTTGTAGAACTGTATGTTTGAAAGATTGTTCATCTTCATGGAGTTCTACAAACAATAGTTTCAGATCATGATTCTTTATTTGCATCACGTTTCATGAAGGTCTTTTGGAATGTTCTTGTAGAATATGTTTTATTGTGTACATCTCTCCACCCATAGACAAATGGGAAGTGATAATTTATTATACAGGTGTTTGAGGTTATGGTACAAGCTATTGTTCATTACTTTGGTGGATATTTGGAAAATCACATGGCTATAGTAGATTTTCCATATAATAAATAGTTATCAGGAAACTATATCGATGGATTCATATGAGGCACATTATGGTAGGCCAGGTAGATAACCATTATACTAGATGGAGGCTGGGGAGTCATAATTTTTGGAACCGAGTCTCATACCTGAGACATTATAGTACGTATAATTGATTCGGAAATGTATGGATATGGATTAGAGTATAGGAAAGTCATATGCTGACATACAGACATGTCCTATAGATCTTTGGGATTTTGATCATGTGTTCCATCGAGATTATCCTAGGTTAGGTCAACATATGATAGAGAGGTCACGTAATTTGGTACCCCGGTTTATATGACCTTTTGATATAGTGAAGATAATCGGGCTGGTGACATACCAATTGGATCTTGTAAAGCGATGAAGTGTTATGCATACTTTTCTCCATGTATCATAAAAACAACTGTATCATCCCAACCCTTATCATGTGATCGATATAGATGAGGATGACAATTAGATATATGCATCATTTGAGAAGAATATGATACATGAGTTTGATAATAGTGGGAATTTGTTGATGGGAATGATTACATTGATAGTTCATGAGTTATAGAAACATAGATACATATAAATGGAAACATGGGATGGAGAAGATGATTTGAGGGATCAAAGGACAAATATTTTGGGCTTAGAATCATAGAATATATTGTAAATGCATCTCAAGAATGAGCTCTTATAAGATGGAGAGATGTTAAGATCTTGACATTTTTGAAAGATTATCATAAGTAAAATTTCATGAATTTTTTTTACAAATGTAAATTTTATTGGAGTTATGTTGTGGAATGATTTTTGGTGATTTCTAAAAAATATTGGTGAAAGGAGGATGTGCATGGTAGGAGCACGTTTTTAACCAACCATACGACTCCTTTGGGTAAATTGTGTGCCCTTTTATTTTTGAGGCATTAGGTTCAAACAAAATGGTGCTCGATCTGAGAGGGAACATTAGGTTGTTTTATGAAGTACCCCTATGAATAAATGGATAACACATGGTTAAAAAATGATTTTTTCTAATTGTATGACTAATCCATGGGTGGTCTAACTACGAGATCCTAAAATTGTAGATCTCACTCATTTTCATGTTTTAATAAGAGTTGTATAACCTCCTATGATTCTTAACATAGGGTTTCACATTCCTAAGGGAAAAGGTAGGATCTATTATAGACCCAGAGGGATTCCAAGGCATTACGAAAACCATTGTTGAAGATCTAAATTCCTAATTAATGATCCACACTTCTCTAGGTAAGTGGATTTCATTATGATGCTTCTCCTAATATTTCATCTTCCATTCCCTAATCATTTCCTGGATGATGTCCTCTATTTTTTTATATCTAAACATATTTGGTGAGATCTAATCCTAATAGTCATGGGTTTGATATTTATAAACATGATTTCATAATTGGTAGCATCATTTGACAATTTTTACCCAGAAATGGTTTAATTAGATTGAAAATTTGAGTTATTAATGTTTTGTTGAAATAAGAGATTAATTGGGTAACTAATCATGAATTTTAGAGGATTACCGATTAGATAATTAATTTTGTAATATTAGTTATATTAGATAGGGGTTGAAATCATGTTAATTAATCATTGGATTAACTATGAAATATTGAATAATATATGTTGAGATAAATAATTTTGAATTAATTTTGGTCTTTGAGAATTTGATCTAGATAACTAATTTTGTAATAAATTATGCAATGCTGAGATTTAGAATGAGATTGTTAATTCTAATAAAATAATTAAGGGATACGAATTGTGATATTGGTTAATTAATGAATGAATTAATTAATAGGATTGAGACAATTAGTTAATTGGGGTATTAACAAATAGATTTGATGACTTTAATTACATGTTTAATTATTGATTAAATTGATGTGGATAATTAATGGATGAATTAATTATGTGTTTAATAATTTGAACATGGTCATTCTGAATAGAGAATTTAAAATGGTGACATGGTCATTATACGTATGAGTAAAACAATGGGAACTTTGTCATTCTATTGTAAAGTATACATGGTAACCTGGACATTAAACTTATGAGTAACAAGAATAGTAATATAGTAATTATATTGAGGGGTAACAGTGTTAACAAGTCCATCTTACTTACATATTTGATATTGGTAATTTTATAAATGAGGATTATTAATATGAAATTAATGAATGGAAATTATGGTATTCCAAGTTATGTGTTCTCAGAAGAATATTTGAACTCCGACATGTATCAAATTAGTTATTGATATAACATGTATTCTTTAATAATTTTAGATTAGGCTAGAGTAAGGTATTAAGTATATGATATTAACTAAGGGACACTTCAAAATCTGCTACGAAATGAAGATTGAATTTAGGTATGACTGTCCTTGGGAACCCCAATATTAATGTAGTTAGATAAGAATAAATGAAAATCTGAAAAACTATTTATTATTGCATTGTGCATTCATCAGTGTAGAACTATATGCACTATCTTTTAACTGGTCCTGTTTTAGACACCGTTGGTGGTATCATACTGAGTCATACTAACACACTACTCGGTCCGCTTGATCAGTACCCTAAATGATTATATTGCTTCAAGTCTAGATAAAGCAGATAGACATGGGTTCTGTGGATAATTGGGTATGGATCATGGAGAAGGGAAACAGACATGGTATGGGTCCCGTTTTGGGAGCCTTAGTGTCTTAAATTTCAGTTTCATATGTTACACATGACACTTATATGGGCATATGATGTTTTCCCTTTCAATTTAGTATTGTATTTAATGTTTGGTTATCTCATGGAATGAGTATTTTTCTTGTTATATATGATTTATCTAGTTCTTATATACATTCGTCGATGTTTTACTCTTATAAATTAGTGTATAGTCTTCCCATGAATGACATGCAAGACCCCCACTACTAGACATCCTCATCTATGATACAGGGAGGCATACCTGGGTTCTTGTGTCAAACAAGATTGTGTTATGGTCATGTGGCTTCCAAGTCAAGACGCCACATGCAAAACCAAGAATAGAGGGAAATACAACACCACAATTATCTTAGATATATTTATTTTTAAACAAATTATATTTCATCAATATATTTAATTACATAAAACAATAATTTAATCGTATGTCACATGAAACATTGAGTTTCATCGATATCTTACATTATATGGAAGACCTTGTTTTAATGAAAACAATAAAACAATATATTACTATTTAATGTAATAGTTAAAAACTAGAAATTGAATTTAAGTGTATGCATACGATAATAAAATTATCATAACACACAGTTTAGAAAGATTTCTTATTTACCTATTGATTATAAATAAAATATGAATCATTAAAATAAAAAACAATAAAATTCATAAAATATGTTTTTCCATAAAAGATAAATTAATATCATTTTGTGAACATAATTTTAAATTAATTTTTAAATTAATTTGAAAATATATATATATATACATCTATAAAAAAATTTAATCATAATATCATAATCAAATTAGTTCATTTTTTTAATATTTTTTTGAAAGATCTATGTTTTTTTAAAATGGTGAAAATTAATGGATTTTAATTGAAAACATTATTTTAATTATCATAGATTATGTTGAAAATTTATATTTTTAATTTGTTTTAATGTAAATTTAATTAAATTTTATAGCAATAAATCCAATTAATTTATTAAAATCATTTTAATATTGAATTTAGATAAAAAAACTTTGTAAACTGTTGAATATTTTCATATTTAAAACATGTTATATCATTATGTCTATGAGATTAATTTTAAATAAAATTTTTTAATATAAATGAAATGAATCTTGAAAAAAGGATTACATATTTGTAAAAATAATTTTATTTATAATTTATTATGAGATAAAGTAATTTTTAATAAATGAATACTAAATACATTAATAAATATTTATAGTGATTATGGTAAAAAATGAATTACTGAGAGGTTAAATAAAATATTATTTTCAGATATGATCTATTAACTTGATTAAAAATTTTATTTTTATATTTCATCATTTCCTCATATGTTTTGAAAATGGAAGAATTTTTCCTTACTGACATATAAAAAATGATGGGGAACTCAATTATTTTTAAAAAATATATAATATGTGTCATCTATGTAACATATAAATGGTCTCCTTAACTTCTCCCTTCATAACGCCTTAAAAATGGTTCTGACAATACCATACCAATTCACTTCCAAAAATTCCTCCCCTAATCCTAAATGCCTTATTTTTCTCACAATGTCAATCTTTTAAGGATTTAGTGAAAACCTAATGAGGACACCTGGAGAATAGATAATGTCTATCAGTATGAATATTTAGATTTCATCATTCTCCACCTAATTCAATTTCTAGTAAAACATGTTGATATAATATAATGTTATTGTACTATTCATACCCAACTACTATGTAAATTTATTTATTAATAAAATAAAAGTTTTAAAAAACTAGGAACCAATGGTTTAGTGTTTTTAGAAAGATAGGACCATACATAAAATTCAAATAACTAAAAATAAACATTATTTAACTATTTATTCTCTATATTCTAAGTGGACCCTTTATACTCCTTAGTCTAAGAAATCACCTGAGGATATGCATCAAATAAAATAATGAAAAAAATGGCCAGTATGAGGATATTTAATAACATAATTCCATATAAAACGAGCAGTGATAATATTAATAATCATTGTAACATAAGCAATAAAAGATCATCATAATCATGAGTTTAATAATTATATATAGGAATTGAATTTTCTAATTCATTATAATGAAACATCATGTCATAATGGTTACATATAACACACCATTGTGAAAAATTATAGCATCATCTTCATGAATAACATGTGTGCATAATCATAACAATATAATTGACAAAAAATATAACATCATGTTCAATCATATTTCACATTATCTCCTGAGAAAAATAATATAACCCAATTCATTATAGTACTATATAATTTCAATTTCACCTGTCATATTATGAAATTTAAATAATCTTAAATTCCCTATAGAATGTACATCAATATTTGAAATAAAATAACCAATTTATATGGATGGACATCATGAGAATACATTCATGAATAAACAAAGGGGTTCCCATAATAAAATGGTAAGAATAAATATTGTATAATAATCATGAATTTGGTGTGAAGAATAAATTTTAACAAAGGAAGTGAAAGATGTGTTTTTATAATGAAGTGTTCTATTGAGGAAATAATTGAATTTATCATAAGATCGTATATGAAGAATATATATCTCTCTTAATATAATGGTAATGATAAATAAGTTATATTCATGTAATAATTACAGAAATATATACACATATATTTTGAATGAATGTGTGATAATCCAACGAAAGGGAGTTAGGTATGAGAATCCCCTTAACTTATTGATTAATGTTTTCTTCACATTATTAAACAAGATATTAAAATTATATAAATTAATTAATAAATCCATAAATAATAATACACATATTTTCTTCATTATATTTTAATTGATTACATTTACAGCCATTTGGATGAGTTATAGAGTTCAATTTCATAGGTCAGGAGTGTTTATTTTCTTTTTTTTATGATCAGATAATTTGTTTATAAGTATAAAAGATCTAGTGAAATGATAATAATTATCGAAAAATAATATTTTATGTTTTTAATAATAATTCAAATGTTTAAACGGTTACATATCTTTTTTAATGATGATGATTCATTAGATAAAATGTTAACAATAATCATTTAGATTAATTTGGCAGTCTTTTGATAATCATAAAGTTGTTTTGTTTTTATTATATATTATTATTCCAATATGTTAGATCCATAACATAAAAATGGTTATAAAATATATTTTAAAATTATTTTAAACCATTATTATAGTTTCATTACCAACCATGAATCCTTAAAAAGAAGATTAATACGTGTCTTCCTCGATGTTGATTAAACATCTCCTCACAGTCAATGTTTTCATTTTATTGTAATAAAAATGAGAGAATAGATTGTTTGATGATTAAATTATATATTAGCATTAATACTATATTAAATATAATATATTGGAGGTATCATGCTACATGTATAAGGGGAGTTTAGTATACAATAATAAATGAAAATAATATAATAGAAAACCAAAGATTATTTTACCGCTTGAATGCTTAAATTTGAGAACCTAAATAAAGAAATTGGATTTGGTATTTGGTTGATAAAAAGTGATCTTAAATGTTACGATGAAGATTGGGAAGAGGATTGGAAATGATTTTTAAATCCTATATATCTTTAAATTTGTAAGGAAAATAGGTGGTGAGGGGTTATATTTAAATTGCTGGATGGGGTGTCTTTTTGATTAATTAATTTATTAGCTTATTATTTTGTATCATTACATTGAATAGAAGAAAATTATCAATAAATCTATAACATATTTATGTATATTTTTATATTATGGTACTTCCTTCATCCATGAATCAATAAATATTTAATTTAACTTTTTACGTTATATATAATTAATTATTAAATTTGACTATTCACTCAAAGTAAAATATTTTAGAAAAATACCCAAAATTCACCAATTTTCTTTTTCAATGTGCAGAATTAAATAACGAACTAAATTTTATGACTCATTGAACAATTATTTAAAGGCTCATTAAATTTTTATATTATTATTTGAAAATAAAGTTTTAATTGATGAATATATGATATGAAAATATTTTTTCATTCAAAAATTTAAATTAATTAATATTTTTTATTTAAATATTTACAACACAAAGAAAATGTTACACTTAATTTATCGTTTTTAAAAAATTTATTTACATATAATATGATATAATTATATCAAAATTTAATTAATAAAATGGTTAAATTTTTCTTATACGTGTATTAAAAAGAATATTATTATACTATAAGTATTACTTTTCATTATGGTCAAGATTATATTATAAGGGAGAGGTTAATATTTCATTAGTATAGGTTGATTTTTATTAACATCACTAATTTAATTCATTATTTATGAAAATAATGTTTTTATTAGGATCTCTATTATATGTTTGTTTTTTATACTATATAATTATAAGATTGGAAATTCTATTAATAAATTTTTGATTGTTATATTCATCCCCCATTTGAAATTTTTCACCTTAAATTTAATTTCACATACTATGATGTGAACATGTTAGGGTACATACCTTTCATTTCTTCCTCCAGTTAATGTGTTCCATCTTTGTATTTATGATTCTACCATATAACATATACTAGTTGAGTAGTCTTATTTCTTATAAATTTATCTCTATGGTCCAAGATCTTTATTAGCTACTCCCCATATGATAGATTGATTTTTAACTATACCACATAAAAATTTAGTACATATGAATAATCTGGTATGAAATTCCATAATAGAGATGCATGGATTACATCGTTTACCTGGGACATTGATGGTGGAACTGATAGTCGATAGGGATTATCTTCTACACAATTAAGAATATTTTAGGGGTTGATGCACCTTGGATATAACATTTCTTTCTTCACAAATCTCATTATCCTATTCCATGTGAATATTCAAAGTAATACCATTTGTCCAACCTTAGAAACCATGTCTTGTAAAACAATTTATGCATATAACATATTTTAACTTTAGTCTACAAAATTTTTTTGGGTTAGTATATTTCACTTTTTCAAAATTTTCATACGACATTATAAAACAATAAATCTTACATTCATGAACATCATCCTAGCATGTCAGTTTTATGAATCATTTTCCATAAAGGGCTTCATACAAATACATTCGGATGCTCTTAGTGGAAGATATTCTGGTAAGAGAACACAACTAGTGGTTTATGGTGATCCGATACCCATTTTACGCCCTCAAAAAATTTTATTAAAATTAATTCTAGTGTTCTAATAGTTATCTCAAAAAGGGAAAAATTTTGAGGATGATTAGTCATACTGAAGACCAGTTTAGTGTTTATAGAATGTTGACGAATTTTCTCGAACATGAATGTGAATCTATGATATCGATCAGATACTATTGATATTGGTACTCTAGGATGTCGTACCACTTATACAATGTGTATTTTTCAATGTTTATCTAGTGAGAAGTTTTCTAATGTTCCACTAATGTGAGATTTCATTATAAGATGATCCATAAAAACTCATATAACATTGCTTCATCTGGATGTCTTATGATGTATGATGAAAAAGTCCACAATTTTCATATCTGATTTCCATTCCAGTATGTGAAATAGTTTTATCGTCCCCACATACGTTTTCCTATTATAAATTATATGAAAATATTCCAGGAACATTGAACTATATTTTGGGATATCATTATTTAGACACCCCAACCATTTGTGCTCTCGATGATCTCAATACATATTTATGCTCCCATGGTGAATAGAGAAAGTTGAATTATGTGGATCACTCATTGAAAAATTTATTATCTCTAGATTGGATGATACATATAGTTATTACCCAACTCTTACAACCACAACCTCAACAATTTTTAACACAATTGATATCTCATTTCAAATAGATTCCAAAATTCTTTAAATTTCGACATCGTTCCTTCGATAATCCATTTTTTTCTATCAGTGTTTTTTTAAAAAAAATAATGACACATTATTTATGATGTTACATACTTATTGATCCCTAGTTCTATATTCTATATTTCTTATAATAGGTGATCCTTATCAATTCTCATGAATGATAGTGTTTTAGAATCCTTCCTATGTACATTGTTTTACACATTATTTTCTTTACTCGGATTGTTGCGAATTGAGAACTCATAATCCCTGATGAGGTCTAACCTTATTTGTTAGAGCATATTAATATCCTATTTATGAACACATATTTGATACCCTTATGATCATTATATATCTTATTCTTCTCCCAATAAAGACAATACCACCCGATTTTCATTATAAAGATCAGAAATTCTAACCCCAGATTATAAGGAGGTTAGTTTTTCCCATGATTTTTTAATTTTTTATAATATTTAGCTATAACATTACCATTTTCCATTAGTAAAAATTATAAATTTTTATTTTAAACATAATATTATACCAAAATTAGTTACCTACATTTTGGTAGTGCGAGTATAGGTGGAGTTATAAGCCTTTATTAAACACTTTCATATTTTCATCACGTCCACCGGTCAAGGAAAAACTTTCTCCCTTCTGATTAATCTCAGACAGTTGGTTTAAAAAACATTAAATATTCTTCATAAATCACTTGTAATATCCAGTTAGACTAAGGAAACTGTTGATCTCTATTACATATGTTAGAGAGGGCCACTCTTTGAATTCCATTTTCTTAGAAGGGTCTATAAATATTCCTTAGAAGGTGATAACATGTCCCAATAATGATACTTCCTAAATCTAATACTCTCATTTTCTATATATTTCACAAATATTTTCATTTTAAGAGGTATTTAGAACAATATTTAAATGCTACTCATGTTGCTCTTTCCTCTTGGACTAAATGATAATATCATCAATAAATACTACCTCATGTTTTTCAGGAACATCTCTAAAGGCTATCTTCATTATGTCCATGAATATTCTAGGATAATTATTGAGTTTTGAAAAACATTATATGAACCCATATATTTTATACCATGTTCAAAAGGTTTTATTGGTAATATCATCTATACTCCCCTTTAATTGATGATATCATATCGAAATGTCCACCATACCATAGTAATTGATCCCATATAGTTGATAGAACAAGTCATATCTCCATGGAAATAGATCTTTGTTATTTGATGTTATTTTTTATATCATGAAAATAAATATTTAGGTACATATATCTGTTATTATTCTTGTTTTATAGGATTGGTTCCCCCCATGTTGAAGCTCTCAGGTGTAAAAACCCTTGTCCACAATATCATATATATGATTCTTTAGTTCCTCCAAATAAATAGCGACCATTAAATAAGAAGTATTTGATATAAGATGATATATTGGAATATGTTCAATTGAGAACTATTACTCTTTATTTTGAGGAATTCTATGAAATTCCTCATGGAACACAACTAGGTTGTCCCTCATAATGGGGAGGTCCCTGAGAATGATTCTCTCTGTTGTACAAATGATTTGAGATCAACATAATATCTCTTAAGGAAATAAAACCAACACATGATATGATGATTATGAAATATATCCATCCTAATTGATACACTTGTACATAATTGGAGAATTCCTCAAGATGTGAAGAGTGATCTCCTCTTCCTAACAGTTAATGTTGGATTTGTATAAATATATCCAATTCATTACTAATATAGAATCAAACTCTAAAAAATGAAATATGACAATAATTTATTATAGGTTTAGTAAAACAAATTAACTATGGAGGAGTTATATAGTATAGATGAAATAATTCAATATATTATATTATCAAAGATATATAAACACCCATATTTTTAGGTGGTTATTAAATAGTTATACTAAAATTATACGATATG
The DNA here is from genome assembly GCA_963277665.1 of Viscum album. Classification (NCBI taxonomy): domain Eukaryota; kingdom Viridiplantae; phylum Streptophyta; class Magnoliopsida; order Santalales; family Viscaceae; genus Viscum; species Viscum album. Next base: position 1,851,680,472 of record OY728126.1, on the reverse strand, counting down.
AATGAATGCGAACAAATATAATCAAACTGTAAATTATATATTCTTTAATAAATAACTATTGTACTTATTACATTTCATTGTTTGGATCCACCTCAACAATAATGATGAAATAATATTTCCTTTACTCTTTTTCATTATGTGGTTGCTAATGCTAATTAACCTGAAGGAGTCAATTTTTAATGTGTTTTCTTTCATAGTATCCTAAATCACTACAGTGGAAAAATTTAACCATAGGTGGTGCTCTCCATTAATCCACCACATTTACCAGCATCCACATTTCTATTTGATATTTATGTTCTAGGTGGCCTTATCTCCTAAATATGAAGCATTTTCCATTCACATTGATGTAATTCCAATAACACTTTTCCCACATTTTTTTACAAGGGTTTGTTTGAGTTTTCCTTACACTAGTGTCAATCTATCTTCCATTGTGAAAATCTAAATTTCATTTAATATCTCTATTGCCCAGGGTCCATTCTATGAACTCTATCTTTACATATGGATCACATCAAACATCATATCCACAAATTCCAAAATCTCAAAATGCTCACTCCATTCGAAAGTGTGGTTTTAAACCACTAAAGAATCTATAAATCTTATTATGAATTTTGATAACCAAATCTAATCAAATATTAAAAGACTTGTAAAATATTCTTTGTTAGCCATGAGAGATTAAACATCCCTTTTAATTATCTCTATGAATTCAATCTCATTATTATATCAATAATTTGAGTAAATTATTAGTTATGATTTTTTAATGTATTACAACTCCATATATTTAATTATTCATTTGTCTTGGTGTCTCAATCAACTACCACCACTAATCATCCACTAAATATAAATAATAGACATCTAGTGTACTATTTTCCTTATTAGAACATTGGTTCATATAAAAAATGTTCTCTATTGAGATAACCCATGTTTCTTCAATATGTGGATCAGAAGATCCGCTAAATTTTAGTTTTTATTACTAAATAAATTATTAAAAAACTTGTTTCTCCCTCCTATGTGATGGATTACAATCCACATTATTCAGTTTTTTGTCCTAGCATGAGAAAACTAGGCAATCCTCACCATGATTTTTTTTATCTTCACATCACAAGGAACTGGGGTTGGTATTCAGGAAAAATCTGCATTTATATTTATATAGGTTGTTTGAATGGTTTCTCCTGGTTATTTCTATTACTTAAAATGTTAATGGTTTGTAAAAATCAAAATCCCTCATTTTATGAATAAATAATTTATTCCATTGTGTAATTAATAATTAAGGCATATCTTCTAGGATATTTATGATTATAATGTTTATAAAACAATGATTCATTGGAAGTTATATAAACTTAGTCTCTTAGTAAGGGTTTTCACAAAAGTTCACTAATCCTAATTCCCAAATTAACTAATCCATGATCTAATACAGAATAATGCAATGATTCTTTTCTTACTATTCTATAACATCATTTTAATGATAAATAAAATAATACTATTTTTAAACTAGGATCCTGTGGTCTACTATCATGGGAAAATATATTACATTCAGAATATTAACATAATAAATCATAATAATTATGTAATTAGTACATCTGTAGATTCTTAGTGTCCCTCATGTACTCCTTATTATATGTATCCACTTGAGTATACACATAATTGAAATAGGAGAGATAAAATGCCATTAAGTTGATAAATAATACCACGAATCAATTTAACAAGTGTGAGTATGATCTCAACATCATAACAGAATGATGGGATCGTTATCATAATCCTGATATGAATAATTTGATATAGTAATGGAAATTGGAAATGTATAAAAATGAAAAATCATGACTAAGTGATCAAATACGACACATAGCTATAAACAAAACTAACATCATGTTCACACATAAAATATTTGAATAATCATAACATAACCAATGTGAACAAAGATAACATCATTTTCATGAATATATTAACTTTTATCCTAAGATACATAATATTACATAATGCATTGGAGAACTATATAATTATGGCTTCCCCCATCCCATCATAATATTTATATAGAAATGCATGTCGTAAAAAAATATATCAATAATGGAAATTAAATAAACCATTGAATGGAATGGGTTTCATGAGAGGAAATTAATTAATATTTTAATTCTAAAATTAGAATTTAAAAACACATATGTTATAGTAATCCTCAACCTTAAGGGAAGAAAAAAATATCCAGAGATGTAAGAGTTGTATTTTATAAAGAATAGTTATTTTCAAATAATCTATCCATTTATCCAGAAATTTATATTATAATATTTAATATCAAATAATATAAAATGGAAGGACATATAAATAATATATAATGAACATTTATGTAATTATCAACCACAATATTTGGAATGAAATATGGATCACCAACTGAAAGGGAGTTGGGTTTGAGAATCCTCATACCTTATTTATAAATTCTTTCTTCACATTATTATACTTGATAAAAAAATTTGATTTATTAGTAACTAAATCCATAATATCTTTTACATGTATTTTATTTTTTATCATTTTATAAAATTCATTTATGTCTATTTTCATGAGTTATAGTGTTCAATTTCATTGATTGTAAGTGTTAATTTTCTTTTTTAAGGATATTTTCACTTATATAAATGTAAGGAAGAACATTTAAATTGGGAATAATTATTCGCAATTGAAATTATATATTATTAATTAATATATATAAGTTTAAATGGCCATATATGTTTAACCATATATGAAGTTTATTAATTTGATAAAATATAAATGCTTACTCATTAGATAAATTTGGTGGTTTTTCGATCACCATAAACTATTTTTTATTTAATTATATATATATATAAGATTGTTAAATAACATAAAAAGTTATTAAATGAATTTTAAAATCATTTTCATCCATTATAATGGCTTCATGACAATTTTTTATATTATAGGAGTATGAAAACATTTCATCCTTTACAGTGGTAAATTAACACCTCATGGTTGTGTTTTTCATTTTATAATAAAAGGGAGAGGATGATAGGTTTAATGACATACTATTAAATTAAAATAAATAAATTAATGTATATATATGAAAATGGAGTTATCATGATATTTTGATATGTTTTGGTGGGGAAATAATAATAATATAATAAAAAATGAAAAGAATTTATTATTTAATGAAAGATTATTTTTCCACTAGAATTATTCTCCTTGATACCCTCCTTAGTGAAATTGGATTTGGCCTTTTTTAAAGAAAAAATTATCCTGGATGTTGGAAATACGTTTGAGATGATATTTGGGAGAAATTTTAAAAATCGTGAATTCTTATAAGGTGTGACAAAAATAGTGGTGTGGTGGTATTTGTATGGAAAGAGAGAGGTGTTTTTGTTATTTTCTTCATTAGTTTATTATTTTAGATCCTGATTATGAATAATTTTAACATTCTTAGTAAACATAAAAAATAATTAATTTTAGTTCAATAGTATGGATCTGGAATAATCAATGAATTTGGAAGTAGTGAATTTAACTAATGTTATTATATATGTTAGGTATCAATATTTCATTATTCACAAAAAATAACATTATTTTATAAAAATATAAAAAAATCACTGTAATCTTTTTTTTATGTTCAGAATTAAAAAATTAAATCCATTTTATGAAAATAATATTTTAAGTAATAGAATTTTCTAAATACAATTATTATTTTTTCAAAAAATACAAATTGTAAAATTATAACGGATTTTATGAAACATTGGAAAACTAATTAATGTCACATAAAATTTTTATTATAAATATAATACAATGAAATATTTTTTTATGAATATATTTTTCGAAAATAACTTTTTGTTTTAAGTCATTATATCAAATAAATGTTGGAGTAATGTATTCAGAACTGACAAAAATACCAACACCTAATATATCATTTAAAAAAATTTATTTTCTTATAATATGATATAATTATATCATATATTTTTTAATAAGATGGGTAAATTTTTTATACTTTCATAAGTGAGATTACAATTTTATTAGAGGGATTACTATTTTTTATGGTCAAGTTAATATTAAAATGTTCACATTACTTTTCAATAAGTTATTTTTCCTTAATATCTATTAATATCACTTATTTAACTCTTTATTTATGTGAATAATCTTTTTATTAGGATCTCTATGCAACGTATGTGTTTTATACAATATAATTTTAAGAAGGGAAATTATATTGATAATAGTTATGGGGATTAAATTATAACCTCTGTATCTTTTATAGACAGTTGTGTTGATATAACAATTAAATTTCCTGATACAATCTCTAGTTTGATCAAATAGGTTTCGAAATTATTATTCATGTTTACAAGGGATTACCGCCTCACGAACCAATGTTGTTAAATTTTCCATTTTATCAAATATGGTATGTGTATGGTTATGGATAACAAGTATGTATGTGATATTTATAACATATTTATACCTATGGAGTCACTATGTAATATATATTTATATTTTTACCTATCGATTATATATGAGACATTATTGCATCAATCATGTGTGCATAAGGCAACCACCTCACTATGTGAAGTGATTCTCCTATCACTAATTGTTTTCATGGATGTTGATAAAAATAAATTTAATAATTATATATTACGTAAATGTAATAATTATTATATTATTGAAATTTTTTCTCTTTTGGAAATATATTATTCCATTATAATTCATTCCTTTTCAATCACATAAATATGACACGATCATTCATGTTTTTGTGGACAACTACATTCAAAAAGAAATGTCACTCCATTTTTATCATCAAACCACATAAATGATATTTCGATATGTATTTAATATGTTATATATGATATTATGGAAATTCTTTATAATTAAATTATTAATTACCTTATTTCAATAATTATTACTAAAAATGAAAATGTTACCCATGAGTATGTATGACCTACCTCTCTATAATAGTAATATAATTGGTTTTTTAAAGCCATCAATAATGATATATTTTAGATGAGAAATTGATGTAAAAACATAATTATTATTTCATGATTATTATTCTAGTGATACTAGAACTATATTATATTCTCATGGAAAATATTTTTCTTGATTAAATGCACATGAGTAAACACGGAAATTAACTCCTGAAAAAATAAAAATAATGAAAGATTGTTTATGAATAAGAAATATGATGTTATAAAATTATTATATATTATATTATAAATATAAATATGGTTATTTTATATGTTAATTACACTGTTAAAACCCCTATATATATGTATTAATATTATTCAACGAAAAGGAAGCATATGATAAGGTACACTACCTCAAATTCACTTTTTTGAGGCATATAATAATGTTAAGCAGCTATTTTCATTTATATGGTGCATATACTAACCATTCCAAATTTATTATCATGAATAAATTATTATTAATTTTATTTTTTTAATTCAAATTATTTTATTCAGAAATATTTAAATTAAACGTTAGCAAGATGTAATGAATTTAAAAACTATGTTTCTTTTCATTAGTTTATTTTAATTTATAATCTTCTTAGATGTTATATAATTATTTTTCTGACTGTTACTTATCATAATTGATTAATATTTTTATTATCACTTCAACATTATGACATTTTTAGTGTTTTATTTCACACTCTCATTCTAATCAAGACTATTTATTATTGAATTTTCATTAAAGGGAATTATATGTTAAAACATTAATTTTATACTCCAAAAGATATTTTTCCTTTAATAGTAAAATTTTTCCAATCCTTGGTACATAAATTTATTTAAAAAATGTTTTAAGAAAATATGTCTTTCTTTCTCCATTCGGTCTGAAATCAGATTTCGTCTAAAATCATGTTCTCTAAAAATATTTTCAAAAATGTTTTTCACATTTTCAAAATGATTTTTAGAATAAACTTTATTCCAATATTTACATATTATAAATAAATTTCAATGGATCATTATGTCATTTTAAAAACAATTCTTGTTAGAATTTTTCCAAAAACATGAATGGAATCACTGTCTTATCGTGTACAAAATTAATGGGATTTTCTACCATCATGACTTAAAAATGAATTAAATAATTACTTATATGTATTCAAGTTTTTTTTATATAGAAGAATATTGATTTTTTTTATTTGAAGATGATAAATTCAAAATTTTTGTTATATTGTAACTCTAAATGTTTTTAATGATGTTTTTATATTTTCTATTCCCAAAAAAACAAAAAAATATTATTACTATAATGGGTATATGTTGTATTGATATAATACCTATTATTCTTCTTGATGTTTTGTGATTATTTTACCATGGAAAATATTTTAATTGAATTACTTGATTAATTATTATTTTCATAATCTTTCCATTTAATTATTCACTTACATGTGGAAATTAATTTTTTCTACATAACCATATAAATTACCACGGTTATGTTTATCTGTTAAAACATATCAAATTTCTATATAAGTGGCTTTAAATTGAATTTTTTTATGAAATGGGAAATTGATGATAAATCTATATACATTATTTAATGCATATACTTTATGATATGTCACATTGGTTATAAAATAAATTTATTATTAAATATATAAGAAGTGAATTGTTAAATTATATATATAGGTTGTGGACCATTCATAAAAATCCCCCTGATGCATCTCTAGTCCCCTGGGATGAATTAGTTAGCTAGACTGAGATAAATGAGTTCTTACCCAATTTATTCTAAATAGTCTCATTAAATATCTTAATAGTAAATGTATCATGCTCCTCATAAATATGACATCCAATATTTTTTAATTTCTTTCAATTAGATTTCCATTATCATTATCTATGATATTATAAAATTGAAATCATTTGTGTATGCATTTCATTATCAGTTATTGATTAGTAGATTGTTTTTGTGGTTTCTTTCGTTTTCTTATTGATTATACCATATCCTGTTATGATAGTTAGTATATTGATTAAATGGAATGTGTTTATAGTAATATACATTAATATTGATTATCCTTGTCAATTATTTATGTATAATGTGGATTCAAATATTTACCTTTCCATATTGTTCATTCATTATTGATTATGCTTCATTTATTCATGATTTCTTCCATTACATATAATCCTTACTAAGAATTTTAGATCACCTATATTTTGGTTCCTTTCAATAGGTGTTAATGATTTTTACTATGAATTCTACGTATGGACGTTTTAGGGGGAATAAATATAATATTAAATAAAAATATATTTTAATTTTTATGACAATGTAATGTGAGGGTAATTTATTTATAGAGTTTACAAGACTACTAAACTACTCATTAATCCATGTTGTGATTCTTTAAATATTATGTAAATATAATAAACTGAACATCATATTTAGGACAATGATGGATTATTTAATATAGTTGTTATCAGAAAATGTTTAGTAATAACCTTAGGAACTATATTTAAGAAAATATAGATAATGAATAACCACCCTAATTAAATCATTGAATATAAGTATATAAGCACGTTCTAATTTTTTTGAATATTATATATTAAGAGATATTTTCTATCAATATATCCATATTTTTATATAGTAGGTTCATGAGGTTATAGAACAGAGGAATCTCGAGGAAATAACACCCTAAAATTGTGTCTGTATTTACTCATGAATTACCAATTACATGAAAAAGGGAATTACAATGCACCATGTTTGACACTCCATTGGGATATACCCAGTATAATTCACATTTTCATTACGAAACATCATAAAGGATTCAAAAAATTGTAACAATGAATTACATTTGTTTAACCTAAAGCGTTTTAGTTAGAAAATAATGTATCATGAAATAGAAATCCAATAAGTGATTATATGTTTTTCCCAAATATAAATATTCATTCCCAAACTACTTTTGGGTTTTATTCAATGGAAGGAACCCAAATCAAGAATATTATAATTAAACATGAAGGAAAATGTGCTATGTATTATCTACCAAATTGAATGATTATTAGAGTGAAAGATATCATAATTATTAAAAATTAGTTATCTGAAAATAAGATTGACAACATGTACCGTACCTAACACTCGAACTCAATAACGAATAGAACAACCGATTTTTCCATGAGCTCATTTGATGGAGACTACAGATAAAAGAAGTATAATTTTCATTCATGAATAAAATAAGGAAGGACGAACCTATTGGATTTCCTCAATGGAACAGGAAAATACATTAAGTCTTGAATGGAAGGGAATGAATCAAATCAATGAAAAAAAATATTATGGTGGAAGGAAATATATATCATCCTAAGTATCCATTTATATTTATTTTTCTTCAATTTGGAGAACATTGGAATTATTTTAGTTAATTCATTTGTCTAATTTTTATCCCACTGACAATGGAAGGACATATGTTTAAATAAAATGGATGGAGTATTCATGTATTATCATATTTGTATTTTTTTATTTTTATTATTTGAGGAATATATATTTACTTATTAACATAATAATTATGGACCCCATCATGGTCTAATTATTTTATGCTTGATCACATTACAAATTTCATAAACACACCTTTTAAAATATTGTTAGTAAAAAACATGAATATAGATATTTTCTGAGTAATTTATGTCAATGGATCCCCTTAGTTTTTTATATATTCAGTGAAAAAAATTGATGAATAATTACATTACATTTTATTGAAATAATTTTAAAGGTATTGATAAATTCACGGCTCAATATGATCATCAATGACATTGTGATGATAATATAATATGATTATTTGACTTTGTTAAAAATATTGTATGGAAAATACTATAAAAACGGTTATCCATTAATTTATTTTATTTCAATTAATTACATAATATTGTTTTGTTAATGTTTTTGGAATTATCATAATAATGTCTATAAGATGGACAAACTCTATGAATGGTGATAACCCATTTCATCTGGCTTGGTTTGTTGGATTAAAACTATTACAAATGAATGATAATGGGTAATCACCTACCATTGACCTTTACATTGTCCTTATTTATATTCCATTGTCCTTATGTAATCTATTAGGAAATGAATATATATTAATTGTGAACCAATAGTGAAATTATTGTTGTTTTTATATTAATATATTAGATAACATGGGATAAAAATATTATTTTATAAAAATATCAAGAGATACAAAAATTTACCTATCAAGCATATAATGATCTTATGACCCATTAAAAGAGTATTTTTGTGCCTATAGAATTAAAAAATATCCATTTTTCAAATAGTCATTTCATGGTGTAAGTGACGAATTGGATATAGGATGAAGCATATCCAAAGGATAAAAATGTTTTTATGAAATAGATATGTATCATGTGGTTATATTTCATGATATTCCAATATAGTAAAATATTTCCTTAGCCGTGGTAAATGGATCCCGAATGAAAAATTTTATCCTATTACAATCATGTATAATGAATCAAATAGTCTTTTAAAACATCTTATATTCATGTCACTGAGGAACTTATCATAGCACTGATCAATCAATTTCTAATAATCAATTACCTCAATCAATCTACATAATTATTTACGATTTTTTTAATTCTGTATTTTCATTTTAAATATATTTTATCCTATAGGGAACCCTAGTTATGTGTTATTTTAGAATCCCATAATACTTCCTTTACACTATTTTTTTAATTATTCTCTATTAACCGATTTTTTATGTTGGTTTTTTTAGCAATGGTATTTCCAATTATAAACCAATGAATCTTGAGATCATGATTAAATTGTGAGGATGATATTTATTTAATTTATAGAGAGTATAACAATTAGAAAATATAAAATATGGACAATGTATTTGATAAAATCTATGAAAAACGTTGACATGCATAAGAAGAGACATAACACCCAAAAAATTATGATTTATTATTAAGAAAAGATATATATAAACATGCTTTCATCACATGAACCACCATGTTTATCCTGAGTTACACGAAAAAATGATTTTCATTTATTTCTTGCATTACATGAATGAGAGAGTTTTAATGATCAACATTATAATACTAATAATATTATTAAATATATTAGTTATAACCTAGTGAATAAATTTCATGATACAAATATGATTAACTTACTTATGATAATATATATTCTGTATACTTTTATTAGTTATCATCATATTATTAAAAAAATATGTATAATTAAAATGAAAAAAGAACCACTTTATGAAAAACTATATATTTATTAAATAATTTTATATACATGGTATAGAAACATAATTTAACACTAATAATCACAAATTAAAAAAATATATTAAAAAAACTCCATTTGTTATATTATTGATTTACTTACTCAATAATGATATTGATTCGGATAATGTATCATTAATATGAATAATGAAACCATATATTTATTACGAATAACACATTAATTTGTAGAAAATAGAATTACCCCTACATATATATCCATGTAAATTAATCTACTATGTCATACATGTTGAAATAGATAATGGTATTGGGGGGAATATTTCAATCTCTATTAGATAAATGGAAACTGTTTTTACCATAAATGAATCTATATATTATGTGGGAAAAAATTTCAATTTTGGAAGAGAGGAATGATGAATTATATTCGATTTTTCATATTGGATCAATATTTGAAGGAAATTATTGTTATTTCAATAATATTGGTGTATGTATCCTTATTTGTGAAACAACCCAAATAATTGGATGTTGATGTGAAGGAAATAAATTCCTTAGGGGGTTTTGGATAAAATCATATATATGAAGGTGGTTGAATTAATGGAATCACATGTTATTTGGGAGACCTTTTAATCATCTTAGAATTATAATAAAAATATTTATAAGTAAAGATATAGAATTTATGGAATAAATATAAGGATTTTTTGATGAGCACATGGAAACTGTTGATGCATTTTCTGGTCAAATCAACATCTTGGTGTTAGATAAACATAGTCTAAGGGAAAACATAGATTATTTCAATAATAATGACAATTGAAGATATAATAAATTAATATTCCAGACCAAAAATATAATTTTCTAGGTCTGAAATAATATATTATGTATCTTATCCACACATTAAAATATATAGGTTAAATATAATGTAATTGGGGGAACTGTAATTAAATTTCCCTTTACCTTTGTGTTCAATTCATTTTTATTTTTTTTATTTTTTTTATTTCACATTATTTGATACAAAATTTCTATAATACCTGACATTGATTCCATATAAAATTATAAATGTATTTATATTCTTTTATACCATTATCTCCACTATTTTTTAGTTTTGTTTTCAGGATTGTTTTAGATTTTTATTATTAAATATGAATGAGTTATCTAATGTACTAGAAACCATGAGAACATTTTCCTAGTGTTAAAAAGAGATACATAATAAATTAATATGTGTGTCGGAAATAGGTCAAAAAAATTATTATCTCTACAGAACTCATGTGGTAGAAAAATAATAATATCTAAATCATTAAAAAGTAGGAAATTGTATTCCAATTCAATATAAATAAATTAAATTTACTACCATTATTACCACAAAAGCCCTAGTAGATAGATATTTATTGTAGAAGTAAATATGTTAATGGAAATTTCAACTACATGACATTACTAGTGAACATACACAGAATACATTTAGGATTAAAATATTTTTTACATTATTTTTATGAATATTAGAATAATATAAAAATTTATAAAAAGTTAAATAAAATAATGTAATATAATAATTTTTTAACAATTTATTCCTAACAAAAATGATGTTTTTTATGGATTTATATATTTTTGATGTCACAAAATTCATCAGCATGGACAAGAAGGTATAGTATATATATCCGATAATTGATTATATATCTATTCATGTTATTGATTAGTGAAAAAAATCTATCACACATAACTGACCATGGGAAATTTTTTTTTACTGAAAATCATTCTATGTAGGATACATGGATTAGTATGTTGGTGAAAAATTTCATTCATTTGGTGCACCTTGTAGTGGTTGGTGGTGGAATGGAATGATTGTTTTTTAGACGTGGTCACTCCTCAATTTAATAATATTGTAGCTCAAGAATTCATGTGTTATGTAGGACCAATGTTATATTTTTTCTCTAAATTACATTGGAAATTAAGTACAATGTGAGAAATAAAAATTACATTTTTAAAATAATTAAATAAAATTCTACATCAAAAAACAATAATTCCGTTATTCAATGTGAAATAAATAAATTATATTTCCCAAGTTATCTTTAAAATAAACACATATCAATTTCAAAATAGTTATAAATAAATAAATTTGAAAACTTTGAAATTCACATTTTATTTTAAATTCTTTAAAATTTAGAAAACCAATTGTTCCTTAAACAACAGAAAGTTTTATAAAAAACTGATAAATTAAAAAATGAATTTACAATATTTCAATAAATACATTATAAATTATAAATATTTCAAAATATTATACATAATTAATATTATTTTCAATTGTGAAATTTTCCTCGAAAGATTGAAATTAACATGTAATTGATGCGAAAAACATGAATAAAAATTGAGACACATAATCAAAAGTCTATATGTTTTTAATGATATGTTTCTTTATTATGTCTTTCCATCCATGATCCCCATTTATATGAGTAGATTTTTTCATCCATGTCCCCAACCAATTGAGTTTCCTTATTTTTTCATTCTCCCACATAGATAATAAAATTCAAATATATTTTCCAGTTATTTGTCTAATAACTTTTAATAACACATGAAACCTCTACTACTAAAAAGAGAAAATATATATTTCATAAAACATTAATCATATGATACTCAATTCACATTGTAGAAAATAGTAAAATGTGTTGACACATACAATTCCATCCATTGTTTTCTTAAACCAACCATCAATCATCTTTTAATTACCATGTATTGTATCTCGCCAAATAATTATAATAATAGAATATATATACATACATGTATAAATGAAGTCCAAATAATGGATTTTCACAATGGTGAGTGGTTTTATCACAATTAATTAAGTTATAGAATATGGTTTAACATTAAGATTCAATGGATGCTTCATATATTTTTCTGTATGTTGAATATTTTAGTGAATATGCGTAATAATTTTGAATAATTACCAACATGTTCATTTGTTGTAATGAATTTATATTACATCAAATTATTGAAACTATAAAATCACCATTATTTATAATTCATGGATGTTTTATTACCTTTTTACTCTATCACACTTTGGTTGTAATGACCCATGAATTTATAAATAAAATTCCCATTATGATTTATATTAAATGTATTATTATGTATTATGGTTTTAGAAAACACATGAACTAGTATTGATTAATTAAATATTTTCTTAATAAAAAGGCCATTAATCCTCATTACCATTGATAATATATATATTCAATAAGTTTTCCTTGTGTCTTTTCCATTACTTTATGTTTTTAAAGACATAAACACTCTATCTCAAGGAAAATTCTATTTCCTCTAATAATTATATTATTAAGGAAACTTTTCCTTCCCCAAGGAAATATTTTCCTTACCTTTGTTTTCATTTTTCATTTTATAGTTTCTATTATCTTAACTATTTTATTTCTAATGTCTAAAAATCGGTTTCATATCAGAAAACTCAGAACTCTATAAATTCTAATCTATAGAGTAATCGCTTTTCAGATTTCAAATTCATTAAAATATAGATTTTGAATTATCTAAAATTCTGATTCTAAATTCTCCGAAATTCTGATTCTTAATTCTCTAAAATTCATATTGTAAATTCTCTAAAATTCATATTCTGAAATCATTGAAATTTAGATTCTAAATTCTCATATATTTAGACTCTCAATTGCTTAAAATTTTGCCTCCGAATTACATAGAATTTTGACTCTGAATTATTTCTAATTTAGATTCCGAATTCCTAAAATTTGTGATTTATAAATCATTAGAATTCAGATTCTAAAATATATATAATTCATCTTCTGAATTTCGTGAAAAATAGATTCCTGATATTTATGATTAATAGTCTCTAAGTGTTTATTTAAATTGACTTATAACATTATTCTTCCTTTGACTCTGAAAAAATTGTATTTGGTTAAGAATCCATATTTTTAATACAATTGTTATAATTGTGAAATGGTGTCATAAATTATATTTATAACTAACTATTGTATGAGTGACACGTCTACAAATCCCTCCAATATTCAAGGAAAAATATGACCATTGGAGGAGGGATCTGACTGTTAGAGAAATTACTATAAATAGAATCACATTTAAACGAGATCAACAAAACCTGACATAATATTGATCAATAATGACTACATTCTTCTGAAGTAATATATATAGAAAAAGACTCTCGGGACTTATGTGTACTGAACATCTTGTTCAGCTTACTTAACGCGACCCAGATTGTTGCATTGTACAATTGAGGACATCCTGTGACAGGAAAACAGAGGTGTCGACTACCTAAAAGTTCGAGAACATCCAGGAATAAGAAGACAGAGGTGCTGACTACCTTTAAGTTCGAGGGTTTGTGGGGATAGAATAATAGATTCTGATATTCTTATCAAAGTATTACCCTATTGTGGGTAAGACATAAATTCTTGATATTATAAAATAGGGTATCTTTAATCCAAGGATATATAATACCCTACTATTTGTGTTAAAAGATTTCATACGTGTTACTTTTTTTGTTTCATGTTTATATTCTATTGTATTTTGAAAGGGAAGAATGTATAACCTTATTATACATTATTGTTCTTTTTTATACTCTGATAAGTAAGATTTTATACACTATAAGGTGGAATGATTTCCTAGTATACATTGATTAGGATTCATTTTCGGAACCATATTTCCAGAACCTACTATGTTAGTAAAAATAATAGTAATTTTGAATATATATTGTTTAACTTTTTTAAACATAGTTTACCTTAAGGTTAACAAAATGTTTATAATCATACCATTCACCCAGATCTTGTAACTATGCATCAAAATTCATATTTCAATCCTACAATTGGTATCAGTGGGGGTCTCTGAAATACTAATATTCATATATATGTTTTTTTCTTATGTTTTAATTGTTTTAAATATATTTTTGTTGTTTATGATTTTTATCCTCGTTTTAAATGTTTTACTAATAACAAGTTTCTATGGAAGGATATTTCATTTTAGATTGAATGAATTAATGTTGGTTCTATTGACAATCTAAATCCTTCTAGACCACCTATTTTTGATGGGAATGATTATGAATATTAGATAAATCGTATGAAGACTTTTGTTATCAATACTGGATTGGAAAACTGCATTATGATTATTGCAGATTACAAGATTCCAGATAAAGAAGTTAGAACTATGACTAATCAAAAAAGTTAGAATATCAACTAAACTACAAGGTATAAAATATTTTTTTATATTCCATGATTAGGTATATATGTAGTTTGATTTCATCTTTTGATGCTGAATATTGTATTTGGATGAAATTGGAGGTTATTCGTTTTGGTAAATCCATGGTTATAGAATCTAAAACAGCTATGCTTAGAGCAGAATATAATGGATTTCTATTTCCATATGAAGAACTAATGTGTATGCTACTCCTATGATTTATAACTATTGTAAACAACATAAAATTAGTGGGTGAGAAAGGATTAGATGATGAGGAACTTGTGGTAATGATTATAGTCATCATTCCTAATGAGTGGGAATCTAAAAAATATCTATTGATGAGAATAGAAAAGTATCTCAGATAACTCTTGATGAGATTTTTGGATGTTTTCATCAACATGAGACAATAATGAAAAGATATTATGATTTGAATAAGAAGAAGAATGGAAATGGATGTGTAGCCTTTAATTCTACTAAATTCAAGACTCCTGAAAGGGTTATGAGATACAAGTCAAATAAAGTCACTATTTTATCTGAATCAAGTGAATGAGATCATTTGGAGAATGTGTTATCTAATCATTCTCGAAGGATGAAAATGATATTTGGGAAGAAATAATTTAAGTATATATATAAGAGAAATAAATAGCCACTACTATGATTTATAACTATTGTTAACATATTAAAATCAGTGGGTGAGAAAGGATTAGATGATGAGGAACATGTGGGAATGATTATATTCATCATTCCTAATGAGCGGGAATCTAAGAAAATATCTATTGATGAGAATAGAAAAGTATCTCAGATAAATCATGATGAGATTTTTGGAACATTTCATCAACATGAGACAATAATGAAAAGAGATTCTGATTTGAATAAGAAGATGAATGGAAATGGTTGTGTAGCCATTAATTCTACTAAATTCAAGACTCCTGAAAGGGTTACCACATACAAGTCAAATAAAGTCACTATTTTATCTGAATCATGTGAATGTGATCGTTTGGAGAATGAGCTATCTAATCATTCTCGAAGGATGAAAAATATATTTGGGAAGAAATAATATAAGTGTATATATAAGAGAAATAAATAAAGGACATGAAAGACTCTGATGTCACTTTTTATGAAGGAAAAATAGAAGGGAATATAAGGGCATATTGTCCCATGTTTAAGAGAAATGATTGAAAGGAAAATTTTTCTGAGAAGAACAGAAAGAATTACTAAAAGAGAAAATATAAGCATGTTTTGAAATCTAATGACACCTAGAGTTCCAATGGTGGAGAATCTTCTGATGAAACCTCAGAGTAAAAATCTTTTGGTCAAAATAATCGTGGTTTACTAGCCAAATTACCCATTAAAAATCATTGTCTAATGGCTAAGGTACTAAATTCTTAATCTATAAACAACATATACTTGAATGGTAATTATAGTGATAATATGTATTATGAATATTAAGATGAATAATCTTCTTCTGATAAATATAATACATGAATAACATTTGTAAATGTTTCTAGATTTTCTATGATTCCTGATAATGATAATTCTAAAGTCATGAAAAACATGATAAGGAAAATTATAGAATTTTTATTCTTACTAAAGAAGTATTGGATCTTTCTAAAGATCATGATAAGAAAATTTATTATTTTTATAGTATTTTAAAATACATAGGGGAAGTTATTTTTCTTTAAACAAATCATGGTATTTATGTTTTCATAAATATTATTTTTCCATGAAAATTTTGACTCTTATAATTTATCTTTCTGATGTGTTTAGTGCAGAATTCCGAGGAAGAGATTATTCTTTCTTCCGATAGGCAAGAGAATGTATACATACAAAACATAGAAGACCTTAGGCACAATGATCTACCTTTTCATAGAGAAATGGAAGATCATTCTTGGTTATGGAATAGAGGATTACGACACTAAAACCTTAGAGACCTATGAAAATCTCTAATAAATTACTATTTAAGGATCTACTAGAGCATAGATTTGATTTTTCAAAAGTTCTTGATACATATAAATTTGGAAAGCAACATAAAACAAGTTTCAAATCAATCATTCAGGTCACAACTACGGATTCATTAAAGTTGGAGCATATGGATCTTTTTGGTTCAATACAAACTCGAATAATTGGAGGCAAATATTAAGTATTTTTCTTAGTTGATGATTACATTTGATTTACGTGGGTCTAATTTCATGAAATGAAATCAGAAGATTATACTTATTTCAAAATCATTAATTCCCAAGTTAAAAATTAATAAAACCTTCCATTGATAACTATTCATAGTGATTGTGGAGGAGAATTGCAAAATTCTGATTTTGAAACTTTTTATGGTAGAAAATGTGTTACTAAAAATTTCTCAACACTAAGAACCCATCAAAAAATTGGTTTTCTTAAATGATGAAATAGAGTTTTTCATGAGATAACTAGAACCATGTTGAGTGAATATTCTATAGGTAACCAATTTTGGGATGAATCTGTTAGTACTTCTAGTTGTAGAATAAATCGAGAATTAATTAGACCTTTACTTAATAAAACTCTTTTTGAGTTATGGAATGGTATAAAACCAATACTTTCCTACTTCATGGTATTTGGATGATAGGTATTCATTTTTAATACTAAAGATAATTTACATTAATTCTCACCCAAATCTGATTAATGAATTTTCCTAGGCTACTCCACAACATCTCTGAATTATAGTGTTTTTAATAAAACCAAATGTACTATTGATGAAATTGTACATGTCAAGTTTGATGAAACTGATCCCTTTATTTTTAAACAACCACAACTTATATCTTCATATGCGTTTTCAAAAACAGATTATCAACCCATGATAGAAGATCTTTCTTCTATAGAAACTGTTCTTGAAAATATTTATAAAACATTTACCTCAGTTTATTTTTTAACAAATATTGATGAAGATGTTTAATAAAAGCCATATAAGTTGTTTCTTACGAATCATCACAGTGATAGCATCATTCATGTTGTAAATCAAAATGTAAAGACTATAAGTTCCTTAAGAAATGAAGTAGAACATCTTTCATTCCGTTCACACTTAGAACCTAAAAGCACTGATGAAGCTTTAGGTGATTATTATTGGATTAAATCCATGCAAGATGAGATAATTGATTTCGAAAGGAATAATATGAGGACCTTGGTGGATAGACCTACGGAAACATCTGTAATTAGAGTAAAATTGGTATTCATAAATATGTGTGATGAAAATGGAATCATAGTAAAAAATAAAAGAAGATTAGTTTCTAAAGAATATAATAAATAACAGGTAATGGACAAGGATGAAACCAATGCACCTATACCTAGACTAAAATCTATTCTTATTTTAAATTCCCTTGCAGGATTAATTAATTTTAACCTATCCAAATGGATGTTAAATTTTATTTCCTTAATGGTTATATTTATGAGGAAATTGTTTTTGAAAAACCTCTTAGTTTTTAACATAAAAATACATCTTGAAATTGTTTTAAAATTTACCAATGCTTTATACAGACATAAATAAGTCCCTAGACCCTGGTATGATAGACTAACATGATTTTTGTTACAAAACAATTACATTAAAGGAAATTCTGATCTAATTATCTAGATAAATAAAGTTAAGAAAAATGTTTGTATTGTTCAAATTTATGTTGAATAAAGTATATTTGGTTCAATGTAGTAATCATTAACTGAATCATTTGTGAATCTAATGAAATTTGAGTTTGAAATTAGTTTTATGGGTGAGTTAATATTTTTTCTTGGTTTTCAAATTTATCAAAAACTAGTAGTAATTTATATATCCAAAAATAATTATATTAATGATCTTCTTAAAAAGTATGGATATGGAAAATTTATGAGTATAGGTACTCCCTTTGGTACCTCAAATTTACTTGATCTTGATGAAGCTGGGAAACCATTGGATCAAACATCATTTACTATTATGATTGGTAGAATACTATACATGAAATTTGGACATTCAAACATAATGTTTTTAGTATTCTTATGTGCCAGATTTCAATCCAATCCCATAGAATCTCATTTAAAGTCATTGAAAAGGATTTTTCTCCATGTAAAAGGAACTGTTGATTTAGGACTCTTTTATGTTTCTCGAAGTTTTTTTATTTTAAAATGATTTTCGGAAGCTATCTTTGAAGGATATAGAATGGATAGGAAATGTACAGCAGGATCATGTAATTTCATTGGAGATTCATTAGTTTCTTGGGAATTCAAATAACAACATTCACTAGCACTTTCCACTACTAAAGCTGAATATGTCGTAGTTGGAAGTTGATGTGCTGAAGTGTTGTGGATGAAACAAAAACTGACCGACTATGATATGCGTTTTTCCAAAACATAAATATTGTGCGATAATTCTAATGTCATTTACTTGAGTAAAAACCCTACAAATCAATCCCATGAAAAACAAATATATATTAGGCATCACTTTTTTGAGGATCACACACAAAAAGGAGATAACATTCTTCAATTTATCGGAATGCCAAATCAACATGTTAATATTTTTACAAACTATTTACCATCTCATAGTCTTGAATACATTAAACAGAAAGTTAAAAATGCTAACTATATGGTAATATTCCTTATTAAAAATTGGATGAATCCTATCTCTGTACAGTATGAAAGTCATCTTTATTGGGGGAGTATGTTTTCTTGTTAATCAAATTATTTCATAGTAAAAAAATTTCATAGTCAATATTTATTGTTGATAAAATTTTTCATAGTAAAAATTTTCAAACTCAATTTTATTGTAATCAAATTATTTCTTTAAATGTTTCCAGAATATAATTTTCTTCAAGAAGAATTTTCCACATTATAGATAATTTACCTATGCAGTTCGAAAGTTATGTTTCCTTTCATAAATATTCATAATAATCTTTTTACTTGTTGGATTTTTTATTTTGTTTTAAATGTAAAGAAGCATAAAATTCATGGGAAATTTTTTCATAATTTTATTTGGGATTTTACAAGAACACAGTATCTGACGGCACCTGATTCCGAGGCCTGGTGAGCCCGAAGTAATTATCCGAAGTTTAGCTCAGGTAGGTTTCGTGAACGAATGAGCGGGATTTCCTAAATTTTGGACAGGTGCTCGGAATCGAAATCTGAGGGTACCGATGGAATCGCAGTGCTAGTAATTGATCTGGAACACCTTTTCTGGAGTTGTGTTTACACGGGAGAAATTGTTAAAAATTTTGGAAGTTAAAAATAAAATTGAGCTACAAATTTTATTTTCACTAAGTGGTTATCCGTTATGTGGAAGTTGGAAAACTATCCTAGATAGGTTATGAGGGTGGTGGGTCTCACACGAACCCCACCCCTTCATATTACCTAACTCCTTCAACTCACCATTTAAATAGATAACTGACGTTAATTAAATGTGTTTGTTTAATTTGAATGTTTGAAATTCAATTACTTATGGAATAGGTAATAAAATAAGACGAAACACTTATTTTATAATTTTTTTAGCTTGTTGAGTGGATTTTGGAAAAAGCTCAAAGGCTTGATGATCTTCATCTTCTTCGTTGAAGAACGCGAAGAACGCCGGTCTCTGAAGAATAATACCGAAACCTCGGAGATCGACTACGTAACACCGTGTACTGCGATGCCGTCAATTATCCTCTCCACGACAGTGAGAGTCACCTTCCTCAGAGATCAACAAACGCCAACGATCCTCTTCTTCCGTTACCCAATGACGTGTGACATCAATTTCGAGGCAGGGGGTTTGATTTTGGTTCATGAATATTTCATGACCATCCAAAATCAATTTTTCTTTTGCCTCTTGATATCGTATTAATGGGAGGAGGTCGGACCGCACGAACATGGCCGACCCTCTTCTCCGTTCGTTAATTTGTTTTTCGTGGCTCGATCAAAGGCGGTGCAGTGCAATGACACTGCGCGGAAACAAGGAGGATCATCGGCGAACAAGCGCAGCGCCATTGTGATGCGCCGTGGAGGCCGAACGAAGTCGCGGCACTGTCGCGTCGCGCCGGAAAACCACGAAGAGACGTAGTTTGTTTATTTGGCGGGCGGATCTACGGGCCATGGAAGAATGGGCTGTAGGGGCGATTTCAAGGCTTTGAAGCGAAGGGAAGGTCCAGGAAAGACCGCAGGTGAAGATGGAATTTAAAATGGACCACTCGAGAAACTCCGTTGGTTCGCAGAAGGGCATGCCGGCGCACCAGCGGCCGGAGGTGGCGGCCGACACCGGTCGGCTAGGAGGCGGCGGCCGGCACCGTTCGGCCAGGAGGCGGCGGCGCCCGGCGCGCCGCCAGGAAGGGCCGCTATGGCTGAAGCCGCAGTGGTAGGCGGCTGGTCCCGCGGCCGCACGGGACCAGGGGAGACTGTGAGTCGAAAACCCTGGCAATCAAGGGAGCAGCCCCACGTGGGGGCCGCAGATCTTTTAAGGGGGCAGCCGCCCCCCTTTTGTAGCGGCACGACCCGCTTGGTCCTGCGGGGCGCGCCGGCGCCGAGCAAGCCGGGCCGCCCAAGCCTGACTGGTCTACGCTGGCTGGGCCGGGCCGCGCCATAGTGGGCCGGACCCGGACCCAGGTCGGGTCGACCTGGTTCAGGCTGACCCAGGGGGTCTCTGGTCGGGT
This sequence comes from Viscum album, assembly GCA_963277665.1. NCBI lineage: Eukaryota > Viridiplantae > Streptophyta > Magnoliopsida > Santalales > Viscaceae > Viscum > Viscum album. The sequence goes on along the minus strand of OY728126.1, from coordinate 1,851,658,571 downwards.
CGGACCGGGCCCGAACACCCTATTTTCAGACCACTTATGGTCTTTTGCCCATATCATGGGCTACAAACCTCTGATCGACAAACCGTCAGCTGCGATGCGATCCTTGGATCGAGACGGTCATTTCGGTATATTACACTCAAGGTTTAGGAGTACATTGGGTTCGTCCGTGTTGGTTCGAACACAAAACCAACCGGGTCCTCGGAGCGGAAACACTTATATCCTGAGCTCCAGACGTCTGATTGACGTGCCGTAGACTTTGTTGGATTCCTATTTATGAGATGGAACTTTTGGCATACATCGCCTGAGGTTTGGACGCAGTTGGAGTATGGCCAGGTTGGATTGTACCCGAAATACAACCGGGCCCCTAGAACAGAAAAGCTGATATCTTTCTGACTGAACGTCCGTTTGACGAACCGTCAGCGGCGTTGGTGATCACGTTGAAAAATGGTCTCTATGAGTATACACTATGAGAGTTCGGGATACAGTTGATATACGGCCGGGTTGGTTCGTACACAAAACCAACCGGGCCCCTAAGACGAAAAGGCTAATAACTCACAGACCAGGCGTCTGATTGACGCAACATCTGTTGCGTTGAGACCCCAATGACGAGGCGGTCCTTTGAGATAATTATTCATGGAACTTTGAGATACTTTAGTATCGACCTGTAGCTCGTGGATCGGACCCTCCCGGAGACGAGCATACGAAGTACGGAGACCATGTAGCCGGCTGAGACCTGACGACTACTTGACCGACTCGACTTGGAGTGAGTCGACAAGCCCAGTGGACGGAGCACTACTTTGTTTGGGTGAAGACCCATGGCGGATAGAGCACTATAATGTTTGGGTGAAGAGTCGTGGTACTCGTTCGAAGAGTACCTCTGCAGGCTATTAAGGGGGATGCACTATTGTGTTTGGGTGGCAGACCCCGGCGGGAAGCACAACTGTGTTTGGGTAGCTGACCCACGGTACTCGACAGGAGGAGTACCTCAGTAATCTTAGGTTAGTGAGCATCACCTCGGAGTCATGACAAGATCACTGTACTCTCCAGAGACGGGGCTCTTCAGCAGTTACAGTTTCGACAATGAAAATCTTGGTTTGAGCTAAGTCTATGACCCTTATGTTTACCTCATGATTGAGATGAGTTACTTGATAACTTAGGTATATGAATGGGCATATACCTAGGCAGTGGTTTTCCATTGATTTTATAACCTTTGTGTTTCCTCATGATTGAGATGGGTTACTTGGTAACATAGGTATAAGTATGGACTTATACCTAAGTAAGGGTTGTCTATTGAGATCCTTATTTGTGGTTATCTTTGTGGGATTTAGTGAGACCTTGAGGGTCTCGGGGTCCCTAAGGAGTATCGTATACTCACCCCTGCATGGGCTATGCCTGCACATCGTTGTTTTGGTTGCAGACGACGGGCAGCGCTGACAGAGGCCGAGTGTTCGAGGACTGGATGGTACCTAGAGGTGGACCTCACGATGAGTCAGTATCCGGAGGTGGACTTCACGACGAGATGACACTCGGAGGAGGTTGACGGGCGAGAGCATTGTGGAGGCTATCTGTACCTACCCTTCAGGTAGGATCCGAGGAGGAAGACCCAGGAGCTACTTCCATTATTCCAGTTGTTTCTCTTTTTCTGTTGTACTTTCATTCAGTTGTAGTTGTTCTTTCAGTTGGGTTTGTATTTTGGACCACTTACTTTTCAGGAATTTCATTTGTACTTAGTGTATTACTTAAGCTTGTACTCTAGAATGTTTTGTTTACTTTATAAAGGCAATTCCTTCCCTGTTATCGGGATTTACGTCTTTGGTGCTAGTCGCCAGCCCCTGGCCTATAGAAGGCGGGCTTGGGGTAGTCACGGCACGGGCCCCGAGGATGGGTAATGACAAATTTGTGTCCGAGGAGTCGGTTCTACCACAAGATTTATTAATTTGATATTCCTTTTTTTGTGAAGCAATAGTGTTAAGGGTATCAAGTTTCATCTTCAGTTCAGGGAGTCCAGTGTTGGTGCGGTAGCCGACGTATCGGTACAGCAGGACCCTGACTTCTGATTTCTGACTTTGTGCACGAAAACACTGATTGTGTGTGTGTTTCCAAAAGTTTTAAAGTCGGCTCAAACAAGGTCAGCCTACCAGGTATAAAACATTGACCGTGACATATTTGTTCAGGATGTCTCCACGCAGACAGTCAGTTGGAGTTCTGAGATAGAACACGATGACGGCCCACCGAGCGACGAGGCTGCAGTGCAGGGCCCTTTTTACTATGTTGGCACCCTCAGGTGGTGTACCAACAGCACCACCACCTGTTCGGAGCAGACTCCACCAGTCTTACTAGTAGAAGGTGCACACTGGAAGAGCGCGATGCACGAGTTCCAGTAGTAGATGCCTACAAGGTTATGAGGCGAGGCAGATTCCCATACAGTAGAGGACTGGCTAGAGGCGATTTCTAGAGTTTTCCGCCTAGATGAGACATCAGTAGAGTGGATGGTGGACATGGATACTAGTGTTTTCCAGTGAGTGACCATGAGGATGTTCCACGTAGTAATGAGGCTTCAGTACATGGACCGATGTCTGAGATAGTGCCTTCGGGTAGTGTGTCATCTATACATCACTACCTGTTGGTCAGCAGTTACAACTGGCAGTACCGGTAGGTGACACATGTAGGATTACTGCATTACACGTGTTCCAACATCAGATACCCTCATGTTCAGTGGCGAGCCCGACTCACAGGAAGCTGAGTACTGGCTTGAGGAAGTGGCTGAGTGTGTTTTAGAGCTTTTATAGATTCGTCAGGATGACATGTCGGTAGCTGAGAATTCATTAAGGCGTACTGAACATTCTAGGTACTCAATGAATACGATTCGATCAGTGCTATAGAGCTCGGACCTCTGACCGTGGTATGTTTAAGGATATTCGATCCATCGCCTTTTCCTCTATGCATTCCAACTCTTGATAGGGTTCTAGAGAGAACCTTGTGGTTGAATGTTCTTTAGCTGAACGAATACAGCTAGAGAATGTTAGAAGTTGGAACACAGCGAACTGGTTCCAGTCTCAGAGACTTGGGAATGAGAAGGTTTCAAAAAGAGGAAATGTTAAGGATAGATAAATCTACAGCGTAGTAGATGTGGAGGCAGATCTAGGAGAGTAGCATGTGGTGGTGTACATATCAACATGTTATAACCACCCGCATTTGTAGTTCCCTCCAGGATCAGGGAGTTGGAGGGAAAGGGAAGAGAGTAGCTGCATGCGGTCAAGGAGTGTGACCCAATGCCTCTAAGAATGATTGGAGGGACTTTCTATGTCCATTAATAGTTTTCTTAATGACAGACTTTGATATAAATCATTCCTTCCTTCCGCGAATCTTTTGCCAGACCTAGAGTTTCCATTAAGCCGTAGACATGACCCTCACATCTGGAGATACCTTGGAAGGAGACTCGATAATCACACTTACGCCGACAGTGTGATCTGTCCCACGAGGCAAGAGTTTCGGTTTGAATCTCTTGGAGGCAGCGTCGAGGCCTTACAACATTGGTCTGAGTATGGATTGGATCCACAATTCATACACAAATTGGCCGTATTAGGAAAACGTCGGGATGGGTTTTCCTTGGTCGGTGAAAAAGAAACCCCAGGCATCACAGGATTAACTCTTTCATAGGAAGGTGTAGCTGATCACTCGTGAATCGGCCATCTTCACCCACGTGGTAGCATGAGTTTTTAGTTTCAGTTCTAATCAGGAGAGGACTAGTTACAGGCATAGAGGCCTTTGATCATTGTGCTACCAGCTTCCTTGTTGTTGAAGTTGTTGTTGTTGTTGTTTGTGGTTGTTTTGTGTCTTGTACAACGAGCTGCAGAAATAAAAGACACTTATCTTTGTGACGTTTACTTACCTGCCCTTTTTTGTTTGATTGATACTAAGAGGATCCAGTTAAAACTATTGACTTGACCCTCACTTTTGAGATTCTTACTGGAGGAGACCCAGTGACCACACAGAAATGCCGACAGTGTGACTCAACCCATGGAGGCGAGAGTAACAGTATGATCTTTTGGTAGTAGCATCGAGGCCTTACAATGTCATCCATGGAATGGATTAGTTCCATTCATGACAGGATTGACTGTCTTAGGCAAAGAACATGGTTCATCCAGGGGATGAGACCCGATTTCTCTTATCGGAAAAGAAGAAATCTTAGAATCTCTTGTGGGACCAGAGATAGTTCAGGCCACGACAGAGAAGGTCCAGGTCATCCATGAGTGGATGAGCACAGCTCCGAGCCAACAGAAGTCTTATGTTGATAGGAGACAGAACCACTAGAATTTGAGGATTGTTACAACTTTTTCTTACGGGTCTCACCTCGAAGAGGTCAATGGAGATTTGGCCGAGGCAGCAAGTAATCTTCAAGGTTCATCGGACATTTACATGTCCTCATTAGGGTAGTCTAGTTGGTTTACCTCTTGACCCATCCACCTCAATTTCACTGGGTGCACGACGACTTCCACGTATCTCAACTGAGGAGATACGTTCTGTAATGCATCATGTATGAGATGACCAATCGATGTGGAAGTTTAGGTAATATTTATAAGGGTAACCATTAGAGTTTATATGATCCTTACTTTTGAGGTAATTATGGTTTATTATATGATATGATGGAAAATGAAAGGCATGAGATAAACTTGAGGTTAAAATATGTTATGGTCATTTTTAAAGATTTTATCTCATTTTGGGGAATGTTTTAACATTATATAGTTTTGGAAAAAGTACAACACGCAGACCGTGTGACAACCCGTTAGGTCGGACAAAGCTGTGGGAATCGAACCCACAACCAATGTGCGACTGGTATTTATCGCCTACCATTGGACTACGTGAAGTCCCTGGTTAGTTTGACTAATTATTATTAGTTAGATGATTTTAGGAATCAAGAGAAATTTTATTTTGGGTTATCTATGTAAATAATTAACCTATCATGGAGGATATGTGATTAGGATAATTACTTTTCAATACAAGACTTTAAGAGTAATTGATGTTATTTGAGGATAAGTGTTAATTTGTACCTTGGAAGACTATGCGACTAAATCCTTCAAATATTTGGGTTTCAATATTAATTTTGTTTACTTTGAAGTATTTTATGGAAAATTTGTTTATTGATTGGTCTTTGTTGAACTTTGGGTATTGTTTGATAAATTTTGGAGATTATGAATAGATTTTTTTAAAAAAATATTATCCTTTTTGGGTATTATCTGATATTGTACTAACCTTTTTGGTTTTGGTTTTTGTTAAGGTCTAAAGATATGGGAAGTATATAGTTCTCTTTGGTGGATTAGGTGATTCTCTAGAAGTTGATTATAGTACTCTTAATGGGAATAAGTCTTCCAAAATACTCATCTTTTGGGGAAAGTATGAGTTTGTGTAAGAAAACTAGTAAAAGTTGAATGTCAACATGACAAGTAAGTATGTTTCCTTAAGATCAAAAATAAATTCCTCAATGAAGAGTAACTTAAAACAAAAGTGTTTTCTGTTAACTTTTCATACTGGGGAATCGAGTACCGTTTAACCCATCACAAGTTCGTGATTCACTTATGGTTAACTTTATCATAGACATGTTTACTATTAGTCTCCATCAGAACATGACCCTTTGTTTTTTTCCACCATGTCCATATTTTCATACTGTGATTCCTAGTATGGGTTAACTCGGGTGACCTTTGTACTTATCTTTCTTTATTTTAAAGTGATTGTTTTACTGACTCTTGTTCTGATGTGAGATTTTCAATAATGTTTCCAAGGCCAATTTTAAAAACTTCGAGGACGCAATTCCAAAAAGGGGGAAGGATGTAACACCCCAGGTAAATAAAGAATATGAAAATTTTCATATTTATCTATATTTGTAAAAAAATATTAATATTTCTTTAAAAGGGATGCTATGCACGATGGCATACCCAATACGCAACAATGAGTTTCTTGGGAATCTTGCGTTTCACTCTAATAATAAAATAATATTATTTTAAATGGTAGTTAACGGCTAGCCGTTGTAATGGCAGGAATGAACAGAACTAACTAAAAAATGATTATATATGTTTGTCAAATATTTTTTACTCTTTTCAATAAATGTTATAGGATTAAAAATGCGAATGAATCCAATTTTAGGTGTAAACATTCCAATATTCTTTAAAATGTCGATTAACCACCTTTTAATGGAGAACCTCTTTTAAATCCACTTTTTGACAATTTTATGTGTTATATTTGACAAAGTAAAATTCTTCTTTAGAATCGGGACATCAAAATTTACATTGTGTAAATTTTTGGTATTTTTCGGAAAAATTTTAATTTTTAATGAATAGTGGAAAATGTTGTATTTTAATTCAAAACCACTTTTTAATCTAATTTATTTATATGATTAGATTATATTTTGAATTTGTTTTAAAGTGAAATTAGAATATATTTTAACCATCTAATCCAATAGTTTTTGTTGGAATTAATTTCACTTTGAAATCGGACTTAAACTAGTGTGAATCTTTTGATACATTTTGTTTCATAAAAACACGCTATTTGTTTTGACAGTGGGAATTAATTATTAAATTAATTAATGAAAATTATATGTTTTAAATTTTTTAAAATAGACATAATTTTTGAATTTGGAATATCAAATATATCTTAGGGTGCATTTTTGGTAATTTTCTGAAAAACTTCAATTTTTGATGAATAGTGAAACCACTAAGTGGTACTTATAAAAACTGATTTTCCATTTAAATGAAATTTTTCAATATTTTTGTTTTTAATTTCAAAAATCCGACATACATGGTTGTCATTAATAAGTAAATTGTGGTTCAATTTTATTAGAATAATTTTTTGGTGAATAGTAACTTATTAAGTTTTTAATCGCGATTAGTGGTAATTAATGTACTTTAAGGTAAGAATAATGTTTTAATAAAATGAACTGACCTAGACACATATCCTACCCTCATTTGATGTGTAATGGCCGACCAAGAAAATCCATGGGTCAACTTGGGGACCCCATTGAGCCACTTTGGTTGGAAAATGACATAAATACCTTTTTATTTGATGTTAAAGTAAAAATGACACAAACATGAGATGTTTTACTAAAACAATTTTTACATGGGGTTATAAAAGGCTTAATTTTTACTATAAATAGTAATTGAAAAGATAAAAAGATTTAATATATCATAGTATTTGTTATATAATGTTAGAAATTAAATAAATTAAATTATTTATGACATCATGATGATGCAGCGATGACCTCATTATTTAACAATTTAAATAAAATGGAAAGATAATGTACAATCTAAGACCAAAACATGAAAAAAACCTATTGTATGGGTGGATTTAGAACCCTTATCACCTTATCCTCGAAACACATCAATGTGGGACCATTAAAATACGAAACTCATTCTAAAATAAAGTAACATTTCTTTACTTTCCAAGAGTGCCCCTCCTCTCCTCTTATAAAAGGCCTCCACCTCTACCTCCTTACCCACACTTCAAAAGCCTTTGGCTCGGCCAAACCCTGCCCATTTTGTCTCTCCACAACCCTATATATCTCCTTGAAGCCTCACATTGGGCGGAAGTCTTTCCAAGGAAGCCTTGGAGCTCAAACCAAAGGGAGTTACCCGATTTTAAGGTAATGTCTTCACTTGTGTCCTTTTGTTTTATTTTGCTTATACAACCCCCTAAACTCTTTTTATTCATTTATTTTGTAACAAATACAGTATCGTAAATATACTAGGATGTTTTTATAATAAGTATTAGAGCTACACTTACACACACCTAAATCCAATGGTTAAAGAACATACTATTTCTGTGGATGGCGAATTTCTGACTCACGAAACAATGATTGTTCAAAATTCTTCTAAAACCTTAAAAGGTGTCCATTAAGTTGAAACTATATATATATATATATATATGATATATAATATGTTTATGTTTTACCATGGATTCTGTATTTTACATTTATGGCATACCTTTATGGTTTCCATTATGGGAAAACGCAATATCTTCATTTAAGGAAGTGCGGACTACCGCCCCCTCAAAGTGATTTGATTCGTTAATACCATATGTGGTACGTATAAAGGATATATTTAATGATATTATATATGATAACATACTGGAATTAAAATACTATTATGTATCATTATGTTTTAATTCCATTAAATATGAAATATAAATGGAAGTAGTGTTCATGCATACGTAGGTTTAGCGTCTCCATGAACGGTACGTTTCATTTCTTACATCAAAATGTTATGTACTATTATAAGTACATATATATAATGGATATATATGTAATATATTACATCTAAATGATGGATATAATTATGTAATTATAACATATATATATATATCTCTCATTTGGTTTTAATTCCATTAATATGACAAAAAAATGAAAGTAGCGTTCATGCGTAGGTACGGCCTACCGTTTCCATGAACGGTGCTTTTAATTTTTATCTCCAAATTCTATGGAATAGTATAAAATTAATATATACTGGATATATATTATATTTAAAATATCAATACTATTCTGGATATGATGTACCTATAACTACATGGAAAATTATTTTCCAACAAGTTCAATTTTTGACTCATGTTCCAAACATCGACAAAAACGTCTGATATGAACTCATATTATTAACCAATTATTATAACATTAAAATATTTGATATGAACTGAATAATAATCTTTATAGGAGTTCCTTAAGAAATTATAAATTGACCAATGTTTATTATTTAGTAATATAAAGAAACTAACAAGACAAGTTGGACTTGAGGTAAGGGATCATACTCCTCTCTTTCTTTTTAAGTACACTCGTTTATGTCATTCCTTTTAAGATCATATTTCTTGTGATTGGGGTGTTATTTTATATTAATTTTACTGTAATTTTTATGTTCATATGATTAGATACCCTATTCCCTCTCATCATTCCATTTTGGAAGTTTTGAGTGGCACCGTTAGGCTGCTGAATTTTCGTAAGAGATCTAACCTCTCTCTTTCATTTTAAGTACTCTCATTTATGTCACTTCTTTTAAGATCCTCTTTGTTATGTTAGGGGGTGTTCTTTTATATTACTCTTTCTGTAAAATTTATGTTAATATGATTAGAGACCCTATTTTCTCTCATCAATCCATTTTGGATGTTTTAAGTGGCGCTGTTAGGCTGCCGAGTTTTTGTAAGGGATTTTTCATCTAACTTTTATTCCAATGAGATTTATGCTACATTTGCCACAATTTCCATTGAGTGGTGTATTTAATTCCCATTATTTTACTCATTGTGTAATATAAACTCATTTATGAGTATTTACATCAATGTTTTATTATCCCTCTTTCACGGGGTGTATGTTTCGAAAGATACCCATGTCGGTAAGGGAACCTTTCACCCTCATCTTTTTAAAAGACTTCTTTTGTTATGTATTTTAATTCACATAATATTATTTTGGGATATGTTCTTATATATCCTTATTGAATTAAATTTTATGTCCATGTGATGACATACCCTTTTTATCTCTCATCAACTCATTTTCTGAATTTTGAAGTGACGCCGTTATGCTGTCGAATTTTTGGAAGGGAACTTCTTAACCCAATTTTGATTCTTTGGGATAAACCTAAACTCCTTGAATATGTGGTTCTATGAATATGTGTGAATGACCTCTTATTGTTTTACACTTAATATCCACTTATATTAGGTGTATTTGTTTGTCACACTTAATTATGTAATTGATTTATCCTTAATCCAAGGATTTCGTCTTTTTATGGGACTTCGTCTCAATATACTTTCATTGAGGCATATTTTGTTTTATACACAACCTTATTTTATATGGTGTATAAACCCCTTTGACTTTTATGTTTATTCAAAAGGAATCCTTTTTATACGAAGCATTTACTAAATGACAAAAGGGAATGTTTTTGTCGTACGTATGCGGCGACAATGACTTCTCCGCCGCCGTGACCATTATTTGAGTTTCGGTTTCCTCTACAAGCCATACCTTTTTTTAAAAGAAAAATAAATACCATGTTTTACTTTTCTATTGTTTTGGTATTGAAAATGGTTTTCATAATGTTTTTATATCAATGTGTTGTATTGATATCTTGGAATTGAAAGGTGGAAATGTTATGTTTCCTTTATGCATGTTTTATGTGATACGATTATGTTGAGGTTCTTGGGAATTATTATGAAGAAGGGTGGTTTCGTGATAAACTAAGGGCGGGTGAGCCCGATATAGCTCTCCAATGCATTGGGTAACGCGAAGGAGTGAAATTTTAAGGTTTCTCCGAAGATATTTAAGGAATATAATGTGATGGGTATTCCAAACGTATCCAAGAGGGTTACTCCCTACATAAGAATGTTATGAATGAATCAAGTTACCTTTTATGTCTTATGAATTCTATGATTTATTGATGATTTGATGAGGTATGTTAAAGTGCCTATGTTTTATGGGTAATGTATGATTTCATTCTTATGTATATCTGAACTCATGTTTCCTTTCCATATTTTTTATAACCCTTACTGAGCTTTTTATGCTAATCCCATGTTTTTTTGAAATGTTTTTCACAGGTCAAGGGAAAGGTACATGATATGATGATAGTGTCAAGGAAGTGTCAAGAAAGAATCCATTCTTTATTTTTAAATATGTTTCCATTGATGAAAAAAATGAATACTATCTTTATGTAACCACTTGTTTAAATGTGGAATGTAATGCAAGTTTTATGATCTAATTCTCTAAAACTCTAAACCGGAAAAGATCCTCAATGTGTAATAATGTAATAACTCAAGATTAAGTAAGGTTTAAGGTTGGGTCCTTATAATGAGTATACCCTATGAGATTTTTGGGTACAGTTGAGATACGGTCGGGTTGGTTCGTACACGAAACCAACCGGGCCCCGGGGACAAAAAAGCTAATAACTCACAGACCGGGTGTCCGATTGACGCGTCGTCTGTTGCGTTGAGACCCCTATGATGAGGCGGTCCTTTGAGATACTTCTTTATGGAACATTTAGATACTTGGAGTATCAACCTGTCGCTCATGGAGAGGACCCTCCCGGAGATGAGCGTATGTAGTACGGAGACCGTGTAGCCAGCTGAGACCTGGCGACTGCTTGACCGACTCGACTTGGAGTGAGTCGACTAGCCCAGTGGATGGAGCACTACATTGATTGTGTGCAGACCCATGGTGGACAGAGCACTACAATGTTTGGGTGCAGACATGCGGAACTCGTCTGGAGAGTACCTATGCAGGCTATTAGGGGAGATGCACTACTGTGATTCGGTGGTAGACCCCGGCGGTAAACACTGTTGTGTTTGGGTGGCTGACCCGCAGTACTCGACAGGAGGAGTACCTCAGCAGTCTTAGGTTAGTGAGCAGTATCTCGGAGTCGTGACATGATAACTGTACTCTCCAAAGACGGGGCTCTTCAGCAGTTACAGTTTCAAAAATGAAAATCTTGGTTTGAGCTGAGTGTATGACCCTTGTGTTTACCTCATGATTGAGATGGGTTACATGATAACTTAGGTATATGTATGAGCATATACCCAGGCAGTGGTTATCTGTTGATTTCATAACCTTTGTGTTTCCTCATTATTGGGATGGGTTACTTGATATCTTATGTATAAGTATGGGATTATACCTAAGTAAGGGTTATCTGTTGAGATCCTTCTTTGTGGTTATGCTTGTTGGATTCAGTGAGACCTTGAGGGTCTAGGGGTCCCTACTGAGTATCGTATACTCACCCCTGCACGGGTTATGCCCGTACCACATTGTGTTGGTTGCAGACGACGGGAACCGCTAACAGAGGCCCAGTGTTTGAGGACTGGACGGCACCTGGAGGTGGACCTCACGACGAGTCATTATCCAGAGGTGAACTTCACGACGAGACGACACTCGGAGGAGGTTGACAGGCGAGAGCGTTGTAGAGGCTATCTGTACATGCCCTTCAGGTAGGATCCATGGTTGACGATCCAGGAGATGCGCTATCTATACCTACCTTTCAGGTAGGATCATAGGAGGATGACCCAGGAGCTACTTCCATTCTCCTAGATGTTTCTCTTATTCTATTATACTTTCGTTATGTTGTAGTTTTACTTTCAGTTGGGTTTGTATTCGGGCCCACTTACTTTTCTGCACTTTCATTTGTACTTAGTGTATTACTTCCTCTTGTACTCTGGAATGTATTGTTTACTTTATAAATGCAATGCCTTCCCTGTTATCCGGATTTACCTCTTTGGTGCTAGTCTCCAGCCCCGGGCCTATGGAACGCGGGCTTGGGGTAGTCACGGCACGAGCCTCGAGGATGGGTCATGACATTAAATTTTTGAGATTCTTTTGTATTCTTAAATTTTAATGTTTATCTTAAAAACCTCAAAATATTATAACCAACTGAAATTCTTCTTTGGTTTATATCTCAACTGTCATATCTAATAATGATTATTTCAACCATTGGATCATGTATTGAAGTAGAATGATTTCCTCAATTACTTATAGAAGGACCCCCCCCCCATTTTTTTCCCATGCCGATTTTCATGATCTGGAATCCAAAATCCCTACTACCCTAAATATGTTTTTTCCAAAAAATCTTGGACTTTTTACATCCGAATGTTTGCTGAAACCTCTCCTCAGAATGACATGTCGACTATAATGGAAATTTGTGAAAGGAAGATGTACCGAGAAAGGTTGGTCGATCTGAAAATTTATGCTAAATATGAAACTAACATTTCCAACAATATTAAGCTATATGGATGGGAGAGCCCTTGTATATCGAAACAAAAGGCACCAGATCTTGTCTATCCGGATTTGCTGATTTAATTTTGTGACACAACAAGTTTTTTCAATGAAGAAGGAAGATATAAATTTACTTTCAAGAGATATGGGTGAGTTATTCTCTTTCATACAAAAAGGAATCAAGTTTGATAGGAATTCATTATGGAGGAGAAGCATAATTGTGTACTAAAAAATTATTGTATAATTCATTATCTTTCAATAAGGAGAATGCTCTAGATTGTCTTTGTAAAAAAGTATTGAAGACTCCAATTATTGTTCATTTATCTAAAAAACTTCAGATTCTTGAGTTATGGGTCCATGGTTTTGTAATTTCAAGAAAATAGGATAAGGGCCCCCTGAAGAAATATGATATCTATGTTCTAGATTTCTTGGGAAACCTCAGGAAGATAAACCTGGTTAATAATATCTTGGTTACGATTGATAATATCAAGAATGGAAATATGAAGCCTCAAATTATCATGTATCCAACTATACTCTAAAAAATTATTGTTCTTTGCCTTCAGTAATTCAAAATTTATTCCATTTCAAATCCATGTAATGTCAATGTAATGTTGTTGGGTGATGATACTCTAAGGATAATGAATGTTGGGTTTTCCATTGATTCAATAGAATTTTATGATTTTTTGGAATCTGAAATCCAAACTCTATCAAAGAAATAAGTAGTGGTTGATTCTTCCAAGAAGGGTGGATGTATTATGAAGGACAAGCAACCAGAAAAGAAAGAAAAAACTCATGTGTATATGGAAACTCAATCCGCACCACTAAATCCAATGAAATAAAAGGCTTATCTAGATTACGTATTTGCTATGTTGAGAGAAGACATCAAAAATAGGAATGAAGGGGAGACTATGTTTGGATTGGACCTTATTGACTAAAAAACATTAAAGACAAATGCTATGAAAGATCTTTAGAAGCAATAGAAAGAGAAAAAGAAAAGGAAGAAGTAGTCTATAAATGATTTTGTTCAGTAACTTTTCAAGGATGCTAAGAAAGAATCTTAAAACGTCCTTGTGCCATAATTTTTTTTTATGGAATCACATCCTGAGACTCTGGGAATGAAGGTGGTGATTCTGGATCCTGAACAAGAAGAAGAAATTATTCAGGAAGAGGAAAAAGAATATGAAGAATATGAATAAAAAGAATAATGGTATGGTAATGATGATGTTATAAAGAAAGTTAAATATTACCTTGAGAAGGAAATTCTATTTGAAAAATTATCTATTTGGAATTCTCAAGCCGAATCCGCAAAACATGATACTCTAGGGAATGAAGAGAAGGGTCTAGTAGATGCAAACAAACCATATAAAGAAGAATGAAAAAATCATGATTTCATTCATCTGGATGATCAAGTGGCTAATGCTGAGAAAGAAGAAGTTAAATAAGATAAAACTTTTCAATTATTGCATAATGAGCACAAATCACCACAACCTGAAGGCATCTTTCGGAGTGCTGATATTGGAAAGTAGGTGTAGGTCTGTACACCCCAAAAAAATCTGTACTGAAAAAGAAAGTTGTTGGATGTTATTCAAAGGGGAAAGGTGCTATGATTGAAAAAGAACCCTCACCAACCAAATATTCTAATTCAGAATCATCCTCTCTTGGAAATGAATTTGTTGTAAAATCTTTGAAATAACTAGTTGTAACTATTCCTTTATTTCCAAAAATAGATTCTAGATGCTAGATTATTCAACATTTGATGAATCAGAAATCAGATTCAGTTTTGATGGTTATAGATAAATGGGTCGGAATTGAGGCATATTTCAAATCCTTTCTCATTGGATAGGAGGTTCAAAAATGGTCATGAAAGAAGATTACAAGTTAGCCAAGTAAGGAATTTGAAGACCCGATAGATTTTGATGAATTTCAAGATAATGACAAAGATTCCATTGACACTAAAGATGTAAAGATTAATGATCTTTCTAAGTGCTTTGATTAACAACTTACTCTTGAACCAACAACTTTGAAGAAATAAGTTAATGATCTGAATTGGAAGAATAATTCATTGGCCATGAATTGTAAGAGGGAAAGGGCTCAGAGAATATATTTTGAAGAGAATCTGGTTAAGCAAGAAGAAGTGTTGAATGCTCAAGAAGAATGTCTTATGGCCTAGGAAGAAAAGATAAAATTTTTAGAGAAGAAAATTGATGAATTGGATCAGTTTTTTAAGCATATGGAAGAAGATCACAAGGATCTCAGGAAGCTGAAAACCATTGTCAAGAAGTTAGTTCTGAAGGAGAAAGAAGGATAATTGTTCCAATTCTGATATTTTAATGAATTTATTCATTGTACAAATTCATTCAATATTATTGAAATTCTAGTTTTCCTCTAAAATTTAGCTTATTTTGTAATAATTTTTCAGGTACCATCCATTTTTTCATTCCCTCTATTCCTTTTTCAAATTAAAAAATGGGGTGAAAGGAATGATAAAATGAATACTAAGAATGAAGAGATTTTCCTATTTAAGGGGGAGTTCATCTAAGGTGAAATTATTATCAAAGAATATATTTATATGCAAGATAATGTAAAATATCATTTAGGATATCAAGAATATGATTCTTATGGATTTCAAAACCTATGGGGGAGTGAGTCATATTCAGTTTTATCCCTAAGTAAAAGGGAGATATGTTTTTTACAAGTCCATTGAAAATTGTATGTCTATTTTTTTTTTTGATAAAGTATGTTTGTGATATCTCAAAAGGGAGAGATTATTGAGTTAATAAGGTTTCCTTATGACTTTTCGATTCCATTATGTTTTGAAAATCACAAAGACACTAACTCAATGAAAATTTTATTTCCTCTAATATTTTACTTATTAAAGAAACATTTTCCTTCAAAAATAAAATATTCTCCTTACCTTCATTTTAATTTTTCATTTTACAGTTTCACTTATCCTAACTCCTTTTACTTATAATGTCTAGAACTCTGTATCAAATATAAAACCCCGGAATTCTATAAATTCATAGATATATAGTATTTTGTTTTCACATTCCAAATTCTCTAAAATAAATATTTCAAATTCTCTGATTGTTTGATTCATTTTCATTGAAATTCAGATTTCGAATTTTCTAAATTTCATATTTATGAATCTTTAAAATTCAGATTCTGAATTCTCCAAAAATTTAGACTCTAAATTTCATAGAGTTTGGACTCTGAATTCCTCATAATTTGAACTCTATATTATTTAGAATTCAGACTCTGAATTCCTCAAATTGAGGACTCTGAATTTTTAGAATTTCCAATCTTAATTCCTCAGAATATAGACTTTGAATTCCAAAAAATTCAGACTCCAAGTTACAAATAATTTAGATTCTGAATTAATTAGAATTCAGATTCTGAATTTAATAGAATTCAGATTCCAAAATCTATAGAATTCATGTTCCAAATTCCATGAAAAAAATCCCGTTATTTATGATTTATAGTCTCCATGTGTTTATTTACTTAGACTCCAATATTTAGTTTTCCTTAGACTATAAAAAATATGATTTGGTTAAGAAACCCTATTTTTCATACACATTTCAAAATTATGAAATGATGTTGTACATTCTGTTTCTAACCAACCATTGTATGAGTGACACATGTACATGTCCTTCATTGATCCAGGACAAAAATATGACTGTTGGAGGAGGGATCTAACCATTAGAGAAATAACTATAAAGAGGAGCTCATTGAAATGAGAATAACAACAACTGAGACAACATTGATCACAAGAGATTACATGTTGATGAAGTAATTTCTAGAGGGAGATACTCTCAGGCATTGTGCGTATTGAAAATTTTGATCATCTTACTTCATGTGACTCCAAATGTTGTCGTGAAAAATTGTGGAATTTCGGGGATAGGAATATAGAGGTGTCGAATACCTTAAAATTTGATGAATTTAGGGGATAAGAAGATAGAGTATCAGACTACCTTAATGTTTTAGGACTTGCGGGGATAGAAAGATAGATTCTGATATTTATATCAAGGGCTACCTTGGTGTGGGTAAGATATATTTTCATGAAAATATAATTCAAGGGAACTTTATCCAAGGTTATTGGATACCAATCTCATTGGGATGAAAAATTTAATACTTGTTAATAGTTTCTATTCATGTTTAGATTCCACTATATTTTGATAAAGGAAAAATGTATAACCTTCCTATACCATCTTGTTCTTTTGTATACCCTGATAATTAATATTCATTATGCTTTATAGTAGAATCTTTTCCTTGAAAAATTTTATTAAGATTCATTTTTGGAAGTATATTTTCAAAACCAAGCATGGTTGTAGAACTAATAGGTCTTGTGAAATTACATTGTTTAACTTTGTTAAACATTGATATACTTAAGGTTAAAAATAAATGTTTTTAAACATACAATTCACCCCCATCTTGTAATTGAGAATATACATTCATATTACGATCCTAAATAATATATTAATTGAATATTTACCACATGATTGGTATAAATATAAGGGTTTTAAAAAATAAAATTCAAAGAAAATAAGAATGCGATGACCTCAACCAGTTGGATAATAAACTATAAAGAATATTTATGTGTATTTAAATGGAGGTAACATCTCTGATATTTTCCATTGAACATTCCCAAGGCTATATCTAGTTCCTTGTGAATGAGTGAATCTGTTTATGGGATATGTTCAAATTTATCGAGATAATGACACAAACCATATACGCTGAACGACCCCATGAATGTATCACAATATCTCACCATACCTTTAGTTTATTTAATAGTGTATTAATTGGATATGTATAATTACTATATAATTATGATCATGTGTATAATTTTTATAAGTATAGTTTTTATATTTAATTATAATTATTTTAATTTTTAACGATTTTGATTTGAATTCAATAAATCAGAATG
Organism: Viscum album; assembly: GCA_963277665.1. NCBI lineage: Eukaryota > Viridiplantae > Streptophyta > Magnoliopsida > Santalales > Viscaceae > Viscum > Viscum album. Next base: position 1,851,640,935 of record OY728126.1, on the reverse strand, counting down.
GGTATTTTTTGATAATATTAAAATTCAAATAAAGAATTTATATTTAATAAATTAATCGATTTTTTATAAAAAAAATAATATTTTATTTAATTATTCTTATCAAAAAAATTAAAAATTGATCATATAATTTTTATGAATGGAAGTGTTTTATTTATATGGGTATGAAAACAATTTCTATAGAAAGAACATTCCCAAAGAATGATTCTTTTATTTGAGAAAATAAATTTGAAATATTTAAAATATTATTTTTTTCAAGTAAATAATATTTTAGAAATTATAACATCAAAATTATCCAATTGTTAATTATTCATAATTTTATGAGATAATGGATTTTTTAGTAAAAATTAAATACTGTACAAAAATACGGTTCATATTACGACATTATAGTGCCCTAAAATGATGCAATAAATTATATAAATGGTATCCAATAAGAAATATATTTTTTCATTTAAAATAATTTTCTTATGCTTATTTTATTATTTTTATAAATCCTTGGTAGATCCTCCCAAACCATTCATATATTATATGGATTTAAAATAATTTCATTAAGAGTATGAATAACTTCTACATAAAAAAAGTTATTAATTTACTAAGTTTGACCACTAGATATTTTAAAAAATGAAAAAAAATCACCTATGGAATAAAAAATGGGAAAGATCCATTGAATATTTTGTGGTTTTGAAAATTTTATTATACAGAGTCAAAAGTCGATGTTTGAGAAATAAAAACGAAGTCTCTGAATTTTTTGTATATCAACCAACCTATATAAGTAGTTATCCTTCATAAAAATTATCTATAACTTATTTACTCATCCCTCCCATATCTAGAGTGACCCTAATGTTCCCCAATTTTCTCATGAATCTCAACCCAATAATTTTGTGTCACTCTTTCATGAATAGAGAGCATCACATTCTCTTATCTAATTATGTTTCCTTACTATATTATTCAATATTTTTTAAATTGATAATTTTTTGATTTTTTTTACATTTACCTATTGAATAAAAATTAATGTCATAACTATGAGTGTTTAATTATAGTCACATCATCCCATTTTATAAATTTTTAAATTTTTTCATTATGGTTCCAAAAGTCTCACCAGTATTTTCCATGCAAAAATAATTCTATAGTGAATACCATCACCATTTCCTATAAAAATTTACCACATTTATAAACATATTGTTATTTGAAATGTGACTGAAATTTTTGAATTCCAAAATCCCTTAGAATTTAATAAATTAATATAATGAATGAATCCGTGTTTTATAATCTATCAGGATCACATAAGTATTATAATTATATAAAAGTGATAGGTGATCCAAAAATCATATATAACTTCAATGAAATGGGTAGTTTTTATAATCATGAGACATAATATTAGGATAGAGAGTAAAACTATTTAATTTATGATATTTTTCCATCATTATTTATTTGTAGTTATCCATGACCTATGTTTTTGATGAAATGTTTTATATTATTGAAACATTTCCCATGTATCGTTCATGAATATCAGGTTATATCATGTGTCATTATCCATCTTTATCATTATTTCTCCTTTTATTCCCCATTTATATAAATATTATCTAACATGAATTATTATCTTCATTTTATGTATTTTTATTACCTTACTGAGCATTATTGATCACTCAAACTTATATATGTCCCAAGATTATCCCATGAAATTTTATGTCAGTTGGAATATTATGATATTGTTAAGTATGTTTTAAAAAAGATTATGTATTCCTTATTTTTTATTGTTATTAAATTTATCTATTTTCCAAAGGCACTATAAATAATGATATCTTGGAATGAATAAATTGTAATCTTTTTTAATAAATAATGTGTTAATGTAAATTAATGGTCAGAGTTATTATAGTACGTATGAATTAAAAAGTATATTTATTTTGTGTTTTAGAATTGGAAATATATTGTGATATATTTTGTGATAAAACAACGTATAAAAAACATAACTAAATATTGGTATGCTTAGAGTATGTGTTTTACAATGAAAATAGATCCATTTTGGGATAACGAAAGTGGATGTTCCTTTGTAATATATTTATATAGGGGTTAAATCAAAACACATTCTTTTGATCTAGACTCGGATGATAACTAGTGCTTGAAAATGGGAAATTATATACAATGAGATTCATACTCCTTGTGGATATGATTTTATAATATCATATTATCATTATAAATAATTATTAGCAGCATGGAAATATTTTTATGAATATAGGTTATGAAAAAAAAACATGGATAACCTATATTGAATCATGGAAGTTATTAGGTTACATAAAAAAATATTATAAATAAGTTATCTATTTAATGTCAATTGATTCCCATTTAATTGATTATATCATTAAAAATTGAAATCCTTAATTTTCCTTTATTCTATAAAATGGATGGAAATATGAGGAATCGGTTAAAAATTCAATGTGATGGGAAATATGATTACTTCCCCAATGAGATTCCCCACACAATGGTATCCAGAATCACAAACTATATGTTTATTCTCACTCAATTAAATCAGGTTCTGAATATAAACCTTGATCAGAAAGATCTCCATAATCCCCTAATAATTAGAAAGTTCAAATTGAGAACATAAATCTATAATGGGACTAGAATATCAATGGATCATCTGATCTTATATCATTTCACAAGGGATCAACTCCATTGGGATGATATTCTCTATACCTCTATTATATGAGATAGAGATTTATCTATTGGATATTGATCATATAAAGGGTGAACAAGATTAGTGAATTAAATAGATCATGAATAAAAAGTCTGAGAAAGGGATTAATGTGATGTGGTGGATTAAATTCAAGAAAATGTTTTTTTATAAATATTTTCTTGCACAATATCCATATTAAAATGGAATGGGAATCTCTTCCCCTTTAGAAAATTACATTGAATATATTGTTTCATACAAGGATGAATTTATAATATATTCTTGTTATGCCTTCAGATTTGTTGTTACAACCAATTAAATGGTTTTCCATTTATTTTTTGGGATGAATCAAAGAATATGAAATGACATGGTGACATGATACTATGATAGGAGTGAGGAAATTATCTGATATTCCATCGATGTAATAAATATATAATGGAAAATCTCTAGGGTATCAAGGGGATAAGAAGTATAATTTGGAGTTTAATTCTGCTGGTAAAATGTAGTAACATAATAGTGGTAATAAAATTAAAAACTTCACATATCAATGTTTCATAAATAATCAACCATGAAAATGTCTATGGGGTCTGAAGACATGGTATAGGTATTGGAAGTAAGGGAACCATGCTAGCGGTTATTGAAAGGAGAAACCCGCTAATGCATTGGAGGTGATGAATTATCTTCTCAATCCATGGAAAAAATTTTATTTCATCAAGATTGTGTAACTAGGACCCATTAAAAACTAATTCACTAAGCCTAGGTTTTTTAGAAGACCAAAATCCTCTAATGTAGAAAGGGGGATATTTTTTATCACAACTACTAAGTGGATCTCGACAATGTGGTGATGACATATATTGAATTTATTCGATCAATAAAAACGAATTTTCTAATTAATTATAGCTATATTCATTCCTTCATATAAAAAATGTTTAGTATAATAGTTAAAATACCACTAACAATCATATATGTAGAGCTGTATGTGAAAATAGAAAATGGGAAAATTATTGACCTAAATTATATTACCCCCCCCCACCTCTATCAAAATAAGTTGGATGAACTTCATTGTTAATATTTTCATATTCCCTTTTGTTGAATTTTATGTAATTATGGGTATGAATTTGGATTTCCAATATCGTGCCAACATAAATTTCTAGGAATGGGAGTTCACCTTCCACATCATGAATCACACTAAAATTATATACATGTTGAAGGATGAAGATGAAACCTCATTGGTATCATCATCCCAAACATGGATATTATTTCACTTTGAGAATGAATATCTAGCTCATATTATTAGCTCTGATGAAAATATAACCACACTAGACATGTTCAGTGTATGTGAATTCGATGATGTTTTACCAAAAGAATTGATTTCTCTCTCTCTCTAATATGATATGTTAGGAATATAATAAAAAATATTTCTAGACTAATTCAAATTGTTGGGGAATATTTTAACTATAAATGGGATAATCTTTGTCCAATTAAAATCATATGATATTAATGTACAACTGAGAAACAAATATTTGAAATATATGATGTTTATATGGTGTTGATTGGAATTATCGACGATTTTTGACAAATGTATAATGACTTTTTAAACATATAACAAATTTAATCAAAAGGGAGTCAAATTTTATTGTAAAGAATAAAGGGAATAGTGTTTCAATGGGTTGTAAAATAGGAACATCACTACACATGTACTCACATTATCCACATGTGGAGAAATTTTCAAGGAATTAAGTGATTGTTGACAATGGGATTGGGATGCTTGTTAATGAAAAAAACAATGTTATGGACTATTTTTCAATTTATTTTAAATTTTATAAATAGAAATACCCAACACATGATATTGAGTTGGATGCAGTTATCATAGATTTGAAAATATAGAAACATTATCTCTTTTGTGATAATATTTAAATATATACCGATCACTAAAGCCTCAATTATATATTCCAATAGAAATTTCTAAATATTTGACAAAGAATATGGTTAGAGCATATCAAGTACTACTATTGGTCAATTTATAATGATACATTGAAATTGAATAATGCGGCACATTATATAAGTATAAATGATCCAAAATTCTATCATTGATGATAATTAAGAAGGATCTAGAAACCTTATATATGAAAATTATGGACATGGGAATTATAATGAAAGGAAAATTTCAATTATTTCACAAATTATTTCTCAATCATAACTTCTTCAGAGGAAAAATAATGATCAAACTTATGATGATGAAATTAAAAGGAATGTTGAATCTATTAAAATGGTAAATCCTCCATGTTTACGTTCAATAAAAAAGGATTTCTGAAATGTGTGTCCCAAAAATGTGTACCTCAAAACCTGGAGTTAAAGAAGGAAGTCCTAAATTATGCATTCACCACAACATTCTCCATCCACCTAGGAAAGACATAAATGTACCAATATCTTCCCATGCACTATTGGTGGGGAAATTTAAAAAAGATATAATGGGATACACATTAGGATGACTTGTATGTCAGTATATGAAGGCACACATGATAAAAATAGTGGGATTATGAACCCATTACCCATACCAATATAGAAATAGGAAACATCACCATGTAATTTTTCACTAGTCCCCGGAAGACATCAAGATTAAATAATGCTATTTGGTTTATGGTGGATCATCTTAGAGATAATTTATACTTCATTAAGATCCAATTGGATTCTCATTTATTCATCTTATAAGGATATATATTAAAGAAGTGGTGGGGATACATGGAAGAAAACTCTAAAATGATTTTTATCCAGAACCAATATTTACCTCTATGTTCTTGAAGAGTCTCCAACAAATAATAAATATTAATTTAAACTTCATCAACTATTATCACCCTTTAATAGATGGCCAATCATAGTGGACTATACCAATACTTGAGTAAATTTAGTTAGCGCGCACAATTGTTCGTAAAAGAGGATGTGATAGATATCTTCATCTAGTCGATTAATCATACAATATCCGTTTCTAATCATGAATATCAATAGCTCCCTACAAAAACCATTATGGGAACATGTGCATACCACATGTATTTTGGGTTAAAGTTGGGGTACCAAATTTTCTAGGTCCTAAAAAGTTATGAGAAATGGTGGAAGGGGTTAATACCATCCATAAACCCATAAAAAAGATCATAGTTGATAGAAGATTTATGAAATAAATTTTTATGAGACCTAGAGTTTGATTTTGGAGACATGTTATAAAATTAAACATCTCTATTAATGAAATTAATGAGATTTGGGAATTTGGGATAGCTTGGTCCATGATACGTTGACCCATTTGAGATAACAAATCACATAGAATTGGTGGCCTATTGACTTCCCCTCCCAGATAACATATATCAATTAAATGATGTAATTAGTGTATCCATCATGAGGAATTACTTACCACACCACTTACATATAATAAATCCATATGTGGTAGCATTGTAGAATGACCATTCCTATGAGGAGAATCATTGAGGAACATAGATCATAGAGACAAGGTCTTACGAAATAAAAAAATGAAAATGGACAATGCGTTATAGAGAAACCAAACGTTTGAATATGTAATGTAGGAACTGTATGAAGTGATGAAGTGTTAATACCATAATCCTTTTTGGTGTGTGAAAAATAAGTTCCCAAGGAATATTTTTTGAGGGGGGATATTGTAATGACCTGAACATTTATATATAAAATTCCACTTTCAGTTTAAAATAAATCTCATATTATTTAAAATAAATATTGAAAACCCATGAAAATATATTTTTTATATAAGAAATATTTAAATTAATTATAAGAAGAGTTAACATTGATAATATTTATATATTGAACAATGGTCAATTGATTTGTATTAATTTTGGCTTTTATTGGAATAGAAAAAATGATTTAATGTAATCAACTCGTAAGATTGTTCCCTATAAATCCCAATTATCAGAGATTATGAGGGAGATAACATCTCTATATATTTACTTTTAATATTATCATGTTGATATCCAACAACATAAGAATGAGTGAAACTGCTTACAATAATAGTTTAAGCCCAACAAGATCATGACCCAAACCATTTACACCAAACTGCCCCATGAATGTATAGTTGTCGCACACCGTACCATTAGTGTATGTTAAATACAAATAAGGGATATGTATAAAGACCATATAAGTATAATTATATATATCATTTTCAATTTAATAAATTTTTTATTTACTTAATATTTTTGTTTCTTTATAAATAAATTTTTGTTTGATTCAATAAAATACCTGGTGTAATTTTATGTACGATTAAAATTAAATTAGGAAATTTGTTTTAATTATTTATTGTTTTTTTCAAATTAATAATATTTTCAAAAGAAATATTAAATAATTTATCTTAAATATGAATTATTGCATAATTTTTATGAAGTCAAATGTAATTTTTTATAGGTTTTAAAACTATAAATTCCAAAAACCCCAACATTTCTGAATAAATTTATATTTTATTTAAAAATTTAAATCTCACATATTTAGAAAATTAATAGGTTAAAATAAAAATATTTTTTTAATAGTAATTTATATAAAATACAATTGTTACTTTTTTATAATTTCATGAGATAGTATCATTTTTATGTAATAATAAAATATCAAATTAATATAATGTGTGTATTATGTCATCAAAATTACGAAGAAGTTATACAATAAATAATATAATGTGTATAAAAAATAATAATATATTTACCATTATAAATAATGTGATTTTATTTTTATTTTATTAGTTTTATAAATACTTTATGAAATCAAAAAAACAATTTATACATATTATGGTATTGAAATCATTTATTTAGTTGTACGAATCACTTCTACATAATAATTGATTTTATATTATTATGTTCATCACTGGAAAATATAATATAATGAAAACCAATGATTTTTTTTAAAAATAATGGGACCAAACCAAGGGATTTTTAGTGGTTTTGGTTATTTCATTATATAGGTTCCAAAACATAGGTTTCCAAAATATTAACAAATTAACATATATTTTCCTATATAAAACAACACATGATATAATTTATCTTGAATAAAAATTCTTTTACAATTTTAATACTCAACCTCTTTTTCCAAGAGTCCTCCTAATGTAGCCCAAATTTCTTAAGAAACTCCTCCAAAGCATTTGGTGTCACAATCTCAAGGAAATAGATCGTCTCATTATCCTATTTATTAATTTTTTTATTATCTTATGATTTCCATTTATAATTCCAAATGCTGGTATATTTCCTTCCATTATATTGTTAATAAAAAATTTAAATTTAAATAAAAAAATACCGATTTTTATCTCATCAACCTAATATTTCAATTTTTAAATGGCACTCTAATGCTGCCAAAATATCAACACGATTTTTTTATTACAAAATATTGTCTAGATAATACCATACACATTTCATATCAAGGATTTTCATATTTATAAACAAATAATTATTTTATGTGGAAATAAATTAATTTATTACACACAACACAATTGTGTAATAAAATCTGATGATGAATGAAACATTGTTGTATAGTCTATGTGGAATATATATGCATTAGAATGAATTGAAAGTGATGGGTTCCCCTAGAATTTTATAACGCTCCACTAAATTGATTAATGATTAATATCATTAGAATTCATTTTGGGACATGGATTTAAACAGATTCCATTATGGTACATTATCGTTCATGATTTCGGGATAGTTATCATGGTATTATGTTTAAGATGTTGTGTTTTATATTGTTTCTGCATTTCCCATGATTACATTGAGATCATATTATTATATCATGTCTCATTGTTCATGTTTATGATTTGTAATACTTTTAGGAAAAATTAATATTCTTATTAAATAACATGCATTATTATCTTTATGTTTTACCTTTTTTCCCTTACATGGATTTACATCTCACCCCTTTCTGTTGAATGTCACTAGGTTATCCCATTATTTTTTAAGTTCAATGATTTATTATGATCGTATTAAAGAATTTTTTAATAAATATGATGCATTTCATTCCTCCTATTGTTTTATAATGAGCCTAGTTCTAAAATAAAATAGTATTCAAGAGCATATGGGTTGTATTAAGTGTAATGTTTTGTTAGAAATCATATATTAATGTGAAATAATTATCAAGGTTGTAATATTTTTTGTAACAATATACAACAGTAATAATTTTTTTTCTTCTTCAATATCAACTATTTTCAATTTCGTTCAAAAAAAATTATATATTATTTAATTATAGAAATAAAATCAACATAAGTAAAATTTAAAGAAATTATAAATTATTTTTTAATGATCAGTATAAAAATTTCTCCAATAGAAAATGATCCTCTCTTCTATAATTTAATATCAATGATTTCTCAAGGGAATCTATATGAGGAAACCCGAGCAAAAATATATCATTCATAGCTATATATCCAAAATAATATTCAATTATAAATTCAAATTACACCAATTTAATATTTATAATATAAGAATAATTTTGTCTGAGGATACCCTGGAATGTATTCATATATGTGTATAGTAAACCATATCTTTTTATGTTTATATGGGAGAATATGAGCTTCTAATAAACATTCAGTAATGTGATAAATAAACACCAATTATATCCACATTTTTTCAATGAATGGTTTATCTACAATTTTTGTTAAAACTAGTTGAATATCATGTATCTCAAACATCATCAACTCCACCATCACATATTTTAACTGAGATTTTTTTTATTTTCTTTTAGATAATTCTTGTAATTCGAGACTAAATATAAGTACCTCAATTAAAAAATATTGAATTCCCATATTAAAAACTATATTATTTCCTTAAAAAACACATTTTCATTCATTTGTATATAATTTCATTTTGATTTATAAACCCTATGATATTTTTCAACATTGATTATTCGAGATATTATTTTTTATTAATCATAACACTCTTATATTGAATATTCTTAATGAAAGTGTATAAAAAAGTATACCTTAACAAGAGGTATTGTTTGAAGACACAAAATGAACTATTCAACTAAAAATAACTAATTAACCCTCAACAATCCAAAAAACACTGGTTGTATGTTTTCAACTTCAATTTCTAAAATCCTATTTATATTTTTATCATAAAATCTATATGATATTTTAAAAAATATATCTTGGTAAAAAGAGAATAAAAAGGAATTTCACTTTTTTATAATAAATAATTCTAAAGGTTTCTAACACAAAAAATACAAATATATATTTCTAGATATTATACATTCACCAATAATTATTATATATCATTTTCCCCATGAAAGTGATTTAGAATCTCATTTCCTCATGTTCCCACTGTAACACCCCTTCATGATTTGGAGGTACTCCCTTGTTTGTGATTTACTTATTGTCCTATTTTTTGTATGGTAGAGGAATTTATATTTATGGACATAATTTTCTTTGTAAAATTCCTAATTTTTAGGGATGTATTATTATTTTAATTAATGTATTCTATGAATAAATGTGATATTGGATTTTATGGGTTCTTCCCATGTTCTGAGAATCACTAGAGTGGGTTTTTTAGAGTTTTTCAAGAAAAAAATTGATTATTTACTCTAATTGGGATTAAAATTTCATGTAAGGGGGTTAAATGATATTAATTTATCACTCATAATATACTATGAACTGATACACGACATGAAGTTATTGAATAACATTAAATGGGGTCAAGATCAGTAAAGTTCAAAATCATATTTTAATAAAAAGGTGAAACATTTTGGTTTATAAATGATCTCTGGATTACACTGCCTTTAAATTGGATTTCACATTGTTTAATTCTCTAAAGATGTGTTTTTTGATAGATTTGGATGTTTTTAATATATCATTCGCCCTAAAACCTTCCACCCTCAACTTTGAGATCAACCTAACTGATTTTTTGTGATCCCCCTTCTGGATCACGTTATTCTATGAATGATCATCATGCTTGATACTGATTACCTTCCGATGAAATCATTCCACTTTCTCTTTCATTACTTTGATCAATAATATTGTGTTGCATGTTTTTTGGATTCAGATTCATGATCAAATATTGTTTTATATTGATTTTCTGTAGTTTCTTGTTACTTCATGCCCTTTGAATGCTGATCTTATCATATCCAAATACCATTATCAATTAAATATTTTTTTTTATACAAATAGGATGTTATAGTTTCTATTAAAAAATATTAATACAATGAATTCCTTAATGATATTGTAAATTTCATTTTCGTTTTTCACGGGATTGAAGTGGAATCTTATTTCAATGGGTTCCTTATAAAATAAAATGTTTTTAAAAATGGTATTAGATTTGGAAATGATTTTTTTTAGAATTGATTTCCAATCCCAAATATGATATTCATGGATTTAAAAATTATTTATGAATCATGGGGAATGATATTGAAATATATATTTAATATTGGACTATTTAGAAAAATGGGTGAATTGTGAATTCTACATGTGTAACCACTGTGTGTGGGGCACAAATAATATGTAACATTTTAGATATCAATAGAATATGGTAGGAATATATATTTTTTGGATATAGTGTTATGAAAATTTATAATATAGTGTATCTAGTATTCATTTTTAGATTTCATTGACTTTAATAATAGGTTCCTTAAAATTTATGTTTATTTATCAAATTAATTTTTTATCAAATATTATTTCACATAAGTTATATTATGATGTTGATTCACATTACATCACATGATATGTTATATGATAAATTTTTAATTTGATTTCTTAACTTATCACATCTATTATTTATTTTTCTAATATGAGAATGCGAAATGATTTAATGAAAACCATTAAAAAATATTTACAAAAGATACCAATTTATGATAATTATTCACAAAAATAAATTTGTTTTAAAAGTTAATTTCATTCAATACTTGAAATTAGAAAATTTATTGACATAATTGTGCTATCATATTTGGAATTTTGATCATACCTTAATTTTACCATAGAGTGATATTATATGATTAATTGTAGTATATATGTAATGGGAAGGGTATATTCTAGCATGATATATTATCATATGTTATTTTACATTAGTTCATAAATCATGGAGGTGACTATTGGAAATATGGAGACATTGTGGTATTTATTATTTTTATTTTCGGATATTGGTTTTTTGTATTAGATTGTTTAGATCATTTTATGTCGTTTTCATACACATTGTACTCTATTTGTATGTCTTGATTTGTTATATACAAGGTTTTTTATGTTTTCATTCTTTACCTCACCATGTGAATTCTATATCTGGTGTATTGTTTAGTTGTCCTTGGCTAGTCTGTTACAAATCACTGTTATAGGGAGTTATCACCCAAAATTATTTTAACAACAACTAATTTTTCATCTATGTATTGGGAATATAGAATTTAGGATTTCCATAATTCTAATTGTAATTGTGCAAAAAGGGACATATCTACCTCACATCCATGAATGAACTCGATTTAACAAAGGGGGGTCAAGGATATTTACCACATTTGATATTTGGGGCTTGGGGTCTTTGTAATGAATTATACAGGATGTTAAGTTATTCATTTAGAAAATTTACTTCCTGGTATAATTTTTAATTTCATTAAATTCTTATAGTATTAAAAAATTCATTTGAATTTATAATGTTGGACTATGATGATGGATTACTCACAATATATAATGTTTTATTTTAAATTGTTTTTTAGAAAATTACTCCAAGAAGAGCTAATTATAATATGAAATAGAAAGCTATAATATAGGTTCTAATGGAAAATAATCTAGTAGAACCATCCCTGGTCTGAAGAATAATCCACAATATTTACATTATGTGCCATGTGGGTGTTGGGATTGTAAATAAATTTACAGTTCAAGGCTCTAAGTATATTATGAAGTATCCACTTTTCATCTATTGTGATAATGTTAGGAATGAATATGAGTAGTGTCTTGAAGAGATTGAGAGGGTCATAAAATTCATAGAGACTCTTGAATACTCAAAGGTGGGTTTTCCACATACATGCTCAAGGAAGTTAGAAGGAGATGGTGGTACTCTATTGTTAAGGGTATATTTCATGAGGACCTTACATGAGATTCATTAATGAAAACATTCAATATGAAAATTTTACGCAGAGACATTAGGTGTGGTAAACACCCGAGTGTTTTTGGCCTTGGATTATGTGGAAAGCACCATTCTATATTTTTAACCTCATTTTCCTAGGTGATTCAAATAGAACCTAATATTTTCACTAATGAGTTCCTATAAGCTTGTTTGTTTTTCCTTGGACATGGGCCTAATAAATGGTCAGTGCGGATTATCATGTGCCTTCCATACATTGTGAGGGAGGGTTTTAGTAAGGATTGGGTAATGATATCGGATCATTGTTGATTCCCATGTGCCCACAATTTGTTGTGGAGTTATTTGAGAAAATATCTTTGGCTGAGACAAATATAACTGGGAAGACATGGTTGGGCATTCATTAGTTGGTGGTTTTATTATCCATGATTATCATTTTTCATTAAAAGAAAATGTAATGTTGGTTAGATATCTTCATTAATATCATTAATGGATTTTAAAGGGAATTTGAAGATTTTTTTATCAGTGTGGGATGTTTCTCATACTAGATCTAACTATACAGAGGCACCTAATAGTTGATTTTTTTTACAGATATCAGTCCATCAAAAAGGTAATTATGGAAGTATGTCTTAGTTTCATATGACATGATCCACTCTCAAAATCTGTTGTTAGATCAATACAAATTCCCCCAAGGGTGGATAGTCAAATCCTTAGGACAAGGGGGTGATTAGGGGAAAAAACTAGATGACATTGAGTGAGTGAGTAAGAAAATTATGAATCTAAAACATGGATAGATAATGTTAGAGGTACATTGTTTATTTATTTTTCTATAGTTAGATAATGGTTTGATATAGTTCATACTCATTATTTTACTTCTCCAATGTTAGATTACGTTTTGGTGTCGTGTTCCAAACATATTTTATAAATATTGTATCTTTTTATGTCTTCGAGAAAGTGGTTTGAACAAGATTTAACATGCCCCACTTTTTAGGTGATTATATCCTAGTTCGAGTTAGAATTGGAATATTGTGTTCTTGATCGTGACATCTTGAACATGATTATATGAATGGATTAAATTATATGTGTTAGGTCTTGATATATTGTAATTAGTTTCAGGTGTGGATCTTACCAATTTATGGGATCACCATTTTATTTCAAGGTGAGTTAGACTCTTGATCAGGAGGGGTAGGGAAGTTTTTTCTTTTTGTGAGTGTAATATCATGTTATTTTGTGTGAAAAGTTATATGATTCATTTTAACCTATTTTGTTTTGAAAATTCAATGTATTGTTGAGTGTGTGCCCCGAGGTGTTTCAAGAAGATTTTTCTAGTATGCTGTTATAGATGGAGATCAAGGTCACTAGAACCTATACTTTGGTTCGTTTCCCATTTCAATTACAAATTATAATGTGAAACCTATAGTGTTTATGAAACATAATGTCTAACAAGATGATCTTGAGGATGAATGATTTTTTTCTTTATATTAGTGAACTAGGGTATTATCATGTCTTATTTTCTAATTAGTTAGATGAAATCATCATACATCTTATTGATAATCATATCCTTAATTAGGAAAACACTAATTAGAAATATAATTTTCATAGGATTTATGATCTTTTTCACTATATTATAGGGTAATGTTAGTTTTCAATGATGTTCTTATGGTTTGTGATCCACATGGTGTGAGTCCAAGGAATGGATATACACAAGAAAGCATCTAGGAGCGGGTATAGTAATTTTATATTTCAGGTTATTATATTGGTAAGAATAAGGATCCAATGTTGTCTATGGACTTAGTGAACCAATTCATTAATTTTTTCATAGAATCAATTATTGTTATTTATATGATATGTTTGTGTACTTAAATATTGAGGTGTAAAATAATAACCAATTGCATGTTATTCATCGAAATATTAACTAAAATCATTTATATAGTAATCTCTCAACATGTGACTTCTTGATCTAGGAAGAAACATTTTGGTGAAATGTGATATTATAGTGTGTAATTTCATTGTATCCAGGAAAGATATAGTTATTGAAGTCTTGGAATATTCCTAGAAATGATATTGAGATCAAAAGATTCTTGGGTATGGTTACCTAATATAGGCAGGTAGTTTAGGATTTAGGTATGACAAAATATTTGATGACTTATTTAACTAATAATGAATTAATGTTTTATTATAATGATACATGTCAAAGATATTTTGTGAAGCTGAAGATGTGGTGGAATTAAGAACTAGTTTTGATTCTTCTAGAATTATGTTTGAGTTATGATAATTTTTTCAATTCTTATGGTATGTGTTTTGGATGTATATTGATTCAATTAAATTAGGTGGTGACCTATGGCTCGTGTAAATAAATGATTTATGATAATATCTAACCTATCCATGTTCTTGAGATTGTATTTATTATACACACACTCAAAGCATGGTCTCAATATAACCCTGGGGATAGGAATAGAGATTATTCATATAATAAGATAATAAAATATTTTTTTAATATAGTGATCATTACATGTGAAAGAAATTCTAGGTAAATGGAATAAAACCTTTAATTTTTATATTTCCTACTGATAGTAAATGTAACATGGATACTGAAGCATTATGAAAAAAATAAATACCAAAACGAGCCATGAAAGAATCATTGGAGGAGTCAACTTTGATAACTATCATTACTGAGATGATTTTTTAAGGTAATAGGTTCGTGGAAAAAAGATTTTGGCTTTGATATTATATAACATTTCATTAGTGAAGTGTGTTTTGACTGAGATGTTTAAAAACACTATATTCTAACTATTTACTAAGTCCTTTATGGTGGGGATACCACAAGTGACTTTTTGTAGCCTTGAATTGGTGCTTTGGGCTTCCATGGTAGGTTAGTAAAATCATTTTTCCTAATACATGATTCAAAATAGTGGGGACTCTTGTAATATTGTTCCATGCACCCTATGACTTCTAATATGTATCTCAATGTATGAATTCAGTATTGGCTATAGGGGATTATGTAGTAAATTGTGGAATTTTTATCATGGTTTCATTCATTACTTGAAATTAATGAAGAAGAAGAGTGTCCTTATAGTATTTTATAGTACTTACATAATCTTATTTGGAAATGGGAGGTAATTTATATGGAATTCATAATAGTTCTTCCCCAGAAACATTTTATGAAGTATTCTATTTGGGGGATCATTGAGCAACCCATGAAATTTTATCATTAACTCTATATAATGGAAATGATTAAGCTGAAACAAGATCGAGAATTGTTTGTGATAAATACTATGAAACATCATGAGGTTCCCTTTTTAGTTTTATCTAACATAGTATTGGGATTGAAATATATGGTTTTTAAAGGATTATTTGAGGAAAACGGTCCAATATTTGATTGATCATGTATTAGTATCCATTGGATGATTTATAGAAAAAGTGATTGATTTGGGTACTTGAAGATATGATCTAGGAAAGTGTTCTTGATTTCGGTGGATCTTGGGTAATTGATTTTCCTATGGTTGATTTTTCCTACGATAATAGTTATCAGGAATTGATTTTGATATTGTAATTTTAGACATTTAGTGGGTGTCGATGTACATCTCCCTTATGCTGGGACAATTTGAGGTTGTTTTCCATGCATGGGAAAAGTCCGATTCAATATATGATAGAGATTTCACATTTGATCTAGAGGCGATTGATCACATCATAGCGTATTAAAAAACATATTTTGACTATTTTTAGCCTCTAGTGTTTTCAGATGTTGATAAGGTTTTTATTGGTGTCTAACATCACTTGGGACATCATATTTGATGAAATCAATGTATGTTTGCAATATAGATTATGGGCCCCTTTGAGAAAGTTGGAAAATTGGGAAACGTGGTGTATCTATTGGAAATTATATATGGTTTTACATATATTCTAAATGGGTATCATTATTCATAGATAGATAGTTATATTATAAATACTTAATATTTTATTGTATGGGAGGATATTGATCATAAGACTGTAACCACATTGGTTGTGCCGCCAATTCAAATTATGGATCTTTGAGAGAATAGAACTGTGCAACCAAAATATTATTCTTGGCTATGTATTGTGTCATTGTAGATGGGTTATCCATGAGATGCGGGAGATGAAATTATTAATGAGGATGTGGTGACCATAATTTTTTACTCATCCATTAACATATCAACTCTTTGGGTGTAGAAATCATTTATAGTGGGAAGATTTTAACACCCCATTAATTGTTTATGGTAGTCATTTGTTTCTTCTTGGTTTATCATCAATGTTTTAGTGAATATATGGGATTCTGAAGTATGTAGATCATATAATGTTAGAAATGAACTAATGTTCATGTATGTATATTTATTTTATTATATGGAGTTTTCGTAAAAAAATTGATTTATTTGAGGGGTTCTTCTCATGTTTAGTGAATTCAAGGAGTATGGTTTTTGAGTATTTACTCATAATGTTGTATTTTTTGAAGTCTTATAAGTATTTACATGCCGCGTATGTTGTTTACACTACAATTATTAATAGACTATTATATTCCACTAATATATACATCTAATGAATGATTTACACATTTTTTATTAGGTTAATAATGTGTAATAGTTAAAAAATCTAATTTTAATAAAATGGTGGGATTATATTATATGTCATTCATGCATTTTATTGTTTTAGGAATTGTTTAAATGTCAGATGTTTCAATAAACTTATTAAAATCCTTTCTATTTCTAGAGAATACTATTTTTTTATTTTATGTTATTCATTTACTTCTAGACCATTTCGTTCATAGATCAATCATATGGGTTATTTTGATGTGTCTCTTCAAGTATTTGTTTCATGTGTTTCCTCTTTCATTTGGATGAGGTTGTTATGTTTGTTTCCATTAGGTAAAATAATAGTGATTTGATTGTGTTTTTGATCAATAATTTTATCTTCTTATAGTGTCTTACACTTTGATGGTTGATCTCGTGGTTTCCAATCATCATTTTCGAATTGAACTATTTATATATCAATTTGTGGCATGTGTTTCTTTGTAGTGGGATAGTGAAATAAATTTATTATTATTGTAAATTTTCACTGGGTTGTAAATGGACTTTATGTGACATGTTGTTTCAATTTTATTCTTGTAATGTAAAATATTTGAACATATGAGGTTTTCTTTAAAAAAAATTTCTTGAATTGGAATGTGATGTTCATGCTCAAAGATAATATTCCGGGAATTGAAAATATTTTGTAAAATTTTTAGGATGGGTTTTCACTATATTTTATCAATGATCACAATGAGAACCATGTGTAGCCATTGTTTGTGTTGAACCACAAAGATTAAACATTTGGGATATCGATGGAATTTAGAAGGAATCAGTATTTTTGTGGTCCAATGTTTTTTATATTCATGATTTAGTGTGACTAGGATGTGTAATCCCATATTCTAGGGCTCAATACAAGGTTCTTTTTCATTTGTGGTTATTTATCACATGATTTTTCTAGCATGGATTGTTCATCCAATGATTTTATATGAGTCTATTTCATAAATCATTCCATGATCTGTTATTTCATGGATATGCATTTAATTTATTACCTCCAAATCCATGGATATGGTTTTCTATTTAACAACTTATACGTGTCATGTTTTTGGTTTTATAAAAATAATGGATTTTATAAAACCCAAAATTAAATTATTTACCTACTAATTGGATTTACAATGAATTTTTAGGATGATTTGGGGAACATAACATACCAATTTGGATATGTTATATGAGATATTTGGTTTGGTGTATGAACAACCCATGAAGATATACTATGATACATGGAACACATTGGATTTTGTCCATGTATCTAGAATTCATGTCTAACTACTATTTTAGTTTTCATTGGATATCATCAATGGAACACTGGATAGGGGATATTCCACCCCCGCGTGGACAACTGTTATGTTTTGTATGTATATGGATATACTTTTAGGTATTGGATGTAGGTAATAGGGGGTAGAGATGGTATTTTTTAGATTTGTAATATGTATTAAGATTATTGGTATTATAGTAGGAATAACATAGCCACACTCTATAAATTTAGATATCATGTGATACATATTGAATTACATGGAAACAATCCATATATTCTGATCATGGTTAATATTTATTTAATATTCAATGATCCTATGAATAGGTTATGTGATAGAGTATTGATTTCATGATTTTGATATGTCCTCAATGAAAAGATAAAACTAGTTGATGAATGTTTTGTTTAATCTCTAGATTCGTGTTAAAAGAAAAGGATAAGAAGTTGTTATTATTTATGCTATAATGATTTTTGTATTTATTTAGCTGAATCTCTCAAATTAACATAAGATACATTTATTAGCTCTTTATGAGGGTGAATTGGGGACTTCCAAATGATTTTTACTCACTGTATGATTAGGATGACATAGTAATATGGTACCTCAAAAGACCACATTATTTCAAGTTTTAGGTTGGGCATAGACCATGGGTAGATTGATCTAGTAGGATAACTCAGTATTGTTTTTTTTGTTCTAGATGATTAATGTCTATGAGTTATAGTATATCCTAAATAAAATTTATTTTATTATTATATTAATATATTATATGTGGTTCACCGATTGTTTTTTTATTTATTCAATATTTGGGATTGAATCTACACTCAATTTTTATTAGTGGTTTTGTTATCTTGAATCTGTTTAATCTAATGATTTTATGATAGATGTTTTTATTTATTTTAAATTTTAATTTTCACTCCAAATTGTAGTATAGTCCCAGCCTTTTTTATTCCTAGAGACCCATTGTTAATTGATAGCATATTCTCAATGGAGAGTCATGATTTAGTTCAGGTGGAGACCCCTATTGTGGAATTGTTTTATGGTGGATGATAAAAGGCCATATCAATACAACATATGTGATTTTACATGATTTCAATCACAATATATATTATAGTTAAATAATTACAAATAATATGATTAGATGACGGGCATGAGACATTGAAATTTATTAGTGAATGTGACAGATACCTACTACCTCATTACATACACATCTCATAATTATATTTATAGGTTTCCATTGGCTTGGGATGAGTATTTTTGTTTTAAATCTTTTTTGTTATATGATTTCACATACCCTAATTCACTTTGGTTCTTTTTTATTTTTGTTTAATTTTTATGTACATGGAATATTTGGAATTGGATGGTTTATATGCATCATAATTGTCATGTAGGTACCAAAACACATGCATATATTGTATGTTATTGATATCACTAACAATATTGGTTTAAATAGTAAGTGTTTGAAACAACTTATATGTTGTTTTAACAAAAAAATGTTTTGGTATTCTAAATTGTTGAAATATAGTATATATTTCTTATAATGATATTTCATGTTGATCTATGAAAAGATACATCAATATTATAAAAATCCATTCCTTTGGTTTATGAAATGATTGATTAAATCTAAAATTCTATTATATGAACATAGTTATATAGTTATGGGAACCAACATGTTGACTATTAAAATTTTCTACATAACATGATAATATAAAATATGTTTAGTTCATTAAAATACAAAAAATAATATATATTATTTTTTCCAATATTGACTCATGGGGGAAAATATATCCATTAAATAATATAAATATAGATTAATAAAAAAATATTCTAATACTATAATTTTACTATGTATAGGTTATATGATTATTGGAAATTTCATTCTAAATGGGGATAGTCCCAGATGTCTAGGCCTAATGAGGAAAAGATTGTAATTTTTGGATTCTTGATGGGGTAGTTTCAGATTTGGATTGCTAGTGAGAAACATTTATAAAGTGGGATAAGTAGTATTCTTAATAAATATAATAATAAAAAGTTAATATAAGATCCCTGTGTTGGTAGTTTAAAACATTATTTACAGTCTGTAGTTTTGTAACAGAATAAATTAAGTGCCTTGCGATTTATGAAATATCAATACATGATATGTGGATCATCAAGTTTTGACGTGTGAAATTGAAAAAAAGCATAGGTGATAGATCAGTTGGGGTACTATCATAGAAATGTGACATAATGCATGTTATGGTATCCTATTTAATAGGTTATATTCGGTGGAAGTATACCAAAGAAATGTAAATCATGGGTAGATTATTTTGTTTTAGATTGATTCATTTGATTTGACACCAAATATATAACATTGACATGGTGAATGTTTTCATGTTTCTTTTGATGAGATAATGGATTGTTAAATAATTTGTATTGAGAAATGATTTCATGGGAAGGATCAATGTGATGCTTGGAAAAATACTTATTTTATGCATTACCACTTGAAAAATCTGTTTATCAAGGATGGATGCTTATTATTTTTAAAAAATTATATTTTGAAGAGGTCATGTAAATGTTCATGGAATTGGTGGGATGATTGGAATTAAAGAGGTCCATTTTGAGTGAAAATAACATGATGTGATAAACATACTATAGAGAATGATCATTTTATTTGGAACAAGATCCTATAAACAATTATGTGATACTTATTGAAGTGTAATTCAGGTTATATGAAAAAATAATATTGATGATGATAACTATTATGCTAGGATGATATGAAAACAACATGACGATTTCAGGTGGCACCATTCCTTGTGGATATGTAAATGTATGTGTCGGAACCATGAGGTGGTGGATTTTAGAGACAAATATAGCATATTTTTATAATGGTCTTAATGAAATATATTATTTACCCTATAGTGATATGTAGAATAAGAATCAACTGGGTATAGTACAATTGTCAATTTGGTAATTAATCCATGAGAGGAATCGATATAATATGTGAGCGTGTCTCAGGATGCACAACACATGTGTGATATTGGAATCTATTGTGTATTAATATCATCTAATAGTGATAGGGAATCCATAAGTTAGTGTTCTATCATATGAACTTTTACGTAATATGTCTTATAGAAAATATAATATCGACATTTTTTATTAATAGTTTTCTATGAGAGTTGAAATTATAGATAATTTAATGTTATATGAAAATTATTTGGTATAACTGATATTACTAGTTCAAAGTATTACATGAGTAAATTGAAGAATAATTAGTCATGTTGGAATAATGGCCATATTTTAAGGGTCATGGTGGCATTGGATTGGTTATTGAATGGTCGATTTTGTGTTTAGAAATTAGTGATATGTTGAATCTAATTTTGTAAGGATGCATTGAGAATAAATTTTTTTAGATTTTGATCCATTATTTTATTGAGTCTATCAATTTGAAATGGACTATTTATTTTTTGGAGGATACAAATGAATATGTGGATCTAATATTTTCTAGTGATCTTGGTGAGAGAGGAATGGATGGAGTAGGTGGATTGGGATTTATTGAATTAATTAAAGAAATTTATATTCAGAAATTAGTATCTGTTAAATCAAGTCTTAACCTTCCTTCGATGATTTAAACATTATGATTAGGTGATGAGATAATACATCAAATGGTGATATTGACTGATTTTGGGAAAATACTACCAATCAATGTCTATGTGTTGTTAATGAATATGTTATTCACCATCTGATGGTACCACACATATTCAGATGATAGATATCTATAATTTCAATATTGGATGATTTTTTTACTATAAGAATCACCAAGAAACCATAACAGACTATAATAACATGTACATATAATGTTGATAAAAAAATAATATTAATGAATTATTTGATTATTCCATGGTGTCATTGTATATAATATTGTGAGTGTGCCTCTATTTATGGATTTATTGATGGTAACAAGAAATGTCTTGTGATTTTATAAATCATCCACTTTGTTATATTGATTAATTGTTGAATCTCATTTTATGTATTGTAAAATAACTAAACATGTTGGCCAAGAATTTTTTAGCATTTAGGTTATGGGTGATTATCAAATGGTCAAAAAGTACATCTTCAAGATGAGATTTACCAATGGTTTCAAGTTATAATACTAGATAAATTTTTTGTTTGGAAATTCAATGGAATTATTTTTTTGGGTTTGTGGATGTGTTTTTTATATCTGGTGTTCAGATCAAAAATATGATATCATAATCATTATGAAATGAATTTCTTGGATATAGATTGATGCTTGATATTTTCCTCCGGTGATCAAGTTAATATCAAGAGACGTGGGGGAAGTTTTATGTATTTTTCGGGATACTTCATTGAGTGAAATATTTTGTGTCCACGTGATAAGAGAAGCCACATAACACATTGTTCTTTGGGAGGATTCCACAGTCGCGACCTATCCTCGGGGCACATGTCGTGACTACCCCAAGCCCACCTTCTATAGGGCAGGGGCTGGCGACTAGCACCAAAGGCGTAAAACCTGATAAAATGGAAGGCATTGCCTTTATAAAGTAAACAAACACCACAGAGTACGCAAGCTGATGTAAACACTAAGTAAACTGAGTACAAAAGTATGTAATGGATGGTAAATGGGACAGAATACAAACCCAACTGAAAGTAAAGTACAACTGAAAAGAAAGTACATCAACTGAAAAGTAAACCTGCGAGTCCGAGCTGTCCTCTGTAAATCCCACCTGAATTGTGGGTACATATAGTCTCCTCTGCTCCTTGGCTCCGGTTGTCCGCTCCGTGTACATCCTATCAAGTGATCCACTTCCAGGTACCATCGAGCTCCCACCTCGATCAGCGTTGTCCATCGTCTGCATCCAACACAACGTTGTATGGGCATAGCCCATGCAGGGGTGAGTATACGCTACTCAGTAGGGACCCCAAGACCCCCGAAGGTCAACCAGAATTCACGAAAGATAATCCACAATGGAAAGATACAATCATGAAGTAACAACCAACTCCACTTAAGTATATTCCCATACATATACCTAAGTCATCTAGTCCAGCTTGGCTCCAGCACATGAGCCCAAATACAACCCATTCCACACAGGAAAACATATCCCATTCCATATAGAAATTTACAACCCAATCCACACAGGAAGGAACAACCCAATCCACACAGGAAAGTACAACAATCATATCGATGATAATGATTGTAAGTTAGGACTCAGATCACACAGTTATACACTTCGTAAGTCGATAGAGATGATCAGATGTAGCCACTGATTCATCTAATCTATAAGACCAACATTGGATACAGGACCAGCTAAGCTGTCGGACCCACAAAGAATACAAGACCAGCTACTCTACCGGACCCACATAGGATACAATTACAGGGTCAAATACTGCCGGACCAACATAGGATACAAGAATAGTAGTCGAATAATGCCGGACCCACATATGATACAATAATAGTAGTCATTGTCATCGAACCCACGAAGCATTCCAGTATGGACGTCATCGCTGCCGAACCCACGGAGGATCCCAGTATAGACGTCATCGTCGTCACAGTCACAACAAGCTCTAGGGTTCCCGCACACAGCACACTCGATTCCAGGAGAGTCTGCTCCACGAGCCAAGGGGTCAATACATCAACTATCAAAAAGTCCAGAGTTGATGTATCACAAAGTTTCGCCTCGTCAAAAGGAACTCAAAACGATAGACGGCGCGTCAATTTGACGCCCGGTCTGAGAGTTATTGGCTTATTCGTCCTAGGGGACAAGTTGGTTTTTAAGATAAAACCAACCTGACTGTACTCCAGCTGCATCCAAACCTCTAGTGGACTAATCCAAATGAACCTTCTCATTAAAAGGAATCCATAAATGTCGATAGCACTTCAATCGGACGTCCGGAGATCAAGTTATAAGCATTTCCGCTTCGAGGGCCTGGTTGGTTTTGTGTTCGAACCAACCCAGCCATATAAAAAGTTCTCCTAAACCATCAGTGTAATATACCGAAACAGCCATCTCGATCCAAGGATCACTACGCAATTGAAGGTGCGTCGATCGGAGGTCGGTAGCCAATGTTATGGGTATTTGAATGGATCAGTCCGGAAATAAGGGGGTTCGGGGCCGGTCCGACCCAGCCCGATACCCCATGTTCGGCCCGAACTGGGTCGACCCGACCCGAGTTCGGGTCTGGCCTGTTAGGGAAAGGTCATGGCCGGCTGGAGTGGCCCGGCTCGGCGTGGGCGGCCCGGCCCGGCGTGGGTGGCCCGGTCCGGTGCGGGCTGCGACTTTGCTCGAAGCCGAGCTAGTCCTGGAGGGGGGGCGCCGCCCCCCTGTTTTCCCGAAACGACCGACCCCTATATGGTCTTCCCTAGGTGGATGCCGTGTGTTTCAAACCCCCGACATTCTTGGAAATGGTCAGCCAATACCGACGGCCGGTTGTGCCATGCGGGACCCGCAGGGGGGGGTCCCGCTTCCCTGAACGCCGGCAGCCAGTTTGGTCGGCCACCTCCTGATGCTCCATGGAGGCCAAAGGTTGTGGCCCATATCCGACCGGCGAGGCATGATGACTTTCCGCCGCTCCGCCATGGCCTGCCTCGGTCGCGGCTCTCCATGGTGCTCCGACGTAGCGCGATAGTGCCGTGCCCCACAGCCGCGACCTGCCCTTGGTCGCGGATTCCTTCAGCATCACCGGCACGACGTGATAGCGCCGCGCTCCTTCGCCATGGCCCGCTCCGGCCATGGTTCCCTCATTCCCGTGCGGTGCCAATGCTTCGCGCCGTCTTCTCCAACATAAACAAAAAAGGTAAACAATAAGGGGAGGAGGATCAACCGTGTTTGTGTGGTCTAACCTCCTACATTTGTGACGATAGCAGGAGGCCAAAGAACGAGTATTCACAATGACAAACAAGTAATAATTTAATTGATTAAATGTGAATTTGAACCCTACCTCGAAGAAGTTCGCGGAAAATGGCGTGTCCAGGTGAGGCTCTGTATATGTTGACGAAGGTCGTCCGAGGAGTAAGTGGCATCTCCCTTTATTTGACGTGGAGAGTAGATGGAACGACATTTTGGTGTTCTTCGCGTTCTTCAAGGTGGAAGATGAAGTTCTTCAATGTGTAGAAATCTCCCTCTCTCAATTCTCCACACAACACAACAACCCCTCAAAATAAAATAAGTTACCCCTTATTTTATTTTTACTTTTCCAAACCTTTCAAAATTAAAAAGTTGAATTCATATCATTAATTAAAATCTAGATTTTTCAAAATTAATTGGAGTGTTAGGTTTGCATCATAAATGTAGAATTTGAGTTAGGGGAATTTGAAGAGTTGGGACTCGTGTGGGCCCCACCTCACTAAAATCCTACCAGGAGGAGTTTGAATTTTTAGTGGGTGCCACCCCAAATCCCACACAAGGGGTTTAACCACATATAAGTGAAATAAAATTTGTAATAGAATTTTATTTCTATTTATAATTAATCTAAAATTTTTAACAACTCTTCCCGAGAAAACACAACTCCAGTAATGGTATTCTATAGCAATTACTGGAGATGCGTTTTAATCGGTGCCATATTATTTCGATTCCAAGCACTGGTTCAATAGTTAGAAAAACCCACTCGTTTTTTCACTGAACGTACCCGAGCTAAACATCGGCAATTGATTCCAGGCACACCGGGCCTCAGAATCAGGTGCCTTCAGAAACTGCGTACTCGTAAAATCCCATATAATTTAAGAAAAAAATTTCCTTGGAATTTACGGGTCTTTACATTACTCCCACATTAGGGCTTTACATCCCCATAATGATACAACACAAACTTGGGAAAAAATGAGGGTACTAAGCACGTATCTGAGCCTCCCGCTCCCATGTGCTCTCCTAGAGGTTCTCGTGCTGCAGCCTGATGTGAAATAGAGGAATCGACCACCCATGTAGGACCCTCTCCGGTCGATTCTCATTCGCAACTGTGACCTTCACAAATTTCTCCATGTCATCAGTGTCCAGCTCCCCATGGTCGATGATATGTGTTGGGTCGTACAAGTATCTCCTCAGTAGAGATACGTGGAAGATGTCGTGTACCGGGTGCAACTGGGGTGGTAGAGCCAGGCGATAAGCCACCTCGCCTATCCTGCATAGAACTTGGAATGGTCCGTTGAAGAGCAGAGATAACATTCCACCCCATCCAAATCTCTGTAATACACATCAAGGTGAGACCCGTAAGAAAACGTGGTCTCTATCCACAAACTCTAGTGGTCTCTGCCTCCTGTCAGCATAAGTCTTCTGTCGGCTCTGAGCTATCCTCATCTACTCCTGGATGACATGAACCTTCTCTGTCGTGGAATGAACCATCTCTGGTCCCACAAGTGCTGACTCCCTATGGTCTATCCAGAACAGGGGTGATCTACAAGGTCGGATATACAATGCCTCGTATGGTTCCATCCCGATGGTGGAGTGGTAGCTGTTGTTTACGCAAACTCCACTAAAGGTAGGTGATCCTCCCAGCTGCGACCAAAGTCGAGGACATGTGCACAAAGCATGTCCTCGAGAGTCTAAATAGTCCTCTCCGTCTGACTATCCTTCTGAGCGTGAAAAGTGGTGCTCAGGCATAGATGTGTCCCAAATGCCTCATGTAACCCCTTCCAAATCTATGAAGTAAAGAGAGCATCTCGATCGAAGACTATAGATAATGGAACACCAAGAATCCGTACGTTCTTCTGAATGTAGAGGCATCCCAAGATCTCCACTGAGCCCTGCTCTCTGATGGTTAAGTTGTGGGCCGACATGGTGAGTCGGTCGACAATCACCCAGATGGAGTTGTGACCTCTGAAAGTACATGGAGTACATGTCACGAAATCCATAGATATCCCATCCCACTTCCACTCTGGGACCTCCATGGACTGTACCAAGCCTGCTGGAACTAGGTGCTCTGTTTTCACCTGCTGGCAGGTGAGGCATCATGAAATGAACTATGCCACAGCCTTCTTCACACCCAGTCACCAGTGCTGTCGTCTGATATCCTGGTAAATCTTCGCTACCCCTAGATGTACCGCCAAAGTGTAAGTATGAAACTCTATCACCACCTCCTCCTGTAAAGCAGCTGGTACCATAGTACGTCCTCTGAAAAGGATGACGTGCTCTCCTCCTATAGAAAATTCATCAGGTGCATGTCCTGTGGAAATCTCTGCACGCCGCCTCTCACAGTCAATGTCCTCACGTTGTGGATCTCTGACCCACTGAAGAAGTATAGGGGTGACTGTGAGATACTGAAGAATGGCTGCCCCAACTGTATCCATGAAGGATATCTGTAAAGCGGCTAACTGCTCTGTCACCTCTCTAAGTAGTTGAATGCATTTCCTCATATTGAGAGAATAAGCTACTACGTTCCCCATTCCAGGAGTATAGAATATCTCAAAGTCATAGTACTGGAGGAACTCGAGCCATATCCGCTGTCTCCAGTTCGGGTCCTTCTGTGAAAAGATGTACCTGAGACTCTGGTGGTCAGAGTAGACTGTAAAGGGCTCGCCCATCAGATAGTGCCACCACATCTTCAGAGAGAAGACTGCTACTGCTAACTCCAGGTCATGGGTAGCATAGTTCTCTTCATGTTTCTTCAACTGTCATGATCCTTAGGCTATCACTGCCTGCACCTGTATCAGGACACACCCGAGTCCAGTCCGTGATGCATCGCAGTAGACTATGTACCCAACTCCCACCTCTGGTATCCTCAAGATTGGTGCACTGGTCAATCTCTGCCTCAGCTACTAGAATCTCTGCTGACATATATATGAACACACAAAGGGTCTCCCCTTCTTTTTCAATGCTAAAAGTGGTGCTGCAACTCCAGATAAGTCTGGCACAAATCTCCGGTAGTACCCAGCCAAACCTAGGAAACTCCACACCTTTGTCATGCTCCTGGGCGGCTCCCAAGATAGCACTTCCTTGATTATCGCAGGATCCCCCGGAACTCCCCCCTCAGAGATGAAGTTCCCAAAGAAGGGGACCTCACATATCCAAAACTGACACTTAGAGAGCTTACCATAATGATGGTTCTCTCGGAGTGTGCCCAGTAGAACCTTCTAGTGGTAGGCATGCTCCTCCTCAGTAGTCGAGTAAATCAATATGTAGTCGATGAAGACTATGAAAAATCGATCGAGGTAAGGTTTGAAGATCCTATTTATGAGATTCATGAACACTTCAAAAGCATTGGTTACGCCTAAAGGCATAAACCGGAAATCATAGTGGCCATACCGACACCTGAAGGCCGTTTTCTGCACATCCTCATCTCGAACTCTGAGCTGATGATAGCATGACCTGAGGTCTATCTTCGAGAACCATCGTGGTCCCTTGAGCTAATTGAAGAGGTTTTCTATCCATGGAAGTGGATAATTGTTCTTCACGGTCACCTGGTTTAGGAGACGGTAATCGAAACACATTCACAAACTCACATCCTCCTTCTTGGCGAACAAAATCGGGGAAACCCAGGGTGAAACACTGGGTCGAATAAATCCCTTTCCCTACAAGTCCTCCAGCTGTACTCATAGCTCTCGAAGATCAGTGAGAGCCATATGATAATCTAGAGTAGATATCGTGGCTTTCTTGGGGTACAGGTCAATATAGAAATCTACCTCTCTATGAGAAGGTAGCCCTGGAACGTCGTCAGGAAAAACGTCTGCATACTGATCCACCACAATATGAAAACCAGGATTCTGCATGTCCACTGCTCCTAGGATGAGGCTAGACAAATGATGAGTGATCGACTATCCTCTCCTTCTGTGAGTCCGTCCTGTGCGGAAAAGTCTCCCTTCTCACCGGTAAAGGTAAACCTACTCCCATCGGAGCGGACACACCGCAAAATGCGCCAAATAAAATCGATCCGATCACGGACTGTAGATAACCAATCCATGACCCAGATGACATCATAAGGCCTCGAAGCCACAACAGGAAGATCCCAGTCAAAGCTCTCACCTCTTAGAGTAATCTCACACTGTCGGAACTCGTGCGTAATCATCGAGTCTTCTCTCATAGGTGTCTCTAGCCATAATGATCGAGTCAACAGATCCGTCAGAATCTCTGAGCTCCGAACAAGCGCAGCGGCAATGAAAGAATGACTCGCTTCTGTGTCTATAAGAACTGCAGGAAGGGTGGAGTCAACACAGATAGTACCTCAAATAATCTCTCATGCACCGTGGTCATAGGCCTTCATTGCCTGAAGCTGAGCCTACCTCGGTCCGCCAGCTCCCTATGGTCAGGGAGGACCTCCATGTGGTGGTGGTTGTAGAGTCTCAAAGCTTCGCCCAACCCCTGGTGCTCGGCCAGCTCCTCTACCTCAACTTCCTGCTCCCTAAGGACCACCACAGTCGAACCTCTGCCTCTGCCTGCATGGTCCCTCAACTGTCTGCTGCTCATCTGCATGGCGGGTCGGGTAGTCACTAGCCATGTGGCCCTACCCGCCACATCCATAGCACTGTATGCTTATCATAAGGTTGGATCTTCACCGTTTCCCCTTCACCTCTAAGACAGTATCCTGAGGTCGTCCGCTTGACGGTCTGGTCCGCTTGGACCCCTGTGAGATCCGTCGACTGCCAGCTGCAGAAGACTCCACTACTTGTCGCCATGTGGTAGGTCTCGCTGCTGGTGTAGGTCAGCAAAAAAGCTCTCTTCAAGAAGGGATCTCTCCAGTACTCCTGCCTACTTCGGAATTCTGTGGGAGATCATCGACGCCCTGATCTCATTCCTCAATCCCTACTCGAAGGTCTGTTCCTGGAAGAATGGGTCTCGTACCATGTTCATTGAGTAGCACGAGAGATCGGTAAATCTCACCGAGCACTGGGCTACTGACATGTTTCCTTGTCGTAGCTGTAGTAACTCCTCGATGTGCACTGCACAGAGGGTGGCTGGAACGAACTACGAGCAAAAAAGGCTCTCGAAGTCTGACCAAAGGAGAGATGACTCGTCATGCACCTGGAGCATTAGGCTCCACTATATACCTACTGTCGCATGCAGGAGACTCGCCGCAAGGATCATTATGAGGTCACCTGGTGTCCCTACGAATCTAAAAACTCAAACAACAGCCTCCAGCCAATCCTCGGCTACCTGAGGGTCAGTCTCCACACAGAACCTGGGCGGCCTCTGACACTGAAACTCATGTAGTGCACTCAGGTGACGTGCACTCTCAGCTCCAAGGGCTGGTGGAATCATTGGCTCGGTGGGGAGAGGTTCCATCAGTCCCTCTGTTATAATAGGGCCTCGCACTGAGGCCTCGTCACTCGGTGTGCTTCCATCTCGCACAATGCTCGGAACCCTAGTTGGCATCCATCATGGGGCTATCCTAAAAAGAGATAGGTGTGCCACGGTCAATACAGTATACCTGGTGAGCTGACACAAGTAATCACAACGAAAACATTGAAACACATATGCAATCAATGTCTTTGTGCACTAAGTCAGAAATCTGAAGTTAGGGTCCTGGTGTATGGATACGTCGGCCGCCGCACCAACACTGGACTCCCTGGACTAATAAGCACACTCAATATCGTTAACATCAATTGCTTCACATAGAATAAAAGTCAGAGTCTAGAGTTCCTCGGTAGAAAAGAACTCCTATGATACCAATTTGTCACGGCCCGTCCTCGGGGCTCGGGCCGTGACTACCCCATTCCCTCCTTCCATAGGCCATGGGTTGGCGACTAGAAAAAAAGACACAAACCCAATAAAAGGGAAGTAAATGCCTTTATAAAGTAAAAAAACACCACATACTAAACAAGGTGAAGTAAACACTCCGTAAACTGAGAACAAAAGTATGTGATGGAAAGTAAATGGGCCAGAATATAAACCCAACTGAATGTAAAGTACAACTGAAAAAAAGTACAGAAACTGAAAATTAAAGCAGCGAGTCTGTGTAGTCCTCTGGAAATCCCACCTGAAAGGTGGGTATAGATAGTCTCCTATGTTCCTTGACTCCGGTTGTACGCTCCGTGTACGTCCCATCCAGTGATCTGCCTCCTTATACCATCTAGCTCCACAAGCTCCCACCTCGATCAACGTTGTCTGTCGTCTACATCAAACGCAACGTAGTGTGGTCATAGCCCGTGTAGGGGTGAGTATACGCTACTCAGTAGCGACCCCTAGACCCTCGAAGGTCTCCCAGAATTCACGAAGGATAATCCAAAAAGAAAATATACAATCACGAAGTAACAACCAACTCTACATAAGTATATTCCCATACATATACCTAAGTCATCTATTCCAGCTCGGCTCCAGCACCCGAGACCAGATACAACCCAGCACACACAGGAAAATATAACCATTCCACATAGGAATTTACAACCCAATCCACAAAGGAAATCACAACCCAATCCACACAGGAAAGAACAACAATCATATCGATGATAATGATTATAAGTTAAGACTCAGCTCACACATGTATACACATCGTAAGACGATAGCGATGATCACATGTAGCCACTGATTCATCTATGATTTTGGACCCACATAGGATTGAATACCAGCTAAGCTATCAGACCCACAATGGATACAAGACCAGCTACTCTACCGAACCCACATAGGATACAAGTACAGAGTGAAATACTGTCGGTCCCACATAGGGTACAAGAATAGTAGTTGAATACTACCAGAACCACATAGGATACAAGAACAATATTCATCGCCGTTTATCCCATGGAAGATTATAGTACAGTCGTCGTCACTGCCAAACCCATGGAGGATCCCAGTATAGTCGTCATCATCGTCGTAGTCGCAACCAGCTCTACGGTTCCCGCACACAGCACGCTTGATTCCAGGAGGGGCTGCTCCACGAGCCAAGGGGTCGATACATCAACTGTCACGAATTCCAGAGTTTATGTATTACAATGTTCCCCCACGTAAAAAGGAACTCTACACGACAGACGGCGTGTCAATCGGACGCCCGGTCTGAGAGTTATTGACTTAATCGTCCCATTGGCCCTGTTGGTTTTTAAGATAAAACCAACCTGACAGTACTCCAGCTATGTCCAAACCTCGATCGGAGTATTCCAAAATAACCATATCGCTAATAGGAATCCAACAAAGTCGAAGATACTTCAATCGGACGTCCGGAGCTCATGTTATAAGTGTTTTCGCTCTGAGGGCCCGGTTGGTTTTGGGTTCGAACCAACCTGGTCGTACCCAATGTTCCCGAAAACCTTGAGTTTAATATACCTAAACGACCTTCTTGATCCAAGGATCGGTACACAACTGACGGTGTGTCCATTGGAGGTCTGTAGCCCATGTTATGGGCGTTTGAACGAATATGTCCGGAAATCAGGGGGTTCAGGCCTGAGCCGACCCGTCCCGATACCCCTGGGTCGGCCAAACCGGGTCGACCCGACCCAGGTCCGAGTACAGGTCGTTAGGGCATGGACCAACCCGGCACAGGCGGCCCGACCTAGCATGGGCTGCAGCTCGCCTCGAGGTCGAGCTGGTCACGGAGGGCGGGGGGGGGGGGGGGGGGGGGGGGGGGGCGTCGCCACCCTGTTTTCCCGAAACCGCGGACCCCTATGTTGTCTGACCTAGGTGGATGATGGGGGTTTCAAACCCCCGAATTTCATGGAAATTCCCATCCATTATGGCCAGCCAGTTTTTCCACGTGGGACCCATGGGGTGGGGGGGTGTTGGGTCGCACCTCCTTGAACGCCAGTGGCCGGTTTGGTTTTCCACCTCCTGCTGCTCCACCAAGGCTGATGGGCGCGGCCCCTGTCTGACAGGCACGACGCGACGGCACCGCACCCCTCCGCCGCGGCCCGTCATTGGCTGCGGCTTCCTTAGGCTTCACCGGCATGGCGCAACGACGCTGCACTCCTTCGCCGCAGCCCGATATGTCCGCAGTTCCCTCGTTCACGTGCTGTGCAGATGCACCGCGCCATCTTCGCCACCATGATCAACAAAAGTAAACAATAAGGGGAGGAGGATCGGTCGTGTTTGTGTGGTCCATCCTCCTCCTGTTGTGACGATAGCAGGAGGCCAACGAATGATTATTCACAAAGACAAACAAGTGATAATTTAATTGATTAAATTTGAATTTAACCCCTACCTAGAAGAATTTGACGGGAAACAACATCGCGGGGTGAGGCTCCGTATACATTGATGGAGATCGTCCAAGGAGGAAGCGACATCTCCCTTTCTTTTGACATGGAGAGAAAATGGAACGGCGGGTCAGTGTTCTTCACGTTCTTCAAGGACAAAGATAAATCTCTTCAAAGTGTTGAACTCTCCCTCTCTCAATTCTTCACACAACACAACAACCCCTCAAAATAAAATAAGTTACCTCTTATTTTATTTTTACTTTCACAAACCTTTCAAAATTCAAATGTTGAATTCATATCATTAATTAAAATCTAGAGTTGTCAAAATTAATTGGAGTGCTATGTTAGAATCAAAAATGTGGAAGAGGGGTTAGGGGAATTTGAAGGGGTGGGGCTCGTGTGGGCCCCACCTCACTAAAATCCTATCAAGAGGAGTTAGAAATTTTAGTGGTTCCCTCCCCAAATCCCACACATGGGTTTTAACCAATTATATGTGAAATAAAATTTGTAACAAAATTTTATTTCTCCTTATACATATTCCAGAATTTTTAACAACTCTTCCCGAGGAAATGAAACTCTAGTAAAGATCTTCTAATGCAATTATTGGCGTTGTGGTTTCATCGGTGCCCTCAGATTTCGATTCCGAGCACCTATTCAAAAGTTATAAAAACCCAATCGTTCGTTCACTGAACATACCCAGGCTAATCTTCGGAAATTGATTTCGGGCACACTAGGCCTCAGAATCAGGTGCTGTCAGAAACTGCACACTCGAAAAATCCCAAATAATTAAAGAAAAACATTTCCTTGAAATTTATGGTTCATAAATCCAAATTTAATTTGATATTAAATTAATGATGTACATGGTTACAACATTTTGTATAGTAATTCATATGTAAATACAATAAAACTACTATTGTTGGATTATACATTGGTTATGTGACATGTTAGGTGTGTGGTAATGGAAAAATTGTGTGAAAAGATACAGATAAATTGCAGAGGGTTTGATATCATTGAAACATTGTTTTCCAAACTACGTGGCTCAACATTGTGAGTGGGTTGACCATGAATACTGAAGGATGTATGGTTACAACATTAATTATAGAACCATGTGTCCATTTAGTGTGAATCATTTTAATTGGATAAATTATTTATTTTCTATTACCCCTTATAAACGGGAAGGCCGCTTTTGTTGATCCAACTCATATGTAGACCCTTTCAGAACAATCCTTACTTCCTCATAGAATAAAACAAGTTTTTTATCAATTAGGGTGACTTTTTTGTTTAAGAGGAGATTAATCCAAAAATGCATCTTTTTATTATTTTCACTATTTTTCTTGATTGGGTCTCACTTATTTAGGTACATGGAGATTATTTAACCATATCATGGTTGAATAATGTGTAATTGGTGGCTATGTTTTTAAACATTCATATAAGTTTAATTGATATGGTATTTACACACCCATGAATGTTGTTTTTGAAATAGTACGTTGCAATGTGGATTTTAATATATATGTAATTAAATTAAATGAATTTAGAAAATTAATTCTTCTGATGTGTTCTGTGTTTTTCACATTATGGTGCTGTTTGTGAATGTTATACCACAACTATATGTATTGTAACCTTTTCTACATGGGGAGAGTTACATTTTACTTTAATTAAAATTATTCCCAATTAAATTATTTTTCATAATTAATTCTAAATGGTTTAAAAATTTATAATTATTACCATTAATTTATATGAATGCATGGGATTTTTTTTGGACACATACAGATGAGAAGGGACATAATTGTCTTGGATGTTCTTTGTTGAGAGATCTATGGATTTTGGGGGGAAAAGGAATAACTTTTTTATTTGATAGGTCATCCCTAAGAAAAACCCTTAGTTGTTTATACCCATTACTAATTAAAAATATGATATGTTTTCAAAAAAAATGTTTTTTATTGTTTAAAAAATTTATTTTTTATATAAACTAAATCCGTTTGGAGAGATGAGACAAAGAACAAAGGGATATGTTTATCCCATGTTCAATTCCAATATTCTATGCCTACTAAAGATTAAGGATTAGGTTATTTTTTTGGTCCATAAGAAAAATACAATCCCTATTGATTATTATTATATTATATATACACAATGGTCATAGAATAATTTTTTTGATGACCAATGTTGAGAGGGATGTGATGGGATGAGAAAAAATTACCCTAATAGACCACAGGATACACTTGAAATTGTTTAATCCCATTTTTATATTGATATGTACATATGAGATATTTTCATACCACATTGAGATTGTTTACAACTATAGGTAGAATTTACTGAGATTTATGATAATATTGGGTGTTCTGAATGTCTAAGGGGAAACAATGTTATTGAAAATTGATTTTTATCCTTCTATTTATAGTGGTTCATGTACGACTTTCCTATAACCCTCCAAAATATATTGAAGAATTATGGGGAAACAATTCCATTTGGTAAACTAGTGTTTATTTGAGATGAATGTTTCAAATATATGGATCCATGATGGGTAACATAATTATGATTGGACCTATGTGATTAAAGAGTGTTTCCTGGTGAAATATTCATCAATGAGAGAGAGTTTATATGGGAATAGTGTTGTGATTGTTGCACATAATATAATATAAAAAAATTGTAAACATAAATATGTTATGACAATGAATATTAAAATTTATTCACAAATTTTTCTAACTACGACCTAGAATGATGGGTTAAATTAAATGAAATACCTATCATGATATTTTATAATAGGTGTTTGATATAGGATTTAATTCCCACTAAAATGTACTGAGATACATTGTATGCATTTGATATTCCCATTGATTCTTGATTCATGTATTTTGGATTAGATTTCAATGGATTCTATCCCATGAATAAGGTATAAGGTACAAAAATCTCCCACACGAACCATGATTATTGATTGAATTTTATAGGATATTCTCCTAGAAATCATTATGTGATAATAGTGAATCATGTTATAAAATCATTTACATGATATTTTAAATAATATTTTTTGTTTTTAGGTAAGGATGACTAGTACATTCTCTTTGAATTTTGATCATGAGTAATTTAGATGGAATTCAATGGAATCTGTATTGGATAAAAAAGATAGTTAATTATTATTTCCATTGAAATAATCACAATATTCTTAAATTGTACTAATATTGGATTCAATGATTCAATTATGTTCATAGAAATACCTAGTCAATAGACAATTTAGGCTTTATTCAATCATATTTTTCACATTATAACACAAGAATAATCATTAGTTGTTTTATATGCTTCCAAAATTTAATATATTTATATAGATGAGAGTATCACATGGAAATAAACATCAATTATTGGTTATATAGTATAGTATTTATCATTCATTAATAAGGTCTATTGAAACCCTATTTAGGTTACAATGGAACATGGGTACCTAAAGAAAACATTTGTATTTAGATTTTTTGGTTTGATGGAGGATTAGGTAGCATATCACAGTAGGATAAGTTTGATGGTTTTAGAGTTATCAAGGAGGCATGCATCATAGATGTATTAAATAAACTAGAACATATATTTTCGTTTTTATTGAATTTTAAAAATATAGGATGAAAATGAAATTTCTGATCATGGTAATATTGAGTGGTATAGAGTGGGGGTTGTTAAAATTACCCTCCTCACTCATTGAACAGTAAAAAACCCATTACAGTAATGTTGTGGTATAGTCAATGAACATGGTGTAAGTTTGTCAAAATGGTATTGTGGTTAATCAACCCTCTTAAAACCATTGTAATTTAGCTCTTATGATATATATCATGGACCTTACTTGATCATTATCCATCATCCAGCCACTACTACTATACCAATGTCCTTCGAAGCCAAATAACACCATGGTGCAGTGCTCAATGGTAAATTTTTAGAGCACCATGAATATCATTTTGAATCATCAAATATAATGGGACACTATCTTGATGGTATTCCACTTAACTAATATTAAAAATTTACAAATTTCATTAAAAATGATAAAAACAACAATTTTGTGACCCAAATATAAAAACAATATTTTCCTGTAATTTCTACAACCATAAAGTAAAAGATTATTAATTTCCCAATATCATAATACTATTCCCTCTAAAGAACATCTAGTGATAAAAAACAATGATATTTGTCATAGAACCAATATTGAACGACAAACATATGTGTGCTATGAAACAACGAAAATAAGATTCCTAAACCCTAGAAATAATCAACCAATGAATAAATCCAATAAGCTAATAAAAAAAGTTAAAAAGTGTACAATGAAAATAAAAATTCACTAATTATTGAATCAATCATTATAAACCAATCCATTTATCCATATGATATCAATGAAAAAATATCTCATGAAATATCAAACACTATTAAACCAATATCATCTTTATAATGTATTGTATTATAAAAATTAGTAAATATAAATCTACAAAATGGAAATTTAATCATTTAAGTTGAATGTGTTAACATAATTTAAAACCAAACAATATATAAACCACAAAATTTAATCACAATAATATTATAAATTATACATCCAAATTCATTATTCTCTATGATAAAAAATAATAACTCCTTTAATATACTAAAAAAATTCTACATATGAAATTTAGACTCCATCATTTTCATTTATTTTGCTATTTAAAATATTTTTGTAAAAACATTTTAATATATATTTTATAAAAGTTATTTCAATAGTTAAATTGATATCTATATAGAGGATATCCAATGAAAAAAAAGAAATTTAAAAAATGTACAGTCTTGAAAAAAAGATAATAATGATTAAAAACATAAGAGTTTTGGAATGGAATATCAAACCACATGGAAATTGGAATTCTACATAAATATGTCATTTATATTATATTTTGCAATAAATTTG
This sequence comes from Viscum album, assembly GCA_963277665.1. Classification (NCBI taxonomy): domain Eukaryota; kingdom Viridiplantae; phylum Streptophyta; class Magnoliopsida; order Santalales; family Viscaceae; genus Viscum; species Viscum album. The sequence goes on along the minus strand of OY728126.1, from coordinate 1,851,602,469 downwards.
GTTAAAATTAAACTATCATAAGAATCATTATGTTATAAAAATTCCATTTAAAACTGATATATTTCAAATACAATATATGGTTCTATAAATTATAATTAATAACAGTGGTTGTAAATTAGAAATCAATAAGAAAATCAACAACTTAGGTAAATATTTGCTTCAAAATTAGTAAAATAAATTTGAAACCACTTTAATATTGGATTATTTTGAAATAAAAACTGCATTCATTGTTATAAAATATATTTCAACACTTTTCAATCATTCCATATTTATATTCTCCACTAAATAATTTATTATATAACAGAAAAAATTAATTACATTAAATCAATGAATTTTAAATGATAGTAATAGAATTTAAAATAATCATTCATTCATCAAAATTGTTTAAAGTATTTATTAATCCATTTTAATATGTTTAAAGCATAAACATAATATTAAATTTATATCAATGGTGTCAGGTTATGAAAGAGAACAAAAAGGTGAATAAAAAATTAAATAAAAAATTGAACAAAAATAATAACCTTATAATAATTTCTCATTTGATAACCAAATTATTATAAAAAAAATATTTATTTTTAAATAAAATAAACAAAACATACAATACTTTTTTATAATCATGTATTGTAATGAAATAATCTAAAAAAAATAGATAAAAAAAATTAAAATGAAAAATATGAATGTTCTATTTTGACAGTCTTCAACCCAAGAACCCTTCCTAAAAAAATACTTCCACTTATAACATCCAATAAAGAATAAATTACACACATAATGTAAGATCATCCAACTGAAAATTAGAATAACATGTTCTGAAAATAACAAGGTAACATAAGGGTTAGTATGAAAGTTGGTGATTTATAATTTAGAATTATCATAACTCTTATGTTAAAATACTCCATTAAAAAATAACACATTACTACAAAAAATATAAATAACGAAAATATAATATTGATATGAATTTTATAATGAAATGTATGTCCATTATTTTTTAAAAAGCAAACATTTTTTACCTATTATATGAGTATCCCAAATGGTCCATAATATGTCCCAACTGGTGTTACTAATCCCAATTGGATGGAAGCTTATGAATGAACCGTAATGATACACAATAGGGACATAATTATCCTTATTGAATAATTATTTCACGTATCAAAAATATTGAATTCATGCATGAATAATCTAAAAGTTATAGAATCACACGTTTAAAAATTAATAGTTTCTAGCAATACACACAATCAAATAACACATAAACATGTGAATCGGTAATAAAACACATGAAAACCCATGATTAGTACCTGGGTGTAGAAATTGAATTAATAAAATGTCTCAATATAGGTGAGATATTGAATAAAAAATAAAATAAAGATCTCAAATGTCCATCACCTCATGTCAACAAAATATTCATTCTATAGGCACCACAGACACACATAAACTAAAACATAATTATTACTATTATATACAAATAATCATAAATTGATCCTTAAATAAGTTTTTATATGAGTTAAAATCCATTATGAGTATGCACTCTACACTCAATCATAAAAAATTATAACGAATCCTTTTGAGGTTAGTTTTAAACTAAAATAAAAAATTATTTTTTCTCTATTGAATGATAATAAGTGAAAGGAATGCAGAGACCCACAATTCATATATATACATATTACCTGATTTTAGATTAATATTAAACAGATATAATAATAATAATAAACTCTCATGATGTTGTAGGTTTTTTGTCTTTGGATACCAGATAAATAATCCATTTTGTACACGATTGTTATTAAAAATCTCCCACAAAGTTACTCGCCAATAGTTCACTTCCTATACATATCCTAATAAATACCAATCCTCAGGAAAATGGTAAAATGAAAAACAAATAAATGATTAGAACATATTTTCATAAAAAAATTGTATGTAAGAAAATAATATATGATCATAAGGGAGTATAATATTTGAAGAAGGACATTAGAACAGTATTATAAATTACAAAAATATATCCCTGAATTTGTAGACTACAAATCATGATATATGGTCAAATGATTTATGATAAAAAAATTAGTGATTCATAAGAGTGTGTAATAGTTAATAATAAATATTATCCATAAATAAGTATCACATGAAAAAGATATAAGAAATATATATATATATATATATATATTAGAATACAAAATCATTTTCTTAGTAAATGATCAGAACCCATAATATAATAGTTCACAGAATCTCATAGGTGACTATGTTTACTCCACATTAACATAAATAATAAGGGAAGATTCATTTAAAATATTGGGATTACCACCCATTATATTTCATTTTAAAAAAATTAAATATTGTTCTTTATCCAAATCATTGTAGGTATATGTAATTTTTTACTACCCATCATAGAATGAAATCTTACACATGTGTGCAAAATGAACAGAAAAAATATCTGGTTTCATCTATATTATCTACCATTTGGGAAAGACATGGGTTTCATAAAAACATATAAAAAATATCAATATCAAAATATATCCAAAAAATAAATGGTATCTTATCTTAATTTCCCCAAAATTTGGAAGTATTACATTCTGTAAGGGATGGTAACAAATATGAAGAACATTATTACTAGAAAATTATAATTATTCTTTGTAAAATAATAGGAAAAATAATTTATTATAATATCTTAAATGAACATGTTATAAGTAAATTGTTAAAAAACTTCAATAAAATAATTAAAACATTTAAATGGACTACGATAAATAGTAATGTATGTGATTTTAGAAAAAAGTATAAGCATCATAAATTATTCAAAAAAAATTCATTATTTCTAAAAAACTAAAAGACAATTGAACTTTTGAAAAATATCATTTTTTTATATCTATACAATGTAGATGTTAGTATAAAACTCATATATTAAAAAATTAATTTTATTTAATAAATTCAATGATAAAATTTGATGCCAAATGAAATATATGAATTTTTTTAGAAAAATATGACATAATAATAAAGTTTTTTGAAATATTTATTTTGGAAATTATTCATTCCAAATATGGGTAAATGGATTGATTCAATTTGAAAACACAACAATAAAAAAATAATAAGACAATATATGTTGTTAATGTGGAAATGAAAAAATAATTTACATATTTTAAATTAATAGATAAACAATTTTATTGATTTGATATTATTAAATAAACCATTAAAATTTATGTATTCATTGAATTAAAACCATATAAAATAGACTCCCATAAGTGGATTTGTAAATCCCAATAGGTACAAATAAATTTTTCTAAAAATAAATCCATATATATTATATAAACTGTATAATATACTGATAATTTTTTAATAAATTAACACAGTTTAATAAATGAAAATTATGGCGAGGGAAGCCATATGTTGTGTCCTTTCCTGATTGGTGCACAATGTAAACTCAAATGTAATTAATATTGAAATTTTATAAATATATTAAACAATAATAATCATAATTTTTTTAAAATATTGTTTTTTTAATAATTTCCAATGTCACATTTGAAAACCATTCCTCATCAAAATAAATCACATGGTTTTAACCCATCATTCTTCAATTAATGACTTAGTTTGATAGGACCTATTTGTTCAGAATTTTATTGATTTAAAATTCATAATCATATCATAAATATAATATTATTTTTTATTATAAAAAAATTAATAAAATTAAAAACAAGGAAATGATAAAAAATTAATTTCATCACTTCGTGGTGGTCATAGTCCACACGTACCCATGAGCCACAAATTTATTATCCACTAGATGGAAAAAAATTGTATGTGGTTATACCACTAATTTTTTTTCAAAATATATTTATAATTATGTACATATTTTTATATGGATATGTATTATTTTAAAATTGACTATGATGAATTAAATCTAAATTTTATTGTCAATAACATATACCGCTTTGTGGATATTTTCAATTGAAAAACACCTCAAGGATTATTTGAAGGTCCACTTGGGAAGATAATAACCTCAAGATCAGGTAAAATTATTTTTAATAGAATTTAGATAGACCATTATTTGTCTATGTGCTTAATGTTTTTTACATTAATGTGAAAAAGATCTTCCCGATTATATTTGAGGGGATTGGAGCCCATTTAAATACCATTATTATTAATGTAATGTTTTTATTTTTATGGGAATCTTAAAAAATAACATAAGTTTTCAATATAAAATAATTTAATTAATTTATAAACTCATAATAATTATATTTAGATATGATTTATTTATATTTGAATCCATATCCCTTTCAAAAAAATTTACTGATTTAACCCATATCATGGTGGTATTATATTTAAATTAATATTTATTAATTTTCAATCAAAATTAATTATTTCTTATAAAATTATACTTATTATAATTTTTCGAAACAATTAATAAATATTTCATCATTTATTTTAGTGTTTTTGGTGAAATGTATTCTAATATTTGTATATATACTACATATAAATTTCGTTTTAGATAAAATATATCATCAAGCATAAAAATGACTTTATTTTTATTCAATGATTATTAAAAACAATTGGATGAAATTAAAATAATATAATTTATTTTATTATATATTCATTTCATTATAATCATTATGCAATATATTTTAATATACTTCTATATGATAAAGTACATTTCACCAAATAATAATAGTTTTCTAAAAATTATATCTTTTACTTTCAAATATAATTATCATAATTTATAACCATTTGGTAATCATTGTATGCATGATTATTAATTTTTCATCATGTACAAACAATAATTTTTCAAATTATTAATACTCTAAATTAATGAATTAATCATTTAAATAAGTCATTTATTATAAAAAAAATCATTACAAAAAAAAAACAGATTTTTTCACCATGAATAATTAAAGAGACAGTTAAAATATTTTCTGAAATGATTTTACAAATAATTTATAATTTAATTTTTTGTAGTTATTTTATATTCTATTATAAACAATAATTATTCATAACATGTTTTCTCATCCCATCCTATCCAACACATTAAATTTTGTAAGAGGCAACTATATTCTAAAACCTATTGGTGTTATATTCTACAAAGATAAAATAATTTCACCATGAATATACATTGAATATTAAAAAATAGTAAACTTTGGAATAATTGCATCCCAAAGGTTCCTTATAGTATCCTTATATTTATTTTTTCACCACAAAACTCAAACTAGTTGAGTGGTGTTGATCCATAATAATTTATTTTCTCAATCCATTCAATGCAATAGTTATTCCTCAAAGAAAGCTCATGCTCTGATCATAAATGATCCTTATATAGAAAATGTTAAGGATCATTTATATAGATAATTATAATTGATACATGGAAAACATATTCACATTAATAAAGTTTTTCTGAATGTTCTTTGTTATAATATATCACTCCAATATAGTCACAAATTAGATGGGTGCCAATATTTCTAGTTCAAATCATCATATTCATTCCAAATCACATAAATTTCAGCAAAATAAAAATTTATTTGAATTATTTCACACCAAAATCAAGTGTATGATCTCATTTAATATTTTTAGAATAACATTATTCTCTACTCATGTATCCTCATACATTATATTTATTTTCTTTAACCAGATCTACTAATTTTTTACATATCATATGTTAAAAATAGTCCTTTGTCAAATATAATCCCAACATGTTGAAGTTCTCTACATCTTTTTATTTTTTTCTTCACAAGGATAGAAATATATACTGAAATAAATGATATTGTTGTATAAAAACATGACTAGAGTATTGTTGTAAACCCACCCACCATTAAAACCATGTGAGAAAGATGTCCAAATATCTTCTTGGGTTTTTATTACACTTTAAGACAACCCATAGGTCCGTGGATTATATGAAAAACTATCGTTCATCTATATATTCAGCTATTAAGAAATACAACTCCAAAACATTAAGGGAATCCACATATCATTACTATATAAGTATGTGGTCTTAAATCCATATAAATATTAAAATTCATTAATATATATTATATATTTCAATGAATGTGATATTGTTTATATAGTAATGATATATGCAGACATCATATGTCTCTCAGATATAACCTAATTGAATTTTTTACCTTCAGTTGTCTTTGGGATATGAACATCATAATCCATGCTGATTTTATACCATTTCAATATGGATATATGTAGTTTGTTTTATCATCCACATATACTTATGATGAAAAGACATAACATCATCATAATAAAATATTTTAGATACATAATCTGCATAATTAATTTTCCGGATATCACACTAGAAATACATATTCATATCAATTTGCGTTTTAGTAGTTCATGTATTGATAGAAAACAATGGGTTGTCTGAATCATCCAATACATTCTAATATAATTAGGGTATTAATGGGACACATGTCATTTTTCTAAATAATTTAATTCAATCATGATCAATTCTAAACGATAGAAAACTCCTAATTTTATTTTATAATTTTAAATCCTAATTTCTTCCACCTAATTCCAAAAAAGAATTTTGTGGAAGATAATTAAATTTCATAAAATATTTTTTCTCTATTTAATTATTTATTATATATTATATCATCTAAAAACCCATATTAATTAAATATCATTCAATCATCTTCATGGATAATCTATATTCATACTTTGAACTCTAAGCATCAACAGACATATATATATTCCCTTGGCTGTAGTGTATTGTGTATTAATATTAAATAATAAAATAAATCAACATCCATTAGAGTTTACACAAATATATTTCATTGAATATATACATAAGGAAATTTTCATATCAGTACATATGAAACACATTTCATCAAATTATTATTCATGAATATTTTTATAGGAAAACAGACAGATGATAACTCTAAATCATGATGAGGGGAATTTTTCTAATTTTACAACAATAACCATGAGGCATATGAATCTACCATTTCAATTTTGAAGAGAATATATCCTAGAATTTTTTATTCATCTATTTTTATCAAAAACTATTCTACCCCATAAGATAATTTATGTATTGAATCAAAAACTGTCTCCATCATAATACTACTGAAATATTCAAAACATTTATATATAAAAATAAAAATATATCCATTCCAATTTAAAATTCTAATTAAATATAATTTAAAAAATAAATTTATTATTATTCATTAGTAAAATCTAATAAATTATATAAAAAGATAGGATATAAGTCATTGTGGTTGGTATGGTAAAATACTTTATACCTTCTATTTCTTAAGGATTCACTGATAAACCCTCTTTTTTAATTACCTATACCGAGAATTTTATTTTTTATTTTAAGAATTATTATTCAATATGGTTTTCATAATGTTTATTCTTATTTATATCCCTTGAAATACTATTCAAATTATCATTATGACCTTTATTTGTCTGAGAATATATTAGAATATCATCAATAAATATTATCCCAAACATTTCAAGATAATATCTAATTATAAATTAATTATAAACCTGACAACTACATGTTTAATGATAATTACAAATTAAATAACTATAAATTTGTATTATGAATTCTTTTTATGAAAAGCCATCATCAATATATTCTTCAATTTGTCCATTTACTAATGATACCAGGATTGATGATTATTATTGGAGATGTCTTGACAAATTTAATGTAGATGAAACTTATTATAAATATGAAGTATATGACACATTTTGTTGATAGTGATCTTATTATTTTCCAAATAGTAATTTGAAATATTCATTGAACCTTATTTTTTCAAAATAATAGTTTCAAGTTATGGTGGTCACTAGGTAATGTGAATCGAGTTATTATTTTCTTATGCAGTCTCTACTTCATTTCCTAAAACTCAATTGATGTAACTTCCTAAGATGTATCTAAATAAGAATTATGTTTTATATTTAAAACATATATTCACAAATTTGAATAACTCTATGAATATCAATAGTATATAAATTAGAAAATTAAAAAATTTCCATATCATCAATATTGATAATCTCACCAACCATTTGATAAAAATACAACTCATGTAGTGTTAAGAAGTCCAGTATAATGGATTAATGTTATTGATCATCCGAAAATATATAGATGACCATATCTCAAATTAAAATATCATATGTGAATTTCCCTCCTCATTAATTCCTATGGGATTAAAATAAATATAATTTTTCCTTCCCAATATCACATCAAATTCAACATTATTGAGAATTGAAATATTTTTTAAAATAAAATTTTCAATTGAATTTATTTATGAGGAGTTATAACCCTGACTTTTAATAAACATACCTTTATACTTTTCCACCAATAATTTAAAATATTACCCTTTGGGTGGTTGTGTAAAAGTCTAACAAAATTTATAAGATATAAATGTTTGGATAAAAAAATAATATAATAATTTTATATATATATATAGTGATAAATAATTATACCATTAACCATTTTAATCTTTTTTACCTCTTCACCATTTTTAATTACATAATCATTTTCTTGTAACATCATCTTATGAGTTTGTCGACATTGATAGATGTATTTAACCCTAGTATATGTACACTGATTTTCATAATTGAGAATTTCAATTTAAATGTAAAACCTAACTATGGGTATTGTATCATGTTTATATTCATTTTCAAAATTTATTAATATCTTTAGGTATCTTTGACATTAAATTTCTATATGAATTCATTTTCCACAATTAAAATATTTACCTTTTCCCATCAAATATTTTCCCATGGATTCATTACAATAAAATTACATTGGGGGATATTGACATATTCTGTCTATTTATTTATAATTTAAGCTTCCTCCACTACCAAAATTTACCATTTTATACATGAAACCATGACGATAATTAGACAATATAGCCATTATTTTTCCTTTCAGTATTATCAAAAAAATTATTCGTATCTATCAAACAATCATATGGTATATTTTTTGTATACCTTGTATTATGAAAATAATGTTATGATCAATATAAAACATGGGGATGATAATTAATACAAATAAATTAATTCCTAGACTTATTAAATTATTCACATAGGTACTAATAGATTCATAATTGTTATAATTTAGTCCATATAATTCACTTTATATTTTTCTGTAAATATTTAAAGGCATATAATTATTGAGAAATATATTCTAAAAATCCTATAATATATTAATTTTCTTTATAATATAGTTTCTAATAAATTGATGTTTATGTTTTCACCAAATATATTCAGTACTGAGTCATTCCATAATTTGGTAGATTTTTTGTTCAACATATTTCATGTTACCATTCATTTCTTTCTTAAGATAGTTCTGAATAGCTCTATGAATCTTAATCTAAGATCACCTTTCATATTTTTTTCTTGGGGATGGTCATTTCATCGGACAACATATTTATTTTTTAAAATATTACTCACAATTATTTCCATAAAAAATTACAAAATAATAGTCTAATTATCAAAAAAATTTAATTATATGATTATGATAAACAATTCTAATATGTCATAAAACTTATCTCCCTAATATCATCCAATGAAATTTTATGTTTACGTATATAATATTATTAAAAAACAAATAATTCTTCATATAAAGAATATGAAATGACAAATTGTTATCTCCTTGTAAAAACATTCCAGGATTGTAGTTATGGCCCAATTTCATGAATTAGATAGAGATTTAGTTTACGCCCAACAAAACATTGTCGGTTAACACCCCAATATGATGCTATGCAAAATCCTATATCCACTTGTCCATATCCAATGATGTGTTCACTTTCCAAGATATTCAAATGAGAGAAAATTTATATAAATTTATTATATTTCCTATATTTAGTAATTTACCATGGGTTCACACTAAAGGATTCTAATCATACCCTCATAATGTAACTGGACCATTATTTTATAACAATTCTTATTACTGAAGAACACTTACAAAAATATTACATCAGTTTAGACAAATATACAATGATTATCAAAATATTACACAATCAATATACCTAATGGATTAGTATATTTATATAATAGAATCATAATAAATGTATTTTTTCAATGATCTTAAATATCACCCTCAATTTTCTAATAATATTTTACCCTTATTAGATGTATAATACTTAATTCTATCCTGAAACCCTATGGATTAGAAATGTTGTAAATGTCGGGTCTATATGATTCATGATATTTATAAATATATGATAATAATTGGGTTTAAAATATGTGTGAGGATATTAAAACATGATCATCACATATTAAAATATAGCCAAAAATTCATAGACAATAAAAAAGAGTCATGGAATATGGATACTTTATAACTAATAAAATGAGTCATAAGTTTGTGAAATCATTACTGATATACCATTTTCCATTAGATCATTACATAAAAATAATAATTAATTTGTTAATTAATGATATATTAAAATAATATTTTTCTTAGTTAAGGATAACTTTTGAGAATATCATAGTGGACATAGTAACATTGTGGAATGGGTGCACTCTAAATTCCCATTTAAATATATTTGGAGTCATACGTTTGATTTGGTACACTATCCAAACTATTTCATATTCTTTTATGAGATATAATACATGACACAATTTTTTAAAGGCATATATAATTATAGAACCATTCATACAATATATAATTAAGTTTTCAAGATTATCCAAAAATAATTTTTCATGTCACATAGCTTAAAAAACTAGTGGAAAAGAAATGGTTTCATAAAAAAATCCTGAAAAAATTATGCCATCAAAAAATAAATCTTGATTGTATCATAAGATAATATCCATTCGGAAGTCTAAAAATCATTAAAAGAAGTTGAGTTATAATTGAAAATACTATTTTTAAAGGATTATAATCATTATTTGGAAAGAAATATATAAAATCATATTATTTTGTAACATTTGATAACTAAAAAAATGGTTATAATAATATTATATAGAAATATTTCAATATTTTAATTTAATAATTATCATAAATAGTGATTATGATTGTGGAGAAATGATAGAGGCACATATATTCTTTAAAAATTTTGAATTAAAATTTTAATAAATCAAAAAGTTATTCTAATGAAAAATAAATGAAAGTGTTGATTTTAATAACATGAAAATTAATAAATAGGTACAATAAAAATCATTAATTATTAAATTTATGTATATATAAATATTTAAATTAAAAAATATGATTAAATTTATAATTAATTGAATTATTTTATATGAAATATTATAAAGAAGGTAGGATTTTCAAAATTACATTATTTTATATATTATTATTCCAAAAAAGGTAAAATTGGTTATAATTCCTGAGAAACCAATAATTAACAATAAAATAAAATATTATATGTGGTTTAGTAGAGAAATAAATTTAAATCTCAAAAAATGTAAATTGAAACACAAAAAAAATCAAAAAAAATTATATTATGACAAAAAGACTTAAAACATTGATAATAATTAAATATAATCATCTTTATAGGGCGAGAAGAATGGAATATATATATATATATAATAAAAATTTAAAAAAATCATGTTTAATATATACACTAAAAAAATATGGGTCATGAATATTGCACATAACTCTATTTTTTGGATATTGAGATGTGAAAACACTTATATGTACTTATGAACTCTTGCATAGGGACTCTATCAACATGTAATGTAAATATACAGTTATTATATATATGAACTCTATAAAATTACAATTTTATCATAATCGGTATTTTTTCCTTATAATTTCTAATAATTTATTTGTTAACAATTATTCGATAAAATTTATATTTGGCAGCAAACTATTTCATATTCCATGCATAATTGAATTTAATTTTTATGATACATTAAAATTTTTATGACTTAAAAAATAACAATAATTTCTTGAATATCATATATACTAATTAAATACATTTTTATAATAATCCATTTAATAATTTTATGTGAAAGTAATTAAATTAAATAATAGAGGTCAATGTCTGTTTGTCCACATGGGTTCTATTTTAATATTATATTGAATTAATGGAATGGAAGGTAAATATTAAATGTTAAATATATAATCATAATTAGTTTTAAAATATAATATATACTAATTTAATTTTTCTATATAACCATTATTGATAGGTGGTGATGAAAAATGAATTTCATTTCATCATAGGCCAGGAAGTCTGCATGTATGGATGAGAGACACTTTCTTTTTCCATATGATGGAAATGAGATTTAAAATTTCTTAACCACTAACATGAAAATTCTAAAATATAGTAAAAATTGTATAATTATTTTATTATAGTAATGAAATATTTAAAGCATTTATAATAAAATAAAAAATAAAAAATTATTATTCTGAAAAAAGAAATCTTCCATTTATAATATTAGCTGAAAAACACCTCTCGGCCTCTCAAAATGAATTATTGTGAAGAAAAAAACCTCTAGGTTTGGGATAAGGGTATTGTTATGGTATTTGGTGTATCTTAATAGATATATGTTTTCTTGTGTGGATAATTTAAATGAATATGATTCCTTTTATAAGTTATTGGAGTGGAACCCTTGTAAAAACCGTTATCTTTAATATAATATATAGTCATTTTCATGGGATAGTGGATCCAAATATTAAAATATTAAAATATATTATATTTCATTGTTGAGACACCCTCAACCAATCAAATTTTGGAAATTTTTAATGAAATTTTATGCCTTGTGTATTAGTTTAACCTTCTCATTAACCCCTTTATCACATATAGTGCAGATAAAATTTTCGCCATGGATACTATTCAATATATCTAATAAAAATATATATATATTAGATAATATTTTTATAATTCCAAATATGGAATAAATTATATAAGATTATTTTTATATATTTAGTAGAAAATAATTCTAATATCTAATTATAAAATGTATAAAAATCATTTTCTTAAAAAAATATCATTAACCATAACAATTATGTCATTATAAATATCTTCATATGAACAACAATTAAATTAATATTAATCATTTTGTCACATATTTTAGCTATAAATTTCATTATATCCGTTTATTGATATTTTTTGGGTAAATTTATTATGAAAATATATATTATTAAAAAACAAATAAATCTATTCATATAAATATATAAAAAATAATTTCATAAGAGTTTTAAACTATAAATAAGAGAAAACATGTTATAAAAAACATATTTTATAAAAAAATATCTATAAATGATACATTAATATATAAAAATTTATTATTGAACTAGTACTTCTTATTTTTTTTATTTTACAATAATATTTCATTTAATTTTACATTAATATATTTAAATTTTTATTTTTATAATTAATTATCTTATTATATTTAGTATTTCATGCATCCCAATATGTTAAAAATATTAAATTAATTTATTTTTAAAATATATTCTAATTAAGGTGGTGTGTTACAATGTGGAAATCCCTATAAATAATTTTATACCAAAAATAAATAATATCATTCAAACAATATAAAATCATAAAATTATTTAAATGAAAATGAAAAAATGGATATTCTTGTAGACCGACATTAGTTACTAATCCATTGATAACAAATTTATTTAATTCACAAGACATCATGAAATAATGATACTAATAACATCAAAAGGAAAAGAAATTTTATGTGTTATTAATTCACTAGTTTTGATGTCATGCCTATACAGTGTGGAGGATGTTTCACCATATTAAGGATTTTATACCCATTTACCTAGGGACTACCATGTGTTTTATTAAAATGGTTTTGAGAAATATCATATTTTAAATGAATATAATAAAATATTAGTGAATAATATAAATCACATAGTAAATATTGTTGACAAATAATAATTTTGAAATAAAGAAAAATATAATACGGGTGAATAAAATGAATCCCATGGTAATAATAAATCATTAAACTTCATCATTATCAAATAATATACATTTAATAATCACAATTTTCTTCAGCAATAATAATATAATAAATATTTAACTTATTCAGAATAATAAATTATCTCACATAATACAAAAAAATGTCATTAAATTTTTGATAACACCATAAAATGGATTACTTGTTATGTTTGATTATTCCAAGTGATCACTTTTTATTAATTTCACTAATAAGACTGTGTAAATTTCATTTATAAATAAGTAATAAAATAACATTTTTCATTTTGGAAACATAAAAATAGAATAAAAATTAAAAATACATTAATGAAATCACATTCCCTTAAAATACTCTACTCAATAACACCCAATACCAAATATATGAATATAAATTAACCACTAATATAGAGATAAAAAAATGGAAGTCATTATGAAAATTTATCCCACCATTGGTGTTAAAATGTTTAATAAAATAATTTGTTTTAAATTACGAAATGTATTTAAATCATCTCTAATAAAAACATGTATTATAAAATAAAGGGATGTAAAAACACAATATTATGAAACCACTATTGAAAAATCATTATGTGTCTTAGAAAGAGACTAATAAATTAATTTTATTATGTCTATATACATATATTATGAATGATAAGAGATACATTAGATTTATTAAATATGGAATGAAATAATTTTTAGTTATGTTATATGGTATGAATTGAGTCACCTTCCTCAACCAACATCTGACATAATAATCCCGAACAAAGAATGAATTTTAGTTGGTCTTTCATAACCTAACTCATCCATCATATTTCTTAAAATAATAAACAAAACAATAAAATAAAAAACACCCCACTGTATAATCAAACACAAACTCACAGGAAGAAAAAAATGATCTAAAACAATAATGCACAATGTGTGGTTAAAATCCAACGAATAATCTAGACTATTCTAGGAACAAAACCATTTAATAATTTAAAAATATTATGAATAATTCATTTCTAAATTTCAAAACTTATATATAAACTCAATGGATGATATTCCTCAAGTTGATCTATGAATGGTGGCCTATACATCTACTTTAATTAAACTCTCTGGAAGCCCCAATTGAAAGGCTGTTGAAGTGGAATTGATCCGAAAATATTTTCATTAAATTTTATTTCCAAAACCATTGATAGAAAAACCAAAATCCAAAAAAAAAGGATATAAAAATATTATAGTTAGAAGAAATAACAAGGATTTAAATGAAGTACCCCTTCAAATGAACTATATAATTGTGGTGGCAGGAACAATAACAAGGGAATCCAAGAGGGGTTTATCTCACACTATCAACTATATGAGTGTGTATGGGATCAAAGGGATATGAAATATTCCCCATATAGAAATAAAAAAAATCCATTTTAAATGAACTGGATATGAAAAATAAATAGTGTGTGATTTTCCTTAGTGTATCCTTAGTTTCCTGATGGATTAACCAACTTTAATAATTTAAAAAAGGACTACAACAATGTGTAAATAAAATAAAACATATTAAGTATTAATATTTATTTATAACCCATTAATATGGTTAAATTAGTTTTTTAATAATCTTGAACAATATAGTGTTATTGAATTGAATTGAGAGTAAAAGAATATAATATGGTGGATTGGGTTTTGATTATCATACATGGAGGTGTGTTAGTGTTTTATAGATTATGAGTTCTTGTGAAATTATTTTTAGAGTTCATGTGTGTTAATTATTTTTTGGTTTCAATGTCTATATAACTAAAATCCAATGATCATGGTATCCCCAAATTGATGTAGAAAAACGAATTTTCCCATGGTCTTGTATTTTATGTCATTATCGAGTGAATTATTTTATAAAACCCATTAAAATCATAATTATCCTAGTCTATTACATGGTCATAATTAATATTGTACATGTATTTGTGTAATAAAAATGTATTTTTCACATTCCTAGATTTATGGTCATGAATTTAAAAATGATAAAGATATTGGAACTTTATTTATTATTTTAATAACATAAATACAATAAAAAAATATTGATAATAATAAAACACACTATATCCCATTATCCGTATCAAAAAATAACATGGCCAAAGTTACACCTTGATTTTGGAAACGATGATGGTAGAAGGATGGGTGTGGAAAAAAATAATGGATGAAGAAAATAGAGAGGAAGAGTTTTGGAATTCCCTGAAATAGCATAGTAACATTCCATAGGCTTTGGCCTCTAGATCATTCAATTGGATCAATAGTTTCATCCTTAGTTAATATATCATTAGGGTTGTTTGTTTTTATTGAATTCACCATTAACACGGTCAAAATGGACACTTATCTAAATTGTTGTGTTGAAAATCATTATCAGTCAAAATAGAAAAAAATTATTGAATGTTATGTGAATCCCATTAAAAAAATGTATATCCATCTAGATTCATGGAATGAAACATTCATTCATACCATGAAATTCATTAACAATCCTTCAATGCTTTTTAACCACGTTTCTTGGACCCTCTGTGAGATGGTTATTTTAAATATTCAAAATCATTGTAATTTTTGTTTATAAGTAAATTTAGTCAATTATTAATATTGTTCTAAATATGTATATATATATGTATAATCTTATTTATATATGTTTATCTATGATTATTTATGGTTTACTATTGACCTGGAAGTGTTCTGTATTGAATAGACACATTGTGAGAATTTTATGTTTCTAACTCAATGATTAATTTTAGTCTTGATTCACCGTTAGTTAAAGCCATGAGAACGGTCACACTGATGGTCGCACCAATGGAAACATTCACACCGATGGGAACGGTCACCCCAATGAGAATGGACACACCGACGGTTGCACCGATGGTCGCACCAATGACAACAGTCACACCGATGAGAATTGTCACACCGATGGTCACACCGATGGTCACACCGATGGAAATGATTTCACATATAGTAACAGTCACACTGAGGATAATGGTCGCACCGACGGTTGCACTGATGGTCGCACCGATGAGAAAAGTCACACCGATGAGAATGGTCGCACCTGTGAGAACGGTCACTCAGATGATATCTACCGAAGACGATGCTAATCAAATGAGCTACCAAAGCTGATGTTGGTCAAATGAGCTACCAAAGACATTACTTATCAAATGAGCTATCAAAGCTGATGCATATCAAATGATCTACTGAAGCCGATGCTGATCAAATGAGCTACCGAAGCCGATGCTGTTCAAATGAGCTACGGAAGTAGATGCTGATCAAATGAGCTACTGAAGCCGATGCTGATCAAATGAGCTACCGAAGCTGATGCTGATCACATGATAGCTACAGACGCTGATGCTAATCACATGACCTACTGATATCATGACTCACCGATATTCATGAAAGCTATTTGAATTTCTATTAACTCTTATTTAATTCCAACGATCATAATTGATTTATTTAATAAACCTACTATTAATTATATTTTGGTTGCTGGATGTCAGGGAACCGTACCTCGTCCCTGTAAAAAGTTAGTCATTCTTTTCACCAGATCTCAAGGAATAAAAAGGAAGATATGCAGTGAAAAAGATGATGTGTCATGAAAAATAGTGTGTTAAGAAAAAGAGAAAAATACATGAACAAAATATGCACGTGTGTGAAGTCCCATGTAACACAAGATGAACTTGAAGAATACCAGTGAAAACCAGAGAGCATGAAGATGATCATTAACCTGGGACAAACTATAATAAAGGGATGGGTAGCTATTCCTTTCTGAATATTATATGCACACGTCTGAATAGTTGTATCAGAGAAGAAGAACGAAACTCTATTTTGAGTTATCCTCACAAGAAAGGACCTGACATCCATAAGAAACATCAAAATGAGTCCAGAGATCTTCGGAAATTACACAGAGCATTCTAAACTCTTTTATTTCCTATGTTGTATCCCTTTTCATAACATTCTGAGCAGTGTGTGTGCATTTGACTATTTTAGATACACACTGACTCCTGATCTGAACTAGAGGATACTAAATCCTCACACCAATCATTCTACTCCTTCTTGTATCCCACTATGAATTGTGGAAGAGGTCGAGTGTGACCTGGACATCTTGAGAGCTGCTGCTACTATTTTTTCCCATGTAGAACTATGGCGGAGGTCATAGTACCTGAACAGTATTCATACTATTGTTTACTCTGATCCAGGCAGTGGATCAAAGTTTATATAAACTGCCTGAGAGGACTATTTCTCATCTTCAGACTGAACCTCTTGTTTTAAAAATTTATATTCTTTTTATCTTTGTTAAAACCTATTTTGATTATCCCTCTGCTAAGTTATTTAAATATATATCTATTTTAATGTAACTCTGATAGTTGAAATAGAAAGTGTTTAATCATATTGTGAACTAGTATGTTAGTCTCAAAAGATAACATAATCTTCAGATTAACATAACTGATAAGTAATCAATATTTTATAGACTAATTGAACATTTACAATTTTATAAATTCACTATAGTTTAACTTGTTTTAAAAATTAGTGGATTTGAATATAAATATTTTTCACAAAAATTTTAATTGGAACTAAATTCACCCCCCTCTTGAGTATCCACTCTGACCAGCATTTGGTATCAGAGTATTTATTTATTAATAAAGGACATCCAAATACTCATTTTTTTCAACTGTGATTTTAGTTGTATCTTAACGATCCTAAATTTTTTTTAGTTATATATTTTATCTCTTTAAATATCTTTCCTAAAATATAATTATGGATAATAAACTAGAAGGTTCAGCTACCGACATGCCACCTTTCTTTAATGGTGTTAATTATGCCCAATGGAAACTGAAAATGAAAATTTATTTAGAGAGTATGAGATTTTACATTTGGACTGCTATAGAAACTCAGAATAAAATTCCAGAAACCGAAAGAACTACATGGGATAAACCAACTGAAGCTTCTTACAATAATAATTATAATGTAATGAATGCCCTGTATTGTGATTTAGGAGATTAGTGATTTAATCGCATGTCTTCTTGTAAGACTGCTTCTGAAATTTTGGATACTTTGGGTGTTTCTCATGAAGGAACAACCAATGTTAAAGAAATGAGATTGAATAATGACAATAATAAGGATGCTTATTTTAAAATGAATCCAGATAATCCTATTTCTGACATGTATCTCAGGTTCAATGATATTTTCAATACAATGAGATCACTGGGAAAGGTTGTTCTAGAAGAAGTTAAAATCATGAGGATACTAAGTTGTCTACCAGACAGATGGAGAGGCACATCATTTTCAATTAGAGAATCTTGTAATATTGGTGCTTTAACTGTTAAAGAGATATGATTGGTAAGTTGATGATGTATGAGGAAGAGCTGAAGGAAAACAAGGAAGAAGATGATGAACCAAGGATGAAGTCATTAGCCTTCAAGACATCTTCTTCAAAGAGTAAGGACAAAGTGAAAATTCAAAGTGAAAGTGATAGTTCAAGAAGTTATGAGAGTGCATCTGACAGTGAAGTAGAGATGGCTCAAATAGCCAGGATAATCATGAAATTATACAAGAAGAAGAAATTTTTCTGAAAATCAAACTACCAAGGAAAATATTACAACAAAGGTCATTGGAAGAAGGATTGGAAAAATTCTGATATGAGTGATGAAATTGTCGACTATGAATGCAAAAGGAAAGGATATGTAAAAGTAGATTCTGAAAAGTTAAAATTCAAGAAGAAATATCATTATAAGGACAATAAGTACAAGAAATCTATGAAAGAAACTTGGAGTGCTTCAGAAGACAGTTCTAGTTATTCTTAATCAACTATGGATGAAAAATGTCAAAAAGATAACATGTGTTTTATGACAAACACATCTGAGGTAACATTGGATACTCCTTCATTAAATTTGTATTATTCTATATATGAATCTATTTATGAATCTGAAAATATATTTAGTGAAGAATTATTTGAATACTATTATATACTAGAGGAAACATGTAATGAATTGAAGGAAAAGAATAAGACCTTGAAGAAACAACATGCTTTGACCAGCTTTGTTAAATTTGCACTTGATATATAAAAGGAAAATAATGCTCAATTACTTAAGGAAAATACTGATCTGAAATTTTCTAATGATAAATTAGTAAGGACTTAGAGAAATTCACAAATATAACATATAAACTTAAAAAAATTCTAGGAAAACTAGTGGTTCAAAAATATACCACTGGAGTAGGATATCAGCCTTGATAGAGACATGTTACTAAAACTAAATTTATTCCTAAATCTGGTCAGAATGCTTTACATACTAACCTATCTAGACCAAAGAGAATTAGGGTACCAAAATAGTTTTCTATATAAAACTGTTTTATAGGAAACCTGCATAAAAGGTTCCTATAGGAAGACATGGTACATGGACAGTGGATGTTCAATACATATTACAAGATAATTTCCATGTTTTAAAAGCTGAGACAAGGTTTATGGAGGACATTTCACATTTTGTGATAACTTAAAAGGAAAAATCATTGGTCTTGGCCACATTGGAAACACTGATTCAATTTTTGTTTCAAAATGTTTAATTGTTGATGGATTAAAATAAAACCAATTAATTATTTATCGGTTGTGTAATGATAGTTTCAATGTTAAATTTGAATTTGATTATTTCAATGTTTTTAATTAAAAAATGTCTTAGTATTTTCTGACTTAAGAAATTAAAATGTATATGTGGTATATTTAAAGTCTTTAGACAAACAAAATGTTACTTTTTTAACTTCTTTTCATAAAGAATCATGGGTTTGGAAAAGATGATTAGGACACTACAATATTTATTCAATTAGAAAACTGATTAGAAAGACCATAGTTACATACCTACCCAAACATGAATTCCTAGCTGATAATGTTTGTAATCTTTGTCAAAAGGGAAAGCAACAAAAATTTTCATTCAAATCAAAGGAAGAAGTTTCAACATCTCAACCTCTCGACTTGGTTCACATGGACTTGTTTGGACCATCTAGAGTTTCTAGTTTAAATGGGAACCACTATGTTTATGTCCTAGTAGATTCATTTTCTAGATATACTTGGGTATATTTTTTCTCTCACAAAAGTGAAGTTTTCTTTTACTTTATTAAATACTACAAGTCTTTAGAAAACATATGTGGACTTAAAATTAAGACCTTGAGAAGTGATCATGGTTGTGAGTATGAAAATTGTGAATTTGAATCCTACTACTCACACAATGTCTATAATCACAATTTCTATGCCTCTAGGACACCTCAACATAATAATGTAGTTGAAAGAAGAAATAGAACCCTTCATGAAATTGAAATATCTATGCTAATGAATATGACCTACCTGTTTACTTTTGTGTTGATGCTATGAATACATTTTTTTATATTATAAATAGAGTCATGATTAGACATGTTCTCAAAAATACCCCTTGTGAACCGTGGAATAATAGGAAGCCTAATGTTAATTACTTCATAGTTCTTGGTTCCAAAGCCTTTATTCTCATTACTAAGCGTAATATAAATAAATTTTCATCCATGAGTGATGAAGGAATCTTTTTAGGATATTTATTTACTATCAGATCCTATAGAGTTTTTAATAAAATTACCAAATGTGTGGAGGAATATGTTCACATCAAATTTTATGAAACTGTTTCACATGAACCTAAAACTCTGGTTGAAAATACTAAAGAATATTTTTCTGCTCTAAATTTCAATGACAAAAATAGTCAACTTATTGTCAAGACAACCAACTCCAGAAATACCTCAGAACCTGCTTCTGATAAACCCTAACATAGAAAAGAACCATAAATTTCTAGTATTACCTTCACTAGATCAGCTAGGATTCTTAAGAATAATCCATTAGATTTTGTTGTTGGAAATATTGATAGAGGTACACAAACTTGAGATTCTCCTAGAAATTGGGTTTAACATCAAGCATTTGTTTCATAGCTAGAACCTAAAAATATCAATGATTCAATCAATTATGAATTTTTGGTAATTGATATACAAGAAGAGTTAAATCAATTTTAAAGAAACAAAGTCTGTGAATTAGTAGAAAAACCTAAGGACACGTTGATCAGAGGTACTAAGCAGGTTTTTAGAAACAAAGTTGATGAATCTGGAAACATCATTAGAAAAAAATCTAGATTAGTTTCAAAAGGATTAAATCAAGAAGAAGGAATAGACTATGAAGAACCCTCTGCACTTGTAGCTATATTAGAAGTCATTAATATCTTAATTTCTTATGCATCTCATCTAAATTTCAAGTTATATAAAATTGATGTCAAAAGTTACTTTCTAAATGTTTTTATAATTGAAGATGATTTTTGTTGAACAACCAATTGGATTTACAAACACCCATTTTCAAAATCATGTTTTAAATCTTTCTAAAACATTATATGGTTTAAAACGGGCTTCAAGATCTTGGTATGATAGAATAAAAAACTTCCTTATCTCTAAAGGTTTTACTAAAGGAATTTCCGATCCGACTCTTTTTATTAAAATAATTTCTAATGATATTTTGATTTTACAAATCTATATTGATAATATTATCTTTGGATATTCTAAAAATTCATTATGTCCACATTTTTCTAAGATTATGAAAAATGAATTTCAAATGAGTTTAATGGGAGAACTCAAGTCTTTTCTTGGTTTTCAAAATTTTCAATATAAAGATGGTATTATTTTAAATCAAAGAAAATATACAAAGGATATTTTAAAATGTTTTGGTTTGGATAGTAATAAGGGAGTGATACTCTTATGAGTACCACCTAATAGTTGGATGTTGATGAAACTAGGATACCAGTTGATCTAACCAATTATAGTGGTATGATTGGAATCTTACTTTACCTTACTTCTAGTCGGCCAGATGTCATGTTTAGTGTATACATGTGTGAAAGATTTCAAACTAATCCTAAAAAATCTCATTTAATTGCTGTTAAAAGGATTTTCATATATCATAAAAATACTAAAAATTTAGATTTCTTTTATCCAAAAGGAAAATCATTTTACATAATGAGTTATTCAGATACTAAATTTTCCGGTTTCAAGATGGATAGGAAGAGGACCTCTGGAACATGTCATCCTTTGGGAAAGTCACTTGTATCTTGGTTTAGTAAGAAATAAAACTCTGTTGAATTGTCTACTGTTGATGTAGAATACATTGCTGCTGGTAGTTGTTGTGCACAGATTATGTGGATTAAACACCCTTTATTGAACTATGGTGTCGTTTTAGACAAGTGTCAATAAAATGCGATAACACTAGTAAAATTAACATCTCTAAGAATCTTGTGTCTCACTATAGGACTAAGCACATTGATGTCAAACATCACTTTTTGCAATATCATTGTCAAAAAGGCGATATTTATCTGGATTTTATTGACTCAAAACATCAATTGGATGATATTTTCACCAAACCCTTATTCTCCAAAAGGATAGATTTTATTAAACAAGAGTTTAGTATGATAAATCAGTGAAACCGATCAGTGAAACCGATCAGTAAAACCAATCTGTGAAACCAATCAGTGAAACCGATCTATGAAACTGATCAGTGAAACCGATGTGTGAAACCGATCAGTGAAACCAATCTGTGAAACTGATCTGTGAAACCGGTCTGTGAAACCGATCTATGAAACTGATCAGTAAAACCAATCAGTGAAACTCATCAGTGATACCGATTAGTGAAACTGATCATTGAACCCGATCTGTGAAACTGATCAGTCAAACCGATCACTGAAACCAATCTGTGAATCTGATCAGTGAAACCGATTTGTGAAACTGACCAGTCAAACCGATCCGTGAAACCGATCTGTGAAACTGATCTGTAAAACTGATAAGTGAAACCGATTAGTGAAACTAATCTGTGAAACCGATCAGTGAAACCGATCTTAGCTACCATTTATGTTTTACAGTATTTGAAACCATTATTGTTTTACAAAACAATTTTTTTAAATTATCAATATTATATATGTTATTGTAACCCTAAATGATAAAATTAATGACCCGTACCTATTTAATTTCCATGAACTATGACCATCCATCTACCACCGAACATCACTTTTTCAGAAACATGAAACTCTTGAACCTTTTTAAATCCATCAAACCTTTCAAACCTCTTGAACATTTAAATGGAAAAGAAAAATAGTCAAGACAAATAATCTGAATGTTCCTCTCTGTTGAAAAATGATCAAGGAGAATCGAGCAGCACGACTCAATGGAATGTGAACCTGAAGTTGGAGACTCTGATAGTCACTGTTGAAAAGGAAGTTAGTTATGAATGGGTGTTATCCAGAATGTATGAACTTTTAATGGTATTTGAGATGCAAGGATTAAAAGACTGGTTCTGTGATAATAACCAAGTCTACTACACAATGATATTGCATGAGTTTAATTTTAACATGAGTATTGTATTACATGGAGCAGAAGCTGCAGAATAATCTTCAGTAGTCAAAGTGAGAAAGATATATTTTTCTTCAAAGAAGTGGACTAATTGTTTGGGAGTACCTCATAAAGGTAGAAATGAGGATTATTCTAGTAATATTCAACCTACCACTAAATATTTTTCATATGATCTTTCTCTGGAAATGCTAACTGGAAATTCTAAATCTAGAAGAATAACAATAGCTGAGTTAGATGGGGAAAGTCGAATTTTGTTTAAGTTTATTCAGCATCAATTCTGTCCTCGAAAGGGTGATTTTGCTGTTGTGAAGTATCAGGATGTTTTCCTGTTGTTTTTGTTGCTAAATAATGAAAAGATCAACTTCTGTAGATATATTACTATCCATATTGCTACGATGGTGAAGCCATCCATGAAAGTTACACCCTTGTTCTACTCTAATTAAATCTCCTATATGTTAATGTTTTTGGGTATGTTGAAGATGGATAGGAGTGTATCTCATCTAGTAGCAGTTTTGGTATTTGCAAGGATATTTGCCAAAGAATGAAGATTAATTGGAATCCATGGAAGAAGTTATTGGTAGGTGATGAGGATAAGCTGTATGAATCCATAAATCCTACTGACCATTATAAGAGACCAAAGGGGATGAGTGATATTAGTTTGAAACCTGATGAGGAAGTTGTTTATTCTAATGAGGCAGAAGAAACAGATGTTCCTAAGGAAATTGGAGAGTCCACTATGAAGGGAATAAGTCAACCTGAGGATGATGATGATGTGGAGACAAAAAAGGATCCTGAATCACTTCATAATGACAGTAGTGATCCTGATATAGTATGTCCTAAGAAAAGAAGAATGGAATTTGGACCAGCTAGTCCACCGCTTTAGTTACCAGAGTCAGAACCTCTTCTATAAGATGAAGAAGAAGCTGACACTATTGTATCAAATTTTGATCAGTATCAATCCATCAAAAAATAGAGTTCTAATGAGAGTTCTGTAAATAATAATTGAAATATAAATGGTGGTGTTGATGATTGTGGTAATGATGCTGGTGCTGATACTCGACGAGTAGATAATAAAAATTTGATCCGAGATGATCCACAACATCAACGAGTTGAAGAAGAAACTATTCATGAGTCCTTAATGACAGTACATTCAATGATTGATGTAGATGGGGAAGGCTATCATGAAATTTCTGGTATGGATGTGTTTGTAAAGCCTAAGTAATCCTTTTTTAAGGATGAATGGGAGGAACATCCAGGTATTGCAGTTCTAGGTCTAGATTATTCAGAGGAAGAGGAACAAGGGGTGAAGAAATCAAGGGCAAGCCTTTCAGTTAAGGATATACTAGCTGCTGAGACTGTGCAAATGGAAGTAGAATGATCTGGTCTTTCATTTTCTCAATATGATTTGTACAGATTTCAAGATGAGTTTCTCTATGCAGTTAGAGAGACAATGAAAGAGGAATTATCTCATGCTCCAACTTCTGCTCATGTAAATTTATCTGATGCAGCCCTGGATCCTATAAATCAAAGAGTGGTTTGTATTATCATTCCAGATCTATGAAATACAGGTGAGATGGTTGGCAGGAACATTACCTATCTAAATCAATCACTCATGGATTTAGGCAATCACTTAGTTCCTCAGTCAAGTGAATTTAGTTCAACAATCAATGGTATGATGGATGTTTTGAGAAATTTGATATAACATCTGAAGAAGTCGGATTTCTGAAAGGTGAAGGCTAAGATAACTCATGTTGTTGCTCAAAATAGCTCCTATAAAGTGACCAAGATTACTAGACATGATATCAATGCCTTAAAAGTTGTTATAAAATAAGAGTTTGTATTAGTTGGACAGATTCTGTATTTGGACTCATTGAAATTTATTGAAGAAAATAGTGATCATATTCACATGATGGTAAAGCATTATTCGGCTGATGCTACTCATGATCAAAAAGAGATCAAATAAAAGGTGGATCACTATTTCCCTAAAGTCTTAAAACATTGTTTGGAACCATTAGTTTAAAGACTTGACTGATAATCTGAGGCTTCCTCCAGTGACTCATGCCTTTAAGGCTCAGGTGCAGCAGTTGATATATTTTACTCCTACTCTATAGAGATTCATGCAGAAAAAAGATGACTTTGAGAAGACCATGAAATATGATGGTGATGTAATTCAGGATTTTATTAATCTGCTTAAACCGTATCTTCATGTGATAGCTAAGGAAATTTTTTTTCCCCCTGTTGAACCTCTCAGTCCATCCAGTGTTGCTCATGGTCAAATATCAGTCTCTCAAACTCTATCAAACATTTGGTGAGTCATTCAACAGCCTCCTTTTGGATGATTTTCTACTCAACCGCATGTGACCATGGAACCCAGTATGCTATCATCCCTATTTGTGGAACCTCCACTCTACATCCTTCTAGATCAACCATCCACCAATCCACCCTCTGGCCCATCCATTCCTCCATCTACTAAAGGAAAATATACTATGCATCCCAAGAGGTATCCATGCCTGTCATTTTTGATATGGTGTCTTTTATGTGTTTCTTTTTATTGTACCTTTATTCAATGGTTATTTCAATGGATCTTTCTTTTTTTTACTCTCACTCTTCTCTTTTTCTTTTTGATAATCCAAAATGGGGAGAAAAAATATATATATATACTCAGTAAGGGGGAGAAGAGTATATTCATATCTATAAAGGGGAGACATGTATATATCTATAAAGTGGATACAAGTATATTTCAATAACGGGGAGACACGAATATATATAAAGGGGGATAAATGAATTCTTATATTAATGAATACATAGATAAAATACTTTATATATAAAGGGGAGAACATTGGAATCTAGTTCTATATTGATATACTCTACCTTTGTTTATGCTCTGATGCATTCTCTAATGAACTGTTTATCTAGGCTTATATATCTTTTTACATAGGGGGAGCATACTGAATGTTATATCCTCTCCTCCTTCTTCATTTATGCCACAGATTTGTGATTATCAAAATTGGGCAGAGTGTTGAACCCACTGTGAGATGGTTATTTTAACAATCAAAAATCATTGTTATTTTGGTTTATAAGTCATTTTAGTCAATTATTCATTTTGTTCTAAATATGTTAATATATGATTAATCTTGTATACAATTGTTTATCTACAATTATTTATGGTTTACTATTGACCTGGAAGTGTTCTTGATTGAACAGACACTTCGTGCGAATTTTATGTTTCTGACTCAATGATTAGTTATTGTCTTGAGTCATCGTTAGTTAAAGGCATGAGAACGGTCGCACCGATGGTCACACTGATGTAAATAGTTGATCCGATGGGAATGGTCTCACCGATGAGAATGGTCGCACTGACGGTCACACAGAGGGTTGCACCGATTAGAACAGTTGCACCGATGAGAACTGTCACACAGATGGTCTCACCAATGGAAATCATAACACCGATGGGAACAATCAAACTGATGAAAACTGTCGCACCGACGGTCGCACTGATGGTCGCAACGATGAGAACAGTTACACTGTTGAGAAAGGTAACTCTAATGATAGCTACTGAAGTCGATTCTGATCAAATGAGCTACCGAAGCTGATGTTGATCAAATGGGCTACCAAAGATGCTGCATATCAAATGAGATACCGAAGACGGTGCTGATCAAATGAGATACTGAAGCCAATGCTGATCAAATGGTCTATCGAAGCCAGTGTTGATCAAATGAGCTACAGAAGCTGAGGCTGATCAAATGAGCTACTGAAACTACTACTAAATAAATGAGCTACTGAAGCCGATGCTGCACAAATGAGCTACTGAAGCCAAAGCTGATCACATGATAGCTACTGACGCGGATGATGATCACAAGACCTACCGATATTATGACTCCACGATAGTCATGGAAAATTCTTTAATTTCTATTAACTCTTATTTAATTCCAACGGTCATATTTTCATTATTTAATATACCTGTTAATAATTAAATTTTGGATGTTGGATATTATGGAACTGTACCGCGTACCTGCAAAAAGGTAATCATTATTTTTACTAGATCTCAAAGAATAAAAAGGAAGATCTACAGTGAAAAAGATGATGTGTCAAAAAAATAGTGTGTCAAGAAATAGAGAAAAATACATAAACAAATGGTGCACGTTGGTGAAGTCCCATGGAACACAAGATGAACTTGAAGAACACCTGTGAAAACCAGAGAGCTTGAAGCTGATTATTAACCTAAGACAAACATGAAGAAAATGGATGAGTTGTTGTGCCTTAATGAAGATCATATGCACGAGTCTGAATAGATGTTGGTGAGAAGAACAACGATCCACTATTTTGTGTCATTCTCACTAGAAAGGACATGACATCCATCTGCGACATCAAAATAACACCAGAGATCATTTGAAATCACACAGAGCATTCTAAAATAATTAATTTCCACTATTGAATCAATTTTCTTATCATTCTGAGCAGTGTGTGTGCATAAATCTATTTTAGATACACACTGACTCTTGAGAAGAATAGGAGGATACTAAATCCTTACATCAAAATTTGTACTCCTTCTTGTATCCCACTGTGAATTGTGGAAGAGGTCCAGTGTGACCTGGACAACCTGAGAGCTGTTGATACTTTTTTTCCCATGTTGAATTGGTGTAGAGGTCTTAGTACCTGGATAGTCCTCATACTATTTTTTTCATGATCCAGGGTATGGATCAATGTTTATATAAAATTGTTGAGAGGAATAAGTCTCCGCTTGAGACTGAACCACTTGTTTTATAAATTTTTGTGCTTTTATTCTTAGTTAAAACCTATTTTGGTTATTCCGCTACTATGTACTTTTAATATAAATTTGTTTTACTTTAACTCTGATAGATTAACTAGCAAGTGTTTATACATATTGTGAACCGGTATATTATTCTCAAAAGCTAAGTTAATCATCAGATTATGTTAACTGAGAAGTAATCAATCTTTGAGAGTCTAATTGAACATTTACAATCATTATTAATTCGCCAAAATTTAACTTGTTTTATAAAATAAGGGATTTGAATATAAATATTTTTAACAAAAATTTTAGTTGGAACTAAATTCACCCCCTCTTGAGTATCCACTCTGACTAACAACGTCATATTTATAGTTCACATCATGAACAATATTACTCATGTCAATTTCATTTTTTCTACTCTGGAATCTTTATTTCAGCCAATTTATTCTGTTTCAATAACTACAAGTATCCATAAATTATAGAACATCATAGAATGAATCGTTTTATTATGAATGTTGATAAATTGATATCAATATGGTTTTTTCTATAAATTATCTATATAACTAAAAATGTGATTTAGTCATAATTGTAATCATAATTGTAAATTATTGTAATAAAAAATATTATTTCAAAGTATCAAATCCCTATACCCAAGAATTTTGGCACGTCCAAATGGATGGAAACACAATACATTACAAATGACACTCACATAAAATTTACTTAAACATAGTTTCGAAAAAATCAATAGATAGAATATGAAATTAAATATTAATGAAAACCTAAAAAAATCAACAATCCTTCACATTTAAAAAAAATAAATAAATCAATTAATTTACACTTCATATTTAAAAAATCCATTATTTTTCATTCAAACATTAAATTTTTCAATTCATTAATTATTTTCTAAACATTCTTTAGTTTCTCACATATTAATTTTCACTCTCTACATAAATGTAATGAATATACATTACATTATTCTCATACATTATGTACATTTAAATTACCATAATATGAAAAGGATGCTCACATTTATACTACAAATGTAAATAGATCAAAGCTAATCAAGAGTAAATTTATTTATGGTTAAAATATGTCTTTGACTTTATGGAAGGTTGGTAAATAATGAGAAATATGTACAAAAAAGTGTTTATCTCTAATGTATTTTTATGAGAAATAAAAAATTTCTCAACAAAAAATTCCTCCCATCATAAAATTCATTTCACTTTCGCAATTGTCAAAAGATGTGTATGACACAGGGAAATATAATGAAAATTACAACGCCTTGTATTTTAGTATTTTTTTTTTCCAAATGTTTTGATTCTGAAAAACATACCCATATATTATCTATACACATAGTATCAAAATTTAAATTGTATGTAAATAGTTATTTTTATCCTCGTATGGCACAACCTATTTTTTGGACATTATATAAAGTGAATATAATGTATTAAAATCATAAAAATGTCCCCAAATATCACAATATTTATCACTCTAAATTATAACTTTTGATATATTTTTCCCTTACAAAATAAGGTAATCTCCCCATAATCATTTTAGAAAATCCTGAAAAATATTTTATAGTTGGGTGGGAAATGATAAAGATAGTTTTTTTAATGTCAACATTTTCCTAAAAATGATGTTCACAGAGTCTACGAGAATAAAAAGGATTGATGAATATTTTGTCGATGTGGGTAGAGATAGTTAATAAGTTTACTCAATGACATTAAATTTGATTATATTCAGTTATATCATTGAAATGATCTAAATATTTTTTTAAAATATTGTATGCGTGAGCCTCTTATGAAATCCACTATAAAAATGGGAAATATGGGTTATATAGATTCTCTGTAGAATGAATTTAATTGTAAGGTCAATCAATAATATAAATTGATATAAATAAGAAAATCAGTTAATAAAAAATTAGAAAAAATAATGGTTTTATAAATCTTATATAAAAAAAATCCATTATCAACTAGTTTCCCTAAATCCTGATTTCCAATTCCAAATCCCCCAAATTATCATTGTGATTTCTTTCACCATTTTTATAATTCAAGTTAATAAGAGAATTAATTTTAAAAATGGGAAAGAAAATAATATTTTTAGTTTATGTGTAATAGTTATGTTGATTAATGAAATAATCCATAAATCCGTTGAATTTTCAATTATGAACTTCTAAAAAATTAAATATGGAGAGAAACATTGAAAAATAAATATTGTAAATGTTTAATCCATTTTTAATAACATACTAACAGTGGATATAAATGATTTTTATATTTTAGGTACAGGACATCTGAATTTATCATGACATGAATTGATGTCATGTGGTGTACTGCGACAGTAGTTATATGATGTTAATATATCTTCCATTATTAATTGATAAAAAAATGTGTATTTAATTCATTTCCCTACACGATTTGGTCATATTTATTCTTGGAATGTCTCCATCTAGTGTATTTATGGTACTGAAAAATAAAAAACATATTTTACTGAAAATTAGATTTTAATTAAGTTTGAATGATTAGGTGGAGTGTCATGTTCTTAAAAATATAAATATAATAAATCCATGAAAACTAAGGTCACCTCCTAAAACTGAATTTAATTAAATTAATCGGAATAAAACTACCATTTTATCATATTGTGATGAATAATTAAATATATTTTTCCATGATTTTATTCATAAATTTTCTTATTCTTAATCTTACCACGTTGGTAGACCCATTTTTTTCATCATAAAACCCAATATTTTTGCCAACTATATGTAATGGATCAATTTTCATCATATCAAACAGTAATTTTTTAATACTCAAAAAAGAAATATACATTAATATAATATCTATAATGGTTTGACATTTTAAAATTTTATTGGATTAGTCACCCCAATATTGTGAGTGTTCTTATACATCATCTTCCATTTCTTCATATCGTAATGTTTACAGTGAAAATCATTTTTTAAAACAGTAGATTCGAAATGTACTTATTTAAAGATAGTAACATCCCAATAATCAATTATTATTCCTAAAAATTATCATTATTAATTTCCACATAATTTTTCGTCATTTCATAATGAAATTTAAAACATGCCTATTCAAAGTAGATATATTAGAATTAAACATGATCTCCTTATCTATCACTAAATAAAAAAACATTATAAGCCTCGCTCTGATGTCTGGGAAGGTGACAAGATTATTTATTTCAAAACTATAAAACATAAAATGGTATAATAGGATAACCTATATTATCTATTATATTTTTAGTTTATAGTATTAGATATTTTTTGAAAACACAATCATAAACAATACCAATTCATTTAATTGAACTTTTATCCATCTAAACACATCATATTTTATTTCACAATACATGATCCTCATCATGAATATGAAACCCATATTGATATAATTCATTCACATCATTACTGATAAGCTATGGAAAATGAAACAGAGATGGGTGACCTCAAATTATAATTAATCATAATCATGTTCATTAATATTAGAATATAATCAATGGGAATATGATTTGAATAAGGTTATGAAACCATAATAACCTTTAATGGTAAAAATATAAAATATATCATACCAATAAATATATAGATCATCAAATAGGATAACATTGAATAGGTCACAAAAAATAATGATCAATTAAAATCAATAATAATGATTAATGTGATATTACTCTTGATTAATGGAATCAGTCATAACCCAAAATATCATAACAAAAGTGTGTTGGTATCTTTTGAGATTATATATATAGAATACAACTAGAACACCAAAAATTGGAATAACCATGTGAAATACAGTTCATATAATTATCTATGGAACATAATAGTTTCCAAATACATTGGATCACTTTCTAGGCACACTAATCATAAAAGATATATTAGGCTCACCCAGTGCAATCTTACATAACCCATATTATAGAAATGTCCAATAACCATAAATAATATACATAATGCACTATTTTTATTGTTAAACATAAAAATAAAACCATTAATCAAATAAAAACATTATTTTCTGGTTCAAGAGTAATGGTTTTCATTAAAATATATTTGAATCATAAAAAAACCATTGTAAAAAAATCATTCTATATGAGTATCTCTAAATCTTGATAAACCCATGGAAGTGAAATGGGATCCGTAAAAATAACAATGAAAAATGATAAACTGATGGAAAACAAAAAGGTTCATTCACAGTATCATAGTATAAATTCTAATCCATCCCTTAAAATAATGAGGATGTTATCCTTACAAAATATCCACAGTGGAGGATAAGTACAAACAAGTGTTTTTAAAATTGATGAATGGTAATAAAACTAATGTTTGACAACATATATTTGTTATTAAAATACCCTAATTATACTTAAAATTTCTTTTAGAAAAAATATATATAAATTATAGCGAAAATATTTTTCATTGAGAAAAAACACGGAATCAAATAATAAAAACTTCATGGAATATAATGAAAAGGACAGGGGGAAAAAAAATTTCACTGTATAAGTGTTGACAATAAACATTATTTTCAATACAATTAAAAAATGGAGCTAAAAGTGAAAATTTGTAAATTCTATGGAAAACTACAAACATTGATTTTAAAAGAAGATAAAATATCATATTAAATATATTTTTTAAATAATATATTTTTTTTTAAAATAATATTTCTTGAAAACATTTTAAAATAAATATATATGAAAGATGATGAAGATAACTGATTTAAAATATAAAAAATGATCAATATCACTTAAAATGGCTTTATTAATAAATTTCTAATCAATGAGTAAGAGATTCAAATTATACATGGGAACCACATTCATAAGAAGAGTTAAATAAATGTTTTGTGTGTCAAAATAAATAATGTCACGTTATTTCCTCTCCAATAACCATGAACATATATGATCTCTATATAATATAGAATGAAACAAAAATCCTCTGCTAATTTCATTATTCTTCAATAATAAAATCCATGATGGAATAAAATAAAATAATACATAACATATTATTAAAATAAGGATTCTCATAATATAAGAAGTTACAAGGGGTTTATATACACCACATTATGATGATATGTTAATATAATAATAAAATTCCCAAAATAATGTAATTTTAGATGTAAAATCCTTATAATGATTATGTATAACAAATATATATCTATTAAAAACATGTTTAAATACAAAAAATACATGATAAAAAATTCATTATTACAAATATTTTTATAATATCAATAGAAATCAAGATTCAATGTAGCTTAATAAAAATGACATTATTTTACAACATTATTTACCACATGAAATCTTTCTACTCAATCCCCTTAAAAATATTATTTCAAATTGAAAAATAAAATTTCATGTTTTATAATGGATTTACTATATAAAATTTAAAATTTGATTAGTATACACTAAAATAATAAGTGGTGAATATAGAATATATCTCATATAGATAAGTATAGGACAATAAACCCCCTACCTTGAGTCTAGATATTTCTTCTATCTCATTCAACTATAATATTAGAAGATTATATCAATTTAGTAATTTATCTCCAACCCCTGATCGGTGTAAAAAAAAGTTACCTATATTAGTATTTCTATTCTAAATTTCCCTATTACAGTTGATATTATTTTATCATTGGGTGATGCAGAAGTTGTATAGTTTTGTTGATTATTACTTTGATTGAGTATTTTCTTTCATCTTTTCTAAATAATAAAATGGTAGTGAGCATTGTTAGATTGATCATTATGGGCACCTATAATTCACTTGCAGGAATATTTCTATTCCATATAGGTTTATTTAACTTCCTTCAATTTATTTTTATTATTTTGATTGTTGAGTGATGCTTTGATAGATATACTATGTCTGGATTATTGTTAGTTATGATTAAGTGATTGTTTATCTATATTCATGAGGTGTATGGGACGTCATGGGTTGGGATGAATAATTTACTGAGTTTATCCATTATTATATAAATAAATGGGTTTCGTTATCAATGATAAGGTGTATGGGCACTAATTCAATAGAAATGGATATCCATGATAAATGGAATCATAACATTTATAATGAGTTTTTTGAACAACTTTATTCTACCGTGTCATATTTATGAAAGGAATATGACTTAAAATGGAAATTACATATATAATGAAATGAAACTTATACTTGATCACATATCAATACCTGGCCATCTAAGTGTGTAGTTTGGGTAGTATTCCTTGGGTAGACTATTTTATTATATTCATATTACCCTAGTGATGTTATCTGTATTCATATTCTTACATTGATTATGTATATAAAATATATATTGATATAAAACAAGTGTAAATACCAAAGAAACATTATAATAAAGTTATTAAAAAAATATTATTATAATATCTATGAAAATGAAGATGCAATGTAACTTACTGAAATGAAATTATTTTATGATATTATTCACCACAAGGTAGATTTCTAGTTAATCTCCTTAGAAATATTAATTCCAACATAAACATAAAATTCCCTGTTGTATGATGTATTAATTATATTTCATTTACAAATGGATTATTATACATAAAAATAATAAGTGATGAATATGGAATATATCTCATATTAATTAGAGTGAGGTATAAAACTCCTTAACTCGAGTCCGGACATTAATTGAATGTCCTTTAACTACAATATTATAAAATTATAACAATTTAGTAATTTATCTCAAACCCATGTTTGGTGTAAAAACCAATTTACCTCTATTATAATTATTATTCTTCTTTTTCCTATTACTGTTGATATTATTTCACTGTTTGGTGATGCACATGTTGTGTGGTGTTGTTTATTATTACTCGGTTTGAGTATTTTCTTTCAGATCATTCTGATGATATAATGGCAATGATAATTGTTAGATTCATCATTATAGGAACCTAGAATTTTCTTTCCTTATAGATATTAACTCCATATAAGTTCATTTAGCTTCCTTTAATTTACTTATATGGCCATGATTGTTGAGATATGCTTTTATAGATAGAATATGCTTGTATTTCGATTGGTTGTAATTTTGTTATTGTTTGTCTCAATTCAGGAGAGGTGTATATGCCCTCATGGGTTGGGAGGAGTAATTTACTGAGTTGATCAATTATTATATAAATAAACAGGATTCGTTTCCAATGATAAGGTATATGGGAAATAATTCACCAGAAATGGATATCCATGATAATGTGAATCATGACATTTCAAATGAATTTTTTGTACATTAATATTCTACCTTGTGATGTTTATGAATGGAATAAGAGTGAACATGGAAATTAAATATAAAATTTAATGAAACATATACATGACCACATATCAATACATGGCTGTCTAAGGGCGTAGTGTTGGTATTATTCCTTTGGTAGTGAGTTTTATTATGTTCATCTTACACTAGTGTTGTTATCAATATTCTTATGCATGTAATGAGGTGTGTTCTTAGAATGTGTAGGCCAAAACTGCCATGACATCCTCGTATCATAATCTATGCTTGTGATGATGGTCATACTCTATACGTAATGGTCCCTGATCTACATTTCATATCTCCAATAGTTTCCCTTAAAGAACCACCTTCTTTACTAGATCTGTGAATTGATCCAATGTTCCCGATATTTCCTAGGAATAAAGTAGTCCATTCCTTGTGATATGTGACTTGAACCTACGATGGAATATCTGACACATGAGTTCAAGCCACATCACCCTATTACCTTTTTTGGGAGTGGAGGCCCACAGGATGTTGAGTCTTGTCTATAAGCAACTCTATCTATCATTGATCTCCAGGAGAGACCTCCAATTAATAAGGTCATGATTTCCACAAACATGATTTGATATTCAGACAAGCGTTGGTGGGATGTGACTTCCCATGATGGTCATCATTAGGGCATGTTAAGGGTATATTTATAGACTTCCATACATGATTAGTTCATTCCTCATACATTGATTGATAAAAAGGACAAAGTGGTCATGCATATCGGGAAGGCTTCTATGTTAGTTATAGAATATTCATCAAGTTTCATAGAATTTCATGTATTTTCACTAGTTCTATTCGATGATGAGGTTTCCCTTACTAGATGCATTGAGGAAGGGATCCAATACACCATCCATACACAAGTCAATGTCCTTCATCTACCAAGTTTATCTGAGATAGTTAATAATTAAGTAATCACTGATCATTACTTGAGGGATGGAAATACTACTGAGTATAGAGGATTTGTGTTGCATCATGATATTAGTTCTTCTAATCATAGTAAACATTTCATCAAGAATTTTTTTTCAGGGAAATGACTTCCATATTTTCTACTTTGATAGATCTAATGTGTTTTAATAGTACAGACCAAAGGGGAATTCAAAGCCTCAGTGTGATAGATACATATTGAAGTACCAATATTGTGGTTGTATGTTGATTCTCCATAATTTCTAAATGAACATTCTTACTTATTCTAGTAGAAAATGATCCACACTAGATCCACCTTTAAGAGAGAGTTCTTTCACGTCACATCAGATGAGAAGTTAGAATAACACTGGTAGGTCTCACCAAATAGAAGTCTGTGGTCGTTGTATCCAGACCCTTATTCACTAGCAACACCAGAATAACAGTTAAGATCATTGTAGTCTATCTGTTGCATAGGTCCAAGGACCAGGCTAGTTGAATTCACTATAATCAATACCCAAGGGTCAAGATATAAGGACATTTATTGTACATGGTACACTTCCTAAGGAATCTACCATATTATCTTCTTTATTTGATACAGGTGATTCCATATCATTTATATTTTTATGTATCATAGGGTGTCTTAGAATGGATATACAAAAACACTATTGATTAATTAACCTAGATACACAATTAGGGGTAAAAATATAGGGAATACTTTAGTATCAGAACAATACCATAGAGGTACAAAGTTACACTTTCTTATAGAATCTCCTCATTCATGAAATTATTGGATTCTATGTCATTATTAGAATGGATTGGTTGGATCACTATCATGATTTTGTGTACTAATATGGTTGAAGGGTATCTTTTAAATCACTATAGGTAAGTATTAATCTACATAAGGGGGAGTGGGATGTATTGGATGGTATAGTGGGACTTAAGTATCGTAGGCTTGTTGAAGTGATCACCCATATTGAAAATATAGTTATTGTGGATTATGGGCTATGGAAATTTAATATCTCTTTTGTAGTGGATCATTTCAAGAATGAATTTCCAAATGTTTTTTCTAGATTACCACCTAAGAGAGAGGTAGAGTTTACAATAGATATTTTTTTCCAGAGCATCTCTATTTTAAATTCCTCCATACGGTATGCCACCTAAAATTCTTAAGGTTCTCAAGATGTAGATAGATGATTTAGTGGTCTTGGTCATTATATGTCCAAGTACATCCTCTTGGGGTTATCCCTTACTTTTTTCAAATTAGTCAAATAAATCCTTATGTCTATGTGACGATTATAGATTGTTTAACTAGCTTATGGTCAAGAACCGATATCCACTTCCTCAAACCAACAATCTCTTCAATTATCTATGATGTGAAATTGAATTCTACATGATCGACCTAAGATCATGTTATCCTCCTGTACAATAAAGATAATTAGAGATACCCAATTTAACATTCATTAGTTTTTATCCTCTGTATGAGTAACTTGTTATGTTTCTCTATCTTGTGACCTTCACAGCGTTTTCATGGACTTGATGAATATGGTGTTCTATCCCTATTTGGACTCTTTTGTTGTAGTCTTTGTGGATGACACCTTGGCGTATTCTCACACTTATAGCGACTATGAAAAATATCATGTGATTATTTCGAGTACACTAAGATATCATAAAATTTAAAACTGATTTCTAGGTTACAAATCTTGATTTTAAAAGTTCACATCTTGGGTAATATAATATCAGAATAATATGTATATGTTGACCCAGAAAAGGTTGGTGTAGATTTTTCATTGGAGTATCCCAATAATATGATTTAAATACAGAGTTTCATGGGGATGTATTGATATTATTGTTGTTTCATAAAAGACATATCATATCTTATTTAACCAATAATTTTTCTTAAAAAATAAGGGATTCAAGTAAATATGGTCAGAAGAATGTGATCAAACCTTTTACGATCTAAATGGGAGTATTGCAATGACACCTATTCTAACCCTTCTAGATCCAGGATTAGGTAATACTGTATTCTTTGATGCCCCAAGAATTATTCTAGGATAATTGATGATGTAGGAATAATGATTAATTTAATATGAATATCTTAAATTGATGAATCATACGTGATTCACATCATTGATCTAGTAGAATATTTCCATGCCTTATGCTACTGGAGAAATTATCTTTTGGGCGAGCACTTTGTGATGTACACATACCACAAGAGACTCAAATATATCTTTTCGTAACATTAAATAAACATCATATAACAATGATTTGTTGAATATCTACAATATTTTTATTTTCATCTTACATATACACTTTGTAAGGGTAATATAGTTAGAGAAGCACTGAGTCATAAAACTCAAATTCAGGCAATATGGTAAGCTAGTGATGAATGGAAGTTAGTGGAAATCTTTTCTGATCTACCTATAGAGTTTCATGATATTCACAAGAAGTATTATATATCATCTTTGATAATTACCTCTTCACTTCTTGAAAATGTGATGGGTAAATATATCTCATATCATGAAGTCATGGTTCTTTGTGAGATTATATAAGGAGATAGCCAACCTCTAATATGATCTATGGATTGATACAACATCTTGTGTATTCATGGATGTGTAGGGGTTCTTATAGTCATGAAAGACGAGTTGATGAATGATTCCCATGCCTCTTAGTGTGATTTTCATCTTGAAATCATAATGATGTACCAAGACATGATAAGATAGTATTGGAGGCCTACAATGAAACGTCAGTTAATAGGATTTATCACTAGGTGTTCCACTATTCAGTAGTTAGAGTTATTGAACCAGAGACTTTATGGCATGCTATATCCACTTCTAGTCCCAGAATGTAAATAGTATGATGTTGTTATGTATTTTAATGTTAGCTTACAATGGTCACTGAGGGGTAGTGATGCTATTTGGGTATTCATTGACTAGCTAATAAAGTCATCACACTTTATTCCTATTCATGGTAATTTCTCAATTGATGAAATGGGAAGATATTATGCATGTGAGATCATATGTCTACATGGGGTTCCTTGTACTATCATTTCAAATTGGGATGATCATTTCACACTATAGTTATTGAAGAGATATCATAAGTCTAGGAGAACACAAGTGGTCTAAGAATATCTTTTCACCCTATAACCATTGTAAAATCATAATGGACAATACATGTTCTATAGGTTATGCTCCAAGCATGTGCCCTTGATTTTTGTGGTTCATGGGAGAAAAATATCCCTCTTAATGAGTTTTCCTACATAAAACAATTAGTAGAAAATTTATATGGATTAATTAGAGGCCTTTTATGGTAGATCGTTACGTTCTCCATTGGGATGGATAGAGGCAGTTGAGGTATCCCCACTTGGCCCTCATCTCATTAAAGAGAGTTTAGAGGAAATTCAACTGATCAGACAAATTGTGAATACTACTCATTATATGAAGAAATATTATTCATAAATATATGGAAGAAAAATAGTGTTCAAGGTCGATCATCATTTTTTAAATTATGTATTTCCCACAAATGGATATATATGGTTATGAATGTAGGTAAAGGTGTTGCCTCATCATGTAATGCCATTTAAAATTATGGAGAGAGTTAGACCAGTTCCCTATCTGTTCCTAATACATTTTAAGTATCATTTCATTTATGATGTCTTCCATGTTTCATATCCTATGGTGTATCATGATGACATGTTTCATAAATTTGATCCCAATGAAGTTGAGATAGATGTTATTGCTACCTTTGAGGATTATCCAACACACATCGCCGACCAGAGCACGAATTTTCTTCGAGGCCAGTATGTCCCTATAGAACGAATTATATGGAATTATGGCCAGGTAAAGGATGAGACAAGAGATAAGGAGGCCTAGATATAAACATAATTTATAGAGTGGTTCATAGATAGAGTTTTTACACCCTTGGAAGGTGACCTCAGAGGCGATTTATTTTAAGGGGGAAGACTATAAGAACATTGTATTTCACTCATAAATAGATCCTTTAAAATTAGGTCTAATTCATTATCATGGAGATAATATTTATTTTAAAAGAGTTTGAAAATGTCTCAAGGGTGTCTTGGGATTTTTTAGATCCTGGAACACTTTTTTGGGAAACTATCAAATTCAAACAGTTGGAACACGGTTGGTGCATAGTTTTTCTATCTGTGCAGAAGGTTGTTATTAGACAAAGACATTAGGTATGGTTAGAGAATGACTTTGCAGCCTAACCATGAAGGTTCCCCTTCTTTTCAGTTAACCTTGAATTTTTTGTTTATGGTTTGTCGAAATATGCATAAAAATCATGCATATATAAATTTTATAAATTTTTAAAATTTTACTGTAATGATCTAATTAGATCCCTTCATCATCCCTAATATGAGTTTATGTGGTATTTTTCCCCATGATTTTCATTTTAGATATATTTTATGGCCAAGGAAATGGATTCAAAAATCTTCTTCATCTGGGATCCCATCGAGCTTATGTTCTTCACATCGGATGTGTAACAGTATGTACTGATGTCCATTTAAGCCTTTTTCCATCTCTTTTTCACTCGACTAAGATATCGGTGTATGAAACATTTTATCCTTTTCAAAGATTTACTCCAACATGTTCCAAATAAAGGGCCATTAATGGATTAGTATAGTAATACAAGCTTAAGGTTGGTGGATTGTAACTCATCTGTAATGTTCTATTGAGTTTGGAAATATTGCGTGGGGCCCTTCTGATTTTATGATGTTCTGTTTATTGAATTTGTATTCCATGATTATAATAATTAGTAATATATGGATAGGGTCTTTCCACATGTGTGATTAATTTTTGGTGGTTTTTCCTATAACTCAATAAATCCCAAGAATGATTTTATGCCATAATTGTCATTTTTATGTTTTTAACGTTTTATAACCTGTTTGTGTGTTCCTTGGCTTGACCTTCATACAGTTAAGGGTTTCTATTTTATATTTCATGATTTATATTATTAATTTAATAAATCTAAGTACCATGTATTTTCACCACATGACATGCCAAAGGTAAGTGCTTCATTTTTACAATAAAATGTTAAAATGTGAATTGGAATGTATATTAATAATATGAATTTTCCATGAATGTAAATGAATGGTATGCTGAATATATATATTACCCCTTGAAAAATTGGTGGAAGGTAGTAGAATAAAAATTGAATATATATTATTATTTAAATGTATTAAATTAATTGTTGCATGCTACATGGCCTCATCACTCTAATGAAATGAAAGGGTTGAACCAAATGGCATGATTAAATGGTTTCACCGTACTTGTCATTATCACACTAATGAAACGAAAGGATTGAGCCAAATAAATTGATAAAAATGTTTTATGATACATCAACTCATCACACTAAAGAATATCTAGGCATGAACTGAATTAAATCTTGCATGACTTCAACTTCAAGTAAGAGTTCCTTGACTCGAGATCGCCTTGGATTTTGATCTAAGAATTCCATGAGCACTTGGGAACCCCATTCTGATTCAATGATTCATCATACATAGGTTTACACCCACCTAAATCACGATCTATTTATATTATTTCGATTCCCAGTATGACACTATCAGATCTATTATATATTTATATCATATTTATTTGTTTCACTCCTTATATATAGCATTGAAAAGTATGTACCATGGTAAAATACCATTGGGACCATTAATTTATTATCCATATTTTAACATGGATGATCTCATTGAACTAAGTATGAATCTCATTTTTTGAATGCATTGGACTATTCCACTTGGATTGCACTCATAACCCATTCCAGACTATATTAATTACTGAGTTGGTGTCCCTTATAGTCTACATTTCCTTCATTATTATAATGTGACTTCACTATTAAATATCATTAGAGGATTAATTTTTATATCTTTGATCCTTCACTATTATTAATATGTTATATGTTATAAAATAGTAATAATAAAATAATGAATTGGATACATGTTCTGACACCAACTGAGGGTTTATGAATTTTATTTTGTATTTAGTTATATTGTACTGAATTACATTATATATACATAATTGCACACTATTATATTTCCCTTTCATGGGATGGATGTTAGAGAAACCATTGAAGGTGTCCCACTAAGATCTATCTCAAAAACTCATGGGGAACCTTTTGGTACCCAGAGTAGATTACATGGATATAGGTGTTGACAACCGGAAGCATATGACTAAACCACTTGATTTCTAGCATTTTAGGATGGACCGTAATCCATATGACCAATCTAGTGCTCTGGATATATGGGATAGTCATTTATTTAATTGATGTTTTTTTTAATATGATAGAAAAAATGACCTATATCCTTGTTTTCCAATTTTATGGTGACATGAAATATCATCATTTGTTTAATTATAATCAAGTTATTTCATTTATTCTTAATATTTTTTCTATTTTCCACAGTGGATTATTTTTACTTACATTTCATCTACTATTTACAATTTTTTACATTCATCCATTAAGATAAACTTTGTTAATGGGGGGAATAGTCTCCCCAATGACACACCCTAGTCCCTAAATACTAGTCTGAAACCAGTGGAATTTGGGGTGATGATTTTGAGGCCATGTGGCACATTGGACTTGGGGAACCCATTTAGTGGAATTCGGGTCCAGGATGTTACAAA
The DNA here is from genome assembly GCA_963277665.1 of Viscum album. Lineage (NCBI taxonomy): Eukaryota > Viridiplantae > Streptophyta > Magnoliopsida > Santalales > Viscaceae > Viscum > Viscum album. The sequence continues at coordinate 1,851,558,806 of OY728126.1, read as the reverse complement.
ATGAAACCATAGGGTTATTCTTCGTTATTATTTGGAAGAATCCTTTTAAATTTATCATTATGGATTTTGATGGTTTTTTTTATTTTCCAAATGATATCCCAAAGGAGTTTCGAATGCGATGTGCAGTGAGGTATGTTTTCCGGTACAAAATTACCCTGAATAAGGCCATGGAAATCATGTCATTGTTATTAATCCTAGGAACAACTATTATAGATCCACATACAATTGTATTATCCAGATATGGATTTAATTATAGGTAACCACTCACTATATCTTTAACCGAAATTCTCGGAAATTTTCCAATATATCTCATTATCCTTATACATATACATAGACATATCCATAGGGTTCTCGCAATGTTTTTCTCATCATATCATCCAATGTATAACTAAACCATTGCTCTTATAAATATTATAACATCGAAATATTATAATAAATTTACATTACATAACAATTTCTAAATATTTAATAAAATATACTAGAAAATTCCTAATGACGGTATTGGTCAAGTCCCATTGTAAACATAAAAACATCAAAACCTGTTCATAAATGAGCTATGTCATCTCCAACTAGGTTTATCAATACATAAATCCTTCTTAGAAACATCAAACATAATATGAATCTTTATAACCTGTGGAAATAATTATTAAAATGGGATAGATCAAATACTCAATAAGGGTAATCAAGGTATATACATAACCATGTTCATGAACTTATGGGTATGTGAAAATGATTCGTATAATTGGAGATTATACCGAGCTTATTGAAGATCACAATCAATAATAAATACATAATTGTTTGTATTTTATAATACATGAATCATAAGGAAATATAGAACATAATACATGTAATCAAAACATAGGAATATATTGTGAAAATGTGGAAAAAATGTTAGTATATATTATGATTTATATAGTGGACAAGGTACCAATACTAACACAATATTGATGGAAAAGGTCCTTTAAGGATCTTTTTCACACCCCATTATAGACCTATATTTTTAAATCAAGTTCACTCCTCATTACTTCCATGTAACACTAATCCAGGTTCATTTCTAATTCTATCCATGTATTGCTGAACATTGTTCACATCCCATTCCATCCTTGTCTATCTCATGAGATATAAATTTTTATGAAATTAATTAGAGGTATATATATAACTCCCCAATCTAATAATGAAATAATAAATAATTGTTCAACAAAATCCAAAACAATAATTTAATTACCCATAAAATGAAATGGATATCATAATCATGTAATCATATCATAACCTGTGAAAAAAATATATGTTTTATAAGAATCATATCATAACCCATGAACGTAAGAATATTTCGAATGAAAATAACAGGTGGATGTGAAATTAGTGAAATTATCATCATTCCATAAAATATAAACCATTCAAGAAATAATTCTAATTGAATTTTTTTATTATTTTCTATAAGAGTGTAGGTAACATCATAAAAATTCATCTTAGATGGAACAGAACATGTTATGTTATTTTGAAAAAAATTCATGAGGAAAATATCCTATCATATATAAAAAATATCATTAAAACAAAAAATTTTATTGAAGACTAATTTCATTAAAGTAAACATTAATGAATTTAATAAATTATTTGAAAACCATTGGGAAACCCTTTTCATTGTATCATATTAATAATACTTAAAAAAAATTGAAAATCCCTTTTCCTTAAAAACATATAAAAGGATATTGAAAACATTTTGAAAACCATTTCATTGAAATTTCATTCCAAACATATACTTAAGGCATGAATTAATTTTGAAAAACATTTTATTTGAAAAATTTTAAAAAAATATTTTAAATTTTTTGAAAATAATTATTCTTGAAAGCATACTTTATTAAAATTAAAACATTTTTTAAAAACCACTTATTTTTAAATATCATATCAAAATATTTTCTAAATAATAATCCTTTTATCCATGAAAATAATGCTTAAAAGAATGAAAATTCTGAAAATCCCTATATATTGTACAAGGTAAAATGAAAATTCATTTTCATGAAAAAAATTTCAAAAAATACCTCAATTAAAAAGATATAAGTTGAATCCTTTAAAAAAAATTGTAAATTTCAAAAATTGTAAAAATATATTCTCATGGTAATTTGAGATTAGAATTGTAATCATGGAACCTTTTTTAAAAAGAATGGATTTTAATGAACACATATTTTCAACATAAGAGAGGGTAATGTCCGAATTTTATAAAAACAAATTCTTAACTATCCTATGTACGAAATTTTGTAAAATTGTACTAATACCTGAATATAATATGAATAACCATAGTATTATAAGATTTATTAATTTTCTTGAGATATGGATCATATGATTTCATCCAAAGAATCATAAACAAAAGCAATATTGAAATGCGGTGACATTGTTTCAATAAATTCTTACCAAGTGGTATCATGGGATAAGAGACTCCATATAAAAAATGGAATTTCATCTATCTTATAATATCATTTAAAAAATTATATTCCTGATATAACATGTTATATACTAATTTGGAATGTATTTAGGTGCATAACAAATTATATGTCTCAAATATGAATAATTGAGGAAAAACATTCTTAATGATTGGGTAACTCTTGAAACATAATCCACTTGAGTGAATTATAATAGAGTAGATATGTAAATATCAATAAATTTAAGAATAAAAATCATATAATACATTCATTTATTTTTATAAAACACTCAAAATAAAAAAATTGGTGAACATGGAATATATGTCACAGATATAAAAAGATATATAAAATTCCCTTATCGTGCATCTTCACTCGTATCATACACATAAAAACAACATGTATAATAAACATAATTTTATTATAAATCTATAACATAACAATATTTTTTTTCTAATATCATATATTGTATCATTATGACTTTATATTATCTGCTGGTTAACAATTCTATGTTAAGTTTTAACTTTTTTTACTATTTTTATTCTTTTTAACATGTGTAATAATTTTTTTTATATCTTGTCCTTACAATGATATCATGATTTATTTAATATAAAAAATTATATAAATAAAATATATATTTATATTATACTAATTTATAATATATTGAAGTATTACATGACATACACAGTTCATGGAGATGGTAATCTGTACATATAACTGAACGTTGTTTCAATTTTGACTATCATATTAAAATAAATAAGGAAAATGAAATGTGTGTATATATGTATATAATTATACTTCATTATTATAGTTGAATAATTACATAACATGTGTCTTATAATTTAAAAAAACCAACCATTAATTCATTTCCTGAAGTGTGTGAAAGAATCAAATTTATTTGATGGGGCGGTGGTCCATATTTCCTCAAACAAAGTTATTATATTTACATAAAGTGGTAATTATATATTCATTTAAATTAAATCTATAAAATAATATTAAAAAAATAAAAAATATAATATATGACCTATAAATATATTTTCCATCAAAATTTACACCATGAGATGTTGTAACAGAAAAATGAACAATCATTGATTCATGAGGTGGTACATTACCTTACATGTCAAAATTATGTTCATCACCAATTATTTGTAGGAGTGTTAAAGTGTAGATAAAAACCATAGCATAAAAAATAATATCACATTTATGAAATCGTTTTTCTAGAAAAGCATTGAATAAGAAGACTGCAGGGGTGGAGAGTGGACCAGGAAAAAAAAGAGTTTGAGAGAAAGAGTTGCCTCTTAGTTAGGAAACTTTTTTTGGTTTTCATGAAAAGGATTCTGTGAAATAATTTATGACCAAATGAATAATTAAATGTGTAAGGGATGATTATTTGTTGGATGTTTGACCTGATCATGTCCTAACAAATATTATTTGAGAATTGTAATTATGTAAAGATGAGGATGCATTTTTATAGTGGATGATGAGTGGAACTCTTGTAAATCATTATAAATGGAATTCCACCAATGTGTTTCCAAAGGAAAGTGTCTCTAATAATATAAATAAGTATCCAAAATTGATTATAGGGTTTATAAATGGACACCCAATGGCTGTTATACAATTTTATAGGTATTTTTGTGTCATAAATTTAATGTCTAGTCCTTACATAAGCATAATATTACCTTAATCAATGAATTTTTTTTTATTTTCCTGAAATAATAATTTTTTTCCAAGACTATGTTAAATTTATTAGATTTTTTTAATTCTTAGTATTACAAATAAGTAAATCATTTTTACAAATTCCAATCATATTATTGGAAACAATTAATTACAAATTAATCCCACAGTCAGGATGATAATGCGAGTTTATAAAGTAAAAAACATTTAAAAGGTTGATCTGTTTATATTACAAAGTTAAAAGTAAAATTTATTCAAATGACCTAAAATGAATTAATTAATAAAACAATTAACTAATTAAAATTAAAATCCAATTTATAATATAATTTAACCTTAAAAATGTTTTAGATTAAAAATCATTCATTAATTAAAAATTGTTATTTTTAACAACTCATTAAAAAATGAAACCTTATAGAAAAATACAAAAAATTATCCAAAACAATTTTTTATGTTTTTATTTAAGAAATAATTTATATTTTGACATATTAATCCTATTAATGTTCTATATTTTTTTTATCTAAAATAGGTTCCATTTTTAATAATGGTAAAACTACGTTAAAAATTATTGGTTTTTAATCATAAATGATGGTTTTTTCTAATCATATATATCCAATATATTGTATTATTAAGAAAAATTAAATTTATAAAATATAAAATTAATTAAAATAATTCCCAATTGGTAATTAATTTATATTAATAATAGTATTCTTCATTTTAACATATATATCTAAATCTATAAAAGCCTACCATTTATATTCTTTTCTTATTAATATGTAACACATTAATTGCACTATATATATTCCTATATTATTTAATCCTATAATATTCCATAAAATGGTTGTGTTATATACCATTAGAATATATTATTTTAATAATTAATTATTTTTCAGTAACACTTATTCTTGTGTGTTATAGAAGCCATCGAGGAATGTCATTCTCATATGTAACGTAAGCTATCCTCAGTGTTCTATGTAGAAAAAACAAAAATTTATGTTTCATATGGTTCATGATTATTTTTCTATTGAATATTACTCAGTCCATTGATATTTATTTAATATAAAATATATTTTATTTGTTTTGTGAAATGAAAAATATCATAAGTGTTTATTTAATTAAAAAAACAATTATTTCACAAAACCTCACAGTGCTAAAAACACCATTCAAACTACTAGGTTAAAAATAAAATAGTAATTAAATATATAATAATATTAATTGTACATTTTTGTTTAGTATTACATGGTCTTTCATTTTATACAAGTAATCGAAGTACCTCAGCATCCTGTGTATCAAAATCTAAAAAATAATGTTGTGTGTCCCAAAATAAAATACAAGTGTTATGTGTAGATTATATGTGGCATGATGTTAAAAAAAATAACTAGGTTATTTAATATAATCTAATAAATATTTAGTTTTTTTTAATGGATAAAATTATTAAATTAATTTGGATAAAAATTTATTTTAAACAGTGGGTGTTACATTCAACCCTCCTTAAAATTAATTTCACCAACAAAATTTGTCATTGTTATTAAAGGGATAACACATGGAAGATATTTTAATTGAAACACGCATCATAAAAATGATTATAAAAACATTATTTATGAATAAAATGTTATAAATATAATGGATACCCAATGTAACTCAAAACAAGTTTTTCACATAAAATAAGATTGGTGGCTTTTAGAAACATTAGAACTGAAGGAAAATATAACTATAAAGTTATAATAGAGAATGATATGGAACATTATAAGGATAAAGCTAATGATGAAAAAATTCATAACAAAAATAATATTGAAAATTGTTTGTAGATATCATGAAAAATAATTATAACGAGAAAAAATATTATATTTCATGATATTTATTCAAACATTGGTTAATATTCATGAGAAGATATAAATACTTAATTTAATTAAAATATCAAACATTGTTGTGAAATTATAAATTTAAAAATTTTCTATTATTCAATGATATGGTGTTGAATTTTTTATTTAGGAATCATTATTATATCATGAGAACCATAAATACACTAATAGGTCATTCAATCATTCGTTATCATAGAAATATCGTAATAAAAAGTTATAAAATATGAATAGATCCTCATATGGGTAGATAATAACATAATTTATGATAGATCATTTGATGTTTGATAAAAATAATTCTCTAAATTGATAAAACTATAAATATTCCAAAATTTAAAATTTAAATATATTAGAATGATTTTCACTATATTTCTCAAAGTCAGCATAACATTGATCCACCAAATATCATTATGTAGATCTTATTTTTCAAAAACCAAACATGTGAATATATTCATCATTTATTCTCTTTAAACCTGGTAATAACCTAAATTTCCACAAATCCATACTGAAAAAATGCATTTTTTACTTACTCAAATGTTTACTGTATATATTCCCTAAATTAAATTTTTTTTATAAAATTCATCAATGATATCAAAAAAATTTTAAAAAAAATCAGTACACATTTCAAAGGTAATCAATACCATCTAATTTAAATTATTCAATCATCATTATCCTAACATTATTAACATATTAATGGTTATCATTCACTTAATAATGTGTTTTCAATTAATTTATTCATTCAATTAAATCATTTTTCTTTTATATCAAGGCCATTCATTATATTCCTATAAATCCTCAGTGAGAAACTAAAATGGAAAATTATTATATTATTTCAAATTCATATAGCAGAGTTATTGATTTGAAATACATACACAAATTGATTATACCACATCATCTTTAATCAATAATCAATGATATCTCATACTATTACATAATACCACTTTTGTTTTACATATCACATATATTATAATCTTCATCAGCAATATAAACATTTCCCATACAACCTTACTGATTCTATCTCATTATCTCCCTACATTGCACATAGATATTAAAAATTCATATAAATTCCACATTTAAAGAATTCAAATGTAGATTAGTTCTTAGATTGGTCATTATTATCATTAATTACTTAAAAAAATTCTGTTTTCCATTGAATTTACCTTCATCATGTCCTTATTTTCTTTAGTAAAAAATTATTCATACTCCATCGAGATACTCAAATGGTTTTTATTCACAAATTCATTACATGTAGAAAAATGAATCTTTTATCCTATATGGTATCTATTATTAAAATTCTCAATAAACTCTTTACTTCTCTATTTTTTTGAATATAATAGTTGATTAAGGTACACATTGTTCATCATTTTCAATCAATACTAATTAGCAATTATCAAACAATCCATCACTATTGTGATTATACCATTTGACAACTCATCAAAAAAAAATTCTATCATATTCAAAAATAACCCAGATTATTCTAATTCATACCATTATGAGAAAACATAAACTATAGTTTGAGAAACCCTTATCATACTAGAAACCCATATAATCCTAACAAATCACTTATAACAGGTCAAAATTATTACACATTCAATAATATATGAAACCATATGTTTATCCTAGGTCATTAATTGTTATATTCAATTTGAATCCATAATGGTATTTCATTATTATTTTCTAATTTTTCTAATGAATATCTCATGGGAGTGTCAAAACAGTTATAAAATAAGGCATGTTTCCATTCCCCAATTACCAAACGAGTCTTACTAAAAACATTGTTTCCATGGTTGTCAACCCTTTGTACATATGTTCTAAATCCACATCAACTTGTGTTTTCCTAACATGAATATCTTTCCAGGAATCAAATTTGATTATCATTTACCTGAATTCTAAGACATTTTAAAAAATTCGACACATCCATAGACATATCCTTAGTGACATTCCTAGGTATGTCATTATAAATATATATTAGGATATCACTAAATATTTCTCATCAATATTAAAAAATGATTACAAATAATTTCTTTTAATTCAAAATATAGTGACCCTAGCTTAACATTCATCGATATTACAACATATTAGATTAATATTCAACACATTTCAAAGGTACATGCCAGTGGACAATTATAGATCAGTGTTATTGGAAAAATGGATCATAATCATCAAAATATGTAAAGTGTATTCCACATATCAATTAATGATCATCCCTTTTATTACACCTCATCGTAATAACCTACATAAAAACATTCATTAGAAATTTGGGAAATAAAACATCAGAAATGGTGATATCAAATGATTATTATGGGTAATAAAGAATGAATCATATGAGTGATATAAGCATATGTTTATGAGAACATGAGGATAAATTTTGATAATCATTCTTTTCATATAAAATATTATAATCCTGAATCCTGGAATAAATATGAGATTTTGATTATATATTAAACATAAACAAATAATGATAATACTCCATGAAAACATGACATAATAATATGAAATTGAATATTTTTGTCAAATGTAAGCTGATAAAATCATTCCATAAAAGTCAAGGCTCGTTGACATAACCTACTAGGGAACATCATAGGGGATAATACTATTGGGGAGGGAACACATCCATCCCTAGTCATCCCTTTCATTATAATGGAATGGGTTCACCCCCAACCAATCTTATTAGTCATGGTTCTCTCGTAAAACCATATTAGTAACCAAGGATAACACCGAACACCATCTTAGTGGAAAAATCATTTACTAAACCGATTTCACTTCCCTGTCCATCCATATATATCTCATGAGATATAAATATTTACCAAATGCATTGGAGGGAGATATAGGTGCATCCCATCACATAATTAAATTATATATATGTGTGTAAAATGATAATAAAAAATTTACCATATCATGATATATAATATATTGGGTTTCAAAAACATAATTTCATAACCAATTAAATTTAATGGGTCTCATAAAAATTTAATAATATAAAAACCTATTTAAATGTAGTAGTATATATAATAATTTAATCGAAGAATATCCCATGAAGAGAATAAGTTTTTATAATACTTTTAGTGTGGTATAACTCACTGATAAGATAGAGTTTTCAGAAATAATATGTCTTCAATAGAATAACCATTTTAGGAAAAAAATAATGGTGACCTTGGATAATATCCACACAAAATAAAAAACAATATTAATGGATAAAATATTAGTTTTGGTAGTATTATAAAAGATCTCATGGAGTGCTTCTTAAGAAAATAATCCATTCATTGAAAATAATTTCTTTGACATAAAAAATTTCAAAAAATAAATTTCTTTTAAAACAACATTGGAAACATACGATGTACGAATTAAAAATAATTAAAAACATTTCATGTGGGAAAATGAATTTCCACATTAAAACCTATATTAAAATCAATAATCCATTTGAAAACGTTATTCCTTTAAAATTACATTAAACACATATAATGAAATCATTGAAAATCATTTAAACACATTTTAATCATATTTTTTCACTTCCTTTCCTTTGAAAATAAATATTGAAAACATATAAAGGATTATTTAGAAAAACGTAAAATAATGTTTTTAAATATTATATATTTTCGAAATAAATAAATATTTGAATAACCATTAAAATAATATAAAATAATCTTAGAAATTTATGTAAAAAAATTAATAAAATTAAATTTATTTTAAAATACAATTTGAAATCATATAAAGAAATAATTTAAAATCATTTAAAACAATTTATGGAAACAAAATGTAGTTCAAATAATATTTATCTACAATAAAAAAATAATAAAATTAATTTAATAACTTTTTTGTAAAAAATACTTATGTACTCATTAAAAATAATCTTTAGTGAAATCCATTTCTTAACGGTAGATAAAGGTTTACATGTGGGACATTCCATTTTCATTTTAAAATCTATAAACAAGTTCCTTATTCATAAAATGTAAAAAATATAAATTCTAAAAAACTTTTTGATAAAAATTATAAAAAAGGATAAAATATATTTTAAAATTCATAGGTTAATATTATAAAAATTTTAAAACATTTTTTGAAGAAATGGTTTTTAAAAACACATATTTTCGACCGAAAAGATAAATAATGTAAAAATTTATAAATTTTTTTTCTAAAATATATTAATTTAAATTATTTGGATACATGTTAAAAATTATTAATATTATTTTAATTAAATATAGGATAATATAATTTATGGGGGTTCATGACATAATGATCATAATATTTGTTCAATTTATCATACTTGTAAACAATCTCAATAACTGACGAGATTTTAGCAATAAACTCTTGACACATTAATAACATTGAATCATAAAACCCAATAAATAGAAACATTAAATTAAGCTTAAAATATATTCAAATTAAGTATATTTATTATATATCATGTAAACGGTATTATATTCCCCTAATTAAATAATTTATGTTCATGATATTACATGTGTCTTAAAGAGGGAAAATTGAGACATTTTTAGCTTAAATATTTTGTAAATTTTGGATTATAGAACCCCATTAAATAGAGATCATAAAATAGATATTAAAATATACATAAATTTAATTATAATAATCATATAATACCTTCATAGTTATTATGTATACCATAAAAATTATTGGTAAATATGGCATAAATCTCACCAAAATAAAAGTGATGCTACAAACCCCTTTACCTTATGTATTGACTTTCATAGTACTTTCTCAAAACTACAACATAATAGATATAGGTTTATTATTAATTTTTTAAATAAAGATATTATTTTATATCAAACCATATAATTTTTATTATAAAATTTTATTACCCATTCATTAACAATTCTTTGTTAAATGTATGTATTGATTAGTAACCACTTAGTTATTCATACATTTTTTCAGTTGTTATTCTTGGTACCCATACTTATATCATGACTTAATCATAAAAAATTATTATAGTGATATAAAGATATTTTATATTATTTATATAAGTATTCATAATAATATATATATATCATATAAAAGTAAATAAAATACATTATTCACAACGATGGTAGGATGTACGTATGCATGAACGTTCTTTCCATTTTATAGGGTATTAAAAAAGGAATAGAAGTAAAATATAGATATATATTATCATTATAGGGTCATTATTAATTAATATATATCATATATTTTTATTAAACCACTATTTATTACATTAGATGTAATGAGTGAACAATTCACATCACTTTAAGAAGGTTGTAGTCCACACAACTTCAAAAAATTATATCTTATTCCCAAAAACTAGAAAGCCTAATTATATGTGATATATAATTATTTAAAAAATTCAATTAAATCCTAAATATCATATATATAATATAAACACAGTATTGACATATTTATTTCCATCATTGAATAGTTGTATTGGAATAAAGAGTAACATCGGTACGTATGGCATTTATATTTCATACACATGTTCGATGATTGCATATATCATATGATGGAATTTTCTCTGAGTATTGATCATAAAATGAAAAAACATTGAATATATTTATGATTTTAAGAACCTGGGCCTTTTTTTCAGGTATGTTTTCCTTTTTCGGGTGTATTTGAGAAAAGCAGAGTTTTTGGAAATTTTTGAACTACACGTCGTGTACTTTATGAGTACACGTTGTGTACTTCATTGTCGTAGGAGGCTATGTTATGGTCATGTCATGGACACACACATGGTCATGTGGGGTGAAATGGAGGTTGCGTAATGCAGAATAAATAAAGGGAATGTACACACCATGTACATCAAAAGTACACGCCATGCATTTTATTTTTTTCATTAAATGGACCAGGGTCACATATGACAGATAGAAAGCACTTCTTTTAGGTTTCGTTCATCTGATAGCATCGAGCATATGCAATTCTTTGATGAGCCCTCGATCCTCCATCTGTCCTCTGAATCGAACTCTGTTTATGGAGTTGGAATCACATCGGTGAGTTCTCTCTTCATCTTAAGACTTGTTTTCCAATTCCTCGTCTTTTCCAAGTTATCATGGGTTGAATGTTTTGGACCTTTTCATAAATATACGATGTTATAAGGAGATTCAAGCTTCTTGGTTTGAGTATAATGATCTCCTTACCCTGAGGTAGGTGGTTTGTGCCTTTCTGTTCGAAGTCATTGAGTTTTATGTCAAAATTAAACCAATACCATTGAACAGGGTATTGTGTGTTTACTGTGTTACCCCTATTATTTTCCTAACATGCTTGTATGCATGTATAGAGGATATCTGGATAATAATATGGCTTATTTTTATTCATTGGATTTGTCTTGGCCATGCATGTTTTGTTTACGACCGTTTGGTCTTATTCAACTTTTTGCTGCTTTGCCTGATTCCATGCATGTTGCTGTAGGATGGAGTGTTTGTAATTTCTGACATGCTTGATGTGTTGTAGACAATTTATCCATGTAGTTATATAAGTTTCTTTGGCTTTTTTTCACTTCAATGCTCATTGACTTGCACAGGGTCGGGAGAACCTTGTGTAGTAGACTATATGGGGTATTGACCGGGTGAGCTTCCTCAGAGAGTCTTTGAGCACTTTTGGCTATAAGGGGGATTGACCGAGGGAGCATCCTCCGAGAGCCAAGAACCACTTGGGGATATAAGTGGAATTGACCAAGTGAGATTTTTCAGAGAGTCCTTGAATAATTTAGACACAATGTGGATTGACTCTGTGAGCTTCCTCATAGATTCTAGTTTGAATTGAATGGACTGGGCTATAAAGGGAATTGACAGAGTGAAATTTCTCATAGAGTCTTAGACCATGGTGATGTGAAGGGAATTTACTTTTGAGATTCCTCATAGAGTCCTTGACTACATTAAACTATGCAGGTAATGGACTTTGTGAGCTACTCGGAGAGTCTTGCTTTACTTTACTATGAGGGGATAGACTGTGAGTGCTTCCTCAGAGAGTCTTTATGAATTTCCTATACCGAACCAGATGAGTTAGACCGAGAGTGATGCACATAGGGTTGTCTGTACTTATGAGGTAGGACAAGGGGGGAGACTACGAGTAATTTCTAGAGGGTTACCTATTTGTGATTAGCTGATTGTCTCACTGTTTCTTGTTTGAACTATGGGTTGTTTACTGCTATGTACCTTCATGTTTGATTTTTATTGTTTATTGTTTACTGTACTTTTACTAGCCATATACTCATTAACTATTTGGAAGAGATATTCAGGTGGATTCATACTGGTATTTAGTTATACACCCTATTTGGGTCATGATTTTGGGCCCAAACAGATTATATTATTGCGAGTATAGATAAGAGAAAGCGCCCTTCTACATCAGGTACATGACTTGTTGTGGATCTGGAGAGCATGGGACCATGCTATGGATTGTGATGATGATGAGTTTATATTCTTATTTTTCTTTTTGTACTTTGGTTTAGTACTATTTGTATACCAACATTGTGTCTTGTTTGGATACCTTCCTAGACAAATGTACAATGAATCGTTTCATTTATAAATATGCACTAGCTGTTTATTATTCTTGTCTTCCACTATTTACTGTTGTTGGAAATTTACGACTTCCACTATTGTATGTGTTGATTATTTCCACTTTGTACTCTGCCAATGAGGGCATAGTTTTCCCACTATCACACCCAAGCCCCTTGCTCCTAGTTAAGAGCCCCTGGAATTCTGTGAAATATGCTTGAGGCCATGTGACCAACCAGGTACGGGGCGCCTATGGGAGGCTTCCAGAACCGTGATGATAAAAAGTGGTATCACATGGATTAATTTCACTTGACTTAATGTTTGGATCCTATAGCCAGGGATATGAAGGAATTGGTACTTGGTGTTAAGCTGTTCCTGGGAGTAGCTAACCCGTGTACAGGGAAAAGCCAATCTACCATGCTTAATTGTAATTTTTCTTGTTTTTCAATTGTTAAGGTTGATTTGATTTCACCTTGAGTGACTCACATGATTCATGATGTTACTGTTGATATTATTGAGGTTCCATTTTGGTTGCAACCCATTGAGATGAGGGTATTCCATCTCATTCATCATATTGGAACCTACTATAAATCACATGACATGCATTTTTTCCATTCCATATAGGAATCAATAGTGATTTCATGTTGTTGTGATAGTTGATGTGTAAAATACGAATGTCGTTGTGATAGTTTCCATGAGAGAATTACCTGATATTTGATAGGGTATTTTTTGTGAAGAGATTTTCTTGAATGAATGGAAAACTTTTGTTCATGAGGTTTTATGGGTCTTCATGGACCAGAATTTGGTGGATCATCACTTTCTTGGCCATGTTATAATGTGTATAGGATGACGAACTTTGATTCGCGGGGAGTATGGTCCCTCAAAGATCGGAATTTGGCACCTTCTGTACTCAGTTCATTGTTTTCTGTGTCCCAGAGTAGTTTCTAAGGCTTAATGTCTAGAAAAACCCAGAATACATGCCGTGTAATGTTAAGTACATGCCATGTGATATTCTGTTCGGGAAGAAATTGTTTTTCTTAAGTATATTCTGTGTACTTTATATACACGGCGTGTAGTCTCTTACCGTGTAATAGGTTGTGTGGGAAGAGACATATGATGGGGAAAACCTGGAGTTAACGTGTCGGGTATTGTCCATACACATCGTGTAGTGTCTACGCCATGCTTACCTGTGTCACTAAAAACACAAGTTGGTCGAGTCGTGTCTAATACATGTCGAGTTTCATCTTAACAAGATGTGTATCCTGACAAAGGTACCCAGCCATGTCACGTACACCATGGGTTGGTGTTACCCCTCTCATACACGCCGTGTTCCGTCTAAACACGTCGTGTAGTCTCACCCAGGTACTCGGCCATGTAACAATCAACATGGGTTGGTGTTATCCTTTCACATACACGCCATGACTGTTTGGAACATGATGTGTAGTGTGAACCATGTGCCAGGTTGTGTCACTAACAACATGGACGAAGTGAGGCTTGTCTAGTACACGCCGTGTAGGAATTGTACACTCCATGTAGTCTTTCCCTAGGAGAGATTTGAGTATCATAGCCGTGTAGAAGTACTCGGGTAGGGAATGGTTACTCAAGTACAAGTCGTGTGTGGAGATAACACGCCATGTGTATGGGGTGTTACACGACAAGTCTGGATAGGGGTAAACACCCATGTGAATGACTTTAGGGAACATGTCGTATAGTAAATGTAAACGCCATGTAGTCATGTTTTGTAAAACTTTATTACTTAATTTATCATGTTCCCTTCTTACACACTTTTTTTCAGTCCTTTATAATCCTGATATAAGATTTGTGCATGAATTTTCAGATTCATGCCACTGAGATGCCCTCTAGTTGTACACCAATTTCTAGATGATGATCAGATACGAGACATGGTCGATCACGGGCCACCTGTAGATCCTCCCTTTGTGCGAGACATGAAACCTATCATTGTACCTGACATAGGTACGGATGCACAGTTCAGGGAGGGATTTTGAGGATGATGCAGACCTTTCAGGGAGCAATGCATCCTACCTTGTTGATGCCTGATTTGATGTGGGTCTCCCAGTAGCAGCATCCTCCCACTTTCTCAGGGGATGTAGGACCTCAGGCTACTGAGTCATGGCTAGAAGCCATGCTGACGATTTTCAAGCACCTAGAGATTCTTCTATAGAAGATGGTGAAGATCGCTACCAATATGCTACGAGAATCCTCCAAGAGGAGGTGGGATGTGATCTCACATGCGGGACACCATTAGAATATGAATTGGGATGAGTATCAGTGCATCTTCTACGATTACGTCTACTCAGAGACCTTGAGGTTCGATCGAGCCCTGGAGCTCATGAGTCTGGATAATGATACTCTTTCTATTATGGAGTATTCCTATTACTTCACAGAGCTTCATTATTTTGTTCTTATTCTATTAGGTGATGATTTTTTCCTTGAAATTTTTTTAGGATGCACTAATGCACGACATTCAGCCGTTGGTGAACATCATCAGGTTGACTTCGATATCTGATATCATCAACTAGGTGCTGATCACAGAGCATAATATGAAGGATCCTGGACCTGTGATCCCAGGAGGATCGGCATCTATAGCTAGTGCTTCGCTAGCTGATAGCAGGAAGTACTTCAGGGAGGCGTCACGAGGATAACATAGAAGGCATGATGCATCATCTGGTAGCCATGTAGTGTGCTACTAGTGTGGGAGAAGTGGGAATACGAGGCCATGTTTCCCGAGAGACCCAGTGGAGTGACAATCTTGCGGAAATATGGGTCACATTCATCTCTTTTGTCAGATCAACTCACTAAGATCTGGTCAAAGGGGTTCTTCTATGACTCCTCTTTTAGGTTCAGCGCCACCACTTTCTCACTAGTTAGGAAACTGGAGTTCTTCAGGCCGTTCAGGCTGAGGTGGAGGTCATGGCCATGGTATCCAGTCACCCGGTTTTCAGTGACATCATGGTGAATTATATCAGAGAGGTCAGGAAGGGTCACAGGGTCACGGTAAAGGAAAGTCTTTTGCAGTGGAGCAGACCTAACTGGAGTAGGATCCCAAACCTTCTACCATTTGAGGTATGAGCTTAGTAGCCTCGGTTTTAGATTCTTCTGTTTTTGATACAGGGGCTTCTAATAGAATTATGTCTGCTGCTATTATAGAAAGCATTGGGCTCCAAATCTTTTCTTCTACTAATATCTTAACACTATACACACTGTTGGGGAATAGAATGGATAGTGTAAGTCAATGCAAAGAGTTCCCTCTATAGGTTGGTGGATGTAACTTCTTATGGGACCTCTATGTTCTATAGATGACAGACTATGATGTCATTCTCGGAATGGACTATCTAGTTCCATTCTAGGAATTCGTCTATTTTTATCGTCGTAGGCTGTGTTTCATATCACTAGACGCAAGATATTTTCTTCATAGGGGCGAATGGGATGTCCATAAGAGTAGAGCGGGTCCTGAGCATCATGGGTTGGGAGGACTTACAACCCAAATTGCTATTATTTATCTGGATTACCAGGGTACATCAAAGTTATAAATTCCTATAGTGTTGTATCGTTTATGAGATGTCTTTCTAGAGGAATATTCGGGTTTCCTCTAGAGCGTGTGGTAGACTTCTCGATTGAACTTTTTCCAGGGGTGGCACTGGTGTCCATTCCTCCATATAGGATGGCTACATCTGAGTTGCAGGAGCTCAAAAAGCAGTTGGAGGATTTAAAGGAAAAGAGTTTCATCTGACCTAGTACATCTCCTTGGGGTTCGCCTGTCCAATTTGCGAAGAAGGCAGACAGTACCCTCAGGCTTTGTGTGGACTATTGGATGTTTAACCAGTTGATGTTCATGAAACGATATCCCTTAACGAGGACTGATGATCTCTTTGATCAGATTCGAGGATCCCATGTGTTATCGAAGATTTAACTGAGATCCAGATATCATAAGTTGCTTGTTAGACCATCTGATATACCTCTTATTACTTTCTGAAGTAGGTATGGTCTATAAGAGTACATGTTTATTGTGTTCGGTCTCATGAACACACCCAAAGTTTTCATGGAACTGATTAACCTAGTGTTCCATCCATATTTGTATTCATTCTTGGTTGTTTTCATCATATCTTGGTGTAGTCTCACACTCGACCTGACCATGCTACCCATCATGAATTTTTTTTGAGCAAACTAAGGGAGCATCAATTATATGTTATGCTCTCAAAGTTCCACATTTGGATGGACCAAATTCACTTCTTGTGTCATGTTATCTCAAAGACAAGAGTGTCATTAGGCCCATAGAATGTGAGATCAGTAGTTTCTTGGGAGCATCCGAAGAACTTATTTGAGGTGCGGAGTTTTCTAGGGATGGCTGGATAGTACAAACATTTCATATTGGTCTTTTCACGCCTAGCAGCACCACTGACAGGTCTGACCAAGAAGGGTACGAAGTTCTTGTTCTTAGATTCTTGGGAGTTAGCCTTTTTGGAGAAGAATGGGAGGTTGAAATCAGCACCGATACTAGTCTTGCTGGAGCCATGCAAGAGCTGTACAGTTTACTATGATGAATAAGGTATCTGGTTGGGAGATGTGCTTATACAGGGTAATGGAGTCATTTTGTACGGGTCTCAGTAGTTGAGGGAACAAGAGATGAATTACCCGATGCACGATCTGGAGTTGGTAGATGTTGTTCATTCCCTATGCTATTGGAGACATTATCTTCTGGGAGAGAAAATTGGGTTTTTCACCAACCCCACGAGTCTCAAGTACATCTTAACATAGCATTATCTAAATTTGAGACAGTGATGGTGGGTTGAGTACCTTCTGTCTTTTGACATTAACCTTGCCTATACGAATGGGAAAGCGACATAGTGGTTGGTGCGTTGAGTACGAGGACTGAGATACAGGTAGTTCGGGAGGCAAACCATGAGTGGAAGATTATGGCTCTATTCTCAATGTTGCATTTTGAGGGGCACAACAGATAGTGGCATACATTTATCTCTTCTATAGTTGTTACATTTAATATTCATGATTGAGTTCGAATGAGGAAGCTATCAGATTCTGAAGGCCTAGTCCAAAGGGAAAGTGTGTCAGGAGGGGACCTTATTCCTGGGTGGACCATAGGTGAGAATGAGATCTGTTGTTTCTTGGGATGCTTATGGGTGCTAACAGATATACACAAGGAGCTAATGATGTATTTTTATTCCTCTGTTTGGGAAATTCATCATGGTGTTACCACGATGTATCGTGATCTACACGATCATTATTGGTGGCCAGGTATGAAGTGGGATGTAGCTTTTTTCATCATGAGGTGTTCAAAATTCCAGCCGGTGAAGGCGGATCATCATCTACAAGTAGGGATTTTACTGTAGTTTCCCATTTTAGAGTGGAAGTGGAATGATGTCCCGATGGACTTCGTGACCGGTTTACCGAGGTCTCCTCGAGGGAATGATGTAGTTTGGGTTTTTTTTGACAGCCTCACGATGGTTACAAAATTCATGCCGTTCCAGGAGACCTTCAGTGTTGATGATCTGGGAGGGTTGTACATCCGAGAGATTGTACATCTTCAAGGAGCTCCACACTCCATTGTTTCAGACAGGGATGCACTTTTTACTTCTCGGTTCTGGTTGGGGCTTCAGAAGGATTTGGGTACACAGGTACTTTTGAGTATATCTTACCATCCCTAGACAGATGGCCAATCCGAGCGTAAAATTATAGTCCGTGAGTATATGCTCCAAGCATGAATTTGGGATTTTGGAGGTTCTTGGTAGAAGCATATAACTCTTATGGGATTTTCCTACAACAATAGTTTTCATGCAACTATTCATATGACACCTTATGAGGATTTGTATGGTAGGCCATACCGATAATCTTTATTTTGGATAGAGGTAGAAGATGTAGCTTTGTTGGGACCTCATCTTGTTCAGGAGACCTAAGAGGAAATATAGTTGATTTGTAAGAGGATGGCTATTGTGTAGTCTCGACAGAAGTCTTATGCTGATCAAAAGAGGTGACTTCTAGAGTTGATGGTCAGAGATCATGTGTTCCTACGTGTCACACCGAGGATGGGACACAGGAGGATTTGGAGATAGGTTAATTTTTCACTGATGTATGTCGGGCCATTTGAGGTGTTGGAGAGAGTTGTTCTGGTTGCCTATTGGGTGTAGTTACCTCAGAGGTACCCACCTATGCATGATGTCTTCCACGTTTCTCACCTCTAATGTTACTTTTCAGACATGTCTCATGTCTTTCAACCAGAAGAGGTTGTGATTGAGGTGGATGTGTTATTTGAGGGGAATCCTATCTGGATTGTGGATCATAGTACAAAGGTTCTCTGTATTTGGTTTGTTCCTATGGTACAAGTGCGATGGCATGACAGGCATGTACAGGACGAGACTTGGGAGAGGGAGGCTGATGTACGAGCACAGTGGCTAGAACACTTTGAGGGTTATTTTTCTACGCCTATTTAGGGAAATTCACGGATGAATTTATTTAGGGGGATGGTTGTAAGAACTCAGACATTCTTTTGAGGTCTGTTTTCCTTTTTTTGGAGTTTTTTAGAAAAGTGGATATTCTTGATATTTTTGAAGTACACTCCATGTACTATATGAGTAAACGTCGTGTACTTAATTACCACAGGAGGCCATGTTTTGGATGAGTCATAGACACACACACGGTCAAGTGGGGTGATGTGGAGGCTGCCTAAAGCAGAGTACGTAAAGGGCATGTACACTCCGTGTACATCAAAATTACAAGCTGTGTATTTTCTTTTTTTCATTAAATGGACCAGGGACATGTCTGACGGACATAAACCACTTGTTTGAGGTTTCGTTCATCCAAGAGCACCGAGAATCCGCGGATCTTCAATGACCCTTCGATCCTCCATCCATCCTCCGAATCGAACTCAGATGATTGCATCAGAATCACATCGGTTAGTTCTCTCTTCTTCTTGATCGTTATTTTCCAATTATTCTTCTTTTCCATGTTATTGTGGGTTGAACGTTTTGGAAATTTTCTTCAATCTACGAAGTTCCAAGGAGATTCAAGCTTCGTGGTTCCAGTATATTGATCTCTAAACCCCTTGGTAGGTGTTTTGTGCCTTTTTGTTCGAATTAATGGAGTTTTATGTGCAAATTCCACCAATACGCATGACCGGGGTATTGCATGGAACGAACCAGGTCGGGTCGTCATCTGACCCGGTGCCCGATCCGGTCTACGACATGACCCGAAGGGCATTCCCAATCCCCACGGGTTGGCACAAGTGCCCGGGTGTCAAAAAAACTTGGGAATGAATTTCCCATATAAATAGATATAAAACAAACAAGCTAAAAAGATTGAAACAAAAAACAGACAACCAAACATGCCCTTACCAAGTTCAAACATAAAGTTAACAACTTGAAATAAAATCCCAAAAAAACTACATCAATAAAAAAACTCCAAAAAAACCTCCGTGCGACATGAGGAGTCACATCCCCAAGCCGTCACCGACAACCTGTATTGGGAAACCAATGCAACTCGAACCCTCATCGTTAAGCCCGATGCCTCGACCTGGAAAGAAAAAGAAACATAATATACATACACCCAAAGGTGTATGTAGGTTGTGAGATAAAATCCCAATAAGATACCATTAAAAAAGATTCCACTCACAATTATTAAACGACAAATACATTTGAAATTTTAATTAATGAAAAGAACTAAAACCTTGAACAACTTTAGAGAAAAATGATTTCGAGAATATCGTTTTAAAAAGAAATTTTTTGAATTAAAACACACACACACACACACATGCTTTTAAAATAACCAAGGTGTCACACTGATGAGCTTAAATTAACCAATGAGCACTAATATAGGAGAGGCCACATGGGTGTTAGCTAGCTCGGGTTCCTAGATATTCGTGTCTTGGTGAAACATGGCATAGAAGGCCACTACCCTCAGAAAATGTTGCTTAGAAGGCCTTGAACCTCCGAAAACGTGTCTTAGAAGGCCACGACCCTCAGAATAGAATATTTTTAGTTAGTGTTACGATCTTCAGTCCTGCTAGTGAAACTGGGTCGAGTCACCTCCAGAACACTAGACAACTAGTCTAGTCCACCCTCCTAGGTACCCAGGCTTCCCAATTTGTTCTCAACAAGTTTCAAGTTCATGTCACACATTATAACAATATACTCAAACTATACAAGACCCTACACACACCAAAACCACCATTTGCACACACAAAGTCCCTTTGAAACTACACACACACTGAAAATGTCCCAGCACAAAACCCACATTACATACACAACCAATTTTAAAAAAACTGCACAATCAAAGAAAACAATTCGAAGCCAGACACACCATTAAAAGGATTTATTGAAAAAATTTCACACACATAGCATTAAGTTAAGCATCAAAACAGTTACACAATTTAAACAAAAAAATTCTTAAAACATAATAATTATTTAAAAAAACCAATTTAACTTTCAAAAATAAATTTTTTAAGACAAAAACACTGCTTCACACACTAGACCAACCCAAACCCTCTGACCTAAACATACGCACGCCTCATCATATTAGGAACACAATCTGCATTACGCACGTAATAAAAGAAAACCACCCGCACAGTTAAAAACACCATTTCTAAATTAAAACAATCTACCAGAAAAATTTTTCAAACTATTTCAATATATGTCACATGACATTAAACACCAAAGGATTATTAAAATTTCATTTTTGACTAAACACAACCAGACGCAATATCAAAACCCCAATTTCACCATTTTTTCATATCAAACACACTAAACATCAAGTAAAATTTAACTCACCAAAATAATGAATTAATAAGCTAAATTCACAACTAAAAAAATCACTAACAATTAACTAGAAATAAAACTTTAGAAGAATGCGCACACATAGTATAAAAAGGCTACTAAAACAATTCAACATCAAATCATACCTCAGAGAAAACCAATTTCACAAGAAAAAAATTAATTAAATAAAACTCTAAATTAAATAAACTTTCAAATTAATTAATCAAATAATAATTAAACATAGAACTACCTACCTCGATGTAGACTGCCTTCATAAAAATAGTGTGCAAAATCCACCGCACTTCCAAAAGACGTCATACAATACAAATAAACCCTAAAATTAAATAATCAAACCCATCAAAAAATAATAGAACCAAATGAAAAATATAAAACCCAAACAAAAATTAATCACAACCCCAAATAGGGGGAGTTTTTACCCGAAGGAAAGCCATTCTGGAAAAAGGGAAGTGGGCGCCGAAGTTTGCAACGGTAGGAGGCCTGTTCGTTTTGGCGGTGCGCTAGAGGAAAATAGAGGGTGAGAGGGTCATCTATTGTGACATGGAGGTTGGTGCACTCGTACGAGGTCCGACCATGGGATAGGGGTAGCACACAGCTACTGCGGACTGAAGAGGAGGGTGCGCCCGACAATTCGGTGCGCCGAAGGAGGCTGGACATGGCGCAAGTGAGTGGGTTGGTGGTGTTGCTGCAATAAGAAGCGGCGGGGCTATTATGATGGATGAGAGGTGGGGTCGCGACCCAATGACGGTTCAGCATGTAGGTAGGGCACGGGACGGCGGTGCGCCGAAAGAGGCCGGAGGGGTTGTGGTGCGCTGGTCCGAAGGGAGGGCACTGGAGGGGAGCTGCAGTAGTAGGGTTGTGTGGCGCGTGGCGTCAGACAGGAGAAGGGGGGGAGGGATGGCTGCAGATTGAATAGGGGGGGTGCCGGCCGAAGGGAACAAGGGGAAAAGGGTGCGGCGTCTAGGGTTGCAGGGGGAAGGAGGTTCGCTGTGCAAAACTGATGGGAGGGGCAGGAGAGGGTCCGCGCGGGGAGTGGGGGAATGAAAGAGAGGAGGGAAAAATAAGAAAAGAAAAAAAAGAGGAAAGAAAAAAAATAAAAAATAAAAAATAAAATAAGGAATAAAGGGAGGGAAAAATAAAATAAAAGGGAAAATAAAATAGGATAAAAATAAAAAGAAAATAAAATAAAATAATAATGAAAAGAAGAAAACAATAATCTAATTAATAATAATTTTTTTATTACTAATGATAAAACTAATAATAACAATACCAAAATAATAGAAACCAACAGCTTAAAACATTAGCTGAAATAACAATAACAATAATAATAATATAATAAAACCAACCAAAATAATATCACTATTAACTGAGCCTGGACACCGCGCATGGAAACTTGAGCAGTAGTGTTTGCGGTCGCATGCAGAGGTGTGTTCGCATGCCTAGTCGCGATTACGGTCGAGCACCTGTAAATGTTCTAAAATTCCGTTTAAAATAGAACCAGTTCAAACTAAAAATCAAAAAAAGACTTAAAATAATGAAATTAAAAAGAAGTGTCAGTCGGGGTGTGACAATTCTCCCCACCATGACACTTTCTTCCCCCAGACAGTCCCAAAAGATCCATTCTACCAAGGGTTCCATGCGATACTGCGAAGATGCTTAAAAAAACCTCAATCTCCCAAAAACTGAGCAATCAAAACGTCGATGACTTGAAGAATCAGACATCTCAAAACCAGAATAATCAAAATGACCAATAGCTAGGAATTCACCTCGAAAAAGAACTACAACATAGAACACCCCGACACCTAATGTAGGGATCACCAAGGCCGCTCGAGATCTCCAATAACGCTCGACAAGCATCCCACTACTCAAGCTATCTAATTAGCATGGTCGAGGTCGGGCGGAGCAGAAGCAAGGGGGTTGCTCCACCAAGCGCACAATGAAAATAGAGTGTTCCACAAGCTCGTCCTATGGTGGTATCCCCACCATATTAGGGTTCTCGTCAAACATTTGTTCTTAAAACAAAAACAACTCACAACTCATAAAACCTCTAACACTAGCTTGACTCTCAAAGCCCCCTATGTTTTTCCAGCCAACATAAGAGGGGACGTAGGCGAGACCCGCACTGGGTCTCCCCAGAATTTAAAAATTTTCTAACACCACGAAACCTGTGCGGGCTTTCCCAGTTTACTTTAAGCAATACTTACTGAACACTTCATTGAGAACCCACCACACAGGCTGACCCACACTGATTATTTCTATAGTGGAAAACACTCTTCCACATGAGAGAGCATTGATAGCAGAAACCCCTAACCAGGAGGCAAACGAGACAGGCGCACAACAATTCTACAATGCATGAGCATCTATTACCATAATAAGGTTCACAAAGCACACCAACTAGCTTTACAAGAATACGGATTTTTCTGAACCTTTTAAATGACCAAGAATAACTCCCATAATATAAGACCATGACAAGTAGACAAGGGCTCCATGAACCTCACGATAAGAATGACGTCATCAAAGAGGGTACCACAATAGGGAAATTTATGTTGTGCTCGTCCTGATATTTCATACTTAAGTCAGACTAAGGCCGTCCCAAGTCCAATGAGTTTTAACTACGCGCAGGCTTCACCCTGAGAACTATGGATGCGACACTAAGGTCTAAAGCATCTCCAGCCTCACAGTCACAAGCTGAAGACCTCTGACTGGGATGTCCTCCGCTGGAAAAGTAGTTTGCGTACTTCTTCTCGTGTCTCGCGCAACCACTCTATTAACAAACCAACTGATAATTGCATCGAACGACTTAGAGTGTATGACTGACCACACTATAGATAGGAGGTTGAGCGGTCTGTACGACACGCAACATGAACTGATGTAAGGAGCACTCCATGAACAAGTCCCATTGGTTCAAACTCTTCATTAGATGAGGGGCCTACTCTTACCACAATATAAACAGAACCAAAAACATGTAAGATTTTTTGACCGACGATTCCACACTACTTATGAGGCACATGGAACTCGCTTATCAGAAAGGTGAACGCACCTCCTTCGCTGCATGTAGACTGGTCGAGCACCTACGAGATCAACCACCTTCCTTTCCTTCACTTCTTTAGGTACAACCGTGGAATGAGGATCGTCTTGAGGATCTCTCACAACATCCTCATTTTCAATGAAAACAGAATGATCACCATTCACTAGTTTATTCCTGCTCCACCAGATGTACTCGAGACAATCATAAATCCGCACAACATTTGGAGTTCCTCCAAAACCAGAGACACTTCCAACTTTACCAAATCACTCAACGACATCCAACTGACATCGACATCTACGAACAGTCGACACCACAGAGAAGATCCCAACATTTCCACTCCACTGAGAGTTTGGGTCGGGCTAAGAACTGAGAGAGACATGCTAGAACCGTGGAACGTTTCTAGGGGGCATATCCCAAACATGAAACACAAAACAACATTCCAAAAATCCAAACACATCACCAAAAAAACATCAACATTCCAGAAACAAATCTAATAATCTTAATTTCAAACATCAATTCATTTTCAACGAAAAAAACTCACTTGGAAAAAAATGCACCGCACAACAAGCCCAAAATCTATTTTGAAAATGCGTCTTTACTCTAAATGCAATGTTATTTTTTTCCATTTCCAAAACCTCTTGAGCACGATAACCCATTTAAGAAAAAGGACCACTTTTTAGGAATCAAGAAGCAACCTTAGATATCAATCGACCACCACTGATATTCAATGGTGCCTCGCAAGTATGCATTTTCGTGCCACTCAGGCACCTGTCCACATGATCCACCAATTATCCATTAATCAAGTCTACATACACATGCGAGAATCCATAGGAATACCACTGGAATGAAACAAGGCTACTCCGCTTTCAAAACAAAACATTCTCAATATCAGAAAATACCTTTTTCTTTTCAAAATCATTTCATGAATTCATGGAAAATTTCAAGAATGCTTTCCATTTCTATAACAACTGATTTCAATTTCAGATAACCCAAGACATCACTTTTGAAATTCAACTGTGACAAATCAACGCCAAATTCAAAAAATAAGGTCCAAGAGAAACGCACCCCAAAATAAAATAAGAGCAGTAGCAAAGTCTTCTTCCCTTTTTAAAGGAAAACAATTTCACTCGAATTCCCAAAACTGAAGCAAGACATCACAAACATTAATGCACATGTGTGGAGGACTAATGGTCATGTCTAACCCCGTTACATGGTTTAACAGAACATGCCCTAGGCAAGCACCAACCACTAAGGGTGTCGAACCGTACTCTCGGGCATCACATTGGTGGCTAATTTATTTGAGACCGCGCACAGTACCGGTTTACTCCTATTGTCATCTCCCATCCACAAAGACCAAAGCCAAAACATAGATCCCGGACTACCCCTGGTTACTCGAGGATCGGAAAGAGCATGATTTCGTGGTGCTCTTCCCGCACCTACCACTTGAGTACTGATAATCCAATCTCTGATCTACCAGACACCCCAAATAACAAGAATAAAACCTCCTCTGATACCGTTTTGTCACGAACCAGGTCGGGTCGTCATCTGACCCGGCGCCCGATTCAGTCGGCAACATGACCCGAAGGGCGTTCCCGATCCTCATGGGTTGGCACAAGTGCCCGGGTGTCAAAAATAAAACTTGGGAATGATTTGACCAAATAAATAGATATAAAACAAACAAGATGAAAAGACTGAAACTAAAAACAGACAACCAAACATTCTCTTACCAAGTTCAGAAGTAATGTCAACAACTTGAAATAAACACCGAAAACAACTACATCAATAATGAAACAAAACTCCACACAAACCTCTGTGCGACATGAGGAGTCACATCCCCAAGCTGTCACCCCCAACCTGCACGGGGAAACCAATGCAACTCGAACCCTCATCGCTAAGCCCGATGCCTCGACCTAGAAAGAAAATGAAACATAGTCTACATACACCTAAAGGTGTATGTAGGGTGTGACCTAAAAGCACAGTAAGATACCACCAAGAAAAGGTTCCAAACACAATTATGAAACGAAAAATACATTTGCAATTATAATTAAAGAAAAGAACTAAAATCATGTACAACTTTAGAGAAAAAAGGTTTAGAGAAAGCAGTTTTAAAAAGAAACAACTTGAATTAAAACCCACACACACACAAACATACTTTTAAAATAACCAAGGTGTCACACTGATCAGCGTAAATTAACCAATGAGCACTAATATGGGAGAGGCCACATGAGTGTTAGCTAGTTAGGGTTCCTAGATCTTCGTGTCTCGGTGAAACGTGGCTTAGAAGGCCACGACGCTCAGAAAACATGGATTAGAAGGCCACGACCCTCAGAAAACGTGGCTTAGAAGGCCACGACCCTCAGAATAGCATATTTTTAGTTAGTGTTGAAATCGTCAGTCCTGCTAGTGAAACCAGGTCGAGTCACCTCCAGAACACTAGCCCACTAGTCTAGTCCACCCTCCTAGCTACCCGGGCTTCCCATTTTGTGCTCAAACAAGTTTGAAGTTCACGTCACACATTATAACAATATACTCAAACCAAACATAACCCTACACACACCAAAACCACCATTTTCACATACAAATTCCATTTGAAACAACACGCACACTAAAAATGTCCCACCACTAAACCCGCATTACTTACACAACCAATTATAAAAAAATTGCACAATCAATGAAAACAGATTCTCTTCCAGACCAACAATTAAAAGTATTTATTGAAAAATTTTCACACACATCACATAACTTTAAGAATTAAAACCTTTACACAATTTAACCAAAACAATTCTTCACACATAATATTTATATAAAAAACCAATTCAACTTTCCCAAATAAATTTTTAAAGACACAAACACTACTTCTCAAACTAGAGCAACCCAAACCCTCTGACCTAAACATACGCACACCTCGTCATCTTAGAAACACAATCTGCATTACGCACGTAATAAAAGAAAACCATCCGCAATGTTAAAAACAACATTCCTATAATAAAAAAAACTACCAGAAAATTTTTTCAAACCATTTCAAAATATGTCGCACGACATTCAATGCCAAAGGCTTATTAAAAGTTCATTTTTGACTAAACACAACCAGACGCAATATTAAAACACCAATTGCACCCTTTTTTCTCATCAAACACACTAAACCTCATGTAAAATTTAACTCACTAAACTATTGAATTAATAAGCTAACTACAAAACTAAAAGAATCACTAACCATTAACTAGAAATAAGACTTCGGCAGAAAGCCCACACATAGTATAAACAAGCTACTAAAAAAATTCAACTGCAAATCAAACCTCAGAGAAAACCAATTTTTCACGACACAAATTAATTAAATAAAACACTAAATTAATTAAACTTCCAAATTAATTAATCAAATAATGATTAAAGATGGAACTACCTACCTCGATGTAGACTGCCTTCACAAAAATAGTGTGCAAAATACACCACACTTCCACAACAGGTCATACAATACATATAAACCCTAAAATTAAATAATAAAATACATCACAAAATAATGGAATCGAATTCAAAATCTAATCCCCACAAAAAAAAATCACAACCCCAAATCAGGGGAGAGTTTACCCGAAGGGAAGCCTTTCTAGAAAAATTGAAGAGGGCGACAAAGATTGAAATGGAAGGAGGCATGTTCGGTTTGGCGGTGTGCTAGAGGCAAATAGAGAGGTAGAGGGTCGGCTATTGTGACATGGAGGTTGGCGCACTGGTGCGAGGCCCGACCAAGGGAGAGGGGGTACCGCGCAGCTATTGCGGACCGGAGAGGAGGGTGCGCGCGACGATTCGGTGCGCCGATGGAGGCTGGCCATGGTGTAGGGGAGTGGGTTGGTGTGTTGCTAAAATAAAGAGTGGTGGGGCTATTATGATGGATGAGAGGTGGGGTTGGGACCCAATGGTAGTTCAGCATTGAGGTAGGCCACGGGACAGCGATGCGCCGAAGGAGGCCAGAGGGGCTGTGGTGCACTCGTCTGGAGGGAGGGCGATGGAGGGGAGCTGCAGCGCTAGGGTTGTGTGGCGTGCGACGTCAGACAAGAGAATGAGGGTGGGATGGTGGCACACTGAAGAGGGGGGGTGTTGTCCTGAGGGAACATGTTGAAGGGGGTGCGGCGGTTAGGGTTGCAGGGGGAAGGAGGTCCGCTACACAAAACTGAAGGGAGGGGAAGGAGAGGGTCCATGCGGGGAGAGGGGGAAAGAAAGAAAGGAGACAAAAAAAACAGAAGAAAATAAAAACAAGAGGAATGAAAAAAAATAAAAAAATAAAAAATAAAATAAAGAATAAAGGGAGGGAAAAATATAAATAACATAGGAAATAAAAGAGGATAAAAAGAAAAAGAAAAGAGAAGAAAATAATAATGAAAAGAAGAAAATAATAATCTAATTAATAATAAAAAAAATTTATTACTAATGATAAAACTAATAATAACAAAACCAAAATAATAGAAACGACCAGCTTAAAACATTAGCTGAAATAACAAGAATAATAATAATGATATAATAAAACCAACCAAAATAATATCACTATTAACTGAGCCTGTACACCGCGCATGACAACTTGAGCGGTCATGTGCTTGGTCGCATGCACGGGCGCGTTCGCACGCCTAGTCGCGATTACGGTCGAGCACACGTAAAAGATCGCAAATTCCTTTTAAAATAGAATCAGTTCAAACTGCAACTCAAAATAAAGACTTAAAATAATTAAATTAAAAATAAGTGTCAGTCGGGGTGTGACATTGCATGTTTACTATTTTACCCCTATTGTTTTCTTACCATTATTGTATGCCTATGTAGTGGATATTTGGATAATAATATGGTTTATTGTTATGCTTTCGATGTATCTTTCCCATGCATGTTCTGTTTATGACAGTTTGGTCTTATTTAGCTTTTGGATGCTTTTCTTGATTTCATGCATGTTGTTGTAGGATAGAGTGTTTTTATTTCCTAACATGCTTGATATTCTGTAGAATATTTATCCAACTAGTTCGGTAGGTTTATTTTGGTTATATTGCACTGCTATGCTTCATGGATTAAACAGGGTTGTGAGAACCTGGTGTAGTAGACTATAGTGGGAATTGACCAGGTGAGCTTCCTCAGAGAGTCTATGATAACTTTTGGCTATAAGGGGGATTGACCGAGTGAGATTCTTCATAGATCCTACAAAAACTTGGGGAAATAAGCGGAATTGACCGCGTGATCTTCCTCCAAGAGTCATGGACTGCTTTAGAGTATAGGGGGGTTGACTTTGTGAGCTTCCTCAAAGAGTCTTGTTTGAATTGAACGACCTGGTCTATAAGGGGAATTAACTTATTGAGCTTTCTCATAGAGTCCTAGACCTTGGGGATATAAGTGGAATTGACATGTGATATTCGTCAGAGATCTCTTCACTACCTTAGACTATGCGGGGAATGGACTGTGTGAGCTTCCTTAGAGAGTCTTGCTTTAATTGACTATATGGGGATAGACTGTGACTGCTTCCTCAGAGAGTATTTTTTAATTTCCTATACATAACCAGAGGGGTTTGACCGATAGTTCGTCCCAAAGGGTTGTCTGTACTTCTTGGGTAGGACCAGAGGTTATGGCTGTGAGTACTTCTCAGAGGGTTACCTGTATGTGATTAGCTGACTGCCACACTGTTGCATGTTTGAACTATGGATTTATTGGTGCTGATTAGTTTCCTGATTAATGTTTATTGTTTACTATTTACAGTACTTTTAGCTTCTATATACTCATAGACTATTAAGCACAGATCATCGAGTGGTTGCTTACTGGGATTTAGTCTCACACCCTGTTTGGGTCAGGATTTTGGGCCCAAAAAGATTATATTGTTGCAGGTATATATAATGGAAACCACCCTTCCACTTTAGGTAGTTGACATACTGTGGAGATGGAGAGCATGGTACCAAGCTATGGCTTGTTATGCAGAGGAGTTTATTTTTTTATCTTTCTTTTTGTACTTTTGTTTATTAAGATTTGTATTCCAGCATTGTGACTTGATTGACCGCTTCCCTAGAGATATGTATCATGCATCATTTCATATATATATGTGCTCCCATTGTTTATTATTCTTTTCTTCTATTGTATATTGTTGTTGGATATTTACTTCTACCGCTATTGTATGTGTTGTTTATTTCCACTGTGTACTCTTCTAATGAGGGAATAGTTTCCCCACTATCACTCCCAAGTCCCTCGCTGCTAGTCGACAGCTTCTAGAATTTAGGGAAATGTTCTTGAGTTCATGTGACCAACCAGATACGGGGCACCACGGGGTGGCTTTCAGAACTAGGACGTTACAATGAGAGTAAGTTTATGTTTTAATCATGAAATAATAAATTTTTTGGGTTGTGATAGAAATAATACAGACGTTCTCGTTAAAATATGTTACCTCTTCTTTGGGTAACTCCATTGGCTTTTCAAAAAATTGTTTCCTTAGATGCATTTCTATAAAAAGATATTCTTCTATGATGAATTTAGGTATGATGGTGGGATATTTGGTTTTGTTTTTTCAATAAAAAGGCCTTGATAAATATGATGATGTTAGGGGGTTGAGTTCACTTTTAATAGTTGGGGGGAGTGTAATTACTATAATTAAAGTAAGTTAAACACTATAAAGGAATCTATCTTAAAAATTATCACTCCAATAATGGTAAATATTCAATGAAGGAGGTTATATGGTTTAAAAATGATGATAAAACTTATTCATAACATGTTTTTAGGTAATTATTCTTGTAATATTAAGGATTAAAAACTAAGTAAACTTATTTTCACCTAAATCCCTCTAATTAATATTAATTTATTTTAGTAATATTTTCTAGAAAAAATAATTTTACCTCACAATAAAATATAAATTTTGATAATTAATAATATTGAATAAATATGTCTAAATTTTTAGCATATATGTTTTAGGAAATAATTTTGCACCAATCCCGAATATGAGATTAGAGAACATGGGTTTAATGTTACAAGTTCAAATGATTGAAATGTTATTATATTCAATTTCAATGTACAGGTGATTAAAATTATATAAATTGTTTTAATATATGTATTATTCATAAAAATATTCCTTAAAAACAAATTAGAATATAATTTATCTCTATAAATTGATAATAAGAAATTACAGTTTTAAATTAAAATTCAATATTTTTCACTATTGATCAAAAAATAAATCTTTTAAAAAAATACAAAAAATTCTCCCAAATTAAAATTTTATATTACACAAAAAAAAATCTTATTTTTCCAAATTCAGTTTAAAAAAATTTCAGAAAAACATATTTAAAATAATTGAGCTTTTAGAAGGCAGTCAAAATAACTTTTTAGAAAACGAAATATATATTTAATCATAAAATATGATTTATTTTTTACTCTTACTGAGAAAACAAATAATATGAATGTTAAATATAATAATTAATATATTTATATATATACATATATTTTATTTTAATAATTTATCAAAATGTGATTAATTAATTTATTGAGGTTTAACATTCTTGATTAAATAAATATTTTCTTCATGAAAAATATTTTTTATATTTTCAAATGATTTTACTTTAATTTCTAGTTAATTGGTCAACAAATTGTTATTCATATATACCCATGGAAACCATATTTTAATAATTTAAAATTCATCATAATAAATTGCATTCCAATAATTTTATGGATACTATAGTAGTATTTTATTAATATTATTTATTTTACTTTGTTGATTTGAAAAACGGGGTATTCTATGTTATGTAAGTTACCAAAGAAATACAGAATCATTTATAAAAAAATTACAAAAGAGTATTTCATATAACAATATATAATATTTTAATTTTTTGGATTAAAATATTTAATTTGCTTTGTGTATAATGAAATAATAAAATTGTGATTTCACATAACAGATGCTATATTTAGGGTTGCGTGAAAAAAAATATATCTAAGAGATTAATTTAATTAGAAAAAATAATTCATAATTTTTTTATAATTCAATTCATCATTTTCATAGTCATAATGTAGAACCATTTCAATCATAGTGTTGAATTTCATTCCGAGTCAAAATAAAAAGTCATTTGTTAAAATGTACATAAGAATCAATCATAAAATTGTCTATCAACCATTATAAATTTCATGAAATAATCAATCACCCCATGAAAGTCATAGAACCTCTTATGAATTATTTACACCTTATTTATTCATGTCCAAATTTAATTTCTTGACAAAAACTATATTCATCATATGAAAAATATTATTCCTACCCCAAAAATGATGTTTCATGCATTTTCTATTTTTTGAATCGTTAAAAGTATCACATCAGCATCATAATGTATAAAAACCAACACATTTGTGGAAATATCATTATATTTAGCTCCACTATATCATTTTAAATAAATTTTATTTCTCATAAAAAATATTAATAAACAATTATATATTTACAAAATATTTATTTATTTACATAATAAATTTAATAAATATTCATATTTAAATATGAACCTTGAAATGTTATTATCAATGTGAAATATTACATTAGATTATATTCCTCCTCCCCTATATAGCACCTATAAATCCAAAATATGTTCATTTTTATTTCATACAGGGACCATTTTTCAAGTGCATGCTAGGATGTAGAGGTCATGACCACACATATTTTCTCCTTTATGGAAATTGTCTATTACTATTACTCTTGCATAAATATAGGTGTCCTATATTGTGAATCCACTAATAATAAATTCCAATTTCCAAAAAAATATGGTTTAGCTCCTAGTTTCTACTCCATGGGCCATGATTAACTATAGTTGGAAACCATTATAATTATAAGTCTCGATCTAGTTGCCTTATATAGTAAAATAATTGTTCAAAAATTACAAA
Organism: Viscum album; assembly: GCA_963277665.1. Lineage (NCBI taxonomy): Eukaryota > Viridiplantae > Streptophyta > Magnoliopsida > Santalales > Viscaceae > Viscum > Viscum album. The sequence continues at coordinate 1,851,524,732 of OY728126.1, read as the reverse complement.
TACCACAAAAATATTTTGAAATACCCTCATTTAGAGACCCAAATTCAAAAAACCAATTTTTTATATAATTTCATACTTTTTAATTAGCCATTAAATTAAAAACAAATTGACATATCATGTTGTCGGTCTCTATATTCTCCAAAATATCTAATTTCTAATTTTTTTCTATCTTCTAAACCCAAAATTCAGGGCTATGAGCCACATCACTTATTATAATTTTTATTAAAATTAGTACAACTATAATCAATATAATATACATTCTCTCAAAATATTTTTCTCAATCATTTTAAATGGTTTTTATTTTCCGTTAATAATATTTTATTCATTAACTTGAACTAATTTATTTCTCTATTCAGACAATAGTAATTCACCTTAATAGTTTATTAGTTAGTATATTTTTCCTAATAATATTATTTTAATGAGTTAATATTAATTCCAATATTGTTTATACTTATTTATTTTTCTTTGTAATTATACACCTCAGTAAATTCTGACATTCTATTTTTCGTAATAAAATAATTCAATAATATTTACATCACAACTTTAAAAATGTTATTAACTCCAATATTATATATCCTATGTTCCTTTTCCATAATGTATTTCCACAAACTCCCTTCATATAATATATATATATATATATATTCCAATATTTTAGTATTTTTAATATTACCCATATTACCAAACACCATAATGTTCATCAAAATTAGATTTCTTCTACGTAACAATTATTTTAGACTTATCTTCCACCATGTCCAAGAAAAACTATATTTGATATGTATATTATCTTTTTTCTTGGATCCATTAAAATAATGAAAAGATATTCCTCATTCAATTTTTATAATATTTTCATATCGTTTTCCCTTCAATTTCACTTTTCAGGAATATTTATTTTTTTGTTCTCTCTCTAATGTAATTTCATAAAAAAAGTACATTCATATATGTCTTATAATATAAAATTAAAATTATTTACTTAGTGAATTTGTTTTTCATAATAATAATTACTATCCATAAACTTTCATATTCATTTCTTATATAAAATCGTATAAGGAATTCAATATCTTACATCCTAGAAAATAATATCATGTTAAAATCCATTCTATTGTAATCATCAATGAACAATACGATATATTTCTCTAAATATGATCTTAGAATCATCATGGGACCACACACACTCATGTGAATCATCAATTTTAAAATTTATATTTTCAATATCCTCATTCAATAGTAATTTTATTGAAATTTTCATCCATTCTATCCATTATAGGAATCATTATAAATTTATGTCATATTTTTAATTTCATTCATAACATTATACATTAAATATTTTCCCAGGAAATATACATTAATAATTTTTAGACGTCAATGAAAAATATATTTTTACATAAAAACAAGTGTTCTCATTTTAATTTAATTGATATAGAATTCCATTAGATTACAATTCATTCAATAATGGGTTCCCATTAATTACCTTCATTAAACCTACCTTATGATTCAATATTCAATTATGTATGGAGTTTCAAATATGAATAATGAAAAATATGATATTAAAATGACCATATACCTAAATTATCCTTATATTCCTTATATGATCTAAAAAACCTTGTATTCCAATCTCTATTTGTTTTCTAAGAATCACCATAGCCAAAACATGTCATACCATCCACATAACGAGTTATATTCTTCAATAGATTCATATTTCTAATACATGGGATGATCTCCCACTATCAAGAATCAAATATATTGTTTTTTACTCATCAATAGAGTATTGTTTTTAATAACATATCCATATAATTATTCATATTCTACAAAAATGGAATTTTTCTTTTTGTTGTAACTGTAAAAGGACATGAATTTAAAATAAATATCATTATTTCGATAGTGAATATGACAGAAAACACATATCTTAAATAAATATCTTAAAATAAATAAATAGGGATGTTTTTCAATATTCATTTAATTAAAAGGTATGCATATGAATTATTATATTATAATATAAATGCAAATTTTATAGTAAATTAAAAATGTATGGATTATTTATTTGTAAATGTCCACTCGATTTGTAGAAATGTTCTGATATTTTTTAGAAAAAAGATTATTAAAAATGGGTTATATATATTTTTTATAAAATAATATAATAAATTTATTCAAATTTTAGAAATTTTATTTGATAAAATGGTTACAAATTTGTAAATATGAACTCGATTTGGTAAAAATTATATTTCTCAATTTTAATGGAATTTTCCATAAAAACTGATAATAAATAATTTTTTTTGTTTTAAAATTATGTTAATCTCTCCAACTTATAGAAACTAATTATTTAAAATAGATTACATATTTGGAATTAATATGTGATGACATGGTATATATGATTGTTTTACATGTATATAATTACGAATAGAAACCATAATAATTAATTATCACAATTGTAAGTCTAAATCAAGCTATTATGGGTAACAATAATATGATATGGACAATAAAATAAACCTAACACATTACATTATCATATAGGATGAGTAGTTTTTTACCATGTACATACTTTTTGATAATATGGAATCTCGAGGCAACATTTATTTTATTATGAACTTTTTTATATTTAATTATAAGATAATATCTAAAATTTCACTTTTATATTTTTAATATCTATAATATTTTATAGTATATATAAAAACAACATATGATTTTTTATAAATGGATAAATAAATCTTACTGATTTTAATCATGTTAATTTTTTTCAATTTTTTATTAAAAAAATAATCACCATAAATTCTTATTCATCCATGGAAATATATCTATTCCACTAAATGAAAAATAACATAGATGACTTCAAAAATATTAAAAGTAACATAATTTGTATGAATGTATGTTTTGCATGACTCTGATATAAATATTACATTTTATAAATGTGAAAGATTATTATATTCTAATTTCATTGATTTCACTATTTATTAAATTTTTTATTAAGTAAATATTTTTAAAAATGTCAACAATGATATTTTATTCTTTATAATTTTTTGAAAATGTTGTAATGTCTTTAAAATTATGAAAGAGGGAATTTTGGTTTATTAATGATTTATAATCACTTAATTTATCAATTTATTATATTTTTTTTGAAAAAAATTTACAATTATTAAACATTAATATTGAAAAGTATTTTCGATAATTGAGGATAAAATAACATAACCTAAAATTTAAATGAATAGAATATGGTTTAATATTAAATCAAAAACATAAAAAAATTAATTAGGTAAATTTTTTAGTACCATATACTCCTTATCATAATATTCATTCAGTTTTAGATCCATTTTAAAAAAATTATAAAAATATTATAAAATAATATTCCACGTAGCTACAAAAATAATATTAATGATATTTTATAATAAATATTAATTCATAAAATGATTTAAAATTAATATAAAATTTATATTATACTAAATGATTGGGGTATGGTTTAAAATATCTATAATATCCCATTTGGGTAATAATTTTCATTTCTTATTAAAAATGCTTAAACATAAATAGTATAAACGTATGTTATTATTGTAATCGTTTGTGTGGTAAATAAGTGTTAAAAAATATGTGAGGAAATATCACTTAATAGTGAATAATTTTTTTATTTTATTTGGTTTTTTTCACTAATAATTATATTATGTTGTAATTATTTTAATTTTCATCTATTTTACATTAATTTTATATTAATTTAATACTTTAATAAATTTCATGAATGACCCCTCTTTAGAAAAGGGATGCACTCTTCTATTTTACTCAATCCAATAACAATTTTACGCGGTATTTCCCTCCCTAATAACAAAATTACATACCTTAAAAAATAATGTTTAAATTTTTTATTCAAAATACTAATATTTGGGGAATAAGGTGTATTGTATAACGGGATGTCCAAAGAAGATGTATGGTTTTAAAGTAACTATTGTGAATTTATTTATATTTCAACCACAATCAAATATTCCTTATCCATGCTGATATAATAATATAATAATCTTCAAATAATTAAAATTTTAATTTCATAACCCATGTAAACATCCTCTTCCATCAAATGAGAAACATAAATATCATTCATTTTTAGAACTGACTACCACCACATGTACCTATATAATTCCTTTTCTAGTAGTTCCACTCAGGTTTGTATATAATGATTTATTTATAGTATGAATATAGTATATTAATAAAATATTAATCATTTTTGAAAAAATAATATATTATATATTGTCTAACGGTTACAATTATTTAAAAATTATAGTTTCATTAATGCAAACTTTTAGATTATATCATCCACAGAGTGATGATATTCGTATTGAAATACACCATCATGTGGTAGGTATATATATGATTAGTTAAATAAATATTAAGGTATTTATGATATAATTATCATTTTTTGATCAAAATGCTTATACTAGATATAGTATCTAATAATATTTGAAAATGGAAAATATTACTCTTGTGTAGGTGTGACCTACTATCTCTATGATTGTTACATAGCACATTTTTCATAACAATATTTCATGGATGATTGAAAAACTATACTTGACATATAGAAATTAAAATTTAATTCATAATTTTAAATATATATTTGATGAATTAAACACTAATTTGACCATCATCTACCATGTTATGTCATTTTATAATTATGAGTTGAATATCATCAAAATCGTCAATGTGAAGTAAATTCATTATATAAATGATTATACAATGGAATTAAAATGTAGACGAAAAAACAAAAAGGAATTATAAGAAAGTAAATAATATACATATGTTTATTATTTTTAGAACATAACTAACATAGGTGATGAATTAGACTCAATGAAGGGGAAACTTTAAACATACCATTTTAAATGTTCGTGATATTTTATACATATATCATTATATTATATATCCATATTCATAATTTTTATTTATTTATATTCATTGACTTAAATTTGTTATAAATAAAATATTATGAATCTTTTAAATAATATGAATGGGTTTCAAAAGTAATCTATTTATGTATTTTAAAAAAAAATCGACTTATATGAGAAAATAAAAATGGAATGTACTATTTTAACATATATTCTGTCTATGGTTTCTCCCCCACTATAATAATTATTTGATGATTATATTATTATACACGGATTCATGTTTTCTTAAAATAAAAACTCAACAATACATTATTATGAGTATTTTCAATTATGGATTAAAATGTAATGTATATATTTTTAACTATAAATGTTTTCTTATTGGTGAGAAGATTATTTTTATGAGTGTAGCAATGATTATTGAAAGCATGTATTTGTAACATTTATATTATGGTTATTTGAAAAAAAATACGGTGGGTTGAACTATTATAATCCATCAAAATGTGTTATTTTATAAACCATGTAAGGGAGGTTCCATTTAAATAAAAATGATGGATGGGACAATGATATCCCCCAAAATATGTGGGTTTCTGGGTAAATTATAGATATTGACAATATTTTTTATTCCATTTGTAAGACTGATATATAAATTATTTTCCCATATACCATATATCTTTTATAATGCATTCATTCTATTTTTAAAAAAGTGTTATATTATTTTACATGGTAGTCTAATGAGAATTTGTTCAATGGAATGTATTTTCTACATCTTAATAGTAAAACGTATAAAATTGTGGGAATTTTTTCATGAGGTGACCATAATTTTAAATAAAAATTTACTTTTTTATTTCCATTAGGATTTTCAACAAAATAATTATGATAATATTTCAGAAGAGTAGATGATTTCGTGAATTTCAAAATATTTAATTTGAGAAAAAATATATGATGAATGATGAATTTTTTTTGGTCCTCATGGACTAACATGTGTCATTATCTCTTTTTGTGTACCTTATTAAAAATTAGGTTCTCATAACATATTTTAAAATTTCATTATCTAGTTTGTGAGGATGATTTGGGAAATGATAATTCAACGATAAATATATGAATATATGTCATTTAAATAAATCTTTTTATATTATATGGTTTTTTGTAGCGGAAATGGATAGTATGTGAAAGTTTACATGTTATTATGTAAAATATATTTAGTTAATTATGATAGTATAATTATCTAATACTATAAACAAAAAAGATGATATGATTCAAAAGTATTAATTCATGAAATAATACACAGGGATATGTGATGATTGAGTCTGGGTCCTTATAGTTGGAATCATTTGAAATGTTTATATATTATTATAGATTACATTGTTTTCATGTGAAATTAACTTATGAGTTATGAATTTGGTCATCATTTTAAAATTTTATTTTTGATAATATGTTTAAATTATTAAAAACTATTTTTAGGTTTTATGTGATAGATGTCTTATTTAATAAAGTGTATTTTATGAGAAATTTATGATAATATATTCCTTGGGTTTTTTATGGGTGTTAGTAAAGATGTTATTTGAGGATTTATTACATTTCAATTTATAAGCATAATTTTTATTTTATTTGAAAACATTTAATTTTATCTTATATTTGATACGGAGTTAATTTTAGGTCATTACAAATTGGGGAAAAATTCCAAAGCTGACCATGTGATTGAAAAGTGATTCATGTACTATGTGACTAATTGTATCAAAAATAAGATAATTATTTTTTATAACATTATTGGATAATATTAAATAGAATATTATTTTAATTTATTTGATTAATAATAATTGAATTAATTTTTGAAATAATATATGGTTTTAGTATGTCTTAATGGTTATTAATGAAATTTAGGAAAATAATTTACATTTATTGGGGATTATATAACATTTTAATATAACATATTGTGTAAATGAATCTATGGGAGGCAAATTATAATTAGAGATAAGGGTCAAATTAATCATAAATAAAATTCTTTTTTTATACTAAAAAAAATTGAACTAGGTGTGGAATATATTGAATAATTTAATGGGATGTCATTTATCAATTATTTGATTCCCATCTACAGGTTATATAAATGAGTATTTGTGGATTTATATTTTATTACATCATATAAAATATTATTTATTTTTGTTATTATCACAAGTTATGCTAAACATTTTTTATTTGGGTAGTTAAAAAATTATAAATGTATACATTTTTATTATGTGTTCCATTAAGAGTTATTTTGTATACAAAATACTTGAAATAATAATCTTTAATGAGAATTTTATTAGGGAAATTATGGTTTTGGTTTGAAAATTTATTATGTTATGAAAAAATAATTACCATGTAAGTATACTTCCTCATCTTCTTAGTCCATATGTTAAATGAATTCCCCAACTGTAGGAAATTCTTTTGAATAAATAATGTCAAACTGTTACATTTATTTCTTATGAATCAGTGATCGTTCTGAATATATTTAATTTATAATTTTTCAAACATTAATAATCTAATGTGCATCGAATTTATTTTTTTCAATTATTTCTATCAGTCTCCATCATAATTTACAAAATAATTGTTCCCCAATGTCCATTATTTCACATCCCAATAATTTTCTACTATTTGAAAACTAATTTTTCATTTATTCTAGAAGACCATCATATTTAACATTATCTCATATCAAGAAATAGTTTTATTATTGTATTTTATGATTTGGGGTTTCATAAAATTTAATTTCAAATATGAAATAATTGATTATCTTCATCAAATTCAACTTATGATGATGTAATTCATTAAATGTATTATAACAACTCATCTTTTTCTAAGAAATGTCTTCAAATAAATCTAGTATTATTTTCACGACCTGTCCAAAAGAGGGAATGTGATTCTAAGGCCCATAGATCCCAGAATTGGTGTTTGAAATATATTAAATTTAGTAAATTTCACACATATATTGTTTTAATATATTTTATAATTACTCCCAAATAGGGAATTATTTCAGAAATACAAGGGCCACCTATGTTTAGAGAATGTGTTTTATCCTATAAATGACATGATATTTTTCAACATTGTGAATTTGTAAAAAATCCATAAAGGTAATAAATAATAATTTAATTAATAATTTAATTTATTATTTAAATATCAATTTTGAGTGATAATAAACAGTTATATAATCATTGTTATGACCATATTTCAACGTTGAACTCATTTCTATAGAGATTCAGAGAGGATCCATTGTTGGTGGTTCTATAGTTTAACATTTATGAATCAATATTTGGAGATAAGTGTTCTTTTATATTCATATATCTAACCAAAAACAATGGTGCAGATTATTTCATCATAAAAAATCAATCAATATGGATGTATTGTGTTGTTTTCATAGGGATTTATTATATTTTCTTTATCCAAAAAAGTAAATAAAAATTTAATAAATTGATTCTAGGAATAGTCATTTTTATTATATGAGTTAAAATTTTCATGAGTTAGGAATTTATATTATTGTTGAATTATATATTTTTTAAATTATCAAGTAGAATTGAATTTAGGCTATTATTGAAATTATTTAGGTTTCATTTCATAGGTCAATATTTTTTTTATTTCATCCCATTTTTTCACTCATTCAATAAAGGATACTCATATGAACCATGATTTGAAAAATAATTGGCATGGCATTATTGAGTTATTTTTCATCAATGTAGTAATTCAATATAGTGGGGATAGATGAGGTCAATTCTGTGATTTTAAGGAATGACCCTAACGAATGGTCTGTTAGTTAAGATATAGTTATTCAAATTCTTCACCTTTTTGAAATATGATGAAGGTTCATCTCAATTGACTATTTATTGTAAGATTTTGGTATAGTTTCAAGTGTGCATGAGGTGGAATGGATTGATTGAAATAGATCAATAATTACATGTAGTGATTAGAGGCATAACAAGAAGTAGGTGTAACATTGTCATATTTGGGGGAGGAACCTGAGGTTATAGGAAATCCCACATTATAATGCATTCCATCTAGTGTAACATTTCATGTGCAACCTTATCTGTAGTTCAATTCTTTCCATGGAATATATATCTATCATATGGAATGTCACAAATGTCACATGGAATGTCATATGTCCTACTGACTATTAATGTGATCTATAACTACCATCTATGGAAACATCTAAGAACAAGCCCATGAAATGAATACATGGGTAGAGTCGTGTACATAGACATGACTAAGAACAATTTTACAACCAGTTGTATACCGACAGGGGAAAAGTCATATACACGACCTTAGGTACATGTTGTGATACATGGGTAGACTCATGGCCAAAGGGATACGTAGTGTACATATAGTACTTGTAGAGTACTATATAAAATATTTCCTGAAGCCCCAGTCCCATTCATTCAGGATAGGGTTTGTTATATTACATTTATTTGATCCTTTCCCTTAAGGTTTATTTATGGAATTAAATATTGGGAATAGTATAGTGATCCCCTCTATATAATTTAAATATTGGTTAGCATTTTTGAAATCCCTCTATGAGACTCGTAGTGACATTCTCTATTATCCACAAACCAAGGTTGTGTTCTCTAAATTGTCATGACCAATACATTGTGACCATTTATTTTTTTGTATGTAATGTTATTCTATATTTGTTTTTTTGGTATACCTCGTGGCATTGGGTGTGATTCCCCATTACTGTATCGATCTCTTCAAACATTATGCAAACATATCTTATAGAGAGACCGGACAAGCATGTCATATTAGATATACTCCATCAGTGATATCAGACTCGTGGAGTGTGTTCTTATAGAAAAATATTATATATAATTGTTAGACATGATTCCAAGTTTTTCATGACAGTTGTGACACTTCCATGAATCATAGTTTATACTATAAGTACTTGTGGATGTTTTTGGTATATATCACATTATTATCATCATATCCCATTTTGATTTTACTGTTATTGATTTTTTAAGCATTGTGATTGTGTGGTTTCAAATGAAGATTTTTTGTACTAACACATAAAAAGAATCTTCTACATGATTCTTGTATTATGAAGGTAACCAACATTACTATAAGATTCATGCTTTAAAAATTGTATAAATAGATTGTATTAGGTATAGAGAGACTAATGGTCATAAAAAGAATCACATTTAACTATAGTCTAATATTTCTCTACAGTAGAAATTATTTACTATTATTAATGGGAAAATATTTATCCCTTATTGATTTTTTGTATTTTTTTATACTCTGATAGTTGGATTTATACATGCTCATGAATATCGTATGAGGTTTATTTTACATTTAATCATTGAATAGTAATTGATATTTTTGTGTGAGTAAATTTACATTAGGCTAAATCCTCTAATTTGAGTGTTATTAATACTCATTAGTTTTTCATTTCCCCTAGACCATTATTGGTCGGCTTGGGATAATCACACTCACCATTCCACTGACCAGGATGACTTAAATGGGTCACTTCATGACAGAGTGGTATCATATCGTTATTAAATCAAATTATAATAGTTTATTGTTTTTTATAAGTACAAGGATATTTGGGGATTTATAGAAAAAAATGACCCATGAATTGAGTTTGGATTTTATGATCGGTACTACAATTTTAGTGTGGAAGTGGATGAATCCATACATTATCGATTTGATCGCGTTCCTTCCAACTGGGAGCATGTAGACATGGGTTCTAGGGAAACCATGGGCCCAATCATCATATAGGAATGCGTTGGTACTTCTATTTAATTCTTGAGTCATCTATACAAATATAGTCAATTACTGTAGTATATATTATAGATTTTAGGATGCCAATGTGATTATTTCAATATAATATTTCAATACACGATCATAAGGATAACCCCCTTAGTGACGAGGTTTCTCTTCAATCAATTATTCTAGATGTTTATCCTCCATGCGGTGGGCCAATCATACTACCATATATCGAGCGACAAGTGATATTAAACGTACCATAAGACATGTGGAAGAGGATAAGTGCACTACATCAATTTTACTAACATTTAGTCCTTATGTTCCCAATAAATATTGGACCTTATGTGGATTCATATTGACTTGAGGTGGTGACATGAGTCTTTCATCTTGTGAAGAAACCTAAAAATAAGATCTTATTCCTATGTTCTAGCTATATCCCTGGATCAATGATATGTTATTAGGTCTTTGTGACCTAGCGATGTGATTAAAAAACTATTGCATGGGAAAACATCAAGAACATTTTTAAAGGGGATTGTTCTCCAACTATGTTGATGTTTTGGTGCATTAAAGAGATCTAAAAACTTTAGGAGGGATGTATGATTGTGGATTCCTATTCAAAAAAAATCCACAAACCAATCTAGCTACATGATGGATTTGGTATGAAATTATTTCATTCATGATCAGGTTGTCGAGTGATGTTTTCAAAAATGAATCAGAGATATTTTAATACCCTTGTGAAATCGAAAAAATAGAAGGGTGGTAGTCCATGAATTGGTGGTTGATAGCTTCCTGGATGAGTAAACCAAACTAGGTATTGCTTTTACTAGGAACAAAATTTCTAGACTTCAATAGAGGGTATCATATGAATAATGGACGGAATACGTTTTATAAGACATTTCATGACGTGAAGTGAATAGATAGGGTTTATGGTTTAGGTCATATATGATAGAACTATTCATTATATGGGGAGGAACTTCTATAGTTGTGATAGAAGGGGAAAACTCACACATGATTTTCCAAACCATCGTATAGTTAGAAGATAAAAAGTTGATGTTATACCGAGGAAGAGGTAGTGGATGGTTTATTAATGTCCATAGGGTGATGGACATGGAAAATGAAATAGGAGAGAATTTGGTGGTTTTTGATGTTTTAAATTGATTACATCATCACCCACAGGTGGTCCCTTCCAATATCTGTGATCTGGTGGACAAATGTGAGGATAGATATAGGTGGTTGAGGCTTATGGATCAGAGTCTTCAGTGATGTTATGATTTGTGATCTATGAATTCTATAAATTAACTTATGTACCAATAGACACAAGTTTTATCCCATCCATTGTTTACAGTTATCAAGTTTCTGACATAGAGATTTCATTTATGCCATTTACATAAAACATTTTCTTGTAGACTCATACTATATATGACATTGAAATAAAAAACTTATGTTTTTTTTAATTTATTACTTTTAGAAGTGACAATCTAATTAGGGATATATCTCTATTAATGACAATTCCTTTCGATTTCGTCATGTGTATGGACTGATTATCTATAATTCATGATCATATAAACAATTTTTGGAAGCGGATTTGGTTTGTCTTCACTGATGGGATGAGGTGTTCATTTTTTGGTGAAAGGGAAACCCAGGTTGAGCAGGATGGGAACAATTATATGAGGGTGTGGCTCATTAATAACAAGTTGGATATATTGACTCTTGGTTTAAGTATTATATGAGATAAAACTTTCCTATAATGGTGGTGGAGTATGTGTATGTATTTATTGAGGACATGAAAGGCATACCCCACCCACTGAGAGATAGACATCATCATAGAACTACAATCAATGATGACCCAGATATCCCTCCATTATTTTGGAAATCACCCTAATAGATTCATGAGGTGAAGATAGAATTGTATGGCTTGTAGAAGAAGGCCTTGATATAATCAATGTTTCTCCCTAGGAAAACCCAGTGTTTTTTCCAAAGAAGCATGGTAGAAGATTGTGGTTGGGTGGGGAATAGTATCTTCTAAACACTGTTATTTCAATGAAAAATTAACCACTATTTATTATCTATGACTGGTTTAATTATTTTATAGGGGAATAATGGTTCTTTAATAATGACCTCAGAATATGATATTACTTGTTGTGAGTACATAATTTGGATATACAAAAGATATATTTTTTGTGTTGTTATGATCAAAATGTGTTCTTAGTGGTGCTTTTTTGTGGGAAAATATCCAAAAAGTGTTCATGTGTCTCATGAACTATATAATTCATCCACTCATATGACTATTTTTTGTATTCTTTATTAATGATAGCTTAAGGTACTTTACATACATGGAGGAAAAGACAATAAATATCATGATGGTCCTTGACATACTTCAATAGTGCTAGAATTGTGGAAACCTATAAATGTTATATTTTTTTATCATGGTGGTCCACCTTATTGGTCATGAAATCTCATAATATTTTATTATAGTGTACATGATTATGGTTTAGGTAGTGATATATTAGGATCCACCAAAATTCATCATAGAGGTACAAGGTTTTCTTAGGTTGGGAGGTCAATATCAATACAATCTATCAAATTTATATATGATATAATATACCTTGACTAATTTTTCCTGATTGAATAATCCCTTCATGAATAAGTGTAGGTTCCAATAGTATTTTGAGAATATATTTATAGATTTGAGAAATAATCCATTATGAGATAACTAGAGAAGGGTGTCGAGGATGCAGTGTTTTGTGAGGAATCTGTGACTCAGTTTTGTTGTGTTGTGATATATAGGCATGTGATAATTCCCTATGGTCCACTATAGTTGATAACACATGTGAAAAAACTATGTGAACCACTATCATTAGAAATCAGAGGTAGATTCACACTAGTGGTATGAAAATTTTTTTATGGGTGATCAGTTTATCAACTTTTCTGAAAACAATAGTCTTAAGTATAACTTATTTCATAAGTGTTCTAACATGAGATTGAAGTTCAGGCTAGATTTCCACACAGATTATGAATCTATGATTTTCTATAGCCTTGGGAAGTGGATTTTGGTAGAATATTCTCTATAAAAGAGGTCATTTTCATTAAAACTAAGAGAGGTTTCAGAGCTGTTGGCCTTATTATAGTTATCTATTTTGGGTGGAGATAGTGAAACATATCTCCAATTAGTGTTTTTTCTACACTAATTCTACAACTATTTATGGATTCCGGTAATGGAGATACATAATATGAGACCATATTTACTCTTATGTCTACATGATGTCTTATTTTAAGAAATTATAAATTTGGGGATCACATAAACCTTTTCAGAGTATGCACAATGGTAATAGTGATGTTGCAATATGTATCTCTATGGTATTTTGATATCTATACTTTATAAGTACATTAATGTTTTTAAAAGATGTACCAAGGCCTTTGAATGTATTTTCCTTATTGATGCAGAATGGAGTTGGATATTTTGTCTCTTGAATCCAAATTTGTTATCAAGTGAAGGTTGTGAAACCAGTTTCGGTTTGTTAATATCAAGATATTTAGGTGAAAAAGTGTATAGGGAATGTGATATATATGGACATCATGATGGGGATTCCAAATTTTATAGACTACAGAACACCATCTATGTTATCATAATATAAATTACCATAGTAGGAACACTTCCCAGTAATCCAAGAGAAGATATTAATAGATATCCTAAGATGACATTACATGTGGAAGATAGTCTGGCCCCATAGAGTTTCATTGATGGGTTTTTATGTTATGATGATCACTTCACATATCCTTTATGGAACGTATTTCATATGAAATTAATACATTGTTTAATTTGATCATTAAATTTCTCCCATATCCTAATGAATAGACTGATATGACCATTCATGTCCTGGAGGATATGTTGTGGGAGTGCATGTTAGACATTTTCCATTGTTGGGAGGAAACCTATCATTGGTAGAGATTGTGTTGAATGTTAAATAATATTACATAATTGGTATAGAAACCTATGATTCCATGTATGGGAGACCCTATAGGCCACCACTATTTTGGACTAAACCTGGAGAGTCAGCACTTGTTGGGCCATAGATGGTGCAAGCCCGAACAGAGATTTTGGAAATTCCACAACCGTTGATGAGGACTACATATAGCTATCAGCATTATTATATGGACCGATGAAAAATTCCATAGTTGTTTTGGTAGGGGGAAACATGTCTTACATTAGGAATCACATCATTGATGGTTTCATAAATTTGTATTCTGTGTTATGATATCTTAACTATTCATTATACCAATCCTGATAACTTATAGAGATGTAGAGTTGGCTTACTGCCTGGCTCTACCAATGCATTTGGATTGGGTAAATTATGTTCTCCCTGTGTTACAACTATGTAAATAAATTATTGAACCATATATGTAATAAACTAGGGAAATATGTACATCATGCATGTAATCGTTTGTTGTATTTATATGTACAAAAATAGAGTATATATAATGATTATTTATAGATTTTAAATAGGAGTATTAATTTTAAATCAATTATACCTATATGAAATCATATACAACCATCGTGTGATAATAAAATTATTATATTTCAAATTATATGATGTTTTAATTGGAATGGCCTAACCTATATCCATATCCTATTAAATTAAATTGTAAATAAAACCATCATTCATGTGTATGGTGGACTATTCAATTAGGAACTGGTGTAATTCATTTTCCATCATCCCCTCTTATGTAAATTAATGATGTTTTATTTTTTATATATATATGATATTCAGAACATCATTATATTTCTGTAAATTTAATAATTCATATATTTTATTTCTATTTCATTCATTAATCAATGATAATGTCTTCTCTGTAAATGTACAGATTACCACATCCATTATGAGATGTGATTCATTAATCAATGCATCATCACATGTATTGTAATATAAGTGTGTTTAAATAAATAATATTTCATTTTTGTTTTAATAAAAATTCTTGAAATTAAAATATATACAGCCTCTTTCCCCAATGATCATTTAAGATTGAAAATGTTACATATGTATATATTCATCTGACCATCTACTTGACAATAACATATTTCATTTTTCATAAATGGATATCACAGTGGGAATAAATATTATTATAAATTTATAGTAATGGACATTATTTCACACTTATTATTCTGTAGGTGATCAAAAAAGAAATATTAGTCCATTTTTTAACTATAGATATTGTTCTGGACATATGTTTTGAATAAATTCAAAACGTCTAAAGTATATTAAATTGTTTAAACAAATTATTATAAAATTAATATAATATATAATGATTAATGTGAAAAAATTCATAAGTGACTATATAATTAACATATATCTTTTATTTAGGATGTTATGAATAGTATGTGATGATTCAGGTTCAGGGAAAGATATACTTTGTATGAGAACAAATTTTTTATGATTCACTGATAGATTTTAAAAATAATTATCTTTCCTATCTATATTCAAAAAATTAACATTTTCATGTATTAAAAAAATAATTATTCAATTCTAAATGAAATTTAATGTTACATTAACTTTTATTATTGGGTTTTCAAAAGGAATAATTCAGTTAATTTTATAAGGAAATGTATGACTTTATTTACAAAAGATAAAAATAATCTTATAATTTAATGTATATGACATTGATGGTATTCCCCCCGCTATAAAAATTATATAATTTTCAATTAGCTAACCTTATTTCATGTTTTCAGCAATAGAAACACCATATTACGTTATATTATTTTTAAAATGGGTTTTAAATGTTAAGGATAATTTGATATATAGATATTTCTCTTATCGGTGAAATGACTATTCCTATTAATGTAATGTTGATATCTTAAAGCATTTATGTGTTTCGATTAATTTATAATTATCTATAATTGATTATTGATGAGTGGATCTATTATAATTCAATTATGTTAGGTTCCTTTAAAAACAATGAATTGGTATTTTGTATATAATCCAATGATGGTTGGGCTGCTATTATCCTCATTATTTCATTGGGGTTTTCAGTGTATTATAAAATTTGTTCATATTTATAATTCAATTGGTAATAGTGATATAGAAAATTTTCTCAAAAGGAACCTAAGTGTTTTATATATTCATTCAATTTTTTTTACATATATCTCATGTTTTCACAAGTAATTATTATTGATCTTATATTTAATGGAGTATATAGAAACTTTTTAACTATTAAAATTTTAATTTTATGAACATGTATTCGTAGTTAAATTAAGTTTTGAATAAAAACATTTTGGGTTTTATTTTTTCATTTATGATTTCAAATAGAATATTTTATAAATAAAATATTCATGTGATTTTTTTTTCTTATTTATAAATTTTTGAATTTAGTATTATCATTATATTGAAAATTGAAAATTTCTAGGAATGATCATGGGTTAATTATCTTTTTTTCTTACTTTAATTTTCCATACAATGACCTATTCGTTAATATAAACATTTTAAATTATATTCAAACCGATTAAATGATTATTTTCCATATGTAAGTTTTCATGTATAAAATAATGAAGATATTCCATTGAATAAAAACTTATTATATTTTAAATTTTTTTCTTGTATGAAAGAATGATAATTTATTTATGGGTACAGATTTTCATGTAATATTTTTTTATGTTATAGTAATGGCCTAATTCAGTGAAACAATAAACAATAATGATCCAAAAATATAATAGAATTAATTATCTAATTAATAATTAAGATTAATTATTTCATTTGGTTTGATACGATTTGATATATATAGTTGTCTCACCTCATCATCAAAGAATATGTGAAATCATGCCCCCTTTATACCAAATGAGAAAAGTATTTTTCCACAAGATCTTATGAGTTTTTTTATCTATAATTCTCACGTGGATCCTATTTTAGTGACCTTGATTTATCTAAATATTAAAATTTCATTTTATTCACCATACTAAAAGGATATACAATAGTATCAGTAAAAAGTGACTTTTCCTCATGATGTATTATTGGAAATAAATTAGAATTAATGTTTCTATGCATTTTTTGTTGGATTAATAGTAAAACATATGAAAATAGCCTTTTTTATGTAGGTAGGTTTGATGTGGTGTCTCCATTGACATGTTTTGGTTTATAATGTTGGATTTATTTTTCGCTACATTATTGGATATATGAAAAGGTGATGCTCCCAATATACGGATTGTGGAAGAGTGAATTAAGATCAAAGGGCACTAATTTCCCAAAATAATATTCATGAATGATTTTTATCCATGAAGGAATTATAAAAATTTATTTGTAATGAAGAATGTAATTATGTCAATCTAACCAAGTTGATTCATGATAATTTAGAAAACATTCTGATTAATTTCTCATTTCTCGAAATACTATGAGTTTATAGACATTATAATGTATCATAAACAAGAAGAATGTTTTATAAACGTTCGGAAAATGATTTTTGAATATATTATGTTTCATGACATAGAATTTTATTTGAAATTCAATAATAAGTTTCAAATTGTGGTTGGTATTACATGAAGAATTGATCAACTATGATAGGTAGGATGATACATTTTTTACTTCACATTTATATTATGAAATTGTAGAGTGCAAATATATTAAATCTAATCTATGAATAAACTATAATATGTTGAATATTTTTATTTTCTTGTGAGCCAAAACAATCCACCCCTTATGTAGTGAGAAAATGAAGAGCAACAAAGGAGTGTCCATTGGATGGTAGTGATCCATATTGAATGCATTATAAGTTTATAGATCCCCAACGTGACTGAACTATCAAAAAACAAGAATTACTGAGTGAACTAATTTTTTCATCAAACAATTATTTGATTAATTCTTCATAGACTTTCCCTTATATGTAAACCAGGTTAATATATATGTTTCTCTATGAATACTTTATTAATTTACTTCATTTGAATCATCATCTGATAATTCTAGCCAGTTATGAATTTATTGTCTTATTAAAACCTTTATTACCCCCCCTCATGGTTTACAATAATTTTTTGGGCCTAACATTTTTATAGCCTTGAATCATTCAGTTATAACACCTAAAAGATTCAACTTATAAGTACATATTCATGTTTTTACACAATCAATTAATTTGTCAAATGAAACCATCAAATTATAATTTCATCAAGGATATATTTTGTTATTAGAACCTATATATTTCCATTATATGAGTATATTTTAGATTATTTATTAGTCTCATGTGATTTATAGTTATCTATAATATTTTTCTTACATGTTAAATACATGAAAGTCAACCTTCAATTGACATATAATCTTGAAAGCAATGTACCATAGCGGTCATCGAACTAGTGCCTAATATAAATTGGATTTTCAGAATGGACCTTAGGAATCCTTATTCTTTATATATTACTTATATACCAAAGACCACTAAAATCTATGAGTTAAATTTTTCATAATAATAAATTTTGGTACCATTAATCTTTCATCACAATGATAGAACTTCTTCAATGAGATAGTCATTCTTCATTTTCCTTTCTAATATCATACTATTATGATCATGAATACAAATTTAATTCTCAAAAATCACTTTGATTAAATCAATCAAATTTTTCCATATTTCATTAGGATCATCAAGATGTCCCGTAACTTTTTATAACTCGTTCATTATAGCATTATGTTGATCAATTTAATATAATGAGTCATGTAGTTGACCATAAAAATATATGTAATAATTTTAATGAATGTAAAACTTCTAAAATAAAAAATTATGTTTCACAATAATGATCACAACATGTTTATATTGGTTTTTATTCTTAATTTTGGATCCGTATTTTTAACCATTTTCCATTATAATATCATAAATATTTGAATAAAATTCAACCTCAATAACTTAACATAATCATTAATTATCTTCTTGTTCATAAATTTACATGTTCTTTTACAAACACATCTTTCTTGATTTATTTATTGAATAAATGTATCATATTTGGGTTACACCTCTACAATATATTGATACGACATCAACCATATAGGTACAATAAAACATCCAATTTCATTCTTTCAAGACGTTCCCAACTGTTACATGATTATTTAAATATAATGGTATCTTTCCATTTAACCAAGCAATAATAATCATTAATTTCAATTTTTTGTGTGGGTGTAACTCATTATTAATATCCATTTCCATTCCTATACATTAATAAATTTCAGGTTTTTTCTATAAAATTAAATTTAATACCTTTTGTAAGGGATATGACGGTATATTTTGTTTTCATTCATTTCAAATGTGACCAAAATATTTTTTAGATCATCCAAATAATTATTATAATGTTCACCTCACCATGACCTGTTAAATTTGGATTATAAATAAAAATATTCCTCCAAAATAATTTCATCAAAATATTTTTATCTTTTATTTATTCACCATCTAACAAAATATATCTAATAGCTGCAATTATTTAGTTTAAGAAACCATCCTCCTTTACTAACATCTACATTTGAAATCCATAAAATTTATTATTAAAAAAATGAAACATAAACTCATTTGTGTTTTTCTAACCTAAATATATATTATCATATTTTTCACATCTGTCCAAGGGAATCATGAAACTCATAATCAATATGATTAGTTTGTTTAATTCTCTTTATCTATGAAATTTATCGCTTTGAAATAACCAGTATATATCTTTTTATCGACATCCATCATATAAAACAATGAATTATCCCATATATTTATACAATGTTTGATAGTATAGAAAATAAAACCCAGATGATAGTAAATGTGATATAAATATATAATCCCAAATCGAGTAATTCTATAGTCAAATAAGAGTAATAATTTTTCATTTACAAGGTTCTATTTAATGATATGCATCAAATTATATTTTAAACCATGGAACCTATATATCTAATGAAAATTTATTAAAATTGTTTCCCCAATAGTCCCTAAGCTAGATTTAATGGTGTATTAAATTATTGTTCACATAAACATGATCATATAATCATTTTAGAAGGAACATTTTGAACCAATCATTTCTCAAACACATTCAACATCAAAATGTTAAAACTATCTAAACACAATTTTTTACTTGATTCAATTTAATGTGATTATAAAAATATAATACACAAATGATGTGTGAATTTAATTTATGAAAGTGAATATATCATTATGAGTAACAAATTCTCATAATTGGTTCACTCCCGAACCTCGGAAACACACTACTCAAATATTATGGTTAACTTTTTTGAGACAATGAATATAATAAAAAGCTACCCAATAATCCCTCACAATGAATCTTCAAAATAATAAAAAACCCCAATTTAGAAAGTAAATATTCATTGAACATTTGTTATTACATTATCTCTGGGTATTAAATTAGTCTTTAAAATATAGATTTAGTTACCTCATTGGTCCTAGTCCTATCAGATATGCTACTCTTTTTTCTTTCTGAAAATTCATTTATAAATCAATTATTTTTCCCATGTAATGATCCCATAAATTTGTAAATATTTCCCAATTATTAAGCCCAAAAATTTTTCAATAAATATCTAATTCATTCAAATATTTCAACTATAATCCCATAAAATTTGAAATATACTCAATCATCTAAAAATATCAATATTTAAATTCATTATGGAATTCCAAACTCAATCATTTATTGGCCTATATTAAAATATCATAGATTAAAACATCATAATAATTTTCATGGTGTACTCATAGTATATAAATATAACATATAAATCATACTCACTCTCATATTATAATCTATAAAATACCATGGTGTCGAATGTATGTTTATTATTCATCATCTCATTACATCACATAGTATTAGTGTACCTTATAACATGATTATTATTATTGATTATAAGCATTCACAGAGATAAATTTCATCAGATAGCTTCAATATTCACAAAATGATATTTGAAAAAATCCCATTAAGAAGGACATAACAATTATTCCTTTTTGTGATCAAATAAATAATAAATTTGACCTTAGTAAAAACTATTTAATTAATCCCGTTTATGGTGTGGTCATCTCTAAATAGGTAGAACCAACTAAATTTACCAATTTATGTTTATAGTGTGGAAGTAATTCTGATGGAATCACCAGCTAAAATCATAAAAAATGTGACTAAATAAAGTTTTATGAATTTTATTATGCATTTATGAAAATATAATCTTTCAATAATCTAAATTAATATGTCTATATATAGTGGTTATTCATAATATTATCCTATTTTAAAATAGTCTTATATGAATTTATTACCCTTACACATGATGATGATTAATACACATATATATTGGAATTTTCAATAATCTAAATCATAAAAACAATATTATGTATCTCACATATATTATTTTTAATGCTTCTAGTTTATAATTTTTGGGACTTAACCTAATAAGATGTATTCATATTAGTTTAATCTTATTTTTTATATCCACCCTCTCAAATGATCACAATTATCTATTTCTATCACTAATTCAAAAATATTAAATCTAGTATGAGATAATCCTCATATATAAATTTTACATATCATAACAATATAAAAAAATATTACCTTGCACATTCACAATATACTTACTAAACATTTGAAAAACATTTCCTCTTGGAATTAGTTTTTTTTAAGGAATAACAATTAATGAATGCATTATCTAGAACATAAAATGTGTCAATATCCTTATGAAATAAAATAGAGGATATATTTTCTATCTAAATAATGAAATAAATAAATTATTTGACACTATGTATTGATACGTCATTTATAATGTGTTTGTGTGTTATGGATTCATTGACCCTGTTCTGAGTGTGTTTATGCATTCATTCTATCTTATCATGTTTCGGTGTGTCTAAATGGTTATAATAAAGGTTATTTTAAAATATATAAGAGATTTAGATAGTGGATACTCATTCATCAGTACTCTTCGTCATACCTAAGTACTTTTTAAAAAATATTATCACTCACATGGTAGAACAAGGAAAGTATAAACCCCTTAATGCATCATGAAATCTTAAAAATCCAACCCATATACTCTTTGTGGATAACAACAATAAATATTTTCACGGTAGTAAAATAACTATAAAAAATATCATGGTGTACCTATCACACTATGAATTTATTTTTGGAAATTTTTCAATGTGGAATATTTCATTTATATATTTTGGAATGGGGATTACTTATGCTAGAAGTTCTCAATCATTACTGGAACTAGGCATTAAAATATTAATCATGAGAATTGATTACATTCGTGTTACATTTCATTTTAAGAGAAATAAGAAAAGTTCTTTTATTAGTATTGTTTATCAAATTTAAAAAAATTATTTCATCATAGAATCAGATGTCCCTCCCAATTGTTTCAAGGCATTCTCATATAAAATATACAATAATTTCATAATGTGTTCAATATTTTTTGATTTTTAAATTGACTATGGATATCCCCAAATATCAGAATGCCTGAATATTGAATTTTTATTGGAGTGAGGATATATTTTTAATAAAAATGTTCACAATTAAAGGTATGAAATTATGTAAACCGCTAGAAAATGATGTAACAGAAATCAAATACATCTATCTCTTTAATGAAGATCAAATTGACATGTTAGCATGGTAAATTCTATGAAGTGGGTCAAGGGATATTTTATTATTATAAATATGTTTATCGGAAAACCAAATATGGGAAGCCTTCACTATCTCTATTAATCTATTTTTTATCCATCAAGTCATACTAACCTAGTATTATGTTTCATAATAGATGGTTTTCCAGCTGGAAGTCTTCCCTTCATATTTGGATTGAAAACTAGATGGGGACCCCAATTATCTCTTTCTTGTATCCACATCAACTACCCTTGGACAATGAAATTACCACTATGATATTATTTAACATTCCCAAAATGAATTTTCATGAATACAATAACTACATATAGAACAAGTTCATTTTTTCTAGTAATTTTGACATGCTAATCAAGGAAGCAACCAAAAATAGAATTGTGGACACCTAAAAATTTTACCATTCCAATTTAATCATAATTCTCCCTGATTTTAACTAGATTAATGGACTTGATAAGTATAAGATCATTTAATCATTCACAAAACCTATCTCGAGGCTTCCACATAACATGATCCCTACTAATGATTACTTACAACCATTTGGCATTTGATTGTAAATAATCCCTCAAAGTAACATGGATGTTTTTTTGTTGATTGTGTTTGTTAACAATAAGGGATTCCTTGGTTGGTATTGGTGTTTTAGTGAAATTTTCTACAACCTATGTTGAAAAATAACCATTATATTGGAATAGTCGATCTCGAGGTAGTACAAAAAAATACAAGATATCACCTTTTACCAACATATGGATTATTTTTGGGTCTCTAAATTGAAAAAATGGATATATGTATTATTCGAAAAGGATTGTGTGCACAAGATTTATAGTGGTATGGAAACATGAATTCATGGAATTTTTCATGATTTGAACATGAAAAATGGATAATGAATAAAGTGCGTAAAGGAATGGTAAATGTGTGTTTATGATGTGGTTGCACAAATGAAAGTTTCTCTCCCAATATGATTTCTAATGGGGATTTATGCACTCAATGTGTATATTGGGTGACATGTATTATCTTCCACGTAAGAGTTGGTGATGCCTATAAATAATATGTGACCCCCCTTATTTGATGTATCTTAATACTTAATGTATATTCACACTCTAGATCATGTATGTATTTTATGTAAATGTATTTTCATGAATGAATTGGAGTTGAATGCATTATAAGAAATATTTTCATATGATTTGAGTTCCATATAATATTAAAGTTTTCTAAAAGTTGTGTTTTGTGGATAAATATGAATCTTGTGTGAAAGTCACCAAAGTTGCATGCCACACGAAGTAAGGGTAGCAAGAATGATTTGAAGTTATGATGTTCATCTATGGAAAAGTTTTATTCATCGGTGGATGAATGATGGGAATCAATAGATCATCTACATTCAATGTAGGATTCTTTAATTAGATATTATAAAAGGAACTATAAGTCCATAAAATTTGAGTGGATCTTCAGAAGAAGTAGTGATCACAATTCAGTTGAGAGAGAAGTGAGCTCTGACATTGTTATTGGTTGTAAACCAAGAGGGATACAGAGTCCACTCTAAAAATTTTAAAGGTAGTGATCTTGGGAATCGAATATCTTGCTTGAACATTGTAATTGGAAGTGTCTTATAGTGGGTTTGGTTCAATGGCACGTCGTCATTGTATGCTCCATGGATTTATCACACTGATGGTGAACAAAGGAAAAATTAATGTTCATGTGTGTTTTCATTCTAACATTACATTAATAGAATCATTATCATTTAAATAAACAATGAATAATATCAGAAACATCATTCATGTGAGATCAAAGAGACCCTTGTAAAAAAAATTTAATATCAGGTGGGGACTATATTTTTTTAGAAATAATATCCATACCCTTATTCACCCCCCCCCCCCCCCGTCAGGGTATGTAGGTCACTTTTGAAACAAACAATATGTATCATTGAGATAGGTTTCTTTTATGAAATTTTTATCTCTTAAATAGTTCAATTAATTTTTTATATAAACTATTCAGTCAGTTGTTGTCCTATTATTAGATGGAATATGGATCAAATTCAAAGAAGATGTAGAATTTTCATTGTATTCCATAGAGTGTAAGTGTTTATGGAAAGTGTGTGATTCAGTTAAAGGAATCATGTAGTGAAAAGAATATTTTTTTGATAAATCATGTAGAGAAAATACTTACTCATTTAATGATGTATAAGGAATGAGTGAATTACCTGATATTCGAAGTGATGTTGTAACTATTGATAATGAAGAAATTTCTAGAAGACCTGAATTTGAAGCTATCTCAAAACAAAGGAATCATATCATAAAATTTCTGAAAAAATTATATCTAATGATATTCAGATCCATGTACTAGATATTGACTTCAAGAATGTAGGATGTTTGAATTAATGGCTTTTTGAAGTGGATACTAGTATAAGGGAGAAGAAAGATTATCAGACTACAGAACTACCAAAGTGGTTTACCATGAGATATAAACTATATGTTATTGAAAACGTAAATAATTAAAAGTCAGATGAAATTCAGAATCTGAAATCCAGAAATGATGATCTAGGCACATAGTTTTTGGAAATATTTAAAAAGAACCAAATACTACAATAATATAATTCATGGTTTTCTAATTATGATTCTCAAGAAAAAATTTAAAATAATTGTTCAATGTGATATGGTGTATAAGCTAACATGTGAGTTGGAAGATGATATTTGTAGAGGGTAGAATCTCAAGAGATTACATAATGATCAACTTGAATCAAGGGATATAAAGATTCAAAAATTTCGTGAAGATCTAGAATCATTGAAGAAAGAAGTGGAGAAATAAGATTCCAAAGTCAAGCCCATGATGAAGGATTCTTTGAACTTACTGTTTTACAATCCTACAGGATGTGATGATGAAATGAAAAAAAATATGCTACATTAATGGAGAAGCATGAATAGATTGAATTATCCCAAAGGACATTCAGGTTGGAAGAAACAGATATTAGATATTATGAAACCTCTCCCATGAATGAAAGGAAATTATCCATGAATTGTTACAGAAATAGAAATATTCATGTAGGTACTATAGACAATACTAGAAATGATTTTAAAGGAATTAATGACATCATGTGCTATTTTGGTGGGACGCATGGTCATACATTATGTTTTTGTTTAGAGGATATGGAATATATTTTATACTATAAAATAAAAAAATTATTTTGAAATCTGAGAATGAGAAGAAAAATTAATAAAACTATGAAAGGAACACCTCTCAAAATAAGGAATCCAGTAGATCCTATTATTATTAAAGGTAGGGTCATTAAATGAGTGTGTTTCATGAAGTGTAAGAGCTCAATTTCAAAGGAATTACTCTAGATGAATCAACATATACTTAGGGAAATAATTACATGAATTATGTTTTTAATTGTAGATGTTTTATATGTTCTGATTGTGGTAATTATGCAAGATATTGATGTAGGAAAAATATAGGGAAGAAAAAGAAATGAGAAAGAATACCCCAAACTCTAGTAGTGTATATTAAAAAGTCCTATATTGTAATACATAATATGTTAACGTATAGGTTTATAGACTCAAGGGAATAACAGTGATCTCAAAAAATGTTGTTTCAATCACCTTCTCTTATACACTCACAAAAACACTATGGGAATTATTTTGAAAAAAAAACTAAAAGAAAAATGGAGAAGCTACTCCAGTTGGGAGTATGAATAATTTTCACGCAGTGAAGAACCCACTAGTAGTAAGGATGAGTGTGGATAATCGAATAAGGGATAACAGAAAAATGAATGAAGCTTCTATCTACAGTCTCACATTCTTAACAAGGAATGATGTGAAGTAAGGGGAACGGTCCCTCTAATGGAGTTATAAGAATGAAATGATGGCTATTGGAGAGGTTCCATGCTAGAGAAATAATCATGGGAAATGTAATTTAGGTAGAACCTCAAAGAAGGAGATATTTACTATTGGGTATAACAGAAAATTATAAAGAAGTCAAACCCCACAAAACCTAACTATCAGAAGAGGACTCAAAAATGTGTGTATTGAACGTTTAGTCATATTTCCATAAGAGATGAGGTTTCTTGGGTAGTTGAAAAAATCACATAATGAGTACAATTATTTACAAGAAATCATCAAAGTTTTAATCGAATAGGATCGACCAAAATCCTTTTTCTTAAGGATTCTAAGGAATCCCTACTCCTATGTGTATAAATTATATTAACTGTTTTTCATGTGTTTAATGTTTAATGGGAGATATCATCTAAGGGGAAGTGGAATCAAAAGATTCAACGTAGTGAAATAATGTTCCCTAGAATGTTAACTAATTCAAGCCAGTTACCATAGTTTATGAATAAATCTAGAAATATTAGTTGAATTGATTTAATTTTTTATTGATACATGTGGCATACAGATATAATGGGAAGAAATGGATAGTGGTGGTAATATTAACCTTATCTCTTGTTTCCAACATGGTCTCTCGACTCGGAAGGCTTAGAGGATCTGTTGATGGATCATTTAATAATGGTATGTTTATATAATGGAAATCACATTAAAGGTAGCTACCACTGGAATATTTTATTGAGAGAGAGAAGGTACTTAGACCTATAGTGACATGTGAATAATTAATGTTGGAGAGGTAGAATATTTTTTGGTGTAATCAACATTCCTAAAAATTAGAAGAGTTTCATATCCTAGGGGGAGCATTATATCTTCTAATAACATGAAATTTTTCAATGGTATTGAAATGATGAGAGTAGAAGATTATATATACTGACTTGGGGATGTGTAGAAACATTCTTGTATTTAATGGTTATCTATTTTTCTATAAGAAAATGGTATCAATTGAATATTTTTAGTATACCAATATGGTAGGAGAGAATAAAAAAACATTTCAATATGAGGCATCAAAAGTAGTTTGAGGAAATGATGTCACTATATTAGGTAATGAATATAATCATTAACAGAACGATGAACTGTTTCTTTATCGTAGCAATGAGGACGTGAGCAACATATGGTGAGTAAAATTGTAAAATGTTTAATCAGATGAAAATACTGAAGATGAACTAGTGGAAGAAGATGAAGATGTAGATTGATTTCAGTCTATGAATTAAGAGCTTAGAAAATTGAGAAGAATCATATGTTAGAGGTTGTTTTGAGGCCAATAGATAATAATGTCATTAAGAATAAATGTGTATTTCATAACAAGTATAATTTGGATAGTGTTGAGATTCAAAACAAAGAACGACTGGTGGGAAAAGAGTATTGTTTCATATAGGGCATTGATGTTTATGAGAAATTTGAACCAATTTCAAGGATGGAGATGATATGATTATTCTTTTCCATAACAATGCAAAGAAATTTCAATGTTTTCGAAATGGATATGAAGTAAGATTTTTTGTATGGGGTAGTAGAAGAAGAAGATTATATTGAGAATTGAGATGGTTTTCTCATTCCTGGATATGAGAGACACATTTTTCAGTAGAAGAAGGCGCTAGATGGGTTGAATCATAGACAAGACATGATCAATATTTGAAGATGTTCAGTTTTTATTGTGGTGGAGTTAATTACAATAATTCTATAAGTAATGATATTAATCAAAAGATGACAGTTCTAGTTTATGTCTATGACATAATATTTAATGTATTAGATGAAAAACTATGTACACAATTTTCTGAATTCAAGAAAAGTGAGATAGAAATTTCAATGATTGGTGAGATGGAATTTCCCTTGGACTATAAGTGGAACAAAGAAAGAAGGGATCATTCATTTCTTAATCCAAACACCAAATGGTGTTTTCAGAATATTGGAATTGAATATTACAAGGAGATGAAACATTTTCTTGTTACCCAGATGAAACTATAAAAATATGCTGAAGGAAAGGTACTTAATATCAATGAATATAGGAAAATACATAGATGATTAATGTACTTGAAAGCAACGAGACCTGATATTGATGTTTCTACATGAAACAAACGAGATAAAAATGTAATACCAAAGAGGGGAACATACTTGAAGTGAAAAAAAATTAAATTTTTATATAAAAGGTAATGTTGATTTCAGTTTGTTGTACCATGAAAAATCTCATCAAGAGTTATTGGGATATATAGAAGTAGATTGGGCCAGATCAGCAGATTACCAAAACTCAATGTCATGTGGTCTCTTCTGTCATAAAGGATTTCATATTTCATGGTTATGTAAGAAACAAGATTACAATTCATTGACCGCCAAGGAAGGTAAATATATTGCGACTATTAAAGCATACATGTAGTTATAATGGATGAAGTAGATGATTATTGATATGGGATTTGAATTCATGTCTCCGATATGATCCCATTGTGATAATTCAAGTGTTATAATTCATAGAAACAATCCAGTCCACAACTCATGGAAAAATCACATTGAAATCAAATATAAATTTATTATGGAGAAAGTGGTGCAATGACTTGTGATATTGGAGATTGTGCCTACAAAACAAAAAGGTTGAAAACATTCTGAAAAAGTCCATACCCAAAGAAGCCTTTTACTGGCATCTACTAGTTATAAGAGTTTAGTTGAATCCATGTACTTGAAGAATTGTGGATGTGGGACCCCTATCTCATTGAGGTATGGTCAGTTTTTTCCTGATATTCGAATATTTGTTCTTTACATTTTTAAGTCCAAAATAGAGTGTCATTTGGGTTAGTTGACAATGGGGGAAAAAGTGTGTCTCTTTAATTTAGAGAAATTATGGAAAAATATCTTGTTTAGTACATGGGGAGAAGCTGACAGGTGGAGTAGTGCGATTTGCGGAGTTAGGCATGATAGTTGGAGAAGTTGATATGGGGAGATACGTGATGAGAATTCTCAGTGTTATGAGAAAACAATCAGATCCTCGTTTAGACAACATTAGGCATTCCAAAACATACGAAACGGAGAAACAAGATAGAGGGAGTATTTCATAAGAAGATGTTATATGTGATCGATCAATGAAGATATATCTCAATAGATACGGTTCATGATGAAAATAGATTATTGGTTTTATCAATGAGTGTTAGGAATGAAGTGATTCATTAATGAACATTTAATTAAACAATTTTTCTAACACCAAGCATTGCTCATTTTGGATTAGATTATGTGTTGGGTGAATCATTGATCATTATATAAATCACATGATTATAACAGTGGTAGAAGATGGATGAATCTATAAAGATGTTTTTTATGAAAGCGTTGTCAAAAAATACAAAGGTGATTTTTTTTGAAAAAATCCCTCAATGTATCAATGTTGTTTTTTGGGATGCTTTGGTTTTTTTAAAAACATTGTGTCCTCAGTTAGTTGTGGTGTTCAAGATATTTTGTTGAAAACATATGTTTAAGAAGAACAATTATAGTGTAATGTATTATCTTGAAGCACTACAAAAAGGACATATAAAATATAGCACTGTATTCTTGTGTCTTCCATATTTTTAGGCCTCAAAATCAGGAAAATGAAGATATGTGTTTTTGGAAAAGGATATTGTTTTCAAGATTGAAGGTTGTATGAAATCCTAAACACAAGTCCTGTTTCATGATCATAATATTTACAAATAAAAATGTCCTGAAGTGCATGAAATAATAGAAAATGTGTGCGTAAGATGAGGTTTCATGAAAAAAACTTTTGTGCCCAATGTGATGTCAAATTGGGTCTTCCACGCTCGAAGATGATCTTGTGTGACATGTTGTATCTTTCATGTATGGGTGATGATGATTATAAATAAAAGTTGACCCCCCCCCCATTCGTTGTAGCTCTAGAATTAGAGGAAATTGGAGCTTATGATTGTGTATTAATTTTATGTAAAGGATATTGTGTGAATGAATTAGAGTTGTGGGCAAGATAATAATGTTCTGCGTATGATTGTTGTTTCATGAAAGAGGTGTTTTGTGGAAAAAGTGGATTCATTCATGCAAGGAATAATAGTTTCGCACAAGACATAAAAAGGGTTGTGTGAAATATTTGATGTTTCCCAGTACATTAAACGTAAATCAGTATTCATCTGTGGATGAAAGTGGGACATCAATAGAGAATATATATTTAATAGATGGTGAATTCATTAATGATAATGAAAGGATCTACAAGTCTATAAAATGATAGTGGATATTCTCAAGAGGAAGTGAGCACACTATATGACTACGGGAAAAATCACTATTTGCGATGGGTTATTTGCGACATCAAAAAATTCTCGTCGCAAATAACCCGTCTAGGAAGCTATTTGAGACGGGGAACGTAGACCGTCACAAATAACAAAGTATTTGTGACAGGATTTCATCTCTCGTCACAAATAGTTTGGGTGACTTTCGCGCCAAAACACACGGCTTGAACGCCCAACCGAACAGGGGCATTTGCGACGGGTCCCGTTGCAAATACCCGGAGGCTGTCAATACGTTTTTGCGATGGGATGTCGTCCCGTGGTAAAAAGACTGTCTGCAGGTACTATTTACGATGGGACCCATTGCAAATAACATTTTAACCACGGACTGTAATTAATGCTGGTGAGGGTATTTGCGATAGGCCCCGTCGCAAATACCACCATTTGCGACGGGAAGCCCATTGCAAATAATCTCATCACAACTAATCTAACCTATATATACCCCCATCCATTTTTTCCCAAATCATTCAGATTTTTCTCTTTCTCTTCATTCTTAAGGTTCACATAGAAATTTTCTTTTTAGTTGACGTTTTTTATACAAGTTTAATCGGAGGGCGTCAATATCTTCAGAATATCAAAGTTTAAGGTAATTATACTTTATTTTTTAATATTTATTTTATTTTTTATGTTAATTTTAATTGTTGTTTATTAGTTCTAATTTAAATAGATTTAAATTGATTTTTATTTATATTTAGTATAACTAAGAAATTGATATTGTTAGTTATAAATATAAATAATTAGTTATAATTAATATTAATTAAATATAATTAGTAATAAATAGTAATAATTAGAAATAAATAGATATAATTAGCAAAAAATTGATATAAATAGCAAAAAATATATATAATTAGCGACAAATACATATAATTAGGAATAAATAGATATAATTAGGAATAAATAGATATAATTAGAAATAAATTGATATAATTAGGAATAATTAGTTATAATTAGATATAATTAGGAATAATTAGATATATTTAGTAATAATTAGGAAAAATTAGTAATAATTAGGGATAATTAGTAATAATTAGATATAATTAGGAATATTTAGTAATAATTAGTAAAAATTAGGAATAATTAGTAATAATTAGTAACAATTAGTAATAATTAGGAATAATTAGTAATAATTAGAAATAATTTGTAATAATTAGGATTAATTAGTAATAATTAGTAATAATTAGATATAATTAGTAATAATAAGGAATAATTAGTAATAATAAAGAATAATTAGTAATAATTAGTAATAATTATTTATAATTAGTAATAATTATGAATAATTAGGAATAATTAGTAATAATTAGCTATAAATAGGAATAATTAGCTATAAATAGGAAGTATTAGCTATAATTAGGAATAATTAGATTTAATGAGAAATAATTAGGAATAATTTGGAATAATTAGATATAATCAGCAATAATTAGGAATAATAAGCAATAATTAGGAATAATGGGAAATAATTAGCAATAATTAAGAATAATTTGGAATAATTAGGAATAATTAGGAATAATTAGGAATAATTAGTAATAATTAAAAACAATTATTAATAATTAAGAATAATTAGTAATAATTAGGAATAAATAGTAATAATTAGGTGTAATTAGTAATAATTAGGAATAATTAGTAATAATTAGGAATAATTTGTAATAATTAGAAATAATTATTAATAAATAGTAATAAATAGTAATAATTTGGAATAATTAGGAATAATTAAGAATAATTAGGAATAATTAGGAATAATTAGGAATAAATAGGAATAATTAGCAATAAATATTGATAATTTGCTATAAATATGATTAATTAGCTATAAATAGGAATAATTAGCTATAATTTGTAATAATTAGATATAATTAGTAATAATTAGATATAATTAGTAATAATAAGTAATAATTACTAATAATTAGTAATAATTAGTAATAATTAGAAATAAATAGATAAAATTAGTAATAATTAGATAATATTTGTAATAATTTGTAATGATTAGTAATAATTAAATATAATTAGTAATAATTTCATATAATTAGATATAATTAAATATAATTAGGAATAAATAGCTATAATTAGCAATAATTAGGAATAATTAGCTATAATTAGGAATAATTAGATATAAATAGGAATAATTAGCAATAAATAGGAATAATTAGCTATAACTAGGAATACATAGCTATAATTAGGAATAATTATCTATAATTAGTAATTCGTAGGTATAAATAGTAATAATTATCTATAAATAATAATAATTAGCTATAATTAGATATAATTAGCTATAATTAGATAAAATTAGCTATTATTAGATATAATTAGTTATAACTAGATATAATTTGTAATAATTAAGAATAATTAGTAATAATTAGAAATAATTAGTAGTAATTAGGAATAATTAGTAATAATTAAGAATAATTAGTAATAATTAGGAATCATTAGTAATAAATATCTTTAATTAGTAATAATTGGCTATAATTAGTAATAATTAGAAATAATTAGTAATAAATAGCTTTAATTGGGAATAATTAGCTAGAATTAGGAATAAATAGATATAATTAAGAATAATTAGCTATAATAAGGAATAATTAGATTTAATTAGGAATAAATTGATATAAATAGATATTATTAGTAATAATTAAATATAATTAAATATAATTAGTATTAATTAGATATAATTATATATAATTAGTAATAATTAGTAATAAATAGATATAAATAGAGATAATTAGAAATAATTTGCAATAATTAAGAATAATTAGCTATAATTAGCTATAATTATGAATAATTAGTAATAATTTGTTATAAATAAGAATAATTAGCTATAAATAGTAATAATAGTTATAATTAGTATTAATTAGATATAATTAGTAATAATTAGATATAATTAGTAATAATTAGTAATAATTATTAATAATTAGTAATAATTAGTAATAATTAGTAATAATTAGGAATAATTAGTAATAAATATCTATAATTAGTAATAATTAGCTATAATTAGAAATAATTAGTAATAAAAAAATTATAATATCAATATTTACTAAAAAACAATATTAATAATGTTATAAAAATAAAAAATTTATAAAATATTAAAATTATCAATATTCGCGACATGGTTTGCTCTATTATTAACATGTTCAAATCTCAAAGGGTCTCCAATTGTGAGGACATGCACAATAAAAGTTTGCGTCAACCATGACCAATGTAAACTCTATAATTGTCCTTGCATGGTTGATCACCTCGCAAGTAGTGTTTCAATTAGACAAAACAAGTCATGCCCTTCTTATATATAAGAATTATCTTACATAAACCATTACATGGACCATTCTTCCTTCAAATTTTAATGGTAAAATAATGATATCCCCTCAAATTTTTAAGGAAGGATGATCTATGTTATGTGTCATGTGAGATGATTCTTAGAGACGAGATAATCATTACTCTGGTCGTCCTATTGCAACAAAACTTATGAGCTGATCAACCACGCAAGTACAATTATAGGGTTTACATTAGACATGACTGACGCAAACTTTTTATTGCGCATGACTTGACAACTGACGACCCATTGAGATTTGAACATGTTAAGAATAGAACAAATTCTGTTGTGAATATTGATATTTTTTGTAATTTAAAATTTTTTTATTATTCTAATAATATTAATATTGTTTTTTCATAAAAATTTATAATATAATTTTTTTATTTCTAATAATTAGTAAATGAAATTTGCTTGGATAATAAAGGGAAATTTTGTAATCATCTCCACAATGATGATTACCAAATTTCCTTTCATTATTTATGAATTTTTCCTTTTTCTATGTATTGCTAAGTATTTTTAATTAGTAATAAATAGTATTAATTAGTAATAATTTGTATTAAATTGTAATAAATTGTAATAATTAGTAATAAATTGTAATAATTAGTAATAAATTGTAATAATTAGTAACAATTAGTAATAATTACTAATAATTTGTAGAAATTAGCAATAATTAGGAATAATTATGAATAATTAGGAATAATTGGAAATAATTAGAAATAATAAGTTGGAGAAAGATGCAATTAAATGAGCTGTCAGACAAAAGAGTAGCCGTCAATCCACTAGAAAAGTTTTCACCCTTAATTAGTGATAATTATTAAGTAGTTGTAATTAATTATCATCCTTTATAGATAGTGTTTTTATAATTTCAAACTATTCATAAACAGTGATTATTTTATATTTTATATAGAAATATATGGAGCAAGGAAGTCAACATCAGTCATTATTAGATGATTGAGTTTGGATAAATCATCACAGAAATCAAAATGGTTCTAGTTTAAATCCTGTATATATTGAGGGTGTTGAAGCTTTCTTATCATTTGCATCATCAAAACTGGAATATGTTTTAGAAGGAACAATTAAGTGTCCTTATAAAAAATGTTCTCTGAGAACATTTAACACGTTTGACAAGGTTGGGGGACATCTCTTGTGGTTTGGTTTTCTACTAGATTATGTTTTTTGGTATCCACACAGTGAACGCAGTTCCAGAGAAGATCATAATTACTTAATTATAGATCCATCATGATTTCGAAATTTAGTGCATGATGTTGCAGGTCCATCTATGCAACAAACTGAAACTCACGATGGTATTGATTTAACTCTTGAGTTGGCACCATCCAAATTTTATGAGTTGTTGAGGTTTGTTGGGGATGCATTATATCTTTGTTGCATGTTATGAAAATTAGAAGCAGTTGCAAAATTTATGGCTATTAAATCATATAATGCAATGTTAAACAACTATTTTGATCAGATATTTTCATTGGTTAAATCACTGTTACCTGAAAAAAATGTGTTGACATCAAATAAATATGAGAGAAAGAGGTTGATTCATAATTTGGGCCTTAGTTATCAGAAGAATCATGCATGTCCAAATGATTGCATCTTATATTCTGCTGAAAATGTTTCATTGGATATTTACCCCACATGTGGACAATTGAGGTATAAAGAAGCTCAACCAGGGAATTCTAGATCGATTTCAGTAAAACAGTTGAGATATTTGAAGCTTACACCCAAGTTGCAGCATTTATTTATGTCTCAGAACATGACGTCAATGATGTCATGGCACAAAACCAAGATTTAAATTGATAAAAGCTTGAATCATCCAACTGATGGTTATACATGGAAACATTTTGACCGTCTGCATCCATCTTTTACTATAGAAGCCCGAAACGTGCAATTGGGTCTTTCTACTGATTGTTATTGTCTGTTTGGTTCTTATAGTAGTCTGTATTCATGTTGGATTGTCTTTATAAATCAATACAATATGCCTCCATGGATTTTGATGAAGGATCCTTATATATTTTTGACTCTATTAATCCCAGGACATCCAAAAAATAATACTGATATTTATTTGAAACCATTGATTGATGAGTTAAATGCATTGTAGAGTGATGGTGTTAATACATATGATTATGCTCTGAAACAAAATTTCATATTAAAATATGTATTGATGTGGACAATTAGTGACTTTACGGAATATGGCATGTTATCTGGTTGGAGTACACATGGTTTGAAATATTATCCTTACTATATGAATGAAAACAAAGCATTTATGCTGATCAATGGAAAAAACCTTTCTATTTTGAATGTCACCGTAGATTTATTCAACCGATCATCATTTTATGAGGAACAAATCCCATTTCAGAAATGGTACAATTGAAAGGGATGAACCTCTAATGATGATCTTAGGTACATCGTTAAAATCCATTTTATTTTCATTACCCCCCATCACATTTTGACCAACAGTAAACCAACAAAAAATTAATAGCTTTGGGAAAGAACATAATTGGATAAAATGGAGCATTTTTTGGGATCTTTCCGATTGGTTTGATTTGTTGGTCCCCCACATGTTGAATTTTATGCACATTGGGAAGAACTGTTTTGATAATTTATTTCATACAGTTTTGGATACACCAAGTAAGACCAATGATACTGTAAAGGCACGATTAGATGTTGCCCAAATTTGTAGGCTACCATAACATGAATTATTTTGAAATATCATATCACATTTTTTAATGAAGCCAAAAGAAGATTCTACACTATCCAAAGAGAGTCACTTATTATTTTATCAGTGGATTTAAAATTTGAGACTTCCAGATGGCTATGCATCCAATTTGGGCAGATGTGTTAAGAATGGTTATATTACTGGATTAAAAAGTCATGATATTCATGTTATAATGGAAAGACTTATGCTGACTGGATTTATAGGTTTGTTGAATTCTATGATTTGGGATTCGATAACAGACATATCATGTTTTTTCGAGACATTTGTTCAGCGACAATAGACTAAGATGCACTAACAAAACATGCAGAAGATGTTGTTTTAGTTATATGTAAACTGGAGAAAATATTTCCTCTGGCTTTCTTTGACTCAATGGAACATCTGATATTACATTTTCCACATGAAGCTAAATGTGGAGGTCCAGTACAGGTTTGATGGATGTACCCATTAGAGAGATGCATGCAGAAATTGAAGAAATAAATACTTAACAAATCATTAGTTGAAGCCTCAATTGATGAAGCTTATTTCCAAGAGGAAATTTCTTTTTTCTGTCCTCATTATTTTGAATCTCAATATCACTCAAAACAGAATCGCATAGGATGAAACAATGGGAATGTTAATAACTAAATTGATAATCAATTAACAGTTTTTAATCATCCAAATCTTGGTTTCAGTGGAGTTCATGAATGATGGCTTTCAGATGATGAACATCATAGAGCTCATACATACGGTATGCTCAACTCTGAAGAAATGACATCATTTGTCATGTGAGTGCTTCAATAACTTATTCTATAATTTATGTTAAAATATTAAAAATCATTTTATTTGTATGTTATGTGATAATCATATCAAGAAGCAACTTCCACAAATTACAGCAGTTTCTCTTGAAGAATGCAGACAAAACAAAATTTCTCAATGGTTTCAAAAACTATTAACATAAATTATTGATGGTTTAATATCAATTCTGTTTATTAATTACTGTATTGATAATTGTTTTACAAATTTTCAGGTGGCTCAATATACTGATTAAATTGATAAGCGACTGTGTATATTGAGTAACTCACCATCTAAAAATGGTTAAATATTATAATTTATATGTGGTGAATGGTGTTCGATTTCATACACATGCATACGGGGAATAAAAAATAACAATTAACAGTGGAGTTTTCTTGAAGGGATCACATCATAGAGAATCTAAAGTTGACTTTTATGTCATTCTAGATGAAATTATTGAGTTGTGTCATCTAGGAAAGAATTACATAACAATATATAAATTTCGGTGGTTGGATACT
Organism: Viscum album; assembly: GCA_963277665.1. Classification (NCBI taxonomy): domain Eukaryota; kingdom Viridiplantae; phylum Streptophyta; class Magnoliopsida; order Santalales; family Viscaceae; genus Viscum; species Viscum album. Next base: position 1,851,486,144 of record OY728126.1, on the reverse strand, counting down.
GAGAGTGGTTTCTGTGTTCATCCGACTCAGGGAATCGTTGATGTTAAATATAAAAGTCTTCTTGCAGTAAATTAACCATTTTTATGGGCTCCTCAGGGATGTCAAATTTATTATGAAAAGTACTATGCTACTTCAAGAGACTTGAGTGATTGGTGTAGCATAAGAAAAATTAAATCTTGGGAAAAATAACTTTACTCAAACTGAATGTGGTTCCACTGATGTGGAAGGAATTGAAATTTTTCAAGTGACAGCTCAAAATCCATCTAATTCACAAGGAGACATGAATATCGACGATGACACCCCACAATTAAGGATCACTAGTGATGAAGATGTTAATGATGTTACAAATGAATTTGAAATGACAAGAGATGTTGAAACCGAAACTCATATAGATATTGTTGATGCTGAGGAGGAAGATGAATACATTGACATTGTCAGCTATGGATAAGAGGATGAATATGAACATTGACACATTTAAATTCATGTTGTAATCATAACTAATAAATATCTATATATAATAGTTATATTCACATTTTTTCTAACAACAATCATTTTGTGATTCAGATGGAATCCGATATATTGCATGAGTTGGAGGAGGTTGTGATACCTTTGGATGATGAGGATGTGGGATCAGCTAACCATCATCCTGCTGGTGGTTCAGGAGGTACGAGGAGGGAGCGGGTCTTGCGCAAATGATGATTCCAGACCCTATCCCTTATAGATGTCCACATCTTGGTTTTGATCCACGCAAACAAAGGTATGGTAACCTGTATATTTTAGTTATATTTCATAAATTTATTTATATATATACTAATTGTTTGATTATTTATTCCTTTTTTCACAGTTTTCAGCATGTAGCTATTGGATAGGGGAGCGCTATATTGCCCAATTATTTTTCACAGCCATGGATCACATCGGAATAGATTCCCGCTGATTTGCGATGCGACATGTTCCAGCATTCGTTGTTACATAAATAAATAATATTTATTTTGAATTTTTTTTATTAAAAACTTGATATTATAAATTATTTATAGGGTTTATGGCATCCAATCGATGATAGAATGCGGGATGCTATCAACACGGCATGGCAGGATTCTATGTGTGGCTGTTTCCGCCAATTTTTGCACAATTTGAGAAGGAAATCCATTAAGAAAGTATGGGTGATAGAATTTGATGAGTTTTGCAGAGCTCATCGACCAGAGTAAATTTCATCTCAAGTTTGGGATGGATTATTTTTACACTCTTCGGGTGGTGTATTTCAGAGGAGATATTTAGTGGGATGATAGAACCGTGGGAGATAGGAGGTGACACATCGAGCTGGTAGTTTTACATTCAGTTCACATAGAGAGAATATGGTATGTATATTTTTTAAATATTTTATATAACTTTAAATATAAACAGTTTATTTTATATTTCTGTAAGCAGTCGAGCATCCCTATATTACGGAGTTCCACGTTTATCAGATGACATATAGTGATCCAGCCACTAGAGAGATTATAGGTGATCGTCAGCGCCAGATTGTGGTTAGTTTTATTTTTTCATTTTAACAATTAACTGCATATTATATTTTGACAATTTTAATTTTAAATTGTAATTGATGGAGTCATATGAGGCTGCGAACTCTCAGACAAAGGTTGAGGGTCAGGAGAAGACGGTTGAGCAGACCAGTGCTAACCATTTCCATGAGGCGGTATGGATGTATGAGACTCAGTATAGATTTGAGAAGGGCAGAGTAGTTGGCATTGGCTCTTATTTGACTCAAGGTACTTATTATGGTACTTCTACGATGTCGGTGTCCGGCTCGTGAGCAGCTCATGGAGAGTCATCATATTCTAACTTACACTATCTAGAGCAGTTGCGAGCTCATGCTGAGCATATAGAGACTTTGTAGAAGTATCCAGAAGAGATGTGTCAGCGGCAGTAGTAGCAGGAACATCATTACGAGGAGAAAATGCATCGATGGAAGCAACATCATCATTAGCAGATGGATTACATGCACAGTCTGACTCGTAGTTTAGGGATGAAGTTTTCTGCACCAACTCCTTCAACTCCTCCACCTCCTCCCGAAGACGACCCCCTAGTGATTTTTTTTTATTTTACAAACATTTGAATGTAACATTGTAATATGAATTATTTACATCTTCTTACATTTTTATCGGTAAAAAAAATATATAATTTAATTTTTAATATTTATTTACTTTATTATATTTCTTTGTGAATATTGAGAATTTTAATATTTTTTATTTTTTTATTGTTTTAATAATATTAATATTATTTTTTCATTAATCGTAATTTTATTAAATTTTATTTTTTAAAAAAATTAATTTATTATTTGTGACAAGACCTTTTGCGACAGGGTCCCAACGCAAATAGTCTAACTAATTATTTTTAAAAAAATATTTGTGATGGTACTCTTTGACCGTCGTAAATAAATTGTTGCGATAGGCCTGTCGTAGAATGTGCATTATATATACATTTTTTCCGACAGGACGATAGCCCGTCGCAAGTGGTTTTTTGCAACGGGCCCATCGCGAAAACATTTATGTATATATAATACATATAATCAGAAGATTATTTTCAACTTAAATGTTTCCCATCACAGATAACATTTTGTGTGACGAGCCCATCGTAAATACTTGTATTTGCGATAACGTTTTTTCCAACGGGCTATTTACGACGGGTCCCTGACGTTAAATCCTATTTGCGACGGTATCCCGTCACAAATAGCCCATCATAATTATTAAGAATACCAGATTTTTTGTAAACCAGGAGGGACGGTGTGTCCACTCAAATATTTATAAAGGCAGTTAGCATGGGAATAGAAAATCTTCCCCCAAAAAATTAATTGTAGCATAATTTAGATGATATGGGGGAACGACACATCATCATTTTATGTTCCTTGGATGTATCTGAGTGAGGGTAAACTAAGTAAAAATCTCTGAGAATGTGTGTTTTTTCCCGTATAACATTCCAATCATCATCATCATATAATAATAAAAATAATAAGATCAAAAATAACATTCATGTGCAATGAATGTGTCCCTTATAAAAAAATCCATGATCTAATGGGGTATTACGTATTTTTAAAAGGAATATCCATACCATGATACACCCCCATAAGGGTATCTAGACCCCTTTTAGAACTAACAACACTCCACTATGTTTTATGTGTATCCATTGCCACCAACATAGATAGGTTGATAAACACATTCTATTCTATTATGCCACTATATTTTCCTTATATAACGATGTAGATGAAAATTTAGAAGTCTCTCTTCAAACATCCTCTAATATTGCCTCCCTTATATCTCTTTTAACATCAATATAGATTTTTCCCAAAAATGTTATCGTCTTTACTAATGTTGTTGATGAAATAAAACATGTCATCATTTATGTATGTAATGATCTCAATTATAAGAGGAACCCATTATCTCCTCAGAATTATTTTCTTCAAAAAATTTCCTCAAATAAAAAAGAAAACCATCATTAGAATGAATGATTTTACATCTCGATCCACAGATTTTTGGTTTTGAGTTGACTATCCCTTTTTCGATTTCTACATGAATTCGGTTGTATTTCATGATATTTATTTTTATTATCCAATTCTTGGATACATCAACTTAATGATTATTGAGCATCAATATGTAATATTGGTCTATTAGGTTATGGCTCATTTTTTAATATCTATAATTTTAAAAATCATGGATTTTTATATAGTACAAGAGAAATATCATCATAACCAATAGCATGAAATGATTAGTGTCGTAAATGCGTATTCCTTTTCAAGGAAATGTGATTGTGTAAAATTTGGAATGATAGATATTCTCACACTATCGTACATGCTATTCAGAATGGTTTATTCCCCCTTAAATGGAAACCCATAGATTTATTGATGGAATGTATATTATTCCATTCTCACCCCAATTACATCTTCACCCTCATTTATTTAGATGAAAGCCTGTTCAATTATTGGATTTCCAATATCTGAGTTATCATTGATATCTTATCGTAAGATCAATTACCATCTGATATGATTTTCCATTTTTTTGAAATTCTATAAAAAAAATTCCCCCTTTCATATTTATGTAACCACTTTATTTTTATCAATAAATGAGTCTTAGCCTATATTCACAAGGAATATCCTACTGAAAATAATTTATGTGTACATATGAACCAATATCTCTATATAATAATTAATTTCATTATTCATCACCGAAAAATAATGGATGGTAATTATATATGAACCAAATAAAATTATATGATATATATTATACAATTTTATTTATATAGTTGTAAATATAAATTTATTTCATTCATTTTCATTCAACGAAAATTAATAACATCACTCATGTGACTACTAAAATAACATAACTTTATTAATTTAAAAATTATTGATAAATGGTAATTTTTTCACAAATTTTTTGTACTGATAATGGATTCCCATTATCATCACATTATTTTTAGTGATGATAAAGGCCATGAATAAAATAAAATAATAAAAAAATTAAAAAAATTAAAAAAATTATTAATTATATAATTACTTATAGAAATGAATATATTGAATATAAATATATATATATATTATATCAATTAAAAAAATATATTCAATATTCATATATTTAAAATGATTAAAATGAAATAATCATTTATAAATTAAAAATGTGTTACTTAAGAAAAATATGAATCATTTTATTAATTAAGAAATTTTTGATAAAAATAAATAAAAATAATATATACATATATAGTTTAGAAATATTAATAAAAAGAACGTCTTAAATATGGATATATAAAATGAATAAATTATAATAATTAAAAACCTAACAAAAATAAATAAATTGTAAAAATTAAACAGAAAAATTGAAAATGAATATGTTAAAAAATTAATAATTTTTTAATGACATAATTATTAATAAAATTCATTACTTATAGTATATAAATATATATTTATTTTAAATAGTTCTGAAAATATATATTAAATATAAATATAAAGAAAATGAATAAAATGTAATAATTTAAAACATATTAATGCCTTTTTAATATTTAATGTTGATTGATTTTTCAATTTAACAATTATCAAATGTGTGTTCAATTGATTCGACATTCATATGAATAATTAATGTATTTTTTTAAATAATGAACATAGAAAAAAATTTCTAAATTTAATGTAATATTTTATATGAACAAATACATATTATTTATATAATATTTTTAAATTTTAGTATATTTCCTAATTTCATTATTACAATGTATTTAAATTTAATTATCCAGCTTCACTCTTTTTTAAGATTCATGTTTCTGTGATTATATTTTCATTATTAATGATAATAATATATTTTTATATAAATATTTATACATAGATATAATTAAAAAAATTTATTCACTAAATTTATAAATTTATATTTCAATAATTATTATAAAAAAATAAATATTTTTTAAAAAAATGAATTTCTATAATTTTAATTAAAAAATATATATATTTAAATATATATTAATTAAAATATATATTTTTAATAATTAATATACAATAATTATATTATATATTTATATTATATATATATATAAGTTAAGGTTGATGCATATGTTTATTCTGGGAAATGGGCTACATTATAGAGTATGGTAGAGAACATATAATATGGGGATGTACTTTGTGAGACTCAAACTCAAAACATAGTTGAGACCCTCTGGGGAAGCTACCAGTAAGCTATTCGTTGGGGGTATATATTATTATATAAATGTATAAATGTATAAGTATTATTGATTAAAAATTATTATTCATATATTTATAAATTAATAATTATATATTTAAATAATTATAATATTATAAATATTATTATTAAATTATTAATATATTTATATTTATATTTAATTATTAAATATATATATATATATATATAATTATATTAACATCTATAATGACGTATATATTTTTATACAATCCATATTATAAAAAATGTATTTAAATAATGAATACATTTACTATATTTATTATTATAAATATTTATTATATATATATAATTATATAAATATATATAATAGTACAAATACATATAATTGTAAAAATAGATTTTCAAATAAAAATAAATAAATATAAATAATTAAGTAATTATAAATAATTATAAATACATTATTATACATATATTTATAAATATATATTTAATCTATTTTTAAAAATATATATCTATATTTGTTTAAGAATGTTTTAATTTAAATATAAAAATATAGATATATATTTATATTATAATAAAATTATAATAAAACTATATATATATATATATACAAATATTTTTATATTTAGAACTCTAAATCCTTAACGAGTGGTAATTAAGGTTTATTTTATCAGTGCTAAAAAAACACAGACAAATATGTCTTTATTCAGTATTAATAAAAGGGATCCTTATCAATGATTATATGAAAGTGATAATAAATGTTTTCTCAGTATATTTAAAAGAACCCTAACCATGAATCATTCATTCATGATAATCATGCTCTCATGAATCATTCATTCATGATAATCATTCTCTCAGATAAATCAATTCTAGAAATCAAGGTATTTTATTTTATCATTTTCTTGTATCACTATTTTACTTTTTGGGTGTTGTGGATTTAGTTACTAAGATATTGTTAACCACGAAAAGCTATACACAACATCCCTCACTACCATGCCTATACATAGACAATTCCATAAATACTCTGTAAACTTGTTTCATCTTCATAAGAGACCACTTTGAACTGTATCTCCATCCACAATTACAATTGATGGTGATATTCTTGATGTTTCCATTATATTATTTCTTTTAAACATTTATTATCTTTGGATTCTCATTGTTTGAATCTTATTTCGATATTATGTCATGTATATATAGTTGAAATAAATGTTTCTGATAATAAGACTAATTAATTGTATATTACTATCTATTGAAAATATATACATCATAAAATTTCATTGTGTTATAGGTGAATATGTTTTCATAATGAATATTTTATTATTATAGTCATGTAGGTGATGTAGTAAAATGAATAAATATATTTCATTCTTATGTCATAAAATGAAATATTTTTATGGTTGTTCCTATATATTTTCTTTCATTTGATTATTTTTTATTTTTTATGCACAATTTGAATATAAATCTGAATATTATTTCACATTCTGAATATATAATATATTATTCTACAACTAACCCTAGGGATCACAATTATTATTGGGTAAATAAGGATTCATTTTGGTAAGATAGATATATAATTAAATATATTTCATGCATAAATTTAAACATTTTCATGAATATTATATGATAATTATGTCTTTATTTTGTTTGGATATAATACTTCATACTTAAGAAAGACTAACCTAGACTTCCTTTATTTAACTTTTCCATATAAGGTTGATTTAAAACTATCTCTTGTTGTTTGAGGGAATTCCTCTTTTAAACAATCTTCTCTCCCCTCATTGTGGTTCCATGGTTTCCTGATTACATTCCTCCCACTTGAATTATGTTATGAAATCTCTATCAAATCCATTCCTATTAAAATGAATACTAAATATCCCAACCCATTCTTCAAATCATTTGTCATTTCATCCTTATAATTTCATACGTCCATGAAACATAATAAATGGAATGTAAAAGATAATAAAAAATTAATGATTTTTTTCATGATATTCATTTTATTATTCGACTCACTAAATTTCATTTGAAAACATTAATCAAATATTACATTGAATTTTGGTGGAGTCACACTAGTTCCTATTAGAACTATATAGTTAGGCATAACTTGATGATAATTTACTACGATGGGTGACCTCCTAAAAATACTCATGTTTGACATTTTTGAGAAACAAAACATCCGAAAATCACCTTTTGATTATATTTACCATCATCCTTGATAAATTTAAAAGGGTTCATGTCAAACATTGAAGGTATTCCTACAATAATTAAAAGATCTCTATGACACTAAATTTAGCTTCACATTCATGGTACTACACATATAGAATTTTAAGAAAAACAAAGTTGAATACATTTTAAACTGAATTCATTTGCTTTGAAGATTCCAATTACATTGAATAGGGTTGTGGTAATGGAGAATAAAATATACATTTTATTCCATGTTTCGGGAGAAAAACCATGATTTCAATAAATAAATGGATTAGAGAATATCCAATTTTATATATTAAGGGAATCCGAAATTATTTAAATTTTTATTTGAATGTTCATTCCTCCATTTTTTCAATATAAAATGTTATAATCCATAATTCAACTTGTAGTTATATTTTTTTGAATATGATTATTTTCAATGTATGCATGGTATAAACATAATTATTAAAAATAATAAGTGATAGGATTTGTATTAAGTCTATGTATGGAATGTTAGAATATGAGGTTTTATAGAAATTGTAGTGATTTATCTAGTGCTACGATGAGGGTGATATGACCTTTATGATGTTTTTTTATTATTTATGTTTTACTAGAAGTTTGGATTAAATAATAAATTGTGGAACCCATTGTGTTGTCCATTCCCAAGGGAACCAATTATGTTATGACTTAACCATATTTCAAATGACATTCCTTTGAGAATTGGGTATGATATAAACAGTTCATGACATGGAATGAATAATTACATGTGATGGTTATTACTGAGTTATAGTCTAGGATGACATGGGTCTGAGGTTTAATATCATTAAACTTATTATATAGTAATTTCATGGGGGAGATAAATAAATTTTATTAATCTATGAATAAAATGTCAACCACTTATTAGTTATATGATTTTAATGTCATGGTACAACCATGGTATAATGTTTTTTTATGAATACAATAATTCATTTGTATGAAAGGAAGTTAGTACATTTGATTATCATGGTGTCATGAATAGTAAAAAATGTAATGACATGACTTTTTTGAATTATAATTGTTTCCTAAAAATGTGTCTAATAATATTTTATACTATAAAACTATATCCAATTAATAATTAAGTGAAGATAATTATTGTGTGACCATTGGGTTTTGAATATTATATGATTTTTGGACAAATTTTTATATTCTGCAAAATTTATATTTTTAAAAATTCAAATAATAATAATGATTACATTATAATTTTTTTTATAAGTAGAAATGATAATGTATAATTATTGTACAAAGAAGTTTCAATAGCATCATCTAGTAAAATTGTGTAATATGATTCCGATTTTTGGATAATTTTAAGGGTGTAGCATAATTGGTCTTCATTGTTGACCAATCTGATGTCGCACTTCAACATTTTAATCATCATAGAAATTTCCAACCATATTAGTTCCTCAAAGTACAGATTAATACTCAGGAGATGTTGGTAGAGCTACCCCCTGAGTCGACCAATATCACACACCTCAACCATAAGTCATTTGTGGCAGTAATAAGGGTTTATATTTGGATTCCCTGGTTACATTAAATATAATTCCATCATTTTAATAAAAATTTTATTTCATCATTTTTATTTTAAGAATATTTTTTCTTGAAAATCAAGATGAAATTTGATAAGAAGATTTTTTTGGAAGAAAATATACATTTAAATGAGTCCTAAATTGTTATATTAAACTATTTTTATAAATAACTTTTCAAATAATGATAAAGTGTTATAGAAATACTCATATTTTATCGTATGTTAAAACATTATTTTATTTTTTAATGTTTTGAAAATTTTACATGCATTTCACAATACAATTTCTATTTGATATTATATATAATAAAAAAGTATTTTATTACATAAAAGGTACATTTCTCATATTTCTATAATTTTTATGATATTATAAATTTCATTTTTTATTTCATAATTTCAATGTTAGGTTATGGTGAATTAATGGGAATTATTAAAAATTCTTTATTTTCGGTGAATAGTAAAAAATACATTTTGGATTTTCAGTATGTTTAATGATGTCATAATGATGTAATGACAAATTCAAAATGCTTTTAAACTATTATGTATTAATTTTACTTAATAGGTTACCCAATTGGCCAATACCTTGGCAAAATAACATAGTCATGTCGATGATTTTGCAAATACCATTAATGAGGCATCCTAAGAAATTTAAAAAAGACCAATAATTTTAGTATAAATACCCACACATTTCATTTTTTACATTTATAAAAATATCATCACCCATGATTATAAGAAATTTATATCTCCCAAGGTATCCTCTTATGGTTTCTTTAATACCTCAAGGATTCGGTCATCAATATTTATGAGTTACTATTCATGGTAAGGTAAATATAAAATTCTTTTTTCTTTCCAATTTCCTTTTTATGTGGTATCTCATTTAAAATTAATTAATATGTTCTCATTTCCATTTTATTCCATAAATTTAATTTATTAATAGTCATATATTAATGTTATACCCTTTTCCCCTCTCTTTTTAATGTTTTTTAAAGCCATGTCTTAATCATATTATGATGCCATATTATTGTATTCAAATTTATCTCTTTTTATGAATATATTTTTTTCTTTTATATTGTGAATAAAAAAATGTCATTCTTCTCTAGGGGTTTTCAAATATATGTCAAAAATATTTATTTTATTATAGTATTAACATACATGAAACCCACATTCCTTTTTTATGTTTTAAAATGAAAAAATATTCATTATTAAGAACGATATAAAAATAAATTATTTTGATATAAAACTCATTTCTTTTATTCTCCATAGGTTATTTATGAAAATTTTAATTATGACGTATGGGGCGCACATTAATTAATATATATGAATTGTGCTAATTTATAGTTGATCAATTCATTTGGTAATGAAGTTATGCTCAAAATATGACATGTTTTATTATACATAGATAAATATCCTTTGTATTTTTTATGACACCTCAGAGATAAAAAATGGCGATATGCCAATAAATGACACACTTAAATGTTGTAGCCACATTACCTTATTATTATTTTTGTTATATTTATTTTAATATGCAAATTTCTCAAATCATAATGCATTTCCTAATATTCTTACTAATATTCCTCAAGATCCCAAGTAAACTGTTTCCCCTATTTACCCTTACTAAGCCTTCTATTCCCCATTTCTTTGATGTATGTACCCAGGTAATAATATGCAGTAATTAAACTTATAATTAAACTATTATGAATCCATTAATGTGTATTAAACTAATTGTTTCATATTTTCATGTATTATTTTGTTAATTTCCAAGACAGTAGACATAAAAATATCTTCTGTTTGTAAAATTTAAGGAAAAATTATGTAATAAAAAGGCAGGATACCATACACAATGATTTGACATAAATGTGAATTTTTTAGAGTAACTAATTTAAAAATATAATCAAATATGTGTATAATATATTTATGGGGGATATTATTATTTATTTCTCTATTTTTATACTCACACTCTACACATGAACCTCCCTTGATATAGAGCTCTTATATTTTAGATATAGATCAAGGAAAAGGACTAAAAACATATATTAGAGTCTTTACATCTCATTGGTGATGAGATTATGATATCATGGTAGTGTCATGTACCATTTAGCATTTTCAGATGATATTTTAAATTATAAATTAAAATGGGGTGATTTAAACGACTGTAAAAGACAATTATCATCATAATCATCTTCATCTCCAAAATAGTTTTAATTTCATTTTTCTGCTTGAGACTCAAACTTCATATCAATAATCTCTACACAATTTATGAAATAGGAAACATGGAAAAATTTAATCAATTGTCATAATGAGATATAATTTCTCATTCCTTGTATTATATAATATATTGTTTGAAATTATTTATTTTATCCAACATGAATCCCAACAGTAAATTTATAAAATAGAATTTTTTTTGAAAATAATGAACATGCATCAAACTAATGTGACCCTTCTGTATGGAAAGAATGGGTATTCATAATTAATGAATAAATTTTCATGTATTCTAAATCTACAAATAAATATTATTTATGTGATAATGAAAAAACATATGTTCCATTTATTTTATTCAAAATGATGAATCAGAATATGAAGCCACATCGATCCCACATTATTCACTATGGTAGGAGCCTCCTATAAATAAATATGCTAAACTAGTTGATGAAACCCATTAAATAGTATAGGAATCATGTGTAATTATAATATTATTATAATTAATTTTTAATTATTATAGTATTAAATAAAAATATATATTTATATTCATATATTTTTATATGGTTTATACACAAGAATTAGTACTGACCATACCAGATGAAAAAATACCTTCAATTGCAATGTGGTTTCCATAATAATTTGGTCATGATAGATGACTATGTTTTATATTATCTTCTTAAGAAAATTTCAATTATATAAAACTGAATGATGATCTATATAATATGGTTAAACAATTTTAAAAAAAAATAGACACACTGAAATATATTATTATTCGATCTGTTTTGGAAGAAAAATATATGAAAATTGAGTAAAGAGAACTAGTTATGGAATAAATATCTACACGAGAACAAAATGATCCCTCTAGCTTTGAGTCAATTCATTCCCAATGATTCCATAATGTAACTGGGGTAAAAAATAATTTTCATGAACCATTCTCCTAAATTAAAATCATATAACTTCTGATAACACTATGTTAATAAAAGTATGCGTTAAATTATTTTATATGATTTATATCCCTCTACACCCATGCACCCCACTATTCGGATGATTATAGTGTATAATATCCCAGGAGACCAGCTACACAATAAAGACCTTCTGAAAGATCATAAGATTGTGTTTATTTGGGTATCTCAAGAGAAAGTATTGAGTTCCCTATTCAACTTGATGACCTAGATATTATGATGAAAAATGATGTTATATGATCTTTTAAATAATGGTTTTATAATCTTATAAAGTTATATTAGGTATGTCATTTAGAAATTATTTCATATGATAAGCCAGTAATGGTTGATTATATATGGTATTAAGTGAGGTATTCTATTACAGATGGATAAAGCGGTTGTGAAACAGAAGTTCAAATAAAAAAAATATCTTAATCTTCCATTAAATCAGAATTAAATTCCCAAAGTTCCTTATCACCTATAGTTCTAGTGAACCATTTATTATCATTTCAACATCACCTAGATACCAAATTTAATTATCGATATATGTTTGGGATTCCATATAAAAAATTAATATAAGATGTTTCCATGATGGGTGTAATATAGTGATTTTAAAATATATTATCGATCATAAATGGATTCGTTTCTTATTTGTGAATACATACACAGTGAATATTTTCTTAATACGTCTATCTAAATAGAGAGATAATACATAAATTAAATTTATTAACTATTGATATGGTCTACTAGTGCTTATATTATTATAATATAAATAGAAAATAATTCGAAGCATGACTGGGGAACATTAATCCATGTATCCTTATATAGAAATTGTTCATTAGATAAAAGAAAATTGAGATGAAAAGAGTCGAATTAATCAAAGAGTTTGATTGAAAAACATCATATGAAAAAACTCTATTGTGTGCCTACAAGGAAAAATAGAAACCCTACAATCATGTAACATAAACTATATTTTTTTAATTTTTTTATTACTTCTGTGTTTTTTTCCAACAGTAGATGTTGATCGCAATAAATCTGGATTCCCTAAGTATAATTTTTTTTGGTTTAATGCATGGATATATGACCATCTGACCCGACATTATGAGTATTGTGGATTTTTAAGACACTGTAGTCAATTTGTTTTTTAGAGATTGACATTAAATAATATGTTTCACTATGTGTTTTAAAAATAATTACATTTGATAGGGAGATCACTAAATATAGGCTATATCATGGCATGATGTTTGTGTCTAATGTGGTAGTCCATGCATTGGTTTGGTGCATTAAAGAGCTCTTAAATAATATGTTTCACTGTGTGTTTTAGATATTGACATTAAATAATATTTTTCTCCAACTAGGTTGATATTTGGGTGCATTAATGTGCTCTTAAAACATTATCAGGTATGTATGATTGTGGATGCCTATTCATAGATGTCCACAAACCAATCTAGCTACATGATGGATATGTTATGAAATTATTTCATTCATGATCAGGTTGTCGAGTGTTGTTTTTACATATGAATCAGATATATTTTAATACCTATTGAAATTGAACAAATATAATGGTGATAGTCCATGAATTAGTGGTTGATAGCTTCCTGGATGAGTAAAACAAACCAGGTATTGCTGTTACTTGGAAAACAATTTTTCCATTTCAATAGAGGGTATCAGATGAATAATGGAGGGAATAAGTTGTATAAGACATTTCATGATGTGACGACATTAGATAGGGTTTATGGTTAAGGTCACATAGGATAGAACTATTGATCATTGGGGGAGGAAGTGCTATAGTTGTGATAGAAGAGGACATCTCACACATGATTTTTTAAACCACAATATAGTTAGAATATAAAAAGATGATGTCATACCTAGGAAGATGTAGAGGATGGTTAATGAATTTCCATTGGGATATGGACATGGAAAATGAAATAGGAGATAATTTGGTGGTTGTTGATGATTTTAATTGATTACACCATCACCCAAATGTTGTCCCTTCCAATATCTCTGATCTGGTGGAAAGATGTGAGGATAGTTATAGGTGGTTGAGCCTTATGGATCAGAGTCTTTAGTGATGTTATGATTTGTGATCTATGTATTCTATAAATTAACTTAAGTACCAATAGACACATGTTTTATCCCATCCATTGTTAACACTTATCATGTTTCTGAAATAGAGATTTCATTTATGCCATTTCCTTGAAACTTTTTCTTGGAGACTCATACTATATATGACATAGAAATTAAAAACATATGTTGTTTTTAATTCATAACATTTGGAGGAGAAAATTTAATTAGGGATATATATCTATTAATGAAAATGCATTTCTATTCCATCATGTGTATGGATTGTTTATCTATAATTCATGACCAACTAGAAAATATTTGGTAGAGGATGTTGTGTGTCTTCACTGATTGGATGAGGTGTTCATTTGTTGGTGAAGGGGAAACCCAGGTTGAGCAGGATGGGAACAATTTTATGAGGGTGTGGCTGATTGATAACAAGATGGATATATTGACTCTTGTTTTAAGTATTCTATGTGATTAAAATTTCCTATAATGGTGGTGGGGTATGTGTATGTATTTAGTGAGTACATGAATGGAATAACCTCTCCCAACTGAGAGATAGACATTATCATAGAACTGCAATCAATGATGACCCTGACATCCCTCCAATATTTTGTAAATCTCCCGGATATATTCATGATGTGAAGATAGATTAGTATGGCCTGTAGAAGAATGCCTTTTTATAATCAATGTTTCTCCGTAGGAAACCCCAGTGTTTTTTTTGGAATGAAGTATGGTATAATGACCTCAGAATATGATATGACTTGTTGTGAGTACGTAATTTGGATATACAAAAGATATATTTTCTGTGTTGTTATGATCAAAATGAGTTCTTGGTGGTTCCATTTCGTGGGAAAATCCCCAAATTGTGTTTATATGACTCATGAACTATATAATTCATCCATTCATATGCCTATTACTTGTATTCTACATTAATGATAGCTTAAGGTACTTGACAAACATGGAGGAAAAGACAATAAATCTAATGATGGAACTTTACATTGTAACACCCCGACCCTAGTTACCCAGAGTCGGTGCATTATTACATGACATTGGAATGATCACAAGAAAGATCAAATCTCGAAAGACCGATTGGTTTAGTAGACTTGGAAACACTAGATATATTCATAAGTCTTACGTTACATCATAAAATGAAAAACTACTACATCAACATATTGTCTCCATAAACCACACTCATCTCCCCACATAATATCCCTGCAGGTCATTCATAATTTACTTCTTTCACTTCCTGGGAAAAATAAAACATAGAAAAGGGGTGAGCTCAAATGCCCAGTAAGGATAACAATATACCGGAAACTTTCATAAATAAGAATAAACATTTAAGGGTATGTATAACTAAAACAAAATCCTTTTAAACTTGAACTTCAACATAGTATGGAAAAAGTAAAATGAAATAATGCCATTTACGTGTTCACATGGATATTCTACTAATCGAATAATCACATGCAATATCAATAACCACTTTCATAATGTTGGAATGCATAATTCCAGACTATCATAACCACATAGCCAAGGCCTCGTGCCAAGACTACAAATAATATTTTTCCAAGGCCTTGTGCGAAGACACTAGTTTGACTCATGAGACCTACCGATGCATCGAGGAGCTATAACGGGATCCACCTGTCACATATTAAGTCCAATGCATTCCCATATGAAAAGGTTTAAACATAACATAAACATTCGTATTAAAACTAGCATACGAAATGTCAATACTTTCACCATAAACAATGAATGGTATAAAAATAGCACATCCACAGTCAAACATATCACAAAACCTTCAATACAATATAGAAGTTTTGTATCATAATAAATCAACTTCAAATAAGCGTAAAATCCATCAAAGGATGTTGACATAGATGAAATCAGAACTCTTTTTAGAGAAATATCTCATTCTATTTTGAAATAATTTAAGAGTCATATATTTATAAAATAAAACATTTTCATTGAAAATATTCTTATAAGCTTTTAGGGAAAATTTTAAGATTTCATAACAGCGGAAAATAACCGCACCTGCCGTATAAGTTTAAAAAACATTCTTACCTTAATTCTTTCGAAAAGGTTAAAAAGGACCTTGTTTTGAAAAAGACGGAAAGATTCATCTTATAAAATGTAAAACAAGGGTATAAATGACTTTAACCCGTATTCTTGTAAATAATAAAAACGTTTTGAAATACATTTTGATGAAACATGGATGTGGATGATAAAGAGATCCCAGTAGATTATTACATATAAACAACCTCGGATAATGAAGAGATTGTAAAATAACACTTACCTTGTACTTTTCCTTGGTTGGGGTAGGTTAACCTCCTGTATAATGGTGAAATAATTGTTATTAAATTAAAAAATAATCATATACATTAATATGATATCATATATGATCTTTTAATATTAATTTGATAATAATATCTTAGTATTATCGTTGTTTTGGGTGTTAACATACTTGTTTTCTTTTATATGTTTTGTTACATAAGCCATGTTTGTAATGGATAGGGTGTATATTATTCATATCCAGAATGATATCAAGCCCTTAAACATCATTTTTAAATCATAAAATGATAATTATACTTGAATGGATACGATGGAGAATGAATCTAATCGCGTTCGTGGAGACGGTAGTCCGTACGTACGCACGAGCGAAAATATCATTCTTTTGATTTTAAAATAATATATGAATGGATGTTATATCATATATACTGAATCATTAACATGTTATATTTATTATTTACATGAGTTACACATCATTATTATACCCATCCAAATAATATTATATTGAATAACAATTACACCACGACATGGAGACGGTAAGCCGTACGTACGCACGTATGGTGAAATGTTATTCAAAGGGTGGATAGAATACTGAATATGGTTGTACCATATTTATAATAACATCACAGTATATATATGACACTGGAGGTATTATTTTAGAATGGTAACAACAAAGGAAGAAGAATTGGAAGAAGAAAGGAACTTGAAAAGTATGGTGAAATCATTACCTCTTCTTCGGGTTCTTCCTTTTTATTAGATCAAAAGGGCTCCTTAGGTTGGCTTTATGATCAAAATAAGGCCTCTAGGTTGTATTGAGGGAAGTTGGGAGAGTATTTGGGCAGATTTTGGTCGAACCAAAAGGCTTTTAAGGTGTTAAGAAATGAGAAGGAGGAGTGCCCTTTTATAAGAGGGGTGAGGGGCACCTTTGGAAAAGCTAGAGATATTAGTTTATAATAAATTCATAATCGGTTTCCAATGGATCCAAAGTTGAATATTAAAAGGTTAGGGTGGGGATGGGTCGAAAACAACTCAACCAATAGAATTTAGACAGGTTTGGGTATTTATATTAACCTTATCTTTAAGTATTAACTCTAAGTTAATTAGTTTCACTTTTACAATGTCTATTTGTATTTTTATATAATATGGTTAATAAACTTACTATATACATCCAAGAGACCCCCAAGTGGTCAATTAATTATGAACCTATCATGATATAAGTCTCTTGGCCGAAAAATAGATTTTTAGGAATTTAATATCAATTAATAGTATAATATTTTTTTAAGAACTCTTTTATGTCAATTTTGACACTATTCAATAGTTGATTTTTGTGAAACTCATAACAGATTGATTACTTCGAACAAAGTCAATTAAATAAATACTAATATATCATATTATCCTATAAAATTATTTTAATTCATTAAAAGATTCATATTATATTTATTTTGGTATTTATAATATCAATTATTTTAATTTTTCACTATTATAGTAATTAATTAATCATCATTGTGTCATAAATAAATTAAATTATTTAATGTCTAAAAATTATAAATAAAATATCATTATTTAGGAAATCATTTTATCTTTCTTATGAATATTTATAATCTAATATCCAACATATATAACCCTATGTAAAAATTGTTTTCCTAAAAGATATATGCTTGTGTCATTTTTGTATTCATTTTAACTTAATTAAAAAAAATGTCCCTATCACCTATAAGTGGCACCATGGGGTCCCAAAATCGACCCAAAGATGCCAATGGTCGAAAATATATCAACCAAAAAGGATAGGACACGTTTTAGGGTAATTTAGTATTATTAAAATATTATTTTTTAACCCTTATTTACCAGATTTACCATTAACCATGGTAAATAAAATATTTACCACAGTAATTATTCAAAATGTCTAAAAAAAAGTTACCTATTTAAACAATTTGGACATCCTGATTCCAAATATGGAATCCATTTTTCTAAATTCAAAACACAGAAGTGGCGGAAATTAATTTAAAATTAATTCCCGCTGTCAAAACAAAAAGCGTGTTTTTAAGAGATAATAACTATCAAAAGATTGACACTTGTTTATGTTCGGTTTAATTGTAAAATTATGTCCAATGACCAACATAATATTAAATTGTAAAAATATATTCTAAATATACTTTAAAACCACTCAAATTCATAATTTATCACTATTAATTATTTTGATTAAAAAAGTTTTTTTTAATTAAAATTTAGTAATTTTCACTATTCATCAAAATATGAAAGTTATCCGAAAAGTACCAAAATTTCACCTTAGGATAAATTCGATATTCCGAATCCAAAAATGAAGTCCATTTTAAAATATAAAATATATATAATTTCAAAAAGTAGGTATTACTATTCATAACGGCTAGTTTAATTGGTTATGGTGTGTTAGAACTCGGTGTTGCGTACAACACACGCTATCACATTATTCAATGAGAAGCGTACCGTAGAAGCTTGGGGTGTTACATTCTCCCCTCCTTCAAATAATTTCGTCCTCGAAATTTCTAGAATACTACCACATGAAAAGACTCGGGTGGTTCTTCATGATAAGTTCTTCGGGTTCCCACGTTGCCTCTTCCATCTTATGGTTTCTCCACAAAACTTTTACCAGACGCGTCGTCCGGTTTCTCAGCACTTGTTCTCTTGTATCAAGAATCTTGACGGGCTCTTCGCAATAAGACAGATCAGGTTCCAGTTCTAATTCTTCATAGGTGAGTACATGCGTTGGGTCGGGCATGTATTTCCTCAACAGAGATACGTGGAACACATCGTGAACTTTAGAGAGACTTGGCGGCATTTCCAATCGGTAAGCTACAGTCCCAATTCGTTCTATAATTTTGAAAGGTCGGATGTACCTGGGACTCAATTTACCTTTCTTACCAAAACGTATGACTCCCTTCCATGGAGATACCTTTAGGAAAACATGATCCCCGACTTGAAATTCCAAATCCTTCCTTTGATTATCGGCATAGCTCTTCTGCCTACTTTGAGCTGCTTTGATGTGATTTTGGATTACTTTCACCTTTTACACCATTTCCTCCACCAGTTATGGGCCTACAAGTTTTCTTTCACCAACGCCATCCCAACAGGTTGGTGTACGACATCTCTTTCCGTATAACGCTTCATATGGTGCCATCTGAATACTCGAATGGAAGCTATTGTTATAGGAAAATTCTACTAGTGGTAACTATTTATCCCACATACCCAGAAAATCAAGTGAGCAAGATCTCAACATTTCTTCTAAGGTCTGAATAGTCCGTTCTAATTGTCCGTCTGTCTGAGGGTGGTAAGCGGTGCTCAAATGAAGTCCAGTATCTAGGGATTTCTGAAGACTTTTCCAAAATCTTGAAGTAAAACATGGATCACGATCAGAAACAATTGATAGGGGTACTCCATGAAGTCTCACAACTTCATTAATATATAGTCTTGCTAGACGTTCCAGGGGTAGATCTTCTCTTATAGCAAGAAAATGTGATGATTTGGTAAGACGATAAACAATAACCCATATTGCATCGTTCCTTCTAGGAGTCTTTGGTAGCCCCATGACAAATTCCATCGTAATATTGTCCCATTTCCACTCCGGTATGGGAAGAGGTTGCATGACTCCTCCAGGCTGTTGCCTTCCAGCTTTCACTTGTTGACAAACCATACAACTTGACCCAAAATCAGCAATCTCCCTCTTCATGTTGTCCCACCAAAAATGTTCCTTCAAATCTCTATACATTTTCGTTCTCCCAGGGTGTATAGAGAAATTTGAACTATGAGCATCATCCAACAATTCCCTTTTTAGATTAGGTAAATCGGGAACACAAAGTCTCTCCCCTAATTTCAAAATTCCATCTTCATACACAAAGTCTCTTAATCTCCCATCATTCACAGCTTTAATCTTCTTTTGAAATTCTTCATCATTGGTCTGAGAACTCTTAATCATTTCTAGTAAAGATGGTTTGGCAACCATTTGAAAAAGTATTGATGTTTCACCTTCCCTAGTTATTCCCATGTCCATCTTCACTAGATCCATGAAAATTGGATCCCTTTCAATTCTCATATTGTTCAAAACTCCATGGTCTTTTCTACTCAAAGCATCTGCCACCTTGTTTTCATTCCCCGGGTGGTAGTGTATCGTGCAGTCATAATCCTTGAGTAATTCAAGCCATCTCCTTTTCCTCATGTTGAGTTCTTTTTGTGAGAAAATATACATCAAACTCTTGTGATCAGTATAAATCTCACATTTTTCACCATAGAGGTAGTGCCTCCATATCTTCAAAGCAAAGTTCACAGCTGCAAACTCTAGATCATGAGTAGGATAGTTTTGTTCATGAATTTTCAACTGTCGTGATGCATAGGCAATAACTCTATCATTCTGCATAAGGACACAACCAAGTCCTTTCTTCGATGCATCACTATAAATAACGAACCCATCATTCCCCGATGGTAGAGTCAATATAGGAGAATTGACTAATATTTTCTTCAGTTCTTCGAAACATTCTTCACACTCTTTTGTCTCAACAAATTTAACCCCTTTATGTGTGAGCTTCGTTAATGGGTAAGCCAATCGGGTAAAATTCTGGACGAAACGTCGATAATAACCTGCCAAACCGATAAAACTACGTACCTCATTTATACTCGTAGGTGCTGGCCATTCTTGGATTGCCTTGGTCTTAGAAGGATCAACAGAGATTCCATCTTTAGAGACTATATAGCCAAGAAAAGAAATCTCCTGAAGCCAGAATTCACACTTGCTAAACTTCCCATATAATTCATGCCTCCTCACAGTCTTCAAGATAATGCGCAAGTGATTTTCATGATCTTCGTAGGTTTTGGAGTATACCAAGATATAATCAATAAATACCACCACAAATTCATCGAGATACTCCTTGAAAACTCTATTCATCATATCCATGAATACAGATGGTGCATTAGTCAATCCATATGGCATTACAGTAAACTCGTATTGCCCGTACCTGGTTCAAAATGCTGTTTTCGGAATATCTTCCTTCTTCACACACAACTGATGGTATCCAGATCGAAGGTCAATCTTTGAAAAGTATTGAGCTCCATGCAGTTGGTCAAATAAATCATCAATACGAGGTAGGGGATACTTGTTCTTTATCGTTATAGCATTGATCTCCCTTTAGTCGATACATAACCTCATAGATCCATCTTTCTTTTTAACAAAAAGAACAGGGGATCCCCAGGGAGAAACACTAGGGTGAATAAATCCTTTATTACTCAAATCCTCTAGTTTT
Organism: Viscum album; assembly: GCA_963277665.1. Classification (NCBI taxonomy): domain Eukaryota; kingdom Viridiplantae; phylum Streptophyta; class Magnoliopsida; order Santalales; family Viscaceae; genus Viscum; species Viscum album. The sequence continues at coordinate 1,851,463,982 of OY728126.1, read as the reverse complement.
TTCTTTAGTTAGACCAACTCTACAGTGGCCATTCTATAAGGGGTCTTCGATATAGGCCTTGATCCAGGAATTAAATCAATGGAAAACTCAACATCTCGTTCTGGAGGATGTCCAGGTAAATCTTCCGGAAATACATCTACAAATTCTTTCAAAATAGGTACATCCTCTATTTGAACATTCCTTTCCTCACCCACAGTTATTTCATTCTCTTCCTCCCCAATAATTGAATTTAGTTGAGTTATTGAGGGTGGATCTAAATAAGAATTAGGTGGTGACGATTCTGCTCTAAAGATAAGGTGTTCCTTATCATTATCATCAAGAATCGTAACCTCTTTCTTATTACAATAAATCTTCGCATCATAGTCTGAAATCCAATCCATACTGAGGATTATATCAAACTCAATCATAGGTATAACGATGAGATCAGCAGATAACGAACATTTATGTGCTCTAATGGGGACTGATTCAAAAAACATTGTTGCAATGATACTTCCCTTAGGAGTTTTAACTGACAACTCCCTTATTAAATCAAATTGTAAATATCTAATTTTCTTAGCAAACTGGGAAAATATGAAACAATGCGATGATCCAGAATCAAATAATGCATTTGCTAAACACGAGGAAACCATTAAATTACCTACCACCACGTCTTTCGTAGCTTCTACCTCAGCAGTAGTGATATCATAAGCCTGGCCTTGATCCCTTGGCCTTTTCTGAGGTAAGTTCTCCTGACGCTTAGGACATTCATTTGCATAATGCCCCATCTCCCTGCAGTTATAGCACTGAACGTTGGTAGCTTCCTTCTTCCCCTTGCAATCACGAGCTTGGTGGCCTTTTTCACCACACTTGTAATAGACTCCCATTCCCTTCAAGAAAGTACCAGGATGTTTGTTCCCGCATTTACCACAGGATGGATATTCAACCTTTCCCTTCTTCCCCTTATTTCCATTCCCAGATTGATCAGAAGGTCTCTTATTATCTTGCTTTGCTTTAAAGTCATAAGACTTAGAGAATTCCTTTTCGGTCTTGATAGCACATGAGACAATGTCTTCGTACGACGAGAAGGATTGTGAGACTAATGCTCGACGAAGAAATGGTTTTAACCCATCAAAGAAACGATCAATATTACTTCTTTGGTTATGTATATAATCACCAGCATACCTCGCTAACCTTGTAAAGTTAGCATCATACTTTGTGACATTCTCATCCTCCTTTTGTCTCAGACTCAGAAATTGCCTTTCCATATCTGCTCGATGGTCGCGAGGAAAGTATTTTTCTAAAAACAGATCTTTGAACTCCCTCCATTCCATTTTTGATACTTCATCATCTTCCTTAATGTTTTGAATAAATGACCACCATGGATCAGAATCTCCAGCGAGGAGGTAAAATTCCATGATAACTTTTTCCCTTTCATTACTCCCCAAAGCCTGAAATATTTTCTCTAGGGAAAATATCCATTGCTCAGCTACTAAGGGATTTGTACTCCCATTGAACGTTGGTGTTTTTTGCCTCATGAATCGATCTAACATTGATCCTCCACGATGCGGATCAGGGTGCTCCATACGGGTAAGGTTATTATTCATAACCTGAGTAAGTTGTCCCAGTATGGTGATTAGCTGATCGGCACCAGTTTCATCACCAACCCCACTATAATTATCTTGAGCAGGCGGGAAATACCTACATGGAGTGCTTGCATTGATACGGTTTCCATTTCTTCCACTAGGTGCAATTTCTAAACAATGGCATAAACTAGATTAGTTTATGAATCAAAATACATAATCTCATACTTATAAAACACTTATCATAAATTGAACTATTTATGGATATAATCCATAATCATAAAAATGTTTTCTTTGAGGAAGTATATACTCATAAACCCTTCATAATTATTTGTAACGAAAATGAGAGTTATCCTAATCATATCCCGGGAGTGTCGTAACCAAGAGTGCAGCAAGGCCCGTTGTCGTGCACCAGTTCCCGTTCGAGTCTAGCTCAAAGCGGTGTTTTCAGGTTTTACCCCTAGGTACATCTGTGCCAGAGCCGCCTCAACCTGGTCGTATCCAGACAGGGATGTATTGCTCGGAAAACTCACAAAATCTCTACAATACCAAAATTCTAGGAAGTTATTCTATACTAATCCTCAAATTTCATCTTAGGTCTACGTGCTCTAATCAGAGTTTATCTAAATCTAGTTTCAAAGGTTTGTACTAAACTTCCTCTGATACCAACTGTAACGCCCCGACCCTAGTTACCTAGAGTCGGTGCATTGTTACATAACATTGGCATGATCACAGGAAAGATCAAATCTCGAAAGACCGATTGGTTTAGTAGCCTTGGAAACACTAGATATATTCATAAGTCTTACATTACATCATAAAATGAAAAACTACTACAACAACATATTGTCTCCATAAACCACACTCATATCCCCACATAATATCCCTGCAGGTAATTCATAATTTACTTCTTCATTTCCTGGAAAAAATAAAACATAGAAAAGGGGTGAGCTCAAATGTCCAGTAAGGATAACAATATACCGGAAACTTTCATAAATAAGAATAAACATTTAAGGCTATGTATAACTAAAACAAAAGCCTTTTAAACTTGAACTTCAACATAGTATGGAAAAAGTAAAATGAAATAATTCCATTTACTTGTTCACATAGATATTCTACTAATCGAATAATCACATGCAATATCAATAACCACTTTCATAATGTTGGAATGCATAATGCCAGACTATCATAACCACATAGCCATGGCCTCGTGCCAAGACTACAAATAAGATTTTGCCAAGGCCTTGTGCCAAGACACTAGTTTGTCTCATGAGACCTACCGATGCATTTAGGAGCTATAACGGGCTCCACCCGTCACATATTAAGTCCAATGCATTCCCATATGAAAAGGTTTAAACATAACATAAACATTCATATTAAAACTAGCATACGAAATGTCAATACTTTCACCATAAACCATGAATGGTATAAAAATAGCACATCCACAGTCAAACATATCACAAAACCTTCAATACAATATAGAAGTTTTGTATCATAATAAATCAACTTCAAATAAGCGTAAAATCCATCAAAGGATGTTGACATAGATGAAATCAGAACTCTTTTTAGAGAAATAACTCTTTCTATTTTGAAATAATTTAAGAGTCATCTATTTATAAAATAAAACATTTTCATTTAAAATATTCTTATAAGCTTGTAAGGAAAACTTTGAAGATTTCATAACGGCGGAAAATAACCGCACCCGCCGTATAAGTTAAAAAAACATTCTTATCTTAATTCTGTCGAAAAGGTTAAAAAGGACCTTGTTTTGAAAACGACGGAAAGATTCCTCATATAAAAAGTCAAACAAGGGTATAAATTACTTTAACCCATATTCTTGTAAATAATAAAAAAAATTTGAAATACATTTTGAAGAAACATTGACGTGGATGATAAATAGATCCCAGTAGATTATTACATATAAACAACCTCGGATAATGAAGAGATTGTGAAATAACCATTACCTTGTACTTTTCCTTGGTTGGGGTAGGTTAACCTCCTATATAATGGTGAAATAATTGTTATTAAATTATACAAGAATCATATACATTAATATGATATCATATATGATCTTTTAATATTGATTTGATAATAATATCTTAGTATTGTTGTTGTTTTGGGTGTTAACTTACTTGTTTTATTTTATATGTTTTGTTATGTAAGCCATGTTTGTAATGGATAGGTTGTATATTATTCATATCCAGAATGATATCAAGCCCTTAAACATCATCTTTAAATCATCAAATGATAGTTATACTTGAATGGATACGATGGAGAATGAATCTCATCGCGTTCGTGGAGACGGTAGTCCGTACGTACGCCCGAGCAACGATATTATTCTTTTGATATTAAAATAATATATAAATGGATGGTATATCATATATATTTAATCATTAACATGTTATATTTATTATTTACATGACTTACACATCATTATTATACCCATCCAAATAATATTATATTGAATAACAATTACACCACGACGTGGAGACGGTAAGCCGTACGTACACACGTATGGTGACATGTTATTCAAAGGGTGGATAGAATACTGAATATGGTTGTACCATATTTATAATAACATCACAGTATATATATGACACTGGAGTTATTATTTTAGAATGGTAACAACAAAGGAAGAAGAAGTGGAAGAAGAAAGGAACTTGAAAAGGGTGGTGAAATCATTACCTCTTCTTCGGGTTCTTCCTTTTGATTTGATCAAAAGGGCTCCTTAGGTTGGCTTTCTGATCAAACTAAGGCCTCTAGGTTGTAGTGAGGGATGTTGGGAGATTATTTGGGCAGAGTTTGGCCGAACCAAAAGGCTTTGAAGGTGTGATGAAATGAGAAGGATGAGTGCCCTTTTATAAGAGGGGTGAGGGGCACCTTTGGAAAAGCTAGAGATATTAGTTTATAATAAATTCATAATCGGTTTCCAATGGATCCAAAGTTGACTATTCAAAGGTTAAGGTGGGGATGGGTCTAAAACAACTCAACCAATAGAATTTAGACAGGTTTGGGTACTTATATTAACCTTATCATTAAGTATTAACTCTAAGTTAATTAGATTCACTTTTACAATGTATCTTTGTATTTTTATATAATAAGGTTAATAAAATTACTATATACATCCAAGAGACCCCCAAGTGAACAATTAATTATGAACCTATCATGATATAAGTCTCTTGGCCGAACCTTAGATTTTTAGGAATTTAATATCAATTTATAATATAATATTTGTTTAAGAACTCTTTTTTGTCAATTTTGACACTATTCAATGGTTGATTTTTGTGAAACTCATAACGTATTGATTACTTCGAATAAAGTCAATTAAATCAATCCTAATATATCATATTATCCTAGAAAATTAGTTTAATTCATTAAAAGATTCATATTATATTTATCTGGGTATTTATAATATCAATTATTTTAATTTTTCTCTATTATAGTAATTAATTCATCATCATTTTGTCATAAATAAATTAAATTATTTAATGTCCAAAAATTATAAATAAAATATCATTATGTAGGAAATAATTTTATCTTTCTAATGAATATTTATAATCTAAAATCCAACATACATAACCCTATGTAAATTTTTTTTTTCTAAAAGATATATGCTTGTGTCATTTTTGTATTCATTTTAACTTAATTAAAACAAATGTCCCTATCACCTATAAGTGGCACCATGGGGTCCCAAAATCGACCCAAAGATTCCCATGGTCGAACATGTATCAACCAATAAGGCTAGGACACGTTTTACTGTAATTTAGTATTATTAAAATATTATTTTTTTAACCCTTATTTACCAGATTTACCCTTAACCATGGTAAATAAAATATTTACCACAGTAATTATTCAAAATGTCTAAAAATAAAAGTTACCTATTTACACAATTTGGACATCCTGATTCCAAATATGGAATCCATTTTTCTAAATTCAAAACACAGAAGTGGAAGAATGTAACGCCCCGACCCCAGCTACCCAGAGTCGGTGCATTAATTACATAACATTGGCATGATCACAAGAAAGATCAAATCTCGAAAGACCTATTGGTTTAGTAGCCTTAGAAACACTAGATATATTCATAAGTTTTACATTACATCATAAAATGAAAAACTACTACAACAACATAATGTTTCCACAGTCCACACTATAATCCCCTCATAATATCCCTGCAGGTCATTTATAACTTACATCTTCACTTCCTGGGAAAAATAAAACATAGAAAAGGGGTGAGCTCAAATGCCCAGTAAGGATAACAATATAGCGGAAACTTTCATCAATAAGAATAAACATTTAAGGCAATGTATAACTAAAACAAAAGCCTTTTAAACACGAACTTTCAACATGGTATGGCATAAATAAAATGAAATAATGTCATTTACTTATTCACATGGATATTCTACTAATCGAATAATCACATGCAAAAATCAATAACCACTTTCATAATGTTGGAATGCATAATTCCAAACTATCATAACCACATAGCCAAGGCCTCGTGCCAAGACTAAAAATAAGATTTTGTCAAGGCCTGGTGCCAAGACACTAGTTTGTCTCATGAGACCTACCGATCCATCGAGGAGCTATAGCGGGCTCCACCCGTCACTTATTAAGTCCAATGCATTCCCATATGAAAAGGTTTAAACATAACATAAACATTCGTATTAAAACTAGCATACGAAATGTCAATAATTTCACCATAAACTATGAATGGTATAAAAATAGCACATCCACAGTCAAACATATCACAAAACCTTCAATACAATATAGAAGTTTTGTATCATAATAAATCAACTTCAAATAAGCGTAAAATCCATCAAAGGATGTTGACATAGATGAAATCAAAACACTTTTTAGAGAAATATCTCTTTCTATTTTTGAAATCATTTAAGAGCCATATAAAATAAAACATTTTCTTGAAAATATTCTTATAAGCTTGTAAGGGAAGCTTTGAAGATTTTATAACGGCGAAAAATAGCCGCACCCGCCGTATAAGTTAAAAAAAACATTCTTACCTTAATTCTGTCGAAAAGGTTAAAAAGGACCTTGTTTTGAAAACGACCGAAAGATTCCTTTATAAACCACTTATAAAAGTAAAAAAGGGTATAAATGACTTTAACTCATATTCTAGTAAATAGTAAAAATGTTTTGAAATGTATTTTTAAGAATCATGGATGTGGATGATAAAGAGATCCCAGTAGATTATTACGTATAAACAACCTTGGATAATGAAGAGGTTGTAAAATAAACCCTTACCTTGTACTTTTCCTTGGTTGGGGTAGGTTAACCTCCTGTATAATGGTGAAATATTTGTTATTAAATTATACAAGAATCATATATATTAATATGATATCATATATGATCTTTTAACATTGATTTGTTAATAATATCTTAGAATTATCGTCGTTTCGGGAGTTAACTTACTCATTTTCTTTTATATGTTTTGTTACATAAGCCATGGTTGTTGTATCTTATTCATATCCAGAATGATATCCAGTCCTTAAACACCATTTTTAAATCATCAAATGATAATTATACTTGAATGGATACGACGGAGAATGAATCTCATCGCGTTCGTGGAGACAGTAGTCCGTACGTACGCACGAGCGACAATATCATTCTTTTGATATTAAAATAATATATAAATGGATGGTATATCATATACAAAGAATCATTAACATGTTATATTTATTATTTACATGAGTTACACATCATTATTATACCCATCCAAATAATATTATATTGAATAACAATTACACCACGACGTGGAGACGGTAAGCCGTTCGTACGCACGTATTGTGACATGTTATTAAAAGGGTGGATAGAATACTGAATATGGTTGTACCATATTTATAATAACATCAAAGTATATGTAAGATACTGGAGTTATTATTTTAGAATGGTAAGAACAAAGAAAGAGGAAGTGGAAGAAGAAAGGAACTTAGAAAAGGGTGGTGAAATCATTACCTCTTCTTCGGGTTCTTCCTTTTGATTTGATCAAAAGGGCTCCATAGGTTGGCTTCCTGATCAAACTAAGGCCTCTAGGTTGTAGTGAGGGATTTTGGGAGAGTATTTGGGCAGAGTTTGGCCGAACCAAAGGGCTTTTAAGGTGTGAAGAAATGAGAAGGAGGAGTGCCCTTTTATAAGAGGGGTGAGGGGCACCTTTGGAAAAGCTAGAAATATTAATTTATAATAAATTCATATTCGGTTTCTAAAGGCTCCAAAGTTGATTATTCAAAGGTTAAGGTGGGTATAGGTCGAAAACCACTCAACCAATAGAATTTAGACAGGTTTGGGTACTTATATTAACCTTATCCTTAAGTATTAACTCTAAGTTAATTAGTTTCACTTTTACAATGTCTCTTTGTATTTTTATATAATATGGTTAATAAACTTACTATATACATCCAAGCGACCCCAAAGTGGTACATTAATGATGAACCTATCATGATATAAGTCTCTTGGCCGAACCTTAGATTTTTAGGAATTTAATATCAATTAATAATATAATATTTGTTTAAGAACTCTTTTATGTCAATATTGACACTATTCAATAGTTGATTTTTTTGAAACTCATAACAGATTGATTACTTCGAAAAAAGTCAATTAAATCAATACTAATATATCATATTATACTAGAAAATTAGTTTAATTCATTAAAAGTTTCATATTATATTTTTTTGGGTATTTATAATATCAATTATTTTAATTTTTCACTATTATAGTAATTACTGCATCATCATTGTGTCATAAATAAAATAAATTATTTAATGTCTAAAAATTATAAATAAAATATCATTATGTAGGAAATATTTTTATATTTCTAATGAATATTTATAATCTAAAATCCAACTTATATAACCCTATGTAACAATTGTTTTGCTAAAAGATATATGCTTGTGCCATTTTTGTATTCATTTTGACTTAATTAAAATAAAGTGTCATTATCACTTAAAAGTGGATCCATGGGGTCCCAAAATTGACACAAAGATGCCCATGGTCGACCATGTATCAACCAACAGGGTTAAGACATGTTTTAGGGTAATTTAGTATTATTATAATATTATTTTTTAACCCTTATTTACCGGATTTACCCTTAACCATGGTAAATAAAATATTTACCGCAGTAATTATTCAAAATGTCTAAAAATAAAAGTTACCTATTTACACAATTTGAACATCCTGATTCCAAATATGGAATCCATTTTCCTAAATTCAAAACACAGAAGTGGCAGAAATTAATTTAAAATTAATTCCCGTTGTCAAAACAAAAAAGCGTGTTTTTAAGAGATAATAACTATCAAAAGATTGACACTTGTTTATGTTCGGTTTAATTGTAAAATTATGTCCAATGACCAAAATTATATTAAATGGTAAAAATATATTCTAAATATACTTTAAAACCACTCAAATGCATAATTTATCACTATTAATTATTTTGATTAAAAAAGTTGTTTTTAATTAAAATTTAGTAATTTTCACTATTAATCAAAATATGAAAGTTATCCGAAAAGTACCAAAATTTCACCTTAGGCTAAATTCGATATTCCGAATCCAAAAATGAAGTCCATTTTCAAATATAAAATATATATAATTTAAAAAAGTAGGTATTACTACTCATAGCGGCTAGTTTGATTGGTTACGGTGTGTTAGAACTCGGTGTTGCGTACAACAAACGCTAGCGTACCGTGGAAGCTTGGGATGTTTCATTTTAAATTTTTGATGTCCCCATTTAGTCAAAAAGTTTAAAATATAGTATCTAAAAAGGGTTCACTATTAAAATTTTGTAAAAGTGAAATATTGAAAATGAATTTGTTCTTACATTATGTCTAAGAAACTCATAATATGGATTTTAAAATTATAAGGATTATATAAAGTTTAAAATTTATTTGACACTATTCATAACCTCTTTTGAACAGCTTGTTTGGTAAGTCATGGTGCGATTGAACTTGGTGTTGTGTGTAGTAAAAGTTATTGAATTATTTTGAAGAAATAACACACTATAAAATCTTGGGGTGTTACATTCTCCCCTCCTTCAAAAAATTGCGTCCTCGCAATTTGAAATTGTTCTTCGAAAATAAAAGGTTGAAAATAGAAAATATCATTGTGGGAAAACCCACATCGGAAATTGGGTTACTAAAATTTAGTCTTAATACGAGGAAAAGAGAAATGAAAGGATCACCACCAAATTATGATCTCTATTAGGAGAACATTGGTGGCAATTATAGACATATAATTGGAGGAAAAACGTAAATATTTATAGGTAGTGATTGAGGTCATCAATCACAAACAAGTATAAAATTGAGGTCCTTAAACTCATCAATCTATGATGATTTGAAGTACCATCAGTTCAACAAAATATATGGTATTGGGATAACACATTTTTGACGTTTCAAAATATCTTAGTTGAAATCCCACATCGAAAAATGAATTAATGATGCCTCTATTTAAAATAAAGAGTGGAAAGTATGAAGATTACCGAAAATAACACATACTAGGGTTCCATGTAGGAAAATATGGATATGGAGGAGAAATCTAACCATCAATTATCTGATGGAGAGTGGTAGAGAACATGGCTATGAAAAGGCCAACAATCTCAAAGCCATAAATTAGTGATGATTTAAGGTACCATCTAGGACAACATTTTTGTTCTAAGTTCCTTTTCTTAATGATGAGGAATTTATTTATGAGATTGGCTAAGATCATAAGGAGATATACTTACTTTAAAATTAGTGTTTTATCCCTTAATAAATTTCTACCAAAAACTCATCATTCACTCGTAAAAAAAATTCTATTTAAACTATTCATAGAGGGTTCCAAAATAAACGAATTTATAATTCATCTACCAGATCATTTAAAACAAACTACTTTATTTAATCCAGGACATCTCGTGGGATAGTGGTAGGTGATTCACCCTTGTCGCCCTTCGGTTGCGGGTTCAAGTCTTGCGGCCTTGCCGGACGCGACGGGTTGCCGCCCGACCTCCGGGTTGTCCTTTTATGGAAATCCAAAATAATACAAACTAGAACTATCCAAAATACTTCTATCCAAACTCACAGTCTAACATTTATAAGGAAGTTAAACATAATATAGATCCTTTTTACCCTATAATAGCATATGAATACCTTCATCATGTATTACTATATTTTTTATTGATTACATTCATGCTCCCTTATTCCATATAGAATGCTGGATATACTTCATCAATCCAAAAATGTTTTAAACCCCAACAATGATGGAATATACAAATCATTAATCAGTTCCAAGGTAGTCAAGAATATCCAATATAATTTTTCCAAAATAATCATGTATTATTCGAAAATCACTACCTCGGTATCAGAACTATATTATGGTTTATTATTCTCTCAACCATATATTTTCCAAAAATTTATCCTGCTATTGAGTCACTTTTCTTTGTTCCACACAATCTCAAGTCCTTAATGAAATAGTACTGCAGTACAATCCTTATATACTCCATAATTATTATAACAATTACATTGTTGATACAACACTCAATTGACATAATCAACATAAGAACTCTAATCATTCCTCTTCATCTGTGGTAGTATCATAACTTGATTATTATCCAATAGCATCATTTGCGTCATAGTCTGATGACTGGGACATAGGTTCGCGTAGTTTCCAAACTCCATGCAAATTAAGCATTGTACATTTGAAACCATTTTCTTACCCTTTCAGTCACGTACTATGTGCCCTTTTCTTCCACACTTATAACAAACTCTCATTCCTTTCAGGCAAGTTCCAGGGTGTTTCTTTCCACAGTTACCACATATGGGAAAATTCTTCTTTTCCCTCTTCCCTTTATCCATCTTTCTCTCTTCTATCCTTTTCTTCTCTTGCTTCCCTTCAAAGCCATAGGACTCAGTAATCTCTTTACTTATCTTATCAAAACATGATATTATTTCTTCATATGATGATAATACATGGGAGACTATTTCTCTTATAAATTCTAGCTTAAGACCATGAAAGATATGATCCTTCCTTCTCTTTGGATCATGTGCATTTCCGGAGTTCTCATTCCTTCTACTGGGCGCCATTTCTAAACAATGGCATAAACTAGATCAGTTTATGAATAAAAATATATAATCCCATACTTATAAAACACTTAACATAAGTTGAACTATTTATGGATATAATCCATAATCATAAGAATGTTTTCTTTAAGGAAGAATATACTCATAAACCCTTCAAAATGATTTGTAAAGAAAATGAGAGTTATCCTATGCATATCCCCCGGGAGTGTCGTAACCAAGAGTGCAGAAAGGCCCGTTGTCGTGCACCAGTTCACGTTCGAGTCTAGCTCAAAGCAGTGTTTTCGGGTTTTACCCCTAGGTACATCTGTGCCAGAGCCGCCTCTACCTGCTCGTATCCAGACAGGGATGTATTGCTCGGAAAACTCACAAAATCTCTACAATACCAAAATTCTAGGAATTTCTTCTATACTAATCCTCAATGTTCCTATTAGGTCTACGTGCTCTAATCAGAGTTTATCTAAATCTAGCTTCAAAGGTTTGTACTAAACTTCCTCTGATACCAACTGTAACGCCCTGACCCTAGCTACCCAGAGTCGGTGCATTAATTACATAACATTGGCATGATCACAAGAAAGATCAAATCTCGAAAGACCGATTGGTTTAGTAGCCTTGGAAACACTAGATATATTCATAAGTTTTACATTACATCATAAAATGAAAAACTACTACAACAACATAATGTTTCCACAGTCCACACTATAATCCCCTCATAATATCCCTGCAGGTCATTTATAACTTACATCTTCACTTCCTGGGAAAAATAAAACATAGAAAAGGGGTGATCTCAAATGCCCAGTAAGGATAACAATATAGCGGAAACTTTCATCAATAAGAATAAACATTTAAGGCAATGTATAACTAAAACAAAAGCCTTTTAAACATGAACTTTCAACATGGTATGGCATAAATAAAATGAAATAATGTCATTTACTTATTCACATGGATATTCTACTAATCGAATAATCACATGCAAAAATCAATAACCACTTTCATAATGTTGGAATGCATAATGCCAGACTATCATAACCACGTAGCCAAGGCCTCGTGCCAAGACTACAAATAAGATTTTGTCAAGGCCTTGTGCCAAGACACTAGTTTGTCTCATGAGACCTACCGATGCATCGAGGAGCTATAGCGGGCTCCACCCATCACTTATTAAGTCCAATGCATTCCCATATGAAAAGGTTTAAACATAACATAAACATTCGTATTAAAACTAGCATACAAAATGTCAATAATTTCACCATAAACTATGAATGGTATAAAAATAGCACATCCACAGTCAAACATATCACAAAACCTTCAATACAATATAGAAGTTTTGTATCATAATAAATCAACTTCAAATAAGCGTAAAATCCATCAAAGGATGTTGACATAGATGAAATCAAAACACTTTTTAGAGAAATATCTCTTTCTATTTTTGAAATCATTTAAGAGCCATATAAAATAAAACATTTTCTTGAAAATATTCTTATAAGCTTGTAAGGGAAGCTTTGAAGATTTTATAACGGCGAAAAATAGCCGCACCCGCCGTATAAGTTAAAAAAAACATTCTTACCTTAATTCTGTCGAAAAGGTTAAAAAGGACCTTGTTTTGAAAAGGACCGAAAGATTCCTTTATAAACCACTTATAAAAGCCAAAAAATGTATAAATGACTTTAACTCATATTCTAGTAAATAGTAAAAATGTTTTGAAATGTATTTTTAAGAAACATGGATGTGGATGATAAAGAGATCCTAGTAGATTATTACGTATAAACAACCTTGGATAATGAAGAGGTTGTAAAGTAAACCCTTACCTTGTACTTTTCCTTGGTTGGGGTAGGTTAACCTCCTGTATAATGGTGAAATATTTGTTATTAAATTATAAAAGAATCATATATATTAATATTATATCATATATGATCTTTTAACATTGATTTGTTAATAATATCTTAGAATTATCGTCGTTTCGGGAGTTAAATTACTCATTTTCTTTTATATGTTTTGTTACACAAGCCATGGTTGTTGTATCTTATTCATATCCAGAATGATATCCAGTCCTTAAACATCATTTTTAAATCATCAAATGATAATTATACTTGAATGGATACGATGGAGAATGAATCTCATCGCGTTCGTGGAGACGGTAGTCCGTACGTACGCACGAGCGACAATATCATTCTTTTGATATTAAAATAATATATAAATGGATGGTATATCATATAAAAAGAATAATTAACATGTTATATTTATTATTTACATGAGTTACACATCATTATTATACCCATCCAAATAATATTATATTGAATAACAATTACACCACGACGTGGAGACGGTAAGCCGTTCGTACGCACGTATGGTGACATGTTATTAAAAGGGTGGATAGAATACTGAATATGGTTGTACCATATTTATAATAACATCACAGTATATGTAAGATACTGGAGTTATTATTTTAGAATGGTAAGAACAAAGAAAGAGGAAGTGGAAGAAGAAAGGAACTTAGAAAAGGGTGGTGAAATCATTACCTCTTCTCCGGGTTCTTCCTTTTGATTTGATCAAAAGGGCTCCTTAGGTTGGCTTTCTGATCAAACTAAGGCCTCTAGGTTGTATTAAGGGATGTTGGGAGAGTATTTGGGCAGAGTTTGGCCGAACCAAAGGGCTTTTAAGGTGTGAAGAAATGAGAAGGAGGAGTGCCCTTTTATAAGAGGGGTGAGGGGCACCTTTGGAAAAGCTAGAAATATTAATTTATAATAAATACATATTCGGTATCTAAAGGCTCCAAAGTTGATTATTCAAAGGTTAAGGTGGGTATAGGTCTAAAAACACTCAACCAATAGAATTTATACAGGTTTGGGTACTTATATTAACCTTATCTTTAAGTATTAACTCTAAGTTAATTAGTTTCACTTTTACAATGTCTCTTTGTATTTTTATATAATATGGTTAATAAACTTACTATATACATCCAAGCGACCCCCAAGTGGTACATTAATGATGAACCTATCATGATATAAGTCTCTTGGCCGAACCTTAGATTTTTAGGAATTTAATATCAATTAATAATATAATATTTGTTTAAGAACTCTTTTATGTCAATTTTGACACTATTCAATAGTTGATTTTTGTGAAACTCATAACAGATTGATTAATTCGAACAAAGTCAATTAAATCAATCCTATTATATCATATTATACTATAAAATTAGTTTAATTCATTAAAAGTTTCATATTATATTTTTTTGGGTATTTATAATATCAATTATTTTAATTTTTCACTATTATAGTAATTACTGCATCATCATTGTGTCATAAATAAAATAAATTATTTAATGTCTAAAAATTATAAATAAAATATCATTATGTAGGAAATATTTTTATAATTATAATGAATATTTATAATCTAAAATCCAACTTATATAACCCTATGTAACAATTGTTTTTCTAAAAGATATATGCTTGTGTCATTTTTGTATTCATTTTGACTTAATTAAAATAAAGTGTCATTATCACTTACAAGTGGATCCATGGGGTCCCAAAATTGACACAAAGATGCCCATGGTCGACCATGTATCAACCAATAGGGTTAAGACATGTTTTAGGGAAATTTAGTATTATTATAATATTATTTTTTAACCCTTATTTACCGGATTTACCCTTAACCATGGTAAATAAAATATTTACCGCAGTAATTATTCAAAATGTCTAAAAATAAAAGTTACCTATTTACACAATTTGAACATCCTGATTCCAAATATGGAATCCATTTTCCTAAATTCAAAACACAGAAGTGGCAGAAATTAATTTAAAATTAATTCCCGTTGTCAAAACAAAAAGCGTGTTTTTAAGAGATAATAACTATCAAAAGATTGACACTTGTTTATGTTCGGTTTAATTGTAAAATTATGTCCAATGACCAACATTATATTAAATGGTAAAAATATATTCTAAATATACTTTAAAACCACTCAAATGCATAATTTATCAATATTAATTATTTTGATTAAAAAAGTTGTTTTTAATTAAAATTTAGTAATTTTCACTATTCATCAAAATATGAAAGTTATCCGAAAAGTACCAAAATATCACCTTAGGATAAATTCGATATTCCGAATCCAAAAATGAAGTCCATTTTCAAATATAAAATATATATAATTTAAAAAAGTAGGTATTACTACTCATAGCGGCTAGTTTGATTGGTTACGGTGTGTTAGAACTCGGTGTTGCGTACAACACACGCTAGCGTACCGTGGAAGCTTGGGATGTTTCATTTTAAATTTTTGATGTCCCCATTTAGTCAAAAAGTTTAAAATATAGTATCTAAAAAGGGTTCACTATTAAAATTTGGTAAAAGTGAAATACTGAAAATGAATTTGTTCTTACATTATGTCTAAGAAACTCATAATGTGGATTTTAAAATTATAAGGATTATATAAAGTTTAAAATTTAGTTGACACTATTCATAACCTCTTTTGAACAGCTTGTTTGGTAAGTAATGGTGCGATTGAACTTGGTGTTGTGTGTAGTAAAAGTTATTGAATTATTTTGAAGAAATAACACACTATAAAATCTTGGGGTGTTACAAAGAATTTAATTTAAAATTAATTCCCGCTGTCAAAACAAAAACCGCGTTTTTAAGAGATAATAACTATCAAAAGATTGACACTTGTTTATGTTCGGTTTAATTGTAAAATTATGTCCAATGACCAACATTATATTAAATGGTAAAAATATATTTTAAATATACTTTAAAACCACTCAAATTCATAATTTATCACTATTAATTATTTTAATTAAAAAAGTTGTTTTTAATTAAAATTTAGTAATTTTCACTCTTCATCAAAATATGAAAGTTATCCGAAAAGTACCAAAATTACACCTTAGGCTAAATTAGATATTCCTAATCCAAAAATGAAGTCCATTTTAAAATATAAAATATATATAATTTCAAAAAGTAGGTATTACTATTCATAACGGCTAGTTTAATTGGTTATGGTGTGTTAGAACTCGGTGTTGCGTACAACACATGCTATCACATTATTCAATGAGAAGCGTACCGTAGCATCATGGGGTGTTACAGACATACTTCAAGAGTGCTATAATTGTGGAAACCTATCAAGGTTATATTTTTTATCAAGGTGGTCCACATTATTGGTCATGAAATCTCATAATATTTTATTATTATGTACATGATGATGGTTTAGGTAGTGATATCATGGGATCCACCCAAATTCATCATAGAGGTGTAGGGATTCCTCAGGTTGGGAGTTCAATATCAAAACTATCTTACAAATTTATCTATGATATAATATAACTTGACTAATCTTACCTAATAGAATAATCATTTCATGGATAAATGTAGGTTCCAATAGTATTTTGAGAATATATTTATAGATTAGTGATTTAATCCATCATGAGATAACTAGAGAAGGGTGTCGAGGATGTAGTGGTATCTGATGAATCTGTGACATAGTTTGGTTGTGTTGTGATATATAGGTATGTGATGATTGCCTATGGTTCACTATAGTTGATACCACATGGGAAAAAACTATGTGAACCACTATCATAAGAAATCAGAGGGAGATTCACACTAATGGTATGAAAAAAAATATTATGGGTGAGTAGTTTATCAACTTTTCTGAAAATATTAGTCTTAAGTATAACTTATTTCATAAGTGCTCTAACATGAGATTTATGTTTAGACTATATTTTTACTCGGATTATGATTCTATTATTTTCTATAGCCTCAGGAAGTGGATTTCAGTTGAATATTCTCTATGAAAAAGATCATTTTCATAACTATAAAGAGTGGATTCAGAGCTATTGGCCTTGTTACAGTTATCTATAGTGGGTGGAGATAGTGAAAAATATCTCCAATTAGTGTTTTTTATACACTAATTATAAAACTATTTATATATTCTGGTAATGAAGATACAGAACATGAGACCATATTTACTCAAATGTCTGCATGATGTGTTATTTAAGGAGTTTATAAAGGTGGGGATCACATAATCCTTTTTAGAGTATGCACAATGGTAATAGTGGTGTTGCAATATGTAGCTCTAAGGGATTTTCATTTCTATACTTCAGACGCATATTATTTAGTTTAAAAGATGTATCAAGACCTTTGTATGTATTTTTTTCATTTATGTTGAATGGAGTTGTAGAATTTGTCTCTTGAATCCATATTTGATAGCAAGTGAAGGTTGTGAACCAAGTTTCAATATGTTTATATCAATTTATTTAGGTGAGAAAGTGTATAGGGAATGTGATATCTATGGAAATCATGATGGGGATTCTAAATTTTATAGATTAAAGCACACCAACTATGTTATCATAATATAAATTACTATAGCAGGCACACTTCCTAGAAATCAAGGAGAAGAGATTAATAGATATCCTGAGATTCCATTACATGTGAAAGATAGTCTTGCCCCATGGAGTTTCATTGATGGGTTTTTATGATATTATGATCACTTCACAGATCTGTTATGGAATGGATTTCATATGAAATTAATACATTGTTTAATTGGATCATTTAATTTCTCCCCTCTCCCGATGAATAAACTAATATTACCATTCATGTCCTGGAGGATATGTTGTGGGAATGCATATTAGACATTGTCCATTGTTGGGAAGAAACCTATAATTGGTGGAGATTTTGTTCAATGTTAAATAATATTACATAATTGGTATAGAAACCTATGATTCCATGTATGGGAGAACCTATAGGTCACCACTATTCTAGACTGAACCAGGAGAGTCAGCAGTTAGTGGGCCATAGATGGTGCAAGACCTGACATAGATTTTGGAAATTCTATAAGAGGTGATGAGGACTACATAGAGCTATCAGAATTATTATATAGACCGATGAAAAATTCAATTGTTGTTTTGGGAGGGGGCAACATGTCTTCCATTAGGAGTCACATCATTGATGGTTTCATAGATTTCTATTCTGTGTTATGATATCTCAACTATTCATTAGACTATTCCTGATAATTTATAGAGAAGTAGAGTCGGCGTACTTCATGGGTCTACCGATGCATTTGGATTGGGTATATTATGTTTTCCATGTGTAACAACTATGTAAATAAATTATAGAACCATTATATGTAATAAACTCAAGAAATATGTACATCATGAATGTAATCATTTTTTTGTATTTATATGCACAAAAATAGAGTATGAATAATGATTATGTATGGATTTCAAATAAGAGTTTTAATTTTAATTCAAATATACCTCTATGAAATCATATACAACCATAGTGAGATAATAAAATTATTATATTTCAATTTCAATGATGTTATAATTGGAATGGCATAACCAATATTCATAACCTATTACATTAAATTGTAAATGAAACCATCATTCATGTGTATGGTGGACTATTCAATCAGGAACTCATGTAATTCATTTGTCATCATCCCCTATTATGAAAATTAATGATGTTGAATATTTTTTATATATATGATATTCAGAACATCATTATAATTATGTAAATTTAATAATTCATATATTATATTAATTTTTCATTCTTTAAACAATGATAAAGTCTTCTATTCAAATGTTCGGATTACGAAATCAATGAGACGATGTGATTCATTAATCAATGAATCATCACATGCCTTGTAATATAAGTGTGTTTTAAGAAATAATATATCATTTTTGTTATAATGAACATAATTGAAATTAAAAAAACATACCTTCCTTCCCAAATCATCATTTAAGAATGTATATGTTACATATGTTTATATTCATCTGACAATCTACATGATAATAACGTATTTCATTTTTCATAAATGGATATCATGGTTGTAATAAAAATTATTATAAATTTATTGTAATGGAAATTATTTGAAACTTATTATTCTATAGATGATAAAAAAAGATATATTAGTCCATTTTTTACCTATATATATTGTTCTAGACATATTTTTTGAATAAATTCAAAACATCTAAAGTATTGTTAATTTTTTAAACAAATTATTATAAAATTAATATAAAATATAATCATTAATGTGAAAAAATTCATATGTGACTATATTATTAACTTCTATTTTTTATTTAGGATGTTTTGTATAGTATGTGATGATTTAGGTTCAAAGAATGATAGACTTTATATCAGAACAAATATTTTCTATGATTCAATGATAAAGTTTAAAAATAATTTTCATTCATGTCTATATTCATGAAAATAAAATTTTCATGTATTTAAAAAAATTAATTCAATTCTAAATGAAATTTAATGTTACATTAAGTTTTATTATAGGGTTTTCAAAAGGAATAATTCAGTAAATTTTATAAGGAAATGTTTGACATTCTTTGCAAAAGATAAAAATAATATTATAATTTAATGTATACGACATTGATAGTTTTTCCCGCCGCTATAAACATTAATTTAATTTTCAATTAGCTAACATGGTTTCATGTTTTCATCAATAGAAACACCATATTATGTTATATTATATTTAAAAGGGGTTTTGAATTTTAAGGATAAATCAATATATAGATATTTCTCTTATGGGTTCAATGACTATTCCTATTAATGTAATGTTGATTGCTTAATGCATTTATGTGTTATAATTAAGTTATTATTATCTGTAATTGTTTATTGATGAGTGTTTCTATTATAAATCAATGATTTTAGGTTCTTTTATAAACAATTAATGGTATTTCTTATATAATCCAATAATGGTTGGGCTACTAATATCATCAAAATTTCATTGTATTTTTTAGTGTATTATAAAAGTTGTTCATATTTGTAATTGAATTGGTAATAGTGATATAGAAAATTTTCTCAAAAGGAACCTAAATGTTTCATATATTCATACAATTTTTTTACATATATCTCATCGGTTAAAAACGAATTATTATTGATCTTATATTTAATGGAATATATGGAAACTATTTAACTGTAAAAATATTAAATTTATCAATATGTATTCATAGTTAAATTATGTTTTGAAAAAAAAACATTTTGGGTTTTATTTTGCCCTTTATGATTTCAAATAAGATATTTTATAAATAAAATTTTCATGTGAATTTTTTTTCTTAATTAAATTTTTTTGAATTTAGTATTAACATTATATTGAAAAATGTAAATTTATAGGAGTGATCATGGGATAATTATATTTTTTTCTTACTTTAAAATTTTACATACGAATACATATTCATTAATATCCACATTTTAAATTATTTTCAAATCGATTAAATGATTATTTTTCACATGTAAGTGTTCAAGTATAAAATAATTAAGATATTCCACCAAATAAAAAATTATTATATTTTAAATGTTTTTTCTTGTATGAAAAAAGGATAATTTATTTATGGGTACAAATTTTTAGGTAAAATTATATTATTTAAGGGTAATGGACTAATTTAGGGAAAAAATCAACAATAATGATCATAAAATATAATAGAATTAATTATCTACCTAATAATTGAGATAAATTATTTCTTTTGGATTGATATGATTAGATATATACAGTTGTCTCACCTTATCATCAAAGAATATGTGAAATCATTCCCCCTTTCTACCATATGAGAAAAGTGTTTTTCCACAATATCATGTGAGGTTTTTTATCTATAATTCTGACGTGGAATCTATTTTAGTGGAATTGATTTATATATTTCTTAAAATTTCATTTTTTTCACCATACTAAAAGGATATACAATAGTATCAATAAAATGTGAATTTTCCTCATGATGTATTGTTGGACATAAATTAGAATTATTGATTCCATGCATTGTGTGTTGGATTCATAGTAAAACTTATGACAACAATCTTTGTTATGTATGTAGGTTCGATGTGGTGTCTTCATTACCATGTTGTGGTATATAATGTTGGATTAATTTTTCACTACATTATTGGATATATGAAAAGGTGATGTTCCTAATATAGGGATTTGTGTAGAGTGCATGAAGATCCAAGGGCACTAATTTCCCAAAATAATATTGATGAATGATATTAATCCATGAAGGATTTATAAAAATTTATTTGTAATGATGTATGTAATTATATCAATCTAACCAAGGTTATTCAGGATGATTTATAAAACATCCTGAAAAATTTCTCGTTTCTCGAAATACTACAAGTTTTTAAAGATTATAATGTTTTATAAACAAGAAGAATGTTTCATAAAAGTTCAAAAAAAGGTTTTCTTAAAATATTATGTTTCATGACATATAAGGTTATTATATAGTAGAGTGAATATATATGGAAACTGATCTATGAATAAACTATAATATATTGAATATTTTTATTGGATTGTGACCCAAAAAGAAATCCTCCCTCATATTGTGAGAAAATGAAGAGGAAAAAGGGAGTGTCCATTGGATAGTAGTGATCCATATTTAATGCATTATAAGGTAATAGATCCCAAACATGAATAACCTATCCAAAAACAACAATTACTGAGCTAACTAATTTTTCTTCCTCAAAACATTATTTGATTCATTCTCCATAGACTTTCCCAAAATGTAATCCAAGTTAAAATATATGTTTCTCTATGAAAACAATCATAATTTACTTTATTTGAATCATCATCTGATAATGCTAGTATGTTACGAATTTTATGTATTATTAAAACCATGATTACCCCCCATCTCATGCTATAAAATAATTTTTTGGGTGTAACATGTCTTATATCCTTGAATCATTCCGTTATAACACCAAAAAGATTCAACTCATAAGTTGATATTCAAGTCTGTACACTATGTATTCATTTGAAAAATGAAACTGTCAAATTATAATTTCATCAAGGATTTATTTTGTTTATTAGAATCCATATATTTCCATCATATGAGTTTATTTCCGATTATTTATTAGTCTCATGTGATTTATAGTTATCTACAATAGTTTTCTTACATTTAAATTCCCTGAAACTCTACCTTCCATTGACATATAATATTGAAAATAATGTACCCTATCGGTCATAGAACAAGTGCCTAAAATATTTTGAATTTTCAAAATGGAACTTAGGAATCATTATTCTTTATATATTACATACATACCAAAGACCACTAAAATCTACGAGTTCAATTTTTCATAATCATAAATTTTGGTTCCATTAATCATTCATCACAAAGATAAAACTTCTTCAATGCGATAGTCATTCTTAATTTTACTTTCTAATATCATACTATTACGATCATGAATTCATATTTAATTCTCACTAATTACTTTGATGAAATCAATCACATTTGTCAATATTTCATTAGGAACAACAAGATGTCCAATAACTTTTTATAACTCATTCGTTATAGCATTATGTTGATCAATTTAATATAATGAGTCTTGTAGTTGACCATTATATTGTATGTAATAATTTTGATGAATGTAAAACTTCTAAAATAAAAAATAATGTTTCACATTAATGATCATGAAATGTTTGTGTTGGTTTTTCTTCTTAATTTTGGATATTTATTTTTAACCATTTCCATTATAATATCGTAAATATTTGAATCAAAATCAACCTCAATACCTTAACATAAACATTATTATCTACGTGTTCATTAATATACATGTTCTTATACAAACACATCTTTAGTTATTTATTTATTGAATAAATGTATCATATTTGGGGTAAACCTCTACAATATATTGATACGACATCAACAATATATGTACTATAAAACTTCCAATTTCATTCTTTCATGATGTTCCCAAATGTTACATGATAATTGAAATATAATGGTATCTTTCCATTTAACCTACCAATAATAATCATTAATTTAACTTCCGTGTGTGGGGGTAATTCATTACTAATATCCATTTCCTTTCCTATACAATAATATATATCAGGTTTTTTCTATAAAATTCAATTTAATATCTTTTGTAACTGATATGATGATTCATTTAGTTTTCATTCATTTCAAATCTGACCAAAATATTTTTTATATCATCCAAATAAGTATTATAATGTTCACCTCACCATGACCTATAAAATTTGGATTATAAATAAAAATATGCCTCCAAACTAATTTCATCAAAATATATTTATCTTTTATTTATTCACTATGTAACAAAATATGTCTAATAACTGAAATTATTCAGTTTAAGAAACCATCCTCCTTTTATTATGGCTGTATTTTAAAATCATCAAATTTATTATTCCAAAAATGAATCATAAACTCATTTTTCTATTTCTAACCTAAATATATATATTCACAAATTTGGCGCATATATCCATGGGAAAAATGAAACTCCTAACCGATATGATTAGTTTGTTTAATATCTCTTTATATATGTAATTTTTAGCTTTGAAATAACCACTATATATCTTTTTATCTACTTTCATTATATAAAACAATGAATTATACCCTCTATTTATACAATGTATGATAATATAGAAAAAACAACACAAATGATAGTAAATGTGATATCAATATATAATTCCATATCGAGTAATTCTAAAGTCAAATAGGAGTAATAATTTTCCACATACAAGGTTCTATTTAATGATATGCATCAAATTATATATTAAACCATGTAACCTATATATATAATGAAACATTTTTAAAAATGTTTCCCCAATAGGCCCTAAGCTAGTATTACCGGTGTATTAAAATATTATTCACATCAACATGATCATGTACTCGATTTAGAAGGAACATTTTGAACCAATCATTTCTCAAAAATAGTCAACATCAAAATTTTAAAAATATCTAAACAATTTTTTTTACTTGGTTCAATTTAATGGGATTATAAAAATATAATACACAAATGATGTGTGAATTTAATTTATGAAAGAGAATGTATCATTATGGGTAACAAATTCTCATAATTGGTTCACTCCCGAACCTAGGAAACACACTACTCAAATAATATGGTTAACTTATTTGAGACAATGAATATAATAAAAAGCTACCCAATATTCCCTCACAATAAATCTTTAAAATAAGATAAAAACCCAATTTATAAAGTAAATATTCATTGGATATTAGTTATTACATTATCTCTGGGTATTAAATTAGTCTTTCAAATATAGATTTAGTTCCCTCATTGGTCCTGATCCTATTAGATATTCTACTATTTTTTCTTTGTATAAATACATTTATAAATCAATTATTTTTCCCATGAAATGATCTCAAAAAATTCTATATATTTCCCAATTATTATGTCCTACATATTTTAAATAAATAACTAATTAATTCATTTAGGTCAACTATAATCCCATAAAATTTGAAATATACACAAACATCTAAAAATATCAATATTTACATTCATTATGGAATGCCAAACTCTATCATTTTTTGGGATATATTAAAATATCATAGATTAAAACATCATAATAATATTCATGGTGTACTCATAGTATATTAATATAATATATAAATCATACTCACTCTCATATTATAATCTATAAAATACCATGTTGTTGAATGTTAGATTATTATTCATCATCTCATTACATCAAATAGTATTAGAGTACCATATAACATGATAATTATTATTGTTTATAAGCATTCACAGGGATAAATTTCATTATATAACTTCAATATTCAGAAAAAGATATTCGAAAAAATCCCATTTAATCAGGAAATAATAATTTAACCTTTTTGTTATCAAATAAATTATATATTTGTCCTCATAGAAAACTATTTAATCCACCCCTTTTATGGTGTGGTCATCTCTCAATAGGTATAACCTAGTAAAAGTACCTATTCATGTTCATAGTTTGGCTATAATTCTGATGGAATCACCAGCTAAATTCATAAAAAATGTGACTAAATAATGTTTTGTGTATTTTATTATGCATTTATGATAATATAATATTTCAATAATCTAAATTAATTTGAAAATATATAGTGTTTATTCATAATATTATCATATTTTAAAATAGTATTCTATGAATTTATTACCCTTACACATGATAAAGATTAATACCCATATATATTGGAATTTTCAATTATCCAAATCATAAAAACTATATTATTTATCTCACATATTTTCTAGTTAATGATACTAGTTTATAATTGTTGGGACATAACCTAATCAGATGTATGCATATTAGTTTAATCATATTTTTTATATTTATCCTCTCAAATGGTCATAATTCTCTGTTTCTCTCACTAATTCCAAAATATTAAATCAATTATGAGATAAACCTCATATAATTTTTTTTTACTTATCATAACAATATAAAAAATTATTACATTGATCATTCACAATATACTTACTAAGAATTTGAACAAAATTTCCTCTTGGAATTAGTTTATTTTGTGAAAGGAAGAACAATTAAGGAATTCATTATCTAGAACATCAAATGTGTCAATATACTTATGAAATAAAGTAGAGGATATATTTTCAGTCTAAATAATGAAATCAATAAATAATTTGACACTATGTATTGATACTTCATTTATAATGTGATTCTGTGTTATGGATTCATTGACCCTTTTTGAGTGTGTTTATGGATTCATTCTATCTTCTCTTGTTTTAGTGTGTTTAAATGGTTATAATAAAGCTTATTTTAAAATTTAAATGTGATTTAGATATGGGATACTCATTCATCAGTCCACTTCGTCATATCTAATGACTTGATAAAAAATATTATCACTCACATGATAGAACAACGTAAGTATAAACCCCTTAATGCATCATGAAATCTTATAAATCCAACCCATAACCTCTTTGTGGACAACAACAATAAATCTTGTAAAGGAAGTAAAAGAAGTGAAAAAAATATCATAGTGTCCCTATCACACTATGAATTTATTTTTGGAAATTATTCAATGTGTAATATGTCATTTATATATTTTTGGATGGGGATTACTTCTGCTAGAAGTTCTCAACCTTTATTGGAACTGGGCATTAAAAAATTAATCATGCCAATTAATTACCTTGGTGTTACAGTTCATATTAAGATACCTAGGAAAAGTTCTTTAGTTAGTATAGTTTATCAAATTTAAAAAAATTATTTCATCATATAATCAGATGTACCTCCCAATTGTTGTAAGGAGTTTTCATATAAAATTTACAATCATTTCATAATTTGTTAATTATTTTATAATTTTTAAATTGACTATGGAAATCCCCAAACATCACAATGCCTGAATATTAAATTTTTATTGGAGTGAGTATATATTTTTAATAAAAATGTTCACAATTAATGGGGTGAAATTATGTAACCCTTCTAGAAAATGATTTAATGGAAATCAAAAACATCTATCTCTTTAATGAAGCTCTACTAGACATGTTAACATGGGAAATTCTATAAGTCGATTAAGGGATATTTTATTATTATAAATATGTCTATTAGAAAACCAAATAAGGGAAGCCTTCACTATCTCCATTAATCCATTTTTTTCATCAATCAATTAATACTTTTCTAGTATTATGTTTCATAATATATGGGTTTCTAGTCATAAGTCATCCCATCATATTTGGATTGAAAACTGGATGGGGACCCCAATTATCTCTCTCTTGTATCCACATGAAGTACCATTGGACAATGAAATAACTACTATATTATTATTGGACATTCCCAAAATGAATTTTCAATAAGATGATAACAACCTATAGAACAATTTCATTTTTTCTAGTAATGGTGACATGCTAATCAAGGAACCAACCCAAAATAGAATTGTGGACTCCTAAAAATTTTAACAATCCAATTTAATCATAATTCTCAATGATTTTAACTAGATTAATGGACTTGATAAGTATAAGATAATTTTATCATGAACCAAAACTATCTCAAGGCTTGCACATAACATGATCCCTTCTAATGATTACTTAGAACCATTTGACATTTGAATGGAAAAAATCCTTGAACGTAACATTGATGTTTTTTTGTTTGATTGTGTTTGTTAAAAATAATGGTTTCTATTGTTGGTTTTGGTTTCGTAGATACATTTTTTAAAACCTATGTTGAAAAATAACCATGATATAGGAACATTCGATCTCAAGGCGGTATAAAAAAAAGATAGCACTTTTTACCAATGTATAGATAATTTTTGGGTCTCAAAATTGAGAAAATGGATATATTTATAATTATAAAAAGATTTTGCGCCCAGGATTTATAGTGTTATGGAAAAATGCATGCATGGAATGTTTCATTATTAGAATATGAAATCAGGCTAAGGAATGCAGTGCACAATGAAATGGTAAATGTGTGTTTAAGATGTGGTTGCACAAATGAAAGTTCCTCTCCCAATACGATTTCTAATTGGGATTTATGCACTCAATGTGTATATTTCTGTGACGTGTCTTGTCTTCCACGTAAGGTTTGGTGATGAATATAAATAATATGTGATCCCCCTTATTTGATGTAGCTCAAGAATTAAAGTAAATTCACACTCTAGATCACGAATGAATATTATGTAATGGTACTTTCATGAATGAATTGGAGTTGAAAGCATAATAAGAATGATGTTCATATGATTTGAGTTCCATAGAAGATTAAATTTGTGTGAAAGTGGTGTTTTGTGGATAAATTGGAAACCTATGTGCAAGTCACCAAAGATTCATGCCACATGTAGTAAGGGTAGAAAGAACGATTTGAAGTTGCAAAGTTCATCTACGGTAAAGTTTTATTCATCAGTGGATGAATGTTGAACATCAATAGATCATATACATACAATTTAGGATGCATTAATTAGATATTATAAATGGACATATATGTATATAAAATTTGAGTGCATCTTCAGAAGAAGTAGTGATCACAATTCAGTTGAGAGAGAATTGAGCTCTGAAATTGTAATTGGTTGTAAACCAAGAGGGACAAAGAGTCCACTCGAAACATTTTCAAGGTAGTGATCTTGGGAAATGAATATATAGCTTGAACATTGTAATTGGAAGTGTGTTTTAGTGGGTTTGGTTCAATGGAACATTGTCATTGTATGCACCTTGGATGTATCACACTGATGGTGAACTGAGGAAAAATTTATGTGGATGGGTGTTTTCTTTCCAAAATTATATTAATAGAATAATTATCATTTAAATAAGGAATTAATAAGATCAAAAACAACATTCAAGTGTGATAAAACTGACCCTTGTAATAAATTGTTTAATATCATGTGGGGACTATATTTTTTTTTGGAAAGACTATCCATACACTGATTCACCACACCCCCCCCCCTCAGGGTATGTAGGGAAATTTTGGAAAGAGTGTGATTCAGTTAAAGGAATCAAGTAGTGAAAATAATAATTTTTTTGATAAATCATGTTGAGAAAATACTTACTCATTCAATGATGTATAATGAATGAGTTAATTAACCGATATTCAAAAAGATGGTGTACCTATTGATGATGAAGAAATTTCTAGAAGACCTGAATTTGATGATATCTCAAAACAATGGAATCGGATCATAAAATTGTTGACAAAATTATATCTAAAGATATTCATATACATGTACTAGATATTTATTTCAACAATGTAAGATGTATGGATTAATGGATTATTTATGTGGATACTGGTCTAAGGGAGAAGAAAGATTCTCATTCTACAGAACTACAAAAGTTGTTTATATAGAGATATAAACTATGTGTTAAAGAAAATGGAAAGAATTAAATGTCAGATGAAATCAGAATCTGAAATCTAGAAATGAGGATCTAGGCACATAGTTTTTGTAACTAGTTAAAAAGAACCAAATACTACAATAGTATAATTCATGGTGTTCTAATTTTTCATCTCAAGAAAAAATTTAAAATAAATGATAAATGTGAAATGGTGGATAAGCTAACATGAGAGTTGGAAGATATGATTTGTAGAGGGTATAATCTCAAGAGATTACATAATGATCAACTTGATTCAAGGGATTTAAAGATTCAAAAAATTAGTGAAGATCTAAAATCATTGAAGAAATAAGTGGAGAAATTAGATTCCAATGTCAAGCCCATGATAAAGGAATCTTTGCACTTACTATTTGACCATCCAACAGGATGTGACGATGAAATGAAAAGAAAATATGCTACAATGATGGAGAAGCATGAATGTATTGAATTATCCCAAAGGACATTCAGGTTGGAAAAAAATTATATTGGATATTATGAACCCTCTCCCATGAAGGAAAGAAATGTATCCAAGAATTGTTACAGAAATATAAATATTCATGTAGGTGTTATAGACAATCCTGAAAATGATTTTAAAGGAATTAATGACATCATGTTCTATTTTAGTGGGACTCATTGTCTTACATTATGTTTTTTTCAATGGATTTGGAATATATTTTATTCTATAAAATAAAAAAATATTTTGAAATCTATGAATGAGAAGAAACTTCATTAAAAGTCTGAAAGGAACTCCTCTCAAAAGAAGGCATCCAGTAGATCCTCTTATTGTTGAAGGTATGGACATTAAATGAGTATGTTTCATGAAGCGTAGGAGCTCAATGTAAAAGGAATGACTCGAGATGAATCAACATATATTTAGGGAAATAATTACATTGATTATGTTTTTAATTGTAGATGTTTAATATGTTCTAATTTTGGGAATTCTGCATGATATTGATGTAGGAAGAATATAGGGAAGAAAAAGAAACTTGAAAGAATACCCCAAACTCTAGTAGTTTATATTAAAAAGACCTATATTGGAGTACAGAATATGTTGTAGTATAGTTTTATAGCCTCAAGGGAATAACAATGATCTAAGAAAAAGGAGTTTCAATCACCTTCTCTTCTACACTCACAAAAACACTATGGGAATTAATGTGAAAAAAAACTAAAAGAAAAAGGGAGATGCTACTTCAGTTGGGATGATGAATAATGTACATTCAGTGAAAAACCCACCATTAGTAAGGAACAGTGTATAAAATCGAATAAAGGATAATAGAAAAATGAATTAATCTTCTATCTATAATCTCACATTCATGACAAGGAATGATGTGAAGGAAGGGGGATGGTCCCTCTAATGGAGTTATAAGAAAGAAATGATGGCTAGTGGACAGGTTCCATCTCATTGAAATAATCATGGGAAATGTAATTCAAGTAGAACCTCAAAGAAGGAGATATTTACTATTGGGTATAACAGCAAATAATAAAGAAGTCCAAACCCAGAAAACCTAACTATTAGAAGAGGACTCAAAAATGTGGGTATTGAATATTTAGTCATATTTCCATAATTGATAAGGTTTATTTGGTAGTTGAAACAATAAAATAATGATTACAGTGATTTACAAGAAATCGTCAAAGTGTTGATCCAATAGGATCGACCAAAATCCTTTCATAATAATTCTAGGGAAGCCCCACTCCTATGTGTATAAATTATATTAACTATTGTTCATGTGTTTAATGTTTAATGGGATATAACATCTAAGGGGATGTGGAATCAAAAGATTCAATGTAGTGAAATAATGTTCTCTAGAATGTTAACTAATTCAAGTCAGTTACCATAGTTTTTGAATAAATCTGGAAATATTAGTTGAATGGATTTAATTTTTTATTGATACATGTTGCATACAAATTTAATGGGAAGTAATGGACTGTGGTGGTAATATTAACGTTATCTCTTGTTTCCAACATGGTCTCTTGACTCAGAAGGCTTAGAGGATCTGTTGATGGATCATTTAATTGTGGTATGTTTATCTAATGGAAATCACATCAAAGGTAGCTACCATTGAACTATTTTATTGAGATAGAGAAGGTACTTAGACCTATAGTAACATGTGAATAAGTGATGTTGGAGAAGAAGAATATTTTTTATTCTAAACAAAATTCATAAAAATTGAAGGAGATTCAAATCATAGGGGGGGAATTCTATCTTCTAATAAAATGAAATATTTCAATGGTACTGAAATTATGAGAGTAAATTTTTATATATACTTACTATTGGATGTGTATAATCATTCTTGTATTTCATGGTTGTCTATTTTTCTAAAAAAAATGGTATAAATTGAATATTTTTAGTATAAAACTATGCTAGGATAGAATAAAAAACCATTTCAACATGTGGCTTCAAAATTAGTTTGAAGAAATGATGTCTCTATATTAGATAATGAATATAATCATTAATAGAACAATGAACAGTTTATTTATGGTAGCACGGGGGAGGTGAGAAACATATGGTGAGTAAAATTGTAAAATATTTAATCAGATGAACATACTGAAGATGAACTAGAGGATGCAGATGAAGATGTAGATTGATTTTAGTCTATGAATGAAGAGATTAAAAAATTGAGAAGAATCATAGGTGATAAGTTGTTTCGAGGCCAACAGATAAGAATGTCATCAGGAATAAATGTGTATTTCATAACAAGTGGAATTTGGATGGTGTTTAGATTCATAACAAAGGATGACTGGGGGGAAAAGGGTACTATTTGACATCAGGCATTGATGTTTATGAGATAAATGAAACTATTTCAAGGATGGAGACAATATGATTATTCTTTTCCATAACAATGAAAATAAATTTCAATGTTTACTAAATGGAAATGAAGTAAGAATTTTTTTTTTATAGGGTACTAGTAGAAAAAGATTTTATTGAGAAGAAAGATGGTTTTCCCGTTCCTGGATATTAGAGACAAGTTTTTCAGCAGAGGAAGGAGCTATATGGGTTGAATCATGCACCAAGGGAACGGTATTCAAGACATGATCAATATTTGAAGATGCTCGGTTTTTAGTGTGGTGGAGTTAATTACAATCATTCTGTCGGTAATGATATTAATCAACTGATGACCATTCTAGTTTATGTCGATGACATAATATTTAATGGACTAGATGAAAACAAATGTAGAAAATTTTCAGAATTCCTGAAAAGTGAGATAGAAATTTCAATGATTGGTGAGATGACATTTCCCTTAGTTTATAAGTGGAGAAAAGAAAGAATGGATCCTTTATTTCTTAATCCAAACACCAAAAGGTGTTTTGAGAATATTGGAATGGAATTTTATAAGGAGATGAAAAATTTGGTTTTTACCCAGATGAAACTATAAAAATATGTTGAAGGAAAGGTAGTTAATATCACAGAATATAGGAAAATCCATAGTTGATTAATGTACTTGATAGCAACGCGACCTGATATTGATTTTTCTACATGAAACAATCGAGATATAAAAGTAATACCAAAGAGGGGAACATGCTTGAAGTGAAAAAAATAAATTTTTATATAAAAGCTAATGTAGATTTCAGTTTGTTGTACCACGAGAAATCTCAACAATAGTTATCGGGATATACAGATGTGGCATACAGATATAATGGGAAGAAATGGATAGTGGTGGTAATATTAACCTTATCTCTAGTTTCCAACATGGTCTCTCGACTCGGAAGGCTTAGAGGATCTGTTGATGGATTATTTAATAATGGTATGTTTATATAATGGAAATCACATTAAAGGTAGCTACCACTGGAATATTTTATTGAGAGAGAGAAGGTACTTAGACCTATAGTGACATGTGAATAATTAATGTTGGAGAAGTAGAATATTTTTTGGTGTAATCAACATTCCTAAAAATTAGAAGAGTTTCATATCCTAGGGGGAGCATTATATCTTCTAATAACATGAAATTTTTCAATGGTATTGAAATGATGAGAGTAAAAGATTATATATACTGACTAGGGGATGTGTAGAAACATTCTTGTATTTAATGGTTATCTATTTTTCTATAAGAAAATGGTATCAATTGTATATTTTTAGTATACCAATATGGTAGGAGAGAATAAAAAAACATTTCAATATGAGGCATCAAAAGTAGTTTGAGGAAATGATGTCACTATATTAGGTAATGAATATAATCATTAACAGAACGATGAACTGTTTCTTTATCGTAGCAATGAGGACGTAAGAAACATATGGTGAGTAAAATTGTAAAATGTTTAATCAGATGAAAATACTGAAGATGAACTAGTGGAAGAAGATGAAGATGTATATTGATTTCATTCTATGAATTAAGAGCTTAGAAAATTGATAAGAATCATATGTTAGAGGTTGTTTTGAGGCTAATAGATAAGAATGTCATTAAGAATAAATGTGTATTTCATAACAAGTGGAATTTGGATAGTGTTGAGATTCAAAACAAAGCACGAATGGTGGGAAAAGAGTACTCTTTGATATAGGGCATTGATGTTTATGAGAAATTTGAACCAATTTCAAGGATGGAGATGATATGATTATTCTTTTCCATAACAATGCAAAGAAATTTCAATGTTTTAGAAATGGATATGAAGTAAGATTTTTTGTATGGGGTAGTAGAAGAAGAAGATTATATTGAGAATCAAGATGGTTTTCTCATTCCTGGATATGAGAGACACATTTTTCAGTAGAAGAAGGCGCTAGATGGGATGAATCATAGACAAGACATGATCAATATTTGAAGATGTTCAGTTATTATTGTGGTGGAGTTAATTACAATCGTTCTATAGGTAATGATATTAATCAACAGATGATAGTTCTAGTTTATGTCTATGACATAATATTTAATGTATTAGATGAAAAACTATGTACACAATTTTCTGAATTCAAGAAAAGTGAGATAGAAATTTCAATGATTGGTGAGATGGCATTTCCCTTGGACTATAAGTGGAACAAAGAAAGAAGGGATCAATAATTTCTTAATCCAAACACCAATTGGTGTTTTGAGAATATTGGAATTGAATATTACAAGGAGATTAAAAATTTTCTTGTTACCCAGATGAAACTATAAAAATATGTTGAAGGAAAGGTACTTAATATCAAAGAATATAGGAAAATACATAGATGATTAATGTACTTGAAATCAACGAGACCTGATATTGATGTTTCTACATGAAAAAAACGAGATAAAAAAGTAATACCAAAGAGGGGAACATACTTGAAGTGAAAAAAAATAAATTTGTATATAAAAGGTAATGTTGATTTCAGTTTGTTGTACCATGAAAAATCTCATCAAGAGTTATTGGGATATATAGAAGTAGATTGGGCCAGATCAGCAGATTACCAAAACTCAATGTCATGTGGTCTCTTCTGTCATAAAGGATTTCATATTTCATGGTTATGCAAGAAACAAGATTACAATTCATTGACCGCCAAGGAAGGTAAATATATTGCGACTATTAAAGCATACATGTAGTTATAATGGATGAAGTAGATGATTATTGATATGGGATTTGAATTCGTGTCTCCGATATGATCCCATTGTGATAATTCAAGTGTTATAATTCATAGAAACAATCCAGTACACCACTCAAGGAAAAATCACATTGAAATCAAATATAAATTTATTATGGAGAAAGTGGTGCAAGGACTTGTGATATTGGAGTATGTTCCTACAAAACAAAAAGTTTGAAAACATTCTGACAAATTCCATACCCAAAGAAGCCTTTTACTTGCATCTACTAGATATGGGAGTTCAATTGACTCACCGTACTTGATGAATTGTGGATGTGGGACCCCTATCTCTTTGAGGTATGGTGTGTTTTTTTCTAATATACTAATATGTGTTCTTTACATTTTTATGTCCAAAATGTAGTGTCATTTGGGTTAGCTGACAATTGGGGAGAAAGTGTGTCTCTTTATTTTAGAGAAATTATGGAAAAATATCATGTTTAGTACACAGGGAGAAGCTAAAAGGAGGATTAGTGAGATTTGGTGAGTTAGGCATGATAGTTGGAGAAGCAGATATGGGGAGATACATGATGAGAATTCTTATTGTTATGAAGAAACAATCAGATCCTCGCTTAGAAATCTTTAGGCATTCCAAAACATAAGTACTGAAGAAACAATATAGGGGGGCATTTAATAAGATGATGTTATAAATGATCGATCAAAGAAGATATATCTCAATAGATACGGTTCCTGATGAAAATAGTTTATTGGTTTTATCAAGGAGTGTTAGGAATGAAGTGATTCATTAATGAACATTTAATTAAACTATTTTTCTCACATGAAGCATTGCTCATTTTGGATTAGAGTATGTGTTGGGTG
Source organism: Viscum album (assembly GCA_963277665.1). Lineage (NCBI taxonomy): Eukaryota > Viridiplantae > Streptophyta > Magnoliopsida > Santalales > Viscaceae > Viscum > Viscum album. The sequence goes on along the minus strand of OY728126.1, from coordinate 1,851,428,547 downwards.
AATCATTGATCATTATCAGAATTACATGATTATAACGATGCTAGAATATGGATGAATCTATAAAGATTTTTTTTATGAAAGAGTTGTCTAAAAATACAATGGTGTATATTTTTTGAATAAATCCCGCAACGTATCATTGTTTCTTTTTGGGTTGATTGGGTTTTTTGAAAAACAGTGGTTCCTCAGTTAGTTGTGGTGTTCAAGATATTTTGTTGACAACCTATGTTTAAAAAGAACAATGATAGAGTAAAGTATTATCTTGAAGCCCTACACAAAGGAAAAATAAAATCTAGCACCGTATTCTTGTTTATTCCATATTTTTAGGCCTCAAAATCGGGAAAATGGAGATATGTGTTTTTGGAAAAGGATGTTGTTTTCAAGATTGAAGGTTGTATGAAAACCTAAAAAAATGTCATGTTTTAAGATCATAATATTTATAAATAGAAAAGGCATAAAGTGCATGAAAGAATAGAAAATGTGTGCATAATATGACGTTTCATGAAAAAAACTTTTGGGCCCAATGTGAGTCAAATTGGGTCTTGCACGCTCGAAGATGATCTTGTGTGACAGGTTGTACCTTCCATGCCGTGGTTGATGATGATTATAAATAAAAGTTCCCCCCCCCCCCATTCGATATAGCTCTTGAATTAGAGGAAATTGGAGCTTAGGATCATGTATTAATTTTATGTACAGGATGTTGTGTGAATGAATTCGAGTTATGTGCAAGCTAAGAATGTTCTGGGTATGGTTGATGTTTCATGAAAGAGGTGTTTTGTGGAAAAAGTGGAATCTTTAACGCAAGGAATAATAGTTTCACACAAGACATAAAAAGTGATGTGTGAAATATTTGTTGTTTCCCAGTAAATCTACCGTAAATTGGTATTCATATGTGGATGAAAGTGCGACATCAATAGAGAATCTACATTAAGTAGATAGTGAATTGATTATTGATAATGAAAGGATCTACAAGTCTATAAAAGGTTAGTGGATATTCTGAGGAGGAAGTGAGCACACTATATCACTACAGGAAAATCACTATTTGCGATGGGTTATTTGCGACAGGAAGAAATCTCGTTGCAAATAACTCGTCCAGGAAGCTACTTGCGAAGGGGATAGTAGACCGTCACAAATATCCAATTATTTGCGACGGGATTTTGTCTCCCGTCGCAAATAGGTTCGCCCGACTTGCGCGCCCAAACACGCGGCTTGCGCGGCCAACGACGTAGGGGAATTTGCGACGGGTCCTGTCGCAAATACCCCAAGGCGGTCAATTCCTTTTTGCAACGAGATGCCATCCCGTTGCAAAAAGACTTTCGGCAGGAACTATTTGCGATGAGACCCATCACAAATAACATCTTAATCGCCGACTGTAATTACTGCGGGCGAAGGTATGTGCGACGGGCCCCATCACAAATACCACCATTTGTGACGGGAAGCCCATTACAAATAATCCTGTCATAACTAATCAAACACATATATACCCTCGTCCGTTTTTTTCCAAATCATTCAGATTTTTCTGTCTCTGTCTCTTCATTCTTCTGTTTCAAAGAGAAATTTTCTTTTTATTTGAAGTTTTTTATACCAGAGAAATCGGAGAGCATCAATATCTTCAGAATATCAAAGTTTAAAGTATTTATATTTTATTTTTTTATATTTATTTTATTCTTTTATGTTAATTTTAATTGTTGTTTATTAGTTCCAATTTAATTAGATTTCAATTGATATTTATTTATATTTAGTTTTACTAAGAAATTGATATTGTTAGTTATAATTATAAATAATTAGTTATAATTAATATTAATTAAATATAATTAGTAATAAATTGTTATTATTAGCAATAAATAGTTATAATTAGCAATAAATAGTTATAATTAGTAATAAATAGTTATAATTAGCAATAAAAAGATATAATTAGCAATAAATAGATATAATTAGCAATAAATACATATAATTAGCCATAAATACATATAATTAGGAATAAATATATATAATTACGAATAAATATATATAATTAGGAATAATTAGATATAATTAGATATAATTATGAATAATTAGGAATAATTAGTAATAATTTGGAATAATTAGTAATAATTAGATATAATTAGGAATAATTAGTAATAATTAGTAATAATAAGGAAAAATTAGTAATAATTAGGATTAATTAGTAATAATTAGAAATAATTAGTAATAATTAAAAATAATTAGTAATAATTAAGAATAATTAGTAATAATTAGTAATAATTTGTAATAATTTGGAATAATTAGTAATAATTAGTTTTAAATAGGAATAATTAGCTTTAAATAGGAATAATTAGCTATAATTAGGAAAAGTTAGCTATAATTAGGAATAATTAGCTATAATTAGAAATAATTAGAAATAATTAGAAATAATTAGGAATATTTACGAATAATTAAGAATAAATAGCAATAATTAAGAATAACTAGCAATAATTAAGAATAATTAGAAATAATTAGGAATAATTAGCAATAATTAGGAATAATTAGCAATAATTAGGAATAATTAGAAATAATGAGTAATAATTGGGAATAATTAGTAATAATTAGGAATTATTAGTAATAATTAGGAATAATTAGTAATAATTAGGAATAATTAGTAATAATTAGGAATAATTAGTAATAATTAGTAATAATTCGGAATAATTCTGAATTATTAGTAATAATTAAGAATAATTATTAATAATTATGAATAAATAGTAATAATTATGAATAATTGTGTATAATTAGGAATAATTAGGAATAATTAAGAATAATTAGGAATAATTAGGAATAATTAGCTATATATATGGGCAATTTGCTATAAATAGGAGTAATTAGCTATAAATAGGAATAATTAGTTATACATAGTAATTATTAGATATAATTAGTAATAATTAGATATAATTAGTAATAATTAGATATAATTAGTAATAATTATTAATAATTAGCAATAATTAGTAATAATTAGTAATAATTAGATATAATTATTAATAATTAGATATAATTAGTAATAATTAGTAATAATTAGTAATAATTAGATATAATTAGTAATAATTATATATAATTAGATATAATTAGATATAATTTGGAATAAATAGCTATTATTAGCTATAATTAGGAATAATTAGCTATAATTAGGAATAATTAGCTCTAAATAGGAATAATTAGCTATAAATAGGAATAATTATCTATAATTAAGAATAATTAGCTATAATTAGGAATAATTATCTATAATTAGTAATAATTATCAATAATTATTAATAATTATCTATAATTAATAATAATTAGCTAAAATTATATATAATTAGATATAATTAGATAAGATTAGCTATAATTAGATATAATTAGTAATAATTAGATATAATTTGAATTAATTAGAAATAATTAGTTATAATTAGGAATAATTAGTAATAATTAGGAATAATTTGTAATAATTAGGAATAATTATTAATAAATAGCTATAATTAGTTATAATTAGCTATAATTAGTAATAATTAGATATAATTAGTAATAAATAGCTTTAATTGGAAATAATTATCTATAATTAGGCAAAACTTGATATAATTAGGAATAATTAACTATTATAAGGAATAATTAGATATAATTAAGAATAAATAAATATAATTAGATATAATTAGTAATAATTAGATATAATTAGTTATAATTAGTGAAAATAAAATATAATTAGATATAATTAGTAATAATTATTAAAAATTAGTAATAATTAGATATAAATAGATATAATTAGATATAATTAGAAATAATTAGCTATAATTATGAATAATTAGCTATAATTAGATATAATTAGGAATAATTAGAAATAATTTGCTATAAATAGGAAAAATTAGCTATAAATTGGAATAATTAGCTATAATTAGTAATAATTAATTATAATAAGTAATAATTAGATATAATTAGTAATAATTATTAATGATTAGAAATAATTAGTAATAATTTGGAATAATTAATAATAAGTAGCTATAATTAGTAATAATTAGCAATAATTAGCAATAATTAGTAATATAAAAAAATTATTTTATTAATATTTATGAAAAAATATAAATATAGTTAAAATATTAAAAACATTATAAAATATTAAAATTATCAGTATTCGCAATAGGCTTTTCTCTTTTCTTAACATGTTCAAATCTCAAAGGGTTGGAAATTGTCAGGATATACGCAATAAAAAGTTTGTGTCAGCCATGTCTATTGTAAACTCTATAATTGTCCTTGAATGGTTGATCACCTTGCAAGTAGTGTTGCAATCGGACAAACCAAGTCATGCCCATGTTATATATAAGAATTATCTAACATGAACCTTTACATAGACCATTATTCCTTGACAATTTAAGGGAAAAATAATGATATCCCCTCAAATTTTTAAGGAAGAATGACCTATGTAAATTGTCATGTCATATGATTCTTAGAGATGAGAATGTCATTACTTTGGTCATCTTACTGCAACACTACTTGTGTGGTGATCAACCATGAAAGTACATTTATAGAGTATACATTGGACATGACTGAGACAAACATTTTATTGCACATGACTTGAAAATTAACGACCCTTTGAGATTTGAACATGTTTAGAATAGAACAAAGCCTGTTGTGAATATTTATAATTTCAATATTTTATAAATTTTTTATTATTTTAATAATATTAATATTGTTTTTCGTAAATATTGATAATATAATTTTTTATTACTAATAATTAGGAAATGAAATCTGCTGGGATGGTGAAGGGAAATTTTGTAATCATCTCCAGAACGATAATTACCTAATTTTTTTTCATTATTCAAGCAGTTTTCCTTTTGCTATGTATTGCTATGTATTGCTAAATTAGTAATAAAAAGTAATAATTAGTAATAATAACTAATAAATTGTAATAATTAGTAATAAATTGTAATAATTAGTAATAAATTGTAATAATTTGTAACAATTAGTAATAAATTATTTTAATTTGTAATAATTAGAAATAATGAGGAATAATTAGGAATAATTAGGAATAATTAGTTATAATTAGCAATAATAAGTTTGAGAACGATGCAATTACATGAGATGTCAGACAAAAGAGTAGTCGTCAATCCACTGGAAATTCTGTCGCCCTTAATTAATGATAATTATTAAGTAGTTGTAATAAATAATCTTCTTTTTCAGATAGTGTTTTTATAATTTCAAACTATTCAAAAATATTGATGATTATATATTTTATATAGAAAAATATGGACCAAGGAATTCAACATCAGTCATTATTCGATGATCGAGCTTGGATTAATCACCACAGAAATCCAAATGGATCTAGATTAAATCTTGTATATGTTGAGGGTACTGAAGCTTTCTTAGCATTTGCATCATCAAAACTGGAATATGTTTTAGATGGCACAATTAAGTGTCCTTGTAAAAAATTTGTTCTGAGAATGTTTGACACATTTGACAAGGTTGGGGGACATCTCTTGCATTTTGGTTTTCAACCAGATTATGTTTTTTGTATCAACACAGAGAACGCCGTTCCAGATAAGATCCTAATAACCTGATTCTAGATCCACCATGATTTCAAAATTTAGTACATAATGTTCCAGGTCCATGTGTGGAATAAACTGAAACTCATGACGATATTGATTTAACACCTGATTTGGCACTATCCAAATTTTATGATTTATTGAGGTCTGTTGATGATGCATTATATCCTTGTTGGTAGATATGAAAATTAAAAGCGGTTTCAAAATTTATTGCTATTAAATCAGATAATGCAATGTCAAACAACTATTTTGATCAGATATTTTCTTTGGTTAAAAAACACTTACCTGAAGGAAATGTGTTGCCTACAAATTACTATTAGAGAAAGAGGCTGATTAATAATTTGGGACATTGTTAACGGAATATTCATGCATGTCCAAATGATTGCATCTTATATTATAGAGAAAATTATTCATTGGATTTTTGTCCCACATGTGCAAAATCGAGGTATAAAGAAGCTCAACGAGGGAAGCCTAGATCGATTCCAGTAAAAATGATGAGATATTTCCCCCTTACACCTAGGTTTCAGTGTTTACTTATGACTCAGAACACATCGTCAATGATTTCATGACACAAAATGAAGACTTAAACTAATAAAAGCATGAATCATTCGTCTGATGGTGACTGATGGATAATTTTTGACCATCTTTATCCGTACTTTTCTATAGAATCCTGAAATGTGTGATTGGGTCTTTCTACTGATGGTTTTTGTCCATTTGGTTCTTATGGTAGTCAGTATTCATGTTGGCCTATCGTTATAAATATATACAATTTTCCTCCATGGATGTTTATTAAGGATCCTTAAATCATTTTGACTCTATTAATCCCAGGACATCTGAAAAATAATATTGATGTTTATTTGAAACCATTGATTGATATGTTAAATGCATTGTGGAGTGATGGTGTTAATAAACATGATTATGCTGTGAAACAAAATTTCATATTTAAAGCTGCATTGATGTGGACGATTAGTGACTTTTCGGCATATGGTATGTTATCTGGTTGGAATTCACATGGTCCAAAGTCTTGTCCTTACTATATTAATGAAAAAAAATCCGTTATGCTGATCAATGGAAAAAAAATTCTATTTTGATTGTCATAGTAGATTTCTTCTAACCGATCATTGTTTTTGGAGGAAAAAATCTAATTTCAGAAAAGGTACAATTTAATGGGAAGAACCTCCAATGATGATGTCAGGAATAGAGTTAAAATCAGTTGTATTTTCATTTCCCCCATCACATTTGGACCAATAGTAAACTAACAAAATATTCATAGATTTCGGAAAGAACGTAATTGGATAAAATAGATAATTTTTTGGGATATTTCGTATTGGTCTGATTTGTTGGTCCGCCAAATGATGGATGTTATGCATTCTAAGAAGAACTATTTTGATAATTTATTTTATAGAGTTTTGGATGCACCAGGTAAGACCAATGATACTATAAAGGCACGATTTGATCTTGCACAAATTTGCAGTCAACCAGAACATGATTTATTTGAAAATATCAGATCACAGAGGTTAATGAAGCCAAAAGAAGCTTATACACTGTCCAAAGAGAGTCACTTATTAATTTGTCAGTGGATTGCAGGTTTGAGACTTCTAGGTGGCTGTGCTTCCAATTTGGGCAGATGTGTTAAGAATGGTTATTTTACTGGATTAAAATGTCATGATTTTCATGTTCTAACGGAAAGACTTATACCAATTGGATTTAGAGGTTTGTTGAATTCCATGATTTGGGATTCGATAATAGACATATCATATTTTTTTCGAGACATTTGTGCAGTAACAATAGACTACGATGTTCTAAGAAAACTGGCAGAAGATGTGGCTGTAATTATATGTAAACTGGAAAAAATATTTACTCCGGCTATCTTTGACTCAATGTAACATCTGATATTACATATTCCAAATGAAGCTAAATGTGGAGGTACAGTACATTTTCGATGGATGTACCCATTCTAGAGATGCAAGCAGAAATTGAAGAAAAAATACGTAACAAAGCATCAGATGAAGGCTCAATAGCTGAAGCTTATTTGCAAGAGGAAATTGCTTTTTTCTGATCTCATTATTTTGAATCTCAATATACCTCAAAAAAGAATCGCCTATGACGAAACTAGGGGAATGTTAATGAATAAATTTACAATCAATTAACAGTTTTTAATCAGCAAAATCTTGGTTTTGGTGGAGTTCATGAATGGTGGCTTTCAGATGATGAAAATCACAGAGCTCATACATACATTCTTCTCAACTCTGATGAAATGACATCATTTTTCCTGTGACTTCTTCTATCACTTATTCTATAATTTAGGTTACATTATTTAAACTTATTTTATTTTTAGGTTATATGATAATAATATGATGAAACAACTTCAACAAAATAGGGAAACTACTATTGACGAACATAGATAAAAAAATTTCTCAATGGTTCCAAAAACTTGTAAGATAAATTATTGATGGATTAATATCAATTCCGTTTATTAATTATTATATTGATAATTGTTTTACAAATTTTCAGGTGGATCAATATGCTAATTAAATCGGTATGAGACTGTGTATATTGAGTAACCCACCATTAAAAATGGATAAATATTATAATTAATATGTGGTGAATGGTTTTCTATTTCTTACACATGCATACATGGAATACATGAACAATGAACATTGGAGTTTTCTTGAGAGGATCACATCACAATGAAACTGAATTTGACTTTTATGGAATTTTGGATGAAATTATTGATCTATGTTATCTAGGACACAATTACATAACATTGATTGAATATCGGTGGTTAGATACTGAGAGAGGTTTATGTGTTCATACAACTAATGGAATCATAAATATTAAATATAAAAGTCTCCTTGAAGTAAATTAACGATTTTTAATGGTTCAACGGTCACATCAAATTTATTATGAAAAGTACTGTGCTACTTCAAGAGACTTGAGCGATTGGTGTAGCATAATAAAAATGAAATATCAGAAAATCAGTTTACTCAAATTGAATGCGGTTCCGCTGAAGTGGAAGGAATTGAAATTTTTCAAGAGACTGCTCAAAATCTATATGATTCCCAAAGAGACGTGAATATTGACGATGACACTCCACAATTATGGATCGATAGTGATGGAGATGTTAATGTTGTTAAAAATGAATTTGAAATGATAAGAGATGCTGAAACCGAAACTCATATGGATATTGATGATGCTGAGGAGGAAGATGAATACATTGACATTTGACAGTTTTGTAGAAGAGGATGAAGATGAACTTTGACACAGTTAATTGCTGGTTATAATCATAACTACTATATATCAATATATAATAGTTATTTTCAACTATCTGCTAACAACAATAATTTTGTGTTTCAGATGGACTCTTATCTATTGCGTGATTTAGAGGAGGTTGTTCTACCTTTTGATGATGAGGATGTGGGATCAGCTGACCACCAACCTTTTGGTGGTTCCGGAGGTATGCGGAGGCGGCATGGTATTGCGTGACTGTTGATTCCTGACCCTATCCCCGAGAGATGTCCGCATCTGGGTTTCGATCCACGCACACCGAGGTATGGTAACCTATATATTTTTGTTAGATGTCATTAGGTTATATATACATATACTAATTGATTGTTTATTTATTCTTTTTTCACAGTTTTCAGCATGTAGCTATTGGACATGGGAGCGCTCTATTGAGCAATTATTTTTCACAGCCATGGATCACATGGGAACAGATTCTCGTTGATGTGCAACGCGACATGTTCCATCATTGGCTGGTACGTAAATAAATAATATTTATTTTATATTTATTTTAATAGAAAATATAAAATATAAATTATTTGTTGGGGTTATGGAATCCTATCGATGATAGCATGTCTGATGCTATCCACATGGCATGGTAGGTTTCTATGCGTGACCGTTTCTTCCAGTTTTTGCACAATTAGAGAAGGACATACATTAAGAAAGCAGGGGTTACAGAATTTGATGAGTCATGTAGAGCCCACCGACCAGAGTATATTTCATCTCACGTTTGGGATGGATTACATTTAAATTGGTTGGGTGGTAGATTTCAGAGGAGATCTTCATTGGGATGACAAAACTGGGGGATAGAGGAGGTGACACATCGAGATGGTAGCTATACATTCAGTTCACATAGAGAGCATCTGGTATGTATATTTTTTCAATATTTTATATAACATTAAATATAAACAGTTTATTTTATATTTATGTAGGCAGTCGAGTATCCTGATATTATAGAGTTCCATGTTTATCAGAGGATGTACAATTATCTAGCCATTGGAGAGATTAGAGGTGATTGACAACGCCAGATTGTGGTTAGTGTTATTTTTTCATTTTAACAATTAACTGCATATAATATTTTGACAATTTAAATTTTAAATTGGAATTTAAGGAGTCATATGAGGCTGAGACCTCTCAGTCACAGGCTGAGGGTCTGGACGAGATGGCTGAGCAGACCAGTGCCCAGAATTTCGATGAGGCAGCATGGATGCAGCTGACTCAGTATGGATTTGAGAAGGGAAGAATACTTTCCATCATCTCTCATTTGACTCCTGATACATATTATGTTATTACTGTGATGTCAGCGTCCAACTAGAGAGGAGCTTGTGGAGAGACATCTTATTTTGGCTCACAGTATCATGAGCAGTTGCGAGCTCAGGCTGAGCACATAGAGACTTTGCAGAAGCAGCAAGAAGAGATGTGTCGGGGGAAGCAGTAGTAGGAGAAGCATTAAGAGAAGAAGATGTGTCGATGGCAGCCACAACATCACGAGAAGATGGAGTACATGAACCGTCTGACTCGTATTTTAGGGATGGATTTTCCTCCACCAACTCCTTGAGCTCCGCCACCTCCTCTAGAAGAGGACCCCCTAGTGAGTTTTTTATGATACAAAAATTTGAAATTAAAATTGCAATATGAATTATTTACATTTTCTGTCTTTTATATCGGTGAAAATATTACATAATTTTATTTTTAATATTTTATTACTTTTTTATATATTTTGAGAATATGGACAATTTTAAAAAAAAAATTATTTTTTCATTAATTGTAATTTTATTTTAATTTTTTTAAATTAATTTATTATTTGCGACATGACCTTTTGCGACGGGGTCCCGTCGCAAATAGTCTAACTAAATATTTTGATAACCATATTTGCGACTGTACTACATTACTATTGAAAATAAATTGTTGCAACGGGCCCGTCACAGATATTGCTATATATATACATTTTTTCGATGGGACGATAGCCCATTGCAAATAGTTTTTCTGATGGGCTCTTCGCGAAAAAAATTTATGTATATATAATACATATAATCAGAAGCATATTGGCAATGGAAATGTTTCCATCGCAAATAACATTTTTTTTGCGGTAGGCCCATCGCAAATACTTGTATTTACGACTGATTTTTCTGCAATATGCTATTTACGACGGGTCCACGTCCCTAAATCATATTTGTGACAGTATCCCGTCGCAAATAGCCCGTCGTAATTATTAAGGATTCCAGATTGGTTGTAAACTAGGAGGGACAGTGAGTCCACTTTGATCTTTGTAAAGGCATTGATCAAGGGAATAGAAAATCTAGCCCCAAAAAGTTAATTGTAATGTAATTTAGTGGATATGGTGGAATGAAACATCCTAGTTTTATGTTCCATGGATGTAGCCGAATGAGGGTAAACCAAGTAAAAATCTTTGAGCATGTGTGTTTTTCCCTGTATAACATTCAATGCATCATCATCATATAATTAAAAAAAGAATAAGATCAAAAATAACATTCACGTGCAATGAATGTGGCCCTTATAAAAAAAGTCATTATCTAATGGGGTATGAATTATTTTTTGAAGGAATATCCGTACCATGATACACCCCCCCCCCCCCCCCCGCCCATATGGGTATCTAGGCCCCTTTTAGAACTAACAACACTCCACTATGTTTTAGGTGTATCCATTGCCACCAGTATAGATAGGTTGGTGACCACATTATATTATATTATGCTGCTATATTTTCCTTACATAATGTTGTAGATGAAAATTTTGAAGTCTCTCTTCAAACAACCTCGAATATCTCCTCCCTTATATATCATTTAACATCAATATATATTTCTCCCAAAAATGTTATCATATTTTCTAATGTTGTTGATGAGATAAAACAATTCATCTTGTGTGTATGTAATGATCTCATTCATAGGAGGAATCCATTATCTCATCAGTATTATTTTTTTCAAAAAATTACCTCAAATAAGAATGAAAACCATAATTAGAATGGATGATTTTACATCTCTATCCCTGGATTTTTGGTTAGAGTTAACTATAACTTTTTCGATTTCTACAAGAATTCAGTTGTATTTCATGATATTTATTTTTAGTATCCTATTCATGGATACATCAAATTAATGATGATTGTGCATCAATATTTAATATTGTTCCATTAGGTTATGGTGCTTTTTTTAATGATTATAATTTTAAAAATCATGGATTTTTATACAATACAATGGAAATATCATCATAACCAATAGCTTGAAATTATTATTTTCATAAATATGTATTCCCTTTCAAGGAAATGTGGTTGTGTAAAATTTATAATTATACATATTCCCATTCTATCATACATGCTATTTAGAATGGTATGTTCCCCCATAAATGGAAACCCATAGATAGATTGATGGAATGAATATTATTCCATTCTAACCCTAATTATATCATCACCCTCATTCATTTGGAAGAAAACCTATTTACTTATAGTATTTCCAATATATGAGTTATCATTGATATCTTATGGTACGATCAATTACAATCTGATTTGATTTTCCATTTTTTTAATTCTATAATAAAATTCCCTCTTTCAAATTTTTGTAACCACTTTATTTTTATCAATAAATGAGTCTTAACCTATATTTACAAGGAATATCATACTAAAAGCAATTCATGTGTGCATATGAACCAATATCTCTCTATGATAATTTATTTCATTATTCATCACCAACAATAATGGATGGTAGTTATATATGTTCCAAATAAAATTATATGATATATATTATACAATTTTATTTATATAGTAGTAAATAAAAATTTATTTCCTTCATTTTCATTCAATGTAAATTAATAACATCACTCATGAGACTACTAAAAAACATAACTTTATTAATTTAAGAAAATATTGATAAATGGTAATCTTTATCAAAAAAATTTTGCACTGATAATGGATTCCCATTATCATCACATTATTTTTAGTGATGATAAAGGTCATGAATAAAATAAAACAATAAAAAAATTTAAAAAATTTATTAAAATTTTTATTCATTAAATAATTACTTTTAGAAATGAATATATTGAATATAAATATATATAAATTATACCAATTGATAAAAATTATATATTTAATATGCATATATGTAAAATGATTAAAATGAAATAAACATTTATAAATTAAAAAAGTGTTACTTAAGAAAAATATGATTCATTTTATTAATTAAGAAATTATTGATAAAAATTAATAAATATAATATATACATATATAGTTTATAAATATTTATAAAAAGAACATCTTAAATATAGATATATAAAATGAATAAATTATAATAATTAATCAACAAAAAACATAAATAAATTGTAAAAATTAAACAAAAAAATTAAAAATGAATATGTTAAAAAAGTAATAAATTATTTTAATGACATATTTATTAATAATATTAATTAATTATAATATATACATATATATTTATTTTAAATAGTAATAAAAATATATATTAAATATAAATATAAAGAAAATGAATAAAATGTAATAATTTAAAACATATTATTGACTTATTAATATTTAATGTTTATTGATTTTTCAATTTAACACATATCAAATGTGTGTTCAATTGAATCGACATTCATATGCATAATAAATGTATTTTTACAAATAATCCACATAGAAAAAATTTCTGAACTTAATGAAATATTATATATGAAAAAATACATAATATTTACATAATATTTTTTAATTTTAGTATATTTTATAATTTCATTATTACATTGTATTTAAATTTAATTATTCAGCTTCACTCATTTTTATGATTCATGTTTCTATGATTATATTTTCATTTTTAATGATAATAATATATTTGTATATAAATATTTATACGTAATTATTATTAAAATTTTATATTCACTAAATTTATAAATTTATATTATAATAATTATTATAAAAAAATATATATTTAAATATATATTATTTATAATATATATTTTTAATTATTAATATACTATATTTATATTTATATTTATATTTATATTATATATATATATATAAGTTAAGGATGATGCTTATGTTTATTCCGGGAAATGGGCTACATTACAAAGTGTGGTAGACAACATACAATATGGGGATGTACTTAGTGAGACTCAAACTCAAAACATAGTTGAGACCCACTGGGGAAGCTACCAGTAAGCTGCTATTTTGGGGTATATAATATTATATAACGGTATTAATGTATAAGTATTATTGTTTAAAAAGTATTATTCATAAATTTATAAATTAATAATTATACATTAAAATAATTATAATATTATAAAAATTATTATTAAATTTAAAATATATTTAAATTTATATTTAATTATAAAATATATATATATATATTTATATTAATATATATAATGATGTAAATATATTTTTACAAACAATATTATAAAAAATATATTTAAATAATGAAGAACTTTACTATATTTATTATTATAATTATTTATTAAATATATATAATTATATAAAATTATAAAATAGTATAAATACATATAATTGTAAAAATAGATTTTATAATAAAAATAAATGGAAATAAATAATTAAGTAATTCTAAATAATTATAAATACATTATTATACATATACTTTTAAATATATATTTAATCCATTTGTATAAATATATATCTATATTTTTTTAATAATGTTTAAATGTAAATATAAATAAATTGTTATATATTTATATTATTATTAAATTATAATAAAACTATATATATATATATATTTAAAAAAAATTTATTTATATTTAGAACTATAAATCCTTTATGAGTGCTAAAGGTTTAGTGCTAATTAAGGTTTATTTTATCAGTGCTAAGAAAACATAGACAAATATGTCTTTAATCACCATTAATAAAAGGGCTCCTTATTAATGATTGCATGAAATTGCTAATAGAGGTTTTGTCAGTTTATTTAAAAGAACCCTAACCATGAGTCGATCATTCATGATAATCATGCTCTCATAGAACACTTATATTACCGACTCTACTCCTCTGTGTTCTCTCAGACGAATCAATTCTAGAATTCAAGGTATCTTATTTTATCCTTTTCTCATATCACTGTTTTACTTTTTTGGTTTTGTGGGTTTAGTTTCTAAGATATTGTTAACCACAAAAAATGTATATAAAATCCCTCACTATCATGCCTATACATAGACAATTCCATATCTACTCTGTAAACTTGTGTGATCTTTATACGAGACCACTGTGAACTGTATCTCCATCCACAATTGCAATTGATGGTGATATTCTTGATGTTTCTATTATATTATTTATTTTAAACATTTATATTTTTTGGTTTTTCATTGTCTTAATCTTATTTCGATATTATGGAATATGTTTTTAGTTGAAATAAGTGTTTGTGATAATAAGAATAATTTATTGTAAGTTACTATCAATGGAGAAAATATACATCATAAAATTTTATAGTGTTATAGGTGTATATGTTTTCATAAGGAATATTTGATTATTATAGTCACGTAGGTGATGTAGTAACATGAATAAATATATTTTGTTCTTATGTCATAAAATGAAATATTTTTATGGTTGTTGCTATATTTTTTCTTTCATTTGATTTTTTTTCACGCACAATTTGAATATAAATATGAATATTATATCACATGCTTAATTTATAATATATTATGCTACAACTAACCCCAGGGATCACAAATAATATTGGGTAAAGAAAGATTCATTTTGGTAAGATAGATATACAATGAAATATATTTCATGCTTAAATTTACACATTTTCATGCATATTATATGATAATTATGTCTGTATTTTGTTTGGATATAATACTTCATACATAAGATAGACTAACCTAGAGTTCATTTATTTAACTTTTCATTTTAAGGTTGATTTCCTTGTACCTCTTGTTGTATGATGGAATTCTTCTTTTAAACTATCTTATCTCCCAACATTGCGGTTCCATGGTTACCTGATTATATTCCTCCCACTTGAATTTTATTATGTAGTCGATATCAAATAAATTTCTATTAAAATGATTACTAAATATCCCAACCCATTCTTCAAATCATTTATCCATTCATCCTTATAATTTTCTACGTCCTTGAAACATAAAAAATCGAATGTAAAAGTTAATCAGAAAATAATTATTGATTTTTTTGTTTTCATGATATGAATTTTATTATTCAACTCACTCAATTGATTTTGAAAATATTCATCAAATATTACATTGAATTTCGGTGTAGTCACACTGGTTCCTATCAGAACACTATAGTTAGGCATAAATGGATGATAATTTACTACGATGGGTGAACTCCTAAAAATACTCATGTTTGTCATTTTTTTGAAACATAACATCCCAAAATCACCTTTTGAATATATTTACCATAAACCATGATAAATTTAAAAGGGTTCAAGTCAAACATTGAACGTATTCCTACAATTAATATAAGTGCTCTATGACCCTAAATTCGACTTCAAATTGATGGTACTACATTTATAGAATTTTGAGAAAAACAATGTTGAATACAATTTCAACCTAATTCGTTCTCTTTGAAGATTCCAATTACAGTGAATTGGGGTGTGGTAAAGGAGAATAAAATATTGATTTTATTCCATGTTTGGGGAGAAAAACCATGATTTCAAAATATAAATGGATTAGAGAATATCCAATTTTATTTATTAAGGGAATCCGAAATTATTTAAATTTTTATTTGAATGTTCATTCCTCCATTATTTCAATATAATATGTTATAATCCATAATTCAACTTGTAGTTATATTATTTTTGAATATGATTATTTTCAACATATACATGGTACAAACATATTTATTAATAATAATAACTAATAGGATTTGTATTAAGGCTATGTATGGCATGTTAGAATTTGAGCTTTTATAGAAATTTGAGTGATTCATTAAGTTCTAGGGTGAGGGTGATATGACCTTTATGATGTTGTTTTTTATTATTTATGGTTATTGATATGTTTGGATTAAATAATAAATTATGGAACCCATTGTGTTGTCCATTCCTAATGGAACCAATTATGTTATGACTTCCCCATATTTCAAATGAAATTCTTAAGACAATTGGGTGTGATATACCCATTTTATGACATGGAAGGAATAATTACATGTGATGGTTATTTGTAAGTGATAGTTTAGGATTACATGTGTCTGAGGTTGAATATCATTAAATGTATTATGTTGTTATTTCCAGGGAGAGATAAATAATTTTTCCTATTCTATGAATAAAATGCCACCCACTTATTAGTGATATGATTTGAATTTCCTGGTACATCCAGGGTATAATGTTATGTTATGACTATTATAATTCATTAGTATGAAAGGATGTTAGTACATTCGATTATCATGGTGTCATGAATAGTAAAAAATGTAATGAGAAGACTTTTTTGAATGATAATTGATTCCTCAAAATGTGTCTTCTAATATTTTATAATAAAAAAACTATATCCGTTTAACAATTAAGTGAATATAATTATTGTGTGACCTTTGGGTTTTGAATATTATATGATTTTTGGTCAATTCATTCTATTTTTCAAAATTTATATTCATAAAAATACAAATAATAATAATTTTTACATTATAATTTGATTTATAAGTAGCAATGATAATGTTTAATTATTGTATAAATTTGTGTCAATGGCCTCATATAGTAGAATTGTGTAATTTGATTCCCATTTCGTGATAATTTTATGGGTGTATCATCATTGGTCTTCATTGTTGACCAATCTGATGTCGCACTTCAACATTTTAGGCATCAATGAAATTACCAACCATAGAAGTTCATCTAAGTATAGATTACTAATCAGGAGATATTGGCAGAGCTACCCCATGTGTCAACAAATATCACACACCTCAAACATAAGTCATATGTGGCAGTTATAAGGGGTTATATTTTGAGTCCCTAGTTATATTAAATATAATTCCATTGTTTTTATAAAATTTTCGATTTCATCATTTCTGTTTTAAGATTTGTTTTCTAAAAAATCATGATGGAATTTGATAAAATAAATTTTTTGAAGAAAATATATATTTAAATGAGTCCTAAATTGTTATATTAAACTATTTTTTTATAAATAAAATCTCAAACAATGATAATGTGTTATAGAAACACTCTTATTTGATTGTATGATCAAAGATAATTTTATTTTTTATTGTTTTGAAAAATTTACTATGCATCTAACAATACAGTTTCTATTTGATATTATATATAATAAAAAAGTATATTATTACATAAAAGTTTAATTTCTAATATTTCTATAATAATTATGATAAAATAAATATCATTATTTTATTCATAATTTCGATGTTAGGTTATGGTGAATAAATGGGAATTATTTAAAATTCTTTATTTTCGATGAATATTAAAAAATACATTTGGATTTTTTTAGTATGTTTGATGATGTCATAATGATGTAATGAAAAATTTAAAATTCTTTTCAACTATTATGTATTAATTTAACTCAATAGGTTACCCAAGTGGACAATAACTTGGTGAAATAACATAGTCAAATCCATGATTTTACAAATACAATTAATGAGGCATCCTAAGAGATTAAAAAAACACCAATAATTTTAGTATAAATACCCACACATTTCATGGTTTACATTTATAAAAATTTCATCAACCATGATTATAAGATAGTTTAATCTCCCAAGGTGTCCTCTAATGGTTTCCTTAATCCATCAATGATTTGATCATCAATTTTTAGGGGTTACTATTCAAGGTAAGGTAAATCTAAACTTCTCTTTTCTTTCAAATTTCCTTTTTATGTGGTATCACATTTAAAATTACATAATATGTTCTCATTTAAATTTTATTCCATAAATTTAATATAATAATAGTTATATATTAATGTTACACCAATTCCCATCTCTTTTTAATGTTTTCTAAATCCATGACTCAGACATATTATGATGCCATATTTTTGTATTTAAATTTCGCTATTTTTATGAATATATTATTTTCTTCTATATTGTGAATACACAAAAGTAATTCATATCTAGGGGTTTTCACATATATGTAAAAAATATTTATTTTATTCTAGTATTAAAAAAAATGAAACCCACAATCCTTTTTTATGGTTTAAAATGAAAAAACAATCATTATTAAGCACTCTCTAAAAATACAGGATTTTGATATGAAACTCGTTTATTTTATTCACCATAGGTTATTTATAAAATTTTTAATTATGATGTATGGGGGACACATTAATTAATACATATGAATTTTTCTACTTTATAGTTCATCAATTCATTTGGTATGGAGGTTATGCTCAAGAGATGTCATTTTTTATTATACCTTGATAAATAACCTTTTTCTTTTTTATAACACCTCAGAGATAAAACATGGTGATATGACTATAAATGACACAATTAAATGTTGTATCCACATTCCCTTATTATTATTTTGGTTATGATTTTTTAATATCCAAATTTCTCAAACCATAACTAATTTCATAATATTCTTACTAATATTCATCAAGATCCCAAGTAAACGGTTTCCCCTATTTACCCTTACTGATCCTTCTACTCCCCATTTCATGGATGTATGTCACCAGGTTATAATATACAGTAATTACACTTATAATAAAACTATTATTAATCCATTCATTTGTATTAAACTAATTTTTTCATATTTCCTTGTATTATTCTGTTTATTTACAAGACACTAAACATAATAATATCATCTATTTGTAAAATGTAAGGAAAAATTATGTAATAAAAAGGCAGAATATCATACACAATGATTTGACTTAAATGTGTATTTTGAGTGTTACTAATTTTATAATATAATCTCATATATGTATTATATATTTACGGGGAGATTTTATTATTTAATTCCCTATTTTTATACTCACACTCTACACATGAACCTTACATGATATAGAGCTCTTATATTTTAGATATAGATCAAGGAAAAGGATTGAAAACATAGATTAGAGTCAGTACGTCTCATTGGTGATGATATTATGATATCATTGAACTTTCATATACCATTTTTCATTTTCAGATGATATTTTAAATTATAAATTCAAATGGGGTGATTTAAAAAATTGTAAAAGACAATTATCATCATAATCATCTTTATCTGCAACATAGTTTTAATTTCATTTTTCTGCTTGAGACTCATACTGCATATCATTATTCTCTACACAACTTATAAAATAGGAAACATGGACAAATTTCATCAATTGTCATAATGAGATATCATTTATCATTCCTAGTATTAGATAATATATTGTTAAACATTATTTATTTTATCCAACATGATTCCAAACAGTTAATTTATAAAATAGAAAAATATTTTTGAAAATAAAGAACTTGCATCAAACTAATATAACCATTCTTCAAATAATGAATGGGTATTCATAATTAAATAATAAATTTTCATGTATTCTAAATTAACAACTAAAGATTAATTATGTGATATGAAAAAACATATGTTCCTTTGATTTTAATCAAATTGATGAATCAGAATATGATGCCACATCCGTCCCACATTATTCACTATTGTAGGAGCCTCCTATAAATAAATATTCTAAACTAGTTGATGAATGCCAATAAATAGTATGGGAATCATCTGTAACTATCATATTATTATAATTTATTTTTTACTTAATATAGTATTAAATAAAAATATCTATTTATATTCATATATTTTTATATGGTTTATACACAATAATTAGTAATGACCATACCAGATGAAAATCTACATTCAATTGCATTATTGTTTCTATAATAATTTGGACCTGATAGATGACTAAGTTTTATATTATCTTCTTGATAAAATTTCAATTATATAAAACTGAATAGAGATCTATATAATATGGTTAGACAACTACAATCAAAAATAGACACACTGAAATATATTATTATTCAATCTCTTTTGGGAGAAAAATATATTAAAATTGATGGAAGAGAACTAGGTATAGAAAATAGATCTACACAAGAACACAATGGTCCCTCTAGCTTTGAGTCAATTCATTCCCTATGATTCTATAATGTACATGGGGTAAAAAATAATTTTCATGAACCTTTATCCTAAATTCAAATCATATAACTTCTGATAACACTATGTTAATAAAATTATAATTAAATTGTATTATGTGATTTATAGCTCTCTACACCCATGCACCCTACTGTTGGGGTGGTAAAAATGCATAATATACCAGGAGACTAGCTACACAATAAAGTCCTTATGAATGATCATAGGATAATGTTAATTTAGGTAGCTCAAGAGAAAGTATTGAGTTCCCTATTTAGCTTGATGACCTAGATATTTTGATAACAAATGATGTTATATGATTTTTCAAATAATTGTTTTCTAATCTTATAATGTTACATTAGGTATGTAAATAATTTTTTTTTCATATGATAAACCAGTAATGGTTGATAATATGAGGTATTATGTGAGGTATTCTGTTACAGATGGATAAAGAGGTTGGGAAACCGAAGGCCAAATCAAAAAAATTATCTTAATTGACCAAGAAATCAAAATTAAATTCCCATAGTTCCTTATCCCCTATAGTTATAGGGATCCATTTATTATCATTCAAACATCACCTAGATACCAAATTTAATGATGGATATATGTCTTGAATTCCATATGAAAAATTAATATAATATGTTTCCATGATGGGTGTAATATAATGAATTTACAATATATTCTCAATAATAATTGGAATTGTTTCTTATTTTTGTATACATACATAAGGTATATTTTCTTAATACGTCAATCTAAATAGAGAGATAAAAAGTAAATTAATTTTATTAACTATTGATATATTCTACTAGTGTTTATATTATGACAATATAAATAGAATATAATTGGAAGCATGATTTGGGAACATTAATCAATGTATACTTATATAGAAAATGTTCATAAGATATAAAGAAATTGAGGTGAAAAGAGTTTAATTAATCAATGAGTTCAATTGAAAAACATTATATGAAAAAACTCCATTATATGCGAACAAGGAAAAAGAAAAATCCAACAATAAAGTAACATAAAATATATTTTTCTATTTTTTCATTACATATGTGTTTTTTTCAATAGTAGATTTTGATCTCAATAAATTTGGGTTCACTAAGTATAAATGTTTTGGATTAAATGCATGGATATCCGACCTTCTGACCTGACATTATGAGAATTGTGGATTTTTAAGACACTACAATCAATTTTTTTTAGAGATTGACATTAAATAATATGTTTAACTATGTGTATTAAAATAAATTACATTTTATAGGGAGATCAATAAATATAGGCTAAATCATAGTATGATTTCTATGTCTAAAGTGGTTAATCATAAGAAATAGTAATAATTGAAATGAAATCTCTTATATATATAAATATTTAACTATAAAAACATTTTGTAAGAATGTTCTTATTTTGTTCAATATTTATGTAGTGTCTGAAGAATTATATTGACATCCATAGAATATATTATGTTTGTGAATTTAGGATAGTTATCGTAACACATGAAATTACCTATACCCTATAATAGGTAATTTTTTATGGTATTTAAAATTTCATAAAAATATATTTCATAATAATTAGATTCTATATATTTTCCTAGTAGTATAAAATTTACTAATAACCTTCTTACTCAAAAGAATAACTAAATTTTAATTAGTGATGAGTGGAAATAATACACATTGTCATAAAATAAAAAAATGATAAATTTAGGTAATTTACATCAATGATTGTGATCTAGTAAAAGTGATCACCATAAAATTATATTTGGGGTGTGAAACATTATTTTCATAAATCTTATATATTATTTTTGATATATTTCGCAAGGAGAAGGATAATTTTGGTAATAAATTTAAAATATATGATTTAAAATAAAAAAATTATTAGTAGATTGTAGATGTAGTGGATGAGGTAGAGTAAGAGGATTGGGCAGAAACTGATTTCGGGTGGGAGATAAAGATCATTCTTGAAAACAATAAAATTGTTGAGAAATAGTGTATTACGAGGAACATGACAATATTGTGTTCGATAATTTTTTTTGAATAATTATAGAACACTTTTCATTTAAGATAAAATCCATTGTGTATGTGTGTCAGGTGTGTTATTGAAAAATTTTTCCACCACTTATTTATGTTATTTCATATATGAATTTATGTGGAGGAATTTTATTCAGAAAGAAACAAAATCACACTTATTTTTTAGAATTAATTGTCATGGGAGACAATTTAAATTAGATCATTCCTAGTGATATAAACGTTTACTATTTTGTGAAAACAGAATCTGACCATGAACAAACTGAACAAAAAAAAAGATACATTTTTTTTCCTAGAAAGCTTCTGCACTACAAAGAAAGTGTCTTAGTAGTAGATCAAATAGTCACTTGTGAGACATAAAACACAAATAAAATCTTAAAAAAGGTATATAATCCAACATAAATGTTTTAATTAATATGTTTTTAATTGGCCATCGATGCCAACAGGTGTGTGAGATAACTATTGGAGGACAACCAACATTAAGATATCATGGTCATAGAGGAGCTATAGTTTCAAAGGAACATGGAATCAATTGAAAAGTAAACACATTATGAAGAAATATATGATATTTAAAAAACACTTCAAATAAAATTGTGATGTAATGAAAATAAAAACAAACACCCATTTGAAAAATAATCTAGTAGCTTGAACCAAGACCTGTAAAATAATAAATAAATAAAAAATTCAATTACCAAATCATGCATGTTTAGAAACGAACAATACAATGGTATAAATTTGGTGGGTGGTGGAATTTTTTATTCTATTAGATCATCAATTAGTTTCATGATATAATATCACAAATAATTTTTTACTACGTTCAAGTAACAATTATTATGCATGTGGACATTCACTATGAAAAATAATCCATGTTAAAATGATTGTTAATAAAAACCCAATTATCATTCTCAATATAAAATAAATTAAAATAGGTATATTACAATTTTTACAAAAAAATAATTTTGAAATTCTGACAGACTTTATAATTACAGAGAAAACGATATTAGAATGATTTGAAATTGACATAATTTTTTGTTAAAAAGAAAAATATCATACAGAAAAGTGAGAAAATTAATTTAAACTACCTATTTTTCTTATTTAAAATGGTCCATAAGTAATTTAAAATATATAGTAATAATATGCACCTAAATCTGATACAATATATTATATGTATGAGTCAAATATTCCAATATCAATAAAAAATTAATATTTTAATACCAAAATATGTCAGTTACTAAAAAATAAGAAATCAAGGTATGATAGTATTAATAAATTAATAAAAAAAATTATAATTAATTTATGAGATAAATCAATCATTATCACGTCATACACACACATGATGCGACCTATGTGACTCTTAGTACGTATTCCTCATTTAAAAAGAATTGTTTTGCAAAAATAAAACTGGTGTACTTAAAATATATAAAACATAATTGGATTCTTATGATACATTAGGAGAACAATGCATATTTCAATTGAGACATTTATTAATTATCCACATGTTAATATGATGCACAGTATGTATAGTATGACTTCATATGTGTATTTTTATACAAACTCAACATTAATTAAAGTAAAAAAATTAACATACATAAAACCAAGGAATTTTTTTGATGATTTTGTTACTCTATGATAAATATCCATAAGTCATTATTGTCTTGTAGAAATCAGATTCACCACTTTCTGATGCAAGGTGTGACCAGTATAACTCCCAGTGCGTCTTTTTATTAAAAAATGACAATAATTTTAGTTGAAAAGAAAACTGACATACTCAAAAAACAAGAAAATGAATTCAGATTGTTTTTATTTTTTAGGAAATACATAAATAAATCATATAGGTCATTTATGAAGTATAAAAACCATAATCCAATGCATGGTGTAACTGGTATTACTCTAATTGGATCTTTTTATTTATGATTGACATTAATATTTGCAAAAACCATAACTCATATACTAATTATAGATAAAATGCATTGGGATTGTTTTGGTACTTTAGAAAATTAAAAATAGGTAATTGTTGACATATAAGAATCATCTACACGTTAATCGATTTCATGATGTGACTATTATGAGTCAATGTGTCTCTTATCAGTTTAAAATTAACATTGAAATTTAAAAAAATCACTCACTGAAAAGTGAAAAATTATTATCAGATTGTCATGATAATTTCTTAAAATGATTTATGAACTATTTTTGACGTTTAAGAATTTGGATCACGTTAAACCCACACATAATGTGACCCATATGATTCAATGTACATTTTTCTAGTTTAAAATGATATTTTATTAAATAAAATAGTTCTTAAAACCCTAGGGAACACATTCATAATATTTTCATACTATACAATAGGGATTCATATTTATTTTGAGATGTTTAGGAATTACTCTCAACTCAATATAGTGGACAGTGTGACCAATATGACTCTATGAGTATCTTTTTATTCAAACTGGAATTAATTTTAGTAAAATGTCTACATACACATTCAACAATACGAAACACATTAAGATTTATTTTTTATAATATTAAAATGAGAAATAAAACATTGTGGATGTATTTTAATTTGTTTCACCTCTATTTGATACATAATTTTAATAGTATGATTCAATGTGACTTTTATCACATTAAATTTGAAATTTTAATACAAAAAAAGTGTCAATCAATGAAAACTAAGATATCATGCTCTGATTATTTGGATAACTTTGTAATGTTATTTATAATTCATTTTTAATGAGTAGTTACTATTTTCCAGCCAATCCCAAAAAATGTGTGACCTGTATGGTGCAATGTTTTTCTATCCAGTTTAAAATTTTATTTTGGTAAGAAACATAAGATAAATTTTCAAAAATAACAAAAAACATTCTTGATTTATTTTAATATTTATGTCAATGATACTTATGTAATTTTGAAAATTTATTTATAAGAATCAACACAATATGATGTAATGTGTGAGCGGTATGACCCCATGTGTATCATTTTATTCAAAAGTGTCCATATTTTTGGTAACAAGGAAAACTAACAAACATAAAATGGAGAAAAATAATTTATATTTTCTTCGTACTTTAGGAAATTAACCCATATATTATTTTCGATGTGTACACATCAGATACACCACGATCAGATTTACTATGTTATGAATGGTGGAAAACCATTATTTATGAGATGCATCATTATATAATTTCATTGTAATAATTGATGAATGATTTCAACAACTATAATTTTACAAGAAAGATAAAGATTGAGAGGGCCGAAATTTTTTTATCACTATCAACTAACTCATTTAGTTGGGGATATAATATTCTAATAAATTTAGCATTATGGATATTTTATCCATTATTTTAATCATTATTCACTCGATGAATGATTGATTCTTCAAAATAGAATTTTTAAATCTCTTTAAAAATTTCTCCTATTCATAAAGACATTTTATGTGGAAGTTCCCTTTTTGGAAATCATTATAGATGAAATTTTTTATCATAGAATTTAGAAATTAATAATAAACATCTTCTTAATAATAGTGATTATCACTTAACTATTGAATATTTTATTGAATGTTCAAAAGGAGTCATAGTTTTGATGTAGGATAATGATAATACTTGTCTCCATAATGTTATTATGAATGAAACCACTCACATATTTCCATTTTTGTGAAAATGTTAATTCAAATTAATTTTTTTTTCAAAATATCCAAAGCCATAACATCATTATGGCTCACTACGTCATATTTACATAGATATCCTAAATCGTGGGGAAATATGGGAAATAGAAATCAACCTAGCTAATACATAGTGGAACGAGTCAGAGAGATATAATTTTGGGTAATATTTTTTTATATCTCTACACATTCTTAGTTCATATCATATGTTTACCTATTCATTTCATATATGATACAAAAAATTAATTGGTCTAATCATATTATCTATTTATCCTTCCTTATGCCCTGTGATAAGTTGGTAATTTGTAAATCCTTATCAAGAATTTGGATACATTGTATTAAATGTGGTATATTGTTTTTCATTTTTTCATAATTCTGTGAATGGATTATGTTGGATTTGTTATTTTATCATTTTTGATATAGTTGTAACAAAATTCTCTCTCATTAACTTATCAATAATGATGTCTATTAGGGATGATATATCAATACGTTTTTCGTATGTGAATACTAATTTGGTTATATATTGGATAATGTTTTTGAATTATGTCAGTTGTGAATCTAATAAAAAAAATATTAAACCAAAATGTGTTGGTGTGTGATTTAATATGTTATATGATTATAATTCATTTAAAATGATGTAAAATATCGGTATGTTATGGAAAGATCAAATTTTTGTATCATATAGAACAATGGTTATATTTTGGGACTATGTTATACAGAATAGTATGAAATATAATATACAACCTCTGATGAAGCTAATTTGATGTATGTTGAAAAGAAAATGACATCGTTTGAAAATATTTTTTTATAATGTTTTAAATATAATGATTTATTTTCATCAATATCATTTATTCTTAAACTTATTATTGTTTCATAATACTTAAAGCATCAATTTCATTTTCTTAATTGAAAAAATTATGGGGATTTGGATTAATAATGTTAATAATGGATAGTTCATTGGCATTAAAAATTATAACCCATATGTAATGGAAGATGGAGCTAAATAGAATATGTCAATATTCACCAATAATTTTATAGATTTTAATGACAAAACATGTCTTTATGAACACCAAAATTCTATCTGGATTGAAAAAATCCCTACTAAGTACATCAGAATGAAATAATGACTCTCCATTAGTGGGGCTACCAATCCACTAATTACTATTTAATTTATTAATTTACCAAAAAAGATATTTTATTTTATATAGTCATTGGAGATTAAAAATGTTCTACAAATGATTTATATAATTGATGTTGAGGTTAGTAAATTGTCGGCTCTCTTTATTAATAAAATGTAGGAGAATTAAATGGCTCAATTGAATGAGAATAGTGTAAGATTATAGTTTACACTAAATGTTTAGATTTAATTATTCACTCTAAAATATAGATATAATCCATTTAGGTGAATCATAATGTGGATGAATAAATTTTTACCATTGACAATATTTTCATGAGATATGCAGAACAAAATTTTAGTTTTATAATTGAACATAAAAGAAAAATAATGGTTCCATTATTTTATTAAAACCAAATATATAAAAGGTGTTAGATATAGTATCCATTATTATATATGAATAAATTATTGAATGTTATCCCATTATAGAAGTGTAGAATGTAGAATCCTAAATTTCCCATGGATTTTAGGTCAAGAATAGAAAATTGGAGTTTTGATGAAACTTAATTGATAAAATCCAAATATGAAAGTTGATTCACATACCATTATTCATGAAATATAATAATAATAATATTGGAAACATACTTAGGTGGAGAATTATATTCATAATATGTGTATTATAATTTCATCATCCACATTTATTTGGAATATATATAATGTAGAAAATAAATGAATTGGATGAAAACAAATATCCCTAAATGACACACCATATAATCATATTCGTTAATTATAATGAGTTGGAACATTTTTCCAACTATTTCCAAAATAAATTATTAAATGTAGAAATTAGACCTAAAAACATACATAGATAGTCTATAAATAGAATCTATATAAAATAAACATTTCTAAAGTGGGCCATATGAATGAAGTTGTGAATGGTTCACTCAAAATCCTCTTATGATTTGTAAATGTATTATATGATTCAGGTCTAACCCACTAAATTATATCTAGATAATTTACTAATGCATTAAATGAATCACTAAAATGATTAGATTATAAATTTTTATGGAAAATATTTAGTTGTTTAATGTTTTATCTCCTACTCTATAGCTTCTAGAAAATATTGTTTTTTGGAATATGTTAGATATCAATAAATTTATTTTATATTAATTTATTGTATAATGAATTTACATGTATTATCTTAATTAAATCACTGATAATTAATTAGAAAGGGATTACCATGATGTCCACATGGTAATTAATTCCTTTATACGGGTCTGGATAATTAATCAGGGTTTTTAATTGAAATGGTTATGTAGAAACTCAATATTAAGGATTTATTAATTGATACGGAATGTTTTATTGTTTTTTTATAAAATATATTCATTGTATTATTATATATTCTGTGAACAAGATATTAAAAATAATAAAAAATAATTTTCATGACAGATTAATATACATTAATTGTACTCTATAAACATATATATTTTATAAAATTATTAGTTAATTTCTTGTAAAAAATGAAACAGTTATTTCATAATTTATTTTCATACTTATATATAGTTTTATTATTTATAGGAAATTTTTTTAATTATCTAATATTAAATTTAAAATTTTAATTTCACTTTCGAAATCAAAATATCTAAATTATATCATGGATATTTTTGAGAAATTTCATAAATGTTTGTTTCTAAATGAACAGTGGAAAATAATGATCATTGTTTAAAACTAAATTTTTTATAAATGATAAAAAAATATTAAATTCAATTCTATTTATTTTTATAATTCCCATAATTTATTTGAATAAATTAGTCTATATATGATAATCGTAATGTATTTAATATTCAAATTTGGAATAAATTCATTTTTATAATTAAAAATATATTTATTATAATGGGAAATATTTAAAGATAGTAATGTTTTAGATGATATAATAATGGCCACACTAGCCAAAATCCACCTATAGAAGTAAATGTTGAAATATGAGACGAATATCACTAGAACAACTTACTTTAAAATAATTAATTATTAAATTGAATATAAAATAGTAAAAAATTGAATATCTATAAAAATTAAAAACAATATTTATAATGTAAAAAAATTACTTATTTTTATTATTCTGTAATTTAAATACTATATGTGACAATTCAGAGTCGATGTAATGGGCACATTACTGTAAATACCAAATTTTAAATAATATAAAAATTTATTATCAATATAAATTTATTCAATGTAAATATTTATAAAACTATTTATTTAATTTTATTATATGGATATAAGTAATTAGGAGGGACACTTTTGACTTATATTTATTTTTTAAAAAATTTATATTTTTTACCCAATGTTTGTAAATTCATTATAAAAGGAAAGGGTAACGTTCAATACTAACATATACAACATCAATTTGTATTTACAACTCCATAAAAACTATTTTATGTTTTATATTTATTTATAAATATCAATTTTCACCATAAAAAAGTACATTCATTTCTTTTTTATTGGAATTTTAGTTTTTAAAATCAGGTATAAAAAGAAAGGGACATAAAAATATAAAAAAATACCGATAGGTTTTAAAAATTATTTCAAATCAATTTGATGAAGCAAATGGGAAAAAATATTTAAATCACGATTTAATCCATATAATTTTTTATGGTCATATATGTTCCCATTATAGCTTAAGATGACAAATGGGCTAGATATAGTTCTTTCTGATTGGTGGTCTTGATCTATCCCTTCAGTGGACTATATAATGAGGATGTTCACTATTGAATTATATTACATGTCAACTTTAATGATATTTCCATGTTTTAGGTATTTTATATTATTTTTTATGAATATGATTCCATATGGAATTAACAGTACTTATCTAGGATTTTTAATGAGTTTACATGGAATTTTTTTATTCCAAATGTTATGCTAATGATCAATTTTTTAAGAATGTACAATTCCATTTCACTGTAAAAATATATATTTTTTAGAATATATTTTTAAAAAATTCACATGTTTTCATAGAAACCCAAATGTTTCTGATTTAAATTTATGTTTTAATTATACTTGTTTTATGAATAACATTATGTAATAAAGAAGATTTAATGTTTATGAAAATGATTAATTGAGAAAAAATTTTATTACATTTAATGAAATCTATATTTTACAATCCAAATGGGTAAAAATGTAATACAAGTTTATTTATTTTTTCCCCTACTATGTTTGTTTTCTCATCTCTTGTTTTTAATTTTTTTTACATTTTTTGAGGCCGAGTATGAAAAGTGAAATTCTTGTTGAATATCATAGTGAATTTATCATGAAAATTGAATATCTTGAATTTTAAAATTGCCTTATTATGGAAAAAATTGATACTAATAGAATGTGTATATCCAATAATGTATGGGTTTCATATGTAATAGTGATGAAATAATTCTCCAAAATAGAGTCCCTGAATTATTAATCTAGATTGAATGGTAATTTATTATTGTTTAAAAATGATATTATGTACAGAATAATGGTTAGTTATTTATATTATTATTATAGTATTTCCATATAAGTAATATATGATAATGGTCTTATATAAAATAATTCATATATAATAAAATTATTGAATATGAAAAATTTATGAAGAAACTCATGAATATATTGTCAAGGTGTTTATATTCTAATGTTATTATCAATGGTTTGAACTGATTATTTTTTATAAAATTTGGATGAATACATCTTTTCATTATTTATCATGAACATAACATATTTATAGTGAATAAATAATTTCCTCAACCAAATATTTATTACATGTTTTATTTATTATGATAAGATCAATAATTATCAATGACTAACATTTGATATGAATATCAACATGTAGGAAATAAAATTTAGGATGTTTTAAAAAAAATAAATTCAAAATGATATAGACAATATTAATTAATATTAATACCAACCAAACATAGAATTTATCAATATATGTTTATGAATATTAATAATATTGTAATTGATGTAATCTTGTTTAACTTGGGGAATTTATTATAAAAATATTTTTATATATTCAATGTGTTTGGAATACAATGATGATCAGATGAGGATTCTTTTTAATACCATGTTGGTTAAGAAATTTTTTTCTTTAATTTTCATGAATGAATTAACACTATAGAAAATATCATTATTAGGAAATATAATTATAGGTGATGGTATATCTATTGGTTTTTCAATGATAGTTTTAATTTAATAATGAATCAAACCATTCTATATACCATGGACTATTTTTTGGGATTGTATGGATACTATATATTATTTATAAAAAATTTCATTTGACGACAATGTCCACTAACCATTTTTACTCGAATATAATTAATGTTCCATTAGACAGATGAATGTATAATGAAATTTAATGAGCTTCATTGAATAATGACCTCTACACCTACCCTCACTTTACTATATAGTAGAGAAGTGTCTATGATATACAGTGGTTCATCAATAAATTTGATTATATGAGATCTCATTGAAATTAAATATTGTTAGTTTATACCACATTTAAATTAAATGAAAATTGGAATAAGTACAACACACTTGATTAGGATATTTCAATAGAAATATTTTGTATTAATGATATGAATGAGTGATATCTATGGTAAATTATATTATCTAAAGTCTGATAGAATGTTCATAATGTAAATATTTACCAATATGGTGTTAAATAATGGGTAAAGTATGTGGGGTGAGTTGATCAAGGATAAGTACTACTGAATAAATTCTCCCCGTCAGATGGAGAAAAAGGTGGATACTGCTCTGAGTATCAATGATCATGATTTCATATGCATGATTTTGACTAATGTAGTCCCAATAGTCATGTATTTATATATGGAAGTCCCACTAATCATAAAGGAATACCAAGAATCTTCTTTTCCTAGAATTACTGATCAACTACACATCTATGTATAGTTCCAACATGTGAAAAATAAGAAAATGACACTCTAGAAGAGGGTATAGAAAATACTAAAATTAAATATTTAAAATTTTAGAATTATATAATTACTGAAATGAATATGGGTCCATTAGATAATAAAACTGAAAAAGGTGTCGTTAGATAATAAATTTATCTGTAATTTACTACACGTACATGAATAATGAGGTTGTATAGAGACCATTTGAATCCTTTCTAAGGGTATAACATGAATATTATTCATTGATAGTATATATAAAAATTATTCTTATGATAGTATGTTATAGTTGAATAACATATTTCTAAGGTGATGGGGAAACAATTACCCATTACTATATCAGTATGTTATACCTCCACCAAGGATTCAATTTCATATCATCCTAATACATATAAAGGAGATAACATAATTTTACATATAGAAGAACACCATATTAATTATATATCATTCAACCAGTTATAGATCTTTATTTTTTTGCCTACTTTTGTTTTATATACTTAATTTGGATCCATAATGACTTTGTGATGGTCTTAATACAATTCAGGGATTGTTCGGATCCTTGAACCCATATTGCTTATGGAGAAAAAGGCCTATCAGATATATATAATAAACCATAGGATTATGTAATCCTTGATTATTTTAACCATGCAATTTTGGGAAATGAGAATCAGGGGGCACATTGTTTGATCTCACCTTGTGATTTAGGACACACATCCATGAGAAAAATATAGATCAAATTGAAGACGATTTTCACATGTTTGGTGCATAGTTTACCAATTTGGACAAACCATGTGGGTTCAATCATCTTATAGTAGACCATGATTGGATGGTGAATAGTTTGATAAACTATGTAGTAAAACTATGAGAATGATGTTTTGGTGTGATGTTATGATTTATCACTTATGTAATTTATTAAAACACACCCCTTTTTATTGATTCCCATGTGGATAGATCCCATTTTCCCTCCCATTGAATTATAAAATTAATCTAGTCTTGGATTTGATCTTGGATCACCATCTGAACTCTAATTTGATTAATGTTTATCATGTTGTTTTCAAATTAGTAAAAATTCGAATAATTTTTAATATTTCACGATTACACTTCATATAAATGATACCTTTTAATTGAAAGATCACATGACCTATATTTATCGTGTGGATCAATTGACCAGATATATTCTAAAATCAGATCAACTAAATGTTGATACTATATGAGGAGAGTCATATGAGTATGAGGTAGGCGGTCTATAACTCATCCCCTGACTCTCATAATATCATAAATTGTTTTTTGGTCATGCAGATTCCATCAGGTGTCACCTATTAAATTTATATTCCATAATGATAGTCATCAGAACAGTGTCTTATGAACCATTTCATATGTGATACTCAACATTACTGCTTATGTCCACAATTTCAACCACCCCAAGTTGTGTAATTTCCATTTTTTGCTTTTAGTGGGTACTTATGACTTAATGGTCTATTTTGGCCTATTATCTCAACCATTTGGGTGTGCAGAATAACCATAAAAATGGCAAGACCCTTGAATTAATTGAATTATAATTTAATAAATTGCTTCTACCATGTTATTTCCTCACATGGCCATCATAGGGTAAGTAATTCACATGATTAATCAATTGTAAATGAAATAGGAATGTATATAGTATATAAATGTCCTTCAAAAGTGGAATTAAAATCAATGTTTGGTTTCATGTCATATCAACCCATGACACTTATGGTAAAATGTAGAAGAATGAACCAAGTGAAATTACTATGACTTAATGAATTAAATAATTGTTGCATGTCCCATATAATTATCACAGTAATGAAAGGAATGTCATAATCCAAGTAAACATAGAAAAATGTATGTTAATATCAGGGCCTAACTTATTAAATGATGAAAATTCAACGTACCTAGATATATATGGAACATGAAATATTTATATTAATGGTTATACTCACGCTTTATTTGAATTATCAAGTGAATGCCTTGAGCACTCAAGGATTCCTTTCAGATTCATGGATTTGGGTAACTGTGGCTGAGAACCCCCCATCAGTATTTCTCCTCTTATATCGTTGGATTCCTTTTATGACATCATAGGACCCCTCTATCCATATTAATGTATTACTTGGATACAGTCCTTCGGTCTAGTGTGGTTTATATTGACATGAGGTTCCATAGTTTCATCCTAATCCTGACCATATCTTATCCCATTTAAGCTTGGATGTATTCATTAGACTCAGTTAGATAATCACTATTATGTAATTCCACATATGATTCTCAATAGATTAAAAAATTTCACTACAGCTAGGCTATAGATACTACTGGGTAAATGTCCATTAATTTCATGGATTCCTATGTTATTACCTTGGATCCCATTCATTATTAATATTAATATAGGTTTCTTTTTCACATATTGGAACCATTAAAACTATTATATAGAGATGATTTCAGAGACATATATGATTATTTTGATATAAATTTATAAACTGGAACTTATATTAATTAATTAACTAGTTTCACGTTCAAACACCAACTGATTGGTGAAGGTGGTATTTGAGAATTTACATTACATTATTGGTTTACATTTATATATGAATGACTAGACATTGATTCAGTAAAAATTACAGAGACTGGATATTAGATAATCCATTTGTGGAGGAGATTTTATATTTATATCACTCTCAATATGGGTGATATGGAACATAGAATGATTATATTTTATAGGTGTTAAATAAGGGAATTTTTTTTCACTAGACATTTTATTTCTTGACTGTATTGGATGGAGATGGTAGCAGTTGATCTAGATGGAGCTCAGGATGTTTGGGGAAATTTTTTGATTAATTCTTAAAACATATTTATAAAAT
Organism: Viscum album; assembly: GCA_963277665.1. Classification (NCBI taxonomy): domain Eukaryota; kingdom Viridiplantae; phylum Streptophyta; class Magnoliopsida; order Santalales; family Viscaceae; genus Viscum; species Viscum album. The sequence continues at coordinate 1,851,393,210 of OY728126.1, read as the reverse complement.
TTATTTCTTATACTTTGTATCCATGTTTTCTATAATTATAGATTATTACATGTATCAAAATTATCTTTTGAATATGAGTATAATTTATTTATATTACTTAATAATGCAGTCTAATTATTCTATTGCATCTCCTTATGTACTGATATTTCTTTCATTATAAATTTATGTATCTTATTGTTATTCCCTAAAATTATATATTAATGAAGCAATAGTCACCCCCTGGAAATTGACCAGAACCTGGACTGTAATTTGAATTATCTATTTTTCGAGTAGATACACATGAGGTCATGTGATGACTTGAGCGTGGGGAACATGTTATGTCACATTCGGTTATATGGCATCTCAAATTTGTATCACATCATATCCTTTTTGGATTTAATATTTTTACATAATATATTGTAGATTAGGAACACATAGAACTTTGTCAAAATCCTTTCATGGGCATCTGAACACATTTTCTATGTAAATTCTATGTTTTCATCATGGATATTATTTTTATACTATTTCATATTTTTTTGATATCATTTATCTATTACATGAATCACATGTTATATGGTGTTGTAAATTATTATTATGATTGAGGATATTATTTTATCCTTGAATTGATGATAATTGGGAACGAGGAATTGTTACATGCATCATCATAGTATTCTATAATTTGAATGTCATGTTGATTACCATGCCATATTGGTTTATTTCACTTCTTGCATTACCTGATATGTGTCCGATTTGTATCGTCTCAGCTCTGGAAACCGCCCATAGGTGCCCCTTTCCCGGTTATTCACATGGGCTCAAGGGCATTTTTGTGAACTCTCGAGGCTACCTACTAGAAACAAGGTCATGGGGTGTGATAGTGGGGAAACTATGCCCACATCAGTATAGTAACACGGTGGATGTAAAACAGATTGCAATAGTGGAAGAAACAAAACATGAAATAAGTAAATAGTCGAAGTAATAATCAAATGGAGAAAACATATACAATTGATTAATGATACATATGTCTAGGAATGCAGCCAAAAAAAATCAGAATTCTGGAATACAATACTAAACTAAATTACAATATTAAAGATAGAAAACAAATCTACATCATCACAAGCCTCAGATTGGACCCACGCTCCCCATCTCTACAGCAATCAAGTACCTGAAGTAGAATGGAACTTCCCCTTATCTATACATGTAGAAATATAATCTATTTGGGCCCAAAATCATGACCCAAACATGTTGTGAGACTAATCCCAGTAGGCAACCACCCAATGATTTGTGATTAAATGTCAGTGAATATATATGGAAGATAGTAAATTAAATGACGCAGTAAAAAATAAGTCCACATAGTAACAATCCTACAATTTCAAATGCATTCATTTTCATAAATCAAGTAAGCTGGTAATCAAAATCATGTAACCCTCTAGTAAATAGTCATATAAAAACCCCTCTGGTTAAACAAAAAAACACAAACAACCCTCTGGGATGTACTCACAGTCTAACCCCTCTGGTTCAGTTTTTTCTACAACACTCTGAGAAAGTACACACCGTCAATTCCCCATGTGGTCTCATATTAGTAACTAAAAGGTATTATGAGTAAGTACATAACATCCAATTCCCCCCTATGGCCCATATCAAGGTAACTACATACACTCTGATGGATCACTTACAACCATCCCACCTATGGTCTCACAACATAAAAGTAATCAGACGCATTGGAAAATCCCTCAATGTCAATTATCTCTATGGTCTACTAATCCAGGTTCCCATAGCCCTGTGTAAGTCAATCGTGCCCAACAATACCTGGCAGCCAAAGTAATCCACAATAACTATTTGGATAAACAATCCACAACATATCATAGCATGTCATATAATAATCACATCATCCTAACAATACTAGGCATTGAAAACAATGCATCCTAACATGCTAAGTAGGACAAATGGTCTAAATGAGAAAGCATTGGAAAAACATTCATAGAAAGGAAAATAAAACATATTCATAAAAAAATTTCAACTATAAAAAAATAGGGCATAGGATGCAATAATAGGTCTAGAAACCATAAACATGAAATACCCCGTCCTTGGGTATTGGGTACTTTTTCACATAATATTCAATGACTAACTACGGAAAGTCACAAACCATCTTACTCAGCATTTTACGGATGATATATGTGAAACTCATGCCTTGAATCTCCATAGAATTCCATATATCTACAAAATATTTTAAGGTGTTCAACTGAGGATATTTGTGGAAGAGATGAAATTAAGAGAAGTTCAAGAAGAAAGAAGAACTCACCGATACGATTCCAACGTAATCAACAATTATATCTTTGGGGAACGGACGGTGAGTCAGGGGCTCAGAAAAGATCCACAACTGTACAGATGCTCATGGACAAAATAGTTCGAGAAGAAGTGTGTTTTGTCCATTAGACACGACCTCATTCCATTTAATGTAGAAATGAAATTACGCAGTGTGTTCTTAAAAAGTACAGGGTGTGTCATTGTGTTTTCCAGCCTCCACATTAGGCAATATCCATTTCACCACACACGACCATGTACATGGCCATTACCCATCCAGTACACAGTCAGTCTCAGCTACCGAGTACAGGACATGTACTTAACGGACATGGAATTTACTCATGAAATTTATAGAAACTCCTCTTTTTCTCAAAAACAACTTAGAATGCAAGATTCATACATGAAAAATGATCCAGGTTCATTCAATATCCCCCCTTAATGAAATTTGTACATGATTTTCCCTAGAAAGGCAGCGTAGAAGAAGAAATATCAAATAGCTCGAGCCAATGTTATCGTACATCATCCCCCCTCTCCCATGTCTAATCATGTACTCGCCTATGCTGCCATAATAGTCATACCATAGGAACCGAGCAGCTGTAGAGAACCTTCGCACTTCGATCAACAATCTGGATAGGAAGCTCTTAGAAGATGCGTCCTTCTCTAACTCAACCACCTCGGGATATACACACATGATATAGGCCTGAGATGTAATGATAGGGCTAAAAACATGGAAGACATCATGCATAGCCTACTAGCTTTGAGGTAACTAAGTCGGTAGGGAACAGGTCCGACTCTCTCCAAAATCTCAAACCATCTAACGTACCTCTTTGATTGCTTACCCTGCCTCATAATCCTCATGTGTCCCAACCTCAGTTTGACATGCATTAAAAACTGATATACAAACTCGATCTCCAGAGGTTATCTCCGTCGATCTAAATTAGACTTTTGTCATGACTGTGTAGTAGCCATCCTCTTCTGAATCAACTCTATCTGCTTTGTTGTCTCCAGAACAAGAAGAGGTACCAACATAGCTACCTCTCTTGCCTCCAGCCATCATAATGGTGATCATTATAGCTGACCGTACAAGGCCTCAAAAGGTGTTATCTGAATAGTTCTGTGAAAACAATTTTTGTATGAAAAATCTACCTGAGGTATGTGATTCTCCCATGAACATCCAAAATCTTGTTTTCATGCTTGATGAAAGTCCTCAAGAACGTAAATTGTATGCTAGGACTAGAAATATGTCTAGGGATAGTAAGCGGTACTCAGAAGTACCTGTGTACCCAAAGCCTTTTTTATGCCCGAACAAGCATGAGAAGTAAAATGTGTGTCTCTGACTGACACAATTGAGTGTGGAACCCCACCCAAATGTACAATCAATTGGATGTGAAACCTGCCTTGGTCATCAACAAAAAAAGTCTCTTTGATCGGAATAAAGTGGGAAACCGTTGTGATTCAATCAATGAAAACACAGACTGCATCATTATCTTGAAGCTACCTCTATAAACCCTTCATGAAGTAAATCACAACATCACTCCTTTTCCGGTCAATAATGGGTAACTGCTACAAAAGCTCTGCTGGTTCCTGATTCTCCACCTTCACTTGATAATAGGTGGAACATCTCATGACAAACATAAAAAAATCTCTATTCATACCAGGACACAAATACTGATGGTGTAGATCACGATACTACTTCGTGACAGCAAGATAAACTTCTCAAACTGAGGAATGAAAGTCCTGCATCAGCTCCTCGCGTTTGTCTGCTGACACCCATACGTGCCATGAAAACTCATGATCTCATACTCGGTAATGTTCCATCCAAGAATGAGGTCCTATCTTGAAACACTCTCTTATAGAAATGGTCCATAGGAATCTGATAGCTTCCTCATTCACACTCGGTCAAGAAGAGTAGAAGTAACAACTAAAGATGATATAAATGTCTTCCCCTATCTGTCATGCACATCCAAATTCATCTTAGAGAACAGAGCCATAACCTTCCACTAATGGCTGGCCTCTTGAATTGCATGTATGTAATTTCATCTTCTCCACACATCAGTTACTACATTTCCCTTCCCAAGGATATAGGAATGTTCAAAGTCAAAATACAGAAGGTACTCAAACCACCTTCATTGTCTCAATGTAAGGTCACGCAAATTGAAGATATACTTGAGAATTTTATGTTCAGTGAAAACCACATTATGCTCACCCAATAGGTAGTGTCTCTAATAGCGTAAAGCATGAATGACTATAGCCAGCTCGAGATCTTGAATCGGGAAGTACCTCTCATGTGGCCTCAACTGTCGAGACCTATATGCAACAACCCCTTCCTCCAGCATTAGCAAAACTCCTATACCAATACCCGATGCATCACAACACATAGTATAGCTTTTTCAAAACACTGAAAAAACAAGTCTTGGTTCTGTAGTCAACCTCCCTTTTAACTCCTGAATGGAATACTCACAAGAATCTGACCACAAGTACTTTACACCATTCTTAGTCAGGCCCGTCAATGGTGCTACTATGCATGGAATTTCATGTATAAAACATATGTACTAACCAGAATCCTAGAAAACTCTGTACCTCCAAGGCATTATTCATCTTCTCCGAGGAAACTAATTCTCTCACATTCTCTAGGTCTACAGAAACTCCTGTCTCTGAAATAAACTGACCCAAGAAGTGAATCTAGTTCATCCACAAGTGGAATTTTGAGAGCTTATCATATAACTAATTCTCAATTAGTGTACTCAAAAAAATCTCAGGATGTGTGGAAGGGTTGTGTCAATTTTTAGAGGACACCAAGATATCATTCATGAAGACCACCACTGAAGAATCCATTAATGTATGGAACACTCAGTTCATCAGTTCCATGAATAGCACAGATGCATTTTTTAGACCTAAGGGCATAAACACATACTCGTATTGACCATACATGCTTTGAAAGGCTGTAAGAGGTATATCTGATTGTCTAATATGAGACTGATGATAACCATATCTCAAGTCAATATTCATGAACACCCAGGCTCCCTGAAGATGATCAAAGAGATCATCAATACTCAGCAAGGGATATCAGTTCTTGACCATCAGCTTTTTCAACTTCTGATAATCCACATAAAGTCTGAGTGTATCGTCTAACTTTTTCAAAAACACGATAGGAGGAAACCAAGAAAATGTACTAGGTTAGATGAAACCATTTTCATAAAAATCCCCCAACTGCTTTTTAAGCTCTTGAAACTCTAGTGTAGCCATAATATAAGGAGGAATAGACAGAGGTTCCACTCATGGAACAAGCTTAAGAGAAATTTCATCCTCTGTCTATGGAGCCAAACCTAAAAATTCCTTAGGAAAGACATCCCTGAAATGATCAACCACTGGAGGAAATTCCATCTGTGAAGTACCCCATTCATCCAGATATAAACTAGAAATATGGGTAGTAACTCCTCATAACCCATGATGACCGGGACTTTCTCTACACACCTAGACATCCCATTCACCCTTATAAAGATACTATCATCTCTCTGGTGATGTGAAACTCACCCTACAGATATATCAAAAGATAACTACCTGGATGAGAACTAACTTGCCTGTTCTAAGAATGTAATCATTTCATGTCATCTCTAGGATATAGAGGTTCCAAAAGAAGTGATACACACTAACCTCAAGAGGGAAATCCATGTATTAATTTACCCTAGTTGTTCTAGTACCCAACAGAGTGTCTTACATAAAGATATCATAAGAATAAAAGATTCAGGGCCCAAGACTCTCCACAACAACAATAGATATAATGATATGGGAACTCCATGTATTGAAATGTGTAGAAGCTATAACTGTGGAAACTAGGATTTTACCTCGATCTGTAGAGGTTCCCAGATCATGCACCTACATGGTCTAATCCACTGCCAAAGTCTAACATGCATTGTGGGGATGTGACCCTGCCTGACCACCCGAGTTGATCCACCATGTTGTCACTGATAGCCTGGAAATCGGCTACCATGTCCATGAACTCCACCTCGGCATGAATGGAATGAAGAACTATAGTTCTTTGACTAATGAGAAATTGTTGATGTTTCACCTAAACAAGATGTCAAGGAATAACTCCAATCACCAGCTACTAGTGAGAAAAACCTAATTGAAACACTGAAGATGACCCATTTTCCTTCAAGATTGGCACTTCACTTGGGATCTCAGTCAATGTGGCCTCGTATGCCCACTCTTCCCACATTTGTAGCACACCACCTAGCTTCCATAAGAAGTTTACCACCTCCTCAGATCCCCACTCGTAGACTCTATATGGCTATTCCTACTGTTTATAGGAGGGATACCATCTTTGGATGTTGAACCACCCTAGCTCACCATTATAGAATCTCTCAGATTTTTCTCTGTGATTAGAGCCTAGATCACTATATATAGTTATGGAATTAATCCTAAAGATGCTGACCTGAGATCCGATTTCATGCCTGATACCATCCTCAAACATCCTTCCCATGAATAAATCATCACCTCTTGGAATAAGAGTGAACTACAGTAGCTCTGTGGAGAAATATGACTACTCTATAACTAAAAGAGAACCCTACTCCAAACTCATGAACTCTTGGTCTTGATCATCCCTGAATGTCTTCGAGTAGAAGTAGTCATTTAAGGCACACCAGAACTCATCGGATGACATAGCCTACTGGCATCACAATTGTGAGAACACACCCCACCACCACTTTGTAGAATACCGAATCATATACATTGAAAGCTTCACCATCCCCTTTGGAGGCATCTCCAGATGCTCGAAGATAGAAATGATTTCTTCTAACCATTACTCTACAACATTAGGTCTTCCTTCCCCAGTGAAGGTGGGAGGATGAAGCTACGGGAAAACCCATGTCAACTCTAATATAGAAGGGGCATGATGTGGTACTCCTATAAAGGTCTGCATAAATCGCATAAAGGCCTCTTGGAGCTACATGTTGGCACCAGGGTTCAGAGTGAAAGTTGGTGCCAAGACTGGCACAAGTGGAGGAACTTCTAGTAGTCATTTATCATCCATATCCGATGTATGATCACTTCCCTATAACTAGAATACAACTGGAGTACATTTCTATGGCATAACTCTGAAATATCAAGAGAACACCTTAGATCAATATTAACAAGGAATAGAAAATTTTTAGTGTATAATGGGACCTAGAGAAATAAACCATTCATGTTTTTTCAAACATGGATACACATCATGTAAAATGTGTACTTTGCGTGTTCCCTTAAGCCTTCTCATGTGTGTGTAATTTTTCCAACCCAGATCTTGTAACACCCCAAGCACATGATTTGTTGTCCAAACACACGGAGTGTACTTGAATCCTCTTTCCCTGCAAGATTTATTATAGCTGGATAGGCCATACGGTTTCCCTAGAACAAGACTACACAGAGTGTTAGGGCCAAACACAACATGTACCTAATGAACTTCATCGACCCGTGTTGTTAGTTACACGACTAGTTACACATCTGACTCTACACAACATGTTTTTTCTAGACCTGACATGTACTTGAAAGATTTCACCATCCCATGATGTTCTCTAAAATAATTGATACAAGTGATACACTAGACAGCGTGTTTAAGCATGAAAGGATGTGTATAACTTCTGTTTTATACATCTGTGTCATTACTCACATGGGAGGAAACATGGTCTCCCCAACCCGGTGTGTACATCAAGAACATGGAGTGTTATGCCAATGATTTCCCAACCCCGTGTCTCTTCCCACAAAGCTAGTTACATGGTTATAGAATACAGGGTGTGTACATAAAATACATGGCATGTTCTTAATAAAAAAAGTTCATTCCCAAACAAAAGGACACATGGGTTGTATTTATCATTTCACGCCACATATTCTGTCTTCTTCTAGACTCTAAGCCTCATAATCTACTCCATAATCCAGAAAAACTCTAAAAAAACATTAAAGTTCTAAATTATGATCTGTGACGACCCATACTTCATGTGAGTCAATGATTGGCATATTATAAACGTTATATATAAATATAACAGAGCAATAATCCACCAAATTCGGGTATATGAGGACCCATAAAAACACAAGAACAAATGTTTGGAGTCTATTAAAAAAACCATCCAAAAACCAATTTCTTATCAAAAAGAAGGTATTCTAACAAGGAATCTATCACAACACCATGCATATCTATCACAACATTTATCACAACAACATGAAATCTCTAATGCACCCTAAATGACATGGAAAGAATGCGTGAAACTTGATCTCTAGAATGTGTTTATATGATGCATGAGATGAAATAACCTTATCTCATCTTGTTGTAATAGAAATAGATCCTCAATGACATCATTGATAATAGCACTATACATATAATCACCCAAAGGTGAAATCAAATCAACGGTAAAATTCAAAAACTATAAAATTTCAATAATCGAGGAAAATTGGATTTCCCCCCTGTACATGAGATAGCTACACCCGGGCACTTCTTATTAACAAGTACCTTTTTCTTCATATCTCTAGGAATATAATTGAAATAGTATCTCAAGAAGAAAATATTTTTTTATACTACATTGTAACATCCTTGTTCTGGTAGCCGCCTAGAGGCACCCCATTCTCTTTTGGTCCCATGGACTCAAGCGCATTTCCCTGAACACTAGAGGCATCCAACTCGCACAGTGGGACTTGGGTGTTAAAGTGGGGAAACTATTCCCTCATTGGAAGAGTAACACAGTGTAGGTAAAACAGATTGCAATAGAGGATGTAGTAAAACATGCAATAAGAAAATAGTCTAAGTAATAAACAACTGGAGCACACATATATAAATGATTCATGATACATATGTCTAGGAAATTATCCAAACAAATCAAAATAATAGAATACAGTACAAAACCAATGTACGATATAATATCATGTAAATAGCTACACAACATCTCAATCCTTAGAATGGTCCCATGCTCCCCATCTCCACAACAATCATGTACCTGAAGTAGAAGGGCTATTTCCCTTATCTATACTTGCTCCAATATATTATGTTTGGGACCAAAATTATGACCTGAATATGGTGTGAGACTAATCCCATTAGGCAACCACCCCAAGATCTATGACTAAAAGTTAGTGAATATATATGGAATACGATAAATGAAATTAATCAATAATTAAGGAAGTACACATAGTAACAATCTTAAAAATTGAAATGCATTAATTTTCTTACTTCAAGTTAGCAGCTAATCAAAAGCAGGTAACCCTATAGGAAGTACTCACAACCTAACACTTATGGTTCAACCAAACAACACAAGATACTCTCTTGGAAGTACTCATAGTCAAACCACTCTTGTTCGGCTTTTGAAAAGACACTCTGAGGAAGCACTCACCATAAATTCCCCATGTGGTCTCGTATAGGTAAAAAATAGTAAGTTTGAGGAAGAAATAAATGTAAAATTCCCCCTATGGCCCGTATCGATGAACCTACAGAAACTCTGAGGGGGAACATAAGTCCATCCCACCAATGTTCTCTTATCGTAAAAGAAAATAGACACTATGAAGAAGCCCTCAACATAAATTCTCTCTATAGTCTACTACACCAGGTTTCCACAGCCCTATGTAAGTCAATCGTGCACAACAATTCATGGAAGCCAATGTAAACCTCAAGAAATATTTGGATAAACAATCCACATCATATCATAGCATGTCAGAAAATAATCACTCAATCCTAAAAATACTAGGCATGGATAACAAAGCTGCATAATAGGAAAGGTATGCCAAATGATCAAAACAAGAAAACATTGTAAAAAACTCCATAACATGGAAAAATGAACCCTAATCATAATAAATTAATCTCTATCCAAAAAAAACAAGGCAACGTAGGCAATAACAGGGCTAAAAACCATCAACTCTCAATACGCTACCCTTGGGTATTGGGCACTATTTCACATAAAATTCAAGGACTAACAACGGAAAGGCTCAAACCACCAACCTCGGCGATGTCTGGAAGATATACATGAACCTCTGGCCTTGAATCATCATAAAATGTCGTAAATCTACGAAAATGCATACGATGTTCAACTGAGGATATCATGAAAAAGAGTATGAATTAGGAGATGAAGTTCAAGAAGAAAGTAGAACTCATCGATGTGATTCCAACACAATAGATAATGGTCGATTCAAAGAATGGACGATGAGTCAGGGGATCAGAGAAGATCTATGGCCATATGAATAATCAATGACAAACTAGTTCTAGAAAAAGTGTATTATATCCATCAGACGCAACCCCGGTAAATTTAATGAAAAAAATATGAAAGTACACTGTGTTTTTCTTAAAATTACATAGAATTTACTTTCCTTTTCCAACATCCACTTTAGACGGTCTCTACGGAACCACACATGGCCATGTACTCGATCATTACCTATCTACTTCACGATCACTCGCGACAACTGAGTACACAACCTATACATAAAGGACATGGCGTGAACTCCTGAAATATCCCGAAACACCTCTTTTATTCAAAAATAACCAAAAATCATGATCCACACTAAAAAAGAAGATTCGGGTTCTCACATGATTTTTGAGTGATCTTGGTTTTTTTATATTTGTTATTGTGATGCACCTCTAATGTGATTAAGTGATTTCATGTTTCAATTAATGAGTTTTATGGAACTTCTTGGGTTGGAATGAGTATTAATCGAGTCGACCCACTTCATTAAAATCAAATGGGTGTTTTTTACGGATATGGTGTACTGGTTCTGATTCACTTGGTATCGAAATCCTGTCATTATGAACCATGATATTTGAAATGGAGAAAAGGAAAGTTTATAAGTGAAACATGACATATTATGTGAAATGGATTCTATTAAATAATGAGGCAAGGTTTACATTATAAATAATCTAAAAAAACTCTTTAATTTATACATTAGAACATACTAATCCATGGACTTCAATATGGATGGATAGGATAGTATTATTTTGGAAGTGGGCCTTTACAACATTAATATTTTACTAGGATTTTATATATCTTCAAATAGATTGTTCTGAGGCTTGTTGATGGAAATTTAAAAACCATGCCACAATGACGACCTCTTCTTATGCAATAAGAGGGTACAAATGACCATGATGCAGAAGTGGTGGGCCCTGAGCCAGCAGTCATACCACTTGGAGTTCAACATGAAGGAAAATCTATTTAACTTTCTCTAAGAACTGAAAATAATCTTCATGATAGTCTTATACATACGAAGTAATCAATGAATTGTGCTATATGAACTACAACTATGACAGATGATCTGAATTATGAGTTCTTACAACATCATCCTCATATCTTCATAGGGTATGGTAGTGAATGGGATAATGAGTTTTTTCATGGCAGCTTCATTATTATCATTGATCAACTGGAGTCACCTCCAATTTGGAGGGTTAGGTTTGCTACCTACATGCTTCATAATTTAGATAAAGGCAAGAGGGAGGGGATTATCAGGACTGATCTTGCTCAAGGACAGGTTTTGGCTAAGTTCAAATATCGTACTATAACTACTTATTTCATTATAAACTAATAGATGACTAAGTTATATATTTTATGCATCCCAAGAAGTATTATATGTAAGTAATTGTTTATTTATTGTGATTCGTTGACTTACAATGATTTACATCATTTATATCTAGAGTTGAGATTTCTCATGCTATGCACATTGAGTATGGGTTTTAATATAACATTCATTCTTAGTGGAATTTATTTCTCATAGCTAAATTCTCTAAATTTTCCAATTATGCTTTTTTCACTGAGGGAAACTTGAGGGATAGTGATAATACCATGCATATATTATCAATTTCAAGGTAGTTCAGTTGATCATCTGATGGTAGAAAGGCATCCCTCAAGGATTTTCATTAGGGAATTGGTAGAAAATAGATTAGTACTAGTAGCTCAATTTTTTGTTACGAATGATGATGACATGGGTTCCTGAAGACTCATTTTGATAGAAACCCACTAGTGTTCTAGGATTGTGACAGTATGGAGAGCCTTTCTAGATTATATGATATGGTTCTATTAGATTATAGTAGAAGAGGTTCCACACCTAACCCACGTTTAGGGGAAGGATCTTTTACAGCATTCCAGGTGGGGAGTTAGAGTATCACTTTTCCAACCAGTTGAAGTGATTGTTGTGGAAAGAATTTCCAGATTCAAAATCACGTGTAGCACCAGCAATGTGGTTTTAATTGCGGTAGTTCAGATATTTAATTGGGAAATAGATCATGAAAGTAAATACATTTATTGATAATACCTGAGGATAAAGCTATATGATAATCCATGTATGAGTTACTATTCTAGTAGACTCTACTATAGTATCATTATTATTTGATACCGGTTATTCAGTCTAATTCAACTATTTATCTATTCTGGAAATTCTTGAGCTTGAAATTAAACATTACTATTGCCCAATGACAATATATACACCATTTTTAGTATGGGCAGTGGTGATACATGTATTAGGGTACCATACCCATGAGGTAGGTGGTTACCCACTCATAGGGGACCTCTTTGTTATCTAAAAAAAGGAATCAATTTCATTATAATGATGGAATAGTTGGTTCTGTTCCATGCATTTGAAGACTGCTATCATTCAAGGGTATCATATACATCCCCCGAGGGAATAGGTCATGTAAAAAGGGGTAATTCTTCTTATAGATCACTTTTTAGGAACAACTCCAGTGGAAATTCTTTCATATAGGATGCAACCTATAGAGATTTAGGAACATTATAAACTGTAAGAGGACTCAAAGGATAATGGTTTTATAAGGCCTAACCCTTCAAAATAGGGGTTTCCTATTTTTTTAACTAAAAAGGTAATGATTCCCTCTTACTATGTGTGGATTCATACAGTTGAACTATATTTTGGTCTAGAAGCAATATCCACAACCTATAATGGGTGATCTCTTTGATGAGATTCGTGTAGCTTGATTGTTACCAAAAATCAACCTGAGACATGGATATCACCATGTGTGATTCATTCCATCATAGTTACCTTGTATAGATTTACATAGAAGGTATTTTCTATATTAGTACCTATTTATTCCATTCGGCCCCATGATCATGCCGTCAATTTTCATAGATTTGATAAATATGGTTTTCCACACACATCTAGATATTTTTTCATTGTGTTTATTGATGAAATCATGTCATAATCTCACGCTCAAACAAACCATGACAATCACCCTGAGATCATTTTTAGTAAACTATGAGAAAAACATCAAAATTCCAAACTCGGAAAGGGTCTATTATGTATTGAAAATTTTCAATTCATGGGTTATATTAAATCCAAATCACGACTACATGTTTACATAGAGTAGGTGACCACCATTGTTTACTAGCGGAGGACAACGTATGTGTTTGATATACATAGTTTCTTGGTGTTGGATGCATATTAAAAAAAATTCAATAATGATTTTTAACTAAATTAGGGACCACTTACTGTTATTAAAATGATGGTTTTCAGGTTCCTATGTTCAGTAGCATGCGGGGAATATTTTCAGATGACGAATGGGTGGCATGTATCGACACCTACTATCACTCTACTAAATTCTGTTAGAGGTTATTACATGTTATATAATGCATATGGAATGGACAAGGAGTAGGATGATGTAGGGGGAATATTCATTGCATATAGATATCATCAATTTAAGCATCATGACATAAACTACCTTACAAATGAAGTTGATCTAGAAGCTATTTTTGATGCCTTACATTACTGGAGACAATATCTATGGGGTGATTGGTTTGTGTGGTATACAGACCACAAGGCACCCAAATTCATCTATAAACAACATAAAATGAATCTCAAAAATTTTATATGGTTTGAATATTATCATTCATTCAATTTTGAGATTGAATATATGCCTATATAAGTCATTGTTCAAGTGTATTTGTTGATATAAGAAACTCAAGAACATTACCTACAGATAGTGAGTGATGAATAGAAATTGATGGCTCGTGTTTAATGAGTTGTATTTATATTTTCTTGATATTCATGAGAATTCTTGTCACTCAGCATTGATAGTTACCTCTTTCCTCCTTAAGAAAGTGAAGATAAATTATTTTTAGATGCAAAGGGTTTGGTTCTCCAAGGGATTATTTCAATAGATGACCCAAATCCAAATTGATCTGTATAAATAGGTAAAATCATTCATATACATTAATGTGAATGAGTTATTAATGATATGAGAGGATATCTTATGTAAAATTATCATGCTTCATAATGGGAAGTTCGTCCAAGCCCCACTAAAATTTATCAAGAAATGTGATGCCAACATATGTTTCCTGTGATGAAACTTCAGATATTAGTCTTTATCAGTAGGTGTTAAACCTATCACCAAGTGAAGGTAGATCAGTAGAGACATAAAGGCATGATATAGTGTTTCCAAGTCCTGTAATATATATGGGAAGTTGTATCCATGGAATTTGTAGTTGGTTTACTAAGGTTCCTTGAGTTAGTGATGTTGTATGGTTTTACATTGACTAATATAAAAAACTAGCACACATTCTTCTTATATAAGAGACCATCTCATTTTAGTAGATATATTTATTGTATGTCTATGAGGTCATTTGACTACATGGATTACCTCGTACTATCATTTCATATATAGATTCTCATTTTACGTCATAGTTATGGAAGGGATGACGAGATACATTGGTTATCATGTTCTTTTGAGAATAGTCCTTCACACCAAGATTGAGAAATAGATTATAATAATTACACAATTATTATACTACATGCTCTAGGCCAACCTCCTTGATTTTGATGCTTCTTAGGAGAAAAAATATATCTCATATATTTCTCTAATAATTATAGTTTTTTAGTTAATAATCGAATTGGATCCTTTTGACGATTGGAATTTTAGGTTATTCCATTAAACCTTGTTTTGGATTGAGTTTGGAGATGCATCTCTATTGGCACCTCATCTCATGTAGGAGACAATAGAGTATGATTAGCTAATTAGGATTTGTAAGAATACTTCGTACTAAAAACAAAAATCATTTTCCAATATTTATATATGACTTCAAGAGTTTTGGGTATGGGATAGTGTTTCCCTACAGGTATCACCCATGGTAGGTCGTAAATGGATAATGAGACACAGTATGATGTCACATAATTATGTGTGGATGTTTGAGATACTGGAGAGGGTTAGGTCAATAGCCAATCGATTATTACTACATAAGAGGTACGATTCCCTGAACAATGTATTCTATGTTTTACTAATTCATTAGAACAATACAAACCAACTCATACATGTGATCTTATATAAGATGATAAAGATGTGTATTCTTATATTGATTTGTATCCTATATGAATTGTTGAACAGATGAGAAAGGATCTTTGAGAATTTTATATCACTCTATTATAGGTGTTATGGAAGCACGACCATATACATGATGAGTTAGAGGAGCAGGAGGCCAACATACATGCCATGTGGCTCGAGATGTCCTTAGATAGTGGTTCACTACAATAGATATGTGATGTCGATTATGAGTTCCTTTTATGGTGACCGAATTTTAGAACCAGATTTTTTAGTCATGTATGTATCCATTTAATTTTAGTCTAGCTCTCTGTTATGGACCACAATTCAATTTCTAATGAGTTCAAGATCTTTTCAAAGGACCCTGAGGATTTTTCAGAGCAAGATCTTTGTTTTTTGGGACAAATGGGTTTTGAAACTGTTATAACAAACTTTTTGTGGAAGGAAGTGTGGTTACTTAAAACTATTTAGGGATAAATAGTGATTCATAACATGGTTTACATCTTTATCTCACAATGGTATTTGGGGTGCACGACCAAGGGAAAATTGCAGACAAAATTATAGTGTAGTATCACATGGTTGGACAATGTTTTCCTAGACTATGAAAACATACCATGTGAGTTCCCATTCATACAGAATAACAGGAATGGTTGTTTCTCAATTTGGAAATTCCTATGGCCAAGCCATGTGTAAGATGTTTTTGGGTGAATTTTTCATTTTTACCAGAGGTTATTTTTTAAAACACACTAGTCATTTCTTTTGATTCTCCACAATACATACACCTCTATTTTAATCCCATTGAAGCCTATAATACATCTAAACTATGATATGAATTAAACTCTCCATCTAAAAATTTATTTGATATTAATTTGTCATGTTGGATGTGTATCGATAAGACCCTAATTACTTTTAAATCATTCTTCATTATTCTTCCTATCACTGAATCTGTTTAGATTCATGATCATATACCCTATTTTCAAGATGTTGATCTGTTATGTATATCTCATCTAATCCATGTTGAACTAGAGGATGATACTGGTTTAATTGAGTCACACGTGTATGAGGTAAGTGTTCTATAAATCATCCCTTATGTTTCATTATTTTATAAATTTTCATGTAGCCACATCAATTTTTGTAGGGGTCTCCAATAAAAAATATATTCCTTGATTATATTCATTAAAACCATGTTCTAAGACCCATGAAATATAGGTTATCACAAATTTGTGGTTTTTTCCACAACATCAACCGTCCCATATATGGTGATTTCTGTGTTTTTGATTTTGAGTGACTACTTATTCACGAATAGTGAATTTTCACCCATTATGTCCAATTTTTTTGTGTGTATATTGACCCTATTAAGGTATTCCCCTTGGATAAATTGAATTTTTATTTGAAAAATGAAATTTATCATATTTTCATGTCACTTTTCCCACCAAGAATAATTTCTTTAATTGAAAAATAAAATGTAAATTTAATTGTTATGTATGTTGTATATATATAACCCATCCTATTTTAATGAAAATGAATATTTTGTTAAACTCCATAACACAAATATCTAATATCCATGGATGGTACTATAAATAATCAAGTGAAATGATTACGAACATAATGAATTAAACAATGGTATTTTGTGGCATGGACTTATCTCACTAATGAAATTGAAAGGAACGATCCAAGGGAACTAAATAAATCATATGATTAATCACATTACCGGAATAATAAATTGAATTAATTTTTTTTCAAGAATACATATGGACATTAACCTATTTATAAAAATGATCAGAATATATCTTGCCTTTGTTCTTGAGGGAATTCATTGGGAACTCGAGGACACCATTTAAATTCACGGATTACAATTTCCTTGGTTGACAACCACTTTGGAACCCCATCCTCATGTTTTAGTCGCTGCCCAACATTATACAATAAGATTTCAAAATTACTATTACTAGATGTTTTGTATACACTTATTTGATCTATTGTGGATTTTACAGACATGAGGGTCCTTGGTTAAATCCTTAAGATTGATCACTACTTATCCTATTTTACCTGGGATGTATTCCAAGGACTGGGTTATATCATTACTATTGGGAAGTTCCTTGGACGATTCACCTTGTATTACACTCTTCCAACTGACCCAGGCTATAGTTAATAATGATTTGGTGACCCTTGAGGTCTTGGATTCCTTGGTTATTATCATAGATCTATTTCATTATTAATATTTATATCGGTTTCCTTGTTACATCATTGAGACATTACTACTATAATGATGTGGTGATATCAATGTCGAATATTCCCCAGGTGACATTAATATATAAACTAGAAAATAAATTAATTATTTATTATATTACATTTTTAGAAATCAGTTGAGGGATAAATTAGGTACCTATTTATTTATGTTTATTTTCATCTTTACCTTTATATATTTATTATTTCACACTAACTCCGTTTATATTACATGGTCCAGATATTATAGATGTTGATTGTGGTGGAATACATAGATTAATCACATACCCTATTTGATCTCCACTGGTAACCCAAAATGTTAAATGTATACAGGTGTTGAAAATTTGAAGCATGTTTCTTCAGAGACTTGAAATATTGATTACATTGGATGGGGATGGTAGTATATTAACGAACTAGAGAGTGGGATGTTGGGGATTTTTTTTGGATTCCTTCCTAATAATTTTGTACAAAATGTATTATTTTATACTTTGTATCAATTTTTTCCATCTATATAGTATATGAAATATATCATTATCAGTTTTCCTATACATGTATCAGTTGTTTTAGTTATTTATTATTTAATTATTATTATGTTATTTCATATTTCTTTTTACAAATATTTCTTATGCTATTTACCTATGTTTCATATTGATTCTATGTTATACACTTAGATAATGTTGGCATTGTCTCCCCATAGATACACCCTAGAAAATTATTGCAAGTCTTCAACCTCTAACATTTGAGGAGATATGCTTGAGGCATTGTTTCAACCAATGATTAGTTAATCTTATATGTTTTATCTAGTTTTGGGATGTCACAAAATTACTTCTCATCCTCAAATTGATGTTCAATATTAAACAAACATTAAAAATTAATATGATATGTCTATTTCATGTTCTAGGGATTTCAATAGAGGTTGTTATCCATACATTACTCTAGTATAGTTCTCCTATAATTTAAACATCAATTTTAAAATTCAAGTGTAAATATATGAGGCTCAAAATTCGAGGTGGGGAAAAACTCCATCATGTTTTGATTACATGGAGAATATAAATATTTGTCCAAAGAATTTCGTTATGAGAAAAATAAATGTTTTAATCAATTTTTTTAACATATTAATCCATAAAAACTATGAACAAATTGAAATTATAATAGTATTCATTGTGATTTTTAATATGATTTTGGAGACATGTAATGTATTCAAATATCACTATATGTTGGTTTATATACTCTTGAAAAATGGAAATTTTTTCCCAATTTACATTTTCCTTTTTTTCAATCCATGATCATATGAGGATGATTTCTTATCATCTTCAACATCAAATAATCTTCTATAAAGTCTGTGGCATCTTTTATATATAAATTTTAAGGAAGAACTAACATGGGAATTCACATGTAGTGAACACTATGGTAGTATATTTAGCACATTATCTACCTTCTGTTAAATGATATTTAAAAATAATTTATCATAGATATAGAGTAATAGGAAACCATAACACCCACCAGATTGATGTTATTTGGAAAATGATAATTCTGAAGAAACAATATATGAACATTATGTTGTAATGGTGTGGAATTCAGATCATTGGGATTAATATGAGAAGGGAAATAATGATTAAAATTTTATTTTAAGGGTGTACAATTTAATCCCTCAAATAATTTAGTTTCTATTTATATTTAAATATAATAGATAGGTTTCATGGGTTTTTTACATGCAACCCAAAATGTAAGGAATAAATAATTCATTATAATAAAAAATTACTAAAAATAAATATATTAAAATATGTGTAAAATAAACATTATTGTGAAAAAACTACCTACTGAATAAAACTAATAATTAATAAATAACTATCAATATGAAATTTTTACTATCGTAATATATGATTATGATCATAATGAAAATGATAATTTTATTAATAATAAAACCTTTTTAGAAAAATAATAAACATATTTACATGAATTTTTTAAAAAATAAGTATGACAGTATCGTTGTATGTAAGGATATTTATAAGAATGTAACTTAACCATTTAACATATTGTAATTGGATATATGGCCATTATAAATATGGTTAGTTAATATATGATCTCAACAAATATGTTTATCCAATAGGTACATTAGTTTTTTGTAATTTTTGGAAGATAATTTAATATTGTAACTAATATTTATTGAGGGATATAAAAAATATATACATTTATAAAAGAATTGTATTTTAATAAATGTTTTTTTATTTCTTACTATTATCATACTTCAATAATGATTAATGTGTTATTTAAATTCAATAATGTATAATAATACTTGATTATTTATATAATTATATTTATACAAGAAAAATATTGGGATGTAACTATATTCATTTGGAAAGTGGTAAATTTAATACAATATCATTGCATTTTTCATTCTTATAATGATTCTCAATACTATTGACAAATTTAAAAAAACTAATGAAATTTAATATTTTTTATACAATAAAATATTTTACCCATCATATAAAGATTAATATTAAATAAAAAAATAATCAATATTTATCTTAAAATATATATTTATATAAAAGTTATTTTATATGTTATAGATTTATTATTTAAAAAATAATAGTTTAATCAATTTTATATTGTTACGATTATAAAATTCATTTTATATTTGGAATTATGGTGTCCAAATTAGGCACTATATTCAATTTTACATTTTTAAATGAATATATTTCTCCTAGATAAATGTTAATCACCATTGTAATGGCTAAAAAGGTAAAATTGTTATGTAAATGGGGAAATGAAGTAAAAAACAAGCTATCACACATTTAAATATTTGGGTGAGGAAATTAACATACTTAGTGTAACACCCCGATATTTTATGAAAAATATTCTTTTAATTTCATTAATGTCTTGTGTTTTAAGCTACACCAAGATTACCTTACGCTATACGCAACATAGTATTAGCTTGCAGTATACGCAACACTATTCTTGGATCGTGTTACACGCAATTTTGATAATAGTTAATCTACGAAACATTGAGTATATATATATATATGTATTAAATTTATAAATGAAATATGGTTGTATTATGTTATACGAAACAATGAAGGATTCATGCAGAACACGCAACCCTGACTTGGCTTGCATTACACGCAATCGCGACCTTCCGTGTGTTGTACGCAATACCAGGTTTTACTAAACAAATGTTATACTATTATAATATTATGAATAGTATTAACTAAATTTTTAATTTTATAACATTATTATTCATCTTACACATTTTATAGAACATGGTATAAGAACAAAATATATTTTTTGGGTAAAATAAGTATTTTTTAAGAAATGCAGTTTTGCCGCCTTTTGATGGAGCACCCACATTAAATCTAGTTTTTAACATGTTTATAAGTTCAATTTGAAAAAATAATATTCTCATTTGGAATCAAGAAATAAAAATTTACTTTGGATAAAATTTTCATATTATTCTGGTAACTTTCCTATTTTGATAAATAGTAAAAACACACTATATTTTAATTAAAAACAACTTTTTTCATCGCAATAATTTATTTGGTTAAATTATAATATTTAATGGTTTTAAAGAATAAATAGAATATATTTTTACCATTTAATATAATTTATGTCATTAGCATTGATTTTTCATTAAATTCGTAGGTTAAATCAATTCAATCTTTTGCAATGTTTTAAAGAAAAAACCATTTTCTTTCGACAACGAGATTAATTTTAATTTAATTTATGCAACTTTTGTGTATTTAATTTGGAAAAATGGAATCCATATTTGGAATCAGTGGGTCCAAATTATGTTAATAAGCTACTTTTTATTTTTGGGAATTATGAATAGTAACTACGGTAAATTTTATTTATCATAGTTAAAGGTAAATCTGGTAATTAAGGGTAAATATAATATTATAAAATTACCCTAACACGTGCCAAAATTATATTGGATGGCTCAAAGTATACCCATATAACCTAAGGGTCGTATTAGATTCATTTTATGGACTTTTGACCATGAAAATAATTTAATTATTATTAAAACCAAAGAAAGTGACAACATGTCACTCTCTTAAATCTTATAAGTATAATAATTTTAATTTAGTGATAAAAATCATAAAACTTCGAACATTAATAGTATCTAGAAAGAAAATATAATTATCTACATCATGATAATTTATTTAGAATTTTTAGGGATTAAATAATTGTCATTAATGGTGATACATTAATGATGCATAGATTATTTATTATTGAAATAATAATTCCCATTAAAAGGCCCATAAATCTGACCAAAACATAATTTTAGTGTATATCTACACCTTAATCATCCAATTACATAATATATAACCGTTTGTAGTTTTATAAAAGTGATTATAACACTTATATTATTTTATTTTAAATGATGCCAAAGTTGTCACCTTCATAATTTAATAAATATAACAATTTATATATTGTTATTTTAAGATGATAAATTAGATTCAAAGTATTATTGTCAAATTTAATAGACTTATCTTCATCATAGAATTTTATTTTTAATTTTTATTCAACAAATTAGTATATTAATTAATTATAAAAAAATGTTTTAGTAATTATTTTATTAAGAGATAAACCAAATAAATGGTTTTAAAAATAATAAAATAAAAATTATATGAACTAATTAATGGTCTCCATTATTTTCTAGATACATATGACCTTTTATGAATCTATTAAAGCTTTTAGTTCGAATATATCCTCTTTTTAGATTTTATTTAAATTCAAATAATTGAATAGTGTCAAAATTGACACTATTGATGTTTTATAAAAATAACATATTATGAAATTGTTTAAAAATCAAAATAATATTTAAAAATTATAAATTTAATTTTATATGGTCTATAATGTTATAAAGTAACCAATTATGGAAAATTCACAACAAATAAGCAATTATTTGTTATAATTTAAAATTTATAATTTTATTACCACAAATAAACTTAAATAGATTAAATAAGGATAAATCAAAATGATAAGGTTTAAAATAAGATCCAAACATGTCTAAATTTGATAGGTTGATGATATTACAATAATATCTCATCTAATCATCGTATGTGAGTCATTTTTGTAGGTTTTTATCTGGGGTTAGATTTATTATAAATTAATATGTTTAAGAAATCCAAAGGTGCCCCTCTCCTCCCTTATAGAAGGGCACCTCCTCCCTCTCTTTCTCACACCACATTGAGCCTTCAAGCTCGGCCAACCCCTACCAAATTCACTTTTCCAATTCCCTTGAAACATCCTAGAGGTACTGGTATTCTTCAAAGACCAATTTTAGTGCCCTAAAAGGAGGTCTCAAAGAGGCGCTTTAAAGAAGAGGTAATGTCCTTTAACGATTCTTTCAACTTTATTTATTCTTACACTTCTTCTTCTTTAGTAGTTCCATTATGAAGTAATAACATCAGTATCAATAATATACTGATATGTTATTATAAGTATGAAACAACCATATTTCACCATCTATCCATCCTACGGAAAACGAAATCATACGTACAGAATACCGTCTCCACGCCGTGGTGTAATCTATTTTCCACCACCACCGTACATGGATGGGTATAATGGTGTAAATAAATAACTATATATGATTATTTTAAATTGATATTGATTATTTAATATTATACATACACTTCAATACAATTCCACGATCATGGGAATGATATCATCGCTCGTGCGTACGCACAGACTACCGTCTCTATGAATGCGATGAGATTCATTTTCAATGATTAACCATTCAAGAATGATTATAAAGTATATATAATGAATAAAAAAGGAATATATGACATAATTAAGCTATTTTATTTATATATACATACATATATATACATTTCATCTACTTAATTCCATTCAATTCAATAACGAAACGAAAACAGCGTTCATGCGTACGTACGGACTACCATCTCCATGAACAATGTATTTCAGTCCTTTTATCTATCTATTATATATATGTATATTCTGAATATATATTATATATAAATCATGTTTTATATAATGGAATTATGTAATCATGATCTATGTAATCATATGAATAATTACAAGTCAAAACACGGACGGAAAATGAAACGATTTTACCCAAAACGCTCTGTAACATGGAATTTACAAAAGAATGGGTAATATAAAGTCATAAGTGAACAATATATGATATCATAACAATTAATATGATTCTGTAATAAGTCAATGAATAAATTTATATCACTATACAGGAGGTTTGGATCCATACGAAGCATATCAGACCTAAGGTAAGGGATAATTGTGTAAATCTCATTTTTATCCGAGATTGCTTATTCGTAAGTGTTTACTGCGGTTACTTCTATCATCCATGTCCATGTTTTATAAAAGTGTTTTCATGTATGTTTAAAGTCATTTTTACCCATTTTTACTTTTACTATATGTTATGCAAGGAATATTTTTTTTGTTTACGTTACGAGGTACTTTTTGACTATTCCGGCAAAAGTACGAAAAGAATGTTTTTTAACTTATACGGCACGAATGGATTTTTACGGTTTTATAAAGCCTTGTTTTAATGATGATTCCTCAAAAATATTTCATTATTATTTTAAACAAAATCTTATTATTTTAAAATTTCATGACGTTTTGTGAAAAGAAATTGATTTTGAAGAAGAAAGGATATTTTCCTCAAGAATTCATTTCAAGTGTTTTATCAAAACAATTTTCCATCTAAGATTACATTATATGTGTATGGATCAAGTATAAAGTATATATGATTTACATGGTTTCAATTTTCATATTATTAAATGATTTCCATTTATTTTATATGTATTAAGTGATGATGGAATGATGTTTATGAAACCCATTTTATTCTTTGGGTTATGATGAAGGTTTTAAGTTTATTTTGTGGCACAAGTAAGAATGATTTCATTATGAGATGGGTGGGACCTATATCTCCCCCCAATGCATTGGGTAAAGATTTTTATCTCATGAGATAGACATGGCTGGAACGAAAAGTTAAACCATTTCAGTAATACAGGACTGGAATGAGGAGTGAGCTCGATTTAGAAAGGGACGTTGTCCACTAAGATGGTATTGGCAGCAATTCCTTGGCTACTATGAAAATAATATCATGTGTTTAATGGTTTCCAAAATTACATGTTTTATTCCCATGATATTTTATCATTCTTAATGTTTTTTTATGATCTATGCCTTACGTACTTCCATGTTTTATGTCACTTCCCCAGCTTTTGACGTTTAAACATTATGTTCTTGTTTCTAAGTTCAAATGAATATGTTATGTTTTATTTTATCCATGCTTACCCTTACTGAGCATTTGAGCTCACCCTTTTTATGTTTTCATTTCCCCAGGATATAAAGAAATGTTTTAGGTAAAAAAAAGGGGAAGATCTTTATGGGTGATGTCGAAGATCTTTCACCACGATTAGAAGATTACGTTCCAAGTTTCCAAAGACACTAAACTTTTACGGTCCATGTGCATCTGTTTTTTTATATATTAAGTATTCCACTAAAGTAATGTAATGTCCATGAACGTCAAGCTTCAGGTCTCTACAGTTGGTATCAAAGGAAATTATTAGTCAACCTTTGGAAACTAGGATGTGAAACGTTAGTGAGATCCCTAGAGATATTTCTAAGGTATGTCTAGAGATGTTCCTAAGGATAAGTATACGTATAGGATATAGTCCTAGAAATACGGTAAAGATCATAGAATTTAACCTATGATGATAGATATTGAGGATACTCCCCCTTTACTATGTTGTTTTTCCTAGCATGATTTTTTCCTCTCACACTATTCTTTTTGGGATTTAGAAAATGGCTGGAAACAGGAATATTCACAATAATTGAGGATATGACAGACAATGGAATGATATTCTTCATGAGAATCCAAATGAAATGGGATCTAGAAGTCCAAACATCGCTATTATGCCTAATCAGAAATCTCATAATATGATCAATAATCTCAACTTTGATAAGTTTCCCGACTCAGATAATAAGAGAAAGATGGAGTTTCATGATGATCATAGAGGAAAGAAAGTTCAATTTCCCTCATGTAAATCATGTGAGGAGAGGCATCAGGGAGATTGCTTCAAAGGAATTTGAAGATGATTTGGGTGTGGAAAAGAAGGACACGAAGCCAGTAAGTGCAAAGGAAAAGGTTCAGTTAACACCATGGACAAGGATAATGGTATTGCTACAACATCAACAATGATTAGATGTTTTAAATGTGGAATGTAAGGGCATTATGTAAACCAATGACCTAATGGAAAATCTCATGGAGAGAATTAGCATGGTCATATGGGTAGTATTTATGTGGATGATGATGAGGAGACTACAAATGATATATGAGCTGAAAGAAGTATTGAAGCTCAGTCAGTTGTTTTAGAAGGTAGTGGAATGATTGTATGTTTATTGAGAGTTATGAAGTATAGTTAATTGTACTATGGAATATAGAATCATCTAAGGATTGTTAAACAATTGTTTTTCCTAAAATTATTTGAAAGTATATGTTGAATGGTACCAGTAACCATGGATGGTTATTCAGATATTTTTTTAATGTAGATGATATGCGCATAATGAAGGAATAAGAAGATAATGATATGTTTTATTGTATTCATGAGCTCATGGTTGATATAAGGACTAAGTGATATCATGGTTTGAGTATATAGAATTTTGAGGATTTTGGTATGTGGAAAGTGTTAACTTTTAACTGCATTCATGTTTTCACTAAGGTTCAATGGGTATTCATTTTTCAAGATAAACCATGATTAAGGCCATTGAATGTTTGTAATGTGACCAACAAGACATATCTTATGATATATGGGGATCAACGATGGTATTAAATCTATGGTAATCGTTTTCACTATATTATGAGATTGGACTACAATATTATGGATAAGCCTAAAGATTAGAATGGATTATGTTGGTCATAAGTTAGTATTGTTTAAGGATATCAGTTTTTTCGATATTATTGATGGGATGTTATAGTAATGTAGTTTTAGAAAAAGGAAAACCTGCAGAATGGGTGACATCCCATCGCGTTGGACGAGGCTGTGGGAATCAAACCCACAACAGAAGTGTGACTGGCCATTATCGCCTACCACTGGCCTACATGAAGTCACTGGTTAGAAGAAACTAGTTTTATTTTATTAAGAGTTATGATATATGAAGTATAAGTTCATTTTTGGATCCATATACGATTAATCTAACCATAAGATGGACTTATAAGGTTTGCTAACCTTTTTTTTGAAAGAGATGGAATGACCCATCATTCAATCACATGATCTGCTAACATATCACGAATAACAAATTCAACTTCATTTCTTTAAGGGATGAAGTGGAAATTGTTCAATTCACGAACAACAGTGAGATTGTACCAAAATCATGTAAGTATTTCTTTTAATTCATCAACTTTAGGGAAATGATCTTGAAAACCAAAAATGTTGTCCTAGTTCCCTTATATCCGATGAATCAGATGGTACCTTAGATCATCAAAAATCTATAGCTTTGCGATTGTGGGATTTTTCATAGCCATGTTCTCTACCACTCTACATCATAACTTGATGGTTAGATTTTTCTTTCATATCCATATTTTCACCTATGTTATCCTACGTGGAAACCTAGTGATGAGTTAATTTGGGTAACCATTACATTTCATACTTTAGTTTGTTAAAGCCATGTTTTGGTATTCCTTTTTACGATGTAGGTTTCTATTAAACAAACTTTCGACTAGTAAACCATTTATAACCCTGACGAATTTCGAGGGCAAAATTCATTTTAAGGGGGGTAGAATGTAACATCCCAATATTTTATGAAAAATATTCCTTTAATTTCATTAATATCTTGTGTTTTATGCTACACCAAGATTACCTTGCACTATACCCACCACCGTATTAGCTTGCAGTATACGCAACACTATTCTTGGATCGTGTTACACACAATTTTGATAAAAGTTCATTTACGAAACATTGATTATATATATATATATATATATATATATTCAATGTATAAATGAAATATCGTTGGATTATGTTATACAAAACAACAAAGGATTCTTGCAGAACACGCAACCCTGACTTGGCTTGCATTACACGCAATCGCGACCTTCCGTGTGTTGTACGCAATACCTGGTTTTACTAAACAAATGATATACTATTATAATATTATGAATAGTATTAAATAAATTCTGAATTTTATAACATTATTATTCAACTTACACATTTTCTAAAACATGGTATGAGAACAAAATAAATTTTTCAGGTAAAATAAGTATTTTTTAAAAAATGCAGTTTTACAGCATTTTGTTGGCGCACCCACATTAAATCTAGTTTTTGACATGTTTATAAGTTCAATTTGACAAAAAAAAATTCTTCTTTGGAATCAAGAAATAAAAATTTACTTTGGATAAAATTTTCATATTATTCTGGTGACTTTCATATTTTAATGAATAGTAAAAACACGCTATATTTTAATTAAAAACATATTTTTTCATCATAATAATTTATATCATGAAATTATAATATTTAATGGTTTTAAAGTATAAATAGAATATATTTTTAGTATTTAATATAATTTATGTCATTAGCATTGATTTTACATTAAATTCGTAGGTTAAATAAATTCATTCTTTTGCAATGTTTAAAAGAAAAACCTGTTTTCTTCCGACAACGGGATTAATTTTAATTTCATTTATGCAACTTTTGTGTATTGAATTTGTAAAAATGGATTCCATATTTCGAATCAGTGGGTCCAAATTATGTTAATAAGCTACTTTTTATTTTTGGGAATTATGAATAGTAACTACGGTAAATTTTATTTATCATGGTTAAAGGTAAATCGGGTAATTAAGAGTAAATATAATATTATAAAATTACCCTGACACATGCCAAAATTATATTGGATGGCTAAAGGTAGACCCATATAACCTAAGGGTCGGATGAGATTCATTTTATGGACTTCTGACCATGAAAAGAATTTAATTATTATTAAAACCAAAGAAAGTGACAACATGTCACTCTCATAAATCTTATAAGTATAATAATTTTAATTTAGTGATAAACGTCATAAAACATCGAACATGAATATTATCCATAAATCTAATAAAATTATCTACATCATGATAATTTATTTAGAATTTTTAGGTATTAAATAATTGTCAATAATGGTGATACATTAATGATGGAGAAATTATTTATTATTGAAATAATAATATCCCTTAAAAGTCCCACAAACCTGACCAAAACTTATTGTTAGTGTATATATACACCTTAATCATCCCATTACATTATATATAACCGTTTGGAGTTTAATAAAAGTGATTGTGACACTTTTATTATTTTATTTTAAATGATGCCAAAGCTGTAACCTTCATAATTTAATAAATATAACAACTTAAATATTGTGATTTTAAGATGATAAATTCGAGTAAATGTATTATTCTGAAAGGTAATAGATTTATCTTCATCATAGAATTTTATTTCTTATTTTTATTCAAAAAATTAGTATATTAAATAATTATACAAAAATGTTTTAGTAATTATTTTATTAAGAGATAAACCAAATAAATGGTTTTAAAAATAATAAAATAAATATTATATGAACTAATTAATGTTCTACACTAATTTTATAGATACATATGACCTTTTATGAATATATTAAAGCTTTTAGATCGAATATATCTTCTGTTTATATTTTATTTAAATTCATATAAATGAATAGTGTCAAAATTGACACTATTGTTATTTTATAAAAATAAAATATTATAAAATTGTTTAAAAATCAAAAAAATATTTAAAAATTATAAATTTATTATTATATGGTATATAATGTTGTAAATTAACCAATTATTGAAAATTCACAACAAATAAGTAATTTTTTGTTATAATTTAAAATTTATAATTTTATTACCACAAATAAACATAAATAGATTAAATAAGGATAAACCAAAATGATAAGGTTTACAATAAGATCCAAAAATGTATAAATTTGATTGGTTGATGAGGTTACAACCCTATATCATCTAATATTCGTATGTGAGTCATTTTTAAGGTTTTTAAGTGGGGTTATATTTATTATAAATTAATATTTTTTAGAATTACAAAGGTGCCCCTCTCCTCCCTTATAAAAGGGCACCTCCTCCCTCTCTTTCTCACACCACTTTGAGCCTTCAAGCTCAGCCACGCCCTAGAAAATTATATTCTCCAATTCCGTAGAAACATTATAGAGGTCCTAGTATTCTTCAAAGACCAATTTTAGTGCCCTAAAAGTAGGTATCAAAGAGGCGCTTCAAAGAAGAGGTAACATCCGTTAACGATTCTTTCAACTTTATTTCTTCTTACACTTCTTCTTCTTTAGTTGTTTCATTATGAAATAATAACATCAGTATCAATAATATACTGATATGTTATTATAATTATGAAACAACCATATTTCATCCTCTATCCACCCTATGGAAAATGAAATCACCGCGCGTGCGTACGTACAGAATACCATCTCCATGCCGTGGTGTACTCTATTTTCTGCCACCACCTTACATGGATGGTTATAATGGTGTAAATAAATAACTATATAAGATTATTTTAAAGTGATATTGATTATGTAATATTATACATACACTTCAATAAAATTCCACGATCATGGGAATGTTATCATCGCTCGTGCGTACGTACGGACTACTGTCTCCACGAATGCGATGAGATTCATTTTCCATGATTAACCATTCAAGAATGATTATAAAGTATATAAAATGAATAATAATAAAATATATGACATAATTAAGCTATTGGATTTATTTAAACATATATATATATATATATATATATATATTTCATCTACTTAATTCCATTCAATTCAATAAGGAAACGAAAACAGCATTCATCCGTACGTACGGACTACCGTCTCCATGAATAGTGTATTTCATTCCTTTTATCGGTCTATTATATATATGTATATTCTGAATATATATTATATATAAATCATGTTTTATATTATTTAATTAAGTAATCATGATCTAAGTAACCATATGAATAATTACAAGTCAAAACACGAACGACAAATGAAACGATTTTACCCAAAACGCTATGTAACATGGAATTTACAAAAGAGTGGGTAATATAAAGTCATAATTGAACCATATATGATATCATAACAATGAATATGATTCTTTAATAAGTCAATGACAATATTTAAATCACTATACAGTAGGTTCAGATCCATACGAAGCATATCAGACCTAAGGTAAGGGATAATTGTGAAAATCTCATTTTTATCCGAGATGGCTTATTCGTAAGTGTTTATTAGGGTTATTTCTATAATCCATGTCCATGTTTTATAAAAGTGTTTTCATGTATGTTTAATGTCCTTTTTACCCATTTTTGACTTTTACTACATGGTATGTAAGGAATCTTTCTTTTGTTTATGTTACGAGGTACTTTTTGACTTTTCCGGCAAAAGTACGAAAAGAATGTTATTTTTATCTTATAAGGCACGAACTGATTTTTACGGTTTTATAAAGCCTTGTTTTCATAAGGCTTACTCAAAATTATTTCATGATTATTTTAAAAAAAATCTTTTTATTTTAAAATTTCATGACGTTTTGTGAAAAGAAATTGATTTTGAAGAAGAAAGGATATTTTCCTCAAGAATTCATTTCAAGTGTTTTATCAAAACCATTTTACATCTAAAATGACATTATATGTGTATGGTTCAAGTATAAAGTCTCTATTATATAAATGGTTTCACTTTTCTTATTATGAAATGATGTCCATTTCTTTTATATAGATTAAGTGATGATTAAATGATGTTTATGAAACCCATTTTATTCTTTGGGTTATGATGAATGTTTTATGTTTATTTTGTGGCACAAGTAAAAATGATTTCATTTTGAGATGGGTGGGACCTATATCTCCCTCCTATTGATTGGGTAAAGATTTATATCTCTTGAGATAGACATGGCTGGAATGGAAAGTTAAACTGGTTTAGTAATACAGGACTGGAACGAGGAGTGAACTCGATTCAGAAAGGGACATTGTCCACTAAGATGGTCTTGGCAGCAATGCCTTGGCTACTATGAAAATCATATCATGTGCTTAATGGTTTCCACAATTACATGTTTTATTCCCACGATATTTTATCATTCTTAATGTTTCTTTATGATCTATGCCTTACATACTTCCATGTTTTATGTCATTTCTCATGCTTTTGATGTTTAAACATTATGTTCATGTTTTTAAGTTCAAATGTATATGGTATGTTTTATTTTATCCATGACTACCCGTACTGATCTTTTGAGCTCACCCTTTTTATGTTTTCTTTTCTCCAGGATATAAAGAAAGGTTTTAGGTAAGAAAAAAAGGGGAAGATCTTTATGGAAGATGTTGAAGATCTTTCACCATGATCAGAAGATTCTGTTCCAAGTTTCCAAAGATACTAAACTATTACGGTCCTTGTGTGTCTGTTTTTGGTATGTATTAAGTATTCCGCTAATGTAATATAATGTCCATGTATGTCAAGCATCGAGTCTCTACACTTAGTCCATCCATTATTCATTTACTTTACACATATTGTCTCATTCATTTATAAATAATAAAATTATTAATTAATGAATTGGGATTTGTGAACATGAACCTCAAAGATCACATATAAAAGGACCCATATTAAACCCATTATAATCCACTCTATGATTATAGTTTTATCATGACCTATTACCATTTTACTATACCTTAATTAATTAATACATTTTTGGGATCTTTTCCACATAAAATGGATTCCTAAATTCAATATATTAAAAAATCAATGTATGAGTATTTTTAAATCATCTACGAATTTTTTATCCTCTCCATAATTATTTTTTAGGTTATATAATAACATAAATCGTCCAAAATATAATACAACACTAACGTAAAATGTCATTAAAATAATTAATGATATATAAATGTGATATTATTGTGATACCAAAATATTCATTTTATTATTCATTCTTTATAACATGTTATTGTTTATGTTGGTTTTACCACATATGTGAAGGATATAATATTTTTTTCATCATGAATGAATATTAAAAAATAACTACTGGTATTAATATTTTAATAATGATAAATTTAAAATCCTTTAATGAAAACTATTATATATATAGATATTTATATTAATTAATATATTATATTAATCTCTTCCATGAAATTCACATCAAATGAATCTTTTAACAATTCTCAGACAACTATCACCATAAGTTCCATGGAATGACTTTGGGGAAGTAATTTATTTTTAAAAACTAATTGCATCATTATAAAATATCTATAAAGAATTATAATATTTAAAATAAATAATAATAAGGTTATGATATATACAAATTAAAAATATTTATATAGAGTATTTGAACACTCGAACAATCATATGTATATGGTAAGGGTTAGTCTTCTAATTAATCATTGAAATCAAGATAATCAATTTATATTCATTCATTAGAGGAAATTGTATACCATTTCTCTATAAAAAACTATTTTTCTTATCCTATGGTTATTTTGAAATTTAATATATCCTCTTATCATTTAACCTACCATTATAAAATAATAGAACCAAATGTAATTCTATAAGGTGGGATGACATGTTATAATTTTTTTATTCATGAATATTTTTCAGATATATTCCTATTAATAATTTTTTTTATTAAAATAGTGACTTATTAATTCTATGAATCCATAAGGCAATTCTCTATTTTTTTAGATTTTTTTAAATATTAAATAATGTGATTTTTTTTAATGTTTTCTACACGGATCATTTATAGTTGCCTTTGAAATTTTAAATAAAATGAATATTGGGAAATTAATTAATGAATTGTACATGATAAGATATTACCAATGACTTCATAAATATTCTTTAAAATAACTCTCTATATTGTAACATGGTTTTCATATATATTATATAGATCTAATTAATTTTATTATAGTTTTAAAAAAAGGTTATCAAAGATTCAATGGCGTATTCTTGTTATTTCACATATTATTATTTTATAGACCATATAATATTATTTGTATCTATTTCAATATCCGTTAACTTATTATATGCTTCTCCAAGGATATTACATAATGAAACCACCCACTGTTTTTCTCTATAAGGATTATTTTGATGTTTTCTGTTTTTTCATGAAACTAGATTCTTTCACATGAGTAAATTTATGTTTGATAGAATCATTAATGTTTTCAGTTAATGGGGTATAAATTTTTAGTTTATTTATTATGATATATTTATCATCTTACATATATATTCCTCCAATGATTTTTTTTCATGAATTACTTCTCATGAGAGGAAATGTAATGGATTGTATAGTTATCATAATCCATTATGGTTTATTATCCATGATTCTTATGAGAATATTCTATTTAAAAAAAATTCAATCATGTACCCTTTCCACTATTCCAAAATAGTCATTTAAATGGGAAACATTTTAAATTATTACATCCAATTCATATATATGTTCAATTAACATTTCAATGTTATGCTACATTTTTTTCTTGTTTTCATGGATCACATGCATTGGCTCATGTTTTAAAACTAATATATATAATTTATTATTATTTGGATAAAATATGTATACTATGAGCCTATACAACTGATTATTTGATTATTGTGTATGATTTCAATATAATATGTTCATATATTTATTATTCTCTTATATCAACATGTTTATCAAAAATTTAATTAGGATATTTGAATGGAATATCTTTTTTTCACCCTTTACTAATATTATATGCTCCCAAAATGATATGTTTACATTACCTA
Organism: Viscum album; assembly: GCA_963277665.1. Lineage (NCBI taxonomy): Eukaryota > Viridiplantae > Streptophyta > Magnoliopsida > Santalales > Viscaceae > Viscum > Viscum album. The sequence continues at coordinate 1,851,358,703 of OY728126.1, read as the reverse complement.
GGATATAATGAATATTATTATATATTATAAGATAATATTGGTATAATGTGTAAATAATATTTTTTAGAAATATTTAATTATATCTATGAAATAAGTTTTTTATGTATCTCTTTTATAATAAGACTAGAAATAGTGGTTATGGGGTATGATTTATTAAGACACATAATGAGTAATCATGTAAAATGATACAATATATATATTATGGTTCGTTAATCACAATACTGGTGAGGGTCATATTCTAAATTATTATATATGAGTCTAAACTCTAATAAACATATCATTCTACCTTGGTAGAGTGAGGGATTTGATATATATTGTATTTTATAAATTGTGTTACCTAGATATTTACTCCTAGTGGAGAATTGGTATGTTACATGTAGATACATTATGATATTTTTCCATGAATATAACTTCCACAATCAGTATCATATACTCTCTATTTTAGTTTAATTTTTTGAAATATTATTTGAAATTACTATCTATTGAGTTCGTTGTCTAGTTTTATAAAAATAAATACCTTAAATATAACTTTTAACAATGATATATAAATTTATTAACATGTTTTTTGGTTATTTATCGAATTTCATATGATTATTACATTCATTATGAAATTATTAATTGATATCCCTTTTTTGTCCCATGTTATGAATATCTACATATAAGAAATGGTATAAATAATATTAGATTTATGATTCATGTATCTTATAGAATATCATATATTTTATGTGATCAAGGAACATAGTTTAGAATTGTTACATCACATCAATCACATATCATCTATTATAGAATTAATTTTGGAATCGTAGGTATGTTATTTAATGAATAACTCCATTTTAGTGACACATGTTATTTGGGAGATTAGTGTTGGTTAATTTCACATATCCATATATATAAATTATTTATTTATGGAATCTAATATTTACATATGAGTTTGAGAGTAGAGGTAATGGTTGTAATAATCCTATTGAATTTCTCATCATGGGATGAATTTTTTTTTTCAAAAAAATTATTACGCTTTTTCATTTTTTTAAACCACTCAATATAAAAATGATATAGTTCAAATCATTATTAGATTTAGATATATTTTTTTTATAATAAAATTATGAAATCTGGTGATCAATAACTAGTTACACATATAAAATTATTTTATCTTTTTGAAATACTTTAGTCACACAAAAAACAGTACATATCACTGACACATTCAAACAATCAATATTTTATTTTGAAACAAATGTTTTTAAAAAACTCAATAAAAATAAACAAATTATAATAAATGATTAAATCATAAGATAGAACTACAAAATCATTGTTCGGTTGCAAGGATTATTTATTATGAAATTTATTGGAGTGATCATCTAGTATCTTTGATTTACAATGTAGTTGATCTAGAAAATTGAAATATTTTCCTCCATTGTACATGGATATCCATGGTTGATGGATTATTTATGTGGTGGGTCAAGAAGATATAAAATTCTTGAGTATCTATGTTAAAATCATTTTTGAAATACTTAGTATTTGATCACTTCATTATTTGAATCCCACGAAATTTTGATGCACTATTTTCCATGGGCTAGTATCTCATCGAAAATCGTATGTCGTAAAATGTTTTTTCGAAGGGAGAACAATCTCATCCAAAAAATATGTTATTTGTGATGGGATGATGGTCCCAATCAAAAAAGAATTTGTGCACACTGTACGCCAAAATGAGGAAAAGAGTATTTTCATTGGGATAATATAGCCCGTCTCAAATACCAAGTGTAATTTTCAGTATTTTCGACAGAATATATATCCTATCGCAAAATACTGTGTTGCCGGGTGGGATTTTTTGATGGGGCCAATTGTAAAAGACTATGTAACGCCCCGACCCCAGCTACCTAGAGTCGGTGCATTATTACATAACATTGGCATGATCACAAGAAAGATCAAATCCCGAAAGACCGATTGGTTTAGTAGCCTTGGAAACACTAGATATAATCATAAAGTTTTACATTACATTTCAAAGTGAAAAACTACTACAACAAGAAAGTCTTCATATCCACACTATTAACCCCTCATAATATCCCTGCAAGTCATTCATAATTTACTTCTTCACTACCTGGGAAAAATAAAACATAGAAAAGGGGTGAGCTCAAATGCCCAGTAAGGATAACAATATAGCGGAACATTCAAAATAAGCATAAACATTTAAGGCAATGAATTACTAAAACAAAAGCCTTTTAAAATTAAACTTCAACATAGTATGGCAAAAATAAAAATGAAATAATGCCATTTACTTATTCACATGGATATTCTACTAATCGAATAATCACATGCAATATCAATAACCACTTTCATAATGTTGGAATGCATAATGCCAGACTATCATAACCACATAGCCAAGGCCTCGTGCCAAGACTACAAATAAGATTTTGTCAAGGCCTTGTGCCAAGACACTAGTTTGTCTCATGAGACCTACCGATGCATCGAGGAGCTATAGCGGGCTCCACCCGTCACTTATTAAGTCCAATGCATTCCCATATGAAAAGGTTTAAACATAACATAAACATTCGTATTAAAACTAGCATACGAAATGTCAATACTTTCACCATAAACTATGAATGGTATAAAAATAGCACATCCACAGTCAAACATATCACAAAACCTTCAATACAATATAGAAGTTTTGTATCATAATAAATCAACTTCAAATAATCTTAAAATCCATCAAAGGATGTTGACATAGATGAAATCAAAATTCTTTTAAAAGAAATATCTCCTTTTATTTTGAAATCATTTAAGATCCATATAAAATAAAACATTTTCTTTTAAAATATTCTTATAATTTTGTAAGGGAAGCTTTGACGATTTTATAACGGCGTAAAATAACCGCACCCGCCGTATAAGTTAAAAAAACATTCTTACCTCAATTCTGTCGAAAAGGTTAAAAAGGACCTTGTTTTGAAAACGACGGAAAGATTCCTTTATAAACCTCTTATAAAAAGTCAAACAAGGGTATAAATGACTTTAACCCATATTCTTGTAAATAGTAAAAATGTTTTGAAATACATTTTTAAGAAACATGGATGTGGATGATAAAGATATCCCAGTAGCTTATTACGTATAAACAACCTCGGATAATGAAGAGATTGTGAAATAACCCTTACCTTGTACTTTTCCTTGGTTGGGGTAGGTTAACCTCCTGTATAATGGTGAAATAATTGTTATTAAATTATAAAAGAATCATATACATTAATATGATATCATATATGATCTTTTAATATTGATTTGATAATATCTTAGTATTATCGTCGTTTCGTGTGTTAACTTACTCATTTTCTTTTATATGTTTTGTTACATAAGTCATGTTTGTTGTATCTTATTCATATCCAAAATGATATCAAGTCCTTAAACATCATTTTTAAATCATTAAATGATAATTATACTTGAATGGATACGATGGAGAATGAATCTCATCGCGTTCGTGGAGACGGTAGTCCGTACGTACGCACGAACGCTACTTCCATTTAATTTTTATTTTAAAAGAATCGAATCCAAATGATACATAGGTATATTACTATTCCAGTATAATATAATATTTTATATATGTTACTTAAGTTCATTATCACCATCCTTTATACGTTCCATGTGTGGTATGAACGAGTCATATCATTTTAAGGGGGCGGTAGTCCGCACTTCCTCAAATGAAATTATCGTATGTATATACAACATGAAACGAATAATGGTATGAAATAAAATGGAATTACAGAAGCTTATATATAAAATATATATCATTAATATCATATTTAATTACAGTTCCATCATAATGGCCACCATGAGAGGCGGTAAGATGTATTTGAACAATCATCGTTTCGTGAGGCGTTAGTTTGCCATCCACAGAAACATTATGTTCATCATCCATTAGATGGAGTTGTGTGTATGTGTAGTTTGAATCCTTATTATAAAAACATCCTAGTATATTGAGTATACTGGTGTTGTTACAAAAGAAAGGAAATAAAAAGAGTTTGGGGGTTGGAGAAGCAAAATAAATGAAAATAATTTAAGAGAAATCGTTACCTTTAATTTAGGTAACTCACTTTGGTTGAAACCAAAGGACTTCTTGAAATGCTTTCTACCTAAGGGGAAACTTCAAGGAGGAGGAGAGGGATGTGGGGAGCTTAGTTGGGCAGAGTTTGGACGAGCCAAGTGGCTTGAGAGGTGTGAGGAATGAGTAGAAGTGGTCTCCTTTTATAAGGGAGAGGAGGGGCTCTTTAGGAAAGTGTGAAAGTATTACTTTATAATATATTTGTATTCGGTTTATAATGGTCCAAAAATCATTGAGGTCGAAGATAAGATGACTCATATTCTAAATAACATCAACCAATAAGAATTGGACAGGTTTTAGATAATATTTTAATCATTATAATCTTATTTATTTAAATGATTTATTAATGAGGTAAACATTGCATCATTATTGTGTCATTAATAATTTCAATTATTTGATGTCTAAAAATTATAAATAAAATATCATTATGTAGGAAATATTTTTATCTTTCTAATGAATATTTATAATCGAAAATCCAACATGTATAAACCTATGTAAAAATTGTTCTTCTGAAAGATGTAAGCTTATGCCATTTTTATTTTTATTTTAACTTTATTAATATAATGTGTCATTATCACTTACAAGTGGATCCATGGGGTCCCAAAATTGACACAAAGATGCCCATGGTCGACCATATATCAACCAATAGGGTTAAGACACGTTTTAGGGTAATTTAGTATTATTATAATATTATTTTTTTAGCCCTTATTTACCGGATTTACCCTTTAACCATGGTAAATAAAATATTTACCGCAGTAATTATTCAAAATGTGTAAAAATAAAAGTTACCTATTTACATAATTTGGGCATCCTGATTCCAAATATGGAATCCATTTTCCTAAATTCAAAACAAAGAAGTGGCATAAATTAATTTAAAATTAATTCCCGCTGTCAAAACAAAAAGCGTGTTTTTAAGAGGTAATAACTATCAAAAGATTGACATTTGTTTATGTTCGGTTTAATTGTAAAATTATGTCCAATGAAAAACATTATATTAAATGGTAAAAATATATTCTAAATATACTTTAAAACCACTCAAATTCACAATTTATCACTATTAATTATTTTGATCAAAAAAGTTGTTTTTAATTAAAATTTAGTAATTTTCACTATTCATCAAAATATGAAAGTTATCCGAAATGTACCAAAATTTCACCCTAGGATAATTTTGATATTCCGAATCCAAAAATGAAGTCCATTTTCAAATATAAAATATATATAATTTCAAAAAGTAGGTATTAGTATTCACAACAGCTAGTTTAATTAGTTGTGGTGTGTGTTAGAACTCGAGGTTGCGTACAACACACGCTATCGCATTATTCGAAGGGAAGCGTACCGTAGAAGCTTGGGATGTTTCATTTTAAATTTTTGATGTCCCCATTTAGTCAAAAAGTTTAAAACATTGTATTTAAAAAGGGTTCACTATTAAAGTTGATAAAAGTGCAATACTGAAAATGAATTTGTTCTTGCATTATATCTAAGATACTCATAATATGGATTCTAAAATTATAAGGATTATATAAACATTAAAATTTATCTAATACTATTCATAACCTCTTTTGAACGGCTTGTTTGGTAAGTCATGGTGTGCTTGAACTTTGTGTTTCCTGTAGTGAAAGTTATTGAATTATTTTGAAGAACTAACACACTATGAAATCTTGGGGTGTTACATTCTCCCCTCCTTCAATAAATTGCGTCCTCGCAATTTGAAATTGTTCTTCGAAAATAAAAGGTTGAAAATATATAATATATTTGTGGGAAACCCCACATCGGAAATTGGGTTACTAAAATTTAGTCTTAATATGAGGAAAAGAGAAATGAAAGGGTCACCACCAAATTATGATCTCGATTAGAAGAACATTGGTGGCAATTTGAGACATATAATTGGAGGAAAAACGTAAATATTTATAGGTAGTAATTGAGGTCATCAATTACAAACAAGTATAAAATTGAGGTCCTTAAATTCATCAATCTATGATGATTTGAAATACCATCGGTTCAACAAAACATAGGGTATTAGGATAACACATTTTTGACGTTTCAAAATATCTTAGTTGAAATCCCACATAGAAAAATGAATTAATGAGGCCTCTATTTAAAATAAAGAGTCGAAAGTATGAAGATTACCAAAAATAACACATACTAGGGTTCCATGTAGTAAAATATGGATATGGAAGAAAAATCTAACCATCAATTACCTGATGGAGAGTGGTAGAGAACATGGCTATGAAAAGGCCAACAATCCCAAAGCCATAAATTAGTGATGATTTAAGGTACCATCTAGGAAAACATTTTTTTTCTAATTTGCTTTTCTTAATATTGAGGAATTTTTTATGAGATTGGCTAAGATCATATAGAGATATACTTACTTTATAATTAGAGTTTTATCCATTAATAAATTTCTACCACATACTCATCTTTCACTCTAAAAGATAATAGAGTGTAAAAAAAATTCTATTTACACTATTTGTATAGGGTTCCAAAATAAACGAATTATAATTCATCTAAAAAATCTTTTAATAAAAACTATATTATTTAATCCAGGACATATCGTGGGCCAGTGGTAGGTGATACACCCTTGTCGCCCTTCGGTTGCGGGTTCAAGTCTCGCAGCCTTGCCGGACGCGACGAGTTGCCGCCCGACCTCCGGGTTGTCCTTTTATGGAAATCCAAAATAATCCAAACTAGAACTATCCAAAATACTTCTATCCAAACTCACAGTCCAACATTTATAAGGAAGTTAAACATAATATAGATCCTTTTTACCCCGTAATAGAATATGAATACCTTCTTCATGTATTACCATATTCCTTATTGATTACATTCATGTTCACTTATTCCATATAGAAGGCTGGATATACTTCATTAATCCAAAAATGTTTTAAAACCCAACAATGATGGAATATGAAAATCATTAATCAGCTTCAAGGTAGTCAATAATATCCAATATAATTTATCCAAATCAATCATGTATTATTCTAAAATAACTTCCTCAGTATCAGAACTATATTCTCTCAACCATATATTTTCCAAAAATTTATCCTGCTATTGAGTCACTTTTCTTTGTTCCACACAATCTCAAGTCCTTAATGAAATAGTACTGCAGTACAATCCTTATATACTCCATGATTATTGTAACAAGTACATTGTTGATACAACACTCAATTGACATAATCAACATAAGAACTCTAATCATTCCTCTTCATCTGTGGTAGTATCATAACTTGATTATTATCCAATAACATCTTTTGCGGCATAGTCTGATGACTGGGACATAGGTTCGCGTAGTGTCCAAACTCCTTGCAAATGAAGCATTGTACATTTAAAACCATTTTCTTACCCTTGCAGTCACGTACTTTGTGCCCTTTTCCTCCACACTTATAACAAACTCCCATTCCTTTCAGGCAAGTTTAGGGTGTTTCTTTCCACAGTTACCACATATGGGAAAATTCTTCTTTTCCCTTTTCCCTTTATCCATCTTTCTTTCTTCCATCCTTTTCTTCTCTTGATTCCCTTCAAAGCCATAGGACTCAGTAAACTCTTTACTTATCTTATCAACACATGATATTATTTCTTCATATAATGATAATACATGGGAGACTATTTCTCTTATAAATTCTAGCTTAAGACCATGAAAGATATGATCCTTCCTTGTCTTTGGATCATGTGCATTTCTGGAGTTCTCATTCCTTCTACTGGGCGCCATTTCTAAACAATGGAATACACTAGATCAGTTTATGAATCAAAATACATAATCCCATACTTATAATACACTTAACATAAATTGAACTATTTATGGATATAATCCATAATCATAAAAATGTTTTCTTTGAGGAAGTATATACTCATAATCCCTTCAAAATGATTTGTAAAGAAAATGAGAGTTATCCTAAGCATATCCCCCGGGAGTGTCGTAACCAAGAGTGCAGCAAGGCCCGTTGTCGTGCACCAGTTCCCGTTTGAGTCTAGCTCAAAGCGGTGTTTTCGGGTTTTACCCCTAGGTACAACTGTGCCAGAGCCACCTCTACCTGCTCGTATCCAGACAGGGATGTATTGCTCGGAAAACTCACAAAATCTCTACAATACCAAAATTCTAGGAAGTTCTTCTATACTAATCCTCAAAGTTCATCTTAGGTCTACGTGCTCTAATCAGAGTTTATCTAAATCTAACTTCCAAGGTTTGTACTAAACTTCCTCTGATACCAACTGTAACGCCCCGACCCCAGCTACCTAGAGTCGGTGCATTATTACATAACATTGGCATGATCACAAGAAAGATCAAATCCCGAAAGACCGATTGGTTTAGTAGCCTTGGAAACACTAGATATAATCATAAAGTTTTACATTACATTTCAAAGTGAAAAACTACTACAACAACAAAGTCTTCATATCCACACTATTAACCCCTCATAATATCCCTGCAAGTCATTCATAATTTACTTCTTCACTACCTGGGAAAAATAAAACATAGAAAAGGGGTGAGCTCAAATGCCCAGTAAGGATAAAAATATAGCGGAACATTCAAAATAAGCATAAACATTTAAGGCAATGAATTACTAAAACAAAAGCCTTTTAAAATTGAACTTCAACATAGTATGGCAAAAATAAAAATGAAATAATGCCATTTACTTATTCACATGGATATTCTACTAATCGAATAATCACATGCAATATCAATAACCACTTTCATAATGTTGGAATGCATAATGCCAGACTATCATAACCACATAGCCAAGGCCTCGTGCCAAGACTACAAATAAGATTTTGTCAAGGCCTTGTGCCAAGACACTAGTTTGTCTCATGAGACCTACCGATGCATCGAGGAGCTATAGCGGGCTCCACCCGTCACTTATTAAGTCCAATGCATTCCCATATGAAAAGGTTTAAACATAACATAAACATTCGTATTAAAACTAGCATACGAAATGTCAATACTTTCACCATAAACTATGAATGGTATAAAAATAGCACATCCACAGTCAAACATATCACAAAACCTTCAATACAATATAGAAGTTTTGTATCATAATAAATCAACTTCAAATAATCTTAAAATCCATCAAAGGATGTTGACATAGATGAAATCAAAATTCTTTTAAAAGAAATATCTCCTTTTATTTTGAAATCATTTAAGATCCATATAAAATAAAACATTTTCTTTTAAAATATTCTTATAAGCTTGTAAGGGATGCTTTGAAGATTTTATAACGGCGTAAAATAACCGCACCCGCCGTATAAGTTAAAAAAAACATTCTTACCTCAATTCTGTCGAAAAGGTTAAAAAGGACCTTGTTTTGAAAACGACGGAAAGATTCCTTTATAAACCTCTTATAAAAAGTCAAACAAGGGTATAAATGACTTTAACCCATATTCTTGTAAATAGTAAAAATGTTTTGAAATACATTTTTAAGAAACATGGATGTGGATGATAAAGATATCCCAGTAGATTATTACGTATAAACAACCTCGGATAATGAAGAGATTGTGAAATAACCCTTACCTTGTACTTTTCCTTGGTTGGGGTAGGTTAACCTCCTGTATAATGGTGAAATAATTGTTATTAAATTATAAAAGAATCATATACATTAATATGATATCATATATGATCTTTTAATATTGATTTGATAATATCTTAGTATTATCGTCGTTTCGTGTGTTAACTTACTCATTTTCTTTTATATGTTTTGTTACATAAGTCATGTTTGTTGTATCTTATTCATATCCAAAATGATATCAAGTCCTTAAACATCATTTTTAAATCATTAAATGATAATTATACTTGAATGGATACGATGGAGAATGAATCTCATCGCGTTCGTGGAGACGGTAATCCGTACGTACGCACGAACGCTACTTCCATTTAATTTTTATTTTAAAAGAATCTAATCCAAATGATACATAGGTATATTACTATTCCAGTATAATATAATATTTTATATATGTTACTTAAGTTCATTAACACCATCCTTTATACGTTCCATGTGTGGTATGAACGAGTCATATCATTTTAAGGGGGCGGTAGTCCGCACTTCCTCAAATGAAATTATCGTATGTATATACAACATGAAACGAATAATGGTATGAAATAAAATGGAATTACAGAAGCTTATATATAAAATATATATCATTAATATCATATTTAATTACAGTTCCATCATAATGGCCACCATGAGAGGCGGTAAGATGTATTTGAACAATCATCGTTTCGTGAGGCGTTAGTTTGCCATCCACAGAAACATTATGTTCATCATCCATTAGATGGAGTTGTGTGTATGTGTAGTTTGAATCCTTATTATAAAAACATCCTAGTATATTGAGGATACTGGTGTTGTTACAAAATAAAGGAAATAAAAAGAGTTTGGGGGTTGGAGAAGCAAAATAAATGAAAATAATTTAAGAGAAATCGTTACCTTTAATTTAGGTAACTCACTTTGGTTGGAACCAAAGGACTTCTTGAAATGCTTTCTGCCTAAGGGGAAACATCAAGGAGGAGGAGAGGGATGTGGGGAGCTTAGTTGGGCAGAGTTTGGACGAGCCAAGTGGCTTGAGAGGTGTGAGGAATGAGTAGAAGTGGTCTCCTTTTATAAGGGAGAGGAGGGGCTCTTTAGGAAAGTGTGAAAGTATTACTTTATAATATATTTGTATTCGGTTTATAATGGTCCAAAAATCATTGAGGTCGAAGATAAGATGACTCATATTCTAAATAACATCAACCAATAAGAATTTGACAGGTTTTAGATAATATTTTAATCATTATAATCTTATTTATTTAAATGATTTATTAATGAGGTAAACATTGCATCATTATTGTGTCATTAATAATTTCAATTATTTGATGTCTAAAAATTATAAATAAAATATCATTATGTAGGAAATCTTTTTATATTTCTAATGAATATTTATAATCGAAAATCCAACATGTATAAACCTATGTAAAAATTGTTCTTCTGAAAGATGTAAGCTTATGCCATTTTTATTTTTATTTTAACTTTATTAATATAATGTGTCATTATCACTTACAAGTGGATCCATGGGGTCCCAAAATTGACACAAAGATGCCCATGGTCGACCATGTATCAACCAATAGGGTTAAGACACGTTTTAGGGTAATTTAGTATTATTATAATATTATTTTTTTAACCCTTATTTACCGGATTTACCCTTTAACCATGGTAAATAAAATATTTACCGCAGTAATTATTCAAAATGTGTAAAAATAAAAGTTACCTATTTACATAATTTGGGCATCCTGATTCCAAATATGGAATCCATTTTCCTAAATTCAAAACAAAGAAGTGGCATAAATTAATTTAAAATTAATTCCCGCTGTCAAAACAAAAAGCGTGTTTTTAAGAGGTAATAACTATCAAAAGATTGACATTTGTTTATGTTCGGTTTAATTGTAAAATTATGTCCAATGACAAACATTATATTAAATGGTAAAAATATATTCTAAATATACTTTAAAACCACTCAAATTCACAATTTATCACTATTAATTATTTTGATCAAAAAAGTTGTTTTTAATTAAAATTTAGTAATTTTCACTATTCATCAAAATATGAAAGTTATCCGAAATGTACCAAAATTTCACCCTAGGATAATTTTGATATTCCGAATCCAAAAATGAAGTCCATTTTCAAATATAAAATATATATAATTTCAAAAAGTAGGTATTAGTATTCACAACGGCTAGTTTAATTAGTTGTGGTGTGTGTTAGAACTCGAGGTTGCGTACAACACACGCTATCGCATTATTCGAAGGGAAGCGTACCGTAGAAGCTTGGGATGTTTCATTTTAAATTTTTGATGTCCCCATTTAGTCAAAAAGTTTAAAACATAGTATTTAAAAAGGGTTCACTATTAAAGTTGATAAAAGTGCAATACTGAAAATGAATTTGTTCTTGCATTATATCTAAGAAACTCATAATATGGATTCTAAAATTATAAGGATTATATAAACATTAAAATTTATCTAATACTATTCATAACCTCTTTTGAACGGCTTGTTTGGTAAGTCATGGTGTGCTTGAACTTTGTGTTGCCTGTAGTGAAAGTTATTGAATTATTTTGAAGAACTAACACACTATGAAATCTTGGGGTGTTACAAACTATATAAACATAGGGTATTTACGATGCTACTCATCACAAATTATACATTTTACAACATTAGTCCCATTTTAAATAATCATATCATCACTAATATAACCCAAATGTACCCACAACCATCTTTCCCTCATTCCACTCATTTCTATACTCCACCTCTCTAGTGGAAAATTTTCACTCAATTTTTTTAAGAGATTAAAATTTTAATTCAGGTAATTATTTACAGTTTATATCTTTCAAAATGCTTCATTTGTAATGTATATATCTTTTTACTCTCTTTACATAATTAAATTTTTTTGTTATAATTATTTTTACTTAGATTTAGTTAAATTAAATTAGAATGATATGGTTTTATTAATCATAGATTGGGTTTATTTTTACAATTGATTATAATTTATTAGATTTAATTAGTAATAATTAGTATCAATTATATTAATTAGTAATAATTAGTATTAGTTAGTATTAGTTAGTATTATATTTTAATAATTAGTAAAAAAAATTAATAATTAGTATTAAATTGTAAAAATTAATGTTAATCTATAAAATATTTCACTAAATTGTAATAAATAGTGATAAATTGTTATTAATTCCAATAACAAGTAATAAATTTATAGAGTCAGTAATAAATTGAAATAATTAATAATAAATTTCAACAATTAGTAATAAATGGAAAAAATTAACAATAAAATACAAAAATTAGTAATAAATTTTAATAATTAGTGTAATATTATTTCATTTTTTAAAATCCATCTCAGGCATGTTTTATAGGTACATTTTTGGTTTTTATGTGCATTTTCATTGGGGTTTTGGTTTGAGGTGTATTTGTGAAAATTTTTAAGAAAAATTAACGAAAAAATGGTTGTGCACAGTTAGACAAACCGTGCACCTAAACCGTTGTAATCATCTGAATAGTGAATTCCTAAAAAATTATATTCGCACAAGTGGTGCATGGTTTACCCTAACCACGTACCTCTTCCAATGAAACCATGCGTTATTGTTTTAATTATTCAAAAATTACTTTTTAAATTACCTGAACCCTTGAAACCAATCTATTTAGACCTAGTATAATTCATGATGAATTATAGGTGATCCTATAGCCTTATAGAGAGATTCCAATACGATTTAAACATCGTTCATCGATATCCTAAGCCCAGATTAATGATATGATCTGTTCTCATAAGGTGGATTTTATCCTAATGCTTCCCTCATTATTTCCTCTATTCATCATCCTAAACACCACGAAATTTAATATCAAGGACACCACATACAATGGGAGACTCTCTAGGAGGTCTAATGTAGAGAAAGCCAAGGGAATTCTATCTAACATGAATCACACACTCTTGAGTTAATGAATTTAAACTGTAAAACAATGTGATATCTGGGTCGTTAGTTGTAGTAGAAGACAAAAAGTTTTCTACATTGTTCCCCTCCCATTAACTATAATGGTCCTCCAAGTATCTGATAAGATATGTTCTACACCATCTGATATTATAAATGATATACCATGAAACCTTCCTAGTTCCCTTTAGCGAGTCATGAAGAACCATGTAATCCATCTCTACTATTTCTATACAGATCTTATTTTTCTCGTAAAGTTGAAGACCAGTAAATAAATGGAATATCCATGACTTTTATAAAATGAACTTGGCCAAATCTGGCAATGAAATCAACAATGACAGAGCCACTAGAATCTCGAACAACAGCCCACAAATATTACTTGTTATAAAAGATCCATCGGTGATGAGATTCAATCATAAGGGGTGAGGGTACCAGTACACCTGAATCCCATGTCCAGCTTTGGTTGGAAGGGAAAAAAGCCACACATAGATAAGCCTAAGAGAGGGGGATTCCTCACCATATTTGAGGATGCTGGTGAAATTTATCAGCACGAGTTTGGTGTAGATGATTAGTGAGTGAAAACGTGTGGAAAACCCTTCAAATAGAGCTGCATTCTGATCTTTTCTATAAACACCAGCATCCTGTAAGAATGAAGAAATCTATAACCTTTTTCTCTTGTCCTCTGGCGGAGGCTCCACGGAACCACGAATCAAAAAACAAGGAGGAGTGAGTCTCATGTAAATGAAATCCTATGAAGTCTCCCTATGAGATCCAAATAGAAGATTCCCAATAAATTAAAAAAAGATATGATTATAGATCTCTGCCATGTGAAAATGTCAACACGATCACCTAGAAACTATGGAGATGCCCATGCGTAGGATATTTTCAATTTTGGACACCACGTGGTTCCTATTCCACTATTTAAGAATATTGATCTTTCAAGTAATTTATTTCTTCTATATAAACTCCCCCATGAATCCACCTCCTCCCCTGATCATGTTAACTTGTAAAAAACCTTAGATGAGAACACAACTGAGGAAAACTTGGTGAAAATGCATTTGTCAGGGTATAGAATGAAGGAAATATTGTTTTGAATGGAACATAGATCGAGAGTTAGGATTGCATTAATGAAACATGTAATGAAAATTTCCACATTGATAGTGATACTAGAGGTGGGGAACCTAGGGAAGCAGAGAATCCCCCCCGTCCATTTGTGGAACAAAAAATAAATGTATCCCTTTCTAACAACCCAGTGGGAGTGGTCCTAAAACATCTGAATGTTCAGATATACTAAAGTCCAGATCGATGGTTGGCTCCCCCAGCAGGGGTCGCCTCCCTTGGATTTAATACTCTTTTGATAACCCCAATGATTGTTCTCCTCCAGGTCCTCTTAGATGAGGTTATCATGAATGCATTGAAGCATGGTAGACATGTTCTGAAAGGCGATTCCCCCTACCCCATACGGCCTGTCCATAAACCCCAAGAAGCCTAGTGGTTCTTCCCATAACCATGAGCATCCCAAATAAATGTGGCCAAGATTCTGTCTATAGAGGAATCAAGCTTCTTTGTAACCTAGAGTGTAGAGAACGCATATATGGTCATGGAGGAAAAGACATTATTCACAAGATATATCCTTCCTCTAAATGAAAAAAAAATGATTAATTAAGTTAAATACCTTATCCTCTATTTTTATTTGATCCATTCATGGAAGATCTCCATCATTTCCGTCGATGTAAACTTATGATTTGAGATCTAGATATAGGATTTTGGATCTAGATCATAAGTAAAAAATGAATATTATTTTCATCTTAATTTTTGGTTTAGGGATTTTGATCTAGATCCTGATCAATTTTATTGTGCCACATTGATTTCTGTGATTCTTTTTCAGCTAACATCCTTCAACGAACCAGTGTAGGAGGTCTAAATAGAACTCCCATAGTCAATGATTTGATTTCTGTATGTGATATTTTTGATATTATAGCTTCCCTTGATCATTAATATCCTAAATTGGGGTAATTAAGAATGAGGAATTGACTTGTGGTTGACTTGGCGATTTATTTGATGATTTAATCATTGAGAAAAATAGGGGATTATCAAATAGTTATATGATATAGAGATTCTTTTATGGGTTGGGATATTTTAATTGAGATATCTTTTATGTTGGTTATGAGATAATTAATTAGGGGAATTAATTATGATATGATATTTGGCTATGTTATATAATAATTGGTTAATTATTTATGTGCCATTGGTGTTGATTAAGATAAATTTTTGGTAAATTAATTATGGAAATTTTAGATTTTATTTGGATAATTTTGTATAAATAACTAATTATGAAATAATATTTGTGTTCATTAATTAATAAATTGATGAATAGATTACTGGTTTATGTGAATAGTTAATTGTTAGTTTATCTAAGGGGATTTTATAAGTTTTAGTAATCATTAGATTAATAATGGAATGATGTGGTTAATTTTTTTAAATTTAGGAATTATTAAATGGTTGAGAATGTGGGTACTAGACTTGGAGTTCTAGACTGATTTATAAGTTGGTACATGGACATAGTGTTCCTCTCCAATAGTTATCCAAAAACTAGGGATGTTGTGTTTTTGACATGGATATCTACATTGAATGCAATTTGGGATTCTTGATATAGAGTTCAACACCGAATGATATTTAGGGTGCATAAAAAGGTGTTAATCAAAAAATGAATGACAATATTGAAATATGATTTAAATGAGAGACATAAATTAAACCCATTTTTTATGCGATGTTTAACAAATAAATGAAAATTTGATAACTGTTTAATTATTCACTACATTTACTGCATCATGGAATTGATTACACTTTCTTTTGACTAGACTTGTTTTAGACACAGTTTGTGGTGGCCTACTGAGTCATGCTCACACCCTTCTCAGGCCACCAGTTCAACACCCCAGTAGAAATTTTTATTTCATGACATGATAAATTCAACCCTTGGGATAGATTGATTTTTGGGAATGGATCATGGGTGGCTGAACCAGTTGTGGTTCAATACCCACTTTGGAGTCGTTGTGTCATTATTTTTTGTTGTATTGTACACAATTGACACTTTCTTTGTCCTATCATGATTTCCCTTTTGATTTGAGTTTTTTATTTTTTTGTTTTAACTATCATGTGACTTGGTATTGTTCTTCTCATTTAAATTCTAGTATACTTGTTTATTGTATATTTCTTCCATGTTTTTTATTCAGATAAAAGATGGTATTATATCCTCATTACTATATTACCAAAACTATGCTAGTAGTTGTCAACCACTAGCATACATAGATTCATTCTTGATGGAATGTGAATAACTAACTCGGGGCACCATTTAGTGCCACCTGGGTTGGGACATTTCAATGTGGTATTAGAGGAATTTTTGTTTCTTCTTCTTATTTTTTATACAATTTTGGGAGAGTTAGACATGAGATTAGTATGTGTCGGGGATTGGTAATGAGATCGTTCATGGGAGTTGAAAAATCATGTGTGAGGGGAAATTAGGGTTATTGGGGTGGGATTATTGTGACTTTTATTTCTTGTTATAGTTGGATATTTTTTCAACTTGAGTGATACACATGTGGTGTGATGTGTTATATGTTTTGAAAATTTTTGAACGTTGATTCATATCCTAATTAATGAGAAAAGTATTGTCTATATGAATCATTCTAGAAACTCATGTTTATTGTGACATGAATAATTTTTAGAACTGATAGGAAAAATGGGTTATGGGTACTTTGATGAATGTGAACTGTTTTTTCATGTCGTGATTTTGATGTAATGGTGGAAAATGAGGAAAAATGTTTTTTCAATGAGAAACCTAAATAATGAGATGGGGTTGATTAATTAATTGATGAATTAATTAATTTGAAATTATGTAATTAAATAATTTTTTGAATTAATTTATGAGTATTATTGTACCCTAGTTAACCAATTAATTGATGTAGGATGGTTAAGGGTAGTGGGAAGTCTTTTGTGTAGAGTGTATGGTAAGAAAGTGGAAAAGGGAATGTTGAAACTTGTTGTGTTTATTTTTATTCTTACATTAATCTTATAATATTTTTTTTTGGTTCCAAATACATGTGTTTGTATTTCTATAGATATTCCTCCATGTTTCTTAATGAGTGGAAGACTGAGGGGTATGTCTCTGAATAATCTTCCAGGAAAGGAACTTCAGACACTATTGGTGCAAGATGAGGATTTTGGGTACAAAGTCCAATAGAACATTTATTATTTCATGTAATTCAAGGAGAGTGACCAGGGTGGATTCTGAAAAGAATGTTTGATTTGACTAGGGAGCTTCCACTACAACAACCGCTAAAGTTTCCTATAGAGGGTGGACCAAAGGTAGGTGAATTCTAGATTGAATCCATAGAGAGGATACTTTTCCATTCAGAGACTCTAGCTATGAATATGGTGATGTTGGATACTTATATATTATGGGGTTCAGTGAAGTGTGGGTGGGACATTTAGGAATAATCTGGTCAGACTTATGATAGGCAATGGAAGAAATTTCAAGATATGTTCTTGAAAAAATTCTCTCCATAGAAGCTCAGACAAGATTTTGATATAGATTTTATGCATATTACCCTAAAAATAAATTCTATAAAGTGTTACTCTTAATGTTTCCCATATGTACAGCATTTTCCAACCACTTTTGCGGTAGATGAGGCTTCTTCAGAAAAATGATTTTAGGATGAAAATAGGAATGAGACTATGTCCAATGTGAATTTCATTAGGTGGAAAAAGTTCTAAGAAGTGGTAAATTAGGCTCTCATTTTGGAGGGAAACCTAAAAGGGGATTCCATTACAAGATATGTAGAAGTCACTAGATGATCATGGAGTGTGCCATCCATGAGTATAAAGCGCCACTTCCAAAACATTTTCCATGATAGTGTAAATAACGGTGGAAAATTATGAGGAATTGATGAATGGGGCGTTACTCATTTTCATTTTGCCTAATGTGATAGGCCAGGACACTCTCGTACACACTTTCCATGAACACAAATGGAGTGATGGTATTGCGGTAGGATGGATAACCCACATAGGTTCTGCAGGAAGCACAGACGGTCTAGTGTGGAGGGAGGAGCCACATTGAGTCAGAGTGTGGAAGGGGGGTCTTTTGCACCTTATTGGTCTGGAAGATGGAGTACTACCATAAAAGGTGGTAGAGTTAGTAGACATGGATCAATAGGCTATGATAACATGTATTAGTAGAGTTGTTCTACTCCGGGAAGTTAGATGATGCCACATGGAAGAGGGGTTGAAGATTTACATTCAATGCAACCTACACATGTGGAAAGAGAGGCTATGAAATCAATAGTGAGAAGTAATATTCTAAATATTCATAATTTACCTAATTCCTTGTTTGATACTGCTGCCTCTCATTCCATTATATCTTCAAATCATGTCAGTGGTATTATCCTAGAATAAGTGTCCATATGTTGAGTGATGAGTGTTGATACACCATTGGGAATGTGGTGTAGAGATATCTTTTTATGCCCGGGATGTTAACTATATATCAGAGAATATAATTTTATTTGGGTTCTTCGTTTACTTGATATGATGGGATTCAACTTGATTATAGGTATGGACTTTTTAGTCGCATACTGACCCTATATCAATTGTTATATAGGAAAGTGACCATTGTATCTCATATGGGTGAGCATTATGTTCATCATGGATAATGGGATATCCATTCAAGATGAGTAGGGCGTGTTACTCAAAAACTAGGAGTTCCCACATCCAATGTTTATAGTATTTTGTTGGATGATGGGGGTGGTATGAAAGACATCCTTCCGACAGTTGTGGAATAGTTAGAAGATGTATTTCCTAAATACATTTCAGGTTTTCCACCAGATAGGGATTTGGAATTAACTATTGATATCATAACATGGACTGATCTATTCTCTAATCCACCTTAAATAACCGCATCAACTGATTGTCAAGATCTCAAGACAAAATTGGAGGATAAAGGGTTTATCCATCCATGTATGTAACCATGGGGATCACCTGTGGTGTTTGTGAAGAAGGGTGAAAGGGGATTGCGTATGAGTGTCAATTATTAGAAGTTTAACAAAATGATTGTGAAGATCCAATATCATCCTTCACATATCGATGATCTGTTTGACCATTTGAAGGGGGGAATGTGTGGTCTCAAATATCGATTTGAGATCTGTGTATCATCATGTGAGAGTTCAGTCTTCTAATATTCTGAGGACTGTTTTAGGTGTAGGTATGGACAATATGTGTTTTTCATGATGCCTCCTAGGTTGAAAAAAATTCTCCAGTAGTGATTCTGGATATGATGAATAAGATTTTTATCCATAACTAGATCAGTTTGTTGTGGTGTTTGTGGATAAAAAATCGGTATACTCCAAGTCTCATAATGATCATTCCCAACATCCTGATATTATTTTGAAGAAATTAGAGTGAATTAGTTATATTCCATGCAATTTGAGTGTCAGCTTTTGATTCAAATGTAACAAATTATGGAGAACTTAATGTAAGAAGAATTTTGGGAATTGGACCTAGAAAAAATGTAGGAATTGGATTCATGGGAGAATCCAAATAATGTCTTTGATATACGATGCTTTTTTTGGGATTATTTGGATATTAAAGGAGGTTCATGCATGACTTATCTTGATTGGAAGTGCCCCATTCAGGTTTGAAAAAAAGTGGTAATATTTGAATGGATGTAAGAATGCGAGAATGTCTACAATATTTGGAGAATCACATGACATCAACATTGATTTGGGTCTTACCTAAGTTTGGTTATGAGTACATAATGTAATTTCTACTTCTAGGATCAGACATGGAGCTCTGTTGTTGCAAGGGGATCTAGTCGTAGATTATGGGTCTTAGGAGTTGAGGAAAAACAAATGGTATAACCCAACACTAGACCTCGAGTTGGTAGTGGTGATTTATACTCTTATGTGTTGGAGAAACTATCTTTTTGGTGAAAATTTATTAGTTTTTAAAGACCAAAAAATATTGAATTACATCATTTCATAGTGTGAATTGAATATTATGCAGCGATAATGTGTAAAGTATATGTAGTATTTTAATTTTGAACTACCATATACACCTAAAAGATGAATAGTGTGGCTGATGCCTTGATCAGAAAATCCCAGACTCAGTTGGTTCATGAGTCTAGAGCATATTCGAAAATGATGACTTTTATGGATGAAATGCATGTGTAGGATTACGAGAATCAGGAGAAGATGACTCTGAATTAATTAGTAGTGGATTCTACACACATTATGAAGATTAGAGATAGACAGTAAGAGTATCCATTGGGTTTAGAGTTAAGATAAATCGATGAAGTTGGGGAGACACCTTTGGACTGGTTAATAGATGAGGATGAGATAATTTATTTGAAAAATCATGTTTTGTGCCTATGAATATGTGAGAGGAACTCGTGAAAAAATTTCATTCCTTGATGTGGGTGGTATATCATGGGGTAAAAAATGTATTTTGACCTATGGTAATAATTTTGGTGGCTATACATGAAAAAATAGATAACAGGTTTCATGACAAGATGTTTCACCTATTTTTAGGGTACATGCATAGCATCAATGACTAGAAGGTATATTTCATCTGTTTCTGATCCCACAATGGAAGTGGGACGATGTGACTATGGATTTTTTGGTAGGTCTTCTAAAGACACTTAGGAAGAATAATGTTATTTGGGTAATTTTGGATCGACTTATGATGGTATCCCATTTCATTCCAATTAAGGAAACCTTCACAATAGAACAATTGGGAGCAATTTATGCTTAGAATATAGTGTGTTTACATAGGGTTCGACAGACTGTAGTTTCAGATCGCGATACATTGTTTACATCATGATTTGAAGAGGACATACAGAAGGCTCATGACATGTAGCCTTTGTTATGTATATAATTCCACATAAAGAGATATGATAAGTCAGAGCATACCATACAAGTGCTAGATGATATGCTACGGGCATGTGTACATTACTTAGGCGGTTCTTGTGAGAAGCAGATGTATTTAGTGGAGTTAACCTAAAATAATTTCTATCAGGTGACAATAAAGTAGAAACCATATGAGGGAATTTATGTTAGAACATGTAATTTAGATCTATTTTAGATATAGGCGGGTGAGTTAGAGATGTTCAGACCATGTTTCTTGTAGGAGACGTTAGAGCTGGTGCAGTTGATTCGAAAATGTATATCTACGACTCATATTTGGAATAAATCATATGTTGATGGATGGAAATGAACCAGATAGTTTATATAGTGTGATAATGTATTCATTTTGGTGCTGCCGAGGTTGGGAAACTGCAGGATACAGAGGCATGGATTGTTGGCTCCCAGGTTTGTAGGACCATTCATGGTAAGGGATAGAATCAGGTTGGTGGCATACAGATTGGCCTTCCCCAAATATTCAGCCATGTGCCTGATATTTTACATGTTTCAAAACTAAAGAGGTGTCACCCTGACTCTTCTGATGTGATCAATGTAGAAGAGGTTGACCTCGATAAATATGCGTCCTTTGAGGATCATTCCATTTGTCTACCAAATCATAGTAAGAAAGTCTTGCGGGGAAAGATTGTGCTGATAGTTCATGTGTTGTGGAAACAAGGAATTGTTCAAGAGGAAACATGGGAATGAGAATAATATATTATGGCCCTAGGGCCCAATATTTATTTCTCAAAATATTAGTTATGTTTGGATATGCAGCTCAAGTATTAGATTTTATCTATTTGAGAAATTGTAATAATCAAAAAAAAATCAATGTCTTCTCAGGCATGTTTTCAGGTACTTTTGAGGTTTTTAAGTACCATTAAATTGCAGTTGTGGTATGAGGTGTGTTTGACCAATGTTTTAAGAGAAATTAGTGGATATAGGGTTGAAAATAGATAGTACATTGCTTGAAAAACCATGCACCCAAACCCATGTTTCCATGCAAACCTTGCAATCCAAAATAGAGAGGTATGCGTGGTTGGGGCATAGATTATCCTAATCGTGTTTTCCTTCCCAAGATACCATGCACACAGGTTTTCATTATCCAAAAATTATTTTTTAAATCACCCTAACCCCCTGAACATATCTATTCTCACCTAGGCAATGGAATGAAGAATTCTAGGTTATCCCATAGCATTTCAGAGGGATTACTATGTTATTTGGACACTATTTTTCAAGATCCACAGCCTCGATTGGAGATCCCCTCTCTTATTAATTAGTGGATTTAATCCCAATGCCTCTCTGATTATTTTCATTATCTATTTTTGATTTTTAAATGGAAATATCCACTATTTCCATGGATATAAGCCAATGAGTTGAGATCTAGTTCTACGATTTTGGATTTAGTTATTGAGTTGTAAGATCATGATGCATTTGAACAAAATTTTGGGTTTAGGTATTTAGATCATGAGCTTGATCAACATCATTGTGCCCCTCATATTTTGGTGATTTTTGTAGGGATATCATCCATCAATGCACTGAGGTTGGTGGTATAAATATAACTCCCATAGTCATGGATTTGATATGTGTATGTGAGCTTATTTATTTTCTAGCTTCCCTTGAAAATCGATTTAGTAAATTGTGGTAATTAGGAATGTGGAATTTACTTGTGGTTGCCTTGGTTATTTAATTGATGATTTACTCCTAGAGCAAAGGGGGGTTGACCAAATAGTTATTTGATTTAGAGATTTTGTTTATGGGTTGACATATTGTAATTGAGATATTGAATTTGTTTGGTTTGAGATAGTTAATTAGGGGAATTAATTATCCGATGATGTTTCGATATGTTAGATAATTGATTATGAATTAATTATGTTCCATGATGTTGATTAAGATAATTATTTGTGAGATTAAATATGATAAATAGATAAATTATTGGGATTTTTAATTGTGAATAATTAATTATGGAACAAGATTTATATTGACTGATTATTTAATGGAATAATTAATTAGTAATTTATGTGATATGTTAATTGTTGGGTTAAAAATAAGATTTGATATGTTTTACTAATTGTTGCATTAGTAAGTGAATGATGTGGTTTATGTTTGTGGATTAATGAATGATTAAATGATTGGGAATGTGGATCCTAGAAATAGTGTTCTAGACTAATTTAGAAGTTGGGACTTGGACATGGTGTTCCTCCCCAATAGTTATCCAAGAAATTTGGATGTGGGGTGTTAGACATGGCAATCTACATATATTGATATTTCGAGTCCATGACATTGTTTTCAATAAAAAATGAAAAAAATATTGAATTATGATTTAAATGGGATAGAATAAGAGAACCAAGGTCTAATGTGAAGATTAATGAATAAATGAAAACATGATAACTATTTAATTGGGCATTGTATTTACTACTTCAAATAATTGCATACACTTCTTTTAACCTGACTTGTTTTAGACATGATTTATGGTGGTCTAATATGTTATACTCGAACACATTCTGGTTCTCCTGATCAGCACTCGAGTGGAAATTTTTATTTCAAGGTAGAATAACGTCAAGGATGTGGGGTGGATTTTTGTATTTGAATGGAGCATGGGCGTGGGAACATGACATGGTATGAGACACTCTTTGGAGTTGTTCTGTATTTACTTTTAGTTGCACTATATACACTTGAAACATTCATTTTCATAGAATTGTTTCCTTTCTTAACTGAGTATTGTATTTCCTTTTTTAACTATCATGTCACTTGGTATTGTTCTGGTTATTTTTATGCATTTGTACATGTTTATTTTGGTTTTCTTCTGCAGATATTTTATTCTGATAAAAGAAGGTATAGACTTCCCAAGAATGACTTACCAGACCCTCACTGCTAGCCGACATCCTCTAGTGTGCAAGGAGGCACACTTGAGGGCATGTGGCCTATCGGCTCGGGGAACCATTTAGTGGCAACCAGGTCAGGATGTTACAATTAGTAATAAATTATAATAATTAGCCCTGGATTGAAACAATTAAGAATAATTAGTAACAAATTACAATAAGTTGTAAAAAGTTATAATAAGATGTAATAAATTATAATATGTTGTAAAAAAATTATACTAAATAGTAATAAATTTTAATAATTAGCAATTCATTTTAATGATTAGTAATATTATTTAATTATTAGTTACAAATTGAATTAATTTTTAATAATTTGTAATAATTAGTGATAAATTATAAAAACCTTTTATAGATAGTAATAAATAGTAATAATTAGTAATAAATCTAAATAATTATTAATAAATCAAAATAATTAGTAATTAATTGTATTAATTAGTAATGAATTGTAATAATTCATAATGAATGGAAATAATTATTGGTAAATTGTAATAATTAGTACTAAATTAAAAAAACTGTTAATAAATTACAATAATTAGTGATAAAATTCAATAATTAGTAATAAATTTGAATAAATAGTAATAAATTTTAATAATTTATAATAAATTGTAATAATTAAAAATAAATTATAATAATTAGTAATAAATTGTAACAACTAGTAATAAATTGCACCAATTTGTAATAAATTGCACCAATGTAATAAATTGAAACAGTTAGTAATAGATTTCAAGAATTAGTAATAAATTGTTATAATTACAAATAATTTTAATTAATTATAAAAATTTGTAATAAATTTTAATAAATAGTAATAATTTGTAATAATTTGTAATAATTATTAAAAATTTGTAATAATTTGTAATACATTATAATAATTAGTAATAAATTGGAATAATTAGTAATAAATATGAATAATTAGTATTAAATTGAAATAATTAGTAATAAATTCCAACAATTATCAATAAATTGCAGCAATTAGAAATAAATTGCAATAATTTGTAATAATTAATAATAAATTGTTACAATTTGTAATAAATTGTAATAATTAGAAAAAAAATATAACAATTATTAGTAAATTTCAAAAATTAATAATAAATTATACCAATTTGTAATAATTAGTAAACAAATTGTAAAAAATTGTAATAATTAGTAATAAAATGTAATAAATAATTATAATTTGTAATAAAATATAACAATTAGAAATAAATTGTAATAAATTGTAATAATTCAGAATAAGTGGTAATAAATTGCAATAATTAATAATAAATTGTAATAAATAGTAATAATTTGTAACAATTAATAATAATAAGTAATAAATTGTCTCAATTAAAAATAATTTTATTAAATATTAGTAATTAGTAATAGATAGTAATAATTAGTAATAAATTTTAATAATTAGTAATAATTAATTAATTTTTTTAACATTTTGTAATAATTTCTAATAATGGGTAACGAGTTCTAATAATTAGTAATAATTAGGAATATGTAGTATTATTTAGAAATAATTACTAATAAATTAAATTTATTATTAATAAATTACTATAATTAGTTATAAATTAAAATAATTAGTAATAAATTGAAATAATTAGTAATAAATTGCAATAATTTATAACAAATTTCTATAATTTGAAATAAATATCAATAATTATTAATTAATTAAAATATTTAGAAATAATATTTAATAATTAGTAATACATTGAAACAATAAGTAATATTTAGTAATAAATTCTAATAATTAGTAATTAACTAGTTATAATTTGAAATTAATAATATTAATTAAAAATAAATTATAATAATTATAAATAAATTATAATAAATAGAAATAATTTTTACCAATATGTAATAAATTTTAACAATTAGTAAAAAATTATTACAATGAGTAATAAATTGTAAAAATTAGTAATAAATTTAAATTAATGGTAATAACTAGTAATAAATTGTAATAACTAGTAATAAAAAAAAATAATAATTTATAAAATATTATAATTTGTAATAAATATAATTGAATACTATTAAATTTTTATAATTAGTAATAAACTTCAATAATTAGTAATAAATTACAATAATTGGTAATAATTAGTATTAATTATTAATAAATTATAATAACAAGTAAAAATTAGTAATAAATTCTAATAATTAGCTATATTTGACAATAATAAGCATGATATTGTAATAAGGTGTAAAAAATCTGTAATAAATTGGCACATTTTCTTGCAGATTTGTAGACCCCTTTTACCCAATGCCTTATCTCCTAGAAATTTTCTCCAACTGAAATTACAATGAAAAATACACACTCATCTATGGATTTCTATTTTTATATGATTGATAATAAAGAGTATCATGGGGAGGCCTTACTTCTCTCTATTCGTATGCACATGAAAATGGATATGTGTTAGTCAAAGAAGATTTTTAAAACTAATTCCCATCGTAAAATGTTGCAGAGAGATGAGCCATCCAGAAAAAGTGGCCCTTTTTTCCTAAGGACTCAATTCTACTATCTCATACTAAAATCACTGTGAAAAATCTATCCAGATGTATGGAAATAAATTTCTATATGCACAAATATAGAGAATAATGGGGCTTACTATACTATTCTCCACCTTTATCAATACAAAAATGGATATCCATTTGTCTGATTGGATTTTTCATAATAATTTTTGTTTGAGAAAGTGGAGATAAGTCATTAAAAATGATCTACAACCATTCAAATAGAAATTGAGTCCTTAGTAATTCACAAATACTAGAATAAATTTGTTTTATTTACTATTAATTAGTGGTAATTTGTAAAAAATATAATATATCAGTGTAGAATAGTATAAAAGTATCAGAATATACTGTAAATAAGTATGAAATATTATAAATTAGTATAATTTGATAGAAAATGAAAATTAATTATTGTCTCTTTTTTTGATAGTGTTTGTCTTATGTCAAATTATACAAAAAAAACTAATTATTTTATATATTTTAGGGAAATATAGATTAAGGAATCTGAAAAAATACATTATTTTATTATATATATAGGATAAATTAAGGTAATAATCCAAATGGTTCTTGTTCAAATATACTATATATTGAGGGTGTCAATGCTTTCATATCATTTGAATCATCAAAACTAGAATTGCTTTCATAAAGGATAATTATGTTTCCTGGTAAAAAATGTTCTCTGAGGATGTTAGATATATTCTACAACAATAGGGGTCATTTATAATGTTTTGTTTTTTAACCAGTTTATGTTTTTTGGTATCAACATGGTGAACACATTTCTAGAATAGATACTAATAATTTGGTTTCGGGTCCAGTAGGGTTTCAAAATTTATTATATGTTATTGTAGGTCCAAATTATACACAAGCCAAAACATATGACGACATTAATGTAAATCATGAGTTAGACCCATCTCATTTTTATGAGTTGATAAGGTTTGCTAAAGATTCATTATATACAGGTTTCAAGATAAGAATATTTGAATCATTTTCCAAATTTATGGATTTTAAAACATATAATGGAATTTCAAATATCAATTTTAATCTGAATTTTTTTTAGTAAAAACACATCTACCTAAAATAATTTTTTGCCTGTAAATTTCTATGATAGAATAGGGATTATTCATAATCTGGGTCTTAGTTAACAGAAGATTCAAGCATGTTCAAATGAGTGAATATTATATTAAGGTGAAAATGAAACATTTCATTGTAGTCCCACATGAGGACAATTGAGGTGTAAAGAGTACCAACATAGGAAGTATGTATTGATTATTTTAAAACAATTGATATATTTATGGAAAACAAAGAGATTGGAGCATTTATTTTTGTCTCAGAACATTGCAGTATCAATGTCACGGAACAACACCAATATTCCTACTGGTAAAAACATAAATCTTCCATCAAATCGCGATTAAAGTAAAAAAATTGACCAACTGCATCCCTCATTTTCATTAGATGCATGAAATGTTTGATTGGGTATTTATTTTGATGGGTTCTTTCATTTGGATCTAACAATAGTCAGAATTGATTTTGGCCCATCATTATTACTCAATACAATTTACCTACCTGGAAATTGATAAAGGAACCATGTATATTTGTTACCTTATTAATTCCAAGAAATTTGAAATGGAAGATTAATGTTTATATGAAACCATTGATTGATTAGTTAAATTAATTATGAGATAATTGTGGTTGTATATTTGACGTTGCTATGAAAACAAATAATTGTTGAAAACTCTATTGATGTGTACAATTTGTGACTTTCCAACATATGTAATGTTATTTGGAAGGAGTACAGATGTTCAAAAATCATGTCTGTACTGTATAAAAGAGAAAAAATGTATATTCACATCAATGAATAAAAAACATTCTTTTTTTTGACTGTTATCACAGATTCATTCAAACTGATCATCCTTTTTTGAGGAATAAATATCATTTAAGAAAAGACACAGCTAAATGATATAGAACACCTATAATGATCTAAGGTAAAGAGATAAAATCAACCATTTCTTCATTACCTCCCATCATATTTAGACCAACAATATACCAACAGGAAATTGATGGCATTGGAAAAGAACACAATTTGATAAAGCAGAACATTTTTTGGGATCTACCATAGTGTTTTATTTTTTTGACCCATCACATATTGATAGACAGTAATATGGATAAGAACTATTTTGATAATTTGTTTCATATAGTTTTGGATGCATCAAGTAAGACAAAAAATAATTTAAAGGCATAATTAGATCTTTCCCAAATTTTATAATGACCAGAACATGTATTGTTCGAAAATGTCATATCCGAGAAGTAAATGTAGAAAAAAAACATATACATAGTCCAATGATAATTAATTATTATTTTTTCATTCGATTTTAGATTTCAGTCTTGATCGTTATGCTTTAAATTTGGGTAAATGTGTAATAAATGGTCAAATTACTGAATTCAAATGTCTTAGCAGCCATTTCATAATGGAAAGAGTTCTGCCAATAAGATTAAGAGTTATTCTAAATTATATGATTTGGGATGTTCATAAAGATATATTGTATTTTTTATGAGACATTTGTGTGGTGAAAAGTGACTAGGATGCATTTAGAAGACTAGAAGAATATGATGCTTAAATTTTACGTAAACTAGATAAAATCATCATGCCATCTCTATTTGAAAAAATGTAACATTTGATATTACATTTTCCTCATGAAGACAAATTTGTAGGTCTAGTACATTTCCTTTGGATGTACCCATTCGAGAGGTACATGAAGAAATTTACGAAAAATTAACATAAAAAATCATAGGTTGAAGGTTCAATTCCCAAAGCTTATTTGCAGTTGGAAATTTGGTTTTTTTCTCTTCTGTTACTTTCAATATGAATACAAATCATAACAAAACTGTAAGGGATGTAACGAGGGAAATTTTAATAGTGAAATGTGAAATCAATTATCAGTTTTCAATCAGTATAAACATAGATTCGATGGAATTCATGAACAACATATATTGGATGATGAACACCACAGAGCTCATAAATATGTTCTGCTAATCTTTGATGAAATGACACTATTTATATAGTGAGATCCCCTTTCAATTATTCTGTAAATACTATTATAGTATATTAATCCTATTTTATTTGTTAGTTAAATGATAATCATTTCATGTGAAATGTTTCAAAAATTAAAACTACTGCTCTTATTGAACATTGGCAATAAAAAATTACCACTTGTTTCAAAAAAGGGTAAAATAACGTATTTTTTGTTTAATATACAAAATAAATTTATTATCTATTATATTGATAATTGATTTAAAAAATTTCAAGTATCTAAACATGCTGATAAAATAGATAATGTATTTCATGTATTTAGTAACCCACCATAAAAATGGCTATATCATATAATACATAGGTGGTAAATGGTTTCTGGTTTCACACACATGCATTTGGGGAATCAAAAGAACAATGAATAATGGTGTGTTCTTGAGAGGATATCATTAAAGAGAAACTAATGTAGACTTTAACCACATGATTGATTAAAGTATTGAATTTTGTTATATGGGGCAACATTACATAATTATGTTTAAATGTCAGGGGCTATATACTGAGAGAGGATTTCATGTTCATCAAACCCATGGAATCCTTGATATTAAATATTTAATTAATTTTGTAGTAAATGAACTATTTTTATAAGATCAACAGTAAAAAAATTTAATTTTCAAAATATTTGGCTACCTCAATGTAGTTGAGTGATTGGGGGAGCATAATAAAAATTAAATCATGGAAAAATATATTTACATGAAGTGAATGTTGTTCTGCTAAAGAGGAAGTAATTGAAAATTTATAAAAGAATCCCCCAAATTCACATTTTTCACGAAGAGAACCAAATAATGATGAGGACAACCCACTAATAATGTTTGATGGTGATGATAATGTTAATTATTCTACAAATGAATTTTTAATGACAATTGATGATGAAACTAAAACTGACATGGAAATTGATGATGGAGAGGAGGAATATGAAGCCATTGACATCATAAGATATGTAGCCATTGACATCATAAGATATGAAGATGAGGAGGAAGATGCACATTGATGTAGTTAAATAACTATTATAATCATATATAATATATATCTATATATAATAGTTTTTTTCAACTATTTTCTAGAAATTTTAATTTAGTTTTTTAGATGGAAGAGGATCTATTTCGTTTGGTGGAGGGTGTGGACCGACCTTAGGATGAGCAGGATGTTGGGAAATCTAACCCTCAGACTATTAGCAATTCATGGGGGACTCAGAGGGGGGGTTGTATTTTTTGTTTAATGATTCCAGACCCGATCCATGAGTGACATCCACATCGTTGCTTCAATATACAAGTGTAGATGCATATTTAACTATTTTTATTAGTTAGTTTTCAATAATTTATTTATATTCAAATTATTTGATTTTTTTAATTTTTAATGGATTTATTCATATAGATACTGGATATGAGAGCACTATATTGCACAATTATTTTTTGAATCATGGGAATCATGGGATCATATTCTTGTTGATGTGAAGTATCACATGTTCAATCATTGGATGGTAGGTAAATACTTAATATTTATTTTCATATTACTTTATTTAATAAAATAATATGATAAATTAATTTTTGGGTTTATGCTATCTCTTCAATGATAGAATGAGTGTGGATACCTGAAAGGAATGGAATTAGAGTATGAATTAGTATCACAATTACTTTTTAAAAAATTAGAGAAGTAAAACAAATGATAAAGTTGGAGTGACATAGTTGGATGAGTCTTGTCACACTCACAGACTTGATTAAATTTCATCTCAGTTTTGTGATGGATTATGTTTACACTAATTGGGTGGTTATTTTATGGAATAACATCATTTGGTCAAAATAACTGGGAGAGACAGGAGGTGACACATTGATCTGGTAGTTTTATATTCAATACGGATAGGGTGAATATGTTAATACTTTTTTTAAATTATTTTATATGACATTAAATGTTAATGGTTTATTTTATATTCGTATGGGCAGTCAAAAAACCATATATTTTAGAGTTATACTTTTAAACGATGATGTATAGTGATCCTACCACTGTAAATATTAGAGGCTCTTACCAGTATAATATTGTGGTCATTGTATTTTATTTATGAGATTAAAAATTAACTACCAATAATATTTTAACTATTTTAATTTTAAAATGAAATTGAAGGAATCATATGAGGCCACAAAATCTCAGACCTAGACTAAGAGTCAGGGTGAGACCGAAACTCAGACTAGTGCCCACCAATTTCATGAGAAAACATGAATCAAGGTGACCTAGTATTCCTTATGGAAAGGCAAAGTTGTTGTTATCGAATCCTAATTGACGCTTGTGGAATATTTTTGAAACGCAGCGATGACAACATCCAACTAGAGAGGAGCCCATGGAGAGTCATTATCATTTTCTACATAGTATTAAGAGAAATTGAGAGTTTAGAGTGATCTTATATATAGTATGCGTATGAAGAATGATAAGATGAATCAATGGTAATTGCAGTATCATGAGGAGTTATTACGGAAGTAGCATCAATTGCAGGAGATACAGGAGAAAGCGTATTGAGGGTGGATGTAGCAGGTTATTGAGCAGTTGGAGTACATGTGACATCTCACTCATGGTATAGGGATAATGTATCTCACACCATATCCTCTCGTTCCACCATTCAACCCTCCCCTTTAGGGATCTATTTATTTTTTATAATAAAACATTTGAATATAAATTTTTTTTGTAATACAAAATTTTTTACCTTTTGATATTGTTTGTTTTTTATATTGTAGAGAACGTTACATATATTATTATTTATTTAAATTTTTATTATCTTATTATACTAGATTATATTTTTATTATTTTATTAATTATAAATTTTTTAAATTTTTTTATTACTTTCATGTATATTGAAGTTTTCATTATTTTTAAAAAATTATATAATAAAAATTTAAATTAATAATAACATAATTATTTTATCAAAATTATTAATATTGTTACTATATGAATATTTTATAATTTGTTTTTATTTATTTTATTTTACTAATATTTATATTATTATTTCATTAATATAATAATTTTTTATATATTTATTGTTTTTGTTGTTTAAGACTTTTTAGCATGGGCCCCACTATAAATAGTTTTTATGATGGCCTACTGAGTAAAAAATGTTCCAAAAAAATAGAAAGTACTTTTTCGAAATGCCTCATTAAAAAAGTTATTTAAAAACATGGAATAGGTATTTGCAATGAACCATTGCAGAAAAACAATACTTACAATGCCATTTTTGGTAATAGGGTATTTTTCGATATGGCCGCACCACAAAACAGTATTTGTGAAGGGATCTCGTTGCAACTACCCCATTGTAAAAATTCCATTTACTTGTAGTTCTTATTTATTAATTTGTTCATGGAATACATGTTTTTTATCCGACATATATATTTTTTTAATCCAATTTTTTTTATCTCACAACAAACATTTTTTTGAAAAACTTATTAATTAAAAATTGGATAATAAAAATTAGAAAATTATATAAAAAATGACAAAACTATATCCTAGTCTGATTAATAAAAATAATATTATAAAATATATCAAATCAAAATATAATTTTAATAACTACTTAAAAATATATCGTGTTTTAAATTCATTATATGATGTCACCATAAAATTTTAATAATTTCAATAAAACTTTTTAAATGATTAACCCACCTTCCAATTAAAAAATAGACAGTACGAAAGATAATATAGTAATGAAAATATATTGATGAAAATTTGTATATATTAAAATACATTAAATATCATTATATAAATCATTTTAAATAAAAAATTATAATTTATTTAACAAATATATTTATAATAATAAAATATTAAAAATTTACTATCAGTTACATTAATTTGAATTATGATCAGATTCCTCAAGGGATTTGGGTTATATTATCCTCATTACAATATTTTAAAACATGGGCGAGTTTTATTTTTATAATGACAATAAGGTTCATAAAAAATTATATTATGAGTCACACATTAGTTATATTTCAAGGAATGAGCATGTGAATATCCAAAATGTGTGAAGGAATGAGTAGTTAATAAAGAAGTTTTGGGTTATGTTGGTGGTCATAATGGGATTTTTAAAATAACCCTTACTACAGTACACAAAACATAGATATAAGCTACATATTCTAGGTGAACCCCCTTGACAAAATAAATATGGCTCTATAAAAAAAAGTACATTCCAAAATTGAAATGTCTAATAGAATGAAAAACACTTTCAATATAATATTTTGAGATTTGTAGTCTATATAAATTGGATAAATTGTAATATTTTTTAACCAAATAGTGATATGAACATTAGAGGTGATCCTTGGAGAAAATACACAAACAATAACACTTAATGAGAATCATGGTCATTTTTCTATAATTTTCGATATTTTATGAATAATTTAATACCAAATAAAAAATATTATTTTTACTTATTCATATATGGATCTTACCTCTATATAATTTAAAAATGGGGATATAGAGGTTATGATAATCACATTTGGAAAGTGAACATGAATTCAATAATTATATTATTATAAAGGCTCTATTTTTATTTATAAATTAATTTATTTTTTCTTATTATACCCTTGTATTTTCCTAATACTTATTTCACCCAGTGGGGTTTAGTTGGTATAGTGAGAATATTGAATGAAGTGAATTAGGGTCATTATATGTGAGGGAGATTGTGATGATGGATAGTTAGTTTTATTCATTTTTGAGATTTATTTGTTTATTTTCTCAGTATAAATTATACATTGACTTCAATGTAACCTTGGGTAAATAATTTCTCATCCAGATTCATTATTTAGAAATCTATTGTATACAGCCTAGATAGTTATCTACCAAAGTATAGCCCTCCCAGCCGTAGATATTGGTTTTTTGAATTCCCTAATTGATGGATATAATGGATGGGAAATCATTTTTAGAGTACCATTATGGCCCAATGTATTCAATAAATAGGTATATCATCATTTTAGTTAAAACCATGTGTTTATCCCATATACAATTTACATTGATTAGTGATTTTATTTTTATAATTTTGTATCCCATTTCTTGTGAGAACATCCCTTATTCTTATATTGTATATAGAAAAATTTATCCTATTATGTTATTATAATCTCATCAATTGTGTTCCCCTATCATATCATAGTATTAGAATTTTCTTAGGTTTCATTTATTATATGGCCTTGTAAAAAAAATTTAATTGATGTTTTCCAAATTTTTGGAAACATAGTTATGTTGGTTTTGAGAATATTTAAATCCCTTATTTTGATGTAATTTTGAAAATAGTTTTTATAAAGTTATTTTTTATTTACATGTAAAAACATGTCTAGATATTTAATTTTCATAGGAACATTATTTTCATATCCATATTTTCATATTTTTTTAAAACTATAAATTTTTAACTAATTAAAGAACAAGATTTTCATTGACTGTATGTAGTGATCCTACTTTCATGTTTTCCCACAGATTGATTAAAAAATCATGAAAGTGTGTATTTATATAATTTCAATTAATCATATATGTTTCTTCTTCATATTGGATTTGTTTTCTTTGGACATTTATGAGGAGTGGGTTGTCGTGAGAAACCCTTTGTTTCATGGTGGAAGTATATGTACATGGATTACATTCTATGTTATATATTTCTTATTATTTTATTTATCTTTCACATATAAATTAAATATTATTATTTGTTGTATTATATATTATTTTATTTATATTATATGTTTATTGATTTTTTTCCATTATTTGATTTTTTATTATTATTGGAAGGTGAAATTAATCCTAAAGAGAGGTTCCATGATTCTCAAGCACCGATTTCTAACACATATGGATTAGGAAAACCCCATTAGAAAAAGGTAGGTTTATCAATTTTAGGTTCATGTGGGACCCTTATATGGGACATTACAATGTTATCTAATGAAGATTATCTAACAACAGAAATATGTTTTAATCTAAAGTTTCTCTATGACAACAAACACTCTTAATCAAGAACATCATTAAAATCATCATGAATAGAATGAATTGTTTGAGGGGTTTTTGGTGGTCCAAAACAATTTCCAATAGGATCCATTAGGATATGCATAAAACTATCCTCCTCCATATAAATTCTTTCTCATTATAAACTATTAACAACTAAATCATTATCCTATTAATATACCATTATCTCATTGATTTCATGATTAGTTATAGATATCTAATCTTGTCTGAATGGATGTATAAAAATTTTATATATTACATTGAACATTTTACATTCTTATGAAATCATTTTCATTATCGATTCCTATTTACATTTATCCTTTTCCAAAATTATTTTTTTATGACACATTCAACATGATGATTATAACATTTCAACCCCCTTATTGAACAAAGTCCCTATAACCCTTGACTCACAATAAAATATTTTTGTAAATTAGTTGTTAAAGGTGGATGATGTCATTTCACTTCTTCAGTGAGCCTTATAAGAAAACAAGAAATGATTATGATAAACTAATACATAAATATATAGAAAATATCGAATAATCAATTCATAATATGTTAAAATTTCCATTAAAT
Organism: Viscum album; assembly: GCA_963277665.1. Lineage (NCBI taxonomy): Eukaryota > Viridiplantae > Streptophyta > Magnoliopsida > Santalales > Viscaceae > Viscum > Viscum album. Next base: position 1,851,322,265 of record OY728126.1, on the reverse strand, counting down.
AGAAGTATGATATTTTGAATGAACATGATCATCATTCTACATTTACAATATAAATCCATATCACTGAGCATCACAAGCTTCCTTGAAATGTCTACTCCTCAAGATCATTCTAAAACGATTGTTTCCAATCATATAATATATAAAGAAATTAGTTAATTCTACATCATGTGGGACCAAGATACATATTCCCCATAACATAGAATAAAAATATATTTATCAACCTATTGTGGTTTGAATAAAATAAATCTTCTCTTTAGATTAGAACTCTACATTGAAATATAAACCATTGATTAACTCGAACAGAATGTTCATCCATTTTGAAAAAAATTGTCTTTCTATCCATGATGTTGAATTAGATTTCACAAAAATCAATTAATCAATATAAAATATTATGAATTATCTTCATTAACAAATTATTGAATTATATTTGAAAAGTATGATTTCATTGCACCATATATGTATATGACAAGGAATCTTCTATCACCATTTAAAGATACACATCAAGATATGCTAAATATAACTATCATTTCATTCCCAGAATCCCTAAAAATATTTTTGATTCTTCATGTTGAAAAGGGTTAAGTAAAAAAGGGTGTTTTCATAAGGAATGAAATAATAGGATATATAAAGTATAATATTTATAGAGATTACAATTCAATCTCGAAATTAGGAGAATTTAAATCATTTACATAACATAATGGAAAATAAAAATAAATTTTGGATAAATAATGGATAAAACTAAGTAATATTAAAATATTAAATCCTAATAGAATGACACAAATAGTGACATCTAAAGTAGCCAATCATGAGTGTCCATGATGGTTAACCATGTACATGAATGTCCTAAATTATCCTGAACATTCATAGTAGCCTTAAATACCACATGAACAATTAATATGTTTGTTTAAAACTAATGAAAACATGATAACCATGTGAGTAAAATATTACATATTATTGTTAATCATGAAATTTCCATCAAGAATAAGTTATTATTCCAAATTCCTATCATATATACTTCTATCTCTTACGATTTAAAGTAATTATTAAAATATATATATGTTATTTCTCTATTGAAACTATTTATTCCTAGAAATAAAATAATTAAATTTCAATTAATATCACTTAAATATAAATTATTATATTACCCATAAATATTATCAATAAAATCAATTTTGTATCAAAAATATCTAAAATAATTATTCCTCAAATAACATTCTCAATAAAAAAATGAAAAATAATAGAAACATATATCCAAACCATGTATTAAAATTAAACAAATTTATCTAAGGTACATTAAATGTATAATTCCTTATAAGATTTATATGTGCCTTTTAAACTATGATCAATGATAGAATTAATAACAGATGGTTGTATACTAAAATATTAAACTATCCTCATAAAAATCATGAACATAGGTCCTTTATGGAAAATCCTAAATGTTAGTAATTGGTTTATGTCCCTGAATTAGAGTATTATAAAATCAAGGTAACACGTTTTCCTTTAAAGAACCCATGATAATGACTACAATGAATAAAACCCTATTATTGTTTAGTAATTAGTAAAATTATCAACGTAGAAATATATAAAAGTAATCACAAATGTGAGAATTAAAATATATTCAATCACATTAAATTTAATTAATATCATGATTATGAATAATATTAATTTATAGTAAATATAAATCAAATAATTCCATATAAATAGAGACATGAGCATGAAACAAATCCATAGATATGAAAAGTTGTAAAATAATCACAAGGTCATAATTGACTAATATCATAATGATGAAATTTATAATTTTTACATATTATTCATATATTATATGAAATTTCCATTTCCTCATGAAAATGGTCAAGGTAGTGGCCCAATACCAATTGTATTTTGTCTAATGAGACCGAATCATGCTTTGAGTGGTTACAGATGTCCCCTCCCATCTCATACTATTAATGATTCATTATTAAAAATATATTAAATATAATATAAGTAACGATTTTTATTAGGAAAAAAGAAAACAAAATTCTAATAAGTACTAGAATTAACAAATTCTATTCATTTCTTCTATGATAAAATACATATTCAATTCCCATTATCGATAAAAATTCAAAAAAACCCTTTTTCCAAAAAAATGAAAAATAAACTTCAAAGGAATCCTTTTATAAAATTTTCTTCATTTTTTAAATTGTTTTTAAGTAGAAATAATATAATATTAAAAATATTATAAAAAATAATTTTTATAAAAAATATATATGTGAATAAATATATTCCATTGAAAATAGAAATAAATTCATTTTTCCCTAAAAAAATTATCAATCATTTAATGTACAAATGAATTAAAGGTTAAAAATTATATAAAATCATAAACAAAATATAAATGATAAAAATTGATTTTTATTATACAATGATAAAAAACATTCAATCATTGTAAATTCAAGGATAATCAAACTAGGTTAAAATATTGATTAAAGCATAAACAATTTCTTTTTTTATTGAATAATTACCCTCATGAAACAAATAACATAAAATTAAACAGATAAATAACATTATTTAAATGTATTAATGTTATATATATCATATGGTGAGTAGATACACCTATAAATAAATAGTTTCACAGAAACAAATATTACTCAATAAAGTGACTATTGAGATAAATAATCATAAACATATCATAGCACAATAATGTGATATAATAAATGAATTTACTGTGAATATAAAATATAAATCCACTTAAATTTTTTGAAATATATATAAAATAATCAAAATTCATTACAAACATTATCCATGAATATTTATTAAACTGAAGAAATTATATAACACAATGAAAAGAAATTATGTTATAGAGAACTTGTCACTTGGTAAGAGTCTCTTCCAATGAAATTAGATAAACTAATGAATATTCAAATATATAATTATATTAAGTATGAATTATTCATTAAAAACATCTAGTATTGAATTTTATATAATGTATAAAATGATTTATTTTATTCCTATAAAATATTATTCATTGAATGGAAATTAATATGTAAGCCAAGAAATTATGTTTTTAATCAATATAGGTGATCTAACCACCCATAAAATAAATTTAAATATAATATACTATCACATGAGTACCAATTTATTATCTATTTTATCATATAAGATCCATTTAATAAATTAATCACCCTTTTTTTACTCTTATTAATTATTTTCATTATATAAGTTTTTAACTACATTATTTTTCAAATAAGTTTGATTCAATAATTCTTGTCCTTATGTAATGATTGTAGTTTCATATTATTTATAATTTTATTATAGATTTAAATGTAATATATATTTAATATTTTAATATTTATAATCATCTATAATATGTTGAGACAAAAAACTATGTTACATCATTCATTGTGAATAAAGGTTATATATACGTATGATTGTTGATTTCATTTTTTGATGGATTGAAAAAATTATAAATAATAATTAACAATTATAGAATTATTATTATTTATAAAATTTCTTTTATATTCATTAAATATATCCTTATTACTAACCATGTAATTTATAAATTGTAAATGGTCACATCACCTCATGGAGGTGGTAGTACACTCGTATGCATGAGCGATCATTTCAATTTTTCAATTGATTGACTGGTAATAAGGTATATGTAATTATAATTCTATAAGAATAATTATTCAATATATATATATATATATTATATAATAATCACTTCCATATTTATTACCATCTAGGGGAAATGGTTATTAAAAAATTAATTACAACACTATGATGAGACAGTTAGCCTTACATATGTAATAGTTATTTTTTCCATTTTCATATAATGGAAATGAATGGGAAAATGGTTTTAAAAAGTTTATAATAAAATCTATGAATATTTATGATAATGTATTTGATATTTTTGGATTGTTACACCATATTAATAGGATGTATAAGATGAAATAATCTTGACTGACTCAATAGAGGAAATTACATATTTCTCAGTAGAAATACATTAAATTCCCTATTTTGGGACTTAGGAATGGACTTATGGAATGAAAAGAACATTTAAAACCATAGTGTGGATGTTTAGAAGATAAATGGGCAGTATATTTCAAGCTATGTGGTTAAATATATTGTCAATAACACAGAGATGTGGTGTCCATTTATAACTAAAAGAAGTGGAATTCCAAAAATTTATTAAAATTTTAAATTAATTACAATAAGTTGTATTTCCAGATTGATCAAAATTATATTATATACATAGTAATATCTGTTTGAGTTAAAATAAAATCTTCACATGTTTTAGTTGTGTTTTCAATATTACCATTTAATTTTACCACCCAAACAATACTTTTTAAAATTACTTCAATTTTAATGTTTTCCACCATTAATGGGTATGTAATGTTATAATATGTAGATTAATTACCCATATGTAGACCATTTTTATATATTAAACCATATCTATTTTATTTTGATGGATATATTTTATATGTGTTTTAATTCATTTAATGAAATATCATTTAATATAAATCATCATTAATATCATTTAACACACAACATTTAATATAACACTATATATATTTTAATAAATATAGAATTAGAATTAAATAATTCCAAATATAACATTAAATATATATTTTCCTATCTAATTTGTATGGTTCAATTGATATTTCATATTATTGTAGGTATATTATGTTTAAAATCATTTATATAATTTTTATATAAATTAAATATATGTAATCTAGTTAGTGTGAACAAATTTTAGACAATTATTTCATAACTAAAATTAAAAAAATCTATTTTAAAAAATAATTTATCTTTCACATTACCAAATTTAACCGAACCTATCCTGTATTTATCCTTATGTAAAAATTAAAATCATAATAAAAAAAGATAATTACATCTTTACTTCTCTTTAAGTAAAGGAATTTAAATGTATTAAGAAATGAATTTTGGAAAAATTCTCATATATTGTTGTATTGGATTATCATGAAATAAATAGGTTCATCGAATGAAATTATTAAATGTGTTGGGGTCATTTTATAGTCTCTATCATCTTATTTTTAACTATTATTTCTCGATATACCCTTATAGTAGTGATTATTATTTTCGATGGTCGTATATTTTAATGAGGAATATAAAAATAAAAAGAATATAAAAATATTAATGATATGATGACATATATGGAAAAAATTTCTAAAAATTAAATTTTAATAAGTTTTAGTAAATAATGTTAAAAAAATTAAAAATGCAATGAAAAATAATTTTTTAATAAATTGATTTTTTTTTTAAAAATGTGTTTTTATACAAAATTCGACCATATCAATTATTAAAATAAACATTATTTGATCTTTAATATTATAAATATCCTAATTTTATATTAATTTATTTTAAATCAAAATGAAAATTATAAATTCTTTAACAAGAATACAAATATTTATTATAAATCGGTAAATTTTCAGTATTCTCTACAAAATTCATCAATTAAAAAGACAGAAAAACATTCACAATAATATAATTTTGAAATTACTAGTTTAAAAAATGATTTTATTTTCATCATAAAAAATTAATATATTTTGGAGAAATTAATGAAAATAATTTCTCAAAATATTTTTTTTAAGAAAACGAATTTGTAATATTAAAAAATTACATTATTGAAAATTTTGTACTTATTTAATAAGGATTATTAAATTATTTATTATAGAGTATGTTTGGTATATATATTCTTAAATTTTGTAAATTCTATTTCTACCCACCAACCAAATGACTAGGTTATAATAGTGATATTTAAAATAATAAAATATTTTGGTTTGGTTAGGCTTGGGGTTTTATGTCATATACGTTATCAATCATAGTATTATTTTAAAATATAGAGGTGCTACTATTTATATATTAACATTAATTTTATATATTATTGAATTATTATGATATGTATATACTTGAAGTTTTCTAATATATTCTTGTATCATTTTAGGATAAATTCATACATCATAACCAATTCCATATAAATCCACATAAAACATTTCAACCAATACAAATTAGATTCTTATTATAAATACTACTTCCAAAAACATTATATACACCGACATGGGGCTTATATTAGGTTAGTATTTATATATATCAACTAATGCCCATATTTTATTTCATTCAAATGGATATAATAGTTTATGTATATACATTAACCTATATTATTCAATAATTATTTTAGTATTATTATTAAGTGCTTGATAAGACATGTATGATTAATGTTGATTGTTGTTTATAAGAAATGGTGTAGTTTGATTACATATACCAAGATATTCTGTTATATAAAAAAATTATGGTTCTTATTAGTCTTTATTGTTTTTTGAATTGATGTTCTTCATTCTTCTAGAATCCTCTTCAAAGATATTGTTGTCTACTTAGACTATATTGGTGGATTTATCAATTAATAAGCATCATGGTCAATAGTCTTATTGGAATTAATAATATTAATTTCACAAATATCAACAATATGTTATTTCTAATGAAACATGTGGTTTAGGATAATATGTATACACACAGTTACTAGAACATATTCTAAGATATTGTTTGTTATATTATTGGTGAATTGGTATGATTTATTAGATATGGAGTAACATTGAAAAATCACATCATTATTCTTTGGTGAAATTTTATCATAACTCCCTTTTTATATCAAACTCATATATTAAATCAAAAAAATATTTTAATTTACAATTGGTTTTATTTTATACGACAATTCAGAATAAATATTTATTAAATGATGTTTAATCGTAAAACTATTATTCACGTAGAATTTCTTCCCACACCTTATTCCCAAAAATAGATAAGAAATGTCAAACACATGAAACCAAATCAAAGGAATTTCATGTTCATTTCTATTTATCCTACCATAAACCCATTTTGTATAGGTTCTCATATAGTAGATAAAATGTGTCTATTGTTGGGATTGTGTGGTCTCAATAATAGTCTATGAATCTTAATTTATTTATAGGATCACAAATAGCCAAGTTTTTTCTATTTATATTACTTTAAGTTTATTTTTATAAAAAAATAATATGAAATATTTATTCCTTACATATAATATTTTAATACAAAAGGATTATTTGTAAAAGTGTTCAGAACACTCTAAAGTGTATTCTGAAAGAAAAAATATTTCTCCCCTATGTTCAAAACATATTTTAAGTAATAAACCCAATGATTGTAAAAAAATGTATGGATCATAAAACATTGGTTTTTATTATATCCTATATTGGAAGAAAGTGTGTATCGATCATCAACCCTACACTAGAAGGAACATATGGATAAATAACCTTATGTTTGTATGGAACCATATGTTTATAATGAAAATAATGTTTAGTTAAAGAACATTATGTCTGTAAGGAACCCTACATTTGATGAAACAAATCTATGGTTCATCAACCTTACTTTTATGACCAAACTCATGTTGACATCCTTAAATCTATAGAATAATCACTATGTAGTTTAACCATAAGTTTGGTATTTTTTTATAATGGAACACTATGTTTTATGTTTCATTGTCAAAGATTTAATTTCGTGATTTTCTCTAATATTTCTAAAATACTATATACATAATTACAAGATAATTCAAATAACAGTTTCAAATGATTCAAAGATCAATATGAATGAATCAATGGATCAAATTTAATGGATAAATTCACTCTTATTATTATTGGAATTTATAACTCCTTTTAATGTTTTTTAACTTGAATATTCACAATTTTAAGGATACTTTCTTGGAACTAGAATTCTGATGTAGGCTTTCTTATCTTTATATTCTTTTAGTGTATAATTTCAAAAAACCGTATATAAGTTTCACAAATTTTTATATATGATTTCATTACAATAACCATCTTTTACTATGATACTATAACAAATTATTGATTCTGAAAGAGATAACACATTGGAGACATACGTGTTCTATCATTAACATGTTTACGAATACAATTTCTATTTGATTCTAATTTTATTTGAAGATAATATTTGGACAAGTATTTCTTCATATCTATGATTTCATGAATATTAAAATGTTAAATGGATAAGATCCATATAATGTCAATTGTTTCTAATATAATACTGATTTTTAACTTAATCTATCTTAAAATCAATCTCTTTTGTTTTGTTAGAGTTTCATTTACATGGACTCAATTGTGGTAGAGTATTAGATTCATAAAATATGATGTGGACCATTTGTTCCCAATTAAAAAAACAGAAGGCTCTATTTATCCTTATTTTTAAAGGTGGCATCTTCCAAAAATCAAATGTGAATTTCTGGCCTTATTATAAGAGGATTTTGCTAGCGAAATTCACCAAACTCACAGAGACAGTAATTGGTAGAGTGGACTAGGGGATTATTGTACCTTGAAACACTATATAGAGATATTCTCTTTCATTATATTTATCTACAAGTCATATTTCATACAGATGATGAATGTTTCATAACGGAATATTTTAAATAATTGATTTAAAAGCTAGAATTTTGGATGTTTCCTGAAAGGACATAATTCACCCCATTTTATATTACATTTTTTTATTCTGAACTAAGAATTGGTATAAAAAGAGATATTTTGAGATCCCTCTATAGTAGGATAATATTATATGGTCTACACAAATCACACGGTAATGTAAGATCCCATAGAAGTAATGTTTATGGTTTGTGCTCTATTCATTAATGTAGAAAATTATGGATGTTGGAAATCATGGATGATCATCTATATAAAGAATCCTGGGTTCAATGTTTATTCAAAAATCATTACTCCTCCTAAAATTCTTAAAACCCCAAGGAGATTACAACTGAAATATTAGTTTAATATGATATCAATTAAAATTAAATGAATGTTGTACTTTGTCGAATGGAACCAAATGTGTATAATAGAGTTTAAAAATTTCATACAACATATTATATGTGGAAAAATATTATAGTTTCCTACAAATGAAGAGACAAAGATTTGTAGATGAGGTATTCTATAATTGTGCCAAAATTTGACAATGTTAGTATTTTTGATGGAGAAAGTATCACATATATTAATTGAAGTCTTACAGAAATATTCAATAATGTTACTACCATGGGAGAACCTATTAAACAATCTGATTAAGATATAAATGTACTCAGAGTATTACCCATTAAATGGAATGGAATATCTGTTTCTATTCTAAATCATCACTTTTCTATTATTTAACTATGAAATAAATAATTAGGACACTATTCATGTAGGAAAAATAAATTAAAGATGAAATTGAAGATCATAAAATTTTAGTGAAAAAAATAAAAACAACTGTCACTATGGAATCTTGAATACATCGTAGAAAAACGAAATAAGAAGATAGAAGAGAGAAATATTCAGATTTTTTATTTTCTGAAATAGAATTTGCTCGACTATCTAGTATATTAATTACATTTTACATTAAGAAAAAGGCATCAGTGAGTCCCTAATTAATGATGCAAAGGATCTTAGATAAGTTTTATTTCATGAATGTAATAAATTTGGGTCATATTAGTCCCGATTTCCCTAAATATAAATATGAAAGGAAATGGAACGAAATGAAATATCAAATGAATACTAATTATGAGAACAAAGAAAAAAGAGAAATGGAAGATACATGGAGTTTATTTGAATAATATAGAATCTATTAAAAATCAAATTCATAGAAGGAGACATAAAATATCTAATCTAGTATATTTTTTATTATTATTGAATAAAAAGTGGTACAATCCTATAACTCATCCAATTCAGAAATTGGTAGTTGGTCAAATGATAAATAAGTAGTTTACTATTCTATATTTGAAGATAAATATGATTATTTCATGATGAAACATAAATCATTGAAAATTATTCAGAATACTTTTTCAGGTATTAGATACACTCTACCAAAACAACATAATGAACTATTTGAAAAAATTGACCTCATATATAACAAACTGCATTGATCATGAAAAAATGATTAATGAATTGCATGATGAAGTATAATGTTATATCAGTACTACAATTAATTTATCTAATAAGGAAATGGATTTTAATTATAGTTTTTTAAATAATGTCATTAATAGAAATATAATTGTAATAGGATTAAGTGGTGAAAAATAAAAAATGTATTAGAATTATTTTGTTGCCAATTCCGTAAATGTTAGTTGTTATTAATGTGTAATAAAAGGTCATGTCACTATCAACTATTATTTAATAAATCTTCAAGTTAGTGCAATTAAAAATGATATTTTTCAATGATTTTGTTTGAAACTAGTAATATGAATTATGGAAAAAGTATTTTCGATCTAGATTCATAGATCATTTTTCTTTAACACTATGGGACCTATGAAAATATGATTACCAAAACAAACAACTATTTAATTACTTTTGTAGAAACTTCCCACATAACAAAAGTATATATGGTATATATAATGTTTATATTACATGAACATGAGTGGAGACTCAATGAATTTTCATACATTAACTCAAATGAATGGATGTTTAGTAACTATTGGTGAAAGTGAAAATGGAATGATCATTGGAGTTGAAACTATTATAGATCCAAAAACTCTCTCAATCAATAATGTGCTGTATGTTAATGGACTATATCAAAATTGGATAAATATTTCTCAGCATTGTTATGATGGTTTTTATGTTTATATTTTTAAAAATTCATTATCTATAATTAATGATTAACTACTTAAATTTAGAGCACCACGAAGCGATAATTCTTATAAATAGGATTTAACTTCCTTGTGTAAATAAAAATTTAATTTTGTAACTACTAATACATCTGAGTCATGGATTTCGCTTGGGATAATTGGCCTTTGTAATTTTTATAGTTTACCAAAATTACCTAAGATGTAGTTAGTTTTTGATTTACCTTGTATTGAATTTTATATTGACCGGTTTTGTGATGCATGCCATATTGGAAAACAAATCAATTATTACTTTAAATTTATTTACAAAATATCTATATCTAAATCATTAGAAAATATCTATATGAGATTTTTTGGAACTTATATAGTAACAAGATTGAATGGAAAATTATAGATTAATGTTTATTTGATGATTATTCTCAATTTACATGGGTATATAATCTAAAACTCAAAAGTTAACTATTAATTGTTATTGAATGTATTTTGTAAAATTATTAAAAAAAAAATTAAAATAATTTCATTAATAATTGATCATGGTATAAATTTTGATAATTAAGAATTTAATAAAACATTATCAAATCATGGTTTTAAACACTCATTGTCTATAATAGGAACCCCTAAACTTAATTGAACTATTTAAGGAATAGATAGAACTATTCATGAAATGGAAGGAACTGTGAAAAATTAATATAGCCTTCCTATATAATTTTAGGTAGATGTTCTTAGCACATCTTTATATATCATGAATAGAGTTTTAAAAATGTATATTTTAAAATTTAATCCCTATGAACATTGGAATTTCATAAAAAAAAATAAAGCACGTTAATATTTATTAGATTCAAGGTCTATATCTTGAATACTATGAAAAATATAGTTTTTTTTTTCAACAAAATGAAGAAAAAAGAATTTTTTTAGGATATTCTGCTACTTCTACATCATTCACAATGTTTAATAAAATTTTGAGGATTTTTGAAGAATCAATTCATTTGTATTTTGATTAAACTGGCCATTTCATTAAAGGGAAAGGTCAAATAGATAATGATTTTAATTAATTTTAAAACAAGAGACTTAAAAGCCATAAATATTATTTTGAAAATGATTTTAATAAAATTCAATCTAGTCCAAAAGGGCATGATATTATATAACCATAAATTATCTTGCCTATGAAATATAGAACTCAATGTAACCATCATCTATAAGATTTTATTGGAGACCTAGATAGGATAAATAGAACATGAATATATGTAAGAGACAATGCTGAAGTATCTACCTTTCTGTCTCAGTTAAACCCAATGTCTACTCAAGAATCCCATAAGGATGATATTTGGATGTTAGTAATGAAATAAGAAGTAAATCAATTCTAGAGGAATGAACACTGTGAATTAGTAGGAAACCCGTCCAATTTTAGAGATAATCTAACGAAATGGGTCTTTTGAAGTAAACAGAATGATGAAGGAGTCATAATGAGGAATAAAGCAAGATTGCTAGATAAAGGATATAATCAAGATGTAGGTATTGATTATGATGATACATTTTCCTATGATTATTTATTATAATTAATTAGAATCATTTTAGTTTATAAGTCCCATATGAAATTTAAATTATATCAAATGGATGATAAAAATTTCTTTTAAAATTGGTATTTAATTATGTATGTTCTTGTTGAACAACCTTATAGTATTGAAAATCCCCAAAATGCTAATTTTTTAAGCTCACCAGTTCCCTCTATATCCTTAAAAAACACCAAGGGATTGGTATGAATTACTATGTCTATTTTTTAAATCAAATTAATAATTACAATGGAATGTATATTAATTTTTATGAAATAATTTTTTTTAATAATTTTTTTAAAAAAAATTATGTTGATGATGTTATTTTTGGTTCAACAAATAAAAATATTTGAAAAGATTATTCAAAATTAATAAACAACAAATTTATAATTAGTTTGATGGGATAACATTATTTATTTTGAGTATTTCAAATCTTTCAAAAATATTGTGGATATATATTAAATAAAAGCTAATATATTGTTGATTTATTTAAATTTTTTTGACAAGATAACCATAGGTCATAAAAAACTCTTATGTATTCAAAAATAAAACATTATTTTGATGAAACTACAAAACTAGTTCACAATAAGTTATATAGAGTTATGATTTGTAGTCTGATATATCTTTCTACTAGAAGACCAAAAATATGTTTTGTGTATGTGTTCTAAATTTCAATAAAATCCCGAAAAATTCCCACCTTAATCCTACTAATGGAAATTTTAGATTTTTAAAGGAACTACTTTTCAATATCTTCATAACCTGAAAAAATATTATATTAATTTAATTTCATATTTAGATGATAATTTTATAGGTTTTAGATTATATATAAAATCACCTCAAAAACCTATCACTATTTAGGGAATTATTTTGTATCATGGTGATGTATGGAACAACACTTAGTTTCTCTATCAATAGCAAAGACATAATATTTTTCTGTTTGCAGTTTTTGTGCACAAGTGTTTTGGATGAAAAAAAATATTACTGGACAATAGATTAAAACATAATAATATGCCTATTTTATGTGATAATACTTGTGCAATAATTATTTCAAAAAAATCATATATGTCGTTATAAGACTAAGAACATTCATAAAATGAATCATTTTCTAAAAAATCATGTTCTTAAAAAGGATATATATTTAAAAAAATTAATATCTAATATCAATTAGATGATATTTTAACTACCCCATTTCTTAGAGCATGTTTTTATTTTATTAATGGGGAGTTTGGTTTATTAATTTTAAAGGTATATTTATATTTATATTTCATTTAATATGAATATATATATATGTTTTTTCTATTTATTTTTGTGAAACATGTTTTTATTTTTTATTCTATTGTTTCCACAAAAATTAGTATTTCATTATTTTGATTAAATAAAAAATTCTCATTTTTTGTTTTTTATTTGTCAATTTTCAAAACTAAAAATAAATTGTAACCCTACGTAATCAGCATGATAAACATGAACATGAAATTATATATTAGAGAACCCTTCGACTAATCATAACTTTTTGTTTTCAAACTATTTAACCATAAAAAACATCATATTTCTCCAAAACCCTAGAATATGAACACACTTAACAATCAGTTTATCAAAATTTGTGATGACCAAGTGAACCGATGAAGGTGGAACTAGTGATCAAAAGAATCAATATGTTCCCACCGGAATGATTCATTAGGGAAATTTGTCAATTTAAAGGGGTTTTATAAGACATACCTTCTACTCAAGAAAGTAAATTTGTTTCATGTTATAGAATTTCAATTCAATGAAGACAATATATATATTCATTATTATGTAGAGATGAATTATTTCAATTTTACTGAACAGTTTTGTTTTTTGTGAAATATAAGATAAAATATCCTCTTAAATAGAAGATACAAGATTTTTCAATTTCTTTAGTTGAAATTACTAAAACATTGAATTTTCCTCATGAAAGAGTTTTCCACTTTGATATTGGTTTAATTAGAAATCAAGACCATATGTCTGAAGAAATAATTTCATTTCTTTTTTGTTAAAATAACATTAAATTTTTTTGATAATGATCTTGATGTAGATAATAATTTTTTAGTTCTGTTTACTTAGACATCTATTTCTCCGAGAGTATCAAAGATAGAGAATTTTTTTGTACCCATATATGTACATTATATTTTTAATTTTATTAGTTTCATCATATTGAATTTTCTCAGATACATGTTAAGGTATCTGAATTACTAATATCATTTAGAACAAGGATGTACTCTTATCCTAATGGATGGATCCAATCTCTTATATAGTTTATAATGAAAATTATTTTTTTGTTTGATTCAAAAGATTAATTTCTTAAAAACCATGAGTTGAATGATTAAAATATAATAAAATATGGTTTTCATTAGAGTACTATGGAAAGAAAAATTAATTCTTATCGGTGTAGATAAACAAAAAAAAATTTGGATAGATTACTCAGGTGGAGAAAATTACATTATGAAATGATAATGATAAGGAATATATAATAGAGGGAATTGTAAGGTCTACAAATAGAAAACTGTGATTTGGTGATGATGAAAATCATGTTGCAGAAGAGGACTTGAAAGATCAAGAAGATCAAGAAGATCTTATTTTAAAACAAATGAATAGAGACGAACCACAACATGATGAACTGGTGTTGGTATCTAGAGAGGAAAATTGTTCAGTTCATTTAGAACAACCCAATCCGGATGAATATAACCAAGTTGTGAGCTAGGATTATGAGATTGAAGATATTCATCAACATGTTCACTAGGAATTTGTTATTTTGGGAGAAAAACTAGTGAAACGATCTTTAAATGAGGACACTAATATTGTAAAAATGTAAAGTTATCTCTTCCATTGATCATTCTTTAGAGAAACCTTCATCTAGGTTGGATGAAAGGACAAATGTTGTTAATGGTATAACATGTTCAAGCGATATGTTGGTAGAAAAATCATCTTCCAATCCATTAGTTATCAGGAATGTGTTTGTTAAGTAATAAAATCTAAATAAATGGATGTTGATTTCACTATCAAATCAAAACAAGGATCTTTGGATCAAGTTTATCAAGGTTTAGGAGGTGAATTTGAATATTACACATGATTTAGAGGATTCTAGAGAATCGAATGATGATTGGTAAAATTCATCTTCTCTGAGAGTGGAATTAGAGTCTGTTCACACATAGATTGTAGAGTTTAATGAAATACTCTATGTCAAAAGTGATATTGATTCTTTTAAGAGTGAAATGTTGGATCTTATTTCTAAGATCAAATCGGAATCTGTTTCTCAAATATATTTTTCAAATCTGAAATGGTTTTTGGGAATTCAATTTGAATCCTTCAGGGAAAGTATCAACCTATATTGAGCTTCTACATATACCAAAACAACCTCACTAGATTTGATTATAACATTTCAATCCATCACCACATTTATAAAAGATATTAATGACATGATTCAAATTCTGTAGTGCAATAGTGCACTGATGTCAGTATTGTTGGACAATCAGAGATATCCTTTTCAATAACTCACTTCAAGTGAAATAGTTATCAAGTTGCTTTTCAATAGTTTCAGTGATAATTTAGCATAGTTTTTGTAAATATAGTAGAAGCTAAATTAAATTTTGAAAATTAATTAGATTTAATACATAAAATATACTCAAGATTCAATAATATTGAAAAATAAGTTAGGGGCCATTCTTCCAAAAATGCTACAAGCTCCGATAAATGTCTTGAAAAAATCTTTTCATGAAGCTCAGGCTCAACCAGAATCAACTCCCAACCAAACACTTTCACCTTCCACAAGGCCATTAATGTATTCATTTCTCTAAATCAAATACTGATGATGTATTTTTACAGTATTTTTTATAAAATTCATTTTTTATTATTGTTTTTTATAATCCTTATTTTTAATATTAACTATATATTTATCATTTATTATATCTGTATCTCTATGTATTGAAAAAATGACTTATTTTCCAAAAATTACATTATAAACATTAATTTATTGGTATTTTTATAATTAAATGTGTTTTAAACATTTTTCTTCTAATTTCCTTTTGATATTATAAAATGGAAGACATTTTTCGTCAACACTATATTTAAATTTAATTATATTGTATATATTTTTTAAGAAATATTTTTGTGAAATTGAAAAAATAATTTATATTATCTATCACTATGTTTATAAAATTCTATAATTTGTTAATTATTTATATGATCTATGATTATAAAAAAGTGGGAAATTGTTGGGCATGTATTGTCACAACAATACTCTATATTTTTTTTAACATTTATGATCTAAAATACCCTTTTTGGTTTTACTGATGATATTACAATATATATATTTCATAAATTTAAATGAAATATCTTTTATTTTAATTCATAAGGAATATTTTTTAATGTGTTCTGAACACTCTTACATGTTTTCAGGAAACACTATTCACACCCTACATTTAAAACATAACATAAGGAATAACCCTTACACATGGAATGTTACTTATTGATCATGGATCATAAGCTTGTAATCAACCATACATTAGAAGAAGGTGCATATAGATAATAAACCATACATTTTATGGAAAATATTTCCAAATAAAATTACGTTTGTATTCAACCATACCTTTGTAATGAGAAGAATATATGCATAAAGGACATAATGTAAGTATGGAAAGCTACATTTGGCGACCAAAACATATGATTAATTTACATTACTTTTAAGATCAACAATATGTTGTCAATCATACATTTAGAGAATGAATACTATGTATTGGAATGCTATATTTGGAATATTTTCATTTTATGAAGGAACCCAAAATTTTAAATTTCATCCTTAGAGAATTCATTTAAAGATTTTATTTTTGATTTTCGAAACAGTATTTACAGAATCATAGATTGATTTAAATAATTTTTTCATCCAATTTATTGATCAAATTGAAATATTTCAAGGAATGTTTTCAATGTATAAATTCAATCCTATTTTAAAATTTTTTTGACTCCTCTGAATGTTTTTGAATATTAATTTTCATGATATTTTTAGGGGAATTTCTTCAATCTAGATTCCAAAGATGAATTCTTGCTTTATATATTCTACCACTGTATCATTTAAAAATATGGGATACAAAAGCCACATATTTTTATATAAAATTTCATTCCTTTAAACATCTTTTATAGTGAATCTATAATTAACAATTGATTCTAAAAAATGATAAACTTTTGAGACATACATGTTCAATATTTTTTGTACTTTAATTTTATGGGATCTATTTGTTGTTACTTTAATTTGAAGATCATTTTTCAATTGGGATCACTTAATATCCATGATTTTTTGAAGAAATTATTTTCTAAATAAGAATATAATTCTTCAATCAATTGCGACTTCTATAATTTTGAGGTTCAACCCGATCCATCTTCAAAAAAATATAATTTGTTTTGTTAGTGTTTCAAAAGATCAATACTAGTTTTGGTGGATTATCAACTTCTCAATATAATTAATATATAATCAGTTCACTATTATAGAATTTAAAGGATATACTAAGACTAATTTTTAATAGATTCAATATCCTACAGCCAAATATGGATTTGTGATCTTATTATAAGAGTACTTTCCTAATGAAATTCACCATGAATGATGAGAGAGTAATTAGTGTAGCGGAATACGAGATCTTGGTTCCCCAAACCACTATAAAAAGTATTATTATTTCTTTCATTATATCTTCAACTAACATTTCATACAGAATAAAAAATCTATATATCTACATATTTCACAATGGGATTCAAAATCCACAATTTTGAAAGATTCCGGAAAGACACAATTCACACCCTCTTATCATACATTGTATTATTTCGACATAATATCAATGTTAATTTTGTGAACATAGATTATCAAAATATTGATTCTCAAATTTTCAGTCATTTTCCCTCATTATATCATAAAATAAAATTACACTATAGTTCCTTATATATACATTTAATAATAGGAACAATAATCACATTTTGGGGATAAATAAAATTCCAAAATGAAAAATGAAACTTATAAAACAATGATATAATCCATAGGATTACCATTGAGACTAGAAAGTACATAATGTTATAAAACATCACATTGAACCGAAAATAATTGTTAATAGGTAAGGAATATATATTTTTTTGAAAACTTCTTATTATTGAAATGGAATTTGATAGGTAATTTTTACTTTTTATTTTTAGAATTAATTTTTTTTGATCCAAAATGATGCGTTTACGAATTAAAATATTAGGTGAGTACAATTTTAAATGAACTATTTTCCAATAACATAACAATAT
Organism: Viscum album; assembly: GCA_963277665.1. Lineage (NCBI taxonomy): Eukaryota > Viridiplantae > Streptophyta > Magnoliopsida > Santalales > Viscaceae > Viscum > Viscum album. Next base: position 1,851,303,818 of record OY728126.1, on the reverse strand, counting down.
TATTTATATAAATAAATTATGACAAAATAATTTTTTGGAATCGAATAATCTATGTCTATATAAAAAATATCATTTCTCATGGATAAATAATGAAACCAGGCTTAAAAATAGCTTTACATGAAAAATTTCAAAATTTTTCATGAAAACCACTATCAGAGAATTAAAAAATACAAATCATGGATTATATTAAATAGCCAATATATATATATATATATATTGTTTTTTACATATCCATTTGTTTAAGAACAATTATTTTTCTTTTATTATAGTCATTGATTGTGAGATTTCAAAAACTAAATTTCAGTCAAGTTATAATGAAAATGTGTTCTCAAATGATATTTATAGAATAATCATTATCTATGTACCATTGTTTTATACTATAACTATACCACATACCATTATCTTATTCTAGAAATATTCCACAGTTTTCCCAATTAATATCTTTCATATAAGTTATCATAGTGACCACACATTTCATGGTATACAAAAGTTATTAAATAAATCATTGGGTATCTACATTTGATAAAAAGTTATATAAAAACAATAATTTAATGTACTGTAAAAAAAATCAATGAGCATGGTTGGATTAACCATGTCCATATGATCCTTTATAATTGAAGATTATGGTTATATTTTTTGAAATGGGTTTAAAATATTTATTATGAAACAATCTTTTCCCCAAATATATATTTAATCGGAGTTCAACGATTATGTTGTTTTTTTAAACATTTTGTTCAAAGATTCTTTCAATTATGAAAAATATAAAACAATTTTCTATATTTCTCATTAGAAAATATCATCTTAATTTTTTAACACATTTTAATTGTATTATTTTTTAATTGAAATATCACTATTATCAATAAAAGATAAATCATGATTCGTATTTTGTTTCTTTTTATTTATCAATATGTTCATCCATTGTATTGTAAATCATTGATAATTACTCTTAAAATTTATAATTTTATATTTTATATTTATATAAAACCTAATATTTAGAATATGTAAATTTTTTAGTATTATCTTGTACCAAAAGTTTAGTTTATGTGTTGGGAGAAATATATTTTTGACATCCACCATTCGTGATAGACTCCATATATCAATAGAATCATTGGAATCTATCTAGGTATCATTCATTTTCTTATTTAGTTTCATATTAGTCTATATACATTTTTTCATCTATTTCATCATTGTGAAATTAGCCATTTTTTCATCCATTCCAATTACATTCATAATTTTTTTTTCAAAAATTTCTCATCATTTTTCAAATGTCCATTAATTTCGTTTATTCACATGTAATTTAATTTGTTTTAAATATAATCTTATTAAATATATTAAATATTTTGGGAAAGTGATCAATTCTTTTACCACTTTTTGAATAAGACTAACTTCCACATTTATTATTTGTCATTACATTATTCGATTTGGAAAAAAAGCATCAATGATTCATATTTATTATCTCATTAAACATCATCAGTGTATTTTAACGTCCCTGGTCAGGGTGCCGCACAGAGGTGTCTCGTACCAATATGGTCACATGGCCTCAAACACATTTCCATAAATGTCAAAGGATATCAAATAGTAGAGAGTGACTTGGATATAATAGTAGGGAAACTATTCCCTAAATGGTAGATTACCAGAGTGGAGTAACAATAAAATACAACAATAGAAGAGGTAATATCATACAATAAGAAAACCATGGATAAGTACAATTTAAAAAAACTAAAATAGATATATAAATGATTATTGTAATATATGTCTAGTAATGTCTCAAAACATGTCATAATGCTGGAAATATAGTACTAAACCAAGTTACAAAGAAAACAAGTAAACTCATGCAGACTTTCTAGCCTTAGCATGGTTCTATGCCCTCCAACTCCACAACAATCATGTAGATGAAGTATAATAGTTCTTTCCTTTGTCTATAGCTATAAGAATATAATCACATTTGGCCTAAAATCATGACACAAAAGGGGTATGGGATGAATACTAGTAGGAAACCATCCAAATATTTGTGCGTAACTCTAAGTGAAAATATATACCAGGAATAATGAAAGATAAAGTAATAAACCAGAAAGTACTCAAATGTAAACAGTTCAATATATGAAAATACATTCATTTAAATTCATTAATAATTTAACCATACATTAAAAAGAAACCCTCTGGGAATTTTCTCATATTCTAACCCCTCCGGTTTCCCAAATAAAAAAGAGTGTATGAGGAAGATGTCACCATAAATTCCAACATTATTCTTTTTATAATTACAATAGACTCTTTGAGGAAGCACTCAATTTCCATTCCCTCTGTGGTCTCATGACGGTATACTATAGAAACTCAATGGGAGCACTAAACCACCACCCCCAATTGTCTCCCAATGTGAAAGGATTAATAAACACTCTTGGGAAGCCCTTAACATCAATTCCTCCTATGGTCTAGCTACCCTAGGTACTCGTAACCTAGTGTAATATAATCATGCACAAAGGATATCCAACTTCCAATTTAATATAAACTACTAAAATGATAAACAGTTGAAAAGCATATTAGAAGAATTTTATAAAAAATCAACTCCATCCTAACAGCATGAGGCATGGAGAAAAACCAAACATGCAGTTCTAGACCCAATGGCCAATATCAAACAAAAACGGGAAATACATCCATAAGAAAGGGAATAAACCTTATTCATAATAAAAACCCCTTTCTTAATAAAGAAAACTACAGATGAAATCATACAGGGTTAAATTTCCAAAGTACGAAATACCCAAAACTTTGTGGTTTATTACTTTTCGCACATATATTACAAAGAAATATACAGAAAGTCACAAACCACCTACCTCGATACTGTACCATCAATATTCTTAAACCTAATCCATTGAATCAACCAAAAACATCATATGTATAAAATAACGTCAAAAACTCTCAACATATAATAAGTCATGATAGGAGTGAAAATAAGAGGACTTGCTTTAGAAGAAGGACGACCTCACTGAGGAAATTCCAATGATATTGAAGGTGTTTGATTCAGAGAACAGATGATGGCACGGTGTCTCATAGAAGAATTTCCATCCTCGGTCACTCATGGATGAGATGGGGTTATAAGAAAATGCTTCTAGGTATGAGCATCGACCCTGATCTAGCCTATCAAATAAAAGAAAAACTACATGTCATGTTCATTAAAAGTACATGCATCAACTGGCCCCCACTTTACGTGGTCTTTTGGTCAACCCACATAGCCATGTAATGGTCCATTACACAGCTAGTACATGACTACCCATGACCAACAAGTACACAATGTGTAGTCCTATGTACATGGCGTGTACATACGAATTTTCCAAATTCTCCCCTATTTCTAAAAAACAACCTAAATCATGATCCATACCTGAAATGAAGATCCAGATTCTCACAAACTACCCCCTAAATGAAATTTTTCCCTGAATTTCCCTAATGAGGAGGCACAAAAGATGAATCCTCAAACAGCTCCGACCACTGGGATCACAACATAAGCACTACATCCTGACTGATACCTGATGCATCATTGTAAATAGTATAACTCTTCACTAGCTATATAGAAATTAGTATCAGTTCTAAATTCAACATCCCTATCATCTCTTGAATGGATAAATCAAAGAAATTTGTCAATAGGTACGTCGTACAATTCTTAGTCAAGCCCGTCAGTGGTGCTTCTATGAAAGAAAATCCCTTTATAAAAATCATGTAGTACATAGCCAGCCCAATGAAACTCCATACCTCAAAGACGTTCTTCGGTTGATCCTAGGAAAATACTGCTCTCACTATATCTGGGTCTACTGATAATAATATCTCTGAGATAACATAACCCGCAATGTGAATTTGGCCCATCCAAAATTGGAACATTCATAGCATAGCATATAACTGATGTTATCTTAATGTACTAAAAATGATATCATGATGTGTAGCGTGGTCTGGTTGAGAGTGATATTACACCAGTATATCATCCATAAAAACCACCACAAATGAGTAAAAGTATTGATGGAACACATGGTTCATCAGTTCAATAAAAAATACAGGCACATTCATGGGACCAAAATACATAACCACACACTCATATTGACCTTACCTACTCAGGAAGGATACAAGTGGTCTATTAGATGGTCTAACATGCAACTGAAGTTAATATGATATCATTTAAATCATCTACAACACTTGGTCTCCTTGAATATGATCAAAGATATCATGAATCTTGAGAATGAGATATCCGTTCTTGACCACCAGCTGGTTCATCTTCCTATAATCCACACATATTCTGAGGGTATTGTCTTCTCTCTTTACAATGAGGATTGGAGAACCCCAAGGATAAGTACTGGGTCAGATGAAACCCTTTACCTTTAACTCCTATAACATCTTCATGAGCTCCTGTAACTCATGTGTATTTATCCTATAAAGAGGAATGGACACCTGTTCTGCTCCTAGATAAAGATAAATAGATAAATATACCTCTCACTCCGGAGGTAATCCGGAAAATTAATCCAGAATGACAAACGTAAAACGATCCACAACTAGAGGAAATTACATATGTGAAGTACCTAGATAATCTAGATAAAACTAGCAATATGGGCTATAATTCCTCTCAACCTGTGATGCTCGAGTCCAACTCTGATTGCCTAGACATCCCATTCACCCTTATTTCGATACAATCCTCCTTCTGGTATTATGAAACTCACCCTATAACGGTATCAATATATAATGGCATGGATGGGAAATAATCAATCAATTCTGAGAATGATATCATATCCCATCACCTCTAATACATAAAGGACATACATGAAGTGACAACCATAAACCTTATGAGGCCAGTCCTTTCCCCGATGTACACTAGCTATTCTAGTCCCCAACTGAGTCTTGAGTGTCATTATATCAGTCCATGTGAAGATACAGAACCCATGGATCTCCAGAATATGCACATATATAAAGCTATGATAATTCCCCATATAGAAAATAGTATAAGATAAAAAAGAAGCAACCAAGATCTTACGTATAACTGTATAGGTTCCAGGATAGTCCTCCTACTAGGTCTTCCCAGTGCAAAATCTTCATATGCTCTGCGTCCCAATGAATTTGTCTGAGATCCCTGAGCTAATCCACCCAATGGCTGTTGAAAAAACTATCTCTGACCAAAACAAAAATGACCACCACCTCAGCCTAAATGACCATAAGAACTCTAGACCCCTAGTATGATATGGGACTAGCGCTCCAGCTCCGGTATAAGGAGTCGAAATAGATTCCTTATCACTAGATTGTGGTGAAACAAAACTGACAGAACCAATGAAGATAGCCCATCTTTCCACAATATCGGCACTCGACTAGGTCTGTTGGGAAATGTGGCCTCATATTCCCGCTCTTCCCACATTGGTAGCATACTACCTAACTACCAAAAAGAGTATCCCACCGACTCAGATCATTATTCATAGACTCCCAATGGTGCTTCCTACAATCACACAGGGAAAAACCTACTCTCGATACCAGTCATCCCTGGCTCACAACTCCAAAATCACTCACGCTTCACTCTGTGATTAGTCCTTGGTTGACTATATATGATGTGGAATTCAAACTAATGATTTTCACCTGAGATCAAATTTCATTCCTGATACCATCAACAAAAGTTCTTTCCAGAAATAACTGATCGCCTCATAGAATGGTGGTGAAGCATTTTAGATTTTTGAAGCAAGAAGAATACTCCATGTATGGGAGATTACCCTACTCCAAAATCATGATATCTTGATCTACATTGGACCTCAATGTCTCCAAGTAAATGTAGTCATAGAATATCCACTCGAATTCATCCCATGCCATAACCCTCTAGCATCCCACCTATGATATCACATCCCACCATCTCTTTGTGGAATCCCAAGGCATGTACGTAGCGAGATTCACCCTCCACTCTGGAGGTGTCTTGATATTCTCGATGATAGAAACAAAAACATACAACCATGAATCTTCAGTCTATGGTCCACCATCCCCTAATAAATTTGGAGGATATTACAGTTCAAAAACCAATTTCAACTCTACCATAGACAGGGCAGGCTATGATGCTCCTTGGAAAGTGTGCATGAACCTCATGAAGCACTATTTTCACAATGAATGAACACATATATCTGGAAATATGGCTGGTTCCATGATAGGCACAACGGGAGGATCTCCTGGTAGTACCAGACCTACCAAGTCTGGTGTCTGATCATTGCCATATATCTGGTGTAAAACCAGAGTACATATATGTGGCTTGACTCTGCAAGGTCAAGCACACACCTTAATTCAATATTATCAAGGAATAAAATTTAGATGTTCCGAAAAGGAACATGATAAATAAAATATTATTATTTTTCAAATCATTGATACATATTTTGTATGACCCTTACACGACATGTTCCATTAAGATGTTTCTTGGGATTGTACTTCTTCCAACTCTGGTTGTGTGACACCCTATATACATGGTGTGTTTTCCATTTTCAAAATGTTTAATTCGATCTTTCGAACATTCTTTAGTCCCTCTACACGGTTGAACCACACGAATCTCTTAGAACAAAACCACCTGGTGGGTTTATGCAAAACATGGTGTGTACTGAAAGGATTTCACAAACTTGTGTCATTAGTCTCATGTCCAGATACGTGGTATCTATAACACGATGTGTTCTCCATAGACACGGCATGTACCAAATATGTTTTAACCCCCGTGTTTCATGTCACACGACTAGATACATGGTTCTTACAACACAGTGTGTACTCCACGTACACGATGTGATCTAGCAACCATTTCCCACCTTCATGTATCTGTCCACATAGCCAGTCACATGTTTAAGGACTAAACCAAGTGTATATAATTTACACTACGTATAGTTATGAAAATATGTTCCATCCTGAATATAAGGATACATGGATTGTCTTCATTATTACACACCATGTATTATGTGTTTTTTTCAGATAGTATGCCTCAGAAAATAATCTAGAGACCCATAAAAACATTGAAACAAACATTAAAGTGACATATTTGATTTGTGGGGGAACATTAACAACAAAACTTAAATCTTGGTATCAAAATCTTGTCATGTCATAGCAGGATTCAGTAAAAGTTTAGTATGATCCACCAAATTCTGATCCATGTTGGCCCATAACACTTGAGGGAACAAATTTTTCCATCCATAAAAATGAAACATTGCACAATACAATACCCAATAAAATAACATGTACACCTGCAAGGAATCTTACAAAATATCATTCATATATTGTACAAAATCTATCACAACAGTATGAAATCGTTAATACACCCGAAATGGCATGACAAGAATTCATGACATTTGATCTCTAGAATGTTCTTATTGGATGGATGAGATGTCAAGACCTAATCTATTTAGTTTTCAATAGTAATAGAACATCAATTATATATATTATAACAACACAAATCATGTGAATCACCCATCGGTGAAATCAAATCAACTATAACAATTGAATAACCAGCAAAATTTGTAATAATTAAAGTAAATTCACTTTTTCATGTACACAGGTTAGCTACTCTTAGGAAAAACTTATAACCAACTAAAAGGTACTTCCTATCCTTATCTGTAGGCACCAAATAGTATTAAAAATATGGAAATAACATCTCTGATACCATATTGTAATGTCCTAGTTCCAGGTGATTCCCAAAGATGCCCCACACACGGTGGGTCACATTGCCTAAAGCACATTTTCCTGAATTCTAGAGGCTTTCTACTATCGGTGGGGGAATTTGGTGTGATAGTGGGGGAAATATTCCATCATCGAAAGTGTAAGACGTTATAGTAACAATAAAATACCTCAAAAAAGCTGTAATACCATGCAATAAGAAAAAAAATGGAAGACTGAAAGTAAATAAACAACTAGAGAACATATGTAAATATTGAATGTCACATATGTCTAGGAAATCATTCAAGCATGTCACAATGATGGAAATATAGTATTAAACAAAACTTCAATGAAAACAAGTAATCTCCCGTAGAATCACAAGCCTCGCCTTGGTTACATGCACTCCATCTCCACAATAATCAAGTACCAGAATTAAAAGGGCAGTTTCCCTTATCTATAACTTCAACAATATAATCAATTTCAGTCCAAAATCATAACCTGAACAGCGTGTGAGTCAAATCATCGTAGGAAACCACCTAATGACCTATGCCTAACTTTCAATGTCAGGTAATTATTATCATGTGTCCTTCACTACCGAGACCCGTATGTAATGACACATTCCCCCAACATAAGCACTACATCCTGACTGATACCTGATGCATCATTGTAAATAGTATAACTCTTCACTAGCTATATAGAAATTAGTATCAGTTCTAAATTCAACATTCCTATCATCTCTTGAATGGATAACTCAAAGAAATTAGTCAATAGGTACGTCGTACAATTCTTAGTCAAGCCCGTCAGTGGTGCTTCTAAGAATGAAAATCCCTTTATAAAAATCATGTAGTAACTATCCAGCCCAATGAAACTCCATACCTCAAAGACGTTCTTCGGTTGATCCTAGGAAAATACTGCTCTCACTATATCTGGGTCTACTGATAATAATATCTCTGAGATAACATAACCCACAATGTGAATTTGGCCCATCCAAAATTGGAACATTCATAGCATAGCATATAACTGATGTTATCTTAATGTACTAAAAATGATATCGTGATGTGTAGTGTGGTCTGGTTTAGAGTGATATTACACCAGTATATCATCCATAAAAACCACCACAAATTTGTAAAAGTATTGATGGAACACATGGTTCATCAGTTCAATAAAAACTACAGGCACATTCATGGGACCAAAAGACATAACCACACATTCATATTGACCTTACCTACTCTGGAAGGCTACAAGCGGTCTATTAGATGGTCTAACATGCAACTGAAGTTAATATGATATCATTTAAATCTTCTACAACACTTGGTCTCCTTGAATATGATCAAAGATGTCATGAATCCTGAGAATGAGATATCCGTTCTTGACCACCGGCTGGTTCATCTTCCTATAATCCACACATATTCTGAGGGTATTGTCTTCTCTCTTTACAATGAGGATTGAAGAACCCCAAGGATAAGTACTGGGTCAGATGAAACCCTTTACCTTTAACTCCTATAACTTCTTCATGAGCTCCTGTAACTCATGTGTATTTATCCTATAAAGAGGGATGGACACATGTTCTGCTCCTAGATAAAGATAAATAGATAAATATACCTCTCACTCCGGAGGTAATCTGGAAAAGTCATCCAGAAAGAAAAACGTAAAACGATCCACAACTAGAGGAAATTACATATGTGAAGTACCTAGATAATCTAGATAAAACTAGTAATATGGGCTATAATTCCTCTCAATCTGTGATGCTCGAGTCCAACTCGGATTGCCTAGACATCCCATTCACCCTTATTTCGATACAATCCTCCTTCTGGTATTATGAAACTCACCCTATAACGGTATCAATATATAATGTCATGGATGGGAAATAATCAATCAATTCTGAGAATGATATCATATCCCATCACCTCTAATACATAAAGGACATACATGAAGTGACAACCATAAACCTTATGAGGCCAGTCCTTTCACCGACGTACACTAGCTATTTTAGTCCCCAACTGAGTCTCGAGTGTCATTATATCAGTCCATGTGAAGATACAGAACCCATGGATCTCCAGAATATGCACATATTTAAAGCTATGATAATTCCCCATATAGAAAATAGTATAAGATAAAACAGAAGCAACCAAGATCTTACGTATAACTGTATAGGTTCCAGGATAGTCCTCCTACTAGGTCTTCCCAGTGCAAAATCTTCATATGCTCTGCGTCACAATGAATTTTTCTGAGATCCCTGAGCTAATCCACCCAATGGCTGTTGAAAAAACTATCTCTGACCAAAACAAAAATGACCACCACCTCCGCCTAAATGACCATAAGAACTCTAGACCCCTAGTATGATATGGGACTAGTGCTCCAGCTCCGGTATAAGGAGTCGAAATAGAATCCTTATCACTAGATAGTGGTGAAAAAAAAACCGACAAAACCAATGAAGATAGCCCATCTTTCCACAATATCGGCACTCGACTAGGTCTGTCGGGAAATGTGGCCTCATATTCCCGCTCTTCCCACATTGGTAGCATACTACCTAACTACCAAAAAGAGTATCCCACCGACTCAGATCATTATGCATAGACTCCCAATGGTGCTTCCAACAATCACACAGGGAAAAACCTACTCTCGATACCAATCATCCCTGGCTCACAACTCCAAAATCACTCACGCTTCACTCTGTGATTAGTCCTTGGTTGACTATATATGATGTGGAAATCAAACTAATGATTTTCACCTGAGATCAAATTTCATTCCTGATACCATCAACAAAAGATCTTTCCAGAAATAACTGATCGCCTCATAGAATGGTGGTGAAGCATTTTAGCTTTTTGAAGCAAGAAGAATACTCCATGTATGGAGATTACCCTACTCCAAAATCATGATATCTTGATCTACATTGGACCTCAATGTCTCCAAGTAAATGTAGTCATAGAATATCCACTCGAATTCATCCCATGCCATAACCCTCTAGCATCCCACCTATGATATCAAATCCCACCATCTCTTTGTGGAATCCCAAGGCATGTACGTAGCGAGATTCAACCTCCACTCTGGAGGTGTCTTGATATTCTCGATGATAGAAACAAAAACATACAACCATGAATCTTCAGTCTATGGTCCACCATCCCCTAATAAATTTGGAGGATATTATAGTTCAAAAACCTATGTCAACTCTACCATAGACAGGGAAGGCTATGATGCTCCCTGGAAAGTGTGCATGAACCTCATGAAGCACTCTTTTCACTATGAATGAACACATATATCTGGAAATATGGCTGGTTCCATGATAGGCACAATGGGAGGATCTCCTGGTAGTACCAGACCTACCATGTCTGGTGTCTGATCATTTCCATATATCTGGTGTACAACCAGAGTACATATATGTGGCTTGACTCTGCAAGGTCAAGCACACACCTTAATTCAATATTATCAAGGAATAAAATGTAGATGTTCCGAAAAGAAACATGATAAATAAAATATTATTGTTTTTCAAATCATTGATACATATTGTGTATGACCCTTACACGACATGTTCCATTAAGACGTTTCTCGGGATTGTACTTCGTCCAACCCTGGTTGTGTGACACCCTATATACATGGTGTGTTTTCCATTTACAAAATGTTTAATTCGATCTTTCGAACATTCTTTAGTCCCTCTACACGGTTGAACCACACGAATCTCTTAGAACAAAACCACCTGGTGGGTTTATGCAAAACATGGTGTGTACTGATAGGATTTCACAAACTTGTGTCATTAGTCTCATGTCCAGATATGTGGTATCTATAACACGATGTGTTCTCCATAGACACGGCATGTACCAAATATGTTTTAACCCCCGTGTTTCATGTCACACGACTAGATACATGGTTCTTACAACACAGTGTGTACTCCACGTACACGATGTGATCTAGCAACCATTTCCCAACTTCATGTATCTGTCCACATAGCCAGTCACATGTTTAAGGACTAAACCAAGTGTATATAATTTACACTACGTATAGTTATGAAAATATGTTCCATCCTGAATATAAGGATACATGGCTTGTCTTCATTATTACACACCATGTATTATGTGTTTTTTTCAGATAGTATTCCTCAGAAAATAATCTAGAGACCCATAAAAACATTGAAACAAACATTAAAGTGCCATATTTGATTTGTGGGGGAACATTAACACCAAAACTTAAATCTTGGTATCAAAATCTTGTCATGTCATAGCAGGATTCAGTTAAAGTTTAGTATGATCCACCAAATTCTGATCAATGTTGGCCCATAACACATGAGGGAACAAATTTTTCCATCCATAAAAATGAAACATTGCACAATCCAATACCCAATCAAATAACATGTACACCTGCAAGGAATATAACAAAATATCATTCATATATTGTACAAAATCTATCACAATAGTATGAAATCGTTAATACACCAGAAATGGCATGACAAGAATTCATGACATTTTATCTCTAGAATGTTCTTATTGGATGGATGAGATGTCATGACCTAATCTATTTAGTTTTCAATAGTAATAGAACATCAATTATATATATCATAACAACACAAATCATGTGAATCACCCATCGGTGAAATCAAATCAACTATAACAATTGAATAACCAGCAAAATTTGTAATAATTAAAGCAAATTCACTTTTTCATGTACACAGGTTAGCTACTCTTAGGAAAAACTTATAACCAACTAAAAGGAACTTCCTATCCTTATCTGTAGGCACCAAATAGTATTAAAAATATGGAAATAACATATCTGATACCATATTGTAATTTCATAGTTCCAGGTGATTCCCAAAGATGCCCCACACACGGTGGGTCACATTGCCTAAAGCACATTTTCCTAAATTCTAGAGACTTTGTACTATCGGTGGGGGCATTGGGTGTGATAGTGGGGGAAATATTCCATCATCGGAAGTGTAAGACGTTATAGTAACAATAAAATACCTCAAAAAAGCTGTAATACCATGCAATAAGAAAAAAAATGGAAGACTGAAAGTAAATAAACAACTAGAGAACATATATAAATATTGAATGTCACATATGTCTAGGAAATCATTCAAGCATGTCACAATGCTGGAAATATAGTATTAAAAAAAGTTCAATGAAAACAAGTAATCTCCCGTAGAATCACAAGCCTCGCCTTGGTTACATGCACTCCATCTTCACAATAATCAAGTACCAGAATTAAAAGGGCAGTTGCCCTTATCTATAACTTCAACAATATAATCAATTTCAGTCCAAAATCATAACCTGAACAGGGTGTGAGTCAAATCATAGTAGGAAACCACCTAATGACCTATGCCTAACTTTAAATGAATATATATAGAAGGAAAAATGAAAAATGATGTAATAAACAAGGTAGTACTCAAAAGTAAACAGTATTATAGTTGAAAACTACATTCATTTATATTCATTAATCATTCAACCCAACATTCACAAGAAACTATATAGGAATGTTATCATAGTTTAATATATATGTTTTCAAAATGAAAAAGTCTCTCTATAGAAGAACTCTCCGCCAATTCCCCATATGATCTTTTAACAATAACTGCAGGCTCCACTAGGAAGCAATCAACATCAATTACCCCAATTGTCTCATTACGCTATACTATAGACACATTTATGGAACATTAAACATATATCCTCATTATGGTATTTCAATGTGAAATGTATTACAATCACTAATGGGAAGTACTCAGTATAGTTCTCCCTATGGTCTAACTACACCAGGTTCTCACAGTCTTCTGTAATACAATCATGCACAAACGATATCCAACAGTCGAAGTAATCTTAACTAATACAAGGTTAAGAATAAAAAAAATCATATCACAAGAATGTTATATAATATCAACTCCATCCTAATAGTATGAGGCATGGAAAAAATTCCTAACATGCGGTTCTGAACCCAATGGCATATATCAAGAAGACATATGAAAACCCCACCCAAAGTAATTTAATAAACCTTATTCGTAATACAAAACCCTTTCTCTAGAAAAAAATAGAAATCATAAAATATGATTACATTTCCAAAAATTTCAATTCCCTAAACTAAGTTATTAGTCACGTTTCGCACATATAATCCAAAGACAACAACAGGAAGACACAAACCACCTACCTTGACATAGTACGATCGATATAGTTAAAAGTAAGCCTTCTAATTGGCCTAGGATTTTATAGATGTACAAAAACATCAAAAAAAACTCAACCCATAATAACTCACAAAAGGATAGAAAACAAGAAGAGGGCCTCTAGAAGAAGGAATAACTCTTTGAAGCTATTCCAAAACAATTAGAGGTTTTTTATTCGAAGAAGATATGACTGGTCAGTGGATCAGAGAAGAATCATCACACTCGGTCACTCCTAGATCTGTTGGGGGTTGAAGAATACATTTCAGGGTATGAGAATTGACCCTGGTCCAACCTATCAAATTAAATAAAATGGGCTCGGCATGTTCATTAAATGTACATGTCATTTACATGCCTCAATCAGTACCTGCTTTAGGAGGTCTCTAGGTCAACCCCCACGACCATATACTGGTCCATTACATGGACAGTACAAGGCATTAACATGTGAATTTTCCAAATTCTTCCTTTTTTCTAAAAAATACTAGAAATTATGATATATATGTGAAATGTTGATCTAATTTCTTACATGTATAAACTATTTACATATTAATACATTATTTGTTTTCTAATAAACTCTTTCTCTTATTAGCTTCTAGTTTCTCATGATTATTGGATGGAAATTATTGAACAAATTCATCAGAAATATAAACACAATGAAAATAATAATAATATATTTTCATCAAATGTTTGACGGTGTGAAATTTTAATATTAATGATCAAATTGAAAGCATATCACAATTTAGGATATGAAATACCAATATTATTTTTAGGATTATAATATATCTTTTTGTATATATTGATGATAAACTATTCAATGTTATATGTTATATAACAATAAATTATTTGGGTATCCTATATTTCCATAGTTGTATAACATGATAAAATATTACTAAATTCAACTTATCCTAAAATAAAAGACATCGAATTTATTGATCTATATTTATTAGCATAAATTTTAATAGATGAATAACTCTAGAATTTTATAACTATTATTAATTTTTTATATTCATAATATATTATTCACTAATATCAATATCATTGAATTCAAAATAAATACTTTTTTTAATATTGGAATAAACTTAATTTTGAATAGTAAAGAAAGGATGGTCGATTGGTAGCAATCCAATGTATCAAGAAGATTCTGTAGTGAAAAATATTTCTAGAAAACTATTACATTTAGCTCAAGAGATGATCAATGTAAAAAATGAAACAATGTATATAACTAGAAAATAAAGGGTGATTATGAAATGTTCTTCATTGATTCAAAATCATCATCTGAAAAAAAAAATTATCAAGATCTATGCAAGGGTTAACAAATATAATGAAACATTATGTTTAAACCATTTAAATTGAAATTAATATTTTTAAAATTTTCACAGTTATCAAATATTGATAGAATATATAAAATTTTTTCATTAAAACATTTAAAAACTGTAAAAATTTATTCCCACTTATTAAATTTAAATAAATTTAACTACTGAAATTATCTTTTATCACCATATTTTGATATATCAGCAATTAATTTAAACGATCTACATTTTCATATTCAAATAGTGTTTACAAAAGACATAGGGAAAGTAGAGAATATTAAATAATGAATAAATTTTTATTTTTATTATCATTGTTGATCTTAGTCCTTCCCACTTTACCAAAATCTTGTACAATTCATTAATTTTTTAAATAAGAAATCCACAATAATGAATGTGTTATTGGGTCCCCAACATGGTTGGGTTTTCAAGAAGACAACTACCCTTAGGTTTTTTATGATTATAACCATCCCACATCCATTGTTATACATTGGATATAATTTTAATGAATAAAGTTACTATATTTGAAAAAAATTCTTTTTAGTATTTTTGATCATACTAATTTTATATATTGGAAATTCTACTCACCAGTAAAATAAGAATATAAATAGAGAGAAAGAGTAGGGTTATGTGTAATGTTATGTGTGATTAAATTATTCTATTATACTATTCCTTTGATCATTATGGTTTCTATATCTATATTTAATAATCCCATAATCTTGAGAGACAATCGTATAATCTGTCTGACTTTCTATTTTTTTTGGTATGTTAGTGTAGGAATATAGTGTATCATATACTAAACATTAGAACATGATTTGATTTAAGAAAATATTTTCTCAATCACATGGGAGGTTGTATATTCTCTCTCCAGTATTCAACTCCATGTATCTAATTAATGATAAAAAATTGAATATTATGAAACTGAAATCATCAAATACTCAATCCCCACTCATAAAAGCACTAAAATATAACTTGTAAAATATAAATATGTTATGTCAACACTCATAGTCGTTTATAATATTTGAATATGTGTTATATGTGGTCTATCATGTCTTATGGTCTATCATTATCAATGAATATTTCTTTGTTCTTCTTGAAGACAACCAATAGTGGTTAATCAATGATTGTAGCCATTTAGTACATTTCATTGATGTAAAATGTGTCCTTTTGTTAGCTTCATAGTACACTATATTGGATACATGGTGAGATAGATTTGATTCATCATGTAGTTAGACAAGAAACTAATATTATTTGTTCACGAATTTCATGGATATACACAATGAATTGATTTTCATCATGATGACAAATCAATTCATAGTTCTTCTTAATCTATCTTTCTGTCGATCCCTTATATCATGGTCCTTTATAAGTAACATGTTCATAGTCACGTGTCTAAGTAGTTAATTCTACAAAACATATCGCCAATCCAACACTATGATTTTTTCTAAGAAAAATATATTTTCTATCATGCACAAAATAAATAATTATTAAAATAATAAATATACATTATGATAATTAAAATAATTATTTTTTGGACTAAGGAATCAAAATATGTTTAATTATTTCAGATACTAATTACTCCTTGGATTAATTAAAATGTTTCATGACCTCTATCTGTAATTTTTTTTCAAATCATGAAAAAAGATATTACTGGATTTATTTCATGATTCCTTATGTGTTGGAATGTAATGAAACATCATAAAACGCATACTAATATCCTTAGACCGTTAAGATTAATATTGTGAAAATTGGATGAGATCATTAATGTTTTTTCAAAATATTAATAATTTACATAATAGTAATGATATAGTTAAAATAGTATATTAACATATAATTAAAAAAATACTACATTTTTATTTTCATTTAATATTAATAAATTGACGATTATAGGAAAATTTATATCAGGGATAAAATGACTAATTCTATCCCCCCAATAAATTTTACAACAAACAATTGATTCTCGTGTCATTTTTATATAAATTGATTAAGTATAATTTTAGTTCATACATAAAATTGAATAGTTAATTCAACATATGAATTTATCCTGAATATATGAAAAATATCCACACATTGGAAGATATTATTCACTACTATATACATGATAGTAGAGGATAAATGTGGTATTACCAATGTTTGTTAGTGTTTTCCTATAATAATTGGTTTCACTCTTCTATAAATAAAGAAAAAATTAGATATCTATATTTGTAGTTAAGTCATTATCTCATTAGATAGAGTTATAAAGGTTAATATTTTACAATAAGACCATATCAATACAAGGGTATTTCCAACCACATAACAAAATATCAAAACTATCTGATGACTGCAAAGAACCACCGAAAATATTATCAATAAGTGAATTATTCCCTTTTAATTTTAAGATTATAACCATGTATTTATCTTGATCTTCATGTTTAAGTCCATAAATGATTGAAAAAACTAAATATCTATCCCTTTTATATCAGTCCTTTTGATATATTCTCTAATGTTAGGGTGGTGTCTTATCGGCTTCAACGAACAAATCGATTTAACACCATGATTTTTTATTGTATCCAATATGGTTGGTATGTTCAAAACCATTAAAAAAATAATTTTGTCTAATAAACCATTGATTTTTTGAAATGAATCCAATATGGTGGATCCTATATTCCCTATGAAATAATATTATTCTGTTAGAGGGAAAATTCATTCCTTTGGTGTAGATTAATTAGATGTAAAGGTATCATTATAATGAAACATGTGAGGTTGATGAAAAATTTAATGTGAAAATAGTGTCGTGTTACCCAGGACCTAGTTAGGAACCTATAAATTTATGTTGTACTATTAAAGCCACTATGTTCTTCGTAGACTTGTAAGAACATTTACCTTAATAAAATTCCTTTTTTTTTCTACTACAAAATTTACCCACAAAATTCTTTTCTTTAGTATTAGCATACCATTTTCCCACTTTTTTCCCCCATTTATGATCCTCAGTAAATCCCATTTCCATTTATGAAATCCATCATCCTTAATTGATATCGGTATATTTCTCTATCCAGAAGAGCTCACTTTGAAGGAGCGACTGCCAGAGGTTACCTACAATATTCTTCTCACTGCCTATTGATTATTGTATTATCTGTAACCTTACCTATTCAATCTATATAGATTCCAAAATAGATATACCAATTAAATGTTACCCCATTTTTTAGTTATACATAGTATTGATATTATATTTTATTCTATGACCATAATTTTCTTTTTAATTTCAAAATTTATGTCGAGGAATCCATTTTTAGAATTTTATTTGATTTTAGGCTGATCTAAAAATTTATATGGTCATATAATACACTCTTCTAGACCCTATGAAACTATATTTCAAATTATTTTGAAATAAATTTCATTTTATCCTCTCATATTCAAGGAGGATTTCATTATCAAATGGGTTGGGAAGAATAAATGGGTTTTCTAATAATTACAAATTCATTAAAATGTTTTATGGATGAAATTTATATTACACTGTCAATTATGGTCAAATATATTTTTTTCCCATGATCATTATCAGATATTCATCCTTATTTGTTTTTTTGATAATAATAAAACATATTTCATAGTTTCATTGAGTGATATATTTGAGTATTAGTCATACCAATTTGTTTTCTACAATTATTAAAGAACATTATTGTTTGTTCTTATCTATTTTTTATGATAGAATGTATTTATAAATTTAATAAAACATTCCTTAAATTGGTGTAACATATATATAGATACTATTGAATGAATTTCGTTTGTCGTGAAAAAAATATTCCTAGATGCACCTAATAAATTTTAACATGTTTATAAGACATTATATAATAAAAACACCTAAAATATATTACACTAATTTACCATCACCCAGAATGGGATGGTTAGATCATCTTTTTCAAATCCATTATATAAATTTTCCCTTCCACTATATATGGTTAGTAGTTTATTGTACTTCAGAGTCATTTTTCTAGGATCTTTGTCAATCATCATGTAATTGTACAGGTATGGGTCTCTTCATTCCCCATACTTAATTATTTTAGTAAAATTTTATACCTAAAATGTGGAAATTATTTTATTGGTTTCTTACCCTATTTTTTCCACTTGTATATCTATAATACAATATATAAAGTGTTTTATGAAAAGTTTTAAGACATTGAAGGTGACCCCAGTAGAGTATAACTTAACCACAATGAACATGATTCCTTATAAGATGTGGGATGACCTAGTTGTGCGTGATCATTGAAGTTTAATGTTTCTCATACATAGGATGTAAATATATATATAGAATGGTAACTATAGAGAGTATTTTTTGATTAATGGAGGCTCACATTTTTGATAGAGTGAATGTTTTACAAATAACATCATATTATAATTTTATTACATTGAGCATTTATTTTTCATCATTATATAATATATCATAATCATAATAAGTATTAACCTTATTTTTAAAATTAACCAAATTTCATGAGAATGGTATTGGTTTTAATTGTGGATCCTCCATTACATATGTATGTTATATTCAGACTATGTCAATCGATATCTATTAATATAATGTAAACATTGTTATGAAACATTTTATCCATATTTTGATTCACATAAATCCCATTTGGTCATTCCATAATATAAATAGACCCATTAGTTATCCATATTTTTTACAAGGGATATTGACATATAACAAAGACATTCATCTCCCCCAATAGAATACATGACATCCTATGGATATTAGGAAGTTTGAAAAATGTGTTTTCATGAAACAACTATTTATAGTTATAGTAATTCGAATACCTTAATTAAATAATCAATAATTATAAATACATTCCAGGGATAATTTCATCATCATGATATAAGTTTTTTATATATGATTGGAATAAAATCAATTTTCACGTCCCTAGATTAAAATCATCTCTGAAAAATTTACACTTAATGGATTTATCCTATATCATTGGAAAATGAATTAGGTTTTTATAGTATTTTATAACAGCTTAGTTTACTCATTTAATTTCTATATGAGATATTCCAAAATAAAAGACACATTATATCAAAAAAACTTCTAAACTACATTCCATAATCTATATTATTACCCACCACCTAATTTGAATATATATTATAAATGAAATAAAATATAATTAGAACAGAAATAAATTACAAAATAGATTACATAATGTGTTTTTCGATTTACCCTAACCCGTGAGAGGAACACAGTATCCTTTGGATTATGAAAGAACCCCTTCTTGTCAAAAGGTCCCTAAATATCAAAACAATAATTATAAATATAAATATAAAACAAAAAACTAATAACAACATAAATGTGACAAAACCTATATAAATATAGATTATTATATATAGTCATACTAATGATGAAAACAACTCAGATAATGAAACATGTAACATTCTATTGGTATTTCTAATATTTGATCCATGTTATTTTTTTATGAAAAGATACATTAATGTTTCTATCTATAATTTTTTTATTTTTACCCAATATGGATTCTTAATGAGTTAATAGAGGTTATAAGGTTATTATGAGATAATTTGGTTCTTATATCCACTATTGGTTGAAAAAATATAATATCCAAATAAATATAATAAAACATTCACGAAAATCCGCCCTATTTCTCCTAAATGTGTGAGGATTGATATAGGGCCACATAGGGTTGAAGGATTTCACTAACTGATCTTCATGTGTTTCACACCCATGCGAATATGTAAAAAAAATGTAGCATAGCTGAATATAATGGTTGTTGTTTGTTTTTTATATTCATGTTTCTTAATAGTGAGGGGTACACTCTTTAATATGAGAAGGTATCATATTTGGAGAACGAAATGTCCAACTACATGGTCAAACCATGTGACTCAAATATTTTGGGTTAAATTAAAAAATTTGTTATAAATAAATATAATTTATACCACATCCCAACATTCAAATTATTTTCAGTGGTCGATATGAATCTTCTAAAATATTGGGATCTCTTGTACTGCTTCTCCTTTAGCAAATCGTCCTTCATTCACGGGCTTCCTCCACTTGTGCTATTGCATACCCCCTCTATGTATCGACTCTATGAATCTCTTATATGAACCACTTCCATGAACAACCTCATTTTTCGTACCTCTCCTTGTCCATGGAATTATTATTCCTTTATGGGCTATAGTACCAAATACAAACCTTTGATAGAATTCCTTTCATGTGAACAACATGTCCTTAATGAAATACTTCTCATGAAAAAATTCTCTTTTTTATACTTCCATACAAACCATGAATTCTTCCTTTGTGTATTGTGTCTTCAAATACCATATACCAGACATTCATTTCAGACAAAAACTCCCCACAAAAACTCTTTCATGATCTATTCCACGAACTGCTTCTCCCATGCAGAATAACATCCTCCAAAATCATTCAGATTTATCTGAATTTATTCCTCTCATAAAAAGATGATTTATAATGATAATTTATCTTAATTAATTGGTGATATTATCACTAATTATATAGTCAATGATATCTTCAAATTCATCTGATGTATGATTTACCAAATCATTGATTTAGTAAAGCCTCCACCACATACAATGTGTCTCCCACCTATTGGATGCCTTATGTGGTTTTTGAACCACCATTATCCCCACATAGAGACCATTTTATTTTGAAAATGATTATTCATCCCATTAACCTCTATCTGTCTGAGTACTTAATACATGTTCCTCAAACTATTTTTGGTTCTGTGATTAGACCCATGTATTTTTTCTGCTGCTCTTCATACTGTTCCTTCTGCTTGGAACCCGACTACAATCCGTTCTCTGACATGGAATAAGTTCATGTAATGGGGTATGGGGATCCCTTATTTTTCCTATTTTCTTCTTATTTCTTCATAACATTAATTACAAGGATGATAACCTTCCTTTTCCAAACACAACATCCAACTTTTGTTGCCTATACATTTGGAAAAAACATAACATTTTTGTCACCTTAAACCCTGTTTTTGGAAAACTCCAACCATTTTCATTCACAGTCATTTGGATTTTTCAATAAACATAATCACACCCAAAACATACATAGGGGACACCAGGAATGATTTTATTTCAATAACCCTTCCCTTTAAGTATGTTTACAACTCTTCTCAAAACAATTTATTCTCATTTTCCAATCTCATTAAAAATTCTTCCATCATCCACTAGAATTCACTTATAGATATTAATATAACGATTAGTGATTTAATAAATGCATACACTAAGTCACCATGATCCATTTATATGTGCGAAAAAAGTGTATTATGAAATTTTTATCACATAATCACTTCTTTGATTACACTAATTATTGAATCCAAACAAATTATTTAATCACGAACCACACATATCGTGATATGTGATCTTTGATTGATCACATCAAGAATAGTCATACATAATAAACCTCATATGTGTTTGTTGTTCATAAAATCTATAGCTCAGATTCAACTCCCCATATCTCACTTCACTACCTATTGGCTTTTCCCAATGTCTTGAACAAGAAATTATTCATTTTAGCCATAATTTATCCTCCTTGAATTGTAAAAAGTTCTCTACCATAGTCAACAAACCTAAAGGGAACTTCAATGTTACGTACGAATAGGTAAATAAAACATATATTTTCTTAATGGAAAGAAAAATCATACCTTGTGGAGATGGGGTTTGGGAGTTTTCTCACATCCAAACATTTTCAAGTGTATTGATTCGAATAGACTCTTAGAGACAATCAATTCCGCTTAAAAGAATCTTTGGGTAAGGCATTTGTTAGAGTGTCTACAGCTTGTAGATTTTTAGGCACATAATCCAACAACACACCCCTTTATCGACTTTATTCTTAATAAAATGATACATTATATCGATGTTATTTTCAATTGAGTAATGGGACGGATTTTTTATGATATTTATAGCACATGAATTATCACAATGGATTTCAATCAGAGACTTTACTTCAAATCCCATATCCCTAAGATAGAGCTTCATCCCAATTATTGTGTGCATGATCGAGTATCTAGAATTTATTTAGATTCAGTGGTGATCAATGAGACACAATATTGCTTCATTATAAAAAACTAAACATACTACCTTCCTGATAAAATGAACCACCTGATGTTGATTTAATTTTATTTTCTGTACCATTTTAATATTCATATGTATATCCCAATTATTTGTGTTGAGATTTTTTGTTGTACATGAATCTATATTCCACAGTTCCTTTGATATACCCAATAGTTATTTTCACTAAAATCACATTGCTTTCCTGAATATTTCTTGGATATCTCAAGTCTTGGGATGTGAAAAAAAATATCTTGTCATGTTGCTATTAAGTACAACTATATTAAAATTATGTGAATGTATTCCATTAAATTGATGAAATTTCCTACATCATCCAATGATAGTTTCATTTGGGTATCCACAAGAGTATTTATCTCCTTTTAATTGTCCATTAAAAACATTCTAAAAACATTATTGGTATATTTATATTGAGAAATGAGTGTACCATTCTATACATATTTTTATACACTATGAATCATATAATCCACTAAATGTTATGTCATCTACATAAACTAGCACTATCATCCTTTTATAACTATCATTTTTAAAATAAATATTTTAATCAACTCCACCATGTATGAAAATGAGATTCTTCAAAAACTGATCAAGCCATGAATACAGTGATCTGGTGCTTGCTTCAAACTGTATAATGCATTCCATCGCCTAAAAACACTATTTTCATCTTCATGAATGATAAAAACATACTAATTATCCATATATCCTTCTTCTTACATAACCCCATTTAGAAATGTTGATTTCAAATCATCTAGGAAACATTGAACTTTCTTTGGACTTCTATGTCCATGAATAATATGACTGTCTCCATCCGTGATATGTTAACCGTGAAATAATAACACATATTTGATTATTCCCAATTTAGTAATTCTCTTAATTCATATCTTAAACCCAATTCTCATATATAGATGCTTCACAAAAAAAACATTGGCTCTACCAATGATAAGTACAATTATATCTGTAGAGTCTACACCCTTCTTATCTACATTGGAACTGTCTGATCACCAATGATTTTCTATTTTTCAATTTCATCCCAAAAAAATCATAATTTTATAGAAGTCACTCATTTTTTACTCATCCACATCCTTTTATAAAACAAAATATTCATGTATTGTGAAATAATTTCTTTCAACTACTTTTTCCAACATCTTGTTAAAACAATGTTGATTTTATTTGACAACTTCAAAAGTTCCACTTAATAATGAGCCATAGATATAATCTATAATCCTACTAATTTGTGAATACATTTAAGAAACAAGATATAATGTTAATAACACCAACACTATCTATTGTGAAAAATAACATACAAAAATCTCATAAATCAATAAACAACCTACTCCTCTCAAGTAATTCTTCCATATTGAATCCGAAATTCTTATGGTTGATTTTAATTGGTTGAAAATAAAGCACATGTTACATCACCACCATGAATATTCTTTTGTGAGTTCTACTAGGATTGTATCTTCCCTTGACCCTGAAATGCATGAACATCAATTAACATCATTAATACATATGGGGATAGGGGAATACACTTTAATCCTCATGGAGAGGATTTTGGTTGACCCTTATGGATTATCCCTTTTGTACATTCTTACAATAAATTGTACTTTTTGTTTTCATGTTCCAATTTACAAAACAACTTCAACTATTTTTAGCATATAAAAAGACATTAATTACTCATTTTTCTTTTATCAATAGTCTGAGTCATTCTACACTTTCCTCTTGATATTGATACTTCCATAAATTTTATATTATTTTTACTCATAAATGTAGTATATCTCCCCTTGTTCTTCTATGTTCATTCACATTAGTTACAAGATAGTCATAATGAGTGTAATAGAAGAGGTGATCGATAAAACATTCATTAATCTCTTTCCAATTAAATTGAGGTTGTATACCTATTTTTCTGGTCAACGTGTTGTCTTCAAGTATAGGATTTTTCTTCAT
Organism: Viscum album; assembly: GCA_963277665.1. Taxonomy (NCBI): domain Eukaryota; kingdom Viridiplantae; phylum Streptophyta; class Magnoliopsida; order Santalales; family Viscaceae; genus Viscum; species Viscum album. The sequence goes on along the minus strand of OY728126.1, from coordinate 1,851,278,744 downwards.
ATATTACCTGTGTTGGGGATCTCCTTCTATGTTCTTTTTTCTTCCCCTCTTTCTTCTTTCTGTAATGTCTTTCAAAATTACCATTATCAAAACATATAAAACATTTTCCATCAAAGAAATACTACCTTTAATAATTTCTCAGCTATGATGTAGATGTATCTAGAGTTCTTATTCTAACATTGAGTTCCTGAGTTTCCTAAAACATAATCATGTTGTGTACCATTCCTCCATAATAGAATATCTTCATGGAAATTATCTTATGAGAGACTCCTCATTCATATTTCATAAGATTATTCTTCTAATTATCTGATATAAAACTACTTCTATCCACCCATCTTAAAATATATTTCAGTGCATCAAAACCAAAACTTGTGGTATGACCATGTATCCACCATAAATAAAACTTTTTATCACTCGTTCCAATAAAAACCATTTTAGATCTATCTCCAACTCCTACAAGATTTTTTTTCCTTTTGATCTTTTCACAACTCATTTATGATCATGCATGGGAGTGGGATCATCATATCCAATAATAGATTTTCATAAACAATACTACATTTTAGATGAGAAAAGGCGTTCATGTTTATCTTTAGAAATAATATATTTTCATTTCATTTCATCATCACTAACTGAATGATAAGAAAATAGTAAATGCATTTCATTTTTAATTTTAATCATTCTTTTGTCATTGGGTTTATCCACTACTTTCTTTACAAATTTGTACTCTTTTCCCAATTGTTGAATCTTCATATCCCAAGATTCATGTTGAGCATTATGTTCTTTCTTGATATTCTTCCCTATACAAATATTATATTCCAATTCACATGTGAGCTTATCCACCATGACACTTTTCTCTTTAATTAACCGTTTTTTGGAGAAATAGAATCATAACAACATGATTTATCTTTTAGAAGCCATTGGTTCTTCTAAAATAGTCCATATAGTTGTGTAACAAGGTCATCATTTTAGGATTTGAAAGTCTAAATATCATCTAACTATAAGGCCCCAGCCTTAAACCTTACTTAAACTTGAGTTATTACAAGATTACACATTGAGGATCTTTTCATGTTTAGAGTTTTAGAGAATTAGATCATGAAACTTGCATTACATTCCACATTTAAACAAGGTGGTTACATAAAAGACAATATTCATTCTTCCCATCAATGGAAACCTATTTAAAATAAAACACGGATTCTTTCTTAACACATCCTTGACACTATCGTCACATCATGTACCTTTCCCTTGACCTGTGAAAATCATTTAAAAAACTTGGGATGAGCATAAAAATCTCAGTAAGGGGTATAAAAATATGGAAAGGAAACATGAGTTCATATATACATAGGAATGAAATCATACTTTACCCATAAAACATAGGCATATCAAATCATGAATAAATCATAGTAAACATAAGACATAAAGGTAACTTGAGGCATTCATAACATTCTTACGTAGGGAGTAACCCTCTTGGTTACGTTTGGAATACCCATCACGGTATATTCCCTAAAATCTCTTCGGAGAAACCTTAACGTTTCACTCCTTCGCATTACCCAATGCATTGGAGAGCTATATCGGGCTCACCCGCCCTTAGTTTATCACGGAACCACCCGTTCTTCATAACAATGCCCAAGAACCATAACATAATTGTATCACATAAACATGAATAAAGGAAACATAACATTTCCACATTTCAATCACAATATAACATTTTAGGATATTGAAATAATGAATCCATTCAAAAAGAAACCATTTCCAAAACCATTTAAAACATTTAATAAAGAGATTTTTGAATCAAAGGGTCCCATACCACCTTGAAGCTTTTAACATTTTAAACCATTAATATCCATATAAATAAATCCTTAAAATCATTTTTAAAACATGGATATTAATAAGAACAAATAATTAAAACATTTAAAATGATATTTTGGTTAAAGGGGTTTTACCAAAATTAGAGACACTTGAATAAAATAATTGAGGAATAACATTTAGTCAGAACTTTATGATATCATGAGAATAAATGGATTCATGATATAATACTCCAAAGGACAGTATATACACCATATAAGAGTGAATTGGTGCATAACAACAATGAACCCTCAATAGAAATGTCAAATGTGATGAAATCCCTTATAAAGAAGGTATCCTTAAATTAAAGACAAATCAATCTCAAAAATATGTGTGAAAAATATAAATACACCCAATATAAGTTGATATTAATTGTAAAACAATAAATGTTCATTCACACATATTCAATGGATGACATATTCAATGACTACATGTTGAACCCAAAGAAATCGAAATTGGGTTAAAAAGTTCCCTTGACAGCCTAACGGCATCACATCAAAATTCGTTGATGAGAAATAAAAAGTGTATCTCATCACTTGGACATAAAATTTACATCAATAAGGATATATTAGAACATATCCCAACATAACAATATGTAAATTAAAAGACCCCACAAAAGAAGTCTTTTAAAAAAGAGGAGGGTGAAAGGTTCCCTTACCGACTTGGGTATCTTTCAAAACATACACCCCATGAAAGAAGGACAATAGATCATTGATTTAAATACTCATAAATGAAAGTATATTACACAAAGAGTATAATAATGGGCAGTACATACACCACTCAATGGAATTTGTGGCAAATTTATCATAAATCTCACGGGAATAAAAGTGAGATGAAAAATCCATTACGAAAACTCGGCAGCCTAACGGCGCCACATAAAACTTCCGAATATGGATTGATGAGATCAAATAGGGTATCTCATCACATTAAAATAAAATTTACAGCAAGATTAATATAAAAGAACATCCCCCAACATTACACATAGGAGCCTAAAAGAAGTGACAAAAAGGAGAGTACTTAAAAAGATAGAGAGAGGTTAGATCTCTTACGAAAGTTCGGCAGCCTAACGGCGCCACTCAAAACTTCCAAAATGGATTGATGAGAGAGAATAGGGTCTCTCATCACATGAACATAAAAATTACAGTAGGAGTAATATAAATGAACATCCCAATCATAAGAAATATGAGCTTAAAATAAATGACATAAAAGAGTGTACTTTAAAAGAAAGAGAGTTGTAGGATCCCTTACCTCGGGTCCGACATGACTCGATCGTTCTTTAATCTCCTGAATAATAAACTTGAGTTAATTTATAATTCCTTAAGAACCTTTTTCAAGTTCATTATTACTTTTATACCACTTATTACCATGTCATAAACATTATGTAATAATTTAAGTTAATAATATTTGTTTTGCCGATATTTGGTTCTTAAGTCGAAAGTGGACTTCTTACAATTACATGTTGTTCGTGTGGCCAAATGTTTATTATATGCAGAAACGCATTCATTATGTAGATATCATATATGTCATATATATCCAGTATATGCATGAATTTATAACATTACATAATCATTTAGAGGTAAGAAATGAAATGCACCATTCATGGAGACGGTAAGCCGTACGTACGCAAGAACGCTACTTTCATTTCTATTTCGTATTTTATAGAATGGAATAATAATGATATAAAGGTATATTATAATTCCTGTATAATATCATATATAATATCATATTTCCATCCTTTATACATCCCAAATATGGTATTTAACGAATCAAATCACTTTGAGGGGGCGGTAGTCCGCACTTCCTTAAATGAAGATATCGCGTATACCCATAATGGAAGCCATAATGGTAGGACAAAAATGAAAAATATAGAAGCATAACAAAAACATAAACATATTATATATCATATATAAAAATAGTGACATCATAATGGCCACCTTTGAAGGTGTTAAATGAGTATTGAACAATCATCGTTTCAGGAGGCAGAATTTCACCATCCACAGAAACCATATGTTCTTTAACCATTTGATGTAGTTGTGTGAGAGTGTAGCTCGAATAAATCTCATAACAACATCCTAGTATATTGAAGATACTGTTGTTGTTACAAAAGAAATAAATAAAATGATTTTAGGGGGTTGGAGAAGCAAAAAAAACAAATGAACATGATAGAATGAATTACCTTTAAAAGTGTAACTCCTTTTGATTTGAGCCTAAAGGCTTCCTTTGAAAGGATTCTTCCCAATGGGAATCCTCTAGGATGAGGAGAGGGATGTGGAGAGAGTAAATGGGCAGGGTTCGGCCGAGCCAAAGGCTTGAGGAGTGTGTTAAATGAGGTAGAGGTGGGGGCCTTTTATAAGAGGAGAGGAGGGGCACTTTTGGAAAGTAATGAAAAATTACTTTATTTGAAAATGTTTTCCCGTTTCAAAAGGTCCCAAATTGATATAATTCGTGGATAAGGTGATAAGGCTTCTAAATCCACTCATCCAATTGGTTTTGGACATGTGTAGTTCATAGATTTTACATTATCTTTCCATTTTATTTAAATCGTCAAATAATGATGTCATCGCTGCATCATTATTATGTCATATATAATTTAATTTATTTAATGTCTAAAAATTATAAACAAAATACTATGATGTAGGAAATCTTTTTAGCTTTCCAATTAATATTTATAATCAAATATATGACTTGTATAACCCCACTTAAAAATTGTTTTAGTAAAACATATCATGTTTGTGTCAATTTTACTTTTACATTAAATAAAATGTTATTTATGTCATTTCCCAACCAAAGTGGATCCATGGGGTCCCCAAGTTGACCAATGGATTTTCTTGGTCGGCCATGATACAACCAATGAGGGTAAGACATGTTTCAAGCTCATCTCATTTTATTAAAGCATTATTTTTACCTTAAACTACACTAATTACCACTAATCGCGATACAAAAATTAATAAGTTACTATTCACCAAAAAATTATTTTAATCTCATTGAACCACATTTTACTTCTTAATGACAACCATGTATGTCGGATTTTTGAAAATCAAAACAAAAATATTGAAAATTTTCATTTAAACGGAAAATCAGTTTTTATAAGTACCACTTAGTGGTTTCACTATTCATCAAAAATTGAAGTTTTTCAGAAAAATCCCAAAAAATAACCCTAAGCTATATTTGATATTCTGAATTCAAAAATAAATTCCGTTTTAAAAAATTCAAAACATATAAGTCACATTAATTAATTTAATAATTAATTCCCCCTGTCATGACAAATAGCGTGTTTTATGAAACAATAAGTATCAAAAGATTGACACTAGTTTAAGTCTGATTTCAAAGTGAAATTAATTCCAACGACCATTATTGGATTTAATGGTAAAAATATTTTCTAATTTCACTTTAAAACCAATTCAAAATATAATCTAATCATATAAATAAATTAGATTAAAAAGTGTTTTTGAATTAAAATACAACATTTTACACCATTCATTTAAAAAATTGAACTTTATCGGAAAATACCAAAAATTTACACAAATAAATTTTGATGTCCCGATTCATAATAAGAGTTTTATTTGGTCCAAAAGATTGTTTAAGAGTGTACAAAACTATATTTAATGACGGTTCTCCATCAAAAGGTGATAAGTGAACCTTTAGTGAAAACTAGGGCATATACGCCTAAAATTGAATTCTTTCCATATTTTAAGCCTTTATCTTTTATTGTATAAATGTAAAAATATTTAAGAACATATATAATGATATTTTAGTTATTTCTATCCATTCCCACCATTACAACGGCTACATGATAACTACCATTTAAAATAATATTATATTATTATTAGAGTGCAACGTAAGATTCCCAAGAAACTCGTTGTTGCGTGTTGGGTACGCCATCGAGCATAGCATCCCCTTTAAAGTCATATTAATATTTTATTCACAAATATGGATAAATATGAAAATGTCATATTCCTTATTTACCTGGGTTGTTACATCCTTCCCCCCTTTTGGGAATTGCGTTCTCGCAATTTTAAAATTGCGCTCGGAAACATCCTTGAACGTCCCACAACGGAACAAGAGTCGGTAAAACAATCGCTTTAAAATAAAGAAAGATAAGCACAGAGGTCACCCGAGTTAACCCATACTAGGATTCTAAGTATGAAAACATGGACATGGAGGAGAAAACATATGGTCATGTTCTGATGGAGAGTGATAGAAAACATGTTTAGGAGAAAGTTAACCATCAGAAAATCACAAACTTGTGATGGGTTAAACGGTATTCGATTCCCCAGTAGGAAAAGTTAATAGACAACATTTTTGTTTTAAGTTACTTTTTATTGAGGAATTTATTCATAAGGAAACATAATCACTTATCATGTTGACTCTCAACTTTTATTAGATTCCTTACACAAACTCATATTTTCTCCAAAAGGTGAGTATTTAGGAAGACTTGTTCACATTAAGAGTACTATAATCAACTTCTAGAGAATCACCTAATCCACAAAAGAGAACTATATACATCCCATGTCTTTAGGCTTTAACCAAAACCAAAACCATAAAGGTTAGTACAAGGTCAGATAATCCAGAAAAGGATAACCATTTATAAAAAGAAAATCTATTCTTAATATACAAAATTTGTCCAACAAAACCCAAAGTTCAACGAGGACCATCCGATAAACAATTTGTCCATAGAATTATTCAAAGTAAACAAATATATGATTGAAACCCAAATATTTGAAGGATTTAGTCACATAGTCTTCCAAGTTAAATCGTAACATTTATCTCCAAACAACATCAGTTGCTCCTAAAGTCGCACATTGAAAAGTAATTATCCTAATCACATATCCTCCAAAATCCACTTACTCTTAATTCATAAAATCATATAACTAAAAAGAATCAGTCAAACTAACCAGGGACTTCACGTAGTCCAGTGGTAGGAGATAAATACCAGTCGCACTTTGGTTGTGGGTTCGATTCCCGCAGCATTGTCCGACGCGACGGGTTGTCACACGGTCTGCGTGTTGTCCTTTTTCCAAAACTATATAATTCTAAAATCATTACCCAAAAAGGGATAAAATCATCAAAAATAACCATAACATAATTTAACCTCAATTTTATCTCATTCCTTTCACTTCAATCATAACATATGGTAACCCATAATTACCTCAAAAGTAAGGATCATATAAACCCAAATGGTTCTTTATAACTATGTCCACAAAAGAAAAGATAACTATTACTTGAATAAAATTTGCCTATATTAAACATAAAGGTTACACATAATATAAAAAGTCTTCTAATGTAACCCCATCATCAAAAGAGACTTAATACTCTTAAGAATTTCACCCTAACTCTTGAAGCCCTTATATGTTGACATCTTACTCATTCAACATTCTTCATGATCCATTATCCATTCCTTTCCAACTTATTCCGAAATACCTCTTTCCTACAAACAAAAGCATGAATCATATCCTATGATTCCAAAATAAGAAAACAATAGTCATGAAATAGTACATACCTTTGATTGGTCATTGTCAGTTTCTTCATCCTCAATCGGAATGGCATTAGGTATTGGTAAACGAATATTGGTACGCTCTTGGTGACCCCATTCACGAAACTTCTTCATAGGACATGTGTTTGCATAATGACCATGAACACAACATTTAAAACATTAAATTGATCCCTTAGAAAGAACTTCTTTCCCTTTCCTCGAGTCAACTGGATGCTTCTTATTTCCATGGCAGGTTCTTGCTTTATGACCTTCATTTCAACATCTATAGCATATTTCTATCTCTTTGAAACATTTTCCTAGGTGTTTCTTTCCACTTCTTTGACACATAGGTTTTTGAACACACTTACCTTTATGATTATTACCTGTACTCTCGTAGGGATTTGTTTCTTGCATATATGATGCCTTAGAGAAATCTCCAAGGTTTAGGTGGTCAATCATGACTCCAGATAGTTGGTTGAGGATAATCAAAAGAGTTCTCATTGCAGCTCCCATATCATTCAGTTGCTTGCTCAAAAAACTGTCACAGTTTCCTTCACATCCACTGTTACTTTGGTGCCTGCTAGATCCAGCCATTTACTAAAACCAAAAAGGTCAGTGTGAGTATATCAACAAAACCATCATGTACTAATGAGTAAGATAGACAATAAGATATACTTACTCATTCACTTTATCTAAAACTTAGACTCTTTCTGAAATCCTAACCATTATGGTAATTTTCAATTATGCTTAAAGAATACCCTAACCTCTAAATTTATCTAAACCGACCTTTGATACCAACTATAAGGCCCCAACCTTAAACCTTACTTAGACTTGAGTTATTACAAGATTACACATTGAGGATCTTTTCAGGTTTAGAGTTTTAGAGAATTAGATCATGAAACTTGCATTACATTCCACATTTAAACAAGGTGGTTACATAAAGACAATATTCATTCTTCCCATCAATGGAAACCTATTTAAAATAAAACACGGATTCTTTCTTGACACATCCTTGACACTATCGTCACATCATGTACCTTTCCCTTGACCTGTGAAAATCATTTCAAAAACTTGGGATGAGAATAAAAAGCTCAGTAAGGGTTATAAAAATATGGAAAGGAAACACGAGTTCATATATGCATAAGAATGAAATCATACTTTACCCATAAAACATAGGCATATCAAATCATGAATAAATCATAGAAAACATAAGACATAAAGGTAACTTGAGGCATTCATAACATTCTTACGTAGGGAGTAACCCTCTTGGTTACGTTTGGAATACCCATCACGGTATATTCCCTAAAATCACTTCAGAGAAACATTAACGTTTCACTCCTTCGCGTTACCCAATGCATTGGAGAGCTATATCGGGCTCACCCACCCTTAGTTTATCACAGAACCACCCGTTCTTCATAACAATGCCCAAGAACCATAAAATAATCGTATCACATAAACATGAATAAAGGAAACATAACATTTCCACATTTCAATCACAATATAAAATTTTAGGATATTGAAATAATGAATCCATTCAAAAAGAAACCATTTCCAAAACCATTTAAAACATTTAATAAAGAGATTTTTGAATCAAAGTGTCCCATACCACCTTGAAGATTTTAACATTTTAAACCATTAATATCCATATAAATAAATCCTTAAAACCATTTTGAAAACATGGATAATAATAAGAACAAATAATTAAAACATTTAAAACGATATTTTGGTTAAAGGGGTTTTACCAAAATTAGAGACACTTGAATAAAATAATTGAGGAATAACATTTAGTCAGAACTTTATGATATCATGAGAATAAATGGATTCATGATATAATAATCCAAAGGAAATTATATACACCATATAAGAGTGAATTGGTTCATAACAACAATGAACCCTCAATAGAAATGTCAAATGTGATGAAATCCCTTATAAAGAAGGTATCCTTAAATTAAGGACAAATCAATCTCAAAAATATGTGTGACAAATATAAATACACCCAATATAAGTTGATATTAAGTGTAAAACAATAAAAGGTCATTCACACATATTCAATGGATGACATATTCAATGACTACATGTTGAACCCAAAGAAATCAAAATTGGGTTAAAAAGTTCCCTTGACAGCCTAACGGCATCACATCAAAATGAGTTGATGAGAGATAAAAAGTGTATCTCATCACATGGACATAAAATTTACAACAATAAGGATATATTAGAACATATCCCAACATAACAATATGTAAATTAAAAGACCCAACAAAAGAAGTCTTTTAAAAAAGAGGAGGGTGAAAGGTTCCCTTACCGACTTGGGTATCTTTCAAAACATACACCCCATGAAAGAAGGACAATAGATCATTGATGTAAATACTCATAAATGAAATTATATTTCACAAATATTAGAATAATGGGATGTACATACACCACTCAATGGAATTTGTGGCAAATGTATCATAAATCTCACGGGAATAAAAGTGAGATGAAAAATCCCTTACGAAAACTCGGCAGCCTAACGGCGCCACATAAAACTTTCGAATATGGATTGATGAGATCAAATAGGGTATCTCATCACATTAAAATAAAATTTACAGCAAGAGGAATATAAAATAACATCCCCCAACATTACAAATAGGAGCCTAAAAGAAGAGACATAAAGGAGAGTACTTAAAAAGAAAGAGAGAGGTTAGATCTCTTACGAAAGTTCGGCAGCCTAACGGCGCCACTCAAAACATAAAAAATGGATTGATGAGAGAGAATAGGGTCTCTCATCACATGAACATAAAAATTACAGTAGGAGTAATATAAGAGAACATCCCAATCATAAGAAAGATGAGCACAAAAGAAATGACATAAAAGAGTGTACTTTAAAAGAAAGAGAGTTGTAGGATCCCTTACCTCGGGTCCGACTTGACTCGATCGTTCTTTAATCTACTGAATAATAAACTTGAGTTAATTTCTAATTCCTTAAGTACCTTTTTCAAGTTCATTATTACTTTTATACCACTTATTACCATGTCATAAACATTATGTAATCATTTAAGTTAATAATATTTGTTTTGCCGATATTTGGTTCTTAAGTCGAAAGTGGACTTCTTACAATTACATGTTGTTCGTGTGGCCAAATGTTTATTATATCCAGAATTGTATTCATTATGTAGATATCATATATTTCATATCTATCCAGTACATGTATGCATTTATAACATTACATAATCATTTAGAGGTAAGAAATGAAATGCACCGTTCATGGAGACGGTATGTCGTACGTACGCATGAACGCTACTTTCATTTCTATTTCGTATTTTATAGAATGTAATAATAATGATATAAAGGTATATTATAATTACAGTATAATATCATATATAATATCATATTTCAATCCTTTATAAATCCCACATATGGTATTTAATGAATCAAATCACTTTGAGGGGGCGATAGTCCGCACTTCCTTAAATGAAGATATCGCGTATACCCACAATGGAAGCCATAAAGGTAAGACAAAAATGAAAAATACAGAAGCATAAATAAAACATAAACATATTATATATCATATATAAAAATAGTGACATCATAATGGCCACCTTTGAAGGTGTTAAATGAGTATTGAACAATCATCGTTTCGGGAGGCAGAATTTCACCATCCACGGAAACCGTATGTTATTTAACCATTTGATGTAGTTGTGTGAGAGTGTAGCTCGAATAAATCTTATAACAACATCCTAGTATATTTAATATACTGGTTTTGTTACAAAATAAGTAAATAAAAAGATTTTAGGGGGTTGGAGAAGCAAAATAAAACAAATGAACATGATAGAATGAATTACCTTTAAAAGTGTAACTCCTTTTGATTTGAGCCTAAAGGATTCCTTTGAAAGGATTCTGCCCAAAGGGAATCAACTAGGATGAGGAGAGGGATGTGGAGAGAGTAAATGGGAAGGGGTTGTCCGAGCCAAATGCTTGAGGAGTGTGTTAAATGAGGTAGAGGTGGGGGCCTTTTATAAGAGGAGAGGAGGGGAACTTTTGGAAAGTAAAGAAATATTACTTTATTTGAAAATGTGTTTCGGTTTCAAAAGGTCCCAAATTGATATAATTAGTGGATAAGGTGATAAGGCTTATAAATCCACTCATCCAATTTGTTTTGGACATGTGTAGTTCATAGATTTTACATTATCTTTCCATTTTATTTGAATCGTCAAATAATGATGTCATCACTGCATCATTATTATGTCATATATAATTTAATTTATTTAATGTCTAAAAATTATAAAACAAATACTATGATGTAGGAAATCTTTTTATATTTCCAATGAATATTTATAATCAAATAGATGACTTGTATAACCCCACTTAAAAATTGTTTTAGTAAAACATATCATGTTTGTGTCAATTTTACTTTTACATTAAATAAAATGTTATTTATGTCATTTCCCAACCAAAGTGGATCCATGGGGTCCCCAAGTTGACCCATGGCTTGTCTTGGTCGGCCATGATACAACCCATTAGGGTAAGACATGTGTCAAGCTCATCTCATTTTATTAATGCATTATTTTTACCTTAAACTACACTAATTACCACTAATCGCGATTAAAAACTTAATAAGTTACTATTCACCAAAAAATTATTTTAATCTCATTGAACCAAATTTTACTTCTTAATGACAACCATGTATGTCGGATTTTTGAAAATAAAAACACAAAGATGGAAAAATTTCATTTAAACGGAAAATCAGTTTTTATAAGTACCACTTAGTGGTTTCACTATTCATCAAAAATTGAAGATTTTCAGAAAAATCCCAAAAATTCACCCTAAGCTATATTTGATATTCTGAATTCAAAAATGAATTCCGTTTTATAAAATTCAAAACATATAAGTCACATTAATTAATTTAATAATTAATTCCCGCTGTCATGACAAATATCGTGTTTTATGAAACAATAAGTATCAAAAGATTGACACTAGTTTAAGTCTGATTTCAAAGTGAAATTAATTCCAACAACCACTATTGGATTTAATGGTAAAAATATTTTCTAATTTCACTTTAAAACCTATTCAAAATATAATCTAATCATATAAATAAATTAGATTAAAAAGTGGTTTTGAATTAAAATACAACATTTTACACTATTCATTAAAAAAAATTGAACTTTATCAGAAAGATACCAAAAATTAACACAAAGTAAATTTTGATGTCCCGATTGTTAATAAGAGTTTTATTTGGTCCAAAAGAATGTTTAAGAGTGAACAAAAATATATTTAATGACGGTTCTCCATCAAAAGGTGATAAGTGAACCTTTAGTGAAAACTAGGGCATATACGCCTAAAATTGAATTCTTTCCGTATTTTGAGCCTTTATCTTTTATTGTATAAATGTAAAAATATTTAAGAACATATATTATAATATTTTAGTTATTTCTATCCATTCCCGCCATTACAACGGCTACATGTTAACTACCATTTAAAATAATTTTATTTTATTATTAGAGTGCAACGTAAGATTCCCAAGAAACTCGTTGTTGCGTGTTGGGTACGCCATCGAGCATAGCGTCCCCTTTAAAGTCATATTAATATTTTATTCACAAATATGGATAAATATGAAAGTGTCATATTCCTTATTTACCTGGGGTGTTACACTAACTGCTGATTCATTAACTTTTGAACAGCTTTTGGTTTTTCTATATTTGTAAAATCACTTTTAGTTCTTCATATTGGGAATCATTATTCTCTATTAGATTAGTTGACAAATCAATAATATTTTGATTTAAGACTCTTATCATGTTGGCCTCAATTTCTAGTGATTGAATCCAGATATCCTTAGATTTAATTTCTTCACTAAACTTCTAATCCAATTCCATTAATTCATAGAAAACATCCTCTTATAGGATTCCTAGATATTCATTGTCAACATTAGTTTAAAGATCACATGTTATATCATGTTTTTCACCCATTCCTAAAGAATCATCATGTTAGTCTATCATTCCCCTATCTAATTCATCCAATACTTTATTTAGTAAACTATTGGATTCCCTAAACTAAAGCACTGTTTTTTATTAAACACTTCCACATTGAGGAATACTGGCTATATTAATCTTATTATTTGGTGTCTATCCCTATGACATAGGACACTAAGATAAGAGAATACTAAAACATTAACATATCAAATCCACTGAATGAAGACATAACAAAGAAATATGTTTAATAAAACCCTCCCTATAATACAAAATTTCAGGTCCAAAATGGACTAGATAACCTAAGGTGGGGATGTGAAACATGGTAAATATATTCTTTTCAAATTTCATCCTTCCACACTAGATCTTCACCTCTTTATTATAAGGGTGACTTAATTTTCTATTTAATGATAATTTCCTTCCAAATTATATCTCATGATTATTCAACAAAAGTAAAGTAGTAATGTAATCCCAAGGACACATATATCTTCACATGGTTTACCCTCATTGGGATACGTCCCATGAGTATACAACAATAACGTGCTGATTTCCCAATTTCACTGGGGATCATTAACAATAATGATTATAGGGATTGTGATAGATCTTCTATGCCTAGTCCCCCTAATTTTACCTGATTTAGGGTCTCCCACTGCATTCCCAATGGTAACTCTCTGTGCCTCTTCTTGTGGATCATTGTTGTTGGAAAGGGTCAATGTATTCCTTGTCTTTATCTAACTACTCTTGGAAAGGAATAAACACATAGTTTAGGCACATGTAGGTCAAACATCGTTATGGACATGTATGTCCATTCATTTTCTAGAATTCTCGCATCCTCAACTTTTGGTACATTTTCTTTTAAAGTCCCTTTTTCATCATCAAATGAAATACACCATTCAACATTCAATTACTTAATAGAAATGACTATTGAAAACTAATTTGTTGCTTTTCAAGTATCCATTATTATTTCATGAACCACCGAGCTCATACATGTATGGTTTACTGTGTATAGTACGTGGATCGCCACCTCCACGCACTTCTACCGCTTTCGCTAACTATCCTTCATTTGCGGACTGCCTCCGCTTACATTGTCACATACCATATCAACAAATTAACTTCATGAACCTCCTCAAAGAAAAACATAATTGTGCCACCTTCTTCCCCATACCATTCTTTCTCTGTGGACCTCTTCGTTCAAAGCACTATATAGAGCCCCACAAAAACCTTCAATGAAATTCCATCTATGTAGACCACTTCTCCTTCGTGAAATCCTCTTTTAGAAAAACTTCTTCTTTTCATAATATCATGTGTATCATGCCTTCTTCTTCTACATAAAATTACATTAAATGTTTCATACTAGACACCCTTTTTGGACTGCAACCCCCTGAAAAAAATCTTTCATGATCTGTTCTGTGAACTATTTCACCCTCTACAGAATCGCTTCATGCAAACTCTTTCAAACTTATCCAACCATCTTCCTGAAAAATAATATGTATTAGAAGGATTATTTCAATCTCTTAAATTGGTGGTATTATCACTCATTATATAAGCCTATATAGCTGAAAAAATATTCTAATCTATGATTTATCAATTCGTTTATTCGGTACACCCTCCACCAAATACCATTCATGTCTCGTACCTCTTTCCCTACATGGTCTACATACTACCATTTGCCTATGTGTACTCCATTATCTTCTAAAAATTTCCACCCATCACATAAAACCTTATCTTTTAGTGTACTACATACATTTTCCTGCACACCTTCACCGTGAACCAATTTTATTTCAGCAAACTGCCCATCATACTGTTTCCACTACTCCGCGTACCACTCCCACTGCCTAGTATGTGAATAAAACCCATTCATGAATATGGTATGTGGTCCATGTATCAGGGTATATGAATCCCTTAATTGGATGATTTTCTCCACAATTCTTCATACTTTTTACTCCTATAATGAAAACATTCTTTTGTAAAATTGAAAATCATGATATTGAGGCCCAACCATTTTCAAAACAATAGGAAACTATATCACCTAATAAACCTCTCTTAGTAACCACCAACCATTCAAATTCATGGTAATATGGATTTTTCAACAAACACGGTCACAGCAAATACATATCAAGGAAATACCTTTATCTATTTTTTCCCAAAAATATGATTTAGACCAAACCAATGGCTGAAAATGGATGATTTCCCCCTACATGAACAAGTTAGTTTGTATAGTATTTATCTCAAAAGTCTTGTATTTTTATATTACATTTTGAGATACTATACAACAAATTCTCCATATGTTCCCCTAAAAATAAACAAAAAACATGTTTAATTTAATATCTTTCAAAAGAATCAATCATTATGACTCTATTCATATTGTGATAAGACCACATCATCTGGTTCCACCAATTAGAGTGTTTCAATGGATTTGAATTTATTTTATAAAAAAACTAAATGTCCCAAACCATATAAAAAATGATTTTGGAATGATATTAACTTATGATTTCTATATTTAAAATGGATTTCTATGAGTGGTGTGTCAAGGGATCTTATTTAAATGGGGTGATGGTTACACCGTCACCATTATTAATTATAATTGAGTTATAAATTAGGTGTTAGATTTCTCTAACGCCTAAATACTTCTTATTGTTTACGAATATAGGCTTGTATACCCTTAACAATTATGATGAATGTTCATGATGATCTGTATTATTGTTATTTATATGGTCATAAAGTACTTTAGGCTAATTTGATACATTAGCATTGAATCCCTTATAATTATTACAAGAGAATATTTTCCCTTAATGAATGTGATACAGTAATCGGGACCCCATACTGTGATAATGGGGATGCCATCTGCATACATTGATACTAGTCATGTCATCCCAATAATGTGATACAGGGAATGGAATCCATATATTGTAATACTAGGCATGGAATCTCGTACTAATATTCAACTGGGCATGGTGTCTACGACAACTGTAATAATTGTAATTTTATCTCTTGATACATGTTTACAGATATTACAACATGGGACAAAGAATAGAGTTTCATACTATTATTCCTTCAAGAACCAGGTCCAACCCATTTAATTTTATTAGTTCTTTTTATATTATATATTTACACTTCCATATGATGTAAATGGAAATGACACCTATATAATATGTTTGTGGTGTCCTATTGAGTTATCTCACATCCTATCTAAGTCTTAAATGGTACCTGAGAAGGCTATATTCATGCATCCATTATTATCGAGAAGCATCCTCTTATATATGATTGATTAATTTCAAGAAATATAATTGAAGTTTGGTAGTCGGTGGAAATGTTGGTGATCAATATTATTTGAATGACTATTGGAAATTCTGTACATTTTTTATTTCATGGGGTATATTTAATTACTTCTACAATGTATTTATATATTTCTTTTTTTAGATACATGACATAATCAACTATTTTATATGATTTTTTTAATTCAATTGACTATTATTTAGAGCTTTAATGATTATGTTTACATCATGTAAGGTGGGTTACTGGATTAGTTATTAAAGTATCATTTTCTATTATTCAATATTTTTATATATGATTCCATTATTTATCTATTGATTGTTAAACTATGATACTCTTATGTGATGGAATAGTTTCCCCATAAACAAAACATTGTCCTTATCTGTTAGTCGGCAGCCTCTGGTGTACATGGAGGAATTCTTGATTCAATATGGAAAGATGAGTTTATAACACCTCTATATGGAACATGTATCCAGGAAATCACAATTTTGAATTAGAGTACTTTAATTTATTTGATTACAATATTGAGACAAAAGATGAGATATTTTTAATGAATCATGGTTTAGTAGTGAGCTATTATAGAGAGTAGCTAACCCCTATAAAGAGAAAATTCAAATTTCCATGGATGGAAATTTCAATTCTCTATTATATTTTTATTACCATTTATTTTTTCACACCATTTGTTATTGAACAATAATTGGGATTTTGTTATTTATATGACCAATGATTATCTTTTAACCATGAACCGATGAGATGAGTTGAATTAAGAAATGATCATTCATAATTTTACAATCCTTGTAAAAAATTAACATCCCATCCCTTGGGCATGAAAAATAAGAGAATTATATGGTTTTCATCACCTATGATTTCCACCAGTGCTTGGATTTAAAAAAAATCTATTAGATAAATATTATTATAGGGAGTTTAGTAACATTATTTTTACATAGAGTTCCTGCTGTCACTTAAAGTCTGTTATTTTATTTAGTCTATAGTAGACACATATAGAAATCAACTATGGCACATTGAGTTATGGAACATAGGTGTCACGGTCTAGAAAGTGTATTGGAATGGATTGATTGGATACCAATCTTTTGTTCTTAAGGTGTATGGGAACATTTGGATCAGAAGTGGTAATATATTTGATTCGACCATCAAAAAAAATTAATTGAAATATGAATTAAATGAATTTGAAATAGTGAAATAAATTTCTTGACCCAGTTATGGGAAAAATAGTGTGTAGTAGGTAGTTTCTATGATGTTATATATAGTATTTCAATCACCCATACCAAAAACAATTCTATGGTTCACGGGTAGGAATATTACATGTAATGGGTTTTTAACTATTATATTTATATGTCTATGTCTTACACCATTATTGGACATTGTCTAAGGTGATTTCATGTAATCAATAGAGAAATTCCACCACAAAATCATCTTGTTTTACACTGGGATGTTGGTGACGAACATGCTTCGGAGGTTGTGGTACCTTAACCACCATTGATACCTCAACTTTTGAAAAATGAGGCATATATTCATATTCACGTCCCTGGTGATGATTCCTAGTTTTGAGGATATTTTCTATGGATTATGTAGACATTGTAGGGAGCTGTGTGCTATTATACTTCTATGGGGGAGTTTGCTCGTGCATTCCAGTAGTAGAATACACCCGCATTTTTTGGTTATGGAATACCACAAGATATAGAGTTATATTTAATAATGATTATGACCACATTCAATCATACAGATACAAATCTTGAAAGGAGAGTCAAACTAACTTGTTATATTCTTGGTGTATTTTCTATAAGTTGGTGATATATTATGAACATGGTGGGTATGTGTCAATAGGTGATTTGGAGGGATGTATAGTCCATCTAATTTGATTAAATCTTTATTGAGACCCATAGGATTGATTGTTCCATGTAATTATTTAACATATTGTATGGTTAAATAATAGTTTATGAAAATTAAGCTTGTTTTATAGAGATTCATAAATCTATGTCTATCTATAATACTAATGATTCAACATAGGTGAGAGAATACAAGTATTTAATTTGGTATCCAATTCATTTTTAGGTTAACTATTTATAGTTTACAACTATATATGATATTGAGAAATAGTCCCTTATCATCGATTTGATTCTAAGGTACGTAGACTATGTGATTCATGGTATTTTGGATCCCTGATAAAGTATTGGTCCAACTTGATGTCAGAAGTGATTCATTGAGAATGCACACATGAGAAGTAGCTATACTGTGATGCCCACTTATAGATAGTTGTTATGGAAGGAGTGAGGGAATCCAAGGCATAAATTCCTTAGTGTCCAAGATAATACTTCTATATCCAAAGAAATTGATGATTAAGAAATCTATGGTGATTCATCAACATGTTCCCCTCAATTGCAAGTGGGATATGATTTCTTCAATGTTTATTTTTAAGATCGGGATGAGTAGTATCTCACAAGGTTGAATTATAGAGTACAACAATCCATTCAATAAGAGGAGGATATCATGTATGGGGTATTCTGTCTTCAGATAAAACAAACTAGTAGAGAGGACCTGCTCTCAATAGTCATGTTATTGAATTGGGCCATGTATCAGATCATAGTTTTTTTGTGCAGCCTATACTAGAGGAGAAGTAAACTGGGTCATCTACAATCAGAGGTACTATATTATTATCCTGTTAAATAATTTATTCCATATATGATAAATAATAATCTAATTATATTATATTTTTTCCCATTTTGGGCAGTTGTGGGATCAATTTTTATTTCTCTAGTTGTGTTATGAGACATGGTAAACTATTGGATATACGTTTAGAGTGTATACACATGTTCAATGAATTTCCTCATGAGGATTGAAGCCATTTGATTCTTATAGAATCCCTTATTCATAGGGAAAATATAATTTTATGTCATTGTTGGGATGGGATAGTCGACACCCGATCATGCCAATATTTATTATCCTCACCATAGGGTTTGGTTTAAATCACTAGAGAAGTGTACATATATTTATAATAGGGAGTGGAATGTCCATGTTAGTATATATATACTAGAGAATCTTATTTTATTTGGGGTTATGAAATATATTTCCCACTGTTATATAGATGATCTTGGACTACATCAAGTTGAGTTACCTTATATAGTCGATCGATTCAGTGATGTTTTCCATGATGAATTTTCAAGAATACCTCTTTAGTGTGGTATAGTTTAATATTGAGAGAGTTTAATGATCTTAACCAATATCCATTCCTACATAATGGATGTATACTATTTTGTAACATGATATGAAGATAAATTTATAGGATTTTGGGGCAAAGGGATTCATACAGACCAGTACATCACTCTGGGTTTCACAAGTCCTTTTATCTAAGAAGGTGGATATAACCCTCAATCTATATTTGGATTACTAGATGATAAACTGACTAACTGTGATGAACCATTAAAAAATACCTCAAAATGATGATATTTTCAACCACCTAAGGGTATTGTGGGAATTATCATCAATCGACATGAGATCAGGATATCATCAAGTTCAGTTCCAACCACCAGATATTCATGTTATGAATTATTGTAGTCAGTTTTCATTATTTTAATATCATGTCATGTCACTCGGTATTCTGAATTACCCACTATCATAATGGATTTTATGCATAGAATTTTCCATCACTTTTTGGATTCTTTTTCATGGTCTTTTTAGAAGAAGTAATATTTTATTATCATACTCAGAGTGAACAAAATTTTTTTTTGATATAATTATGAATGAAATGAGATATAACTAACTAAAATCTAATATCAGTAAATGTAAATTATGGATTGATAAGTTCACCTACTAGGTCATATTATCTTAGAGAAAAGAGATTCAGTTGACCTAGATTAGGTGAGAGCGGTATTTTTCTTGGATTAGCCCAAGGATCTCTTAGTCATACAATGTTTTATGGGGATAACTGTTTACTACAATGGTTTTATAAAGGACTAGCAGTGCTTAAAAGAACTACTTATAGACTTGAATGAAAAGGGTTTGAATTTCATATGGTCTAAATACCATAATCAATCATTATAAGAGATTAAACATTTATTTACATTTGTTTTGGTCCTGATATTTGAAGATCCTAGAAGAAGATATATAGAGTATACTGTGATTATTAAATTATAAGGCTTGGATCAGTTCTGATGCATGATGATTGATTCATCATGTACTGGTCATGGTTGTTGATGTCTCATGAGAAAAATTACCTAACACATGATATAATGTTGGTTGTTATTGTTCATGCCTTGTATTGTTGGAGGAATTATATACATGGATATTGTTTTATAATGTTTACAGATCAGAAAATCAAGATCTATATTTTCATGTTGAATGACATGAATATATGTTAGTGAATATTGGTTGAATATTTTCCTTCTTGGGACTTATATATTGGATATATGTTTGGTAAGGGAAACTTTTATGTGATTTTTGATCATCGAACATAGATGGAGGATGTTCAAAAAGCCAGTAATGAATTGATAATTACATATCTATTTTCATTGTTGCATATGTAAGTGAAAGACTACCTAGGGATGTTTGAACATTAATCATTTTTAGTGTCTTATTCTCATCATCAGATAATGAGGATGATTCGGTTTTCAAATCCTAATGGAATGATACAAAAAAAATTATATTTGGAATGAAAGAATATCTAGAATAGCCTATCAAGGGAGACAACAACTTGTGTATACATGAGAATATCTGGTTTTCTACTAATATTATGTATTATTTAAGTTGTGATCCATAAGAATATTAGTGGTAAATTCACTAGGGAATATCTGTAATGTAACATGATATGTTCCAACCGTATTGTTTGTTAGGGATGAGAAATAAGATACTAAGTTTTATCAATTGGTGTTCAATCAAAAAAATGGTTAAGGTGGAGCACCAGTGGCCTTCTAGTTTTTTATAATAGTTACCGTTATTTAAATATAAATGTAAATGTGTTTCTATGATTTTTATTATTATTGAGAGATCATTGAGGTTGATACATTGTTGGGGTATTCATTGACTGACTGAAGAATATAGCCCACAAACTTCTTATCCAAAAGACATTCTCAGATAATAAGCTCAGAAGACTTTATTTATATGATATTATACAGCTACATTTGGTCCCTAATACTATTATTTCATTTTGTGATACTCAATTTTCATCACGTTTCTAGTAGGTATTATTGAAATATATGAGTACCCAATTGATTCTGAGCACATAATTTCACAATTATAATAAATTATAGAATTAATAGACTATATAATGGTAGTGGATATTCTTCAAGCATGCATCCTTGGTTTTAGTGGTTTGTTGCAGAATAATAACTCTCTCATTCTGAAAGCATATAATTTCAGTATTCCATTTATGATTTAGTTGAATATTTATGTGGTCTTTTATGGTAGGTTGTTTCCTTCACTGCTATGATAGTTTGAGGTAAGAGAGGAATCACTACTAGTTCTTTATCTCATTCATTATACTTTAGACCAAGTTCAGCAGACACATAAGAATATTTGTAATTATTGGTGTATACAAAAATCTCATGCTAATATCTTTCAATGACCTCTAGTTATCTAGGATGGGGTTCATATTTACTTATAGGTATCACACAAAAATGTCTTTAGATGAATATGATAATAATATAAGTTATCGTCAAACATTTTTAGGACAATAATGATTCTTCAAAGAGTATAGAAAAGTCACTATTAGTTTATATCATCTTAGAGTTACCATTTCATGCATGAAGTATTCCACATTTCACATATGTTCCATTATCATGTCGAACCATATCATACTTTTGATCCGATGGATGCTGGCATAAAAGATGATTCTTCATTGGAGTAGTATACAATAAGCATCAATAACCAGATCATAGAGTTTGTTTGAGGATGGTTTTTTCTGTTAGTACAGGTATTATTGAAACATAGCCCGGTAAAAAGACAATAGGATGATGTATATGCTTAGAGTCCAATGTTGTTCTCATACAGTGTTTCATCTCACATGGAAGATGAACTCGGGGATGAGTTCCTTTATGGGGGAGACTGTAAGATGCTGGGAATTTTTAAAGGTACACATCCATTAAATTTTTTATCAAAAACTTTGATATGAACTTTATATGTATGTTTAATGAATTAATGGAGGTTAATGGGTTGTTTGGGGATTTTTTGGAGCTCGGAACCTAGGAATATATGGAAAATGAATTGGTCGTAAGGTATAAAATTACCATGTATGATATCCCAATTGTTTTTACTAATAATAAAGAGATAGATAGAGGAAAAATTGGCATGAAATTTTTTCCCTAAATATTCAATTAGGGATGAATTCCAATTCTATGATGTTAGAAAAATGTAGTAGATATGAATTTCTTGGATGGAAAATGATTTCTCTAACAGTAAGACCTAACCATATAGGTTACTCCTACTAAGTAGTGGATGGAGAACAATTTTCTCTTATTATTACCAACCATGAGGAAAAATAGTGAGCACCATGTTTTTATAAAATTTCCCTCAAAAGATTAAAATTTTAATCACACCCCACATTTTTTCTTGTTTCATGAGGGCATTTTGCTTCTTCCTTAATTTTGATCTCTAATCTTCCTAAAGATATGATCATTGATTTACAAGACATATAAAATATAATTTTATCTCTAATTGTCTCATTGGATTCTATCTAGTATGATCATCATTCATCTTCCACTTTTATCTTTTATTATATCCCATGATCGGGTGATCATGGTGTATGCTAATATGCCCTATTTTCATGGAATTTTTATTTTATTTATTTTTTACGATGTGGACTAAACCCATGTCCAATATTGGATGAGTGATCCTCTATTGGAATATGGTACGTGGTTTAGTATTTATCCCTCAAGTATAATTGTATTATAAAATTATGAGTAATATCTTAAGTAATATTCTTCCTGGATTTATATAAAAGTACACTTAAACTATGTTAAATTTTATGAGTTTTATTCGAGTAACCAATTTCTACTCTATGAATCTTGGGTTAGGAACTCGAAATTCGATGCCACCTTGTAATGTGTTTTAAAGGAATTTCCATGATGTTATAAATGATTAAATGAAACAATTTTTTTAAATGGTATAGAAATGAAAAACATTTGTGATGAAAATAATTAGAATGGATAGAAGTGATGTGTGAGCCCATTTCACTTGTTTAAATAGAACAATGGCAACTCCCTCACTATTAATAAATGTAATTCATGTATAAAATAACTATTTTATAATTCTAAACCCTTGATTGATTCTTATATGTAATGAACATGGTCATGGATACACCTGATTATTAGGAGAAATAGACATGATGACCTTCATTCTTGATATATATGTGGCTATAAATCCCCATATACTAATTGGATATATGGACATAGAATACCTAATAATTATGGTATGTCCATGAAACCCATTATGAATGTGTAATTGGAAATGATACCCTGTATTATGATACTGAGGATGGATTCCATTTAATATGATACTTGGCATGGATTCCCTATACTATAGTATTTGGTATGACATCCCTATACATTCATATTTAGTATATAATCTCCCACTACTATGAAACCAGACATTGTTTAACCTACTACTATTATAATATGCATTGTGTCCAATGATACATATTATAAGATATTCCAGAATGGGACGAAGAAGTTAGTTTCATCTTGGTTGTCCTTTAGGAACTATGCCCAAACCATTTACTGTTATAATTACTGATATTGATATATTATCTACACAATACCATATTATGTAAATAGGATTTTTATTTATGGAAACTATTGGTGGTGACATACTGAATATATATTATACGCTATTAGGTCCAGAAATGGTTCCCAAAAATACTATATTCTTCTAAGAGTAGATAACTAGAATTATACTCTTAAGGATTTGTGAATAAATTCATTTCATAGTTTGTTAGTTGGTTAGAAGATGACCGTACTAGAGCTCATGATGCTTGGATAGAATATTTTTCTCTTTGTACCCTTTTTATGTCATGTTGTTTATTAATTGCATGCTTCCATGTATACACATATTCCTTATTTTGTAGACACATGGACTCACTATTTATTTTATATGATTCATTTAAATATTTTTATTATTATTTAGTGAATGAAATATTATTTCTTTTTCTCTAATGTTGGATAAAGGTCTACTATTTATAGTTTAGGAATTTTATTTTCCATTTATTAATATATTTTTCCACTATTTATATATTATTAATTTCACTTTGATACTATATCATGAGGGTATTATCACACTATGGGCACACCCTAGCCCTTTACTATTAGTCAGAAACCTCTGGTGTATTTGAAGTCATGTTTGATGCCATGTGGCCAATCTAGATCAGGAAACCTATTAGTGGAACCTTGGTTTGTGATGTCAAAACTATGTCCACATTCATCATTCAGTAAATAGTTCATCCTCTAAAACTCATTCCATAACACCATACACCCATGTAAAATTATAAATTTTCTTTTTAAATCATCATTCATATGTTACATGCCAAAATTTGACATGGTAACTACTTTTTATATCCATTTCATCAATAATTTAGGATCCTAGCTCAATATTTCACTCTAAATTCCATCCTAACAATCATAAACATGAAGATTATTTTATAATATTCTCTAAGTAATTTGCTTAATGCCTTATCTTTTTATCATCCTTCCATATATTGTGGAACCATATTCCTCCAGCAATCATTTAATAATCCATGACCAACTGAGGTACAAAGACATGCTAGACATTCCTATGATTTGATCCTTATTCATATTTCTATCTTATTTTGACTTCTATTATCTTACAACAGATAAAATACTCTATCATCCTACATATTCTATATCGTGTGATACATCAGTTAATTTTTTTTCATATAATAAATTTTGAAAAAAAAATTAGTACGATTCATTCTTTAACTTCAAGAAAAAATGATATACTTCCATACCATAATACGATATTATATGATACCCCCATTAAACTAGATTAAATCATCTATATCCACCCTTATTTATTTTTACTCTAATTCTATTTTAAATAACTCATATACTGGTTGAATTACATGAATCATACTCATGTTTTATTTTCAAAAAGAAATTACATAATTACTAGTACTTCTTCATTTGTTTAGAACTCTTCAAAAATCATAATATATACACCAATATGAGGAATCAACAATTTAATAATAGAGTGGAATGTTTTTAACGCCCTCACCATAGTTAACCAGAGTCGGTGCATTATTACATAACATTTGCATGATCACAAACGGTCAAGTCTCGAATGACCGATTAGTTTAGTAGCCTTGGAAACACTAGATATATTCTATATGTCTTACATTACATCATAAAGTGAAAAAAGAACTACAACACATCTTGTCTTCATATCCCCTCATACATTCCATGCAAGTCATTCATAAATTACTTATTCAAATTCTGGGAAAAATTCAAACGTTGAAAGGGGTGATCTCAGATGCTCAGTAAGGATAAAAATATAGTGGAAACATTCATAAATAAGAATAAATATTTAAGGCAATGTATAACTAAAACAAAACCATTTTTAATTTGATCTTAAGGATAATATGGAAATGATAAAATGAAATAATTCCATTTACGTATTCACATTGATATTCTACTAGTCAAATAATCACATGAAATATCAATATCCACTTTCATACTGATGGAATGCATAATGAAAAACTATCATAACCACGTAGACAAGGACACATGCCAAGACTACAAATAAGATTTGGTCAAGGCATCGTTCCCAAACACTAGTTTGTCTCATGAGACCTACCGATGCATCGAGGAGCTATAGTGGGTTCCACCCGTCACTTACTAAGTCTAATGCATTCCTCATATGAATAGGTTTAAACATAACATCAACATTCGTATTAAAACTAGCATTCGAAATTTCTATAATTTCTCCATAAACCATGAATAGTATAAAAATAACACATCCACAGTCAAACATATCACAAAACCTTCAATACAATATGGTTGTTTTGTATCATAATAAATCAACTTCAAATAAGCTTAAAATCCATCAAAGGATGTTTACATAGATGAAATGAAATCTATTTGAGAGAAATATCTTTTTTTTAAATCATTGCAAATTCAAACATTTATAAAGGAAGTAATTTAAAAGGCATTTTTGAATCAGTGTTTCTTATACCAGTTTGAAACTTTTGAAAGGAATTATCATTTCAAAACATTCATGTCCATATAAATAAATCATTAAAATCTTTTTGAAAACATGGACATTAATTAAAAATATTTAGAAAGATAAATATTTAAAACATTTAAAAGTCACATAATTTTAAACGAAAACATTTTCTACGAAAATATTCTTATAAGCTTGAAAGGGATGCTTCGAAGATTTTACAACGGTGGAAAATAGCCACACCTATCATATATGTTATTAAAAGACATTATTACATTAATTTGTTGAAAATGTTAAAAAAGTCCTTATTTGGGAAATGACGTAAAGATTCCTTTGTAAAACTATTATAAAAAGTCAAACAATGGTAAAAATGAAATTAAGCCATATTATTTAAAATATTAATAATGTTTTGAAATACATTTTTATGAAACATGGATATGGATGATAAAGAGGTCCCAGTAGATAATTACGTATAAACAATCTCAGGAAATGAAGAGATTGTCAAATAAACCCTTACCAATTTGGAAACATAGGAAACACGCACCCCATGAAAGAGGTATCATACAATGAATATGTGAATACACAGAAATTAATGTGTGTTACACAATGAATACAATTATTGGTAGTACATACACCACACAAAAGGTAATAGTCGAAATATGGCACGAATCTCACGAGAATAATGAGTGAGATGAAAACCCCTTACCTTTTACTTTTCTTTGGATGAGGGTAGGTTAAAATCCTTTATAATGGTAAAATAATTGTTATTAAATTATACAAGAATAATTTAAATTAATATGATATCATATATGATCTTTTAACATTGCTTTGTTAATAATATCTTAGTATTACTGTTGTTTTGTGTGTTAACATACTCGTTTTCTTTTATATGTTTTGTTACACAATCCATGTTTGTTATTGATAGGTTCTATATTATTCATATCCAGAATGATATAAAGTCCTTAAAAATTATTTTTAATCCTTAAATTATAATTTTTCTTAAATGGATAAGATGGGGAATGAATCACATCGCGTTCGTGGAGACGGTAGTCCATACGTCTACACGAGCGACAATATCATTATTTTGATATTAAAATAATATATAATTGGATGTTATATCATATATAAAGAATAATTATCATGTTATATTTATTATTTACATGAAGTACACATCATTATTATACCCATAAAAATAATAATATTTTGAATAACAATTACACCATGACGTGGAGACGTTAAGCTATACATACGCTTGTATGGTGACGTGTCATTCAAAGGATGGATATAATACTGAAAATGGTTGTACCATATTTTTAATAACTTCACAGAATATAGAAGATACTGGAGTTATTATTTTATGAAGGAAATAACAAGGAAAGAAGACGTTGAAGAAGACAGGAATTTGAAAAATGGGGGTGAAAACATTACCTCATCTCTTGGTTCTTCCATTTGATATGATCAAAAGGGCTCCTAAGATTGGATTTCTGCTCAAAATAAGGCCTCTAGTTTGAAGTGAGGGAATTTGAGAGAATATTTGGGCTGGGTTTGTCAGAACCAAAAAAGGCTTTGAAGGTGTGAAGAATTCGTTAGAATTGGTGTCTTTTTTTATGGGGGGGGAGGGGATCTTTAGGAAAAACTTAAAGTAATAATTTATAATAAATTCATATTCGGTTTATAATGGCTCCATAGTGGATTATTCATAGTATAATATGTGGATGGGTCAAAATCCATTCAACCAATATATTTTAGATAGGTTTGGGTCATTATATTAACCTTATCTTTTTTTTGTTTTAACTCTTATTTAATTAGTTTGACATTTACCATGTCACTTTGTATTTTTATATTATATAGTCAATAAGCATACTATAAACATCCAAGAAACCCCCAAGTGGTCCATTAATGATACATATATCATTATATAAGTCTCTTGTCTGACCCTTAGATTTTTGAGGAATATAATATAAATTAATAACATAATATTTGTTTTAAAAACACTTTTATGTCAAGTTTGACACTATTTGGTATTTGATTTTTGTGAAAATCATAACAGCATGAATAATTTGAACACACATAATTAAATAAATACTAACATGTCATATTAACCTTTAAATTATTTTAATTCATAAAAAGTTTCAAATTACATTTATTTGGATATTTATAATATCAATTATTTTAATATTTCAGTAATTAGGTAATTATTGTATCGCCATTGTTTCATAAATGAAAAAAACTATTTACTGTCTAAAAATTATAAATAAAATACTATTATGTAGAAAATATTTTTATCTTTATTAAAATATTTACAATAGAATTTATCTTATAT
This sequence comes from Viscum album, assembly GCA_963277665.1. Lineage (NCBI taxonomy): Eukaryota > Viridiplantae > Streptophyta > Magnoliopsida > Santalales > Viscaceae > Viscum > Viscum album. The sequence continues at coordinate 1,851,249,709 of OY728126.1, read as the reverse complement.
ATAACCCTATATTAAAAATGTTTTATTAATTAAACCTTGAATTTACCTCTTTGAAATCTTCTTTGAATTAAATAATAATAAATGTCCTAATCTAATCCAAGTGGACCGAAATGATAATATTTTATTACTAAGGTTGTTTTAGTCTAATTATACCTATCCAATAGAATTAGGACATGTGTTAGGGTAATAATAATATCATTTTAACCCTTAATTACAATATTTACTTTTAACGGTGGTAAATAAAATAAAAAAGTAACTATCCACCAGAAATTATTTTTATCTTATTGAACCACATTTTACTCCATGATATTAACCATGTCTCTAGGGTTTTAGAAATTCCACTCACAAAAGCGGTAAAATTTGTTTTATATGAATTTTCAAATTCTCATTGGATGTGGGTAAAAGATGGTGAAAAGTTCAATAAAATTTATATATATATATAATTATTATAAACTGACTCTAATGATTTAAATTGAACCTATATAGGTATTATTTATCTATTTTGACATAAAATAAATTTAAATAATATAAATAATTATTTAAATAAAAATTCGGTTTTAAACTATAACTTACTGTTTTTTACTATTTATCAAAAATTAAAAGTTTTCATAAAAATACCAAAAATTTACCCTAAGATAATTATGTTATTCCGAATTCAGTAATGATGTCTATTTTACCAAATTAAAAAAATAGAAGTTGAATTTATTAATTTAAAATTAATTCCAGCTGTCAAAACCAAAAGGCATATTTTTACGAAATAATAACTACTAAAAGTTTGACACTTGTTTATTTCCAATATCAATGTGAAATTACATACAATGACCATAATTGGATTAAATGGTAAAAATATAATATATTTATACTTAAAACCCATTAAAATTTATTTCCTAACAATATAAATTATTTTGATTAAAAAAGTTGTTTTCAGTTAAAATATAGTACTTTTCACTATTCACCTAAATATGAAAGTTATCAAAAAAACACTAAAACATTATTGAAACTATATTATTGTGTCCTGATTCTAAAGAAGAATTTTATTTTTTCAAATTGAATATATAAAAGTTTAAAATATTGGATTTAAAAGGCTTCTCCATTAAAGGCTGTGAAATTAAATTTTATGAAAAATACTTCTTTTATCTGAAAAAATGAATTCATTCTTACATTATTTCTAAGAAAATCATAATATGGATTCTAAAATTATAAATATTATATAATTTTTAAAATTCAGTTAATAATATTTTAAATCTCTTTTAAACGTCTATTTTGGTAATCTTGTGGTGCCCTTGAACTCGTTGTTGTGTGTAGTGCAAGTTATTGAATTACTTTGAAAAATAATGTACTATGAAATATTGGGGTGTTGTACTGTTTTCCAAATATTTATGATATTGAATAATCCAAATCAATGTTTAATAATACTCAATTTTCAAATTCTTCATGGATTGAATAATGACTTCCACAATATAAATATTGTTTAGCCTTATAAAACACACATTAGTCATCAAAAATAAAACCAAGGAAGAATATAGATTTCGAATTATGTACTCAGAAACATGTTCCTTACATTGTTAAATATATTTGAATAATGGGATATATATTACAAGAAAAACGGTCTCATTATTAGAAAAACAAAATATATTTCTTATATCCACAATCAAGATTTAAGTTGATAATGATAATAACATGTTTTTGTACCATATTTCTTTAAGAATTCGGGTTCTCAAAATTCACATAAACTAACTATGATGTTTCCTCTAAAACAATTATGGAAATTCAATATTAGGCTCCTCAACCAAATGTCCCCTCATACCTGTAATAATTATCTTATTGAAATTGATATGAATTACTCTGAATCACCCATCACTAATCGCCATATAATAACAAAATTGATTTAAATAAAACTAGATAAGTTTACTCAATGCCATAAGTGAAATAGTTATAATTCATCCAATTTCATGTTCTTATTTTAATCGAGGATGATATCATTTTAGAAGAGATAATATAATTTTAGTATATAGATTTAATTCTTTTAGATTATAAATTCTGATTTTAGCTTTAAATAAACAATTAATAATAGGGGAAATCATATCTAACTGATTACGATGATGGCCCTCTATAATAACTACTTCAAGAAAATTTTAAATGGGTCAATTATTTATAACTAGAGATAATACTTTTTGATAAATAAACACTATCCACTTATTTAAATACCTTCACAACATTAAATTCATTTTAAAATTCCCAATAATGTTTATCTTCATTAAAAAGATAGAATAAATTTATTTACAATTCAATTTCCAGAATTTTGTTCTATTTTCACTCATATTGGGTAAATAAGGTTGTAATATATATCATACTTTATTGATGTATCCCACTCTTTAAAGATAAACATAATTTTTTCCCATTTATGGAATATGGTTTCTATAATATAGAATGGATTTTTTAGGTTTATATAACTTTTGAACCACTGTAATAGGTGTCATGATTTGGTAGACCTTTTTATAAGAACCTAAGATTCCTTTCATCATTGAATCCCTAATTTTGAAACATATACTTCTAGGGATATTTACTAAGATTCTTTAGTCCTTTATTGTTTAGTTACATCTATAATTGGGTAACAAAATAGATTTTATCATCTATATAAAAGTTCACATAATAGATTGTATAGATTCATCATAACTATTGAACTTACTAAAGTGATTAGATCATTTATTTATCTTATAGGATAAACATTGGAATACATATTATTTATTATAGAAAAAATATTTCAAATATTTGTAAACATTCCATAATGTTCCTATATTGTATGTGACATTATAAATTTAAATACCTTTTAATAGTATTTATCCCAGATTTAGAATTAATATCTTCATCATTAAACAAAATAGAAAAATACAATGGGTACATTTCAATAATCATTCCCCCAATATATTATTGACATTGAAATATGAGATAATTATAAAAAATTAACAATTTGTGAAATCCATAATATTTTCATAAGAGAGTAAAAGATTTCATTTGACTCAACAGAGTGCATAGAGTATGATTCATAAGAGATACTACACCATTTCTAGCCAAGGGAAAAAACATTATGGAGTCTTCTGTGAAATCTAATAATTTTGGATGTCTCATTCAATGCCAAAATCATCATCTCCATTACAAAACTCTACACCAATATTCTTAGTATATTATTCCAAAACCATATTCCTTTCAGAAAAAACCATTAAAACCCTAAACTTTTATTTTCTCATTTTTTAACTCCTTAAAAAATGTTATATTTGGTGTCTTTAATCACTTTGGATATTTATTAATCAGTGGATAAAAAGTTTTAGACATTACCATGAAAAAAACACCCATAGATCACATTTACCCCCATTAATGAGGGTAATATATTACAATCAGATATTATGAGAACTGAGTTTATCCCACACATATTCATATAAACTATGTCTACCTTTGAGTTCATTAATGTCATTGATTGTTTATTAAATTTCAACATACATTAAATCTGGTGGATATACGGCTAGAATTCTTTAATTCATTCATCTGAATCTCAAAATTCATTCTACTACTAAGAACTTTCCCCTGTCTTTCTTGTAATAGAGTTGAATATTCTATAAGAATATTAATTAATATTGTTATTTCTTATAAGAAATTTTACATTAAAATTTATGATAAGATATTATATTTAATTTTTCATATCTCAATTCTATACCACATAACCCAGTGTTATTTTCAAAAATTATCTTCAAACATTGTACAAATAAAAAATCAATCATTTTTGTTAATATGATCAGGTACTTTTATACCCCCAACATGTGATGTACAACATGTAACTATAGAAAAAATCACTATCTTTTTTATAATGAAATATCACCCTTTTCCAAAAAATTTAATGTTTTATAATCCTTATACTAAATCATAGTGAGTCTACAAATTAAATAATTTTCTTTGCATCATCTCTCAAAAATTGTGGGAAATCATCTCTAAATATAGTAATCTAAGTCTAGACAGGATTGGAAACACAATAAAATAATATATTTTTACTAAAATTATTTTATGTGAAGAATAATATTAAGATGAATAAATTTTACCATCTATAATGGTCTACCCATAGTCTTTATGAATATATTTCTTATCGATGAATTTTTAGTAGCTGAGTCTAATCTCTATCAAACTACTTTTGATACCATATCCCTCTCAAATAATTCCCATTATTTTTAATTTTTTACCAAAAAATAATGTGCTTATGTTCTTCATTGAATGATTTTTTGGAATAATATTATGAATAATTCCTTTGAATATCGGTATTTATAGTTATTTGGCATCCATCATTGTACACCATGATAAAATTTTATCTCAAATTTATCATCAAGATTACTATCACTTACCATGATTCCAAAAATGATGACCAAATTCTCTATGTCCTCACTATTTCACCCAACATAATTCCAATGGAGTTATGATAACACAGAATAACAATGTATTTATTAACCTAGTACTCTTTAGACCTTCTGTTTGATATGTTGTTTTTATTTTTTTTTCATATTACACACTTGTTTTCATAGCGGTTAGATTTTTATACAAGTTTTAATGTGTGATCATAAACTTGGTATTAGTATTACCAATCTGTGTTTTGATGGAATTTTTTTTAGCCAATATCATCTTAATCCATTCTTGGTTGTGTCAGACATAGATTTTTCTATTCTTCCATGAGCATCACATTTGGTTTGACAATCATTAATAGAGTATCTAGATACCATTAACATAGATATTGCTTTACCTATAATTCCCAAATCTAAAATCTTACATGTCAAACAAGTCATTATTGTAAAAATACACCCCAAAATAATTCAAAATAAATTGTGAAATCCCACTTAATAAAAATATTATTATGCTTCTATAAAATTATATTCAAAATCCACCTGAAAGGAAAATAAAAAAAATTTGAGACTCCATGTGAAACAACTATTGATTTTATACATAACTAAAAATAGTGATCTATGGTTTACTACAAATGATTCATCAAAAAATACAAAAAATATATACACTTATAAGTATCCCAGATTTTGATATTATAAATAGTGGTAGTAGATTTATGAAATGTCTATATAATATAAGATAATATAATACTCCCTGACCATAAAAAAATAATTAGTACAATAGAAAATAAAATGAATTCACTTTTTAGGGTTAAATGTTTTTTATAAAATGGTTGACTTTACATGTTTGCTATATATATTATTATCACTTATTTTATAGTTAATATACCAAATAAATATAAACTATAACAATATTTGTTCACACCATTTTATGAGTTTTTTTTATTAGTTAATATATAAATTCAATAATTTTTATTTCAAAAAGCTAACACAAAATTTATATTTCTTTAGAATTATTTTTTTAAAATAATTTTGTGATCATTTTCTAAAATAATTTAATTTTGATTGAATATAGAAAAGATACATTACCTAACAAAATGATGTCTTTTTCAACTATTAGTATATCTATAGGTATAAAAAAATTATAATATATTTTAATTAACCATATATAAAAATAGGGTATAATTTTAAAATAAATAACATTATTTTGATTATATAAATTGTATTTATAATAATATACAACATTAGAAAATAATATATTAAAATTTAAAAACTTATTTTATTTGAGTATTTTAATTACTTATTTTAAAAGTGAAAAATGGTTTCACATTTTTTTAAAATTCATATATTTTATTTATATTATAAAAATTAAATTACTATCCACATAATATGTATGCATCAACAACTAATCTTATAAATAATTTTAATGTAAAAAACCTATTTTAATAAAAAATATGTGTTTTTTGTGGTTATTTTAAAATAAACCTTTTTTGTGTTTTAAAAATATATTTGGTTAAATATAGCCTAAATTTGTATTCCACAGGCTCAAATTTGATCATAAGTTTCCTCTCATATTTTTATAAATAAAATATTTTACTTGAAAAATTTTTAATTAAGATTATTAATTATGTTAAAGAATAATATAAAGTGGCTCAAATTTTCCAAATTTAATAGGAAATCTAGTTATTTTATTAATAATTAATTAATTTTCAATGTATTACAAACATATCTAACCAAATATCATTCACCTAACTCCCTAATCTATCATTCATTTCTATTATTACACCGAAAACAGCATTATTTTTTTCCGAAAACGTCCCTCTTCCCAACATTTAAATGGTGGATCACATTCAACCTCTAAATAATGTAACATTATTATAAGATCATTAAATTTTTGGGATTTCTCATGCATCATTTCAGATAAATTTCTTTCCTCATTTTTGTTATACCTTCGGTGGGTTTTGTTTTAGGTGGTTTGGGTGAAATTTTCTAATTATAGATGAAAATGGGGTAGTGCACGGTTGACACTTTGTTTTTTCAAACTGTGTGCCTATCCCCCACCCTCGAATGAATCATTCCAAAACAAAGACGAATTTCAGGGTGAGGGCATGATTTCTAAAATCTTGGCGTCCCATTATAGAAACTATTCTCCCCTAAGGATAGGTGCTTTGTTAGGGACAGAAGATTCCCAATCTGTGCTCCCCGTCAAAGGAAATTGTGCACTTTGGTATATAGTCCCCCAATAATTTATAAAAACCTACTCACCCTACTCAATCCTAAACATATTCTTAGGATTTTTGAATCAGTGAGAGGATTCTGGGGATCCTTAAATCAATTTACAGATGAATAAAAAATCTATTTGAAGGATTAGATTTTTGTTGGTATGTCATTTTCCCCCATTTAAATTCCATTCCCTCTAGAATCTATTTTATAAATAATATGAATGATTTATAATATCTTTGAGATAGTTAAGATCTTGGTTCTCATGGATCATAATTCATTTTATCTTGATCTTGCGTTTGGGTAGTAGATCATCTATATTGTTGTGATGTTTAACATTCCACTTAAATTTGGGTATTTTATGTTGTTGAATGTCCTTAATTTACTATGAGGTATGTGGTATAATTATTATATCTCATGGTCTTTTTTATAATATCGTGTATTCAATTGTGAAATTTATATTTCACATTTTGAAATTGCATCAAGAAATGGATTAATTAATTGGTTAATTTATTAATTAATGGAATTTTAGAATTGATAGAATAATGGGATTATGAAATTTTTCAATTAATGGTATTATGTAGTGAGAATAAAATTGGACATAAATTATTTGTTATAATAACCATAATGGGTTAATGGGTTAGTAATAAATGAAGATTAAGTGTTTAATGAGGAATTTCCATGTTATTCAATGTGATTAAAGTGGTTAAAAATTATTGTTTTTGAATAATTGAAATGATTCAATATGATGTATCAATAATTGCTAAGTGGTTTAATGATGATTAACATTGATAAATATATCATATATAATATACATGATAATTGAGAAATATGTGACAATGAGTGTAGGAAATGGATTGATTCTCTAAATAACCACATATGATTATGAGTGGGAGACATGGAACTTTTATCCAAATACCTACTTGTACATTGAGATGTCTGACATGGACAAATGCTCCAAATACCTCGGGGTATCTATAAAAAATGTTCTAGACCCAATGATATTTTAATTAGAATGGGGTTCAAAGTTGTATTGATATAAAAATGGAAGTAAATACATAATGAAATTGAACAAATATTTTACTGTGATTTTCCCATGATATATGGTTTAGACTCTGACATGGGTCGAATAAGGTATTGTTCATTATGGTTTCTACACAATAATGGTAATTAGTGTGTCAAATTAACAAATATTGGAAAATCTAATAATAGTTTACTTTTTTGTACATTATTCCTTATAAAAATTCATGCAATGTTATATATCAGTTATTATTTTATAAAATGTTTGTGATGGCCTTATTATTTTTACTCTCAAACAACATAGGAATCTAGATTGTTACCCAAATTGACTTCATGTATGAAGGAGGTGATATGGTAAAGTGTCATGTGTTATATGGATGAGTTGGGATGAATCATGGATGTGGGAACCAGACAATATTTAATGACCCTATTTTCAGTTGTCAGCGGGTATTTGTTGTGAGTTTATCATTTGACACATGACATATGTATGGAATAAAATATATATTGGTTTAATTTGGATATTATTTCCATTATTTGGTTTATCATGTGATACTAGTATATGTTAATTATATTATGATTCTTGTTATTTGTTATTAGAATTTGGATATTTGCTATCTATATTCGATTTTGTGTTTCTTTGATAATTAGGGTTTATTATCCCCATATTTTATATAAGACACTCACTAATCCTTGGAACACTATAGCGTATTTGGAGGCACTCCTGAAGGCTTGTAATGAACCCACTTTTGGAATCGGTATTTGACACTCAGTACGGGATGTTACAAAGTGCTATCACATCCAAATTTTCTTTTCACATATTTTATCTTACTAAATAAATTTTTTAACTAAGATACTATGAAGAGTATGTCATCGGTTATGAGATTATTCTTGGGACTAGATAACCCTTGCATAGGGGAAAACCCAGGTACCCAGGTTCATATTGTTTTTGTGGATGTTTTCTGTATCATATTGATGTAGTTTAACCTTGGGTGATTCACTTTTTTTAGATATTTTTTATCATGATATATTATTCATGGCCCGATGTGGCATTGACGACGACCAAAATTTCATCGTTCTAGGAATTGATTTTTATTTTGACAAGCATCATTTTAGGCACCACTAAAATGAATTTTTTGGGGATTATAATTGATATAAATATGCTTTTCTTTAATTGTAGAATTTAGATGAAAAAGATTTGAAATATGGAAGTGAAAACAGTAAAATGATGCTAACTCTGGTAAATGAAGTTGGTAAGTGAGTGTCTAAAGAGATCATTGAAATGTGAAAATGTTTATCCTATGTTAGTGAGGACTTGGATGAGGGATGGTGGAAGGTAATGATGGGGTGTTGTATTTTGAACTTGTGACGGGGTATGGGGATACCTTCTCAGGACATGATGTGATTTCCTACTATCTAGACGTGATAATGTTATGTTCGGTTTCCTAAAAAGTGTGTTTGTAATTTTAGAGATATTCCTAAATTATAATTATTTTTGATAGGACAACATGATCCTAGAGCCATAAATGATCCCCTAGTAGTGGAACCCATGTAACCGATAGTTTCAGGTGAAGGTACGCGAGATATGTTAGGGGTAATTTTTCTAGCATTATGAAATTTATGGAAACAGACCCATGGTCTTTCTTGAAGAGTATGTTAGACTAGATATTGGAGATCTAGATGTAGAACCCTTGTAAATTAACTATATATGGTTGACCCGAGGTGTTAGGTCCACTAATTTAGAGACCTTTAGAGGGGCGTGAATCAGGGTATGACATATCAAAACAACTTCCCATATTTATTTTCTTTCATTGTTAGACAAAACGTTTTTTCTATCCTTCCCATTGCGGAGTATGAACGAATCATAAATAAATTACAAGATACAAAAATTTAACTTGGTTCACCCTTACTGGGGTACGTCCAAGGAGCCAACTCTAAAAATGTTCTGATGTACCAAATACACTAATAGCACACATCTGTTTGAAATGTTTAGACCAGACTCACTGTCCCACCCATTTTACAACCACTCATAACATGAAAGCTCACTACTCTATAAAAATTAAGTTTTCTCACTCATTCTTTAGAATATATACTCCTAGTTTAAAGACATATGGGTCCCTTCATTATCACAAATGAATTCATCTTCCTATGTTTGTAGATTCTATTTTGACATCCAACTTCCACCTGCAAAATAATCTCACATTGCATTGGAGGTTCTAGGAAATATTTAATCTTTTACATAGCCCTTGATTTACTAGCCAACTTCTCTAAGACCGATGCACTTATATATTCCTACCATGGAAGGGTCACCTAAATAATTGAGTGACAATCTATTCACCAAATCAGAACATGGGAAACCCACACCCTTTAACGCCAAAACAATATTGGAATGCATCTATCAATTGGTTCACTTATCTATGCCTTGCGCATAATTTACACCAATGCACTTGAGAAAAACTCCATTTTTAAACTCATAACATGGGACACCCACACCCGTTTACTCAAAAAACAATATTGGCACTCAACTATCAACCAGCGCACCATTTCTGAAAATCTTTTTACTTGTGCGCCCGAACCACCACATGCGCACCAAAACCACCTACGTGACTGGGGATTGAATTTTCTCTAGGTTTTGATCATCATCCAGAAATTAGGATGGGTGGACCCTTAGATATAGGCATTTTGGTCTCCCATATCATAGTGCACAAGTCTACTCCCGACACACATATCCAGCTAACCTAGTCTCCATCGCCCTAGTCACCTTGTGTTTCCGAACCAAAACATGGGTGCCTATATTTCATTTTCTATATTTTTATATTCTGATCTTGAAAAACATATAGAGCAAAAATTTACACATTTCAATGTCACAAGTGCACAAAATCCGTTATTCAAAAAAACTTTTCCCCTATTGTCAATTTTCAGGCCCAGATATTTGGAAAACACTGTAAAATCCTGCCACCATGAATCTTATCTATTTATACCACATCTAGATCATTCTTTCCACCATCAAAGATAATATTTCGATATTGTAATGTCAAAAAATATATTGAACATGAAAAATCATCATGTGAACACCCTTTGTCAACAAATTTGAACACTGAGGTCTACTTTGACAATAAACAAAACACGGAGGCCCACATGGTCAAAAATCACAATCACCTAAAAATGATTCAATGATACATTAATGGATTTTTTTTCAACATGAGGTAGCTGAGTTATAGATTGAGTCTATCTAGATGATATTTGACTATATATAAATTCATACAAAGAAGAGTATCATAATGGATTCATATACATTCCTTTTTCAAGTGATATTTTGGGTGGACATCCAGACTATGGAAGGATGACAAGAGAATATGGAGTGGACGCACATTTCGGAGAGTTTATTGGATTAATTTCACCATTACATGCTTAGGTAGTTGAGGGTAGCTGAGTTTATGTATTTTACCCTTCAGATCATGTATGTGAGGCACTATTATGGGAATTTCATTAATTTTTAGTGGGTTGATCCTTTATTTAAAGGGGATGAGGATAATTTAGAGAAGTGTTTTGAATAATATATTAAATATGAGATTATATGCCACGTTAACATCTCTAGGACAAGGGTTTTTTTAATTAGTGAATCAATATATCATGTATGAGGGGAAACTAATGGAGGCTTCTTCTAGTGGAAAAGTATGTTCTAATTGATAACACAGATGTACATATTCAAAGGTTAGGAAGCATTTGTAGGATAATGTTAAAAATATTATTATAATGTAGAGTGTCTAAGAGAAGAATTAGTTACTCATTATACTACTCAAGTGCTCATCCACCAATGAGGTAGGTCAGTTTACTATTGTTTATGGTAACCTCAAAAAACTATGGAGTGCATATATTGTTTTATGATGGGGAATATACCACAGTTTTTCCAAGAATCACTGATATATGGGTAATTAATGAGGAACCATACACATTATGACTGTCAGAATGGAGTCTTCTACCCCATATCGGTCTTGAAGATACAGATCCTTTGGTTGTGATGGTCAAGGTTGTAGATGTGGTATTTTAGTGAAAGTGCTCCCATATCAATAGATCGATAATTATTAGGGGACATAGACTATATCGTAGGGATGTGGTTCCAGAAATTTTTATGTAGTTCATCCTACACTTATGGATAGTGGTGTGGGATCATCATCAGTCATACATGATATTCTTGTAAATTATATTCTTAATAAAGAAATTTTTTGATACATTACTCTCTTATTATTTTATGTATACACATCATGTGAAGAATTCAAGTATCACTTTATAATCCTTGAGAGGGTTTATGATAATCAAGACACCATTAAAAATGCGTTTAAGAGACATTTATGTATTTGATCATTGTTCTCTCATTATTGTGGGGAATCACAACTTGTTTGATTTTTACATAGTTGAAATATTAGTATTTGACTTGATTATGGGTGTGGAATGGTTGGAATCATAATGAGACCAAATTTTTTGTTACTATAGGATACAAACATACTATCTCATGAGGGTAATTTCTATGATGTGATGGATAGTGGGATATCAAGGAAGGACCTACATGCTAGTTTATTAGTAACTGGGGTGTTTACTACCGATGTTGCAATGATTTTTTTGGATGATGGGTGTGAAGCATGATGTATTACCAGCCATTGTAGACTAATTCAATGATGTGTTTCCGGTATAATTTTCAGAGATTCTACCAAAGAGGGATGTTGATTTTATAATTGAACTCATGATTGGAGCAGAACCAGTTTTGATTCCAGATTCTATAATAGACCCATTATATCTTCAGGATCTTAAAATCAGCTATAATAGTGGATGGATAAATGATAGAACCATCAAAGTACAATGCTATGGAGTTTTGCATTCTCAATTTCAAAGAAAATTGATTTTACATTGTAATTAAGTGGTTATTTCTATATGTGGAATAAGTTGAAATCAAAGAAATGATATCATCTTCCATATATATACAGTATTGATAACCTGTTGAGAGGTGTGTGTGTTTTATATTAGATTGACTTAATCTCATGTCATAATTAGTTTAGATTTTGACCATTAAATATACCATAGAAATAATTCAGAAGAAGTGATTGACTTTATGAGTTTTTGGTGATGTTGTTCATACTAAAAAATGATCTAGAACTATTTATGGACATGGTGTATTGAATCTTCCACCACTGAATATTTATTTTTAGTGTATTCCACCTTAGTGTTCTATAATAATTATGAAAATAATTCCTCACCCACTGACAACATCAAAAGTATACTAATAGGGAATCAACTATACTCCAAACCATCAATGTGTTAGTTTTTCATTGATCACGTTCATTTCATGAGTCACAACATTTTGGATGATGGTGATTCAGTGGAACAAGAAAAGACACATGAAGTGTTTTATTGATATAAGAATAATAATGTTATTGATATCCATAGATTTATAAGATTGTCATGATATTATCATAGGTTCATCAAATAAATTCCCCACATCATAAAACCACTTTTGGTATTTACCAAGAGAGGTATAATGTTTTCATGGTCTTGGGAATGTGATAATGATTTCTAATTTTTTATGAATAATTTTATTACAAAGCAAATCTTAATCCTACATGATATAGGTGAGGAGTATACAGTGTTTCATGATTCATTTAGTAATGGACCTAGATCAGTATTGATATAGGTGGATCAAGTGTTGGTTCATGGGTTTTCAACATTGAGGTCTCATGAAAATAATTATTATATGCATGAAATAGAGTTAGAGGTTTCAGTTTATTCCATGAATTGTTAGAAAAATTATTTTTTGGATGAATCAGTACCTTGTATACTGACCACTAACAATTAATGAATATATATTCCCAACATAATATGAATATTTGATAGTGGATAAGGGTTCAGTATATGATATAATTTTATTTTGAGCTATAATATACACTATGATAATGAAATAATTTTGTGGAAAAATCATGCATGAAGGTACACACTCAAGTGGTTTAGGAGTCTAATCCTGAGTGGACGATGGTTACCATTCTAGGTAAGATTTATATTATGGTTTGTGATTTCCTTGAGTAGATGACTCTAATATCAGTTTCAATGGAATATGAGCATCTAAATATGGTCATGGAATGTATAAAAGGGGATCTGTAGTGGTTTTCTATGAAGGAAAGCACTGAACGTGGGGAGTCACCTCAATATTGGAACATAGATTATAATGAGGTCATCTATATATGGAATCATGTTGTTGTACCAAAATTTATAATGGAGGATCTAATGTATGAGTTTCATTCCTTGAAGTGGGTAGTGAATCTAGGTCTGACCAAAATATAATCTGACCTACATTAGTATTAATGCCCTAGTCTGAAAAAGGAGATTTTAGGGTTCATGAAACGATGCTTCACCTATCAGTATGAGTGGGAAGAAAATCAGTTACCCAGTGGTTTACTATGGCTATCCCCCATTCACTAATAGACATGGTCTAATGTGAGCATATATTTTTTGGAAGTACATCCTACGATTCCTCTAATTAATGACTCAATTAGGGTGGTTTGGGCCTAATTAATAATATTAGTTCCTTTCATTCCAATTCAAAGGTCTCTCTTAGTGGATCGGTTGGGGGACATGTAGCTTTAAGAGATATTTTATCTCCATGGGGTATTTTGGATGATAGTTTCAAAACATTTCTCATGTTTCACTTCATTCTTATAGAAAGGGTTATAAATGTAACTTTGTACTCAAATATTCCCATGTATGGATCTTAACATGAAATTAACTGGATAGTTCAAGAAAACTATACTATTATTGTTGGATATTCTATGAGAATTCATCCTAGAATTTTGTGGGATGTGATAGAATCACCTTGAAACCATTCGATTCACACATAAAAATAATTAACCTAATAATATTCAGATGAAAAAATATGAGGTTCCTTATGTTTGTCCATACTGATCTAATCAATGATAAATTGAGTAATGCGTGTCATAATTATTTGGACTGAGTCTCATGAGATGGAATTTAGATGAGTTTAAGCTCCTTCAAATACATATAGTTATCGATCAGTGTGTACATAATTTGTATTCTGATTGAAATTGGAATCACCTTGAGTTTACAGTGGGGGATCTTGTGTTTTATTAGGTGTCACATATATTATATCACAAAAAGATTCAGAGATAGGGAAAGATATTATCTAGGTTATTGAATCTATTTGAGGTTGTAGAGAGGATAATGTTAGTGGAATACTATCATTCCCATCCATATACATATTGTATTATGCATGATGTTTTTCAAGTGTCGCAGTTTTGGTGCTATCACCCAAACCCTTCTAAGATGATCGATATTAATATTGTCAATCCTGATAACAATTTTACCTTTTAGGATAAGATAATACTTTTAATTTATTATAGTGAGAATGTTTTATGTAAAAATAACATTATGATAGTTCATGTATTGAGGAAAATGGTATGATTAAAAGAAAACATGAGAGATATAAGAAGACTTGAAGTCATAGTGGTCCAATCATTTTTATGTAGAAATCATAGATATTCTAGTGAGTATTACTTGAGGATTAGTTTGTATATAGTGGGGATATTGTAATATCATAACCACTTTTAGGAGGTATCATTCTCATTTTATTTAAAAAAATTACTGGTATTATTAATACCTTGGGTGGGTTCTGTTTCAAGGTAGTTTGGGTAATATTTTATAATTTTGGATGAAATGGTGTAGTTCACTATTGGCATACATTTTTCCTAAACTGTGTGACCAACACAAAAAAAACATGCATTCCCAAACCTAGGGAAATTAAATAGTTAGTTCAGGTTCTCTCAAATAGTGAACCCCTTAGTGGAAATAGTTCACCACTAAGGTTAGTGTAACTATTAATGATTATTTTTTGTAAAACCATGCACCACATCCCATGAAATCTTCTAGTGGGGTTTTAATCATCGAGAAAACATATTAAATCTATAGAACCACTAGGTATTATCTATTATCTACCCCTAATCAACCATAACCCATTCTTATGATTATTAAAGCTCTTGGTAGGATTTGAGGGATCTTCAAATGAATTTCACAATGAATCAAAAATTCATTTATAGGATCAGATTCATGTGGTTATATGATTTATTACTAATTTCTTTTCCACTCCCCCACATCTCCTTTTCTGGAATAACTGTAATAATTTATCCTTTGTTTAATATAGTTTAGATTAGAGATATCATAGTTCTTAATCTACTGGATCTTGATAATTGGTTTTGATCAATAATCATCCCTAACATTGTGATCTTGAATGTTTAAAATAAATTTTTGGATTTTGGGTTTGGATTAGGTATATCTATGTCCTTGAGATTGGTTGTATAATTATCAATTAACATAGTATTTTTATATAATTATATGTATGGGATTGTGAAATTTCCATTTCCCATTTGGAAATCGCATTTTGAATTGGTTTAATAAAATGATTAATTATTTATTTTGTGGAATTATGGAACTGATGAAAAATTAGTTTCTGATATTGAATATTTAAAAGGAATATTGAATTAGATGATAGTGGGAATTAAGAAGTTTTTTGGATAAACCATGAAAGTTTAATGTATTACGAATAAATATTTTAATTGTTTTGATAATGGATGTTCATGTTATTCCATGTGATTAATGTGATGGACCATGATTGTGTTGATGAATTGTAATAGTTCTCCATGATATGTGAATAATTAAAAAGTGTGTGAATGATTATTATTATTGAAAAATTTGTTATATATAAGATATGGGATATTTCTGATATATGTGACAATGAGGGTAGGAAAAATATAGCTTCACAAAATACCAATAAGTGATAATGAGTGTGTTACATGGATTGATGCTCCAAATACCAAAATGATCATTGAGGTATAGTTCGTGGAATAACACTTGAAAAAACTATGGGGTTCTATACTTAACGTTCTAGGCCCCATGATATATTCATTATACTAGGTTTCCATGTTGGTGTGATATGAAATTGGAATTAAATTCATAATGAAAGACCAGAATGAATGTTTTGTGGTTTTCTCTTGATATATGGTTCTGAATTTTCCATAGGCCAAAATAGGTATTATTAGATTTAGAGTCATTGTAAACCCAAGGATTTATGTAGTTAAATAATGAAAAATTTTAAATATGAATATTTTTTACTTATTTTTAAATATTTTAACTATAAAACTTCATACACTATTATAGAATGGATATTTTTTTGTTGGTGGTGGCTTACTATGTAGTACTCACACCATATTCAGGATATAAGATTGGTATGTGAACACACTTCATGTTTTCATGACATGATAAGGGAAATTTCCTACTATTAGATGTCTGAGTTAGGATGGAGCATTGATAATGGAACCAAATATGGTTTTGGTACCCTCTTGGGAGTTTCCAGTGTGAAAATTCTTTGAGATTATAATTTTTCACTTGAAACAAATATGAATTGACATATCTATTGTATTGATTTGGATAGTTGTTCCTTGATTTGGTTAATAATTTGATATTGGTATGTTTTTGTTATGTTATTATTCTGGACATTTTTTATTTTCATGTGGCTATTTTATTATCTATTTATGAGGTTGTTTTCCTTTTATAAAGAAGTTATAGTCTCCCCATGTTTTATGTTAGACCCTCATAACTAGTCTATAGCCATAGGATTATGAGGAGGTGCTCATATGGTGTATAACCAACCAACTCATGAAATCTGTATATGGAACTCAGGTTGGTATTTTACAACCTCTCTCTTCAAACTATCATTACATTCCATTCAAACCGTTTACATAAATTTTTTTCCATTTTTGATTCTATCTTACACTCCTTTCAAAGGTGGATCATATCTAGATTTTAAATAACAATCTATTATATGAAAATTTCACTTATGAAAGAACTATGTATTCTATCATTTAATTGCATTACATACCATAATAACCGTGGTTACCAGAAATTTTCTTAATTCCCTAAAATCTAATTCCTTCATAAAGATGAAGATCAAGGTCTCTAGAGAGGTATCAATATTCTGATAATATTTCATTATTATTTTTCCATTCAAAACCAAACATGATAATATAATAATAAAACACTCTCCACTATTATTTTTTTGTAATTTTATTATAAAAATGGTGAGACAATTTTTTCCTTGTTATATGATAAATTCGAATCATTTTTAGTTGGTGTGCCAAGATTACCACCTACATGAAGTGTTGTTTTCTATTTTTCATCACCAACAATAATAGATTGTAACACCCTGAACTTTAATTAAAATTATTTTAAGAATATATGAATGTTCTAATATTATTTTTTGATACACTACAACTTGTTAATATTTATCTCTAAGTAATATTAAAATGGATCTCTTTACACACGTCACTGAATTTATAAGAAATATCATTTTATTATTATAATTTTTTATACAATAAAATTTAAAACCAGCACTTAAAATTTTGTGTACTAATAGTATTAAGTAAATTATGTTATTATGGTTTACAAATGTATAAATAATTCATTGAAAATTTAATATTAAAGTAACATAAAAGAATTTTAAAAATAGAATAAAATTTTTTCTACAAAATACTACAAATATGAGTGTTTTATATTAAAAAATACTTTTTATCAGATTTTTGTATTGATATATATATATATTTAAAATAATTTTTGACATACATCTTCTGTGTTTTCATGATATTATATAAGAACAAATTGAATTTCTCCCATAAAAGAATTATTTCTATAAAAAGGCGGTTTTGATGCATTTTAATGGAATACATTTTTTAAATCTAGTTTTAGATGATTTGATAAATTATATTTTTCCAAATAAACTTATTCATTAAAATATTGATATTAAAATTGTTTTGGTGGACTATTTTGTAATTTTCAGATAAGTTTCATTTTTTAAGAATAGTAAAAACTCCAGAATATTAGTTTAAAACATCATTTTCATCGGCAAATATTACACTACAACATGATTTTTTTGATTAGTTTAAAAGTATAGATAGATCATTTTTTCAGTTAATACAATTTATTTTTATGGAAACTATTTTACATTTAATTTGGATATAAATACTTATCAATCAATAAATCATTTTTCTTTAAGGAGGCATTTTTCATATTCTATACATAATTAATTTTTTAATAGTTTTTGAAAATTAAGTATTTTTAATTTTAAAAACGAATACCATATTTTTCATAAGAAGGTGAAAATTTAAAAATTAGTACCGTTTTATTTTTTTATATAAGAATTGTTTCTTTGATAATTTTAATTACACATATAATGGTGACTCCTATAATAAAGGATAAAAAAAATATGATAAATATAAAAAAACTAACCCAAAACATGGAGAAATG
Organism: Viscum album; assembly: GCA_963277665.1. Lineage (NCBI taxonomy): Eukaryota > Viridiplantae > Streptophyta > Magnoliopsida > Santalales > Viscaceae > Viscum > Viscum album. Next base: position 1,851,230,738 of record OY728126.1, on the reverse strand, counting down.
TTATTGTTAGATGTTAATCCCACACTTATAAAATATGGTTTGGAATTTAATTTTTTAATGATCACATTACAATGAAAATAACATACATATTACTGACACTGAATAGAGTGACAAGATGTCACAATCTTACTTTTAATCAGTATAATATTTTTTAAATATGATTAAATAGAATATATTATCAATAATGTATATTATAATGAAATTTAAAAGGTTTGTATACATCATGGTATTTTATTTTCTAATTCTAATGAAGATATAATTTTCATCGATAACTACCTAATGATTATTCAAAAATAGATAAATTATTGAAAGAACTAATTTATTGATCTTAGAAATGGTAAAATAAATATAACGTGGATTAATTATTGTTATCCGAAAAATTATTTATTAAGATGACATGTTAGGTGTCTATTAAATTTATTTTTTATATTTATCTATCTGTATGTATTTTCCTAAAGAAATTGTTATGAATAATTTCAAAATTGACACTTATGACATTTTATGAAAATAATATTTTATTAAATTATTGAAAAAAATTATTAACTAAATTTAATGGGATTATATATGGTCATAAATATCATTAACTGTCTATTTATGACCTACTTGAATATTTATATTTAATAATCACATTATCTTAATATTGCAATATTTGTTACCATAGGTAAAATTAAAATGGCTTTACTAAGGGTTTATCAAAATGACAACATTCAAAATAACACCTAAGCATGTCTAAAATCTATTTGATGATGATATTAAAACAATAAGATTTCTTATATTCTAATGTATATAATATTGGGGTATTTTGATCGATATTTATTTTATTATAATTTTTTTTTTAAAAATTCCAAAAATTACCCTCCCCTCTCTTATAATGTGCATAAATACATCTCATTTATTAAAACATATTATAGTATTTATCTCAGCCAAAATATGTCAAAATATTCCACTAATATCCCTTAATTTATTTTATATGACTTAAATTGGTTATACAACCAACAATCCAAATCATTTTGTGCAAATAAAAATGACATACCCAAAGAATAGGTAACATACATCAATGGATATTTTTATTGTATTTATTCCATGAAAAATAATAATTAACCTTATTCTAGGATTATATGTTATTATAAGTATATAGAATAAAATTAGACGTTCATATTCTATGGTTTCAACCAAAAATTACAAACACATCCATGTAATGTATAATGAACATACCGTTATTTTCTATAATGAACTAACAGCTCATGAAACAATGTTTATTTTTATTTTACCACCTCTCAAAGTTGGGAATTATGATGGAAACACTATTTCTATATGATATATAGGATATTAATGATTTTTTATGCTTCTTAAAATATTAGTTAAATCATTACATCGTCTTTTTTTTGTTTTGTAAATAAAATAACTTATTTTTCTGGATATGTGGACGACCACCTACTCAGAACGATGTCATTCGTTCTCACATTTCATGGAATTTATTAAAAAGTTATATTGTGAAATTATATGAAATATAAGATATAATAATGATAATTTAATGTGATTATATATACATATTTTTCATTTACTTACTTTCTTTCAATATGAAATAAAATGGATTTAGTGTTCAAGCAAACATACGACATTCCGCCTCCATGAATCGTGAATTTCATTTTATATTGTTATCTCAGGAAGATACCGATAAATAAATATATAATGAATTTATATGATATTTATATAATCGTTATCTTTCTGGATAAAATTAAATCTTGGTCTAAGTATAATGATCAAGCATAAAAAGTCAAAACATGTACAAGAAACAAAGCATTTATTACACGAAGCATAACTTCAACATGGAATTGTTAAAAAGTGGGTAATATAATTTCATATGTAATTTATATATGATATTATATATATATGAATATGTCTATTTAATATATTTATAATAAAATTATATTGATTATAATGGATTTTTCACAATCACATCAAGATGGAAGATATAATGTAAGGGATTTTTGTCTGAGTTTTCATTATATTGGACACATGCTTTAAACAATAAATTTTTAATCAAAATGGTTTATATATTGAACAAGAATTTATTTTATAGTTATTATAAATAATATTACGATATGTTCATATTTATATAATTTTATTTCTTTCATGGGTTATATTATTCTAGTGTTTATAATGTGATAATGATTCCTTCACAATCACGACGAGATGGAATATATAATGTAAGGGATTCTTGTCTGACTATTCATTATATGGGACACAGGCTTTATAAAATAAATTTCTCATCTACATAGTTTATATGTTGAACAAGAATTTATTTTATTAGTATTATATAGAATATTACGATATGTTAATATTCATGTAATTTTATTTCTTTCATGGGTCATATGATTCTAGTGTTTATAAGGTGATAATTATTCTTTCACAATCACTTAAATATTCAATATTGTTTCATTTTAAAACACTATTGAATAAACATATCTTCCTCATTAATGTTTTTAAAAAATATTTTCAAAATGTTATTTTTATTATTCTTCAATGAATATTTAATGTCACTTTTTCCTATGATTTACATTCAATTAAATGTTTTGAATGGGATAATTTTTTTTTATTTTATAAAAAATTTGATCTGTGAATTTAATAACAACAAATATATTGTTGGAATGTTTTATAAATTATAATGGATGAAATTATTTTTACCCTTTCATGAAACCATATTTATTTTAGTGATCAAGGGTTATTTTCCACTTCCTCCAACATGAGATCTTTCTTCAGTTGATGGTTCTATTTTGCAACTGGAGTGCAATGGTGTCTCTTAGGTGAAATAATTCATGGAAGTGCTTTTCAATGTTCACTCTCCCGATGTTCCATTAAGTTTCACATGTATTCCGTTGATTCAGGTATTGAATATACACCTAATGAATATTGTTCATTCACCCATTATTGATCTCTCAAAAGATGAAATACATGATGTTGCTGCATTTCATGAGTTTTCTCTCTTATTCCATTATTGTAGTGAGATGAAATATTTGGTCTTAATTAATGAATTTGTTGGTTCCTATGTTATTTGGAATGTGAAGGCTATTTCTATTCTATCCAGGTTTTTGTGCATTTATCTTTTCATGAGGAACAATTTTTTTCGAATTTGTGGGATACAGAATAGTGGCACATTGATTCATTTCATTTCAATATATCTCATTGGTCATGGGATTATTAGTTTGGTAATGTTTTAAGAAAAGCGACTATTTGGATCATTCTCTCAAGGATTTCATTATAGTTTCACAAACTAGAAATTCTGAGATCTATGGGTGGGTCATTGGGGACTATTATTAACTCTGATGAGAAGACTTAGTACCTTATAGATGTTGTAATTCACGTCATTTGTGTATAGATAAACCTAGTGTTGAGTTTTATGTCTCACACTCTGATTAAATCTGTAAAGGGGTTCAATAAGAGGTAGCGTCATCTCTTCCATGTTCCAAAATGATTTTTCAATGTTTTTGTTTTATATGGTTATTCAGTGGATTTTTTCTGGTTAGATAATTTCATTCATCCAAAGTAGAATAAATGTTATATTTTCTCTTCAAAAGCCCCCTCGAGTTCAAATTATGTTCCTCCTCTAGAAGAGAAGGATTTTCAGGAAGGATTTAATGAATATCCATTATTTTATGTTGTTTCTCCATAGGATGATGATGAAATAGAGGTGGGAGTATTATTTTGAAATTATATTTCTCACATGCTTGTCAACGCTTGAATGGATGGTTTTGATAATAATTAATTGACATATTAACTACATATAAACGTAATATTTTTAGTTTTTAGGATTTTCCAATCTTAGAGGGGGTGTTTTGTGTCATTTGTTTTCCCTCAACACCATGGGCGATGTTCCGGTAAGTGTGTCCCCACTCACCTTTCCCTCAACATATGATTTATTAGGATCTATCTCATCCTTCTCCATCATTTTGGTTTCCTATACATCTCTCATTAGGCCAAAACCTTATGTCCTCACTGATATGTATTCATGAACAGAATGATGAACAAAAGAAGTTCTATAAAAATTTGCTTTTATAGAGTGTGTTAAATGAAATTCACACTTCTATAGTTTCATCTTAATGAATGCTTCTTGTCTATGTTTTTTTAAGGGGGTGTGGCTCTATGTTCTCCCCCCCCCTTCTTCTTTGAATTGATTTTCTTTGATGGATTATCAAGTGGATAAAATGGAAAAGAAAATAAAAAATTATAATAAGAAAAATGTTAATGTAGGATTTTCTTGGCATTTGACTCTTGCCACATCTAAAAAGATTACAAAGTTTTATTCCTTCTATAATGCAAGTAAGCATATCTTTGAAGTCCATAAATCATTCATTTTAATGTTATCAATTTTCATTTGTATTTCCCAGGGTTTGAGGGTGCATAAAAATAAATAACTCATTTCTTATTATTCCATGAAACAACATACTTCTATTTATTCTATTTGGGAGATAAAATAGGATAATATCCTATGTTGTTTTTTTTGGTTATATAATGGGCTATGGGAATGATATACATGATCAACTTGATAAATACAAATTTTGATTTATTAGATGAGAAAAATAATTGTGCATATTGTTTAATCATTGGGTAAGTGTATTACTATAATGATGTTTCTTGTATGCAAGGTTTTCATTTTTCCCTTTGATAATTCTAGCGGTAATCAAAAAAGAATATAGTCACTTGGGAACCATCTTGATTCCTTTTTTCGGGGAAGTTTGTCTTTGTTAAATATAGGTGGCTTCAACTCTTCAGGGATATTATGGAGATGAGTGGTGGCATGGGTTTCTTCAATAGTAGAATGCTATATTTTAAGGACTTATTGGATTTTAAAGGTCTCATTGATACTGTTTTTTTGGTTTAAAATTTTATTGTTGTAATAATCATAAGGGAAACAGTCATATTTGGAGCCCACTTTCCAGGTTACTTTCTAATCATCATGGATTTGAAACCTTTTCTCATGAATCTATTACATAGTTAACCTATTCTATAGGGCATCATGCTCCATTATCAGTGGATCTTGATAGAGGATAACCATGAAACCAGTCATTTTAATCCAATAGTTGGCATAGAATTAATGGTTTTATGTAGATAATGGAAAATTCATTGGAGTATTAGATAGTGGAAAGATTCGAGATCAGTCTATCAAAATTCCTTTATTATTTGAGGAAGTAAAATTAGTGTTGGATGTTGAATAACATGATTGATGATAATTTTTGGGAGAATGAGAATGTGGATATTGAAAGGATATAAGAGGATCTATAAGATTATTGGGATAACATGAAAGTGTTTCATAGTTATTGATTGGATGTTAGAAATCAAGAAGGATTTTAGGATTAAGTCATGAATACAGTGGTTAAAGGAAGGTGACTGAATCACAGAACATTTATGCATGTATGAAAGAGGGGAATAATTGTGTGAGGATAAATCTATGACAGGATAATTGTTTCAACTAGTCCACTATTAATGTGGGTGGTAAATTATCACTAGATTATTTTGAAGTGATATTAGTAGGTGTTGGAATTAGTAATAATATATTTAATGGTTGGTCAACAGAAGAAATCCTTTATGAGCTACCATTTAAATTTTTTGGATAGTTCTAATAAGTATTTTTAAAGGAATTACCAAAGGAGGAAATGAGAAAAGGTATTATTAACATTATGAATTGGGAAATTTCTATGGGATATGATGGTTATCATAGAGAATATTTTGTTTCTGGATGGGATTTCTTAGGTATTCATGTTGTGGAAACCATATAGGATTTTTTAAAGATGGAACCCCTAATAGAAGTTTGTGAGAAACTTGATTTGTTTTAGTCCCTAAGGTGAAAGATTCCATGAGTTGAAGTCAATATAGTCTCATATTCTGTGTAATGTCTATTATAATATTCTTTCAATCCCCATTACTAGGATATTGAATAATATTATCCCAATTCTTATTTCGAAATGATAACATTGGTTTGTGAAAGTTCATCACATTCAAATGGAAATTTGAATTTCTAAAGAACTAGTGCACGATTTCAAAAAATAAATTTATTGGTTACAATGTGGTAATTCAAGTCATCATGGATAAGGTTATTATATAATTTATTTGAGTTTCTTAATTATGATAATTAGGATGTTCTGATTCTATGAATGGTTTTTTGATTTATGTTTTAGGTGTTACTCATCCCAATTGATCACCATCTCTTTAATGTAGAATATCTTTTCTTCTTTCAAGATAGTTTTTGTAGTTAGAAAATTGGATCCTTTGTCCCCCAATCTCATCATTTTTCCTCAAGATATTCTCTATATAAATAGTCACAAGAACATGGAGTATAAGATGATTTGGTTGTACTACAACAACCATGGAGATGGTGGAATTTCATATCTCATGTTTTTAGGTGACATGATTATTTTTATGAATTCTGGGAATAAATTTATTTATACATTTATGAAGATAATGTCTACATATGGGCAGTTGGGAGGAACATTAATCAATTTAAGGAATAGAGAAGTTTTTATTTTTAAAAAATGATCAGGTAGATAAATAATGGAAAACCAGGAATTTCATGGAATTCATTGATAATAATTTCCAATTATCAATTTTGGGGCATTGATTTCTAACAGACATATAATAAATTCCTTCTTCCCGGATATTGTTAATAGGATCACTATAATAATTTGAATATGTTAAAAAAATATTGTCTCATTTGGAGGAAAATAAACATTGATCAAATGTGTGTTAGATTCTTTTCTCATGCACATAATCTCAATCATCTCAACTCCCAAAGGTACTATTTCTAAAATAGAAATTATTTTGATAGCTTTTCTATAGGATAAAAATCAAGCACGTCCATTCCACCAGGCATTTCATAGTTATATGGTATCACTTGAAGAATAGGTTGTTGTGTGTATTTGGGATTCTACAGAATACATTCAGTTCATCAAAGAAAGGATTTCATAAGAAATTATGGAAGGGTAGTCCTTAAGGGATTCATTTTTTATAATTTGAAACATTGATTAGGGGGAGGACTATGAGAGGTAATAAATTAGTCTCTCCAATATTTTTATATGTATGACTAACCATTTGTAAATACATAATTATTCAATGAGATGGATTGTGGGATGAGGAAATATCAACTTAATGAATGAAAACTGGTCTGGTTTGAATCTATTCTTCCAAGAATTCCATGATCTTAAGATTACATTAAGAATGGATTGTTGATTCCAAATCCTGTTAGAAGCTACTATATTGAAAATTTAAGAAAATGAGCAGCTTGATAAAATTACGATGAATGGAGAACCGAATAAATGTTTCATCACACTAGCGATTTATCATAGGTTTAACTGTTGGGACATTATAATGATATTTCATGTAGATAGTGAATGTGATTTTTGGGAAGTAAAGTTATGGTGTAATGAAATTACTGTAAAAATGAATTTTTGGGTCTGAAGGATGAGAAACATGGAGATCCTAACAGATGATATTGTTTATAAATAAGGTATAACCATGTCTTTGAGTTTTTGGTGCTGTGTTAGACCACAAATTGAATTACTACTTCTTCTATTTTTCCAATTTGAATAGGAAAGGGACCTTTGAAACTCCATGGGTGGAAAAAAAATTCATCAACTAAGGTAAATATATGCATGATTTTATTGGCAATTGGTTTTAGGGTATGGAGAAGAAGGGAATCGAGTAAAAGATATAAAGTATTATTTTCATATCTGGCTGTTAGACTCTTTCCAATAAAATAAATAAGAAGAGAATGTTTCTAGGAATTCAATTATTTTTTAAAATATATGAAAAAAATATGTTGGGGAACTGTGTTTGTTGATCAAAGATGGGAAGAATTCCTCTACACTCTTCTCATTCTTCATCCATCCAATCAACTAGATATCCATAGTATGGTGAGTTAGATGGAATCAACATAACTTTGGACTAAATCTCAAAGTAGATCGATCATTATAGGGTGGGAAGATGAAGGGGGTGTGCTTATTAGATATCACTATGGTTCAGAAAATCTAGCATTCACATATATAAATGGTATGGATTACTCCATGCATGAAAAGTTTAGATCCTTGAAAATATGAATCATTTTAGGCACAAATGTATCACTTGTAGGTTAATGAAGTGGAATCTAACTCGGATTATTTTGTTAGAATTATTCAAAGGAAATTTGAACCCCATTTCGATCTGATCTACATTGTCAGAAGCTATATTCTGTAAATGAAGAAATAGGTTCATGCGATGTATATATATATATAGATGTAATGTCTTCAGAAAATTTATTAGCTCATGGAGGGAACATATATGAACCTTTTCTCACCTACATCGTCTTGTGTTCTCTCCTGACTGAATATACGTTTATTATCCAAGGGGATGCATGCTGTCTCTATCATTTCAGACTTCCATAAATTTTTTCCTTGTATTGGACTTTTGGGGGAGGTTGGACACACCTTTTTTAATAAAAAATCTATTTTATGTAATGAAACCTTATTACATTTTATCACCCCTTATAATATTACATGGTTATTTTCAAATACAATGTTATCTTTTGAAATTGGACCAAATTTCATGAAAAGAATACTTTTCGAAATAAGAAAGGATTATTTCATTATGAATTATTTTCAAACCTATTATAAAATTTATTTATATTATATATTATTTAGCATGGATATATTTCAAGAATATTATAAATATCCCTGTTATATTTAATATATATTTATTATAGAAGGATATTTATGAAACTAGTTTTTTTATGGGTTATGTAATGATTAAATGATGTTATTGAAAACCATTTCCTTCCATGGGTTCTGATATGATGTATGATTTATGTTTTTGTGGAACACATATGTATGGTAATCATTATGTGATAATTGTGACCTTTATATACATCCTATTAACTGTGTTAAAATGGATAACTCGTGAGATATATATGTATTGCATGAACATGATCTAATGTTCACAATATTATTTATGGACATGATTTTCATGTCTATAATTTTATTCAAAGACTTGGATTACATGGACATATGTTTATAAAAGGCCCTGATATTGTGTCCTTAATTTAGTGAGTGATCATATTACTATTTATACATGTTAATAAATATACATGTTTATGGGTATTTCATAAGTTCTAGTGTTGTGTCAATGTTTTGATCTCTGGGATTATTTTATTTGACTACCTTGTGATTAATTTCTTATAATGTACCTATCTTTATTCCATGATCCATGTTATTGATCATTGATATGAAATGTATGATCTTATAATTTTATGAACACCTGCCAATACCATTTATTATCATGTTTATCATTTCATATCGACCATATTTACCCTTACTAAGAGAATATTCTCTCTATTTTCTTAGGTTTCTTTTACCCCGGAAATATAGAATTGTTTTAAGTATGACATATCGAAAAGCATCTGGATATGAAGAATTCAGTGATAAAAGATGTAGATTTATTATGAACCAGTTTTTAGGCTCTTAAGATTCTAATGGAAATAATATTATACTATATATGGTCTTGTTTATGTGTATTCAACAAAAATGACGTAATATCAATATATGTTATACCTAGGATGTTATATTTTGTATCAGAGATTATCTTTAGTCATCCTTTTAAACTAGGATCAAAAAAATTAGTTAAATCCCTATAGATATTTGTCAGGATATTTCTATGGATTTAAATTAGTATAATCCTAAGGTGTCATATATTTTGTAGTAGGTATCATTATTTAGGAACCCTATTTGTAGGTTTTCAAGAATATGTGTTTTCATTCTATGATAAGTTTTGGTCAGACTATGATTTCTAGTAATAGTCAATAGATGAAACTAGGAAGAACATTGTTATCATTGGATTTTTTAGATTTGCAATGTATTATAATAATGAAAATTTATTCCCATCAGTGGAAATCTACTGAATAGAATTTTGAAGGTGGTAAGAGTATATGTTATACTATTGAGAATAAAGGGACTAAAAATGATATGTTAAAGGAACAATATTTCATTAGAGTATTGATTGAATTAAATATAAAAATAATGATTATATTGAGTTTAAATTTCCTTAAGACAAGATTCAAATTTCATTTTATAGGAATGGAGTATTAAGAAAAAAAGTGATGAAGCCTGAGTAAATTATTTAGAAAAATGTTGGATGATTGAAGTGTTTATGTAATGGAATTTAAGAATAATGTTCTAAAATAAGTTATAAAGTATTATGGAATAATGGAACATCTAATGATGGGTCAAATATAGTTTATAATTATGTATTTGATATCATATGTTGAAGGGAGCTAGAAAACATGAAATTTGATAAAGGATGTACAGTGAGATTCATGGGAAACACATAATTAATAGAATGAAAAAATGTAATATGATTATAATGTTGTGATAATAATTTTTGGATAATGATATGTGGGATATGATTAAGAAATTTTATGTTACGTATCACCTTAGAACTAATTAAGGATTTGTTTAAAAAGTGGTTTATGCAATCCAAGGGTATGTTTATGAAATTATTGGACTTACAGAATATAAAATATAATAATTAGATTAATAACGATTTCATGATTTCAATATATATTTATGGTAATTACAATGTATCAAGAGAATATATGATGAATCTATTCACATATTTTGTATGTGAGAAACATGAGAAACAATATTATGTATGGGGAATCAATTCAACGTTGCTTTTGAGAAATTAAGGTAACTTATTTCTATTTTTTTACATTTATCATTCTGAAGGGTTATAATGATAATGATTTATAGAATTTTTTTAATCTTTATTTGATGTTTTATAGATCAATTTATTGTCTTTCCGTATGAGGATTTATTCATATTAGACAATTTGGGGAAACAATTCTGTTGTAATAATGACATACATAAAGAAGAATCATTAAATTTATGGATCTCATGAATTGTTAAAACGTCTAGATGGTCAAATTCAGCTTCGATTATATAAATAAGTGATGATATGGAAATCTATCAAGGAGGGGATATAGTGATATTGTTCTGATATATTTTTTGTACATCTTCCTATGAAAAATATTCAAAATTTAGGGAAATGATTATACAATAAAATTTTGAAATTTTGTCACAATTTTTTATGATATAAATGACCTTTTACATGCCTCTTGATGTTATGGATTTATGATAATTAAAATTCTCCTGACCATGTACTCTATCACTCTACATCATAATAAGATGTAGTGTTTCCCCTTATATGTCCATATTTTCACATTCCACCTAGGTTATCCTATATTGAAACCCGGTCATGAGATTTTTTAGGTAACCACTATGATTCTGAATATCTATTTTTAAATGGTGTTTTAATTTTCATTTTTACAGTGTGGGGTTTCCACAAATAATTTTCAAGTAATAGACCATTCAGGTTTGAATTTTAATATAAAATTACAAGGATACAATTAATATTTATAAGTCCTGATCATATCATAATGAAAGATTATAAATTAGGGATTCTACCAAATCTCCCTCATCTTCATATTGTTTTCCATGTATCTCTTTTGATAACGAACATACCTAACCCTTATCCTGTACTAAACATAAATTTTGTACAGCTAGAACAAGATCAATCATATGAAGATAAACCGTTATAAATTTTTGATCATACATATAATGTTCTAAAAAATAACAGTCATCCAGTTACTGTTTTTTCGATAAAACAATAGTTTGATGAATCTATGTGGTAATTTGAGGATATGATGTGGTAGAAGTATCCTAATTTGTTTATATTAGAATGATTTTTTTAAACTGAAGGACTCATTTTAATGGGGGTAGAATGTAATACCACATGTTTTTATGAACATTATTTTTTAAATAAATTAAATTTCCTTGATGACTCATGTCATATGCTACACCATGCCATGCATTTAACAATATGTAATACCATCTTATCTTTCTTTACACACAACTGTTAGTTTATAGAAAACATCATTTAATTATTGCAACTATTTAAACCCAAAAAATGATAACGTAGGCATTACAATGTTGGGTATGTAGGGAAATAATAGAATTAAGTAATTATTGTTTAGAAATGTATATATAATTCTTTTATATATTAATTACAAATGAACATAGAATCCATTTTTAAAATAAAAGTAAATTTTTAATCTGAAAAACTTTTCAAAATAGCTTTTTCATATAAAAAATACCAATTATGGTATTATTTTAATGATATATATATAATATATTCAATATAAATTTTAACAAACATTTTATGTGTTTTGTAAAAAATATAAAAGAAAAAAATTTAATTATTGACATAAAGGATGTATTTATCTTAAAATGAAACTTTTCCACCTTTTGATGACAGACTTATTTGAAGTCTTGTTTACGAAAATTGTATAAAATATATTTGAAAAAAAATAAAATTATTTTTTAAAGTGGGGATCTAAATATTTTCTCTTGTAGAGTATTTGATATTTTTAATATATGTTCCACATTTTAATGAATACTAAAAAATAATATATTTTAATTTCAATTGGATATTTCATTAATATAATTTATAGTGTTGAATTATATTATTTATTGGGTTTGAATATTAATTAGATCAATGTTTCTAATCATTTCATCAAATATTGGTCATTGTAATCAACATTTCAATGAATTTGGATATTAACACATTTCATTTATTAGAATTTTAGTACATTAAATACATTTTTTTATCCCGACTATATGATTGTTTTCTAATTAATTTCCAAAAATTAAGAGAAATGAATATGGAAAATTTATTCCAAATTTGGTATCATAAGATACTAAATTAGAAAATAACAACGTTTTAACTTTGGAATATATTTTTTTTAATTTTAATAAATTTAATTACCATTTTTATGGTAAATCAGACAATTAAGGGTAAAAATAAAATAAATAATACAAAACCACCCTATCATTTGAAAAAATGTTGTCGGTTGAAGTTAATTTGACCCTAGGATCCTAGGATTCTAAATTGAATTATTTAATAAACACTTTTCCATGAAAATGATTTATATATTTTTAAAATCTATGGTAGTGAAAAAATGTAACACTCTTACTTTTAATAAATATAATATTTATAATATGTGGAAAAATTAATTATATGATATAATATGTGTATTATTTTGAAATCTAAATTTATTTTCCACGAAATTATATTTTATTTATCTAATTTAGAAAATATATTAATGTCCATAACAATTACACAATGATGATTAAGAAACTATTCATTTAATGAAATAATCAATTAAATGATATTATAAATATTAAATGAAATTTAATGTGACATAAGTAAATTCCATGAATATTTTAGGTGAATATGAAATTTTTTGTGGTGTATTAAATTAATTGGATTGAATTTAACATATTGCGTGTATATTCATAATGTTAACATTATGAATAGTGTCTAACATGACACATATGATATATTAGGAAAATAATATTTTATAAAATTATTTAAAATTCATAAAAATATTAAATAATAAAAATTTTATTATATATGGTCTATATATCATAAATATCCACTTTTTGGTCCAATTGAAACTTTATATGTAAAAATTTCATCCTCTTAATAATAAAAAATTTATTAATATAGTTAATTTTAAATTGTATTAACTAATGGTAAATCAAAATCATAATGTTAAAGATAACACCAAAACATCCCTAAAATATATTTATTGATTATTTTATTACCTTAACATCTTTTATATTTTAATCAATTGTCTCTTTAATGTATTTTGAGTGATATTTTTGTATTATAATTTAATATATTGACAAATTCCAAATATGACCCTTCCCTATACTATAAAAGGGCCCTTTTATTCTTTTCAATTCAGACATCTCAACTAATGTGGTTCATAAAATATTCATGAAAATATTATTATAATTTCTATCCCTTCATCGTAGAAGCCTTACATTGGGTATAATTCAAACCAAATAATTCCTTTTGCGAAATTCATAATGAGATACTAAATAAATATATAATATTCATCAACATATTTTTTGATTTTATTTATCTTCTAACACATCCTAATAATTATTATTATATTATTAAATAAAAACCACAAAATAATATATATAATTATTTTTTTGTTTCTATTTTTATTACCTATACTTAGAAACACATCTATCTAAAGGGTAATGAACATTCCTTTATTTTGTATGGAGAACTACCGCCTCAAGAAATGATGTTGTTTTTCCTTCCATTACCACCTGTCAAGGGTGAGAAATATGAAGGGAAAAATGTTTTTATACTATATATGTGATATTTATTATTTATTTAGTATTATATAGTTATTATATAATCATTCATTATTGATTTCCATGTACTGTTAAGGTGCTAAATATTTTGTGTATGTATGGACTATTACTTCCCCAAAGTGTTGTGATTCATTCACACTTTACATGGAATGTATTAAGGATAGAATGATGGAAATTATTTTGTTATATATGAAAAGATAAATCTCTTTTAATGATATAATATATACATATATTTAATTTAATATATTTCTTGCAATACATTATAGAATGGAAGAATTATTCATGCATACTTAAGGTTTATTGTCCCCCAAAATAATGTATTTAATTTTAATTTTTATATAATTAAAATAACCATAATTTCATATATAATTAATATAAATGTTATTAATTTTTTTTATAAATTTTTAAATAATTGAATAATGACCATTGAATGAGGACCAAGAATAAAAAGTCATAATATGTATGAGAAATGAATCTGTTCTTACCCAAAACAGAACATAAATATAGAAATTCTTAATAGGATTGAAATATAAATTCCTGAATAAATAATATATCATAATTTATATAGGGGTTTGGATCTATAATAGTTTTATAACAAACTTATTTTTTTTATAAATGATGTTTTCAGGAGCATGGTGAGATCCATGATATAAAGAAAGAGATTTTTATATCACATTTACTTCTATGGGACACATGTGTTATACACTACTACTTTCATCAACATGGTGTATATAATTCACATGAAGGTACATTATGAATCCTATATAGACTAATATTGTATTTTTATATCTATATAATTTTCTTTCATTCATGGGGAATATTATTCTACTGATTATAAAGTGATAAGTGATTCTTTCACAATCTCATTAATATTTGGTATTGATGCCTTTTAAAACTGTACTGTGGATTATTTATCATCCATAACCATGTTTTATAAAAATGTATTATTTTTTTACTTTTATATTGTGATTATATAATATTATTTTCAACCAGTATTTCAGTTATTAAAAAATGGTTTAAAAAGGATATTTTGTTTTCATTTTATAAATAATTAACTGTGTGACTTTTCTAATAAAAATATAGGGAAGGAATGTTTTAAACATACGTGACTTGGAAAAATACTTATTATTATAAGAAACTTTATTAAATTGAAACTCCCATTAATATATTATATGGTTATTTTCAGTGAAGTATTTTTCCTTTAAAATTTCATAATATATTAATAAATGAAATAATTTTTAATGAAGAATGAATATTTTATTCAAGATTAATTTTTAAACCCATGATATCATTACTTTATATTTAATATACATTATTTGGGATATTTTTCGTTAATTTTATCCATATAATTCCTAATTTCTAATTTATTGTTATGATATAATGATATTTATCCAACTTGTTTCTTTTCCATGGGTTATCTTATGATTGAATGATGTTTATGAAGCCCATATCATTACATGGGATCTGATATAATTAATGATTTATGTTCTTGTGTAAAAAATAAGTATGTTTTTAATTATTTGATGGTAGGGACATATATACCCCTCCAATTTATTGGGTAAATATGCGTAACTCTTGAGGTATATATTTTATGTGGGAACCAAATTTCATGTTCACAATTCATTATGTGGACCTAGTTTTCATGTCCATAATATACTGAAATGAATCGTATTAATGATATTTGATAAGTTGGGTATGATCTTATAATTTAATATACACACCCTCATACACATTATTCTCAATTTCAATATTACATACCTCCCTTATTTACAAATATTAAGCATCTATGCTCACCTTTTTTATATTTCATATCCATTCTACATGAATAATTGTTTACGTGTTATTTTTCGTAAGGGTTCATCATTTAATCAAATATGTGGGATTTTTTTGAGGTATTATTAACATGTTTTTTATGATTCCATGTTTCCAAATTTAGTTACTAATATGGTCTTTGGGAGGTTGTATGTGTATTTCATAACAATGATGTAATATCCTAGTACATTAAACCTGGGTTGTTATATGGATGGTGATGAGGATTGTATTGATGAAAAAATATTATTTATATAATATATTTATGTAACAGAAATTATCACCTACTATTTACATTCAACCGTTTCATCCATTTAATAATGGAAATGATAATTAAGCCTTAGGTATACTATAATATCCATGAAGAATCATTTTTGTCTATATTCTGAAAAATTTTCATTAATTATCCATTCATCATCCAAAAGTATTTCTCCATAATAAAAATATAATAATAATATCATGATTTTTATTTCATAATAATTTTATTTCAAAAAAACACCCCTATAACCATATCCAACAATCTAGTTAATGCATGTTCAATATTGGGTTGGTTTTAAAAAAAATTTGAGTAAATCTATGAAATTTTATTGTAGATGATTATGAAAATATCAAATTTTAATTATTTTATGAATAAAATTTGTAATTTTTATGTATGTGAAATAAAAAAACATAATCATTATATAAGAAATCACCATTAATAAGATGATGATAATAATATAAATATTCTTTTTTAATTGTATATTCTATGATAAATTTTGTTATACACATTAATATAATTTCACAATTCAAAAATAAATATATTTCATCTATAGAGATAATTATTTGGTACCTGAAATGATGAACACTCAATATTAAATGTTTATCGAACATCGCTCCTATGAATCACTAATAAATGGTCATTATTAGAAATATAAAAAAAATAAAGAAGGAAAAAACTAAAAAATATACAAGATGAAAATGATTATAAATGTATATTATAAATCAATTTATTTTAAAAAATAGTACTAAAATTATTAATTCTATATTAGTTATATTTATACATGATAATAGAGGCCATTAAACTATTTTAGAAAATAATAGAAATTTTTCATAGGAAAATATTATTCTTTCAAATACATGATTTTTATCCACCAGAATTAATTTAAATGGTGTGTATGTTGAAAATTGGATAAAAATATTTAATTAAAATATTATCTTGGTATTTTAAATTCACCATCTAGAATTCTCTCTTTCGTTGGTTTTAATTAGTATTTTTAAAAATCCATATGTATTTTTTCCTTCTCAATTCATCTTCACTCAACATGTTTTAATGATATGCACCACGTTATTATTCATATGGTTTATATAAATACCATAAATTTAATTTTGAATAATTAGTTATTTTTTATAATTGGTTTATATTTTTATATAATTTTCATGATTCCAATCAATTTTTATTGAAAAATCATAAAATTTCATAAGGGGTTCTCAAAAATTAATTCTCTTATATAGGTTAAAATTATCCATCTATGACTATCATCAATATTTGTCAATTTATTATAATTTATGGTGACTTTGTGATGTATTTAAACATTATTATATGGGGAAATAATTTTCACAAAACATTATTCATCCTCTTGGATTTTATTGTTTCATTCAAATGGATGCTATTATGAATAATTCCCATGGAATTTATAGATTTTTCTTCCATTTCCTTATATTTACTTCCCATATATATTATCATTTCCCTATATTGAGCATAGATTAATTTAAATTCTAATGATCCTTTATTTTTGATTATTTCATTATAAATAAAATTTTACCAATCTCTATTAATGATATAGGTTTTAAATTCTTTTATTATAAAATATTCAAAATTATTTTCCATTATTTAAAAATAAATGAATCTATCATCCACTGAACATTAAATTTTGAAAATATTTTTTATATTTTTCCATGTTAATATCATTATATATCATTATAAAACTATGTTTTTATATTATTTTAATTTATTATTTTATAAAAAAAATTCATGTTCACATTCCATTATAAATGGTTCTTTTTGATGATTTATTTTTTCAATTTATATTGGCATTCCCCTTTTGGAAACTTTATGTCTTATGATTTCTAAATTTATCAAAAATAATTCAATATATAATATGTCCAATTATTTTAACTTTTCCTTTATAAATCCTCATTTATTTTCAGGGGAACAGATATTTTGAACATTTTCTAATAATTGTTTTAAAAAAATTACATTTATTTTTGTGAAAATATTTTTTGAATGTAATTATCACAAAGTTTTTAACAAAAAATATGAAAAAATATATGTGATAACTTTTTTATGTTTTACATCATATTTTCCACTAATTTCTATCTCCCATTATGTAACTTTTTATACTATTCTATTTAGTATAATTGAATGAATACTTGTAGGAATTGATAATTTTTATTTGACTTTTTTATAGTTTCATGTTATTTGATAAATTTACGAAAAAAATTATTATTCAATAGTTTTTTTAATTTATGATATTGATTAATCAAATGTGGAACACATATGTATTAATTATGACATGGATGTTACTATATCACTCACCAATGAATTGGATTAATTTTATATAACATGATAATTTTAGGTAAGTACCAAAATAGTTTGTTCACATAAGATTTGAAATAACGAGTTTGATAAAATTTTAATGGATTGATATACTGAGTTTATTCTACAATGCATGAGGATATTGGGATTTTAGAAATAATTTTTTATGTTCCTATGTTATTTACACACTTCTATATTTTTTACAACGTTATACTAAATTTTCATGATGTGTATTATTTCCATGATAGTTCATATTTTCAAGATTATGCCTTATTGTTAATGTATTATGAATTTTTATATAACTCTCAAATATATTATTATTTTTTCCATGTGAATTTAGTAATATGCTTTATTCTTCGTTAATTTTTTTTATGAACATAAAATTATCAAATGAGGTTTGATGATTTATTATTAAGATATAAATTTAATCCTTATATTTTCCTTTATGATTATGATTTAAAACATTAAGAAATTTTAATTCGTGTACTCAAAAATATTTCTCACCCCTTCAGATATATCCATATAAAAATATTATGAAGATTATATTATCATGTGGAATTACATGTAAATTATCTGGATGAAAAAATATTCTATGTAAATTAAAAAAATTGTTATAAAATTGTATTTTTAATAACTAATCTCTATTAAAATAATCCTTTAGTTGATAGGTATTTGTGACATTTTAGGAGATGTATAATTTAAATCATTAATTAATATATCATTTTTATTTTGATTATCATGGGTTTAATGTTTTTATATCAGTGTGATGTGTATTTATTTTAGATATTATTTTTGTTATTTTTGTATATTAGTTTACATATTATTGGTATCAGGGATTCAGAACCACAATAAAATACCTAGAGATGTGTTGATATCCTAAGATATGGGTAAATATTTGAGTAGATTAATTTACCTAGATATAAAAACATGTCATTATATTTTAATTGGATATAGGATATTCAATATTGTACATATAGGTAATAAGCCTAAAATATGAGGACTGGTTATTGGTTTTGGTGTCCACTAGTGTATAACCAGGTGGCATAACTGTACAACTTGTTTAAGAATATTAGGTAACTTTGTTTTGGTTTGTCATAATCTATTTACAATCAAATATAATCGAAATATTTTGATGTTATATTGATGGATTATATTGAGAATCATGATATAAACAAAACATATATATCTAAATTCAAACAATGATTGATATTGGTTGAACCGAATGAACAAAATAGGAATGTTATATTATAAAATCATATAAAATTACATTTATGATAATGATAATATCCTCATATTGATATTGTTTAATAATTCTTGTTTAAAAAATTGGTCTTACTAATGGGTGGAACTAGAAGGAACCATTCATGTGAAGGAAAATATTGAGATTTACTCAATGAATAACCCATCGAAATTGGAGCTAGAATGAGAAAAGTTTGATTATACCAACACCATATATCATGAAACATGGTTAATAATGTAACTGTTATACACTATAATTCAATTTAAATATTTAGAAAATTAAATGGGATTATTTTGAGACTAGGCTCGAGATGACACATGATTCCAAGGCCTAGATTGACCTAAATGTATTTTCGAAATATTTTTTAAAGATCATCAAATAATCATGAGAGTGGGTTTTTCTAACATTTAAACCAGTGATAGGATAAAATATATGTGGAAATCATGAACTTAGAGCATCTGGAATCACCTAAGAATGGCCTAACATCAACCTCTATGGGTTGACTAAAATAGAGGTTTTTTAGACATTGAGATTAAAAATAAAATAACTTATTTATGTTATTTTATTATTTTCTCTTCATTAATACTCAACGACTCATCAGTGCAAAGTTATAGCGATGTGGAAGTGCTAAATCCATTAATGGACCTCATTAATGAATCATCGCGGAGATGCTACAATGCACAACCTTTCTTCCTTCTTTAATTAAGTAGGGATAAAGGGTGGACAAACAACCCTATAATTCCTCTAATGAACATACAAGGAAACTATCCAACAAAATATTTTGATGATTCGAAAAGAGGTGACGATTCCCTTGGAGAGTGAATCAGAACCAGATATTGGTGGATGAAAATGGGTGATCTTCATTGATCGATCTTCTTTTCCATGTTTCTGGTTTAAATCATCGTGATTGGTTTTTCCCATGTTATCCCCATTAAATGACGAATCAAAATAAAATATCTACCATTTTTTCCCTAGAATTGATTATATTTATTGTATTGGAAATATTTGTTGTGATATTGGTTATAGGGATTCAATGTTAGTCAATTATATTTTCGTATAGTGATCCAACTAATAAGAACAATTCTGGGATGATATGAACAAAGGCATGTTTGTACATTGTGATTTCTATGTGATCCCCACCCTTACTCTCTCCTTGTTCCACATTGATGGACCCACTAGGTCGTATAAAATCATTTCTGGGGGGATTCCAAAAGTGGTCGGATCCCTATAGTGGTGAAAAATGGTGATGAGTACGATGTTGTGAAGGCAACGAACCACAAAGCTGAAAAGTGCATAAGGTTCGAGAAACAGACCACAAGATCAGGTTTGGTGGCCCGTAGATGACATCGTCGGGGCGTCGGTGGCCACATGTGGGAGGAAGATTACCTGAATCTGCACTATGGTGGGGAAGGCCGTAACCATATGGGGCCTTAGTAGTGTCGGGGGGGAGGCGCCGGTTGGAAGCCACGTCGGGTGGAGTAGCCTGCAGGGAAGGTCGCGGCATGCATTGGCATGTAGTCCACATTGGACTGTGTCTAGATGGAGGTGGCTGGCCTCACAAGACTGTGTGGCTACATGAACCAAATTCTAGAAACACATCTAGGCTAGACCAATTCTATACTTCCAACTTACAGACCGAGCCAAATAGGAAACTCGACCATTGGGTGACCTGAATTGTCAAAACCAGTACCTTTAAGTCTGACCAGACCAGATGAGAATCAGGTCACTGTGCAACCCGATAGGTTGGACCAACAGGTGAATCAAGCCTATTCTAGAACGACCTAATGGGTCTGGCCACTATGCTAGGTCGGAACAGGTAGACCAAGACCTAAGTAGTTCAGTTTTGTTGGCTGAATCGGGTCGGGTCATGCAGGACACCCTGACTGGGTAAGACTAGTTAGTCCAACCAATTCGGACCGTGCATGGATGAAACCATGCCCTATTTACTAAAATTCCAATATCATTCAGACCGATCATCCTATTGATGCATCGTTTATGGGATTGGGACTCGTGTGTGTCAATAACCATCCCTTAGAGCTTGGGTCATGACTACCCCCATCGCGTCTTCCATAAGATAGGGGTCGAGGACTAGCACTGGATGGAATATCCCTAAAAGGGAATTCATTTCCTCAAAACCTATATAGACAATGATAGTAAACACACCACATAAGTATAACACCATAGAATAATCAAGGTACAATAACAACCAAAAAACCCAAATGAGTGTAAAATATTGTAATAAAAGTAAAAAGGTACAAAATACAAGCCCATCATAAATGGAAGTACTTGTAAAATTGAAAAATATTCTATGGATACCCACAATGGATCCTATATTATGGGAAGATACAACTCATCAATGCAGCTCTACACATCAACCGGTCACCTCCGTACACTATCTAGTCCTAGTTCCCCGAGTCTTAGTCAATGTTTCATGTCGTCTACAAA
The DNA here is from genome assembly GCA_963277665.1 of Viscum album. Lineage (NCBI taxonomy): Eukaryota > Viridiplantae > Streptophyta > Magnoliopsida > Santalales > Viscaceae > Viscum > Viscum album. The sequence continues at coordinate 1,851,208,414 of OY728126.1, read as the reverse complement.
AGATATAACATGGTTCCCATGAAGCCCATGCAGGGAAGAGTATAAAAATACTCAGTAGGCACCCCGAGACTCCCGATGGTCTCTCAGAATTACAAAGAGGAATAACCAAAATGTGTTATCTCAATCTAGAATAACAACGAAAGACTCAAGTCAAATGTGGTTTAACCTAAGTACTAAAGTATAAATGATTAGTTGTAAATCTAGATCATCATATCAAGAATCTCTATTGCTGACCCACGTTGGATTGATAAATATTAAACCACAATGGATCTCTCAATGATGACCCACACAGCATTAATATATATTGAACCACACCGGATCGCTCAATGCTGAGCCACACAGGATTGTTGAGTGATGACCCACAAACAATCATTATTTACTGACCCACACAAGAATTATGAGTGCTGACCCACACAATATCAATAGGTACTGACCCACACTAGATCGATGAGCTCTAACCCACACCATATTGTAAGGTACTGACCCAAACAAGATTATTATTCATTCATCATGTTACAGCGAGACACTGAATTCCAGTACTATGCACACTTTATTATTGGAGGATCTTCTCCTAAATCAATTATTTATACCTAAACCACCATGAAGTCCAATAAAGAAGTAACTCGATGAACCACCATGCCATAAGGGTTCCTAAAAAATTCATGGTGCATCAATAAAAAACTCTATCTGTATGTCATATGCATTTCAGTGTTGGGGCCTGATTGGATTTGAGTCTAATCAAACTCAATTGTACTCTATATTTCAACAGAACTCATGTGGAGTATTTCAAATACACCCATATCATTCTAAGGGTTCAAACTCTGTAGATGGTTCATCAATTGGACATTTGGTTTAAGAGATATTCCCATTTAAGTGAAACTTGTTCATGAGTGTGTTTGAGTCCGGTACGACCCGGCTCAAAATGGTTGGGCTCATCCCACAGGGAAAACAACCTATCTAGATGGCCTTAGAACAACCCAGACACTATAAAGTGTGGGGGTCCACTCCCCTATCGAACCACTCAACCATTTGGGGTATTCAATGTAGTAGAGGAAGTTAGCTCCTCCCAACTCGATGTTCCCTTCGGACAGGTCTTCGGTGGGACCTGCAGGGCGAGGTCGGTCCTCTGTCATGGGTCAATGTTATAGTCTTCCTCCACGGTGCACTTCTGTGTTGTTCCACCCTGCGTCAACATGGTTGGAATTGTCCAGTAGCCCCCCTCGTCCCACATGTCTCGAAGTTGTAGTCATCCTCCACGGTGCGCTATCGTGAAGCATAGTCATCGACGATGTGGCCGATGTTGGCATACTTCCCTTTTCCAATGAGGCATCTTCAGAATACACCTCTTCTTTATGGTCGGTAGAAGCTGGCCTCCCCCTTCTTTTGTTTCTAGCACCACCATGCCGGTGAATCTTCCGCGGACCACCAGTGAAACTTCAGAGGACATTTTCTCTTTCAACTTTTCCCATGGGACACTCAGGAAGCTACCATCACCGTGTGGCTCCCAGTTTGGCCATAAAGTTTTTTTTCTCAGTCACCCATGAAGAACGCAACCAAACCGAGAACGGTGGATGGTGTGGGCCTTGTTCATTCGGATTGTGTCATCTACATTAGCATTATAGGATGGAAAAAAATCTTGAATGAACAATTGTTAGTCAAAATATGAAACCCCCTACCTTGACCACAATGGTATACATTGTGGATGAGAGAGATGAACTGTGCTCGAAGGTTTTAATCATCTCTCGATGTTATCCAGTTTGAATCCTCCAATAGTCATCAAAGATTCACTCTATGTTGGTGGAAGATGTCGTTGCAACATTGGTGGGGGTTCCTCTTGTGTGTCCCTAATACTCATGACATAACATTGTTTAAATATAACGAATATAGGATATTCAATCACTCCAAAATTAATGACATTCATTAATGGATTCAATTAATGAAACCATTAATCTCTTGATGGAATGGTTACACAAGAAAGTGTTACCGACCATTAATTGGTCTGAAAAACCTATGGTCACGACAGTATCACTCATTAGTTAAATAATGAAAATAAAAAAACTTGTTGGGTTATTTTATTATTTTTTTGTCAGGTACCAAATATAACATTTTCAAATGAATTTTTATGAAAAAATTTTATCTCTCATTAAGAGAATCTCAGAACTGTGAATTCTAGGATGCTCTCATATTTTTAATCTGAGCACTGGTTAAAAATACAGAAATCGTTTCCCGCACGTTTATTGAACATACCATAAAAAATGTTCAGAAATTCATTCCAGGCTCTTCATGCCTCAGAATCACATGCCATCAATTTTCACAGACTCATAAAATTCCATTTAATAAAAAATTAAATTGAATGTTTGGATCATTATTGTGTGACGAGACGGTACTTTGGTTAAACTCTTAGTGAGTTTTTATAATAGTCTATATATTAATGATGTTTTGAGGAGTAGATTTGCATGGAAACAAGCACACCAGAGAGAGGGAATCCTATGGTTGGATACGATAGGAAGGATATGGAGAGTGGGACCTCGATGGTCTACTAGACGAGCGGACACCGTGGTCAAGTAACCTAGTAGACCTCAATGGTCTAGTAGCCCAATAGACCTCAGTGGTCCAGTAGCGGAGGGGAACTCAATGTTCTAGTAGTAGAAGGGACCTCAGTTATCAAGTAGTCGAGCAAACCATAGTGGTCAAGTAATGGGGCAGACATCAGTGGTCCTATAGGGGAGCGGACCTTAGTTGTCCAGTAGCAGAGCTCACCTTAGTGGTCCAGTAGCGGAGGAGACCTCAGTGGTCCAGTAACCGAGTGGACCTTAGTGGTCTAGTAGCCGAGCGGACCTCTGTGGTAAAGTAGCTGAGTGGATCTCATTGGTCTAGTAGATATGCAAACATCAATGACTCATTAGGGATTAGTCTTTCAGTAGTACAAGATGATTCAACATTACGTCCAATTAAAATACTTTATTTTTTTTATTTATACTTGGTGTGAGCTGTATTTCCTTTTTGGTCGTGATTTGTGGTCTTTCTTCTAAGGTTAGGGGTTCGTATAGAGTATTTTGTTACTCATCCTTGCATAGGCTTCGACCGCATGTGTCTTGTCTCGTGCAGGTTATCGACGCTTCTATAGAGACCATGGTGCTCTGGGAATAGTTGGTGCTCAGTGATATAGGACAGACAAGCATACCTCTATGGATATAGGTAGCTACCCTTCACCTACCCTTCAGTTAGAGTCTTGAGTGGTCATAATGTGGCAGTTTTATGTTTCTTATTTGGTTTTGGGCTTGAATTCTGGATGATTTGTACTTTCAATTTTCTATGTACTGTCAGTAGTTGTCTTAGTTGCAGTTCTGGTATACATTGTTTTTACTTCTCGAATTTTGATATTTGTGTGTGTGTGTGTGTGTGTTTAATGGAAATTATATCCCTTTTTGAGATATCCCTACTCAGTGAAAGTCGGCAGCCCTTGACTAATGAACTGTGGTCATGGGGTTGACACAACATGGGCCCTGGGGGACAGTTCATGAGAAAGTTATATCAAAGGGAAGTGGGTTCTACCAGAGGAACGATGAGTCTATAAATTTTTTTAGGGAAATAATGTTAAATTTTTTGACTTTGTATGTCAAGTAAGGTATTCAAGTGGTGGAGTGATGGATGATGTATCCATACAATAGGACCCTGAATTATTCTTTCCTACTTGATACACAATATCCATGGTTGAATGAATATTTGTGTTTTTTTCTCATGATCATTTTGAGTTAGATTCAACTTCAAAGATATAATTTATTAATCATTATTCTTCTTAATATAATTTGGGATTCATCTATGCAGAAATCCTATCAGGATTCTAGTGCATGACCATGAGGATGGTCCACATAGTTATGAGGCTTCGGTACAGGGGTCATTTCTTGAGACAAAACCTTCAAGAGGTGTCCCGTCTTTACCACCACTATTTTTTCAGCAGCTACTATCAGTTTTACCAGTAGAGGATGCACGTAGGCCCAGTTCCTTACATGAGTTCTAAAGAAAGATACCTCCTAGGTTCAAGGGAGAGAATGACCCTCAGTTCTTTGAGGATTCTCTGGAGGTGGTGAAGTGATTCTTATACTTAGTGAGCATGCCACTTGACCAGATGGTTGTTCTAGAAGCGAGCCTTATATAGGGCATAGTTGGGTGATGGTAATGTTTGAAAATCCTGATGCTTGAGGAGGTGACCCTAACATAGTCAGACATCAAGAAACTATTCAGGGAGGAGTTATTCCCGGTGACATTGTGAATAGGCCGCATACATGATATGCTTCAAAGATATTAAGTTAGCCTAAAAGTGGCTAGGTAATCTATGAGGTACAGATACATCTCTGGTTACTCTACGGATAGGGTACATGACCTTTTCATTAGGGACCAAACCCTTGAGTAGGGAAACCGACGATAGATAATAGAATTACTATTTTCCCTCAACATTGGTACAATGACTAGGGTTCTAGATATATCTCTACCTGTGGAGTGATTCCTCACAGAGTAGCATCTGATGGTCCGAGCTACCATCCGCCAACATGTGGTAGAGTCATCCATGGTGGGTAGCTGAAAGATGACGTAGAGGCCAAAATTGGACATACCATTTAGAGGATGACCACTGGAATCATGGTCGATGGTAAGAGGATACTGGGGTAGAGGGAGTCATCATAAGGGGAGAGTATACTATGCACATGGCGGGCATGGGACATGGCTTGGGATTTCTTTACTCAACACATATAGCACCAACATATGGCCAAGGGACCACAGAGGTAGTGATAAAGATAGGAAATGTGTGGACTTATAGAAGATAGAAGTGGCAGAGGAGTGGGATGAGTGGAAAGAGGTGGGAGTAGTTATGAGTTTCTACCACCATCACCCCTAGGTGGTCCACTATTGTCTCTAGGAGTAGGTGGAAAGAGGCGGGCTCAGCTTCAAGAAATCGAGGCCTAGATTCCCAACATTCCAGAGATAATATGAGGTATGATCTGTGTCTTCTCTTATTTTGTAGTAGTTATTATAGACCTAGGTTGCAGTCACTCATTCCTTATCGTGGACCCTGTTCATAGTTTGAAGATTCTAATAGAGCCACTGGCTTGATCCTTGAGATTACATAATCATACCTGAGATGATTCAAAAATCTCACAATGGTGCCGAAATGTGTGAGATTACTTTTGGATGTGAGGGCTTAGGATATGACCTCCTAGTTGTGGTGTTGAGGCCTTCTGACATGATTCTATGTATAGACTAGCAATCAACATTTCCTGATTAGATCAACTGTTTTAGATGCAAAGTGAAGTTTGTCTATAATTATCGGAATAGGATTTACTTTTTTGATGAGATTGAAAAAAAGAAGTGTGGGATGGACTCAGACATAGGAGGGTGAATCATATAACTCAATAATTTCTCATCATGAACCTTGGTTTAGTGGATGAGAAGAGTTAATAGTTTCCTAAAACGGTGGATGAGTCTATGGATTTCGTTCCAGAGGTGATCCCAGACTACCACTTTAGAGAGAGGTAGACTTCTACATTGATCTATTCCATAGTAAGTAACTAATAACTACACCTAAATATCAGATGGCTCCCATAGAGCTCTGGTAGATGAGGGTGTAGTTGTTGTACTTGTAGATGAAGGGATTCATAATGCCCATCATTTCACCAAGGTACGCCCTAGTGTTATTTTCTAAGAAAAAAATGGGAACATGAGCTTATGTATGGACTTATGGTGCCTATGAAAAGTGACCACAAAGAAATGTTATCCACTAAAATGTATTGATGACCACTTTGATTAGCTGAAGGGAGTGATACGGTTTTTGAAGATAGGCCATAGATTTGGCTATCACCATCTTCGAGTACTAGATTATGACATCTCGAAGAAGGCTTTCTGATGTTGATCCTTCCACTACGAGTACATAGAGATGTTGTCTGGTGAGAATAACATCCCCACAGTGTTCATCAGACACATCAATATGATCTTCTACCCATACATATAGTGGTTTTTAGTGGTCTTCATTGATGAAATCTATGTGTATTCAACATCCTAGGAGGATCACATGATACCCTGGAGGATGGTACTTGGCACACTCCGAGAACACCATCTTTACAGAAATATCATGATGCATGAGTTATGGATGCACATGTTCCAATTCATATGACATGTCTTCTAAGAGGATGCAGATTTAATGGATCTAGAGAATATTGAGGAAATAATTTATTGGGATCCACCCAAGAGCGTTTATAAGGTGCATAGTTTCCTTGGGTTGATTGGGTACTATTGGAGGTTTGTATCTGACTTCACCATAGTATTGGAACCAATGAAGGCATTAGAGAATAAGATAATACCCATCATGTGGACAAAATTATTCAAGAAGAGCTTTCAGCAGCCGATGAAGAGAATGACGAGTGATCCTATATTGTGGTTCCAATTGGAGGGAACTGAAAATGTGGTGTACTTTGACACATTACGAACCAGAATGGGTTTTTTCATGATGTAGTGAAAAGCAGTAATTGCTTGTGGCTCACAAAAGTTGATACCACATGAGAAGAACTATCCAACTCCTAACCTTGAGTTGGAAGCATTGTTATTCACATTGATGATGTTGTGACACTACATTATGTGAGAATGATTCATCATCTACTCTGACAAAAATATTCTCATTTATATCTTTTCTTAGAAGGATCTGAATCAAAGACAACGATGTGGTCTAAAGTTCCTCCAGGACTATGTCTTCACGATAGGCTTTACTCCAGGTAGTGGGATCATGGTGGGATAAGATCTCAGCAGGAGATCATGTTCACATATACTAAACGAGGCCATAAATAAGTTGTCCTCATGTAATATATCATTCATGGATAGAGAGGAGAAACATTTTCTTCAGTTGATGGTAGTTTCTCCTCCAATCATATTGTGAGTTAGGAGGTGCAACCTAGAAAATACAAATACGAGATTACACATGCACGTAAGTCCAATGTTATTTCCCTAGGTAGATATTCAAATGGAGGGGAACACATCATCCATTTCAAAGGATGTACCATAGTACCAGTGGTGTTTTAAGATGAGTTATAGAGGGAGTTCCATACCTCCCCATATGGAGGTACATCCAGGTGTGGAATAGATGTACCAAAACCGCCAGCAAAAGTATTTATTTCCAAAGATAAAGAAGGTAGTTGTTGAGTTTGTCTCGATATGACTCACTTGAAGGAAAGTGAAGTATGAGCAATTGGATACTGTAGGTTTGACACAACCCCTTTAGGATCCAAAGTGGATGTGGGAGGGGGTATTTAGGGACATAGTAACCGGATTAACACGTACATCTAGTGGGGAACGATACAATCTGGGTGATCGTAGACTGACTCACCAAGTTAGACAACATACTACCCATTCGAGAGAAGGGTTCAGTATGGAGTTTGAGACGCTTCTACGTGCTTGAGATTATTCTAGTCAATGGAGTTACATATAGAATAGATTCAGATCATGATGCATGCTTTATATCCTGGTTGGGGAATGGATTTCAGGAGGAATTTGATACTCATGTGCACTTGAGCACATCCTTTCACCAATAGATGGATGGTTAGATGGATAAGTCCATATAGACCTTGGACTAGATGCTTTGTGGATATGATTTTATTTTGATTGTAGTTCAAAGGACCACCTAATAGTGGGGTAGTTTTCATACAACAACATCTTCAACTGCATCATCTATATGGAACCATTAATGGAACAAAAAATAATACCATAAAGGTCTACATTATGATAGATAGACCCATGGGAGATAGCACTCATGGGTCCAAATATGGAACATGATACAATTGAAAAGCTTCAAGTAATTCGAGACCGGATGAAAACTGTATACAGATGATATAGGTCATATGATGAAAGGTCATATAGACCCTTGGAGTTCGGGGAGGGGGACCACATATTTCTACGTGTCTCTTTTCGATGAGGGATACTAATAACAGGAAAGAAGACAAGTTTTCTCTGAGGATTTTTAGACTATTATTGATACTTTGTAGAGTGGGAAAGGTGGAATAATTCATGGTTCTACCACCATAGTTAGAGATGTTTTATGACATATTCCACATATACCTCCAGAGGAGATAAATGCACGAGCCTCCTCATGTTATAAACAATGAAGAGATAGATATTAACTTCGGGGTGACCTTCGTGGTGTACACATTGGAGATAGAGGATCGATAGGAGATGACCCTTCATGGATGGTCGATTCCTCCAGTGCATGTTTATTGGCAGCATCATAATCTTTAGGAAATCACCTTAGAGTTGGAGGCTCATAATCATGCTCATTAAACTCATTTGTTTTAATTAGCCTTTTCGTGTATTTCAGGGATGAAAATCACTATGGTGGGGAGAATGTAATACCCCGAAATTCCATATAAAATATTTTAAAAATAAATTGTTTTATTTAGAGACTAGGATCTGGGACGAAACATGATTCTATGGTGTGGAGTGGCTGGAATTTATTTTTGAACTATTTTTTTAACATTCATTAAATAATCATGTGATTACATTTTTTACTTTTAAACCGATGCTTGAATAAAAAATATGAGGGCATCATTGAACTCTGATTATCAAGACTCACATAGGAAGGGTCAAACAAGACCAGTGCAGGTCAACCAGAAAAGATATTTTTGAAGACATTGAGATGAAAAATAAAATAAAATAAAATACTTTTTTATTATTCTCTCTTCGTTGTTACGCAACGACACCATGACACTGTAGTAAATCAATGTGGTGATGCTGAATCCATTAATGAATGTTAGTAATGATTCATTTATTAATGTCGAAATGTACAACATGTATTCTTTCGTTAATTAAACTAGGATTTAGGGTTGAAGAACAACTGTGGAATTCCTTTAAAGAACGAGGAATTAAACCTCTAAAATACTGAATATTGTAGAATTTAAAGTGACAATGTTACCCTTGTAGTGGGATTTAGAACAATATATCAAAAAAATTAGATGGGTGATATTACTCCACTGATATCCTTTTCCCATGTTGGGGTTTAAATATTAGTGATTTCCTTTCCCTTGTTTTCCCCTCTAAACGAAAAATGTGAATCAAATATCTATCAAGATAATCTGTATATTGATTCTTCTTGTCGTATTTGGAAATATTTACTGTGGGATTGGTTAAGGGGATTAAATATTCTTGATTTATATTTATGTTTCAGAATCTAGAAGAGAAAAACAATTTTGGGCTGACATGAACAAAGGTCATTTTGATTATTGGGTGTTCTCTTTGATCCCCCCCACCCCGCTCTTTCTCTTCTTCCCTGTTTATCACTTATAAACCCATGGGGTAATTCTAGATCTTTTATGGGGGGGGGTGTGATTAAAAATAAGTTCATTCCCCCGGAGAGATGAGATAACGTGAAGAGTACAATGTAGCGAGGGTGACACCCCAAAAAGCATGAAGGCACAGACAAAATAGAAACAAACCATCAGATCATGTATGGTGGCCCATGAAGGAGGCTCACAACACGCCATTGGGGGTGGGAGTTGGTGGGACATGGAGTGTTGATCCATAAGAGGCCACATCGTTACAGTGTGGTAGTGCCAGTTGGGTGTCATGTAAGCTAGAACAGCCTGCAGGGCGGTCCGTGACATGCTCTAGAACACGTTCCATTCTTTACTGCATGTGGCGGAATGTGGTTGGCCTCATATGGCCATGTGGCTATGTGAACCATACACCATCCCGACATATAGGATGTACCCAATCTATATGACAATGTAGGTCATGCCGATAGAGTAAACTGGACCACTGGGCGGCCTGGGCTAGAGAATAATCGGCCCGCCAAATTGTGGGTTGTTCCTAATGGGAAACCACACCGCTAGGTGGACCAGCTGGTTAGAACCGATTTGACAAAGTCATACTAGACATGATGAGAATCGGGTCACTGGCCGACAAGGTAGGCTAGACCCATGACCGATCGAGGATGGGTCTAGCAAGGCTCAATGGGCAAGGTTATACTAGATCTTCCCAGAACCAACCAATTCATTTTGGGTCAGTAGTATAGGGTCTGGTCATTCGGGACCCCCGAGCATGGTTGGTCGGGTCGGTCTGACCAAGCTAGACCGGGCCTAGATGCAACCTGACCCTTTATTACTAAAACACCAATATCATTCAGACCGAGAATCTGATTGATGTGTCGTCTACGACATTGGGACCCTTATGATGCGGCTATCCTTTCGGTATGCTCTAATTAATTGTTTTTGTTGATATTGATATAAAAACGACCGCTTAATAAGTATATTCTACCAGATTCAAGTTCAATGGAGATCGATAATCCTAATATTTGTTGTGAGATGAATAATATGACAGGCGGTTCCTTGGGTGTCCAATAACCAAGGGTACCTCTGTGGTCTCATATCCGAGCACACCTTAGTGGTATAATTACTATGTAGACCTCATTGGTCATGCATAAGAGGATCCATTAGTGGTCCAGTATCCAAGAGTACCTCAGTAGTCTAGTAGTTGAGCAGACCTCAGTGGTCCAGTAGCTAAATAGACCTCACTGGTCGAGTAACTGAGCGGATCTCAGGGGCCCTATATCCGTGAAATCCTTAGTGACTATTCAAGGATGAGTCCCATAGTAGACTAAGATGATTCATCTTTATAAACGATAATGTTACTTTAAATACATTGAGTTATATATGTTGTGATCTATCATTTCATTGTGGTCTGTCTTGGTTGTCTTGCTTTGTGATCTTTCCTTTGTGGGTTGGGGTCCCTACTGATTATTTTGTTACTCATCCATGCATGGGCTTCACCCACACATATATATTCCTATGCAGTTGATCGAAACTTTGACAGAAACCTTAGATGTTTGAGACAAGGTGGTTCTCAGTGAGACAAGACGGACAACCGTTATTTTATAGTTACATGCACCCACCCTTCACTTACCCTTCCAGTAGGGTCTCACGAGGATGGACCTTGGATGTTGTAAATTTCATTGTGGATTTGGGATTCTATTCTGTCCTATTTTTACTTTGAGTTTTCATTTTACTCTCAGTAGTCATGTTGGTGATAGTTGTGGTTTACTTTCCATAGTTTCATCTTTGTTCATGTGTACTGGTTTAAAGGTAAAGCCTTTTCTTTTTGGGATACGCCTGCTCTGTGTTAGTCGCTAAGACCTAGGCTATTGATGGAGGGATCGGTTTAGTCATGACATGGGCCATAAGAAAAAGGTTGTGATAGTAACCAAAGATAGAATCCTGAGTTCAATATCATATAGAATGATTGATAATCATTAAAATTATAAAAATTAAGTTAATTAAAAAATGGATTTTCAATAACAAATATATAAAAAATTTGAAAGAATATTCAATAGAATTACCTCAATGGGATTGTAATTTTTATTAACTAATTAAATGGAGTAAATTGAATGTGAAGAAACTGATGGATATAGAATTATACAATGGGGGAATATAATGTGAATCGTAAGGATCATGTAACGATTCAATGTTTAATATGTGCGGAATTTTTCCCTATTTTACCCAATACACCAATCATAGGGTTCAAGTAGATGACTGAAACAAACTAATACATAAGTCATGAGAAATTTGATGACTTCAATTGAAGTTGAGAGTGATTTTTTGCTGTTTTCGTGTTGATGTTTTATATCATTTGAAATATCACCTATTATGTATTGAGATATGAATAAAAAAATCTCGATGATATAATTAATATTTCTATACAATATTTAAAATCGTCAAGGGATGCAGAATATTATTCCATATTTTTTATATCTACTTGATTTATTATGATTATTTTAGGATTGAACTATCTAATTTTTACATGGGCTATCATCAAATTTAATATAATGAAATCTCAAATCATATCCAAAATTAACCAAAAATCATATATTATTTCATGGTGAATTGGGATCTACCAATTTACATTTTACTAATCGTATGAGTTTTAGAATATTGTGGAACAAATTTATTTAAGGGAATATTAGGTAAAAAACCAATATTTCACTTCATAATTAGAAATCTAATAGTTGGTATCATTTATAGGAAACACCTAAAACAAACAAATTTATAGTTCATTATAAAATAATTGTAGAATCATAATTTTTAAATATTTTGAACAAAAAATTTGATGTATATTTATATATATAGAAAAAATATAATTTAATTCACGTTAGAAATCATTAATAGTAATTACCATTAGAAAATTAATAAGATAAATCATTATTATTATTATGAATTTCATAAAATGAATATTCTTTCCATGTTTTATATATTTATTATTATGACTAATTTTAGAATTATCATTAATATAAAAACTCATTCACAAAAAAACTATTTCCCATGATATTTTAGGATTTTATTTTAATGTAAATTTACCAATTTTAGGATTTTAAATTTTAAAAATAAATATATTTATATTTATCATGGAAATATTATCTCAATAGTTTTTTTGTTCTTTTTCTAAATTAATTTATTTTTATATAAATAGTAAAAAATATAATTTTTTAAAAAATGGTAACTCATATCAATTTATCAATGTATTCAAAAGGGATTAATTTTTTTAACATATATATATAGTTCAAATATATATTTTAATATTATAATTATATGTTCCAAAATATTACTTTAAATATAAGAATGAAAATTAAAATATTTTTGAATCCATGAAATCATTTCTTAAAAAAAAATAAAACCATTTTAATTTTTTATTTAATGTAAATATTTTCACTCAGAAATTTCAGTTTTTCTTATTTTTTACTGAAAATAAAATTTATTTTTTTATAATAATGAAATTATTTTAATGAAAATATTTATTTATAAAAAATTATCATATATATAAGTTTTATGTTTAGAAATAATGTTTTATATAAAATATATTATATTTTGTGTGTTATTAATTTAAAATAAATATTTTTAATATTTTTAAAATTAAATAGTATAAATTTATCTGTAATTTTTATTTTTAATGTTGAAATTTTTTGATAGGGGACATCATTTATTTTTAATAATAAAATAATTTACATGATTAAAAAATATAAAATTATAATAATTGTTTAAAAAACTGCATTAAGGTTGTTGTAATTTTTTAAAATGAAATATGACCATTAGAACTCATAAAAAAAATTAGGATTTAATTTCTATAATTGATGTATTTCCAAAATAACTGAGTTAATATTCATGCATTTCCATTATTTCCCCATACATATACTTATTTTCTATTTAAATATCCATCTTCCTCACTTATAAAATATGGATCGCATCCCCCTATTAAATACTCTAATTGTATAACAACATTTACCTGAAATCTTGTAGAGATATAGTATCCCTAAATACCATTACATTACAAAATTCCATTGGTCACATATAATTAGAAAATTTCCATAAAATATTATGTCATTATAAAGAAAAAATCCATGGTCTCAACATAGGTATCACATATTTCTTAATGGTTCTTTTTTATTCATTCCATTATAAAAAAATTAAAAAATATTAATAAAATCCCTTAAGATATATTTTGTTATATTTTTTTATAAAAACGGTATGATGTTTTTTATTCTATATTCTTAAAAAGACAATCATTGTTAGTTTACTGATGAGGATATCCACCCCATCAACGATATTCTTTTTGTATTTAATCAAAATCCTTTGTGGATTGTCATAATGATTATAATTGTGAATAAATTTGATTTTTTAATTTATCTATGATTCAATATTTATCACTTACAATCAACATTATCCCCTCTCATTATTTGAGTAATGAAAACACTAATCATGTGTTGTGCGAATTACATCCCCCTAAGGAATAATTTCGTATTTTTGGTAACGCCCCGACCCCAGCTACCCAGAGTCGGTGCATTAATGACATAACATTGGCATGATCACAAGAAAGATCAAATCTCGAAAGACTGAATTGTTTAGTAGCCTTGGAAACACTAGATATATTCATAAGTTTTACATTACATCATAAAACGAAAAAATACTACAACAACATATTGTCTCCATAATCCACACTCATATCCCCACATAATATCCCTATAGGTCATTCATAACTTACTTCTTCACTTCCTGGGAAAAATAAAACATAGAAAAGGGGTGAGCTCAAATTCCCAGTAAGGATAACAATATAGCAGAAACTTTCATAAATACGAATAAGCATTTAAGACAATGTATAACTAAAACAAAAGCCTTTTAAACTTCAACTTCAACATAGTATGGCATAAATAAAATGAGATAATGCCATTTACTTATTCACATGGATATTCTACTAATCAAATAATCACATGCAATATCAATAACCAAATTCATAATGATGGAATGCATAATTCCAGACTATCATAACCACATAGCCAAGGCCTCATGCCAAGACTACAAATAAGATTTTTCCAAGGCCTTGTGCCAAGACACTAGTTTGTCTCATGAGACCTACCAATGCATCGAGGAGCTATAGCGGGCTCCACCCGTCACATATTAAGTCCAATGCATTCCCATATGAAAAGGTTTAAACATAACACAAACATTCGTATTAAAACTAGCATACGAAATGTCAATGCTTTCACCATAAACCATGAATGGTATATAAAAAAAATAGCACATCCACAGTCAAACATATCACAAAACCTTAAATACAATATAAAAGTTTTGTATCATGATATATCATCTTCAAATAACCGTAAAATCCATTAAAGGATGTTGACATAGATGAAATCAAAACTATTTTTAAAGAAATATCTCTTTCTATTTTGAAATAATTTAAGAGACATATATTTATAAAATAAAACATTTTCTTTGAAAATATTCTTATAACCTTGTAAGGGAATCTTTGATGATTTTATAACGGTGGAAAATAACCTCACCCGCCGTATAAGTTAAAAAAAACATTCTTATATTAATTCTGTCGAAAAGGTTAAAAAGCACCTTGTTTGGAAAACGACAGAATGATTCCCTTATAAACCTCTTATAAAAAGTCAAACAAGGGTATAAATGACTTTAACCCATATTCTTTTAAATATTAAAAATGTTTTGAAATACATTTTGAAGAAACATGGATGTGGATGATAACGAGATCCCAGTAGATTATTACGTATAAACAACCTCGGATAATGAAGAGATTGTGAAATAACCATTACCTTGTAATTTTCCTTGGTTGGGGTAGGTTAACCTCATGTATAATGGTGAAATAATTGTAATTAAATTATAAAATAATCATATACATTAATATGATATCATATATGACCTTTTAATATTGATTTGATAATAATATCTTAGTATTATCGTTGTTTCGGGTGTTAACTTACTTGTTTTATTTTATATTTTTTGTTACGTAAGCCATGTTTGTAATGGATAGGTTGTATATTATTCATATCCAGAATGATATCATGTCCTTAAACATCATTTTTAAATCATCAAATGATAATTATACTTGAATGGATACGATGGAGAATGAATCTTATCGCGTTTGTGGAGACGGTAGTCCGTACGTACGCACGAGCGACAATATCATTCTTTTGATATTACAATAATAAATAAATGGATTTTATATCATATATACAGAATAATTAACATGTTATATTTATTATTTACATGAGTTTCACATCATTATTATACCCATCCAAATAATAATATATTGAATAACAATTACACCACGACGTGGAGACGGTAAGCCGTACGTACGCACGTATGGTGACATGTTATTCAAAGGGTGGATAGAATACTGAATATGGTTGTAAAATATTTATAATAACATCACAGTATATGTGAGATACTGGAGTTATTATTTTAGAATGGTAAGAACAAAGAAAGAAGAAGTGGAAGAAGAAAGGAACTTGAAAAGGGGTGGTGAAAACATTACCTCTTCTTCGGGTTCTTCCTTTTGATTTGATCAAAAGGGCTCCTTAGGTTGGATTTCTGATCAAAATAAGGCCTCAAGGTTGTATTGAGGGAAGTTGGGAGAGTATTTGGGCAGGGTTTGGACGAGCCAAGTGGCTTGAGAGGTGTGAGGAATGAGTAGAAGTGGTCTCCTTTTATAAGAGAGAGGAGGGGCTCTTTAGGAAAGAGTGAAAGTATTACTTTATAATAAAATTATATTCGGTTTATAATGGTCCAAAAATCATTGTGGTCGAAGATAAGATGACTCCTTTTCTAAATAAAATCAACCAATAAGAATTGGACAGGTTTTAGATAATATTTTAATCATTATAATCTTATTTATTTAAATGATTTATTAATGAGGTAAACATTGCATCATTATTGTGTCATTAATAATTATAATTATATGATGTCTAAAAATTATAAATAAAATATCATTATGTTGGAAATCTTTTTAGCTTTCTAATGAATATTTATAATCGAAAATCCAACATGTATAACCCTACGTAAAAATTGTTCTTCTAAACGATGTAAGCTTATGCCATTTTTATTTTTAGTTTAACTTTATTAATATAATGTGTCCCTACCACATACATGTGGCTCCAAGGGGTCCCCAAATCGACACAAGGATTCCCATGGTCGGGTTTTTGTCCACTAATAAGGTTAGGGCACGTTTTAGGGTAATTTTGTATTATTATAATATTATTTTTTAACCCTTATTTACCGGATTTACCCTTTAACCATGGTAAATAAAACATTTACCGCAGTAATTATTCAAAATGTGTAAAAATAGAAGATACCTATTTACATAATTTGGACATACTGATTCCAAATATGTAATCCATTTTTCCAAATTAAAAACACAGAATTGGCAGAAATTAATTTAAAATTAATTCCCATTGTTAAAATAAAAAGCGTGTTTTTAAGAGATAATAACTATCAAAAGATTGACACTTGTTTATGCCTGGTTTAATTGTGAAATTATGTCCAATGACAAACATTAAATTAAATGGTAAAAATATATTCTAAATATACTTTAAAACCACTCAAATTCATAATTTATCAATATTAATTATTTTGATTAAAAAAGTTGATTTTAATTAAAATTTAGTAATTTTCACTATTCATCAAAATATAAAAGTTATCCGAAAAGTACCAAAATTTCAACCTAGGCTAATTTCAATATTCCGAATCCAAAAATGAAGTCCATTTTGAAATATAAAATATATATGATTTCAAAAAGTAGGTATTACTATTCACAACGGCTAGTTTAATTACTTGTGGTGTGTGTTAGAACTCGAGGTTGCGTACAACACACGCTATCGCATTATTCGAAGGGAAACGTACCGTGGAAGCTTGGGGTGTTACATTCTACCCACCTTAAAATAATTGAATCCTCGCAATTTCTAGGGTATTAATGCATAAAAAGACTCGGTTGGTTATTCATCATAAGTTCCTCGGGTTCCCACGTTGCCTCGTCCATCTTATGATTTCTCCACAAAACCTTTACCAGACGCGTCCTCCGGTTTCTCAGTACTTGTTCCCTTGTATCAAGAATCCTGACAGGCTCTTCACAATAAGACAGATCGGGTTCCAGTTCTAATTCCTCATAGTTGAGTACATGCGTTGGGTCCGGCATGTATTTTCTCAACAGAGATACGTGGAACACATCGTGAACTTTGGAGAGACTTTGCGGCATTGCCAATCGGTAAGCTACAACCCCAATTCGTTCTAGAATTTCAAAAGGTCCGATGTACCTGGGACTCAATTTACCTTTCTTACCAAAACGTATGACTCCCTTCAACGGAGATACTTTCATGAAAACATGATCACCGACTTGAAATTCCAAATCCTTCCTTCAATTATCGGCATATCTTTTCTGCCTACTTTGAGCTGCTTTGATGTGATTTTGGATTACCTTCACCTTTTCCACCATTTCCTCCACCAGTTCTGGGCCTACAAGTTTTCTTTCACCAACCTCATCTCAACAGGTTGGTGTACGACATATTTTTCTTGTATAATGCTTCATATGGTGCCATCTGAATACTCGAATGGAAGCTATTGTTATAGGAAAATTCTACCAGTGGTAAATATTGATCCCACATACCCTGAAAGTCAAGTGAGAAAGATCTCAACATGTCTTCTAGGGTTTGAATAGTCCGTTCTGATTGTCTATCTGTCTGAGGGTGGTAAGCAATGCTCAAATGAAGTTCAGTATCCAGAGATTTCTGAAGAATTTTCCAAAAATCTTGAAGTAAAACGGGGATCACGATCAGAAACAATCGATAGGGGTACTCCATGAAGTCTCACAACTTCATTAATGTATAGTCTTGCTAGACGTTCCAGGGGTAGATCTTCTCTTATAGCAAGAAAATGTTCTGACTTGTTAAGATGATCAACAATAACCCATATTGCATCGTTCCTTCTAGGAGTCTTTGGTAGCCCCATGACAAAGTCCATCGTAATATTGTCCCATTTTCACTCTGGTATGGGAAGAGGTTGCATTACTCCTCCAGGATGTTGCCTTCCAGCTTTCACTTGTTGACAAACCATACATCTTGACACAAAATCAGCAATCTCCCTCTTCATGTTGTCCAACCAAAAATGTTCCTTCAAATCTCTATACATTTTGGTGCTCCCAGGGTGTATAGAGAAATCGGAACTATGAGCATCATCCAACAATTCCCTTTTCAGATCAGGTAAATCGGGAACACAAAGTCTCTTCCCGAATTTCAAAATTCCATCTTCATACACAAATTCTCTCAATCTCCCATCATTCACAGCTTTAATTTTCTTCTGAAATTCTTCATCATCGGTCTGAGAACTCTTAATCCTTTCTAGTAAAGATGGTTTGGAAACCATTTGAAAAATCATTGATGTTTCACCTTCCCTGGTTATTCCCATGTCCATCTTCACTAGATCCATGAAAACTGGATCCCTTTCAATTCTCATCATGTTCAAAACTCCATGGTCTTTTCTGCTTAAAGCATCTGCCACCTTGTTTGCTTTCCCCGGGTGGTAGTGTATCGTGCAATAATAATCCTTGAGTAATTCAAGCCATCTCCTTTGCCTCATGTTGAGTTCTTTTTGTGAGAAAATATACTTCAAACTCTTGTGATCAGTATAAATCTCACATTTTTCACCATAAAGGTAGTGCCTCCATATCTTCAAAGCTAAGATCACAACTGCTAACTTGATATCATGAGTATGATAGTTTTGTTCATGAATTTTCAACTGTCGTGATGCATAGGCAATAACTCTATCATTCTGCATAAGGAAACATCCAAGTCCTTTCTTTGATGCATCACTATAAATAACGAACCCATAATTCCCCGATGGTAGAGTCAATATAGGAGCATTGACTAATCTTCTCTTCAGTTCCTCGAAACATTCTTCACACTCTTTTGTCAAAACAAATTTAACCCCTTTACATGTGACCTTCGTTAATGGGTTAGCCAATCGGGCAAAATTCTGGACGAAACATCGATAATAACCTGCCAAACCAATAAAACTACGTACCTCAGTTATACTCGTAGGTGCTGGCCATTCTTGGATTGCCTTGGTCTTAGAAGGATCAAAAGAGATTCCATCCTTAGAGACAATATGGCCAAGAAAAGAAATATCCTGAATCCAGAATTCACACTTGCTAAACTTCCCATATAATTCATGCCTCCTCAGTGTAGAGACTCGAAGTCTGACATACATGGACATTACATTAATTTTGCGGAATACTTAGTACATAACAAAAACACACACATAAGGATCGTAATAGTTTAGTGTCTTTGAAAACTCGGAACGTAATCTCCTAATCATGGTGAAAGATCTTCAACATCTCCCATAAAGATCTTCTTTTTTTTACCTAAAACCTTTCTTTATATCCTGGGGAAAGGAAAACATAAAAGGGTGAGCTCAAATGCTCAGTAAGGGTAAAAAAAAGAAAAATCAATCACATCATATTCATAAGAACATAAATTTTGGAAATCTTAACCTGTAAAAGAGAGCATAATTTCATAACATGGGATAAATCAAAGTAGTGAAATGAAATCCCAATAATCATAACTTAAAACATGAAACTTTGTGTCATACACACATAATCATAGAGAATCATTTCTTGTTAGTCAAGACTCATTGCAAAGACTATCTTAGTGGACAAAGTCCCTTTCTGAATCGAGTAACCCTCATTTCAGTCCTGTTTCACTGAACCGGTATAACCTACCATTTCAGCCATGTCTATCTCATGAGATATAAAATCTTTACCCAATGCATTGGAGGGAGATATAGGTTCCACCCATCTCATAATGATACCATTCTTATGTGTGCCACAAAATCATAAATCATACATTATAGCATAACCCATGTAATAAAAATGGGAATCTTAAACATCGTGACATCATAAAACAATTCATATAAGATAAAGGAATTCATAAACATAATTCCCTCACAACATAGTCAAATCAATGTAAAAATAGGGATAGAAACGGAACTATTTATTATCTTAGATGGAAGATAATTTTGATAAAACACTTGAACTTCATTCTTGAGGAAAATATCCTTTCTACTTCAAAAACATTTTTCCTTTCTTAAACATGTCATAAAATTTTAATCTAAAAGAAGTTGATTAAAAATAAGCTTGAAAAATTTTAAAGGAAGCTACTTGGAAATAATGTTTTAAAAATCCATTCATTCATTATAAGTTAAAAAAACATTCTTTGTACTTTTTTCGGAAAAGTCAAAAAGTACCTCGTACGAAAAAAGACAAAAGATTCCTTTCATACATATTACTAAAAACTCACCAAAGGGTAAAAATGGATTTAAACAATTGTAGGTGGATGGAAATAATATTACATATTGATGAAACATGGATGTGGATGATAAAATACACCCCAGTAAATACTTACGAATAAACAATCTTGGATAAAAATAAGATTGTGATATTTCCCTTACCTTAGGTCCGATTTGCTTCGTATGTGTCTGAAACTCTTCTTCTTTGAAGTGCTTCTTTGAGACCTCCTTTTAGGGCACTAAAATTGGTCTTTTAAGAAGACCAGGACCTATAGGATGATACTAGGGAAGTGGAGAAGTTATTTTGGCTGGGGTTTGCCAAGCTTGAAGGCTCAAAGTTGTGTGAGGAAGAGAGGGAGGAGGTGCCCTTTTATAAGGGAGGAGAGGGGCACCTTAGGAATATCTCAAAATATTATTTTATATTAAAGTCAAAATCGGTTTATAATGGTTCCAAAGGGTCTTATTTCGAAGCTAAAGTTGGGATGGGTCTAAATCCTATCATCCAATAGTATTTAGACAAGTTTAGGTTATTATTTTAACCTTATCAATTAGATTTAACTTTAAGTTAAATAATTTAACTTTTACCGTGTCTTTTTGTTTTCTTACACTATATGGTTAATACACTTACTATAACATGCCAAAAGAACCCCAAATTGTTTATTATTAATATATATATCCTTATCTAAGTCATTTGGCCGAACCTTAGATTTTTAGGAATAAAATAACAATTAATAATATAATATTTTATTTAAAGACTATTTTGTGTCAATTTTGACACAATTTGATACATTATTTTTGTGAAAGTCATAAAAGAATCATATGTTCGAACCAAGTTTCTTAAACAAACACTAATATATCATAGTAACCTATAAAATTAGTTAAATTCATAAAAAGTCTCAAATTACATTTATTTTGGTATTTATAATATCAATTTTGTCAATATTTCATTAATAAGATAATTACTGCATCATCTTTGTGTCATAAATAAATTAAATTATTTGATGTCTAAAAATTACAAATAAAATACCATAATGTATGAAATCTTTTTAGCTTTCTAATGAATATTTACAATTGAATTTATCTTATGTAAAACCCTATATTAAAAATGTTTTAGTAAATATACTTTGATTTTAACTCTTTTAACTCGTCTTTGAATTAAATAATAATAAATGTCCTAATCTAATCCAAGTGGGCCTAAATGATAATATTTTACACTTAAGGTTGTTTTTGGTCGAGATACATTTGTCCAATAGAATTAGGACATGTGTTAGGGTAATATTAATATCATTCTTACCCTTAATTACCATATTTACTTTTAACCGTGGTAAATAAAAGTAAAAAATTTACTATTCACCAAAAATTATTTTCATCTCATTGAACCACATTTTACTTACTGACATCAACCGTGTCTCTCGGATTTTTTAAATTCCATTCACAGAGGCGGTAAAATTATGTTTTATTAAAAACTCAGTTTTTTAACTACCACTTAGTAGTTTCACTATTCATCAAACATTGATGTTTTTCAGAACAATGCCAAAATTTCATCCTAAGCTATATTTCATATTCCGAATTCAAAAATGAAGTCTATTTTACCAAATTCATAACATAGAAGTTTCATTAATTAATTATATAATTAAATCCCACTGTTAAAACAAATAGCGTGTTTTTAAGAAATACTATCTATCAAAAGATTGACACTTGATTATATCTGGTTTAAATGTGAAATTACATTCAATGACCAACATTGTATTAAATTGTAAAAATATATTATAAATATACTTTAAAACCACTAAAATTAATAATTTATCACTATTAATTATTTCGATTAAAAAAGTTGTTTTTAATTATAATTTAGTAATTTTCACTATTCATCGGAATATGAAAGTTATCCGAAAAGTACCAAAATTTCACCTTAGGATAAATTCGATACTCCGAATCCAAAAATGAAGTCCATTTTGAAAAATAAGATTTAAAAAATTTCAAAAAGTGGTTATTACTATTCATAACTGCTAGTTTTAATAATATTTTAATAGCATATCGTTGTTTAGTGAAACTCGGTATTGCGTATTACATAGGCTATCGAGGAAGGTCGCGATTGCGTGTAATGCAAGGCAAGTCAAGGATGCGTGTTCTGCAAGCTCCTTTTGGTGTAGCGTACAACACAAGACATTAGTGAAATTAAAAAGAATAATTTTCATAAAATCTTGGGCTGTTACATTCTACCCCCCTTAAAATGAATTTCACCCTCGAAATTCGTCGGGGTTATAAATGGTTTACTATTCAAAAGTTTCTTTAATATGAACCCACATCGTAAAAAGGAATACCAAAACCAATATTTAAAAACAAAAGTATGAAACTTAACGATTACCCAAATAAACTAATCACTGGGTTTCCACATATATGAAAATATGGACATGGAAGAGAAATCTAACCATCATGTTCTGATGGGGAGTGGTAGAGAACATGGATATGGAAAAGCCAGCAATCATAAAGCCATAAATTTGTGACGATCTAAGGTACCATCTGATTTGTCAGATATAAGATCACTAGGACAACATTTTTGGTTTTCAAGATCGTTTCCCCAAAGTTGAAGAATTTGAATTAGAATAAATACTTACTTTATTTTGGTACAATCTCACTGTTGTTCGTACCTTGAACAATTTCCACTTCATATCTTAAATAAATGAAGTTGAATTTGTTATTCGTGAAGTGTTAGCAGATCATGTGATAGAATGACGGGTCATTCCATCTGTCTCAAACAAAATGTTAGAAAAAGTTATTAATCATATATGGTTCCTAAAATGGACTTATACTTCATATATCATACTGCTTAATAAAAAACTAGTTTCTACTAAACAGGGACTTCCTGTAGGCCAGTGGTAGGCGATAAAGGCCAGTCGCGCTTCGGTTGTGGGTTCGATTCCCACAGCCTTGTCCGAAGCGATGGGTTGTCGCTCGTCCTACAGGTTGTCCTTTTTCTAAAACTACATTACTATAACATCCCATCAATAATATCGAAAATCTTCTATCCTTAAACAATACTAACTTATGTCCAACGTAATCCATTCTAATCTTTAGGCTTATCCATAATACTACAGTCCACTCTCATAATATAGTGAAAACGATTACCAGAGATTTAATACTGTCGTTAATCCTCATATATCATAAGATATGTCTTGTTGGTCACATTCCAAACATTCAAAGGCCTTAATCATGTATTCTCTTGAATACCCATTGAACCTTAGTGAAAACATGAATGCAGTTAAAAGTTAACTCTTTCCACATACCAAAATCCAAAAATTCTATATACTCAAACCATGATATAACCTTCTCCTTATATCAGTCATGAGCTCATGAATACTACCAAACATTTAATTTTCTCCTTATCCCTTCATTATGCGAATATCATCTTCATTCCAAAAATATCTTAATAACCTTTCATGGATACTGGTAGCATTAATCACACACTTTCAAAACTCAAGGAAAGAAAACAATGTAACAATCCTTAGATGTCTCTTTATTCCATAGTACCATGAGATTCTTTATACAACATTACACTTTGATAAACATGTAATCATTCCACTACCATCTTAAACCATTGACCGAGCTTCAACAATTCTTTCATCTCACATATCATTTGTAGTCTCTTCATCATCATCAACATAAATACTACCCATACGACCATACTGATTATCTTCATGAGACATTCCCTTAGGGAATTGGTTTGCATAATGCCCGTACATTCCACATTTAAAACATTTAACCATTGATGATGTCGTAGCAATACCATTATCCTCATCCATGGTGTTAACTGAACCTTTTCCTTTGCCCTTACTTGCTTTGTGTCCTTCTTTTCCACACCCAATGCATCTTCCAGTTCCTTTGAAACATTCTCCTTGATGCCTCTTCCCACATGATTTACATAGGGGAAATTGAACTTTCTTTTCTCTATGATCATCATGAAATTCCATCTTTCTCTTATTAGCCGAGTCAGGAAACTTACCAAATTTTACTTTATTGATCATATTATGAGATTGCTGATTCGGCATAATAATGATGTTTGGACTTCAAAATCCCATTTCATTATGAATAATATCATTCCATTGTCCATAATATCCTCCATTATCGTGAATCATCTTGTTTCCAGCCATTTTCTAAAACCCAAAAAAAAAAGAATAGTGTGAGAGGCAAAAATCATGCTAGGGAAAACAACATTATAAAGGGGGAGTATCCTCAATATCTAACTTCTTAGGTTAAATTCTAATATCTTTACCATAGTTACAGGACTGTATCCTATACGTATACTTATCCTTAGGGACATCCCTAGACAAACCTTATAAATATCTCTAGGGATCTCACTAAAGTTCTCGCATCCTAGTTTCCAAAGGTTGACTAAACCTTTCCTCTGATACCAACTGTAGAGACCCGAAGTCTGACATACATGGACATTACATTACTTTTGCGGAATACTTAGTACATAACAAAAACACACATATAAGGATCGTAATAGTTTAGTGTCTTTGGAAACTCGGAACGTAATCTCCTAATCATGGTGAAAGATCTTCAACATCTCCCATAAAGATCTTCTTTTTTTTACCTAAAACCTTTCTTTATATACTGGGGAAAAGAATACATAAAAGGGTGAGCTAAAATGCTCAGTAAGGGTAAACAAAAGAAAAATCAATCACATCATATTCATAAGAACATAAATTTTGGAAATCTTAACCTGTAAAAGAGAGCATAATTTCATAACATGGGATAAATGAAAGTAGTGAAATGAAATCCCAATAATCATAACATAATACATGAAACTTTGTGGCATTCACACATAATCATAGAGAATCATTTCTTGTAAGTCAAGACTCATTGCCAAGACTATCTTAGTGGACAAAGTCCCTTTCTGAATCGAGTAACCCTCGTTTCAGTCCTGTTTCACTGAACCGGTATAACCTACCATTTCAGCCATGTCTATCTCATGAGATATAAAATCTTTACCCAATGCATTGGAGGGAGATATAGGTCCCACCCATCTCATAATGATACCATTCTTATGTGTGCCACAAAATCATAAATCATACATCATAGCATAACCCATGTAATAAAAATGGGAATCTTAAACATTGTGACATCATAAAACAATTCATATAAGATAAAGGAATTCATAAACATAATTCCATAACAACATAGTCAAATCAATGTAAAAATAGGGATAGAAACGGAACCCTTTATTATCTTAGATGGAAGATAATTTTGATAAAACACATGAACTTCATTCTTGAGGAAAATATCCTTTCTACTTCAAAAACATTTTTCCTTTCTTAAACATGTCATAAAATTTTAATCTAAAAGAAATTGATTAAAAATAAGCTTGAAAACTTTTAAAGGAAGCTTCTTGGAAATAATGTTTTAAAAATCCATTCATTCCTTATAAGTTAAAAAAACATTCTTCGTACTTTTGTCCGAAAAGTCAAAAAGTACATCGTACGAAAAACGACAAAATATTCCTTTCATACATATTACTAAAAACTCACCGAAGGGTAAAAATGGATTTAAACAATTGTAGGTGGATGGAAATAATATTACATATTGATGAAACATGGATGTGGATGATAAAATACACCCCAGTAAATACTTACGAATAAACACTCTCGGATAAAAATGAGATTGTGATATTTCCCTTACCTTAGGTCTGATTTGCTTCGTATGTGTCCGAAACTCCTCTTCTTTGAAGTTCTTCTTTGAGACCTCCTTTTAGGGCACTAAAATTGGTATTTTAAGAATACCAGGACCTCTAGGATTATAGTAGGGAAGTGGGGAAGTTATTTTGGCAGGGGTTGGCCGAGCATGAAGGCTCAAAGTTGTGTGAGGAAGAGAGGGAGGAGGTGCCCTTTTATAAGGGATGAGAGGGGCACCTTAGGAGTATCTCAAAATATTTTTTTATATTAAAGTCAAAATCGGTTTATAATGGTTCCAAAGGGTCTTATTTCGAAGCTAAAGTGGGGATGGGTCAAAATCCTATCATCCAATAGGATTTAGACAAGTTTAGGTTATTATTTTAACCTTATCAATTAGATTTAACTTTAAGTTAAATAATTTAACTTTTACCGTGTCTTTTTGTTTTCTTACACTATATGGTTAATACACTTAATATAACATTCCAAAAGAACCCCAAATTGTTTATTATTAATATATATATCCTTATCTAATTCATTTGGCCGAACCTTAGATTTTTAGGAATAAAATAACAATTAATAATATAATATTTTATTTAAAGACTATTTTGTGTCAATTTTGACACTATTTGATACATGATTTTTGTGAAAGTCATAAAAGAATTATATGTTCGAACCAAGTTGATTAAATCAACACTAATATATCATAGTAACCTATAAAATTAGTGGAATTCATAAAAATTCTCAAATTACATTTATTTTGGTATTTATAATATCAATTATGTGAATATGTCATTAATAAGATAATTACTGCATCATCTTTGTGTCATAAATAAATTAAATTATTTGATGTCTAAAAATTAAAAATAAAATACCATCATGTATGAAATCTTTTTATCTTTCTAATGAATATTTAAAATTGAATTTATCTTATGTAAAACCCTATATTAAAAATGTTTTAGTAAATATACATTGATTTTAACTCTTTTAACTCTTCTTTGAATTAAATAATAATAAATGTTCTAATCTAATCCAAGTGGGTCTAAATGATAATATTTTACACTTAAGGTTGTTTTTGGTCGAGATACACTTGTCCAATAGAATTAGGACATGTGTTAGGGTAATATTAATATCATTCTTACCCTTAATTACCCTATTTACTTTTAACCGTGGTAAATAAAACTAAAAAGTTACTATTCACCAAAAATTATTTTCATCTCATTGAACCACATTTTACTTACTGACATCAACCGTGTCTCTCGGATTTTTGAAATTCCATTCACAGAGGCGGTAAAATTACGTTTGATGTAAAATTCTGTTTTTAACTACCACTTAGTAGTTTCACTATTCATCAAACATTGATGTTTTTCAGAACAATGCCAAAATTTCATCCTAAGCTATATTTCATATTTCGAATTCAAAAATGAAGTCTATTTTACCAAATTCATAACATAGATGTTTCATTAATTAATTTTATAATTAAATCCCGCTGTTAAAACAAATAGCGTGTTTTTAAGAAACAATATCTCTCAAAAGATTGACACTTGATTATATCTGGTTTAAATGTGAAATTACATTCAATGACCAACATTGTATTAAATTGTAAAAATATATTCTAAATATACTTTAAAACCACTAAAATTAATAATTTATCACTATTAATTATTTTGATTAAAAAATTTGTTTTTAATTATAATTTAGTAATTTTCACTATTCATCGGAATATGAAAGTTATCCGAAAAGTACCAAAATTTCACCTTAGGCTAAATTCGATACTCCGAATCCAAAAATGAAGTCCATTTTGAAAAATAAGATTTACAAAATTTCAAAAAGTGGTTATTACTATTCATAACTGCTAGTTTTAATAATATTTTAATAGCATATCGTTGTTTAGTGAAACTCGGTATTGTGTATTACACACGCTATCGAGGAAGGTCGCGATTGCGTGTAATGCAAGGAAAGTCAAGGATGCGTGTTCTGCAAGCTCCTTTTGGTGTAGCGTACAACACAAGACATTA
The DNA here is from genome assembly GCA_963277665.1 of Viscum album. Taxonomy (NCBI): domain Eukaryota; kingdom Viridiplantae; phylum Streptophyta; class Magnoliopsida; order Santalales; family Viscaceae; genus Viscum; species Viscum album. Next base: position 1,851,180,073 of record OY728126.1, on the reverse strand, counting down.
GTGAAATTAAAAATAATATTTTTCATAAAATCTTGGGCTGTTACACTCAGAGTCTTCAAGATAATGTGCAAGTGATTTTCATGATCTTCGTAGGTTTTGGAGTATACCAAGATATCATCAATAAGTACCACCACAAATTCATCGAGATACTCCTTGAAAACTCTATTCATCAGATCCATGAATACAGAGGGTGCATTAGTCAATCCAAATGGCATTACGGTAAACTCGTAATGCCCGTACCTGGTTCGAAATGCTGTCTTCGGAATGTCTTCCTTCTTCACACACAACTGATGGTATCCAGATCGAAGGTAAATCTTTCAAAAGTATTGAGATCCATGCAGTTGGTCAAATAAATCATCAATACGAGGTAGGGGATACTTGTTCTTTATCGTTATAGCATTGATCTCCCTGTAGTCGATACATAACCTCATAGATCCATCTTTCTTTTTAACAAAAAGAACAGGGGCTCCCCATGGAGAAACACTAGGGTGAATAAATCCGTTATTACTCAATTCCTCTAGTTTTTTCTTTAGTTTGACTAATTCTATAGTGGCCATTCTATAAGGGGTCTTCGATATAGGCCTTGATCCAGGAATCAAATCAATGGAAAACTCAACTTCTCATTCTGGAGGATGTCCAGGTAAATCTTCCGGAAATACATCTACAAATTCTTTCACAACAGGTACATCCTCAATTTGAACATTCCTTTCCTCACCGATAGTTATTTCATTATCTTCCTCCCCAATAATTGAATTTAGTTGAGCTACTGGGGGTGGATCTAAATAAGAATTAGGTGGTGACGATTCTGCTCTAAAAATAAGGTGTTCCTTATCATTATCATCAAGAATCGTAACCTCTTTCTTCTTACAATAAATCATCGCATCATAGTCCGAAAGCCAGTCCATACCGAGGATTATATCAAACTCAATCATAGGTATGACGATGAGATCAGTAGATAAAGAAAATTTATGTGCTCTAATGGGGACTGATTCACAAAACTTTGTTGCAATGATACTTCCCTTAGGAGTTTTAACTGACAACTCCCTTATTAAATCAAATTGGGAATATCTAATTTTCTTAGCAAACTGGGAAGATATGAAACAATGCGATGATCCAGAATCAAATAATGCATTTTCTAAACTTGAGGAAACCATTAAATTACCTGCCACCACGTCTTTCGATGCTTCTACCTCAGTAGTAGTGATAGCATAAGCCTAGCCTTGATCCCTTGGCCTTTTCTGAGGTAAGTTCTCCTAACGCTTAGGACATTCATTTGCATAATGCCCCATCTCCCTGCAATTGTAGCAATGAACGTTGGTAGCTTCCTTCTTCCCCTTGCAATCACGAGCTTGGTGGCCTTTTTCACCACACTTGTAATAGACTCCCATTCCCTTCAAGCAAGTACCAGGGTGTTTCTTCCCGCATTTACCACAGGATGGATATTCAACCTTTCCCTTCTTCCCCTTATTTCCATTCCCAGATTGATCAGCAGGTCTCTTCTTCTCTTTCTTTGCTTTAAATTCATAAGACCTAGAGAATTCCTTTTTGGTCTTGATAGCACATGAGACAATGTCTTCGTACGATGAAAAGGATTTTGAGACTAATTCTCGACGGAGAAATGGTTTTAACCCATCAAAGAAACGGTCAATATTACTTCTTGGTATCTGAATATAATCTCCAGCATACCTCGCTAACCTTGTAAAGTTAGCCTCATACTTTGTGACATTCTCATCCTCCTTCTGTCTCCGACTTAGAAATTTCCATTCCATATCTTCTCGATGGTCGCGAGGAAAGTATTTTTCTAAAAACAGATCTTTGAACTCCCTCCATTCCATATTTGATACTTCATCATCTTCCTTCGTATTTTGAATCAATGACCACCATTGATCAGCATCTCCAGTGAGGCGGTAAACTGCCATGATAAATTTTTCCCTTTCACTGCTCCCCAAAGCCTGAAATATTTTCTCTAGGGAATTTATCCACTGCTCGGCTACTAAGGGATTTGTACTTCCATTGAACGTTGGTTGTTGTTGCCTCATGAATCGATCTAACATTGATCATCCACGCTGTGGATCAGGGTGCTCCATACGGGTAAGGTTATTATTCATAACCTGAGTAGGTTGTCCCAGTATGGTGATTAGCTGATCGGCACCAGTTGCATCACCAGCCCCACTATAATTATCTTGAGCAGGAGGGAAATCCCTACATGGAGTGCGTGCATTGATACGGTTTCCATTTCTTCCACTAGGCGCCATTTCTAAACAATGGCATAAACTAGATCAGATTATGAATCAAAATACATAATCTCATACTTATAAAACACTTAACATAAATTGAACTATTTATGGATATAATCCATAATCATAAAAATGTTTTCTTTGAGAATTATATACTCATAAACACTTCAAAATGATTTGTAAAGAAAATGAGAGTTATCCTAAGCATATCCCCCGGGAGTGTCGTAACCAAAAGTGCAGCAAGGCCCGTTGTCGTGCACCAGTTCCCGTTCGAGTCTAGCTCAAAGCGGTGTTTTTGGGTTTTACCCCTAGGTACATCTGTGCCAGAGCCGCCTCTACCTCCTCGTATCCAGACAGGGATGTATTGCTCAGAAAACTCACAAAATCTCTACAATACCAAAATTCTAGGAAGTTCTTCTATACTAATCCTCAAAGTTCATCTTAGGTATACGTTCTCTAATCAGAGTTTATCTAAATCTAGCTTCCAAGGTTTGTACTAAACTTCCTCTGATACCAACTGTAACGCCCCGACCCCAGCTACCCAGAGTCGGTGCATTAATTACATAACATTGGCATGATCACAAGAAAGATCAAATCTTGAAACACCGATTGGTTTAGTATCATTGGAAACACTAGATATATTCATAAGTTTTATATTACATCATAAAACGAAAAACTACTACAAAAACATATTGTCTTCATAATCCACACTCATATCCCCACATAATATCCCTGCAGGTCATTCATAATTTACTTCTTCACTTCCTGGGAAAAATAAAACATAGAAAAGTGGTGATCTCAAATTCCAAGTAAGGATAACAATATAACGGAAACATTCATAAATAATAATAAACATTTAAGGGAATGTATAACTAAAACAAAAGCCTTTTAAACTTTAACTTCAACATATTATGGCATAAATAAAATGAAATAATGCCATTTACTTATTCACATGGATATTCTACTAATCGAATAATCACATGCAATATCAATAACCACTTTCATAATGATGGAATTCATAATGCCAGACTATCATAACCACATAGCCAAGGCCTCGTGCCAAGACTACAAATAAGATTTTGCCAAGGCCTTGTGCCAAGACACTAGTTTGTCTCATGAGACCTACCGATGCATCTAGGAGCTATAGCGGGCTCCACCCGTCACATATTAAGTCCAATTCCTTCCCATATGAAAAGGTTTAAACATAACACAAACATTCGTATTAAAACTAGCATACGAAATGACAATACATTCACCATAAACCATGAATGGTATATAAAAAAAATAGCACATCCACTGTCAAACATATCACAAAACCTTCAATACAATATAAAAGTTTTGTATCATGATATATCATCCTCAAATAAGCGTAAAATCCATTAAAGGATGTTGACATAGATGAAATCAAAACTCTTTTTAAAGAAATATCTCTTTCTATTTTGAAATCATTTAAGAGACATATATTTATAAAATAAAACATTTTCTTGGAAAATATTCTTATAATCTTGTAAGGGAAGATTTGACGATTTTATAATGGCGGAAAATAACCACACCCGCCATATAAGTTAAAAAAACATTCTTATCTTAATTCTGTCGAAAAGGTTAAAAAGCACCTTGTTTGGAAAACGACGAAAAGATTCCCTTATAAACCTCTTATAAAAAGTCAAACAAGGGTATAAATGACGTTAACCCATATTATTTTAAATATTAAAAATGTTTTGAAATACATTTTGAAGAAACATGGATGTGGATGATAACGAGATCCCAGTAGATTATTACGTATAAACAACCTCAGATAATGAAGAGATTGTGAAATAAACCTTACCTTGTACTTTTCCTTGGTTGGGGTAGGTTAAACTCCTGTATAATGGTGAAATAATTGTTATTAAATTATAAAAGAATCATATACATTAGTATGATATCATATATGATCTTATAATATTGATTTGATAATAATATCTTAGTATTATCGTTGTTTCGGGTGTTAACTTACTTGTTTTATTTTATATGTTTTGTTACGTAAGACATGTTTGTAATGGATAGGTTGTATATTATTCATATCCAGAATGATATCAAGTCCTTAAATATCATTTTTAAATCATCAAATGATAATTATACTTGAATGGATACGATGGAGAATGAATCTTATCGTGTTTGTGGAGACGGTAGTCCGTACGTACGCACGAGCGACAATATCATTCTTTTGATATTACAATAATATATAAATGGATGTTATATCATATATAAAGAATAATTTACATGTTATATTTATTATTTAAATGAGTTTCACATCATTATTATACCCATCCAAATAATAATATATTGAATAACAATTACACCACGACGTGGAGACGGTAAGCCGTACGTACGCACGTATGATGACATGTTATTCAAAGGGTGTATAGAATACTGAATATGGTTGTAACATATTTATAATAACATCACAGTATATGTGAGATACTGGAGTAATTATTTTAGAATTGTAAGAACAAAGAAAGAAGAAGTGGAAGAAGAAAGGAACTTGAAAAGGGGTGGTGAAAACATTACCTCTTCTTCGGGTTCTTCCTTTTGATTTGATCAAAAGGGCTCCTTAGGTTGGCTTTCTGATCAAAATAAGTCCTCTAGGTTGTATTGAGGGAAGTTGGGAGAGTATTTGGGCAGGTTTTGGACGAGCCAAGTGGCTTGAGAGGTGTGAGGAATGAGTAGAAGTGGTCTCCTTTTATAAGAGAGAGGAGGGGCTCTTTAGGAAAGAGTGAAAGTATTACTTTATAATATATTTATATTAGGTTTATAATGGTCCAAAAATCATTGAGGTCGAAGATAAGATGACTCATTTTCTAAATAACATCAACCAATAAGAATTGGACAGGTTTTAGATAATATTTTAATCATTATAATCTTATTTATTTAAATGATTTATTAATGAGGTAAACATTGCATCATTATTTTGTCATTAATAATTATAATTATTGGATGTCTAAAAATTATAAATAAAATATAATTATGTAGGAAATCTTTTTAGCTTTCTAATGAATATTTATAATCGAAAATCCAACATGTATAACCCTATGTAAAAATTGTTCTTCTAAAGGAAGTAAGCTTATGCCATTTTTATTTTTATTTTAACTTTATTAATATAATGTGTCCCTACCACATAAAAGTGGCTCCAAGGGGTCCCCAAATCGACAAAAGGAAGCCCATGGTCGGTTATGTGTCCACCAATAAGTTTAGGACACGTTTTAGGGTAATTTTGTATTATTATAATATTATTTTTAACCCTGATTTACCGGATTTACCCTTTAACCATGGTAAATAAAATATTTACCGCAGTAATTATTCAAAATGTGTAAAAATAAAAGATACCTATTTACATAATTTTGACATCATGATTCCAAATATGTAATCCATTTTTCCAAATTCAAAACACAGAAGTGGCAGAAATTAATTTAAAATTAATTCCCGTTGTTAAAATAAAAAGCGTGTTTTTAAGAGATAATAACTATCAAAAGATTGACACTTGTTTATGCCTGGTTTAATTGTGAAATTATGTCCAATGACAAACATTAAATTAAATGGTAAAAATATATTCTAAATATACTTTAAAACCACTCAAATTCATAATTTATCAATATTAATTATTTTGATTAAAAAAGTTGATTTTGATTAAAATTTAGTAATTTTCACTATTCATCAAAATATAAAAGTTATCCGAAAAGTACCAAAATTTCACCCTAGGCTAATTTCAATATTCTGAATCCAAAAATGAAGTCCATTTTGAAATATAAAATATATATGATTTCAAAAAGTAGGTATTACTATTCACAACGGCTAGTTTAATTAGTTTTGGTGTGTGTTAGAACTCGAGGTTGCGTACAACACACGCTATCGCATTATTCGAAGGGAAATGTACCGTGGAAGCTTGGGGTGTTACAGTTTTTCTCTATGTATATTCCCATTTATCAAAAATTAATAAAATATGGTTCTACATTATAAAAATATAAAAATAATATCATGAGGATCATTTTATAATTCTATTATTGGGATAAATGTCTACTAAACTATATGAACCAATGGATTTAATGAAATTTCAATATTGTGTCAGTTTGGCCATGTACTTCGAAAATGTTGCGGAATTAAATCATGGATGCTTATGAATACTATATTTATATTATAATATAAAAAAGTTATTTATATAGTGAGTATTTATTGTTTATGTAATGGATAAAACAATACCAAACTAATGAAATATGTAAACAGCCTTCATAGGTTGAAAACATAGGAAACTATTTTATTATTGAATTCATCTTACAAAATTAAAATTAAAAAAGTCATGGGAGAAAATTTTAAAATTATAAAACATTATATGTAATAATTTTTTTATATATATTATATTTTAATGATTATATTTTTCAAGAGGAAATAATACTAACAATAATCCTATGAAAATATTATACATGGTAAAATATAGAAACACCCAAAAGGGTAAAATATGCAGTAACTAACTATTATACAAGTTGAAAATGGTCAAAAAGGAAAATTATAAATATTATTATGAATTAATATGGTTCTTAAATTATCCACTAATAAAATTAGATTTTTATATTGGATAATTTATTACATTAAACTATGTGAGGAAACAAGAAAAGGGTTTCATGTTAAAAATTACTTCTATGAGAAAGATGCTCATTTATGATCATAATTTAATTTAAATGTTTACATAATTAAAATTGGATATAAAAAACCGAAAAATAATTTTATTAAATGTATTAATTCTTCAAATTTTTTCCTTCAATCATTAATAATAGAATCATTTCTAAGCCGTAAGAGTTCCCTATCTAGATTCCTCTTTATTGAGACATGTTTTAATATTATAAAAAAGTGTAACTTATAGAGTTTATATAATTCAAAAGAATTTATTCCAGAATAATACATGATTAAATTAATTGGTTTTATAAAAAAATTATTCTCATTTTTTCAATTATTTTTAATTAAAAATTTACTAATCCCATAGAGAGTTTTCGTGACAAAATTTAATTCCTTCAATCATAATCTCTCATCATTTTCAATTTTCATTCAGACAAATATTTTATACCTGCAATTATTTTAGGATTTATTTATAAATTATTATCTTGAGAAAACATGTTTCACAGTATTTTCCTCCTATTATATTATTTTATTTATTAGTTAAAATGAATTTTTTTCTTAATAATTCATATCACATTTAAGGTATTTTTCTTCCATGTTTATATTTTTACATAAATCTAATGTTATAGAATACCTATTTGAAAAGAAGAATTTTTTATACATTTATCATATTCTCTAACATATAAAATAAAAAATAACTGGTTTTATTATCATTTTCATCCATGTGACCTTTCAAAAAGGTTATTTCACAATGATGAAAATGTTATTACATCCTTTTAATATAAATGGGTTTAAATCAACTACAAATTTTCTTTTGGTAAATGTAATTTTTCTCATATTTTTAATTTTTAGTGTTTTTTAAATTAAATATTATCAATTTATATTTATTTTCCCATATTATTGACATTATGTTTTTCCATATTTTTATATTAAATACTCATTTTAAAATAAATATATTTCAAGGTATTTTTTCTATTTTTTTTGAAACCTTATATTTTTTCAAGGATAAATTTTTCAATATATTTTAAAAGATTATGAGAAAAATATTCCCTTACCAAATAAAAAATTACATGACATGATATTTTAATAATAACATGACATGATATTTTAATAATCATATTTATGTAATTATGTCATAATTTTTTTTGGGGAAGTTATATTAGTATATCTTATTATTTAATAAGTTCACTTTATATGATATGTATAAGAAACTAATTATTTTTCAATGGAATTTTTAGTTTGTGATGATGATTGAGTTTATGATGAACACAAATGTATGAATGATTTCATTAATTTATTTATAAATTTTTTATACTTACTTAGTAAGTTTCATGTAAATGTGCATTATGGTTGAGATATAGTCATGTTGTAATATTAAATATAATATTTCAGCTTTATTTGAAATAGTCCAATTGAGTCAGTTCACTATTTCAATTATATCTCTCACCCTAAAAATCCAAATTTCATTATCAGTATTTTTTTTATTCCTCATTAAATATCTAATAGTTAATTAGAAGTTATATTGGGCCAATTATTCAATATGGAGGGTCATATGGACCACACAAGAAGGCCCACAAAATCTGTGCAAAAAATGGATGAGCCATGAAGATAGAATTACTTTTCTCAATATAGAAGTACAAAAACATTTATACTCCACAAATTTATATGGAAAAATTAAATTCAACATAGACAAAAATTTCGAGGACCAAATCCACAAAACGGGGTGCAAATGATGAATTTAAATCCAGCCCTCCATTTTTTCTAGGAATTGAAATCAACACACCATTAGTGAGTTTTCTCCTAATATAAAAATATATAAGAGATAATATTATTTATTTCAAAATTATAGATATAATAGGAAAAAATTGTTTAATAAAGTGTTCTAATTTAAGATCATCTTAAATTTTGAAAACCCATAAACATTATGGCCTTCAAAAAAGTGTTGACGAAAATGGTCAGGTGAAAATTGTTTAGTAAAATAGCCATATAATATGATCAAAAAGTCAAATAGATCCCCAATTTTGAGGGATGATATTAAAAATCAATACATAAAACTTTAAGTATTTGAATAACTCCAGATTCACCTATATTTATGTCCATATTATCAATCCAATGGGAGGGGAATATTTGGAATGCAGGCAGTCCACCACATTGGGTAGTAAATGCATCCCCTCTCATCCTTTCATGGGGTTGGAAATTTAACATAGAGGAGCACAAATTTTCATGAAATAGTCTATTCCAAAATCCATGGAGAACATGGAAAAATCATGTTTTCACATGATATGCCTTTCTTCCATTATTCTATTTCATTTTCTTTTGTGTTTTTCATCATTTGTATGCGCATATGTGTTTGTTTTTGTAATTCTCTTTTAATGAATGTTTCTTATAAGTATTTTATTTTAATAATCATCCCTATGTTATAAAATATTAATAGTATTAAAATATTATAAATGATATTAAATCCTCTTCCCTCATTTCTCATTCTCATTCAATCTAAAGCCTTTTTGAAATTCTCATCATTGTTTGTGTCTGTGCGTGTTAGATGCAAAACACTTTTTTTATCTAGTTATTTTTATTATATTTATAATTAATAAATATAAAAACATATTACTTGATTAATAACCATATTAATGGATGATTAAATCGTTTATTGGGGTTATTCATTTTTTGGGGATGTTAAGTGATTGATATCTTTTTCTCGATGAATATTTTTGAAATTAACATTGTGTGTATTGGACTTAACATGTCTTGGATTAATTGTATGTTTTTTTAACACGTGGGTTCTATGGATTTTTGTAACCATAAATAAACTTCCATAAAAATGTAATTATTGAGATTCGTACCCTAATATATGTTAATTCTTTGATTAAAGGCTTAACACTTCGTAATTACAATCAACATCATCTTGTGAAGTAGGAGTTAATTTAATGCAAAAAAAATCAATGATCAAGGATATTACAAGATTAAATCACTAATAATGACATCAAAAGAATCTTTATCAAATTGATAAATAAAAGACCATACATTAATCACTTCATTTATTCACTTCAAACAAACCCCCTATCAAAAAATACAATAAACTAAATACAATAAACTATTGAAAAGGATCATCACAGAGGATTTGACCTGAGTGCTATTGTACAAATTATTAGATCACCAAAACCTTGAACAGTCGATAAGCGATAATTGGATACTCTTAAAATGTATTTTTTTCCAGGGATGGTGAAATTAAGTATTTTTTAGTTTCTGGTTACTATAAAATAAAATAAAGAACAAAATTTATAAAAACATTGAAAAAAACACAATGAAAAACTTGTCTTCCCATAAAAATCAGAAACAGAAAAAGAGTAAAAATAAAAACCCATATTCCACTTTATTTAAAAATATATTTGATATCCTTGTAGCCTCCCAACCAATCACTCAAATTTGATTGACCACAAAATTGGGAAATATATTCACCAGAAAATGAGTAACATTAAGGATAATCAAATCATTCAAGAATTAGTCCATGTCCAACAAATTGAATTAGATATGGCCAATCCTAGGTAAAAATCACATAAATAACTTGATTCCCCTAATACTAATTACCAAACCCTTGGTATAAAATATCCAAACATGGAGTCCAACAATAGAATCAAATCCGGATTGATTCATCTTCTTCCTCATTTACACTGGCTAACCGGTGAGGTTCCACATATTCATCTTAATAAGATCTAAGTTGTGTGATCTACCATGAAGCCTCAAGAAGTTTCTGATGATCAAATTAATCTGCGAGAATCCCTTTCCACGAAGATGACACTAATTTGTCATGGATTTACTCCCACTCTCATTTTTCCATAACCACATGTAATTCCATGATGTGACTTTACGTAGAAAAATTATTTTCCACTTCTCAAGCTGCTTATATTGGAACAGAAATAAGTGGTATCCATCAATTCCAAAATGAATAAATCCATGAATACTTGGATAGGATCAAAAAAGATGTTGCAACTTACCGACACAATCAAATCCCAATCCATATATTGATCAAATACTTCTATGAGTTGTTATTCTATATGGAGGGAACATTCATTGATACCTCAAGTGGAATTAATATTTTTAGAAAAACTATTGCAGCTATAAGAGATATCATAAAAAATATAGCTGCAAACACACAACAATTCCACAATTGATCACATGGGAAAGTAAAAGTACCCTAAGATTTTCAGTATATATATCCAAACAAGATGACTGGGTTGATGAGAGAACCAACTAGTGTTTTGATACAACTATTTGTGGTGGCCAAAGCCCCAACCTCGACATCTCCACAATCCCTATTTCCTGGACCTATCAAGAACATTGTAATTTGAAGCTCCTCATCTCATCCAATTGACACATGTCCAAAACATCAAGAGGATACATATGATTCATCAATACCAATGGTGATAAATGCTTCATATTCTTAGAGGTAAACGAAACCCTAACAATCAGGTTAGTTCACTTGAATGATCAATCAACCCCACTCTAGGCCCTTTTCTTATTCCATCAACCAGGGCTTTAGGTATTGTAATACCATTATTCAGCCCCCTCAAATCCCCTCTAAAAACCCAATCTAATTGTAATATGTTCAAGGTGTTGTTAAATTCTAACAACCTTACCCATTTGTTCCTCAATATCAAAGGATCAATCTACCAGGATTCCACTACTATAATGAGCCATCCCAATACCCAAACAAATTAAATCTCTTTCAGAAGAACCAAAATCAAAGAAACCCCAATTTGATACATGAATTTTCCTCCAAGACAACATGGTAAAGTGTGGTGGAAGATATTTCATCCTTCTCCCATTCTATCCTTAAAAATATTGAAACCCAAATTGGTCAACATGCATCCCACCCAATTGACCAACAAGAATCAAATTCTTTCCAACTCCCTACTTGACCATTACTATCCCCAAGTTTAGTGTATGAATAATTAAACATATATTCGGAATGTAAATTTCTATTCCTCAAGATAAATCCTCAAAACCCCCTCTGAATGGTGACTGAGAAAATGAAAAGAAAATGAAACAAGAAATGAAATTTGAATCCATTCCCCCACCTCCTTGCATTCCACTTAGGAATCAAATTCCTTTCTCTCAAGCTGTTCATAATCCGTAGAGGTCATTTTAACCTGATACTGAAATTCTCAACATGTTTAAATGTTTTGAAGTCATTATACCCTTATTATATTCAATCAATGAAATTCCAATTCTTTTTGATATTCCTAACGAATTGTGAACTCATAAGAGACATCTTAAGACTATTGAGAATGTTTCAACACCATAGTACATTCCCATGAAGTGAAAAGATCAGGGGACCTTTAAGTTTCCATGACAAATTAGAAGTTCAAAATTTGATGTTGGACTCATAGAACTAAGAGCCTCAATTAATGTTATGAAAAAATCTATATTATCAATCATGTTCAGCGTCCCTTAGATCTACAAGATTTTTTCATTCAATTTGACGATCGAAGCACTGCCAATCATAAGGGAATAATGAAGGATTTCCTCGTTCGAGTGAATGATCATATCATCCCTATTGATTTCTATGACCTTGACATGGAAGGTGAGACTAAATATTCTTGATCTCTAATGATTAAAGAAATACCATTTCTAATGTTAGTGAGAACCATGATTCATGTCCATTTTGGCATTTTATCCATGGAATTTGGTGACCAACTGGTAATGTTCATCTTTTTCCCAGCCACACAATACCCATATGAGGATCACTCTACATTATCAATCCATGATTTTGAGGGGACTTCTGAGAGAAATTTTAACCCTATTAAATCATGTTCAACATGTTTTAATGATAGTGGATATTTTTAAATCTTCACCGTGATTAACCATATTATAAATGGTGAAGTTGATGAATACCTCTCCTTAATATACTCTATTAATATAGAGGATCTTGAAAACTCTCTTGAATCCGACATCAACTATGATATCTACTACTCTAAAATGGATATTATTAAAGAAAAATGAATCAAAACCAACTGACATCCCTTCATACATTCTTGAGTTGTCTAACACAGATTTGAAAGAAGAGACTTATCTGAAACCTCTTACAGAACACCAGAAATATGAATTCCTTTTCCCTGATCGCTTTTCACCTATCATGATATCTGCTTCACTTAGTGAAAATGATATGTTCAGACATGTTCAAGTGTTAGAGTAAAACAAAAATTCCTTAGGTTGGACCATAGATGACATATCATGAATTGACCCTTCCCTTTTCATGCATCACAACCATATTGATAAATAATCCAATCCAATTATACAACCATGAGGAAGAATCAATACACTTATACATGAGGAAGTTCGGGAAGTGATCAACAAGATTCTTCAATATTGTATTGTCTAGAAAATTTCCGATATTGAATGATTTAGTCCATTTTAATTGGTACCTAAGAAGGGTGGGATAAATGTTTCCACAATTTAACATGGGGAGATATTCACAACTCAGGTAAAGAACAAATGTCATGTGTGAATTGACTATAGAAAATTTATTTTTGAAAAAATAGATGTTAACAACAATCTTCCATTATTTGATCAAATTCTAGAATGATTAGCTAAATGAAGCACTATTTATTTCATGATGGATACACCGGCTACATCCAAATCTCAATATCACCTCAAGAACCAGAAACAAAAATATTCACTTATCCCTTTGGAACATATGCATATAAGAGAATGCCTTTTGGACTTTACAATGCTATTGAAACATTACAGAGGTGTATTATGATTAGATTTTATTAATTCATTGAACATTTCATGGAGGTCTTCATGGATGACATTACAATTTATGTTGAGTCATTTTAATCCTTATTTCATTCACACTCTCTAGTCCTTCAAAATCCTTTCTATGGTAACATTGTGTTATATTTTGAAAAATGTCACTTCATGGTTGAAAATAATATTTTTCTAGGGAAGATAGTTTTGAAAGAGGGTATTGAAGTCAATCACCCCAAAATTGAAGTGATCCAATCACTCCCCAAACCCACTTTTATTCGATATATCAATTATATTCTCAGTCATGCTAGATTATATATGTGATTAATTCATAACATTAGTAGGATTTCTCTCCCATGGACTTGGTTGCTCCAAAAATATGTCATGTTCCATTTAATGAGGATTTCAAGAGATACTTCATTGTAATCATAACTACTCTAACATCTACCTCAATAATCCAACCAAATAATTGGTTCTTATGCATTGAGTTGATGTGTGATTCTTCTGATAAATTAGTTGGGGCTGTTCTTGCTCAAAGAATAGAAAACATTCCTTATGCAAACTATTATGCCTCAAAAACATTAGATGAAACTTAATCTCACCACAATGTCAATGAAAAGTATCTTTTAGTCCTTGTTATGGACTTAAATAAATTCCATCCCTATCTATTTGGTGCCAAAATCCTCTTCTTCATATACCACTAAGCTTTAATGTTCTTACTCTTGAAAATTGATTCCAAACCGAGGCTAAAAAGATGGATCCAAATGCTCCATGTGTTTTACTTTGAAATCACTGCTAGACATGGAAAATAAAAGCCTATGGAAGATCCCCTAATTAGAATTTATAATTCTTCTCATTCACAAAAAATTGATCATGAATTCCCCTCCAGATCACCATTCATCTCTCAATCAAAAAATAACATGGTATGCCCCAATTGTAAATTACTTGGTTTTTGGTGTTTTTACTGATAATATATCAAAATAACAATAAATGGGGTTGAAATATGATTCAAAACACTATTTTTTGGATCATAATAAACTGTGTAAAATGGAGGCTGACATGTTAATTTCTATATGTGTGTAATGAAAATGAACATTCTTCCGTCATTAACTTTTGTCAGTAAATGCATGGTGGTGGCCACTTTGGACCACAAAGGACCTCTAGAAATATCCTAGTCTCAAGATTATTTTGTCCTTCACTCTTCAAGTACTCTCATGAGTTCTATCATTTTGTCCCACTTGCCAAAATTTATTCAAAATTTCTATACGAAATGAAATTCGCCAAAATCCTTTAATATTTTTTTGAGATCATCGATGTTTGGTGCATTGATTTTATGGGACCATTCCCCCTTCCAATGGATTCTCATATATTCTTAATGTAGTATATTATTTTTCTAGGTTGGAAAAGGCTAAAACCAATAGAAATGTTGATTCACATACTCTTTTTGAGTTCCTAAATACCCAAATATTCCACAGATATGGGAAACCATGTGCCTTGATCAGTGACATAGGAACCCATTTTTGTAATAGAACCATAGAGTCTATTTATAAAAAGAATGATGTTGTACCTACAACATAAACATCAAATCACCCCCAAAAAATTCTGATGGATGAACATTCTAATAGAGAAGTAAAAAATTGTGCATGAGAGAATTGTAAATCCTACAATGAAACTCTGGACTGAGAGACAAGTTGATCCACATTGGGATTATTGAACAACCTATAATACATCCATTGGGAGGTCTATTATTAGGCTTGTTTTCGATAATCATTTTTACTTACAATTTAAATCCATCATAAGTCATTTTTGCTATAAAACATCTAATTATGATTGTGAAAAATCTGGCGAAGAGAGAATGTTTCAGTTAAATGAATCGAAGGAGCTTCAAATAGATTCCAATAAGAATTCCATTCTATATAGTGAAAAGGCCATGGTAATCCCTGAAAAACACATCATGAGAAAGGTATTTCAAGGTGATTAAAATTTAATTCTATTTAATTCATGATTTCATCTTCACCCAGGTAAGCTTATTTCTGATTGGGAATGTCCTTTTATTATTACTAATGTTTAACTATTTGGTGCAGTGGAAGTCCAAGACCAATCCTTCAAAAGGACATTCATGGTAAATGGACCTCAGTTAAAGAATTACTATGAGAGGAAACACATCCCGAGAACATCATCTACTTCCATCAAATCCCCAACTTCAATTTTTGACCAACCACTGGATGTAAACAACGACCCACAAAATCCAAACCCCCTTAACTCCCACATTCTATCTTCTTTAACTCTTCTTCTTTATCTCATTCCTATTGTCTGTCCCTCATTGTCATTTTTTCCACTTTCCTCGTCACATTTTTTATTTACTCTTTCACTTTTTTGTGGTTGTTTATTTATAAATAAATTAAAAAGATCATAAAATAATGAAAAACAGAAAGAAAATTCACATGAAGAAATATAAAAAATAATTATTCATAATTAACCACCTTCAACTTCTGAAACTATGTCCAACCACTTTGCAAAGTCAAAAGAAATTGATTCATCTCAAAGATTTTTTTTCTTTATTCATATATCTGGATAGAGAATATTTTTTCAAAATCATCAAATATTGAATGTTAAATTTTTTTGGAAAATTATTTTCGCCAACCATGAGGAAAAACATTAGTGTTCAATACAAGGCCACATTTGAACATCTTTTCAAAATGATTGTATTTACCCCCATTTTTTAGTCTGATTTTATGGACCTTCGAGTTGAATTTACAATTTTAGTGTACATTTACATGATATAGTAATTTTCTAAACCTAATGAGCATCAAAATAGCCAAATAGGCTCCCATTATATTTATATTAATCCTCTTTTGGAATGCCCCTTGGATGCTATGAAATCTTTATCTTTTATAGACACATTACAAGCACAATATCTTATCCCTCCAAATATCTACATGGATTTTCCTTGAATAACTTATTTAAATTTACGTGTGGGGGGTGGGGGTGGATTCCATTTAGATAACCCTTGGTTTATTTCACCATGTAATTATATTCTTGAGGAAAAACATCCATTTTATTGTGGATGGGGGGTAGGTTTCCATTTAATGTGTTTTGGGAATGTATATATGATTATTAAATCTTGTAAAATTTTTATTGAAATGTGTTCAAATAAATTAAAAAGAAATCAAAAAAGATATGAAAAAAAAGAATGATTTGTTTCTTGGGAAGGTAATAAATTACACTTCTTTAACATTTGATCTTGTTATAACTATTAGAATTAGATCTGTGAATGGATCAATCATTTGGTAGGGATATGGGAGTGAGATCATTTTAATGTTCATATTTAAAAAAACATTCATTATATCCTATTATGTCGTTAATATATATTTTTTTGTTCTTAAAATATTTCATCTTCTCATACCCTAAAATTTTGTTCCTCCTTTGTGGATTTCTTCATACAATCATGTCGTTTGAGATATGGTTTTTTATTCACTTCCATGATTCATTTTAAAAATAGTGTTCATTTTTTACACATGATAATGGTTTAACCCTATTCTCCTCTCTCATGGGCATTATATCCCAACCTTCCCATAGCCACCAAAACCCCCCCTAAAAAGGCATCTTGATTCTTTTTAAATTCCGGATAGTTAATAGATACTGAGAGCTCTTTCAAACTCTAATATTTTCACATTGGGTTTGTGAATAAGTAAACCTCCAGAAATAAATTATTATCTTCTTTAAAAGAGTTTTTTTTAGTGCCATCCTTTTCCATCAATAAATTTGAGAATGAAAGTCTTTGGAATATTATTTATATAACAATTTGTGTTTTAATTCACTATAGATGAGTGAAATGGTCTAATACTCCCCTAATTGGGGAAAAAATTTATTATTTGTTGGTGAGTGAGAATGATTTAGTTATGTTTTTTGTTGCACATGAGGACATGAAAAATAATATTCATGGGGATTTAATGTTACCAAATTATTAATAACTTTTTGTATTTTGAATTTAGTAAATGTAATGTAATAATCCATAATTGGTGAGAGATAATCATGTTTTAATATTAAATATAATTTATGAGCATTTTTTGAACCAGTCTAATTGATTCAATTTACTATTTTAATTTAAATGCACACCAAACATATCCAAATTGCATGTTTATTTTTTATAGGATTCTTAATTCAATATAGAACAGCTCATTAGAAGGTATCATGATCCAATTTTTCTATTTTTATGGTCATATGGTCAACACAAGAAGGCCCATATAATCTATGAAAAAAAGGACGAGTCGTGATGATTGATTTAATGGGATAAATACCAAAGTCTAAAAGGTTTTATTCTACTCCAAATGTTGGGGGACAATGCAATTAATAGTGGATAAAAATTTCATGGCTTAACTCAACAAAAATGGGGCCAAACTGATGAATTTAAATTCATAACATCATTCTATTCTGGAATTGAAATTATTAAATCATTATTGAGTTTTATCCTGATATAGACTGTTATTTTCTCTGATATATTTGAATGTTAAGGGAGATATATATTTGGACAACAATTTTGAATAAATTATTCAAATTTTATGGAATATTAATATTCAAAAACCCATCGATATTATGACCTTCAAAAAAGTGTTGATGAAAATGGACAATTGAAAACTGTTTAGTTAAAGACAAATATCATTAGCTCCAAAAGTCCAATCGGTGATAGATTTTTAAGGATGTTATTAATCATAAATATATAAAAATTTAATGACTAAAATATCTCGAGATTCAGTTGTCTGTATGGAATTTGGAAGTGCTAAGTGGAGAGGTGGATTTGGAATGTAAACAGTCCACTACCTTGGGCAATAAATGCATCCCCTCTCCTCCTTGAATGGGTTTGGAAATTTTGAACAAAGGAAGATAATTTGGAATTAAAAAGGCTCTTAAAAATACTGGGAGGATATTAAAAACAAAATTTATCACTTGAGATAACTTTTCTCATCTATTTGATATCATTTAATTTTTTGTTTTTCATTATTGGTAAACTAATAATTTGTTGTTTTTTTAATTCTCATTTAATGAAAATTTATTATTAATATTATATTATAATCATCCACCCTCTATTAATAAATATTAATAATCTTAAAAAATAATAAAACATGTTGAATCAACGTCCCTTCATTCGCATTCCCATTTAACCTAATATCCGTTTTAAATTATCATCATCATTGGTGTGTGTGTGTGTGTTAGACAGACAAATCTTTTCTTATCCAATTTTTTTATACTATAAATAATTAATCACCATTAAAACATATTACCAGATTAATATAAATCCTAATTTATGCATGTATATACCATTGGGATGAGCCATTATTTGGGAATGTTAAGTGATTGAGAGCTTTCTATTGATGAATAATCATTAAATAATCATTATGTATGTTGGACTAAACATGTCATTAATTAATTACATGTTTTTTAACACGTGGTTCACATGGATTATTGGATCCATAAATACACAACCATAAACATTTAATGATTTATATTAGAACCCTAAGTTATGTGAAGGCTTTTATTAGATCCTTAACACTTGGTAATTGTAACAATGTCATCTTGTGGTGTCGGTGTTAATTTAAAGAAATATTAATCAAAGCTCAATAATATCACATTCTTAAATCCCCAATAGTGAACTCACCCTAATCATTATCAAATTTTTAAATAAAACACCAACCATTAATAACTTCATTTATTTTCTGAAAACCCCCCCAATCAAAATAGAATAAAGTAAAAAGAATCAACTAATGAAAAGTGTAATCGCTGAGGATTCGACTCGAGTGCTGCTGTACACAATAGCAGAGCACCAGAACCCTGAATAGTAAATACGTGAAAATTTTCTATACATCAATGGATTATGATGTGTGGGAACTAATTCATCATCTAATTCATTTTCCTAGGGGTATTTTTCATGGTATAGTCTATAATGTAAAAAATGAGTCACTTTACAGTAGTGTGGGCATGGTGGGTTTTTTCACATTATTGGGATTGTAAATAATCAGTTTGTAAACAAGGATTTCAGAAAAAATGGGGTTTCTCATATATGTATTACTTAAAATATATTTTTTACACACTTTCATTATATTAACCATGATATGATAAATATTTAAGATGAATTTCATTTCATTTAAATCATTTATTTTCATGATTATGCCTTATTTTTAATGTATTCCACATTTTTTGTCATGGTGACTTTTTCATATTAATATTGAAATATGTTTTGATCAATATATTTTAATATTAATTAATAATTTTATTATTTAATTATGTTCATAATACATGGTATTAAGATATTTTATTAAGATATATATGTCATCTGTGTATTCTACTTTATATTTATCATCTAATGTTTTTATAAATTTATATTACCTTACAGTGAATTTGAAATAGCCAATTTCTTATGTTTCCATTCCATAATTTATGAATAATATTATTTCATTTGAGAAGTATCGGAATGATTATAGTTGATAAAAATAATGTATATATGTTTTCATGTAATATAAAATAATATTTTTATATTGTTCTTCTATAGGACATAAAACCTTTTGGTTGTTGGTAAGTGTTTCTATTGGTTAGATGAATTATTTAATTCATGGTATTGATGAGTCATTTGTGTTTTGTATATAATGGGTTAATATATTTAATTTATCAATGTACTCCAAAATAAATATTTTCAATTAAAAAATATTATTCCAATGTAAAATCCTTTATTTTCGGAGGTGAAAATTATTGAATGATTTTGATTTTTGAATTAATAGATGAGCCAAATCTCGATTAAGGATATTAAACCAGAAATAAATGGTTTTAATTTCACTATTTTTTTTATTATAATTTGGGAATTTTTTATCATGGACGTTTCAAGAGTATCTGAGGGATTCATGACCTGAATATGATGTTTTGGTAAAAATTCATTAGAGGGTATAATGTTGATTCACGATTAGTTTTAACCATTCAACCAAACTATGTTTCCTAATTTGATATGGAACAAGGTATGTGGGGACCATGTGGAAGGACCATGGAAATAATTTGGTTGTATTCAATTTATTGAATACATTTCTAATAGCGAGTGCATTGTCTTTTAAACCAAGCACCATGGAATTGTGTGGGGATGGTGCTTGGACAAGGACAAATTCATGTTTAGTTTATTTTTTTCAAACCATGTGTCATAGTAAAAGTTTAAATGGAATTTTTTTCCTAAGTAATTAAATATGGGTTCCTTTCATTTTTTATCCCTTTTAATCTCCCTCACATTCCCTTCATCTCATCATCTTCTCTTAGGAATTTCTCCTCTATTTGTGGAAAGAATAATATTAAATCAGGTTTGTATGAACACTTGTTGTAATTCTTCAACTTCGACAGTTTCCCTTGTCTACGTTTCTCCACCATCTAAACTGGGTTTTTCATATTGTGGATATTTTCTAGATTAAAAGAAGTCATGTTTAATTTTAATATCAATTCATGGGGTTTTCCATTCTTTTTAAGATGATAACCTGAGAGGTTGTTTTCAAATTGTTTTGTTCCCATTCCAAGAGGTATGCTGCAATGGTGAATTTATAATGGTATAATTATTTTAATTAAAATACAAAAGTTGTATATTTTATTCTATTACATAGGTATTTTACCTAATTAGTGTTTGATAGTGTATAACATCTTGTTATTGAGTGGTAGCTCATCGTTTTAGTGTGATGAGATCAGATAGTGTTATTTTGAGCACTATGCACTTTTTGAATGAGGTGTTTTTCCATTATTTATATATTTTATTAATTTATTAATTATTTATAATGTTAAAATTAATTAATTATAGTGGTATTATTATAAATTATGTTTTTATGAAATTTTTTTAAATGGAATTTTCTTGGAACCTCTATATGACCTATGGAATATAAATATAAATCATTATAGTTGTAGGTGGCACAGTACAGGAAAATCACCACATAGTGGCAGTTTAAACTACTACAATACATAGCTACAGTGGTTTAAAAAACACACCTAAATTTTGTGTCAGTATACAATCCATAATGGGTTTTTCAATTTAGCGGCGGTTTATGGTAACCATCATAGTGAACGCATTTCACGGTTGTTTTTTGTGGGTTCAGCAGTGGTTTTTCGGGAGAAAAATGATTGTTTTCATTGCATTGTATACCACTGCTGAAAAATAAATTCATTTTCCCCATGAAAACTGCCAATAATACCAAGATAAATACCATGAAATGATAACGAAAGATGAAAACATTATAGTAGTCGTTAAAATCACTGCTAAAGTTTTGTATTTAGCTACTGTTTTTACCACTACCATTAGTAAAATGCAAAATTATAGTGGTGGATCTTTCCAATGCTATATATGATACATTTACATAGCAGTTCCTTAAACTGTCTCTATAGGTAGATATACAAAAAAACACAACTGATTCTACCGCCCCAGTACCAGTGCCCTAAAAAATCATTCCAATTTCAAATGAACACACATCCTACATCCAAAATAATATATTGAAACCATCCATTTCTAATGAAAATTAACATTCAAATCCACACACACATTTCTGATTATCACTCATTTCATGCTTTAATAATCATTCCACCCACCCAGTCCATGTGTTCTCCCTTGGGAACAAGTGTTACTCATATAATGAAAAGTACCCCAAACAGTGTGACAATCCATGATATAAAATGTATCACCCATGACATTCAATGTATCATAAACCTCTGAGCCCATACATAGTATTCTTTAAAGATGAAATCATGTGTCTTTAATGGTGTAACTAATACATTTATTTCCTTATGTTTTAAATAATAATGATGTTATGTGTTGAGCCATGCCATCTTATAAATCAAGTGGATTTAATGAGGTTCACCCCCATGATCCATTTTAATTATAAATTAACAAGGGAAATGTAGTTTTTATGCCATAAATCATACCATTTTATTTAATTAATTAGGTAGTACATTCAATAATTAATGGTTTCTACGAATTGAATAAAAGTAATAGGTCTATGTGGAAAAACCATAGAAGTTAACCCCATACATTAAAAGGATTGTGGTAGGCCATTCTAACATGCATTCCATACGAGAACATCTAGTTCACTCAATACTACATAGGCCGTAACCACCTAAAAGAGGGTTTGGTTACTAATTCATACATTGGGGGTTGTCACATCCTCCCATAATACAATTGAACATCACGTTGATAGTTTAGAAAAAAAATACACTTAAAAGAAGGGTTTTATTAGAAAAAATTGATATAATGTCATTCATGGATTACTCCATTATGTGTGGTTCAAATTTTAGATTCATGGTACTTATCATGGAAAATTTAATAATCAAGGGATACTAATCTAAAATAACTCTTTTCAACAAATAAAATAACAAAATCACAAGTCACCGCATGGAAGTCCCTCTAGAAATCATAGCAACACAATATATAAAACATCAAGACATGAAAATTCAATAGAAAACCTAAATAATAAAATACAAGGCTAAGATGGAGAATATAAATGCATGATTCTATTTGTATTGAGAAAAATTCAAGAAATAGATTAATTCCATGATAATATGGTGAATTTACATGAAATAAAAAATGCATCTATAGAGGAGATCACTCTAGAAAGATGGGAGGAAGATTCCTAGACTCACGTAGTGATATAAAAATCAATTGAACAAGGTTGAATTCAAAACCAAATAATGGGGATCAATCCATCCATTTTATATTATAGGATAGGAGGAGAAATTGTGGGATCCTCGTTGAGCACACATAGGATAAATAATGATAGAGTGAAAAGAAATAAAGATGAAGGAGAATTTTTGAAATTTCTATGAGGATTTTTTAAGTCACAAAATTGTTATACATGGTTATCAATACCATGGTCTAACCATTCCCATGCCACTGATTTTGGAACGTGTTCATGCATTTCGTGAGAAAAAATTGGGAAATTGTGCACAAACTATATATTCTACCACTTTTCAATACATGCATCATGATGTACTTATAAAGGGATCTTTTTTTCTATACAATTATGAAAATAATAGGATGACAGTATAATAATTTAGTGGGTTGATGTCGAGTGTGGTATGAACCATATATGGCAATACGTATAAAATTTTCCATATTGTATTCATATCATGACATTTGGGGTCATATAATATTGGAGATATTCTAGATCATGCAAAGTATTATAATTTTTTTAAGGTGAAACTTGTAAATATTTGTGTCTCATGTGTGTTTGTATTGGGATATGTTGATTAAAAAAATGTGAGTTAGATAATAGTATAATCACTCACATAAATTGGACAATGTAAAACGTAATAGGGATTAAAAAATTTAATTGAAATAAAACACTGATTCAATCCCCCTCTTAGTATTGATCATATCCCTCCATGGGTCATATAAATTGTTATTAGAGATTAGGTTCATATCTAATTAGGTTATCTATTAGATGTTTATTCTCCTTTTAATTATTGATGTTTCATTCATGGTATATGATGAGTTTTAGTTTTAGATAAGAATGACATGACTTTGATCAGAAATAATTTTTCCCATAGAAATGATAAATATAATAAATAATGAAAAGAATAAAATTATAAATATGTCCCTATTGAGTAAGGAAGATGTTTCTCCATAAAATAATGGTAAATATAATAGATATAATTTATAATGAGAAGTGATGGTGGTTTATTATACTAATAATGAAGTGAATAATCACCATACCATTATAGGATCAAGACACTCAAGTGTTCAATATATATTTGTAATTTCTTATCCAAACTATTTTTAATAAGTGGAAAGCATAAGTGGGAGATATCAAATACTAACTATGAAATATGGGAAAATAATACTATAAAATTTAATAAAATAAGGGTTACCTACAAAAAAAGAAGTTTTAGGAGTCACAAAACTGGATATTCCCATGAAAAAAACAAGAAGTTTGATAATTCATGAGGTTTGAAATATACATAAAGACAATTTAATTATTTTATAAATACCACTAAAAACCATCTCATGATTTTCTAAACCATAGAAATAAAAAACTAGATTTTTATACACATTATTATATGATTAATCAATATAAATATCCATTAATACATCATAAAGATCTTAAATTCCTATTGTCTTTGGAAAACTGAGTTCATAATACTTAAAAGGAAACATGAGAAATCAAGAAAAAGAAAGGTCATGAAAATGTTTTGTGGCAACTCTATGACACAAATGATACACATACAAAATGAATGTTACCATATTATTCCAACATAACAATAATAAAACTAAACCCAGTCCAATGATGAATACAACTCGTCACACTCTCCAACTCCATCTCTACTTCCTACTATAACCTGTAAGAATGATATATTTAAAATTAAATATTGTTGTATATTTATATTAAATCATAAAACAATTAAAAGTTTGAAAACAAAATTATTGGGAATTTTTAGGATTTACCTACTAACCACCAATTGATGTAATACCACCAGGGTCAGATCCTATCATCTCCAGATATAAATCAATCAACACATTCACCAATGTGGATATCTATGCCCCATATTCTAAAACTATGTTTCGTAGAGAAACAATATCACTCAAAGTATGTCGATATATGGACTAACTAAAACTTGAAATAAATTAAGCTCCAATCCTCATTGGCTTTCCAAGGACCTCATATTGTATGGGTCCCAAATCCATTCCACACACTCTACCAGGATGCTCCAACCCTAGGATTTTAGCAACCCGATCACCTTAGAAGGCTGAGTAGGACTGCTCAGGATTATAATCCCATAGTTCTATAATTTTTACCTGTAAATAAAGTACAATCCATATTAGAATAAATATAAATTAACATATTATAAACTGATAATATGTTCTGATAATGAAAAATATGTTCATACCCCATCTTCTTTGGCATTCTCTTTTAACAAAACATCACTCATATTTTTTTGGGATCATTCAACAACACTTCATTTCAGAATGATTGGATCCATAAACTATGTGAATTAATTAAAAAGTGATCAATACAAATTTTAATATATTAAAAAATTAATTTTTTCTTATATATATTTAATATAATGAAATGTTTACCAGATCTGATCTGCTTCTAGAAAAACTCTTTGACCCCGTAGTGTGGGGGAGGACTTTCTTAGCCCGGCTTAATGCATTCTTCCTTGAAAGATCCCGTAATAATTTAAATTTAATTTAATAGTAATTTATTCAATGTCATAACCTCTTCATATACTTTATTAAATTTAAAATTATATGAATATAATAATACATATTTAAATTTAATCATCATCTAATCATGATGTCTGTCAACAAAAACATTCCATTTCTTTTTGGGTACCCCATCGAGTATCTTGTCATACATCTTTTGTGTGGTCAATGAAGTATCATTGACATCGCTCCACAATATATAGTTAATGTCTTCATATTTCTTTCCCATATTTTTCAATATCCACTTTCATGCTAGCACAAGAACAACATCAATGTTGAAAAACATTTTTACATTGAAATTAAATTTCAAAATATTACAATTTAATAACATGAAATTCATTTACACTATGATTTATTAAAATTACCATTATTTGAGAATCAAAAACATCATTTTTTCAATTTGAATGCATATACCTACAATCATCATGATAAATCGGATGGTAAACTGTATCTGCATCCAACTAGTCTATAATATAGACAAGTAATCTTACTGTGTCTCTGTACGGATCATATATGAATCAAATAGGACAACTATCTTATCTTTTGTCAGATTCCATACATCTGAACTTTTTATATTTTTTACCATACATTAATTTTTTCAGTCTTCAATGAACAAACAATTAGTATAAAAAAGTGGAATAAATTTATTCATATTAAAATTTATACCTCTAACAATCACCCTCCAGTATCCCCGAAAGGAACTAGAAGTTGCATTCCACTCCATCACTACTGAGGCTCCCAAAGGGGGTGGTGAGGACTGTTCTACTGAAGGTATGATCATAGAGGGTGTGAGAGATGTTACAATGGGAGATGGGGTAGAGGGAATGCCGGTGGTTGCTCAGATGCCATATCGAGGGAGACAAGTGGATCGACATCTATCACAGTGGTTGATGAAATATTATTGTGCTTCTACCTTGGAATTTCTATCAATTAATCAATTAAAATTACGTTCAGCACATATAATTCAAAAAATTAATACAGAAAAAAATTAAAAATGATTAATGATGCACAGTACTAACAAAAAAATTACATAACAATGACAATGAATGACTACAAAAATGGAATAAGTGGTTGTGAAATTAATTCATAATTGTACATACAATCATTTCCCCCTTCAATCATACCATTTTCCTTCTCCAATACTTCATCCACCTCAGCCATCATGGCTAGACTAATTTGTTCAATATCATTATGGAAAAATAACCCTTCTTATTTTTATGAAGATATTCCATATCCGAGGTCACATCTTCCACTTAATCACTCTTGTCCTTCAAATATCTTGGTTTTACATGAGAATATACCATCCAACCTTCATCCACGACATCATTCACATAATATAACATTGTATCTAATGATGATATGATATTCATATCATGTATTTCAAGATCAACAACATCCATCAAGCGAGATAAGTTCACAGATGAAAATTCCATGGAATATCTTAAAAGACCACTGCTAGTATTTAACAAGTAGAATTTGAATAAAAAAACTATAACATTCATGTGATAGTTTAATTCAATAATATCAGTCATTTTTCTATAGTATCCGAATTTCACTTATGTAAATATAAAAATATTTTGTATTTTCAAACCCTCTTCTTTATCATCTTTATGAAATATAAATCCATTCACGATATAGGCATCAAACATTCAAACATTATTATAGGACCTTGAGAGATAGTCATTAAATATTCTAAAATCTCTTCTCGGGTATCAGTATTCATGATCTAAATAAATATACATTATTAGATTTACAATTTTTATGTGTCAACCTAATATTCATATTTATTGAAATATTTATAAACTTACACATTGTGAAAACCATTATACAAGATCTTTATTAATAGATTTAGATATTTCTTTCTCATTTCATGTTCGACCTCTCATTAATCTCTTTGTTTTAATCCTCAACAGTTTAGTAAATGGATATGAAATTTCACAATTCTACAGCATATATCTATGTCCCTGTAATAATTTAATTTTTGTCAGTGTAAATTGTGAGGTTCTACAATCTGATCGGCCAATTGTAAGAACTTGTTTTGATTTCCCATGTCTTTGAGATTGATTGGCTATTTCATCAACACATCCGACTCGATGAAATATTGTCTCCATATCAACCAAGTGCCTAGAACAAAATGTAATACACTCTTCTTCCAAATATCCTTCAACAATTGAGAATTCTGTTTGTGATTTATTTCTCATGTGTGATTTCAAATGGCCTGGATATCTGTGAAATAAAATAAACAGACATAATTATGCATTTAATTATGTTCCAAGAAAAAATTACATAATTGAAAAAAAAATAACCAATCAATCAGATACATCCATCAATAATTTACGGGGGCACCTAATTTAGCTTCCTCGACAAAATTCATAGTTAAATGCATCATGATAGTACAAAATTGAGGACAGATCATCTCCATCACACAATGTGTCAATAAAAACCACTCTAGATGGTTGTTAATCTCAAATGGATATAGATATTTCTCAATTATTTTTCTGAAAAATGTGGATAATTGAAGTACAATAGTAGAAACCTTTTCTAGTAATAATGTTTGCAATTCCACTGGTAGTAACTGATGTAAAAAAATATTTGAATCATTACTTTCCAATACAAGTATATTTGAATTATTTAAGTAAAAACACCTTGAGATGTAACTTGAATACCCATCAGATACCTTCACATACATTAAAATTCAAAGGAATGTATCATTATCCAAATTTTTCAGCGAAAAAATTGTGGAATCATACTTTTCATTCTCTTCTGGCTAGAGATCATGAATTATGTTCATTACTTATACGTCCTTTCGATCATTCAGATGATCCTTCAACTTTTCCAGACCATTAAGCAATTTGAACATCAAATTTGTAGAGACATTCTCTTTAATATTCATCACGTCAAGATTATGCCTCAACAAATTAAATTCCCAATATGTATGTTTGAATAATGTAATTTTTTTTCTTCCATTGTTATGTTCTGATTTCACATGATGATTCACTTTCAACTCGTTTCCACTTATCAATCAAATAATAAACCTTCCCAAATTTTTATGCAACATTTAATTGTTGTGCAAATATTTTAGAACTTGTTAACAACTTAGAAGTTGGTCTATAATCAATGAAATCATTAACTTTTGATCTTTTCAGCTGAAATATATGAGATGTATCGAGAAATATTCAATGGAACAAGAATAACCATTTTATAATGTGAGGTATCAGTTTGGGCTCAAAATCATAGTTAAAAGTAGGAAAATTAAAGCACATGTAATTTTTCAAACCAGATATATTCTCATGTATAGGAAAGTCACTAATGACCCACATTAATGAAACATCCATTTTGAACATTTTATTAGAAGAATCGTCATATGTCTTAACACAGTTTCTCCATAACCCCTATAATACATCAATTACATACTAAACGTATACATAAACATCATTTCCTAGAATAATCATCGAAATAATAAAATAAATTTATTGCATACACATCCATGGAGGAAGATTTTAAGGGATCAAAATAACTAGCCAAATTCTATAACTGGTACTCATAGTCCCAAATCAGTTGAATACAACAACATCCAATCCCCATCGAACATTGATATGATCTATTGAGAAATATGAATGTAATTAATAAAATTTCTTCCATGATTGTGAATCACATGAATGTCTCATTAACTCAAAATTGTTATTATCAACAGAATTCACTTCTTCCCTTTAGCGGTTTTCGATGACATGAATAAACTATGAAATTAAGGAATTAAATTAATGTAATTCAAATACATAGCTTGTGTGTTACGTTTCTTCTTCTTCATGGTATTATATTTATTCAGAATTCAAATATCTCCCATTAACTGCCATCTTGAAGAATGAAAATTTTGGAAATATTGTCTCCTTGAATCCTCTCCCCAATAAAGCATACAATCATTGGGACATGCAGTTATTTTTATATAATTCAAACCAATCCTATTAAAAAAAAATTTTATATCATAAAAATTCTTGGGGATTTTTTATTCATGAAATTCATTACGTAAGGATTCGAATATCATAGACAGTGTCTTATTTTAAATTCAACATAGACATTTAATATCGTCCAACATCACCAAAATAGAACGTTTTTAATAGTACTGATATCCAGTATACAACTCTTGATTTCCATTATCAACTAAACTGTGAAATGTATTTTATTTAGTGAAGTTTCATCTTATATTGGTATTCACAAAATTAAGAAGAAGATATAATGATATGTTACAATCTTGGTCTAGTTGTCTTACAGTCTCAAAAACATAACTTGTCACATAGCTATTTGTAGCACCCTCATCTAGTAGTTCTGATATGTTTATGTGTTCATGGTGGTGTCTTATAATTCCTAATGCATCATTTATAAGGGTTTTCATTTAATTTTCCATTTTTGAAGAAGTTGGGTGCTCATTATGTGTATTGAAATTAGTGATCAACCATCTTGTAAATTTCAATTATCCGTGCCAAATCCAATATAGATATTGATCAGGGAATTGATTCAATATTAAATTTTCATAAACTACATATATCTTCAACCATTCTATAAATTTACATTTAGGACATGGGAATCTTATTCTCCAATCAACGTATGTACTAGAAATTGAAAATTCTTAAAACTCCTCCAAACCCAGAGTATACTGAGGTTTGATCCTCCGTAATGTGATCCATCTTTTAACCATGTAAATAAAAATGCCCCTAAAATTTATTAAAAAAAATTAAAACACATAACTTTTAAATAATAGGGAAATAGATTCATATATTCTAGTTGAAAATATATATAAATATGTTAAATAATTTTTTCCTATATAAATACATATGGTAAATAATGAACCCACACACTAGAAAACCAAGGAATTCCAATTAAAATGATCCATAAAAGAAGTGATGGATAATAGAAAACCATTCTATAAAAATGAATTATATAATATATGTCAAGAAATGAATACCCCAATTAACTGAAGAACAAAAGAAAAATTGATGTCCATGAAAAAACAGATATCCATAATGACACTGAATACATAGATCCAACCAATGAATTTGATGACATGGACAAAACCAATGGAAATCATGACATAAATAATTTCAATGATGCCAATAAAATTTAATACATCTATGAGTTAAACAACATCATTAACACAAATTAGATGATCCATACAAAATAAAATCATGAAACAAATAAATCATTTGAAACCAATGACTCAACAAAATTGAGGACATAAATCACAATGATCACACTTATTACCATGAGCCCATCAATATAACCAAAGATAATAATGAATGTGACAACAATGATGACATCAATGATATATATGTCCCGAAAAAATATATGTGAAGCACATATTTACTAATTTAATTAATTTTCATGACTTATTTTTTGTAATAAGATAACCAATATAAGTTATGTTTAATTAAATGTATGAAAAAACTAAAAATTTGTAATAAAATTTTTATTAAATGAAAAGACCAAAAATAGTTTCTAAATTAGAATTTAATTATACAAATGTTATAATGTGTTGGTCAATAGAATAATAGGATCAACATATCTATTAAAAATCATAATTTTTATAATCAACTACATAATTTACAAAATATGTTTTCTAATCTTATATATCTTACTTGTACAATAATAATGTTATAAAATATAAAGTTGTGGTAAATAAATACTTTCTCTATTCACCTGAATATCATTTACTTTAGAAAAGAACTAAAAATTTATATTAGGATATTATTGGAATTATTTAATATAACAATAATTCAATTTGTTGAAATAAATATTAAAAATATTAAAAAAATTATTTTAAATGAAGAAACAAAATATAATGAATACTACAATTATTGAAAAAATAATGTTTACAAATATTAAGTTTTCTAAATATTATTTGACATTAACAAAAAATTTAAAACATTCTAATATATTACTTCATCCATGATAATA
Organism: Viscum album; assembly: GCA_963277665.1. Taxonomy (NCBI): domain Eukaryota; kingdom Viridiplantae; phylum Streptophyta; class Magnoliopsida; order Santalales; family Viscaceae; genus Viscum; species Viscum album. The sequence goes on along the minus strand of OY728126.1, from coordinate 1,851,148,285 downwards.
ATGTAAAATTATTATATTTTAATTGTTAGTATACAATATATAACATTTAAAAATAATTGTTTTTTTTAAAAAAAAATACATTTATATTAAATATTATTTAATAAATACGAATATAATTAATTATATATAACGTAAAATTTTGGTTTTTCCTATTCATTAATATCCATATATTTTATTGTATATTATAAATACATCATATCATACATTAATTATAATTATGTTTATGTGTAAAATATAAATATATATATTTAAAATATTTTAGCATTATATTTTTATTCCGTTATTATTATTATTGAATTATATTATTTTTAATTTACCACTAATAATAAGAGATAATAATATATCTATTGGATACATGTATGTAAGAAAATATTATTTCAAAGAACAATATATATATATAAACAAGATTAATTCTAATATATGGACTTAATAAACTCAATTATTCCATTCAATCATATTATAATAAACTTTTCAATTGAAGGGTATTCATTTTATAAGTAACAATATGCTTTCCCCCTTTATGGATTTTCTTCCTCATTATGGGTTTTTATTTATCTTGGTGATCCTCTAGGGTAATGATCATATGGTATATTTCATACTTTTTAAGATTTTAATTGTTTAATTTTATATCTCCTTTGTGTTTATATACTTTTAAAAGGATGTTATTATCCATAGTGAGTAATTAACCATTTTCTACAATACATGATTTCATGTTATTTTATGGTAATGTTGTAATATCGATGTATAATGTATTATTAGATTAATTCATATATTTTATGGCTAATTATTTATTATATATCAATTCCATCATCCACATAAATAAAAATTAGATTAAAAATTTTAACATATTATATAGTATATGGATTTTCTTCCAATAAAAACCTATAGCATTACATTCTCCCCACTTAATCAAATTAGGTACTCACATTTGTAATAATCACTAAAAAATACAATAATTAATTATATATAAAGATAATTACTCCATGGGATATATATTCTAAGAGATAAAATCATTTTTTATCTCACGAAATAATGGGTAACATTAATTTTTCCTCGTAATTTCCATATATAATGATTCTCAACAATGTATTCCAAATATAACTCTATAAAAATATCTTAGGAGTTTCTGAAGAATTTCATCCCCCAAGATCTAATTTCTAACAAAATTTTAATACTAACATTATAGAAATAGTATTAAATATTATCATAGTAATTGATCATAGGAATATGGAATCTCAATGCTATGAAACCATCTTTTATGACACAATAATTTCCTAAGAAGATAGATCCAATTCAACTATGTGGAACATGGTTCATCTTATAGTTATCTTAGTTGAACTTATAATTCATTATGTTGTGTTCAATCCTTAATATTTTCCTAATGATATAAAGTAATGAAGAAAAAAATTTAACGAACAAACATTGTATTTCCATCAATCAATCACCCCCAATCGATCTGTGACATATATGAGGTGCATTATCGATCACCACAGGAAGAAAACTAGTTTCAATGTATCATAAAATTATTAGTTAGAATGATTTTAGAATAAATAGAAAAATTTATAAATCAAATATATAGAATTAAAATATATTATGAAAAAAATAAAAGGATACATTCCATATGTATACTAATCATCAACACACAATGATTGAATGAATACATAAATATAACAGATTAAACCACATGGGTGACAATAACACCCCTTATGAATCTTTTAAAAAATTGAAATTGATGATGTTGATTACTTAAATTAATCTAACAAGAATGATTAAACAAATGATATAGATGACCTAAAATAATGATATAGTTTTATAGTGTCGAGGGCTCTGAGGGTCTCTACGATTTCGGGGGTTTCTGATGTTCTGGGATCCTAGGGCTTTGAGGGGATTAAATTGGTAGCAAGGTGTTGTGAGGGGTGGTGAGGCGCGATGAGCCTTGGGGGTCACTATGGTCGCACGGTTCACTGGGATAAAAAGTTTTCGAGAAGGTCGTCGGGGTTGAGGGTTGTGGGGACGATTGTGTCGGTGGAGTTAGGGGGAGTGTCATTGCAATATAAAAAACCATGTTTCATGGTTTTTTTATAAACCTCCACTAATTTATTTTCATATTATTTAGTATCAGTTTATTAAACCACCACTAAATAACTGACGCTAAAGGAAAATAATGTTGTAGTGGAATTTTGTACCCAACTATAGTACATAATAATTTTTTTATTATCTGTACATTATTGGGATTTCACATTTGAGAGAAACCTTGTGTAAAATTTTTCAGATGAAATTATCAATATAAATATTCTATTTAATTTAATTGATGGATCAGATGGGTAACTAACAATGCTTGTGAACTACCTTCATGAAAAGACCAAACCCCAGAAAACCAGATCTTAGGAAAAATTTTATTACATCCAAATTATTAAAAGGAATCAAATCCCAAAGGGATGGACAATTTAACATTTTTTGAATGCCAGATTACATTCATGATACCCATAATACATTTGAAAAAGAAAATAAAACAATATTTACAAAAAATGAAATAAAATGTATCGTTGAAAGCTTATTTAATGTTTTCTTCATATAATCATAATGAAAGGTAACATAATAATGTGAGCTCAAATTCTACGTTAGGATATGTAAAATGGAAGAAATAATTAATAAATGAGAATGAATAAAATGGAAATGTAAATATTTAATGAATCATGCCATTTTAGATGACTAGATTAGGTAATATAAATAGAGGAAGGTAAGAAAAGACGAACACATGCCATTATATCAATGAACTGAGTATAAAATGAATCCATAAATATGATAATGTAATATCTTAATGATGAATAATAAGAGGAGATAAATGAGGGAAGTGTTTAATTATTGGATCCCATTTTTTAGATACATGAAACCATTATTATTAAAATCTTTTAGAATATTATTTAGAATATCGAGTAAAAACCCATCTAATATTTTCAAAATGGTCATCTCATGATACTACTAATGCATCGAGGGGATATCTATAACTGAGCCCCATATTTGTGGCACATATCCAAAGAATTCATAATATAATAAATAATGGATTTTACTATGTATAATTTTAATTATCAGATATTCATAATAAATAAAAGATTCTGATTTCTCAATAATTCCCCAGTCTATCATGTAACTATCAATGTAAACCCAATATTTAAATTGGTATATATTCTATGAAATAATAAAATCCATTGCCTGAAAATATTTAAATTTAATATAAATTTAATGTACCATAAAAATGATCCTAAATAAAGTGATTTTTCAATATAATATGAACAATCACATAAGAATTTGAGATTTAAAAGGTAATAATTAAACACATTCTTAAGAAAAAGAATCATTTAACATTCCAAAGTGTCTCATTCCAGTAAACATTTGAATAATAATACACATAGGAGACTAAAATTAAATGAAATTTATAATATTTTATTAATAGTTTTATTCTTGACATCACATTTCAAACGGTATTATATACACCATATATAATTGCATTGGTACATTACAACAAATAAGTCTCAATGGAGTGTAAGTTGATATGGAATCTATTACATTGTGTTTCCTTTTGTGTTAGCATCATTTCACAATCTATGTAATTGTTTTAATAGTGTTTCTAACTAATTAGATAACTATATTCATGTTTATAAAATCATAAATTTTCTTTTTATATAATATTATTACCTGTTTGGAAAATCTTATTTTTTATTTTTCACTATTTGTGGTGTTAATTTCTTAGTTTGTAGATAGTGTTTTAACTTTTCACTTGTTGTTATATTAATTAGATCCTAGTTTAAATATCTATATATTTTACACCATGATATAAATATCATATATATTCGGTACATAGCTATTTATACAAATTAATAATATTTTTCGATGGGGAATTAAATACACCACTCATGGAGACGATAGGTCGTATGTACTTATGAATACTAAATTAAATTGTTGGTTTTATTAAATCATTTATATGTAAATGATATATTTTAATATTATAATTATATTATAGTATCTATGTCTTATATGTCATATAGATTTAATATGACCACCCTTTATAAATTTAATGTATTGTTGGAGTAAATCACATCACTTTGATGGGGCGGTAGTCCACACTTCCATAGACGATGTTATCAAATTTAAAAAAATGGAAAGAACAGTGGAATGTGTTATATAAAAATTAGGGAATAATAGTAAAATTATAAATATCATATATATCATATATAAGTAGAATTATTATAATAATTCCCACTATGAGAGGCAGAAACATAAAAATATGCAATAATAGTTTGGTGAGGTGGTAGTTTACCGAACACATAAACAGTAGGTTCATTACCCATTGTATTGATGTATGTGTGAGTGTAGGTTTAAAAATTAACAAAAAAACATACTAGAATATTGACGGGAGGGATGTTGAAGAGTTTTATGTGCATATATCATGGTTTATCTAAGGTGGTTGGATATGTTTGAGGAAGTGGGAGGGGTGAGCCTTTTTTTATAGTGGATAAGGAGTATAAATTCGTGTAAATTTTTGGAAAGGGAATTTCACCCATGTTTTTATGAATAGTGCATCCAATAATGTACTAGTGTAGATCCATGGAATGATAGGGTAAAAATATGGTTAGCTGATATAAATTATAAATGTTTATAGGTCTTTTGGAACTTATTTTTAATGATTAGACTCTTATTATGCTAATTTTCATCTTAATTAATTTAATTAATTTAAATTACATTCACGAAATTTCTGTATAAATAAAATATGTTAACATATTATAAATTTTGTTTTATATTGATTCCAAATATGTAAAACATTTTTCCAAATTTTAATAATAGGTGTGGAAGAAAATAGATTAAATTTAATCCCATAGATGGGATAACAATAAGGGTTTTAAAGTAAAACCATTAAACAGTATTCTATGTCATTATATCCAATTTAAAAATGAAATTTATTCATATTGCCTATATTGGATTAATTAATCAAAATTGATTTAATTAAAAATAAAACGTATTTGAAATATAATTTATCATTATAAATTAATATGTTGAAAAAAAACATTTTTGAAATAAAATTATTTATTTTTCATTGTTCATCGAAAAATGAATCCTCATAAGAAAATTTCAAAAAACACAACCCACGAATTTTTTTACGAAACAAATTCAATAATTATGTTTATTTTGATGAATAAAATCATTAATATTAACAAAAAGGGATTTAATATAGGCACACCACTGAGAGGTGAAAATGCCATTATAAAAATATTTGGTTTTAATTATAATATTAGGTTTTCTCTTATCTTAAGCCAATAGAATCATTTATATGATTGTAAATATATTTGACTGTATATATAAGATACTAATTTCTATAAAAACACTATAATGTTTTTATAATTTATTTACAGTAAAAAACGTGATAAAATAGTGTTATTTTAAAATCATGTTTTGTGTGTATTTCAAAGCTGTCAAAAAATTTAATTTTTTTGATAAGGAACATATGTTAAAATCTTGTGGTGATACATTATTCCCTCCTAAAAAAATGTCATCCTCATAATTTTAGAGGGATTAGCTTCAAAAAATTTGGGTGTAGTTTTTCTGCATAGATTCAATGGATTCTTATGTTAGTACTTCCATTTTATGATTTCTAGAGATTACATTTAATATATGGGGAATCCAATTCATCAATACATTCTCTCTGGTATCAAAAATTTTAATGGGTTATTCCCAGTAAGAAATATCCTCTTCAAAATATACATCATCATAAATGAGAACATGTGTTGGGTTATCCATGTACGTCCATGGAAAAGATATATGGAGCACATCCTATGTCTTTGAGATATTTGAAAGCATTTATAAACAACCATAAAAAGCCCCATCACAATCAATATTATATAAGGATATGATGTATTGGGGACTCAGTTACCCTTTCTTATTGAATTTTATAACACCCTTTCGTAGAGATACTTTCAAGAAAACAAGATCTCCCACTTGGAACTCTAAAAAATTCCTCTTTGTAGGTGTAACATTTTGCCAATATTATGCTTCTTTACAAACTAAAAATTTAATTTTTATTATCAAAAACGTTTAACGAAAAAGTGAGAAAAATATTTCACACACATATGGAAATAATCATGCGGTTAAATAGAACTTTCAGCCTACATGTTATAATATACCTAAAATGTTCCCATTAGATAGTGCTTACCGGAGTGTCGAGTTCCTCCATCAGAAGACCATAAAACCTTATTTCTAGCTTGTCCCATGATTGGATGTAATCCTCAATGAATATATTTACCTTATTAAATCCCCTTATTAAAAATAGATCCTACATATCAATCATGAAACCGTATTCTTCAGTAATGGTCCCCCTTAGGGCCCTTTCCATCATTCATTCACCCTCTTCCACTGAAGAAATAATTATTATAACAGTTTCATCAATTATCCATTCATAACTCATAATAAGTTCCAAAGACTATTCAGGTATAACCTCAGACTCATGCTTATATAAATCCACCAAATAAAAATATTAAGTATTGTAGACTAATTTATTAGATTTCATTTACTTTGTGGACTGAATCATCATCGGTAGATGTAGTTAAGAGAAGTCAGTCCTCTCTTTACAGTTATTCCACTTACTCATTCTCCTCCTCGAGCTTTGGAGTTGATCAACTGGTACTTCCTTTATGAATCTACTATGGAGTGGTAAGAGAAGACTACATTGAGGTGTTTTTCAGAAAATTTATGCCCATCCATGGATTCCCTGGACGAACCATCACCTTTATCTACAGTCTACTACTGTGAAATATAGTTTCCCATCACTATAGGATCAACCACCCTTCTAAGAATTACCAATTTATGACATCACATTCTGAACCAATAATCAATGTAGTACATCAAATATGATCATCCCTCAATGTCATAGCTGCTTCTAAATTTTCAGTATTAGTACTCCCTACATGAACCACATCAGCATATGAGGCACCCAATTTGTAATCTTCCTCATCAGTGCCACTACCACCGTGGTGTCCGTCATTTAACATAGGTTCTAGATCACTCTCCAGACGAATTATCTTAAAAGAGACTCCCACATACTACTGGTGGCTATAGTTCTTTTTCCAAATATACAATACATCATCCACCAAGAGATCCACTTATGATCAACTATGTGAATCCTTTGTATCATATGAAGAACTCAATTTCCCATTCCCAACATGCTAATCCAAATTAATGGACACTAAATCCTTACTTCCAGCAAAACTAATATTCACCAGTTTTCTGAATTGGTGACATACACTTCTACATTTTTCGATGCATTACCCAAACACTTTCAATCAGAATATAAATCTACCCAAAACTCATAAACCACATACATCATATAAGGATACTCACCTCCTAATATATTTCAAATGATTTCAAATGGATCTCTTGATGCATCAACTAACACACACACTCGGGGATTCACTGGATGACAAAACACTTTTCTCTTGTTATCAATACACAAATACCTACTAAAGGGGTTCCCAATCATCTACATAACTGAGGAATTTTGATATGGGAGGGGGATATTGCAGAAAATCACCCATATCGCCAACAAAGGATAATCCCACCTCATATAGAAATCATAAGTCCATCTTTGTAGATATATATGAGAACAATTGCAGTTGGGAGGTGAAATTATCCATGATTTAATCATTTATTCCTCTGGTATAAAGAAATTAGTTATATTTATATTATTTAGTAAATATATATTTTCCTTATCTTGAAAATCCCATGATTCAAAAACAACACGATAAAATGTATCCACCAAAGGCCTCCTCTGTGAAAAGTGGTAGATTAGTGTTTGATTGAGAAGCGATAAAGCTACATTGCACTTGGTAATGAATATTGTAGTGTAATGGAATCCTTCATATAACTCAAGAAACATCACCCACAGATAATAATGTTGACATAGATGATGTATCTATAGGATATAGAAGGGGTAAAATGTAGATGCCTCTCCCTTTAATGACGATGAATATCCCTCCCCAAGTGATGTGGGAGGGCCCATCGCAGATGCCACCACCATCACAGTGCGGTGTAAGTAATCACATTGCTCCTCCTAGGGTTCACTCATATTATTTTAAGGTTATTTAATTTAGGCATGAATTTCCTATTACATTATTTTTATTTATTGGAAATGTTACAGGCCTCTATGATTCCATTCACTTAACTCATCCCAAAAGATGGTATATGAAATCTATTTAAATATAATTCATCATACTACACTGTTTTTGTACCATAATAGAAAATAATATTTTAGGTAAACATTACTAATGGTTTGAATTGATCCCACATAGATTTAAAATCGATTGATCATGACTGCATAATGTCATAATTTTTTTTATTTTTTCTTTTATACAACCTATTTGTTTGAGGATTGTACATATTACTCAAATGAATCTCACTATTAAGAGCCTTTTTAAGACTTATGCTGAATTTCAACATAAATAAGGGATCTAGATCAGACATAATTTATTTCGGGTCTCCATGAAGTATTAAAACATAATTAATATAGTTAATTTTGAGGCAACTAAAAGGCTGATATTCTCTTATAGAAAATAAATGTGATGATATGGTTAGGAGGTCTACAATAACCCACATTAAATCAGTAGTTATATGATTCATTTCCATAGTTCATTCATCCCATCTTCACATTGGAATAGGTACATGTTTCGAGACTCCATTAGGATGATGCCATAAAGAATTCACCTTTTGACTTACCAAGCATCTGAACGCATAATCCAAAATTTCAAATTTTATATTCTCCCAAAAAAATAATACTTCAAGTACATATACATCAATGTTTTATATGTGTGTGGATAAATTTCAGATATGGGTTTCATCCCAAAATTACCTTTTTATCTATGATACAAATGGAGCATGTATCGTCTCTTCAAATTTTAGATAACCATATTAACAAACAAATTCACTTAATTTTATATAATATTAAAATTTTATTTTCTTCTAAAAAGACTCAACTTAAAATTTATAATTATTTATCCTCTATAATAAAACTATTTTTAAAATAATTTGAAGGTGATTGATTTCTCCACTCATTTTTTAATTTCGATATTTATCTTTACTATGTCCATGAACATAGGATGCTTCACAATCCTTGTTTATATTAGAACTCATTGATCTATATTACTCTATTAATCGGCGACCTTATTTGATTCCCCTTAATGGTAGTGTATTTATAAATCATAATCCTTGGGGGTAGTTCAAGCCATCACCGTTTCCTCAGGATGAGTTTTTTGAATGATTATTTTTATTTCAGGATTTTGTAATCCATATATATCTCACATGTTTCACCATAGATATAATGTCTCCATATTTTCAAATTAAATATTATAGACACTAACTCAAGATCATGTGTTGGATAGTTCTGTTCATGAATCTTCAATTTCATTGATGTATATGCAATAATATTATCATTTATTATTAAGACCCAACCATGTCCCTTTTTCAATGCATCACTATATATGAAAAAACTCATCTCTCACACATGGTAGAGTCAAAATCAGAGAATTAACTAATATTTTATTTAATTAATCAAAGAAATATTTAAATTCCATTATCAATGAAAATATAACCTCTTTATATATAAACATGGTTAACATGTTATCCAGTCGATTAAAGTAAAGAACAAATTGATGTTAATAACCTACAAAAGTAATGAAACTACATACCTAAGTTGTCTTTTCTGGTTTTTGACATTATTTGATATCCTTTTTCATTGTTGGATCAATTGGTATTCCATCATTGGAGAGAATATGGCAAAGAAAATAATCTTCTCGATTCCAAAAATTACAGTTACTAAATTTCATGTTTAACTCTTCCCTTCTAAAAGCATTAATAATAGTCAATAGTTTCATCTTATGGTCCCCTAACTGTTGGAATAAAATAGAATATCATAAATAAATACCACCAAAATATTTTTAAGATATTTCATGAATACTCTATTCATTAAGTCTATAATACCATAGGGTGGACTAGTTAATCCAAATGGAATTATTGTAAAATCACAATATCTATTCTCCATCAGAAAATATATCTTCAGAATGTATTATTTTTTCACGTGAAATTAGTGATACAAAGAAAAAATATTAATATTTTAAAAATATTGGGCACCATGAAGTTGACAAAAAAGTCATCAATTGGAGGTAGTTGATGCCTATTCTTTATTTTAGTGGCACTTTTTTCCCTATAATCAATGTGCAATCTCATTGATCCATATTTCTTATTAGAGAATAGAATATGGGATCCACCTGGTGCAAAACTAAGTCAAATAAATCCCTTATTATCCAAATAATATGCTTGTTTATTTAAATTACCCAATTCCATAGTTTCCATTCTATTTTTATTCATTGGCATTTTCCTTGAATCGGGAATTAAAACCATGGAAAATTCATCTTCATGATCGGTATTATTTACAGTTTATTCATGAGGAAATAAATCAAGGTTTTACCACACAATTGGTACATAATCTATCTGAAGATTACCTAATTTATCACAAGTTGTTTTTTCTATTATTCCCCAAGAATTTAATTAAGTAGAGCTATTGGTGGTTGATCTATATATGAATCTAGTCAGGAATCATTGGCTCTAATGATGAGAGATTATACATCTTCCCCACAATTTTTAATTTCTTTCATATTCCAATAAAAATTGAAATCATATTTTTATAATTATTCCATAAAAATTATTAAATAAAAGTCTACCATTTTAAAGGTAACATGGTCAATAGGTAAGTACATTTCTTTTTCAGTATTGAGATGGCATAACACCTATTTTTTGCAGTGATACATCCACAGTGAGTTTTTACTAAAATATCTCAGAATAAATCAAAAGGGACATGACGAATTTTCATAGAAAAATGGATAGATATAAAAGACATTAATGATATATAAAAAAATAACATGTTAGATAATTTTTTTTATTGGATAAATGAACCTTCAATGTATCATTTAGTATGTCAACATCCTCTATAGTTATTGCATATGCCTTTTCTTCTCCCTATAGCTTCTTCTGTGGTATATTCCCTTGATAATTAAGGAATTAATTTTCATAGATTCCCATCACCAGGCAATTTTAACATAAAATATTAGTGTTTTCATACTTCCCCTTACACTCTTTAGCATAGTTTCCACATTCTACACATATAAAGGATGATCACATTCTATTCAGTAATTTCCCTCGGTGAATCATTTTACATTTTTTACAGGATGTAAATCACCCAAAATTATTCATATAAATTAATGAATTACCATTTTATTGGTTTTTAGAAGACCTATTCCTCTCCTATATTTTATTAAATATATTGGATCTCAATAAATCATTCTCTGTCTTGATGGCACAAAAGACTATTACGTTGAATGATAAAAATGTTTGAGAAACCAGTGCCCTTTAGACATTTAACTTAAGAATATCAAAGAAGTGGTCAATCATTCACATCATTTCTCATATATAATATATCAAATACCAAGATAATATTTTAATGGTATATTTTTAATCTATAAAACATTATTATTAATTTTCCATTAAGCTTTAGATCTTCCACTTAATCTCTATTTATTGACCATGTAGGAAGTATTTATCAAATAATGTATCCTAAAAAGTCCTCAATTTCATGAGTTCTATTTATATAAACTCTTAGTAATATGTGTTATGGACCACCAGTAATCAAAATCATTGTTTTATCGATCCACTTGGTTGAATACCCTGAGAGTGTGGTGGGGGCTGAATTTGGTTATGAATGATTAAAACTTTCTCCTATTTGGATCTTGTTTTGTTGTTAGAAAAAAATCAACTCTCTCTTCCTCCCATGGAAATATAAAAAAATATATGTAATCATGAACATGAATAAATTATTTTTCATTGGTTCGCCTTTATTGGGAACCATCCATGGTGCATACAACGATAATTTATCGATGTTCCATATCCACTAAGGCTCACTACCTATAATGTGTACAATTTTGAGGCTAGAACTTCTATACTCAGGCCCACAACCTTTACAAGGTTTAGGGTCTGCTCAATGCATTCATAAGGTTCACTCCATATTCCTCTTTATCTAGATCACTGTAGGTGAATAGGGTCACCATATTTCTCTTCCTTCAATCACTTCTCTCAGAAAGAAATCCATTCACATTTTATAGACGTATAGTTTTATCACAGTTTATTGACAAGTAGGTCCCTTAATATGCATTAATTCCTACATCCTCAAATATAGGTAGATTCTCTGTTGAAATCCCATTTTCACCCACAGATGAAGTCCACCATCTTGGGTATTTTTATGTACTGAAAAATAATTTCAAAATGTGAATTGAAACCTTTTAAAGCTTCCTTGTGAAAACTGTGAACCGCCTTTATCCTCTTCATAATACATACAAGGGATGATACTAGGTCACTTACTTATTGTACTACTGCTACCAATGTGAGCCTCCCATATTTCGGAGACTGGATCTAACATCGTTATCGTGTATCGCCACTGCATACCGATTCTGGGAACCGCGGCAACGAATCACCCTCTACCCTCTAACAATTCTCCTTTCATGGACTGCCTTCAGATATATGAACCAAGACACTCCCTCTATATACCTCTTTCTGAATTAAATCTCTCACATACCATATATTCGTCCTCCATGTACCACATATTATGCAAACATATCTTTCTTCACAAATCCTTTAGCGGAATGTTTTCAGTGAAAACCACTTTAGCCATCGTGGGATTATCCCTCACAAAAATCCTTCAAAATTTTCCAAATTTCCAGAGAAAAAACATGTCCTCTACTGATATTAAATCTCCACATTAATAAGTAGGACTAGAAACTCTTATATAGGAAAATATATTTTCAAAAATCACAATTACAAGATTTACCAAATCTACAATCTAGCATCCACCTCTAATGAATTCTTCTTCCGCTGTGAATCGGAAGCCACCCACAAACTATTGATCCACACAATTTTCATAATTCCTTTGATCTTACACAATATATTTCCTTATAATTCATAAATCCATCCACATTACGTAGATCCTCTCCTCCGCAAACCATTTTTGGTTTCGCGAACCACACATGCATAATATTTCTTCCACTCCATGCACCTTTCCTGGAACATAGAATGCGGCCAATGAATTATGGTACACGGTTCCCAAACTATGACGATTTTATTCATAATTATTCATATAATTCAATCAAATTAAGATAACCTTCCTTTTCCAACATAAAACTCTTTATTTTGAGGCCCAAAAAATATTTCAAACGCTAGGAAACTACACCACCTTAAAAACCTATATTTGGAAAAAACCAACCATTTTCATGCGTGACCATATGGCTTTGCCATCAAACACAATTACACACAAAATATTCAAAGAGACCACCTTGAAGGATTTTTTCCCCATAATATCTACCTTTTGGTTTGTTGACAACTCTTCTTAAAACAATTTTTTGTATTTTGATATCTTGATAAAGCTCCTTTCTTCTTCAACCATCATTCACTTCATGCGATTAATATTGTGATAAATGATTTACTCATCACATAAAATATGCAAACATGATCCATGATCATCGTGATAAATTAAATTATAATAAAAAATTTATCCATGAATCAATTAATTTCTAGTTACCAACTATTAATACCATACATATACATGGATACTAATGAAATACTTTCATAACAATACTCACTCGTCATGATATCTAATAATTGATCGAGCATTTGTAGAATCATCAGATTTAATGATCCCCCTATGTTAAAGCTCTAATAACAACCATCAGCTCAAGTTCAAATCCCCTTATCTTGCTTCTCCAATTAATAGCTTCTTCCTGTGTCTTTTCTCCCCCTAGACATCACAATTTCTGCCACATTGTCAATGAACTCGAATGAAATTTCAATGTTGTCTGCCACATGATAAAAAAACATATTATCATGTTAGGGGATGAAAAATCATACCTGTGAGAGGGGGGCTCACATCAACACTTTTTCATGTGCAGGAAGTTTAATGGACTCCCAGTTCCAGTCACTGCCTTTCAAACACTTCTTTGGGTATGGCCTTTGTAAAAATAACTGCTACTTGTTGTTCTATAGGCACATTCTCCAACTTCACAATCCCTTAATCCACCTTTTCATTGGTAAAAAGGTATTTAATTTCAATGTGTTTTTCCTTGAGTGAAGAAATGGATTTTTTTTCAAATTTGTAGTACTTAAATTATCACAATGGATTCTGATCAGATATTTCACTTCAATTACCATATCTTCATGTTTCTGCTTTATCCACAATATCTATGTACACTATTCTATAGCTGCAATTTATTTAGAATCTGTAGTTCTCCATGAAATGAAATATTTTTTCTTTATTAACCATGAAATACACAAACTTCTAAGATAAAATGCACCTCCTAATGTTGATTCTCTATAATCTACGGAACCATCTCAATCTGCATCAATATATCCCAATATCTCTGGTTGAGACTTTTCATTATACATTTGGTCAAATTCCAATGTTCCCTTGATATTCAAAAAAAAATTATTTTTACTATAATCATACATCTATCCTTTGTATTGCTTTGATACCTCATTGCATGGAATGTAGAAAATACAATATGAATCCTTCTCATTGTCAGGTACAACAGAATCCAATGATTTTCATGTGATCTGTGATATTAATTGGCATGTCTACATCATCTCAAAACAATTTCAATCAATTAGAAACCATAGTCTTCATATCTTTGGAAATATCCATTACAAACCTTCTCAAAACCTCCATGGCATATTTATATTGAGAAATAAAAGTGTCATTCCTACCTTGTGTCACCTATAATACAAGGAAAAATTTCAGATCTCCAATCATTGAAATTTCGAACTCACATTTCATGAATTCGTAAAATTATATTCATTGTGATTCATTTGATCCACAAAATATTATTTCATCGACATAAACCAGAACCATCATCTTTTGACTGTTTACATGGTTGTAATATAAATTATAATCAACTCCACCATGTTGAAAATTGAGCTTCGTTAGAAACTGATCATGAATTTAATATCATGTTCTTAGTGCTTGATTCAGACCATATAAATACATCTTTTATTGATAAACTCTATTCTCATCTTCTTGAATGAGAAATCCATCTGGTTTCTCAATTTACACTTCTTCTTCTAGAACTTCATTCAATAATGATGAGTTAACATCCATCTGGATAACATTAAACGTTCGTTTCATAGTTATGTCCAAGAATAATCTAATTTTATTTTTCCTTGAAATAGGTGTGAATGTTTTATTTAAATTTGTACCCTCTATCTGGGAATAGACTTTGCACAAAAGTCATGTTGTTTAAAATTATAACACCATCTTTATTCATTTTTTGTGAAAGACCAATTTTTCCCTAGGAAATTATTATCTAATGGTCTCAAATAAATTTCCCACATATGATTCTTTTTAATTTTTTCATGATCTTCATTCATTTCGTGAACCCAATTCTCATCTCTAGCTGCTTAATCAATGAATTTAGGATCCACTCATGATACGTATGATGCATTCAATATAGAATTAAACATTCATGTCTGCAATGGTTCCCTATGATCACCAATTATGTTTTTCTTACCAGTTTCATCTCTTTTTATTGGTCTTCAGGAAGACACTAATTTATTCTCATCATCTGAATATTTTTTTGAATCATTATCTTGATTTGGAGCATCTCCAAATCAACTCATCTATTCATCGCTTTCCTTTTATGTTTGATCAGGTACATGCTGAATATTTTGTTCATTTTCAACAATAGTCACATCATGACCTTCAACAGTAATTTCCAATCTCATATTGAAGCATTTATTCTCTTTTCATTTCACTGAGTAGCCAAGAAATATCCCTTCATCCCCATGAGAATCAAATTTCCAATGTTTCTCCTTATTTTGAATGAATCATTTACATCCAAATATTCAAAAGTACTTTAGTAGAGGATTATTTCCATACAATAAATCATATAGAGTTTTCTCCTCTTTTGGACAATGTAATATTCTATTTGAATTGTACACTACTGTCATCGCTGCTTCTTTCTAAAATTTCTCTGAAAGTTGTTTATCAATGATAATTGTTCTATCAATGTTGTTTACAATCCAAATTCTTCTCTCAACTACTCCATTATCTTGTGGAGTTATTACTACTGAAACATGATGTTGAATCCCATGTATCTCAAGATAATTTTCAACTTGACTATTTGTAAACTCTGTACAATTATCTATTCAAATCATCCAGATTTTTTTACCAAGCATCATTTCACACTCCCATTGAAATCTTGTAATGCAACTGATCAATTCATATTTTTGGGTGAATATTGAAACACATTCCATTCTGCTATATTCATCAATGAATAGAACATAATACCTCATCCCATCAATAGACCCTAGATAAATTGTCCCACTAACATCAACATTTACAAGATCAAGTAATATTGTGGACTTTTTCTTCTTTTGCTTATATGTCTTTCGAATGGGTGTACCCTATTAGTAGAAATATCACGTATTTGTATGATCACTTACTAATATTGGGTGAATTCTTTATGCATCATATTCTACCAGATCATCCATGGATCCTTGGATTATGTTCCCAAGACACTTATTTCATAACTGGTTTTCTTTATATTTGGACTTAAAAAAAATATCTTCTTCTCCACTTACAATGTAGTGATTCACTTTTGTACACTTTCCCTGTATCCAAAAAATCACCATACATTTCCATGATGATATAAAATTTATGGGAAAAACAATTGGCATGTCCTGAGTCACAAAACATACTAACATTATGCATGTTGTGACTAAGCCCCTCAACAACCAAGACATATGACCATCTCATGTCTTTTACTCCAAACATGGATTTTCTAGAACCAATAATTTTCAGGCCCTCATCATTAAATAATATTTACGATACATTTTTGTCATACTTTATTCTAGTTACGAGATTCTTATTTCCCGTCATATGATATGTGCATCCACTATGAATTATCAATATCTCTTTGCAATCTGATGCCTTGAATAAAATTTTTGCAACCATTCCCTTCTTGATACTTATCTTTTTGTCCCAAGCCATTGAATTTATGCTCAAAATGGAATAATAATCTTTATATTCCATAGTATATGATTTACCAACTTCAACCTGTAGAGCCGCAACATGATTTTGAATTTTTATCCCTCTTGTAGAATTATTTGTCTCTTCTTATGAAGAAATTAAGTCTACCAAATTACATTCCCCTATATTTTTGATGTGCAATATTTTCTATATATACGAGTCCTTTATAGTTGAAACAATGACCATCAAATGATGAATTTTAATTTTGAGATCTATATGGGCACATATGTTGGTCATGTTTCCTTTGGTACCTTTTTTTCATTGGAAAATACATTTTGAGAGTGTCCCATATTACCACAACAATAACAACTTATGTGAGGTACATTCCTAATGGGAATGAATTCACCAAAAAAAATTCATTGGGTTCTCTTAATCTTCTAATTTTGTTTCATCCTGAAGATCAACTCTTCCTTTATTTTTTATTTATTCATTGACACTTTCTTATCTTTTTAATGAATTCCTATCAACTTCCACTAAAGAATCTATTTCATGATCCATGTAGTCCTCTAACTCTTAGGCATAATATTCTTCTAAACTTTAACCCTCTTATGAAAGAATATTTTTCATTTTGATGAACTATCTCTTAGTACTTCTCCTCCATTTCTCATTTTATGAGTACTTCATTTGGGTAATTTCATCATTTTCTACATTTTCATCATCAATCATATTAGGACACTTAGATGCAAAATTCCCAATTGTTCTGCATCAAAAGCATTCAAATGGATGTTTCCCTTTGAACTTCCTTTTTCCCCTATTATTATTGGAGAGGAGAAATGATATTACATCAACTATATTGTCCTTCTCATGACTATCTTCAGAAGAGAGATTCCTCATGGACTTTAATTACACTTCCTTAGACTTCCCCTTTTTGAAAGAATCATTATAATCGATTCTCATTTCATATGATACAAAGGGTACTGTGTAGGTTATCTAGTGTCTACTCTTTCGAGTCTTTTTCATCCAATACTGAGACTTTCAGATTGAATTGTGGTGGAAGGTTACTCATGATATATTTCACTATCTTTATATCTTCATGAACTTCACCAAGACCCCTCTTGTCTTCCACAATAATATTTATCCTTTCAATGAATGCTTTAATAGTCTCATTTGGATTCATTCTGAGATCATCATACATATTCTACAGAACCTACAATTTATCTTCTCACACTTTTGAGTCTCCCTCATAAACATTCAACAATTTTTTCCACATAGCATGTGATATTTGGCAGGACATCACGTTCATATAAATTTCATTTGATAGATATCCCCCTAATGCATTTTTCCCTTTAGCATTAGCACCAATTTAACTTCATTTAGTTTAAGATAAAGTGAAAGAATTAATGTTAGCTGATATTCCCAGCATAGCAGCTATGAAGAAATCCATCCATACTGATTGAAAGTAGTGCTACATCTAATTCATCCATAGTGAAAATTATTTTAGTAAAATATCAGAATTACATTATGATTGAACACCTCAATTTATTCTTCATGAGAGAGACCCATTGACTACCAAATTTTCATTCTGATGGAAAATATTAGGTCTACTGGGTCTAATAACCTAGGGGGTGAATCAGGGTATGAAAGATTAATCCTTTGTCCTGTTTGGATGTAGAATCATTGTTAGAAAAAACACAACACTCTCTAACTCCCATAGAAATATACTAATAGATATGAAATCATGCACACGACACAACAATTTTTACTTGGTTCACTATCACTGGGGTTTATCTAAGGAGCATACAAAATCATTGCGTCGATGTACAAAAGTCACTAAGGCACACTTCCAATAATGAGTACTATTTTGGGCCAGACCTTCTAGGCCTATCCTTAATTCCATTACATTGTTTAGGGCCTTCTCCCAACATTCCCAAGGGTCACTACCTTTTCCTCATTCTATAGACCACTGCTAGTGGAAAGGGTCCCCATATTCCAATTCCTCCACTCACTTCTATCGGAAAGGAATCCACTCATTGTTTATAGACTTGTAGGTCAATCACAGTTTATGGACATCTAGGTCCCTTCATTCGTATGAATTCCTGTATCATGAACTATAGGTAAATTCCTTTTTGAAGTCCCTTTTTCACCCACATATGAATTCTAACTTCCTCTGTACAATTATGTACCATAAAATACTTTCACAAACTAAATTGAAGCCTTTTCAAGATTCCTTCTGATAAAAATGAAATGTATTTCTCCTCTGCGTACTGCGTATGGGTTATGAACATTGTCACCTCATTTGCATAACACTTCCACCGATGTGATCCTCCCTTTTTCTGCGTACTTCAATCACCATAGCGATCACGTACCTCCACCACATACTAATTCTGCAAGCCTCTACTATGAATCACCCTCAATACACGAAATGTTCTCTATTTTCATACTATCATTGACTCTGCATACTGGAGAACTCCCTTAGAATACCGCATAAATAATTTAATGTCTAAAGTATCATGGAATCCTCCTCCAACTACCACGTCTTAAGTGAACATAACATTATAATAAAATCCTTCTATTTAATGTTTTCATTGTGAAATGCTTTATCCTTTTTGAGATTATCCCTCGCGAACATTCTTCAGACTTTGCTGAATTCCGGGAGAAAAAATGTGTTCTATAATGATATTCAATATCCACTATAATAGGTATGTTTATAAAATCTTATATAGGAAAAGTTATCTACAAAAATAGTGAACCTAAGATTTACAAAATCATCAATCCAACCACCACTGCTTATCGATTCTTCAATTGTCGTGAACCGCAAGCCACCCACGAACCATTTTTCCATGTTGTATGCATACAACCATTTCTCTTACATAGTCAATTTCCTCAGCAAATAACAATCCATCTGCATACCGCACCAACCCTTGGCTGTGAACCGTTTCTGGTTTCTCAAACAACATATGCATACCATTTCTGCTGCTCTGCATACCGTAACCAGAACAAGTTACACATCCCCTGAATTATTGTATGTAGATCTCACCCTTTGTCGATTTTCTTCATCATTCTCCATTATGTTATATATAATGAAGAAACAATTCCTTTAACAACTTCAAACTCTTGATTTTGAACCTTAAAATTTTTTTCAGACACTAGGAAATTACCCCACCTTAAAAACATGTCTCCCGAAAACAATAATCATTCTCATTGGGGACCATCTAGCATTGTAATCAAACACAATTACACCTAAATTTTTTTAAGTGAAACCTTTGAGGGATTTTTTCCCAACAACTTGGATAAAATAGAAAAAAAATTTAACCTTATCCATTTCAATACATTCTAAAGAAATAAATATATTCTCTAGAGATTTAATCAATTACTTAGGTAGAATTGGATTAATAATCACACTAAATGAAGAGGGATTCTGTCACATAAATAGATCTTGTATAAATGATTATCTACATAGAATATATTTTACTATTTTTGCAAGGTTATTTTTTATAACATAAATTATATTCTCATTATTATATATAATTTTCTCTTTTACCACACTAGCTATATTGGATTCTTAAATGGGTATATCCATACATTCTCCCTAATTATTGATATCATTCATCATTACAGTACCCATTAATAAAAATTGGCATACCCAATATTATCTTTTAAATTCATAATATATGTTAAAAAATATGTTATAGAACATAACTAACATTTATGAATCATAAATCATATAATCATAAACATTGAATCCTTTAGCGTAATGATTTCTTGCATATTCTTCATAATGTTCTGTAAAGAAAAGATATAATATCCTACAAATATCCTTTTGAAGTTTCATACCATGTCCATAGTGATGCATATTTCCATGTACTTGGTTACACAAGGTCAGACCCCACACACCTTCTCCGAGTTTTTACCCCTAGATACATTTGTTCCCAAACAACATCCAATTATAGTATTCATACATGGATTTATTTCATAGAAGACCCTGGTAATATACTCCTTACCATACATTATATGATGTTATTCATTATTTATTCACTAATTATATAATAGGTTTATGTTCCAAAATCAACAATTCCAAAATCTAGTTTCCCTAGTTTCTGCAAAACTTACTTTGATACCAACTATACTTCCCATTCCCCAGAAACCAAGAGACAGAGCATTATTTTATTACATTGTAATAATTATGGGGAATCATTTAAGAAAGGATTGGTTATACAATTTTGGAAAGATATATTATATACATGATATCTATAATAAAATGGAAAAAATAAATAAAACATGATATAAAAAACTAATTAAAGTGCAACCTTTCAAGGTTATTCAATGTTTTGATTATCATAACATGGGGAAAAGAAAAAAATAAGGGTGTGATAAAATGTGCACTATGTGTATGATAATTGGTATAAATAAAGAATTTATTAAAAAAAATGAAAGGTAAATAACTAATAACACATGCCGTTTAAAATAAATAGATTAGGAAATATCATTATGGGAAGGTAATAAAATGAAAATACATGACATTTAATAAATGAAATAATTATAAACCACATCCATAGATATATCAACATAATGAATCATAGATAAATAATAACTAATGAAAAATGAAATGAATAATAAATTATTGGATGAAAAATTTCTTAGGAACATGAAACAATTTCTTGTCAATACCATTCACTACATTGATTATCATATCAGGTAAAACCAATCTAATTTGGATAAATAAACATTCACTTTAGATAAATGATGTGTCGATTGGGTATTAATAACTAAGAACACCCATTTCAGAACTATACAATGAATTCTTCAAATATTTAATAAAAGATTTAACATTTTAAAATATTCCTTATCAGATGTCATTAATGAATAAAATATATGTATTTATCAATAATTCCCAAATTAATCAAATAACTATTATAGTGAACAACATATGTAAAATGACATAAATTTTAGTCTGAAAAATATCAATTTCAAGAAAATATTGATATTTATTAAAAATTTAATTTAAAAAATTATCATAATGAAGTTGATTGTATCAATATAATATTCATAATAAAAAAATTTATTTGAGATTGAATATTTAATAATTAAACACATTATAGATGAAAATAATCATTAAACATCCCAAACTATCCCATATAACATTGAAAAATATGAATCATATTCCCCATGATGGGATAACATTAAATAAATTTAATAATACCATTACTATAGGTATATTCATGATTTAGCATGTCAATATACACCAAATAAAAGTTAATTGGTGCATAATAACAAATAAGCCTCAATGGAATGTACATTTTTATTAAACCCTTCACCTTCTATTTCCTTTTACGTGAAAGTCCATTAAACTCTTGTATAATGTTTTTTAACAGTGTTAAAAACCTATTAAATAACCATTATATTTCTTATAATATCTTATAATTATATTCTTATCATATTTTATTATCCATTTGAAAAAAAATCATTCATTACTTTCCATATTTTTTGGGTTAATTGGCTAGTTTTTTAAGAATATTTTAACATGTTATATGTTTTTAATATTAATTAGATCATGGGTTCAACATATCAATATATTTTAAAAAATAATTTTTATATCATATATATTATTTATATAAGAATTTATAATAATTCATAATTTTTTTAGATGGTGAATGAAATTAACTGTTCATGAAGATGGTTGGTTATACATATGTAAGATTGCTACATTCATTTCATTGTCATATTAAACGAATGAAAATTTAATGATATACATGTATAGAATTATTAAATTATTATATTTATGGCATATATGTTTCATTATATTAATAAATCCATCCTCTATACATTCCGTTTATAGAGTTATTGAATTAAATCACATTGAGGGGGCGGTAGTCCACACTTTCAGAAATGATGTTTTCATATTTACACAAAATGTTAGGTATAATAATATGTTTTATATAATAATGACTATTAAAGTCATTATAAATACATATATATAATAAATAGAGATCATTTCCACCTTTATTCTCACTATGAGAGGTGGTAAATGAAAAATGAACAATCAACATTTCGTGAGTAAATAGTTCAACATTCACATAAATATAATTTTATCAACTATTAGATGGGTGTATTTATGTGTGTAAGTTAATTTATTGAAGATAAAATAATACCATACCAGTATATTACGTTTTCTTATTAGATTATATAATAATTGAATAAAAATATTTTTGGTGGGTGGAGAATGAAAATAAAATTTAAGAGCTTGAGAAAGGAGGTTACATCTTCTTTGGGAAATTGATTTTATATTCCACCAATTGGATTCTATGGAGGGATTTAATCCCTAGATAAGGATTCAAAGATGAAGGGATTAATTTTTAGGATATATTATTCAATATTTTGGTCGATTGAACGTGGTTTGAGAGGTGTGATGATATGGAGTGTTGAGTTCATTTTTATAGTGGAGGAGGAGTTACATTGATTTAAATTAATGGAAAAGGAATTACTACCATGTTTCTATATGAAATGTGGCTAAAATAATGACCCCTAGTTGATCCAATGGTGTGAATGATAGAAATATTTCCTGCCAATGGACTTTAGGCAAGTGTATACTTCATTATGGGCCATATGATTATGGTTTAATCTCTTGTTACACTAAATATTATCTTAATCATTTTAATTAATAATTATTATGGTCATTAATGTTTTTGATCAAAAACATTTATGAAAATATTAGATATTATAAATTATTCTTAATATAAATATGAAATCCATTTTTCCAAATTCTATTCATAGAAGTGGAAGAAGTTATATTAAATTTATTTTTACAGAAAGGACGAAAATACATGTGTTTAAAATAAATTCATTCAAAAAATTTCTCAGATTTCATATCAAATTTTATGGGGATATTTATTCCAATGACCTAAATTGGATTAAATAATATAAAATTAATCTGTATAAACATAAATACAATTTTAAGATATAATTTATCCGTATTAAAAAACAAGACGAATAATGAAATCATGATATAAAATTAAATATTTATTACAATTAATTAATAATGAATCATTACAGAAAAATACCAAAAATTATAACATATCTAATCATTATTTTACTATTTAAAATATGATATTTATTTTCATAAATAAAATTAATATATGTTCCAGGAATTTTGTTTTAGATATTTTCTACATTAAAATCCAGTATTATTGCATTTATGATAAACAGGTTTTTATAGATAATATTTTCTATGTTATTATATTACACCTATAAAACCTATTATATGTATGTAAAAAAATTATTGGATAAATAATTTTTAAAATTAAAATATAGACTCTCAAAAATTGTTAATATTTTATAGAATGTGAAAAATTTAATTAAAAAGTGTTCTGTTTAAATTAGTTGTTGTTAGTATTGAAATGATATAAAATTTTAATCGAGGATATATCAATTTCATGGGGTGGGCACTTAATGACTCATACTGTGATTAGAGGGTGAGCAAGGACCCATATGGTAAAATTACATTTATTGTTATATTTCATGGAAGATCATATGTAGGATTCCTCCAATCTCAATTTCTACAAACAAACCTAATAGGGATACCTCTACTTTTGTTTCCCTCACGAATCCTGGGTAGTATGACTCTCATGAGTATTGACCTAAGGGACCCATTAGGTACACCCTTGTTTGACCATCCATGAGTTGTTCCATTGGGTTTGTGAAAATATGGTAAAAAGTGTCACCTTATAACGTATAGAAAACATGGTAGGACAATCATCTATAGATGTGATGGAAATTTTAGTACTTTGATCCCCCTCAAAATTTTCTATGCCTTTATCTGGGTATTGGTGATGTAGTTATGATTTAAAAATCTACTTCATGGTACTCAGCTGTTGTGGTTGATTTTCTATGCATTTTTACAAATATGTCCAGAGGTAGAAAATGGGATCCAACCACTAGACCTTGGTGATGATTTATATATGATCATGGTATAGCCATGATGAAGGGAACACAATATTACAATGATGTGGGGACTCAAAGTATAGAACTAATGAAGGGGGTATAGAGTATAGAACTAATCACTCACTTGTATTCCTTGGTAATTTTTACACTAGATCCACCCATTTTTGATTTACTCGGACATTCTCCTTGGGTTATATCCAATTTTTTCATGTAATGGAAGAGGATTCCATGATAACGGTCTGTGGGTCATGTAACATCTTGAAATGATTTTGATACATCTAAAATGGTTTACAATTGATGAATTTTCATCTTTAAATGATTTTCTATTGATAGCTGAAAAACTTTTTTATATTGGTTAGAGTCAACAATAGGTGATCCATGGGCTAAGACATGTATCTAGGTTGATGTTATAGCACACTTACAAGATATTTCAAAATTATACAAAGCATACGTTGGTTGATTGAGATTATAGATCCATGGATTGACTTTGGGTTGTTTCTTTATTATTTAATATTATTTTGAATGTATATATATATGGTTATATATATATATGTAGATTTATATAATATATATTTATATATATACATTTTATGTCACATTGTTAATAGTAATTCTAGTTATGTTCAATGTTTGTGTGGTCCATCAGGATCATGGACCAAAGGATTGGATTTAGTTTTCATTATTATGGGGTTATTTGTATTTAAAAGTTTTTTTATATTTGTTAATATTATCTTGTAGCTTAGTTCATAATGACATAGAATATATTTTACATGATATGTATGAGACTATGTTAGGGGTTCCTTACTTAGTTCATTACTCACACCCCGATCATGACACAATTACAAAATAGTACCCAAGAAGACATTCACTTGGTTATAAGGACAGATAGGAACAATGCCACAAATTGATTGAATAAGTTGGATATGTTATGTATGTGGAGATCAGGCATGTGGTTTAGTGTGGAAATACTAGAAGTAAAAGGTACTTTAATTTGTGTTGATTTTAATTAATAATTTATGTTTGAATGTCCTAATGGGATATTAGTGTTTTATTTATGATATAATTATTATATATTTTTAAGAATAAGATTTATTATTTAACCATGCCTCTACTTTAGTTATTTAATACTACCTTACTATGTTTAATTACTTCTTAGGATGATATCTATTTAGTTCAACTATTTTTTACTATGGTATGTGGGAATATTATCTCCATTGACACAACTTAGGCCTTTTCTGACCTTCAACATCCATTGGAATATGGAGAGGAACAATTTATGCCTTGTAGTAGACCAGATCAACAAACAATATTAACGGAATCATGGTGAGGAAGTTACAATTGAGATATAAGAGTAGTTCTATTCCATTTGATTTACGTGTAATGATACTATAAGTAAGATTATTATAAATGTGTTTACGCCTGTGATGGATATCATATTGGTGAATCAAGAACACATATTCTTATAAAAGGACTTAGTTTCTATGGATATGGGTTTGATATTCAATATTGAAATTCTATAGTTGTATATGATTACCACCATTAGTGACATGTATTTTTTTTTGTGTCTGTGATAATTTAATAAGGATTTCTGGAAATTATCTATTGGAAGGATTCCAAGGGGTTATTTTGACTCTAGAAAATCAAAGTAATGTGGATTCTCATATATCATGTTGAGTCAATAAGGTTTTGCTTATGACTTTTTCCATTCCTTCATTCAAGGAGGAGATTGTTAAGTCATTAAGGCTTTCCTTATGACTTTACCATTCCTCTTGTTTTGAAAATAACAAAATCCTTATTTTAAGGTAAATCATATTTTACCCCTGTTTTACTTTTATAAGGAAGATTTACTTCCCCCAGGGAATTTACCCTTTCCTATATTTCATTATTCATATAATAAATATTCTAAGTATAAAACTCGGATTGAAACCAAGTACCACAGAATCATATAATACATAGATATGAGGTATTCTGTTTAAGACTCTGAATTTAGAGTCGAGCTTCATGAATGTTTGAATCTAGAATTTAGAGTTTAACTTCATGAGAGTTCGTATCGAAAATTCGATGTTGAACATCATGAGAGTACTTATCCAAAATTCAGAGTTGAACTTCATGAGAGTGTGTATCCAGAATTCGGAGTCTTAAACAAAATACCTCATATCTAAGTATTATATGATTCCACGGTTTTTGGATTCAATCTCAGTTTTATACATAGAATATTTCTGATATGAATAATGAAATCTAGGTAAGGGTAAATTTCCATGGGAAAAGAAATTTTCCTTATAGAAGTAAAATATGGGTAAAATAAGATTTTCTTAAAATAAGGTGTTTGTGATTCTCAAAATAAGAGGAATGGTAAAGTCATAAAGAAAGACTTAATTACATAAGAATCTCCCCCTTAAGGAATGGAAAAAGTCATAAGGAAAACCTTTTTGACTCAACAATCTCCCCATTTTTGGAAAGCACAAGCTTCCTTATGAAAATTAATATAAGGACTTAGAATAAATTACTATACATTGAAATTAAATCTTATCTCCCTTTGTTTATGGACAATGGTGAATACGACTAACTCCCCATTAGGCTTTGGAACTCCAATTATCGTATTGTCGATTTCTAGAATGAGAAATTTTATTTGAATGTAGAAATAATCGTAATGATAACTACCCCTTTGATAGACTCCCCCTTATATAGGGATAGTTTTTCTTTACATAGAAAATTTTCTTCTCCCTTATATATTTTTCCTTCTCCCTTTGGAGTTCATTTTCATTCTACAACTTTGTGGTTTTCAAAAAGATTTTTAGGAATGGAAAAGAAATATAAAACCTGAAATATTAATATAGACAACAACACACAGAACAATAATTCTTTTACGATTGAAAGAATTAGTACAATGGAAAAATACAAAAAGAGATCAGAGTGGTCTATGTTGTTTCTTTTTTCTTAGGCTTTAGATTTTTGACACTGGTCTTCATCTTCTTCAGCTCTTTATGATCTTATTCATCTTTATTTTCTAATGCCTTGATCCTATCTTCCTAAGCTCTCATGGCCTCTACCCAAACCTTCAAAAATTCATCCTTATTTATAAGATTCCATTCGATCTCAATCCAGATATCTCTTTCCCACTTCCAGATTTAAAGAATAGAGTTATTCTTCCCATTCAGATCCTTCAACTCTTTATATCGAATATTTTTCTCTAGGGTTAGAATATCCTGAAAGCTGTATGAATGTTTTTTCATTTTGGCATCCTCAATACCAAAGGCCTACTTAACATCTTCTTGGAACTGATCAAGCTCTTCCATATCATCAAAAATCTTAATAGACCATTTGGACATTTCCGTGAAAGAACATCATTGAGCCTCATAATTGATCATGAAATTTTTGAAATCTGACTCAATCTTCACACATCTATCAATGAACATGGATACATATTCTGATTTCTGATTCATAATGTGCTTAAGCATCTGGCATATAGACTCAATAGCTGGAAATATCGGAATGGTATCCACCAGCTTCTTCTGGGACTGGACAACAAAATTATGTCCCAATTCAGATGACTCTGAATTAGACAATTTTCTAGGAGATTGTTCTTCTTATATTTCCACCATCTTCCTTTTAGAAGAACCTCCAACTTCCTTCTTCCTTATAATATATTTCATTAGTGTATCAACAAGCACTTACTTACCTTTATCAACATTCAGTACTGTTTCTTCATCAAGAGATTCCTGCTCACTTCCAGATAATTTTACAATCTTTTCTTCATAATATTTTTCATTATAATCTCCAGATTCAATATCCTCAGGGAGAATAAAGTCATAATTGTGACTCTCTTCCTCAGAAGGCTTGTTCACTTCCTCTTCATGCTTCTCATTATCTGCGGGTGTAGCCAATTTTGAGGATCCATCTTGAGAAGTCCGGAGTGAAAATTTCTCTGAAGCAAAATCCTTGTCATGATAGTATTCAACTTTCTTGATTACATCATCAGAGCCATCGCTGCTCTCGGCTTCTTGTACTTATTTTTCATCTTCCTTCTCTTCCACAACATTGTCTCTTGGTTTTTCCAGAGTGACGAAATTCTTCCCCAGAGTCTCAGGTTATGATTCCACCCAGAAGGTTTTTGGTACATGAATTTGTTAGGATACAACCTCAGCGGCTTTCAGAAGATATTGGACAATCTCGGCCTCAGAAAATTTCTTCTATTGCTTTTTTTATTGGCCTGCCTCTCTAGCTCATCATTAACTTTTTCTTTCAAGGCCTTAGCCTTATAAGGATCCAAACCGAACTGTGGCTCCGCTGGTTTTCTAGTTTTCATGTCTTCCCTCCACTTTTCAACCACCTCATCCAGGTAGGCCTTTTGCTTCCTTGGTTTTGGAGGTGCGAATTTAACTTCCTCAGAAATTTTCTAATAATGAATTCTCATTACAAATTCTGACTGAGAATTTTGATTACGAATTATGGATACGAACTTGTATTATGTTTGAATCTGCATTCTTCTGATAAACAGAATTCGAATATCCATAAGTTATAGATTCAAAATTCATTTTTTCCCACACTCCAAACATTAACTTTCTCCACTACGAATATTCATTTACCTTCATTCCAAATATCAGTTTTTGGTTATGCTTTCAGTTGATCTATTATAAAATTATGGTGTGACTTCAGTTACTAACTAACCGTTTTTTGAGTGACACGTGTACAGGTCCCTCCGAAATTATAGGAACAATATAACTGTTGGATGAGGGAGCAGATAATTGGAGCTTTTCCTATAAATAGTAGCTCATTTGAAAAGAAGACCCATCTTTAATGAAGAACTTTGACAAATATTCCTACATGTTGTTGAAGTGAATTCTAGAGAGAGAGGCTCTTAAAAACACTCAAGATTCGTGCAGAATGATTGAATGGATTGTTCAAAATTTTCTTTGTGCATATTTTCATCATGAAGAGGTTAGATTACCTAAAAAATCTGAGACTTCAGGTTGTGATGTCAGAGGTTCCAATTTCCTTACAAATCAAGGGCTTGTGGGGATAGTAAGACAGATACTGATCTTCGGATTGATGCCTTACCTGGTTTGGGGTAAGACACACTTTTTTCGAAAGTATAAATCAAGGGACCTCTTATCTATGGTATTTGGATACTCTCCTCTTTGGTTTAAAAGAGTTTATACTTGTTTCATATAGTTTTACTATGTTTTTCTGCAGCTTTGTATTGATTTAGGAAAGTAAAACTCTCTTATAATTCTTCATATTTGTACACTAATTTAGTTAGATTCTATATGCTTTAACGTAGAATCTTATCTGTTTTAAACTCCTTTTAAGTTATATTTCTGGAACCATTTTTTCCAGATTCATGTAAGTCATTAGAATATAGAGGTGTTGTGAATTTTTCTTATCCAAAATTTCCTAAGTGAATTTTTAAGAAAAAAAATCACCCCTCTTGTATTTGTATCTCATTTTACTTATTTGATCCTATGTTTGGCATTCTAGAGTATATCATATAGAGTCACATACCATCCTAACACATCATATTCTTCACATATAATTAATATGATTTATTTCTTCTATTTAGGGAGTATTAATACTCCCAGAGGCCAATTGATTATATTGAAAATGACAAAAAATGTATTTTTCTACATAGGTTTTTATTCTAATCCATTTTCCTGAAATGAATATATATTTCCAATTAATTGTAGAATATGTGGATCTATGTAGGGGAATTTATTAGTGGTTCTTATTATTATGTTTTCATCAACCCGAGGTTGGTTGACCCAATTTCGTTTATAGGGAACCTAACTCCTAAATGTTGAACCTCGTGAAGGGTGTCTTTTCTTTGGATAAATTATATAATGGATCAGTAAAAAACTAAGAATTCTTTTCATGTATATATCATAATGAAAATCTACTTAATTGACCATTGATGTAGTTAACAAGTCATGTTTATTTGTACAAATCTAATACATACATGAACATTTCTCATGTACTGGAACTCGAGGGGGTATTATAGTATATGGATACCTGGTGAATGTGAGTTTAGAATCTAATATTGCTTGGTATCATGAACTCCATAGAGTAGTTCCATATCATGATATTATAATAGGAGTAGGTTCCTAGTATGCAAATATTGATAGTTTTCACTCTCATAGGTTATATTTATTTGTACCTCCCTTAGAGATGTTAGATATTTGGGGCTTAGTGGTTAGACCTTTTTATCTAGTTTTGAGATATGATCACTAGGTCTAGTTGTGTAACGCCCAAAACTAGTCACCTAGAGTCAGGGAATTATTAAAAAAACATTTAAATCATCATAAGATATCAATTCTTAAAAGAACGATTATTTTAGTATCCTTAAAAGTACAAGATACATAAATAAGTTTTACATTACATCATGAATTAAAAAAACTACATTGTGTTCCCTTTGAACAAAAAAATATACCATAGCATATCCCTATAGGTCAATCATAATATACTTCTTCACATCCTTGGAAAAATAAAACATAATAAAGGTGTGAGATCCTATTCTTAGTAAAGATAACAATATAGAGAAAAATATCACAAATAAGCACAAAAAATTAAGGAAATGTATAAGACTAAAACACAAGACATTTAAAAATAATATTCAGCATAATATGGCATAGATAAATCAAATAATGCCATTTACTTGTTCACATGGATATTCTACTTTCTAAATAATCACATGTAATATCAATAAATAATTTTATAATGATGGAATGAAGAATGTCGGACATCATCACAACATAGTCAAGGACTAATTCCAAGACTACAAATAATATTTTATATAGTAATTGTGAAAAAGACACTACATTGTCTCAAGAGACCAACCTATTCATCAAGGATCTATAGTAGTCTCCAACCATCACTTAATACATCAAATACATTCCTACATTGAAAAAGATGAAACATAATATAAACATTGTTATTAAAACTAGAATATTAAATTTTAACAAATTAACCATAAACCATTAATGGTAAAAAATAAAACATCCATTGTCAAACATATCAAAAAACATTCAATAATATATAGAAGATTGTATAAATATAAATCAACTTCATGCAAATTTAAAATCTATCAATTGATGATGACATAGAAAAAATCAAAACAATTTGTGAGTAGTATCTCTTTTTATATTGAAATCATTTAAAAGTCACATAATTATAAGTGAAACAATTATTTTAAAAATATTATTATAAAAATTTAAGGGAATCTTGGAAGGTGTTATAACTGAGGAAAATAGTTTTACCCTCTTTATAAGTTAAAAAAACATTCTAACATTAATTTTTGGAAAAGGTCATAAAATACATCATTTGGAATGTGAAAGAAATATTCCTTTAAAACTAATTTATAAAAAGTCAAAAAAGGGCATAAAAGGTTTTGTCCCATAGTTTAGTAAATAGTAATAATGTGTCATAATAAATTTTTAAGAAACCCAGATGTGGATGACAAAGAGGTCCTAGTAGATACTCACGTTTTAACAACCTCAGATAATAAAGTGATTGTAAATTTAACAATTACCATATATTTTTCCCTAGTCGAGGGTACATTAACCTCATGTATAATAGATAAATCATATTTATTAAATTATACAAGAACCATATACATACATATGATATTATATATGATCATATAATATTGTTTTGTTAATAATATTTTAGTAGGATCATTGTATAAAGTATTAACTGATTCATCTTCTTTTATATGTTTTGTTATGTATGTCATGTTTGTTATGGATATGATGTATTTGATTCAAATACATAATGATATTAAGTTCATAAACATTATTTTTAAATCATAAAATAAAAAATATTCTTGAATTTTTATGATGGTGAATGAATCTAATCACATTTGTGGAGAAGGTAATCCGTACGTATGCACGAGCGACAATACCATTCTATTGATGATGAAATAGTATTTAATTGGATGGAATATAATATATAAATAATAATTTACATTTTATATTTATTATATAAGCCAATTATTTTCATTATTATACCCACCCATATAATGATGTGTTCAATAACAAACTACACGACAACATGGAGATGATATGTCATACATACGCACCTATGGTGAAATTGTCATTCATAGGATTGCTAGAATAAAGGAATTTGTTGTTAAATATTTATAATAACAACACAATTTGGATAATTTACTTGATTTATTATTTTCTTATAGAAAAAACAAATAAATAGTCAGTGGATGAAGAAAATAACTTTAAAAGAGGTGATGAAATAATTACCTCTTCTTCAGATGCTGCCTTTTGATTTAATGCAAATGGATCATTTGGACATCTATATGATAAAATTATGAAATCTATGATGAATTGAGCATAGTTGATATGTTATATGAGTAGGGTTTGGCCAAGCCAAATGTATTTGGAGCTGTGATTTTGAGAGAAGGGGGATTACCCTTTTATATGCAAGGTGAGGGTCACTTTAGTAAAAACTTAAAATATTAATTAATTATGAAATCATATTCTTTTTATAATGGAACAAAAAGTATCAATTTTGAGTCTAAGTTGGGGATGGGTAGAAAAAATCTCAACCAATAGGTTTTATATAGGTTTAGGTCACCATATTAACCTTATCTTTTTATATTTAACTATTTGTTAAATAGTTTATCTTTTTACCATTTCTATTGAATTATT
Organism: Viscum album; assembly: GCA_963277665.1. Classification (NCBI taxonomy): domain Eukaryota; kingdom Viridiplantae; phylum Streptophyta; class Magnoliopsida; order Santalales; family Viscaceae; genus Viscum; species Viscum album. Next base: position 1,851,114,592 of record OY728126.1, on the reverse strand, counting down.
ATAATAAAATGTTAATAAACTAAATATAAAAATCCAAGAGAACCCCAAGTGGTTCATTATTTATATATATTACTTTATATAATTCCTTTGGATGAACCTTATATTTTTTGGAAAATTATATCAATTAAGAATATAGTATTTGATTGAAAAACTCATTTATGTCAATTTTGACACTATTTAGTATTTTGTTTTTGTAAAAGAAAAAAAACATGACTATATAAAATAAAATAAACTAGATAAATACTAACATGTCATGTTAACCACCAAAATTGGGGGAATTCATAAAAATTCTCCATTTATAATTATTTGAATATTTATAATATCAATTATTTTAATCATGTCTTATTAATGTAATAACTGCATCATCATTATGTCATAAATAAATATAATTATTTAATATCTCAAAATTATAAATAAAATACGATTATATAGGAAATATTATTATCTTTATAAGTAAAGTTGATAGTCAAATTTATCTTATGTATAACACTATATTAAATATTTTTTAGTTATAAAAATTTGAATTTTTCATTTTTAACTCATTTATAAATAAAATTATAATAAATTTCCTAATCTAATCCATGTTGATTAAATAAGATCATATTTTATTCCTAAACATTATTTTTGTCTAAAACTACTTATCCAATATAATTAGTACATGTGTTAGGGTAATTATAATACAGTTTTACCATTAATAACCTTATTTACTTTTAAACGTCGTAAATAAAATTCAAAATATATTATTCACCAAAAATTATTTGCATGCTATTGAACCAAATTTTACTTAATAATGTCGACTATGTCTCTATATTTTTATTAATTCAATTCATTTATGTGTAAAAAATATGTTTTATGAAAATTTTCAATTATGGTTAGAAGATAGGTAAAAGAAGAAAAAATGATTAATATAATTATATAAATCAAATGTTATTATTAAATTACTCCATAGAATTACATTAAACATATATAGGTATTATGTATCTATTTTTACATAAAATTAAATTTCAATAAAATTTATAACTATTTAAATAAAAAATATTTTTTAGAAAATAATGCTGGGTGTTTAACTATTCATTAAAAAATTGAATGTTTTCAAAAAAAATCCGAAAATTCACCATAAGTTATTTTAATTTTCTGAATCCAAAAATGAAGTCCATTTTTAAAAAATATAATTTATTACATATCAAATGTGGGTATTACTTTTCATCAAGGCTAGTTTTATTGGTCGTGGTGTGCTAGAATGTGAAGTTGCCTACAACACAAGCTATTGCGTTATTAAAAGTGAAATGTACCCTAGAATCTTGGGGTGTTAAATTCTCACATACTTCAAATAATTTTTCCCTATAAATTTCTTGAATACTACTACATAAAAATATTTTGGTGGTTCTTCATCATATGTTCCTTGGGTTTCCACATTGCATCTTTAATCTTATGGTTTCTTCATATAACTTCTTCCAGATGAGTCGTCTTGTTTCTCAACACTTATTCTCTGGTATGAAGAATCTTGATAGGCTCTTCACAATAATACATATCGGATTTCCATTATATTTTATTATAGGTGAGTTCATGCATTGGGTAAGGCTTGTATTTTATCAACAGTAATTCGTGGAACACATCATGATCATTGGAGAGACTTGGTGGAATTTCCAAACGATAGGCTACAACTCCAATTCATTCTATAATTTCGAATGGTCTGATTTACCTGGTACTTAATTTATCCTTCTTACCAAATCGTATAACATCCTTCCATGGACATACCTTCACGAAAACATGATCTCCTACTTGAAATTTAAAATTCTCCATTTTGATTATTGGCAATTCCCTTTTTTATATATTGAGCTTCTTTGATGAGGGTTTAGATAATATTCAAAATTTTCATTGTTTCGTAAACTAGTTCTGGGACTACGAGTTTAAATTAACATTTTTCATCCCAAAAAGTTTGTGTGTGACATCTCTTTCCATATAACGCATCATATGGTACTATCTGAATACAATTCAGGAAGTTATTAATATAGGAAAATTCTACCGGAGGTAAATATTGAGACCAAATACCTTGAATGTCAAGTGGGAAAGATCTCAAAATGTCATGTAAGGTTTTAATAGTTTGTTCTGATTGTCCATATATTTGAGGGTGATATGTAGTGCTCAAACAAAGATCAATATCCAGGGCCTTCTGAAGAAGTTTCCAGAATATTGATGTAAAACGGGGATCATGAATAGAAACTATCGATAAAGGTAATCTATGAGGTCTGACAACATCACTATTATATAGTATTTCTAAACATTCAAGTGGTAAATCGTCTCTTTTTGTATGAAAATGTGTTGACATGGTACGGTGATCAACAATGACCTATATTGAATCATTGAGTCGAGGATTCTTTGGTAGGTCCATGAAAAAGTCGACCATAATATCATCCAATATCAACTCATGTATGGTAAGAGGATGCATAACTCCTCTAGAATGTTGTCTTCATGCGCTCACCTATTTAAAAACCATACATCATGACACATATTCAACAATATCCAACTTTATGTTTTCCGACAAAAAATGTTCTATCAAATTTCTATACATATAGTTCTACAAGGGAGTCAAGGGAAATTGGAGCTATGAGCATCATCAAAAATATCCACTTTTAGATCAGGTATGTTAGGAACACAAATTCTCTTCCCAAATTTCTAAATTTTATCGTCATATTCGAATTCAATCAATATCCCATCATTCACAACATTAATTTTCTTTTGAAACTACTCATAATTAGTCTGAGAAGATTATATCCTTTACAGTAAAGATGTTTCCACAACCATTTAAAAAAGTATTAATTATTCACATTCCATGTTTATTCTCATATCCATCTAGATCCATGAACATATAAACCCTTTCAACTATCATCTTGTTCAAAACCCCATGATCCTTTCTTCTCAAAGCCTATGCCACCTTATTTGCCTTCCTCGGGTGGTAGTGTATAGTGAAATAATAATCCTTGAGTAGTTCAATCCATCATCTTTTCCTCATGTAGAGTTCTTTCTATGAGAAAGTATACTTAAAACTCTTGTGATCAATATATATATCACATTTTCACCATAGAGATAGTGTATCCATATCTTCAGTGAAAATATTATAGCTTCAATCTCAATATCATGAGTGGGATAGTTTTGTTCATTAATTCTTAGTTTTCGTGACGCATAATCAATAACACTATCATTCTGCATAAGGAAACAACCAAGACCTTTATTTGAAGCATCACTATAAATAACAACCCCATAATTCCTTGATGATATATTCAAGATAAGATCATTGACTAATCTTTAATTTAGTCCTTGAAAACATTCTTCACAATCTTTTTTCCAATAAAATTTATCCCCACTACATGTGATCTTGGTTAATGAGTTAGACAATTAGGTGAAATTCGGGAAAAAATGCCGATAATAACTCGCTAAACCAATAAACCTGTGTACCTTAGTTAAACTCACCAGTGCTAGTCATTCATGTATTGCTCTTGTCTTATTAGGATCAATATATATTCTATCCTTAAAGATAATATGTCGATGAAAATAAATCTCTTCATTCCATATTTCACACTTGCTAAACATGACATATAATTCATTTCTTCTAAGATTCATTATAATAGTTTGCATGTTATTTTAATGATCTTCATAGATTTTAGAGTATAACAAGATATCATCAAGAAATACCACTAAAAATTCATCAAGATATTCCATGAAAATACTATTCATTAGATCTATGATGACAAAGGGTGCATTAGTCTCTCCAAAATGAATTATTCTATACTCGTAATGCCCATACCTAGTACAAAATTTTGTCTTCAGAATGTCTTCCTTATTCACACACAACTAATGATATCCTGATCGAAGGTCAATCATTGAACAATACTGAGCTCATTTAAATTGAATGAATAAATCATCAATGAGAGCTTGGGGATACATGATCTTTATTGTTATAGCATTGATCCCCCTACGGTCAATGCACAACCTCAAAGATCCATCTTTCATTTTAACAATTAGAACATGAGTTCCCCATAGAGAAACACTAGGTGGAATACATCCTTTATTACCTAATCCATCTATTTGTTTCTTTAGTTCCACTAATTATAAAGTGGCTATTCTATTTGGGGTCTTTGATATGGGCCATGAACCAAAAACTATGTCAATGGTAAACTCCATTTCTCATTCTAGAGGATGTCCAGGTAAATCCTTTGGAAACACATCAACATATTATTGCACAATACGTACATCCTCTATTTGAACATTTCTTTCCTTACCCAAAGTTATTTCACTCTCTCAATCTCCAATAATTGAATTTAGTAGAGCTAATGGGGGATAATCTTGATGAGAATCAGATGGTGATGTTTCTGCTCTAAAGATAAGGTACTCCTTATCATCATAGAAAGATATAACCTCCATATTCTTATAATAAAATTTCGCATCATGGTCCAAAATACAATCCATATCAAGGATTATATCAAATTAAATCGTGGGTATGCTGATGATATCAGTAGATAAAGCATGTTTTTATGCCTTAATAGGAACTGATTCACATTACTTTGATGTGGGGATACATTCCTTAGTAGTTCTAACTAGAAACTACTTTGTTTAATCAAATTGGAAATATATAAATTTCATATCAAACTGATATAAAATGAAATAATCTGATGATATAGAATAAAATAAATCATTGTTTAAATTTAAGTATACCATTAAATTTCATGCCACCATGTCATTCAGAGCATCAATCTCAGCAGTAATGACTGCATAAGCTTAGCCTTTATCCCTTGGACTTTTTTGATATAATTTTCCTATTAGATTAGGACATTAATTTTCATAATTATCCATTTCTATACAATTGTAGCATTCAATATTAACATCCTCTTTCTTTCCCTTTCAATCATGGGCTAGGTGGACTTTTTCACAACACTTGTAACAGACTCCATTCACATTAGGAATGAACTAGGGTGTTTCTTCCCACATTTATTACAGGATAGAAACCCAACTTTTCCCTTCTTCCTCTTATTTCCATTTCAAGATAATTCAGTAGATCTCTTCTTCTCTTTCTTTTATTTAAAGTCTTAAGACTTATAGAATTCATTTTTGGTATTGATAACAATTGAGACAATAACATCGTATGATGGGAAGGATTGTGAGAAAAATGCTCGACAAGGAAATTGTTTTAACCCATTAATTAATTGATCAATAATACACTTTGGTTTATGTATATAATAATTCTCAAGTCTTTTCAACCATGTAATGTTAGTATCATACTTTGTGACATTATCATCATCTTTTTTCCTCAGACTAAAAAATTTCCATTCCATATACATTTGATGGTCAGGAGGAAAGTATATTTTTAATAAAATAGCTCTAAACTCCATACATTGCATAATTTATACTTCTTCATCCTATTTTGTGTTTGGAATTATTGATCACCATTTATCTGCCTCTCTAGTGAGGCAATAAACTTCCATGAAATCTTTTTCTCTTTCACTACTCCCCAAAGCATAACATATTTTCTCTAAGCAACTTATCCATTACTTAGCTACAAATGGATTTATGGTCCCATTTAATGTTGTTTTTATTGCCTCGTGAAGTGATCAAAGATTGATCCACCATTTTTTGGATCATGGTGCTCCATATGGGTAAGGTTATTATTCATAACCTGAGTGAGATGTATGAGTATGGTTATAATCTTTTCAACACCTGTTTTAACACTAGATCCATTATAATTATCTTGAGTAGGACTGATATACCTACATATATTATGTGTGTTGATATAGTTTCCATTACTTAAACTTGGATCCATTTTTAAATAATGGCATACACTATACTAATTTATGAATCGCAATACATATTCACATACTAGTAAAATACCTAACATAAATTGAATAGCCAATGAATATAATCTATAATAATAAAATAATGTTTTCTTCGAGGATTTATTCACTCATAAATCCATCATAATGGATTGTAAGAAATGTGAATTATCCTAAGCATATCTCCTGGAAGTGTCATAACCTAGAGTGCAGCAAGGACCATTTTCTTTTACCAGTATACCCCTAGTCATGCCCGAAACTCCTTGTCGACATTTTCACTCCGAGGAACATATATTCCACAGTCACCTCTACCCACTTGTATCCATACAAGGATATATTTCTTGAAAAATACACAAAATCTCTTCATTACGAAAATTATAGGATGTTATTCAATCCTAATCCTCAAATTCTATCTTATGATAATGTTCTCTAATCAGAGTTTTTCTAAATCTAGCTTCCATGGTTTATAGTGATCTTCCTCTAATACCAACTGTAACACCCTGACCCTTGTTACCTAGAGTCGGTGCATTATTACATAACATTGGAATGATCCCAGCAGATCAATTATTGAATGAATGATTTGTGTAGTATCCATAGATGTAATAGATACATACATAAGTTTTACATTACATCATGAAAAAAATACTAGAAAACAACATTGTGTTCCCTTTGAAAACACTCATATCCCTTATCCTATCCTTTATGTTCAATCATAATATACATTATCACATCCTAGGAAAAAGTAATCATAAGAAAGGGGCGATCCCACATGCTCAGTAAGGATAAAAATATAGAAGAAACAATCATAAATAAACATACACATTTAAGGAATTGTACAAGGATAAAACACAAGCCATTTAAACATAAAATTCATCATTATATGGAAAATCTAAATCAAATAAAACCATTTACATATTAAAATGGAATTTTTACCAGTCAAATAATCACATATAATATCAATAGCTAATTTCATAATGATGTAATGCATAGTGGAGGACATCATAGCCACATAGTCTAAGCCTCATGCCAATAATATAAATAAGATTTTTCAAGGCCTTGTGAAAAAACAATAGTTTTTCATATGAGACCTACTGATGCATCAAAAAACTATATTGGGATCGACCTATCACTTACTATGTCCCTTACATTCCTCATATAAAAAGGTTGAAACATAACATAACCATTCGTATTAAAAATAGAATACCAAATGTTAAAACATTTACCATAAACAATGAATGGTATAAAAATAACACATCCATGGTCAAACATATAAAAAAACATCAATATAATATAGAAGATTTTATCACAATAAATTGACTTCAAACAAGTGTAAAATCCATAAATGTATATTGACATAGATGAAATCAAAACTATTTGAGAGAAACATATATTCTATTATGAAATTGATTTAAAGTCACATAATTATAAAAGATGACATTTTTTTTGAAAATAATCTTATAAGCATGTATGTAAAGATTAAATGGTGTTATAACTGCATAAAATAATCGAACATACTGTATAAGTTAAAATTACATTCTTACAAAAATTATTCGAAATGGTCATAAAGCACCTTATTTGGAAAGAGACTGGAATATTCCATTCAAAAGATTTAAAAAAAACTCAAAAAGGGTATAAATTACTTTAAAACACAATCTAGTAAATATTAAAAATGTTTCAAAATACATTTTTATGAAACACGGATGTGGATGATAAAGAGGTCCTCGAAGATACTCACATATAAACAACCTCGAATAATAAAGATATTGTAAAATTAACCCTTACCATGAACATTTTCTTTGTCAAGGGTACATTAACATACTTTATAATAGATAATTATTTTTATTAAATTATAAAAGATTAATATGCATAAATATGATATTATATATGATATTCTATAATTGTTATGTTAATAATATTTCAGTTGTGTCATTTTTTTTCATGTTAAATGAATCATTTTACTTTATATGTTTTATTTGGTAAGTCATGTATGTTATGTATAGTATGTATTTGATTCATAACCATAATTATAATAAGTTCTTATAAATTTCTTTTAAATCATAAAATATAAATTATTACTGAATGGTTACAGTGGGGAAAGAATCTTCTTGCGTTCATGGAGACAGTAATCCATAAGTACGCAAGAGAGACAATACCATTTAATTGATGGTGAAATAATATGTAATTGGATAATATATCATATATAAAGAATCATTAACATGTTATATTTATTATTTACATCTATTATTATCAATATTATACCCATACAAATAATTAACTATTGAATAAAAAATGACACCATGACATCAAGACAATAAGTCATACGTACACACGTATGGTGACTTCGTCATTCATAGGATGGATAGAATAATGGATACGGTCGTTGTAACAACATGTGATTTTAAAAGATATATTATTTTTAATATCTTTCGTATCTTCTGTTTTACACTACAGAAAGATTATCTTGCACTATACGCAACACCATATTAGCTTCCAGTATACACAACACTAATCTTGGATCGTGTTACACATAATTTCAAGTATGTTTAATAGTAGTTATTATATGAAACAATGAGTATATATATATATTAAATGTATAAATTAAATATGGTTGGGTTTTGTTATAAGCAACAATAAAGGAGTCTTTCCCTACACAGAACCCTGACTTCGCTTGAATTACATGCAATCGCAACCTTCCTCGGTAGCGTGTGTTGTACGCAATACCGAGTTTCACTAAACAATGATATATGGTTAAAATATTATTATAAACTAGCCATTATGAATATTAGTAAATAAATTGTGAATTTTATGACATTATAATTCATCTTACACATTTTATAGAACATGGTATGAGAACAAAATAAATTTTTTTGGTAAAATAAGTATTTTTCAAAAAAATGCAGTTTTGCCGCCTTTTGATGGCTCACCCATTGTAAATATAATTTTTGACAATTTTATAAGTTACATTTTTCAAAATAAACTTCTTATTTTGAATCAGGATATAAAAATTTACATTGGATAATGTTTTGATACTTTTTTGATAACTTTCATATTTTAATGAATAGTAAAAACACGGTATATTTTAATTAAAAACAACTTTTTTCATCGTAATACATTATATGGTTAAATTATAATATTTAATTGTTTTAAACTATAAATAGAATATATTTTTACCATTTATTATAATTTATGTCATTATAACTGAATTTACATTGAATTCATCTGTAAAAGCATTTCAATCTTTTCTAATGTTTTAACATTTAATACTCATTTTCTTAACTACGGGATTAATTTTAAATTATTTTCTGAAAATTTTGTGTATTGATTTTAGGAAAATGGATTCCATATTTGTAATCATTGAGTCCAAATTATTTTAATAGGAAATTTTATATTTTTGGGCATTATGAATAGTAACTACGGTAAATTTTATTTACCATAGTAGAAGTTAAATAGGGTAATTATGGGTAAATAGATTATTATAAAATTACCCTAAAACTTGTCTTAATATAATTGTATGCATATATTTAGTAATAAGTCATATTTGGGTAGAAATTTAATCCATTATAACCCACTTGGTGGTGATTAAGACCTTTAGTTTATTTTATTTAAAGGAAAGTGAAATATGTCTCACTCAACATTAATAATTAAAGTATTTTTAATATAAGTTTATACAGAATATTAATTCCTTTATAGATAAAAATTTGAATGATAAAATGATTTTATTTATCATGGTAATTTATTTATAATTTTTATGAGATATTTAATTACCTTAATATCATATACATTAATGATGCAGAAATTCTTTATTTAGTGAAAAATAAGTAATATTGTTTTTATTGAAATAATAATACCCATTAAAAGGCTCAAAAACCTCACCAAAACTTATTGGTAGTGTATATATACACCATAATCATCCAATTATCTAATATATAACCGTTTGGAGTCTTATAAATGCGATTATGACACTAATATTATTTTATTTTAAATGATGTCAAAGTTGTCACCTTCATAATTTAATAAATATAACAATTTAAAATTTGTGTGTTTTAGAATATAAATCTGACTAAAATTATTATTATAAAATATATAATATTTATCTTTATCTGAGTATTTTATTTTTAATTTTTATGCAACAAAAAGGTATATTTAAGAATTATACAAAAATGTTGTCGAAATTATTTTATTAAGAGATGTATCAAATAAATGGTTTTACAAATTGAAAAATAAATATTATATAAACTATTTAATATGATCCACTAATATTATAGATGAATATGACATGTAAGGAACCTATTAAATATTTTATTTCGAATATATCCTCTTTGTGGATTTTATTTGAATTCAAATAAGTGAATAGTGTCAAAATTGAAACTGTTGTTATTTTATAAAAATTACATATTATTAAATCATTTAAAAATATCAAAAATATTTAATTATTATAAATTAAAATTTATATAGTCTAAAATGTCATAATGTATCCAATTATGTAAAATTAGCAACACAAAAGTGATTATTTATAAACATTTATAATTTATAATTTTATTACAACAAATAAAATTAAATAGATTAAATAAGGAATAATCAAAATGATAGGGTTTCAAAAAAGATAAAAACATGTATAAATTTTATTTTTTTTATGAGATTACAACCCTATATCATATAATATTCTAATTTAGTAATTTTTTAGGTTTTTATGTAGGTTTTAAATTTATATTAAACTAATATTTGTTTAGGATTCCAAAGGTGCCCCTATCCTCCCTTATAAAAGGGCACCTCCTACCTCTCATCTTTACACAACATTGAGCCTTCATGCTCGGCCAACCCCTGACCATTTCCATTCTCAACTTCCCTAGAAATATTATAGAGGTCCTGGTATTCTTCGAAGACCAATTTTAGTGCCCTAAAGGGGAGGTTTCAAAATGGCATGTTGAAGAAGAGGTAATATCTGTTACCGATTCTTTCAAATTTATTTATTCTTCTACTTACTCTTCTTTAGTTGTTTAAAAATGAAGTAATACCATCAGTATCACTCATATAATTATATGATATTATAAATATGAAACAACCATATTCCACCTTCTATCAATCCTATGAAAAACGAAATCACCGCATGTGCGTACGTATGGAATACCGTCTTCACGCCGTGGTGTAATCTATTTTCCACCACCACCTTACTTGGATGGGTATAACAGTGTTAAGAATAACTATATCTGATTATTGTAAAGAGAAATTTATTCTTAAATAGTATACATACACTTAAATACAATTCCACTATCATGGGAATGATATCATCTCTCTTGCGTACGTACATACTACCTTCTCCACGAATTCGATAACATTAATTCTTCATGTTAACCATTCATGAATGATTATAAAGTATATATAATTAATAATAATGAAATATATTACATAATAATGCTACTGTATTTATGTATATATATATATATTTATGTCATCTATTTAATCACATTCAATTCAATAAGGAAACGAAAACAGCGTTCATGCATACGTACGGTCTACCATGTCCATGAACGGTGTATTTCATTGCATTTATCAATCTATCATATATATATATATGCGGAATATTTATAATATATAAATCATGTTTTAAATTATGAAATTATGGAAATCAAGATATATGTAATAATATCCAGAACAATAAGTCGAAAAAACGTACGATATATGAAAATATTTTACCCAAAACCCTTCTTTATCATGGATTCACAAAAGCACAGGTAATATAAAATCATAAGTAAACCATATATGATATCATAAAAATGAATAGTATTCTGTAATAAGTCAATGAAATTATTTAAATCATTATATAGGAGGTTCAGATATGTACAAAGCATATCAGACCTAAGGTAAGGAATAATTTTTCCAATCTCATTTTTATCCGAGATTGTTTATTCATAATTATTTACTGGGGTTATATTTATCATCCATTTACCTGTTTTCTAAAAATAGTTTCATGTATTTTTAATGTCCTTTTTACCAATTTTTGACTTTTACTACATGGTATGTAAGAAATATTTCTTTTTTTACTATATGAGGTACTTTTTTACTTTTCGGTAAAAGTAAGAGAATAATGTTTTTTAACTTATATGGAACGAATGGATTTTTACAGCTTCATAAAACCTTATTTTGATGAAGCTTACTCTAAAATATTTCATGACTATTTTCAACAAAATCCTTTTCATTTAATATTTCATGGAATTTTGTGAAAATATAATGATTTTGAAGAAGAAAGGATATTTTCCTCAAGAATTCATTTCAAGTGTTTTATCAAAACCATTTTCCATCTATGATGACATTATTTAATATTTGTATGTTTCAAGTATAATGTCTCTTTGATTTAAATGGTTTTTATTTTCTTATGATAAATTATATCCATTTTATTATATGGATTATGTTATGATGGGATGATGTTTAAGAAACCCATTTTATTCATTGGGTTAAAATGAATGATTTATGTTTATGTTGTAGAACACGAAAAAATGATTTCATTAGGATATGGGTGGGACCTATATCTCCCTAAAATGCATTGGGTAATGATTCATATCTCATGAGATAGACATGGCTGGATGGTAAGATAATCTGGTTCAGTGACACAAGATTGGAATGAGGAGTGAACTCGGTTCAGTAAGGGACTTTGTCCACTAAGATGGTCTTGGCAGCAATGCCATGGCTACTATAGAAATCATATGAAATGCTTAATGTTTTTCCACAATTACAAGATTTATTCCCATGCAATTTTATCATGATTGATGTTATATTATGATCTATGTCTTACGTACTGCCATGTTTTATTTCATTTCACAAGATCTTGATGTTTAAACATTATATTCATGTTTTTAAGTTCAAATATATATGGTTTGTTTTATTTTCTCCATTCTTACCCTTACCGAGCATATGAGCTCACACTTTTTATGTTTTTCCCCCAGTATTAAAAGAAAGGTTTTAGGAAATGAAACAAAAAGGGTAATATCATTATGGTAGATGTTGAAGATCTTTCAACATGATTATATGTTTATATTCCATGTTTCCAAAGACACTAAACTATTACGGTCCTTGAGTGTTTGTTTTTGTTATATATTATGTATTCCTTGTACATCAAGGTGTGGGCCATTACAATTGTTATATTTTTATAATAACGTAAAATTATATAGTATTTACTAGAGTTATTAATTTATAATGGAATCAAAAAAGACCAAGGAAGTGTAATATGAAAAGAACATTGAAATAGGTGATGAAATTATTTACACTTCTTCGGGTGCTTCCTTTTGATTTCATCAAAAGGGATACATATGTCGGCTCTCCGATCAATTTAAGGCCTCTAAGATGAATTTATGGTAGTTGGGAATATATATTAGAGAGGTTGGTTATTCCAAATGGATTTGGAGGTGTGATTTTGATAGAAGGAGATATTCCCTTTTATAAGAGAGGCTGGGGTCACATTAGGAAAAGCTTGAAATATAAATTTGTTATACAATCATATTTGGTTTATAATGGACATAAAAAAATTTATTTCTTTGATAAGGTGGGTATGGGTCTTAAACCACTTAGATAATATGTTTTAGATAGGTTTAGGTCACAAAATTAACCTTTCATTTTCTATTTAACTCTTAGTTAAATCAATTAACTTTTACCATGTATTCTTGTATTAATGTAATAAATGGTTTATACACATATTATTAATTTTCAAGATAACCCTATGTGCTTATTTATTGACATATATAATCTTATCCGCGTTATTTGGCCAAAAAATATATTTTATGAAATTCTATATCAATTAATAATATTGTATTTGTTTTTAAAAACTTATTTTTTTAATAATGACACAATTTACTATTTGTTTTTTTATAGTCAAGAAAAATGAATAATTCAAAAACAATAAATTACATAAATCCTATCATGTCATATTAACCATGAAAATTAGTTTAATGCATCGAAATCCACAATTTATATTTATTTGGATATAATAACATCATTTATTTTAATCTATCATTAATAAGGCATTTACCGTGTCATCATAATGTTGTAAATAAATATATTTATTGAATTTCAAAAAATTATAAATAAAATACCATTATTTAAGAAATAATTTTATATTTATAATTAATATTTCTATTTTAAATTATCTTATGTATAACACTATTTTAAAAAAATAGTTATGAAAATTTTAATTTAACACATTTTACTCTTATTTAAATAAAATAATAACTAATTTCCTAATCTAATCCAATTAGATCTATTAGGATCATATATTTTACCTATGGTTTATTTTGGTCTACAGACAATTATCCAATAAAATTTGGACATGTGTTAGGGTAATTATAATAACACATTTAACATTATTTACCCTATATACTTTTAAACATTGTAAATAAAATTCAATAGTTTAAATTCACCAAAAAAATATTTTAATCCTATTTAACCACATTTTAGATACTGATGTCAACCATGTCTCTCATATTTTTAAAATTCAAATCAATGAAGCTTTAAAATTATGTTTTATGGAAATTTTCAAATGAGCCAAGAAGGTGGAAAAAAGACTTAAAAATGTTCAATAATGTTTTATACATCTAATATTATTATAAAATGTCTTCAATCAATTATACATAACATATATTGTTATTATGTATCAATTTTGTACTAAAATAACTTTAACTAAAATAAATAAATATTTAAATAATAAGTCGGTTTTAAACAAAAATGTAGTGTTTTTCACTATTAATCAAAAATAGAATATTTTCAAAAAAATACCAAAAATCCATGCTAAGAAAATTTCGATATCCTGAATCAAAAAATGAAGTATATTTTTAATAATAAAATTTATAAAATTTAAAAAAGTGGATATTACTCTTTGTAATGGCTAGTTTGATTGGTGAGGGTGTGAAGAACTTGATGTTACGTACAACGCAAGCTATTGCATTATTCCAAAAGAAACATATCAGGGAAGAATGGGGTGTTACATGGTGTGAGACCTAGAGGCCCTTATTTTTACTTATACCCTTATATGATGATGTTCATATAGACAACGAGAAACTATTGATTAATGATTTCTTTGAAATATTGATTCGTTTTTAGGTACGGATCAAGGTAATAAACTCCATTGAGACAGAAGAATGGTAATTTATCAGGTTTTATAATATATTAATTTGAATGACATTGGATTTTTATGGATCTCCTAGGGTACATTGGTTTCAAAATTGACATCAATAGGAAGGAATATTCACATTCCTAGCCATATTGAAAAGTTTTTCTAATATTGATAATATTGTTAAGGAACATGTAGATGATCATGTCTGGAATAACTCTTAGTTGTGGGTGGTCAAGGAATTAATTTTCACATAGGAGAGGTAATTGACTATGAATAGTATTACCATGTTAGAAAACGTAATTTTTGGATTGACATGTTTTATGTTAGGTTCTCTAGGTTATATAGCATGATAAGGGGGTTAGAATCATAGTATGAAAAATTAAAACTAATACCCCATTTTATCTTGTTAATTGGTCAAACACAACTCACTTCTCTCTTTATACTATAGAAATATATGAATTCCAATTAAATCATGCGTTTTATATAGGGATTTTACATGGTTCTCCCACACTGAACTTAACCCAAGGATTATAGAACATAAAATTTTTGATGTACCAAATCTACTGAAAGCATAGTTTTGTTAACAAGGTTGGTTGTAGATCACATTATTTCACATTCCCACTACCTTTACAAAATTTATTGTATTCTCACTACATTTATATGGGTCACTCTACATGTATCATTCTCTAGCTCAATTCATGTGTAAAGGATCACTATCTTCCTCTCCCTTTGCTCACTTGTCCTAGAAGGGATCTAAACATATTTTATGCACATTTATGTCCCTTTATTTTCAATAAAAAATCATCCTCATATGTTGATAGATTCGTTGTTTAAATACCAAATTCATCAACGGATGAATACATATTTACCATAGATGTTATGGGAAGATAAAACTTTTTTGAAACCATTGGTTGACTTACATGCTAAATTAATCATTGAACTCATGTGTTTCCTTTGTCTCTAAAAAATTCTGCATGAAACTCAAATCATTCCCAAAACAAACATCATATACTCACATCTTGTCTGACACACACCCTATTACTCCGAACTCACTATCATCACACAACTACCATATGGAACAGAACATTTGAATAACTCACTAAATCAGTGACCTAAGAATCAATTTTCTCTATGTTTTGAGCATCTCCAGAATGTAGGGGTATCTTCCTATTTTTATTAAATGTAATACCTTTTGTCCACTATGTGAAACATTCCCCCAAAAAAACTATTATATTTTCCCAAACCACTTTCTTGAAGCTATGCTTATGCACTGATCCAAAACACATGTCCCCTCATCCATTGTTATGGTTCCCAATCAATATAGATTGTAAAAAGTCTATCTCTACTCCACCACATACCCTGGAAGCCTGCTTTGTCAGCAAAAAAAATTAACCCAAAATTTGTACAATGTTCCCTTGAGGGATTTTTTTTCCTACATAATTTTATATGGTCAACATGGTTTTAATAGAATAACACTCATTGGAGTGTGAGTCAGATGATAATGGTACACAATAGTTTTTCAAAATACCATTTAGTTGTAAATTAGGTAGTTTCATTGTATTATTTTATGAATGATTACTTCAAATACTTGTGTTAGTCATTTTTTTCAAATATTTGTGGTTAAAATGTGGAATTTTCTACCATGGTCGAGGAGGAATTGATAATGGATCAAGTGTAACGAGACATGGACACATGGATCAACTATAAAACATATTTTTGGGATATGTGGTGTTATGAGTTGGTTGAAAAAAATTAATCATGTTTAATGTGAGTGAGAATGAGGGAGGATATATACGTGTCTGTTTGTGGAATTATAGAAGACTTTTCTTTAGAGGTGATCATTCCAAATATCATGAATTTTTTTTAGGATAGTGATATTGTGTTTTATATAAACTAATATATATATATATATATATATATATCATCGCGTCTTGTTGAAGAAACTAATGGGGTTGTTCTGGAAGAGACGTTCACAATTATGCTGAATAGTTCATAGTACACCATTAGCATTTTCAGGGTTGAGGAATGAGTTGTGTTTTGATTTTTGAAAATTTTCAATTAATCCATTCTAAAGATAAGGGTATTTGTAATTTTGGGATGTAATCGATTTACACACATGGATGATGGGGTTATAATCCATTATAGTTGTTATGGTCAGGATAGACATGTCATATGCTATGGTGTTTGTGATAACATTTCTTTAGGAGTGATGACATGGATTATTATAAAGTGAGAAGTGTGATATTAGTCATAGCGGGATGACCCTCAAGTGATATGGGTCATTGAATCTTGACGTTTATTATTATATGACGTTTTGGTGTATTGTGATAAATTAAATTATGGAAATATATATGGATGAAAATATTTATAAATGAATGGTACATGATAGATTATGGTTATGGGTGAAATAAAAATGTTTGAATTATGCTCAGTGTATCTTTTTATCATCCATGTATATTGCAGAGGGTTTTATATGGTGTTGGTGTTATAGAAAGGATTTTGTTTTTCTTTAGATAATGCTTTGTCCAGATACATCATTGAATGTGATATAATGGATAGAATGAGCCTGCTCAAAATTATCATTGTCAAATTTAAAATAATCATGCGAAAAGTTAATTTTGATGATTTTCCTGGTGAGGGAGGAAATATTTTTTAGAAGTAGTTAACCAATAGAAATTTGACATGAAATTAATTTATCGTGTTTTTTGTTCGATAGTGTACATTTTTTTGTACTCCACCACAACGTGATATGTATAGTATGAAGGAGATTCTATACACTCAAAGTCAAAGTTGACATGAATATATTATGATTGCTCAATTTTAGTTAAACCATTATGATCTAATCGAGGTATAAGGGTACTCCCATTTCATGATGTATGATTAAAACATCATCAAGGTCCCTCAAAAAGATAGATCTTGTTTCACTGAGTTATTTGGATGATGGGAGTATTATTTCTTGGTTTTGTAGTAGTAGTTTAGTACCCATGTTGGGCAAAACCATAGGTTTGTTGATGGAAGAGACAATGAAATTTTTCTGACTTTGTATATAATTTCATTCAAAGGGTCATCCTAGAGTTTTTATGTTGGTTCTGAGTATTTATTAATTATAAAAAAATTAAGTATAATTTGGTTAAAATGAATCTCAAAGTTGTGTTGGGTATTTGGAAACACAACACATCCAATTAAGAAAATAATATAAACCCTTTATTGGTCATGTGATGTTTTATTTCTTCACCAATGATTCATGGGGATGATATGTTATAAGTTGTGGACACTTTATAAACCTATGTCTTTTCAAAATAGAAACATAAAAAGGATTTAGAATTTTCAATTTCTAGAAGGGTCAAATCATGACTGTGGATTTAAAATAGAGATTTAGTGTTTGGTTTGCCTATAAATATTTTTTTTAGATGTGTAATTAGGTAGGTATTATTTCATGGATGTTTAGAAAGAATAATAGGGGATTAAAACTTGAAACATGTGTTTTAGGGAAATTACTATAAAGGGAGAATAGTTAATGTATGGTTAGAGATAACTATAATACCAAACCATACGACATAGTTTGATCTGGTTTAGGGATGGCGATACCATATAGAAATCCATTTTAAACCATGATGGAGTATGGATTTTATTTGTGTCATGACACATGGTTAGTTTAGAGTCTGTTAAAATATTTCACATTCTTGTGTGTGGGATTAGTACTAGAATTTTACCAAGCACACAATTATTGATCTGTTTCCAAAAAATGTGTCCAAACTATATGGCCAGTTAAATATTGTAAAATGTACCTATTACACTATTTCATTTTTAATGGAGGCCACTTGCATTTTCCCTTATCCTCCCTCATGTTCATCCTTTCATTCCTCCTCTATCCTTGTGGAATCTATTCTATTTTTGGATTGAATGGGATATCAAATGATGTGTTCAAATCCATGGAGAAAATATTCTACTCCATTATCCTTTATTGATTTAATTTTCTCCACTAATAATTATTTCCCATGTTATGTACTTTATATTAAATTCCATGAGATCTAAGTGGATTTGTATATTGGTGTTGGGGTTTTTGGCATGCTTAAGAAAATGATAAACTATGAGGTTTTTGGAACATCAATGTGTGTAGTTCAACTTAGTTACATCACCAAGGTGAATTTATAAGTAATTAATTCATTTAAATAAAAATGTTGAAGTATTTTTTAGTCTCTATATTAGGTATTTTACCCAATGTAAGGATTAAAGTGTAATATTTATTATTGATGGGGTTATGTAATTGTTTTGGTGCCATAAGATGGACCGATGATATTTTTCTCATTATAACCTTTTTGAATAAGGTGGGTTTTTTTGTTCATATAATTTATTTATTTTGTTTATTAATAATAAGGTTAAAATTTAATATTTCATCTAGTCTACTGAGAGACAGGTATTGTACGACATGGATGAGAATAGATTTCCCATGGATCATACTATTAGGACTTGGAAAATAAATGGAATGCATTCTAATGTTGGTGGATTTCCATACCTTCTAGAGATCAGATATCAATGTTTAGAGTAATATAACCATTATTATGCTTAAATCAATGGGAGATTCCACCTATTTAATGTTATTCTAATTAAAAAAAATTAATTATTTATATGATTATATTATTTAATGTTGGGGATCACTAACAACCAAATTGTGTTGGAATCATTTCTTGACATGAATATTATTCTCTAACCATGGATCCCAAGGGGGATATTCGGTCACATATGATCTGAAATAGATGACCACATTTATGATGATCCCACTATATATTTCTTATATAAATCCAATGAGGGTTTCCTTTTTTTGTGATTACTTCATGTATTGTTAGTATGACATGTCATAGGTGTACAATCTTATAGGATCTGTTGGGTATCCTCTTGTTTGATCGACCCATAGTGGGTGGGTTTATTTTGGGTAGAGATGGATGTAGGATTCATATTATAATCCACACCAAATATGGTATCCCAATGGGTTATTGTTGAAATGGTCAGTTTAGGTGTTCATCCACCCTCATTATTTTATTTATTCCTTCACATGGTTATTGATTATGTTGTTAAAATTTTCAGAGAAGGTTTGTAGTATTAGGATGATGGGCTTTATGTGATGTGAATCTTGACTAGTATTATCATAATTTCTACATAGGAATTGGTCATTGAGCCATGATGATGATTTAGAAAAGATCATGGTATGACACCAATGATGGTCACATGATATGAAAATTATATGGGGACTAATGGTATGAAACTAATGGGTGGTGGACTATGTAATGAAATTGAATACCTAGTCAAGTTTTATGTTCATTTATGTACATTGGATTAGGAATTCTATAACCAACATGGATATGAACCTTTGGATCCTCCAAAGTATTTATCAACATATCTGTGGATGTGAACTATGGAATTGAAGAGGAAACCCTAGTCATTTACCATTGGTCATGGACCTATAGGTATCATATATGATATATCAATTATAGAATATAGATGATGCATTTTCATCTCTACAATATTTTCAATCCGAATACAACGTATTTCATTATAGTGATTTGAGATGAGTGTCAGTGATCCTTGGTTGATGACATATATCCCCCTTGGTGACATTGCTCACATAAATAAATTTTGAGTATCTTCAAACGTTGATATTTGTTGATCGTGAAGATAGATCCATGGATCGACTGTGAGTTTTTTCATTATTTTTATTTGTCGTATTACTCATATATATATATACATATATATATATATTCATATATCTGTGAGTGTGTTTTTATGTATGTGTATATAATTTTTTAGATATGAAAAAACATTCCAACATATATATACATATATATGATGGCACCATGTTCGGAGAAATTTTTTATTAGACTGAGAATGGTATGATTGATCGGGATCAGGGACCTCAGTATCTAGGAATTTTTATTTTAATATATATTTATTTCTATTTTTTCTATTCTATATATTAATTTTATCAAACATATTAGCTCATATTTACATAAACTGAATTTTACTATCTATTTATGGCAAAAAAAATTTGGTTCCCTAGTATGTTTATTAATCACACACTACTCGAGAATAAATTTCTCCAGGGTCAAAATTTAGATATAATGTTAATTTTAAGGATAGTTAGGGTCATATACCTAATTGATCGATCATGTTAGCATGGATATTTAAATGGGGATTGAGCGTTTTGTCCTACTCTAAGATAGGATTAGTTATATATACATTTATTTGTGTATTATTTATTTACACCTGTATATGTGATCTATCCAGTGGGAGACTAATGTTGTTTGTATGAAATACCTATTTGGGATTTTATTACATTTCTTTTATTATTACATCATTATTAATTTTCATTTTTTCCCTACTATCACATTATATTCATCTACAGATATGGAATATATCTAGTCATTTATGATTTATTATACAATAATATTACAATGTTTTCTATCCATGGGAAAAAAGCATTCCTTCTTTAATGGTTTGTAGTGTTTGTATTATTGAGAGGTGTGCATGAGGTCTTGTGGAAAACCTACTAGCGTCGCCAAATTATTGAAATTCATGTCATGATGATATGACCAAAAACATTATAAATAATATTCATAAAACCATTGAGATATAATTTATTCTTTTACTCCATATAATAAAATAAAAATTTCAAAAATCTAAAATAGATCACACCCAAATTCTATAAGAAAATATGAAGAGTTGTCCTATAATCTCTACAAAAAATGATCTTGTAATTAAAAAATAACAAATAAATTTATAATTATTTAATGAAAAGATAAATAATTGGATTAGTAATACAATAAATAATATAATATGGAAATTAACCTATTTCAGATGAGGAGCATAAAAAACATTGGAGTTATAGAGAAATCCTCAAATTAGTAAGTTCCCTAAATCAAAAAATCTACTATGAAGATGATAATCATAACATCGAAACAAAAAAACAGTAAATGTTACCCACTAATATATTTGTAGACCATTCCAAAAAAAATTTGTGGTATGACTTATATATGATATTTGATGTTGTTTTTTCTTCATTAATGTAAAATCGGATAGCTAATTAGTAGTAATAACTCAATACATACTTTTTCTTAATAGTTCTTATTTTAGAACTATTGCATCAACAACACCCATACATATTCAATGTTTATATCATTACAATTCTAATATTATAGATACTGTATTTTCATTCTAAATTAACTCTATATAGTTATGTATATAATATATTGGAAAACCTCAAACATTTAAATTTAGTCTTTTTTTGTTAGGGTTCTTGATAAATTTTCTGATTAAGTAATGTGGAAATAAATATATGGATTATACTGGATAACTGAATTATTATGTTATTGTATGTATTGCACTTTGATTTACTATCTGAACTATGAGGATGTGTAATTAATTTCGCCCACTGCTTTGGGAATATGATTTGAGAGTTCTATATCATTGTATTTTATAGTGGGATTATTTTTATGGTATAAAAATTTATCATTGCCATGAGAATCCATATGATTCACCCTTACATGAATATAATTTTTAAATAAGGTATTCTCACTTAATATGAAGGGTCTTTTTTCAGAATTAAGTCTATCATGCATTTATATATAGTATTAATGGTTTCAGATAAAAACAAATATTTGTGGGGTATTCTTACATGATTATGGTACCTAGGATAATATGAAAATATATTTTTAGTTGTACTTACATACAGTAACCTTATATTTTGTATCATTTCACAGTATCATAGACTCATTGGATGCTAGATTCATGGTTTCTTCTTTTTGGAATCACTTTACAATAGATGGTTTGGTGTTGTTTCATAACATTTAAAGGATTTACTATTGAAGTGTGTCTTCCTTGGTTGAATCAATTACATTATTTAATTAATACATTTATAACATCATTCATCACATGATTCATGTAGAGTTGTGGGAAAATTTTAGATAATTATCATATGATCATTTGAAATAAATTCACTATGTAAAGACTACAACCAATCATTAATAAAATCATTAATTTCTAATTATGAATATTAATTTACAATCGAATATGATTTATTCAAAATCCCATCATTTTCGATCTAACAAAATATAACCATTTTTTATTCATTAGATATCATTATAAATACATTTATTTTATTTATCATGTGGATACTTCAGTTTAACTTCATTATGATCCAATGTTAATTTCTAGTCACATAATATTTTTTATTTCTTAATAATTATTTCATTAGAGATTATTATAGTAATGTGTATGTAATCTCGGTTGTGTAATGTTATGTTCATAATAGGGAACCATGGACCACACACTTTGAGGTTGATCCTTATATGTTGGGTGGTCTTTGATTATAGGTTTTTCTTATCCTATACAATGAGTTTGAGTTTTTGATTATGATAGATGATCCAATACTTCCCTTCCTTATTTTATGTAAATTGTATATGTACTTTTATTTTTAAATATTTAGGTGGAAGGATTGGATTTACCATATAATGATATTGAAATGGACTAAGTGGTGATATAAAGTAATGTTGGACTTTTGTTTTCATTATATGATTCCATGGTATTTCATAAAATATATATTAAATTTCATTTTATTAATGGGTACTTCTTTTTATTTTTTTTATTCTTTTATTTTATTAAATTTTTGGAATCATAATTAATAATATGATAATAATGTAATATTTTTAAAAAATTAGATGTTTTGAAATTTTTAATTTATGTGTTCATGTTTGGGAATGTGATTATAATTTTTAATTAAATAGAGATTAAAAAGATGAACATCAATGTGAACTAATAGTATGATTATTGAGTTTTGTGTTTAAAGATGATGATATATTACTATGAATATTAGTCCATGGTTCGGTTTTCTTACTAGTTGGAAGAATTTTGTGTGGTTAGTTCATGGTGAGTTTTATTTTAATTTGGGGTGCTCATCAGTGAAATCAAATTTATGGTTCTGTGGTATAAAATTGTATTTTTATTGTTTAAACAGGGTTGAAATTTTTTTGAGGTCATTTAAATAAGACTTATGTTATTATTCCAAAGTGTAATAGAATATAGTTGGAAATAATAATACTAGAAGAGGGTAAAGGGATAAAACTATCAAAAATAGGATGAAAATTGAATCATGAAATTGGTTGACATTGTTGTGATTATTAAGAGATAGATGAATTAAAATAAAACAATAAATAGAATTAGGAAGAGAATTATGTATATAAATGAAAATTATAGAATTCGTAATGATCATGATATTACAAAAAATAGTTAATGAAATTTCATTCTATTTTATTTTATGTTAATTTATTCTTGTTTTTACCATTTAAAAGTTAGAGAGATTTGGATCATGTAAGAAATTTTGTTATCTCAGCCTGGGAGCCACTAAAATATGTCATGAGCTGATGGTTCTCTTGGCTTCAGGCATGCTTCACTATGTGCAAGACGTTGTTGACTAGCTGTGAGAGTCTCTGAAGATAAAATGGGGAGAATATCCCCACTTGACTAGAGTAACAAATAAGTATCATAAATTTATAAATGGACACATAATAATATCTACCAACAATATAAGGAAAATAATTTATAAAATAGTGATAATAAATGGATGAATGAGAATTTTCATATACAAAATGATGGTCATGTAATCTATCTATTCAAATGATATGTATTTCATGATAATTTCCATATAGTATAATATATGTATGAAAATTTAAAAATGGAACTAAATCATATCTATACAAAATCGTGATCCATGGCTCGATCCTAGGGTACCTTGTTCCTATGACATCATGAATAAGGAACTGTTAGGAGGGTTCTCTTTTCTGTCCTTACTGTAATATATGATTCCTCATTGGTTAAAAAATAGAAGGAAGAATAGTGGGTGAGAAAACATATAGTTGGCCACCGCCAAGAGTTTATATGACCTGACTAGTCTATGCATATATGTTTAATAATTATTTATGTAAAATAGAAGACTTGGTTATAAAAGTAGAAGTGAAAATGTCCAGTCATTCATGGCTCACTCTGATCAGGTAACCATATCATAATGTAAAATTGTGACATATGTTAAGCATGATAAAAAATCTATTCCACATAATCATGATTTTTTCATACATGTTCCAAGATTCAAGGAGTATAAATATCCATAGAATCTATGAAAGAAAAATCTATGGAGTATAAATGTCCAATGTAGCCATATAAACTTGATCTATAATGTATAATTGTACAAGGAATCCAAATTTGTCAAACCCAATGAGTAAATGTTTTCAAGGCATCCATGTGGGTCTTCAGTGCAATACCACAAACCCTATTCATCAGTTTTATATCATGAGTCCCCACATGAATGACATATCATGTGTCACATATCGATCCCATACATGGTCATACATTTTCATCATAACCAATACATTCCCCAATTAATATAAAATTATATTTATCATTTCATTAATTATATGTAGGATGAGGGATTTTTAATTTCATAACATTAATATAAAAATTAATATGCACATTATGTAGATTACAACATTTAAAAACACACATTATTACAATATTCAAATCCCAATAATAGACATCATGGCAAAGAAACCCCATTGTTGGAATAATTAGGTTAAAAGAAAAGAACCCACCCCTTACATGGTTCGGGTTGTGGTTCGAAGCATCCATCCTTGAAAAGGGGTGTCATGTCCTATCTGAAACAATAATACAACATTTTTTAAGGTTTACTAACATTGGAAGAAACACCAAAATGTTCTAACATGTGGCACTATGGAAACATGGTATAAACAAAATGACTTTGATGGAAAAGGTATATACTACCAACCGTATTCATGTAGAATATTTTTCATCCAATAGTGGTCCATATGTTGGAATAGATCAGATGAAAATAAAATAATAAATGAACTCTCAGAATATATGTCATTTTATTATTCATGATGATCACATAATGGATAGAAATAAAAACAAATAAAATAATACCATGGACTAGATATCATAATGAGAGGGATCGAACACGAAAGTTACGTCTATTAGAGTCCAAATGAAGGGGATACCAATGAACCATACATATTATTTAGAGGACATATTTTAAGTAGAAAATGATGTGATTTTTCGACAAGAAATTAATAATAATGAGGGGTGAGGTATTTTATGTTTGTGTGGGATAAATATAATTTTCATATAGTAAAAAAAAGTTGAACGGTTTGAACACATGGTTATCAAAACTGTGTTACATCCATTCACCCAAAACTATCCTAAAAAACCCTTTCAATGGCATGGATAACAGATAGACTAATCATGTGAAGCTACTGTAAAATTCTTAAAAAAGAAAATTGAACACATTAATGATCATGTTACCAAAGTTAAACTTTAATGTCAAACTATGTGGTCTTATACATAACTCTACATCACCATGAATGGCTTCACCAAACACTGTAGTATGGGACCTATAGTTTCTAATAATGGTTATTCATAGATGATTCCTCAAAATGTTGGTGCACCAGGCTCTAAATAAACTTTATGTACCCTCATTTCTTACATAGCCTCACTACGAATTCAACTATAGATAAAACACTAGAATTAATCATCAATCAATGGGGGTCTATACCTTAATAAAAAATAGGTTATTATTGTCTCCCCCTTAAAATAACTGAACCTCATGGTTCCATAAAATGGTATTAGAAGTTAATATGAGAATTACTGTAACAAAAAATCATATACGTCAACATCTCTATCCATGGCATCATCTAGTTCGTGTCCATGCTTCTGTAGCACCTCTAATAATGTGATTGGCAGGCCTCAGGAAGCCTCAATACATTGATTAATGATAAAACTATGATACTCCTCAAAAGAATCATCAATATCAAATTAATAATCATTTAATTTAAGATAATTAGACAATATAACATGGTAGTGATGAGGCATTGAAATTTTGAAGAATTATTGAATTTCAGAGTATATATATGGTAAATGAAACAAATAGGATGCCTGATCGACTATATCAATGATCTCAAATGGACTGATAAAGTGAGGTAATGGCTTCCTTATTGTTTGTAACCTTCTATATACATTTAAAGGTAATAATAACAAGAACACATGATCCCATCACTCAAAATCAAGAGGTCATCTATATTGATTGACATACAATTTCGGTGTAGAAAAAGAAGTAGACCTCATGTTTCTAAATTTCAAAAACATCTCCAAAGTCCCAATAATAATATGGGAACCTAGTAGAACTACCTACCCTTACACTATCCATAATATAGGTGAATGAAAATGATTGGCATAAACATTCAAATAAAAATACATATAAATTGTTTCATAATATCTATTATTGAAGTAAATATTGAAAAGATGTATATTTTTCTTCCACAAACCTTCAAAATAAAGAATTTATTCGTAGAGAATATCCTCAAACATCCCTATAGTATGTTCTAACTAGCCATAGGTCTGTGGGTGAAGATCTGTTTTCAGAGACACCTATGTCCCCGATGAACTTTGTAACCCCTTCGAGAACCCTAAAGGGAAACAAGCATCCCACTCTGAATGAATAGTAAGAGGGTCCCCATTTAAGTATATAGTGTCATGGTTTCATAGTATTCCTAAATCACCAGCTAAGAATGTCTCTTGGATATGTATATTATGGGATTCCTTCTTCAACATGTTGATATGTACCCAAAGTAATTTTCTTTCTAATGGAGACCTCGGTAAACCAGTAAAAAATTATATATGGTCAGAATAATTACACTCAATATTCCATTGGATGATGAATAGATGTGAGGGTCTATGATATTTCTCATGGGAGAGTATACCATCATAATATTTTAAACATAATGGTATGTTAATGTTATAAAAAGAAGGAATCATAAAATCACCCACAACAAAAGGGAGATCACTATGACCCTAGTAATAATAATCTGAAGAAATTGAAATGTCAAATAAAATACTATTATAATTTCAATGAGGTATTAAAGTGATAATAAATAATTATAAATTGGAACACAAAACTATTGATGATTTAAATGTACAAAAATTCTGAAATACTATCTCTATATAGCATCATGATCCCTGGATCGATCAATTTCTCCCCTGCTCCTATGATATAGTCAATCAAGTACTCTGAAGTGGGAACATTCCCATGTCCCAAAATGCATCCCTAATGACTTTCTAGGTACCAAACAATAGCTGAAACATGGTGTGTCATAACACAATGTAGGAAAACACTTATGGTTTCTATAATATTTCTAGTGTGTGTATATTTGATGGGGGAGAGTTCATGTGAAATAGATGTCAATGTTATAAAACTAGAAGTTATATCTTCAATTAAATAAAGGAACATAATGATAAATAACCCTTATCATACATTAACTCTATAAATCATGTTAAGAACCATCAATGACCAATTAACTATAATCATGTATCAAGAAGACATGGGCCATGATCCAAGTTGTATAAATGTCCAAGACATACAGATATTCAAGATTAAATTAATATATATGTCTATGGAATCCCAATAATCATGATCTATGTAGTAGTGATATCCAAGGTTTTAAAATAATATTAATCAAATTATTATAAATTTCAATGGAATCCAAGTGGTTCGTAGTTTTCATACCGCAGACACCACCCATTAGGGTTATAATATGAGTCCCCAAATCATTGGCATGCCAACTATCCTGCATTGGTTTCATACCATGACATTTATTATAATAATAAACAATACATTCACCATTTATTATACCACTTTGTTAATCATTAAATTAATCATGTATATATAAAGGGATTAACCATTTTACACATTTC
Organism: Viscum album; assembly: GCA_963277665.1. Lineage (NCBI taxonomy): Eukaryota > Viridiplantae > Streptophyta > Magnoliopsida > Santalales > Viscaceae > Viscum > Viscum album. The sequence continues at coordinate 1,851,085,861 of OY728126.1, read as the reverse complement.
ATATACAAATGTAAATGTATGTTATGATGCTTACAACATTTATCAAAACTATTGTACTACAACATTTAATTACGAAAAGTGGATAGTGAGATCAAGATAATCCAAGGGTAGCATAATTCTGGTCAAAAGAAAGAACCAACCTCTTTGTTGGTTTAGGATGTGGTTAAAAAACCTCCCAGATCGAAAACAGGTGTCATGGAGTGAATGAAACATTGAAAAAAAACCAATTTAACTTTCATTAATTTACATAGAAATTCGTAGATGGTCCAAAATGTAGAAATATGATGACATGGTATTGAAAACTGATATTAATGGAAAAGTAATAGGCCACCTACATTTTTATTATACTAGATTATTCATATAGTATCATCACTTAGCTCGTCCTTTGATAGAATAGATTAAAGAACACTGTAAATCTCTAAAATAGGGTATAGAAGCCTTTATGAGTATTTCATAAAATATGGTAAAAAAGTATGAAAAAAAGATAGAAAACTATATCTCATACCAAGGATAATCCAACATGATATATGTTGGCTCCAACGGAGTTAGGAAATAGGAGATACCTATGAAACTCGCATAGATTGTAGTAGAGACCATCAAATGAGATGAAGATGGAGTTTCGTCTAGTAGATATATAGAAGAAAGAGGTTTGATGTATTTTAAATATGTAATTAAAAAATCATTTTACCAAATTAAAATTTGTGCTCATAGTATGGATGAATAGTAATGCGAACTGTTCGACAACCATGAAATCATATTTTTGGAAAAACATCACATGTACGGGCGAGAAACATGGTTTGACTAAACATACATAACACACAAAACAATTCTCTATAAAACAATATATAATATTCGCATGGACATGTAGATTGGGATGAGTTGTTATTTTAATCCATGTGGCCCAACAAAAAGAAGTTGATCACCCAACACGACTTAACTAAAATTCGTGGTGTGGGTGGTAGGGTTTATACTAAGCAAGTGGCCTTGATATTTTCCCTAAAATCCAGGGATTAGATATCACAAAAAGAGTCAAACACCATTTTTTTTATCTATAGACATACAAGGAATTTATATAATTATAAAATCTAATAATTAGACTAAAATTATAAGGGTATGTACCTCTTCTAAAAGTTGGGTACATATAGAATTTTTTTTATTATTGATACATGTAATGGATAAAATTGTTTGTTAAGAAAAATTCAGTTTTTCATTTATGTAATATTAAGGTACATGTTTTTTATTGGACATATTTCAAAAAAACATTGAATATAGTATCATTACCTCAGATACACCCATATGTTTTGTTTCAATGATTTTTCCTAAAAAATATAATAGGAAGGGGATACATGTCTGACCACTCTCTATTCCCTAATATATCATCCTAGAGTAGTATTGGATATAATAGAATGAGGGTATAATGAACACGAAATATGTTTTTTTAGATAAATTTTTCAACATGTGATGTTGATGTGATGATTAATCTATAAAAATTTAGTTGGGGAAATTATATATTATGGGGGTAAAGAAAAATTGATGGTTAGAACACGGTTTTCATTTTTCATGATTACAATACAGTTATTCGTTGAATATTTGGGATTGATCTTTGATTTGGTTAATTTGAATTTTATTTTTTAATATTGTACAATTTATATTATATCTATGTGATATATAATGTGTGTAGAATTTCCAATATATGGAAAGAGAGAAATAATACATATTTGGATTATATGTGACTTTGAAAATGTTATGGGGAAGTGGTTGTGATGATATTTATTGACATGTATTGTTTTAATATTAGATTAATTTAATTTTATGTGATATTGTGGGAGTGGGCCTTAGGGAGTTTGGATAGTAGATATATTGGAATAAGTTTATTTTTTATACAAATAATTTTTAAAGGTATTAGTAAGCTTTTCTATATTCTCAAGAGTGGTCATAAGGATGATCTTACCACTATTATTATAAGCTCTCCCTTAAATAAATTTTACTATTTTTAAATTTTCAACTAGAAATACAATTATTTAATTGGACATTACTAGTTCATTCTTTATAGTTTTTTTAATTTCTACAATTAAAGGATATCCTTTTTGTATTTAAATTCAATACATTTTTAAAATTTACCCAAACTTTTGGTAATATTTTTTTGATTTATTTTATATATTCGACTCATTTTTTCCCTTATATATTACTATTATTATTAGGGAATTTAATCCCATATGTGTATGATTATTCTATTACTACCAGATTCATACCTATAGACTATTAGTGGCATCAAATGGGTCTCAAACTCGTATTTTTTGTAGGTCTAGAATGGGATCATAGTGATGGAATGTATTTAAAGAGTGATATAAGGGATATTATTGAGTTTCAAGATAGAAAACATAGATAGGTAATGATATGTAGTTCTTGGGTTTGGTTGGGAAATAAGATTTTTTAAAATTAGTGTAATATGTATTATGGGAGGCCATATTTCACTAGGTGATTAAGGCCCCAAATAATCTAATATAGGGAACATAATATTAATTAACACCATAGTATATAATATATTTATTTTTATGGTAGTGACCTAAGAGTGGTTCATGTGTCATGATTTTTTGGGATTGTGATTGAATTTAATCATGGTGAAGGATAATGGAAATTAATCTAATTAAAAAATTATTTATTTAATTCTAAATTCATATGAAATTTTTTTATATTTTCATATAGATATTGTTATTAGTCAAATTTCAATCCTCATTCTTATTTAGGGGTGATGTATGATGATATAGTTAACTATAAAGTGGTAAATACCAATGAGTATTATGAGTTTGAGAGGAATATATTACATGAGTTCCATTTATAAACAAATGTTAAGTATAAATGAAGTGTCTATAACTTCAATATTAATCAAATGTTGGTGGAAATGTAGAAAACATTCATTTATTACCATGTGTGTAGGTATATTTGGACAAAAATAGTTATTATTCAGATAAGATTAGTAATAAATTTGTAGCACCATATGATTTTGTGTAATATTTTTTAAAATAATTTTTATAGGTTCAATATTTTTTATTATAACTTCTAAAACGTTTATCTTTCATTACAAAAAATAATATTTGTAACTTGTGTAACATACACTACTGATATTACAATGTGATTCATGCAAACACAATTTTAAATGAAATGTACTATTAAAATATAATTATATAAAATGATAATTATCTCTTATCCTTTGTAAGAAAGAGTATGAATAGAATTATATAAATTAAAAAAAATTACATAGAAATATATAATGAATTATTTACTGATATATTAATTTCTAATTAAAATAAAAAGAATTTAGAAAAATGTAATCATTCACAAAAAAATAATTTTTGAAAAAACCCATGATTCTACAATATATTAAATTTATTTAATGATAATAATTATTTGTATATATTATATATTAAATCAAATGTTTAACATTCATATTATGTATTTTATAGGGAATATAATATAATAAAACCAATATAAATACTAAAAATATTATTTAAAATATTGTTTTGTCAACATTCTTAAATTCAATATATTTTTTTATAAATTTTCAATATCTCATTTGAGAATTAAATGTTCATTTTTTTGAACATAATTTCAAAATTATCATAGTGGTGTATTTTTTTTAAATTTTATAAGAATTGTAATTTTTCTTGAGTATATAAGGATTCAAAATTTTAGTTAAAAACACCATTTTGTATAAATTATATACAATAATTAATGATAATTTTATTTGGGTTTAAGATGAAATTATATAAATATTGAATATATTATTAAAATTCAAGTAATTGTAATCATTTTTATATCAAATTTTTATATACAAAAATTATAAACTTTTAACGAATTTCTTTTTGAAACCCCACTTTCATGCCACATATCTGGGATTAGTTTTAAAATATTTTTTAATTATAAAAATATAATTTAGAAAATGAGATTACATATGTTGATTAATAATAAGTAATAATTTCTAATTTCACCATCTTAATTTTTTTCCCATAATGACTACTAATGATAGTAAAAACTAGTTACACTGTTTAAGGTAAAAATGTGGTTATAAGTGGTTAAACAAAAAATATATGTTTTAAAATCCCTATTTTTTAAAAGATATTTTCACGAAATAATTATACTATATCATGCTTGATTTTCAATTTTGGAATGTAGAACTTGCGGGTATAGAATTTTCTCCTTGAAAATAACAAGTGTGTCACTCAACTCACTTATAAAATACAACCCCTCTCATTACCCCTCCACACCTTAAATCCATTTTCATCCAATAAATGGTAAAATAACTTCCCAACATCCCAAATATCTATCTACAAACCTTATTTTATGAATAAATCAATCATAGTGAAGATTGTTTTTGGAATCTTATACATGTTACTCGAATACAATGTAATGTTCTTCAAATGAGGATTTTTTATTTCTTCATCCAAATTCTTCAATATTTAATAATAAATATAATATATTAACTTATTTATATTTCATATAATGATATTTTTTATGTTAACAACATAACATAAAATAATACTTACTTCCACTAATTGGGTTATTAAATCATAATTCATGTTTATTGTGTACTACCATATCGCAAATAGATGTCATTCATTTTTTCATTTCCATATCACAAAAATTATTATATTGATAGATACAAAGTATATATATGATATTTATAACATAATTATACTTATATATATAATATATAATATATAACTTCTTTACTATCCATTTTATTGGAGATATAATAATGATAATCATGTGTATGGAAGACTACCACATCATGAAGTTATGTCATTTGTTTTTAAATAACACATTAGATAGAAGGTGATAAAGCTTAATATAGAGAATATATGTGATATACATGACATAATTAGGATATTAATTGAATAATTATAATTATAAAAAGATTATATATCATTTTCTTTCGTACATTTTCACTCACTGAAATATTTTAACGTTGTTCATGTACATGTGGACTACTGACATCAATTATCGATGAGAATTTAAATTTTCAGCAGTAAAAACAATTGGATAATATTTATAATTATATTTAAAGAAAATTCAAATTATTTATGAAATTATTTTCATTATGTGAAAATAAAATATTTCATATCTCCATTCTATACTGATATTTGAAAAATGGGAACAATATGAATACGTAGACGTGGCCTTCGACAATACGATCATAAAATAAGTTATTTATCAATATAAACATAATCTATTTTTAATAAATTAATAAAAAATTTATAAATAGTATAATAATATCATTATTATTATTATAGAGATGAAGAAACCATTATCAATGTAAGGGGACTGAAAATAATTAATCAAAACAAATATGTTATTACACAAAATGTTATTTTAACGATGATTTGGTAATAAACATACAATGAATGGTCACATGTAAATATTATATTGTATAATATATATATATATATTTATGAAATGTAGTAAAATATTTTTTTAAAAATTATATTTATCTTATCAACATTTTTTATGAATAAGTCCAAAATGTGGAAATATTATGACCAACCTATCTAGAATTATCATGAATATTATCATCATCTACATATTAATTATATTTTAATGAAGTAGTACCATATTTTATCTATTTTATATTTAAAATAAATTATAAAACATATTTAAGGAAATACATCTTAATTTTTCTCTTTGGGAGAAAATAATTTTTCTTCAAAACACTTTTTTTCCAAAAAAATAAAAAATGTTTTTTCATTTATTAAAATTAAATTTTAATGAAAAATTTAAACATATTTTCTTTTTAAAAAATTCATTTCGTGCAATACTAATGTTTTATTCCAAAAAATTCTTGTTTGTATATTTTTTGGAAATGTGAACAGAATCATTGTTTCAAAAAAAATTAAATTAATGAAATTTTATAACATAATTACCATTATCTTTATTGAATTATATTTTATATATTTTCAATGAAATGTTATTTTTAGAATGAAACGATTCTAGTGATCATTAAATGTCATTCTTCATATAAGTTGATATCCTTTTATGTAACATATTATTTTTGGTTTATGTGAGCCAATGATTCTATTATTATTTTTATCTTAATGGTTCATCCTAACAGGATGATTCAAAAATTTAATATTATAAATGGGTTATAACATTGAAAAATAATTATAAAACACAGTTATTTTTCCTATGAGATTTTATATGAATATATGATGAAATTATTATGAAACCTATCTATTTTCAATTGGTTATTATATTATCAAACATTAATGAAATAAATTTCTATAAATGGTTATCATATAATGATTTTTTATCATATTGTCTATCACGTATGTATCATTTTCGTTATAAGATTTTTTGGACCTGTCTATCCCAACTGTTACTTGGGTAATGAATAATGTATACAAACTCAAAGGGGTACACAAGATGTAACATCCCAGATAAATAACGAATATGACACTTTTCATATTAATTAATATTTTTGAATTTATTATTAATTTTACATTAAAGGGGATGTTATGTTTGATATCGTACCCGATACACAACTACATGTTTCTTTGAAATCTACGTTGCACACTAATAATATAATATTATTATTTTAAATGGTTGTTAACTCATAGTCCTTGTATTCACGGAAATGAAGAAAACTAAATATAATATTATTATACATGTTTTTTAAATGTAATTACATTTATCCAATAAATTTTATAGTCTTAAAATGTGAATGAATCTAATTTTAAGCATAATTTACATTAAATGGTCGATTTACAGCCTTTTAATGGTGAACCCTCATTAAATATAGTTTTGGTCACTTTAATAAATTCTATACGACCAAATAAAATTCTTTTTTAGAATGGGTACATCATAATTTACTTTGTGTAAATTTTAGGAATTTTTCCCAAAAAGTTTATTTTTTATGAATAGTTTAAATATTGTAATTTAATTCAAAAATATGTTTTAATATAATTTATTTATATGGATATATTATCTTTTAAATTTTATTTTATGTCTAATTATAATATATTTTTACCATTTAATCCAATTTTGGTCATTAAAATTAATTTCACATTGGAATTGGACATAAACAAGTGTCAATATTTTGATAGTTATTGTTTCTTAAAAACACGCGATTTGTTTTAACAACGGGAATTAATTATAAAGTTAATTAATGAGACATTTACGTTTTGAATTTGATAATATAGACATCATATTTTAATTTTGAATATCAAATATATCTTAGGCCGAGCTTTTTGTATTCTTCTAAAAGACTTCAATTTTTGATGAATAGTGAAACCACTTAGTGGTAGTTCAAAAACAGACTTTTTCATTTAAATGAAATTTTACCACTTCTATGAATTGAATTTCAAAAATCCGACATACATGGTTGTTATCAAGAAGTAAAATTTTGTTCATTAAGATAAAAATAATTTTTGATGAATAGTTACTTTTGACTTTTATTTACAGCGGTTACAGATAAATAGGGTAATTTAATGTAAAAAGAATATTATAATAATTCAGAATTAACATAATACTTATCCTAACGTTATTGGTTTATTCATGGCCGACAATGGGCATCTTTGGGTCGATTTTGTTACCCCATTAATCCACATAAGAGTGATAATGACACTTAGAATAATTAATTTCATGTAAAGGCAAAAATGCCATAAAAAAATATTTTAGTAATTTAATATTTATATAGTGTTATATAAGGAATATTTTTTCCTCTAAATATTCATTAAAAAGATAAAATGATTTCCTACAAGATAGTATTTTTCTATAATTTTTATACATCGAATAAATTAAATTATGCATGACACAATAATGATATCGTGTTTACCTCATTTATAAATCATTTAAATAAATAAGATTATAATGATTAAAATATTATCCAAAACCTGTTAAATTATTATTAGATGACTCTATTTCTACCATGAGTCATCTTATGTTCGACTATAATGATTTTTGGACCTTTTGAAACCGAATATAGGTTTATAATAAAATAATATTATCACACTTTCCTAAAGATCACCTCCTCTCCCTTATAAAAGGAGACCAATTCTAACCAATTACTCACACCTCTCAAGATGTTTGGCTCCCCCAAACTCTGCCCAATTAATCTCCATACATCCCTATAATCCACCTAGAATCCTTAACTTAGGATGAAGTCACTTCATGATGTCCTTTGATTCAAGCCAAATGGAGTTACCCAAATTAAAGGTAACAATTTCTCTTAAAATGTTTTTCTATTTTACTTATCCAACCCCTAAACTCTTTTTATTACTTTATTTTGTAACAAAACCATCATCCTCAATATACTAAGAGTTTTTTATAAGAATTATTATAACTACACTTACAGACACCCCCATATCATGGGGGAAGAACATAAGGTTTCTGTGGATGGAAAATTAACGCCCCACGAAACGATGATTGTTCAATTACCTCTAACCGCATATCATGGTGGCCATTATGAGGGAAAATTATTTATATATGATATATATTATGTTTATAATTTCCTTATTATTCTTTACATCCCATTTATATCACTTTTTTAGGGTTTCCATAGTTGGTAAATTGGATAATCTTATTAGAGAATGTGCGGACTACCGGCCCCTCAAAGTGATATGACTCGTTAATGCCTTATGTGGGATGTATAAAGAATAGAGTTAATAAAATTGTATATTATATTATAATGGAATTATAATATATCTATTTATCATTATGTTTTTAATTCCATTAACATATTAAATAGAAATGGAAGTAGCGTTCATGCGTACGTACGGCTTACCGTCTCCATGAACGGTGCATTTCATTTCTTACCTCCAAATGTTATGTACTATTATAAATACAGGTATATAATGGATATATATGATATATATGATATATAAATAATGAAATTCATTCTGGATATAATGAACTATTGACCACAAGTACATCTCGTAAATATAAGGTTTTCATTTTTGACTCAAGTACCAATTATCGACAAAATGGGAATTATTAACTTGAAATGATTACATAATATTTATAACATGATAATAAGCGATATAAAAGGAATAATAAACATGAAATATTTTATTAATCAAGTATAAATTTACTTTAGTTTATTATTCAGGATATTAAAGAATGACCAATTCATGTCAGACACGAGGTAAGGGATCTGTATTCTCTCTTTCTTTCCAAGTACTCCCTTTTATGTCATTTTTATGCTCCATTCTATTATGTCAGAGGATGTTATTTTATATTCACCAAAATGTCATTTGTATTTTCATATGATGAGATACCCCCTCTTACTCTCATCAATCCATTTTATGAATTTTTATGTGGCATCGTTATGATGCCAGAATTTTGTAAGTGATTTTCTTATCACACTTTTAATTCTGTGAGATTCCCATTGTTTTCCACTTTTTCATTGCATGTGGTGTATTTTTCACTTCCATTTCTTATATATTATAATTATTTTAATTATATTCATTGTATTTTGTGATTCATTTGTTGGTTAATAACTTTTGGTCATACGACTCGATTGGTTACAACGTGGTAAGGGGTTTTCTTTTCACTTATTATTCCCATGAGATTCATTCTATATTGGCCACTATTTACTTTTTTGTGGCATATGTACTATCCATGATTGTACTCTTTGTGTAATATACATTAATTTATGAGTATTTATATCTTCATTGTATGATCCTTCTTTCATGTTTCATATGTTTTTTATGTTATCAAATCAGTAATGAAACCTTTCACCCTCCTCTTTTTAGAAGACTTTTTTTCTTTTGTCTTTTAATTTAAATATTATTATTTTTGGATATGTTCTTATATATCCTTATTGATGTAAAATTTTTGTACAAGTGATGAGATTACCTTTTTATATCATCAACTCATTTTATAAATTTCAATGTGATGATGTTACGTTGTAGAATTTATACAAGGGAACTTCTTAACCCAATTCAATCCTTTGGGTTCAACTTGTACTTCGTAAATATGTTGTCTAATGAATATTCTTTAATGAGATATAATTGTTTTACACATAATATCCACTTATAATGGTGTATTTATGTTCTTCACAAATAATTATTTGATTGATTTATCCTTAATTTTAGGATACCATCTTTGTATGGGATTTATTCTCTATTTAAATTTCCATTGAGACTTCATTGTAGTTATACACCAATTCAGTCTTATGTGGTTTATATAATGTACTTTGGAATAATATATCATGAATCACTTTATTCTCATTATATTCGGATTAAATTTTATTCCTCAATAATTTGTATTCAAGTGTCTCTATTTTTTGTTATAAAACTCTTCAACTAAAAGATAGTTTTAAATGTTTTAAAGATTTATTGTTATAAATATTTCTCATTAAATTAAATGTTATAAAAATGGGTTTTCTGATTTATTTATATGTACATTAAATGTTTTCAAATGATAATTCATTTAAATGATTCAAAGTAGTATGGGACACTCTGATTCAAAAATATCATTTAATTGGTTTTCAAAATGATTTGATAAAACATTTTTTTTCAATATATTGATTTGATATATTGGAATGTGGAAATGTGATCTTTAAATTATACATGTGCTATATGTTATGATTATGTTATCGTTATTGGGAATTGTTTATGTATATGGGTGGTTTCGTGATAAACATACGGTGGGTGAGCCCGAGATAGTTCTCCAATGCATTGCGTAACGTGACAGAGGTAAACGTGATGTTTATCCTAAGAGATTTAGAGAATATATTGGGATGGGTAATCCATGTGTAACTCCCTACATAGTTGTGATAGTTATTTTTTATGTTTTTTATGGATTCCATAAGTAACCTTTATGATTTAGGATTTGTGTGTGTTATTCATAAATCTTCTGATTTTATAAGGTACATTATGATTGAAAAGTATGGTTTCATTGATTTGTATTTATTAATTGGTTAATGTTTTCTTTCCTTATTTTATAACACTTACTGAGCATTTTATACTCATACCAAGTTTTTGTAATGTTTTCTATATGAAATCAAGATGAATAGGTTCAAGGATGAGATCATGGAAAAGTAATGCTGTCTAAAATATGGAAATAGACAAGTTTCTTTTTAAGTGCTTTTTTTATGAAAAAAATTGATAATATGTAGTAGTGTCTACTTGTAATATTAAAGGTTTTATGTAATAGTTATGGCCGAATTATCTAAAACTATAAACCTTAAAATATCATCAATGTGAATTTTTCAGTTAATTAAATATTATGTAAAGGATTATAGTCGAGTCCTTATAGTTTGTATCAGAGGTCAGTTTTGACAACATTAGGGATTAAGAGTTTTCATTAGAAATATGGTTAGTCCCTATCTAATATTTTAGTTAATGAGTTGTTTTATAACTTTTTCAGATAAAGGAAAGTTAGTTACAAATATAAGGAAGAGGATCTCAAATGAAATTTCGGTCTCTTCCTGATGACATGCTTGCAATAATTATTACAAAGTCATGTTTGGATGATTGTGAAAATTTTTCCAGCATACAACTCACTTGAAAGCAGTTGTTTGAGATTTCAAATACGTCCACTATACCTCGTAATCATCGTGTATCATGGGTTGTATTTAGAAAAATTATATTTTCACAATATTCTCATATTTTCAAGAAAGGTAAATATTATCAAGGAATTTTTAAATATTTTACCTTATCACAAGATTTTGAAGCATATTATGATTTAAAAAATGTGCTGAAGACAGAGACCCTTGAACAAACTATTTATATTTGATTTTAAAATATAGTCTCTCAGAACATACTTATGGTATTTTAAAAGGACCACTCAAATTCAGTTCCACTGTTTTATAGAAGTCATGTTTTATCAGATGTTTTGAAATTATATGTCATACATGATTATTTTCCAAAACAATTTTTCTATGAACACCCATATGACCCATGTTGAACAAGGTGTATTTGGATGGAGGAAAAAAACAATTTTTAAAGATCTATAAATCATTATTGCAATGCATTGACCTTCTACCTACGTGAACAAGATGATAATGAATCCAAATGGACACCATGATCAAGGTATGTTGGTCTTCATTTTTGGGGATTGTTTTATTTTGTAATATGGTGGTGAAATAAGACATCATGAATAAATATTATGAGATCATAATAAATTTGGATGAAAATGAAAGTTATAAGGAATCCGTTGAGGTTAAAACATGTTACGGTTATTTTTGAGTTTTTTAAAAAGGAGAAACCGTAAGATGGGAGACAACTCATCGCTTTTGTCAAGGCTGCAGGAATCGAATGCACAGCCAAAGGGCGACAAGGGCACATCACCTACCACTAGCCTACTTCACGTCTCAGGTTAGTATGGCAATTATCTTAGTAAAAAAAATATGGAACATGAATTAGTTTATTTTTGGAACTTATGTTTTATCAAATGGATTTACTTATTATTGAAAAATGATTTAGTGATTAAGTAATAAAAGGATGTTGTTGAAGACGTTCTCTCTTTTGAGGAATCACTGTATGCCTACAAAAGATAGAATACTAGGGGATTTAAATTGTGGTATATTGGATGAAATTTTAGTTTGGAAGAATCTATGTTTTTATTATGGAAAATGATTATTTGATTTATTTATGAAAATGATTAACCTATCATGGAGAATATGTGATTAGGTTAATTACTTTTCAATATGAGACATTATGAGTAACTGGTGTTACTTGAACATAAATGTTAATATGTATCTTGTAAGTATATGTAATTAAATCCTTATGAGATTTGGTTTACAATCATGTTTGGATTACTTTTCAAGAATTTTTGGGACAATTGATTGTTGAATGGTCTTCGATGAACTTGTGGTTTTGTTAATACAAAATTTGGAGATTAAGAGTAGTTTCTCTTTATGTAAAAGTTTATACTTTTGGGGGATTATCTAATCTTGTACTAAAGGTTTTGGTTTTATTTAATATCTAAAGACAAGGGAAATATATAGTTCATATTTTTAGATTATTTTATTCTCTCAATGTTGATTATAGTTATTTTAATGTAAACATGTCATCCTGAATACTCATCGTATGGGGGAAATATGAGTTTGTGTTAGAAATATAGTGAAGGATAAAAGTCTACATGAAAAGTAATTTTCTTGCCATATGATTTAATTATGCTCCAAAATAAATTCCTCAATGAAAAGTAACATAAAACAAAAACCTTTTCTATTATCTTTCCCTACTGGGATATCAAAGACTGTTTAATTCATCACAAGTTTGTGATTTTCTGGTGGATAACTTTCTCCTAAACATGTTTTCAATCACTCTCCATCAGAACATTATGGTTTTTTTTCTCCTCCATATCCATGTTTTCATGGAATTATAGTATCTATTGTCTCGGGTAACCTTTTTACTTCTATTAAATTATTTTAAAGTGATAGTTTTATTGAGCCTTTTTCTGATGTGGGGCTTTTATTGAAGTTTCGAAGACCAGTTTTAAAATTGCGAGGACATAACACCCAAAAGGGGGGAAGGATGTAACATCCTAGATAAATAATGAATAAGACACTTTTTATATTTATTAATATTTGTGAATTAAATATTAATTTTACATTAAATGGGATGCTATGTTCGATAGTGTACCCGATACACAACAACATGTTTCTTTGAAATCATACGTTGCACAGTAATAATATAATATTATTATTTTAAATGGTTGTTAACTCCAACATGTTGTATTTGTGGGAATGAACAATACAAAATAAAATATGATTATACATGTTTGTTAAATGTAATTACATTTATCCAATAAATGTTAGAGGCTTAAAATGTGAATGAATTTAATTTTAAATATAATTTACATTAAAAGGTCAATTGACCACCTTTCAATGGTGAATCCTATTTAAATAATGTTTTGTTCACTATAGTACATTATATATGACAAAATAAAATCCTTTTTTGTATTAGGACTTTAAAATTTACTTTGTGTAAATTTTTGGAGTTTTTCGGAAAAAGTTCATTTTTTATGAATAGTGTAAATATTGTAATTTAATACAAAACTAGGTTTTAATATAATTTATTTATATGGATATATTATCTTTTAAACTGGATTTAAAGTTTAATTAGAATATATTTTATCATTTAATCCAATTTTGGTCATCAGAATTAATTTTACATTGAAATTGGACACAAAAAAGTGTCAATCTTTTGATAGTTATTGTTTCTTAAAAATGCACTATTTATTTTAACAACGGGAATTAATTATAAATTAATTAATGACACATTAACTATTTAAATTTGGAAGAATAGACATAATTTTTTAATTTTTAATATCAAATATAGCATGGGATGAATATTTTGTATTTTTCTGAAAAACATCAATTTTGATGAATAGTGAAACCACTTAGTGGTAGTTAAAAAACTGAATTTTTCATTTTAATGAAATTTTACCACTTTTGTGAATTAAATATAAAAATTATGAAATACATGGTTGTTATCAATAAGTAAAATTTGGATCATTAAGATGAAAATAATTTTTTGTGAATAGTAACTTTTGACTTTTATTTATCGTGGTTAAAGATAAATATGGTAATTCAAGGTAAAAAGAATATTATAATAATTCAAAATTACCTTAACATTTTTCTGAACCTTATTTCTTGAGTCATGGCCGACCATGGGCATATTTGGGTTGATTTTGGGACCCCATGAAGCCACAGAAAAGTGATAATGAAACTTTAGATTAAGTAATTTAATGTAAATGAAAAAATGAGATAAACCTAAATATTTTTATTTAATATGGTGTAATATAAAGAATAATTTTGTCTATAAATATTAATTGGAAAGCTAAAACGATTTCCTACATTATTTTAGTTTTTATTATTTTTTTTAGACATCGAATAAATTAAATTATGCATGATAAAATAATGATGCAGTGTTTACCTCATTAATAAATCATTTAAATAAATAAGATTATAATGATTAAAATATTATCCAAAACCTGTTAAATTATTATTGGTGGATTTTATTTCAACCATGAGTCATATTTTCTTCTACTATAATTATTTTTGGATCTTTTGTAACCGAATATAAGTTTAAAAAAAATAATATTTTCACAATTTCCTAAAGAGCCCCTCCTCTCCATTATAAAAGGAGACCTCTTCTAACCAAATCCTCACACCTCTCAAGACATTTGGTTCATCTGAAATATTCCCAATTAACCTTTCTACATCCCTTTCCTCACCCTAGAATCCATAACATAGGTAGAAGGATCATCAGGAAGTCCTTTGATTCAAACCAAAGGGAGTTACCCAAATTAATGGTAATGGTTTCTCTTAAATTGTTTTCTTTTATATTACTTCTCATGCTCCTAAACTATTAAATTCCATTATTTTGTAAAAACATCAGTATCCTTAATATAATAAGATTTTTTATAAGATTTATTCGAACTACACATACACACACCTCAATCTAATGGGTGAATAACATAATTTTTCTGTGGATGGAAAACTAACACCTCACGAAATGAAGATTGTTCAATTACCTCTTACTTCCTATCGTGGTGGCCATTATGAGGAAACATTATTTATATATGATATATATTATGTTTATTATTTCCTTATGCTTCTTTACTTCCCATTTATATCACTCCTTTATGGTTTCCATAGTGGGTAAATACAAAAATCTCATTAGAGGAAGTGCGGACTACTGCCCCCTCAAAGTTATATGACTCGTTAATGCCTTACGTGGGTCGTATAATGGATGGTGTTAATAATATTGTATATTATTTTATACTGGAATTATAATATAACAATGTATCATTATATTTTTAATTTCATTAAAATAAGAAATCGAAATGGAAGTAGCGTTCAAGCGTACGTACGATTTACCGTCTCCATGAATGATGCATTTCATTTCATACCTCCAAATGTTATGTACAATTATAAATACATGTATATAATGGATATATATGATTTATGTGATTTATAAATAATTAATTTCATTCTGGATATAATAAACTATTGGCCACATGGACAACTTGTAAATATAAGGTGTTTATTTTTGACTCAAGTACCAAATATCGACAAAACAGACATTATTACCTTGAAATGATTACATAATATTTATAACCTGATAATACGAGATATAAAAGGAATAATAAACAAGAAAATGGTTCTTAATAAATTATCAATTAACTGTAGTTTATTATTCACGATATTAAGTAACCACTGAGTCAAGTCGGACACGATGTATGGGATTTGACTTCACACTTTCATTTCAAGTACTCTCTTTTATGTCATTTATTTTATGATCCATATAATTATGTTGGAGGATGTTATTTTATATTCACAATACTGTAATTTGTATTTTAATATAATTTTATACCCCCTCTGACTCTCATTATTTCATTTTAATAATTTTTATGTGGCCCCGTTAGGCTGCCGATTTTTTGTAAGGGATTTTCTTATCTCACTTTTAATTCCATGAGATTTCCATTGTTTGCCACTTAATCATTTCATGTGGTTTATTTTTTACTGAAATTTGATATATATTATCATTATTCTCATTATACTCATGGTTTTATGTGATTCAATTGGTGGTTATTAACTTTTGGTCATATGACTCGATTGATTATAATGCAGTAAGGGGTTTTTATCTCACTTTTTATTCCCATGAGATTCATGAAATATTGGAAACTATTTACTTTTGTGTGGAGTATGTACTGTCAATGATTGTAATATTATTGTAATGTAACTTCGTTTATGAGTATTTACATCTTCATTTTATATTCCTTCTTTCATGTGGCGTATGTTTTGTAAGTTATCAAATCGTTAAGGAAACCTTTTAACCTCCTCTTTTTAAAAGACCTCTTTTTGTTATATCTTTTAATTTACATCTTATTATCTTGGGATATGTTCTTATATATTCATTTTGATGTAAAATTTTTTTCCAAGTGATGATATTCCCATTTTATCTCACCAACTCATTTTCTAAATTTTAATGTGACACTATTACGCTGTAGAATATTTACAAGGGAACTTCTTAAACCAATTTCAATCCTTTGGGTTCAACATGTACATCTTGAATATGTCATCCAATGAATATGTGTGAATGATATATAATTGTTTTACACTTAATATCCACATATATTTGGTGTATTTATATTTTTCACACATAATTATTTGGTTGATTTATCATTAATTTAAGGAAACCATCATTATAAGGGATTTCTTCTCAATTTACATTTCCATTGAGACTTCATTGTGATTATGCACCAATTCCCTCTTATGTGGTGTATATACTGTCCTTTGGAATAATATATCATGAATCACTTTATTCTCATGATATTCTGATTAAATATTATCCCTCAATTATTTGTTTTCAAGCATATCTCTTTTTTGTTAAAATTTATTTAACTAAAAGATCATTTTAAAAGTTTTAAAGATTTATTCTTCAAAATATTAATGATTAATTTCCATGTTTTCAAAATAGATTTTAGGATTTATTTATATAGACATTAATTTTTTCAAATGATAAATCATTTAAATTCTTCAATGTGGTATTAGACACATTGATTCAAAAATCATTTTTCAAATGGTTTTCAAAATGATTTGATAAATCATTGTTTATTTCAATATCATGATTTGATATATTGGAATGTGGAAATGTTGTCATTCCTTTATACATGT
This sequence comes from Viscum album, assembly GCA_963277665.1. NCBI lineage: Eukaryota > Viridiplantae > Streptophyta > Magnoliopsida > Santalales > Viscaceae > Viscum > Viscum album. The sequence continues at coordinate 1,851,068,235 of OY728126.1, read as the reverse complement.
GTAATATTTTATGATTATGTTATGGTTATTGGGAATTGTTTATGTATATGGGTGGTTTCGTGATAAACCTAGGGCGGGTGAGCCTGAGATAGCTCCCCAATGCACTGGGTAACGTGATGGAGGTAAAAGTGGTGTTTCTATTAATAAAATTAGGGAATATAATATGATGGGTATTCCAAGTGTAACTCCCTACGTAGCTTTGATAGCTACAATGTATGTCTATTATGGATTCCAAAGGTAACCATTATGATTTAGGACTTGTGTGTGTTATTCATAAATCTTATGATTTCTTAAGGTATGTTATGATTGAAAAGAATGGTTTCATTTATTTGTATTTTTTGATGGTCCAATGTTTTCCTTCCTTATTATATAACCATTAATGAGTATTTTATGCTCATACCACGTTTTTGAAATTTTTTCCCCAGGACTTCAATATCAATAGGGTCAAGGATGGGATCATAGAAAATTAATTCTGTCTAAAATATGGAACTAGACATGTTTCTTTTTAAGTGTTTTTATTTTATTAAAAAATGATCCTAAGTAGTAGTGTCTACTTGTAATATTCACGTTTTTATGTAATAGTTATGGACTAATTCTCTCAAACTCTAAACCTGAAAATATCCTCAATGTGATTTATTCATTTAATTCAACATTATGTAATGGTTTTAGGCCAGGTCCTTATACAAACAGTTATAACAACCATGGACTAGCGTACACTATAGGTTATCACATGCCCTAAAGAGGTTACAAAGGAGGTCATCAACAGCCCTAAGCACATACATGGATTGTTATCCCACATCTCACATGTTATTAATGACTTTTTGCGTATCCTTTACAAAAGATTTTATACTATTATACATATTCCATAGTTCCATATAATATTACAATGTTACAATCCCATGGATCATGTTATTTTCTTTCCATATGATTTATGTACTAAGAATATCCCATCATTATTCCATGGCTCCTCATTATGATCATTGATATGTGTGGTATGATTTTCAAATGCAGTGCACATGTTCTCATACTCTAATGTTCAATTTTTTTTGTGTATCTCCCATTTCTTCCCTTACTAAGAATTTTATCTTTCTATTTATTATATTTTTATTCCATATGTTATGAATAAATGAATTATATAGGGATTATTTTAAATAATAATAAATGTAATGATATATATGGTAGATGTTAATGATCTGTAACCAAATTAAAATATTCTATTCTTCATCCCCAAATAAAAAAAACTGTTATGGTCTGTAAATATATTTTTAGGTAAATTAGTAAATATTCATATAAAAATAAGTAATATCCATGTATGAAATGGATGGGTCACAATATTTGGTGTTACTGAAATGGTTTAGATAACCTTTGGAAATAATGTTGTGAAACAATTTGTATGATCCCTAGTGATATTCTATTGCATTTTTCTAGGTATGTCTCAGTGGATTATTCTAATTTTGTGTTAATATATTGGAAGTTTTCTTTGAATTTTGGTAAAAGAAATGGTTATTGGCTTCTAATCAACATCAACATTGTTTATATTCATAATTAGGATGTGTTTCATTCATAGGGGGTTCCTAGGGGTAATAAGTCTAACAAATGGACCATTATACTGGACTCAAACATCACACACTACAAGAATAATGTCCTTACAACACACCTTGTTATACATTCCCAAGGTATATGTTTTGGAAAATCACAAAATATTGATGAAAAATCATAATGTATTTAAAAATATGATGATAATGGAAACCTAAGATAAAAATAAGGCATCAAGGAATTTAAAAATGGGTCATGATTTAGACATTTAAAATTTTATTTCTCATTATTTTGGGGGATTCAAATATGATTAATTTTTCTCACGATATTTTATGGTTTTAGTTCATTATTGAAAATAGATGGAACTATGTTGACATTGAATGGGGTGATATTTTTTTCAATGAGTATCTAGTTTTGATGATGAATAGAGTAAATGATGTTTTTATTAAGCCTAAATAGTAATCTAATAACATGATTAACAATGTTAACCTTAAAAAACTATCATTCTCACCAATAATGATTATGATAGATACTAATGATAGTTTGGGTACTAATGAAAATGGATGAATGGTGATTTCATTTCTGATATGTATATAATGTGGGAAGAAGAACCCAAGGGAATGACTCATAATGATTAGATGATATTTTTGTAATGTAAAATAATGAAACAAAGCATGAGATTTCAAAGAAAAAAATAGAAATATTATTTAACATAACAAATGGAAATAATGTTCTCCCCATGGTAATATATGTAGTTTAATGTTTTAAATTTTTAGATTATATTATTTATACAATTCAATGTGATTAGGGGAATGATCATCAAGAAATGTATCAAAGTTGTACAATTAATTTTTTTAGATGAATAATAGGATTCAAATGACTTATGAACGAAAAGGGATATTATGAAATAAAATTATGAATTATATATAAAGGTTTATGGATGTCTTGAAATAACTTTACTATTGATATATTGGAAATTATGAATTATGATATATATATGGTTTTTTCATGAAATGTTTTCATTTTTTGTTTTGAATAATTATATTAAGTGGTACTCATTAACGATGAATTTTATTAAATGGAATCATTTTATTTCCTTCAAAACACATGATTATTTAAAATATACCCCTTAATATGATCCTGGGTTTGTGATATTAATTATTTCTATAAAGAGATTACTGATATGGATAAATTTAATTGGAGATTAAAAATTTCCTTAGAACTCTTTAATTATTGTTCAAGAAATTATTTTATTCTATTGTGATAATGTTTATAACATTGTTGGATTTAAGTTATATATATAGTAATTTATGTTTTAGTCAATCAATGAGGAAGCATGCTAGTTTTGAATATGATTTTATGGTAACTGGGATTATTATCATGTTTCGGGATAATTTATAATAAAAGTATTCACATGTTTTGTGTACGATAATAAATAGATCCACTATGATATATGTGGAAGAAATTTTATTTTTACATTTATTAATTTATTTACATTCATTATAAATTTTTAATTTTATAAGGGTTATATGTTTAACCATTACTGGAATGGTTAAACACAGACACTAGATAAGGTTCTAGAGACAAATGATGTTTTCCATCATATAATGATTTATCATTACAATATAAAAATTGATTAACATATTTTAACTTGATATAGAAATAATTACTTTAAATTATTTTATTGGTATTATTTATTTCATCTTACATGAAAAAAATCATCATGTATAATACAATATGCAGTGGAAATTGATCAAGGAATATTTAAACGATTAAATTGTTCCTATGAAATTAAGATATGTCAGATATATACATATTAATATGTTCTAGGTCTATATGAAAATGAAATTCCCCATGATTAGAAAAATATTCATGAAATATAAAATTATCATATTATCAGCCTTTTTATGTTAATAATTATAAGGCCCTTGGAATAAATAACACATAATCTTGATAATTCAAATTTAATACACTTATTAAATTCCAAAATATCTTATCAGTTTAGTGTTTTATAGAAATAATACCAAATAAATATGAATACACAAACATAAAAAGTATATACTTTTAAAAATGATTCCATTTATTATATGATATAGATTTTTTAATAAAATATGAGTTATTTATTTGAAATTTTTTCAAGATTTTCATCTTGGATTCTTCTTTTGACTTACCAATCTTTAAACCCTATGAAAATCATTTAAAACATCGGATAATCCCAAAAAATCTTAGTAAGCTACATAAAATATAAAGGAAGCGTTTTTCATTGAATGCTTACAAACATGTGAAATAATTGTAACAGGATATAATTCTCACACTTAATGTATCATACCCTTACTTTGTGATAACATGAAATTTCCATAAAACATAGAAAACAAAAATATAACTATATAAGTAAATTGTGGTATTATGTATTTAATATTTTAAACCACTTGTTTACCATATGACATGTAACCCTTACGGATAGATTACACTGTATCCCTTAGGGATACCTTATGATGTTATCCTCATGGCTACCATATGGTGTAACCATCACAACAACATTTGTACTAAAAATTACAGTCAACATCCAACATAAACATACCCAATGAATTAAAGAGAGATATAGGACATGCCCATCATCTTAAAAAATTCCCATGAATCAAGTAATAATAATAAAACATGAATACATGAATTATGAAAGCATTCCATTATAATTTTTTAAAAATATAAATTTATAAGATTATTTTTTCAAAGTCACTGGCCTCATGTTTCACTTATTGAAAACATGTTCAAAACACCTGTATAATGTTTAATGAGTGTTATTAATTTAATATAGAACTATAAATATTTTATATTGATAAATTTTACCATATTATAACAATATTCCACCAATTTATTAATAATATTCTTTTATTGTTTCATGTGTGTTTATTTTATGATTTCCATGGTCAGTTTGTTTTGTATTTTCTAGTCGAATGAGAAAAAATATAGAAGTTAAATGAAATGATATTAATTTAATTCCATAATTTAAATTATATAATATATCTATTTTCATATATGAGAATTAATCATTATATAAAACATTAATGAAAACTATTTGGTTTATTTAGGTGGGTTTTTATGAACAAAATGAACATATAATTTTATTTAATATTATGTTTTTATATGGGATATAAAATATTATATAAAATATAATATGTATAATAAAAAATATTTAAAGATAAATTTTTTGGATAATCCTTGAAGGTGGTACTGAAAAATGAATGCTCAGCATCCACAATGGCGCAAATTGACACATGACGAGCGATGTTATCATATTTAGAATAAACATAAGATGAAAGTAATTTTTTTTGATTAATTTTCCCAAAATCATGATAATATTTTATTATATATAATGTTATAATGTTTTTATGAAAATTGGATATGGGAGGTGATGAGAGAATAATAAAATAAATGGAATTGAAATGAAAATAAAAGAAATTAAAAAGGATTTCACCTCTGGAATTCTTCTCCATGAGAACCTTCATAAGACAATTTGTTTCGGCATCATGGTGAGACCAGCCAGTCCCAATCATGGGGAAGAGTCTTGGAAATGGAATTGGGATGAAATAAAATAGGCTTCACATATTTGACATTCATGGAGAAGAGTTGGTGAGAGGTGATATTTTTAGTGGATGAGATGAGTGTTTTTTGATTATTTTATTCATTAGATTTGGATTTTGGATCGAGCTTATGAATAGTTTGAGAATAATCAATTAATATATCAAAATAAATAAATAATTTTATATAATATGAGTTTACATCATCCATACATAGTCCATGACTCACCAATTCACTTATTTATCTAATAATATAAATTACCATATTTCACTATTCATGATAAGTTCATGTATTTTAGAAAAATACCAAAAATTCACACAAATAATTTTTAACTTGTTGAATTAAAAAAATGAACTCCATTTTATGAAAATAAATTTATTAACATTATTATTTTAATTTTTAATTAAAATATTTATTTTTTTCAATGATTACTAATTTTAAAACTATAACTTATTTTACAACACATTGAAAATAATAATTAAGGTTTTATAAAATTATCTTATAATCAGAAGATAATAAAACATTAATATATGAATAAAATTTATAAAAGGAAGTTTTATTCTAAAAAAAATTAATTAATTTCAAATTATATATAAATATTTATGTTTTATTAAAATATGGACACTTAATTTATCACTTACGAAGCATTTATTTACTTATTAAAATATATTAATATATCAACTTTTCATTTATATGTTACGTTAATTTTATTTATAATATAATAGGTGAGGATAAAATTGCACTTATTTAACTATTAATATATAGGGAATTTAAGTATTTAATTTCGTAATCAAAACAAATTATTTTATAAGTACCTGGGTTGTTACATCCCCCCATATAGAAATTGATTCCTAAAATAAAATTATACACATATCAAAAAAGTGAGTATACATTTCCCTTATAGTATTTTCCATATTACCATGTTTATTTCTAAACCATGTGGTTTCTCTACAAAACCATTACTAGTTTAATTATTATATTCCACAGTATATTATGTCTACAATAAATTATATTATCATGGATTTTTTATATAAAATATTCTATTCTAGTAGAACTATATCTGTGATAAAAATATTAGATTAATATGGATCCCACTTTCTTAACAAGAAAATATGAATAAAAAAATATGTACATGGGATAAATTCAGATGTAATGCTACTCAGTTGGAAATTTTTCCAACTTTTTCTAGCGTTTCATATATTCCAATTAACCATAGACTAATCATTACCATTATTCTAAAATGATTCACACTTTTCCATAGAGAAACATTTATAAATACATGATCCCTTTCCCCCAAAGAAATAACCTTCCTCCAGTTATCTGTATAACATTTCTACCACCATTGAGCTATTCTCATATGTTGTTGATTCATATTTATATTCTCAGCTAATTCATATACTAATCCAACTCTAATAAACTTCCTTTCCCAACTTTATCCAAAAATAATGGATTTTGAAACCACATTCCATATAGGTCCTAAAAATGATTATTTTATAAATTGGATTGAAAACTATTATTATAAGAAAACTATTATAATGAACAATTTATATCACATATTACCTAGTATTCTGTTGAAAAATATCAATGAATTTCTTCCAATTTCAAAATAGGTCACTTTGACATTCTTTCATATTGAGTATTAAAGGATGTTCTGAAATTTAATTTAGTTCCAAAAAAGTTATGAAGGAATTTACAAAAACATATTTGTGAAACAACAATCATAACTAGATATAATAGAGTCATAAAGTTCATGCAACCAAAATTTATCGTAGAGGTAATGTCAAGAAAGATGACCTATAGACATATTATCTTGAATATGAATGAAAAGTGTATATTTAGTTAGTTGTTCAAAAATAAATCAAATCACATTATTAACTCACAAAGACTTTGGTAGATAAACCACAAAGTCAATGGAAAAATTGTCCCATTTCCACTAATGCACTATGAATGGATGAATCATCCCCTTTGGGGGTTATCAATCTTATTTAACACATTGACAAGTCAAATAATTCATTGAAAAATCAGTAGTTTCTCTTTTCATTCCCTCCCACCTGTAATACCCATGAATCACACTATACATCTGAGGGAATCTATAAAGAACTGAAAATGGAGAGATATGTGATTCAAAAAATAAATAATTCTTCAAAAGAAAATCATAAGGCACACATAATCACATTAAAAATATAAAAACACAATTTTTATCAATGTTATATTCTAATAACATACACATCCTCACTAACTATATTTTTTCTATAACTCATAAGCTTCAATCTAAATTATCATAATTCTATATAAGAAATATTACTACACTAACAAATAAAAATATGTATAGAAATTTTAGGAAATAACAACTTCCATGAAGAAATTTATCAATTCATTAAGAAAGGGTTCATGATATAGATGCAACGTGTTTAATGTAGCATTATGTTTTTCAGTCATGGAGTCATCAAAATTGAGGGATTTCCAAGCATATTTTATGCCTCATTTTCAATTCAATGAAGTTAAATATATAATTAATATTTTATGGTAGTATATATTTCATATTTGGATCTATATAAACGATGCTTTCAAATTATCAAAAAATAGCTAATACAAAGTCACAGGTACACTAATTTAACTCATGTGTTTATAGTTGTCTTGGAGCATAAGAAATTACATGATAATTTTTCATCATAACAAAACAATGTCACTTCAATGAATCATCACAATATAAGAAAATAAAACCATTTTTTGGAATGGAAGGCCAAAACTATGTCATTAACAAATATGATCTATAGATCATAAGAACAACCACATTATTCTTTCAAAATAAATTTAACCATTATTCATATAAACATAATTAGTGGGAAATATCAATGTGAAATGTTCATGATAACCCATAAGTAATATCCTACTAATTATAGAAAACCGAGAATCTCAGAAAAATTTCAATTTCCTAAAAATTCATAAAAAAATCAATAGGATCATCATTTTTTCTATCCCTATTTACAGTTTTTCAGATAAATGAAATCCTTTGCAACTAAATATCAATTTTACTAAATTTCATGTATAACTTATTTTCATTATGTGTTTTGAATAATCCTTTTAAGTTTTTCATGATCCTATTTACTTTTTGAAAACAAAATAATATCATCAATAAAACAACAAGATACTTATCCAAATAATTAGGGAAAATTCACTTCATAAGATCCATAAATATAGTATAGGTATTTTTTAAACAAATTGGAATAACAACAAAATCATAATTCCCATATCTAGTTCGGAATGCTATTTTCATAATATCGTACTCCACCACCTTAAATTGATGGTACCCAGATCTCATTTCAATAATGAAACAATAATGTGTTCCCTCTAACAGATAAAAAAAGTACTTGATGTGAAGAAATAGATACTTATACTAAATACAATTTTATTCAAAGAACTATAATCAGTTCAGATCCTAATGAAACCATCATATTTTTTTAAAGCATAAGTGGAGTACAACATGGTGAAGTGGTAGGCTGAATGAATCCTTTATATGAAAATTCATGAAACTGCCTTTTAAATTATAAAAGTTATACTTGCAACATTAGATAAGGGGGTTTTTCAATTGGGTTATAATTAGGAACTAAATATGTAATGAATTAAACTACTTGATGTGATATTACACTAGGAAACTCACCAGTAAAACATCTAGGTATTCAGTTACCACTAGATCCTTAGGAATCTGAACGTTTCCCTTGTTTTCAACAATTAGTGAGTGATAATGTTGATTTATATATTTCAATATTTTCTTAGCTTCCTGATATGTTAAAAGTGGTATGGGTTCATTATTTTTTACAGACTAAAAGTATTTCTAAAAAAATAACCTCTTTGGTTCTCAATAAATATTATAATTATAAAAAAATAAATTACATACATAGAATAACATCGAACTCTACTAATGGTAAAACATCAATGTTTTCAAGAAATTTACTTCCATTATAAAACATTAATATTTTTATAATATAATTTTTCCTTAATATCTATGCACTATTTGTTAAAAATGAGATCTTGTTTTATTTTTAAGGTGAGATTTCTTATTTTATATAAAATTATTCTGAAATAATGGAGTGTGTATACCCCATTTTAAACAAATAATTTGAAAAATATTTGTGAAAAAAATGTACGTAATTATACATAATTTAATGGCCCAACATCTACCGAAGTAGTCGTAAAGGATTTCACTACTACATTATCTTTATAATCTATCTTCTTCTCAACAATCAAATGATTCTTTGGGATGGTATTTGAATAATCAGCCATATAAAAAAATATAAAAGACAATATATTTTTCATAACAAAATTAATCATACCATCACTCTGTTCATTTTCACTGGAATCAAAGGCGATATTCCCAAATGATACACATTAGAAAGACTTCCTGAATTTTAAATGGAGTTACACTACACTATTTTTACCACACATCACTCAACCCAGAAATTGAAGATTCTTATATTTACATTTATTTGATTTAATGATACCCTTCTCTCACCTTCTAGATCAATTATTCCATTAGTATTCAAAGTAGACATGATCATAGTAAAACTAAATTTTTACTGTATTAACACATTAGACATGTTTCATATAACATTTGAATTACTGGGAGGGTAATTAACTTTAGTATCTTAGCTCAATCATGGACCAAAATTGAATGATTATACTGTCATGATCTAGAATAATTTTTGAAGTAGACCCTTCCAATATAGTGTACTTTTCATCATTCATGGAAACCTAATATTTGTTTTTTATTTCAATTAATGTTATTTCATTTCCCACATAATTCAAAAAACCATGGAAAAAGTATTTTCCATGAAATGATTTCTATATTCATCCCATTCTAGGGCACTAATCTCTTTTATATATTTTGATATCCTTGAAAAATTACCACCATTGTTCTTCTTAAAATTCTAAATGGTAAATTGAAAGTCTAAACTTCTGATTATCTAAAAACCCCATGACATAACTTATCTTTTCAAGGTCTGTAATCCACCCTCCATCCATTATTAAATCAGAGGATCCACTATCATAATGACAATGTTTTCTTATAAGTTTTTCAACATTCATCGAATTACTTTCTTGTAAATGTGGATATTATCTTTAGTAGATTAATCCTCCATTTATTTCCTATATAAAATGATTCTTCACTCCCACAAACTTCTTGGTTCAATTTCCGATCATTCTATGTTATGGATTAGAAATAATATCATCCTCTCAATGGTTTCATAATTCAAAATACATATTTCATTTTCATAAACCATTATTAATATACATATCATAGATGAAGCTACAACGTAATATAAAAATGAAAAATAATTTCAAATAATACATTGATTAAAAATCATTTATATTATTATATATAAAAACTATATACCGTAAATTAGCCATAACCATACTAGGATACAATATAAAATGACCCAGTCTTAGACATTACATAATCTTGTTTATTAAACAAGAATACACTTATTACATTCTTAATGATATATTTTTGTAGTGTTTTATAACCATAAAACATAGTACATATCAATTCACAAGAATACAAAGTGGATACTATGAAAAAGTATTCATTTCTTATATAATAAAAATGTTTTTAATAAAACATGAGTTCCTTTCATTATTTTTTTTCATGATGTTTATCTCGGCTTCAACTATTCTCATTCAAATCATTAATACATGTGAAAAAAACATATAAAATAAGAGGAAAGTGAAAAAAACTTAATAGTAATGGACATAAAAGAGTATGTAACCTTTACTCCATGAATTCTTATAGACATAGGTAATCATTTTCACCATATAAACTTCTCTCCCTTAAAATATCTTATACTAAATTTGTGAAAAAATGATATTTCAATAAAAAGTAGAAAACATAAATAAAATAATGTATTTAACATGAGATATTAAATACATAACATTGTAACCCCCAAATATACCACATGATTTGTAACCCTCACAAAAACCATAAAATGTAACCCTTAGAACTACCTTATGATGTAACTCTCATGGCTACCATATGGTGTAACCATCACTATTACACCTTGTGTTACTATTACTATTGACCACCAATATAAACATAACCAATGCATTGGATAGGGATATATGGCCCAAAATTCATTATAATAAAATCTAGATAACCAAATAATTATCCTAAATCATGAATAATTTCATCATAAAATCATTCCCTTTTAATTTTGTAAAAAAACTTTATAAGAGTATTTTTAATGAAACTTACCTTACCTCATGTTCTTCTTACATAATAATAGTAAAAAACAAATGTATAATGGTTAACAAAATATTATTAATCTAATATAGAAATATAAATACTTTTATATACCATATGTTACCATATTATAACAACTTTCACCCATTTATTGATAATATTATTTTTATTTTTATTGTTTCAGTGGCTTTCTTTTCAGAATATCCATGGTCTGTTCGTTATAGATTTTCTTGTCAATTGGATGAAAAGCACTAGAAGTGGAATATATGGTTTTAATATATATTTATTACTTTTTAAAAGATATCATATATGATTTTTCCAGATATGATGATGAATCATTAGATAAAACAATAATGAAATTGATTTTGTGAATCTAGGCATTTTTTTACAACCAATATGAACATATATAATTTTATTTTTTATAATATTTTTATATTGATTTAAGAACATTATATAACATATAAAATATATAATAGAATAATATTTAACCATAATAAGGGTTTTCTGACCATTATTTATTGTGGTAATGGAAAATGATAGTGTATCATACCTGATGGTGATAAATGGAAAAAACTTGAATGATGTTCCTATTTTTTGATTAAAATGGATCCAATAATCACTTTATAGATTAATTTATCAATAAATATGATAAAATATTGGTGTAAATAATATAGATTAGTCTTTATGACACATTCATAATGTGAGGTAATTAGATAATAAGAAAAGAAAATAAATTGAAAGGAATAGAATAGAATATGGAAGAGAATTTCACCTGTTAAATAATTATCCATAATAACCTCCTAATAAATCATAGTTATGGAATTTTTGGGAGATGATAAAGTCATGGATGTGGGAATGTTGGTTGGGAATGGAATTGGGAAAATATTAAACAGGATTTCAGTCTTTGACGTATGTGAAGAACATTTGGTGAAGGGTGGTATTTATAGAAGAAAATATGAGTGTTATCGGATTATTTTATTAATTTGTTTATTATTTTGGAATAAGAATGTTTATAGGTTGATAATTTTATTTAGAAATATTAAAATAATGGAGGATTTTTCAGGATTATTGGATTACATTATACATAAATCATCCATGACTCAATGATTCGTGTATTTAGCTTATGCAGTAAGTTGTTGTATTTCACTATTCCAATTGTTCTAGTATTTTTTAAAGAAGCCAAAAATTAAGAATATCATTTGTTTCATTTGTATAAATAATAAATGAAATTAATTTTATAAAAAAACACTAAATGAGATAAATTCAGATTTTAGTTAAAATCATATTCTATACAAAAAAATACAAATTTTATATCTATAAAAAAATTTATAACACATTGAAAAATTAATTAAGGTATTATAAAATAATCATATAATCATAAGACAATAAAATAATAATAAATGAACATTTTTTGAAAAATAAATTCAAACCAATAAAATAATAATAAAATTATCACTAAATATTTATATTATAAAAACATACCTATATTTAATTAATCATTTTCATAATATTTATTTACTTATTTCATGATATAAATTTCTCTCATTATAACATATAAGAAAAATAAATTTTTGTTATAAATTAATAGGTGAGATTAATGTTACACTTATTTCATTATACATTTTTATTGAATTTAACTTTTTAATTCCATAATGAAAACAGATTATTTTTTACGTACCGATATTGTTACAACCATAATCATTTCAGAACTCCTTATCATACAAAATTTGAGTCAACTTCCTTAACATGATCACCCTAATTCTTATGTTCAATGTTATATGACTCCCTCCAGCAGTATTTGGGTGTTAGTTTCCTCTCATGTGTCCATGTTTTCACTTCCCACCTATGTTATGCTGTTTGGAAAAATAGTAAGTATTATTCCATATGAAATCCATATTTCCCTTTCAATGTGTAAGAGGATGTTTTATTAACCCTTTTAAATATGTAGACTTTTATGACAGATATCTAAAATGTTTAACCATTGTTTAAAGAGATGAATTTGAAGTAAAATTAATTTTAAATGCGAACAATGTAATGACTAGATATTTTTTGAAATACTTTTTAAAAAGAACATAATCATTTCAATATTTTTTATTACGCACAACAATAATATTATTATTCATTTCAATCAATACTTAGTTTTTCTAGCATTTAAAACAACATGGAGTTTACCCTTTCTTAATCATAACAATGTGTTTAAATAAATAGACTTTTAAAATATTATTATTTAAAATGAAATTTATCTACATTATTTTGGAATGATGGTAATGAGTATAAATACCTATATTATAAAAAATAAGGTTTAAAAATTTGTTCATAAAGAATTCATTGGTGTCCAATTAATTATAATTACATATAATGACTATTTGAAAATAAATGAATTAATTGTGTATAAAATTATTTATGCAACCAAACATGTTTCACAACAATTAATTAATAAATAATAATTTTTTTTAATTATTTATTATATATTTAAATTTTTTATATTCACTTTTTTACCAATTAACTCATTTATTTCATGAAAATAGATAATAATAAAAGAAATTTGATTCTTAAACACTGTATTTTTGTAAAGAGATAATCAATATGTTTCTTAAAATTATTTTTTTAACAAATATTTAAAATTAATTTTTTTAAAGTGATTTTTTAAGTCTAACAGAAAAACAATTAGGGTAAATGATTGATAATTTAATAAAAATACTAATTTTTGGATGAATAAATAAAATTAATGAATTTCAAATAAAAAAATCATAATTTTCAGATAATTTAAATATATATATATATATATATATACATTCTATTTTTTTAAATAATAATTAGTTATATTGTATATATACTAATACAACATAGTTTATTTGAATCATTTTATTACTGAATTTTGACATAAAAATTTGTAATATTTTGAAGATTTCCACTTTAAAAACTTGTTTTTCCTCCAATATATGTGATTAATTTTAAATTAATATTTTCCACCTTTCATGATTGAATTTGGAATAATGGATTGAATATTTATAATATGTTTAATTTAGATAATATAATAATTTAATTTTTATTTTTTATCATAATGAATATAAAGAAAATATTTTCTGTGTTTATGTTAAAAATTGGTTTATTGTCCGGTTCAACTAAAACAATTAGTATTAAATTAACCAAAAAACTCATATAAAAAATATTTTATGTCCATATATCTATTTTATAATTTCTATGTCACTATAATATACAATATTTTACCCTTTTGGAATGTGAAAATGTTGGGTACATCTTTTGAACCGAGAAATTAACATGTGTTAGACAAACCTCGCTTATAAAAGGAAAACCATATCCTCTCATATTCAAACATTAAAACCATTTTGGTTTGGCCAATAAAAACATAAATACATTCATATACTCTATAATCTAATCATATAAGGATTATTTTGTGATGAAATTTATCCCAGGAATGCTTTTGTTGCGAACCGAAGAGGTTATATGAAGAAGATCTAACATTCTTCAATGAGTTGTTTTATTTTATTTCCTTTTGCACCTACATTAATTATAATTAAAACATTATGATATAATATCCATTTTGACTTACATATAATGATATTTATTTATGTTTTTGTTATATCCTATAACTATCACCACTTCTATCAAATGGGTTATGAAATCATCCTTCATGTGTATTACTTCTGATGTCATTCATATTTTCCACTACAACCTCGCACAGTTGGGTATGATGTTGGATAAAATGTGTATGTATGAAATTTATTATATAATTAAACCTATTTATTCATTATATCATATATAACATTATACTTTCCATTACACATTCAATATAATAAAGTCTCTAATATGTACGGCGAACTACCGCCTCACGAAGTGATGTTAGTAAATATTCACTAGCAATTTACATTGAATGTAATAAGGAAAATGATAATTAATATATGTGAAATAAATTAAATAATTATGCTTTTAATTAAATCCTATCCTTCTAAAATTATTATATATCATTTCATGTCGATCCTTTTTAGTCATTAAAATATGTTAATGTCGTTCATGTACACATGGAATATCGCCTTTACGATGCAATGTCACACTCTCATTTCATATCCAATGAACATAGATAACATTTTTAAGTACATTTAATGTAATAATATTTTATTTTTAATTTATTCGAAATTATTTAAATATAATATATTTATATCCTCCTTTCCAAATTTATCAATGAAAAATAAATACATCCATCATGCGTATATAAAGCCTATTGTGTCTATGATTATAACATAATCCATTTTGAAAATCAATATTTTATTATTGGTATTAAATGTGAATTTTATGTATACATGATAGTATTGTTTTTTATTATTAATATAGATATTATGGAACACTAATCAAAGTAAGAGGGCTGAAAATGACTGATCAAAACAATGAAGTCATTACACAAAAAGTGATTTTAACAAAAAATTGGAAATAAAAAGACTACGAGTGGTTATAATTAAATAATATAATGAATAATATATAAAATTATGGTACAAAAATATATTTATAGTACATATTTATTTAGTATACATGATAATTTAACATGTAGTAAGTATGTTGATACTTTAGGTAAGGGATTTCTAGTCTCTCTTTTATTTCTTGGAGAGATATAAATATTCAACACTCATTTATTTTGTTTTTTGTACATATTAATGATATTACATGTTTTAATTTTAATAAATTTCATCACATGATATTTTATAATTAATTTTAATTCATTGTTTCATGGGTATTACGGTTCAACAACTTAATAATATAATTAGGAATTTTGGTCTCACTCTTTACTTTTGTGAGACTCATATGATATTAACCCAATATTTCTTCTATGTACTGTATATAATTCCCATTAATTTAAATGATGATTCATATCATGACAATTATTTCAATTAAATTTCCATTTTTGGATATATTATTCTAGTGGATTTTGTTTCAAATGACACAAATGTGGAAATGGTGTTTAGTTATAATCCAATTAGTTTTCCAAATTATTTATGATTAAATCAACAATGATTAAATATTATATTCTATCAATCATGATTTGTCAATAATTTTATTATTATATGTTTATTCATGATATTGTTATCTAATAATACAATTTTTCACTACATATTAGTGTAAATAATTTGGAAATATTTTTTAGACAAACTATATTTATTTATCTATTTGGTTGAAAAACCTTTTTCATCCAAAGAATTATTTTATAAAATCATCATAAAATATTACTATAGAATTAATAAAATGATTTATTAAATAAATATTTAACCATGAATTTAATTGTGTTGAATATTTTTTAAAGGAATATTGATTTTTTTTGAATCAATTCCAATATGGATTTTTTTTAAATGTGACTGGGGTAAATATTATATTGTTTACCACATGAAAAAAATCATCCATAATAATTTCAATTAGATGTTTTTAATATTATTATATATGGTTTTAACGTTATTTTAAATGAAAATTAATTTGAAAATGTTTTATTATTTTATACTTTTAAATTTTATTTGAATGTAATGTTATTTTCCAAAAGAATTTTTCTAAATGATCTTTAAAAATAATTATCCATATACAATGATATCCTTTGACATATCATACATTTATTTGTGGAGCAGAACCAAATATTCCATTATTATTTTTCAATGAATATTTTGTCATGATATTAACTTTATGAAACATACTTCAAATAATTATTTCTAGAAGTATTGTTAATGATATTTTAATTCATTGGTGACAATGATATATAAGGGGAAGTACATTCCCTCAATCTAATAGGTGATCATCATAATTGATGAGGATGTGATCCGATTAATGGTTCACATCAAATTTTTTCCAAATAAACATTTATGAGGAATCCATTTCACTAAGAATTATAGAGGAACAATATAATATCATGTTATTTTAAGAAATAACATTTATATATCCAATATAGATATATGATCGAAATAATACCAATAATATTGAGATTATTCATTCAAAGTTAGTAAAAACCCAATTATATATATTAGTGAATATCCTATGAGGTATAAATAAATATATAGGACCTCAAATGTAATTTATGTATAGGTATTGAACACATAGGCATTCATCCTCAACAGTATTTTTTGAACTCCTCTAGATAATGTATATAATATTTTTCTATATAGAGTTTAATTATACTACAATTTTAATTTAATGCTAATGGTCATTTATTGATTTAGTGCTAACATATAATGAGTTTCCAATAAGGTCTAGGATGTTAGTAATTATTTTAGACTCACTAGAAATTATGGTATATGACTTGACAATTGTAGGAACAATATGTTTTCTATCATCCATTTTGATATATGGGGGGTCAAAGATATCCCTATTATGACTCTCATATTCCTTGAAATAGTGTTGAGTTTATCCATACTATTTATCAATAATAGTTATAATATGTAATTGCTTGGTGTAGCTTGTTACATACCCTATAGATGAAAATTTGAGGTTGTTTGGAGGTCATTCAGTGGAACATCTTCTTATATTTAAAAAATGATTTAACATTGTTTTATTTTGTAAATTTTTATTACTTTGGTTCATAAAACATGGTCCACTCTCTATAAAAATAAATAGATTCATGATGATCAATTGGTTTTGATAATAATGATTAAGGATCTATTCAGCTCTCACTATCTATGATAATTTTTATATATAATAATGGGGGTTCTATTGAAATTCGGTAATTTTTATATCTATCAAATGGTATATAATGTGTTATTATTGGATGGTATATAGTGTTTTTTGAGTTTGAGGTTTTAAATTTATTCTAAAATAAAATTGTGTGTTCAATGATGTGAAACAATAGAATGTTATATTTTTTTGTAGGACCATTATATGGTTCATTTAAATTTTCATAATTTCATGTAGCATCTAGATGGGTTTTCATTAGATTTTTATGTCATGGAAGGTTTCATTCCATACTGTGCTCATGGAAATTCAAAAAATTTCAAAATGGGGTTTTGATGGTACCCCATTGAGGTGGTATATAGTTTGGGATAGAATTATTTTCTTCTGCCTCTATAAATTTAAGGAATACTTATAATATGGATCATTATTTTTTATAATAGATGATAATTTAAATATATTACTTGATGAAGAATGGTTTAATCTAGCACATTGTTCCTTAGTGTGGTTCTCTGGTTTTCCATGAAGGTAGATTTTAATATAATATTATGCATAAAATATATGAAATTTAATTGGTTAATAGTCCTGAATAATTATATAATTTTGAAGTTGTATTATTTACATGTAGTTAACTTGAAACACATTTTTTTAAAATATTGATATGTTTTCAAGGAATCCTTTTATTAGTTTAATGATGGAGGATATCTTATATCTTGTATTCATCTTTAGTTATGGTTACTTTGATTATGTTGTTATTCTATTTTTTATCAACAACACCACATCTATTTTCATTTCAATCATGAACCCTCTATTTCATGATTTCTTATATAGTTTCCTGGTATTATTCCTCAACAAAATTCCAATGTACTAGAGAATAGGGAAGAATCATACATAAAACCATAAGGATGTTTCATAAACACTTATTTATCACCATCTCTATATGAATAATTCAATATTTTGTATTTGGATGGGTGCATTGAATTTTCATGAAATTTATGAGTATCATTATGGAGTAGTAGTCAATACATTATTTATTTGGGTCGATATTCATGAGATATAATGAAATATTTTAATTGAGGTTTATATTTTTTTCATGAAATATATTAGAATAGGTCTAATTATGAATTATTTCAATTATTATACCATTAATATCTCTCAATTTAGAAGGAAAAATAATTCATATGAACTATATTGTGTTAGAATACTTTTGAATACCATAATTTGAAATTTATTTGTACTCATAATATTATTTTTATAATTTTTTGAGTTATGTTCAGGGATTTATTTTAAAATTAAGATTTCCATTTTTGATGATTCCAAATGATATATAGTGTGTTGATCTCATATAGATCGAGTCAATATGTCACTACTAGAATAAATATTACTCCACAAATGTTGAGATCAATGTGTTCGTAATTTCAATAAATGTTTTGTAGAATTAAAACATCATTGAACACATTATGGTAAATATAGATCAAAATATATTTAGGTATTTATTATCTTAGTAGTTTTAGAATAATAATAATTTAATTTTATGGAGTTAATTATTGGAATGGAAATCAAGACCGCAAATACATTAATGAATAGGATAGTGGTGCTTAATTCACTGAGTTGGAAGTCATAAGGTGATGTATCATTGGAGTTTAGAGATACACATAGATTGATGGGGAATATTTCATTATTGAATTATGATATAAATGACGATGGTGGTAGATTTTTTGTATACCACACATATTTTTAATTATTTTCCTTTTTATGGATTAAGTAGTTTTAGTCTGGGGACTCAGAGGTAGAGGTTTTGTGTGATAAATTTTTATATTAAATATTATTGGGGACCAAAAGAGGATGATAACCATCATATATTTTCTGAAGAGAAGTTTTTCATTATATTATTCACATATAATAATGTTCTCTAAGTGATTCACTAATCTTCATTGAAATAACATCCTAATGTATCCATGTTGTATCCTTCCTTGAGGAGTTAGTAATGTTTTACAATGAAAAGCCACCCAATGGTGGATTTCATATCACAGTGCATGGTATGTATATTCATGATGATTAAATATCAATCCCATTCATATTTTTAATATAATATTGACGTCTCATATGTATGTGAATAATCTCTTCAATGTAATTGATCATTTATTTTCCTCAATCTCTTTAATTTTTTCCTTGTAGTTAAAGAATCATATGAAAATAGTGTATTTATATAGAGGTATCTGGATGTGAAAGTGATGATTCATAGGGTTTTTATGTGTAAAATTTAATATTGGTTTCCCCATATTGAATTTTGAATGTCATGATGGTTCTAGGTGAATTCGACTATTAGTTATTCCTTTTATCTTATTTTTGTCCACAGAAATATAGTTTGATGGTATGGACCATTGAAATATAAGATAATGTTGTTAATTCATATATTTTTTTTGGATCATTGAAAAACACTATCTGTTGGCATTATTTTACATTAATTATATATTTCACAAAACTAATATCTTATATATTTTCAATGGGTTGTATAGTTATCCCAAAGGATCTATATGTTTTTTGGAATGTGGATGGAGAGTAAATGGTTATTTCTCTAATACTGAGGAAGATATTGACAATGAATTTCCATATGATTCATTTGATGATTGTGGTGGATCATGAACACATAATTGTTTATACCGAGATGAGGCAACTATATTGGTTGATGTTGGAGTTAAAGTGTTCATGAGGGATTCCCATTAAATTTGGTTCAAGAGATTCAGATGAAGAAAAATGATCACCCCTCCATTTATCAGCCCATTTGAGGTGGTGGAGTCTATTAATGAGGTGGTATAGATGTTAGTAATCCCTATATAAATCTATAGGAGATAACATGGTTTCCTAATGTTTCGTCTTTTCGAAAACCAGAATAATCACTTATATTTTATTTTTTTGTATGAATTGAGTGTAGATGTTTTAGGGAAATTAATGTGGTGTCCAAATGTGAATCAAGATCCTCATGATATGTTTTGTGTAAGAATTATATTCCATTTGTATATATCCTATAGAGTAATGCTGTAATGTTACAATGTACTTTGGTATGCAACTGAAATATTCAAATTCAATATTATTATATAACGTTAATTTTCATTTAATATGATGTTGGTATTTATTATTTATTGATATTTTATTTCGAGTTTTTTTTGTGGTACATGATGTTATGATTATTATATTATTATTACATGAAAGATATTCCCCTATATTTTATGTATTTTTCATTGTTGTTTTCTTATTTTGATCGGATCCATTTCATAATAAATATAATATATTCAAATTAATTTAATTAAAACATATGAGACCTTATTATATGATAACATTGAATACATTTAGTGTTATATTTTTCATTGGATGTTTTATAAAGAACTATTGATTTAGGGATGCAATTAATGCTAAATAAAAACATTGTGAAATCATAGTATTTGTAGGACTAAGAGAGGTAATTTATATTTTTTGGTTGGGGAGTGATGTTTTTTCATTTCTCGTTTTCTATGTTTTGATAGTTTTTGTCACACTATATTTTCCTGGATTCCATGTGGTGGTATTTTGGGTGTTATTTGATACACAAATTCTTTTGATTTAACCATGTGCAAATCAGATTGTTGTCTGATGTATTATAACATATCGGGAATAGAAATGGAGAGTTTTGGTTTTAATCATTCATGAGACTAGATGTGGTTTGGAAAATTTTGAATATTTTATGAATGTATATAGTATCTTCGTATGTGTTTTTGGTTCCATTTTTAATATAACAGGTGGTTTTGTGCTCACCATACATATGGATCAATTAATAAATGAATTTATAATATTCTCCCTCGACTCCTATGATAGATGGAATTTTTTATTATTCTATTAGTTTATAGGTTCCATGGAATGTGGTTGGACACAATAAATGCAATAATGGGTAACGAGATGAAACTATAATGATTTGAGTTTCGTTCCCCCTTTAAAAAACTATGGGTTAGATAAAATGTGTTAAACACTGCACCTATGTTAAGACCCATATCATATAGGGGAAAAATTATTATTATATCTATATGAAACAATAATATAGTAAACCAATAAATTATAATCCCATTTATTGTTAAAAAATTAATATTAATTGATATTGAAAAATGATTTCTTCAATAAAATATATTATCCCTATATTTCATTGACAAAAAAAATATAAATCCTAGAATTACAATTTTATAAAATAAATAAAATCAAATTACTGATATGAAAATTTATATAACATTAATTTATGAATTTTTTCTAAAGAAAATTCTTTTCAGATGTAAAATAAATATTTTGTGAAAATATTAATCTCTATGATTTTAAAATCTTGTCAGTATATATAATAAGTTTAAAATAAATTTTTAGTAATAAAATATATATTTAGAGAATAATATTAAAAATTCAATATATTACATGAGATCATAAATACTATGTCCAATATTTTTTGAACTAAATTCAAATTTTCATTTAAATGAAACTACTCTCAATACATTCATTGAGTAAAAATGATTCATGGTGATATTTGGTTCTTTCATTTAAGGAAAACATCAAAAATATTATTAAATTTATATTAAATCAATTTCATTACATAAAATAATTAATATTATTAATTTTATCTTATATATATAATTTTGAATCATAAAAAAAATTATTAATTTTTCTAAATTTTTTTTGAGATAATGTGTGTTTGATTCAAAATTTAATATTTATACAGTTTAAAATTTAATATATTTAAATTATTTTTAAAGATTATATAAGATAATTAAAATTACTGAGAAAATGTAAATTATTATTTTTGTTATCAGAACAAGTTATTAATGTAGAATATTTTTACCATTGAAATACATAAAAGACAAACAAATCCTTTCACTAAGACCAATGAGGAAAACCATATTGAAAAAATAGATTAAAAATATTGGTTGAGGTGAGTTTCAACCCAAACCAAATTATCCACATATTGTTTTAATTTTTGATCCATTGAACCATTAGTGGTGTAGTGGGTTTTTTTAAGATGATGAGTGATTCTAAAAGAGAACATTCTCGTCCTTTAAATTAAACCACATCCACTATACATTGTTAAACACCACCTTTTAATTACTTCTATAAACAATACTATTTTTCTTACCACATAAACCATTATAACTTTCAAAATCCTGTGTTATAACATTCCAGATCCCATAATTTGAAATACCCCAAAAACAAAATAATTAGATTATTGTAATTGATTAAAAAATAATTATATAATTTTAGGTATCCAAAATATATATCATCATAATAAAATATTTTATCACTTATATCAGAACAATCATCTAGGTATTTTGTTTAATAGATTTTAAGGAAATCATACATTTCTCTTCTTATGACACAAATTGATATGTTTTCTTACAAAATCTAGCTTATCTTATTCCAAATTATAACTTCATCATTTCCCAAATGAAACTTTAAAATTAATATCAAAGATAACATTTCTATTTCTATCCTGGGGAAACTAAACCTAAAAAGATTGATCTTAAATTCTAATTTAGTATAAAAATAATCATTAACAATGCAATATCATCAGTTAGTATAAGATGGGAATAAGGGTATGATTACATAATCATGGTGCATCAGAATAACATAATAGAATTCATACACATAAAAATTTGGATCATTGAACATATTCCTTCCTCATTACTCTAAAATTCACAGAACATTATAAAATAAACTTGGATCTCTACCAGTCTCTCTAAATGTATAAGATGCATTAGGATAATAAATCAAAAAATCCTTATTAAACTCACATGTCATGTAATATTAATTTATCATATCCATTTTATAATTTGTATTAGGCTCCCCCATCAACATAAATATTTTTATAATACGATTCGTGAATATAATTCATGGATGGTTTCATTTTATCAAAAAATATTACAAAAAAACATTAATTTTTTTTATTTAACTATCGAAAGGAAATGAGATATGTGATAATATATTTTAAAAATTAATTATATGAATCCCATATAAAAAATAAGGATCTCATCATAAATCATATTTTTAATTATATAGTAGACTCACAAATGGATTTTAAAAATGATTCAAATATATTTAAAATGGTATTTAAAACATTTCAATTAAATTTATAGAAAATACACTTTATATTGTGAAAAATTTTATATATATATCTCTATTACTATGAGAATAATTTTTTATAAAAATAAAAATAGAAATAAATAATTGAATACTCTAATCAATTAATAATTTTTATTGAGTCAAATTTTATTCTTATTGTAAATGGTAAAAATAACAAATGTTTCAGAATTTTTTATGAAATTTAATTATAAATATATTTATGATAACATTAAAAAAACAAGGAAAATTACTTAATGAAATATTTTATGTTTATAAATAACATTCCTAAATGAGTATAATGACATGTAAGAATAGTTTTTTTATTATTCCATGAAATCATAAAAATTACATTTTAAAGGAAATACAATTTTTAGCATTAAAAAAATTTAGAAGAATAAAAATGAGAATGAACATAAAATAACATGATTTTAATAAAATTTATGTTATTATATTTCACTATTTAATATATAAAATACATATATTAAAAAATATGTTATAATCAAAACATTTCTCAACAAAATATGTTTTAAATGAAAAACTATTACAAATTCAGTTTTCTTTAATTAAAAATAAATTGAATGAAGGAAAATAATATGATTTCATATAAACTATAATAACCATGAAATAATATGAAAACACACTAATGGGGAAATTATTAAAAAATTGAAAAAAATCATGCTGTATAACATGAATTATTTCTCAAATAATTTAAATTTAGACCATGAAAACCATCAAAT
Source organism: Viscum album (assembly GCA_963277665.1). Lineage (NCBI taxonomy): Eukaryota > Viridiplantae > Streptophyta > Magnoliopsida > Santalales > Viscaceae > Viscum > Viscum album. The sequence continues at coordinate 1,851,043,365 of OY728126.1, read as the reverse complement.
ATTTAATAACATTACAATCAATAGATAATGAATAATAATGTTTAAAATTAACATTTAATATAATGATCTAAGAATCATTGATGATATAATCTATCAATATTCATCATTTACCCCTTATAAAATGATATAGGTGTAGGTTTCAATACATGCAACAAAGAAACAATATTGAGATGAATAATCCTTAATATGGTCATTTTATTATTATTTTATGTTATCAATGACGTGATTATGGGTAAAAAATATTGAACCCCAAATAAACTCAAGAAAAATATAATGAAATTTGAGTTTATTTTAGACAAAATATTGAAGTATCATTGTCTAAGATGGAAAATTATAACCAAATGAATGAAGATTGAGTGAAGAAACTCACCACCATGAGTCTGAGATTGCTAGGAATGTTCAGAAAAACATATATACCAATCATATATTATTATATAAATATAAATATTTTCTTATTGTTTTATTAAATTTCTAATAATCTCTTTATTTTATTTTTTTCAATGATAATTTTAATTTCTTGATAATTTAAATCCACATCAGGTATTTAAATGATGTTTGATTCAAAACTACAAATTGACATTGGTATGTATTTTAAAACTAAAATATAAAATATTTTAAGTGTATAATTTTTTTTCTTAATACTATATCACATTTAAAATTTTAAAATTTTATGGAAAAATATTTCAAATTTGATAGGATGAATGTTGATTTTGACTATAATATCTAAAACAATCATATATTGATTTTGTTTTATAAATTTTGATTGAAATAATTTTTTAATAATGATTAAAATTATTGTATACAAATAATAATTATTTTACTTAAAATATAATGATATAAAATGTGTAATTAACCATGCATTGATTATAAATATATCATAAATAAATAAAATAATTTAGAAAAAATGACAATTTTCAAAATAGAATTTTTAAGTTAATATTGTTATTCCATTTCAATTATATAAAATAATATCTACCAATTAATTAATAATTATAAATATATATTCTATATCTAAATATATTAATTTTAATTAATATATGGTTGATTAGTATTAATGAAATTAATATATGATCATCCTGGGCAAGAAAAATTCAATTTCAGGAAAAACAATTTTTCATCACATTTCATGAGTTTATTTTCACTACAATATATATCAATAAAAGGATTAGAAGTTTTGAAAATTATTTTCACATATGGATTCATGATGTAAATTTATTTTAAACTCGTAACATTTAATTAGTCACTATGAATAGTGAAAATAGTAAAAATTAGTTACTATTGTTAAGCTTGAGACGAGTTTACTAGGGATTAATCATTAAATAAAAGTGATACAATAAATTGGAATGATATATATGAAATTTTGGATGAGTTAATTTATAATTTATCCTAAAAAGATGAATATGATAAATTTTATAATAGTTTTCCATGAATTTTTGTTAACAATTTTTATAAACATTGATAAATAATTGGCATGAAACCAACTTTAATTATAAAAAATAAAATACCAACCATACTTATTCAATCCCTTGATCCATTTAGAATGGCCAAAAAGTGAAAAAAAACTCTTCTCACCATCCATTTCTATTTTATAGTGGAGTTTTTCTTCATGAAATATCATCCCATGAGTCAATATAATGTAATCAAAATGATCTATTTCAAAATAAGGGGTGGTTATCTAAACTGAACACTTTCATTTTTCTTCTCTATTTACAACCATTTATTATGTCCCCAATTAGATCCATCCAATGTTTTTAGAGATAAATATTTCATTTATATATATGAATATTAAATACAATTGATTAAACAAACCTGTTGTAATCCTCATGTATTAATTCTCACAAATAATTTTTGTAGATTATATGACTCCTCGTGTTTTAATGCTCACAACTCATGTTGGAATCTTGTGACCTATATTTAATCTTCTTATATTATGTTTTATTTGGATTATTTTTAATCTTAATAAATTTATTGTATATTTCTTATTAAGATAGCATACAGAGATTTCGAAAATTCAGTGAAAACGAAAGTTTTCCACCGATTTCTCATATTCAGAAAGTCCGTGACACCATAAGTTTTATTACGGTTACAGATTTTTTTCAATGTCTATGACACCATAAACTTTCTACTAGTTCTATATTTTGTCAATGGACCAGACATCTTTTCCTTGCTACCATTTCCAAGACACTATTAATTGAGACACTATTTATCTGACATAGTAGTCTTGCTACAGATTCCAGAATTTTCAAAAGACCAGACACTGGAACTTTGATACCCATTCCGGATATCACGATGATTGTCTAACCATGATTGTCTTACCTTTACTGTGACACCATGACTGTCTCACCGAAACTGTGACATAATTCAATACATAATTATTTTTTGTGTTTTTTTCAATTAAATTTGAACTTTATTTCTATTGGTCATATTTGATTTATTTAATGACACTGATATGATTAATGATATATTTTAGTTCGTTCAATAGACACTACAAGGTACGAAGTCAGTAGATAGTAAATCTTGTCGAATCCAACATAAGAACCGTAAAAAAATAAAAAAACAAGGAATTGGAGAAAATTTATCGAGTAGTGGATTTCATAAAAAAATATACGAACATCCATTAATGCAAGAAAAAACTGATAGAAGTCCATTCAATACCAACTGGCTATAAATAAAGAAGAACATATTGTGAACCATCTTGAAAGAACCCTTGTAGAAACTCGAAGGAGAAGTGGAGCATATCAACACACTCACAAATAGAACACTCGACTTGTGACTATCAATTTTTAGAAGAGGATTGTAAATTTTCAAATGATGTATATAATGAGTCCAAAGCTTAATTTCATGACACACAGAGCCTTCTAAAATCCATCTCGTTAAATTTTGATCTATTGTGTATTGTTTCATTAATTTTTGAGCAGTGTGTGTATCTTTATTAAAATGCACATAGTCACCAACACTGAACTATAATATACAATATATCATCAGTGAAATAAATTTTTACACATGGTTTTTCTAATGACCCGGGGTATTGGGGTCCATTACATGGCAAAAATGTGATGTTTAGGTGTTCAAGGTAGTCTGGGAAGCTATCACAACTTCTTGGTGAAGCTTAACGGTAGATCGGCCTATCGGTAGCTCGGCCTACCAGTAGCTCGGTCTGCATGTAGGAGGCCTATGAGTAGCTCGGCCTACGGGTAGCTCGACCTACCGGTAGCTTGGCCTACTAGTATCATGGCTTACCGGTAGCTCGGCCTACCAGTAGCTATGGATTATTGGTGGCTCAGTCTAACAGTAGCTTCGGCCAACCGGTAGTTTGGCCTACTAGTATCCTCGTCTTACCAGTGGCTCGGCCTACCGGTAGACCCAGCCTATGGGTGACCACGAGTTTTCCCAGTGGGCTCTATTTTTGTGCAAATTGGATTTTAAGCCGCATTTTGATCCCTTTAATCATGTTTTAAAGCCCATTAATGCCCTTTTAAATTAAATTAATGGTGAGGTACTCCTTTAATTAAAAAAACCATGAGGTGTGCGCCAGTATAAACCACCCCAAAAGGTGAGGACCCTTTAATAACGTGTGGGGTGTCCCAGCCGCATGGTCAACCCATGATCCCGCTCCTTAAGTGGTTTCTCTCCATATCTTAATCATCTGGGAGTGCTGTATCTCATCCCTTATTAGCCTTGATAACCTAAAAGCTTCTCAATACGTTTATTTTCATGATCATCCTGCTCGGAGTACCCTTACTCCCGATGAGTCATACCCCTGTTACGAGGTTTTCCTTGATCACATTCCATGGAGTTCCTACCACTCCTATTTTCCAGTTTCCACGTGAGGAGGTAATGTCGATCCTTGATCATCAGGTAGGGGTTTCACCTTCGTCTCTCCTTTCTGTGTATCTTGCGGGGTGGGTACACTACTGCTTCTGTATAATTGGATGAACCAAACTATAATGAAGATAATAAACGGATTCTATGTAATGAAGGGGAGAGGTGTGATCGATGCTGCACTGGTTTTATTCTCTTTCATGATTGATGATTTATGGATTATGCGGGCTTACGACAACTTAAAATCATGGATGTTGGTGGACTTTCTCTGTGCACTAATAAACCCTTACCCCTTGTGATGTTTAAATGTCTTCTAATTTGGATGTGAAACCTTTGCTGTGTATAGGAAATTGGTTAATTACTCATATTCGGCTAAATAAATTGGAAGCACAAGGATCAACTCCTTTTCTATGATAACCTCATTTTAATCCTAGTGGAATTGAAATCATCATTGTGTGTTAAATCTTTTAAAACTGAAAATACCTATTGATTCTGCCTTGTGTTGTTATTATTGGTTTGGTTGTTTACTCCACAGGCCATTTGCGGGTGATCGTATGGTTTTGTTGGATGGGGGCTTAGATTTCTGGGGTGATGTGGGTGAGGATGGGAACCTCTATTTCTATCACGAATTGGGGTGGGATTCTCTGTAGTTGAGGAACCATTTTCTCTTCCATTTTGGGTGACATGGGGATGTATCTTGGGGTTTTACTTGGTTCCAGTACTTCGAAGGATCTCCCTTATCCATTTGTTGTTGTGACTTTGCAATAGAACCGGGTTTGAATGCTTAAATTATTGTTGGCTATAAATTTTTCCCTTGGTTTGTCCTTATACTGTTAGTTTCCCAGTAATGCAGAATCTTATTTAAACATTATTACTGAACATGAAAGCAAAGATGGGACATGGGGATTTAGTTTGGTGTGAGTTGTGACTTGGGCATGGGTGTTGTTCTATTCTCTTGTAGATGAATAGTAAGGATAGTGTTCATTAGTTTGGCTGAAGAAAAATATAGATTGGGTGAGTGCTTGATACCTATACATATAATTGTAGTTTTTGGGATTCTTATTCGCGCCCCACCCAAGTTGAGCACTTAGTGCCGAACACCCCCATTTCATGGGGGAGGGTGTTATCCCCAATACTCCTATGAGTGGCTGGTTATTAGCTCCTATTCTACTCCCTTTCCTGAATAGCCCGAGACACTTCGGGCAGGCTGTGATGGCCTGAAGACCATTATTATCCCAAAAATCTTCGGGCAGGGTAGTTTGGTGGTTGGGCTAGGTGTGTGCAGGCAGGTGGTTTCCCAAGTATCTTCGGGATAAGGCCCCAGTGTCTTCGGGCGTAGAAGTGGTTGTTCTGGCCTAGGTGTTTGTAGGTGTGGTTACGTGCAACAGTTGTGGCCCAGGTGTCTGCGGGCGGGTTAGTGGTTGTGGCCCAGGTGTTTGCGGGTGGGATGTGTGGTTGTGGCCCAGGTGTTTGTGGGCGGGGTATGGCAGTGGGACTGCGATGAGAATGGTGGGATTGGTCCAATGCGTAAGATGTCTTCAATAACTAGTGGGAAAGTGGTGCGGGGTACCCAAACATTGATGTGTTATTACTATGCATTACTTGATTTGCGTTATCTGGGGAGTGGTCCCTGGTGAGGCTTGTGTGGTTAGTTTCCTTTCTAGGTGCATGGTTATCTCTTTTCTCACAGGGCATTAGTATGCCTCCCCACATGTGCATGAGAGTCTTTGGTTTTTCCCTCCTGAGTATACATGTATGCTCACCCTATGTATATAAAACTACTTGCAGGTTTCTAGGAGGGCTTCGGGGAACGTGTTGGACTGTACTAGCCTAGACCTTCTGATAGTTCATCTCAGTTTCTGTGGGTATTTCTTTTGATATTTTTCTTTGTAGTCTCCTAATACATTGTGGATTTTACATTTATAACATGCATTGGGAATGGTTTTGGCTTTACTTTTAAATTCATTTTAGTGTCGTGGTATTTAATATCTTATCTCCAGATCATATTAAAAGAAAAAAATGGTAATGCCTTCAATTTAGTGTGTGATTTCATTCCCATGGTGCTAGTCTCCACTATTGGACCTATTGAATGCGGGTTTCGAGGTTTATTATCTCTCATTCAACATAAAGAAGGAAGGGCCTGGTAATCTGTTGACCCTTCCCTCATTTTGGTGATGGCGGGTAATGAAAGAATGGTATCAGAGGTGATGGTTGAGAGATAGGATGGAGTCTGGATTTAGGCACAATAAGGATTGCATGGGATGATAGGGAAATGGTGTTGGGTAACCTTGGTGGCTGAATTAGACTAGCGAAGATAGGCTAGGACACGAGATTTTAGGGCCCTTTGTGATCCGATGCAAGGACTCTGGACCTACCGAATGACCAAGTGGGGCCATGGGGGACGACCACGAGTTGTACGGGCGATCGAGGCCCAGAGGGATGACTAGGCCGATCAGTAGAGGGAAGATCGAGAGGAGGAGGATGACCAGTGGAAGAGGAAGCTTCGAGCCATCCAGCGGCAGATCCTCGAGAAGTATTAGGGCAGAACCTCTGACATGAAGATGGACGGCTGGCTAGAGGAGCTGGAGATAGCCTTCAGCTTGATCTGGGCTCCGACCGAGTACTGGGTTCCTCTGGTCATCAGCCAGATGCGGGGAGCAGAGCGTCAGTGGTGGACACTCTACCAGGGAGAGAGGAGAGAGGCTGAGGTGGCATGGCCTGATTTCGAGAAGGAGTTCTGGGTGGAATTCCTCTCTTCTACGATTAAGGTCGAGAAGAGGAAGGAGCTACTCTCCTCCATCAGGGGATTATGTCGGTAAGGGAGATAGGGATCATGTTCATGGACCTCCTCTGCATTGCCCCAGACCTCTTTCCAGATGAGGAGTCTCGGGTGAGACGTTTAGACGAGGTGCTCCGACCCTCCCTCCAGTACGCCATTACCCCATTCACATTGCCGACATACATGGATGTACAGAAGAAGTCAATGGTGGTGGAGAGGATGCACACATTGGGTGGTGTGTCATGAGAGGGGATTCAGCTAGCCCCGTCAAAGGGAAAGGAAATGAGCACCAGACCTCCAGCATCAGGACCCTATAGGTTCCGACCAACAGGGAGCATGCCGCACCAGTTGCAGTTCAAGTCCTCCGGTCCTCGACCTTTCCCTTCGGGCATAGGACCGAGGTGCTTCGTCTGTTGGAGCCATGGGCATCTACAGAATTAGTGCTCGGACCGAGTTTAGTACAGTAGTAGCGGACATGCCCAGCACCCGCCACAAGAGCAACTTCCAGCTAGGCCCTTCCAGTAGCAGCAGCAGGGGTAGTGAGCTCTCGCTCCTCTGAGGGAAAAAATTTCAAGGGGAGTCCGACCTTAGGGTTTTCCTCAGGGACCCTAACCAGGGTGTGGTCAGGGAGGCGGCTGACAGCCGTGGGGCAGAGGAGCTGGGCGTGGACATTTTCACAGTGCGGAGGTAGCAGTTCTAGTGGGACCAGATGTAAAGACCCTGAAATTTCAAGGAATTTTTTTTAAAAAAAATTCTTTTTAATTTTACAAGTACGCAGTTTCTGACGGCGCTTGATTCCGATGCCCAGTGGGCCCGAAATCAATTTTCGATGTTCAGCTTGGGTACGTTCAGTGAACGAATGAGCGAGTTTTTTTAACATTTATTCAGGTGCTCGGAATTGAAATTTCAGGGCACTGAAGGACTCGCAACACCGGTTATTGCTTAAAGAGACACTTACTGCAGATGTGTTTGTGAAAGAGGAGAAGATAATTTTTGGGGGTTTTTTAAGGAATAATTAAAAAATTACCGAAAATTTTTTTATTTCATGAGAAGTTTTTCCTCCCATGGTTAGTTAAGGGAAGGGCCCACAAACACTTAACTTACCAAAGGTTGATTTAAGAGAGGTGTGGCCCACATGAGCCCCACCATTTATTTCCCTCTAAACCCATTAGTAAACCCCCCATTAATTAGACAAACCTTCTTTTTTAATGTCGCCTAAATCGATTAAATTATGTCAACTCATAATTTAATGAGGAACCTTCCCCTTTTCCTTTTTTAATTTAACATCGAACGCGATTAATTAAAAGGGAACCATCACTCTCCCTTCTAGAATTAACTACAGGAAAAATTCATTATGTGTGAATTAAATATTAGGTGGAACCTATTATTAAATTTTGGGAGAGCATCGTTGGGAAAGGAAAGAACATGGGGAAACACTTAAGAATTGGATGAAGAACAGCGGCCTCCGATGAAGAATGATGAAGAACGCTGGTTCCTCGGTGATCGAAGATGCGCCGCCAAATCCACTTCTCTACGACGTCGTGTACCGCGACACCTACGACCCTCTTCTCCCCAACGACGTGTACCGCGATGCCGATGATCTTCTTCCCTGTCGTGGTAGGGGATTATTTCGAGATTGATAATTCTCACATTTTTGTTTTTCCTCTAAACACGAACGTGGATCAACTAATTATCAAGTGGATCCGAGAATTATTATTTGCAGGTTGGGGATTATTATTTGTGGGAAATTGTTGGGAGTTGTTTCAAACCACCAACAAGGTGGGTGCGTAAAATGAACAAGTCTGAACCCACCGTTTTTCTTTCCATGATGCACGGAACGTTGGGCGATGATGGAACGGGACCGAAACAGCGTTTGAAGGCCATAGTAGGGAATAGAGGGTCCTGAGATGACCATAGGCGCATTTGGGAGCAAGAACGGACCACCAGAGCAGCTCTAGTGGCTCGCAGACATCTTTGGCGGTGCGGACCGCCGGCGTCGGCACCCGAAGGCGGCCCCCGGCACCCGGCGGCCGCACGGAGGCAACGACGCCCCGACGCGCCGCCGCTGCAGAAGCCGTGGCGGCAGGCTGTCGGATCCCGTGGCCGAGTAGGATACAGAGGTGACGCGACGACCACACACCGTGTCTGTGGAGTGCAATGGAGGGGTGACCACGTCCCCCACTGCTCGTCCCGCTAGTCGAGCCAGCGTGCCCCCCGGCCCTGTACGGGGTGGGTCGCGTAGACCGGGCCGGGCCGCGGCCAGCCGTGCCGAGCCGTGCCCACAGGGCCGAACCCGGACCCGGGTCATGTCGACCCGGTTCGGGCCGACCCAGGGGGGTTGGGTCGGGCCGTGCCGGGCCCTGACCCCCCACTACGGACTGTTTTCAGTCATTTTCCAAGAACATAGTCTACAAACCTCTGATCGATGCACCGTCAGTTGAGATGGGATCCTAGGATTCAGACGGTCGTTTCGGTATATTACACTCAAGGTTTCAGAGAACATTGAGTATGACTGGGTTGGTTCGAACCCGAAACCAACCAGGCCCTCGGAGTGGAAACACTTATAACATGAGCTCCAGATGTCTGATTGACGTTTCGTCGACTCTATTGGATTCCTCTTAGTGAGAAGGTTATTTTGTCTTACTCCTCTTGATGTTTTGATGCAGCTGGAGTATGGTCAGGTTGGTTTTAGCTTAAAAATCCATCGGGCCCCTAGGACAAAAAAGCCAATAACTCTCAGACCGGGCGTCCGATTGACGCACCGTCTACCACGTTGAGTTCCTATAGACGTGGTGGAACTTTGTGATACATCAAATTTGGAATTAGTGACAGTTGATGTATCGACCCCCCATGGCTCATGGAGTGGACCCTCCTGGAATCGAGCATGCTTTGGGCGGGAACCCTAGAGCTGGCTACAACTGCGACGATGACGACTGAACTTGGATCCTCTTTGGGTTAGGCATTGAGGACGACTGTAATTGGATCCTCCATGGGTTCGACAGTGATGAAAACCATACTAGTTTCCTCCATGGGTTCGACGACGATGACTACTGTTCTTGTATCCTATGTGGGTCTGGCAGTATTTGACTCTGAACTTGTATCCTATGTGGGTCCGGCAGAGTAGCTGGTCTTGTTTCCTTAGTGGGTCTGATAGCTTAGCTGGTCCTGTATCCTATGTGGGTCCGACAACATAGATGATTAATTGGATACATATGATCATCATTATCACCTTACAAAGTGTGTGCCTATTTTAGCTGAGTCCTGATTCTCAATATTATCATCGATGTGATTGACTTTCATTCCTTTGTGGACTGGGTTGTGTTTTTCCAGTGTAGACTGTGATGAGATATCCTTTGCAGACTGGGATATGCATTCCTTTGTGGACTGCGTGGTGCTTGGTAGTTGGAGACGAACTATAACTGATGACATAGGTACAAGTATGGGCATATACCTAAGTAGTGTTCTTGATACTTTGTGATTATATCTTTCCATTGTGGTTTATTCTTCGTGTATTCTGAGAGACCTTCGAGGGTATCGAGGTCCCTATTGAGTATCGTATACTCACCCCTACATGGTATATCCCCACACTACATTGTTTTGGTAGTAGATGATAGAAAACGCTGATCGAGGTGGAGGCTTGTGGAGCTGGACGGTACCCGGAGGTGGACTACTTGGCAGGATGTATTCGGAGCGGACGGCCAGACCCGAGGAGCTGAGGAGGCTATCTGTACCCACCCTTCAGGTGGGACTTTCGAAGGACGACTCGGTGTTTCTATTTACTTACTACTATTGTACTTTCCCTTTCATTTGTACTGTAATTTCAGTTGGGTTTGTAGACTGGAGCATTTACTTTTTCAGCACTTATCTTGTACCCAGTTTTACTTAGTGCTTGCTTATCTTGTGCACTCTGTTGTGTATGATACATTATAAATGAAATTCCTTCCCTTATTTTTTTTTTACGGCTTTGGTTATAGTTTCCATCCCTTGTCCTATGGAAGGCGGGCTTGGGGTAGTCCCGGCACGGGCCCCGAGGACGGGTCGTGACAAATTGGTATCAGAGGAGTCGGTTCTACCGCATAACATAGGACTATGATAATTTCTTCTCTATGAGGAAATAATGTTTTGAGTAATGAGTGTGGTTATCAGTCCAGGGAGTCCAATGTTGGTGCGGCGACTAACGTATCCATACACCAGGACCCTCACTTCTGATTTCCGACTCATTGCCCGAAAATATTGATTTCATGTGTGTTTCTAAAGTTTTCGTTGTGATTACTATATTTCAACTCACCATGTATACTATAATAACAGTGGCACACCTGTTCACTTTCAGGATGGCCCCACAACGGCATCAAGCTAGGTTTCCATGCTTTATGCGAGACAGCAGCCAACCGAGCGAAGAGGCCTTGGTGTAGGGCCCCATTACCGCGGAGGCACCAGCGGTACCATTACCCGGTGAGCCTCTGATGATACCAGACCCAGCATCGGAGAGTGAACGCCACCTCAGCACGTTTCATTAGTTTCAGAGATAGAGGCCGCCCAGGTGCCAGGGAGAGACGGATCCTCAGGCAGCCGAGGATTGGCTAGAGGCTGTTGTCAGAGTCTTCAGGTCGGTAGGGACACCAGCAGACCTCATGATGATCCTTTCTGCGAGTCTTCTGCATGCGGATGTAGGTAGATGGTGGATCCTGATGCTTCAGGTTCACGACGAGGCAACTCTCCTTAGGACGGACTTTGATAGACTCTTCCTCTCGGAGTTTGTTCTGGCCACCCTCTGTGTAGTGCGCATCCTAGAGTTACTACAGCTACCGCAGGGCATCATGTCAGTAGCCCAGTACGCGGTGAGATTTACCGACCTATCGTGCTACTCCACATGCATGTTATGGGACCCATTCTTCCAGTCCCTAACCTTTGAGAAGGGGCTGAGGCATGAGATTAGAGCTTCGATGATTCCACTCAGCATCCCGACTCAGGTGGGGGTGCTAGAGCGAGCCCTTCTAGTGGAGAGATTTCTCGCCAAGCATACATCAGCAGCGAGACCCACCGCAGGATGGTACGGAGTGGAGTCTTCCGCCGCAGGTTGTTGACATACGATGCATGGGTCCAAGCGGACTAGGCCATCCAGTGGGCGACCTTGTGACACGGGTTCGGCTATGCGGGGCACACGGCACAGAGCCAGCCTTCCGAGGAGAAGTCAGTTCTCTGCATGCGGTGGGCAGGGTCACAAGGCTCTTGAATTCCCAAACCGCCATGCAGATGAGCATCAGATACTGGAGGGACCTCTGAGGCATAGGCAAAGGTTCGACTGTGTCGGTCTGCATGGAGCAGGAAGATGAGACAGAGGAGCTGGCCGTGTAACGGGTGGTGGAAGACGCTTTGAGTCTCTACCACCACCACCCCCAGGAGGTCAACCATGACCACACGGAGCTGGCGGGTAGAGGCAGGACTAGCTCCAGGCAGCAGAGTCTTACAACCACGGTGCACCCAAGATGATTCGAGGTACTATCTATGTCTACTCCACCCTTGCTGCAGTTCTTATAGACATAGCTGAGAGTCATTCTTTCATTGTTTCCACCCTTTTTCGGAGCTCAGAGATTACGACGGATCCATTGGATCAATCCTTATGGCTAGAGACTCCTACACGAGAGGACTCAACGATTATGCATTGGTGACAGCAGTGTGAGCTTACTCTAGGAGGCGATACCATTGGCCTTACGACGTCATCTTGGGAATGGACTAGTTATCTACAGTCAATGCTCAGATCGACTATATTAAGCGCAAGGTGCGGTGTGTCAACACGGTTGGGACCAGGTTCACCTTCACCGGTGAGAAGGGAACCTTCACAGTACAGGATGGACTCATGTAGAGGAGGGGGCACCCGATCACTAATCAGTTGGCTAGCCTCGTCCTTGGAGCAGTTGACGTGCGATGTCCGAGGTTTCTTGTAGTGGTGGACCAGTATGTGGACGTTTTTCCTGAAGATGTTCCAGGACTACCTTCTCACAGGGAGGTATATTTCTACATTGACCTATACCCTAGGACATCTGGGATATCCACTCCGGCATATCGGATGGCTCCCGCTATGCATCGTAAATTACGAGTATAACTGGAGGACTTATAAGGGAATGGTTTCATCCAACCCAGTGTTTCATCCTGGGCTTCTCCGATCCTTTTCGCCAACAAGGCGGATTGGGGATTGCGACTGTGTGCCGATTACCGTCGCCAAAACCCGGTGACCGTGAGGAACAAGTATCCGCTTTTGAAGATTGACGACCTCTTTGATCAGCTCAAGGGACCATGCTGGTTCTCGAAGATAGACCTCAGGTCATGCTATCATCAGCTCCGAGTTTTGTACGAGGATGTGCAGAAGAGGTCCTTCAGGTGTCGGTACGGACACTAAGAGTTCTTTTTCATGCCCTTTGGTGTGACAAACGCTCCCGCAGTGTTCATGAGTCTCATGAACATGATCATCTAGTCCTACCTTGACCGGTTCGTCGTAGTCTTCATTGATGACATACTGATTTATTTGATGACTGAGGAGGATCACGCCTACCACTTACGGGTTGTACTGGATACACTCCGAGAGCACCAGCTTTATGGTAGGCTCTAGAAGTGTCAGTTATGGATTCTAGAGATCCACTTCTTGGGGAACGTCATCTCTGAGGTGGGATTCGTAGTGGATCCCTTGAATGTTGAGGCGGTACTTGCTTGGGAGCCACCCAGGAGCGTGATAGAGGTGCGAAGTTTCCTAGGTCTGGCTGGGTACTATCGGAGATTTGTTCCAGACTTCCCCAGAGTTACAGAAACACTTACAGCTTTGATGAAGAAGGGGAAACCCTTTGTGTGGTCAGATAGATGACAGAAAATCTTCCAGAATTTGAGGCGGAGATTGGCCATTGTGCCCATCTTAAGTATTCCAGATGAGGGCGTAGGGTACTTAGTTTATTGCGACGAATCATGGACCAGACTTGGGTGAGTCATGATGCAGGAGAGAGCAGTGATCACTTATGGTTCACAGTAGCTGAGGCCGCACGAGCATAACTATTCCACCTATGACCTGGAGTCAGAAGAAGTGGTCTTCGCCCTTAATATGTGGTGACACTATCTGATGGGCAATCACTTTATAATCTACTCTGACCACGATATTATTAGGAACATCTTCTCCAAGAAGGACCTAAACCTGAGATAGAGGCGATGGCTCGAGTTCCTCCATGATTATGACTTTGAGATTGTCTATTCTCCTGGGAAGGGGAACGTTGTGGCGGATGCTCTCAGCAAAATATTGGGCATACAGCTACTTGGAGAGATGATGGAGCAGTTAGCCGCTTTGCAGATATCATTCAGGGATAGTGATGGGGCAGCCTATCTTCAGTCCCTCATAGTCACTCCTCCAATACTTTAGCAGTTCAGAGGGAACATCATGGGGACGTTCACTATGAGGCGCGATGTGCACAGATATCATCATGATAGGCACATGATGGATTTTCTGTAGGATGAGAGCACGACATCCTTTTTAGGGGATGTACCATAATACCAGTTACACTACATGAGTAGGTTCTTAGGGAGTTCCCCAATTCCCCTCTAGCAGTATATCCTGGAGTAGGTGAGATGTATCATGACCTCAAACAATAGTACTGGTGGCCGGGTATGAAGAAGGTTGTGTCAGAGTTCGTTTCTCGATGCCTCACTTACCAGCAAGTGATGGCGGAGCACCAGGTACCTGCAGGCTTGGTACATACCTTAGAGGTCCCGGAGTGGAAGGGGGATGGGATATCCATGGATTTCGAGACGGGGCATCCACGCACTTCCAGAGTAAATGACGCCATATGGGTGATTGTAGACATGCAAATCAATTTTTTCTAATGGCCGGTTTGATGGAAGTAGGTTCCCATGAGACCGGTTTAAGGGTTTCCCGGTACCCCTTACAGATTCACTTCAATTCCACAACACCACAACTTGAAATTCAAAATTCAAAATACATGCTTCAAAAATTTAAAAAGCACCGCCATCGACGCCTCAAGCCACGCACTGCCTCGGGCTTCATAATTCAAATTCAGACCAATCAACGTGATCACGTCGATCCGCACACCTCGAGAAGTGTGAAAAAACAACAACTCCTCCAAATGCCGGATCACCACGCGACGCCTGACTGTGGAACTGTTGACGGAACCTCTCTTCACATCACCTCGACATCACCGGAAAACAACGTATCACAACCATCTTCGAACCATTCACCTAAAAGGAATCGCAACATCGACTCAAATCATCCTCGAACCATTAGGAAACAAATTCAACCCTAAACTGCTCACTACGGTTAAAAACCCCACAAAGAGCAAAACCAGAATATAGAACCATCATTGTCGTTCCATCACGAAACCTCCTTCAACCCATATCAACCGAATCACCACACCACAGAAGAAAAAACCAGACCACAGAACAGAAATCATGCCACCACAAGACAGACAGACCGCATCTGACACAAAAAACCCTAGTGAAACTCACCTGAGAGGAGATAGAAACCAACAAACCGCCGATGTAAGAGCATGACCCTCCAATGCGAAAACACCCCAGGAAAACGGTGAACTACCGAGATCAGAGCCAGAAGTGCTCTGAAGAGTATGACGTCAACTATACCGGTCTTACACCGGTGGCTCTGAACCTGCAACCACCAAGACTCATAGAGAATCTCCACAGCCGGGGAGAAGACCACTCATATGCCACAGTGGTGGAGAACCGCCACCACTACCGAGCTCGAGAAGGAAGCGTCGCGCCGTCCGCCGCGAAGGATCCGATCGCGGTGAGAGGAATCCATAGAATGAGAGCCCTTTACGGGCGCATTATTTGTCTAAAATTAGCCTGAGTTTAGCTCCTCGGTGATCATAGACCGACTTACCAAGTCGACCCACTTCCTACCGATCATATTGTAAGGATCAGTAGAGAGATTATGACATCTCTACATGTAGGATATCGTATGGATTCATGGTGTCCCATCATCTATCATCTCTGATTGAGATGCTCGATTTACTTTCCGGCTTTGGAAGGGACTATTGGAGGCCTCTGGGACACAGCTACGCCTGAGCACTGCCTTTCGCCCGCAGACTGATGGCCAGACAGAGAGGACCATTCAGATACTCAAGTACATGCTCCGTGCTTATGTCCTTGACATTGGTCGCAGATGAGAGGATCACCTACACTTAGTGGAGTTTGCGTACAACAAAAGATACCATTCCACCATCAGGATGACACCACATGAGGCACTATATAGCCGGCTTTGCAGATCACCTCTGTACTGGACTGACCCTAGGGAGTCAGCACTCGTAGGACCAGAGATGGTTCCGGCTACGACTGAGAAGGTTCAGGTCATCCAGGAGCGGATGAGGACTGCATAGAGCAGACAGAAGTCCTATACTGATAGGAGGTGGAGACTAGTGGAGTTCGAGGATGGTGAAAACGTTTTCTTACAGGTCTCACCTCAAAGAGGATTACAGAGAATTGGCCGGGGTGGAAAGTTATCTCTGTGCGTCATCGTGACTTCTCAGGTCCTCAGCAGGGTAGGAGAGGTGGCTTACCGCCTGGCGCTTCCACCTCAGTTGAAACGGGTACACGACATCTTCCACGTATCTCGGCTGAGTAGATACGTGCATGACCTGACAGATATCATTAATCATGGGGAGATGGACATCGATGACAGGGAGACTTTTGTGGAGGTCCTAGTGGAGATCAAGGATCAACATGAGTGAGTCCTACATGGATAGTCGATACCTCGGGTGCACATCCATTGGAAGCACGGGAACCTCCAGGAGAGTACATGGGAGCGGGAGGCTCAGATGTGTGCTCAGTACACTCATTTGTTCCCTTAGTTTTTGTTGTAGATTTACAATGACGTAAATACCAGAGGTGTGAGCAATTTAAAGACCCATAAATTTCAAGGAATTGTTTTTAGAAAATACTTTGAAATTTTATGAGTATGCAGTTTATGACGGCGCTTGATTCCGAGGCCCGATGTGATCGGAATCAGTTTTCAAAGTTTAGCTCGGGTACGTAAAGTGAACGAACGTGCGCATTTTTCTAACATTTGAACTGGTGCTCGGGAATGAAATCCGAGGGCACCGATGGAGTCACAGTGACGATAATTTCGTAAAGGGATAGTTATCGAAGATGTGTTCACCAAGGAGGAGAAGATAATTTTTGGGGGTATGTTTAAGGAATAAATAAAAAATTGTTGGAACAATTTTTATTTCATGAGGAGGTTTTTCCTCCCATGGGTAGTAAAGGGTGGGTCCCACAACCACATAACTACCTAATGGTGGAATTAAGAGAGGTGGGGCCCACATGACCCCCACAATTTATTTCCCTATAAACCCATTAATAAAGCCCCCATTAATTAGACAAACCTACTTTTCAATGTCACCTAAATCCATTAAATTATGTAAACTCATAATTTAATGAGAAACCTTCCCCTTTTCCCTTATTAATTGAATAGCCAACATGATTAATTAAAAGGGAACCTTAACTCTCCCTTCCTGAATTAATTACAGGAGATATTCTTTACGTGTGAATTAAATATTAGGTGGAATATATTATTTAATTTTGGGAGGGCATCGTTGGATAAGGAAAGAATGTGGGGAAAATCATGAGCTTTGGACGAAGAATAGCCGCCTCCGATGGAGAACGGCGAAGAACGATGGTTCCTCGGAGATCGACGAAGTGCCGCAAAATCCCCTTCCCCGCGACGCCATGTACCATGACGCCTACGGCCCTCTTCTCTGCGACGCCGTGTACCATGACGCCGACGATCTTCTTCCCTGTCGAGGTAGGGGTTTATTTTGAGAACGAAAATACTTCCATGATTTTTTCCACTAAAGACGAATTCGGATCAACTAATTATCAAGTTGATCCGTGAATTATTCTTTTCGGGTTGGGGATTATTAATTGATGGAAATTGTTGGGAGTTATTTCAAACCACTAATGCGGTGGGTGCGGCCAACCGAACACATCCGAACCCAAAGTTTTTCTGTCCTTGATGTGCGGAACATTGGGAAATGATGGAACGGGACGGAAACGACGTTTGAAGGTCGTCATAGTGACGAGCGGGTCCCGAGATGACCATAGGCACATTCAAGAGCAAGAACGGTCCACCGGAGCAACTCCGGTGGCCAGAGGACATCTCTGGAGGCACGGGTTGCCGGTGGAAGGAGGTGGCGGTGCCCCAGTGCGCCGCCGGATGAATCCACCATGGACGGATCCCACTGCAGCGCGGGATCCGAAGGGGACGCTGCGACCGTGCACCGCATCCGTGGAGTGCAAAGGAGGGGGGACCGCGTCCCCCCTGCTCAGGCTACTGGCTGAGCCAGCGCGCCCCCCCTGCTGGGCCGGGGGCGGGTCACGTGGACCAGGCTGGACCCAGTCCTGGGTTGGGTCGACCTGGTTTGGGCCGACTCTGGGGGGGTTGGGTCGGGCCGGTCCGGGCCGAGACCCCCCACTTCAGAATGTTTTCAGTCATTTTCCCATAACATGGGCTACAGACCTCCGATCAACGCACCGTCAGTTGAAATGAGATACTTGTATCGAGATGTTCGTTTGGGTATATTACACTTAAGGTTTTATAGAACATTTAGTACAGCTAGGTTGGTTCGAACACGAAACCAACCGGGCCCTCGGAGCTGAAACAGTTATAACATGAGCTCTGGACGTCCGATTGACGTTCCGTCGACTCTGTTGGATTCCTCTTAGTAAGATGGTACTTTCGGTGTAATCTTCATGAGGTTTGGATGCATATGGAGTATGTTTAGGTTGGTTTTAGCTTAAAAACCAACTGGGCCCCTAGGACGAAAAGGCCAATAACTCTCAGACCGACCGTTCGATTGACGTGTCGTCTACCATGTTGAGTTCCTATTGATGTGGCAGAACTTTGTGATACATCAACTTTAGAATTTTTTACAGTTGATGTATCGACCCCCCTTGGCTCGTGGAGTGGACCCTCCCGGAATCAAGCATGCTTTGTGCGTGAACCGTAGAGATGGATGTGACTGCGACGATGACGACTACACTTGTATCCTCTATGGGGTCGACAGCAAGGACGACTGTACTTGGATCCTACGTTTATTTGGCTGCGACGATGACCATACATGAATCCTCTGCGGGTTCAATGGATATGACTAATGTTCTTGTATCCTATGTGGGTCAAGCAGTATTTCACTCTCTACTTGTATCCTATGTGGGTCTGGTAGAGTAGCAGGCCTTGTATCCATAGTGGGTCCACAACATAGCTGGTCTTGTATCCTATGTGGTTCCGACAGTTTAGATGATTCAGTGGCTACATCTGATCATCTCTATCACCTTAGAAAGTGAGTACCTGTGTGATCTGAGCCCTGATTCTCAGTCTTATCATCTATGTGATTGACTTGATTTCAATTGTGGACTGGGTTGTGTTTTTCCTATGTGGACTGAGTTGAGCTATCCTTTGCGAACTGGGTTGTTATTTCTTTTGTGTATTGTGTGGTGCTTGGGAGTAGGAGATGAACTGTAACTGATGACTTAGGTACATGTATGGGCATATACCTATGTAGTGTTTTTGATACTTCGTGATTGTATCCTTCCTTTGTGGTTTATCCTTCTTAGATTCTGAGAATCCTTCTGGGGTCTCGGGGTCCCTACTGAGTATCATATACTCACCCCTGCATGGGCTATGCCCGCACTACATTGTGTTGGTTAAAAACGATGGACATCTCTTATCGATTTGGAGGCTTGGGGAGCTGGACGGTACCCGGAAGTGGTCTACTTATTGGGATGCATTCGGAGCGGACGACCGGACCCGAGAAGCCGAGGAGGCTAACTGTACCCACCCTTCAGGTGGGACTTCCGGAGGACGAATCTGTGTTTCTGTTTACATACTACTATTGTATTTTCCCTTTCAGTTGTACTATACTTTTTGTTGGGTTTTTATACTATCCCATTTACTTTTTCAGAACTTATCTTGTACCCTGTTTTAATTAGTGCATGATTCTCTTGCATACTCTGTTGTGTATGTTACTTCATAATGGAAATGCCATCCCTTATTTTGAGATTTACGCCATTGGTGCAGGTTTCCAGCCTCTGTCCTGTGGAAGGAGGGCTTGGGGTAGTCACGGAACGAGCCCCAAGGACGGGTCGGGACACCGGATATTGTTCGAGGTACGATCAGTTTGTTCAGTATCCTTGCTTATGAATTGTTCGATACCGGAGCTTCACACTCCTTTGTTGCACCCAGTCTAGCCTGTGCTTTGGGTATAGATTCCGAGAGACTTCCAGTTCCCCTGGTGCTGAACACACTAGTCGAAAGTTAGAAAACCTTGTTATATGTTTGTAGAGAATGCAGACTGATGATAGGGCCACATCAGTCGGTCGGGGATCTACTACTTCTATAGATACAACCATACGATGTCATCCTAGGCATCGACTAGCTATTCTATGTGTGTTCCATCATAGACTACTTCCGAGTAAGGGTTGTGTTCTCAGACATGGGTGTCCGACGTGTTAATTTCACCAGTGAGCAGTGTGGCTAGAAGGGAAGCAGGCGAGAGGAAACCCTCCTCTCCTTCCTAGCTGAGCTGTCAGTAGAGTCAGTGGATACTGATATGGTGGAAGTACTAGGGATCGTCATTGAGTTTATTGATGTCTTCCTTGAGGAGGTGACAACTCTATCCCCTTGACATGATATCTAGTTTGGGATAGACTTAAAGCCTGGTGCTCATCCGATTTCTATGGCTCCCTAGCGGATGGCGCCATCGGAGATATGACAGTTGCGGATTCAGATCGACGATATGATGAAGTAGGGTTTTGTTCGACTGAGTGAGTCATCATGGGGTTCTCCAGTCTTATTCTCAATGAATTCAGATGGTGGTATCAGGTTTTGCATAGACTACATGATGCTGAATCAGGTAATGATTAATAATTGCTACCGTCTTCTGGGGATATACAATCTCTTTGACCAGCTGAAAGGGGAAGGATGGTTCTCGAAGATCGACCTATGTTCTGGATTCCACTAGTTGAGGGTGAAGGAGGGAGACATATCGAAGATGTCCTTCAGGTGCAGATATGGGAACATCGAGTTTTCAGTCATGCCTTTTGGCATTTCAAACACTCTGGATGTGTTCATGGGACTTATGAACTCCGTCTTCCCGGAGTACCTGGATCAGTTCATATTTGTTTTCATCGAAGACATCCTGATCAATTCAAGATCAGAGGAGGACCATGCGGATCATATGAGGACAGTTTTGGAGGTCCTCTGACACCACCAACTCTATGTGATGTTGTCAAAAATCATGTTCTAGATGCGAGAAGTACACTTCCTTGGGCATGTAGTATCCGAACAGGGGGTAGTGGTGGACCCATCAATGGTTGAGGCAGTTTTTTCTTGGGAAGCACCCAAGAATGTGGCAGAGGTTCGCAGTTTCCTCGGGCTGGCAGGTTACTATCAGAGGTTCATACCCAACTTCTCCCAAGTTGTAGCCCCTTTGACAGCCTTGACCAAGAATGATCAAGGTTTCATATGGATTGAGCAGTGCAAGGCAGCCTTCAGCTATATGAAAGGGAAATTGGTTAGTTCCCCAGTGCTGAGACTACCCGAAGAAGGGGAGGCATATGAGGTGTTCTGTTATGCTTCAGGGAAAGGCCTTAGATGTGTGTTGATGAAACAACAAGGGGTGATCTCTTATGGGTCTAGCCAGCTATTCCCTCATGAGAATAATTATGCCACCCACGTTCTGGAACTTGCATCGGTCATTTTCGCACTGAAGTTATGGAGGCATTACCTCATTGGAGAACGCTTTTTGGTCTTCACGGATCACAAAAGCTTGAGTTTTGTCTTCTCCCATCGAGACCTAAAAATATGGTAGATAAGGTTTATGGAGTTCCTCCAGGATTACAACTTTGATATATCCTACACTTCAGGAAAAGGGAATGTAGTGGCTGATGCATTGAGCTGGAGGTCACATAAGGATGAGTCCGAGAGTCGGCAGATGCTTGGATGGCGATGGAGGAGTTGGCTGCCTTGCACCTAGATGCGAGGATGGATAGCAATGGAGGTTTCCTGTATCAGATGACAATGGATTCTTATCTTTTATGGAATGTGGAGGAGTCTCAGTGGGGATAAATAGAGTGTGAAGTTATGCGTGACTGAGTTGACCAGGGCAATGCTTCGTAAGGGAGGACGGAGGATGGTCAGAACTAGATGCTTTTCAGAGGAAAGTTGTTTGTTCCAGAGGCAATGTGTGCCCATGTTCTTAGTGAGTTCCAGAACTCACCCCTAGCGGTACACCCAAGAGTTTCCAAGATGTACCAGGGTCTGAGGAGGCCACTTTTGTGGCCTAGAGTAAAACAAGTTGTGGCAGAGATTGTGGCCAAGTTCTTAGTGTGTCAGTAGGTAAAGGCTGAACACAGTGCTTCCAGGAGGGTTGTTACAACCTTTAGATGGCCTCGAGATGAATTGTGACGACATATCTATGGATTTCATCACGAGACTACCCAAGGGGCAAGGGGCTGCGATGCCATATGTGTAGTGGTGGACCGCTTGATGAAGTTAGCTCACGTTCTGGTGATTTAAAAGACGAGTGGAGTGGATGCTCTAGCATGGAAGTATGTGGACAAGGTAGTGCAGTTGCATAGAGTTCCGAGTTCCATAGTCTCGGACAGGGATGCTTGTTTAACTTCACGGGTCTGGAGGGGATTGCAGCATGCTTTTGGCACCCAGAAACATCTTAGCACTAATTTCCACCCCCAAACAGATGGGTAGATAGAGCGCACCATCCAGACCTTGGAGGAAATGTTGCGGGCATGTATTCTGTACTTTGGGGGATCATGGGTGTGACACATTCCTATTTTACAGTTCACCTACAATAATATACATCACTCTACCATTGGCATGTCTCCATTAGAAGCCATATTTGGAAGGCTATGTCACTCACCTGTGTGTTGGACTGAGGTCGGAGAAGCAGGAGTTCTTTTCCCGGAGGTGGTGTAGAGAACGAAAGAGAAGGTTTGGATTATATGAGAAAGGATTAAGGAGGCTCAGGACTGGAATAAGTCATATGCCGATAATAGGAGGAGATCCTTGGAGTTTGAGGTCAGGGACCATGTGTTCTTGAAGGCCTCCCCTCGTCATGGACAACGAAGGTTCGGCAGGGGAACAAAGCTTTCTACCAGGTTCATCGGACCCTTCGAAGTGTTGCAGTGGGTCGGTTCAGTGTATTATCATCTAGAGATACCACCACTGATACGGAGGATACATGATGTATTCCATGTGTCCCAGCTTTGTCGATATCTACACGACGACTCCCATGTCATCAATTGGGGAGGGTTAGATGTCGAAGATATTGCAACCTTTAGAGAACAACCAATAAAGATCGAGTATCATAAAGATAAAGTGCTTCATGGACGAACCATCACCTTGGTTCATTTGTTGTGGAGGCATGATGGCCTAGAAGAGATAACATGGGAGAGGGAGGCCCAGTTACGCGTTCAGTACCCAATTATGTTTTGACTTTCTATTTTTGTTCTGATCCTAGAGATATTGTAACTTGTGCTTTAATATATGTAATTCTAGTTTTTATTAGATATTAGATGATCTATTAAATGTTCTCTGTGTGTGTGTACGAATGTGTGATGATGGGAAAACCTGACTGCTAATCAGGACGCATTAATATGGATGCGATTAAACCCGTGTGGGCGAGTCAGTGCTGCCCAAAGCGGATAATATCCTGTAATGTAGGAGGGTACTCCCTAAATCATGTTTTGGATAGTGTGATCCTTGTGATTTTTGTGAACGTTGTGGTTGATGACATTTGGGAGACTGTTCCTGGATATATGAGGGGTTCTATTCCAGCTTTAGAACATCTCAGGTGTTTTCCCATGAGATGTATCTTTAGAGGGTGGTTGTTTGGACCTCACATTTTTCCATTCTAGTTTGTTCTTATATTCCCGGGGATGGGAATTGTTTGAGAAGAATCTGAAGTAATGTTCTGGGTAATTGGGGTCCATTACATAGTGAAAATATGATGTTTAGGTGTTCGGGGTAGTCTGGGGACTACCGGTAGTCGCGGCTTACCGGTGGCTCGGTCTACCGGTAGCTTTGGCTAACTGGTAGATTGGCCTACCAGTAGCCTTGGCTTACCGGTGGCTCGGCCTACTGGTAGACCCAGCCTACTGCTGACCACATGTTTTCCCAATGGCACATATTTTAGCACAAATTGGATTTTAAGCCGCATTTTGACCCCTTTTATCCTATTTTAAATCCCATTAATGCTCGTTTAAATTAAATGATTCGTGAGGTACACCTTTAATGAAAAAAAACCATGAGGTGTGCATCGGTTTAAACTGCCCTGAATGGAGGGACCCTTTAATGACGTGTGAGGTGTCCCAGTCATGTGGTCAACCCATGATCTCGCTCCTTACGTGGTCTCTCTACGTATCATTACCGTCTGGGAATGTTGTATCTCAGCCATTATCAGCCTTTATAACCTAAAATATTCTCCCTACTTTTCTTTTCTTGACCATCTTGCTCGGATTACCCTTCCTCCTGACGAGCCGTACCCCTGTTGCGAGGTTTTCCTTGATCGTGTTTCATGGAGTTCCTACCACTCCCATTTTTCAGTTTCCACGTGAGGACTTAACGTCGATCCTTGATCGTCAGGTTGGGGTTTCACTTTCTTCTCTCCTTTCGATGTATTTTGCAGGGTGGGTACGCTACTGCTTCTGTAGAATTGGATGAACCACACATTAATAGAGATAATAAATGGATTCTAAGGAATGAAGGGGAGGGGTATGATTGATGATGTTGCTCTGTTTTTATCCTCTTTCATGATAAATGATTTCTGAATTTTGTGGGCTTACGGCCACTGAAAATCATGGCCGTTGGTGGTCTTTCTTGGTGCACTAATAAACCCTTACCCCTTGTGATGTTTAAATGGCTTTCAATTTGGTTGTGATACCTTTTCTAGGTAAAGGAAATTGGTTAATTACTTTGATTTCTACTAAATAAATTGGAAGAACCAAGTCAACACATTTTCAATGATAAACCTAGTTTAAGCTCAGTGGAATTGAAATCATGGAGTGTGTTAAATCTTTTAAATCTAAAAATACCTGTTGAGTCTGCCTTGTGTTGGTATTATTGGTTTGGTTTTTCACTCCACGGGCCATTTTCGGGTGATCATATGGTTTTATTGCATGTGGGATTAGATTGTTGTGGGTAATGTGGGTGAGGATGGGCTCCTCTGTTTGTATCACGAATTGGGGTGGGATCCTCTATTGTTGAGAAACCATTGGCTCCTAGATTTTGGGGGACATGGGGTTGTATATTGGGGTTTTCATGGGTTACAGTACTTCTAGGGATTTCCCTTATCAATTTGTTGTTGTGACATTGCAATAGACTCGTGTGTGAATGCTTAAATTGCTGTAGGCTGTAACTTTTTCCCTTGGTTTGTGCTTATGCTGTTAGTTTCCCAATAGTACAGAAATGTATTTAAACATTATTACTGAACATGAAAGCAAGGATGGGACATGGGGATTTGGTTTTGTGTGAGTTGTGACTTGGGCATGGGCGATGTTCTCTTCCCTGTTTAATGAATAGTAAGGATAGTGTTCTTTAGTTTTGCTGAAAAGAAACCTAGATTGGGTGAGTTCGTGTTACCTATACATATACTTGTAGTTTTTTGTTTCTTATTAACGCCCATCCATGTTCAGAACATAGTTCCGAATACCCCCATTTCATGGGGGAGGGTGTTTTTCCCAACACTCCTATGAGTTGTTGGTTATTAGCTCCTTTTCTCCTCCCTTTCCCGAATAGCCCAAGACTCTCCGGGCAGGCTGTGATGGCATGAAGTCCATTATTTGCCCATGAATCTTCAGGCAGGGTAGTGTGGTGGTTTTCTCAGATGTGTGCGGGCTGGGGGTTTCCCATGTATCATTGGGATGAGGCCCAGTTGTCTTCGGGCATGGTAGTGGTTGTTCTAGCCTAGGTGTTTGAAGTTATGGTTATGTGCGACAATTGTGGCCCTGGTGTCTACAGGCGGGTTAGTGGTTGTGGCCCAGGTGTTTCCGGGCGGGATGTGTAGTTGTTGCCCATGTGTGTGCGGGCGGGGATTGGTAGTAGTAATGTGATGAGAATGGCAGGATTGGTCTGATGCGTAGGATGTCTTCAATAACCAGTGGGAAGGTGGTGTGGGGTACCCAAACATCGATGTGATATTACAATACATTACTTGACTTGCGTTATTTGGGTAGTGTGCCTTGGTGAGTCTTGGGTGGTTATTTTCCTTCCTAGGTTCTTGGTTATCTCTTTTCTCATAGGGAATTAATTTACCTCCCCACTTATGCATGAGAGTTTTTGGATTGTCTCTATAGAGTATACTTGTATTCTCCCCCTACATATGTAAAAATACTTTTAGGTTTCCAGAAGGACTTCGGGGATTGCGCTGGACCGTACTAGCTCAGACCTTGTGATAGATCATCTCAGTTTCTGTTGTTCTTTATTTTGGAATTTTTCTTTGTAGTATCCTTAAACATTGTGGATTTTAATTTTGTAACATGAATTGGGAATAGTTATTGGCATTAATTTTACATTCAGTTTGGTGTTTTGGGATTTACAATATTATCTCCTGATTCTATTAAAATAAAAAAAGGGTAATGACTTCCATTTAGTTAGTGATTTCATGCACTTGGTGCTGGTCACCACATCGGGACCTATTGAAGGCAGGTTTCGGGTGTCATTATCTCTCCTTCAACATATAAAAGGAAGGGACTGGAAATCTGCTGACCCTTCCCTCCTTTTGGTGAAGGCGGGTCGTGACAGTTCCATCCATGTACATCTGTGGATGAGGTTTTGTGTGACTTGGTTATTAGCTTTACCACAATGAATAGTGGAAGAGGTCTTGTGACCATTACTATCTCATGTAATATTTTTAAACTTGATATATGTTGTGGATCAATTCTTTTTATATATATTTTTTGGTTATATGTGATCACCATATAGAGTGGATTATGTCTTGGATTTAGACATAACTAGTTTTTTTGTATGTTTGGTCATTTAATTTAGTCTTTCTCTATTTTAACCTATATTTCAGAAAACTAAATATTACAATGACAGCTTGTCTTGGATAGTAGTTATAACTATTTTTCTTTATTAGAATATTAAGAAAAGTTGTATTAACATTATATATTGTTATTAATAATTATTAATCAATCTTTTGAGGAACTATTTGGAAAATCATGCTATTATAATTTTACTACCTTGGTTAACTGGCCTATTTTATTTTTAATTGAGGGTATATTTTAAATAACAACATTAATAGAGATTTTTTAGGAACTCAATTCACCATCCCTATTGAGTATCCTTCTCCGACTAACATTTGGTATGATATGTTGTTTTTGATGTTACTATTTTAAAAATTATAAAAATTAAATCTTTTTATCATCATTTTCTACTATAATTGTTGTTTTATTTTAAATATTAATAAATTTATGTTAGTTCTAAATTTATTATTCATTAAATGCCTATATATTTTTCATGGATAGTTGATTGGAAGGTTCTTCTACAAGCCGACCTTTATCCCTTAATGAAACAATTCTACACAATGGTGAATTGAAATGAGAATGCACATAGAAATATTTGTGTTTTGATATTTGTTTATCAATGAGAGATGGGTATCATATCCATACTACTAATAATCATATTTGGTATAAACCAACACAGGATTCTTAAAAAAAATTGCAAAGCCATGAATTCACTAAACTGTTCTTTAGGAGATGATGAGTTTAATAGAATTTATCCTTGTAAAATAGCCCAAGAAAATTGGGACACATTATCTACTTCACAGGATGAAACCACTAGTGTCTAAGAAAGGATACATAATATATATACTATTAAATATTATAACTTTTAAATGAATATTGATGATCTTATTTATGAAATGTATCTCTGGTTTAATGAAATTGAGAATACTGTGATCTCTCTAGGTAGAGATGTTATAACCATGGTGAAAATCAAGGGAAAAATCCTATTCTTACCAAAATAATAGAGAGATATTTTTGTATCAATTATATATTCATATGACATTATCAAGTTTATTGTAAAGAAACTATTAGTAATGTCGATGATGATTGAAGAAGAATTAATATTAATAGCGGAAGAGTAGGATGAACTGAATATAAATTCATTGGATTTAAAACCCACTACCACAAAGAATAAATATAATGAAATGATATAACCTCATTATGATTGTACAAGTTTTGAATATTCCCCATCTGATTTTGATGAATAAATGGCTCAATTAGCTAGATGATTTATGAAGTTCTATAAAATAATGAAATTCTTTAGGAAGCCGAACTATAAATAATAATATGATGACATGGGAAACTGGAAAAAGTATTTGAAGATATGTGATACCTTATATGAAATAATATAATATGAATGTAAGAAAAGGGACATGTAAACGCTGATTATCACAAGATTAAATAAAAGAAGAGATATGAGTACAATGATTGAAAGTATAAAAAGGCAGTAAAATAATCATTGATTGTTAATAAGGATAATTCAAGTGACTCAAAGTCATCTCATGATGAATATTCTAATAAATCCGATATGTCTTTTATGATAAACACATTTGAGGTAACCCTTGAGTCTTCTAAAAAATTATTTACTATTCTAGAGATAAAAGTGAATATTAAAATAGGAATAATGAAGAAAAATTTGAATAAATCCAAATTATATAGAACACCTATAATAAACTAAAATATAAAAACAAATCTTTAAAAAACATCATATCATCACTAAAGATGTTATATCTAAACTAACCGCAGAAAAAGTGAAAAATTATCAACTACTTAATGAAAATAATGTACTCGAATTATCTAATGAGCAACTGAATAAGGGTTTAGAGAAATAATCAAATCGGATGAATACTCTTACACAAATTCATGTTAATCAACTAGCTCCTAGATATAATACTGTAATGGTATGTAAACCTATAAAAAGTAACATTTCCGAAAAATTGAAAAAAACTAGTTTTTTACTAAAACAGAAAAATATTATACATGCTCTAGTACTGTGAACTATTTTAATATTTATAGTTTCTAAAGATGGAATAGAGTGTACTTTTCAAATGATTTATAATTTTCTTTAAAGGAAACCCCTAAAGATTTTATTTGTTCCCAAAGCATTTATTACTAATTTTTCCAAACCCAAAAAAATATGGGTACCAAAATCTTCCCTTGTTGGAATATTATGTAGCAAAACTACTTGAAATTCTCTTCAAAAAACTTATATCACACAGAAAGTGAATTTTCTAGACACATGATAGTAGAATAATCATGCTTCAAAAATTTAATAAATATTGATGTAGCATATTTCAGCTTTGGTGACAATGATAAAGGAAAAATAATTTCCCTCGACCATATTTGTATCCCTATCACGGTTTTAATTTCTAAAGTAATTTTTATAATTGAATAATATATAATCTTATTACTATTTAAAAATTATTTGATGATTATTTTCATGTTAATTTTGAAAATAATTCTTTCATTGTTATTAATTAAACGAATAAATTAGTATTTTCTTTTTTTAGAAATGAAAATGTTAATGTAGTTAAATTACATTCTTTAGAATCTAAAAATGTATCATGCTTAATTTTATTTTAATGTGTCTTGGATTTGGCATAGGAGAATGGGAAACTAAAATATACACACCCTTAAAAATCACACTATTTAATGTTTATTCATAGATATACCCAAATTGGAGTTTCCAAATTATAATGATTGTAAACCTTGTCCAATGGTTAAAAAACAAAAATTATATTTCAAACCAAACAAAGAAGTATCAACTTATCATCTTCTATAGTTAGTTCAAATGGATTTTTTGGACCTAATATATTCTCACATCCTAATTGGTATCATTATGTATATATTATTGTAGATGATTACTCTATATATACTTGTAAATTTCTCTTTCTTACAAAAGCAAAGTATGGTCTCATTTTACTCGGTATGCTTGGACAATAGAAAATATTATTGTTCATATAATCTAAAACATAAGAAGTTACCATGGACGCGAGTCTGAAAACCAAGAGATGGAATCTTTCATCTCACAATATATCTATAGTTATAAATTCATTGACCGTATGACACCTCCGTAAAATTGTGTTGTAGAATGATGAAATATAACCATGTAAAAAATTAATAGAACCATTCTTAGTGTGTATGACATGCCAATCTACATTTTGGATGAAGTGGTCAATACAACATGGTTTATAATCAATAATTTACTTATTTGACATATCTATATGATATAACCTAATGAGTTGTGGAATAATAGAATCCACACGGTTCACTAATTCAATGTTTTTGTTTGTAAAGTCGAAATTCATAACACTAGGTATAATCTAGACAAAATTTCATCAAAGTGTGATGATGGAATTTTCCTTGGATATTCAATTTCTAGTAAAGACTATAGAGTCAAAAATAAGATAATCAAATGTGTGGAAGAATATATACATATCAAATTTATAAAATTGATACAAATAAACAAAATACATTGCAATAAAATATTGAGTATGATAAGAAGAATCTGGACATTTATGCTAAATATTATAACCATAATATACACGAATCTGTTAAAAGATCTAGTTCTAGAAATTCTATAGATTAGATCCATAATAAAACAAAACCTATTGAAGAATATATAAATTCCAATTTCTTCATTTTATAAATATGTAATAACCCTCAAGAACCACCCTCTAGATGATGTTTTTGGTGATTTAGATAATGGAACACAGACTAGAGCTTCTCTAAGAAATCAGGTTCAAAATCAAGCTTTATTATCACAACATGAACATAACAACCTCAATTTAGAAATAAATATAGAATTTTGGTTGATGGTTATTCAAGTGAAATTAAATAAGTTTGAAAGGAATATAGTCCAAAAACATAAGGATAAACCTACAGACATCATGACCATAGGCCCTAAATGGGTTTTTAGAAATTATATAGATGAATCTGAAACCTTAGTATGAAAAAAAGATATATTGTATGCACAAGATTATATTCAGAAATAATGTATTGACTATGAATAAATATCTCACTAGTTTCTAGACAAAAATATATTAATATACTTCTATCATATGCAGCACATCAAAATATGTAACTATATGTATTGTATGTAAAGAGTGAATTCCTAAATGGGTATATAGATGAGGATTTCATTGTTGAACAACCCCCGAGTTTTAAAAAACCAAAATTTCCAAATAAATTTTGTAAATTAAAAAAAGATCTATATTGTTTAAAATAAGCTCCATGGTCTTGGTACGATAGACTAAGTAGTTTTATTGATTTCTAAAGTTTCATAAAAGGAATTGATAATACTATTCTCTTTATGAAAATAATTCCTATGGATGTTTTATTTTTTCAAATCTATATCTTTGGTAATATTTTTGGATCTTCAAAAAAAATGTTTATGATTGATTTTTCAAGGATGATGAAAAATGAATCTGAAATGAGTTTGATGGGAGAACAAAAATTGTTTCATTGATTTCAAATATTTGAAAACAAATAAGATATTATTTTTAATCTAAGTAAATTTTATAATGATATTCTAAATCATTTTGGATTTGATAATGAAAAATTTGTGATACTCCAGTAAGTACCACCTGAAATTTGGATTGGGTTGAGAATACTAAATCGGTTGATCAAACCATATACAATAGAATTATTGGATGTTTAGTCTAATTTACTTCTAGTAGACCTGATATTATGTTTTGTGTGTGTAGGTGTGATTGTTTTCAATAAAATACTAAATATTTACATCTTATTACTATTAAATGGATTTTCAAATACCTACAACATATTAGAAAATTAAGATTTTTTTATCCTAGAGGAAAATCATTTGACTTGGTTATATATTAAGATTATGATTTTGGTGTTTGTTTGTTAGATAGAAAAATAACCTCTTGAACGTGTCACTTTTTTGGAAAGTCACTATTTTCATGGTGTAGTAAAAAATAAAAATTCTATTTCAATATCTAATCCTGAATAAGAATGCATGGATACTAGTGGTTGTTGTGCTCAGATTTTGTGGATGAAACACAACTTTCTAGAATCTAGATATCAATTCAGACATGCCCCAAAAATTTATTATAATGATAGTTCTATTAACATATCTAATAATTATATTTCTCATTATATAAAAAAGGATATTGATTTAATACATAACTATTTTTAGATATCATTATTAAAAGGGTCATAATACTTTAGAACTCATTAGCACAAAACATCAGCTTGTTGACATTTTCACTATTATATAAAATATTGAATGAATGAATTATATCATACATGAATTATGAATTATTAAACTTGAGTGAGAATATTAATGTATCATTTTACTGACTCGGTTTAATATCACAGGATTACTGTCTCACAACTTGTGGTCTTTATTCGATGTCTCATTCTTTACGGTCGCACTATTTTGAGTCACACAATATTACTGACACTATGAATGCATGTACCAGTCTAACCATATTATTTGGAATTTATTTTTAAATATTTCTTTTTATATCACATGTTTTATTTACCATGTTTTTTATTTTAATTTTGTTTTTGAATTTTGAAATCCCTAAATGATAAATAAATTTCACTTCCCTTTTATCGGGCTCCCTTCTCTCGAAACTGAATCCCTCTATCTCTCTCAAATAATATTACCTCATTTTCAACCTTCATGAGACCACATTTAATGCCCAAGATGAAGCGTCCATACTCTTCAACTACTGAAAATATCATGTCTCAGAAGAAATAGAAGTAGGATCCTATTGTAATTCATGATTAACCACTTAATCCAGGTCTTCAGGATCACAAAGTTACACTAGTAACGAAAATTTGTGCAATGTATCTCTTAAATAGTAAGAATATTTTACTAAGATTTATAAAATAACATGAGTGTTTGTGAGGGTTTAATAATGAGATAATACCTATCTACCCGAAGCTTGTTTTTTATTTATATCAGTATATCAAGTATTCCTTCAATCAAAATGATGGTTTTGTGGTTAGGAGATGGGTAGATGGTAATAGATGCAATTTTTCTTTAAGGTTATAGGATGCATTAAAATGAATACCTCATGAAGGGAATTTTGTGGAATACTAAAGAGGTATTCCTCCATGTAGTGTTGTGTTTATCCTAGAAGTGGCTCATGTATGTTTGAATGGAAATAAGGCAAAGATAAGGGAAATTTCTGGTGAGCGTTATGTCGAGTCATGTTTTTTTTTCACGGTTTTTCAACAAAATATTTTTCCATGAAAATATGATTTTTTCTACTCTTAAGTATCAGGATCTATTTTTATTCATCTTCTGAATAATGGACCCAAAATCATCTAATGAATGTATATTGTAATTTGAATGTGTGATATGATTAAAAATTAGAAATCAATGTAATTTATGTATATCCAAGGATATATGTATGATAATAATGATAATCCTTAATCCATGCAATCAATTATCGGTTGATCATAATTATAGATTCCCTGATGATTTTAATCCTATTAAGAATCCCTCTAATCCTAAAAATACTGCTGATCCTGGATTAAAACTAGATGATATTGTGGAATATATATTTGAAGAAACATATGATGATATTAGTCGAGGGGTTGTGAAAATATCTCATTAGACAACACCTCCCATTAAAGGTGATGTTCATGCAATTTAAAAGAATAAAGATAATTATAAGGGAAGTGGTATTGTAGAGGACTGACACATTTTTGTGGAAGAGCTTTCTATAGAGGATGAGCATGCTGTTGTGTAATATTCTGAATAAAAAATTAAACCATAATATTATCTAATGAGGAATGAATCGAGCGGTCCTCTAAACTAGATAGAGATGACATGGGTGAACTTGAATGAGCTGAGAATTTATGAATGAGTTAAGAGACTCAATCTTTTAGTCTTAAATGAGATGCACCAGTCCAGGGGGAGGAACCTCCATTCTTAGAATGTGTTTAACTTCTAAACAACATTGACCAATGATCTATGGTTACATGGTATAAGTTTAATATTTATTTATATAGTGATAATACTCAAGAGGACTTGCTAAAGGGAATAGATCTTTTAACTATGTTTCAATTGAAACAAATTTCTCCTATAGAAAAAACCTCTAATAAGGAGTCTAAAACCATTTCAGTTCATGTTTCTGAACCTGCTAAAGAATCATATCATTATTTGAATCATAGTGAACTAATTTTTTTGGAGACAAATTGTAATCTAGATTTGAGATCTGTTAAAATCTCAAACAACACACGTGATAAAAATATCTGAGAGATGTTTCACTTCAATTTGAGAAAATTATTTTATTGATTCAACTGAAGATTCTTAGTGAAATTCTACATGTTCAAATATAGAACAATATTTAGTGTGATGAGGCGAAATCACTAAAATCATTGGATGAAGATATGAAGAATTTCATTCCAAATCTTCAATATAATGTTGCTCATTATTGTGATGATGATTCTAATAAGATTCCAAAGATGGTTGTACCTCTAATTCAACCAAATCTGATCACTTTATATAAAAAAGTGGTTGATAACAACACCATGATTAACAATATGATGTGAGGGCTTGTTGATGGAATCAATAAGCTGACCGATGAATATAAATTTTGTTTAAAATAGGTTCTAAATCAACTTACATATCTCACATTAGCTATTACAACTTTAACGATCTCTAGATAGACATCATAGCCTATGGAAGGTAAATTGATCAGATCAGTTGATAGATAAGAGAATTAGACAGTGTTGAGTGGTACTAATAAGTAAATTCTTCTTGATGTCATTAAGAACAGTGACCAAATACTTGATTTGGCGAGGGTAAATTCAATGAATTCCAATGATTCTCAAGAAGAAATATCTAATAAAGGTGAATTCTTTTTGAAGAGAATGTATTCTAAGCATGATTTGACTAATCTATTCAACTATCTTCATGGGAATTTGAAAATACCTCCAACCATGTATGACTTTACGGATCTTGTACAGAAGATAATGGAATTCACACCTAGGAAAGATATGTTCCTAGAAAATGAGAATGAATGTGAGAAGGCCATGCAGTATGGTGGAGAGGTCATCTTTGATTTTATCCCGATTTGATGCTTTTTTTTCAATGTAAAACTATTATGGCTTCAAAATCTGAAACTTTGAGGCATAGACACTTCTTTTCTACCTATTTTGTTTCCTCCACCTCCTTTTCACCTGAAACAATGTATGTTTCTTAGAATCTAGGTCAGATCAGTCATTTCATTATTAAGAAACCTTATACTAGGTCTTTCACTAAGTTTGTCCTTACCCTTTCTATCATTGAAGGAGTACCACTACCCTCAGTTACTACTATGTCTACCACATATACTTCTTCACCTCTTTCATCTCCATCTAATGCTTCTTATAATATAAAATCCATGTCTACTGCCTCTACCAAGAAGAGATTTCTAATATTGATAGGGACCAATTGTATTTTCATTTTTGGTTTGTAATGGAAAATATCATTTTAATTAATAAAATCATGCTCGCTATTTTTTTCTTTACATGTTATTTAATTTTTAAATTTTTGATAATCCCAAATGAAGAATATATCATAAAAGTACATTTAAATATGAGATCATGGAACCTTTGAAACTCAAAGGGGGAGATATAAGGGAAATGAATTAACCATTACACTATTTTTATATTCATTAATATCTTTATTTGATATGTAATCTATTTATTTAATTCTCATATATTTGGCACAGAAATTCTGTGACTTGTGATCATCAAATTGGGGGAGGTTATTGGAATCCTCATTTTTTAAGGCTCACAAATCATGTTTGAAGATTATTTGACTTCTCATTTTTAAATGCTCGCAAATAATGTTTGAATCCGGTAAATTATGTTAAATATTGATCAATTATGTTTAATTTTTATTATTTTTAATATTCTTCCATTCTAAGAAGAATACATCTTAAAAAAACTTCGAAATATTTGGATAAGTCTCTAACACTGTAAGTTTTTTACATGTTCCATATTTTCAAAATGTATGTGACACCATAAGTTTTCTACTCGTTATAGATTATCACAATGTTTGTGACCCAGTAAACTTGCTACCGTTTTATGATTTTTTCAAAGGGCCAAAAACCATTTCCTTGGTACTGTTTCCAAGTCAATATTAACTGAGACTCTATTTATCTGAAAATTTTGTGTTGCTACTGATTCCAAAATTTGCAATGAACCTGACACCTCAACTTTTATACCAGTTCCAGATCTCACCCTTACTTTCTAATTGTTACTGTATTACCATGACTGGGAAACAATGACTATCTCACCATAACTGTGACATCATTCCAAAGATAACTATTTTTCATCATTTTTCAATTAAATTTAAAAGTTATTTATAATGGCCATATTTTAGTTATTTGTTAAAAATGATTTGATTAATGAAATTTTTAATTTCTATAAGCACATAGTCTTAGGTTAGAGGTGGGAAAATAGTTCATCTTTTCGGCTCCAGCACAAGAACTTTAAATAAAAAATATAAGCTTGGCACTGGATAAAATATATGGAGTAGTTTATTATGTGAAAAAAATAAAGGAACAACCATAAATGTAAGAATACATAGAGGGAAGAAATTTCAATACCTATTGGATGTAAATAAAGATGATCCACATATGAACCATCTTGAAATCATCTTGGTAGTAACTGAAAGGATAAGTGGAGAATCTTAGTACTCTGAAAGACATAACACTCGACTCGTAACATGCTTTTTTCATGAGATGACTAGATATTTTCATCAGTTGTATCCAATGATTCCAAAGATACATTTCATGATACACGTAGCCTTATAAACTCTATCTTTTTACAGCATTCTATGTTGTGTATGCTTTCATTAATTTTCATGTAGTGTGTGTATATATATTAAAAAACACACTCAATCCTATACTAAAATATAGGATAAAATATATCCTCACTCAAATATATTTTTACACCTTGTTTCTCCCATGTACAACTATGGAAGAGGTCATTTGTGTCCTGGCTATTATTTTTCCTTTGAAAATAGTGGAAGATGTATTGTGGTCTAGAGAATCTCATGTATTGTTGTTAAACACATTCCAGGTTGTGGATCAAGGATATATATATATATATATCATGTTGGTATGTGATCATAAGGTGGAGTGGATTAGGTCTCGGCGTTATACTGATCGACTTTTTTATATATTATGTCATTAAATTTAGTCTATCTCTATTTTAAATCATATTTATCGAAACTAAATTTCACATTCATAGTTAGTCTTGGATAATAGTTATAACTATTTTTCCTTATTAGAGTACTTTTAAAAGATTTATAAATATCTTATATTTTTATTATTGAGAATTAATAAATCTTCTGAGAAACAATTTGAAGTGTAAAATTTTATTTTTAATTCGGGAATCTTTTAAATAACATTTTAAACATTAATTTTTATTGGAACTCAATTCACCCACTCCTGAGTTTATTAATCTTACCAACAAGCCCTATGGATATTTAAACATTTGTTTTGCTTTTGATAACATACACATTCTTCTTAGTTCATGAATGATATTGAGAATATCTAAAAAATTACTTAACACATTTTACTTTTCTGAGAATTACAGAACAGGGAAATTTTATCATAACCTAGTTATTGTAAATAAAAGAACATTTTTTCATGGATTCTTAGGAATGGTAAACTTGGTAGATGAAAATTTATGATCATAAGAAATAATATTACAATCATATGATAATTACATAATGAATATATGATACGATCTTCATACAAAATATATATTACATCATAGTGATGATTCATTTTGTAAATCATTTTCTTCATAAAATACATGAATAATATATGTTTTATATCATTATACATTAAAAAATTACCAATGTTTTTGTATGAAAACTATTCCACCATCAAAGGTATTGAGTTAATTTAATTTGTCAATGTAACTGAAAAAAACAATAAATCATATTCGACCAGGAATAAATACTTATTTCTTATAGTGGATTAAGATCATAAACTTATTTCTTATTATGTAAAAATCACAATGACTTGATACCCATAGAGGAATTAGGGAATTATCTTTTTTGACATAATAATAAAATGAGATATAAAACATTACATAATGAATTATAGGGAAATTTAATTCATATCGCACTAAAAAAGTAATGAAAAACATACAATTTTTTCTAGAAGATCACGAAAAAATCATCACATCATCATATAATAGATGAAAAATCATTTTAAATAATAACTAGAAATTTTCTTGATTAAAACTATCATTTTATCAAAAAACAATTATTTAAAATAATTAAAAATAAAAAATTATTATATAATTTTTTTAATTGAATATAACGATATAAAATTATAAGGGATTTTTAAAATCATTGAGCAGTCATAATAGTTAAAACTCCACTCATTTTATATAAATTGAAAAAAAATCTTTTATCACACTGATAATAAGTTAAAAATTAACTCATTCATAAAATGACTAGAAACCACATGTATATGGATGAAAAATTAATTTTGAACAAAGTGAAAATAGAAAACATTCCTTAAGAACATTCATTAAATATATTGAGTACTTAAATTGATAAAATTTTAAGAAAAAAAATTATTCATCAAAAGTAATGTAAGGAGATGAGAATTAAATTTTATTTATAAAATACCAATCATATAATATCATCAATGGAAATTCAAGCATTAAATAATATGGATAAGAAATATCACTGAAATTCATATCCCTTAACTCATGCTTCTCCTTTATATATATTCATTTGGATGACCTTTATTATATATATTGATTTATTATACGTATAATTACCGTAACCATACTAATATCAATCATATAATGTTTTATTTAATATTGAAATATTATCACCAGTTTATTAATGATTTCTCATTAAAATAATTATTTTGGGTGATTACTACATATAATTTTATTCATGTTTTAGTTTGATAATCTCATTTTATTTAATTTAATTAGTCCCTTTAATCTCTAAAATTTTATAAATTATATAAAAACCAAATATATTCATATTAAATATAATTCTAGAAATCATTAAAATTAATATATAAAAAATAATTCAAACTTTTCTTGGAGATGAAAGGCTACAGATGCACATGAATGTTATGTTCATTTAATAATTAGAAAAGGTAATAAAGAAAAATAATATTCTATCATTAAAAAATGATAACCATATCTTTAATAAAATTTATAACGATTAGTTCTTTTATTATTACTATAAAATTAAAATCGATATTAAAGATGAATTATACCGTTACATGGTACGTACACACGATAAATGTTTTTATTATCTTTATAGTGGGAACAAGGTTGATAATGGTTATACTAATATTCAAATAAAAAAATGATTAATATTATAATGATATCACTATATTAGATTAGATGACATTATTTGAGATGGGATATAAAAAGGACAAACTAAAAATGAAAATATTAGTTAAATAATTCGTTGATGAGAACACCCTTTCGTCTCACACTATAATCCTTGAAAGCATGCTATTTTGGAATATAAAATAGAAATAGTTGTGGGATAGAAATATAGGAAGGTATTATGGAAGAGATTACATAATATAGAAGGCTCCTGATTTGTTGAAATGTTACAAGACGTGTTATCCCTTTATATTTGAGGGGAAAGAGAAATTTTGAATTAACAATATGATTTAATAATATATTGCATTGAAATTTATTATTGAATCAAATAAAACAAAATTAAAAGATATTATGATATAAGCTCCAAATATTCTCATAATACCAAAATTTTGATATTATTAGAAAAAATCTTTTCTTTGTATGTAACATAAATAAAATTTAACCTAATTTATCCAAAAATAAATAAATTAAATGTATACCTAGATATAATAATTATATAACCATAAAAAATGGATCCTTTTTAAAAAATTAGTATATGATGATTCTATATATGAAAGAAATCTCATATGATTTTATTTATATATATTGAAAAAAACACAGAGAAAACTATTTTTATAAATATACATGATTTATGATTTCATATAAATTTTCCATAAAATAATGTAATAAATTTGTTTCCATTAACATTTTTCATCAAATAAGAAATACTATAGGGTTTTTCATCTTTTTTATCTATCCAAAAAAATTTAAATATTAAAATAATCCCATAATTTATAAATAATAAAAAATTGTTTATAATCTAAATAAATTACAGCGTATCTTCAAAAATACATGATTGTGATCCCAGTCTAAATTTAATTCTTTTAAATTAAATATTTAACAGTTTTAAGATACCATTGATCAAGCACCACATCATCCAATAGATTAATGAAATGTTTTAGGGATACATTTATGTTATAACTCATTATTTTCACCCAATTTATACTATTTTACAGATGTGATAAGTACTTAAAATGGATTCTATTCATTATAACCAAAAATTATGTTATCCTTATTATATTATATTAAATATTATAATAAATAATATAAAATCCATTTAACCAAATTCTGTACATATATGTGGTTGAATTAAATTTATAATAAAAAACACAAATGATATAAAAAAGTTTTCTTCTAATGATTATATTTTCCACCATATTAAATTTTTTATATCAATATTTAATATTGAAAATTTAATATAATGACATAAATTGGATTATTAAAAATATATTTGATATAATTAGACCATTAAACATATTTTAAAACTAAATTTTACATTCAAATTTCATTAAATGAAATGAAAATATTAAAAACCAATATATTATTCATTATTCATTGATATAATGATCTTTTAAGATATGTTTCAAAAATACACATTACGATATTTTTTACATAATGATATAGAAAATGAATTTCAATTGGAAAATATGTTTTCAAAAAATGATAGAATGAAATTATTTCATTTTTTAAAGAAGGAAAATAATAAATCATTTTTTTGTGGAAAAGGTATATTTGATGCATAATAAG
This sequence comes from Viscum album, assembly GCA_963277665.1. Lineage (NCBI taxonomy): Eukaryota > Viridiplantae > Streptophyta > Magnoliopsida > Santalales > Viscaceae > Viscum > Viscum album. Next base: position 1,851,002,765 of record OY728126.1, on the reverse strand, counting down.
TCTATATTTAAACATTAATAGATAATTATTAATATGTATTATTTTTATAAATATAACATAAATAATATTTCCATTTTAGTTATCATATTAACCCCTCTCATTCTATCATCATGGTGATAAATTTCAAATTAAATAATAATATTCGAATACTATATCGTGGATCATTTAAATTCAGTGTTGTGTGTATTTTACACAGTTAAAAAATATATTTATTTGAAAAAATTGTTAAAATATCATTGGTTTACATTATTCCCTATTAAAATGATTTTTTCACTAAAAATTTCATCTATATGATATGAATAAACTCGTATATCATGGTTTCATCACATACATTGGTTCCCATGTAGCTTCGTCTAATTTATAGTTTCACCAAAAAATATTTTATTTGGTGAGTTTCCTTATTTCATATAACATTCTCTCGATAATATATAATCTATAGTAGTTATTCCGCATAAGATATGTATTGATCCAGTAGCATGACCTCTAAGTTCATAAAATGTGATGGATATAGTAAGCACATTCTATGGAGAGTTTAATTGTATAGATTTTGAATTTATATAGATTTGGTGGAAGCGCCAAATGATATTCTATGATTATGATCTGATCAATATTTTTTAGGTAAAAATATATATATATATATATATATGTATATGTGTATGTGTATGTATGTATATGTTTCAAATATACCTTCTTTACAAACCAATAAATATTTTTCAAAAGGTATATTCAGAAAAATACCATGTTACCAGCATTGAATTAAATATCTCATAGAAAATTGTTAGTATAAATTATCTACAAAATTTCAGCTTAAATTATGTATTCCGAATAGATATAATAATCTATATCATTCCATCAGATATATAATATCTTATTATATTTATTTTATACATAAATACCAAAAAATTAGGGTTCTTCCCTTACTTCTATATAGGGATTAATAATGAACCATCAAATTTCATGATAGAAATACTTTTTTTATAAATCTCAACATGAGGATGTTTCAAACCCAATAAAATCTAAAATATAAAACAAGATAACTCAAAATTATATTTATTATTTTAATATTCCTATAAAATTGAACATATATATATATATGGATGATATGTTGTATAGATACTCAATTATGAATATAAATCCTATCAAATACTTCTCCAAAATGTTAAAGTAAATCTCAAATCTCGATCAGATATAATAGAATGTGTTAGAACATGAAAACATACCACTTAATTAATGTTTATCCTAGAAGGATGGTAATGATATAAATTTTCTATAATAGAAATAATATTCACATAGTTCATAATATTCTCTTTTAAAACCCAAATATCATGATATTCTTAAAGAATTTTAAAGAATCTAATGAACAAAACCATGGTGATATTTTGAAAATTTAATTTTTTATCATTAATGGATGTAAAATACCATTATACTTCTATATTGTATCTTTATCTTACTAAAATTATATTAACAGTGATTCATACAATATAATATTTTCCATCATGTCATCCCACGAAAAATATTCTTTTAGCTCAATATACTTATTTTTATGTCTATGACCAATAGATAAATATAAACAACAAACAACATCCAAAAAATCCTTCTTTATATATTCTATTGAAGAGACCAATAAAATGTTCAAGAACCTTTTTAATCCATCACAAACAAGGTTTAACTTAGTATTCTTTTTAGAATTTTCCATAGATCAATATCTTCCATATACAACTCTTTACTCATCACATGGATATATTGTTGGACAATCATTCCAAAATTATTTGATTTTTACCATTCCTTCTGGATTTCCATATCCATACTATAGGAATCTTAAAAAATAGATCATTTTAAATTTTCATCATTGATAATCATCATGTAATTTTGAGGTAGAGAATATTCCACCAATATTTCTCCTACGGTCTTAATATATAAACAAATAATAACCTTTTATCAACTATATCAAAATTAATTCATAAATGATCCCCCCTTTTTTATTGATTTTATAATTAAAACAATATGTTCAGTGTGTGTTTGATATATTCCTCCTAAATGATATTTACTCCATATCATTAATAGAGAAATATCATTGAAAACTAAAAATATTTATTTGGATAAACATCGTCCTGGATAATAAATATTAACGAAGAATAACATTTCACTATGTAATTATACAAGATTACATCATAAATATCTTATATTGATGCATCATAATAGATCACAACTACTCTACTATAGGTTAGTGAGAGAACATATTCACTAACAAACATTCTATTATGTTCCCTGAAATTCATTAGACATTCATCTTTCCATAAATCATATCTACCTTCTGGGTCAACATAGTTAAGATATTTCTTTACCCATGAGAAATATCTCAAAATAAATCAGTAATATTCATCCATCCAATGAAAATTATAAATTTTAGTGATTTGTTTTCATTTAGGGAATTTCACAAACAACTTCATTATTTGAAGGATCCACTGAAATTACCTCACATAGGTTTATATAATATAAAAATGATGCATTATAAATCCAAAATTAAAACATTTTATATTTTTAATACAATGTATATATTCTTAGGGTATTTTTCACTAATTTCAAATAATATTCATACTATTCCATTATAATTTTTTATATAAAAATATCAACAATAAAGACAATAAAAAATGATCATGGTAATATTTGAAGGCAATAATCCTTAAATAAATGAATTTGGGGGTGGAATAGATAATTTTAATTCAATGTACTATATATTTATAGTATCTATCCCATGTACAAAATTATTTTCTCTATACATCCTCCATTTCAACCCGTAATTGAGGCTATCAAGAAAAAAGTGAAATCATAGAAAATTATTGGTCCTGTTTTAGTAAATCAAAAAACAACATTGATATTGGGTATATGATACATGTGATTAATATTTATGTTGTTATGTTCATAATATTTAATGAAAATATTAATTTAACCATCATTAATATCAACAAAAAGAACATTTTCAGCCCATGGTAATGTACTATGTTATACAAATACATTTTAAATATTCACTTACTAAATTCATTTAAATCAATTGTATCTATTTAATATGTTTTCATTATAAGGGTTCTGGAACTTGGTTTTATTTCAATTGATGACATAATTTAATTATTAATATGGAGAGTAAGAAAATATTTAGGAAATAAATCAAAAAACATTATAAAAATTGGTGTATCCCCAATATTATATATATCGTGAACTATTATAGACAGAAAACATCACGAATCAGAATTAGTATCCATATATGATATTTAATTTCAGTTGCATTTTTTTATTCATCATTGCATCTTCAAAAAAAACCATAGGTTGATTTACAAAATTAATTATTAATTACCTTAATCAGAAATTGATATGTGACCAATATACCGGAATCAAATCCAGGAATAGAATCACATAAAATTAATTAAATGGATGAATCACAAGATTATCAGGAAGAAAATTCAACAAAAACCAATCAAATAATAATTATATACATTGTATGAGACAATCATTCCACTTTTTTTCATCACCAAAAATTCAATATCTGTACATAAAGGATATTAATTTATATTAGATGAGATGTTTTCTGATATATAGGGATTCTATTATCAAATTGTGTCCTTAATTGTTTGAGAATGCATATTTTCACCTACCTATCAGTCACATATCTTCAATAACATACTAAAATAAAAAAATATTGCATGACTATCAGAAATCTTTGATTAGTGTGATCATTCCGGAAAAATAATTCATATGATATACAAATAATGATACCATAATATTTTTCTAGGAAAAATTATTTTTAACCTACGTCTTCTTCGTAAGAATATATTCAAATATGTTAGAATAGTTCATTATTAAAATGTGAATTAACCAAATAATATCCCCAGTGAGTGTCAAACTATGTTCATTAAAATGTGACACCCATTATGCATCATAATAATGGTTGAGATATATTCAATCATCTCATTTTAGGATTATTATAGAGATGTACATTACTTAAAAACCCCATCCACTTATATTATCCATACATGGATTTATTTCTAGAAAAAACCATATAATTTTTTCCATACAAAATATTTATGATGTTATCCTATATTTATATGATTCCCTTAGGATTTAATATAATATCACGTGTCATAAACATAAAAAAATTTACTATGAAAATGCCTGTAATTACCAACGTATAGGTATAGAATCTTAATATATAGATATTGAATCTTTCTTAATTTATATTTAATAAATTTCATATCGACATTCCCAAGGACCCTAATAGTATGGTTTCATTGGAGAGTAGATAAAAATTCATCATATTTCATGAATTAATTTCAAAATATACTATTAGGATCTTCTAAATTAAAAATATTTATATCTATTCTCTACCTAAATCAAAAAACATAACCTTAGAAGGTAAAATATTAATGTTGATCTTTGATGCCTAGTAGGGGTATACAAAAGAGATATCAATTTTTAATCATATTAAATCATTTGATATGAATTGGTTTAAAATATCATGAGCATAAAATAAGACGTTCATTCCCAATAAATCATGAGTAGTAATGAAGAGTTATTTAATAAAATAATATCATATAATGTGAAATGGATAATAAATGTGGGTAATATTTTTCATTAATCACTCAAGAAATGATCTTTCCATGATATTATAGAACAATAATTTCAATAGAAACCATTTAGTATATCTTGATTAACTTCAAGGACCATCAAATAACAATTTATCGGTCATCGACACCTATTTCACACAGTGGAACAATATTATTGGCTTTTTTCCGTAATTTATCAAGAACAATGACTTATTTCTTATAATGTATCAAGAACACCAACTTGTTTACCAAAATTATATAATGATATATAAAACAATGAACAATGTATTATGGGGATATAAAATTCATTTCCCACCAATAAAATAATTAATACCAACCATATGTGAACGATAAGATCATAAAATATTTATCGTAGAAATATATAATTTCATTTTCAATAAAAATGGATTCCATAACCACTTCAAAACCCCATCAAAGCTTGACCCGTGTAAAATATATTAGTTTTAGAAAAATATCAAAATTACTACCATAAACCATATAAAGAAGTTATATGTATGTAATCATCAGGTCATATACATATAAAAACAAAATTAACATTAAAGGATTTTATTATAAATTAAAATTTATTAAAATCAATGACTAGAATATTTTTTTTAGGAAAATAACTATCTCATTTTGATTTTTTTTAATTATTATAAATTACAAATAATTATTGAAAAAAATTAATAAAAAATACAAGTATAAATATATTATAAATTTTAAATCATATAGTACTCATGATGTTATGAAATTGTTTCCTGATTTATTAGTTAAAAAATATTCCTTTCAAGATTTACTAATTTATGAAAAAGTACATCATTCATAAAATGACAAGAAGATAAATATTAAAGAATTTTTAAAAAAATAATCATGGGTATATAGGACTTTAAACAAATATATTATAATAATATAAAATTATTTTGTTTCTTAAAAAATAATTGTATATGGAATAAATAATATTTCCAACTTAATAGAGAAAAAATATAAATTTTCATTATTTTTTTTTCAATATCATGCGTATATAAATTTGTGAGATTAAAAGGAAATAATTTCTTATAAAATACGAAATAGAGTATTAAAAATTAAAAGGGATTAATACATAAGGATTATATAATTTTCTCAATGAAAATTTAATGAATTATTAATCATGATTGAAAATAGGATTCAAACACAAACACCATAAATTGTGTGTCAAATTTAGTTAGAAACTTTCAAAACCCTTTTATAATAAATATATTTTTTTAACAAATTTATTTTACAATTATAATATAATATATCATACCATTTATGATTTACTTATGACATATTATCACCATTACTTTAGAATATGTTATTAAATTCATTTTTTCTAGGTGATATCTATTTTATTTTTCATGATTTTTTCAGTTAAAGATTCATTAATTTTTATAATGATAATTGTTAAATTATATATTTAATGTTAATGAAGATATAAATACCATTTATATTAATTATATTAATACTTATACTAATCTATAAAATGAATTCATAAAAAAATGATTTAAATCATTCATTGTGATTGTAGGTCATAAATATTCATTAACATTGTTTAAATTTTATATAAATGGGATATAAATAATGTTAAATAATATTTTATTATTATTTAACCATAATAATATCATAAATTTCACATAGAATAATTATATCCATTCTTATAACCATGCATCTAAAATATTAGGATAGACAAACTATACTTATATGAATGGATGTTATGTCATTTTTATTCATGAGTAATGTTTCCATTAATCCTATGATGTAGTAAAAGTTGATATTTGTTTTTCCATTCACATAATTTAAATTAAAAATATAGAATATATTGAATTCATTAAATTATAATTTATTCCATCAATTTATATGAGGTAAATTATTAAATAAAATTGAAAGCAATTTGTTGGGAGTTTTACCTCTATGTTGAGACCCATATTTTTCCTTACACCTTAATCATTGAAAAGTTTGAATATTTAAATTACCAAGAGATACAGTTCATTCAAAAGAAATATTAGATTTTATTATGGTTGTTATTTTTTGAGCTAGACAGGTCATGAAATATGGAGCATAGTGAAGATGTGTATCCTTTTAAAGGGGTGAGAAAAAAACACACATAATTACATAAATTAGAAAAAAATATAAATGTTATATTCAATAAAAGTGGAATAATGGAATCCCAAATTATAATTAAAATGATATATAATCTAACTAAACTCTTCGAAACACATTTGGTATTGTGATGGATAATTCTGATTCCATATCATCATGTTGAACCACAATAAGCCCATTTTACCCATAATGTATATATCATAACATTTTATTATGATAACATAATTATAAAACCAAAAATAAAATAATCCCAAAATAATTCATACATGATAATAATAAAATTTAAATAAATTTTATTATATTTAGATTCTATAGTAGATAAATTAGATTAATTGTAATAACACAAAACACATAGAAATTGGTTTTTAAAAAAATATTTGAATTTGGAATAAATACCATTTTAACATCAAATAATATTATAAATTAGATTTCATGATAATTTTTCAGCTATAAAAGATTTGATTTTTTATATATTTCATAAATCCAAGGCTAAATAAAATCTACCAACCATAACATTTATTATAAAGAATTAAAAAAAAGTTTTCAATTTGAATAAAATATATCTAATCATCAAAAAATTATTTTTTGTAAGATAGGAAATGGAATATAATTATGTTTATGTACATTTCTTTAGCCCAATTTTTCATCTTTCATTGAGTTGATAAATATTTACAATGTTAAAATATAAAAATGTTTTAACATATTATATTAGTTTATTTAATATGAACAAAAAAATGGAATATATTTTACCAAATTCATCTCAAATGAGGGGTATAATTTCATTTACAATTCATCACACTATATATGAGGCTAAACAGATTACCAGAAAATAATTTCTATATTATAAATTTATTTATGTGAAATTTCATTATAAGAAATTTATTAAAATAAAAAAAATTATATTATTTATAAAATATTATAAATAATAATATAATAAAAATATTTTAAAAATTGAAATTTGTAAATTAACTAAAAAATAATTTTTTTTAGAATTCAATATTTTTCACGTCTTTCCAAATAATTATTAATAATTAACTATCAAAAAATATTGATAGGATGGTTTCAAAAATGATATTCACTTTCTTATAAAATTCATAATCGAAAATAAATTAATTATTTTATTTTATTAGAAAAAACAATAATGAATTTATATTTTTTTGAATTTTTTTAAGAATATAAAGTAATTTTAAAAATGATTAATTAATTTTTGATTTTATTGTTTTATAAGAATAAATAAACACAATTTTATAATGTTTTTTATTTATATTCACTCCACCAATTTTAATGGTTGGGGGATAAGTGTCATATTAAATTATAATATTTCAATGTTATATCTTTGATCATTTACAGTGTTGTGGGTATTCCCCCTCATAGAAAAATTACTCATTTCAAAATATTAAATAATATATCGGGGTGTTGTATCAAAATTATATTATTAAAATATTAATATTTGGAATAAATTTATAATTAATTATGTTATTTTTATAGTATTTATTGTAACACCACCATATTTTAGAGAGGAACAGAATGTATATCATATGTTTTAATAATTATTTTTCATACATAATTTTTACATTATATTAATGATAAAAAAATTAATTGTGGTACAAAAATAGGATACAATGGTTTAGTGTCTTGGAAAAATTAGGACAATACATAAATTTTACATAATAAAACATAACTATTTATTTAATTTCTTATTCTATATCTTTTTATTGGCCTCCATTTCTCATTAGTACTTGTATTCACCTAAGGATAATCATCAATATAAAGCGTCAGATAAAATTCCAGTTAGAGAATGAGTAAGAGAAAATAATCATGGGTTATCATCATCATAATAACATTTGAAAAGGATTATCATCATATAAAATAAAGGAAATAATAGATTAATTTTTGTAATGTGGTGGCACATTAAAATAAAACATCATATGTAAGTGGTTAACCACCAAATGTATTTGTGAACAAATATAGAATCATGTTCATTCATATTTCACATTATATAATGAGATAAATCACATTACCTAATGCATTAAAGTGGCGTATAATTACAAGATCACCCATTGCATCATAAAATTTACATGTGCTATATAACTCCAGGAATACATATTACATAATAACATTGACATAATCATGCATTCCACATGGTACATATTTCAATAATCGATATAATATTTTCATGGAAAATAATGTCTATCATTTCTTAAAGAACACATTCATTAAATAAAATTTGGGTTCTAAAAATAAAGATGGAATAAAAAAACAGAATAAAAATCATCAATATTGAGTGAAGAAGAAGCAATGCCAAGAGAAGTTTAAGGTCTGGTTTTAGAAATAACAATTATTTTTTAAACCATTATGATTATCATAAAAGAATGTATTGAAAAATTATATACCAAGAAATAAAATCGATAAAAAAATGTTATTTAATGATCATTAAATGAATACACATACATAAATTGGTGTAAAAGAGGGGAAATCCATGGAAATGGAGTTGGGTTTAAAAAACCCCTCACCTTTTTCATAATTAAAAAATCACTTTAATTTCATTGAAAATAAAAACGGATTCATTAATTAATACATACAAAACCATATATACTTGAATTTTATTTATATTAATTTTATTAAGCTTATTTTTACATTTCGGATGAGTTAAATTGGTCAATTTCATCATTTATAAGTGTTCATTTTCATGGTTTTCATGAATGGGTTTTTATATGAATGTGGATGTTCCGGTAAAATTGGAATTGTCACCCAGAATTGAAATTATATATTATTAATGAACATATAAAAGATGAATTAATATTATATATAATTTTTTTACACGGTATGATGATGAATCATTAGATAAATAGTTAATGAAAATGAATAAATCTATATGGAACATTTTATGATCATCACAAACTGATTTCATTTTATTTAATGTCCTGTTTTTATATTGAATCAATAAAATTATATGAAATATAATATGTATAGTTAATTCATATTTAGTCATAATTATAGTTCCATGACCATCAATGCTTGTGGTAGTGAAAATATTTTATACGTTGTCCACGATGGTGATAAATCGACACAACACATATGATATAATCATTTTTAGAATAAGAGGAAAATATGAGATATTATAAGATAAACTATTAAATTAACATTATAAAATTATTGTATATAAAATATAATGGATTTATCCTTTAACATGGGTAATTAGGGCAGGGGAGAGAATGGAGAAAGATATAAAACTGAAATGAAATTAATAGATAATGAAAAATGATGTTACCTCTTGAATTTCTCCTACTTGACAACTTCATTATGTGAATGGATTTTGAACTTTTATGAAAAAATGAGCTCATAGACATGGCATAGGTTCTTGGCCAGATTATTTTATTGATATTATACATTTTTTAATTCGTAGAAGGTCTGAAGATAATATTTTGTGAGGGGTGGTATATATTGGGGAGGAGAGACGTGTTCTCCCAATATTTTATTTAGTGGATTATTATTTATCACTCGACGATGAATTGTTTGATCCTTATCACTAAATACATTAAATTAATGAAATATAGTTACCGATTTTGGTCTTAAATCAGTTATAACTCATCTATGACATAATAATTAATGTATTTAGCTTTAATGATAAATTTAATTTTTAATTAAAACCATCATTTATTTCAAAAAAGGCCTATTTACAAAGTTTAAAAAAATTTATAACACATTAAAAATTTAATTAAGGTCTCATGGAAATATATTATAAGCATATGAAAAAAATTAATTTATGAATCTATTTTATCAAGATAATTTTTCTTCTAAATAAATATATTAACTATAAAGATTATTAAAAAACTATTATGTTTTTTAAATCAAACTGTTAACTAATAATTGTTCAAAAAGATAATAAATTATGAAATGACATAGTTATCCCAAATTATCATTTATAAAATGAATAATTTTTTTGTACTTTTATAAATTGTTTTATGATAATATTGATCATATTATTATTCCTAATAGTCATGTTACTATGGTTATGTTTTGGTTATAATTCAATCAGGATAGCAGCATTACATTCTATACATAAAAATAATATTATTCATTCATCACCTAAAATGATTGAATTGTGTTATCAAATTTATTTTATTTTATTTATACTATACGAGATAATTATAATAATGTAATTTTCATTGATAAAAATTTATGGTTGTTACAAACTCCCCCCCCCCCCACAATTTTGAAAATTTTTCCTAGAAGAATAATTTAGCATAATTTACTAAACAAAGAATGGTTAATTATATTTCATCACTTCCTATGGATTCCATTTTCCTCTTCATACTTATATTTCCACCACAATACATTGACCTTGAGAGTAGCCTAGTGGAATATAAAATTATCTCCACGATCAAACATATTCAACATTGCTCCTCGAATGAGGGATATATTTCTAAAAATGTTCCCTATTGATTTAGTACAATGAGGGATCTGGTATGCACTTCCTCATGATGGATGCATGGAATAAATCATGTACATTAGATATTGTAGGTATAAGTTCCTTTCTATATTCCAAATATCTGACTACATCAAGAATCTCCAAGGGGATCAGGTACTTAAGACCCCTCATTCCATTATTACCAAATATAATGATCCTCTTCCATATAGGTAGGAAATGGAATACAATATCGCTATTTTTAAACATTATATTTTATCAAAGATTTTCATCTTAACACTTATATCAACTTTGGGTTTCCTTAATGTGTTATAAATTTTTTTTTCAGTATTTCCACTTTTTCATAGCCTTTTTAGGTCATAGAATATTATGTCAACTGTCTTCATACTATCACACAAATTTTCTACATCACTTACCAAAAAGGTATTGAAAAGGATCCATTTAGATTCTAGAGTAAAAATTTTTGTTTTACGGGATCTCAGCTATAGGCATATATTGGTCCCATCATCGACTGAAGTCCATAAAAACTTCCCTCAACATATCATCCAATTTCTGAATAGTCTTCTCAAATTGGCCATTATTTTGAGAATTATAAACTATAATGATGTTCAATTAGTTTTTTAGGGAAATTTGGAGACTCTTACCCAACATAAGGGTAAATCTCAGTTCCCTATCGGGTAAAATCAATACTTGAACATCATGAATCTATTATAATACTATATTTAGGAACCAAGAAAACCAATCTAGAAATAATTCCTCTCGAATTCATATAAAGTTATCTATGTTTGTAAGATGATCTATAAAAACCCATATAGAAATTTTTCCTCGGGATGTCATCAGATGACTGGTGGAAATAAAAATGGTGATGTTTTCAGTTTCCCTAATGGTATGGGTAATTATAGCATCATCCCCTTAATATTTGGTAATTCATACTTTAACTTCCTTAATACTATAAACATTGTTTTATATTTAGTGATATCTCTCTTCAAATAGTCCCACCAATAGTTCTCATGAAGATCTAAATAAAATATTTTTGCACCAAAAATTATTAGATAAGGATGGGCTCTGTTCGTCATTCAAAAGATCATTCGTTATATCTAGATCAGATGGTACACATAGTCGTGGATGAACACTTACTATTTCTTCCTCATCGATATTAACTATAAGGATTTCCCCATTCTTATTAGTTCCACATTCTTCTCAATCTACACATCACATATTTAATATTACATTATTTTCCGCAGGAAATATGGCTGAGAAATCCCTTAAGAAAGGATTAGGGATGTTCCTCCCTGAATGAATCCCCTGACCATCCATTGAAAATCATATAATATTGTATACTTCATAATTTTAATCTTTAATAATGTTCCATGATCCTTTATATATATAAAATTTTCCACTATATTCACTTTTCAAGTATTGTAGTGGTTTAAGCACTTATAATACATGGTGAAATATAACTATATTCACTAAATCATAGTATGTTCCTTTGATTAGAATAACTATTTTAGAATCTTGGGATTAATATATATTTCACACATCTCCCTATAGGGATAATGTTTCCAAGATTCCAATTCAATGATCTCAAGTACTAACTCAAGATCATGTGTTGGATGGTTTCTCTTATGAATTTTCATTTTCATTGAGTCATAGCCTACCAGTTTGTAAATTTTCATCAGTACCAAAACCATTAACATCATTGAATCATCATTTTATACCACAAAGAGTTCCCCGTTATTGGAATACGTAGTATTAGCACAATGATTAACATCATTAGTAACTCATTCATTCAATATTCCCAGTCATTGGTCTAGAAAAAAATTTCCTTCCGAGTCATCTTGGATAATGGGTTTTATAATCAGGATAAGTTCTTCACAAACTTTTGGAAATTCATAACTAGAATAAGGAATCTATGGGAACCCATTACAAATGATGGCATGGAAAACTCTTTGATTTCCTTTATCTTGGAAGGGTACAAATAAATTCATTTTATTATGATAATATGACCCCTAAAGGTTAATCATCAATCATGTACTAAAATTTCTTTAACATTTCCTAATGTTTATCCCATCACATAGTCTATGTAACAATATTCAAATAATAAAAACATTCCCCCTTTCTATTGGAGTGTATCAGAATATCATCAAAAAAGACAACCCATTTTTTTGGGTAATCTCTAAAGAATATATTACTTAATTACATTAATATTGATGAATAATTATTTAGTTTAAAAAGAATAACTATGAACTCATAGTATATATTCCTTGTTTACAAGGTATTAATTAGAATATATTCTTTATTCACTATTAATTCATGATATCCTGCTAGAAGTTCCACTTTATATAAATACATATCCCCACTCTGTAGATCAAGAAATTTAATTATCTATGGAAAAAGATAACTGTTATTTCATTATTTTTTTGAGATCATTCTAATAAATGTATAGAAACATTGATTCATCCTTCTTATTGATGTAGAGAACTGTTTTATCCCATGGTGAAGCACTTGTGTGTATAAAACCATTTTCGATATTCTCTTGTAACTACTTCTTCAGTCATTCCAACTCAATAGTGGAAATTATATAAGGTAAATTTGATAAAGGAAGTGATTCAGAAATTAGTTCAATTGAGATATAAACATATCAATTAGAAGAAATACTAGGAAATTCTTTAAGGAATATATCAGTGTAGTCCCTCACAATGGGCAGGTCAATTGAATATGATTCTATCAATTGTATAAACAATTTCTTCAAGATAAGTTATCACATAAGGAATTAATATCCACTCATGAGAGGATGGTTCTGAATAGGGTTCATCCACCTCCTTATTCTTATACATAATTATAGGATTATTATCAATGTGAAGAGTGGCATCCCATTCCAGCTAGTGGATATAAGATTTCTATGATGATATCTAACCCAATCCTAGTATAACAAAAAACCCCTCCAATGGATGTAATTTAACATTATCTAGGAGGTCTATTCCAAAATATATAACAGGGGAAGGATTATATAATCGTGATTCAATAATTTTCCCATTTACTATACTAATAGATAACTTCGCTACTATATTTTGTGGTAGTGTTTGAATTGTTCTCCTTAAAATGAATGATATGAAATAATGCATAGAACAATACTCAAATAGTACATTTTTTATTATTGAATTAATAACATATGTACCTATCACCACTAAATTTTTTGCTCCACCTATGAATTGTTGATTGAATAAAATAATCCTTGACCATTTTGATTTGGTTTCTACAGAAACTGATCACTCACATGATGTGAATTTTTAGTACATTAGCTTTTATAGTTCCCATCATCAAAACATCTGATGTATTGAACCATAGGTAGTTCATTAATTTTTTTCAATTATATTGTCTATATTATTTATGTTTCATCAAAATTCATTAGATTAGAATCCTTCTCTCCTAAAACTATAGAATTTCATCCATCCCTTTGAGGTAATATCTGTGGTGCTTCTTCTCCCAATTTTATCATATTATTAGTTGATATTTATTTCCACCTTTCTCTATAGAACCCCTTCTTGAAACTCTAATTTTCATTTCATATTTCTATATACATGGAAATGTTATCCAAACTCCATATCCACATTTATATCACATCCAAAATCATATTCATAACTATGATTGTATCAAAGTTTTAGATCCTTTTGAAGGTGTGGTTTTAAACAACTAAAGAATCAAACTATTTTATATCATTGTTGATAAAAGACCTAATTAATAGCATAAAAGACATGAGAAATTTTCCTCTTAGTCCATGACATATTCACCTTACTTTTGAATCATCTATATGAATTATCATTCAATATTTTTACAATGATTCCATGGGAAATTCCGGTTAAGAAACACTATGTTAAAGTATTTCCACTCTATGTCATCAATTTTTTCTTTGGATTGGGGTTTTTAATCAATTCAAACCAATTATCAACCTATTTATTTAGATTATAAATAGAAAGATTCACCTTATCCTTCTCATAATATTGATGAATAGATCATATATTCTCCATTGTGTGGACTCGCTACTTCACGAATCGTGGATAAGTAGATCCACGATATTTCTGTAGTTATGGTCATATAAAATACTAGATAATTAATGTATAACTCTTAGGTGAAGGAGGAAGTTCAAATTTATTCAGGTTATTTTTCATTTCCTATGATAATTAGGTTAGATTCTTGACGAAATATTGAACTCCACATTGCAAATCATTTAATACCCCATTAGAGAAATCATTTAATTTTCTCTCACACAGGATATTATCCAGGTTTCTACGAGATCCAATAATTTTATAAATTATATGATATAATAACATAAGTGAATAATAAATGATTAAATAATTAATTTATTTTTGAAATTTAATCTAAAAATATATATTGCAGGATTTCTGTGTTTATCAATTTTTTTAATAAAATATATTTTTGGGGGATAACATATTCTTAGACTCATCCTAATGGTTTCCTATGAGGTTATCTAATACAAATTCCCAAATTAACTAAACTATACTCCAATAACAACTATAGAGACCCTTCTTTTATATAGATTTCTAATACATCATTTTAATGATAAACAACATTATAGTTCTAAAAACCCGGGATCCAAAGGTTTAGTGTCTTGGAAAAAGTAGGACGATGCATAACTTTTACATAATAAAAAAAATTATATAATTTTTTATTATCTAGATTATTATTGGCCCATTTGTTCTAAATAGTACAAGTATTCCCTGGAGATATAAATAAAAAAGGGATGATATAATCTCCTAGAATGTGGATGAATATGATACACAAATCATTGTGATCATAACAATCATAACACAAGAAAATGATAATACTCATAATCATGATATGAGACATTAAATAAATTATTTGAACATTGAAATGCATAAAAATGAAACATCTTTCCTTAGTTTTTAATGACCGCACAAAGTTATGAATAAGGATAATATCATGTTCATGAATATTTCGAATTATCTCATTAGATACATCACATTACACAGTGAATTGGAGTTCACTATGATTAATAACACACTTACAACATCATAGAATTTTCAAGAACTATATAATTCATGGTGCACCTATTACATAATAACATTTATAGAATCATGCAAGCCACATTAAACATTTATCAATCTTGGACATAATATAACTCATTGAATGGAATGGGTTTTATAAAATAAAAAATGCATTCATGATTAAACATTGTTCTTACAAAAATGATGATGGAATGACATACTTTTTATATAAATCATCAATCTATAGTGAAGAAGAAACATTCCAGAGAGAAGTAAATGGTGTGTTTTTATAAATAAGAGATAATTTGGAGAATATTTTCATTGTTATAAAATTGATTATAAAACACGAATATCGTAGAAAAGGACAAAAAATTAATAAAAAATTAATATATAAGGATCAATAAATGAATATACATATATAAATTGGTGTGCAAGTTGGAAAATACAAGGAAGGAGAGCTAGGATTGAGAGTCCCCGTAACTTATATATGAATGATTTATTCTATTTAATGTCCTAGATAACATCATGAGATTAATTAATTAAGATAGAACCTATTATAAATGTATATTGTTTATTATAATTTAATTATGTTTATTTGAGATCATTATGATGAGGTATAGAGTTAAATTTTTTCATTCAGAATTGTTCGTTTTATATTTTTTCATGATAAAATTTATTTTATATGAGGGATGTTCAGTTAAAATTTCAATAGTTATCAAGAATTGAAATAATATGTTATCAATTAACATCCATAAAATTAAATTATCTTATAAATAATTTGGTTATATGTTATGATGATAAATCATTATAAATATAGTTTATATAAGTCTTTAAATTTATTAGGTGAATTTTATGACCATCACGAATTCATATTATCTTATCTATTAAAATGTTTATATATTTATGGCAGATAAGTATATAATATAGAATTTTATTATAGAAAATTATTTAAAAATAATTATGGATTTAAGACCATCTTTGAATGTGTTATTGAAAATTGAAAAAACATCATCCATGGTGGTTGTAAAGAGATTCACCACAGATGATATTTTTATTTTTTGAGTTAAAATAAATGTGAATATATTGGGAGATAAATTATTTCATTAAAATTATAACATTTTTGTATATAAAAGGTACTATATTTATCGTGAAACATTTTTTAAGTATATTTGGGGAAATGATTAAAAATTAAATTAAATAGAAAATAAATTTAATGAAATTGGACGATGATTATACCTCTTGGATTTCTCCTCCACAAGAACCTCTGAAGTGGAAATGGTTTGGGAATTGGAAGAGACCAAGGTATCTTGGTCATGGGGGAGGGGCCTTAGAAGATTATTAGGAAGATAAAGGAAATAAATGAATCCATGGAAGGTTTGAGGAGAATAGGGGTTGATTGTTTGTATTTATAGGGGAGACATGTGTTTTCCCATAATTTTATTCACTAGTTTTTTATTTTTGATCAAGACCATTATTAGTTTTATCCTTTTAAATAAATATATTTAAATAATTGTGTATATTTTTATATTTTGTTTGTAACATAAGACATGAAACATCTATGACTCAATAATTCATGTATTTATATTTTTTCATAAATTATCATATTTTACTATTCATCAATAATTCAATTATTTTAGGAAAATTATAAAAATTCACTCTAAGAAAAAATTAACAACATTTTATGAAAATTATTTTATAAATAAGAGAAATTTATTTTTTATTAAAGTCACCATTTTTATAATTAAAATGATTTTAAAATTATAACACATTTTATAAAATTTTGGAAAATTAACTATGCTATCATAAAATTATCCTATAATCATAAAACAAAAAAATTTAAATTCATGAATCTATATTATGAAGATAAATTTTCACTCAATTTAATATATTATATATAAAACATATAGTTAAATTTTTATTTTTTATAAAAATATCAGCACTTAAATAATAATTTTTCAAAATATTTATTTAATTATAATATGATATAATTATATAAAATTATAATTTCTACATTCCAAAAATTAAATTTTTGATTCATAGATGGTGTTTCTATTATATTGGATGAATTACTATTTCTAGTAGTCATGTTCCTATTCAAAGGTTTAGGTTACTATTCCATTAGGTTATGTTTTTTAATTTATTGAAATAAAACTTATTACATTTATTATTCATTTATAATAATTTTCTAGTGTTCTCAAATTTATTTTGTTTTTTTATTCTATCTCACATAATTATAAGAATGTAATTTCCATTGATAAATATTTTTGGGTCATTAAAGAATATACAATACACAACACTGAGCTTAAAGGACCCATGATATAGATTACAATTATAACCTACCTTTTAAATCAATGAGCAGGAATATTTTTAAAATATATATGTTGTATATATTTATATATATATATATATATATTTCAATCTAAAAATAAATTATCTTTAAATTTATATTAAATTACCATTCAATTTTTAGTAATGTAATTATATTCTTCAAAATTATGTTCTTTTTCAAAAATAATTTTTTTTATTTTAATGAAAAATATTATAGTTAATATTTCAAACATCATTAAATTTTTTTTAAATGAAATTAATTTTTACATTATTTATACAAAATTTTACAATGGGTCGATATTTTGAATTCTTTGAAAAATGTAAATTTTTTATTAAATAGTGAAAGGTAACAATTTTCTATAAAACTATCCATTATTTTCGACATATTAATAAATCAAAAAAACCCTAATTTCTTAATATGATTTCATGTAAAATAATTATAATTTAGATATATTTAATCCAACTTAATTCATTTGAAACATTTTAATATTTAATTTTAGAATAATTTTGTTGTTGGGTTTTAAAAAATTATTTATGTGAAAAATTATTTAATGAGATTAATATTAATACAATTTAACTAATTAAACAACACCTAAATAGGAATGATTTAAAAAAATTATATATTTTATTTTGTTAAATTTTAATTGATAACAATATAATTATTATTAGACATTATTTTAATATATAATCAAATTTTCCTTGATAAATACACTTCTTGTAAACACACATTCTCTTCGTGTTGGAAGGTTTAATTTAAAATATAATTTTTCTAATTTCTGGAATTTAATTTTATAGAATGTATTCTATATATATAATAATAATTATAAATATTATAAAAAAAATTTATCTTTTATTTAGACCTTAATGTATAGATATAATAGTAAAACAATCCATAGTTAAGGTGCATACAGGTTTATCATGGGTTAAACTAAAAATATAAGATTACAACTGACATAAAAACTTGTAAAAAAATTATAATCTAGACTTATTTATACCAAAAAATGTCTATTTATTGAAAACACTATTTATTTTATCCTTGTGTAATGTGAAAATTTTGGTACAACTTATTCTTTTCCAAAAATACAAGTGTTCTAATACCTTTATTTATAAAGGCCATCCCCTCTCTTCTCACCTTCACGGATTCAAACCATCATATATCCTAAAATAATGACACTAATAAATTCTCCTCAAAAATTAACCCTTCATATATGACTTGTTTTGTTCATAAATTTGTTCTAGAAATACATTAGGTATAATCTTATAGATGTGGTCTGAGAAGTTGTAAAATTCATGGTGTTCTGTTTCTATGATATTTATTATTCAACCTCTATTACTTTTTCATCAATAACCATCCAGTAATAACAAAATTAAATAATATATAAATATATGGATTATTTTAATGGAGTAACTTAAATACATATCTCATTCAATAATGTGGGATATGAAATCATTATTCGTGTATATGGGAGACTTCCACCGCGAGAACTGATGTCCTTTATTTTCAATGTCAGCTATTATAGATTGTTTTAATGATGGATTTAATGTATATATATATGGCATTCATAACATATTTATACTTCTAGAGTTATTATATCACATATACTATTAGGTTTTCATTCAGCGGTGTATTCAATAACGTCAATTGTGTTTATGGTAGGCTATATCTTCATGAAGCGATGTGTTTTGTTTTTAACCGTTACATTACATGGATGGTAGTAAGGATAATGGTATTTAATATATGTGATATATATGGATTTAATATATATATTCATTCAATATGTATCAATATAAAATTTTAATATATCACTTTCATAATGATGCATAAAAATGATAACGTCGATTTTGAATTTGTGGATTACCACCTCTATGAAGCAATGCATTTATTTTTTTCAGCACCAAGACACAATAATGATATATATAAGGAAATTGTGAAAAAATAATATTGTATTAATATCATTATATCCATTTTTAAGGATAAAATAATTCTAAACTTCTTTATATAAGGACTATTGAAAAATGGAATTGAAAAACATTCATATATATGTCCTATAATCACTATGATTGTAAAAAATCAATTTTTTTTAAAATAATTTCATTATTGGATTTTAAAGATTAATTTACGAATTAATATGTTAATTATATCATGAATATTATTCGGTATATTTTTTAATAGCGATATATCTTACCATTTTCAAGTCACGGATTCCAATATTAAATAATAATCTAAACATCCTCAAAACACATTTTGTCGACTTAACTAATTAAATTATAAAGAAATAAAATGAAATATTTATATATATGTTATTATACACGTAAATATTTTATTAATAAATTAAAATTTTTATGTAAGCTTATTATATAGGCTTTAACTGATATATAATGAAATTAAGGACTTAAGGTATAGGGTTTTCATATCTTTCTTTTACGATTAGAGGTCATATTCCATTATAACACCACAAGCTTGCTCTTTCGGACACGATGATTGAAGATGATTGTGTGATTTTTTTAAAAGAAAATTAACAATTACACAACACTTTATAAAAATGAGGACCTTTTACAAATCTAGGTTCTGGAAAATTAGATTATATTTCACATTTTGTCAAAGTTGAATGAAAATTATTGTCCCTTAAACATCAACATGCTAACTCCAAAAGCGACGACATCTATAAATAAACGTCTGAGATAACTGTGAAAAATAATTTTTAAACGAACTGTGAGAAATAAATTTCCCTTTAATGAGTTTTTAAAACCATTCATAAATTCCATTTAAATTATATCTTTGATAATACATTCAAAAAAATCAATTAGAAATACATTTGTAAAAACAACCATTACAAAATACTATAACGCTTTGAAAAGTATTTAAACAACAAAAAATAATTTAATAATAGTTTAGTGATTTAGTTTAAAATAATAAGAAAAATCTTAAAAAAACCGCTAAGGCCACTCAATACTCTAAAGTCTATCTTAGGCCTACCAACGTGAGGGATTGATTCCCTATGTAATTCCTTATCATATTTACAATGACTGAGTACCCGATTTTGAAAGCATTTTTGTCTTACCAATCCATATATATATATATCACTACTGTTATATATTTGAAAATATATTTATAATCATGTTTGGAACAAATAAATACTATTCTTTATTGAAAATTATATATTCGTCTTTCTATGACCAGTTATCCTGATATATGATTTTTCATAATCACATAGTAGTTAATTCAAAATCCACGAAAATGAAATTTCAATGTCATATTTCTTAAATTTATTATATACATGAAGGTAGAAACTAATAATAATAGTGAACATGTCATTCTATCTACTTAAAATTAATCAGTAACAACTGACAATTATGTGTGGCACACCAAAATTATCAAAGCAGCATTTCATTACTACATACAGTCATCATTTTATATGCACTTAAGTTTTATGAAACATGAATTTAAGTAAATATATATATAATGTATAAACATCATGATAAAAAATCATTGGAATATGGTTATAATCAATACATTTATATGTCATTCACGTGATAAAATTATGACATTCTAAATTTATAAATTCATATTTAAATTGATACATGATTAATAATTTTTTTAAATCAATTACATACATGAACATAATGTAAGTGTGTGTATATATATACGTATATATATAATATTATATTTCATTGATAATTTAAAATATAAATACATGTTGGTTTTGAATTAAATTTAAATCTTATTTTCTTTCTTATTCAAATTTTCTTTATAACATAAAACCAATTAGAATAAAATTGATGGCCAATCCTTTTGATAAATTTTAGTAACACTTAACAATATATATATTTATAACATAGTAATATTATTTGAAGAGATGGATTTCCCATGAAAATAAAATTTCTAATTTATAAATAAAATAAATGAACATTTTTATTTCTAAAGGTATAGTTTTAAAAAAAATCAAATAATTAAAATTATCATTTCCTTAATAGATCTCATTTAAAATAAGAATAATAATTTTTAAATAAATATAATATATATCCTAATATAAAATTGGAATAAGATAAAATTAAATAATATAATCCCTTTCACCAAACCATATTTTTAAACATAAATTTGATAAAATAAATTTTAACATAAAATATTTAATCGGAGAAAATCCTTACAAAAAAATGTAATTGAAAGTGTAAATAAAGAATCTGAGAATAAATAATCCCTTATAGTTTTTATTTGCAGAGATGGTCCTATTTCTTGATATAAATAATGTGATGTGGATGGGATAATGATTTTAACAATATGTTTCCCCACTCTAAATTTATACACCCAGCAATGTAAAATGTTAATTCAACGTGCAAACAAATGTTAATGTGATATTCTGTTGTAAAAAAAGTTGGGTCATTTAATGGGATTAGATAGATATATTTTATAAGGAAGAATAACTGATGTATATAAAAGTGATATATGTAATCATTTAAAAATATATATCTAGTGTTAGTCTATAATCATATTCTTATCCGTAATTTACTATCTGCAATTTTTAAGTCTAAACTGATATTATGGAATTAAATGAGATCGAACTAAATTCATTGACCATTGAGACCAAAATAATGTAAAATTATTTTAAAGAATCAGACACTAAAAAAAGATTTCCTTAGAATGAATAAACAAATAAACTAGAATAGATAGCAGATAAACTTCTATGAAGAAACCCCATAGAAAAATAGGTTATAGTAATCTGTCAACATCTGAAGAAGAAAAATCAATGGATAAGGAAGAAACATTAAGTTAATTCACAAAAAACGAATCTAAAAAGTAAATGTTGATACAAAAACATGAATAAAAAAATATATTTTCAAATCAT
Organism: Viscum album; assembly: GCA_963277665.1. NCBI lineage: Eukaryota > Viridiplantae > Streptophyta > Magnoliopsida > Santalales > Viscaceae > Viscum > Viscum album. Next base: position 1,850,979,424 of record OY728126.1, on the reverse strand, counting down.
GACAATGTGAAGAAGATCGCCAAAAATCAAACATCTATTTCCCCAAATTCCATCAAAGCAACTCAATTCAAGAATCACTTTCCTCACTTGGCTACACCTTCCATTTCAATAAAAAAATACTTCTCATAAATCAATCAGTGGTAAAAAACACTCACTGTACAGATCATCCTCAGCTATGCATATGAAAACGAACCTTCTTGACATCCATCCGGACACGTGCTCGCCTCAAACCTACTTCATCCTTAACTTGAAACTCTAATCGGTTTGGACCAATGCTTGCCCTGGATTTTTCCCGAAGGCCTCGACTCCCAATCACAGTCACCCTATAATCTTGAAACACTGTCACATGAAACCCTACCACAATATCCAATTTTTTTATTTTAATTTCTTATTTATTTATATTTTATTTCATTATTATGGATTTTTATTAAACACAAACCTATAATGTTATTTATATGCATAAATATATTTTAAAACATTGTAAAATTAGATGTATAATTACAACACTAATATTAATATCTTAAATTATATTTTTCCCTTATATATATATACATGAAAAAAACCTTAATAATATTAAAAGTCACATAATCAAAAAATATATTTATAAAACTAGTCTTAATTCTATATATAGTATTTTCTCATAAATATCAAAATTAATTAAAATATTACTCTTAATATGATGTTTCTATAATTATAATTTTTTAAATTTATAATTTCATATTTAAAATTAATATATATATATATATATATATTATTTAAAAAAATTATTAAATACACAATGTTTGATTATTGTATATCAATTAAAAGTTAAATCATATTATTCAAATCAACAATGCATATTTATTATATCTTCATTAAGTGTTTTCATATGTTAATGTTAAATATTACAATCTCTAATAGATAGTTTTTATAACTATCAGATAAAAAATATAAATTTCAATATCTAAGGGAAATTCAAACACATATAAAAAACAATACTACGACAATCACACCACTAATATTGAAAATGGTTCTATATGTTTCTATTATTTTTATTTTCTTTGCAGTTGTTTTTTATATAACTTTTGTGCATCTATCAAAACCAAAATATGTAAACTACATGATCAAAATCAATGTGTTTCATGGAATAATTCTCATTGATTTATTATGCATATAAGTGAATTTAATGGGTTGGTTTTTGGGTGTCAAGGATGTATTTTGGTCATTATATAAATAAAGTGATTACTAAATTTATCAATGGATTCAGAAGTTTATCCATTTTATTGCATTATAGAACATTGGAAAAACATAAAACTTACTTTTATACTTGGGGTGTCACATTCTACCCCACATAATAGAAATGCACTGTCAAAATACATTTATAATTATTACATCTAATTTCCATCTATTCTAAGACTCACATGATGTCTTGAAGATCTGTACAGCTGTATTCCATGGTTACCATATCATCATATGAGATTAACGATAAATGTGGCCTCAAAATCTGCCACCTACTTTTCCCAAACACAATCTGATCAAGATGGGTTGTATGGATGTAGGCACTAGAAGAGAGTCCTTAAGTAATGATATTTGAAATAGTATCCAAGAATTTATTTTGGAATTTTATTCCTATAAGAAAGTATTATTTCACGATATTCAAAGGATTCAATGTCATCGAAAATTCTTCTTATGAATAAAAAGTTTAAAAGTTTAAATATATAAGTTTCTCAAAGATTTCGTTCTACTGCTGCTCTATAAAAGGAGGAGATTAATTCCATCAGCACAAACTGGGTAAATAACCTGAAAAGTACTTCATAATATGTCCCATGGAATCAATAGAAGAGAAGTTGAATCTGTTTGATTTCATTCAAGATGAAACCTGAACCATGATGAAAACATTGTATATCAGTCATTCCTGATACATTGTAATGTTGTTTACAGGAAAGATTCATGGCTTAATAGGGATTATATTCTTCTTTTCATGATATTTCCATGATCCTAGCATTTAATTCATCTAGATAGCCTAAGAGACTTGTATGGGTTCTCCATCATTCTATCTAAAATTTACAATGAATAATTTTTACTAATAAAGGATACTCAAACTATTGAAGGGTTCTAGCTTTCCAGAGTTATCTAGACCATGCCTCTAATACAAATTATAACACCCCAAGCCCTCTCTTCCGGACTCGATGATTGAAATATGTTGAGTAATTTTTTTAAAAGAAACTTAACAATTACACAACATTTCCTACAAATTAGGACCATTTACCATTCTAGGTTCTAAGGAAATTAGAGTACATTACGCATTTTATCAGTGTTTAAAGAATACTGTTTTCCACTACACTTCCATGAACAAACTCTGAAAGAGACAACATATTTAAATAAAATTTTATGATACCTATTAAAAATAAGTTTTAAACAAAGGGTGAACATTCAATTTCCACATAAGGAGTATTGAAAACAATTCATAAATTATATTAAAAATATCTCTTTGAAACTACATTTTAAAAAAATTCAATCAGAAATACATTTATAAAATAACCTTTACAATGTACTATAATGCTTTAAAAATTAATTATACTTTAAAAACAATTTTAAAACTAATCCAATTATTCAGTTGAAAATATTAATCAAGATCTTAAAAACAAAACAACTGAGGCCACTCGAAACATTGAAGTCTATCTTTTCCTACCCAATTGAGTTATGGATTCACTATCCAATTCACTATCATATTTACAATGTTCGAGTATCAGTTTTTATAAAACATTTTTGTCATAGATTCCCACCCAAATATATATATATATATATATATTAATGGTTATTTAGTTTTTCTAATATATATAAATAATCATGTTTGGAATAAATAAATATTATTCTTTACTAAAAATTATATATTCCAATTTGTATGATCAAATCTCATGATAGATGACATTTCATAATCACATGGGATTAATTAAATATCCATGCACTTGAAATTTCAAAAACATATTTATTATATTTCTTTTATAAATAAAGGTATAAAGTAATAAAAATATTTAACATATAATTATATCTTCTTAAAATTAATCAATAACAATAGATAATTATGTTTCGTGAATAAAAAATATCGAAGCATCATTTCTATACTAAATATAATTATCCTTTTATATGCACTTATGTTTTTTGGTCCATGAATTTTGGTGTATATATATAATGTATAAAAGTCATGATAACACAATCATTGATGTATGGTAATAATGTGGACTTTTATATGTCATGCCTATTATTAAGTTATGACATTCCTAATTTATAAATTCATATGTGCATTGATACATGATTAATAATTTATTTAAAATAATTATATACTGGAACATCATGTATGTGTGTGTGTATATATACATATATATGTATTATTATATTTCCATGATAAATTCAAATATAAATTCTTACTGATTTTGAATTAAAAGAATAGGTAATTTTCTTCCTTATTCAAATTTTCATGATATCTTAATCTCAATTAGAATAAAATTATAGACATATCCTTTTGATAAATTTGATTGAAACATAACAATATATATATGTATTACATAGTATGAATATTTTAAGAGATCGATTACCCATGAAAATAAAATTTTTAATTTAAAAATTAAATAAATTAAAATCATTATTACTAAAGAAGGTATTATTTTAAAGAAACAAATAATTAAATGTATCATTCCTTCAAAAGAACCCATTCAAAATAAGAATCAAAAGTTTTAAATTAATCGACTATATCTTATTATAAATTTGAAAAAAAAATAAAAACAAATAAAACATTATATTACACCAAACATTATTTTAAAATTTAAATTTTATAAAATAAATTTAAACATGGAAGATTTAATAGGAGAAATTCCATACAAAAATAAATTGGAATTGAAAGTATAAATAATGAATCCGATATTAAATAATCCCTTACTATTTTTATTTTCAGAGAAGATATTCTTCCTTGATAGAAATAAAGTGAAGTGGAGGGGATATTGATTTTTAAAAAACGTCTCCCCATTCTCAATTTATACAAACAAAAAGTAAATATTTTAATCCAAATTGCTAACAATGTTTCATGTGGGGTTCTGTTGTAATGCATGTTGGGTCATTTGATAGGAATATATAGATATGTTTTTTAAGATATCATCACAAAAGAATACAAAAGTGATAAATGTAATCGTTTAAAAACATATATCCAATTATTAGTCTATAATCATAATCTTATCTGTAACTAATTATCTAATATTTTTATGTCTAAAATTATATTACGGAATTAAATGAGATTGAACTAAATTAATTGAAAAACAAGAACACAATCATTTTCAATTATTTTAAAGAATTAAATAGTGACAAAAATATTCCTTATATTGAATAATAAAATAAACTATAATGGACATCAAATTAATTTCCTTGAAGAATCCCCATATAAAAATAGGTAATAGTAATTTTTCGACATCCAAAGAAGAAAAATCAATAGATAATGATAAAATAGTGATATAATACTCTAAAAATAAACAAAAATTTAAATATCAATATCAAAAACATGTATAAAAAACACATATTTTCAAATATTGATGACGTGAAGAAGTCATCCAAAAACTGAACATTTATTTCCCCAAATCTAATACACATGACTCAAATATAGAAGCACCTACATCACTTAGATTTGATAGAAATTTTGATTGAAAAAAACTTCCCATAAATTGAACGTTTTTCAAAACCACTAACTGTAGCGATCATCCTCAACCCTGCAACTGAAAATGAACTAGATCAACATCGATATGGACTTCTACTTCCCTCGATCCTACATCATCCTCAAGTCGAAATGTCAATCAGCTCTGACATGTGCTTTCTCTGGTTAATTCTCGTAGCCCTCAGCTCCAAATCACGCTCTACCTCTGGTCTCGTAACACGGTCATGTTCTACCCTCCCCCTAAATATGAGTTCTCTCAATTTTTTATTTCATTATTTTTATTTCATTCCATTATTTTGGTTTCAGTTTAAACTTAAACATATAATGGTTTTTATATGCATCACTATATTTTAAAACAATGAAAAATTAGATGTTAAATTACAACACTAATATTAATTTCTTCAACTAAAATTTTTCTTATATATATATATATTTTTTTTACAAAGAAAATCTTAATAATATTAAATGTCACATAATAATAAAAATATTTATAAAACTAGTCTTAATGCCATATAAATTATTGGTTCTTAAATTTCATTATTAAATAAAATATTATTTTTAATATTATGTTTCCTTATTTATAATTATATTAATTTATAATTTGGCAATTTAAATTAATAAATATTTATATATATTTTTTTTTATGAAAATTAATTAAATACACAAATTATTTTTATTGTATTTAAATTAAATTTTAAATAATAATATTCAAATCAACATTTTCAACGTAATTTATTTATATATAAATAGTTTTCATATGATGTTTTTAAATATTACATGTTCTAACAGATAGATTATAAAATGGTCGGATAAAAAATTATAATTATCAATGTTTAAGGGTCGTTCAAACACACAGAAAAAATAATATTGTGATGATCACTCTATTTCTTTCAGAAATGGTTTTATAAGTTCACATTATTCTTAGTTTCATTGCTATTGTTCATGTTATAACTTTTATGCTTCTATCAGATTCAAAATAGGTGAACTACCTGATCCACATCGTTGTGTTTCTCAGAGAAATTCCAATTGTTTTATTATCGATAGTAGCGGGTTTAATTGGTTAGATTTTTTTTGTCAAATATGTATTATGGGGTTTGTATAAATAATGTTCATACTATTTATATATCTATAATAAGATGTTTATGTATTTTATTTCATTTTGGAATGTTGAAAAAACATAAAAATTTCTTTTAAACCTGGGGTGTTACATCTATATTCAATAGAAGTCTTATTGTGTAGTGTATATAATGCAATTTTTACATATAATATCATGATTCCTTGAACAAACCTAGTATTTTATGTTTTAATTCGAAATAAATTATCCTTGGGGATTGGCGTTAAATTAATCATGTGATAAATAATTTCTTTATTCAATTTCATTTCATTGGGATACAAAACATCTTAATTAACTCTATTATGATGTTATTATACATGAATTCATATCTAAAGTCATTTGAGATATTTTTTATATTGTTTGTTGTGGAATTAAATTGTATTCACCTAATTGATTCATTGATTATTTATCAAATTCAATAGTGTGATTTCTATAAGTTTTATTAATCACACATCTTCATTACATGAGACATGTCTATGATATAATCTTCTATTCATTTTGAGGGTTATATAACAAAACTTTCTCTGGTATATCAGGATATTACATGTTTTCAAGGAAACTAATGTATTATTTGAGGTTATTCATTAATGGGGTATATGATTGATGTGTTTACAATGTAGAAAAGTTATTCAGTTACAGTCACATTGCATTCAGGATTGTTTATGTTCATGATTTTTTTGGACGAAATAATTTTATATTATTTTCCTAAAGCACATATATCATATTCTTCTAAGATTATGAATCTAGTTCACGTGATTATTTAAATTCCCTTCATTATTTATGAATAATAATCATGAACATTGTTGAATAGTGATACTAATCTTTTGTTTTTATTTAGATTTTTTTTCACCTCTATGTCCATGTTCACTAATATTATTTCATAAATATTATTTTCTAAAAAATATTATTTCCTATTAATATATTTATTGGTCTTATATATTCTATAAAAAAATTTCTAAAATAAAATTTCAAAATGTTTTCGGGATGGGTCAATTTTGACACACTTTCAAAAAAATGTTTTGAATGGGATGTTTATTTTTAACATTTATGACCCAAATAGATATTCATTTCATCAGGTACATTATTTTAATTGAAGTTATAATGATATGTTTCCAATTATTCTTTTAAAAATATACTTATTTTCATGATATTTTATTAATTTTTTGTTTATTAAAGTGAATTGAAAAATGAATGGTTTATTTTCCTCAAATTATTGTAATGATCATTTTATGTTACTTACATTAATCAATGTCAAAAACCATTTTTCTACACATTATACAATGGGGATATTGTTTAATTATACCATCCTCATTTATTTTTCTTGGTGTATAACTATTTATATCATATATACTGTTTTGGATAACATTTTTTCATGGGATAATAGTGTTTTAAACAGATTGTTATGGAGTGAGTTGATTTTCTATTGATTAAATTTTTTTCAAATATATTGTTTTCGAACCAATTAACAATTATTGTGTTTAAAATGTCATGTAATGAATACTATTTGTTTTCATGAGTTTATGATTAAATTAATAATATACAAACATTGTTCATTATAAAATTCTTGGAAATTGTTTGTAATGATTGGGGGTTCCGTTATAAACCATGGACTGCTAGTTCCATTATAAACCTAGGAAAAGTGGTTATATTATTAAAAACATAGGGAGGTTGTGTTATAAAACAAAGATGGGTGGCTCAATTATAGAACACTAATTCATCGGGTACTCTATAGATGGATGTAATCCTTATTTGTCATTACATTTATATGAGTGATATAATTATATTGCTTCGTGATACAAATATGTTTTATATATTCTTTCTCTTTGTTTATAATGATAATAATTATAAATATAAATATAATGTGGCTCATGATAATTGATTTTTATGAAACATTACTTCTTTTAAGACTCATTATATGATTTCAGTTTTGATGATCTATATATTAATGGGTATTAATATTCTTATGTCATATTGAAGAATATTAATTATGTCATAAAACCCTTACCCTATTATTATCCTACTAGATGAAATTAAATTACAAATTATAATTTTCAACCTTAGTAATATGTTGATCTCACCATTATTATGTTTTATTATCACTAGGTTATAACTATTGATATGGAATGAATTATGTATATAAGTTTTATATATGGATAATATTAATGAGTTGTTGTGGAATTTTAAATTATGGTTATAGTGGTATATGAGGTTCAAATTTATTATCCTTTTCTTTATAATTCATTTATGTAATGGGTTTTTATCAATTATCTATAACTATAGACCTATAATTTCCTTGATAATGTATGTGATCCAATATATTTATTTTTATGTAGTTTGTTTTGGATGACGAAAATTAGGTCACCCTCAATAGTATCAAATCCATAAAAGTAATGTTTATGATTTCAATAATGGATCATGGGGTATGACATCATATAATTTATAATTGGAATAAGAGGATTAGATGGTGTAACAATAAAGATTAGTATATTGTACCATCAACATATATTAAAAGTTATGGATACAATCATATGTTTATAATACTGAGGATGATCAAAAGTTTCGTTTCCTAGACAGACCATTGAGGTTTTAAGCTACTAGACCATAATGTGATTAATGAACAATTTGTTGATGGTTTATTAATTTTAAATAAATGAAAAGCTTCAATTTAATGTGAATTATTCCTTTAAATTTTGAATACATTTGTTTTAAGGTATTGATAAGCTTTTTGGTTTAAATAATTATAGATATTATGGTTAATATGGGAATATAAATTTTATCATATAGATTACAATGACATTGAAAAAATATTATTTTGCAAATTGATTAATATTTTATAAAAATTAAATCACTATATATTATTTTTGTATGATAAAATGTATAATATATTTTTTATGATTAAAAAATTGTTTAATGTTTTTTATGTACAAAAATCTTATGTTTAAATTTTTTTTAATGTTTATTTTTTAGATTAATATATTATATCATTATATGACGGTTTCTAAATTCTTTGAATTATACTTCGATGTGGTAACATTTTTGGTTTTTCATAATTTCTAAATAAAGGTTGAGTTGCTTGATTATCCATTAATGGTTTTGTGGCCTTTTAATGTTTATTTTGATTCTTAGTGCATGAAAAATTCATCATGAATACTCATGGTTTGGTGAAATATATCATATTGTGGTGGGAATTAGATAATCGATAAAATTTTAATTTTCATAGAAGAATATTTTAATATATTATTAGTATAGATAGTGAAATAATTCATTTACACTTGGAAAAGGATTTAGAAAAACTATTATCTCAGTACCTACATTTCTAATGAACAATTTTTTTGTTCATACAAAATTTATGATTGTGAAATACATAACGTTTAATTGGTCATTAAATTTTATATGATCTATTATCACTACAACATTCAATAATTATTTTTCTATTCCACACATGTCCAATTTTTCACATCTAACATATGTTCTCATATTTGGAATCCTATTATGTTTTATTCTAGATAACATTCATATTTTTTCTATCTTTTAAACATGATATATTATTAACCCTTTTTATGATGTGGTTTTCAAAAAATGTATTTTTAAATTTACAACCATTGGTTTCCAATATAATGTTCGAATTTCGATGTTTATATTTATTAAAGGGAAATATGTAACAACTAGAAAAATTATAACAATACAATATGGTTACTAGCGTATTCCACGAGAAACAATATGCATAAATTACCTGCCATATATATAACAATAATAATATAGTTTTTATGTTAAAGAGTATTCATAGTATTAAATAAGCTATAATATATATTTATATATATATATCATAAAAAATATGAATTATTAATAAATTCATACAATATAATCAATAATATTATTGTATGGTAATTTTATTCTTCAAAACAATGTTTTATTGAAAAAAGCAGTTTCATTTATTTTCATTAAAAAATATAAAAATTAATTTTTGGATCATTTATGAAATACTTGTATTAAATTAAATTCATTTTTAATGGGAAATTAAAATTTTATTCCTGTCAAAATATTTTTAATTTTTGGAAATTCATTATTTTTTTGAACTGCGAAAAATACATATTTTTATAAAAATTTCATTTATTTTATTTAAAAGAAAAAATTTAAAACACACATTATATTTTTAATATAGTTTAATCTAACATAATAATAATATAGAAATATATAACAATACAAATTAATTTTAAATTAACTTTATTTTTGGTTTTAGAAAATGTTTTCTTTGGGACTAAAAACATGATTTTTTTAAAAACTATTTTACAGTACATAATGATTCTTAATTTCAGATAATTTTAACAAAACTATATGACGAATTATTGTATCAAAATTTATAGAATATATTTCTAAAAAATAATTTATATTCATAATATATAAATTATTATTCGTATAGTTAATATAAAATAACATTTTTTCAAGAAAAATACACTTCTTGTAAACCATTATTTTTCATTGATCTGTGGATTTAATTTAAACAAATTTGATCATAAATGAATAGAATATTGTAAAATGGAAAATATATTTGAATAATTATTATTTATAATGTAAAATATGTTCAACATATTTTTTCAACATAATTAATATCGATGATTAAATGTAAATTACTTTAGTAAAGGTGAAACCTAGATTCTTGAGGGCTAAAATAAAGTCATATGTGTAAAAATGACCTCAAAAAATTTCTAAAAACTAATATGTGGATATATTTAGACCTTATCTAGTATAAATATAAACAATTTTCTATTTTTAACCCTTTTTTATTTTTTAAAAAGCAGGTACACCATTTTGTTTTCAATAATTATAAGTATGCCCCTCACCGTAATTATAAAAGGTCACCAACAATCCTCTCCTCCAAGCATATTAAACCACTTATGGATCATCCAATACCTAAAAATATGACATAATAAATTTCATTAAATAATAATAGAACCAATGTTTTCATCATAAATCCATTATATTTATACTTTAATTATAATCCTAAATAGTTGAGAAGAAGTAAAATTATTAACTACGAGGTTTTGTTTTATTTATACTTCCATATCTATAAAATAACATTCACATTTGATAATTTGATAAAAAATATATCGTTCATTTATTTAGATGTTATTAGAATAATGGAATATTCTAAATATATCTCCAATTCATTCAAATTGGTTACAGAATCATTATTTATGTGTGTAGTAGACTTTTTCATCGTAGAATGATGTTATTTGTCTTCCATCATCACATAAAATTCATTTTTTGTATTGATAGAATTAAATTATATATATATATGTGGTATTTGATTTATATTTATACTTATATATTTATGATATAACATATTACTTTTAATTTTAATTCTGTTCGGGATACGATTACGGTGCTCATCTGTGCTGGAGACTAATCCCTCGTGAAGTGATGTGATTTGTTTAAGACTATCTCATTACATGGAAGGTTGTGTGGGTAATTTTAATCAATATATGTGATATAGATGAAATAATAATGATACAAATGACATATATATCATTATTAAATTATAATATATCTTTTTTCATACACTGTATAAGGATAAAATCATTTGGGTACATGTAAAATACAACATCCACGATGTGATGCAATTATTTTTTATTTAACACATCATAAAAATGGAATATATATATATATATAATGAAAAAAATATTAATAATATTATCATTATTATGTTAAATTAAAATATTTAATACCTTCTTTCCAATATGAATATTGAAAAATTTAAATGTTACTCATGCGTACGTATGACCTATAATCTCTATGATCATTACATATTTCAATTTTTATAACCATTTCAGGATATTTTTTAAAATAATAATTGATGAATAAATATGATAATTATTTTATGATTATTATTCTAGTGATGTTGATGTAATTATTTCCCTGACCATGGTCACTACATATATCCCATAATAAAATAATGAACTGAACATCTACTAAACACCATAGGCACATAAAAATGATTGAATATTATAATAAGAAATTGATTTTTTTTAATTTTTAGGATATTAATACTTGAATATTATTTTTGGAAAACAAATATTTTATGTATTCATATTATACTGGTGTTTATGGACATACATGGAATGTCTAGACTCGAGGTAAGGGATTTCCTCTTTTGTTAACATCTATCATACATATGAAATATTCATCACTTTTTTTATTATACTTTATATATATATATATAATATTTAATATATATCATCCTTCACATATGATAGTTTTTTATTTTTAATTATGAATTAATTTATCCGTGAATATTGACTTGAACGTAACTAAGTGGAAAATATTTTCATAAATCAATTTCATTTAGATTGGTTATAAAAAATCATCATTTTAAATATTATGATATAATTATTTGTGAATATATATCTATCTTATTATATTATTTATTTAATATTATTTTGAATGGATTCCCATTTTATAAACATAATATATTCAATGATTAATTCTAATGTTCAATAGTATTATGTTTCTATGTTCCATCAATCTTTAATTCCATTATATTCTAGAAAATGATTATAATATGATCTAATAATCATTTTTGAGGTGTATATACTACTATTCAAAATGTTATATAACGTAAATAGCTATTTTTAAGTTATTAAATGTAGGTTTTTTATTTATTATTTCTTGGGGTATAAATTTTAAGAGTAACCACAGTGGTGAAGGATTTATATTACAATCCCCTTTATTTAGAAGATTATACATTTTAAAGATTAATTTGGAAGAAATAACGAGATATTATATTCATGAACAACATATATTTTATTATCCTCATTTAATAAAAGTGTTTCACAAGATATATTTCATTTTACTTAATTATTTATTAATAAACCATAGGAGAGTCATTAGCAATTGATATTAAACATGTATTTTCTTTAATATTGTGTTTTGTTCTCTTTCAAATCCATGATTTTTAAAATGTATTCCAAATTTTTCTATTAAAAAAATAAATTATTTTATTAATGAATTTAAATGATCTTTTACCTTTTAAAAAATATTAAAATTAACTTTTAAATTATCTTTCTAATAGATCAATTTTAGCTCCCATTTAGTTTTTTAAAATAATGATAATTTTTAAGATTTATGACGTGAATGTTTTTTCACATTATTATATGGATTTTAATAAATGATGTTTAATTTTTATGTTTACAAGGTTTTTTAAAAATAATAGTATTTTCATGATATTTTTAAAATCTATAAATTTTCAAATTGATATTAAAATTGAAAATGTTTTTTACTAAAAAATGATTTTATAGATATTTTAATGAAATTTATATTTTTTAACATCAATAACCCTTTCAATTAATCCTGACCTAATGGGGGATATTTTGTAATTATATCATCCACATTAATTATCTAGATGGATTAATATTTTTTCAATGTTGTTTCTATGGAACTTACTTTATTTCAATTGGTAAATCATGTTTTAAATACACTACTGTAGAACCCAATTATTTTCAACACTTTAATAATGTTTCGAGTTGATTGTTATTAAACTATTAAAATTTTTATTGTTTAATCATGTTCTAAAATGAAAATTTTGTCAAATGTGTTTATTAAGTAATGAATTCTATATTTATATTATTCATGATGCATTTCATGGAAATTATTTTTTAATGATGGGTGTTTATTTTATAAACCAATGATGGTTTGTTACATTAAAAACCAAATATGACTACTTTTATTATTGAACATCAATGTTTGTGACCATTATATCCTTCCAATGCATTGATTACTCTTGATATGAAAGTCAAAAATATTTGTTTTCCATTTGTATGATGGATAAGGTGATAATTCTTCAAAACACCAATAAATTTTATCTTTGATTTCTAAGGGTTTATAGTGTTTCATATGAAATAGGTTGATCTAAAATATCTCAATTATTGAATATATTGTATCTTTATTTTTTTGAAATCCTTATTCAATGTTTGTATGGCTGATGATCACTGTACAGAATGGTTTGAATATTCTTATCTTATAATAAGGAAAATATATTATTCCACTATAGTCTTATTCACCACTTATTCTCTCTAATGACATTTAATAGTGAATTATTACATTTACCTTTTCTGGGATTTTGAGCTCACCCTTATTTTGTTTCATTTATCCAATGTTATAAGGATTCATGTAGATCAAATTATGTATAGAGGGTTTTAAAATAGATAATTTCAATGAAATAATGGGGAATATGAATATTTGGTTATATTTTAAGATGACGTTCATATTTATGATCAAGTTGTTTATATATCCATGATGTTTAGAGTTTATCCTAATTCTATAGAAATCTAAACCCAAAAGGTATCATAGACTGTATGTGATCCAATATTTTCATTCTGGTGTATTATGTTTTTTATAGATAAAATTGGGCCACCATCATCTTCATAAAATATATAAATATAATGTTTCTATTTTCTACATTAGATTAGAGATTTTTTTTGGGGCTATTATTTTTTATATCCCATTCTTTATAAAATTGGTAACAAAACCATTAATCCTAGGTGTGGTAGAGTACTACATTATGATCAGATGTAATTTTTTTCTATAACTGTACCATGAAAATATTCATAATAACATATAAAATAAAAATATATGGTTCATATAAAATAATTATGATTTTTTATGTATTATACATCATCTACATCTATACATTCACATGAATACAAATGTGATAAAGTATATCATGCATACATGTGTTCTAACTCCTCCATAATATGAATTGGTTTATCTTAAATGAATACTTTCTATGAATTATTATAAATATAAATATAATAATTAAATAATATGTGATATTTATGAAATGAATATGATTCATACCAATATGAAATTATGTGATGAATAATGCAAATAAAACTAAACTAATAACACCTAAAACCAAGATAATAAGGTAAAATTATTATTAAACTGGTGATAAGATGTTATAAGAGGACCATATATAATATTATTGATGTTAATATGGTTATATGTTGTAAACATATTAAATATATGTAAATTATAATATATTTTAATGTATTTTCAACGATGTGTTAGAATTATATATGGGATTTCATCTCAATTTACACCCTAGTGAGATATATTATATATTATGCACCTATATTCATTTATTGGGTATATATAAATCCTCAATTAAGAATTTAATTTCTATATCTTATTTTCCTTTCTGATTATTATTTAATTTTATTTCACATTCATGGTGTCTCAATTTTTAGGTTACCAAAGAGATAATGTCATATATTACAATAACCTTTTTTTGGGATTATATTTTTTCATGGAATTAATATTTAAATCTATCATTTATAAAAATATTTTTCTCTTATTTTCCTTATAAATATAATGTTTTCCCATGTTTTTTAATAAATATTCATCTCATTTTATATTGAAACATGAAAATAAATTCAAAAAATAAAATTCAATATTATTTCACTTTTTGATCTGGTAATGTTTTCAACCTTGAAAATATTGCTAAATATTTTTTTCTATAAGTATTTTTATTTAAAAAATATTATTTATTAAATATTTATTATGTTATCATTTAATTTTTATATTTTTTTACAATATTATTTCTGTAAATATTCGAAATATACATTTTGAAATCTGTTTAAAATAATCACATTGAATATTTATTTTAATCGCATGATATATTAACTGATTTTCCCACTAGTATCCAAATTTTAGGCAATTTAGCTTCATCAATATATTTTCTTCAGTACGGTAAAGAAATTTTTTTAATTAATATTTTGTTAAATATTTTTACTTAGAAATTATTACATTATATAAATGAACATGAATTATTAAAAAACCTATATTTAGGATGTATTGATGGTCGTATTTTACAACACTTATTTTTTTTTGTAATTAAAAATAATTTGAAATATGGTCTTTCTTGATATCATCTGTCATTAGAAATATAAATATTATTTGTAACATGGGTTTTCTAAATTTATATATCATACACCATTATAAAATATGATATATTATGACATATTTTAATTGATTTACTAAGGAAATATTTATATTCTATATTCATTTCTCAATTTAGATATATTTCTTATTAGGTAATATTTTCTATGAATTGAATAAATCATTCAAAAAAATGGGTAATTCACTACAGAAGAATCGAATGGGGGAAACTAGAATTATATATATCTTCAATGCATTAACATATCTAATTAGATGAAATGTTTATCTAGACATATTAAACACATTTTTGGTGTATACATACACAGTGAAAAAAAGTATTTCAACAAGAGAAATTTATGTTAAAATTTAATGATATATGAGATCATTTTTTCCTTCATTATGAATTTCCTTGTGAATTTAGTAAGGATTATCTGTGAGGTAATTACATTTATATTATGTTTGGATTCATTTTGGATGAAATATGTTGTTAAAATTGTATCTTTGTTTTGTTTTTTACATAACAATAATGATGGAGATTTATTTAGTCCTGATTGATTCCACTATACACAACCCTTACCATGAGTTTTATGTCACCATTTTGTTGGATTTCCATTCCCAAGGATATGATGATTGAATTGATGAATCAGTTACTAGGATACATAATATATTCATTTTCTAGGTTTTATATATTATATCTAATGTAAAAAGGGAATCATGTATGTATCTTGTTATTTTGTAACACAGAACTGAATTTTTCTTAATGATGTGACCCCTTGTATCTTAATCTAATTTATTAATGTATACAAAAACTCTTGGTTTCTAGTGTTGGAGACATTACATATTCAATGTTTTCAATAGGGACATTGTTACAACATTCCTAGAATAATAATCTTTAAATAATTACAATTTATTTACATAAATAAAATTTTAGATTCACTCATTATCAAAATACATGATAAATGAATCTTTTCACTTCATAGATGTGATATTCCACCCATAAGGATGATCCATAATATAATTTTTTAATTGGAATAAGTTCAAAAAAGATATTGATATATCATATTTATGTGATGATAATTATTTAATGAATATGATATATATACATAAATATAAATTTTTTCTACTGTTGTAAGATTTTGAATAAAAATGAAACTCATTACTCAATGGATCTTTTAGTCCACACTTATAAAAAATTATATTTTTATTACCTATATGATTAAAAATTAGTTTAAAAATGAATTTAAATGAACATAATATCATCTAAATTTATGTGAGATACTACTTTTTGTTATTTAAATTACTATTACAAAATTGATGAAGGTATTAGAAGTTGTAAAACAAAATAGTTCAATTGAAACAATTACATTTTCCTTGAACACTATGCTTTGAATATCTATCTAAATATCATATTTATGGTCTTCAAAAGTAATAATATCCCCCACAATATGGATATAGCTATTGAGAATATATTTTTGGGATGTTTTCTTGTGATACAGTTCTCAATGTGTTCTGAAGAAAAATGAGACACGAATCCCTTTAATAGTGAAGGAAGGTCACAATTGGAATTTGGTAAATTTTTTAAAATCAATATTTTTAATGTGTATGTTGAATAATATTATCTAAAATTCTAATCTAAAATAGTAATAGTTGATATAATTTCATCCAATAAAATATGGATAGTTTTTTCTATACTTTTTTCCTTACATTTAGGTTTAACCCATTTCTTTAAACAATTTTAACCATAGTTTTGGTAAAAATATTTTTATCACTACAGGGATTTAAATTTATAGATAATGTAAATGTTGATGAATAAATGTTCAATGAATGAAATATTTAACCATATCCCATCTATCATCTCATCTTTTATGATTTTTAAATCATTTCATAATATATTGTACAACTTAAAATAATATTAAAAAAATTTATTAACTATTCAAATATATTGAAATTAAAATACATAAATATGGTTATGGAGTTAAAATATAAACATTATATCCCTCAATTAAAAATTTTATTTAACCACATAACTCATGTGACACATTATTTAATTAAAAATATTATTACTTGTTATTTTTTAAAAATTATTTACTTTATTTTTTGTAATTATTTATCAATAACCATTTTAGTATTTTGTAAGTATTTATATTTCTTATACCATAACTTAATATATAAAAATAACTATAATTAAAATAAGTAAATAAATTAAAAAAAATATTTATATTGGTTTCCAAAATCATATAATCCCAATCTGATGATTTGTGACAAATTAAAACTTATATTGTGACATTTTGGAATGATTTTTTCCATAAAGTAATATAAAGGAAATTTTAAATAAAAAATGGAAAAATACATATTTTTTAATATATTAAGGGTTATATCATACTAAACTCATCCAATATAAATATTTTAGGCGTTATATTGACTTTTAATATCCTAGAACTATATTTTTAACATCAATAACCAAATTTAACGACACCGAGTTAGAAATATTTTACCGTGGTTTATATTCAATATGAAATATATAATTATGAAATATTAAGAATAATAGGAACTTCAAATTCCAACGATGTAATAATGTTTTCAGGATTCAATGTATAAAATAGTAAGAAAAAATTAATATAAATTATTAAAACACACAGAGAAACTCTTTTTAGAGAAATGTTTATTTCACCAAAAATTAAAATTATATAGAAATCAAGACAAAATATTATATATATATATATATAATTAATTAAATTATTTATATATAATGGAGGCATATTTTAATTTTGGATAAAATTAATGTATATTTATAAAAACATTTATTTTTAACTATTTATTGAAAAGTAAAACATTTGAGAAAATCTAAACATTTCACACTAAGATATTACTGATATGTAGATTTATAATATGGTATATTTTTCTATTAATTATAAATTCAAATATTAACTGAAAAATATATTAATATGAACTCATGAATTGAGATAAAACACATTTTTAAAGCATATTTCTAATTTTTAATATTAAATTATTAACAATTGTGTTCTAATTGCATAAGAATTCATCAATATATTTTAATTCAGAGTGATTTTTAATTCATTCATTATTTTATCCTATTTGTATCTTCTAATTCAATAGTTATTTAGGTCTTCTATATTTAAAAAACAACATTTCATTGTTTATTTAATCTCGGTGTTCCACATATTATATTATATTAAATATAGTTATCATTTAATATTATATGGAATTAAACTAATTCACACATATGTTTTATTATAACATCAATTATAATGTGTATTCTAAGTAATGATTAATTCTCTAATGTAATGATTATTTACATCTTACGTATTTTTTCTTAATCGAACTCATAGAAATTTATAATAACCATCAAATAGGATAACTTAGTTATTGTTTTATACATGGATTTTTATATATTAATGGTAGAACCATTATTTATTCATTTACATACACATATAAAAATAATATATTGTTAATTATTTAGGGGAATGCACTACCACCTCCAGAAAGAATCATTTTTAAATTTTCATCATTTTTTTCATTCTTCATATAATCAATTCAAAATATTGTAAACCATCATAAAAACAATAAAATAATATTATTATTCTCTTTTAATAATAATATTTTTATATACAAACACCTATTAATGATTCCCACTCTTCATGTAAATTAATTTTAATATTTGGGTTAGTTAAACCCCAAATAAAAGTAATTTTATAAAATAAACATGTAGAAGAATATGGGTGCATGATTTATAATATAATTATAATATAATAATAAAAAATATTGGTATATGGTTTTCCAAATATGATATGAATTATTTCAGATATTATTAAGGATTTTACATTGTTCACTAATATCTCTAAAACTGGATAAACATTTATTTTATTTTCATGTTGCATAATTAGAAATACTATAAAATGAGCTAAGTGATTCACAAATTTATATAATTTATGTCTAATTTAAAAATTAAATTTATATAAATTATAAACATGGCATAAAATAATGTTTAATAACATCAAATTATAATGCATGAGAAAATTATAAATGTTTATGAAACCTATTAATAAAAAGGTACTATAATAATTTAATCGATGAAGAAATTTTTTTATTATTGAATAATACAAGTAAAAAAGGTATACCATTAAGGTTACCAAATAGATAAATAAGATGAATATATTAGTGATACATGAGGTTAATTAACTTTTGAGGAAATCTAGTGGAAGGGAATCAGACTTGGTAACTCTACCTCCTTTCATTGAGTTATGATAATTAATTTTTTTTTAAAAAAATGATGACATTAAATTATAAATTTTGTTTTATGTTTATTTATAAAAAATTAATTTTGAAGTAATTAAATAGTAATTTATTTTCAACATCTCATTATTAATAAATTAATGGGTAGTTTTTAATATAGGGTGATTATTATAAATTATACAATGATAAAATCAAAATATTATCAAATAGAAAATTTTGAGATTTGGTTGTAATTATCTTCAAAATGTTATAACCACAGAGGAGTTTGGTTTCACTTTTTACTCTATATTATTCTGCTATTATGTTATTATTTTTGAAGACATGTTTTTGGTAATTAATTATTTATTTCATGTTCTAATTTAATCATTTTATTAATAAAACTCTTTTAACAATGGGTTTCAAGTAAAAATTTAATGATATCCATTTTGTTGTTTTATGAACCCACTCTAGATACATCAGTGAATTATTTTTTAAAATGTGTATAATATTTAATTGGGACAGATATGTATGGATTAATGATTGGTTTTTCTATATTATACTAAGGTATGATGGTTATGTTATATTCTTAATATTGATGGTTTCATAATCCAAACTAGGGTGGTTGCGTTATAAACCAAGGATAGGTGGCCATGTTATAAACATGATATGTGGGGTCCTAATATATCAATCTAATAGACTGGTTAAGGGTTTATATTTCATGGTACATTTATTCGAGATTAAATTTTAGTTTCTCTTAATGATGTACATTTATGGTGAAACTAATTATTTTAATGTTTCCCTTTGTTGATGTTCATTCAACAGTAAAATCATGTTACTCATTACGATATTATTACCAAATGATTCAAGGTCTATATAAAATATTCTATGACATGTTATAGATATTATGTTTCTATATTGATCATGTATGGATTTGTGTTATTATTAAATAATACTATGAATCCCACTTATGTATTTTGGAAATCACTAACGATGTTTTGATATCTCTTTTGTCCATCTTTTTACTCAATCATATAAAATAATCCTTGATGAAATTTTTATTCACCCAATAATTATCATTTGAGCACACTACATTCCAATGGTTTCATTTCCTATGATATGACTGTAAGTCCTTATAATTTTGTTTATAGAAGATGTCTTAGAGTGTTTCATTGAGGTAGAACTATGTCACATACAATAAAATATAATTATTATATTTTTTATTCTCTAAATAAAACCTATATATCAGTACTAGGTATATAATTTTGTTTGAAACATATTTTAATTCAAGTATAGAATTTGAAATAAATTAATGATCATCATGGTGTATATATACGTTGTATTAGAGAAGGGGAGTAGATAATTTAAGATATATATAAACTATATTGAGAATTAGGTTTTGAGAACTTTACTAAAAACCCATGTATAATATTTTACGAATACAAGGATATACTAAAATATTTGAACATTCTGAAGTAGGTTATTTTTCGTTGAAAATACATCTATTTATAGATACTAGAATCTGGTTGGATGTTAAATATGGTTGTACCAAGTGTAATGTTTTTTAAAATGGTGTCTTGGTTTTTTACTTAATCATGACCTATTTCATGAAAAAGATACCTAATTACACACATGGATATCTCTGTCAAAAGATATTCTTTAGTTCAACCCCTAATCTTCATTAGCCTTCTTTGAAAAATGGACTTCTCTATTATATTGTGGGATTGTGTTCATATTTATGAGAATCATCCAACCTAATGTTATTAAAAGATTCATATATGTTAATTAAAAATAATTATTTTTCAATGTGATACGATAAAAGAATAAGAAGTATTAAAGATTTATTTTTTTTATTTTTTTTATTCCATTAGGTTTTAGTTTTTTTCACTAGTATTTTCTAGTAATGGATGGAACTAGATGGTATAATGAAAAATACAAGTCCGTAGAACAATTTATTGTTTCCCCCAATCCACAACACAATGTATTGGTATCATGAGTACTATATCTCATATAAATATTCAGTATATTTTCTCATGATGAAGAAAATAACACGAACCTCACTAAACCCTAGAACAACCAAAGGAGGGAAAATATTAATATTTATTATTTCATGTATAAATTTCTATAATCATTTAGTGGTAATTGAAATGAAATTTTTCAAATGAAATGGATAAATGTGATGGAAAATATATTTTTCAATATTCTAGTTCTCAAATCATGATAATGTTGTTTTTGGAAATTTAATCATTATAAAGGAAATGCTAACCAAAAATGGACTCGTATTTCGTATATAATGAAGAATGATGATATGAAATCAATTTAAATGAAATGATTTAGGAATGATTTATTTATTAGTAATTTTCTTTAAATTATTTTAATAGTAGATGATAAAAAATGTTTTCAGTGGAGAAAAAAAGGTTTATGAATACTTTTGTTAATATGATTTTAAATTGATGAGACTTTCAAGTTATTTAACCATTTTAAATATAATGTAGAAAGATTAATATTTAAAATATATTATTTCAAAGGTATAGCATAAATTTGAAATTTAATTTTATGAATCTATTTTTTGGTTTGGACAAAATATAAAAATGCAGTCATTGGTTTTTATGTACATTGGAGATGGAAAAAGATGTTTGGATACTATGGGATCCCAAATGGTAAGTCATGTGAAGAGAATAAATTCAAAAACCTTAAATGAGATAATTCTTAGATTAAGATCTGGTTTAATTTTCCTAAAGTCTAATGGATGTGTTTGATGTTTGTTAATGTATGTCCCCAAGCCAACAATATACGATATAAGGCACAGCATATGGTAAAAATATTATTGAAGTAGAGGGTCCCAACTAATGATCTACATACATGAAAATTCATTATGTGTAGTGAGTTGGTACATTATATTATTAAATTCACAATACCTAAGTCTAATTATGAATATAGGATTCATAATACATCCACGTAGATGGAACATTTATTGGATTCCTTGATCACTATCTCATGAGATGGATATTGAACAATTTGTGAAACAACCTTATGGATCAATTATTGAATCTGAGATATATATATATTTACTAAATGAGATTTTTGGAAGTATTCACCCTAAAAATCATACCCTCCTACACTTGGTTCTATTTTATATGATTTTGGGGGAAATTCTAGTTATACATTGATAGGTCCAATATCGATTATTAAATAAATATATCTCATTTTATATTCCTACTCACAGAACTCCCATATATAAATATATAAATAACATCCCATTGGAATATAATTCAATAATATTTAATCATAAACCCAATAAAGAATGATTTGTCAATGAGATAATTTAGGACGGTGTCATAATTGAAGACAAGCCTTTTGTAAGGATATATACTCACGTATTTCCATACTAACTACATAGTCCTCCAAAAAACATGAGGTTGATTTCATGGATGAAAAAATGACAATATCTTGGTCTATATAAAGGAATCTATATATAATATCTCATGCCGAATTGGATAAATGAAATAATCCAATGAAGAATAATATAGTCAAAAAACATTCCCACCCTAGTACCCCAGCATTGGGAGAACCATTTCACTTTGATATGAAAAAATATAAATTAATGAAAATTTTAATTAACTATCATGATCATAAAAATATCTAAATTTGGAATAAATATCTTTCACCCCATATCGATGACTTGATTGATCAATTCATGGGAGATTAGTATATCTTAAATAATCCCCATCAATCTAGTATCCACTACTATAAATAAGCCCATTAGCGACCGCCATTGGCGGTCGCTAAAGGGCTTTAGCGGCCGCGCAGCGACCGCCATTGGCGGTCGCTGTTGCCTCGTCGCTAGAGGCCATTAGCGACCGCCTATGGCGGTCGCTATTATATAAAAAAAAATTTTAAAATTTTTTTTATTGAATTGAATATAAATATATATATATATATATATATATGTAAAAAATATTCATATATATACTATTAAATACAATATTTTAAATATATATATATATATATTATATATTTTAAATGTTTTAATATATATTTAATATATATTTAATATATATATAATATCAAATCATTGTGCTATAATAATTTAAAAACTTCGATTCAAGAAATAATCTCATTTCAGGTCGTTCGGAGCACATTTGTCCGAATCGGACCGCCGCACGCCGTTTTGGTGTTTAAAGGCGCCGGAAACGCGTTTCCGGCCGCCGCGGTCACACGGCACCTACGAATGAGGTGCCGTCTAGCCGACCATTTCAAAATTCACGCCCCGGATGTTGTCGTACGGTTTCGTGGCTTTCGGAGGTCGTTCGGGTGGTTTTGACCCCCCAACGCGCCATTTCAGCGCGCGCTGCGCTGCTGAAAACGACACAATCGGACGTGTCGGGCGCACCGCACGTCCGATGGACGTGCGGCCTCCTCCTACATCTCATGAATAATATTTCTATCGTTCCCGTGCGGTTTCAGGTCGTTCGGAGCACGTTTGCTCCGAATCGGACCACCGCACGCCGTTTTGGTGTTTAACGGCGCCGGAAACGCGTTTCCGGCCGCCGCGGTCACACGGCACCTCCGAATGAGGTGCCGTCTGGCCGACCATTTCACAATTCACGCCCTGGATGTTGTCGTACGGTTTCGTGGAATTCGGAGGTCGTTCGGGTGGTTTTGACCCCCCAACGCGCCATTTCAGCGCGCGCCGCGCTGCTGAAAACGACACAATCGGACGTGCCGCGCGCACCGCACGTCCGATGGACGTGCGGCCTCCTCCTGCATCTCTGGAATAATATTTCTATCATTACCATGCGGTTTCAGGTCGTTCGGAGCACGTTTGCTCCGAATCGGACCGCCGCACGCCGTTTTGGTGTTTAACGGCGCCGGAAACGCGTTTCCGGCCGCCGCGGTCACACGGCACCTCCGAATGAGGTGTCGTCTAGCCGACCATTTCAAAATTCACGCCCCGGATGTTGTCGTACGGTTTCGTGGCATTCGGAGGTCGTTCGGGTGGTTTTGACCCCCCAACGCGCCATTTCAGCGCGCGCCGCGCTGCTGAAAACGACACAATCGGGGGGTTGTACGGGGGTGCGGGGGGCTGTACGGGGGTAGAGGGGGGCTGTACGGGGGTGCGGGGGGGGGGGGGGGGGGGGGGGGCTGTACGGGGGTGCGGCGGGCTGTACGGGGGTGGCGGGGGCCTGTACGGGGGTGGCGGGGGGCAGTACGGGGGTGCGGGGGGTTGTACGGGGGTGCGGGGGGCTGTACGGGGGGTGGCGGGGGGCTGTAAGGGGGTGGCGGGGGGCTGTACGGGGGTGCGGGGGGCAGTACGGGGGTGCGAGGGGTTGTACGGGGGTGCAGGGGGGGGCTGTACCGGGGTGGCGGGGGGCTGTACGGGGGTGGCGGGGGCCTGTACGGGGGTGGCGGGGGGCAGTACGGGGGTGCGGGGGGTGTACGGGGGTGCGGGGGTTTGTACGGGGGTGCGGGGGGGCTGTACGGGGGTGCGGGGGCCTGTACGGGGGTGCGGGGGGGGGGGGGGGCGGTACGGGTGTGCGGGGGGCTGTACGGGGGTGGCGGGGGCCTGTACGGGGGTGGCGGGGGGCAGTACGGGGGTGCGAGGGGTTGTACGGGGGTGCGGGGGTCTCTTCGGGGGTGCGGGGGGCAGTACGGGGGTGCGGGGGGTGCTGTACGGGGGTGCGGGGGGCTGTACGGGGGTGGCGGGGGCCTGTACGGGGGTGGCGGGGGGCAGTACGAGGGTGGAGGGGGTGCGGGGGGGGGGGGGGGCTGTACGGGGGTGCGGGGGGCTGTACGGGGGTGGCGGGGGCCTGTACGGGGGTGGCGGGGGGCAGTACGGGGGTGCGGGGGGCAGTACGGGGGTGCGGGGGTTGCTGTACGGGGGTGCGAGGGGCTGTACGGGGGTGGCGGGGGCCTGTACGGGGGTGGCGGGGGCAGTACGGGGGTGCGGGGGGTTGTACGGGGGTGCGGGGGGTTGTACGGGGGTGCGGGGGGGCTGTACGGGGATGCGGGGGGGGGGGGTGTACGGGGGTGCGGGGGGCTGTACGGGGGTGCGGGGGGGGGGGGGGGGGTTGTACGTGGGTGCGGGGGGCTGTACGGGGGTGGCGGGGGCCTGTACGGGGGTGGCGGGGGGCAGTACGGGGGTGCGGGGGGCAGTACGGGGGTGCGGGGGGTTGTACGGTAGTGCGGGGGGGCTGTACGGGGGTGCGGGGGGCTGTACGGGGGTGGAGGGGGGCTGTACGGGGGTGCGGGGGGCTGTACGGGGGTGCGGGGGGCTGTACGGGGGTGCGGGGGGGGGGATGTACGGGGGTGCGGGGGCTGTACGGGGGTGCGGGGGGCTCTACGGGTGTGCGGGGGGCTCTCAGGGGGTGCAATGGCCATCCCATTGATTACAAAAGTGAAAAATAAAAGTGATAACATCTAATTAATACATATTTCTTTTATCGATACCATACCGAAATTTATAAAAAATATATTGGATAATACAGAATCTATAATATCAGATTTATTGATCTGTTGGAATTAGTTCGAATTTTTCAAATGTAGAATCATTCAAGATTATCTGATCAAAAACTCAATATGTGTATAAAATATTTAAAAGACCACCATGGATGGTAATAATGCATTACTTAAATGAATAAATACAGTACGTCAATATCAACCCTACCAGTAAAAACAAAAAACATATCTCGTGAATATATGGTGCGTCACGCGTTGCCATCACTGCTACCTCCTTCTGGTGGGCCAGGTGCCTACAACAAATAAACAATATAAATATTTTAATAACAAAAATAATTTAAATTAAATAAATAAAAATAGTATATACCTGCGTCGTATGATCCCCTGTACCATCAGCTCGACGCACATATTCCCGCAGTGCTCTAACCTCAGCTGTCAATTGCGCATTTGTCTCCTCGGAAGCGCGCAGCCGTGCCTCAAAATCTAACATCTGCTGTGTCATATGAGCAACAGCAGGACCGACAACCGCAGCGCCTGACACTACAGAACGAGGAATCCCTGCTCCATAGGTCAAACTATAGCCATGCCCGTCCCGACCAATAATGCGATGAAAGATCTCATCCCGTCGCATGGGAAGCTGTCGCTGGTCCTCTGGCAGATTTTCTAACTCAGCTTCAAATTGATCCTGTGAAATATTTAAATATATATAAATATATATATGTTAATATATAGATTTATGTAATTATTGGTAAGTACAAACACTTACTATCAATGCTGCAACCTCTGGATCATTGCGATCACGAGTCCTTATCCACACCGACATTTTATCAGTTACTGCACCTTGACCTCGCAATTGTATATTAAAAGAATATAAACACAAAACCATATTAATTAATAAATTAAAAAATGAATAATATATACCTCATGTCGGATCTGAGACACGTGACGAGTCCCGAGCCTGTGAGCTGGTCCCTGCAACGCTCGATTCTCCGAATGGCGTGTTGACACCTCCTACATTCAATTCATTCAAATTTCAAACAAATCACATATTCTTGATAATATATATACAGCAAAATAATTAATATACAAACCACAACACCCTCAGTAGACCAATATGAAACCAAGTCACGCCACTGATCCGGGAGGACACCTCTCGGTACTTTTTCCAAAATGTCAAGGGCACCCACATTTGGTACCCAGTGGTCCCTCTTCACTTTGCCTTTATAATCTTTCCATAGATTACGGCATTTTCTCATACACACGGGCCGAAACTCTTCAGGGCATACTTTCAAATTTTTCTATAATGTAAATAATCAAACATATTAGTATTATTTATAAATAGAAAATAAAGTAAAATTATTTTCTTACCTGAACCTCCCTCCATAGACGATCTAATGTGTCCTGAGGGATAGAAGCCCAATCACGTGTGGTCAATGGAAATCGATGTGGGTCACGTATGATATGACCCAGCTGACGAATAAATGCCGGGGCATTCGGTCCCACGGGATGAAATACCTCATCAAATGAAACATCTGTCGTCGTGTCGGAATTCCATGATAATATGCCACGACCAGGGCCTCTCCTGCGAGAGGAAGAACTAGCCGAGTCTGATCCTGTTGAAAACAATTTTATATATAAATTGACAAATGTTATATATATATATATATATATATGTCAATTACATAAAAAATATAGACAATGACATTCAAACATACCTCGACCCTGAGACGTAGATGCCTCAGATGGATGATGTGGATTTTCTGCCTCTTCCCCTGACATGTCTGCATTTATACAAAATATCAGTAATGAGTCCAAAGTGTTTAAAAGATAAATTGGATAGTTCTTAATAAATCAAACTTGTACAACTGTTAATCAAACAAAAATTGGATTGAATAATTAGTTGTGAATGAATTTTAAAAAATCAGAAAGTTAATCAACCTAAATATTTATGACTGAATTAACTTACAAAAGTGAGGATTAAAACATATAAGGATTTATAAAATGATTAGATAATTTATGATATCCTAGTACATTCTACTGAATAGCGGGAAAACAATTATACCTTTCATTAAGCATGCAAATCGACCGTTTCTCCTTCAACAGCCGCTCTGACCCAATAAATATCTTCTTCACGTTGAACTACGGTATGTTGATCAAGTTGTTGGTAAACAAACGGAACAGTCTCGGGTTCATCTTCTTCAAATAAAAACACTCCTCACCGAGACATTTTGACAACAACTTGCCAACTTGGATCCGAAGGCAAAGTAACGAAGAATACTTGTTCCGCTTGTGATGTCAAAATGAAAGGTTCATTCTCAACTCGTTCATTATTTCTGTATAACATATAGTTAAAATTCACCAATGAAAACTGATATTGATGGACTTTACATCCACGCACTGGATCAACCCAATTACACTTTAACAATATGTACTTCAAACCATGTGTGTATACAACTTCAATGATGTCTATCAATTGACCATAGTAATAACCAGAATCGACAAAGGGACAACCGATGCCACTGTTTTGTGTTGCTCGTTTGTCGTCAACATCTTTAATGCGAAATCGAAAACCATTAGCATCAATAGCTTTATAACGACGAGCTGTTATAGATGGACCCTCAGCCAGTTGGATAAATACTTCAGGTAGCGTGGGGTCCCCTAACTCCCTCAGCTTACGAACCTACATAATTTATAAAAATCAATACTGATATATGCAGAAAGAATTAGTTTAATACTTCACTCATAATGAAAATCAATTTATACATACATAATCCTTGAACCAATCATGAAATGTCGCATAATGAGATTGTTGAATTTGCAACTCAGTCGCACGATGCATCTCTTCTTTTATCTCATTAATGTGTTTCCTGCAAATGATTACGCGATGTTTAAAAGATCAACTTATGCAAAGAAAACATGTAAAAGTTATACAAGCACATTGATAAGATACTTACTGCATTAATGGTGCAACTGATGGAGTATTGAACAAGATATATCGATGTGCTTGTATCCACTCGATGTTGTCCATATCAAATGTGGTTCCTTCTCCAACTGGACCATCATGAATCCGAGAGGGCTTATCTAATTTTGTTTCAACATCCGTAAGATATTCTGCACAAAAGGTAGTACACTCATCCATCAAATAACCATTGGCTATTGATGCCTCTGGACGAGCTCTGTTGCGTACAAATCTTTTCAATGTACTCAAATACCGTTCAATAGGATACATCCACCTGAATTGCACTGGACCAGCAGCCATTACTTCATCAGTTAGGTGCACTGTCAAGTGGACCATAACATCGAAAAATGAGGGGGGGGAAAGTTTCTCAAAGTGACAAAGCGTAAGTACAATTCGGTCCTATAAACTTTTTAAATCACTCATTCGTTGATTTCTTAAACAAAGCTTTCTAAAAAAATTACTCATCTCAATCAAGGGCTGAACAACATTGGGGGATAAACAATCACAAATTGTGATTGGAATCAACTGCTGAAGTAATATGTGATTGTCATGACTTTTCAACCCTTGCAATGTCTTGCTCGTCAGATTCACACACATTTAAATATTAGAAGAGTAACCATCAGGCACCTTGACTATCTTCAAAATGGAAAGAAATGTCTCTTTCTCCTCTGTAGTCATCGAATACTGTGCAGCAGGCATATATGCCTTATTTCCCTCAGCTAACTGTAAATGCAACTGTTTCCTTAAACCCATTTCTTCCAAATCACGGCATGCATTAACATGGTCCTTTGACTTTCCACTGACACCTAAAATGGTCCACAATATGTTATCACAAACATTTTTTTCAATGTGCATGAAATCCAAATTATGCCTCAACATGTTAGTTTTCCAATACGGAAGACTATAAAAAATACTTTTCTTTTTCCAATTGTGACTGCGCTGCCTACCCGCAGCACGAATATTACAGACTGGAGGAGCCACCAAATCCTGAATTTCATATACCGTGCGGATGTTTTCTTCCTCAATCTGCGATAACATTTCGACTCCTGTCATGATCTTTGGTGCTGGGCTGAACTCTCTAGAACCATCAAATGCCACTCTGTCCTTTCTGAACCTGTGCTGGGGAGGGAGAAAATGCCTGTGACCCATGTATGCCCATTTTTTGGAATGTTTAAGCCATACAAATTTTTTACTTTTATTGCAACAAGGGAAAGCAAATTCCCCTTTCGTACTCCAGCCTGATAAATTTGCATAAGCTGGGAAGTCATTGATTGTCCACAATAAAGCTGCATGCAGTTTGAACATTTCATTCGTTTCGCAGTCATAAGTCATCACACCATCGCCCCAAAATTCATTCAACTCATCAATCAATGGCTGAAGGTAAACATCAATCTTATCCCCCGGACTTTTAGGTCCATCAATAAGAGTGGAAAGTAATATAAATTATTGCTTCATACAAAGCCACGGAGGAAGATTATATGGAACCAACACCACGGGCCATGTGCTATGAGTTGCACCAACCATAGACTTGAATGGATTGAAACCATCTGCTGCCAATCCCAATCGGGCATTACGAACATCTTTAGCAAAGTCGGGATGTCTCTTATCAAAATCCTTCCATGCATGAGAGTCTGTCGGGTGGGTTAACATGTCACTTTCATGAACTCTTTCTGCATGCCATCTCATTAAATTAGAAACTTTAGATGACATAAAAAATCTTTTCAACCTCGGTTTAAGGGGAAAGTAACGCATTTTCTTTACGGCAATCGGTTTCCCCTGTATCGCAATCTGACTTTGATGAGTCTTATTTCCCCTGTTCTCTTTCCACCTGGAAGCGCCACAAACCGTACAAATATCCAAATGAGCAGTTTCATTTCTAAACAACATACAGTTGTTTGCACATGCATCTATAGTCTCATATGTAAAACCTAAGTTCTCTGTCAACTTACGAGCATAGTAATACGACTCAGGAATATTAGCGTCAATAGGAAGAACTTTTTTCAATAAAACCAAAAGCATGTCGAATGATGTGTCTGACCAATTATTCAAAGTCTTCAAATGCAACAACTCCACGATAAATGACAGTTTATTGTAAGAAGTACATCCAGGATATAATTCTGTTTTCGCATCATCATGTACTTCATAAAACCTCCTCGAATCACGATCTGCACCAGAGCGAAGATTTATCTCACCGGTCTCAAGATTCTGGATGTTAATGCCTTCAGGATCAAACCCACGTACCATTTCAGTAAGCATTTCATGCATTGGATCAGTCATCCTTGCATCAACATCCATTTGAGCTGCATCTGTATTTTGACAACGAACATATTCTTCTCCATGACAAGTCCAACTCTTATAATTTTTCAGAAATCCATTAAAGAAAAGGTGCTCCCTCACAGTATCTCGTGTGAATTGATATCTGTTAGCACATTTTCTACATGGACAACTAATATAGTCACTTTCAAATCCTCTCGTGAAGTCAATAAACTGCATAATGCCATTGAAATATTATCTAGACGTTCGATTTGGAAGATCAATCCAACTCTTATCCATAATAATATCTGTATAACAGACATTTACACAATACTTATTACATTTACATTTTTCAAATCAACTATATTCAAAATAAATATTAACCATTTGTTTATGAACCATTGATAAAATAATAATGTAACTGAAAGCTCATGTTACCTGATTGAGCTACAAACCTGAAAGGGAGGGGAGCCGAAGGCGGTGCTGCGAGGGATAGGAGGCAGCGAAGGGGAGCCGGAGCCAAAGGCGGTGCGGCAAGGGAGGGGACGGGCGGCGGCGGCGGTGGGGAGCTGGAGGAGAGGAGGCGGTGAGGGGACGGGGGACGGGCAGCGAGGGGGGGGGGTGTCCGGGGTCGGGGGGGGGGGGGGGGCTGTCCGAGGTGCGGGGAGGGGTGTCCGGGGTGTCGGGGGCCTGTCAGGGGTGCGGGCAGGGGTGTTCGCGGTGCGGGGGTGTCTGGGGTGCGGGGGAGGGGGGGCTGTTTGGGGTGCAGGGGGGGCTGTCGGGGGTGCGGGGTGGGGTGTCTGGGGTGCAGGGGGCCTGTCCGGGGTGCGAGGGGGCTGTCCGGGTTCGGAGGGGGGGTGTCCGAGTGCGGGGGGGGGGGGGGGGGGGGCTGTCCGGGTTCGGAGGGGGGTGTCTGAGTGCAGGGGGGATGTCCGGGGTGCGGGGAGGCGTCCGGGGTGCGGGGGGCGGTCCGGAGTGCGCGGGGGGGGGGGGGGGGGCTGTCCGGGGTGCGGGGAGGCGTCCGGGGTGCGGGGGGCGGTCCGGAGTGCGCGCCGGGGGCTGTCCGGGGTGCGGGTGCCGTCCGGGGTGGGGGGGAGGGCCGAAGGCCGGAGGGCGGCGGCCGGAGGTCCGAGGGCGGAGGGCGGCGGCCGGAGGGCGGATGGCAGGCGGGGGGGGGGGGAGGCCGGGCGGCGGGGGAGGCCGGGCGGCGGGGGAGGCCGAGCGGCGGGGGAGAAGAGGGCGGCGCGAGGGAGGGCGGCGAGGGAGGGAGGGGGTTAGGGCGAGGGAGACCGAGGGAGATGAGGGCGCGGGGGGGGGGGGGGGGGCGCAGAAACCCCCCGAAATTTTTTAGGCAGGTTAGCGACCGCCATTGGCGGTCGCTAATGGTGAGCTATAGCGACCGCCAATGGCGGTTGCCCGAGTCTGGGGGGATCCAATGCCCCCTTTTCTAGTAGTGATCTTCATTTATGTTCCAAAAATGGATGATATTAAAATATGTATTAATTGAAGATGTATTGACACATGTGAACATAATGATATAATTTAAATTCTATAATTCCCCCACCATCATCATGGATATAATAAATAAATCCTTCAGTGAAAATGTAGATCAATTATTAGTTTCATGTAAAAATGATTTACTTGTATACCCAATGCTAATGGATGAACTTGAATACCATTTGTGGATTTTGTTGATGAAATTATGAATGTTGGATATGTAATAAAAATTTAATAATGGTAATTCTGGATATCTAATTTCATATTTATAGGTCAATTGATCACCAACATGTTCAAATCTATTGAAAATTAAAAAAAATTATTGAAGAATATCGTATATTATATAGTATAAATGACATTTTTTTGTTTTCAATGTTTAATATGGTATTATCCATGATCTGTTATAAATGTATCACAACTATCATAACTAATAACAT
Source organism: Viscum album (assembly GCA_963277665.1). Lineage (NCBI taxonomy): Eukaryota > Viridiplantae > Streptophyta > Magnoliopsida > Santalales > Viscaceae > Viscum > Viscum album. Next base: position 1,850,945,861 of record OY728126.1, on the reverse strand, counting down.
AGTTAAGTTGGATGAGATTAACATTAAATTGGATATATGAATAGAAAAAATATTTCTTGTAAGAGAATAAAATGTTGGTCACTAATCCTATACATACATTAACCTATGGTGGGGGATGGATTGTAATATAATATGATTCCACAAAGAAGTAATTGGGTAGAATCATCATTAAAAATTAAATATTAATTTCTCATGACTAATTAAAATTACTATTCCAGGTAAATTTTTCATTACACCTCATTTAGGGCTTTGAATATTGATATTTGGATTTTATATTTTGGGGATTTATCTCCATGGGGAAACGATTGGTATCTACAATTATTATAAAACATAAAATTTTATATTCATGCTTAAGGAATTTAATTCGATTAAAATTAGATTCTTTAAAATAATAAAATAATATTAGTTATCTCTAAATTAAAACATGACGTTGGAAAAAGGTAGTTCATGCTCTCAGAAGGAATGAATGCATTACTATATAAGTGACTATTATTGGTAAAGTCCCAATAATCATTGATTTAAAGGTTATGAAATATGATGACATAATCAAAAGTGATAAATCCAATTATGTCCAATTTACTACTCAATCATATATTCATATAAATATAAAATAAGCATAGAAAGGTAATGTTGAGCTGTATAAAATGTAGAAAATATTTTATATTTCAATATTTATAATGAATGAGTTATATGCTTTGGAACTAGATATGTACCCCAATAAAATAATATTTAGAAAATGAAATTTTAGATGATGCTCATAATCATCCTTATACGTTCGTCATTGAATCATAATGACATATAGAGATCTAATGAAAAACATATAGTGGGATATTATATAAAGAGTGATTTCAGAATATCTATCTTGATAAAGGGTAATCTAGTTTCACTAAAACAAAATTAGTTTTCCATAGTTCAACCCATAATAGTGCTACAAACCCACTTTTAAAGGGGTGCCTTTATAAGTACTAAAAAAGGGTTGATAAAGGGAAATTTTAGGTGTACTATAGAATTGATAAAAGTAACCTTTATCCACGGTTTTTTGCAATAATAAAGTCCCCTTTTATCAGCGATTTTATTAGCTATGTTACCGGGGCACCTTTATTATTTATTTTTTTAGTATCACTTAGAATGGTGGGGCATTATCATTACTTTATCCTAGCGCTGATAAAGTGCATATTTAAAAAAAATAAAAACATAATATATTTCTATATAAGTATATTTAAATTGATATAAATATAATATATAGTTTTTAAATATGTTTTAGATAATTATAAATAAACACTTTCACTTAAACTGTAAGTTATATAGTGAAAAGGAATATAAAATATCTTAAGAAATTATTAAATAATAATATTCTAATTTTAATCGATTATAAATCATTTAATAAAAATTTGAAGTCATAAAAAATAAAAGAAATTCTAAAATATCTAAAATAATTTGAAAATGTAACTCAATCTTCAAACAACCCTAACATTTGATCTGGTTGTCCATTTGAGCTCTATTTCACAATAAATGAATGCTTGTGATGAGATCTACATGCTATGACCTAAGGGAGCCTTCTATCACATTTATCAAGGCCATAAATTGCATAACAGGCCTCCAAAACTATGTTTTTAGATCAGATACCCATATTTTATAATAATTGATGGAATTCCATCCTCGTTTCAGGAGGTCATTTTTACCTTTTTCCCTCGGGACTGAATTATTTCCACAGTGTTACATTTATATTGATATTATGGATTTTAAATTTTATAGTTTTTTCATAGTGTAATTTTACTTATAATACTTTATATAACAATATATTCCTATTTTTATATATATTCACCTATAAAAATTTAATTTTACAAATAAGTAGTTAATCATATTTCATATTAAGTTTATGTCTAAATATAAAAGGATTATATAAATAAAGAACTAATATCTATTTTATTTAAAACAAAAAAATATTTATATTTATATACCTATATGATGTGTGTGTGTGTGTGTCTATTTTTGTGTGTCCGTATTTACAAACTGATATATAATTTTAATATATTTTAAACATATATATATACTTATTAATATATAATATTTGTTAATATTTATTATTATGTATAGTTATACATATAAATATACTTATAATATGTGTTTCTGTTGTAAACATGCATTTTTTATATATAAACATGCATAGAAAACATATTTTTAAAATATATTTAAAACTAATCTTATAAATATATATTAATATATGTATAAATATAATAATATATATATATATATATTAATATATATATATTAATATAGCTATATATATATATTAATATAACTATATATATATTAATATAACTATATATATATGGGTTAATATATATATACTAGAAAATAAATAAATATATATATATATAATTAGATATATTAATAAATGAAGACAAAAGCAACATGGTGGAGTGGTAAAGTTTTATTCATGAATGAAAAAACTCCTCAGCTTGAATCCTATGGGATGTAGGTCGTGCATGTGGGTGGAGAATAAGCCCTAGCTCTCTTAAAGGGGGTGGTGGCACTGTTAAAGGCTAGGGGGTGGTCGGGGCGTGCAGGCTGCGGTGGGATGTGGGGTGTTGTTGAATCCACTCCCAGAATAGTAGAAATGTTTTTCTAATGTTTTTCTTATTTTTTCAGCACTAAAAAAGATGATAAAAGTCCCTTTTATCATAGTTTTTTTATTATTGATAAAATAACTCTTTTATCATTACCTTTTTAGCAATGATAAGAATGGACTTTATTAGTGATTTTCTGAGAGCTGATAAGGGGAACTCCCCTTTACCATCACCTCAATTAACATCACTTATCAAGTGCAGTTAATTCCATTTTATAGTGCTCAAAAAGTTTATATTTTTAGTATTTTCGGTTCATTATATATAAAAAAATACTAACTCTGTGTTGTAATGATTACCCATGTTAAAAAAGAAATGACAAAATACAACCATTCATTTTATTATATGTGACCCAAGAATGATTAAATCAAATAACACTCTTTGGATAATATTCATCCTATATCAGATGTCAATATATTTTATTTCTATATAAGAAGATTCGTCACATAAATAACTTACCATGATATATACATGGATGTGAGAAGAGTGCATAGAGTTCTACGGTCCATTTTATTTTAGTGGGATTTATGGTTTTCTAGGTGGTTTTTTCAATGTATTAAATAATATTTTTGATTAGAGTTGAGTCTCAAATTTTATTCTCATCCTCAAAAATATGGTAAATCTAAGAGGATAATAAAGACTATATAAATTTTTTTATATAATTTTATGTGGAATTCCCTTAATTTTGGGATCAAAAAACACCTAGTAACATTCTCATGTAAAAATAGTTTCTATTATGTCATTCATATAAAATCATATGATGATCTTAATGGGAGGAGATGCATGACTCCGACATGTTGGGATGAAGTAATATAGAGGATTTTAATAAGTCTTATACTTGTTCTACAAATGATAGAGTTGTTTGCAACCATTAGATATTTTATAAATGTGGTACAAAATTGGTAGATCAATTATGAATATAATCATTAATGTGATATCTATCTGGATGATTGATATAGGGTGTTTGTTAAAATTTCTCAATGGAATTGTGTTATGAGATTTTGGATAAATTTGACCATTATACTTTTTATATCTTCCTCATAAATATCCTTGATGAATTCAGGTTATTAGATTATCTTATAAAACTCCAACCTAACCTCCCGTAAAAACATGATGTGTGTTATGTAGAACTCTTTATAAATTTCTAACCAGATCATTTCAATTTGATAAGCTCGAATTCTGTGTAATAGGATCATGCATACTCTTTGGAGGAGTAACCATTGGAAATTCTATATCCAAGTGATATGGTTCTTTAGAAAAGGAAACCCATATGGTCAAATATTTATGTATAATTTAAATTTTTAGGATGATACATGAAATTTCTCATGATGTGATGACATAAATGTAACATCACTAGTTTTCTTCCATGTAGATTAATGTCAGTCGAAAAAAAATTAATTATGGGGTTAGAATATACTATATATATATATATGATATTTGAAGTGATATAGAACCATAATAGGAGGAATGTCAACACGGTGAAAAATTTCATTTGGTAAGGATAGTGAAAATATTGTGGGGAAGAGGTTTTAGGGATTCTTATTGATTTTTTTCTTTTTATATTAAGTTAATATACTCAAATCCAACATTTGGTGAGAAATTATTGTTAATGTGTTTAGATAGTTAACTTTTATTATGTTTGTGCAGTTTTTATTATCTATCACATTAGGAGTTAGTATAACTATTTCCCATTTTCAATAGTGTCCGTAAAATGGAATCTATAGGTCGTGATTTTAATTTCACCCCCAATAATAATCAAATAGTTTTACAAGGATCCAACCTATAGTTTATAACCATGATTAAGATTACTTGTTTTTGGAATGTTTTTTTCTATACCATTGGAGTTTTATTAAATATTAAATTTGACTCCTTTTTGTATTAAAATTACATGAATTGTGTCAAATTGGTATTTATTTAATATTTTTTTATTTTATTGGTTTTTTAAAATATATTTTCCTCTCATCCATACAATGTGAAGTCTATTTTATTAATAAAAATGTCATAGCACAAAAACTTCAAGGTGTCCGGAAATAATGGAGACTAAGTGGGTTCCCGTTTTCATGGATTACACACCCATGGGAAAGTGACATAGAGTTTGTAGAGATAGAATAATAACTTTGATGAGTTTTCTAGGAGGCTATGATGTTTTCTAGCTTGTTTCCCTCCGTCCAGGTGTGTGAAATCTATGTGTGACTATTTAAAAGGAATTTTCATTTGAATACAAGTTAGGCAATCAACCATTGGATCATGATTTCAATTATAATTTCTTTTTATATATTAATAGAGTCATTATTCACCCAATACACATGTATACCATGATATTGATAAATCTCAAGACCCATGAACATGGATGTAGCTTCATCTATGACAGAGTCTCCCTGGCTGCAGAAAATACCAATTTCCAGCATAAAGAACTTGTTCAATCACAAATCACCACAAAAAAATTCATAACAGTATTCCTACATGAGATATCAAAATTATATTCCATACATCAAGTAGGGGGATTCCATCGAACACAGTTACCATGAAACATTTCCCCTAAATCCATTAGGTTGGGCCTTCCGTTCGATATGAGGGAAATGATGGAGGAGAATGTTCCCATTGATTAAAGATAAGTCCAACCTCAGCTACCATGAACATCTCTCGAACATACATAGACATTAATGAGCTCATTGAACACTCATTTCATTCCTTATTTCGAGATTTCCACAAGTACCACCAACCAACCAAATAACAAAGTTTCAATTCAATCCATTTATGGGTACTTTTTTTAATCCATTAAACCATGCATGGAGGAATTCGTTAATGGTGAGATACTACAATTCAAAGACATTTAAATTGAAGAAACATCACTAGACCATAGTGGTCCCCAATCCCAATAAGAACAAGTAATAAGGAGATTCCTTATGTGATTTGAAAAATCTTTTACACATTGAGACTGTATAATTCCACATACACCACACCCACTCGCTAGTTAGAAGAGCATGTTTGGGAAAGTTCTAGAGGTGAAATATGACCTCTCAGAGGATTTTTCGGCACTTATGAGATGAACCCCATGTATCATGGTTGGAAGAAAAAACTATTTTTTATTAATACATATTCATTATGAACCGATCCAAGGAAAAACCTATAAAAACAAGTCTATCTTGGTTAGAATTATATAATATACCTGGGAAGATCTCAATTTTTTTTGTTAAAAAAAATTAATGAGGAAGAAAAACATGTTTTCCTGAGGGAGGGAGATATAATATGCTGGATATCATGGGAAACCATGCATGCCCTCCACCAAATCTTTTTTACATAAAATTAACAGACCTTTTCCACACAATCCAACTAGAGTTTTTTTGTAGATAAAGAAGGTTTTGGATGATAAAATCCTATTTTTATGATCTTCTTCAATTTATTCCATAAGAACCCACCCCATTATTTAACATGTTGAATCTTGTCCGTTAGGATTTTTCATACCCAAATCACAATTCCAAGTTAAAATTTAAAAATTTAAAATTTTCAAAAACATTCCAGTAATTATTACCTTATCCTCCATTTCACAACAAAGTCTATCCCAGGAAGACTAATAGTACCTACCTTCACCTCACAAATCCCAAATAAATAATTACATTATGTTCTCAATATTCTAAATCATGGTCTTTGTTGAGTTGAATAATGATAGATCATGCATGCATATCAATGTAATAAATCAGAAAACAAGGTTGAAAAAACCACAAAGAGATAATTTTTATTTTTCTATTTGAAAATACACGATGAAATTTTATCTACAAAAACATCAAAATGATGAATCTAGTTCCTACTTTTAGAGAGAATAACCCCTAGATAGTCCATGGGATAGTTCCTTCTCTGGATTACCAACATTTCTTTAGTAATCTTCCCCCTTTTCTCGAAGATGTTCATGGATGAAAAAAGGAAATATTTTTTCCTTTCAAGTTACTTGATATCACCATTTTGTTTATCAAGTGTATAGATAAGGTTATATATGGACTAGTTGTTGACAACTGTGATGAGGATGAAATCATTGGAAATGAATTTGTGTGAAATCCCAATAATGGTGGACTAACACTGATATAGTTTAATGCAGCCCTTGTGCTTGTATTTATTCATATTCTTTCTAAAGGAATATTGAATCATGATGAATATATGAGGGGATTAAGGATCGTTGCGGAGAGGTCCCCATATTGACTTGAAAAACCTGTAACATTTACCTATTAATGTGACAGAAGACAATTGATAGAACATGTACCTAAAATACATTTTTTGTAGTTTTTAATGATATGAATTTTTTACATGATAAACAAATAAATATTAAATTTCAAAATTATAATGAATAACATGATGTTTACATTCAAACATTATTTGATACTTCCTAATATGAATTTATTAAAATTTGTATAAATTTTTTAATTTGTTCTATGATATGATGACATAAAATGCACCCTATCATTAATATACCAATGTAATCATTCTACCAATATTATATGGATTAGTATTCTATTACATTGATATTGTTTTCTTGATATGTGGGAAACATAATATAATTTTTTTATTTCTATGTACAATTGCATTCAAATTATTACATTATACTATTTTTTTCAACCATCAGAATATTATAATCCGTTAAACATTTCATATGGGAATCAACCAGTATTGTCATAATATGACCCCTATCCATGAAAAATAATTTCATTCCATCCTTTAAATATTTATTTTGTGAAAATAAATTCTAAAAATTAATTTTTATAAAAAAATACAAATACAAATATTAATTTAGTGATCAATTATTTTTCTAAATCACATATAATGATATTTATTAAATATAAAAATTATAAATCATTTAAAAAATAAGATTTAATTCTCTCCACATTAAAGATAATTATCATTAGTTAATAAAAATCATATTTATAATATATACTATGATAACGTCAATAATGTGAAAATAAAATCATTTTTATAATTTGATGAAGCCGAAAATACCATTACAGTGGTTCTCTCTTCAACATATGAATTTTATTATTTAATAAATATTCATTTTATATCTTCATGTAATGTAATTATGTCTTGTTATTTGATTTTTGAATTATTATTTTGGAATTAAATTATGAAATAGAAACATTGAATTTATTTTCAATACACAATATTTCTTATACACCATGATATAAAAAATAATATCTCCTGAATTATTCTATTAGATGATCTTCTTCATAGTTAAGTGGAAATAAAAATTTATAATACCCTTTTATCTCAAATTATCTCAAATTTTATAATATCATATTACTATGTTCCCTTTATTTATTAACATATTAATAACTCACATTTATATATAGATTTTCAATATCTATTTTCTTTATTATTATGTAATAAACTTTCTTATTAATGATTATGTGAATTGACTATTATATAAAACAACATCATTATAATTCATATAAAATCAGCCACTTCTTCAATATTCAACATTATTATAATATATATCAATATTTACACAGTATTGTATAATAATATTTGTGTTCACAATAAAAATTATTTCACAAATAATCATGAAAAAACAATAAATACATTAATCATAATCACTACACTAAAAAATCCATGAGTATACATTAATATGTAATCAATGTTTTATAATTTACATTATTAGAAACTAAATTAAATGTAATACTTCCTATCTCTAATATCTTGTTAATAAAAATGAACTATATCTCGAATTTCTAGTTTTCGGTGGAACCCATTTTAAATAATATAATGGAATTTATAAATTGATAACAAAAGTCACCAAATCCAATATCAAAATTATATTAAATTATTCCCTATAAATAAAATTGTTTTATTAATAGTCACATTTTCCCTCCATAATTTTCATATTATTATCATTTGTAAAAACTAATTCCTTCGAATACTCCATGAATTAGAGGCCATATATTCCTATTCCTTCATATATAGTCTTCTTATAATTTACAATATTTCCACCATTATATCATTTTATATTGTTATCATCGATCCATTATTCAAAATATTTTATTATTGATTGAATAAAATATATCTCTATATATATAATTGAAAATTTTCAAAACCATAATGAATAAATACCTATTTGGTGTTAACATAAATATAAATTTCAAATAGTGTGTTACACATTTGAGTGGATTGTGACAAGGTTCTTATTTACTATAGAATATTTATTTATTATACATATGGGTTTTACATATAATATTTTTATTCCCTTTCAATTTAATATCATAAGGAATCATTTTATTGTTTTTGTATTTATTCAATTTATTTATATAATATTTTATTTAGATTACAAGTATTTATATTGTGTGTTCAATTTGAGAATGAACTTGACAATTTTATATATATTTTTTATATTTATAACTTATTAATCATTGGTAAAATACATATTATGGATTATATTATCAATAATATAGATAATGTATATTTTTCCCTGTTTGACTGTTCTAAAAAATCATAAAAACAACCTATAATTTTTTTGGTAAAATGCAATATAGATTTTATGTATTTATTTCTAGATGGAAAATTATAATCGTTATAATTTTGATATTTTAAAATCAAAAAAGAAAACATAAATAAAATCGTATAGCTTCATTTATGTGGTTCTAATGGAATACACGATGTCTATAGAGACGGGTAACAATGTCACAATTTTATAGGGATATGTAAAAGTATTGTGTTATAATGATCAATTGACAAAAAAATTTATTTAAAAAATTATTGATAAAAAAATGGTGTTGTATGTATTACCTAGTTGAAACTTTATTCTTTGGGAAATACATTTATTTCGTTTCTCCCTATGAAAATCCTTGTGATATGTATACATTCATGTTCTCATGGTCATCCTTTGAGAAACCTTGGGTCTCAGAGCACAATATAGAATATATTAATTAAATATCTATTTAAATAAATAGACACTATTCTAGTGAAATGAAGATATTTTATTTATATCAAATGGTAACCCTTCCATGATAACATGGTACACCTCTTGGTTTGTTTTTCAAATATATTTTCACTTATTCTTGATCTAGATATAGGTTTTTTTCAGACTTGAAAATCATCTATTCAATTAAAATTTTAAATCATTTTATAATTATGGTGGTGAGTTAGATTTATGATTAATATGATTTTGGATTTAATTAAAAGACTACTAATTCATTTTTTGGTAGTTGTGTTTTTATTACATGTTTCCATGTAATGATGGGATAATGTAAATTCTAAATTCGTATTAATAGATATTTGAATGGGATGAACAAATAATAACTGTGTAGTCACACATTAATAATATTCATCAATATCCACGAGTTAATAATAAGAGATGATGAATATCCTATTGAGTTTTATTATATTTAATCTAAACGGATTACACTTTGTCATAAATTGAAAGATGTAGATTCTATTTTTTACGTTATTAGAATAGGAAAAAAATTAGGTATGTGGGAACTATAAAACAATATAGGTTCTAGGATAGGGAAACGAGTCAAATTGACTTATATTTGACAGTTATAATCCAATTTTTAGAGTAATTATTTATTATTTATATTTATTCATCATTAATGATATGATATTGTTATATCAATGAAATACAAATGATCCATTTCTGTTAGTTTTTTATACTTTATAATAATTTATTCTTTATGAATATTTATAAATTATTGATATATGTTGTTTATAAATTAGATCCTATTGTTTTTTGTTTATTTACAACATTTTAACTATGATACATTTTAGTTTGTAAACTTGCGACTCAGTTAATGAGAACAATTAGTTAGGACCAGTAGATTGAAAATTTAATATTTTAGAAAAATTATAACTTGTTCTTATTTTACACATTCGATGTACGTGAGGAATTTAAGAACCAAAATTATATCTATTATAGTTTTGGGTTTGGATAATATATTCAATGATAACAAATAATTAAAAATTTCCAATTTGCAATTATGAACATCTAATAGTAGTATATTAATTGAAGACTATTTCAAATTTCAAAAAGAATTCTAGTTATATACAATCAAACTACCTCATCTAGAATTATGAGTTCCATAGTAGTACCTCATATAAAATTGATATTATAGATTCCTTGAGACTAATTATAAATAATATGGAGTAAATCGATGGTCTCATAAAAATTAAAAAATTTACATATCATTTTTCACTTCATTCTTTATTTTTTAACATTAATTATTGCTGATTCATAACCTATAATTATTATTTTAACCACTTAATACTTAATGAATATAAATATAATTCTAAAGATAAAAATGTTAATTTTAAAAGGACACCATATTGATTTTATTTCATAATGATTCATATAAAATAAATGTCATCACACATCACATGAATTTAAACGTTTTATTAAATTAAATTATATAAGGATATATATTAGTCTTGAAATTATTAAACATATTTCAAAAAATGTACAAAATGGAATAAATACCGATGAAATACATTGAATAATGATAATTTATATATGATATATTTATTTTAAAAATTGATGTCATTTCATTGAGATTGAATGTAATAAAATGATTTTTTTCTGAAATATTTTATCATTAATCCTACAATAAAATATCTTATTGTAATTTAATAATTAAAAAAATTCACCCTGATCATATATACAATGTTTTTTTGTTATCCACAATATTATCATAGAAAAATATGTGTGTTTTTTAAGATAAAAAATCTTTTACAGAACAATATATCTTTTTTATACTTAGTTATTTCATTGAATGTCTTCAAACTATGAACAATCCTCTCTTAATTTTAATAATTCTCTATCACTCAATTAAATATTATTTTAATTATCTCCATCAAGAAAACTATATTTATAGGTGAAATGAATTTATAGGTTTCTAATTTACATTTTACAATTTTAAGGAAAAATTATTAATGATGTAATTAATACCCTATTCACAATTTTATTTTTAAATATGAATGTTATCAAAATGATTTCTTAGAAATAGTTAATGAACATCTTCATCAATAAAAATGTAATATGCATGGTTGATAACTAAAATTTAATCTTTAAAAAAATTAATGAAATTAATACGATGTTTTTAAATAATGTCTGGATATATTATTCTAATTATATTCTTCTACACCCCTTAATATTATAAAAATATTTCATATCAACACTATATATGAATATTTCCACATGAAATAAAACATTCTTCAGTAAATCCTAAGAATCTAATACATCCCATAATGGAAAAAATTATTAACTCGGATCCATGATTTTTTAATGAAAGAATTTCATTTAATTATTTTATCTCAACATTAAAGTGATTTTATAACTCAAATAGATTTTAACCATGTTGAATATAGTCCCAAAATGATTGGGAATTATTTAAATCAATTTCCATTATAATAATTCATATTGGTTTGTAAAATGGTTAAGAATAATGGTGATGTGTTTTCATCCTACAATATGTTATGGACGATATCTAGTCTATAAAATTACATTATCAATTAAATAATAATTTTAGTTATTTGATATTTATTTGGAATATTACTAAATAACATTAAATTAACTAGTATAAAATTTAAATTATAAAAACATTAATTTTTTGAAAAATCCATTTTATAATATAAACATTTTATATGTTCTGAAAATTACACTTCTATTAAATAATACCATTTCTGACCTCTCTTATTTGAGGAAAATAATAATTTTATTTCATTAAGATATGTATAAATAAATTTAATGATCAATTATAATATATCATATAACTACATTGAAATATAAATATCATCATTCAATATGATAAATTGGATAATTTATATACAAGGTTTATTTTTAATGTCATCAAATTTCTCACTGGAACATGAAAAACATTTAAAACTATAATATTTTATAAAAAAACTAGGTTCATTTGTTTGTTCGACACAGAACAATGTGCTATAATGTCACAGGAAATATATAACAGTTTCAACCTAGACATTAAATAAGTTGCAATTAATTGTATTAAATAAATTTTGAATCATATATATATATATATATATTACTAACTATAAAATGATTAAAAAATCATAGTAAATATTCAACAAAAATTTATTAATGTAATTTTAATTATCAAAAAAGATTTTCATAAAAAATGGGTTTTAAAGATTTTTTTAAGGAAATGCAATAAATAATTGTATTCAATAATATGAATATATTTTTGATAAAATTTTATTAATTTTATAATATATAATATAAAATTTTAATTATAGAGTTTTTTCCATTTTATGGAAAATAAACATTTGTAATTAATACTTATGAAATATTTTTTAATATATTTAATTATTGTGAGTAAAATATATAAATTATAAACCTTTATATTTTATGAATATTTATTAATGTATTAAATATATTAATTACTTATATGTAGTCCTATTATATATTTTTAATCAACTTTTTTGGTATGTTATTATATGTTTTTTTTTGAGATTAAGAGTAGGATTAGGTGAATTATGTTCATCCATTTTAATTATTCCAAATGATAAATAATAAAGAATGTTTTAAATTATAATTTTAGTTTGTATTGTATTAAATGTTAATTAATTTTCATATAATTATTACATTTAGTCATTTATTTAATATAAAATAATGTTAATCTCAAAATATACACACCTTGAAATATATTTCTTATGTCTCTTATGAATGTTTTTTTTTAAATTTACCTCTTACAATTAAATGAATTGAATTTTCTAAACTAGTTTTCATATTATCAATCAGAATATTTATATTATCTATGATGTTAAAAATAATTTTTCACCATAATTTATTGTGAAATTAATAAAAATTAATTATCAAGATTTAAGTAAAAATGAATTCCCCTAGGCATGAAACTAAATGGAATGGTTGAAAATTCTATAAAACATCTCTAAAATATATATCATAGAATTTTTTGACAATATCGTGTTTAATTATATATAATTTAACATTTTCTGTACATATGTCTATTAAACAATTGGGTAACCTTTTTTATTTTAAAAAATTTCAACTGTGCCCCACACCTCACTTATAAGAGGCCTCATAATCTAATTTACTATTAACCCCATAAATTTCCTTTGTTTTAGAAAATTAATAACAAAGTATATTCATTTTTTCCATTATAAAATCACAGAATCCATATATTTATGATAAATTCATCCTATAATGGCTTTTGGATCTTACCATTGGAGGTTTCCCAATGATGATGTATCTTGCTTAAATGAACATCTTTAAGTTATTTCTTCTTCCACATCTATAAAATATTATCCTATTAATATTACATAATAATATTATAATCTCTAATATACATATATGTTATTATTTTAATGTAAAAATTTAAATCTATATCCATTTACATCAAATAGAATAAGAAATATATGTTCATCTTTACAGAGGATAAACACCTCATGAATCAATGTCATCTATTTTCCGTAATCACCTCTCTTAGATTGATTCAATTATTTATTTAAAGTATATATATGATATTTGTTATAATTAAATACGTATATATTTCTAATACCACATATTCCTTCTTTTATTAAATTCTTTGGGGGATATGATAACGTTTTTCATGTGTACGGAGGCTACCCCCTATCAAAGCGGTGTGATTCAATGGTGAATAACGGTTTACATAGAAGGTAATCAAGCTAAATTTAATGAATATTTTGTACATAAAAGAAAATTACAATGATCTTATTGATATATTTATCATTATTTAAATAAAATATATCTTTTTTTTCTCATAATAAAAATCAGAACATCGTTCGTTTTGGTCTGAACTACTTCCTCAATGAAGAGATGTGATTTTTTTCCATCATCAGAACACATGGATGATATATACATATAATAAAATAATATAGTATATAAAATATTATATTAATTCTGTAAATTTATATAATTACATAACATCTTTCGATTAATATCATTGAAAAATGGAAAGATTATTAAGGCATATGTATGACCTAACTTCTCCATGAGGGTAATGTAGTTCATTTTTCATAACCATCATTAATGATTGATTTTAAAAACAATTTTTTATGTAAAAAATTTCTAATTATGTCATGAATAGTACTATGGACATGTTTAATAATGACATCGTTGACCAATAAACATTCTAATGATGTAATATTTGACACATAAAAAAGAAATCATCAAAACATATGAAATAAATTTAACTAATTCAATAATTGTATGTAACATGATTATGAGTGGAAAAAGTTATAATAAACAAGAAAAAATACGCCATTAATGTAAATAATTAATAGATGTTAATTATATAGGATGTTAAATAATGTTCATGTCAATTTACACTCTATGTAAAGGTATTAATCTCAATTTCCTTTAATTGAAGGATATTTTGATTTTATAAACCTATATTATATTACAAGATGTATATACCACCCCATTTATATATTGTATCATAACCTTTTCAATTATCATGATATATAATGTGTTTTGAAGTTATTATTTGATTGAGATTATGATTGAAATGATGTTAATGGGGTGAGGGACTCTCTTTAATCAATATACTCTTTAATTGTTTTCTTCAATGTTTTTCTCTTCTATGTAATAGTTTTTAAAATTATTTTATTAATGTATTAGTAATGGCATAAAATATTTATTAATTTAAATTTATGCATCGTTTTAATTTATTTTGAATTTATCCTAAAGGAATATTTCATGTGTTTTTTTGGAATATATTCTTAAAATACAAATGAGAAGTTCTAATTTAAACATATATGGTGATAAAAAATTTCACTAACATAAAAAATATTTTATTTATAGATTCCTTAAAGATAATTATTTTTTTCTTCAATGATTCAAAATGTTTCACTTTTTTGAAATTTTTTAATTAAATTTTATTTTTTAAAGAAACATTTATTTCGATAACTATAATTTTTTTTATATGGGATTAAAAGTTTTTATAAAGGGGACTTGAGATTAAAATGTGAAAGAAAAATATTTCTATTCATGACATGTATGTTAAGAATTATATCAGAAATGGTTGATCCTTATATGTCATGTATGAATAGTTGATCCCAATTATAGATAATCAGAGAGACTCATATAGCTTATAAAATGGGTTTATCTCCATTATGGCTTATGGAAATTATGTGAGCCAAATAATGCATATTGGAATAGATGAACACCGTTATATCTATTGAAAAATTGGTGATCCCAATATGTTTATTGTGATGTGTGATTTGAATTATACATCTCTAATTAATTGTGTAATGATTATATTTGAACTCAGATGTATGGTTATTCCAACCAAAATGGTTTAGAAATGGTTTTCTAAAATGGATTATATATGTTTCCAAAAGGGGTTATAAATTGATTTATATAGGATTTAATTATTTCAATTTAGGAAATAATATGTTATTATCATATTAAAATAATTTATTTGTCTCATTCAATGATTTTTTTAATAAGGTAATATATATCATGGTTTTTTATATTTCTCACTAGACTAAATATTTTAATTCTTTTTGTGTTCCATATAGTTCTTTTTGTGCTCATCTGAAATTTTAAAATGTATCTCACATGGTAAATGATTAGGTAAGATAATGGAGTAAGTTAATTTGAATATCATTAAGCTTTTTTATGAAATTAAATCATGTGTTACATTCAAAGAATAATATTAAGGGAAAATGGATTCTAATTAGATGTTCTTACTTTATATTATTTGGTTTTATAATGAATAATTTTTCACCTATTTTGTATAAAATGGAATCATTAAAAGATCATAAAATTGAAAGAAAGTTAATTTTTGACTAAAAGTCAAGATTACATTATGTTTATGGTTGTGTCCATATTTGTGGTATCATAAACTAGTTTATAATACTTTAGTGGCGTGTATAATATTATTATTATTTCCATGAATGATTTTAATTTATAGTTATGATGAAATGATATAGAATTTTTAAATTAACATATTGAACCATTTGAAATATGGTTGTTTAAAATGGTTTTCTATAGAATAAATATGGATTATATAGTGGGAGTGTACCTTGAGAAAAATAACATTCCACATCAACATCCTAATATTATTATATTTGGAACATATCTATTTCTTTGTAGTGACCAATCAATAGACACAGTATATAAATGGACTGGTATCCTTGCTAGATGAATAATCAATCAACCACGATGGAACACATTTATAGTGAATAATTTCATTACTCAAAATCCCTCATCATTTTTTTTCATCATCAAACATAGTGGGTTCCAAAGGATGTATCAATTCCATGAAGATGAAATTTGATATCTTAGGGTGTTCACAATAATAAAAAGTATAAACTCTCAATTTATCAATTAAATGGTTATGTTGATTGATGATATTATGTGGATAATAAGACTAAATATAGATATGGGATTGATTCAATGTAATACTTATATTTAGGAAAATCTTCAATGATAAATATTTCCCTAATGGTGGTTGGAATATGGAAAATAAATAATTCAATGAATTAAATAAAATGATGAAGATTAGAGGACCATTAAAAAGGAAAAATCACAATATTTCTTATCAATTGGTAAGATTTTATTTAAAACATTAATAGAAATTTTAAGATAGTTTAAATAGGATTAAAACATAATTTATGAATATTAATAGACACATGATAGTTTAAAATATATGAAAAATTTATTCCTTATTCTGAAAAGGTTGTGCTGGAGTTTGTTTACAATTTTGTTCCATAAGATGACAAGATTATTAAATGATTATGGGGGTAGGAAATGGAGATTCAATTGAAAAATAAATATCAATTTAATCCCATAACATGTTTCAATCGTGGTAGAATAAATTTTGGTTAAGGTTTTTTAGTATCTAGAATGTGTTACTAGTGTTCTAAGTATGTTCGTAGAATTATTTACTCTATATAAAAGAGTCATAAAAAATAAAATAATTAGTTAATTGATTAGAAATGAGTGGTTATGTGTTTTAGGTTAAATTATTTTAGATATTATGAAAATGTGTGTCAGATTTTTTTACTCATAGTGTAAATCATTATAATTAGAAACACAAAGGTCTTTAAAAATCTTTTGTTGATACTAATATTGTTGTTGGGACATATAAATAAGTGGTGAAAACTCTAGGGAGCTCTATATTTTTTTAAGCTTAATCATAATATAAATGGTTTAGAAACCACTTATATGTTTTATGTGATGATGAAATATAGTGGTTTAAATTCTTTTTCAATGCATTTTGTTGGGTTTATATATATGTAATTATTTGGTTTAACATACAGTATTCATTTAATTTTTGGGAATTATGTATTATGTTATTTATAAACCTTTCTACTAATATTATATTTTTTGATTAATTTTATTTTTATGGATGATCTTTATATTTCTTGGAATGAAATAAGGATGAAAATTTACTAAATTTTATATCTCAAAGATTGGGGGATAATCCATCACAACGAGTCAGGCTATGGATCATGAACTCATAAAATAGTGATGAAAATGGCGAAACAACTAGCACTTGCCTATGTGGTATCCGAGTTGTCTAGTAATAATTAATTTCAATAATAAATATTTAATGAAAATGATAATGACAATTTCTATAAAAAATTATACCATATAATGAAACCATTTGACTAAAAATGAGATTTTGTGATTTGGTGATTAATATTATTTCATACGATGGTCACTATAATTTTGGGAAGAATATTTCCTTATGATTTCCATTTTGGATGTGGTAAATTAATTATTATATAAATAATAACAAGTTTTTTGTTTGGGATTATGTTATCTATTATCTGTTGATTTTAGTACTGTAGTAATGAATACTTCATCAGGGATACTCATCATTGTAAAAAACATGAGAGTGCGGTGGAAATTGATTCATAGAGAAAATTCCAAATGAAAATTATTTTCCTTTATTCATTTAGTCAATACTACCAATTAATAAGAAAAATATAATAAAATTATCATTAAAATAAATATTTAATTATATAATGTTAATTTTTGTTGAATCATATAGTATTTTTTGTCCTCAATGATGTATTCTTTTAGGTTCCTTGACATTCTATAGATCATTAACATTCGTGATATAAAAAATCTATATTACTCTCTATTATTGTTAAAAAATTATTCATTTAAACGAAGTTCAAATCTTCCAATCCAACATAATTTCAATTTCAAGGAAAATATGTAATGAGTTATTTCATAGGAACTGTTGACATCATTTTATATCTTATCAAAATGATATTTTATTGATAATTTTCAAGAGATGAGTTCTCATGAATGTTGTATTGAAATTTATAACAATTGAATAATTATATTATTTTAAAATATAAATTATTAAATTATATTAATTATTTTAGGACATATCACCAAAATATTTTATAAAATAATACAATGTTCAATAGTGTCTTCAAAAAGCAAGACTGTGCTTAATCAACATGTGAAAGATATAGCCATTATAAAATAGATTTTAAATTAAAATCATTGAATAATATTAATTTTATTATAAAGGGATATATATATATATATATATATATTTTCTACCCAAAAATAAATAATCAATAAATTATTAGAAACTAATCAATCTATTTTTAGTAATTTCTTATTATTCTTTAAAAATATATTTTCTTTTAAAAATTATTTTTATATATTTCTATAAGAAAATCCTATAAATAATTTCTAGAACATAAAAAAAACAAATTTAATTAAATTATTTCATTTTATAATATTATATTAAAAATATGGTTATATTTTTGTTTTTTTTAATATAGATTTCATTTGTTAATATTTGAAAATACAATGTTTTTTAAAAAGTTACTTGTTTTCATGTAGTTATGTTATGTGAGATTCTCTATTTTATTTGAATATTATTTCATGTAACACAATAATTATTTAATTATAATTAATTAGATTAATTAATTTATACAAAATTTATACTGTATTTCTATATATTTTAGTTCTTGTAATTAAAAATGAGATTTCTCTTGAAAACTATTTTGAAATGTATAATGATCCTACATATTTTTTTAATTAATGTAATAAACAATTCAGACGGTTTAAAATGTGTTTTTTTATGATAAATAATTAAAATATATTCTATATTGATACAATTATTTTTTTTGTTATAGTATTTTATTAAATTCATAAATTGATCCAAAAAATTGATTCATGAAAACCCACACTTTTTCATGTCTAATGAATTTGTTTTAAATTAATATTCTTTACCATTATGAATTGGGTTTTTTACAATTTATTCCATGTTTTTAAAAATCATTATATATATTATCTAATATTTTCAGCTAAATTATTCTAAATAATGTAATTTGAATACAGTACAAATTAATTAATGCGCTTAAGGTAAAAATGGATTTACTGGGATCTAGACTAAAATGATAAGGTCATATAATACATAAAAACATGTAAAAAATATATTTTATGACGATTTTTACTCCCTAAAATATATAAGGATATAGATATTTCAGTTTATCATCCTTTTGGATTGTGAAACACATAACTGAAATATATTATTTAAAAAAATTATAAGTATTCCACTAAACATACTTAGAAATGGATAGACACTATCCCGTACTCTTTGAATAATAAAATCCATTTAGTATTGAAAATATCAGGAACAATATCTTCATTAATCCCTTAAAAATATCCTAGAATAATTCATTTTATTATAAATCTATCCAATAATGTCATTTTTTTGTTATCTTATGATATTTTCCCAGTGTGATTTATAATGCTAGGCCCAACATCTTTATTTTATTTATTAATCCACCATAATCAAATATTATAAAATTATTCTTAAATAATAAATGATTTTTTTTAAATATATATATAAATATATTATGTAAATTATATAACCAAAATCTATTTTTTCTCCATTAAAATGGGATATGAAATCAGCATTTGTGTTTACAACAGACTACCACATCATGAACCTATGTAATTCATTTTCCATAACCACCTCTCATGGCTTTTTTAATTATATATTAAAATTTTATATATTATATTTGTAAAATAATTATACATCTATAGTTAATATATCACATATATATAGTTTTCTATTCCTTTCCATGGGAGATATGATAAACTCTCTCAGGTGTACAATAGACTACCCCCTTGCAAAGCGATGTGATTCATTTTCCCCAATGAATTATATAATAGTTTATGAATATATTTTTATAGAAAAAACGTGATATAAATTATAACATAATGATAATAATGATGTATTTATCTTTATGAATATATAATATATTAATGTATATCTTATAGAAAAAATTATAATATCACTATTGTACATGTGAATGGTCTCCTCCACAACGAGTTGTGTTTTTTATTTCATCATGAAAACACATGTGTTTGTGTGTGTGTATTTTAATATAACGAAATAATCTTGTAATTATTATATAAATATAATACATCAAAGATAAAATATTAATTATCTTATTTCTATAATTATCATTGAAAATTGGAAACAACAAAAATTCATAGAAATGGTAAATTGTTTCCATGATGGTAAAATAATTCAATTTCCATAACCATATTTCATGGATGATTTTAACAGGTTAAATTTTTTAATAAATTATATTATTATTATGTTATAATAATTATTGAGTTGTCTAATAGTTATCATTGTTTCCAATAGTCAACTTTCTAATTCAATTTTTGATGTATATGCTAAATATCGTCAAAACAAATGAAAAAGAAAAACAAATTATGCAATTGTATGTAACATGATAATAAGTGAAATAAAATATATAATACCCTTTGAATAGTTTATAAATCATTTAAATGGTTGACATAAGTTAATTCTTCCTGAAGATAATGAATTTATGTGACAAGTCACACTCTAGGTATGGGACTTCATCTAAATTTCTATTTATAAAGGAATATTCTGAATTTATTCACCGATATTATTTTATAAAGATTTTATGCCACCACGTTGAAATTTTATCTTATTAATCACTCCATTATCATGATATTAATATTTTCAATGTTATTATTTCATGGGTTTAATGACTCAAATGATGAAAAGTTGTAGGATATGTACTTTTAAAAAAACACTCTTTTAATGATTTCCTTCCAACTGTATCTCTTTGATGTCAATTTTTTAAAAATGATTTCGTAAAAGTTATTAAATTGAAAAATAATATATATACAATATATTTTATGAATTATTATAATTTCTTTTAAATGATTACAAAAGTAATCCTTTTTATCTGTTTTATATTATTTTTTGACATATGATATATCTAATATTCATCGTTTAACATATATGTTGAAAATGACTTTTATAATTAGGTGACCATTATTTTATTTCAATATCATTATTCACACATTAATTTTTTTCCTAAATGAATAAAACTCCCCCATTCCTTTATATATTTATTTATTGAAAATTCGATTTGAAAATAAAATTGAACTTTTATATATAAAAATGTTTTTTATAAGGGTTCA
The DNA here is from genome assembly GCA_963277665.1 of Viscum album. Taxonomy (NCBI): domain Eukaryota; kingdom Viridiplantae; phylum Streptophyta; class Magnoliopsida; order Santalales; family Viscaceae; genus Viscum; species Viscum album. The sequence continues at coordinate 1,850,923,808 of OY728126.1, read as the reverse complement.
AAAGTTTCTTTAAAATAAATAAGTGTTGAAATAGTGCATGCATTAAATGTTTCATTATTGACACGGTACATGAGAATTATATATAAAATTTTTGAGCCTGATATAGGTTATTTTATTGCTCACATCCCTTTATAGAACATGGTTGATCCCAATATATATATATGGTTAATACCCATTATAGCTCATGAAATACAGTTGATCTTGATATATAATACAAGAAAGGTTCATCCCCAATATAGTTCATGAAAAATATGTAAAGACAATATATCTTATACAAAGTTTAATCCACATTATACCACTACAATGAAAATTAAATATGACAATATTATAAGTCACTCTTATGGTTTTCTAGTTAAAATTACTTCTAAAAGGATTTTTTGAATATAATTATCAAAGATTACAATAGTTGTTTTATTTTGTTAATATTTTTTTAATGGTTATCATTGAAAACCATTAGTTTTTACTCAAAAATAATTTTCTTTATTCTCTCAAAGATCATTTTTTAAATGTTTAAACATTTCATGTGTATTCATATTATAACTATACTTGTGATTTTATTTAATATTCTGTCCCTTGATGATATTTTAATGATCAACTCACATATTAGAATATATTTCACTTTATATATGGTTGTGTATGAAATATGAATAAGTCGAGATAAAATTCATGATAATTTACCTATAAATATAATCGTTATTTAATTTTAATTTTTATATTATCTGAAAAAATTAATACTAAATATAAGTTTGATCATTTAATATGCATTGCAATATTTAATTATTTGGTGGCCAATTCTGTAAAACCTAAACCTGAAATGACCCTGAATGTAAATGAATATTAATTCTTTATGAAAACATGGTATTATGATTTGTTGAATGTAGAGTCCTTGTAATAATGTTATAAAATTATTAAATATTTATAAATAAATAATATAAATATTTTAAAAAATTATTCTATTTTAATATATACATATGTCGTAATTTAAATTTAATTAAAATATATATCAAACAAAATTTTAGCCAAAAATAGAAGATTCATTATAATACTGTATTTATTTTCATTTTCTTTAGGTCCAAATATTTGATGATCAAACTATATTATATATAAATTCTATATCAAATGTCATCAATCTAAAAATAATAAAAATAAATTTATATTAAAAATATAATGTTATTCATTTGATTCATATTAATCGTAATTTTTTAATTCCAGAAAAAATTAAAACTATTTGTATAGATTTTGAATATTTCTATCCAAATTTTTTCATGTTATTCTTCCTATGAAACCATGATTTTTAAAATGATATTAAATTAAAATAAAATCCTACTATAATATAAATAATTAATAAAATTATTTAATATAAAAATTTATTAACCTATAAAATCTTACAATGGATGATTTTTATAGGGAACAAATGTATAACATCCATCAGTTGAATGAAACTTGTTATCTTTACATCCTCTATAATTTTAATGCATCTCACGACTCTAAAATACTATATAAATGTTTTAATAGATCTCATATTATTATATCATAAATTTATCAATTAATATTGTATATGTTTGTAATATTTCATGTCCAAAAAGTGATGTATAATTAGTTATAATGGATAAAACACATGTTCTATCACTTGGTTGACCAAACATAGTTTATCTTCTTCATCATGGATACAACATAATAATCTACTAGTATCATTATATTTTTTCCATTATAAACCAATCATTAGAGATATCATATTAGATAATTTTATCAATACACTATTTCTATAACCTTTAGGACAACCTTCATGTATGCTTCGCATAGTAGAAAGGCCACCTCAAACAATACCTCCATTTTGTATAATATGTCAATGTATATAATTAATGTCATATTAGAATAAAAATTTGTCCTTTAAATAATTAATGATAATACTTAATCACTAGACTCTATTTTTATATAATTAATATTCTTTAACTCAATCAAAACTAAATGTATTTATCCCGAGTAATTTAGCCAGATCCTTAATTTGAGTGATGTTTTTAAGAAATGTCCATCCCTAGATGCATAAAAATTCCATTAGTTGCTAGAAATACATAACATTCATGTTTTAAATTTTAAAAATGAGTCCAATTTTAAATTTTATTGTCCATAATAATATATCCTTACATTTTCACATACATAATATCATCCTATTTTTGATGTAAGTATTTTTGTTATTATTTATAACAAATACTACAAGGCATTAATGATATTCAATTAATCCATTTAGAATTATGTTGATATAATATAATAATTATAAATAATTATTTAATTTTTTGAATCAAATGAAAAAATTCCATACCTTATTATCATTGAAATGTATTCAAATCCCATAAATTCATTTTCATCATTCATAATAAAATGGGGAAATTCTGTTTTAGCACAAACATTTAACATTCAATTTTTGTGAATATAATTATCCCTATGGAAAAACCACCCAAGTGTGATTAATATTTCTAAGGATCAATTATTATACCTCATATAAAATTTATTTTCATCGTTGAACATATACTTAATCCCCAACCACATTATGTGGAAATTCAAAAAATAACTTATTTACATTAAAAAACTATTAGTCACCAAATTAATTTTTTGTGGGAATTTCATTTCATACAAACTATAAATATTTATGAATTCTAATGTGTGGAAAATATATAGGTATATTTGAATTCTAAAACACACCTTACCATGTGATTTATCATGACCTAATTAAATGGGTCATAGACTTTCTAACACTATTCTTACCAAAAAACCTACCAGAGTGTCATCCAACCAGACACCTTACCTGATCTATGGAATGTCCCAAAGGGACGTCCCAACTCCCACAGCCAAGAAACCAGTTCCTTAGTATCAGAAATATTGGTTGGGAATGATTTCACCCATGTATATAAATATGAACAACCAATAATCACAAATATCAACATAGTTTATAACCTTAACCAAATGAGGCACTACCATTTCAATATTCAAAGCTTTAAAATTTAACCAAAACACTTAATTGAAACATTAGAATGGGAAAAAAGTGTCCCATAATTCTCCATGACATATGGTGGATATCACCCTCAATCCTCCACAAACAAAAACTGAAATAAGTGGAACACTATCAACTTGATCAACCATGACCACCACAACACATATTACATTTACATGGGTCATACAAAACAACATCGACATGTACCAAAATGTGTATCCTACTTGTTATTAAAATACTAGTGTGATTACATCGAAAATAAAATATTTCATGTTATATAATACATCGAAAACCCTGTAAATTTCTATTACAATATTTGAATCTATTATAATATTTATTAAGGACATAATTCTCAAAAAACACTTTTTATGACAAAACATTTTCACATATATGTTTTCGTGAAAACAATTGTACAGAATGTCTACCATATACTAAAATATTGAAACATGTCACATAAGAATCCTGTCACATGATATCCCCATGGGATAACCAATAAATCTAACTAACACAAGTGGTGATCTAGGACCTTCATACATCAAATATTAAAATCCTCTATATACACTATCAATAACATTGTTTTTCATGATCCACCAAAGGGGATCCCATCCCAATTATCTATTTGTCTCTATATCACAAGTCAATACCAACAGTGTTCCCATTCATTAGCCACTAGAGGGGTCCCATACAAAAATTCTTGTGTTTTTCGATCATATCACATGTATTTTTACTATTGTAATCATCAATACTTCTAGATGAATCAGGGGCTCAGAAAAATTCTAATTAACAATAGTAATAATTCTAGTTCACCATATTGAATACTCATGATTCACATTGTAATAAAATTATAATCAAAACGTCACATAAACCACACATTCACATACACACACTGTAAATACCCAAAAATTCAATATATTATTTTTTTTAATTATATGTAATTTTTATGTGACTATCAAAATTGACGGCACGTGAAGCCAAGGAAAAGAGTTCCTTGAAAATCCCTTGAAAAAAGTTAAATTTCAAATAGCACGTGTGAGAAATTTATTGAAAATTAGTAATAACTGTTAAACAGTTTCCTGGATTAGAAATCTGAGGTCACTATTTCATTCAGGATGACAGGTTTACCCTAGGTGCAACATACTTTTAATCAGTGTAGGCCTCCAGTCAAAAAACCTAAAAAAAGTCATAACCGTAAATAATATAATTTAAAAATTATTTTAATTTTCAAATGATTATAACACCTGAACGGTGAAACAAATTAAAATTTTGAAAACACCACTAATCTAATGAGAGTATTATTTCCTTAGGAAGATCCTATATTTCTTCATCACAGGCCAACACTAGATGTTAGTTTATAGCCATATATAAAATAATTATGTAACAATTATTTTATTTCCAAATTGTTATAACTTTGAAATGGTAACTTGGATTGGAAATATTATAGTGTCTTTGAGATCGTGAGGGAATTTTCACATTAGGCAGATTCTAAACTCGACTGTCATAGGTTGAGGGTGACTGTCAATAATTTTTGAACTTTTTTATAAGCTACGTTCTGTTAACGAGTGAATAGATATTTTTAAATTTTGAACCGCTGCTCGAATTGAAAATTCAAGAGCATAATTGAATTAATAGCTCTAGTATTCACTTAGGAAAAGCGTAACATCAACTAAAAAGGGTCGAAAAAAAAATTAAATTTTAGGACTATTAAAAAAAATAAGTGATTTATTTTATTTTTTCTGCAACCATTGAGTCGTGGATGATGAGACTGTAGTGTAATGCTAGGAATTAAAAAATAACATTTATTTGACATGGTCTTTTGGTTGTATAACCACAATGATCATAGGATTAATGGAACAATAATAGTGGTTCATTAATAAAACACATTAATGAATGCAGTGCAGGTGGTCCCTTTTCCTTATATAATCAATTCGTTCTTAGGGGTTTTCACTAAGCTACGAGAGGAAGCTCTGATGAAATGCCGACAACTTATTCCTCTAACAATTAATGGAGATTTGATGGCTCCATCGAGGATTCAAATTGGACATTGATGGGTGATGGAAAATCATGACCAACATCTTCAAACAACAGAATCTCCTCCATCATCTTCAGCGAATCCATCATGTTCAAGGTAAGGGATTAATTTTTTTAAGCATTTTAAATAATTTCCTCTTCCTATTTAAAGAATAATATAATGAATATGAATCAACCGACATTCGATTTGATCAATAATTAATTCATTTTTATTGAAAATTGTTGTGGGGTTTCTTTGTGGGGTTATTATTTAATCTTTTTGTGATAATTATTTCTCCCTATGATATAATTCAAATTCAGATGGATCGAGCCAACCAAAATGAGGTTAAGAACTTCTTCCACTCTCGGATTTTGATGCGGTCTTTGTGGCGGAATGTTCAACTTGATTAAAATGTGAAACCGATGGGCCCTCAATTAATGTGAAATCCAGGGATGCATTTAATCATAGACATGTAGAAAATCAGACCTCCAAATCATGATGAGTGCCCCATAGTAGTGTCACTGGCATGACACCACCAGTGTGGCACAACCGGCATATAGGTCATGAGGAGGATGTGGTGCCAACCAGCACAATAGTAGACAAGGGGTGGTTTGCCGATGTCAGTCGCATTGATGATGGGCAGTGCAGTGGTTGGAGGACCTACACCTATAGGTCCCACCATTGACCGGTCCACGTAGACTAGTCAGCTGGTGTGGCTCCAGGCTGGAACCCTTGATTGAGGAGTCCAAACGGACTCATCCGGTTAGGGAGGTAGATTACGCCCAGCTGGTGGGTCATGCCAAGTTGGGAGGGCGAGGCCTGCAGCCCAGCGGGCCGAGCCCGCAGCCTAGTGACCTGGACCGGGCCCAGCCCAGCCAGTTCGGGCTGGGCCCAGTGGCCGGGTCGGGTTAGGATGATCTATACCAGGTCGGTTTGGTCGAACCAGGTTGGTCTGGATGCAGACCCTTTTCCACTAGTTTTTATTAAAGAGAGATATCTTCTAAACTGGATTCCCTTATGAAAATACATCTATCAAAATTAAATCCATAGGATGAGGTGCTTTGTTTGAGATTCTCTACTTATGTTTTGGAGAATTTTGGAGTATGGATAGGTTGGATAAAACCTGAATCCAACTGGTCCATTGGTACAAAATTACTATAACATAAAAAATGATCATCTGGTTGACATGTTTTATGATGTATTAGAACTTTTATGACATTTTTGTTCTTTAGGTTAGTTCATATTGGGAGTTTGTGGTATTTGTGGTGCAAATGTTGGATGGAGTATCGAAACCTCCTGGAGTCAAGTGTGATAAGTAAGGGAATCTAGTGGCTAGCTATGACGTGATGAAACACCTAGAGATCCTATATGGGTCAGTAGTTAGTGATTATTTATGGGTCATCATGTAGTGATTATATATGGGTTAGTAGTTAGTTATTATCTGCGGGTCAACACCTAGAGTCATTTTGTGGGTCTTCACTAGGAGATCCTCCATGGGTCAGCACAAAGTGATCCGCCATGGGTCAGCACATACCGATCCAAACAGGGTGATCACCTAGAAATCCTATGTGGTCCAGTACCTATATTCCTTGTGCGGTCTAGTATCACAATCATCTCGATAGAATAAATTGACTTAACATTATAACTAATCATATCTATCCATGTTCTTCAACTTATAAACCTGGTTTCACTTGTGTCTTTAACTTTGTGCCCTATGGTTGAGGTCTTGTAGGTGGTTTTTTCCATTGGAATATTTTTATTTTTGGTGTTTTCCATTATGTAATACCGAGAGGCCTTAAGGGGTTCCGACGTCCCTACTAAGTATTTTTATACTCCCCTTGCATAGTCTTCACACACATATATTGTGTTCGGTACAGACGTTCAATGTTTCAATAGAGGCATTGAGGGGGATGGGACAGACGAATGTGATGATGGTGGACATAGTGGCCAAGGAATATGTGGTCCTAGTAGGACCAGACAGGTAGGACATACTACTTTGGTTTCCATTATCATCACTAATCTTGCGATCTGGTGGGGTTTTACGGGTTAGGCCATCAAAGATTCACTTTGTACTTTACTATTATCAGTTTCTTGTTGGGTTTGTATTCTATCCCTCTAAAATTCACATGTACATGAAATCATCCTTGTTTTAGTGGTATAAGTGTTTCCCCATTTTGGTGTGATGGGATGTCGTTGGACGTGTGTGTACAATTTTTTAAAGGCAATGCCTTCCCATTTTTGGGGTTCTCTTTCTCGGTGCTAGTCACCCGCCCTATACCTATAAAAGACGTGCTTGGGGTAGTCATGACACAGTCCCCAATGGATAGCTTAGGATAATGTTGTATCAAATAGTATTTGGTTCTACCAGAATAAAAAAGAGTTTTTATTTTTTTCAATGGGTGAAATATTGTTAAGTGTCTTGAGTTCGGATTTCAGTCCAGGGAGTCTAGTGTTGGATCAGATGTTGATGTATCCATACACCAGGACCCTGAATTATGTTTTAAGACTTTTTACACCAAAAAAATAGCTGTATGAGTTTTGAAAATATTATTTTATTAATATTTTTTGTGTCAGCACATGAGGTATAACTTATTGAACATGGTTCATCTTGATTATCTTTCAAAATAACTCCACATAGACAGCCCACCAGGATTCCAATGTGTGACCATGAGGATGGTACACATAGTTATCAGGTTTCAGTATAAGTATTGTTGCCTGAGATGGTACCTTTAAAAAGTTTCCCAACAATACCATTGATCTTTGGCCAGTAGTGTCTACTAGCGCATCCAATATAGGTCACATGTAGGCTCGGTGCCTTACATGAGTTTTAGTGATATATACCCCATAGGTTCTGAGGAGAACCCAACTCATATGAGTCTAAGGACTCACCGAAGGTGGTGACCAAGTTTATATCTAGTTAGGGAACCATTAGATCAGATGGTGGTAATAGTAGTGATCATTCTACTTGGATCAGTAGGGCAATAGAAGGGTCTATATTACACCTATCTTACAAAGAGGTGACTTTTCCATTGATAGATCATGAGAACCATTATCCTAGAAGGGGAATCATTACCTAAAAATATAAGGGATATGTGTTCCCATGAGCTTCTACAGCTTTAGAAGGATGACATGTTGGTAGCTGAGTAATCGTCGAGGCATAGAGGCCATTCAAGCTACTCGATGAATTTGATAAGACATGTGCTTTATGGATCAAACCTCATAGAGAGATGTGTTAAAGGACATCCAAGTTATCAATATTCTTATTTTTAATCCTAATTATGTAAGGGTCCTATATAAAACCTTTGTGGTTGAAAATTATTTGCCTATGGAGATACAAATAGTGAATGTCAACAGTGGGAAAGTAGGAAACCGAAATTAATCTCAGTGAATTGGATATGTAAAATGTTTCAGAAAGAATAAGTAATTGGAACAAATGAATCTGCAGGGTAGAAGATGTGCAAGGGGAGCTAGGAGAGTAGAAGAAGGTGGTATAAATTTCAAAATGTTAAAACCACCACCCTGATGTGGTCCCCAACAGTCTCAGGGAGCGGGAGGACAAGAGAATGGAGTAGCCTCATGTGATCAAGGAGTGTGACCCAAGGGATCCAGGAATGATTGCAATTATGGTATATGTCTACTACTATCTTTTTTATTAATAGACATAGGTAATAATCACTATTTATGGTAATTAATCTTGTTCAAGTCCCAGATATTCCCATTAAACCATTGAATTTACCCTTACGTCTAGGGACACCTATGGTAGGAGACTCAATAATCCCAATTTTTTAGATAGTGTAATCTGACCCTTGAGGTGAGAGTTTTGGTTGGAACAACATTGTGGCAGTGTTGAGGGCTTATGACATTAGTTTGGTTATGGACTGGTCATCCACATATCATTATCATATTGATTGTTTTAGGGAACATGATGTGGTATATCTACATTGTTGGCTTGGGGTTTTCCATTGTCGGTGAAAAAGGAAACCTATGATGCATTGGATAGACTCATGCATAGGAGGGTGTAATCAATCAATCACGAATCAAACAACCTAAACCTCATGGTAGCATTTGTTTTGATTTTTTAATTCCCAACAAAAGTGGTAGAGTGAAAGAGCATCCTTCCAAAATATGATTCCAGTATTACCTCCCCCGTATAGAGAGGGACTTTTGCATTGTATTTTACCCAAGGACGAAACCAATATCTACAAATGCATATCGGATGTCTCCAGCAGATCTCTAGGAGCTGGGAGTATAGATAATATAATGCTTTACTCTCTACTTCTATCATGAGAGTATCATGGATATCTTCTCACAAAAATACTTGAACCTAAGATAGCAGCGAGGGCAGGAGTTCCTCCAAGACTATGACATTGTGATTGTATACACTCCTCGGAAGGGAAATGTAGTAGCAGATGCACATAGAATGATATTGGGTTTATACATACTGAGTGAGGCGATAGAAAAGCTAGCCTCGATGCTGACATCCATCTTGGATGTTGATGGAGCATCTCCCAATAGTTTATGACTGTCACACCCCCAACTCCTTCAGCGAGTTATGGAGGCACGACTTGTCAATGTTGACTGTGAGGCTAGAAGTGCTCATATATCATCATGAAAATATCCTGATTAATTTTTGATAGGTGGGGAGAACATCTCCCTTTTTAGAGGACATACTTTGGTACCAGTGATATTACGGGAGGAGGTGTTGAGGGAATTCCATATATCCCATTTGGTGGATCATTCTAGTGTGGAAATGTTGTACCAGGACCTCTAATTTCAGTATTGGTTTCCTAGGATGATGAAAGTTGTTGCATATTTTGTTTCACGATGCATCACTTTTTATCAAGTGAGAGATGAGAATCAGGTTCCATCACACTTGAGCATATCTTTTACCCCCAGATAGATGATCAGATGGAGCAGACCATACAGACCTTGGAGGACATTCTTCATCCTTGTATCCTGTATTATGTTCACAGTAGGAAGGACCACCTACCACATCAAGAGTTTGCATACAACAATATCAATCACTCCACCATTGGCATGTCACTATTGTAGGCCTTGTATGAGCGGCCATGAAAATAGCCTCTATGTTGGACAGACCCAGGGGAGTCAGTACTCATGGGTCTAGAGTTTGTACGAGATAACACTGAGAAGGTGACGATCATATGAGAGTGGATGAAGGTTTCATAGAGAAGGAAGAAGGCTTATGCCGTTAGGGGACGAGGACTCTTGGAGGTCGAGGTGGGTGGCCATTTTTTAATATGGTTCTTACCCCGAAGAAGATTTTATAGCTTTTGTCAGGGCGAAAAGATATCTCTGAGGTTCATCAGACATTTCAAGAATCTAAACTAATTTGGTATGGTGGAATACCACCTTATACATCCCCCACAGATGCACTGGGTGAATAATTGTTTCCAAGTGTCGTAGCTGAGAAGATACATGCATGAACCATCGTACATCATCGACTACTGAGATCATGTAATTGATGATGGAGAATTAATTGCGTAGTTCCAAGTAGATATTGAGGATCAATAGGAGCAGGTCTTCCATGGATGTTAGATTCCACTGGTAAGTGTTCAGTGGTAGCACAGGAACCTCCAGGAGAGAACACGGGAGAAGGATGCCCAAATTCATTCTCAGTACCCCACTTCTTGGATTTTCATTTATTTTGGCTTTCAGTTACATAAATCTTTATGGTGGGGAGAATGTAAAGACCTAGAAATTTTTTATATTTTTTTTATTTATATGCAATTTTTATGGGACAGTGAAAATTGACTTTGCGTGATTCCAAGGCGTAGAGTGCCCGGAATGATCCGTCGAAAAATTTTATGTTTTATATAATGTGTGTGATCAATTTTCATGAAAAAAGTGGAATAACCCTTAAACTGGTTTTTGGATCAGAAATTTTATGGAGCCATTGCATTCAGGATGGAGGTTTTACCATAGGCGGGACTTATTTTTAGTTGGAGCACGCCTCCATTTAGAAAACTCGAATATGGAATACCCATAAATAATATAATTAATTTTTTTTTTCAAATACATATAGCTCATGAACAGTGACTTAGATAAAAAAATTGAGACCACCGCCAAACTCTTAAGGGTATTAATTCTTTAGGAAGATCTGAACATTGATCGATGCAGGCCAACAATGAAATTTAGTTTTTTCATTGTAAATAATATAATTATTTAAAATGTTTTTTAATGTAAAATACTTATAACTCCTAAACGGTTACTCAGATGGGAAATTTGACAGTACCATTGGGGTGTGGGGGTGTGTTCCCCTTATGCGAAGCCAAACCGTGACCAGGATGGGTCAAGGTTGAATGTTAATAATATTTTAACATTTTTAATGTATGTTTAGTAAACGTGCGAGTGGATATTTATATCTTTTAAACTGGTGCACGGATCAAATATCTGAGAGATCCTTTTAATTGACAGTGTTGGTATTCTCTTAGGTGAAGCTTAAAATAAACCAACAAGTGTCGGATTAAAAAGTAAATTTTTGTCTTTTAAAAAAATTAATAAAATAACTACGTGACTTATTTTATTCGTTCTGCAAACGTTGAGTGGAAGATAGAAGGATAGAAATGTAACTTCAGGTCTTAAATGAATAAAATTTATTGACCCAATCCTTTGGTTTCATAACCATGACTCTCATAAGATTAATAGAACATTAATTTCAATTCATTAGTGAATCATATAAATGAAAGAAATGTAGGTGGTCCTTTTTCTATATTTAATCAATCCTTTGGCTTGGGTTTTGGAAGAGATACAAGAGGAATCTCATATGAAACATCAATGACATATTCCTTAAATGAAGAATGGATATTCGACAATTCCATTTAGGATTCCAACCAGACAATGAAGGGAGATTACAAACGATGATGAACATCTTCGATAAATTGATTCTCCTCCTTTGTCTTTAATGAATGCAACATATTCCATGTAGGGTGTCTCTTTGTTTAAAAATTTTAAATGATTTATTATTCACCATTATTTAATAATATATAGAATGAATATCTATAAAATAATGGGTTGATCCATGATACATTTTTGTTTACATACGGTTTTTTCAAGGCTTCATTGTGGGGTTTTAATTTAATATTTTATCGATTTTTATTCCACCCCAATGTTATAAGAATAACGGAGAGGGTGTGGTCTAATATGATCAAGGACCATACCCACCATCACTCTCGATTTTTGATGTGATATTTGTGGCAGAATGTTCAACATGATGACAATGAGAAACCGAGGGCTCCGTAGGGAAGGTGACATCCCCAGAAGCTAGTAGACAGAGACAAGATGATAATCGGACCCCCAGAGCATAACATGTGCCATGAGGAAGATCCAATGGCATGACACCACTAGCACGGTGGCACCTGCGATCGATAGCTGCATGGAGTTGGCAGCACCCACACGCACCGTGGAGGACAGGATGCGGCCTACCATTGTTGACCACATTTCTTGCAGTCGGTGATCCACAAAGTAGGTGGCTATAGCCAACGGGCTACCTCAGAGGTTGTGACAGGGACCAGTTAGTTTGTGCCAATGATTGAGTATCCTAAATGGACTCGTCTATTTGATGAATTGGACCGTGCCCAGCCAGTAGGTTGCGCCCAACCTGGTGGGTCATGCCAGTCCGGTGGCCTAGTGGGCTGAATCTTTGGCCCAGTGACCCAGACCCTTTTTGATCTAGTTTGATGTGAAGGGAAGTATCTTCTAAAGAGGATGTTAATTTGAAAAACTTTATGAAAGGATAGATTATTTATGATGAGTTAGTTCTTTTGAGATACTCTACTTTGGTTTTGGATAAATGTGGAGTATACCCGGGTTGGATCGAACTCGAATCCAACCGAGCCCTTAGAACAAAAATGCCTATATCATATAGATTGGGCATCTCATTGATGTACAGTCTATTGCATTAGAACCCTTATGACATGGTGGTTCATAGGGTTACATTTTCATGGGACTTAGTGGTGGTTCAGGTAGGATTTATGGATTCAGTAGAATATCCTCCCAGAATCAAGCGTGATATGTGTGGGTATCCCATGGCTGGTTGTGAGGTGTTGAAACACCTTGGAATCCTCTCTGGGTCAGTAGTTAGAGATATTCTGTGGGTTATTTATAGTGATCCAATATAGGTGAGGAGTTAGAGAACCTCTATGGGTTAGCACCGAGTGAACCTCTGTGGGTTAGTAATTAGTGATCCTTTATGGTCTTATATCATTAAAATACATAGTTATACCATGATACGAAAAATACCTAATCATTTGGGTTTTCCAACAACAATAATTGTTACCATGTAAAAAAGGATCACAGATCATTGACATATCTTATCCTAGAGTAACCATTGAAATTATATTTCACCTATATCAATACCAGTTTCTTGAAAAGGTTAAAAATATTAAATACTACCTAAAAGTGTACTTACATTGATTATGATTTATATTCTAGGATAATCACCATTAATAAAAATGTGGGGAGAAATTATGTCCTTTATAATTGTAAACAAATCAAAATCTAATATCTTAATGTAAAAATATCCTTCACTTCTCTCACAGTATTTATTATTCCAATGAGAGTAAAATAAAACAACAAGAACAACCAAGAAATGTATATTTGATTGGGTTACAGAGATCCACAAACCCTCTAATTCTACACTTACTGTTCCATAGTGGTGACTCATAATATAAAATTTCAATTTTCTATATACCTTCTCAATTTTGAATAAAATATCGAAACCCTACAAAAATTCATGTTATATTCAAAGAAATACCAACAACAAAGTCTGAAAAACTAACATTACACCATGAATATGTATAATAATTTAACACTCTACAAGAATGAGATGATATATAGTTTGTTTGAACAAAATTTTCTCATAGATTCTGTTGGGCAAAAATCCCTCAAGGTAACATTGCAGCATTTTTGGGTTGATTGTGTTTGTTGACAAAGCAGGTTTCCATGGAGAATTGTCGAGTTCCCGAGAAGTTGTTGACATTCCATGTTGACAATGAACTTTGACAAAGGAAAGGACGATCTGGAGTCGGTACAAAAGAGAAGTACAAGGTGGCGCCGTTTTCCAGTGTTTGCCAAATTTTTGGGCCTGAAAATCGCCAATGGAAAATGGAGTGATATGTTGTTGGCGAAGGTTGAGGAGAGAGAAATGAAGGAGGTGTGCGGAAAAATCAAGCGTGGCGCGCAAAACTAGCGGGTTGCGCGAAATCTTGAAGTGTGGCGCGCAAAACATCGGGTTGCGCGAAATTGTATTTCGCGCAAAAGATGTTTCAAGGCCGAAAGCTTGAAAATCGGTAAAGGCATGAGGCGCGCAAAATTTTGGAGGCGTGCGCGGAAAATTGAAGTGGCGCGTGAAATAGCGGATGAAGTATTTCGCGCAAGAGGTGTTACGAGGTCCGAAGCTCGTAAAATTGCAAAGGCATGAGGTGCGCGAAATTATGGAGCAGTGCGCGGAAAATGTTTGTGCGCAGAAGATCAAAGCGGATTACGCGCTCAAGGAGGGTTTTTCGCGCGGGGTCGATTTTGCCTATAAATATGAAGTGACCCTCCTCCATTTAGGAGAGCTCAAGACATAGAAAATACCCGAGCTCTGGTGCGCGAAATTGAAGTTAGAAAGGGTGTTGCGCGTAAACTTAATCGTTTGCGCGTAAAGTCAGCAATTGCGCAGAAAGTTTGAGTTGGCGCGTAAAAGGAAGGTTGCGCGAAAAGTGGATTTCGCGCAAAGGCAGTGAATTGCGCGCAAGGCAGTTTCCAGGCTGCGCGTAAAATTTGGAGGTTGCGCGAAAAAGGAATTTCGCGCAAAGCATAGAAATTGCGCGCAAGACACCGTAAGGGTTGCGCGTAAAAATTGAGGTTGCCCGGTACATCCGGTGCAAAGTGAGATTCATCTGCGGGTGAAAGTTGGACTTCAAAAGAGCATCTACATACAGAAGAAGATGCATTCATTCATGAAAATGAAGAGACCTACAGGTCTATAAACTGTGAGTGAATCCCTTCCAAGAGCAGTGAGCTTAGGAAGAGGAAAAGGTGATCCTCTCCACCGGCAGTGAGCCAGAGAGAGAGAAACAGGGAGTGACCCTTGGGAAAGCAGTGAGCTGACCCTAAACATTGTATAGGCAGTGAGCCTGGGCATAGAAGTGATCTAGCCCGAACATTGTAATCCACAGCTAGTGAAGTCTAGTGGAATTTGGTACGAACCGGCAACTTGTCGGCGTATGCTCCTTGGACGTAGCCCTTAGCGGTGAACCAAGTAAAAATCTCTGTGTCTGCCTTCTTACTTTCCTGCATTGCATTCAAAGCATCATCATCAGGTAAAGGAGACAAGTGATCATAGCAACCACACAAGTTCAAACAAAGTGACCCTTGTAACAAAGAGGTCAAGATCCAGTGGGGCAGGAAGAACTTGAAAAAGAATATGCATACCCTGATTCACCCCCCCTCTCAGGGTATATAGGCCCCTATTGGCCCTAGCAATTGGTATCAAAGGGATAGGTTGCTTTTATCAGAATTGTTTGCTTCGACATAGTGTAGTCGATCTGTGTGGTTGAAGATACATTTTTCTATTATCTCTCAATCTGCCATGGGAAAAGGAAAAGCATCAAAGAAGAATCAGAAGTCAGGTAAATTCCCTCAGTGTGGAAGTGTTTTCGGAAAAAGTGTGATTCAACTAAAAGAATCAAACAGCTTACTAAAGGAAGGTCTGGATGAATCTGATAGGGAAAATATTGATTCACTCAATCATGATGTTGGAATGAGTGAAGTACATGAGCATCAGAGTGATGCTGAAACAGAAGAAGAAATTGAAGGAAGAATAGACATGCGAGCTGAGTTGGAGGCTGCTCTTGAGGAGATAGATGTTTGGAGAGCAAAAACAAAGAAATCCAACAAAGTTGTTCATGATGCCAAACTCTACATGCAACAGCAGGAAGAAGAGAAGTCTGAGTTGATGGAAGAAATTGAGAAACTCAAGTTATCAACACGAGAGAACTCAGAATCGGTTAGTGAGTATAAGATTAAGATTGAAGAACAGAAAAGGGAGATCGATGGCTTGAACATAAAAGTGAAAGATCAATTCAAAAGCATCGAAGAACCTAATATTCCAAGTGACGTTGGAAACACTGAAGAAGCCAAATCTAAAGATATCCAGATCAAGGGATTGGAGATTGAGGTCAACAAGCTAAAAGGCTTAAATCAAAGGCTTATTGATATAGTTACTGACCTAACAGAGAAGAATGATTCAAATGCTGAAGAGCTGCAGAAGATGGCTAGAATGAAAGGAAAACAAAAGGCTGGTGATTATGAAGAGAGTCAAAATTCAGATGAAGCACAAAATCTTAAAGCCAGAAATAATGATCTAGCAGCACAGTTGACTGCAGAAGTTCATAAGAATCAAAGGCTACAACAAGAGAATGCATGTTGCTCTGACTCTGTCGCTCAAGAAAAATTGAAGGTAAAGGAGCAAAATGACATGGTTGATAAGATGAAGCATGAACTGGAAGATGAGGTGAGTAGAGGGAAGCTTCTCAAGGAAGAACTTGATGTCCAACTTGAATCAAGGGATATGAAGATTCAAAAGTTGGTAGAAGAGCTAGAATCAGTCAAGAAGGAAATAGAGAAGTCTAAATCCAA
This sequence comes from Viscum album, assembly GCA_963277665.1. Classification (NCBI taxonomy): domain Eukaryota; kingdom Viridiplantae; phylum Streptophyta; class Magnoliopsida; order Santalales; family Viscaceae; genus Viscum; species Viscum album. Next base: position 1,850,907,168 of record OY728126.1, on the reverse strand, counting down.
AGGAAAGCCTAAAATGAAGGATGCCTTGCATTTACTATTTGATCATCCTTCGACAAGTGATGATAAAATGAAGAACAGATATGCTATTTCTGAAGAGAAACAACAGAATATTTTCTCAGCTCAAAGACCAGCAAGTTTCGGAAAAGCTGGTATTGGATTTTATGAATCACCACCCATGCATGATAAGAAGAGAGTCGTGAACAGTTCCAGGAGTGGAGGAAAACCTGTAGGTGCTGGAGATAGGCCTAAGAGGTCAGTTACAAAAAGAAGTGACGACATGTGCTATTTCTGTGGGATTCATGGCCACACATCAAGCTTCTGTACAGAGGCTCTGGAGTACATTTCAGGCTGTGAAAAGAGAAACATTAATAAATCTGAGAACAAGAAGAAGCATCATGAGAAATTAGAAAGAAGAGCTTCTCAGAGGAAAGCATATATTAGATGCTATTACTGCAGAAGAATGGGACACACCATGAGCATGTGTCAGGAAGATCAGGAGAACAATATCAGAGGAAGAACTCAAGGTGCATCAACATCTCAGCAGAGAGATGATAAAATGAGGTATGCCCTTGAGGGAAAATGTTTTATATGTTCTCACTATGGACACATGGCGAGACATTGCAGTAAGAAGAAAGCAGGAAAGGGAAAGGAACAAGAAAAGAGATCTCCACCACAGGAAGTGTACAAGAAAGAAGCATGTACTGGGAGACAAAGTGGTAAGGAGAAGAATAGGATTCGAGCCTCGGGGAAATCACATGGAGCTGAACGAAAGGTGTATCAGTCACCTCCTCTATCATACTCACAACAGCTCTCAAGGGGAGAATGTGAGCAAACCTGGAAGATTAAGGGGAGATCTACTCCAGCGGTGATAAAGAAGAATAGACGTTCAATGGAGGACCCACCACCAATGAAAAATAGGGCGGTGACTCATAAATCTGATAAAAGGAAGATAAGAAAAGAATGCATCGAAAAATCCACATGTCGTGTTTTGCAACGAGAAGTGGAAGAAAAAGGCAGATCCCTACAATGGACAAAGAAGACAGGGAAGATGACAAGAAAAGAGATTCCTGCACCGAGAAACAATCAAGGGAAATGGAATTTCGGTAGAACATCAAAGATCGAAATGTGTACCAGTTGGTCTAAACCCCAGATTGTGAGAAAGGCCAAGTCTGCAGAATCTTCATATCAGAAAAAGGCTCAGAATGTGAGCAAAGAATGCCTAGTCATATGGCCAGAACAGTTGAAGTTGGTCAGGCAGTTGGAGGAAGCAAGAAAGGAGTGTGATGCGCTCCAAGAAAGAATCAAAGGGTTTACCCATCAGGATCAACCATCATCCTCATGTTGATGATTCTAGAAGAATCCCCTCTCCCTATATATTTAAATGCTATTAACTGATGATTCATGTGTTTCAGGTTTTAGGGAGATACGATCCATGGGGTAGTGGCATCTAAGGATGCGAAGTGGAGAAGTGATTTGCTCTATAATTTCAATTGATTCAAATCAGGTACTAGAGTTGATAAAGAAAGGGAGCAACAGAGCACAATAGAAAGTGATTGTGTTATTAACTTTATCTCTTGTTTCCTACACCGAGTTTCAACTCCGTAGGCTTAGAGATTTTGTTAATGGCTCAAATTTGAGTGGAAGATGAGAACAAATGATGCAGGAGGAAAAGACGTGTTATGGGTCTAAACTGTTGGGCCTAACAACTGGAAGAGTTGCATAACACAGGGGGAGCATTCTATATCCAAATCAGATTCAAGAGCCATCAATGCAATAATTGGATGACTCGGCTCAGGTGTTTCCTATTGAGGGAAGAAATACACACAGGGAGAAGCAGCAATAACAATGCATTTCATGCTTATCTATTTGCTCTAACAATATGGTATCAGCTGACTGTTTTCAGGATACCAAGAAGCTGCAAGAGAAAATCAAAGGCGTCTCAACAAAAATTTGAGAAACCTAGCTGAAAGAAATGAAGCCACTGAAAAATGAGTCAGTGAACAACTTCCTGATGGAAGTATTGAGGAAGAAAGCAACATAGGGAGATCAGAAGTGGCTTATGTTGATTCAGAAGAAGAAACCAATGATGAACATGAAAGTGTCTAGTTTGTGAGTACAAGGAAGTAAAAATCCTCATCTGCACAACAGTCAAAGAGTTGAGCTGAAATTGACATGCAGAATATCATTGGTGATTAGTTAGCTCTATCTTAGACAAGGAGAATGAAATCACTCCAGAAAACATCTTTTATATCTCAGGTTGAGCTGAAATGCTTTGCTGATGCAACTGAAGATGAAAACTGGGATCATACCATGGATGAAGAGATAGATCAGACTTGAGAAGAATCAGACGTGGGAGATTGTTTCGAGGCTAGATGATAAAAATGTCATAAAAAAAAAATGGGTCTATCAAGACAAGATGAATGAATATGGCATGATGATTCGGAACAAAGCACGACTGAAGTGCAAAGGATACTCCCAGATAAAGAGTAATCAAAGGATGATGAGGATGGCAAGGCAGTTAATATCACGGAATACAGGCAAATCATTGGAAGTCTGTTGTACTTAACCGCAACAAGGCCTGATATTGTTTTCGCCACATGCCAAGAAGCGAGGTATCAGAGTAATCCCAAGGAAAGTCACATGCTTGCAGTGAAAAGAATACTTCGGTATATCAAGGGCACGGTGGACTTCGGATTGACATACAACGACAAATCTCAGACAGAGTTATTGGGATATACTGATGCAGATTGGGCCGGTTCAACAGATGATAGAAAATCAACGTCAGGTGGTGCATTCTATCTTGGTGGATTGTGTATTTCTTGGCTAAGAAAGAAACAAGATTGAATTTCATTGAGCACCGCAGAAGCTTAGTATATTGCGGCCACTCAAGCATGCACACAATTATTGTGGATGAAGCAGCAGCTTGATGATATGGGAGTTGAAGTGAAGTCTCTGATCGGAATCCAGTGTGACAACTCAAGTGCTATAAATCTTAGCAAAAATCTCGTTCATAATTCAAGGACAAAGCACATTGAGATTAAGTATCATTTTATCAAGGAGAAGGTTGAGCAGGGAATCGTGAAGTTGGAGTATGTGCCTACAGAACTACAGGTTGCAGACATTATGACAAAGGCCTTACCCAAGGAAGCTTTTGAAAGGCATCGACTGGCTCTGGGAGTTCAGTCAATTCCCCACACTTGAAATAGAGTGGATGTGGCCCCCCCCCCTCTCCCCGAGGTATGGTGTGTTTTTCCCTAATGTGCTGATATGTGTTCTCTACTATGTTACAGACTACTAAGGCGTGACCTTTGGGTTCGTTGACAAAGGGGGAGAAAAGTTCTTGAAAAGTGCTTGACAAAGGGGGAGAAAAGTGTTAGTTCAAGAGAGAAAATAGTGCGGAGATTTGATAAATCATACTTGTTACGGGGAGAAGCTGACAGGTGGAGCAGCCAGAAAGGGGGAGCAATGAGAAAGGGGGAGTGTATGAAATCTGACGATGCTAGAAGTGATCGATCAAATTATAGAAATCACGACAGCTGAGGATCGTGATAAAAGCAGAACAGTGGTGTTGGAATGGTGTGAGACGGTGTCCAGCTATCAACAATTGGTATCAACTTAAGAATTCACCAATTGGTATCAGTGTGGTTCAACAACTGGTTTTATTTTAAGAATTGGTATCAGGGTGGAATCGACAATTGAGGTCTGACATGAAGTGATTCATTGATGAACTTTTCATACTACTCTTGTTTCTCACGCCGAGCATTGCTCATGTGGGCTTAGAGTACATGTTAAGTGAATCCTTGAACGCTATCATAATCGCAAGAGGCGAATGGTGGTAGCAGCTGGAAGAAGACTCAGTGAGGTATCAAAGTGCAGAAAATATTTCTGAGCAGAGTTGTGAAGAGTTGTCAACAAACCCAAAGGGGGAGATTGTTGGGCAAAAATCCCTCAAGGTAACATTGCAGCATTTTTGGGTTGATTGTGTTTGTTGACAAAGCAGGTTTCCATGGAGAATTGTCGAGTTCCCGAGAAGTTGTTGACATTCCATGTTGAAAATGAACTTTGACAAAGGAAAGGACGATCTGGAGGCGGTACAAAAGAGCAGTACAAGGTGGCGCCGTTTTCCAGTGTTTGCCAAATTTTTGGGCCTGAAAATCGCCAATGGAAAATGGAGTGATATGTTGTTGGCGAAGGTTGAGGAGAGAGAAATGAAGGAGGTGTGCGGAAAAATCAAGCGTGGCGCGCAAAACTAGCGGGTTGCGCGAAATCTTGAAGTGTGGCGCGCAAAACATCGGGTTGCGCGAAATTGTATTTCGCGCAAAAGATGTTTCAAGGCCGAAAGCTTGAAAATCGGTAAAGGCATGAGGCGCGCGAAATTTTGGAGGCGTGCGCGGAAAATTGAAGTGGCGCGCGAAATAGCGGATGATGTATTTCGCGCAAGAGGTGTTACGAGGTCCGAAGCTCGTAAAATGGCAAAGGCATGAGGTGCGCGAAATTATGGAGCAGTGCGCGGAAAATGTTTGTGCGCAGAAGATCAAAGCGGATTACGCGCTCAAGGAGGGTTTTTCGCGCGGGGTCGATTTTGCCTATAAATATGAAGTGACCCTCCTCCATTTAGGAGAGCTCAAGACATAGAAAATACCCGAGCTCTGGTGCGCGAAATTGAAGTTAGAAAGGGTGTTGCGCGTAAACTTAATCGTTTGCGCGTAAAGTCAGCAATTGCGCAGAAAGTTTGAGTTAGCGCGTAAAATGAAGGTTGCGCGAAAAGTGGATTTCGCGCAAAGGCAGTGAATTGCGCGCAAGGCAGTTTCCAGGCTGCACGTAAAATTTGGAGGTTGCGCGAAAAAGGAATTTCGCGCAAAGCATAGAAATTGCGCGCAAGACACCGTAAGGGTTGCACGTAAAAATTGAGGTTGCCCGGTACATCCGGTGCAAAGTGAGATTCATCTGCGGGTGAAAGTTGGACTTCAAAATAGCATCTACATACAGAAGAAGATGCATTCATTCATGAAAATGAAGAGACCTACAGGTCTATAAACTGTGAGTGAATCCCTTCCAAGAGCAGTGAGCTTAGGAAGAGGAAAAGGTGATCCTCTCCACCGGCAGTGAGCCAGAGAGAGAGAAACAGGGAGTGACCCTTGGGAAAGCAGTGAGCTGACCCTAAACATTGTATAGGCAGTGAGCCTGGGCATAGAAGTGATCTAGCCCGAACATTGTAATCCACAGCTAGTGAAGTCTAGTGGAATTTGGTACGAACCGGCAACTTGTCGGCGTATGCTCCTTGGACGTAGCCCTTAGCGGTGAACCAAGTAAAAATCTCTGTGTCTGCCTTCTTACTTTCCTGCACTGCATTCAAAGCATCATCATCAGGTAAAGGAGACAAGTGATCATAGAAACCACACAAGTTCAAACAAAGTGACCCTTGTAACAAAGAGGTCAAGATCCAGTGGGGCAGGAAGAACTTGAAAAAGAATATCCATACCCTGATTCACCCCCCCTCTCAGGGTATATAGGCCCCTATTGGCCCTAACAATTGGTATCAAAGGGATAGGTTGCTTTTATCAGAATTGTTTGGTTCGACATAGTGTAGTCGATCTGTGTGGTTGAAGATACATTTTTCTATTATCTCTCAATCTGCCATGGGAAAAGGAAAAGCATCAAAGAAGAATCAGAAGTCAGGTAAATTCCCTCAGTGTGGAAGTGTTTTCGGAAAAAGTGTGATTCAACTAAAAGAATCAAACAGCTTACTAAAGGAAGGTCTGGATGAATCTGATAGGGAAAAGATTGATTCACTCAATCATGATGTTGGAATGAGTGAAGTACATGAGCATCAGAGTGATGCTGAAACAGAAGAAGAAATTGAAGGAAGAATAGACATGTGAGCTGAGTTGGAGGCTTCTCTTGAGGAGATAGATGTTTGGAGAGCAAAAACAAAGAAATCCAACAAAGTTGTTCATGATGCCAAACTCTACATGCAACAGCAGGAAGAAGAGAAGTCTGAGTTGATGGAAGAAATTGAGAAACTCAAGTTATCAACACGAGAGAACTCAGAATCGGTTAGTGAGTATAAGATTAAGATTGAAGAACAGAAAAGGGAGATCGATGGCTTGAACAGAAAAGTGAAAGATCAATTCAAAAGCATCGAAGAACCTAATATTCCAAGTGACGTTGGAAACACTGAAGAAGCCAAATCTAAAGATATCCGGATCAAGGGATTGGAGATTGAGGTCAACAAGCTAAAAGGCTTAAATCAAAGGCTTATTGATATAGTTACTGACCTAACAGAGAAGAATGATTCAAATGCTGAAGAGCTGCAGAAGATGGCTAGAATGAAAGGAAAACAAAAGGCTGGTGATTATGAAGAGAGTCAAAATTCAGATGAAGCACAAAATCTTAAAGCCAGAAATAATGATCTAGCAGCACAGTTGACTGCAGAAGTTCATAAGAATCAAAGGCTACAACAAGAGAATGCATGTTGCTCTGACTCTGTCGCTCAAGAAAAATTGAAGGTAAAGGAGCAAAATGACATGGTTGATAAGATGAAGCATGAACTGGAAGATGAGGTGAGTAGAGGGAAGCTTCTCAAGGAAGAACTTGATGTCCAACTTGAATCAAGGGATATGAAGATTCAAAAGTTGGTAGAAGAGCTAGAATCAGTCAAGAAGGAAATAGAGAAGTCTAAATCCAAAGGAAAGCCTAAAATGAAGGATGCCTTGCATTTACTATTTGATCATCCTTCGACAAGTGATGATAAAATGAAGAACAGATATGCTATTTCTGAAGAGAAACAACAGAATATTTTCTCAGCTCAAAGACCAGCAAGTTTCGGAAAAGCTGGTATTGGATTTTATGAATCACCACCCATGCATGATAAGAAGAGAGTCGTGAACAGTTCCAGGAGTGGAGGAAAACCTGTAGGTGCTGGAGATAGGCCTAAGAGGTCAGTTACAAAAAGAAGTGACGACATGTGCTATTTCTGTGGGATTCATGGCCACACATCAAGCTTCTGTACAGAGGCTCTGGAGTACATTTCAGGCTGTGAAAAGAGATACATTAATAAATCTGAGAACAAGAAGAAGCATCATGTGAAATTAGAAAGAAGAGCTTCTCAGAGGAAAGCATATATTAGATGCTATTACTGCGGAAGAATGGGACACACCATGAGCATGTGTCAGGAAGATCAGGAGAACAATATCAGAGGAAGAACTCAAGGTGCATCAACATCTCAGCAGAGAGATGATAAAATGAGGTATGCCCTTGAGGGAAAATGTTTTATATGTTCTCACTATGGACACATGGCGAGACATTGCAGTAAGAAGAAAGCAGGAAAGGGAAAGGAACAAGAAAAGAGATCTCCACCACAGGAAGTGTACAAGAAAGAAGCATGTACTGGGAGACAAAGTGGTAAGGAGAAGAATAGGCTTCGAGCCTCGGGGAAATCACATGGAGCTGAGCGAAAGGTGTATCAGTCACCTCCTCTATCATACTCACAACAGCTCTCAAGGGGAGAATGTGAGCAAACCTGGAAGATTAAGGGGAGATCTACTCCAGCGGTGATAAATAAGAATAGACGTTCAATGGAGGACCCACCACCAATGAAAAATAGGGCGGTGACTCATAAATCTGATAAAAGGAAGATAAGCAAAGAATGCATCGAAAAATCCACATGTCGTGTTTTGCAACGAGAAGTGGAAGAAAAAGGCAGATCCCTACAATGGACAAAGAAGACAGGGAAGATGACAAGAAAAGAGATTCCTGCACCGAGAAACAATCAAGGGAAATGGAATTTTGGTAGAACATCAAAGATCGAAATGTGTACCAGTTGGTCTAAACCCCAGATTGTGAGAAAGGCCAAGTCTGCAGAATCTTCATATCAGAAAAAGGCTCAGAATGTGAGCAAAGAATGCCTAGTCATATGGCCAGAACAGTTGAAGTTGGTCAGGCAGTTGGAGGAAGCAAGAAAGGAGTGTGATGCGCTCCAAGAAAGAATCAAAGGGTTGACCCATCAGGATCAACCATCATCCTCATGTTGAGGATTCTAGAAGAATCCCCTCTCCCTATATATTTAAATGCTATTAACTGATGATTCATGTGTTTCAGGTTTTAGGGAGATACGATCCATGGGGTAGTGGCATCTAAGGATGCGAAGTGGAGAAGTGATTTGCTCTAGAATTTCAATTGATTCAAATCAGGTACTAGAGTTGATAAAGAAAGGGAGCAATAGAGCACAATAGAAAGTGATTGTGTTATTAACTTTATCTCTTGTTTCCTACACCGAGTTTCAACTCCGTAGGCTTAGAGATTTTGTTAATGGCTCAAATTTGAGTGGAAGATGAGAACAAATGATGCAGGAGGAAAAGACGTGTTATGGGTCTAAACTGTTGGGCCTAACAACTGGAAGAGTTGCATAACACTGGGGGAGCATTCTATATCCAAATCAGATTCAAGAGCCATCAATGCAATAATTGGATGACTCGGCTCAGGTGTTTCCTATTGAGAGAAGAAATACACACAGGGAGAAGCAGCAATAACAATGCATTTCATGCTTATCTATTTGCTCTAACAATATGGTATCAGCTGACTGTTTTCAGGATACCAAGAAGCTGCAAGAGAAAATCAAAGGCGTCTCAACAAAAATTTGAGAAACCTAGCTGAAAGAAATGAAGCCACTGAAAAATGAGTCAGTGAACAACTTCCTGATGGAAGTATTGAGGAAGAAAGCAACATAGGGAGATCAGAAGTGGCTTATGTTGATTTAGAAGAAGAAACCAATGATGAACATGAAAGTGTCTAGTTTGTGAGTACAAGGAAGTAAAAATCCTCATCTGCACAACAATCAAAGAGTTGAGCTGAAATTGACATGCAGAATATCATTGGTGATTAGTTAGCTCTATCTTAGACAAGGAGAATGAAATCACTGCAGAAAACATCTTTTATATCTCAGGTTGAGCTGAAATGCTTTGCTGATGCAACTGAAGATGAAAACTGGGATCATACCATGGATGAAGAGATAGATCAGACTTGAGAAGAATCAGACGTGGGAGATTGTTTCGAGGCTAGATGATAAAAATGTCATAAAAAAAATTGGTCTATCAAGACAAGATGAATGAATATGGCATGATGATTCTGAACAAAGCACGACTGAAGTGCAAAGGATACTCCCAGATAAAGAGTAATCAAAGGATGATGAGGATGGCAAGGCTGTTAATATCACAGAATACAGGCAAATCATTGGAAGTCTGTTGTACTTAACCGCAACAAGGCCTGATATTGTTTTCGCCACATGCCAAGAAGCGAGGTATCAGAGTAATCCCAAGGAAAGTCACATGCTTGCAGTGAAAAGAATACTTCGGTATATCAAGGGCATGGTGGACTTCGGCTTGACATACAACGACAAATCTCAGACAGAGTTATTGGGATATACTGATGCAGATTGGGCCGGTTCAACAGATGATAGAAAATCAACGTCAGGTGGTGCATTCTATCTTGGTGGATTGTGTATTTCTTGGCTAAGAAAGAAACAAGATTTAATTTCATTGAGCACCGCAGAAGCTTAGTATATTGCGGCCACTCAAGCATGCACACAATTATTGTGGATGAAGCAGCAGCTTGATGATATGGGAGTTGAAGTGAAGTCTCTGATCGGAATCCAGTGTGACAACTCAAGTGCTATAAATCTTAGCAAAAATCTCGTTCATCATTCAAGGACAAAGCACATTGAGATTAAGTATCATTTTATCAAGGAGAAGGTTGAGCAGGGAATCGTGAAGTTGGAGGATGTGCCTACAGAACTACATGTTGCAGACATTATGACAAAGGCCTTACCCAAGGAAGCTTTTGAAAGGCATCGACTGGCTCTGGGAGTTCAGTCAATTCCCCACACTTGAAATAGAGTGGATGTGGGCCCCCCCCCCTCTCCCCGAGGTATGGTGTGTTTTTCCCTAATGTGCTGATATGTGTTCTCTACTATGTTACAGACTACTAAGGCGTGACCTTTGGGTTCGTTGACAAAGGGGGAGAAAAGTTCTTGAAAAGTGCTTGACAAAGGGGGAGAAAAGTGTTAGTTCAAGAGAGAAAATAGTGCGGAGATTTGATAAATCATACTTGTTACGGGGAGAAGCTGACAGGTGGAGCAGCCAGAAAGGGGGAGCAATGAGAAAGGGGGAGTGTATGAAATCTGACGATGCTAGAAGTGATCGATCAAATTATAGAAATCACGACAGCTGAGGATCGTGATAAAAGCAGAACAGTGGTGTTGGAATGGTGTGAGACGGTGTCCAGCTATCAACAATTGGTATCAACTTAAGAATTCACCAATTGGTATCAGTGTGGTTCAACAACTGGTTTTATTTTAAGAATTGGTATCAGGGTGGAATCGACAATTGAGGTCTGACATGAAGTGATTCATTGATTAACTTTTCATACTACTCTTGTTTCTCACGCCGAGCATTGCTCATGTGGGCTTAGAGTACATGTTAAGTGAATCCTTGAACGCTATCATAATCGCAAGAGGCGAATGGTGGTAGTAGCTGGAAGAAGACTCAGTGAGGTATCAAAGTGCAGAAAATATTTCTGAGCAGAGTTGTGAAGAGTTGTCAACAAACCCAAAGGGGGAGATTGTTGGGCAAAAATCCCTCAAGGTAACATTGCAGCATTTTTGGGTTGATTGTGTTTGTTGACAAAGCAGGTTTCCATGGAGAATTGTCGAGTTCCCGAGAAGTTGTTGACATTCCATGTTGACAATGAACTTTGACAAAGGAAAGGACGATCTGGAGGCGGTACAAAAGAGCAGTACAAGGTGGCGCCGTTTTCCAGTGTTTGCCAAATTTTTGGGCCTGAAAATCGCCAATGGAAAATGGAGTGATATGTTGTTGGCGAAGGTTGAGGAGAGAGAAATGAAGGAGGTGTGCGGAAAAATCAAGCGTGGCGCGCAAAACTAGCGGGTTGCGCGAAATCTTGAAGTGTGGCGCGCAAAACATCGGGTTGCGCGAAATTGTATTTCGCGCAAAAGATGTTTCAAGGCCGAAAGCTTGAAAATCGGTAAAGGCATGAGGCGCGCGAAATTTTGGAGGCGTGCGCGGAAAATTGAAGTGGCGCGCGAAATAGCGGATGATGTATTTCGCGCAAGAGGTGTTACGAGGTCCGAAGCTCGTAAAATGGCAAAGGCATGAGGTGCGCGAAATTATGGAGCAGTGCGCGGAAAATGTTTGTGCGCAGAAGATCAAAGCGGATTACGTGCTCAAGGAGGGTTTTTCGCGTGGGGTCGATTTTGCCTATAAATATGAAGTGACCCTCCTCCATTTAGGAGAGCTCAAGACATAGAAAATACCCGAGCTCTGGTGCGCGAAATTGAAGTTAGAAAGGGTGTTGCGCGTAAACTTAATCGTTTGCGCGTAAAGTCAGCAATTGCGCAGAGAGTTTGAGTTAGCGCGTAAAATGAAGGTTGCGCAAAAAGTGGATTTCGCGCAAAGGCAGTGAATTGCGCGCAAGGCAGTTTCCAGGCTGCACGTAAAATTTGGAGGTTGCGCGAAAAAGGAATTTCGCGCAAAGCATAGAAATTGCGCGCAAGACACCGTAAGGGTTGCGCGTAAAAATTGAGGTTGCCCGGTACATCCGGTGCAAAGTGAGATTCATCTACAGGTGAAAGTTGGACTTCAAAATAGCATCTACATACAGAAGAAGATGCATTCATTCATGAAAATGAAGAGACCTACAGGTCTATAAACTGTGAGTGAATCCCTTCCAAGAGCAGTGAGCTTAGGAAGAGGAAAAGGTGATCCTCTCCACCGGCAGTGAGCCAGAGAGAGAGAAACAGGGAGTGACCCTTGGGAAAGCAGTGAGCTGACCCTAAACATTGTATAGGCAGTGAGCCTGGGCATAGAAGTGATCTAGCCCGAACATTGTAATCCACAGCTAGTGAAGTCTAGTGGAATTTGGTACGAACCGGCAACTTGTCGGCGTATGCTCCTTGGACGTAGCCCTTAGCGGTGAACCAAGTAAAAATCTCTGTGTCTGCCTTCTTACTTTCCTGCATTGCATTCAAAGCATCATCATCAGGTAAAGGAGACAAGTGATCATAGAAACCACACAAGTTCAAACAAAGTGACCCTTGTAACAAAGAGGTCAAGATCCAGTGGGGCAGGAAGAACTTGAAAAAGAATATCCATACCCTGATTCACCCCCCCTCTCAGGGTATATAGGCCCCTATTGGCCCTAACAGATTCCATTATAACTAAAATGAGGTCTTATCATCAATAAAGTTAATTGAAGGCCAATATTGATTTAATGAGTTCCAGAGAATAATAACTATAATAAATTTATTATCGATCTTAGTAGATTTATTGTACAATTACACATCTAATAACATCCAAACCATATTCATTATTTTATTATAATATAACTCTTTAATCCAGTTTAGGCATCATATTCGTAATTAATACATCAAAATTTTCATTAGTGTATAGTTTTTAAAAAGGGATTCCATATTATTCTAAATAATATTATCATTATCATTGGATATTTAATGATAAATTTTAAAATATCCAAATTTAAAAAAAAAAAATATTTGAAAATGTAAATTTTCCATTAGGGATTTATGATATTATTCAACATAATACTAATGATAATAAACACAATGTCAATGAAATTTTAAAATATTTTTTAAATAAAAAATGTCATCAATATCTCTTTGATTGATCATTTGTTAAATCCACATATAATCACCACTAAATCATACTATTTTCTCAAAATTGAAATTTTAATATTATTTTTCAATGTATCTCAAAATATATATATATATATATATATATAATTGAGTTATAAAAATATCTTAAATATACATATAATAATGTTAATAATTTCAAATAAAAATAATAAATTGGATGGTAAAGTATTAGGTTCTCTTATATATCATCATGATTTATGAAACTAAATTGTTCATGGAATCCCCAATAAATATTGTCATCAAAATTCAACAATTAATATTTTAATTTTAAATATATTCATTAAGAAATTTCCCCTTAATAATCTAAAATAAAACATTTACATTTAATGTTCAATCCCAATTAAAATAATCATTTATTATGTCTTAATAAATTTCTAGAAATTTCAAAACAACATGATAACACAATATTACTTCATTTATTAATACCTAAATACATCTGATTCATCATTTTTTGGAAGATTTATATTTAAATATTTTCAGTATAATTACAATGAAAAAATGAACCATTATTAGTTTGAGATGTCATCTAAAACTTTTATCCCTCATAATATGAAAATTTTAAAATTTTGCAGCGACATCGATATTTTTTGGAGCACCCAAATGAACATTTCATCCATATTTATAATTTAATAATATTAATATAAATATATTAAGTATCAAAAATAATAATTAAATATTTAAAAATATTAAAAAAAACATGTTAAGAGTAATATAAATTGACATAATAAAACTAGAAAAACAAAAATATGAGATGACAAATACAAAAGGAATATCTTCATTTAGATTTTTAAAGATAGTTAAAAATTATATAGTTAGGAAATATAAAATTTATGATACAATAGTTCAAATAAAAAAATCATCATGAAACAATAATCTCGTATATAGTGATGTCTCTTAATATCATCCGTCCACATAATTCATAAAATTATTTCCTTAAACATGAATTATATCACGATTATGATGATATTGAATTTGAGTTATTTTTGTAGGATGTAGTTCCCAATGTGGGATTTATCAACAATATCTGGTTCAATTTTTTTTAATTGTAACTATTGTGGGGATCCTTAATATGTGGTTGGTTAATAATGAGGGGATCAGAATGTGAGGTTTATTACTAATGGTGAGTCCCAAATATGAGGATAATAACCAAAATGGGATCCCAATCCTAATGATTTTTACAAATGTATTTTCCCAAACATGGGGTTGGGAAAAAATGTCAATATAATTTTTTTATTGAGAATATATTTTTTTATTTGAATGATTGATTGTGAAATTGTCAATATTTTGAAAACATTTCAACAAAAAATGTTAGAGCAACAATTTAATAACAAAATAATAATTAACAATAAATGAAAATAAACAATAAGTATTAAACACCATTAAATAAAAATGAATTATATTAAAAAAATAGATAAATATGTTTCAAATAATAATGCATAGAGTAATTATTAGAATCATATTAATTTTGGTTCCAATTATGATCTCCTATATAAATTATAAAAATATAAAAAAATTTGCAAGGATCTACTCAACAATTTCAAAGATCAGTGATGATTTTCTAGATATTTTTTGGCACAGTAAATAATATAATGGAATATTTAATATTTATTATAAACATAGTATTTTAAATGTTTTCATAAAATTATATTAATTTAAGTATGATTTTTTATTTTGATGAAGTCATAAAATATATATTTATAAATCAAATATTATTTTTATTCCATACAATGAAACAATATGTTTAAAAAATTACCCTAACATAATGTTTCAATTTTTTTTCCTTAATCATGTGAAAATTCCTTCATTTATAATTTATTTCATGATATAATATCAAGAAGTTTTTCATTTCTAGGCCCAATATTTATCAAACCTAAATTATACAATCATGTAACTTTTAAAAGTTTGAAATTTAAAAAACAATTGTTATTATGACGTGATGTAGCCCCTATATTACCCCTCCCATTTCATATTCCACCACATGTTAGCCAAAAATAGATCATTGGTTTATGAAAGGAACCATGAGATAATAAATGAATAAATTTAATGAATTCTCCTATGTAATGTTAATCAGGATACTAAAAAATTCCAAATATAATCATTCATATTGGTTACATTTATATTAAGTATCTCTCGTTGTTTTTGTTTGAATTTTTTTATATATTCCATTTGATGAATTTCTTTTTGCACTTATAATAGTGAGATTAAATTAGAATTCATTATTTAATTGAGAAATAATATTTCAACATGAAATTAAATAAATAATTATATTACATGAAATTATAATGGAATATAATTACTAAATTTAAATAATATAATAAATAAATGAAAATAAAATACATATGGTAAAAATGTATTATTATTTAAACTATCTAAGGAAAATCATAGATACTTCTATAAACATAAAATTAATATAAAACAATATAAACAAAATAGAATTTTTTTTAATTAAATAATTGAATTTGAATAATGTTTTAAATATTTATGTAATTTCATAAATAGACATTTAAAAGGGTAATTTTCATAACCTGACCGTATGGGGATCAAGTAAAAACTACCCATATATCACACATATTTTCTAGGGGATGGAGAACAAAGACAAAAGGAATTTATAAAACTAGAAACCACTTCTAATGATTGTGAGAACACACACCCAAATATATCAATATATTTGTGAATGGGGATAAAAAATGATAGTAACATGTAGAATAATATCCCTTTTTTTCACAACATCTAGAGAATACCAAAAAGTATGAAAATATAATACTAAAATTCTAGGAGTAAATTTATTCCCAACTAGAAATAATTCAGAACATAACAATAAATGAAAAATTAAATATATGGAGATCTCAAATCTATATCTCCAATCCACAGACACCATATGTGGTCAAATGTACTGAAAAATTCCTATGACTCATAGTTATGGACACCAACATGTAGGTAGGATAAATATGTCAAGAAACATGATGGAAAATCCCATTAATAGTTGAGTATTTACATAAAAAATATTTTTACTCTAAAGCTAAAAGGGGAGAAATATGAAACACAATATAAGTATACAACTCAAACCACATCAAGATATCCCAACACAAATATATACAGATATATTCTCATAATGGAATCACATATGAGAGATAAATAGAATCTATATATCACATTGCAGATTATGAATGGATTCTACCAATTCTTCTAAAGGCCCATCAAAATGACCATAATCTCATTTGTATATCTAAAGAGTAAATATTGGAAGCCAAACCAAATAATTGTGCCAAACATTAGAGACATGACAATACCTTTATAGATGACCCATTCCCAGGTATGACATGAGGGTTTTGGGTAGTAAATGGATAGAAGACCCTTTGACCAGGTCAGACACGAGGGTTCCACTTTATAGGTAGAGGAGAAACACCCTAGTATGTTAGGGGTGTTCCACATTGTAGATTTATAGTTTGCACATTCCATTATATGATAGTAGGTTTCTACATTGTAGATAGATGAAACACTTACTAGTCTATCATGGTGTTCAACTATATAGGATGAAGAGGAATTACTAGGAAATACATGTGTGTTCCCCTCATTTGATATAGGAACCATAATATATCCTACTAGGAGGGTTATAATATTTAAATAGATAGAGGTCACACACCCAAGTATGACTGGATGGATTCAATCTACAGGTTTAAAAACAATTCCTTGACATAGGAGGAGGGTTTCACTCTATGAATAGATTACCCATGCACCATCCTAGCTTGATTTTTCCTCTTTTTGATGATTATTTCTAATCAATTCCATCATAGAGCACCACATAGAAAAATTAATGCAAAAAATATCCTTCATTGTATCTAAAAATCCACTATGAAATCCACCACCATTTTATACATGAAAAAAACACAAACGATACGATACTCTTGGTCCATAATATATGTTAAAATGGAGGAGTTATGAGAGGTATAAGATTCTGAAAATAGAGGTACATGGAATCTAAGGGTTCTACATGGAATGTGGCCCTTATCATATTCTTAGTCATGTATTATCCATGAAATAGCTCACTATTTATTTATTACAACATATTGTATTATAATAATACATGGTGTCTCTTGACCACCCGATCTCTTCTCGTTCCCTCATAGACATGTCCATCAATACACACCCATGTACCTTTCCATCTTTTATTACACAACATATTACTTGTAATTATCATATCTATGTACTCCAGGAGTACACATTGGGTGACTAGCACTTTCCCAAACTATGTGTAGGGATCCCAGATGGCATTTGATAAATATCGAACATAAAAAACCAATCCACCATGACCAGTGGTCTACATTTAATGTGTTTTTCATACTACATGTAATATAGTCATAATTTTTTAGAGAAATATTGATCTTCAACAAGGATCCAATACTTTTTCCCCAACTATATAATTATTCCTCTTGTTTCCCCAAAAGGAATGAGATGGTATCTTCTCATTGATTATTTACCCAATGGTCAGAAATTGTATATCCATTAGTCCTATCAAATCATTATCCTTCCTCGTGAACCTCACATTCCATTACAGACTCTACTTAGATTCAGGGATCCAATAATATATCAGCACTAATTTCATTCCACTATATTTCATCATTTAATCTGAAATATTGTTTTTTTCTTACATCCACCATAAATTTGATGGTATGATCATGCAATAACCCACCCCATCAATAGATGAATTTATTACCCCTAAGTCTAATGATGAAGTATGAAAAGAATATATGGGGAAAAGGATCATGAAAAATTGTGATGCCATTATTGGCCAAGAATTACTGACCAATAATCATTCCACTGAGGATTTAGGGATTTAATATCTTGGAAAAATCAATAAATATATCAAAATAATAATTTATTATGTTATTCAGGTTCATACTATGAGTTAATTTAAATGTATATAACATTATAATGTTTAAATAATGATAAACACTATAATTAGTAGATAGAAATCAAAAAATTATGATTCTTAACTTGAGTTTTTATTTTTTTGGTGAAGAAAATATATGTCCATGATGGGTAAGATCCAATAGATTCGATGCACCTTGATTCACCTAGATCTGAATGTTGGTGATGATCTTATCTCAACTCGCCCACGATTGGTGGTTGAAATTCTTCTCAAAATTACTATTTTTATGAAGGTAACCCTTCTGTTGATAAATAATTTATTAATTGTATAGGATTAATAAATTTAGGTCATTCAATTCAAAACATATAATTTAATTGTTTATTTAATTAAATGAACCTTCCAATGGCTACATCTACCAGAAATCCTATACTGACCAGCCTTTTGTCACGTCTAGGGAAAGTACCATTCTTTGGAATTAAATTTGGACTCAGAATTTCAATATGAGGATCTGTTTAAGATATATCACCATATTTATAGAAAAACATTGTTTGTGAGATATAATCTAAATTTAATATTTTTAAAATTTTCATTAAAATATCATTAGGCATGGGAATCACATTTTGAATATGCCCCTATCATGAAAAATATTTCTTGATATGTTTTATATTTTTAAAATGAAAAAATAAATGGTCTCAAAATTATTCCCACCATTAATATTTTTATCCTCAAAATGAGAAAAATTAAAAAAAATGTGGATTTTGTGCACATATCTGGATCTTCGATTCAATGGAGAGCTCATGATTTATTTTTTTCTACCAAATCACATGAACCAATGCACATGATACTTCCTCAAAGGATACACTCCTACTAATCCTCGATCTCCACCATGTAATCTGCAAAAGTTTATTCATCCTAAATTACTAGCTTTTCCCAGCCAATATGTTCTACATGATTATGCATGTATCTAACCATATACAAAACATTAAATGCATCATGAACTCAATTTAACAATGTCAGGATGGTGATGTAGTATGAACAATTTATTTTTATCTATGATATCTTGAATTGACTAATGAACATCAGGGATATATTTCCTCCCAACTTGAATCTCTATAATAATTCTCCTTGTGAGACTCTAGGAAAAACAAGTTATCCCTTATTGAACTATAATGGCCTACAACATGGATCTGCCTGATATTTCTACCTTTTCTTTTTCTATCCTCATCTACTCATGGGTCACCATGAACATTTCCTTCATCACATTTAATATCTCCGCCATAAGAAGGGAATCCTCTATGATCTCATTCCAACATAAGAGTAGCCTTAAAGGTCTCCATTACATAGAGTTTAAAGATGTATAGCCAATTATATAGTGATATCTATTATTATAAAAAAACTCCACTAATGTTTAGGGACCATATTATAATGAGATGAACTCTAACACATAATCCCTTGGTATGTAATCCATCACAAGCATAATGTGCTCATTAGAACCATTAATATAGGGGTTTATAGTTTTACAAATACTTATATAGGTCCCAAATTCTTTCGGTAGGCCTATCCATATATGTGATGTAGATTTCACAAATTGGGTAGGTATAATTTACCTGGGAACCAAAAAAATATGTACATTCTCTCACATGTATATTTTCCATAATCTATATGTCGAACTATCCACTATGATATAATGTAAGTGTGAAAACATCATAAATTAGTCAACTACAACCAAGAAGGTGTCATGGACTATCATTTCCTATGGAAGACTGATCATAATGTCCACGAACAAGCCATCCCATTTCAAATTTAGGATTTAAACATGCTACAAAACCCTATTGGATCATTGTGCTCAACCATCACCTACTAACATGTATTTCACTGATAGATGAACTTGTCCACAGTTTTCCACCATTCATCCATAAAACATTCTACTTATGTATATATTCCCACATCTAGATATATAAGTTTAAGTGTGAAAACCCCCATCACCTAATCTCATATTAGGAATGGGACCACCGCTCATCCTAGAAAATGGATGACATGATTCCATCTATCAAAAATTTATTATGGTGAATCCAATGAGTATGTGTGTTCTAGTAGTATAAGATCTCCATTCTTATTCATTAGGTATGGCTTTCTTCTTTTCCTTTTTTTACTTTATGGTTTTTGAGAGAATAATGAAAATATTGAAAAAACCCCAAATTTTGTGGCTCACACCGTGTACTTTTCCACACGTCATGTACTTTGGCCATGTGGGATGAGTACACAGGGTGTGTAGGCCTGTCGGTGATGAAGGGTGTAAAACATGACTAAACACCGTGTACTTAGTATTTACACTTCGTGTATTTAGTTCGAAGGTGAATAGTTAGGAGGTGGGAGTAGCCACCAGCGGAGTGATAGTACACGTCGTGTATTCATAAATACCCATCATGTACTCATGTGGAGAGATGAACAGTGAGGCGGTGGAAAGTATATGTTAGAGGAATAGTTAAATAATAGAAATTACACGTCCTGTATTGAGATTACTCACCGTTTAGTTTTTTTTTTATGTTTAAAAGGGCAGTAGCTTCCTCTTTCAGCAGAGGGAGCTTAGAATGTCGGAATACTGTGGGAGAGACGACCAAATATGGAAGATGTCCCGACCGAACACTTGGAATTATATTCCTTTAATGATGATCATGTTATGAATGCACGAGTAATCCCGTTCTTTTCCTTTTGTTTCTTAATCCAATTTATTCCCAAGCGGAAGTTATTTGGGTTTGAATGCATTTTTTTATCCCAGATCTACGTTTTTCTCGGGTGTTTTAGGAGGCTTTATTCATGTATACTGATCAGAGGAGATCAAGGTATGTGGTCTGATGTTTAATTCAAACTGCTAAGTGTTTTTGTGTACCATTGTGCTACGCGCCCATTTTGGGGTGTCATATGGATGAGGCCTTGATTAATTAAGATATCTATAATTTCATAGACAATATGATGATAATTATAAACTACTGTCTGGGATCGTTGTATGGATCTAGGGCCACCACGTTGGTTCATTTCTCATGTTTAGCCGTTTGGCCAGGATACCCGAGGGTATGCAGGGATTATATCATGCTTTGAGTTTTCATGAGAGAAAATGTATATATAATTTCTCTCTTATGTGATGGTCTTGGCCCATTTACATTCATAGCATGGGGGCCTTGTTTTTCTAGATCGAGGGCAGTGTTCTGTTTAGCCTGACAGAAAGGATCTTTTATGCCTCAGGTTAAGGGTTTCTTTAACCTGATGGAAACTTTTCTTCTACCAAAGGGCTATAGATTCTGTGCCTGAGGGAAATCGCCTGAGGGTTTCATTTCTGTTCGGCCTAAGGAAAATATTCAGTTTAGCTTGAGGGTAAGATTCTCCTTAGCCTATGGTATAGATTCTATTTACCCTGAGGGAAAGAGTTCTTATGTCTGAGGACATAGTTTACTTTTCATATTCAATGCAGTGATTTTATATGTTATACCAGCCAAGCGAAATCACATTCTTGGTATCGTTTTACCTTGTACTTGCTAGATATCTTGTTGTAGTTTTTTCTATGGAACTGTTTAGGATATTGTCGATTGAGGATGAGTCTCAGAGTCTTATAATTCAATTATATTTAATTGTTAAATAATAATTAAATGGAAATGGAACTGGTAGGTGTAGCTTCTTTTGAGTACATACTAGATTACTGCATTTTCATTATTTCACACTTCTGGTGCACAAATTCACTATTAGTTGGGAAGGGGACTTTAGTGGTTTTCTAATGGGATTTATTTCACACACCCTGATTGGTTCATGTCTTGGGCCCAAAAAGATTATATAGCTACTGGTGTTGATATGTTAAATAGTCCCTATACAAGTATATGATTTATGTATAGAGCTAGGAGAGCATGGGACCAAGCATAGGCCTATGATGCTGCTGAGTTCCTACTGCACTATTTTTCGTTGCTTTCGGTATTTTTCCCTTGTACTGTATTGTTTTAGATTTTAGTGTATCCTATTTTGGATACTTTCTTAGACTTAGGGTCATATTGCATCATTATATATGATTTTTGGGCATTTCCCAATTTTATTACTTTCATGCATTTCAGCATTGGTATTATTTACTGCTTCCACTTTTCTATGTTTATATTTTGCTCTACTGCACTACACATTGAAAAATGAATGCATTGTTTCCCCACTATCAGACCTAGGCCCTTACTACTAGTTAACGACCTTTGGAATTCAGAAAAATGCGATTGAGATCAGGTGTCCAACCGGGTTCAGGGAACCCGTTGAGTGGCACCCTGATCCGGGACGTTACAAAGTGGTATCAAATGAAGGTTTCTTTTTTTGATTCATGTTATTTAGATAAAACGGTATAAGATAGACTATTAAAGAGTTCGGTAATAACTATTCCTGGGAGTCGCTACCCCATGTATAGGTAATGTCCGGATTTCCTCGAATTAGATTTTTATTTTCGGCTTATGATTATTACAATTGATTTGATTTTCACCATTGGGTGACATCCTTGTTGTGTGTAGTTTATATTTTTACACATGGGTTCTATTTAGTTGAAACCCGATGAGATGAGGGTATGCCATCTCTTTCATCATTTAGGCACATGTTAGAATCACATTCCATGCATAGTTCCTATTCCATATAGGTGCATTATAAATTTCATGTTTTTGTGATAAATTTCATGCTAGAAAATTCATGTTGTTTTGATAGATGACATGATAAAATAACTTCTATTTGATAGGGTAATGTAATTTAAGGTTCTGTAAATGTATGACAAAAATTTTTTTTGAGGGGTATGGGATATTATCCACTAAAATTTGGTGGATCATCAACTTGTTTACCTTGTTATAACATGTATAAGATTCCATGCTTTGATTCACGGGGAGTATAGGCCCCACGGATCGTAATTTGTAACTTAAGTGTTAGTTGTAGTGATTTTCTGGGCTCCGGAGTTGTTTCCAAAGATTAATATCTAGAAAATCATAGAATTCATGCCATATATTTTTCACTACATGCCATGTACACATCTATTCATGTAGAAAAGAAAACAAATTAAGTGCACACTGTGTACCGTACATACACGCCATGTATTTCATGACCATCTCACAGGTCGTGTGGGCAGGAACACATGGAAAGAAAAAACACATGAGGGAAAACAACGTGTACTGATTGTACACGTCATGCTGTATTGACCATGTGTCTGCTGTGTAACTAACAACACAGGTGGAGAAAACTTCTCTTAAACACATCATGTCACTTTCGAATATGGTATGCTGTTTAAATTAGGAATCTGGTCATGTAACTAACAACATGGGTTGGTGCAATCTTTTTAGTACACGTTGTGTCCATCTAGAAGATTTCGTGTAGTGTGAGTCATGTATCTGGCCATGTCACAAACCACATGGTTCGACAATGCTCATCTAGTACACACTGTGTACCTGAGGGACATGTTGTGTTGTCTTGACCAATGGAAGACCATGTGGATTTGGCCATCTGGGTAGGGAGACAGAGTGGTGTACAAGTCATGTGTGGGTGTAACAGGTCCTCTAGTGTCATCCGAGTAGCCGGACGTGTCACTAACAACACGGGCAGTTGGAATTTAATCCGTACCTGCCGTGTCTAAGTGGAACATGCCGTGTAGTTTGAGAAGTGTACCCGGCCGTGTCACGGACAACACGGGTCGGTTAAGCTCATCCAGAACACACCGTGTAGAACTTATACACATCGTGTAGTCTCGTTCAAAGGAAAGTTGTGTGGCTATGCTCTATAGAAGGACTCGGTGAAGGGATGATAATTCAATTACACGCCCTGTTTATGGGCAACACGTCATGTGCTTGTGGTGTTACATGACCAATTTTGGTAGAAGTACACTCCCATGTGGAAGACATGATGTAACACTCCGTGTAGTTATTATCACACCATGTCCTCTTGCTTTTTAAAACTTAAATGTTTTATTTTCCTTGTTCCCTCCTTATGCATTCAGTTCTTAGTCCTTGATAATATTTATCTAAGGCATGTGTTTGACTTCGTAGAGTCATGACACCTAGATGACCTCAAGATGTTATCCAAGAGTGTAGAAACGTTTATACTCTAGAGACAGTAGGGAACAGGCTACCGATGGATCCTCCTGCAGAGCCAGATGTCGCGCCATCCAATATACAGGACACAGTCATGGATGCACAGTTCCGTGAAGGCGTCATGTGGTATATACAGACCTTCCAGGGAGCACCACCGACTGCCACATCGATGGCAGAGTTGACTCCTATATTCCAGCAGTAGCATCCGCCTACATTTTCAAGGGATATAGGACCACAATCAGCTGGGTTTTGGCTAGGTTCAATGAAAACTATCATCGAGCATCTGGAGATGCCTCCAGGGTGGAGGGTCAATCTCTCTACGTACATGATGTGAGATTCCTCCAAGAGGTGGTGGGATGTTACCACCCAAACTGAGCATTCATAGAGAAATGTCATGGGATGATTTTCAGACAGTCTTCCATGAATTTTTATTTCCAGATATGTTAAGGGAAGATCGATCTCGAGAGTTCATGAATCTGTAGTAGGGAACTATGTTAGTGATGTATTATTCTTCCAGCTTCACCGAGCTACATTACATTGCACCTGTTTTGGTGGGGGATAAGCCATTTATGGCTTTATTCTTTGAGGATGGTCTTTGATATGACATTCACATGCTAGTGAATGTTTTGATGTTACCTACAGTGCATGCTATGGTGAACCAGGCATTGATTACTGAGAAGAACCTACGAGAATCTTGTGGTGCAAGCCATTGAGTTTCGACGCCAGGTTCTAGTTTTTTTTATTCCACCAAGAGGAAGAGATAGATGTATTTATCTCACGGTTGAAGAACTAGCCAGAAGATCTCCTCAGGTGTCTTGACAATGTATTACCAATGTGTTAAACAGGGGAACAAGAGACCTCAGTGTCCACGTGACCTAGTGGAGTGATGAGCTTGCGGCAAGCTGGGGAATCTGCTGTGTTTTTGCAGGGCTTTTCCACTAGTGTCTAGTGAGAGGAGTTCTGTGTAGATTTCACGTGCAAGAGCAAGGCCAGTAGCTTCTTATCAGTCAGGGAATTGGAATACTTCAGGATGTTCCGGCTGTGTTGTTGGTTGTGGTCGTGGTAGCCAGACACAAGGATCATAGAGAATGTAGGGTTAGTCTGCTCATGGTAGTCATGTTGTGTCACAGTGTCGCAGCACTAGGCATGCATATGTAGTGAAACATCCCGAATAGGAATATGATCTCAGACCTTCCACTATCATAGTTATTATTATAATTTCTTCTGTTTAATATGAAGTACATTTGATACTCGTGCTACACATAGCTTTATATTTGTGCCCATTCTAGAGTTAATAGAGCTTCGTGTTTCTTCTTCTTCTGATGTTATGACACTAGACACTCCGTTGGGGATTAGAACGGCAGGTGTGCATTAGTGCAGGGAGCGCCCCCTAGAGGTCAGTGTGTGCCACTTTTATGGTACCTCTATATATTAGAGATGACAAGCTATGACGTCATTATTGGGATGGACATTTTGGTACCCTTCCAAAACTTTGTATACTACTATCGTCGCATGGTGAGTTTCACGTCATCATAGGGTGGAGAGTTTCTATAAAAGGGTGAATGGGATGTATAGGTGAGTGGAGATGGACTTGAGCATCATGTGAGTGGTGTAGGGACAACCCAGATTTCAGGTTTGTAACTGGATGACTTGGGAACTTGTCAGAATGATTTCCCTCTAGTGGTTGAGTGTTTCAAAGATATCTTCCTGGATGACTTTTTAGGTCTTCCTCCAGAGTGATAGGTGGATTTCTCTATTGAGCTAGTTCCAGGAGTATCACCGGTGTCTATTCCTCCTTATGGGATGGCTACATCACAGTTGCAGGAGCTCAAGAGGTAGTTGGAGGAGTTACATGCAAAGAGATTCATCTGACCCAGGACTTCTCCTTAGGGTTTGCCTGTCCTGTTTTCTAAAAAGGTAGACGGTACCCTCAGACTTTGCGTGGAATATCAGAAGCTAAACATGTTGACGGTTAAGAACTGACATCCCTTGATGTGTATTGATGATCTTTTTGATCAACTTGAAGTAGCATGTGTGTTATCAAATATTTACTTGATATCTGGATATCATCAGTTACGTGTTAGACCATCAGACATACCGCTTACAGATTTTCAGCACATATATTGTCTATACGAGTACTTGGTCATGTTGTTCGAACTCACGAATGTGCCAGTAGAATTAATGGCTCTGATGTATCGTGTGTTCCAACCTTATCTGGATTCTTTTGCTGTAGTCTTCATGGATGATATCTTGGTGTACTCTCTCACTCGACACGAGCATTTTACCCATCTGAGATTATTCTATGTACACTGAGATGGCATCACCTATGTGCTAAGCTCTCGATGTTCCACATTTGGATGGAATATATTAACTCCCTAGGTCATATCATCTCAGAGTTAGGAGTTGCGGTAGACCCTGAGAAAGTGATAGCAGTAGTTTGTTGTGAACAACCTAAGAATGTGTTTGAGATACGGTGTTTCATTGGGATGGATGTTTACTATAGGCCCTTTATACCAGACTTCTCCCACTTAGCAGCACCGTTGAGGGGTTTGACTAAGAAGGGCGTGATGTTCATTTGGTCAGAAGCTTGCGAGACGTCCTTTCAAAAGGTGAAGGGAAGGTTGACAACATCACCAGTCCTAATACTTCTAGACCAAGGGAAGTGCTATATAGTTTACTATGACTCAACATGTATTGGGTTGGGAGAATTTTTTATGAAGGGAGATCGAGTAGTTGCATACAGGTCTCTGCAGTTGAGGCCACATGAGAGGAATTACCCAACGCATGATCTCGACTTGACTGCAGATGTAAATGCATTACATTGTTGGAGACATTTTCTCTAGAGAGAACATTTTGTGTTGTTCACGGACCACAAAATTCTCAAATATATCTTTACCCGTCATGACATGAATCCGAGACAACGAATGTAGGTTGAATACCTTCAGTCCTTTGACTTTGAGCTTGAAAATACAACTGTTAAGGGTAACATTGTTTTTGATACACTGAGTAGGAGGACTCATTTACAGGAAGTGAAGGAGGCCAGCGGTGAGATACAACACATGGCTTTGTTCTCTGAGATGCATTTGGAGGTGCACGATAGTCATGGGAAGCCTATCTTTATTCATATTCTATGACTTCTACCCCCCTAGATCGAGTGAGGATGATATAGCTATTATATTTGGAAGGCCTAGTTCTACGGGAGTCGGTAGCAAGTGAGGACCCTTCTCTCGGTAAGACGATAGGCGATTATGGGGTACTTCGTTTCCATGGAAGACTGTGGGATCCAGAGGATATACACGGGGAGTTGATGCAAGAGTTTCATGCTTCAGCTTGGGAAGTGCATCTTGGAGTTACCAAAATGAACCGTGACATGAGATGTCAGTATTGGTGGCTGGGTATGAAATGGGAATTAGCTCGTTTTGATGCGATATGTTCCACCTATGAGCAGGTGAAGGAGGAGCATCAGAGGCCATTCAGACTGTTACAATATTTACCCATTCCAGAGTGTAAATGGATGGATGTCGCAATGGAATTCATGGCCGGGATGCTGAGGTCACCTCAAGGTAGTGATGTCGGGTGGGTTTTTGTGGATAGACATACGAAGGTAGATCACTTCTTGCCAATAAAGGATAACTTCGGTGTTGACGAGCTCGGAATGTTTTATATCCGAGTGGCGGTACTTCTTCATGAGGTCCCTCGTTCTATCATTTCAAATATGGATGCCCACTTTACAACTCATTTCTGATAGAGTTTTCAGAGGGCACTAGGTACACAGGTGCTTATAAGCACAGCATACCACCCTCAAACTGATCGTTAGTCAGAGTGTAAAATAGAGGTTCTTGAGTACATGTTGTGTTCATGCTTCGTGGACATTGGGGAATCTTGGGAGGATCACATACCCCTGGTCGATTTTTCCTACAATAATAGTTTTCATCCAACAATTGTGACGGAACCATACGAGGCTTTATATGGATGGCCATGCCGATTAGCACTGTGCTAGTTGGAGGTAGGTGAGGCATCTTTACTCAGGCCACGTCTCTTGCAGGATACTTCAAAGCATGTCCAGTTGATTCCGAAGTGGATGGCTACTGCACAGTCTTGTCAGAAATATTATGTTGATCGCCGCAAATGAAACTTTTAGTTCGTGATTGGGGATTAGTTTTTCTTGTGTTTTTCACCGAGGTTGCGACACAGGAGTATCAGGATATAGGGTAAACTTTCACCCAGGTATGTGGGGCTGTTTGAGATTCTGGAGAGAGTTGGGCTGGTTGCCTATCGGTTTTAGTTACAATAGAGGTACCATTCCTTGCACAACTTCTTCCACATATCTCATCTACTCCATTATCACTCAGACCCATCTCACGTCTTTCAGCCTGATGAGTTTTATATTCATGCTGATGCGTCCTTTAAGGAGCATCTGATTCATATTTTTGATAAAAGCAAGATGGTTATTTGAGGCCGGTTAGTTCCTCTCGTATTGGTGCTATGGAAGCATGGCCGAGTGCAGGACGAAACCTGGGAGTGGAGGAACGACATATGTGCTAATTGTCTCGAGTTGTTCTATGCTTTATCATTATCACACTAGGGAGGGAAATTCAGTGACTAATTTCTTTAAGGGGGGGTGTTTGTAAGAACTTAGTTCTTATTCTTGAGTTATGGGTTTCATCATTTCCATTTTCCATTATGGTTTTTGAGAAAATAAGGAAAATGGGGGAAAATATCAAATTTTGTGGTTACACGCCATGTACTTTGGCCAAGTGGGATTAGTACACAGGGAGTATAAGCCATTTGGTGATGAATGGTGTAAAAACTGAGTACACACAGTGTACTTATTATTTAGATGACGTGTAATCATTAAGCAGGTGAATAGTAAGGCAGTGGGAGCAGCCGCCAGTAGAGCAACAATACACATCATGTACTCATGTCGAAAGATGAAAAGTGATGCGGTGGAAAATATCTGCCATAGTAATAGTCAAAAAAATTGAAATTAAACGTCATGTACTTGAGAGTAAATGTCGTGTAGTTGTGTTTTTTTGTATAAATGGGTAATAGATTCCTCTTTCAACAGTGGAATCATAGAATGTCAGAAGACTGCAGGAGAAATGCCCAAACCTTAGAAGTGCTCCCGACCGAACACCGAGATTCTGATTCCTTCGCTGATAATCTTATTAGGACCGCACGGGTAAGCCCTTTCCTCTCATTGTGTGTTTCCTTCCAATTCTTTTTCTAGGGGATGTTATTTGGGATTGAACTCATTTTCTTTTATCCCATATCTACTTTTTTCTCGGGTGTTTCACGAGGCTTCATTCACATATACTAATCAGAAGAGATCAAGGTAGGTGGTCTGATGTTTAATTCCAATTGCTGAGTGTTTTTGTGTACCATTGTGCTACACTCCCATGGTTGGGGTGTCGTATGGATGAGGCCATGATTAATTAAGATATCTATAATTTCCTAGATAATCTAATGATAATTATAAATTGATGTCTGGGATCATTGCTTGGTTCCAGGGCTACCTTATTTGTGTGTTTCCCTTGTTTATCCATTTGACCAAGTTACCCAAGTGTATGCCCTAATTATAGAATGCATTGAGTTTTATTGAGAGAATATATATATATATTTATAATTTGTTACTTATGTGTTGGGCTCGGCCAGTTTACATAGAAATCCTGAGGGCCCTGTTTTTCATATCCTGAGGGCAATGTTCTATTTAGCCAGAGGGAAGGGATCTTTTATGCCTGAGGGTAAGTGTTTGTTTGGAAAGAGGGAAACGTTTCATACGCCTGGGGGATATAGTTTCATTTCTAGAGGGCAATAACATAAGGGTTTCGTTTCTGTTCAGCCAGAGGGAAAGATTCTTCTTAGCCCGAGGGCAAGATTCTATTTAGCCTGAGGGAAAGGGTTCTTATGTCTGAGGACACAATTTACATTTCATATTTACTGTGGTGATTTTACCTGTTATACCTACCATGATAAAGATCATCCTTGGTATTGTTTTACCTTGTACTTTTTAGATACCTTGTTGTAGTTTTGTTGTGGCACAATTTAGGAGATGTTCGGTTGAGGATGAGTCTCAGAGAATTATAATTAAACTATATTGAATTGATAAATAATAATTAAATTGTAGTGGAACTGGTAGGAGTAGCTGTTTTTTAGTACTTCTATGTTTACTGCATTTTCATTATTGCACACTGTTGTTGCACAAATTCAATGTCAGTTGGGAACGGGGCATTGGTGGTTACCTACTGGGATTTATTTCTCAAACCCATTTTGGTTCATGTCTTGGGCCCAAAAAGATTATATTTCTATAGGTGTTTATAAGGGAAAGTGTCCCTATACAGGTACATGATTGTTGCAGAGAAGTACAAGAGCATGGGACAAAGCATAGGCTTGCGATGCTACTGAGTTCCTGCTACACTATTTTTCTTTAATTTGATGTATTTTTCCCTTATACTGTATTATTTCAGATTGTAGTGTATCCAATTTTTCCTACTTTCTTAAACTTTGGGACATATTGCATTATTATATATGATTGTTTTTTTTTTCTTATTTCAGTACGGTCATCCATTTCAGCATTGGTATTATTTATTGCTTCAGCTTTTGTATGTTTATATTTTCTTCCACTACGCTACACTTTGACAAATGAGGGAAAAGTTTCACCACTATCAGACCAACTCTCTCACTACTAGTCAGTAGCCTCTATAAATTCAGAAAATGTGTTTGAGGTCATGTGACCAACCGGTTTCAGGGCACCCGTTGAGTAGCACCAGGATTTGGAACATTACAAAGTTTTATCAAATGAAGGTTTCTTTTTTTGAGTTATGTTATTTGGAGACAACGATAAGAGATAGAATGTTTTAGAGTTCAGTATTAACTATGCCAGTGAGTATCTACCTCATGTATAGGTAATGGTCAGATTTCCATGAAGTAAATTATGATTTTCTATTTATGATTATTAGAATTTATTGGATTTTCACTATTGGTTGATGCACATGTTGTGTGTTGTTTATATATTAATACATGGGTTATATTTAGTTGCAACCCGATGATATGAGGGTATTCCATCTCATGAATAATTTAGGAACATGTTATAATCACATTCCATGCATAGTTCCTATTCCATATAGGTGCTTTATAAATTTCATGTTGTTGTGATAGATGTCGTGCTAGAAAATTCCTGTTGTTGTGATAGATTCCTTGAAAAAATACCGGCTATTGGATAGGGTATTATTATGTAAGGTTCTGTAAATAAACTCCAAACATTGGTTTTTGAGGAGTATGGGCTGTCATCAACTGGAATTTGGTTGATAATCGACTTTTTTACCTTTTTATAACACATTTAAGATTCCAAGATTTGATTCGCAATGAGTATAAGCCCTCAAGGATCATAATTTGGTTCTTAGGTGTTGGTATCAGTGTTTTTCTGGGCTCTAGAGTAGGTTCTAAGGCTTACTGTCCATAAAAAACCCATAATACACGTCATTTAGTTTTGACTATATGCCATGTACACATTTGTTCGGGAAGAAAAGAAAAAAATTAAGTACACATCGTCTATCGTATATACCAGCCATGTAGTTCCCGACAATGTCACATGTCATGTTGGTAGAAACACGGGGAAATGTAAAACTCTTGAGGGCACATGCCGTGTACCGATTGTACATGCCGCGTTCTGTTGACCCTATGTCCGTCGTGTAACTAACAACACGAGCGGAGAAAACTTCTCTAAAACACACCATGTCACGTTCAAACATTCCATGTAGTTAAAATTATAAATTTGGACATGTAACTAACAATATTGGTCGGTGTAATCCATTATATACATGTCGTGTCCATTTAGAACAATAAATGTAGTGTGATCCATGTATCCGTCTGCGTCACAAACAAAATGGGTCAACAATGCTCGTCTAGTACACACTGTGTACCTAAGGGATACGTTGTGAAGTCTTGACCTGTGAAAGACCGTGTATATTTGGCCGTGTGGTTGGGGAGACAGGGAGGTGTACATGCTGGGTGTGGATGTAGCACCTCATGTAGTGCCATCTAAGTTTCCAACCATGTCACTAACAACACATGCTGTTGGAATTTATGTCGTAAACACCGTGTCTATCTGGAAAACGCTATGTAGTTTGAGCTGTGTACCCAGCCATGTCGCAGAAAACAAGGGTCGGTGAAGCTCATCCAGTACATGCCATTTACTTCTTATACACATCTGCAGTCACATTTAATGTAAATCCATGTGGCTAAGTGGTTTATAATGACTCGGGAAGGGGAAGAAAATTCAAGTACAAGTCATGTGTATGGACAACACTCCCTGTGTTTGGGGGGTTACACGACCAATTTTCACAGAAGTGCATGCCCATGTGGATGACTTGATGGAACACACCATGTAGTTATTATAAACATTGTGTAGTCTGTATTTGTAAAATATTAATGATTTCGTTTCCATGATCCCGCTTTATGCCTTCCGTTCTTAGTCCTTGATAATCTTGATCTAAGGTGTGTGTTTGACATTGTAGATTCATGCCGCCGAGATGACCAAGAGTTGTTCACCAGGAGAGCAGCAATGATTATACTCCAAAGACAGTATTCCATGTTATACAGATGGATCCTCTAGAAGATACATATGTGGTGCCACACACATGCCGAGGCACAATTATGTGAAGGCTTCATGTGGTTTAAGCAGACCTTTCAGGGAGAACCCCCGACTGCCACAACTATAGTAGAGCTGACTCGTACATTCTAGCAGCAGCATCCGCCTGCATTTTCAGTGGATGGCGGACCATAGGCTACAGAGTCTTGGCTAGTTTCTATTCAGACTATCTTTGATCATCTGGAGATGCCTCCAGGGCAGAGGGTCAAGCTCGCTACATACAAGTTGCGTGATTCGGCCAAGAGGTGGTGGGATGTTACCACCCACGCTGAGAATCACAGAGAAATGGTATGTGATGATTTTCAAGAAGTATTGTATGAATTTTTCTATCCAGAGACGCTGAGGGAAGATTGACCTCGAGAGTTCATGAATCTATAGTATGGTGTTATGTCAGTGATGGATTATTATTCCCACTTCACAGAACTATAGCTATTTGCACCTATTCTGGTGGGAGATGAGATGTTGAAGGCTCGATTCTTTCAGGATGTTCTTAGATATAACATTTACACATTGGAGAATGTTTTTAGGTTTCCTATAGTACATGATATTATAAACCATGCACTAATAACTGAGAAGAACCTGTGGGATGCTAGTGGTGCAGGCCAGGGCAGTTTTACACCAGTTTCTAGTACTATTTCTACAGAAAAGAAGAAGACATAGATGGATTTCTTTCACGATGACAGTACTAGCTAGATGATCTCCTCATGTGGCCCGATAATGTTTTACCATTGTGGTAAAGAGTGGAACAAGAGGCCTAAGTTTCCATGTGACCCAATGGAGTGTCGAGCTTGCAACAATATGGGTTATCTGCTACGTTTTTACAGGGAGTTTCGACAAGTAGCTAGGGAGAGGGGTTTTGTGCAGACTCTGCATGCAAGAGTAGGTCCATCAGCTTCTTACCAGTCAGGAAATTGCAATACGTCGGGACATTCAGGGTGAGGTGGTGGTCTTGGTCGTGGTAGCCAGACACCAAGATCACATAGATAACAGGGCGGGTCAGCTAAGGGTAGCTAGGATGTGTCATAGGGCCACAGCAGTAGGAAGGCATATGTTGTGTAACATACCCAATAGGAGTTTGATCCCAGACCATCCACTATCAGAGATACTATTCTAATTGCTTCTGTTTTATCTGCAGTAATGTGTTACCTCTCAATGAATATAGATAAATACGGTGCACATAAGAGGAAACATACATATAATGTGAATGTTTAGAAAGGAAAATAAAGAAATATCATGTCTAGGTTTCCTATGACAATGGATCTGATTTCATAAACAATTATATTGATAGATATATAAGGTATTCATAGTGTTTTTTATATCATGAACATGTATTCAACTATTTGTTTATTCATCACAGGTTTCAATGATTGTGATAAAAATATTTCTTTTTATGAATCAGATCAGCTCTATATGTAATGTAAAATGGAGAGTGTCAATATTTAGTCGGAAAATGGGAAAAATATTATCATTTCCAATAGAACATGTTGGAGTCCTAAAAATGATTTTTTTTTAAAAATAGTTGAATAATAAGATTTTTTAAATCATTAAATAGAACATAAAAAAAATTATGTAATCATATCCAACATGTTATAACATTATATTTATAAGAAATAAATTGATAATAGTTACTGATATACTATTGTCACCTTATATGATATATCAATTTTGACATGAAATTCTGTGTTACAAGTATTTTAAATGATCTCATAGTAGTCCAATTATTATATTTCTTAAAAATGTGGTATCCCCAAACCCTTGTGATCCATCTCAATCAAGTATATATGTTCCATCATATATTTGAATTTCTCTAGTTATTTATAATGGCTACCACTTAATTCTGCATTACCCTTGGTTGGAAAAACTATTCATAAAAATGGAATTTCAGTAAGAGATTATATAGTATAGAAGATTCCTAGTATAGATATACTTACACAATTTCTCATTAATATGTTTCAATTATATAGTTTCTATCACAACCAATGTTAATATTACATGATCATTGTATATTTTTTTTATTAAATTAGTACGATTTAAATATTATGGAAAATTTATTGAAACTTATTTATAGATTTCATAAAATATGTCGTGTATACCACAAATTGGAGTTCCAGTTATACCCAAAAAACGTTTTGTAAAGGAGGATAAAAATATGGATTCACGGTAATTTTTTGATACACATATTCAACTCTACTAGAACCAAACATTTATATAAATTCCAAATTCAATTATTTTGTTGTGAATGGATTTAGTTTTACATTTTTCATCTTAGCATTATTATGTTTAATCATGTGTAGAAAAGAACATATTTATATTATCCTAAAAAGTAGTTTAAAATAATATTTTACATAAAAAAATTGAATATCTAATGATTATTTTACATAACATTTAACTTCTCAATAATTTCAATTATTACAAATAAAATTACACAAAAAATATTGTATGATTTTCTTTAAAATAAGTTCCGAATGAATAATTAATTAAAATCATTAATTTAAGCCACTTTAATTATTTATCAAAATTTACCCTATAATATATAGTTAATTCGTTTATATTATTGTATTAATATGTTTGAAACATTAATTTTATGAAAATAATTATCCAATTATGCATCAAATAAAAACCCAATGATTATTTCAATTTTTATTTATTAAAAATATCATCATCATAAATTAAATCATCACTAGTGTCAAAAGTGAAAATAGGTTCACTAATTGTTTTAAATTTAAATTACCATATACCATTTAATAAAAATCATTTCAATCTATTTTTCTCATCTCAAATTTAAATTTTTTTGATCCTAAAAATTCAATATATGTCCCAATAACAACATACCATACAAGATTTTTCATATCACTTTCCATTGAAGAGAAAATATAAATGGATATAAAATCATATTAGAAATTTATTTCATACCATATTATTATAAATATTATAATTTATCCAGAATAAGGAATCGTATAAATACAATAAATTATATTGATTTTCTGGTTAATTCTGTACATTAGGTTTGGAGGCTAAATATAAAAAATAGTAAGATGCAAATTTGGATAATTTTACACATTCGATAAAATGAATGAATATTCGATTAATTATATAGATTTTATCTCACATTATTAACCAACATATATTAATCCTAACCAATCCACATTTTTGGATATAGAGATTATAAAATAAAAAATATTAATTAGAATACAGAAATCTTGTTTTATTATATATATATATTGTTATTTATGTTGTCGATTTTTTAATTTGTTAATATTTTTTATATTTAATTTTCATATATGCATCGATATAAGTATGATAAAAAAACTAAATGACTAGGATCATTGGTAGAAAACCTAATAGAACTGATATTATCAATACCTTAAAAACAATCTCAGTATTCTTTACCAAAAACTTTATATTTACTAATCATTATTGATAGCCACCAAACTATCATATAATGATATTCTAAAGTCCACAATTATATGATATCTAAATGAATAGAATTCTAAAATGTAATATAATAAAATAAGTGAAAATGGAAAAAATAGAGGAATAATAACATATAATGGTTTACTCCCCCACACCCAAATCTTATCCCAAAACGATAAATAAAAATTGACAATTCATATTCATACTCAACAACAGAAACTGGATTCATCACCCCATATCCACCCAATTTAATGACATATCCCAAAAATCCATGAGATAAATTTATTTCTAGGGAGGGAACACATGTATAATATTAATGTTAAAAAAAACCCAACAGTAATTCAGTTCATTGAAGAAAAATTATCCTCTTAACACTAATTTGTACTGGATTTTATCGTATATTGTGAAAGGATTTCTACAACATAGATTATTTTATACATTTTGGAAAATTTTCATTTTAGCACACATGATACAATATTCATTAATCTCAATATGATCATTTTACAATGGAATATTTAATAAATAGTTTATATACATAGATTGCAAATTTAAATAGAACATTACCTCTAACCCAAAACAAATGAATTATCTAAAACATGTTTTGAGTTGAAATAAATGGTGACAAATTATTATCTCAAACATTCATTAGTTACCCAAAAATTATTCATTCCTTGTTTTGTGGTTATCAAATGAGTTTCAGAATAAATTATTTTTTTAATTAAATGTAATACAATTTTTTCCATGCTAATTTTATATCTATTAGGGGGGTCCATGTTATAGTTGGGTTTTAAATGATCTCATAGTGGTTAAAATTTTAGATTGACCGAAAATATGAATTTAAAAACTATAGAGAAGTGTCCCAATAAAAATGGAGAAATCTAAAAATTTGTAGACTTCTTATTAACATAATATATGAAAAGTGGTTCTATTAATACAATCCTTGGTATTATAAATTAATAATAAATTTTGGATTTCATATTGGCGTAACACTTATTTATTTTTTCCCATGTAGATTAATAATTATATAGATTCTTCTTCATATATTTACATTATCATGGGTTTTAATATAGTGATTTTTATTCTTTGGTAACCTTTAGTAATTCTCTATATTTTTTTATGAATATTTTTTTTAAATTCATCAATCCATTCATAAGTGATTATTTCTAGATTTTGTAGAATATTTTCTATATAAATATACTCATAGTTATAGATATAGACTCTAAAATACATTCAATAGATGATAATGTATCATAGGATTTCATTTACTTTAATCCTTTTCATTTTCCACACCACCTAAAATTCTCTTATATAACAATTAAATTCAATTTTAATCATTTTATTTTTTATATATATGTATATATGTATGAAATATCATGGAAATTAATCTAACACACATATTTTTTTATATAATAACACCTGGCTGTTTCAATGTGGTTTTATATCATTAATAGATTTACTAAATACTAGTTAACAATAACACGTTATAAATGAACTACACTTTAATCATTAAAAATATAACAATTATTATGAAAATTTATCTATTATTATAAAATTATTTCATCATGAATAATAAATTAAATTTAATAATGGATTCCCATTATAATTTAGATAAATAAACTTCCCTTAAAATTAAATATATCCTTAACTTGGATATGTTATTGGTTCTAAATTAGGGTTAAAACATTATGTTCTTCCAAAAATATATAAATTTTTTTCACAAATAACTACTCATGCCTGGAAGATAGATTTTTCAATTAAGAAATTGCCTAGGTAGATGGTCTTTTTACTTCATTAATGTATCTCAATTTTTTAACCTCATTTTTTATTCATTAATCATTAAATCTTTATTCTTTAGTGATTTCATAATTTATTTCTATATTTCATAATAGGATCAAAACATGATTATATATTCATTATAATTGTTCCAATCATGTGAAAACCTTCCAAATATATTCCAAATATACATTCTTATATATTTTTTTGAAATATAAATGTAAATTCAAAATCATTTTAATTCACATATATCAATACCACCAAACTAATATGTATGTTTATTTTTTAAAAACATTCTCTAATATTTAGAATCATATTATTTTATCAGAACCAATAATCATGGATTGTTTTTTTGGTACACATTTGTTCCTTTTCTCGAATATGAGAATAATATAATCCATTAACTAGTGTCACAATATTAATATTATTCAATTATTTCTTTAATGAATTCATTTCCAAATGCCACAAGGTTTCCTAAAATTTTTACTATTAAATTTTTCTATAAATTTTTCTTATTACACTTTTATTAAAAACATTTATTATATTATTTGTTTATTTACACTTGAATTATTCTTCATAATTCTAAAATTCATCAAAACAACCATAGATATTTTTCACACATGAAAAACTATTATTTATATATATTATTTTCTCTTTATTAAATGTCATATAAAATAGAACCACTATGATCCCAGAATATTTTTTCATTCAATACCATTAATATAGTATGTTTGTATTCAAACAATAAAGGATATTTTTATGGAACATTTCATTGAACAAGTAATGGAAATAAAATAATTAATACATAATTTTATTGAAAACATATCATGTATAAATAGTTTAATATTTTATTCCATTATATGATGGCGCTTGCTCTCGTTTCCCACTGATGGAGAACCCCGTGGTAGGGTTTGGAGATGGCCGCCGCCGCAACCCCTCCTCCCTCTACGGGGGGAGGGGGACCGTCCTTTCCTGTGCCTGAATCTGGGAAGTCTGGGGATGGTGCTCTCCAACCCTCGCTGGCCATAGGCTTCCTTCTTCCGTCTATCAATGTCGCCCTGAAGGTCCCCGGATGAATCTCCGGCCAACCCGTTGTTCCAGTTTCATCACAGGAATTCTATGCGGCTTCGGCTTTGCTTTATAATTCCCTTATTGCAAGGTTTGTGAGAAGACGTCCGCTGTTGGAGGATTTCAGTAAGTTCGTAAACGAAAAATGGGGGCTCAAGAATTTCGCGCATGTTGGAATCCTTGGACCACGACAAATCCTCATCCTGTTTGCGGATGATGGGGATTTGGGGAAGGCTTGGTCCCGAAGTAAGATGGATTCGAGTTTCCATCTTCTTCGATGGACCTTTGAAAATCATTTGAACCGTGATTCTCCAAATTCTGCAATCTGGATGCAGTTGCCGGGACTTCCCATTCCTTTTCAAAATCCAGGACTTCTACGCTCGATAGGTAACTCTATTTG
The DNA here is from genome assembly GCA_963277665.1 of Viscum album. Taxonomy (NCBI): domain Eukaryota; kingdom Viridiplantae; phylum Streptophyta; class Magnoliopsida; order Santalales; family Viscaceae; genus Viscum; species Viscum album. Next base: position 1,850,868,186 of record OY728126.1, on the reverse strand, counting down.
ACGATTTATTTACTGTGATCAAAGAACTGCCTCTTTTTCAAATCCCGCTTCTGTGAGAGTTTGTGTTCAAATGGATCTCTCAAGAGTTCCTCCAGAGGTCGTTTGGATCATCATGGAAGGTGAATATAGGAACGCTCAAAAAATTCAGTATGAAACTTGGATTCCGTTTTGTTCCAATTGTTGCAAGCAGGGGCATGAAACAGTTAAATGTCGAAGAAGGATTCTAGCGTTCCATTCGGGTGCGCTTAATAACACTGGGAATGGTGGTATGATTCAGAATCATGCAGCTCTGAATCCAGGGGCATCTGCAACTGGGTTGGTCCCGGCGGTTGATGAGATGGTTCAGCACAAAACAGGTCTGGATCGAGGGGTATCTGAAATTGGAAAAGCCCCAGTGGTAGATGATATGGTAAATAATCAGGGTCATGTTGAGGTTTCTTCTGGTATGTGTGTGGGGCAGGAGATCCAGTCAGGAGAACTGCCAAATGGAAGTAAGAGAGGTATGGAGGATTCAATGCAGGAAAATGAGAGTTCAATGAAAATGGATAATAGAAAGGGGAAAGAAGTAATGGAGCATTCTGATAAAGAGGGGATGAAGGATAGTGAGCCTGATGTGCTGTATATGGGAAGGGGACTGGGAAAAAATCAGACATATAGTGGGAGTAAATCTACAGGGCAGAGCTCTCCTATCATGGTACAGGTTAGTGATGATGGATTGATAAATTGTTCGGAAAATCAATTTGCTGTTTTTATAGATAATGATCAGAAGGAGGATGAACCAATGGAAGAGGAGGCAGTTCAGTGTTTCCCATCTCATGAAGATGCCATCATTGTCCATGTGATGGAGAGTTCAGCTGTTCTGACCATGGGTGACTCTGGTGGACAGCCTCATGTCTCACCTGGGATGGAGCAGGTAAAAATTGGTAAATGTTTAGGGGGTTCTGATGAGCAGATCAAGGAGATCTCAAAAGAGGTGAATGGGGTATTGGCAGCTTCTCATGGGTAGGTTTCTCAAGGTAGGTTGGACATTAATGGTGTGGCTGAACAGCAGCATGGTTCTATGGTGGCAGAAGGCAGTGAACATGATCTTGTCATGAAAAAAGAAACAATGTTGATGGAAAATCCGAAAGTTTGTCAGGTTGTTGGAAGAATTATGAATGACTTGAGTAAGAGCAGTAAGGTTGACCATGGATGTGTTGTGGAGTCACATAGTTACCCCTTCCAAGAAGAGGAGCTCCATAACCACAAAACATCCTACACTGATGTTGTCAAGCATGGACCTCATGAGCCCCTAAGCAAGGAAGTGGAGGGGAAAACCAAAAGTAGGAGGAAGACACAGAGGGACGATACGGACCTACCCAAACCAATGGCGACGAGGTCTACTTACAAGAATGAAGGATCACAAGAAATTGTTCATACAAATGGGAATAGTGGCAAGCGAAGGGGAGGGTCTCCTAAGATGGATAATGGACATAGTGGGAAACGGAAAATCAAGGAGAAGATGTCTGAGGAGATGCTTAGGAAGAAAAACAGGTATCTTGAGATGATGCGGAGGTATGAATCTTAAGAATGGGAGTCAGCTGATCCTGGGGATGAGTTATCCGATGATAGGGAGAGGGATGAGTATGGGTTTTATGTAATGTAGCATTTATATTTTCTACTATCTTTACTTGCACTTTTTTCTTAATAAATTTTCGGGATCAAGCTTTCGCCTGGTCCAGACCTTCCTGGTATTCCATTATAACCTTTAGTGGAATTCATTTTTTGATATTAGTTTTTAAATGGTTTCTATAATACTACACAACTATCATGATCAGACCATCACTATTTTATAATATCAATAATTTGTAATACATTTTTTATATCATGAACTATTCCTAAAAAATTTCTTTCCCAATAGACATTTCCATCTTAATTACGTGACTAAAATAAAATATTTTATGAAATTATATTACCATGGTCATATAGGTTTCCAATTTTATAGAATTACATATGAAAATTAACAAACAAAATCCCAATATTTTTTAAATAAATTTAATCTTTCCCACTAAAAATGAATCTATTTAGTCTATAAAAAACATTTAGTATCTTATATATATTCACAATAAGATATGTTATTCAATAAAAATAATATATATAAGATATAAATATACCTAATTTAATTGTAACCAGAGCAGAGGTGTGAGATTAGAATCTATGTATGAGGTAAAATTAGTGATAACAATAAAATTTTATACGTTTTCATATGATAAGAATAATCGTATAATAAGGACATATATGAAAGTTATTAAAATCAATTAATAGATCAGAAATTGTAGTATCTAACATATAATTAAAAAAATCATTATATACTACAAAATATTGATAGACAACGAATGTCACATATCATGAATATAATAAGAACATATAATGTTTACACAATCCATAGAATAGAAAACACATTATAAAAAATAATTATTTTTAATTATTTTAACAAACAATTATGTAAATGTCTAATAATTTTAGTAAAATATTTTTCACACAAAAAATTAGAAGTAATTCATAATGTCCATTCATGAATATCTCAGATGATATAAAATGTATCGAACACATTAATGGATAATCGAGGACCTCACACATCATATTTTATACATATGTGTGATACATAAAATTATTCCTTATAAAAACAGAAAGAATAGCTGAAAAGTAATTGGGATTTACATCCATTTAGAAAGGAATAATGTATGAAAACATATATAATACGATCGACAAATATGATTGGACCTGTAATGATAAATTTGTATTCAATGTTACTAAATAACATTATACATATATACCATTTAATGAATTATATGATATTTAAAACATAATAATAATGGGTATAAGATTTATTTACTAATTAACCCAATCCATGGATGTATTTAATATAATTTAACACTATTTAATAACAACATAGAAACATGTTTTTCTTAACAGAATGAAATTTTCATAAAATTCAACCCTTCAAATATAAGAATATTAGGAAATAAAAAAAGAATTTATGGATTATTTCATTAATCTAAATAAATATTAAATGATCCACATATATGTATAAGGTGTATAGTATCATATAGATAATATTATCAATCAATATATATATATATATATAATAGAATAATGTCATTGAAAAGAAAACCATCTTAAGAGTATAAGAAAGTGAATTACATTTGAAATAAATAATATTTTTCCCCATCTGAATAATATTTATAGAAATATTTCATAAATATAAGTTATAAAATAATTTATTTTGGAAGCATGAAAGCATAGATTGAATTTTTCATATAAATCAATAAAAGAGCTAAAAATATATCTTGAGACATAAAAACTGTAATATTTTATTTTAAAAAAATTAACAATTTAGTAATTATTAAAAAAATTCCTTTAAAAAAATTTTTATAAATTTTTATTTAGCTTACCACGAAAATATTATTTTTTGAAAAACAATATTGGTATTTATTAAAGGATTATTTTAAGCATAAAATAATATAAAAATTAATATGAATTTACTTGTATTAAAAACACCATTTTTAATCCCCACATCCAAAAAAATATTTAATAATTTTCCTTTAGAAATTGGGATTAGGTAAGTATTTTGTCAAAATATAGAACACATAATTTGGATTGAAATTTAAAATTAAAAAATTGGTTGGAATATAATATTTATACAATGATAGGAAACTATCATTAAACATGATGGGAATTTTTTTCCACAATGATTTACATTTTGGGAAAGGAATATTATCAAGGTATAAAACATGAATTAAATGAAAATATTCAAGTATAGGTTGAAAAAATATACAATAGGACAAAATATTATGGTTCAAAAAACCATGTTGTAATAAATATGTTCCGGAAGAATCCTTATAATTAAATGAAGGTAGTTTAGTTAATACTCATCCTTAACACATTGATTACATTTGAAACCAAATCTTTTATAAAATAGAAATAAATATGGATATTAAATTAACGAATTAATTTAGTACTATAAAATAAATATATTATGTTGTAATAAAAATTGAATAACTCAATCAAGGATCAAAAAAGGAATCTATATTTGGAAATTAAATTTGAGATAATGAACCCTTAAAATGATTCCCCACATTGTCAAAAAAATCATTAATGTACTAAAAAATATATAAATTTCTACAAAATATTTATCATTATATTTTTTCATATTTAATAAAATTTACCTTCTATATTTATGATCAATATTTATAAATATATTATAATTTGATAGATTCTATTCATAATCAGGTGTCATTATCTTTAATTGACCCTTATCCATTTTATAATACCAATAAAAATACCCATGATTTGATTAAAATATCATTACTAATAGATAATTTAATTTAACAAAATATAATACATATATTAGTTTATAAATAACTTATATAATTATATTATTGTGAAATGTAGTTTGTATTAAAATTTATTTTACATTGGATTTTTTTATTAATTTTGTTGATTAAAGATGATATTTTAATAATTTATTAAATGATTAATATATCATTTTCAAGAACCATGATATTTAATTATTTTATTACGAATTTATTGTAATATTTTAATTTAATTCTCCCCAATCACCCATGATATAGTTTTTTTACATTGTTCAAGTAGGTGGTTGAACCGACCAAAATGTGAAAATTACATAAAGAAGGGATGGTTACTTATTTGAACGTGAGTTATTTTTTCTATAGTATTATTTTAGAATATGAATTATATTATTATAAAGATATTTTAATGGTTTTTAACTATACATTAAATATTTTTATAAATAAAAATGTATCTAGATGAATAATGAGACACTCTATTTCATGGAGCATGTAATGTGTAGAATCTATGATAAATTTTTTCATTTACCAATGAACGAAAGGGAATGAACTAAAGAGTATAAACATATACCATTTGAATCATAATAATATTATATATGTAACAATTAATCATTAATGACACTATTATTACTTGTGAATAGAATAAATGGTGAATAATGGAAGACAACATTTCATGGTTGTGGTAGTTGTAATGTACATATAATTGACATTCATTTTTTGTGGTGGATAAAACCGAATTAATTAAATTATTCCCAATAATATTATTATACTTTAATGTGATGGTAATTTGGTTTTCATTATATTTATATGAATAAATTATCATTGGGAGAAAAATTGAAAGAAAAATTTTATACGGTTGTTGTTATACGCACTGTCATCCCATGAACATTCTCTTGAATGTATCTTTGGGAATAATGTCCATAGGATATATTAAGTTTAAAAAGTGATTTCGGTCATGAAATATAAATATAGGAGGGAAGAATTTTTATTTTTTTCATTGAAATTTATTAGGAAATATTTAACATTGTTGAAGTCAATTTAAACCCCTTTTATAAATAATGAAAATTTGAATTTTGTTAATAAATTTTATTTTCAAATACAATTTTGACACTATTTAGGAGTAAATGGTTTCAAAATTAAGAAATAATTTATTATGGAATATTATATAGTTGAAAAATTCCCTACCATGAATTTCCACATATGTTGTAAACATGTTTAATTCCATTTAAAGAATGAATTTACATTTCACACTTTGGGAATTACTAGGTAACTTGTTATTACCAAAGTAATTGATATTTTATTAAAAAGTACAAGATAGAACATCTTCCAAAATTTGGGTTGTTTGAACATAAATTAAATCCCATTATAATATAATTCAACTTATAAATAATAAAATTTTCCTTTTTTATCTAAGACACATCTTATATTGAAAAACAGTTTTATACTAAAAAAAATTACTATTTTGTTTTTATAATATTTTTTATCGATGACTAATCAAATTGTTTTTAATATATTAATATAAATGATTCAATGTTATTTTAAATTGTTTTTTAGAAATAAATAAATTTATTTTAGTTCTTTTAAATCAGGCAATATTAATAAATCAATTCTTACAAAATATCCATTTTTCGATTATCAAGTTTATTAACATTATTTATTGAAATTATAGTTTTCTATCGAAAATTTTAATTAAACATATTAGATAAAATTATCAGGTTGTGATGAAATATGAAATCTAATAAGATATATTTAATTGTTAAAATTTTTTAAAAATAACTTCTGATAAGTAAGTAATGATATTTTTAAGTGTAAAATAATACTGATGTTAAAAAAATTACTTATAGATATACAATTTTCAGTATATCATAGTTTATTTATTTATGTTAAATTAAAAATATATTTTCAAAATGAATATTACTAAAAATATTAAATCATTAATGTATAAGAATTTTTTATAAAGTTTACAATATTAAAAAGATCCTTAATTTTTCCATGTTCACCTAATAATAAAATATTTTAAAAAAATGTTCACAAATTTATCAAATTATTATTTATAAAATATTAATCCCAAAATAAATTTAATTTCCAAAACTTCTAATTCTAATTTTTTTTAAAATTTTAACATTTAAATGAATATAAACCACAAAATGAAAATCTACTATAATTTAGATATTCAAATTTTAAAACATGAACAATATTTGATAATAATTAATATAAAAATATAAATAATTTAGTGCAAATGTAATAGTCTATAAATATTTATTTAACAGGTTTTAATAAAATTTTATCTATGAAACATTTCATTTATTATGGAAAAATAAAATATCCATTTTTATATGGATCATTAAAATGAATCTAATTAAACAAAATTATTATAAACAAATAAATATTATAATATTTAAATATTATATTTGACAATAATATATTTCATACAAATTATTGTATTTATCATGTAATTGTTTTGTATTTCAATCGTTTGTAGTATATGTTGTGTTATTTCCTTATTGCAATTGAGAAAACCTATTGATGATAGTATTAATTTAATGGATCAAAAAAGATGGGTCATTAAAATTTACAAAACTTAGAAAAACTACATCAATGTAATTTTAATTTTTACTACCTCATGAATGCATTCGATTATAACATAGAATAAATAATCATAGTCAATATATGGTTTCTTATCATAAAAAAATAATATTAAACATTTATTCATTCATATTCATAATTATTTATATCTATATAATATAACATTCACAAGTCCATTTGAATATAAGTTATAATAAAATACTCTGAAATCATATTTTATTCAAAATATTAACTGTATATTTTCCCTCAATTGTAATTAATCACTAGTTATAAAATGAATCGCTTTTTAATATGAACCATGCTACAAAAATATTTCTATGAACATCAATAGAATTATGAAGAATAAATTATTAATCCCAAGGTTACCAATAATTTCAAATTTAATATTTCTTAGTAAATAAAATCATTATTATCTCAAAATCAACCTTATAGTATACCCAAGTGTTATCTATACCTCAATGATTTTTTCATTCATAGTGAATCCCAAAAATAAAACCCTATCAAATAATTAATTGTTATGATTACTGACATAATATAATATGTGCTTCAATTTTTTTAATAAAAACATTTAAAGAAAAATTGATGTATGTATCACATAATCCCCTTAATATTTAGAATATAATGTTATAAAAGTTATAAATATAACTCCATAATAAATATATATATGAGTATCAGGATTTAATTTCAATGATGGTATTATCATATATTCAATAAGTATTATTATCAAACTCATATATTCCATCCTAATAACATTTTACTATAATTCTAAATCATTTAAATGTATACCATTATTTACTTATAATTTTTGATGTTTTTTAGATGCACACCTTTCCCATTTTTATTTCAAATATCATATTTAAATATAATAATAAAATCATAATGGTTATGATAATGTCAAATATAAAATTTTGAAAACATAAAGTTGTATATGTATTCCCATATGACACCATCATTTTTATGAAATGAATCTTTGGGTTATACATACGACCCACATTATTTAGCCCATAATTATACATGGTTATTATAATATTAGTTGATTTAAAAAAAATTAGTTAACATTGTACTCAAATCCTTCATTATGATTAATTATAGAGACTATTAATATAATATATCATATATCAAAAAACTGTAAAACCATGGGAGTATTATGGCCTCTTTTTTGTCAACCATGTTTCAATCAGGTAAATATAGTATCTAAAATTTTTAGATTAATTACACTTAATTACTTATATCCAATATCATGTATTAATATTTATTATCTAAAAATGGATATAATTTCATGGAGAATGACATATTCCCAAATCTACATAGTCATGGGATGTTATTATACTCATTGAATTATATTTTATTCTTTTTAATGGTTATTCACTAATGTTATCATATACTAATACCTAAAATACATATTATTTCCTCAGCTATCCTAAAGGGATATTAATTATGTAAAAATTATATTCCTCTTTAACATATCCACCATTGATAAAATATTAAATGTATAAATTATCATCAATTGTAAAAATCAGAATAAAAAAATTTATCTAATCCGTTCATGGATAATCTTTTTAACTCACCAAACATGGAATAAATAAAATAACTCAATAGTCGAAAATTTCATGATCTCATAATTTCATGTTTTAGGAAAACTTATAAAATAGATTAGCTATCAAACCACCTATATTTTTTAACCTATAACCATTTTATATAATATATAAGAAACAACTAATTTCATAAAAACATCAATATCAACTATATATTCTCAACTCAATATATTTTTTTATAAAAATAATAGGTATTACATTTATTTTTAACCGAATGAAATGGAATAAAAAAATGGGGCAATCTTAGTTACTCATTAAGGGTTAATATCAGAATTGATAATCAAAGATCATAAGTGAGTTTAAAATTAGAATGTGATTAAAATTAGGAAATATAATATCTTTACACCCATGAAATCAAAGATAGTAAATCATAAAAAAAATCATTGAATTCCATAATATTTTTAAAATCATAGATTCATAATTAGAAATTAAATTTAACGTATTGTAAAAAGAATAGAATCATGGAAATGTCTCATAATCATAATAATGGAAAAACATTTTCTATAAAACAAAATGTTTTCATGACGTTACTAACTGAATCACTATTTCTATGGAATTTTATTTTGTAAATCTAATATTACACATGCCTTTGGGAAAGAACTCATTATTCACACAAAAAATTATCTACTGAGATATTTAACAAAACCAATACAGTAGATTGTTATATATAACCCCACCTATGTCAATCCAAACACATGGGTACCACATATAATATACAATCCTAATATCATAATGTTTTCAATCTAGGATAACAGTATTCATTCAATGAAAAGGTAAAATATGGTATTAGAAAAGGGAATACTTTGGAATAATATTAATTCATATTAATTGTACATTATTATCCATAGAAAGATAATTGATTCAGTATTTCATTGCTAAAAAAAATACACATTCTCTAAAATGAAATATGCTTTATATAATCATTTAAAAATATCACAGATCATGTAATATATTAGTTAAAGGATATCCAACTCAATACAAAAATTTGAGTTTTAGAAAAACCAATTTCATAATAGGAAATATAATTTATCTTTTGAGATAATTTTAAAATACTTATAATATAAAATTTTGAATTTTTTGAATCCCTAATTATATAGAGAGTGAGTTTCATCAAAATTGACATTTAAAAAAAATATTTATCAAAATTTAAATTCTATGATTTTTTATTTTATTGAAAATGACCCATAAAAATGTTATTAACATAAATTTATTTCAGAAAAATTAAAATGGAATTTATGGTCATTGAAACTAAATTATTCAATTTTGGAAAAAAAAAATATGTTTATGAATAAATTTTTATCATTGAAGATAATGAACTACTGAAAATAAAATTATTCATTAATTTTTATGAAAACCATTATTGAAAATTTATATTTAAAAATGAGTTAAAACATCCCATTAAAAATAAGTGAATTGAAATATAATGATCTGTTTAGGTAAAACAATATCATTTTTCTAATTATTAAGGATAATATTGTTTTTAATATATTATATAAACACGTATGGGAAATTGTAGTTAAAAATAATAATAAATTTCATTAAATGTTCGCATACATTTTTGAATAAAATATTGTCAATGGAAAATGTATTAATTAAATGGAAAATTTACAGAAGTGAGGAAGGGAAGGTACAAATAAATAAAATAATATGGCGTAGGAATCCATTTTTATAATAAGGGTGATCATAATGAATCATTAAAACCTAATTAAGGGAGTTGAGAAAACAGATACTCAAAAAACATAGGTAAATTTTTAATTGAGATTCAATTTATATTATAATAATATATGGATATTCATACCCCATGAAAAATAATAAATTGATAAGTTTTTTATATAACAATATAATATTAATCAAAACATGGTGCACAATAATAAATACGTATTTGGAAATCAAAATCGTTACAAAAAGCCAATTACCTTATTTTCCTTATTCGTAATATGAACTGTAAGATCATGTTTGTAAAAAGAAAATAAAATATGTTTTTTTTATATTATTATAAGACATCATGTTTTATATTTTTCTATTTATGGTCATTAATTATGAATAGATTATTAATTTATAGTTTATTTTCTCATTATTTGTATGTAAATTTAATTATTAGGAACATGTGTTGTAATGTCAATAATGATATTGATGGTTTTATATGAAGTAAGTCACACATATATCATTTAAGGTAATATGATAAAATATTAATATTTATATATAATTTTATTTTATCATTCAATATGTTTATTAGTTATTTCTAGTGAATGATTCCTATGTGTCAATATATTTTTGTATCTTTAATGATCAAATATGTTTTTTAATAAGTTCAATGTTCAATGTATCCTTTAAATATAAATAAACCAATAAACCCTTTAATATTAAATTATTTTAATATTATTATTTATTTCTACATGTTCATCCATGATTTTTTTATATAAATGGCTCAGTAAGTGGATAGACCCAACAAAATCTTATGAAACAATAATTAATGGATGATTATTGATAAAAAAGTTGTTTATTTCTATAAAATATATTAGTTAAATTATAATAATTAAATTAAATATATATTTATATGTTTTTAATAATATTTTAAAATATTTCAATAAATTATAAACAAACAAGTTGAATAATGATACATGTTACTTAGTAGAGTGGTTGACCACCTAATACATAGTGATCATTTTCATTTAATAAAAAATGAGAAAGAATGATTGTGGATTTTAAATATTCTGCCAAAAAAATAAATTAATTAAAATTTTAATGTTTATTATTCAAATACATCCAAGAAACCAGTGAAGAGATTCTAGTGAAGAAATATTAAAGACAATGTTTTATAAGGGAATTACTCTATGCATATGCATGATCATCATTATTATTCTTTTATTAGATAATGGTTTGAAAAAAATTAATTTTTCTAATAAATATAATAATAATTATTCAGACAAATGAGTAATATTTAATGTTTTTACTTAACAAATGGTTGGTTTTATGCAGAATTATTACCATGAAATGGATAATTTTTTTTAAATTATCACTTTATGACCTTCAAATTTATATTCAATATCTATATAAAAATGGTTTCATTAGGAGAAATTATTCTCTACATAGGATATATATAACAAACTTACATCGATATGAATTAATGTCAGTGGATTTTCAAAAAAAATCACGATATATGTAATATTCATATAGTGTAGGAAACCCAAATTTATAAATTATATAGAGTGATCTTTTGTGAGAATACATTATTTTACATTCATAGAATGAAAATATTTATAAAATTTATAAATAGTAGTGTTTTTGGTGATATATTGTCATGAAAATGTCTACCGTTAAATTTCACACATGTTCTAAACTTGTTTCAATCCTCTTTCCTCTTGTTTTTTACATTTTTTCATTTTTTTACCTTGGTAAAAGGTTTTTTCCTTAGTAATTAACATTTTATATAAATTATAGCATAACCAATATTTTTAAATTTTTATCCGACGACCTAATTAAATCATAATATAATATAAATTAATTTATAAATAAGATGAAATTATATTCTGAATTAAAATAATTAATATACAAAAAATGAATTTTTTTGAAAAAAATTAGTATTAACAATTTAGTGTTCGTAATCATTTTTAGTGTTTTTTTACCAATAAAATGATGGATGATATTTGTTTAGAATAAAAAAATATATTCATTTTAGTATTTTGAGAATATATTAATTTTATTTTATTTAGTGAAGAATTAATAATATTGATAAAACAATTACTTGAAAATAACTATTCTTCTATAATCATTATAATTAACATTAATCATAGAATAAATAATTTTAAGAACAAAAAAAGAATATGACCATATTAAATAATAATATCCTATTAATATATAATATTTGATTTACTTTGATATAATTTATATTTATAATTTATTATATCAAATTTTGAATATATGTAAAAAAATTGTAGAAATAAATTATAGAGGATTCTAAAATATTATACATGATTTTTATAAATTAATTATTTTATTTTAGGAATAAATATTTTTATATAAATTAGATTTAAAAAAGTTTTAGGTCATTTTGGTGTTATGATAAAGTCTTATAAGTGATGTTGTATGGAAAATTGATATTATATCTGTATTCAAATAAAATTATTTACTTTAGAAAAAAGAAAAAATCCATCATAATATAATATTGACATGTTTACTAAAATATAGATGATAATATTTTGAAATTTAAAAATCATAAATTTATTTATTAATCAATAAAAATAATTTTCAATTTAAATATAAAAAGGGAATTTATTTAAAAAATTCCAATTTTAAAGTTCAAGTCATTAATCATATTTTATTTAAATCTAAAAATAATTGAAATTTCAAATATTAGATTATAAATCTAATTATATTCTATTGAAATAAAACTTCAGCTATTATAACTTAAAATTAATATGTAAAAAAATACCTCTATTTCAAATGGTTTTATTAAAAGCATAAATATAAGAAAGTAATTTTTAAGAAAAATATGTAATTATATAAATTAATTATTATATATTTATTCAGTAATTATTATATATTTCAGGTAATATAAACATTTATTAGTTCATGTTAGAGAGATGATTAATTTTTTAATTTAGTGTGTAACAAACTTTAACTATGAAAGTATTAATTTAAGGGGTTAAAATCAATCATCATTTTAAATATATCATCAATACTTGAAAAAAAACTTTTTAGAGCATGCATTTCAACCATCATTATTATAAGATTATTTAATATATCTCATTATAATTAAATGAAATTGTATATGAATGATTCTTTCCTTTTGTCACTGTTATTCTTAAAATAAATATAGGAGAATAATTTTTTTCCTTTTATATGCTTATGATATTTTAGCATGAACCACCCAAAAAATCATAAAATTTACATCTAAATCCTAACACATCATGGTGAGAATATTTTTCTCATCCTAAAAAATTACACATAATCTTAAACTCATTAATTATATTATCAACATTTGATTCTTGATAATTATAAATTTTATTCTTCTATTATGGATAATTTTGAATCTCATTTGACTTTTCATATTATTCCTCTACTAATTAATTATTTACATAAAAACTATATTATTGGGTTTCTTCTATTAAATTTATCTTCTCTTAATGAACTAAATCATCATCAACACTCTAAAATTTTAATTTTTTTAAAATCATGACGTTAATAAATATTTTTCTCAATTACCATTTTATATTCATCATTCTATTTATGTAAATTAAAAAATTCAGTCTCAACTGAAGAAAACATTACTTCATGCAATGAATTCATGATATTGTTGTCCATAATGTGTATAGTGATATTTCAACACATCATCACCGACTTCGCTACTTATTCATCCATAATTATAGAATTTATATCAAGTACGGTATCTACATAAATAATATATATAAAATATCCAAAATTAAATTTTCAATTTATAGGGACTATTCTAAGGGGGTCTCTTCAAAATAACATATGAATCAAAATTTAATTCCATAAACATATTATGTTAACTACATGTTCTTGGTTAATCTATAGGATATACATGATAAGAAATTTATATTATATAATATTCAAGTAAAAAAATGAAACTCATGGGTAATTTTTTTTCCCATATTCTAATTAGTGGATTCACCACTGAATCATTACTATCCATGTCAAATATGATTTTAATATGATTAAATTATATCAGAACTATTGTTTATTATAATTTATAATGAACAGATACCCTATTCAATTTAGTTATCTTTATTTTTTCCTACTATTTTTTGTGTCCCAAAAAATTTAATATTTAAATATTTATGTGAAATATCTTCTGCAAGTCAACACGTCATGATTATTTTAGAAGGAAAGACACAAAATCTCATACCTTTATGTAAAATAGAATCCAATCAAAGGTCGAACCTTTTATTTGAAACCAATTATTATACACCATAGTAATAGTTCAATAACATACATTGGGTGGTGTCAGTCTACAATTATTTACCAATATTAATTATTTTATTTTACCACTAATCAATTAGGTCAAATATATTTTATTCTCTTTGTTCAAACAATAACATTATGTAAAAATGTTATACAATAATATTGAGGATGATGACAAAAATATATTCACTAGGATTAGTCACCATTTATGTGACTAAATCATTATATTATTGGATTTTATCCAACCAAAATACGTGTAATACTTTGTGTAAATGATATTTCAAATCAAAGGTAATATACCTTAACCCAATACTCAAACTATACATGTATAAAATAATCAAAATTAATGTTTTCTATAAAAACATATAAAAATGAAAAATGGATATATTCTTATTCAATTTAATGTAATTTAATTATGAGTATCCACTAGACTATTTAGGTGTTATCCCCTTCTTTAGTTGTACAATAATAACCCTACGGATACCTATCTCTCAAACATTATTCAAAATGTTCAATTTTAAGGATATATTATAATTCTGAATATTTTCTTCTTCCCTTCATTAATATCATTCTAATATAATTATTAAATCTCAAATATATCTTTCCATTATTTATTAATATATTAATCTATCATTTATTTTATTCTTCATCCAACACATAAATTGATAGAATAATAAATAACAAGTAGTATTAATTCAATTTTATATTCTCTGAACATATCTTTGACTCATCTTCAATAAAGAAACTCTTTATTTATCATGATTATCATTTCAGATTTTATATTTACCAACTCCTTTAATGGTGATCGCAACATGAAATCAATTATCAAATTGATAGAAATATATATTTTATAAATTCCACATTGAATATTCATATAAGGAGTTCAACTATTCATTTATAATATAATTATTTCTCATTCTATTATCTACATCAAATCTCTATTCTCTTCTCATATATTAAATCCTAAATTATGGATACATCACAAAATATTAATCATTAACAATTTGGGGAAATCATAATGATTCTTTTATAGATATATAGTGTGATATAAGAACAAATTTCATTATAAAGACCCATGAAAAGATATGTTCTTCCTCCACTAATTATATAAATAAAATAATTATAAATCATATCTCATCATATAGAATCATGATTTCTAAATGATTAATGATTATACACAATTTTCATAAATTAATTAAAAAAATATACTCTATATAATAGTTATGTACTAAAAGTTAAACTATTATGTGAGAATTTTATATATTCAAAATAATCATCTTAATCAATTACAACTGTAATATTATTCATCAATTAGTGTCTGATTACTATTACATATTAAAAAAATCATGAATTTCTTTAGAAAACCCTTAATTATTATTCATATGTACCGATGATTTAGCCTACATTGGTTGTTGATTTTTTGAGTTAGTAATTCAAATTTAAATAAAACATCCCAAAATATTATTTTGACCACTCAATATAGTTCAATATATTTAATGTATCATTAATAAACATAAATCAGGTTAAAAATTAATTCTAATATTCCTAGTATCATATGAATAATTCACCAATCAAAATATTTCATATAAATACTCCATTGGGTACATCAATGTGAGTCACTATCTAGAGATATTTCTCATCATCTGAGATAGTCTATTCATTATTTTAATGACATTAATTTAAAATATGGAATCAACCTTAACAATTCATCTCATAATACTCAACATAATCCTAGAGATAATTTCACAATATATGGATTCCAACCTTCTAAATAACATGGATAATCTCTCAATATAATTTTTACCTATAATCATTATTTCACATAAAATATCATCAATCACTCATGTAGGAAATTCCATTTATTATTATAAGGATAAAAAAACTTAATAATCATCATACTAATTGAAATATATTTAGTTTATTTATTTAAAAAACGAATTTCAAGCTATCTTAATAAAAAAATATATAATATGTATATATTTAAATTTTATCGTTTAATAATTATCACTAGATTACATAAATAATAAATTATACACATTTATCCTCATATGATTAGTTTCTTTATAAATTTATTAAATTTAAATACTAATTTCGTATGCTAACTCATCAAGAAATGTGTAATTAATTCATCAAGATTTAAATTTCGCTATAGAAGAATATGTTTTAAATAAATAAATTATCATATATTTAAATTTTATCATCAATATTATTGGGTTTTACATTCTCACACTACACATATTGATAGTAGTTCATATTTAAAATAAAAACAACATCGTCTTGAAAGGGTCTAATACTTATTGGTACAATAAAGGAAAAATTAATGAATATGTGTTTCTATAAGTACAATGAAATGAAGGATATCAGAACCCTCAAAATGAAAAAAAAACTAATCCATCGTGTCTCCAAAATCCTTCAATACCAATCAAACCTATATAATTTATCTTAATTTAAAGGAATGGATTAAAATTCCTACCAACCTGTTTCATGAAAAAATAAAGCACATGACCTTTATAAAATTTATATTATGCAGAAATGAGAATGAAATCTTATGGTAACACCTATAATCATAATAACTATATGAGAATACATATATTATTGGAAATACCATATTTAATAAAATTAGATGTTATTCTACAAATGTTGCACCACCCAATATCTACAATGACAAGACATAGATCTTATATAGTGGGAATACACTATGTCCACTGAAATGATACATACATATACCATATTTAGAATACACATTGTATATAATATTTTCCAATTCATACATCACATCTAAAACCATTAATTCTACGATACACTACGGGAGACCCTTGGTCTCCAAGATTCTTCTACATTTTGGAATCACCATGAAACTATTGGTATCATATTTCTAGTGACATTATATCATATAATAGTGTTAAATTATAGAGCACTTATAAACAATAAATAACTATTTTTGAGAATAATAATATTACCAACCATTTCCACATTCATTAGAATGAAAATTTAATTCACAATATATAATACAAAAGATAATCACCTATATAATTACTTGAAAAATATGTTTTCCCCCACTCCCTTCACCCATCAACCATCAAGTGGACAAATAATAAATTCTTATTAAAACCATCCAATCAAGAATGACCTATTTGGATTATGTCCATGGATAATTCAGTGATAAGTTGAATTTACATCCCTATAGATCCCTTAATACTATTAAACATCAAAATCCTATTATAAAAAACATTCATATGATATCATATTCCTTGTCCTCCCCATTTATTCCTTCATAATAGAAATTATTACACTCTCTCCAAACACTTAGGTGATCTACAAGAAACATATCAAACACCACCAACCCTATTAAGTTGAAGAAATATGTAATTAATACATATTAATTGTTTAAATAACAATATAACATGAATTTTCATATATTTAATCTATATAAAACCTATAAAACATTTCCACAAATTTAATGGATCTTCTTAAACTCCATGAGGTATCCTAGGGAAGTAAAAAAAGAATATCGTGAGCCATACATTACAGTAAATGAATAATAAAATCATAACATGATGAATCTATTATATGGGAATCAATTAGAATGTTTAAGATCATAAATGGTATGAGATTCATAAACATAACCATTGTAGTTTAATAAATGGTGGAAACATTTTGGTGTTATAGGAATTTAGAAACAACATAAAACTTTGAAAAATAAACAGAACTCAAGGAAAACATTTATAAATCTTAACATATTGTAATTATGATAATCTCTTATGAATCATACATGGAATATCAATATCTTAAAATATTACTCATCGAATTTGGGACTATATAATTTAAAGACCACCTATCATATTCATATCATTTACATATATAAGTGTTCCACATAGATCTTAAAACATAATATCATAGTTCAACACATTAAACACAATAATAAATGTATTTTGGTTACATACATATATGTACCCAACCAATGAATGGTAGTATCACCTAGGTTAATACCATAGAGTAGAAATGGGGTTGGGTATCGAAAATATATAATTTTTTAATGAAAAAACTGATGAATGTTTTTTAAAATAACTAGTTTACATGATGCTTAATATATGGAGTTAAAAACATTTAATGGGGTTATTATCAAAAGGAAATAAAAATTGAATTATTTGTGATGTGTGAAAATGTTTCCCAAAGTGATCAATTTGAAATTTTAAGGCATAATATATAGATGGTTCTGGAATAATGATGAGAAGGGTATGATCCCATATGAGGATATAATTCTTATACTGGGTTGAGATAAACTTTGTAATATCTTGTGGAAAACTCGGGAGGGGTTTAGAGAGTAAAATATTTTTTAAAATAAAGCTCTAATGGTATTTAGTGATGATTAATGTGATATTAGGAGAGTAAACATTGCAATAGAGTTAGAATTTTCTTAAAAAGTTATAAAAATTGTGTTTAGACAATATAGGTTAAACTAATCCAATCCAAAAACAACACCATGGTTTTTTAATATTTTGTTCATTCCATGTAATGATTTGGAATAAATATTTTAATATATTTGGAAAATGGGGCTGAGACAACGTGAAATTATGATACTTAGTGGGCTCATAATATTCATCAAAAAAATATGAAATATCTTCATATCATGTATGAAATGTTTTCGTAAAAACATGGATGAAATATATAATGGAATCGGGTATCATAAATTTTTCACTAGTATTGAGTATGTAATGTATGTCCCACCCCATGGGAGATATAATATTTTTCATCATGAAGAATCAGTGAAAATGTTATCTTGAAAACCAAAAATTAATAAATAAATATAATATTTTTAATAGATTCAATGAGATAATTCGAATTCTATACATATTAATTAAATTGAAAAAAATCAGGTTTATCCACTAAAAATTAGTTATTTATAGATGATCCATGGGATAGGCATTTGATGAGGAAAATTGATTGGGGGATTAGAACAATATCTCAAGTATATTCTATACCAATACAGATAGAGAATCTAGCCATTAAATATGATTCATGATCATTATTCATCATTTACTAATCCAAAATCATTGTATGATATAATTTTTTTTATATTTATTCCCCATTTTAATATCTCATAATGAATTTAGGTCAGTCAACCAACATATTGATCAGTGGGTCAATGGTGTTGTAGGTAATAATCAATTTAAATAGGATTTGGGGAATTTTTTTTGAGTTGTATGTAGTCTCATCATTATACATTAGAAAGGAATATAATTGATGCCTAACCAAACACAACTGATGATCATTCCTCATATCATGTTTTATCTTGGATGGATGCTTTCATTTTCCTCATGGATGTGTGACACTATCCTGTATTGGTGACGTTCCAACTCAATAGAAAATTTTATAATCAAATTGAAGCCAACTTTCATGTGACTAGTGAGGTAGTGTGTTGGTCAATATAAATACAACATTATATGTCTGATTCATGGTATATTAAGAGATAATTATGGAATAAGATTACATGGATAAATAAATCATGTGTTCCAAAAAATCCCATAATACACTACCTGTAATATTGAGATACGTGTTCTGTGGTTCTCAAGCTATAAAGGTAGGATTTTATAGAATAGTAAGTACAATATATGTAGTCATCCTAACCACATGTCATGTGACATATATCGAGTATAATTACCTTTATCTCAAAGAATGCATGGCTTTGAAACAAGTACACATGTTGATCCGGGTAATTAGACTCGACCATGTTAATATTGGCATGGATCAAAGTACACTAGAATGATAAGATAACATGAGAAGACTGTTGGAATCATCAACACATTGTGTACTATTAGACTATACAATGTTTATCTTCATGATTAAATGTCTTGTGAGAGAACAATACGTAGGAAAACAATGGGTTGGAATTAAATGTCATGTATACTTATTAGACTCTATTTACTCTCTCAATAGATATTTGAAATTTTTTATATTTTATGTATAGACATGTTTTAGTTAATTTCTATTACTTGGGATTTTCCCTTGGTGGTAAAATATAGTATTACATATTTTTAAAAGTATTTTTATCCTCTCCATGTTATTATTATTTGACAGAGTCTAATGCCTCCATTTATGTGATTAGGTTTTGATCCACAATTGTTCATATGTAGGGTTAGTTTTATTAGTTTGAAAACAATGCAATGGGAAATGATCTCCTATCTTGTAGGGAAAACTTGTATAGTGTTTGATATTTCAAGGGGTCCTAGGTGTGACTACCTATATGGATGGTTTGATCAATAGGGATCTAGTGATTACATCTTCAGTGGATCCCAATGATCATAACCCCATTGATGAGTGGTTCCTGTGATGTCTCAACCAATTGAGTAGATTTTTTAATAACGTTCATAATAATGAATAACATAGCAGTATAATATTTCTATTAAGTATTGGTTCAAAACAAATGAGACTAATTTCCTTTAATTAATATATATTTGTTTTTATGATTATTATTTGGATAATATATCTTTTCTTAAACCAAATACTATTAATTCTATATTCTTAGTAATTTTAAGGTGACTTACTATGAATTAGTTATACTCACCAGGTATGGACTTTTTTCATATGTTTATATTATTATTACGACAAAGGACCTCTTGACTATTCCATTGGAGTATTGGTATAATGGGAATTTTATATATGGACAGATAGACTAAGGTATGTACTAGTTTTTAGTTTGACTGTAGTACCCTCTTTCTTAGTAGGTTAGAATCTTTTATAGTTTTGGTATCATATTTTATTTGGAATCCTTCTCAATTTTTATTGTTTATTTTTGTACTCTATTTGTGGGATTACAAGGTATGAATTCTTTGGTATCATTTTATGATATCTAAACATTTTATAGGCATGTAGATGTGTTTGTTTGTTTAGGTGCATTAGTTTATTGACTCCCATTTGTGGGATATTCCTGCTCGACATTGGACTCCATTCTATATCCTATTATAGGTGGCCTTTAGTTGGGGATGACCGGATTATTACTAGATAAGAAGTCCCTAGTGGGATATGTCATGATAGAGTGGTATAATATCATGGTTCTACCTTATGTATTTTGTATTTTTTCCTAGAATTGAGCTTATTTTAGGATTTATGGAAATATTATTAAATGTTTTGGGTTCAAATTGTGTGCATGTGGATCTATTTTTTGTACAATAGTTGATATAACCATTCACGCGGACTCTGATAACCTTCTTATTTACATAGTAAATATATACCCAACATGAAAGGAAAACAATCTTACTTAAATCATGACATGATCATCTATGGTTTCCATTTCATTCTTTAATCATCTCCCCTGATATAGAAATTTACCATGGTTCCTATTTTTAATTTTTGGATGCCTCTGAAAAAACAAATATTCGGGATTCAACTAAGTGATCATGAAGATAATCATTTATATGAAGAGGCATTAGTAAATGATACTGTATTGGAGGTGTGACCATATAGTGGTTTCCAAGCTATTACACCACCCATAGAGAAGCAGTTAGTGCCAAATGTACAGAATGATTATGCAGACATGATGAAGGATCCACATTAGTTTTATAGGTTGTGATCTCTAGGTAACAAAATAAGCCATATTCCTAGGTAAATAAGGACTAACTTGAGGTAGTAAATAGTGTTTTCCACCCTATAAGGATGTCTAAAATACTGATGCCTATCATCAAAAGTCCTAATATTTATGGATTGATTTCATAATGGTAGAGTTTTCAACACTGTTCCATGATATGTTATCTCTCACCAAGTCAAACATTGATTGTCTCTTCGTGGATGTGTTTTAGTAGGCCATGATGAAATCTCTAGGCATGCATGATTATATCCAATTAATTTAGGTAATTATGGCCATAGTAAAGTACTCATCAAGGTTTATTGATCTCTCATAATAATTACTATATGTGTTGTGTGATCTTTCATTCAGATAAATTACAGTTAATCATATATTAAGCTATGCTATCAAGTCATTTTTATATTTTTATACATTTATAATTATGATGAAGTTCTATGAGGGATTATTTATTTGTGGACATATCCATAGATTATGAAACCCAAATAATTTGGGATAGTAGGGTGAAACCATAATAAAATACATCAATAGTTGGTGTCTAATGGTAGTCTTATGGATCCATGCATGCAAGATGCCTTATAAGGAAATACCAGTATAGAGGTTTGGTGGTTTAGGGATGTCAATATAGTTTGGGTCAATGAAGGTAGAGGTGTTCGTTCTCATTCAATGGTTGGAAAATTCTCTCCTTGGATTTTAAGATTCATTATATAGATAGGGGGAAGGTAAAAGAACCACACATTCATAGATAGAGGCTAGAAAATAGAGGACCAAAATAGTGGTGGATATGTTAGAGGAGAATGTAGAGTATGAGGAGGTGGTAGACAGTATGAACTATTTTCACCACTACCCTAACGTTTTCTTTGATTAACACATAAATTATGTGGTCAAGGGAGGGTATAACTACAAGGAGTGTTGGAATAAGACCATAAGTATCCAGTGATGATATGAGATATGATCTCTGTCCAATCTATTTTAGATGTAGTACTTACCAATAAATTTGATTTTAATTCCTTTAATTACACTTTTCATTGAGACCTATAGATCCCAGTTGAATACATGGATAAAACCATGTGGTTAGATACTTATAAAGGATATAACATGGATATCCGACACTTCTTCAATTGGTGTGACTGTATGCCAATGGGTGAGAACTTCTTATGGATCACTTTGTGTTAGATACGAGGCCTTATGAAGACATCTTAGTTATGGATTATATATCAGCAATTCATTCTCATATATAACTTTTAATGTGGATTATTTTTTATGTCTACTATTATAGGAGTACATATTATATCATGCATGCGAAGGAAACCTAGTCATAATTGGTTGGGATCAAGTGTATGAGTATAAAACTAATAACTCCCCAATTGGAAATAATTACACACAGATTAGTCGATGATATGTGATTTTATTTTCCTATGATAGTGGTAGAGTATGAAAACCACATTCCAAAGTATTTTCTAGTCTTACCTACCTATATATAATTAGACATAAGTAATGACCATAACATTGGTATAGATCAAATATTTAAATCATTAAAATATAGGGATTATGTAGTGTTTTGATATCGAAGGGTGTAGTTAGATGACATAAAATTCTTGGATTCAAGAGACCCTGGTGTTTACCATTGCTATCATAAGTGTTGATCACCCATAAGGGTGGTGATTACTTGAGGTTTTTTGTGTATTATCAACGAAGAGACCAAGTGACCATGAATTATTAGTCCCAAATAAGATTTATTAGTGAAAATTATGATCATATGATATGATCATTATTTTTATCTAATATTTATAAAAATATATTGATATAAAAAATATAGTATTTATAGGTCATTATGGTCAATATGTGAACATGGTGATGCCTTTTGGCTAGAAGAACAACTCAAATATTATCAGGGGATTCATGAAACAAATATTTTATTGTTTATTATAATAGTTTATGGTGGTCTTCATTGATTATATCCTAATGTACATGGAATATAATGAGGAGGATTTGGGAAAATGGAGTATGGTTTATTACAAACTCTGAGATAACCAAATTTATGGGAATCACATCCTATGATATATTAAGAATATATAGGACTAAATTTAAAAAAAAATTATATTTGATTGTAGGGTAAGAGTGGATGTGGTGATGGTTAAGTCATGTTATCATGGGCTATAAAAAAATATCATTATATAGTAAGAAATATTATTTGGGTTGGAAGACATCTATATGATATTTATAAAAGAGTACAATATAATAACTAAACCTTCACTACATTGACCCATAAAGTGAATCCTTTAATTTTGATGGATAGAATCTTGCTTCATATTAAAGAGTTGAGTTTGAGGTTTATGGGAATCCACATCATTTCATTTGTGGTCTATGTCTATGACAAATTGTTCTATGATGATTCAATGAATACACTTGGTTTTTATTGAGGTAGAGGTCGGTTATGATAAACTTTTTTTATAAGTAGTTCATGATGTATTAGAATTAATTCTTCATCAAAGATCTAGTGTTGGAAGGGGTAATCTTCACCCAAAATATGTAGTGAAAATACATTATATGGGATCGGTTTACCATCTACTCGAACCATTAGAGTCTCAAGCATATCTTATAGCAGAAGGATTATAATATGAGATAGATGTGGGGCCTATTGATATTATTGGATTTTTACTTTGATATATTCAATAATCTTGGAATGTGTGAATTTTTTATATATTCCATTATTAGGATATTTAGGTCAAATTTTTTTCACTATGGGATTAGAGAAATTGGACTCATTGAAATTGTCCTTAGTCTACATGGATAGTTCATTTTGTCAATGGTTTAATTTTGTTACCCCACTAACTCTACTATTCTTAAGGGATTGTTATTTTAGGTATATATTTTGTGATACCTTAAATACTTATATATCCACTTGACATGCTTCTGATGGGTTTTCTATTGGCGGGGGACACATCATTATTTTAAGAGGATTTATTATGGTATAAATTTTTTTTGGGGAGGTTGTGATGAGGGTATTTAAAACATTAAAATGTTAGTACATATGGGGATAGAAAATATGTACCAGGATATTTGATGTTTGTTTTGTTGGATTGAAACAATGAAATGTGTAGTGGGTTTTTCCTTACGATGTATCACTTTAATGAAAGTGAAAGATGAGAAATAATGTAACATCCAAGGGAATTAAAGAATAATATATTTTCAAATCTATTAATATTTATGAATACTTTATTAATATTACATTAAAGTGGATTCTTCTTCTAATGGAATACTCGATACGCAACTGTGAGTTTCACTGAAATCTTATATTGCACACAACGCTGATTTATATAGAAAAACAATATAATAAAAAAAATATTATTTTAAAAATAGTTAATACAAAGTCATAGTATTATAAAAATAAACAAAACTAACTATATTATGATTAAAAATATTTGTTAACGGATTTTACATTTATCCATTATATTTTATAAGCTTAAAAAGACAATAAATCAATTTTGAGCCTTAAATAATCTAATAATTCAAAAACGTAGTTTTAAATCCAATTGATGGAGATCTCTTAGTAAATATAGTTTTGGTCTCTTTTAAATGTTGTATTTAAAGAAATAAAATTCTTCTTTAGAATGAGGATATCAAAATTCACTTTGGTTATTGTTTTGGTATTTTCATTGAAAAAATAATCTTTTAATATATAGTGAAAAATATTACATTTTAATTGAAAAATATCTTTTTATTAATTTATATATATAGTTACTTTATAATTTTAAGTTATTTTAATGTGTAAATGGTTTAGTTTTTTGTCATTTAATCCAATTTTTGTCATTGTAATTAATTTCACAATGAAATTAGATATAAACACACGTCAATATTTTGATGGTTATTACTTTTTATAAAAACAAATTTTATTATTTTGACAACAAGTAATAATTTTAAATTAATTACTGAAACTTTGGTTTTTTTAATTTTTAAAAATGGATTTCATTTTTTTAATCATAATGTCTAAATTATGTAAATAGTTCTTTTTCTGTACATTATGAATAGTAAATTTTGTAATTATTTTTATTTTCTATAGTAAATGGTTAAATTAGGTAAATAATTGGAAATATAATATTATAATAATATAAGACTACCCTAACACATATTATAATCCCATTTTATGAGATATGTAAAACCATTGGAATCAATGGGATGATTTTAGGACCCCATGGATCCACATGGATGTGATAATTACAAGTTATAATAATTAATTTAAAGTAATGTCAAATATAACATAGAAATGTATCTTGTACTAAAATGTGTTTAATATAGGGTTATATAACTGATCTATATTAATATTAATAGAAATTGGAAATCTAAAAATTCTTCCTATATATTTGTAGATTATTTATAATTTTCAGAATTGTTGAAAATTAATTTATTTTTGACATAATGATTATGTATTGATTACCTTATTAATGAATGATTCAAATAAATGATATTATAAAAATTAAAAAATTTATTCCATAAATTTTTTATAGATTATTATGATATTTTTTCTTTGTGTTAGTTTAGTTTTTTTGAATCAATCATGTTGTTATAGCTATAACAAAAATAAATTAATAAATAGTGTCAAAATTGGACAAAATTAGTTTTCAAAGAACTATTTTTTTAGAAAATGAAATAACAGTCATAAAAATATATTATTCGGAAAACTAACATAGATAATGTTATAAATTTAATTAATGATCCACTTTATGTTTTCTTGTTTTTTAATAGAAAATATTTAAACCATATACTGTAAAAATACAAGAAGACGTGGTAAGAGTTAATTAATTTAACTAAGGGTTAATGCCCAAAGATAAGGATATATTTGTGCTCTAAACATGTATAAAACATATTGGATGAATAGATTTAGACCCATAATTATTTTATCTTCTAAATATATCACATTTAAGATATTATTATTCTAAATTCAATTTATAATAACATAATATTTCATGATATTCCAAAAGTGCCCCTCCTCCCTGTTATAAAAGGCCACCACCTCTACCCACTTAATCACACATCTCAGTAGCCTTGGATCTCTAAAATTAATATAAAATAATCTCCCAACATCCAATTATTCCTTATAGAAGCCTTAACATTGCAACGAGGCAATTCATTAATTCCTTTTGGCTCCAATCAAAAAGAGTTACCAAATTTCGAGGTAATGTCTTCTCTCAATCTCCATTAATTTATTTTCCTTCTCAAACACGTTAAAAACTTATTATTACATTATTTTATAACAAAAAAAGTATCCTAAATATAGTTTTATGTTTTTATTCTAATTTTTTAACCTAAACTAACACATACCTCCATCTAATTGATATAAAACCTATTGTTTCTATGTACGCCGAACTAGTGCCTCTCAAAATGATGATTATTAAATTTTATCCAACCACCTCTCATGGATGAAATTATAATGGAAATATATTTATATATGAAATATATTATATTTATATTGTCTTTATGTTTCTCTAATTTTTCATTACAACATACCTTTATGCTTTCAATAATGTGTAATTATGATAATTTAATTTGAAGAAGTGTGGACTACCACCCCCATAAAATGATGTGACCCGTTAATTCCATAAATGGAAGATATAAAGGATATATTTAATTAACATATGAAAAATATATAATGAATATATTATAATATAATTATAATATACCTATATATCATTTATATTTCATTCCTTTAATATGATAAAGAAAGAATGTAGCGTTTATGTGTTCATACGACCTACCATTTCCATGAACGCTATATTTCATTTATTATCTCCAAATTATATGGAAAATTCAATATATATATATATATATATATTTGTGTGTGTGTATATATGTAGGATATATATGTTATTGAAATCATGAAAAATTTTCTAGTGATGTTGGACTTTTGACTGGATAGACAGTTTATATCAAAACTTGTTCTTTTTCAACTCATATACCGAATATCGACAAAACGTCCGATATGGACTTAAATTATTTTTTAATTTATATAAATTGTTAATAAGTGAAATAAAAATAAATTATAATCATTAAAAATATTCTCATGTAATTATAAAATAATCTAGTGTTATTATTGAAAAACATAACAATTGTACAAGATAAGTCAGACTCAAGGTAAGTGAAATCATAACTCAATTTGCACTCATTTGGGTTAAATATCTATGTCATTGGTTTAGTTTTTCAAAGAATATTTTTTAATAAACAATGATTGTTTTACATTTAATATTTCCTTATATTTGGTGTATTTTTATTTTCCAACATATTAATGTCGTTGACTTATCCTTAATCTAATGATATGATCATTGTAAGGGACTTCACCTCAATCTCCATTAATTGAGCAATATATTGATAATATACACCTCCTTCTTTAGTACGACGTATAATTCTACCATTTTTCATTTAATTCATATGAATACTTTTGAAAATAAATCTTTTTCAATGAAACAATTTACTAAATGAAAAAAGGAATTTTTTAGCGTATGAGGCAACAACGATCTTTTCCACCACAATGACCATATATTGTAATTTGGATTCCTCTATAAGCCATAAATTTTTTAAAACGAAAAATATATACCATATTAACATATTAGGTTTTTTTATTGAAATTTTTTTACCGAATGGATTTATTATATCAATATTTTGAAATGATGTCGTATTATTTAAATGTAGAAATGTTATTTTTCTATTGTGCTTGTTCATGTGTTCTGATTATGTTACGGTTCATGGTTATTGATGATTTATACAGATTCTTCCTTGATAAACAGGGGGTGGGTGAGGCTTTGATAGCTCTCTAATTCATTAGGTTACATGACCTAGGAAAATGATAAAGTTTCTCTAAAGAGATTTATGGATTAAAATGTTAGGGTTATTCCCAACTAAACCATAAAGGTTAATCCCTACTTAGATTTGAATGGTATAATTTAATTATGATATGGATTTAAAAAGTTTCCTTTATGATTTAGGATTTCTATGAGTTTTTATGGGTCTTATGATTTCATTTGGTATGTTAATGTTCAAATGTTTTATCGGTAAATTATATGATTGTGTGAAAATGTTTTAAAGAGATTTAAATATTAATGGACTATTGATTTTATTCATTATTTTATATTCATTACTAAACATTTATTGTTCTTACAATGTTTTTGAAATGATTTAAATATGGTATAAGGATGGTTAATAGGAAATAAGATGTCACGAATTTTTTTATCAAGAAAAAGAAATCATGTTTTGTTTAATGTTTTTCCTTTGGTGGAAAAATTGGATACTGAGTGTAACTGTCCACCTAAAATATCTGGGTATATTATATAATATTAATGGTCTAATTATGTAAAACAATAAATATAAAAATATCCTCAATGTGAAATATGTTATAATCATTTACTATCCCCAGGATTATGTAAACATAATGGATGTGACCTTATAGTTGGTATGAAAGGATGGTTTAGAAAACTTTTGAGATTAACATGTATTATTGAATTATAAGGATATCATTTGAGTTTATAATTATTTATTTTGATAATATTTTCAATATATTAAATATATATATATCACTTATGTGGATTTATGTTTTAAAATATTATTGTGATTAAAGGTATTTTTGGAGACATATATTTTTTAGGTAATAATGGGTTATTAATTTTTGGGATGAAAAATGAAAGGAATGTGATAAACAGTTATGATAAAATATGATATTGTTATTTTTGAGTATTTTATCTTGGATTTGGAAATGTATTTGAATTATATATATAGTTATATAATTATATATTTAAAAATATTAACATGTAGAGTGTGTGATAGCACGTCACGTCAGACAAGGCTGGAGGAATCAAACCCACAACAGGAGTGCAACGGGCCGTTATCACCTTACATTGGCCTAGAAGATGTCCCGATATTGTATGACTTACAATTTGTAGTAATATATTTTATGGATTAATGATAATTTTATTTGTAAGAAATATATTTTACCAAGTATATGTTCTTAGTATTGGAAAATGATTTTGAGATTACATGATATATGATATTTTGAAAGACATTCATTGTTTTAGGAACATTATATGATTAAGGTAAATAAAACACTATTGGATTTTAATATAGTAATGGTTGAATTATATTTTATAATAATCTATTATTTTAAGGGTGGAATTATGGGAATTGAGTTATTTATGAAAATTATTAACCTATCATATATATTATGTGAATAGGCTAATTACTTTTTTGTATCATACTTCATGAGTGATTGATTTTATTTGGAGATATAAGTTAAAATTTATCTTGTATGACTATGTTATCACTTTTTTTTCTGTTTCAATTTTAGTGGGGCTATTTTGGTAATTTTATGTACATTTTGTTTTCTAAATGGTCTATGTTGAACATTCAGTATTATTGTTGAATTTTGGAGAGTAAAATCATTTCTTCTCCTTATAAAGGATAATTATTTTGGTGGATTATCTAATCTTGTACTAAAAATTTTGCTGTTGTTTAATGCTTCAAGATATTAGATATATATTTTTAATATTTTTCGGATTAATAAATCGATTCTTCCTAAATAATCATTTTTTTGGAGAAAAAGATGAGTTCGTAGTCTAATTTGATAAAATGATAAAACTCTACTTTTCTGGTAAGAATTTTTTTATGTTATTATTATAAATAGTACAGTAATTCCTCGACATTATTAAAATTAACTTAAATAAAAAAAATATTTGTTTAATTGTTCTACTACGAAATCAAAGAACATTTAACACATCACATGTTTTCTATTTTTTAATTATTAACTTTCTCCTGGTCATGTTTTCTATCACTCTCAATCAGAACAAGATGGATAGAATTCCATTTATATCCATGTTTTCCTACATGGAATTCTAGTATGTGTTATCATGGGTGACCATTATAATTATATTTAATTCTTTTAAATTGTTATTTTAATTTACACTTTTACTGATGTGGTATTTTTAATGATGTTACCGAACCGAATTTCAAAATTGAGAGGAAATAATTTCCAAAAGGGGGGAAAGATGTAACATCCCATTTAATTATAGAGTTATAAATTTCCATATATATTAATATTTATGAAAAGTATATTAATTTTATGTTAATTGGGACTCATTTCATGATAGGATACTTGATACACGACAACCATTTTCATCGAAATCATACATTTCACACAACAATGAGTTATACCGTAAATAATGCAATAAAAAATTATTATTTTAAATACTATTCAACAATATTATCTGTATTTTAAAGATTTAATACAATGAGATATATTATTATTACACATTTTTGTTAAATATTTTACGTTTATCCAATATATATTAGAGTATTAAAATGATAATAAATCAAAATTTAAGAAAAAAATTATCTAATACTTTTAAATGGAAGTTTTAACACCTTTTGATGGAGAACCAGTTTTAAATCCTGTTTTGGTTTTCTTTTTATGTAATATTTGAAAAAATAACTTCTTTTTTAGAATTGGGAAATCCAAATTTACATTAGTTTATGTTTTAAAATTTTCATGATAAAATTCATTTTTTAAGGAAATATGAAAAATACTCCATTTTAAATCAAAACCATATTTTAGAATAAATAATTTATATAGCTAAATTATGATTTTAATTGTTTTATTGTGTAATTATATTATGTTTTCATCATTCAATCCAATTTAGTTCATTTTATGTATGTTCACCATGAAATTATATTTAAATTCGCGTCAATCATTATTGGTTATTAGTTTTTTGAAAAACAGGTTTTATTATTTTGACAATGATAATTAATTTTAAATAATTTAATGCTACTTATTTTTTTTGAATTTTTAAAATTCGATTCATTATTCAGAATCATAAGGTCCATGTTTTTTAAATATGTATCTTTTATTTTTGGACATTATGAATAGTAACATTAGTAATTATTATTTTTACCTTGGTTAAAGGGTAAATTAGGTAAATAATAGTTAAAAATAATATTATAATCACATAAAACTATCCTAACACATGTAAAAATCCTATTTTTTGAGATATGGATGAAAATGAGAATCCTTTGGTTAATTTAAGGACCTCGTGGAGCCACATGGATGTGATAATGCCACGTCATAATAATTAACTAAATGTAAAGGGAAATATAACATAAACATGAATCTTATACTAAGACATTTTTAATTTACGTTTATACAAATGATATATTTGACTATAAATATTTATTAAAAATTTAATAATACTTATTAATAATGGTATTTTATTTTAATTTTTTGGACATTATATAAATAAATTTATTTTTTACACAACGATGATGTAGTGATTATCTTATTAATGACCAATTAAAATAAATGATTTTATAAATATTAAAAATTTGATGCCATCCACTAATTTTTTGGATTATTATGGGGATGATATATTTGTGTTAATTTATTTATTTGAATCAATCATGTTGTTAAAACTTTAACAAAAATCAATTACTAAATAGTGTCAAAATTGATATAACTGAAATTTCAAAATAAATACTATTTTATTAAGAGATATAATATTCATAAAAATATACGATTCTTCCAAATGACATATATAATCTTTCAAATTTAATTAATTATGAACTTGAGGTTTTCTTGGAATTTACATAGATACTACATTAACTATATTGTGTAAAATTACGTGAAGACATGGTAAGAGTTAATTTATTTATTTAAGGGTTTAAGACAAAAGATAATGTCATATTTGTGACATAAACTTCTCTAAAAAGTATTTTTTTCAGAGGATTTAGACCAATAATCATATTTTTATAGAAATATATAAATTTTTAGATATTATTATTCTAAAATAATTTTATAATAAAATAATATTTCATGACATTCCTAAAGTGCCCATCCTCCCTCTTATAATTGGCAACCACCTCTACCCTCTTACTCACAACTCTAAATCCCATTGGATCACCCAAAATCATATCAAATATGTCCCCAAAATCACTCCTTTATTATATAATCATTACCTTTGGCATATGAAAATTCATGAAATCCTTTGGAGTCAAATAAAAAATAGTTACCCGATTTAGAGGTAACGTCTTCTCTCAATCTCTTTTCATTTATTTTCCTTCTCCACCCCTAACCTATTTTTATTAAATTATTTTTTAAAAACATGGTTATCCACAATATAATAGAATATTTTTATTATTATTTTTACCTACACTATCACATACCTCCATCTAAAGGGTATATAACATATTCTTTCTGTGTATAGTAAACTACTACCTCATGGAATGATGATTGTTGAATTTTCTCCTACCACCTATCATGGTGGCCATTATGATTGAAATATATTTATATATGAAATTTATTATATTTATATTATATTTATTCTTTTTTAATTTTTATTTACCACATGTTTTTATTATTTCCTTAATGTGTTAATACGATAATTTCATTTGAGGATGTGCGGACTACGGCCCCCCCAATGTGATAATTCTCATTCATGCCATAAATAGACCATTTAAAGAAAAAAATTAATATAATAATGTAACATATATAACATAGATATTATATTATAATAATAATATTCATATGTAACATTTATATTTCATTCCATTAATATGATAAAGAAATGAAAGTAGAATTCATGAGTTTGTACGGGCTACCGTATCCATGAATGGTGCATTTCAATTCTTATATCCAAATGTTATATACTATTCTAAGTAAAAAAATTAATTTATATATTTAATATTTAAATCATGAATAATATTCTTGAGATGATTTAATTTTGACTACACAGACAATTTACATTAAAACGTGTTCAGTTTCGACTCATGTACTGAATATCGACAAACCATCCAATTTGAACATAAAAAATTAAGTAAGTATAATAACATGGTAATAATTGATATAAAAGGAATAATAAAATTGAAATAAGGTCTCAAGGATGTAGAAATAATCGTAATTATATTATTCAGGAACATAATGATTGTATGAGAGTAGTTTGACTCGAAGTACGGGAAATCATAACTCAAACTCCATTTGAGAATCTCCTCGATCTAACCTTAATTGTGAGATTCAAGAAGATTCGACCTTTGGTGGACGATTTCGACAGGTTCGTCGCCAAATCTTGGGGACCTCAGTTTCAGCCGTTTGTTATTTTGCTGGATAAGCGAAGTTTGATGGTCTGTTGCTCTTCCTCGGATGACATCGTTCGGGTGCTGTCGTTCGCTCCCAGGAAGTGTGGAAGGTATGAGTATCATTTATGCATATAGTCCTATGATTTTCATATGAACCGCGAATCCCCTCCCATTTCAGTTTGGGATAGCTTGCCCCTGGTTCCCCTTTCCTTTCAAAACCCAGCGATCATGCATGTGTTTGGGAACATGGATGGGTTCTTTCTGTGTGTTGATTCTTGTACAGCCTCAGTTATCCACCCAATTAACCCAAGGATGTGTGTGGAGGTTGATACCTCTAGAGCGACAGTAGAGACATTCTGGATTGATGCTGCTGAGGAAATCCAATGCAAGCAGCCCGTGATCTTCGATCATTGGATGGATTTTTGTTCAGTTTTCCATAGACTGGGTCACACCATGGATTTCTGCCGACATGATGGCCTCCGGAAATTTGATGTAGTGAAGGCTGGAGATATTTCAAAAGGGGATCACAAGCCAAGAGGGAATGGGTTCAGTATTACTGAACACCCTGCTCCTGCTGCAAAGCAGGGTGAAAACCCCTTGGTGTCTAGTGTTTTTAACAGACTCAAGGATGATCTCATGGCTAATGTCTTTGATACTAATGTTGGTAGGGAGGAAATAGAGGCCACTTTGCAGACTCAAGATACTGATAAAATTGGTGGACATCAATTCATGGGACGTGGTCTTGACCATTCAACAAATACAGATGATGCAGAGCAGCCCCTACAGATCAGCACTGAATTGGTCAGTGCTTATCCATGCTCCTTGAACCGGTTCCCATCACTAGAGGGGGAGGAGAATAATGGAAATAATGTAGTGGAGAAGGATGGGAAGTCTGCAGCCTCCTTAGGCGACCATCCTCTAGGGGGTTTGGGCTCTAGAATTCTGCCAGGGGTTGTTTCTTCTACCCATCCCCATGTCTTCCTGAGCAACAGGTTTGAAGGACTGAATGAAGTGGATCCAAGAGTGGAACCATCTGCCCTGGCTGAGGAAGGAATAGCCAGCAGGAGGAGCATCTATGGCCTCACTCTGGGAGGTCGGACCATGGGGCATGTTCACCCAGAGTGTGCTCTTGTTGGAGGGGAGATAGAATTCTACGTGGTTAGTATGAGATTTTCTGATGAAGAGCCCAGTTCAAGAAGCAACAAGAGTAGGAGGAGAAAGAGGGGTAGGAAAAATTATTCCTCCTTGCCTCCTCCTTTGAGGACCCGGTCAGCAAGGAAGATAATGGTTTAGAAATTGGACAAGGATGTCAGGTGTCCACTAAAATCATGGGAACAACCTGAAACTTCCTCATACTTGGTTCTATGTTCTGATGATGTAGTGTCAGAGAAAGTGATATTTCTCAAAGCATTGGAAGAGGATGAGGCCAAGATAATGGTCTAGAATCTGGAAGTGGTCCTTAATGAAGAAGAGTATTTGTGGGTTGACAAACAGGACACGATTCTGGTTGGAGGCTTCAACAAGGGGTTGATCATACTCGAGGAGTACATGAAGATCTGGAATAAGATGGCCTCTTCTTTTGAAGATCTGATAAGGGGGGATCAACTTTTAAAGGTCTCTAATTTAACCTGGAAACTGTTTAGGGATATGAATTCTGGTAGAACTCAATTTGTTTTCAATGATTTTGTTTATTTCTTCCCTAACTAATTCTTTTTTGAGTTACAATCCTTGTTGTGGGTGGAAATGTTGGAGGGTTAGATCAGCTCCGGAGGGTTAGAGCACGCGACTACTTCCTCTAAAGGTCATTTGGGATGTGGCTGATTTAGAGGGATGTCTCAACATTGGGAGGGACCATGCATGCGTGGGATCACCGAGTGGTCCTTCTTTGGATCTAGCAGTTGATGATTTTGCTTGGAAGAGGTTGGTTCTGGTTTTTTCTGTTGGGCTATATTTTGTGTTTTTTGGAACTTATGGTTTCTCACTTTTACCTCAGAAGTGTCTTTCTTAATAAAAAATAATAATTTTCAGCATAACTCAATCTCCATTCATTGAGTTAGATATCCATGTCATTGGTTAAAATTCAATGAATATCTGTTAATGAAATTTTATTGTATTACACTGAATATCCACTTATATTGGGTGTATTTTTATTTTCACTCATAATAATATCATTGATTTATCCTTAATATAGTGATATGATCATTGTTAGGGAAATTATCCAAATCAACTTTAATTGAGGCATATTTTGATAAAATAAACCACTTTATTTAAAATAGTGTATACTTAAACACATTTTTTTAATTAAAATCAATTGTTTTTCAGAAGGAATGTTATTCAATGAAATAGTTTAATAAATGAAAAAAATAATGTTTTTAACATGTGCAGTGACAATGACCCCTTTAATAGTGTGACCATTTTTTTGGTATTTGGATTCATATACAAGACATAATATTTTTAAAAAGAAATGAAAATTTTATATTCCTTATTTAGGTATTTTGTTATTGAAAATGGTTTTGAGAATAGATAGAGTATAATAATATTCTAAAAAGGTGACTTCTGATTAAAATGTGGAAAGTTTATTTTTCTTTTATTCTTGTTCATGTGTTATGATTATGTTATGGTTCTTGGGTATTGATTATGTATACATCCAATTCCCTGACAAAATAAGGCAAGGGGAGCTCGTGATAGGCCTCCAATGCATTGGGTAATCTGATTGAGGTAAATGATAATATTCCTCCTAATTGATTTAGGTAATATACTATAATGGGTATTCCAAACCTAACCATAAAGGTTAGTACAAGTTAGTACCTATGTAGTTGTGAAAGCTACAATGTAAGAATGATATAGATGCCACAGGTTACCTTTATGATTTACAATTTCTATTAGATTTTTAAGAATATTATTATTTCATATAGTATATGAATATTTTTATGTTATATGGATGAAAAGTATGATTTTCTCAATATGTTTTCTTGATATTTAAATATTAATGGAATAAAGGATATATTCTATAATTTATATTCATTACAGATATTTCCATTCTCATCCTAATATTTTGAAAAAATTTCCACTTGGTATTAGGATGAGTAATAGGATGGAATAATTCAAGAATATTTTTATCATTAAAAAGAATTCATGTTTTGTTTAAAGGGTTACCTCTGGTGGAATAAGTGTATACTAATTATTACTACCCACATGTAATGTCTGGGTCTATAATGTAATTTTTATGGACTAATATTATAAAATAGTAAACATGAAAATATCATCAATTTGAAATATTTTCAAATTATTGACTTAAATTATGATTATATAATTTTTAGGGTTGGGTCCTCATAAATAAGTTCCTCCATGTTTAGATCAACCACTTGAGCATCCATATGGGTATTTGGATTAGATAACAATGTGCTTCATGAAGGTGTTTCCACCGATTTATATATATTATCATCTCACCAAGGTGGTCATAGAAAAACTCACCATGTCAACCCACTACCTAGCTATATGTGAATAGATTTTTGTAAAGATCATTAGATGCCTTTACATAAAGGAAATATTCTAGATCCAATTAGTTTCATTGATTATAATTTTATACAATTATTCACACATTACAAAACAATTATAAAGAGTATTATAAGAGTACTTTTGGACATAATCTTGTTTTAACATGGTTATTCACTCCCAAAATTGATGATAACAATAAGAAACCCATTATAGTTTTTGAGTAAATGTTTCTGGCTTGCATGCTGGACTTTAGAATCATTAAGTGGGGACACCTACCATTGTTTTAATTTATATTAAAATAAATGTCTACCATCATTATAATATTACCATTAGAGTCCTTGTTTGGGTCACACATCAAATCAAAACGTTGTAAGAAACCCCCAAAAGAGTCCCCACCAATTAACATAGATTTTCTGTGAAAAATGATAGAGATGGTGGAGTTTATCCAATAGTATATGATGACTGAATAACCCCATAAAAAATTATATTCGAACTATGATAAAGGCCTTAGGAAATTAAATATGGAGATAATTTATTCCTATAGGTCTCTACATTATGTTGATTGTGAATGTTTCATTTGGGCGTTATGTTATCTCTAAGATTCGTTGTCCCTTTACATATTCTGTGTATAATCGGTGAGGTGATGCGCTTCTTGGATCTACAACCTCAGTTACACCTTATACACAATGACCTTCATGTGTCACAAATGAGGAGGTAATTGAATGACCCATCGCTTTCTATTGAATAGGGAAAAAATGATATTGGGGATGGAGATACCACTAAGGAGTAACAATTTAGGTCTGGGAACAATATAATAGAATCATCCATGGGAAATAAATTCCCATGGTTTGTGTCTAGTGGAATCACCATAATCCTCAGAAGAGGTCATAGGAGTGGGATACTCATATGAAAGCTCAACACCCACATAATTTAGACATCTATTTTTTATTTTTCAGGTTGTAAATCCCTATAGTGGGGAGATTACATTTTCATAGGATTTTTTATTGAAATCATTTAAATATATAAAAATAGTATTTTTAGATCTATACACTGAGGTGTCATGAGATTCTGACACCGGGTGGGACAAAAAAATAAATTTAGAAACCATTAAATATAATAATATCACATATATATGGTTTTACATGACATGTTCAATAATTCCAAAATAATATTTCAGATAAGAAATATGGTATTTTTATGTAGTCTAGAAGTCATTTATTACACTATGTGGGATATAATATTTGTTGGAATTGGGTGAATGGGAAAACAATGTCAATGTTACAAATAATAAATTAATTTATTAATTTATTTATGCTATTTGGCTATAAATGAACCAATTACTTCCCAATAATTATCAACAAATTGGAATCTATTAAAAATATATTTATAAACCTAGATATATATAGAGTATCATTTAGACATATGTTGGTAGATAACAATTTTTTGGGGTTATGTCTATTTTTAATGATTCATTTATGCTAAAAGAGTTCACTGATTTCACAAATTATTATGAAAATATCTCATTATTAATTAGTTAACTATCCTAAATTTATTTAGGAAGTCATATTATTTGGATTTATCTCCACTTTTATTATACCATGATTAACCTGGGTCAACCAACTAATAGATTAATCAAAGGGGAGATCATGTTCCAGTTACCAGTTTATTTAAACAATATTTGGGTAATTGATTTAGTCATTTATTATTTTTATTTTTTCCCTTTAATGGAAAATAAACAAGATATCATAGAAAAGGTTTTTATTCATTACCCATTTTCTATATTTTGTATTACCACACTTGTTCTAAATGAAATCATCACTACCATTATGTTAGGCTAGTGGTTTGAACAATATCCGATGTATGATCATTGTGATAACAATATTTTTCATGATGGAAGGTCACCGTGGCTTAGAGATGGGGAATTGTGGCATGGATTTAGTGCATGATGATTGATTATCTTGGTAGAATGTTTCAATTTTTCCATTAGACTTGATAAAGAATCTTGTTCGACTACTATTATGGTAAATATATTATTTTTTGAATGGATTGAATCTTAATTTCCAATGAGAAATGATAAAGAGAGTCGATAAACATAGTTATACCATTACCAATGTAATTTATCGAAGATCTGAAGATGATTTTTGTATGGTAATATTTAGATAATGAATCATGGGTTCTTGTTGATCTTATGGTATACATCATTTAATCCAGCGATACCCTCAATGTGGTTTCTTAACTAAAGTGGTAGGGTTTCAATGGAATTTTAATGATCACAATCCATATTTTCCCAAACAAAAACCATGATACCTATAATCAGAGGCATGTTTGTTATCTATGAGGAAACATGGGAAAAGTATGTGTACATGAAATGATATGTGTACTCAGAAATGTGGATAGTATATTAATTTATTTTGTAATCCAAAAAGACCAGGGGTACATGGGAATGTCCCTAAGTACACAAGCATGGGTAGATGGAATGTATGGAGTGTTGGTGACCTCTACACCCCATGTCAACTTCTAGGTCATATCGTGTATTTTGAAATTTTCATGAATTGGGAGGTGGTGATATATATGGAAAAAAATATTTAGAAGAAATGCCATGTTCAACTATTATATTCCTTGTACTTCCTATGACTACAATCATATACTTTTATTTCCTTAATATATATGAGGTTTAGTTGAGTGTGAGGCCTTTCTCAATTTCCATGTTGTTACATTATGAATATACATCCATGACATTGGATTCTTATTCTCTCCATGGGTTTATTATTGGATAGAATTTGACACATCCCCTTATGAGACCTAGGTGGGATCCTAAATTATTCCCTTCTTGGGTTTGTGGTACCAAAATTACCACCATGAATAGTGTATCGATTGATTATCAATAAGGCTGATCCAGAATGGTTTTTGGTGTCCCATAGTGACCTGGTCTGTGATCTACTACTAGGATGATGATATAATCAATGATCATATGAGCAATTCATAGTAGGGGCCTAATTAATAGGGATTTTTTGAAGACTTTCCTTGATGATAGCTTACCTCATGGATTATACTCTCCCAAAATGAGAATTACATTGAATCCTCAATTAGTATCCTATGGATAGAAGTATTAGTTTATAAAACATGAGTCCATTTTTCTACTTTGAATTTATCTGGACGTTTATGTCTCTAATCTTATGGTTTTCTAGTTTTGGGTTAGCCTGCTATTTAGAACCATTATCATTTTCTAGTACTTTTTGTATACACTGAATGTGGGATTATATATTAATTCATGAATTAATATTAGTTGGTTTAAAAGTCATTATTTTATGGGCATGGATGTTTGTGTGTGTGTGTGTACATTAAGAAATTCCTACATTTCTGGGTAAATGCCTATATAGCGCAAGTTGTCATCCCTTTGACCATTGAATGAGGGATTAGGGTGGTTAAATTCAACTTATCTTCGTCTAGGTTGGTCCTATAGGGATAGGTTATGATATTTTATTTTCCATGGATTCTACCAAATACTGATGGATTTAATTATTTTATATTTCCATGAACCAAAATCATTAAAATGATAACTGTAGTGATTTGTATGTGAGTCATCTAAATAATTAATTGGTTTTAAACCATTTTAAAAAATATATGTTTGGGCAGATTCATTAAAGGATTATAACATTTTTCATATAATATAAAAACAATATTTTAAAGAGGGAGTACAATTTTGGTCATAGATACTCTATATAATATTTATTAAATCATTAATCCATATTTTATAATGTCATGAAACCTAAAATATATTTATATCATATTTATGTTTGACAGAAAAAATTGATTGTCTCTGATAATGATGAAAAATTATCATTCGATTATTTTGATGTGATTATTTAAAAAAACGTTTTTTATCCAAATAATTCTCTAAATTTTATATTTTAAACATTTAAGTAAAAATCATTTTTTATTTAAAAATACTTATTTTTACAATAATAATTTTCAGATACTTATTAAAATTTAAATTATCTTCGTAAAATTATATTACCAATTAGATTTATATAAATAGTATTTATTTAAATTATTTTATTAAAATAACATTTATTTTAGTATTTATTGAATAAATAAAAATTATTATCTTTATTGAAAATATATATTTCTCATAAATTAATGTTTTTTTAATCACATAAAAAATTTAATTTTTATCATAATCATTATTTAATCATTTAGAAATTATCAATAAAGTGGATAAATATATTATTTATATTATTAAAAATAAAAAAAATCATAATGATAGGGTCAAGATACATAATCCCTAATTACACTAGATTTTATCCTATCTTTATGGTTTGTGTTGAATGACCATTAATGAGGTGGTTCAGTGAACATGGTTTGGTTCATGATCTGGATAGTCTATTACTTTTCAAATAAAAAACTCCACTCATTATTTAGATATTGATTCTCAGCATTGGAATGGTCATGTAAAAATACCAGCATTGTCTTATCTTATATATGGTATAATATATAAGATTTATAGGGTAAAATTCTATTATTAAAGGGTGTTAACGCATTCATATATTTCAATTGAATTTATCATATCCCTTAATATATCAATTTAATAGTCACTATGAAATGTCTATATTATAAAAAAATTATTCCCAGTGTTGTTTTAAATCATACAAATTATATATTGGTTCAAAATAACTAAAGTAGTGAATGATTTTTCTATAAACTCATTACATTATATTTTATTTAAAATTTTAAAGGATGATTTTAATTCATAAATATTTGGAACATTACACTGACCACCCAACATATGCCACATCATATATTTACCACTATGGTGATATTCCCACATTTATTTAATATATCACAACATCTATATAAATAATAATGAAAATGGATATTCTATCATTTCATCATTGATATTATAATCATCATCCAATATATCTAATTATATTAATTCAAGATACAACCCTATACTCCTCTTATAGGAAAATTTACTCGAATATAATAATTGTGTATTTTCAAGATATGAACCAAATGATCAAAAAGGTTATATGATATTTAAATGTTTATATCTCTATTTTGTGTTAAATAAATGTTATCTTCAATGGTAGATATGTTATACATATTCATTAAACACTATTAATCCCTCTATTTACACTCTCGAGTAATCATGAATCCAGTAGTGAAACTAAAATATCCCATGTAAAAAACAATAAACACATTTATAAATAAATTAGGGACCCTCAAACTTGTATAATAATAGTTCTGTAAGACCACATAACCAAAATCATTCATGATACCATCCATTTACCATAAACAGAAGATCTTCACCCACTCAAAATCTCATATCAAATTTCACAATTGATAATAAAACACTCAAAACCTTTATAAATAGATTATTATATTAATTTAAATATATATAGACCATGAAAAATCACTAAAAAAATTTTAAATACCAAACCCATATCAAAATGAATGAAAATTACTTAAATCATACCATTATAATTCACCTGAAAATTGGATATATTTTCAAATTGATAATTAATAATGAATTTATAAATAATATTAATGAAAACCCATGAAAAAATAAATAAAAAATACTCCATCATCAATTTGGTGGGTGCTGCAATGTGCTCATCCACTTTTTGTACAAAAAAATTATAACAACCTGATTAACAAACATTGATGAAAAATTTCACTATGATCCGGTGAATGTTTTTATCAAATTAATTTATCAAATAGTGTAAAACTATTGGTAAATAAAGTTATATGACAGTAAATAAAGGATTTGAAGGATAAAAATGTATTTTTGTGATGAAAATTAACTTATATTACAATGTATTAATGGATATATAAAGGGTTAATTAAAATTATTTGGGGAATTATATCCCATGTATTTAATTGGATACAAACGAATATCCTTGTGGGGAGGGAAAAAAATCCAAAATACCAATAATTATCTTATTAAAAAAAAATTCTTCACTCAATGATTTACATGATGTAATTTTACCTTAGAATCAATGTAGAATTTCTAAATAATAAAGATCCACCAACTATCTAATACCCCACTGAGGGGGTATTCCATTTCTAGAATAGAAACAAGTTCCATGTTCCACACAATGAGGTGTTCAGTGGTGTCTGATTCGACATTGAAGGATCCCCAAATTGAAAAATAATTAATATCTCACATATCATATTTCGTTCCTTAGAAAATCCACCAATATCAAAATTTAATTAATTATCAACACTAGATAATCTAAAATGGATTCATGATCCTATACAATTGAACTAGAAAATAATTATAATGGTAATAAAAACTCCACACTGTATTGTTTATCATCATTGATTAGAATCTTTGTAAATCCTTCATGAACACCTCATTCCATTGAAACCCATTATACACCACCTCCTCTAACCTGATCACTGGATATGGGCATTTAACTTTCACACACTATTCCAAAAACCACATTCTCTTCAAAAACAAAATGACCTACTCTGTTTTAATACCATTCATATTTCAAATTATATTATCGATTGTGGTATATACCGATTGTCCCTAATCACTCATATAAATTTCTAGAATATAACCCTTCATCACCATCCCTTGAATTTCCCGATACTAGATAATTATTCCCCTTATATAATAGGAAAATCAATCATGGATAGATTTATAGTAGCCTATTATCATTGTAATCAAACTCTATCCACTGAATTAGAAGTCCTTTTCAAAATATTTAATCCATATAAACATCGTGACCCCGGCCTACTCGTAATCTATATTTGAGGAGATTAATTTATCATAACCTTATCATAAAGATGAAACAATATAAATAATATTTTTAAAACATATTAAACCCTTGATTATTGATATTTTCTACATTTATTCCTAATAAAATCATTGAACTAATGAAAAAAACAGTCAATAATTACATAGTGTCCATAAATATATACCTCATTTGAATTTATAAATCATATATAAACATAGAGATTC
The DNA here is from genome assembly GCA_963277665.1 of Viscum album. NCBI lineage: Eukaryota > Viridiplantae > Streptophyta > Magnoliopsida > Santalales > Viscaceae > Viscum > Viscum album. Next base: position 1,850,823,579 of record OY728126.1, on the reverse strand, counting down.
GATAGATGCCGTTGAAATCATTTGGAGCCCATTTTGATACCCCAAACACCCATGGTATAAATATTTCCTTGTATAAAATTAATTATTAGAAAATATTTTATTTTATAACTTCATAGTGCACTGTCATATATGCATATTCAACATCATTTTTAGGTCACATCATGATTAACAACATTAAAACATATAGTGAGTCTCAAACACGCATAATGGACACCCTGCATACAAAAGGATATCCACCCATGTCATATATTAATAGTAGAAACTATGCCAGATTAAAATATTATATAAAAAGAAGCGTCTTTATAATCATTCATTCATCCACCATTATTTGAATATTATTTTTTGATGAAGAACACTGATATAAGAATCTATACTAATGTAGTATTATTTTCCTTTTTTCGTTTGGGTGTCTAACATTAATGAAATTCCTAAAGGCTACTTATATAAACATTAATATTTGAATTATTTCGAAAAAACCAAACAAATATGAGGATTAGTTTTCTATATAGATCTATATGTTTAGGATGAGATGTACAAATCGACCTCAAATCTGTGGACATGGGTACAGAATGGAATACATTGGTAAGTAAGGGAAAAAATAGATATATTAGTGATTTATCATTTACAATCCATTTTCTTATTCATATAAAATAGATCTCCCCACCATAATGATTCCTAATTACACTCTTAAAAATCAATCTTCCTGAATATAATAATTTTAAATGGATTAATACACACATGTCCCAACAATTAAAATCTATAAATCCTAACATATAATAACTTTTATATAGTGTTTTTATTTTTAGTTATTATAATATACCACTAGTTGTATAAAACTCACCTTGTACTTGATGGATCCAAAATAAAATGATGCATTCTCATCATCAAGGTATGTCCTCTACCCACAATATATAGATGTTATGAAATCCCCGTGAAATTACACTAAGAGACATTCAAATCCTTGACAACCCCTATAAAAATAATTAAATAATATATTTACATGAGTGGGGAACCAAAATGAAGGAAGAAGGTGTAACATACATAAAATATTTTTTTAGTGATTACAAATAAAAACATGACCTTAGGTTGAAGAGATGTAGAGGGTGGACTTTATAAATAGACTCTCACATATTCCTTATCAATTCAAGATCCAAATATGTCCAACCCAAAATTTATGTGTATTGTCATGTTTTTATTAATAAGTATAAACATCAGTCATGGAATGACCATAGAGGTATATACATTTCTATCCCCCTGGGAGAGGTATTAAAACCCAATTTGGTAGCATCATAACTTCCTCTGATTATGGGTGTAATATTCCACAAACCGACATCATGGTAGAGACCCCACCTATAAAACTACACATAAAATCATTATCTACACTCATAAAATGAACATCCCGAACCACTATGTGATTAAACTGGTTCTATAGCCTATCATTACATGAGAAAATGGTAGTGACATGACCTAGACCTATAATATAAAAATATGAAATTGTTATCAGAAACTGAAAACAATATAATTCTTTCCTAAGACCCAAAATAACATCATCGTTCTAAATTTTTGTCTACAAAAAATCACATAGTAATATCTAAACACTCTTAAATCCAATTTGAATCACATTTCATAAAATTATCTTATTATAGAAATAATAAAATTTTATTCCATGGAAATATCACAATCCATACACAAAGGTTTTTATATGACCTCCCCACCCTATAACAAATAATTGCAGAGATTCCCCAGTAGTCTTTAAAAAGTTGATCTGTTTAACAAATATTGATCTACTCACCACATTATATCACTGAATTTTAGATATGTTTTGATTTAGAAACTCTAACCTTAAAATACATTATTCCTTGAAAATTGAGATACCCACTCAATACCTTTAAATACTTTGTTCTGATGTGTACCAATCAATCATGAGACACATTGTATAAAAAATACTTCCTCATTAGGATTATATTTCTCCCTCAATATATCCGAGATATAAAAGTGTGATTATAATCCATATTGATCTCTATAATAAGAATCACATACTAAATCACACATTCAGAAATCCAATGATATGATCCGTATTTTTTACATTCCAACACACCCAATTCTATGAAAATACCATCAATTAATCCTCTAATTGAGTTTTCACAAAACACAATTGACCACACCAATCTAATTATTATCACATTTCCATATCATGGTGTAAAAATGACTTATGGAATCATAATATCATATAAACTTCCAAAATTGATGTAATAACAAGAAATGCTTTTTAACATTGTGTTAGGTTCCATTACTAACCAACTCCACTATTTTACTCTACTAATGAGTGTGGGAATACCTCTGGTCTAATTCACTCCAGGATCACATCTCCCACAATAAGATCGCACTACTAGAATACGTATAAATCATATGTCAAATAAAAAGTAATTATTTTATTTTTTACAAAGAAGAAAACAATGTTAAATCCACATATTTAATACCTTTTTGTGCCATATCAACCTTCCAACCACTAGTATCATCATGCCCACATCCCTACAAACAAGTGTTTGTACATCCAAAACCGATAATAAATACCCTACCATAGTTTATACATGTCAAAGCCCCTTTGGATCATATGAAAAAATATTAAGGTACATTTATCATCCATTACTACATTTTGTGATCTAACTATCTTAAATGACTAAAATATGACTTCCAATACAGATCCTTAATCACTACCTGCCCCCACCTCACTATGAATTCCAACATTAAAATACTCATGAAATCTTTATATATAAAGGACCATTTCCTCCAATATCCAATGGTGTAAATAAGACTATTTTTCTTCTCATACACCACCCCTCAAGAATAATTCTTTATAGGTTCTAATAGCAGTCATGAGTAACTCCTTGAGAGATATTCTCTAGATATTATAGAAAAAATCTATATTAAGTGTCAATTGACAATTTAACCCCACATTGATCAATTTCTAATGAACCATTTCACTATATATGGACATTTACCATTCCCATAATACCCATGGAATCCAATTCCACGTTGATTTTATAAAAATAATTAATCATCCCATACATGTCCACTACTTGATTCACAACCAAATATCTAATTGAAGAACCAATGTGTACTACCAAGACCTATTCTAAATATAACAAGCATAAACTCCCATAACAAAGAATAATATAACCATAATAGTACTTCCTTGAGTCACAGACTATTAATTATCAACTCACACCTAAAAGAACTAATATTTTTTAATCCATGCCATTATCCTCTAACTAGAATAATAATGGTGAATTCCTTTGAAGCATTCTTGAATTATCCCTATTATAGTGGAATGTCACATGATCACCCAACACATGAGAGTCATTACTAGTAAAATAATCATATTACATTCCTTATATCATTCATGATATGTACATATTGGACCATAATATGTATCATATTCATGAGCACAGCTAAAAACCCCCTGGAAAGGCATGGAATTGATATAGTCCATGAAAATTGGTCATGATAAAAAATAACCTACAAGGATTTCACCAAAATGAGTTCAAGGAATATCCATTCCAATATCATATATTCGGAAGCACTACCCATGCATCGAACTCGTTAATTGAGGAACCTACGCATACATCCCATATGTAAGGGAACTCCCTTTTACAGGATATCCCCACTCTTAAATTACCCTCACATATATAACTCAGATAACTTACACATTGATCTTCATATTAAGGAACATTTATAATCTAAATTTCATATAAATAACTACTCAAATAGGAAAACAATCATTTTGAAACCTCCCTTATTCCATATAAATAATAACATGTAAAATCATAAACCAATACACCCAGCCATAGGTTCTCATGGAAGGTATTATTTTAGGAATTACATGTCATTTCCTCATGCTATTAGGGAAGTGAACCATAATGGGAATCTATTTAATATAGTACTAATTGAGAAGCATGAATTTCTCTACCGAACAATATTCTTATTTCTATAAGATGATCTATATTATGTAAATCCATTTTAATATGTTTTATTTAATTTTAATTGCACCAATATTTTATATAATAAACACTATATATGTTTTTTTTAATAATTTACCTAACTAAAACCTATTTCACATTGAAACCAATATAATAATTAACACAAATTGGTCAATATTATAGGAACAAAATTCAAAAAATAAGTGCCTATGGGTCAGTACACATTTTATAAATAATGTAATGCATAGTACTAATCTAGTGGAATCTCATTGCATGATAAACATGACCAGTATGTATAGAAAATAATTTGTATCATATTATCAGAATACTAGAACCATGTTACATTGGGATATAATATATATGTTCATACTGAATCTTAGGAATAAATAACAATCATCAGTGATATAAATAAATTTTTAGAACACAAATATTATGTGATTCATATGTTTCAAAAAACAAACATCTGCCCATGCTTATTTTCAATTGGAATATATCCATATTTATTATAATAATATAAATTTAAAAATTATATTAGAAAAATTATATCAATATTTATTTCTAAAACAATGATAAATAATCACAGAAAATTGATAACATATAATTACCATAGATAATTGTGTTCCCTATTTGCTAGTGTTAGGTCTTTCAAATTATATATCATGTTAATATTCCTTTATACCACTCCTAAAATCATAACAAATGAAAAAACATTGTCAAATAAAATATTTTACTTCTACCCCTTCCATAAAAATCATATTAGTGACTCAGTCAAGGTGTCATGATATTATAATAAGTGCCCCTCAACCATATAATAAAGGGTTCTTAGTAGAATATTGTCTCATGTTTGATAAAATGGGGACACTATCATCTCATATAAATGTGATTAATAATCAAAAAATATATCAACAAAAACCTTCATAAAAAAAATAAGTAGTGTATTCAAAATCAATAATCATAATTAGACTATAACAAAAAATGTAACTCAAAATCATAAAATAACACAACAAAATTTATTTCCCATTGGTCCAATGTCATATAAAGAATTAAAAAAAAGATGGTGTCCCTTATAAGATGTATGTGAATCATAAAATCCCTTTTTATAGACCCTATATGAGCTAATTAATCCTAATCATTTATTATTGGGATCCTTCCCTACATGAACTAGTGAACATGTGTACATCCTAGGTACCCAACAGACATGTATTTCAATTTGGGGTGTTTGTAAAAATCAATAGTGTACCACAAACAAGATAATTATATAAATAATCATCATAATATATTACCATGTTTTATTCTTATTAAATAATCATATTGCAGTGGAATAAAAACAATATTCACTTTTCATCCTTAGTTTCATTGGTGACATCAAGATAAACCACTCCTACCACATCCATCTCATATTTATATTTGATTATAATTCACAACATTGGTGGATAAAATTACTACTCCATGACCTATTGGTAAAGAAAGAATTATTTATAAACGGAAAAACACATGAATGATCATAGATATCTCATATTATAGTATACATAAGGTCAATATATTTGGGACTATCCTAGATTCCAAATAATATAGGACACTAGAAATAAATCCTATGACATAATAAAATAATCACAATAGGTATAAAATATGAATAATAGTTAATCTATTTTCCGTTGCATATAGAATCAGTCATAAACATAGGATACTAAAACCTATAAAATTCTTCCTATTAAGTAGTAGGTAAATGAACTAGATACTACAGAGTGTCCTAGGTACCCATACAGAGATATCAATTATATTCCATATAGCATTGGAAGAAAAGATTATATCATATGATGTCTCTTAATAATTTTATTATATATCTGTTGTAATATATCATGTACCATAAACATCAATGGTTGAATTTCCAAATGAACCAAATTCACAAATCTTGGGAGAGACCCTAAAACACATTTTCTAGACTGCACAATATATATATATATATATATATATATATTAAATTCTCATACCATTAACTCTTAGGTTTTAATTATTAAAATGATTGCAATAACATATGTAACTATTAACTACCCATTATAAAGGTAAATGTTATAACAAGGCACCAATCATAGTCCCCATTGTGATGATGAAGATGGACTCCCATTACTGGGCCTATTTATTTCATTATCAAACCAAATTAAATGTATTCCCCGTATTGGATATTTCATTCCTCATCACTTTAATAAAAATACTATGACCCCATTTTCATGATAGGTAATGTCATACCATTTTCATTTAGGATATATAGGATAATAACCATCTATCATCATGGAAAATTATTGGTTGTTTCACATACCTATCCTATCATAAATAATTTGAGGTTATACCCACATGGTTAATCATGTATATTTGGGGTTAAAAAACTTCTTCATCCTATATAAATCAATCCTAAAGTCAATAAGATATATCATTGTCCCACTATGGCCTACTCAGGCGAATCATCATAGTCCAACTAATTTTTTTACAATTTGGTGTCAAAAGGATCTAATAAAAAGGGCTATTACATTATCTTTTTAACATAGGTACCCCTCTAGGGTCAGTTTATACTATCGCATTTATTTATATTGAGTACATCAACCATTAAAATTGTGATAATCACACTTGGGTAAAGAGTCTTCAGAGACCTAAGATACATTTTAAAACAAAAATTAATTTATTTTAAATAATAAATGTGTATTTATATCAATATTCTATTTTTATAATGTGATGATAATACATATAGATACTGACCCCAGTTGAGGACGTGTGAAACATCATGTAGATACTGACCAAGATGAGACATATGGAATATGTCATGCACTCTCATTAGCGGCAGTGGTAGCGATAGCTGATAATCCACTTCCCAAACCCACCGCAACTCCTTAAAGGGTTCTATGAACCTGGGTGAAATATTAATCCCACTCCCGAACCTCTATTGTCCACGCCAATGGGAGACCTTCAAGAACACATGTCCCCCGACCTCGAACTCCAAGGGTCTTCTCCTATTATCAACATATGACTTCTTCCGGTCCCAGGCCACCTTTATATTCTCTCGTATAAGATGAACCTTTTTTGTCGTTCTTTCACACCACTTCTGGGCCAAAAACACCTACTTCCCTGACTTCTGTCTAGTACATGGGTGACCGACATGACCTCCCATACAATGTTTCGAATATATCTATTCCAATGGTAGAGTGATAGCTATTTTTGTATGAAACTCCACTAGAGGAAAGTGTGTTACCCATGATCTTCCAAAGTCCAAAACACATGACCATAGCATACCCTCCAATGTCTAGATGGTGCGCTCTATCTGTCCATCTGTCCGGTGGTGGAAGGTATTTTTGAGGCATAGCTGGGTGATAATAGCATTTTGGAAACCATTCTAGAGATGTGAGGTAAACAAGGTATCCCTATTGGAGACTACGGGCCTTGGAAAAATATTAAACTACACCACCTTGTCCATGTACGGCTGTGCTAGATCTTCCACCGCACTCGAATGATTGATTACTATGAAGTGATCGGATTTCGTCAGCTATTCCACCACTACATAGATAGAATCTCAACCCCTAGATCTCTTGGTAGTTTCATGAAAAAATCCATTGATATACCCTCCCACTTCTACTCAGGGACATCTAAAGGTTATAACAGACCCCAAGGATACGGTGATCATCCTTCACCTACTGACACGTGTGGCAATTCTCCACAAATTCATCCACGACCCTCTTTTCCACGAGCCACCAAAACTGACCCACCAAGCCTTGTTACATATTAGAAATTCGTGGTTGTACTTCCAGGGGTGTGTTGTAGAACTCATCAAGAACTCTCTCATGCATTGTCTCTAGGAAAAACATATTACCTTGAAAAATAATAGGATTATGACCATCCTTCTGGAGAATTTCATTGTTTAACCTGGTCATGCATCTCTTCACTATTTGTGTCTCCCTACCGAGAATCCACTTTCCGCAATAGAGTGGATTTCACTGCCATCTGAAACAGAAAACCTCTAACACTATCCACTCTTGCATCTATGTGTAGGGAAGCCAACTCCTCCATCACCTTCAAAGCATCCACCATCTCTCAAACCACATCCTTCTACGACTTCTTAGTCAAGGAATCTTCCACCACATTCTCCAATATCATGGAGTAGGAAATTTAGAATTTGTAGTCCTTGGAAAATTCCTTCCACCTTTGCTACTGAAATTTCAAGTCCCATTGGGAGAAGGCTTACATCAAGCTCTTGTGACCTGGGAAGACCACAAAGGGCTCCTCAGTGAGGTAGTGCTGCCATAAATTTGGTGAAAATATAACCACTATGAGATCCAAGTAGTGTGTTACATAATTATACTCATGGGGACATAACTTACTATACCCATAAGATATCACACCCTCTTGTTGAATCATCACACACCCCAATCCTTGGCCTGAAGCATCACAGAACACCTCAAACAACACCCCTTCCTCTAGAAACCATTGCACTATGGAACTAACCAACATACCATTAAAATCACTAAAGGCTAACTCACACTTCCCACTCCACACAAAATCCTAGCCTTTCTTGGTCGAGGTTTGTCAAAGGTGATAGATCTAAGGAGAAGTTGGGCATGAATAATTGGTAGTATACTTCTAGGCCCAAGAAACTACGATCTTCCCTCACATTCTAGGGTGCCACCCAAGAAACAATCACCATTACCATTGAAGGGTCCACTGCTATTCCCTATAAGGAATCTACATGTCCAATGAGGTATATTTATTGGAACCAGAAGTTTCACTTGGACAATTTCCTATATAGATGGTGCTATTGAAGGCCTTTAAAATTGTCCTCAGATGCTCAATGTGATCCTCCTCTCATCTTTAATAGATCTGGATATCGTCAATATACCCTACTATGAACTATTCCAATTATTCTTAAAAAATAGAGTAAATAAACACCATGAACATGACTATAGTGTTTGTAATGAAAAAAATGGATGAATATGAAATCAATGATTCCATATCTACACATGAAGAAAGTCTACGAGATGCCACCCACCTTCACCATCAACTGCAGTTATGATGAACATAGGTATATCGTGAAGAACTATCAAACCCCATTTAATTGTTAAAAGAGGTTTTCTATCCTCAGGAGAGGGTAAAGGTTCTTGACCACTACATAATTCAGTCTCTGGTAGTCTTTGCACAGCCTGTGACCACCATTTTCATTCTTCATGAACAAGACAATAGCAACCCATGGTGACGTGCTAGTTCAATCAAAACCCTTCTTCATCATATCATCAATATAAATCCATATGTTTCATAGCTTTGAAAGAACCATATGATAAGGATACATTGAAATTGGATATGCACCAGGTTGTACTCTATCCTGAACTCAACGTTACGTCGTGGGGGTAGTGTCACCACCTCCTCAGGGAAGACATCCTTGAACTTACTGAACATCCTTGAGACATCCACCATCTCTATATCCACCAACTCTACTGATAGGTCTACTAATAAAGAAAGAAGGGGATCCAATCATTGACTGCCCTCTTGGAATCCTTGCTCACCGATGAAGGTTACACGTAGTCCACCCACATCTAAAAACATGATCCTTCATCAGAAGAAGTTGATAATAACTCATATAGAGAACTCCAGTCGATGCCTAGAATGAAACCATACAGTTGCATCTGTAAAAAAATAAGGCCCCCACTAGACTGATGTGGCCCCATCATTAGTCTACATTCTTAGAAAACACGAGACAAGTTGGTCTTACCTCTAACTGGTGTACTCAAAACCATGGGGTATGGAATGTTTTTTAATGTCTAGACACACTTCATGTGATAGAGTGGGTTCAACAAAGGATTATAAAGATCCTAAATCAAACAAGTCACATTCATGTGTACTAAACATGATGATCGTTACTTGGATGACTTCTGGACCTAATGGAATGACTAACTATGTGGCATGCAACTATCAATTCCAAGTTCCCCGACCCCTAGGTTTTCGGCCACCTCCCCTACAAACACCTTGGATGGGGTCCCTGAGGAGAACCCTGAGGTTGGAATCCTCCCACATCGTCTTACCTTGGAGGATTGGGGGCAAACTGTCCCTGCAGGTTCTATTGAAAGGGCCTGGATAGAAACTGATGCTGTTGAGGTGGGCACTAAACTGGCCCACCCCATTGTATTTCACTAGGTCCGAGAAATAATTCCAAAGGTGCCCACATCTACCAAAGATTAAGCATCTTGGTCCTAGGCCCGAAAGGAAAGGGCGAGGACCGGGATATTGAAACTATAACTACTAATGTCGGCTCCCCATTGGTCAAAACCTAGAATGCCCAAATTCTAGAGGCTTGCTGCTGACAGACTACCCCTTTGACAAGCCCAACTAGCTCCCCTCTCTTAGAACACCTCCCAGCATGTGCATCCTATCTACCACATCAGCCTTATTCAAGACCTCCAAGTATTTTGGTAGAGTGAAGGGTGTAACAAAATACTGGAGAGAAGGTCAGAGTGCCTCCACTGTAGGTATCTCCCGAGACTCCTTATACGGAAAGAGTTATAAAGAAAAGTGAAGGAGATCCTTTACATTTATCCCCAAATCCTTCACTGACATACCCCCTACTAATGGGTGAGTATCTCTTTCCTCTTCTCAGCCTTCATATTGGAAGATAAGAATTCCACAAAGAACTCCCTCTCAAAGTCTGTCCATGTAACCCCATCCTCCATGTTCTCCCCAAGATAGAGCATCGACCACTAACATGATACTCCCAACATCTATATTACAACCAGAGGAACCTAGTACTCCATAGGAGCCCATATCAAGCTAAAAGCTATCACCATCTCCTTGTTCTAGCTCTCTGTCTCCATATCTGAGACACTTCCCCCGTACTTCCCAAGTATCTATCATTGAAAGGAATGAAGTGTCCTCTTCCACTGATCATCCTCCTCATTTCGATTTTCCCTCTGTTGATCATCCAAATCAACCTCTTGGGCCCCAATATCTCACACTACTCGTGGTCGTTGTCCTGGTGCCATAGCGGTAAGGAAATTCATGAATTCCTAAGCTTGAGTAGTGTATGAATTTTTTTTAAAATTTTCTTATACATCCTATTCAATTTAAAATCCACAAAATCCACAAGACACCCAAGAACAAAAGTCATTATGATGCAAGTACCATTCCTAGGGTCTCTACCATGCAATTAGTGTTGAATCACATGGTCATTAGGTAGGCCCAGAGTCCTTGAATCAGATCACGGGGGACCCAAAAATCCCATGTCCTTTCTAGTATTCCCTGGCCCATTTAACACACCAAGATTTACAAACAATGTTACCCTACCATCCCATGAATTCCTCACTGTGCCTAACCCCAATCTACATCTTACCTCTCAACCTCCTTTGATACCATTATGTCACGACCTGCCTTCGCCATGATGTGGAAAGGGACATCAGATTTCTAGACCCTTCCTTATTCATGTTGAAGAGGGATAATGACCCCAGAGACCCGCCTTCAAAAGGTCCCTAAGTGGTGACTAGCACCAAGGGTATGGAATTACATGAAAAATGGGATGCATTACCCTTTATATTTAGTAGGATAAATAGATAATATTGTACGTTTCAAACATCATCAAAACATTAAGTAAAAATAATTCCAAAAAATCCATTTCCATATGCATGATTCAATAATAAGTGCTACAATACAAAAAAAACTCCAAGGGTAAATAACAAAGATTGGAAAAATAGCAATAGAAACTATCCCAACGTCCAAACAAGTATGGTCCTACATGGTCCTAGAAGTCCTATTTGAATCTTGAAAGCATTTGTATATATGTCGGGTGAGTAATCAAGTATACTCAATAGGGAAAACCAAAACCTTGAGTGCACTAGGGGGAGGAATTCTAATGCCATGTTTGAAAATAGAGGTATCAAAAACACCTAAAAAGGAAACTATCCACCCAACCTTACCAAGGAACACTCCCCAAATAACACAATTAAAGAAAAATAATAGTAATAAAAAATTGATATTTGGGTACCCCACACTACTTTCCCACTGGTTATTGAAGACATCCTACACATCAATCCTCTCCGGCCATTCTATCACTATGGTCCCACTGCCACACCCAGCCCTCACACAACTAGGCTACCACAACCACATGTCCTGCCTAAAAATACCTGGGCCGCAAACACCACATGTAACCACACACGCTGACACCTGGTCCAGAACAAATTCCACCATGATCAAAGACACTTGGGCCTCATCCCAATGAAACGCGGGAATCAACCTGCCCGCACGCACTTGGGAAAACCACGACAAATACCCTAATGGATGAATCTTGGGCTATAATGGACCTTCTGCTGTCACAACCTTCCCAAGGAGTCTTGGGATACTCATTAAATGGAGTATAAAATGAGAAAATAACCTACACTCATAGGAGTGTTGGGAAAACACCCCCATTGAAATGGGGGTGTTCAGAACGAAGTGCCCAACATAGGTGGGGCATGAATAAGAAACATAAGATATAAATTATACATATAGTTAAACAAGAACTAATCCCATACTAGGGGTTCCAAAACCATCCTATATATACACACCCTTATTATTATTCATTCATAAAAAAACACCCCAACCACATCCCAGTCACAACTCATTCCCAGAAAACAATTCCCCATTGAACTCGTTCTTGTTCTCACATTTGAGTGGTTCTATTTTGAAACATTAGTCACTATTGGGAAACAAACATGACAATCCAGAATCCAGGGAAGGAAAAAAAAACAAGAAGCAGATTAAGCATTCAAACCCGGTTCTATTCTAAATCCACTACAACAAAAGGGATCTATGAGATCCCTCAATGTACATAAACCATACCAAGCCCCACCATATGGATACCCTCATGACCTATGATCTAGAAACAAACAACTACACCTAAAATAGGGATCCCATCCCCAATAATGTCACCCAACAATAATCAAACAGAACAACCACACATATTACCAAGATAGATAAAATGAGTTTTTTTAGATTTGACACACCATTCATTAAGTTCCTTCTTGATATTTGGTTAACAGGGGTGATCACACAATGATTCTTGTCCACTGGGCATTCATTTAATCAACTGAGTTTCACATGATTAACCAGTTCCCACATAACAACCATTCAATCATCACAGAAATAATCAAAAAATTAGTGGATCGTTGGTGGCCAAGGAAGGACTACCAGCAGCCACTATTTTCAGTGGACATAAGCCCATAAAATACAAAACATATAATAATGGAAAAAAGAGTAAAACAACATCACCAAACACGACACTTTATTCATTAAAATTTGGTTAATTATCTTGATTATGGTATGGATTCATCATTTATCCTTGAAACATTAGCATACCCACCCCACATGATACACAGTAAAGAATGAATAAGGAGGATCCCTACCTATATGATCAATGATAGAATTTTCTCTCCACGTACTAAGAATTTGGGATGCACGACTTGTAAGGGAGGAGCTCTTAGGACGCTAAGAGTGAGAGGAAAGGATCCATCATAGGCACACCACTTGCCTCAAGAATGTAAAATCCAAACGCACCTAGGAATGGAAAAGAGACCACCCTAGACGAAGAAGAATAAGTAGAAAAAGAAGTTCCAATGCTATAAATCGGTGATATCATGGAGTAACGAGATATATATTTTGAACGACTTAAAGGGAGGATCGTGGTTTCAAAATGTGGTTGAGTGGTTACACATGATGGAATTTATTTTCATTTAATAATTCTCATTCGAGATGTGGCCACAAAAGATGTGTGTTAAATGATTTCCATGGATTAGAGGAAAACATGTAATAGATGTCGAACTAGAAAGAATGAGAAATGTTGTGACACCGAGGAAAAGACACACATATTGCTAAGTCAAGGGTCTCCTGACTATTGGAATATTTTAGATATAATTTATGGGATTAAAATGGATTGAATGGGTTATTAAAATGATCTTTCATCAAATGATACATTGTAAGAGAAGAACTGGACAAAAACAAACAACGTTGGGACATTGTTTAGCGAGACACTGTAAGCGGTGTCATGGTCATGGTGCCACCGTAACAATGCCACAATTAGAAGTGCCATAATTTTGGTGTGAGATTGTGACTGTGGTACTGTAACAGTGCCACCCTCATGGTTCAACCGTCATGGTGCCTCCGTCAATAGTGCCACCATTTCGGTGTGCAACTATAGCAGTGCGACCGTTATGGTGTCACCGTCACGGTGCCACCATTTTGGTGTGAGATTGTGACCGGTTCCACCATTTTGGTGGAACCATTTGGTGGAACCTTGTATTTAGAAACCTCTGTAATGACTCCTTACCCGGGGCATTACTTTATTATATTCACTCATTGAGACAAGAAAAACTCATTTTTTGCAGAAAACGTAATTTTTAAAAGAATAAAATGCATTACTATTTTTTATTACATTAAAAAAATATAATAATATTGATATAGATAATTATATTTATTTTATAATTTTTTTTATTCATACAATCATTTTCTAGTCTGTAAAAATGGCCATATTAAAATTGAATTATTAATTTTTTCTATTTAAGCTTAGTGTGGCATATCATGTACAATACTAAACACAATATTTCATTTAATCGCATTCAGATGATAAATTCACAAAATCATTATAAAAAGTATTCTATTAATTTTATGTCAGGATTGGTATCCGGGGTTTCGATGTTCAAATTAGCTTTATTAAAATAACATATAATAAAATATATTTATTAATCATCAATTTGATAATATATACAGTGAAATAGGGATGTAATTTGGAGTAACATTTCATTGGATTCCAAGTAGGGGAACATATATGGTAAATGAAAATAAGGATACTGAATATAAAATATGACACCCAAGGACTGATAGAGATTAATAGAGAACATGGTGGTGGGATTATAGACCACCAAAAAACCATAAACAAATGATTGGATAAAAGGATATTGATTTCATATTATTAATACTAAAGAAATAAAATTCAATTTTAAAAATAATTTTCCTAAAATTGAGGAAAAGTTTTTCTATATAAACAAAATAAATAAAAAATATACTTACTTGAAAATTAGTATTTCACCTTTTATATATTTCCCCCAAAAATTAATATTTTGATCCATGTAATAATTAATCAAGATAAATTTTTCCGGATTTATGTAATAGAATCACCATCCATCAATCCATAAAAAATCTAAAAAATAAAAATTATGTGTTCATGATATCTTTACGAATTATCTATAAACAAAATGGTAAGGGAAATATATCATAAATCCCCAAAAATTATAAAAAAAATATTTGAGGACAAAACAATATAATGAGAAAATAAATATTAATACCCAAAGCTTAAAACATATCATTAAATAAATTAACATCCATAAAATTGATAAAAAATATTATTTAAATTATTGTAACAAAAAAATCTGAAGAATTAGATAACACATGATTTGATGAATAAATTTAATATTTATCTCCAAATAAAATCAATTACTCTTTAACTTCTATTCCAAAATGTGAAACAATAAACATAAAATATCCATGATATACAAACCATTTTCAGAAATAATATGGATAACCATAAATCAACAATATAAATAAATATTTTTCTGAAAGATAATTTTTACATCATTCCTATAATAAAATTTCATAATAATCTATTTAGCATAATCGTACATTGTTCTGAAAAAATATAGTGATTCCCTTCCAAAATACGATTAATGATGTAATCACCAAATAATTTTCCAATCATAATTTATATATATATATGATAATGCATGTTTCCTTATAATATAATTATTTGTCATGTAATAGCCTAATATTTCATAGTGTGTTATTTCTTCAAATTAATTAAATAACTTGCACTACATGCATAAACGAGTTCAAGTGCACCATGACTTACCAAAAAATCCGTTCAAAAGAGGTTATGAATATTATTAACTAAATTTTAAACTTTATATAATCCTTCTAATTATAGAATCCATATTATGAGTTTCTTAGACATAATGTAAGAACAAATTCATTTTCAGTATTTCACTTTTACCAACTTTTAATAGTGAACCCTTTTTAAATCCAATACTTTAAACTTATATTTTTTCAATTTGACTAAATAAATTTACATTTTAGAATGGGGACATCAAAAATTTACAATGAATCATCCCTAGATTCCACAGTACGCATTCCATTGAACAATAGAGTAGCGTGTGTTGTACATAACTTCGAGTTCTAACACACACCACAACCAATCAAACTAGTCGTTATGAATAGTGATACCTACTTTTTAAAATTTTATAAATTTTAACTCTCAAAATGGACTTCATTTTTGGATTCGGAGTATCAAATTTAGTCTAAGGTGAAATTTTGGTACTTTTCAGATAACTTTCATATTTTGATGAATATTGAAAATTACTAAATTTTAATTAAAACAAAATTTTTTAATAAAAATAATTAATAGTGATAAATTATGAATTAGAGTGGTTTTAAAGTATATTTAAAATATATTTGTACCATTTAATACAATTTTGGTCATTGGACATAATTTCACAATTAAACCGAACATAAACAAGTATAAATACAAAAATGACATAAGCTTATTGGTAGATACATGGCCGACCATGATCATCTTTGGTTCGATTTTGGGACCCCATGGAGCCACGTTTTGGTGATAGGGACTCTTTATTTTAATTAAGTTAAAATAAATACAAAAATGACATAAGCATATAACTTTTAGAAAAACAATTTTTACAAAGGGTTATATATGTTGGATTTTTTACTATATATATTTATTAGAAAGATAAACCGATTTATTACATAATGTAATTTTATTTATTATTTTTATACATTAAATAATTTAATTTATTTGTGACACACTGATGATGCAGTAATTACCATAATAGTGAAAAATTAAAATAATAGATATTATAAATACCAAAATAAATATAATTTAAGACTTTTTATGAATTACAATAATTTTATAGATTAAAATTACATATTAGTATTTATTAATTTTTTTTAAGTAATAATTATGTTATGATTTTCCCAAAAATCAATTTTCCAAATAGTGTCAAAATTGACATAAAACAGTTTTTAAAACAAATATTATATTATTAATTGTTATTAAATTACTAAAATTCTAAGGTTCGGCCAAGATAATTATATCATGATAGGTGTATAATTAATGGACCAATTGGGGGTTTCTTAGTGGTATATAGTATGTTTATTAACTATATAATATAAAAATACAAAGTGACATGGTAAGTTTCAAACTAATTAACTAAGAGTTAAAACTAAAAGTTAAGGTTAATATAGTATCCCAGACCTATATAAATCATACTAGCTGAGTTATTTCGACCAATCCCCACCTTAACCAATAAATAATTTAATTTTGTTCTATTAGAAACTGAATATGAATTTATTATAAAAAATTATTTCTAGCTTTTCCAAAGGTGCCCCTCACCCCTCTTATAAAAGGGCACCCCCCCCCCCCTCTCATTAATTCACACCTTCAAAGCCTTTTGGCTCGACCAACCCATGACCCAGTACTCTCTCAACTTCCCTCAATTCATCCTAGTGGCCTTACTTTAGTCAGAAAGCCATTCTATGGAGCCCTTTTGATCAAATCAAAAGGAAGAACCCGAAGAAGAGGTAATGATTTCACCACCCTTTTTCAAGATCTTTTCATCTACAACTTCTTCATTCATTGTTATTACAATTCTAAAATAATAACTCCAGTATCTTATATATACTGTGATGTTATTATAACTATGGTACAACCATATTCTGTATTCTATCCATCCTTTGAATAACATGTCACCATACGTGCGTACGTACGGATTACCGTCTCTACGTCGTGGTGCAATTTTTATTCAATAAATTATTATTTGGATGGGTATAATAATGATGTTTAATTTATGTAAATAATAAATATAACATGATAATTATTCTGTATATGTGATATAACATCCAATTATATATTATTTTAACATAAAAAAATGATATTGTCGCTCGTGCGTATGTACGGACTACCGTCTCCACGAACGCGATTAGATTCATTCTCCATCGTATCCTTTCAAGTATAATTCTCATTTTATGATTAATAAAAGTATCTAAGGACTTGATATAATTATGGATATGATTAAGATACAACTTATCCATGAAAAAACATGGCTTATGTAACAAAACATATAAAGGAAAACGAGTAAGTTAACACCCGAAACTACGATAATACTAAGATATTATTAAAGAATCAATGTTAAAAGATCATATATGATATAATATTAATGTATATGATTCTTTTATAAATTAATAACAATTATTTCACCATCATACAGGAGGTCAACCTACCCCCAACCAAGTAAATGTACAAGGTAAGGGTTTATTTCGCAATCTCTTCATTTTTCGAGGTTGTTTATACGTAATAATCTACTGTGATATCTTTATCATCCACATCCATGTTTCTTAAAAATGTATTTCAAAACATTCTTACTATTTTACAGAATATAGTTTAAAGTCATTTATACCATTTTTTGACTTTTTATAATAAGTTCATAAAGGAATCTTTCTGTCGTTTTCCAAACAAGGTTCTTTTTAACCTTTTCGAAAATATTAAGGTAATAATGTTTTTTAACTTATACGGCAGGTGCGGCTATTTTCCGCCATTATAAAATATTCAACACTTACATTAAAATCTTATAAGAATATTTTAAAATTAAATGTTTTATTTTATAATTATGTGACTTTTAAATGATTTAGAAAAGTGATATTTCTCTCAAATTGTTTTGATTTCATCTATGTTACCATCCATTGATAGATTTTAAGCTTATTTGAAGTTTATTTATTATGATACAAAACTTCCATATTGTACTGAAGTTTTGGTGATATTTTTTACTATGGATGTTTTATTTTTATACCATTCATGGTTTAGGGAGAAAGTATTGACATTTCGTATGCTAGTTATAATGTGAATATTTATGTTATGCTTAAACATGTTCATATGAGGAATGCATTGAACTTAATAAGTGACGGGTGGAGCCCGCTATAGCTCCTCTATGCATCGGTAGGTCTCATGAGATAAACTAGTGTCTTGGAACAAGGACTTGACAAAATCTTATTTGTATTCTTGGAACGAGGCCTTGGCTAAGTGGTTATGATAGTCTGGCATTATGCATTCCATCAATATGAAAGTGGTTATTGATATTACATCTGATTATTCAATTAGCAGAATATCTAGGTGAATAAGTAAGTGGCATTATTTCATTTTATTTTTTCCATACTATGTTGTAGTTCAAGTTTAAAAGGCTTTTGTTTTATTTATACATTGCCTTAAATGTTTATTCTTATTTATGAATGTTTCCACTATATTGTTATCCTTACTGGGCATTTGAGCTCACCCCTTTTATATGTTTTATTTTTTCCAGGATGTGAATAAGTAATTTATGAATGACCTGTATGGATAGTATGAGGGGATAAGAGTGTGGACTATGGAGACTATGTTGTTGTAGTTTTCATTTTTGTGATGTAATGTAAATCTTTATGAATATATCTAGTGTTTCCAAGGATACTAAACTAATCGGTCTTTCGATATTTGATCTATCATGTGATCATGCCAATGTTATGTAATATTGCATAGACTCTAGGTAACTGAGTTCGGGGCATTACAGTTGGTATCCGTAGATGTTTAGTACAAACCTTGGAAGCAAGATTTAGATAAACACTGACTAGAGCACATAGATCTAAGATGGACATTGAGGATTAGTACAGAAGAACTTCCTAACATTTTGTTATTATAGAAATGTTTTGATTTTTCTGAGCAATAAATCCTTGTCTGGATATGAGCAGGTACAGGTTGCTCTGGCAGAGATGTACCTAGGGGGAAAACACAAAAACACCACTTTGAGCTAGACTCAAATGGGAACTTGTGCACGACAACGGGCCTTGCTGCACTCTTGGTTACAAAACTCACGGGGGATATGATTAGGATAATTCTCATTTTCGTTAAAAACCATTATGAAGGGTTTGTGAGTATATACTTCCTCAAAGGACACATTTTTATGATTATGGATTATATCCATAAACTATTTTATTTATGTTATGTGTTTTACAAGTTTGGGATTAGGTATTGTTATTCATAAACTAATCTAGTGTATGACATTGTTTAGAAATGGCACCCTGTAGAAGGAATGAGAACTCCAGCAATGCACGTGATCCAAAGAGAATGAAGGATCATATCATTCATGGTCTTAATCCAGAATTTATTGTCACAATCCGTCCTCGGGGCCCGTGTCGTGACTACCCCAAGCCCGCCTTCCATAGGCCAGGTGCTGACGACTAGCACCAAATGCGTAAATCCTGATAACTGGGAATGCATTGCCTTTATAAAAGAGAATAAGCACCACATAGTACAAGCTAAAGAAAAACAATAAGTACAAAAGAAATGATGAAACGTAAAATGGGCCAAAATACAAACCCAAAAGAAAGTACAACTACAACTGAACAAGGTACAACAGCAAAAAGACAATCAGCTGGAAGAAGGAAGCAGCTCCTGGGTCGTCCTCCTCGGATCCTTCCTAATGGGTAGGTACAGATAGCGCAGCTCCTGGTCGTCCACCATGGATCCTACCTGAAGGGTAGGTACAGATAGCCTCCTCCACGCTCTCGTCCGTCAACCTCCTATGTGTGCCGTCTCGTCGTGTAGTCCACCTCCGGGTACTGACTAGTCGTGTAGTCCACCTCCAGGTACTGACTCGTCGTGTAGTCCAACTCTGGGTACCGACCAGTCCTCGAACACTCGGCCTCCCTCAGAACTGCCCGTCGTCTGCAACCAACACAACGAGGTGCGGGCATAGCCCGTGCAGGGGTGAGTATAATGATACTCAGTAGGGACCCCGAGACCATCAAGGTCTCACTAAACCCACAAGGATAACCACAAGAAGATCTCAATAGATAACCTCTACTTAGATATATTCCCATACATATACCTATGTTATCAAGTAACCCATATCAATCATGATGAAACACAAGGATTTTGAAGTCAACGGAAAAACACTACCCAGGTATATGCCCATACATATACCTAAGTTTTCAAGTGACCCATCTCAATCATGAGGTAAACACAAAGGTCAAAAGTCTCAGCTCAAACCAGGATTTTCATTATCGAAACGGTAACTGCTGAAGAGCCCCGTCTCTGGAGTGTACAATGGTCCTGTCATGACTCCGAGGTACTGCTCACTAACCGAAAACTGCTGAGGTACTCCTACTGTCAAGTAATGCGGGTTTGCAGCCAACTACCGGGCGCTCCGTCCACTGAGGGTCTATCGCCAAATACCGGGCGCTCCCCCTAATAGCCTACAGAGGAACTCCTCCTGTCGATTACCGCGGGTCTGCGGCCAACTACCGGGCGCTCCGTCCGCCGTGGGTCTGTCGCCAAATACCGGGCGCTTCGTCCACTGGGCTAGTCTACTCACTCCAAGTCGAGTCGGTCAAGCAGTCGTCAGGTCTCAGCCATCTACACGGTTTCCGTACTCCATACGATCATCTCCGGGAGGGTCCGCTCCACGAGCTATAGGTCGATACTCCATGTTTCTCAATTTCCCACGAAGAAGTATCTCAAAGGAACGCCTCGTCATAGGGGTCTCAACGCAATAGACGGCGCGTCAATCGGACGTCGGTCTGTGAGTTATTAGCCTTTTCGTCCCCGGGGCCCGGTTGGTTTCGTGTGCAAACCATTCCGGCCGTAACTCAACTATACCCTGAAAACTCATAGGGTATACTCATAGGGACCATTTTTATCAACGTGATCACCAACGCCGCTGACAGTTCGTCAAACGGACGTCTGGTCTGAAAGTTATCATCTTTTCCGTCCCAAGGGCCCGGTTTGATTTCGGGTACAATACAACCCGGCCACTATCCAAATGCATCCAAAACATGGGCGAAGAATGCCAAATGTTCCGTCTCATCAAGAGGAAAACAATGAGATAGACGGTGTGTCAATCGGACGCCCGATCTGTGAGTTATTGGCTTTTTCGTTCCAGGGGCCCGATTGGTTTCGTGAGAGAACCAACCCGACCGCACTCTGACGGCATCCAAACCTTGAGCGGAGTAAGCCAAAGGATTTTTCTCAATTAGAGAAATCCATCAAAGTCGACGGCACGTCAATCAGACGTCCGGAACTCAAGATATGAGTGTTTATGCTCCGAGGGCCCGGTTGGTTTTGGGGATGAACCAACCCGTCCGAACCCAAAGTAATCCAAAACCATGAGTGTGATATACCAAAACGACCATCTCGATCCAAGGATCACGTTGCCGCTGACGGCGAGTCGTTTGGAGGCCCCTAGCTCACGTTACTGGAATTTGACGGAAAGTGGTCCGAAAACGGGGGTCTGGGCCCGGGCCGACCCGGGCCGACCCCCCCTGGGTCGGCCCGCACCGGGTCGACCGGACCCGGGTCCGACCCGACTGGGCCCGGCATGGCCCGGCCCGTTCCGGGTGGTCCGCTTCGGTCCGGCCCGACCGGCCGGTCGCGGCTCGGCCAACGCGGCCGAGCGGACACCGCGGGCGGGGTGCGCGGCTCCCCCGCCCTTCGCCTCTGATTGATGTCAGCGGTGAACCGTCGGCCGCCTCCCTTCCGGCGGCGCTGCCGCGCCGGCGGGGCGTGCCGCCGTCGCCTTCCGCGGACCACCGGACGCGCTCCGGTGGTCCGTTTCTCCTGCCGACTTCGCCTATGGTCCTCCCGGGACCCGACCTTCACTTCGGAGGCCTCAAAATCACCTTGCGGCCTCGTTTGTCGTTGCCCATCGATCCACGCAACAATAAACAATTTGCAGAGGGTTTTCGGGTCGTGTTCATTTGGCCCGCACCATCAGCGTTAGATAATATGAACGGGAGAATTTATTCAACACATGAAAAAACAATTTTAATAAATTAAAATTGTTCATATGAAACTGGTTCTTTAATTTTAAAGAAACGTTCACGGGAATATAAAGGTATTCCAAAATAAAATCCCTACCTCGTCAAGTCGTCGCACGCACGTTCTTCGTGGATTTGATCGCCGCGGAAGGAGGTGATCGTCGCGTCGCGGAATGGCATCGCGTCGTCGCGGAAGGGCGTCGCGTCGTCGAACTCCGAGGTTCAAGAACAAAAAGATTTAATTAATAATAATTAAATCTGTGCGTTGATAAAAACCACAAAGGAGTTCTAAAAGGAACCCGAAATCTCTTACCTCCAACAGATGATTGAAGATTTCGTTGTGGAGGAAGGAACGTCACAGAAGAGGAAACGTCGGCGTCACGGCACACGGCGTCACGTCGTCGATTTCCGCGGTTGCGGCGTTCTTCGTTGGAGGCCGGCGTTCTTTGCGTTCTTCGCGAAGAAAGGTGAATGCACAAGAATTCTGTCAAAGGTCTCCCAACGTGTAATCCTCAAGATGTGGCGTTGGTCTTATTTTATTACTACGCCAATGGATTTCAAACCGGTTAAGAAATGAATATAGAGATAAGTAACGACCCATTAATTCGTAGAATTAATTCAACGAAATAAACTGCAAAATTAATTCAATGATGAAAACTGCCCAATTAATTGGTGCGTTAAGAAATTAAGAAAACACGTCAGTTGAATTTCATAATGACGGGTTTTCACGGGTGCATTACTTAGCGGAAAAGAAACGATGGGGCTCGTGTAACACCCCAGGTAAATAAAGAATATGACATTTTCATATTTATCCCTATTTGTGAATAAAATATTGATATGACTTTAAAGGGGACTCTATGCTCGATGGCGTACCCAACACACAACAACGAGTTTCTTGGGAATCTTACGTTGCACTCTAATGATAAAATAATATTATTTTAAATGGTAGTTAACATGTAGCTGTTGTAATGGCGGGAATGTATATAAATAACTAAAATATGAGTATATATGTTTTTAAATGTTTTTACATTTATACAATAAAAGATAAAGGCTTAAAATACGGAAAGAATTCAATTTTAGGCGTATATGCCCTAGTTTTCCCTAAAGGTTCACTTGTCGCCTTTTGATGGAGAACTGTCATTAAATATAGTTTTTATCACTCTTATACATTATTTTGGACCAAATAAAACTCTTATTAAGAATCGGGACATCAAATTTTACTTTGTGTAATTTGTTTGGTATTTTTTCCGATAAAGTTCATTTTTTAATGAATAGTGTAAAATGTTGTGTTTTAATTCAAAACCTCTTTTTAATCTAATTTATTTATATGATTAGATAATATTTTGAATTGGTTTTAAAGTGAAATTAGAAAATATTTTTACCATTAAATCCAATAGTGGTCGTTGGAATTAATTATACTTTGAAATCGGACATAAACTAGTGTCAATCTTTTGATACTTATTGTTTCATAAAAACACGCTATTTGTCATGACAGCGGGAATTAATTATTAAATTGATTAATGTGACTTATATGTTTTGAATTTTGTAAAACGGACTTCATTTTTGAATTCAGAATATCAAATATAGCTTAGGGTGAATTTTTGGGATTTTTCTAAAAAAACTTCAATTTTGGATGAATAGTGAAACCACTAAGTGGTACTTATAAAAACTGATTTTTCCGTTTAAATGGAATTTTGCCATCTTTGTTTTTTGAATTTCAAAAATCCGACATACATGGTTGTCATTAAGAGGTAAAATGTGGTTCAATGGGATAAAAATATTTTTTTGGTGAATAGTAACTTATTATGTTTTTAATCGCGATTAGTGGTAATTAGTGTAGTTTAAGGTAAAAATGATATTATAAGAATGTGAAAACACCATGACACATGTCCTACACCTATTGGGTGAGTCATGGCCGACCAAGACAAGCCATGGGCCAAATTGGGGACCCCATGGAGCTACTTTAGTTGGAAAATGACAATAATATATTTTTATTTAATGTTAAAATTAAATTGACACAAACATGAGTTGTTTTACTAAAATAGTTTTTAAGTAGGGTTAAAGAAGTCAAAAATTTGATTATAAATAGTAATTGGAAATATAAAACTATTTCCTACACCATAGTATTTTTTTTATAATTTTTAGACATTAAATAAATTAAATTATTTATGACATAATAATGATGCAGCGATGACATCATTATTTGACGATTTAAATAAAATGGAAAGATAATGTAAAATCTATGAACTAAACATGTCCAAAACTTATTGGATGAGTGGATTTCGAAGCCTTATCACCTTATCCACGAATTATATCAATTTGGGACCTTTTAAAACCGAAACACATTTTCAAATAAAGTAATATTTCTTTACTTTCCAAAAGTGCCCCTCCTCTCCTCTTATAAAAGGCCCCCACCTCTACCTCATTTAACACACTCCTCAAGCCTTTGGCTCGGCCAACCCCTGCCCATTTACTCTCTCCACATCCCTCTCCTCATCCTAGAGGATTCCCTTTGGGCATAATCCTTTCAAAGGAAGCCTTTAGGCTCAAATCAAAAGGAGTTACACTTTTAAAGGTAATTCACTCTCTCATGTTCATTTGTTTCATTTTGCTTTTCCAACCCCCTAAACTCTTTTTATTTACTTCTTTTGTAACAACACCAGTATCTTCAATATACTAGGATGTTGTTATAAGATTTATTCGAGCTACACTCTCACACAACTACATCAAATGGTTAAAGAACATACGGTTTCCGTGGATGGTGAAATTTTGCCTCCCGAAACGATGATTGTTCAATACTCATTTAACACCTTCAAAGGTGGCCATTATGATGTCACTATTTTTATATATGATATATAATATGTTTATTTTTTATTTATGCTTCTGTATTTTTCATTTTTTTCTTACCTTTATGGCTTCCATTATGGGTATACGCGATATCTTCATTTAAGGAAGTGCAGACTACCGCCCCCTCAAAGTGATTTGATTCGTTAAATACCATATGTGGGATGTATAAAGGATGGAAATATGATATTATATATGATATTATACTGGAATTATAATATACCTTTATATAATTATTATTCCATTCTATAAAATACGAAATAGAAATGAAAGTAGCGTTCATGCGTACGTACGGCTTACCGTCTCCATGAACGGTGCATTTCATTTCTTACCTCTAAATGATTATGTAATGTTATAAATGCATGAATGTACTGGATTTATATGACATATATGATATCTACATAATTAATAGAATTCTGGATATAATAAACATTTGGCCACACGAACAACATGTAATTGTAAGAAGTCCACTTTCGACTTAAGAACCAAATATCGGCAAAACAAATATTATTAACTTAAATGATTACATAATGTTTATGACATGGTAATAAGTGGTATAAAAGTAATAATGAACTTGAAAAAGGTTCTTAAGGAATTAGAAATTAACTCAAGTTAATTATTCATGAGATTAAAGAACGATCGAGTCAAGTCGGACCCGAGGTAAGGGATCCTACTCCTCTCTTTCTTTTTAAGTACACTCTTTTATGTCATTCCTTTTAAAGCTCATATTTATTGTTATTGGGATGTTATTTTATATTACTCCTACTGTAATTTTTATGTTCATGGGATGAGAGATCCTATTCTCTCTCATAAATCCATTTTGGAAGTTTTGAGTGGCGCCGTTAGGCTGCCGATCTTTCGTAAGAGATCTAACCTCTCTCTTTCTTTTTAAGTACTCTCCTTTATGTCACTTCTTTTAAGCTCCCCTTTGTAATGTTGGGGGATGTTATTCTATATTCCTCTTGCTGTACATTTTATTGTAATTTGATTAGATACCCTATTTGATCTCATCAATCCATATTCGGAAGTTTTATGTTGCGCCGTTAGGCTGCCGAGTTTTGGTAAGGGATTTTTCATCTCACTTTTATTCCCGTGAGGTTTATGCAAAATTTGCCACAAATTCCATTGAGTGGTGTATGTACTGCCAATTATTCTACTATTTGTGTAATATACTTTCATTTATGAGTATTTACATCAATGATCTATTGTCCTTCTTTCATGGGGTGTATGTTTTGAAAGATACCCAAGTCGGTAAGGGAACCTTTCACCCTCCTCTTTTTTAAAAGACTTCTTTTGTTGGGTCTTTTAATTTACATATTGTTATGTTCGTATATGTTCTCATATATCCTTATTGATGTAAATTATATGTCCAAGTGATGAGATACACTTTTTATCTCTCATCAACTCATTTTGATGTGATGTCGTTAGGCTGTCAAGGGAACTTTTTAACCCAATTTATATTTCTTTGGGTTCAACATGTAGTCATTGAATATGTCATCCATTGAATATGTGTGAATGAACTTTTATTGTTTTACACTTAATATCCACTTATATTGGGTTTATTTATATTTTTCACACATATTTTTGAGATTGATTTGTCCTTAATTTATGGATACCTTCTTTATAAGGGATTTCATCACATTTGACATTTCTATTGAGGGTTCATTGTTGTTATGCACCAATTCACTCTTATATGGTGTATATACTGTCCTTTGGAGTATTATATCATGAATCCATTTATTCTCTTGATATTATAAAGTTCTGACTAAATGTTATTCCTCAATTATTGTATTCAAGTGTCTCTAGTTTTGGTAAATCCCCTTTAACCAAAATATTGTTTTAAATGTTTTAATTATTTGTTCTTATTAATATCCATGTTTTCAAAATGGTTTTAAGGATTTATTTATATGGATATTAATGGTTTAAAATTTTAAGCTTCAAGGTGGTATGGGACACTTTGATTCAATAATCTCTTTATTAAATGTTTTAAATGGTTTTGGAAATGGTTTCTTTTTTAATGGATTCATTATTTCAATATACTAAAGTGTTATATTGTGATTGAAAAGTGGAAATGTTATGGTTCCTTTATGCATGTTTTATGTGATACGTTTATGTTATGGTTCTTGGTCATTGTTATGAAAACGGGTGGTTCCATGATAAACTAAGGGCGGGTGAGCCCGATATAGCTTTCCAATGCATTGGGTAACGCGAAGGAGTGAAACGTTAAGGTTTCTCCGAAGAGATTTAGGGAATATACTGTGATGGGTATTCCAAACGTAACCAATAGGGTTACTCCCTACGTAAGAATGTTATGAATGCCTCTAGTTACCTTTATGTCTTATGTTTTCTATGATTTATTCATGGTTTGATGAGGTATGTTAAAGTGCCTATGTTTTATGGGTAAAGTATGATTTCATTCTCATGTATATATGAACTCATGTTTCCTTTCCATATTTTTATAACCCTTACTGAGCTTTTTATGATCATCCCAAGTTTTTGAAATGTTTTTCACAGGTCAAGGGAAAGTTACATGATGTGATGATAGAGTCAAGGATGTGTCAAGAAAGAATGTGTGTTATATTTTAAATATGTTTCTGTTGATGGGAAGAATGAATACTGTCTTTTATGTAACCACTTTGTTTAAATGTGGAATGTAATGCAAGTTTCATGATCTAATTCTCTAAAACTCTAAACCTGAAAATATCCTCAATGTGTAATCTTGTAATAACTCAAGATTAAGTAAGGTTTAAGGCTGGGGCCTTATAGTTGGTATCAGAGGTCGGTTTAGATAACTTTAGAGGTTAGGGTATTGTTTAAGCATAATTGACAATTACCATAATGGTTAGGATTTCAGAAAGAGTCTTAGTTTTAGATAAAGTGAATGAGTAAGTATATCTTATTGTCTATCTTACTCATTAGTATATGATGGTTTTGTTGATATACTCACAATGACCTTTTTGGTTTTAATAAATGGCTGGATCTAGAAGGCACCAAAGTAACAGTGGATGTGAAGGAAACTGTGACAGTTTTTTGAGCAAGCAACTGAATGATATGGGAGCTGCAATGAGAACTCTTTTGATTATCCTCAACCAACTATCTGGAGTCATGATTGACCACCTAAACCTTGGAGATTTCTCTAAGGCATCATATATGCAAGAAAGAAATCCCTACGGAAGTACATGTAATAATCATAAAGGTAAGTGTGTTAAAAAAACCTATGTGTCAAAGATGTGGAAAGAAACACCTAGGAAAATGTTTCAAAGGGGCAGAAATATGCTATAGATGTGGAAATGAAGGTCATGAAGCAAGAAACTTCCATGGAAAAAGGAAGCATCCAGTTGAATCTAGGAAAGGGAAAGAAGTTCTTTCTGAGGGATCAATTGAATGTTTTAAATGTGGTGTGCATGGTCATTATGCAAACACATGTCCTATGAAGAAGTTTCGTGAATGGGGTCACCAAGAGCGTACCAATATTCATTTACCAATACCTAATGCCATTCCGATTGAGGATGAAGAAACTGACAATGACCAATCAAAGGTATGTACTATTTCATGACTATTGTTTTCTTATTTTGTAATCTTAGGATATTATTCATGATTTTGTTTGTAGGAAATAGGTATTTCGGAATAAGTTGGAAAGGAATGGATAATGGATCATGAAGAATGTTGAATGAGTAAGATGTAAACATATAAGGGCTTCAAGTGTTAGGGTGAAATTCTTAAGATTATTAAGTCTCTTTTTATGATGGGGTTACATTAGAAGACTTTTTATATTATGTGTAACCCTGATGTTTAATATAGGCAAATTTTATTTAAGTAATAGTTATCTTTTCTTTTGTGTACATAGTTATAAAGAACCATTTGGGTTTATATGATCCTTACTTTTGAGGTAATTATGGGTTTCCATATGTTATGATTGAAGTGAAAGGCATGAGATAAAATTGAGGTTAAATTATGTTATGGTTATTTTTGATGATTTTATCCCTTTTTGGGTAATGATTTGAGAATTATATAGTTTTGGAAAAAGGACAACACGCAGACCGTGTGACAACCCGTCGTGTCGGACAATGCTGCGGGAATCGAACCCACATCCAAAGTGCGACTGGTATTTATCGCCTACCACTGGACTACGTGAAGTCCCTGGTTAGTCTGACTGATTCTTTTTAGTTATATGATTTTATGAATTAAGAGTAAGTTGATTTTGGAGGATATGTGATTAGGATGATTACTTTTCAATGAGAGACTTTAGGAGCAACTGATGTTGTTTGGAGATAAATGTTACGATTTAACTTGGAAGACTATGTGACTAAATCCTTCAAATATTTGGGTTTCAATCTTATATTGGAGAATTTTATGGACAAATTGTTTATCAGATGGTCCTCGTTGAACTTGGGGTTTTGTTGGACAAATTTTGGAGATTAAGAATAGATTTTCTTTTTATAAGGGGTTATCCTTTTCTGGATTATCTGATCTTGTACTAACCTTTTTGGTTTTGGTTTGGTTAAAGCCTAAATACATGGGATGTATATAGTCCTCTTTTGGGGATTAGGTGATTCTCTAGAAGTTGATTATAGTACTCTTAACGCGAACAAGTCTCCCTAAATACTCGTCTTTTAGAAAAAATATGAGTTTGACTAAGGAATCTAGTAAAAGTTGAAAGTCAACATGAAAAGTGATTATGCTTCCTTATGAATAAATTCCTCAATAAAAAGTAACTTAAAACAAAAATTTTGTCTATTAACTTTTCCTACTGGGGAACCCAACACCATTTAACCCATCACAAGTTTGTGATTTTCTTATTGTTAACTTTCTCCTAAACATGTTTTCTATCACTCTCCATCGGAACATGACCCTATGTTTTCTCCTCCATGTCCATATTTTCATACTTAGAATCCTAGTATGGGTTAACTCGGGTGACCTCTATACTTATCTTTCTTTATTTTAAAGTGATTGTTTTACCGACTCTTGTTCCGATGTGGGACGTTCAAGGATGTTTCCAAGCGCAATTTTAAAATTGCGAGGACGCAATTCCCAAAAGGGGGGAAGGATGTAACACCCCTGGTAAATAAAGAATATGACATTTTCATATTTATCCCTATTTGTGAATAAAATATTGATATTACTTTAAAGGGGACTCTATGCTCGATGGCGTACCCAACACGCAACAACGAGTTTCTTGGGAATCATACGTTGCACTCTAATGATAAAATAATATTATTTTAAATGGTAGTTAACATGTAGCCGTTGTAATGGCGGGAATGGATAGAAATAACTAAAATATGATTATATATGTTTTTAAATGTTTTTACATTTATACAATAAAAGATAAAGGCTTAAAATACGGAAAGAATTCAATTTTAGGCGTATATGCCCTAGTTTTCCCTAAAGGTTCACTTGTCGCCTTTTGATGGCGAACCTTCATTAAATATAATTTTGATCACTCTTATACATTATTTTGGACCAAATAAAACTCTTATTAAGAATCGGGACATCAAATTTTACTTTGTGTAATTTTTTTGGTATTTTTTCCGATAAAGTTCATTTTTTAATGAATAGTGTAAAATGTTGTGTTTTAATTCAAAACCTCTTTTTAATCTAATTTATTTATATGATTAGATAATATTTTTAATTGGTTTTAAAGTGAAATTAGAAAATATTTTTACCATTAAATCCAATAGTGGTCATTGGAATTAATTACACTTTGAAATCGGACATAAACTAGTGTCAATCTTTTGATACTTATTGTTTCTTAAAAACACGCTATTTGTCATGACAGCGGGAATTAATTATTAAATTAATTAATTTGACTTATATGTTTTGAATTTTTTAAAACTAACTTCATCTTTTAATTCCGAATATCAAATATATCTTAGGGTGAATTTTTCGGATTTTTCTAAAAAAACTTCAATTTTGGATGAATAGTGAAACCACTAAGTGGTACTTATAAAAACTGATATTTCCGTTTAAATGGAATTTTGCCATCTTTGTGTTTTGAATTTCAAAAATCCGACATACATGGTTGTCATTAAGAAGTAAAATGTGGTTCAATGGGATAAAAATATTTTTTTGGTGAATAGTAACTTATTAAGTTTTTAATCGCGATCAGTGGTAATTAGTGTAGTTTAATGTAAAAAAGATATTATAAGAATGTGAAAACACCATGAAACTTGTCCTACACATATTGGGTGAGTCATGGCCGACCAAGACAAGCCATGGGCCAACTTGGGGACCCCATGGAGCCACTTTAGTTGGAAAATTACAATAATATATTTTTATTTAATGTTAAAATTAAATTGACACAAACATGAGTTGTTTTACTAAAACAGTTTTTAAGTAGGGTTACAGAAGTCCAAATTTTGATTATAAATAGTCATTGGAAAGATAACAATATTTACTACACCATAGTATTTTTTTATAATTTTTAGACATTAAATAAATTAAATTATTTATGACATAATAATGATGCAGCGATGACATCATTATTTGACGATTTAAATAAAATGGAAAGATAATGTAAAATCTATGAACTACACATGTACAAAACTTATTGTATTAGTGGATTTAGAATCCTTATCACATTATCCACTAATTATATCAATGTGGGACCTTTTGAAACCGAAACACATTTTCAAATAAAGTAATATTTCTTTACTTTCCAAAAGTGCCCCTCCTCTCCTCTTATAAAAGGCCCCCACCTCTACCTCATTTAACACACTCCTCAAGCCTTTGGCTCGGCCAACCCCTGCCCATTTACTCTCTCCACATACCTCTCCTCATCCTAGAGGATTCCCTTTGGGCAGAATCTTTTCAAAGGAAGCCTTTAGGCTCAAATCAAAATGAGTTACACTTTTAAAGGTAATTCACTCTATCATGTTCATTTGTTTTATTTTGCTTCTCCAACCCCCTAAACTCTTTTTATTTACTTCTTTTGTAACAACACCAGTATCTTCAATATACTAGGATGTTGTTATAAGATTTATTCGAGCTACACTCTCACACAACTACATCAAATGGTTAAAGAACATACAGTTTCCGTGGATGGTGAAATTCTGCCTCTCGAAACGATGATTGTTCAATACTCATTTAACACCTTCAAAGGTGGCCATTATGATGTCACTATTTTTATATATTATATATAATATGTTTATGTTTTATTTATTCTTCTGTATTTTTCATTTTTTTCTTACCTTTATGGCTTCCATTATGGGTATACGCGATATCTTAATTTCAGGAAGTGCGGACTACCGCCCCCTCAAAGTGATTTGATTCGTTAAATACCATATGTGGGATGTATAAAGGATGGAAATATGATATCATATATGATATTATACTGGAATTATAATATACCTTTATATCATTATTATTACATTCTATAAAATACGAAATAGAAATGAAAGTAGCGTTCATGCGTACGTACGGCTTACCGTCTCCATGAACGGTGCATTTCATTTCTTACCTCTAAATGATTATGTAATGTTATAAATGCATGCATGTACTGGATATATATGACATATATGATATCTACATAATGAATACAATTCTGGATATTATAAACATTTGGCCACACGAACAACATGTAATTGTAAGAAGTCTACTTTCGACTTAAGAACCAAATATCGGCAAAACAAATATTATTAACTTAAATGATTACATAATGTTTATGACATGGTAATAAGTGGTATAAAATTAATAATGAACTTGAAAAGGGTTCTTAAGGAATTAGAAATTAACTCAAGTTTATTATTCATGAGATTAAATAACGATCGAGTCAAGTCGGACCCGAGGTAGGGGATCCTACTCCTCTCTTTCTTTTTAAGTACACTCTTTTATGTCATTCCTTTTAAAGCTCATCTTTATTGTTATTGGGATGTTATTTTATATTACTCCTACTGTAATTTTTATGGTCATGTGATGATACACCCTATTCTCTCTCATAATTCCATTTTTGAAGTTTTCAGTGGCGCCGTTAGGCTGCCGAACTTTCGTAAGAGATCTAACCTCTCTCTTTCTTTTTAAGTACTCTCCTTTATGTCACTTCTTTTAATATCCTCTTTGTAATGTTGGGGGATGTTATTCTATATTCCTCTTGCTGTACATTTTATTGTAATGTGATGAGATAACCTATTTGATCTCATCAATCCATATTCAGAAGTTTTATGTGGCGCCGTTAGGCTGCCGAGTTTTCGTAAGGGATTTTTCATCTCACTTTTATTCCCGTGAGGTTTATGCTACATTTGCCACAAATTACATTGAGTGGTGTATTTACTGCCAATTATTCTACTCTTTGTGTAATATAATTTCATTTATGAGTATTTACATCAATGATCTATTGTCCTTCTTTCATGGGGTGTATGTTTTGAAAGATACCCAAGTCGGTAAGGGAACCTTTCACCCTCCTCTTTTTTAAAAGACATCTTTTGTTGGGTCTTTTAATTTACATATTGTTATGTTGGGATATGTTCTCATATAACATTATTGATGTAAATTTTATGTCCAAGTGATGAGATACACATTTTATCTCTCATCAACTCATTTTGATGTGATGCCGTTAGGCTGTCAAGGGAACTTTTTAACCCAATTTAGGTTTTTTTGGGATCAACATGTAGTCATTGAATATGTCATCCATTGAATATGTGTGAATGAACTTTTATTGTTTTACACTTAATATCCACTTATATTTGGTGTATTTATATTTTTCACACATATTTTTGAGATTGATTTGTCCTTAATTTAAGGATACCTTCTTTATAAGGGATTTCATCACATTTGACATTTCTATTGAGGGTTCATTGTTGTTATGCACCAATTCACTCTTATATGGTGTATATACTGTCCTTTGGAGTATTATATCATGAAACCATTTATTCTCTTGATATTATAAAGTTCTGACTAAATGTTATTCCTCAATTATTGTATTCAAGTGTCTCTAATTTTGGTAAAGCCCCTTTAACCAAAATATTGTTTTAAATGTTTTAATTATTTGTTCTTATTAATATCCATGTTTTAAAAATGGTTTTAAGGATTTATTTATATGGATTTTAATGGTTTAAAATTTTAAGCTTCAAGGTGGTTTGGGACACTTTGATTCAAAAATCTCTTTATTAAATGTTTTAAATGGTTTTGGAAATGGTTTCTTTTTTAATGGATTCATTATTTCAATATACTAAAATGTAATATTGTGATTGAAAAGGGTAAATGTTATGGTTCCTTTATGCATGTTTTATGTGATACGTTTATGTTATGGTTCTTGGGAATTGTTATGAAAACGGGTGGTTCCGTGATAAACTAAGGGCGGGTGAGCCCGATATAGCTCTCCAATGCATTGGGTAATGCGAAGGAGTGAAACGTTAAGGTTTCTACGAAGAGATTTAGGGAATGTACTGTGATGGGTATTCCAAACGTAACCAAGAGGGTTACTCCCTATGTAAGAATGTTATGAATGCCTCAAGTTACCTTTATGTCTTATGTTTTCTATGATTTATTCATGGTTTGATGAGGTATGTTAAAGTGCCTATGTTTTATGGGTAAAGTATGATTTTATTCTCATGTATATATGAACTCATGTTTCCTTTCTATATTTTTATAACCCTTACTGAGCTTTTTATGCTCATCCCAAGTTTTTGAAATGTTTTTCACAGGTCATGGGAAAGGTACATGATGTGATGATAGTGTCAAGGATGTGTCAAGAAAGAATCCGTGTTATATTTTAAATATGTTTCCGTTGATGGGAAGAATGAATACTGTCTTTTATGTAACCACATTGTTTAAATGTGGAATGTAATGAAAGTTTCGTGATCTAATTCTCTAAAACTCTAAACCTGAAAAGATCCTCAATGTGTAATCTTGTAATAACTCAAGATTAAGTAAAGTTTAAGACTGGGGCCTTATAGTTCGTGCGGGTCCCACCTCACAAATATCCTAGCTAGAGGGTAGGATATTTTTTGATAGAAACCTATTCGCAACAACTCATCTTAAGCTGCTTTAAGTGGCTTCATGTGGCTTCAAGCAGCTTAAGTGAAATAAAATAATGTTTGTCGTACAATTATTTTATTTCTTAACATTAAGCCTGAAAATTAAAAACCACACCTGAGAAAACGCAACTCTAGAAGAGGCGTTTCTAAGCAAAAACTGGCATTGCGATTCCATCGGTTCCCTCTGAATTTGATTCCGAGCACCGGTTCAAAAGATAGAAAACCCCGCTCGTTCGTTCACTGAACGTACCCGAGCCAAACTTCGGAACATGATTCCTGGCACCCCGGGCCGTGGAATCAGGCACCGTCAGAAACTGCATTCTTGTAAAATTCCAAAGAAAAATAAGAAAAAAATTTCCATGTAATTTACGGGTCTTTACATTACTCCCACCACAGGGCTTTACGTCCCCGTAAAGCTTCACCACAAACTTAGGGATACAAAGGCGGTATTGAGAATGCATCTGAGCCTTCCGCTCCCATGTGCTCACCTGGAGGTTTCCGTGCTGCCAAAGAAAGTGCACCAGAGGAATCAATCGTACCCGTAGGATCCGCTCATGTCGATCATTGATCCCCACTAGAACCTCCGTGGAAGTAACCCCATCGCCATTGTCCTGCTCCTCATGGTCGATGATATATGGAGGGTCGAGCACGTATCTCCTCAGTTGAGATACGTGGAAAATGTCGTGCACCTAGTGCAACTAAAGTGGATGGGTCAGGCGGTAAACCACCTCGCCTACCCAGCTGAGGAGCTAGAGAGGTCCGTTGAACCTCGGAGATAACTTGCCTCCCTGGCCACATCTCCGTAAACCTCGTCGAGGTGAGACTCGTATAAGGACGTGATCGTCATCCTCGAACTCCAGAGGTCTCCATTTTCTATTAGAACTGAAACTCAAAACGACTGCTGCTACGAGGGTAAGGTTGACCGACTCAAGAGTGATCGGTCGCACCCTCCTATACAAGAGTTACCCGGTGCTACCTGGGGATTCCTTTTTCGCCGACCAAGGAAAACCCAAGCTGACATTGTAGTTTAACAACCTTTTGCCTAATACCGTCAATTTTTGTATGAACTGTGATTTCCCAGTCCATACTCAAACCAACGTCGTAAGGCCTCGACGCTACCACCAAGAGATTCCAATCGAATCACTCGCCTCAAGGATCTGACCACGCCATCGGCGTAAGTGTGATTATCGAGTCTCCTCCCAAGGTATCTCTAGACGTGAGGGTCAAGTCCACGGCTTACCGGAAACTCTAGGTCTGGAAAAAGATTTGTGAAAGCAAGGAATGATTCATATCGACGTCCGTTACTACAACAGCTAGTAGTGGACACAAACTGTTCGTTGAATCATTTCTAGAGCCATTGGGTCACACTCCTTGACCACAAGCAGCCACACTCTTCCACCGCCCTCTAGCTCCCTGAGCCTGGCGGGGATAAAAAAGGCGGGGGTTGTAGCATGATAAGATGTACACCACCCCATACTTCTCCCCTAGCTCTTCCTCCACGTCTGCTGCTTCGCATACTCATCTATCCTTAAAGATTCCACTTCTTGAGACATTTAACACGCCCGAGTCTCTAAGACTGGCACCAGTTTCCTATTTCTTACTGCACTGTGCAGTCTTCATCCACTCTTGGATGACCTGGACCTTCTTTAGTCTCACAAGATCTGCTATGATTTCTTCATTGCTGATAAGATAAATCAGGTCTCATCCCCTAGATGAGCCACATTCTTTGCCTAATACAGTCAATCTTGACATGAATGAAGCATTTAGGAAATGGATGACGTCATAAGGCCTCGACGTAACTACTAAGAGATCCAACTGTCACTCTCGCCTCCAAGGGCCGGGTCACACTGTCGGCATCAGAGTGAGGTCACTGGGTCTCCTCCAGTAGAAATCTCGAAAGTGAGGGTCAAGTCAACAGTCTTAACCAGGACCACTCAGTATCAACCAAACAAAAAGGACAGGAAAGCAAACATCACAAGATAAGTGTCTTTTTTATTATTGCAGCTCATAGTACAAAGACACAAATACAAAAGCAACATGGAACTAGAAGTACAAAGGACGTATCCACTAGTTCCTCTCATGTCCACCTACTCTCGGAGCTCTACTGCCTTGTCCACTTCTCGGCTGCTGCTCAAGCACCAGCCACTGCTTCTGTCTCGGTGGCTCCTCCAACACCCGCTAATAAACCGTGCGGGGGGTCGTACAGTCACGTGACAAGCGACCCTTCCTACCGCAGGAGAAACACTGTCCGTTTCTGGCACTCCTGGCTCTGACCCCACCCTGGGTTCCCCGCACCACTGATCCTAAAACCCGAGATCGTCCAACTACTGGTCTGGTCCTCCTGGACCTCTGCATCACCTGTCTACTGCCCACAGATGACTCGGCAACTGATCGAAAACCCGACGGCAAAGGAAGAAGCTCCTATACACGCTCGGGGTGTAGAGCTACTGGCACAATCTCCACCCTAAAGAAGGTCTCTAATTCTTCCCATGCGAAGGTCATCCCGTCGCAAAACTAGAAAAAGTGGCTCCACCACCTGCCTGCTGCTGCCTGAAGGAGGCTGGCAGCAAGGATCACTATGAAGTCTGTCGGCATCCCCACTAGCCTAAATACTCTCACCACATCCTCCAGCCAATCCCCAGCCGCCTGCGGGTCCGTCCCTCCCTGTAACCTGGGTGGCCTCTGGCGCTGGAACTCATGCAGTGCGCTCAAGCGACTTGCATCCTCTACTGCTGGGGCTGGTGGGATTGGTGGCCCAACAGGTAGTAGTACCGCTGGTGCCTCCGCTGGTGCCTCAACTGGGATAGGGCCCTGTATTGAGGCCTCTTTGCTCGGCGGGCTGTCAATACGTACCACTCTCGGGGCTCTAGCTGGTCGTCCACGGGGAGGCATCCTAAAAGAAACAACGTGACACGGTCAAAAGATTATACCAGGTGAGATGAACTGGTTTGAGCTGACACTTAAATAAAACTTCTGGAAAACACACACGCAATCAGTGTTTTCATGCACAAAGTTGAAAATCAGTTGTCAGGGTCCTGGTGTATGGATACGTCGGCCGCCCGCACCAACACTGGACTCCCTGAACTGAAAACCACACTCGGTACTCTTAACACTATTTCTTCTTAGAAATAAACATCAGAGTTATAAGTTCTGCGGTAGAACTGAACTCCTTTGATACCAATTTGTCACCATCCTTCCTCGGGGCCCGTGCCGTGACTACCTCAATCCCGCCTTCCATAGGCCAGGGGCTGGCGGCTAGCACCAAAGGCGTAAATCCCGATAACTGGGAAGGCATTGCCTTTATAAAAGAGAACAAGCACCACAGAGTATAAGTGGAAGCAAAACACTAAGTACAAAAGAAATGCTGAAAAGTAAAATGGGCTAGAATACAAACCCAAAAGAAATTACAACTAAAACTGAACAAGGTACAACAGCAAAAAGAAAATTAGCTGGAAGAAGGAAGCAGCTCCTGGGTCTTCCACCTCGAATCCAACCTGAAGGGTAGGTACAGATAGCGCAGCTCCTAGTCGTCCACCACGGATCCTACCTAAAGGGTAGGTACAGATAGCCTCCTCCACGCTCTCGTCCGTCAACCTCCTCTGTGTGTCATCTCATCATGTAGTCCACCTCCGGGTACTGACTCGTCGTGTAGTCCACCTCCGGGTACTGACTCGTCGTGTAGTCCACCTCCGAGTACCGACCAGTCCTCGAACACTCGGCCTCCGTCAGCACTGCCCGTCGTCTACAACCAACACAACGAGGTGCGGGCATAGCCCGTGCAGGGGTGAGTATAACAATACTCATTAGGGACCCCGAGACCCTCAAGGTCTCACTAAACCAACAAGGATAACCACAAGAAGATCTCAACAGATAACCTCTACTTAGATATATGCCCATACATATAACTAAGTTATCAAGTAACCCATCTCAATCATGAGGAAACACAAGGATATTGAAGTCAACGGATAACCACTACCCAGGTATATGCCCATACATATACCTAAGTTATCAAGTGACCCATCTCAATCATGAGGTAAACACAAAGGTCAAAAGTCTCAGCTCAAACCATGATTTTCATTATCGAAACTGTAACTGCTGAAGAGCCCCGTTTCTGGAGTGTACAGTGGTCCTGTCATGACTCCGAGGTACTGCTCACTAATCGAAGACTACTGAGGTTCTCCTCCTGTCGAGTACTGTGGATTTTTTTTCAACTATCGGGCGCTCCGTCCGCTGAGGGTATGTCGCCAAATACTGGGCGCTCCCCCCAATAGCCTACAGAGGCACTCCTCCTGTCGAGTACCGCGGGTCTGCGGCCAACTACCGGGCGCTCCGTCCACCGTGGGTCTGTCACCAAATATCGGGCACTCCGTCCACTAGGGTAGTTGACTCACTCCAAGTCGATTCAGTCAAGCAGTCATCAGGTCTCGGCCGTCTAAAAGGTTTTCGTACTCCGTACGCTCCTCTCCAAGAGGGTCCGTTCCACGAGCTATAGGTCGACACTAAAAGTATCTCAAAGTCCCATGAAGAAGTATCTCAAAGGACCGCCTCATCATAGGGGTCTCAATGCAACAGACGGCGCGTCAATCGGACGCCCGGTCTGTGAGTTAATAGGCTTTTCGTCCCCAGGACCCGGTTGGTTTCGTGTGCGAACCAGTCTGTCCGTAACTCAACTATACCCTGAACACTCATAGGGTATACTCAGAGGGACCGTTTCTCAACGTGATCACCAACGCCGTGGACGGTTGGTCAAACAGACGTCTGGTCTGAAAGATATCAGCTTTTCCGTCCCAGGGGCCCAGTTGGATTTCGGGTCCAATCCAACCCATCCACAATCCAACTGCATCCAAAACTCAGGTGAAGAATGACAAAATTTCCGTCTCATCAAGAGGAAAACAGCGAGACAGACGGCGCGTCAATCGGACGCCCTGTCTGTGAGTTATTGGCTTTTTCGTTCCAGGGGCCCGGTTAGTTTCGTGAGCGAGCCAACCCGATCGCACTCCGACGGCATCCAAACCTCAAGCGGAGTAAGCCAAAAGATCTGTCTCACTTAGAGGAATCCATCAAAGTCTACGGCAATTCAATCGGACGTCCGGAACTCAAGATATGAGTGTTTCCGCTCCGAGGGCCCGGTTGGTTTCGTGGATGAACCAACCCGGCCGAACCCAAAGTAATCCGAAACCTTGAGTGCGATATACCGAAACGACCGTCTCGATCCAAGGATCGCGTTTTCGCTTACGGCGAGTTGTTTGGAGGCCCGTAGCTCATGTTACAGGAATTTGACCGAAAGTGGTCCGAAAATGGGGGTATGGGCCCGGGCTGACCCGGCCCGACCCCCCCCCCCCCCCCCGCTGGGGCAGCCAGACCCGGGTCGCCTGACCCGGGTCCGACCCGGCTGGGCCCGACCGGCTGGCCGCGGCATGGCTAGCGCGGCTGAGCGGACACTGTGGGCGGGGTGCGTGGCCGAGCGGACACCGCGGGCGGGGTGCGCGGCTCCCCCGACCTTCACCG
Organism: Viscum album; assembly: GCA_963277665.1. NCBI lineage: Eukaryota > Viridiplantae > Streptophyta > Magnoliopsida > Santalales > Viscaceae > Viscum > Viscum album. The sequence continues at coordinate 1,850,782,379 of OY728126.1, read as the reverse complement.
CTGATTGAGGTCTGCGGCGAACCGCCGACTGCCTCCCTTCCGGCGACACCGCCGCCCCGGCGTGGCGCGCCGCCGCCGCCTTCCGCGGACCACCGGACGCGCTCCGGTGGTCCGTTTCTCCTTCCTTCTTCGCCTATGGTCCTCTCGGGACCCGACCTTCACTGCGAAGGCCTCAAAATCCCCTTGCAGCCTCGTTTGTCATCGCCCGTCGATCCACGCATCAATAATCAATCTGCAGAGGGTTGTCGGGCCGTGTTCGTTTGGCTCGCACCCTCCGCGTTAGATAATATCAACGATAGAATTTATTCAACACATGAAACAACAATTTTAATAAATTAAAATTGTTCATATAAAACTGGTTCTTTAATTTTAAAGAAACGTTCACGGAAATATAAAGGTATTTTAAAATAAAATCCCTACATTGTCAAGTCGTCGCACGCGCGTTCTTCGCGGATTTGATCGCCGTAGAAGGAGGCGATCGTCGTGTCGTGGAAGGGCGTCACGTCGTCGCGGAAGGGCGTCACGTCGTCGTGGAAGCGCGTCGCGTCGTCGAACTCCGAGGATCAAGAACAAAAATATTTAACTAATAATAATTAAATTCGTGCGTTGATAAAAACCTCAAAGGTGTTCTAAAAGGAACCCGAAATCTCTTACCTCCAACAGATGATTGAAGATTTCGTTACGGAGGAAGGAACGTCGCAGAAGAGGAAACGTCGGCTTCGCGGCACACGGTGTCGCGTCGTCGATTTCCACGGTTTCGGCGTTCTTCGTTGGAGGCAGGCGTTCTTCGCGTTCTTCGCGATGAAGGGTGAATGCACAAGAATTCTGTCAAAGGTCTCCCAACGTGTAATCCTCAAAATGTGGCATTGGTCTTATTTTATTACTACGCCAATGGATTTCAAACCGGTTAAGAAATGAATAAAGAGATAAGTAACGACCCATTAATTCGTAGAATTAATTCAACGAAATAAATCGCCCAATTAATTCAACGAAGAAAACTTCCCAATTAATTGGTGCGTTACGAAATTAAGAAAACACGTCATTTGACTTTCCTAATGATGGGTTTTCGCCGGTGTGTTACTTAGCGGAAAAGAAACGGTGGGGCTCGTGTGGGTCCCACCTCACAAATATCCTACCTAGAGGGTAGGATATTTTTGGATAGCACCCTATTCGCAACAACCCAGCTTAAGCTGCTTTAAGTGGCTTCAAGTGGCTTCCAAGAAGCTTAAGTGAAATAAAATAATGTTTGTCGTACAATTATTTTATTTCTTAACTTTAAGAAGCAAAATTAAAAACCACACCCGAGCAAACGCAACTCCGGAAGAGGCGTTTCTAAGAAAAAATCGGTGCTGCGATTCCATCGGTGCCCTCAGAATTCGATTCTGAGCACCGGTTCAAAAGTTAGAAAAACCTGCTCGTTCGTTCACTGAACGTACCCGAGCCAAAATTTGGAACTTGATTCTGGGCACAATGGGCCTCGGAATAAGGCTCCGTCAGAAACTGCGTTCTTGTAAAATTCCAATGAAAATTAAGAAAAATATTTCCCTGGAATTTACGTGTCTTTACATTAATAATAGAAATAGTCTCCCATGTATTATCATCATATGAAGAAATAATATCATGTGTTGATAACATAAGTAAGGAATTTACTTAGTCCTATGGCTTTGAAAGGGAAGAAAGAGAAGAAAGGGATGGAAGAGAGAAAGATAGATAAAGGGAAGAGGTAAAAGATGAATTTTCTCATATGTGATAACTGTGGGAAGAAACACCCTGGAACTTTCCTGAAAGGAATGGGAGTTTTTTATAGCTGTGGAGGAAAAGGGCACAAAGTGCGTGACTACAAGGGTAAGAAAATGGTTTCAATTGTACAATGCTTCATTTTCAAGGAGTTTGGACACTACGCGAACCAATTTCATGGTCATCAGACTATGCCACAAATGATTCTATTCGATAATAACCATGTTATGATACTACCACAGATGAAGAGCATTGATTAGAGTTCTTATGTTGATTATGTCATTTCAGTGTTGTATCGAAAATGTAATTGTTATAATAATTATGGATTATATAAGGATTGTACTGCAGTACTATTTCATTAAGGACTTCAGATTGTGTGGAACAAAGAAAAGTTACTCAATATCCAGGAAACTTTTTGTAAAATATATGGTTGAGAGAAAGATAAACCATAATATGGTTCTGATACCGAGGTAGTGATTTTATAATAATACATGATTGAATTGGATATATTATATTGGATATTCTTGACAACCATAAAACTGATTAATGATTTGTATATTCTATCATTGTTGGGATTTTCAACATTTTGGGATTGAAGGAGTATATATATTATTCTTTAAGGAATAAGGGATCTTGAATGTAATCAATAAGGTTGTACGGTAATTCATGATGTTGTAGTGTTTTAAAAGAATACATGATGAAGGTGTTCACATGTTATTACGCGGAAAAAAGGATCTTCATTGTTTTTACCTTCCTTATAAATTTTGGACTGAAGTATTTTGGATCGTTCTAGTTTGGATTATTTTGGATTGCCATAAAAGGACAACATGGAGGTCGGGCGGCAACCCGTCACGTCCGGAAAGGCCGCAAGACTTGAACCCACAACCGAAATGCGACAAGGGTGTATCACCTACCACTGACCCACGTGATGTCCTGGATTGAATAATATAGTTTTTTGAATGGCTCTTCTAGATGAATTATAAATTCATTTTTTTACCCTATATGAATTGGATAAATAGAATATTATTTTTAAGTTCTATTATCTTTTAGAGTGAAATATGGGTTTGTGGTAGAATGTAGTTAAAGGATGAGACTCTACTTGTCAAGTATATATTTTTCTTCTTATCTTCTTCAATGAAGAAATTAATTCTTATACTTTAGTGAAGGGATCATAAAACAAAAAAAATGTGTTATCCTAATAACATATGTTTTGCTGAACTGATGGTATTTTAATTAATTATATATTGATGAATTTAAGGCCCTCAATTTTACACTTGTTTGTGATTGATTTCCTCAATCACTACCTATAAATATTTACGTTTTCCTCCAATTATATTTCTCTAATTTCCACCAATGTTCTCTGAATAGAGATCATAATTTGGTGGTGACCCTGTCATTTCTCTTTTACTCTTATTAAGACTAAATTTTATTAACCCAATTTCTGATGTGGGTTTTACCCCAAAGATATTTTCTATATTAAACCTTTTATTTTTGAAGTAAAATTTCAAATTTTGAGGATGCAATTTATTGAAGGAGGGTAGAATGTAACACCCCAATATTTCATAGTGTGTTATTTTTTCAAATTAATTCAATAACTTCCACTACACACATCACCGAGTTCAATCGCACCATGACTTACCAAAAAATCCGTTCAAAAGAGGTTATGAATAGTAATAACTAAATTTTAAACTTTATATAATCCTTATAATTTTAAAATCCATATTATGAGTTTCTTAAACATAATGTAAGAACAAATTCATTTTCAGTATTGCACTTTTACCAACTTTTAATAGTGAACCCTTTAAAAATCCAATATTTTAAACTTTTATATATTCAATTTGACTAAATAAATATACTTTTTAGAAATGGTACATCAAGAATTTACAATGAAACATCCCATGTTTCCACGGTACACTTTCCATTGAATAATACAGTAGTGTGTGTTATACGCAACTACGAGTTCTAACACACACCACAACCAATCAAACTAGCCGTTATGAATAATAATACATACTTTTTGAAAATTTATAAAATTAATTTCTCAAAATGGACTTCATTTTTGGATTTGGAGTATCGAATTTAGTCTAAGGTGAAATTTTGGTACTTTTCGGATAACTTTAATATTTTAATGAATAGTGAAAATTATTAATTTTAATTAAAAACAACTTTTTTAATCAAAATAATTAATAGTGATAAATTATGAATTTGAGTGGTTTTAAATTATATTTAGAATATATGTTTTCCATTTAATACAATTTTGGTCATTGTACATAATTTCAAAATTAAACCGAACATAAACAAGTATCAATACTTTGATAGTTATTATATCATAAAAACACGCTATTTGTTTTGACAGTGGGAATTAATTTTAAATTAATTTCTTCCACATCTGTGTTTTGAATTTGGAAAAATTAATTCCATATTTAGAATCAGAATGTGAAAATTGTGTAAATAGGTAACTTTTATTTTTAGAAATTTTGAATAATTACTTCGGTAAATATTTTATTTACCATGGTTAAAGGGTAAATCCGGGAAATAAGGGTTAAGAAAATAATATTATAATAATAATAAATTACCCTAAAACATTTCATAACCTTATTGGTGGATACATGTCCGACCATGGGAATACATGGGTCGATTTTGGGACCCCATGGAGCCACCTGTTGAAGATAGGGACACTTTAATTTAATTAAGTTAAAATAAATGCAAAAATGACATAAGCATATATATCTTTTAGCAAAACAAATTTTACATAGGGTTATATATGTTGGATTTACTACTATAAATATTTATTAGAAAAATAAAAACCTTTCCTACATAATGGTATTTAATTTATAATTTTTATACATTAAAAAATTTAATTTATTTATGACACAATGATTATGCAGTAATTACCATAATAGTGAAAATTTAAAATAATTGATATTATAAATACCCAAATAAATATAATTTGAGACATTTAATGAATTAAACTAATTTTATAGGTTGATATGACATATTAGGATGTATTTAATTGGATTTTTTCGAAGTAATAATTCTGTTATGATTTTCACAAAAATCAATTTTCCAAATAGTGTCAAAATTGACATGAAAGAGTTTTGAAAACAAATATTATATTATTAATTGATATTAAATTCCTAAAATTCTAAGGGTTGTCCAAGAGACTTATATAATGATATTTGTATCATTAATGGACCACTTGGGGTATCTTTGAGGTATATAGTACGTTTATTAACTATATAATATAATAATACAAAGTGACATGGTAAGTGTCAAACTAATTAACTAAGAGTTAAAATTAAAAGATAAGGTTACTATAGAAACCCAAACCTGTATAAATCATATTGGTAGAGTGGTGTTAGACCTCCCCCACATTAACCATTAAATAATCCAATTTGGAGCCATTAGAAACCGAATATGAATTTATTATAAAATAATATTTCTATATTTTCCAAAGGTGCCCCTCACCCCTCTTATAAAAGGGAACTCCCCCTTCTCATTAATTCACACATTCAAAGCATTTTTGTTAAGAAAACCCATGCCCAAATACTCTCTCAAATTCTCACACTTAATCCTAGAGGCCTTCCATTAGTCAAAAATCCAACTTAAGGAGCCCTTTTGATCAAATCAAAAGGAATAACCCGAAGAAGAGGTAATGATTTCACCAACCTTTTTCAAGTTCCATTCTTCTTCCACTTCTTCATTATTTGTTATTACCATTATAAAATAATAAATCCATTATATTATATATACTGTGATGTTATTATAAATATGGTACAACCATATTCAGTATTCTATCCATCCTTTGAATAACATGTCAATATATGTGCGTACGTACGGCTTACCATCTGCTCGTCGTGGTATAATTGTTATTCAATAAATTATTATATGGACGGGTATAATAATGATGTGTAATTCATATAAATAATAAATATAACATGATAATGATTCTGTATATATGATATAACATACAATTATATATTATTTTAATATCAACAAAATGATATTGTCGCTCGTGCGTATGTACGGACTACCGTCTCCACGAACGCGATGAGATTCATTCTCCATCGTATCCATTCAAGTATAATTTTCACATTAGGATTAATAAAAGTATCTAAGGACTTGATATCATTATGGATATGATTAATATACAACCTATCCATGAAAAACACAGCTTACGTAACAAAACATATAAAGGAAAACGAGTATGTTAACACCCGAAACAACTATAATACTAAGATATTATTAACAAATAAATGTTAAAAGATCATATATGGTATAATGATAATGTATATGAATATTTTATAATTGAATAACAATTATTTCACCATTATAAAGGATGTGAACCTACCCCCAACCAAAGAAAAGTACAAGGTAAGGGTTTATTTTGCAATCTCTTCATTATTCAAGGTTGTTTATAAGTAATAATCTACTTGGATCTCTTTATCATCCACATCCATGTTTCTTAAAAATGTATTTCAAAACATTCATACTATTTTTGAGAATATGGGTTAAAGTCATTTATAATATTGTTTTACTTTTTATAAGAATTTTATAAAGGAATCTTTTTTTTTGTTTTCCAGACAATCTTCTTTTTAACCTTTTCGACAAAATTAAGGTAAGAAAGTTTTTTTTAACATATACGGCGGGTGCGACTATTTTCTGACTTTATAAAATCTTCAAAGCATCCATTACAATATTATACGAATAATTTCAAATTAAAATTTGTATTTTAAAATTATGTGGCTTATACATGATTTAAAAAAAGAGATATTTCTCTCAAATAGTTTTGGTTTCATCTATGTCAACATCCTTTGATGGATTTTAAGCTTATTTGAAGTTTATTTATTATGATACAGAACTTCCATTTTATATTGAAGGTATTGTGATATGTTTGACTGTGGATGTGTTATTTTTATACCATTTATGGTTTATGGAAAATTATTGATATTTCGTATGCTAGTTTTAATATAAATGTTTATGTTATGTTTAAACCTGATCATATGAGGAATGCATTGGACATAATAAGTGAGGGGTGGGGCCCACTATAGCTCCTAGAAGCATCGGTAGGTCTGATGAGAAAAACTAGTGTCTTGGCATAAGTCCTTGACAAAATAATATTTGTAGTCTGGGCACGAGGCCTTGGATATGTGATTATGATAGTCTGGAATTATGCATTCCATCATTATGAAAGTGGTTATTGATATTGCATGTGATTATTCGATTAGTAAAATATCCATGTGAATAGATAAATGTAATTATTTCATTTTATTTTTTCCATACTATGTTGAACTTCATGTTTAAAATGATTTTTTTTTAGTTATACATTGCCTTAAATGTTTATTCTTATTTATGAAAGATTCCGCTATATTGTTATCCTTACTAGGCATTTGATCTCACCCCTTTTCTATGTTTTATTTTTCCCAGGATGTGAAGAAGTAATTTATGAATGACCTGTAGGGATAGTGTGAGGGGATAAGAGTGTGGACTATGGAGACTATGTTGTTGTAGTTTTTTTTGATGTAATGTAAAACTTTATGAATATATCGAGTGTTTCCAAGGCTACTAAACTAATCGGTCTTTCGAGATTTGATCATTCTTGTGATCATGCCAATGTTATGTAATATTGCACCGACTCTAGGTAACAGGGGTTGGGGCGTTACATGTCATCCATAAAATAATTTATCTAAATATATAATTTCTTACAAATAACAATAATTGTTTATATTATCGTAATCACAAGAAACACATGTCTAGGTGGCCTAAATAAATGATGTGTGAGCTTATCACAAATAACATGGGCCACGGTTCCTGGGGGAAGGGAGGCAGGGGTACAGAACTCTAAAGGGGGCGTTCTTGGGTAGAAACAAAAGCCAAGAAGTCAGATAAATGATTACCTTCACCACATATATGAATAATATTCATTATTCCATACAATCTGGGACATCACACAGGCCAATGGTAATTGACATACCCTTTTTCCCGTTGATTATGGGTTCAAAAATCATGGCCTTACCTGTAGTTACGAGTTTCTTCCCTTCATGTGGGGTTTCCTTTTTCCTAAAATTATATAAATATAATTCTTAATATGTTTCATGAAATATTAGAAACAACGTCATTAATAATATTAATATATGTGGAATTAAAGAATTGTTTTATCCTCAATGGATATCTCGTAACATTCATTTCTCATTACAATAATGTATTAACCCTTTTTAACATAAAATAATACATAATATAAGTCATAATTATCATCATAAAATTGAATTTATGTTATAAAAATTAAAATTTAAATTCTTAAAATAATAATTCATGTCGAAACAAGGGGTTACATCAAACTAAAACCCAAAAAAACTTCTCCATAAATGTCATCATTCACATAAAATTAAAATTACATATATCCTAAATATTAGTATAGATATATTGAAATTATGATCAACCATAATATTAAAATACATGATACAATCGAAAACTCTCTTGTTAACAACACATGAGATCATACAAATCTAAAATGTTATCTAAAATCTCATCTGATACAAATTGTGATGTCACAACAATTAAAATTATATATTATTGTGTTTTTTAATTGGATGTAAAATTCATACAATCCAAAGTTCCTTTTGGTTCTCGATTTTAGATTATTTGATATATAACATACACAGTAGTCACATACATTATTAGTGAACACTTATACACATTATCAATTTTTTCCACCAAACAAAACTATTTAAATAAAACACCATTTCATTTCATGATTAATATTCCAAACATTTAACTTGACTTATTATTTTATATTAAAAACCCATAATTCATTTGAAAAACAAGATAAAAAGTTGTTATGGGCATATAAATATTAGTAAGTGGAAAAAAAAATTCCAGTCCATATACAAAAATATAATCACATCAAAAATATTTCCATAAAAACATAAATTTTCATTAAAATAAGGTGTAATTTTATCATTGAAAAGAAGATTATTTTAATTTAGGAAATGAAACAGTTTTAGGGAAAACTCATGGACACATATTGAAAATAATGTTGGTTCCCTATGACATAATTTTCATATCACTCTAACAATCACTCTTATAGTAACTCTTAAAATGGAATAACCATACGGTGGACTTTCACCTTCAAAAACCCTAATATATTGGAGATCTATCTTAGAGCACCAATAGTATATGATATAAATGGATAACCTATCTAATATAATGGGATTAATAACTTCATAAATAATCTATATGGGCCACGACAGGACTAAAACCCTTGAAGAATCATTTACGACCATGTAGAAAACACTTTTATCTATTAAAATTCCATTTCCTTGTGTAATTCACTTTTAAAATATAAAAACAATTAAAATTAAAATTAAAATATTTTATTGGAAAATTTTTTAAATTTTTTTTAATGAATATTAAAATAATAGAAGCAACATGATTCCAATAAAAGTCACTCTGTAATGGACCAAGAAGTTACTCATTTAAGAGTTTTCCAAAAACTCATTTCCTCCAAATGGTTCCATCAAAATGGTGGCATTGATCACAGTCTCACACCAAAATAGTGGCACTATGAGGGTGGCATCGTGACGGTGGCACCTTAATAGTTGCACAGTCAGGGTCACACACCAAAGCAGTAGCACCACTAACGGTGGCCCCATGACTGTGGTCATGTGAGGGAGGCACCGTGATGGTGGCATCGTAACGGTCACACCATTACGGTCGCTCACCAAAATCGTGGGACCACTGAGGGTGGCACTATTAGGGTGGAACCGTGATTGTGGCACCACTTATAGTGTCACACAAAATAGTTTCCCACCCTTATTTTTTTTTCCAGATACACTCCTGCAATTTATCAGTTGACATAATTGCATTTTAATAACATTATTGAGCCCTTTAAATCCCATAAATGATATCTATAATTCCACAAGAGCCGAGCGACCAATTAATTAACAATACAAGTGGCTTTTCCTTAGTGTCACAACTTTTCTTGTACTTTCCAGTTCCAGCCCTATTCTGTCTTTTCTTATAATTAAAGGAAATCATTTAACACACAACTATTATGGCCTCCTCTCCGATGAGAATTACTAAAAGACAATTAATTCCATCAATGTAATTGCACAACCTCTTGGTGAAACCATGATTCAATTTTTAAATCATTCAAAAGTCATATCCAATAATTCCATGATCTCGCTTTTTTATCTCACACGGATTTATTTTTCTTCTTCTTCTTCATTATCTTTTCTAGCCTCTATTCCCATTCAGGGTGTGTTTATAGGCCCCCCTTCTTAATGAAAGTGGTGTGCCTATGTGTAATCCTTTCTTCTCACTCATGGAGTCCTTGGAGTTCCTACCCTACAAACCGTGCATCCCTAATTCCTGGTACGTGGAGAGGAACTTCGATCGTTGATATTCCAGGTAGGGTTCTTCCTTTATCTCTCTTAACTATGTGTCATGTGGGGAAGGTATTCTAGTGTTTCTATTGGAATAGATGAAACCAAACCTTAATAAAAATAATAAATGTACTTTTAGTTAATGAAGGGTTGTGTTTTATGATGATGTTGTACAATTTTATCCATGATTATATGTTGTGCATTTTATGGGTTTATGTGCACTGAAAACTGTGTTCATTAGTGGTCCATCCTTGTGCAATAATGTTTCTATGTTTTTGTTCAATTATTTCTGCAATGATTGAAGGGATGTAACATGGAAACTGGTTAATCACATGAAACTTGGTTGATTAAATGGATTCCCAGTGAACAATAATCTTTGTGTGATCACCCCGGTTAACCATATAGAAATAAGAACGAATGGTGTATTGAATATGGAAAACACCCTTGATTTTCTTAGTAATATGTGTGGTTTTACTGTTTCATTTATGTGGGGTGACATCGATGTCCATGGGATCCCCTGTTGTGGTGAAGTTTTTGGATGGTGGATCTAATGTCATGATAGGGCCATATAGTGGGGCTTGTTTTTGTTCCAATACATTGAGGGATATCATAGATACCGTTTTTTAGTGACATAACCAGAGAAATCGGTGTGAATGCTTAATCAGCTGGTTGGTTATTATTCATTCAACATCTTGTATCTTTGCCAGTTAGTTTCCTAGTAGTGACGAATTGTTTAAAATAGAACCACTCGAATGTGATAACATGAAAGAGTTAAATGTGGAATGGTTTTCTAAGAAAGAGTTGTGAGTTGGCTATAAGTGGTGTGCTTTTTAGGAATGAATAGTAACAGGGGTGTTTGTGTATAGGTTAGTTTTGGAACCCCTATGTTGGGATGAGTGCTTGTTTACATATATATATAATTTAGTTCGTATATTTATTATTCGCAACACACCCAAGTTGAGAACTCTGTGTCGAACACCCCCATTTCAATGATGGAGGGTGCTTTTTCCAACACTCATATGAGTGGCTAGTTATTTTCTCCTTTTCTATTCCTTTTCCAATGTAGCACAAGACTCTTCAGATATGGTGTGACGTCCTGAGGTCCATTATAGCCCTTGATTCTTCAGGTAGGGTTGTTGTGGTGGTAGACCTAGGTGTGTGTGGGGAAGTAGTTTGTCAAGTATCATCAAGATGAGGATGAGGTGTATTCGGACGTGGTGGTAGTTGTTTTGGCCCATGTGTCTATGGTTATTGTTATATGAGTTGATTGTGAAATATTTGTTCTTGTCCAAGACATTTGGTTGTGGTATCCCATCTGTGTGCGGGCAGGGTATGGCGGTGTGAATGTGGTGACAGAATGGTGGGAGAGGTTTGGCTCATAGGAAATCATCAATAACAAGTGAGAAAGTTTTGAGGGGTACCCAAATAACGATGTTCCATTACTATCACTTGACATGACTTGTGTTATTTGGGTAGTGTGCCTTGGTGATTATGGGAGGATAGTTTCCTTTCTAGGTGTTTTTCTTACCCCTATTTTCTCACAGGGAATTAGAATTATTCCCCACTTGTGCCCGAGAGATTTTGGCTTTCCCTACTTAGTATACATGTATACTCACACTACATATATAAAACTTATTTCAGGATTCTAGGAGGACATGAAGACCATGGGTCACCGTACTAGTTCAATCAATGGGACAATTTCATTTGCTATTTTTCCTTTCTCTGGTATTTACCATTGGAGTTTTCTCGTATTGTCGCACTTATAATTGAAACATGCATATGGGAATGGATTGTTTAGACATTACTTTTACTTCAACTTTTGGTATTGTTTGGGACATAGTATCTTATTTTTCAATCCTAACAAATATAATGGGTAATTCCTTCCAATATTCACGTAATTTCATACCATTGGTGCTAGTCTCCACTTCGGGACCTATTGAAGGTTGGTCTTAGAAGTCATTATCCCTCCTTCAACTTAATGAAGGAAGTGCCTGGAAAGCTGTTGTCCTTTCCCATATATTTTTGATTACTGGTTGTTAAAGAATGGTATCAAAGGAGGGGAGAGAGAGGATGGAGCTCGGGTTTTGGCACCGTGGGTATTGCTTGTGATGATATGGAAATAGTGTTATGCAATATTGGTGCGTGAAATAGGCCCGAGAAGACCGAATAGGTCATGAGATTTTTGGGTCCCTCGTGATCCAATGTAAGGACTCTAGGCCTACCGAACGACTAGGTGTGGTTACACTAATTGTGGGTTAGATATCCTAGTAAAAGTACATGCATCATGATGACTTCTCTTCTTGTGTTTCTTGGGTATTTTGGGGATTTATAAAAGAATATGATGTTTAAGAGAAAATAAAATGAATCTTCTACACTACTCAGGATTAGTAATTCCTTGTTTACCTTGCAGTTATGGAACCTGGATGATGACCATGAGTATTGTGGGAAATGTATGCCTAGGAGGTTGATTTCAAAGATCGGCAGATGGCTGAAAAAGAGGAAGAGGAAGATTAGTGGAAGATGATGCTTTGTTATTTTAGTGACATAACCTCAAAAATTTCGAGGGTAGCATCTCTGATATAGGGATAGAGAGCTGTCTTGATGAGATGGTGATAACTTTCATCTTGATCTGGGCTCTAATGTTATATTTGGTTCCTCTGTTTGTAATCCAGATGTGGGGAGTAGTGCATCAGTGGTTGACGCTCTATCTTGTGGAGAAGAGGGAGGCTGAGCTTATGTAGATTGACTTTGAGAGGGAGTTCTAGGAGGAATTCCTCTCATCCATGACGAAACATGAGAAGAGGAAAGATCTTATCTCCCTTCAGAAGGGGGTATGTCAGTGAGAGAGTTGGGGATAAAGTTAAAGGATCTCCTTCACTTGCTCCGTACCTCTTTCCGGATGAAGAGTCTCAGGCGAGACGTTTAGAGGAGGCAGTCAGACCTTCCCTCCAGTATGTTGTTACTCCTTTAACTCTACCGACATACCTAGAGGTCCATAATAAGGTTGAAGTTGTAGATAGAATGCACACTATGGGAGGCATTCTGAAATAGGGGAGTTAGTTGGGCTTGTCAATGGGGAAGGTCGTTAGCAGCAGACCTCAAACATCAGGGGCTTCTAGGTTTTGGCTAATAGGGAGCATGCCTGAACAATTCTAGTTTCGATCTCCATATCCCTGACTATTAATTTCAGGACTAGGTCCAAGTTGGTTCATCTGTGGATGCCATGGATACCTTTAGAATCATTTCCCGTACCGAGTGCAGTATAGTGGGGGTGGGCCAGTTCAGTGCCCACTTGAGCAGCAATAGTTTCCAGCCAGGACCTTTCAGTAGCAGCAACATGTACAGTGAGATCCCGCTCATCCGAGGGTAGATTTTGCTGGGGGAGTCCAACCTCAGGGCGCTCCCCAGGGACCTCGACGAGGGTGTGGTCTAGTAGGCATCTGACAACCTAGGAGAAGGGGATCTGGGCGTGGGCTGTTGATCACCATAGAGGCAGCTATTCCAGCAGGTCCAGATGTTGTCTGAGGTACGATCAGCCTGTTTAGTACCCTTGCATGCACCTTGTTTGATTTAGGATCTCCACACACCTTTGTGTCACCCATTATAGACCATGATTTGGTTCTAGAAATAGAGACCCTTTCCATACCCCTAGTTTTGAGTATGCTAGTCAGAGGTCATACAAGCTTTTCTCATTTTGTTCGAGAATGTAGACTAATGTTGGTACTTAATAAGTCTAGTGGGGACCTTCTTTTTCTGCAGATTTTGATGTATGATTTCATTTAAGGCATCTAATGGTTGTCCTTTGCATGTGATGTTATTGAATGATTCTGAAGATGGATCATGTTTTCAGATGTGGGAGGACAATGTGTGACCTTAATCAGCGATCGAGGTTACTAGGAGGGCAGCCAGTGAGTGGAGCCCCTTCATTATTTGTTCAGAATAATGTCAATAGAGACAAAAGATACAAAGATGGTGGATGTCTTGTGTATGGTTAGTGATTTCATATATGTCTTACCAGAAGAGGTGATGACTCTACCCTTCGACGTGATGTTGAGTTTTGGTTAGACTTAATGCCTGGTGCCCTTCCAATTTTGATGGCTCCCTATCGAATGGAGTCTTTTGAATTGAGAGATTTATGAATCCAGATTGATGATCTGATGAAGAATGGATTTGTTCAACCAAGCGTGTCACCATGGTGCACTCTGGTCTTCTTCTCAAATAAGGTAATTGGTGGTCTTAGGATGTTCATAGACTACCATAGATTGAATCACGTAATGGTCAAGAACCATTAACCACTATAGGGGATTGATGGCCTCTTTGTAAAATTGAAGGGTGAAGGTTGGTTCTCCAAGATAGAACTATAGTCAAGATATCACCAGTTGAGGGGAAGTAGGTTGAAATCTCAGAGAATGCCTTTGATTGATAATATGGGAACATTGAGTTCTTAGTCATGTCATTTGGCGTTATGAATGTTCCATATGTGTTCATGAGGCTCATGAACTCCGTCATTCGGGAATATCTAGACTGGTTCATAGTTGTGTATATTAACAACATCCTGATCTACTCAGTATCAGAGGAGGATCACTCTGAGCATCTATTGACGGTTTTAGAGGTCCTATGACAACTCCAGCTCTATGGGAAATTGTCTAAGTGCAAGATCTATTCAAGATAAGTACCCTACCATGGACACATGGTTTCCATGAAGGGAATAACAGTGGACCCATCAAAGGTTGAGGAGATTTTTTCATGGGTGGCACCCAAAAATGTGACGAAGGATCATAGTTTCTTGGGCCTAGTAGGTTACTACAAGATATTCATTCCAAACATTTCTCGAGTTGAAATACCTTTGAAATCCTTGACCAAGAAAGACAAGAATTTCATGTAGAGTGGGTTTGCAAGGAATCCTTCAGTTATCTGAAAGGGTAGTTGGTTAGTGCCCTAGTTCTATGGTTTCTAGAGGAAGGGGTGATGTTTGAGGTATTCTATGATTCTTTTGGCCAAGGCTTGGGTTGTGTGTTGATGCAACAGCAGAGGGTGATCTCTTATGGGTCTATAAAGTTACATCCCCATGAGCATAATAATTCCACCATGTCTTGGAGCTCGTAGCGGTTGTGTTCTCACTAATTTTGTGGTGGCACTACCTCACTAGGGAGCACTTTGGGTCTTCACATATCACAAAATCATGAGGTATGTCTTCTCCCAGTGGGACCTGAACTTGTAGTAGCAGAGGTGGATGGAGTTTCTCAAGGACTATGAAATTGAAATTTCCAACTCCTCAAGAAAGGGGTATATGGTATCTGATGCCCTGAGCAGGATGTCGAATAAGGATGTGGTTCAAGAGTCAGCAGATGCTTCGACAACGAGGGAGGATTTGGCATCCCTACATCTGGATGAAAGTGTGGATGGTGTTAGAGGTTTTCTATTTTAGATGATAGTGTAATCCTCTCTATTTCGGAATGTGGATGATTCTTAGTGTGGAGGCTGCGATAGTTAAGTGATGTGTGATCGAGATAACCAAGGCATTGCTCTGGAAGGGTGGTCAGAGGATGGTCAGAATCAGATTATTTTTTGAAGGGAAATTTTTTTCCAAGACGATGCACGAGAGAGTTCATGGTGAGTTACACAACTCACCTCTATCAGTACATCTAGGAGTTTCCATGATGTACCAAGGGTTGAGGGGTCAGTTTTGGTGGCTCGGGGTGAAGTGGGAAGTTGCAGATTTTGTGACAAAGTGACTCATGTGTTAGTAGGTGAAGGATAAACACTGTGTCCTAGGGGGTCTGTTACAACCTTTAGATATCATTGAGTGGAAGTGGGATGACATATTGATGGATTTTTTCATGAGGCTTACCATAGTTCAATGGGGTTGTGATTATATCATGGTATTGGAGGAATGACAAACAAAATTATCTCACTTCCTTGCAATCAAGGAGTCAGGTGTGTAGGATTCACTAGTACAGTGTTATGTGGATGAGGTGGTGTAGTTTAATGGGGTTCCGAAGTCCATAGTCTTCATTCAAGATTACCAATTTACGTCACAACATTGGAATGGTTTTCAACATGATTTTGGCACCCAACTACACCTCTACACTGCCTTCAACCCCCAGACAGATAGGAAGATAGAGCGCACCATCCATAATTTTAGGATACTCTACGGGAATGTGTTTTGAACATTAGATGATCATGGTTATGACACTTTCCTATATTAGATTTTCCAAAAACAAAATATATCAATCTAACATTGTCAAGGATCCATTCTAATCTTTGAATGGGAGTCAGTTTCGCTCACCCGTGTGCTGGACAGATGTCGTGGAAGTAGGTGTTCTTGGCCTGTAAATGGAGCGATGAATTTTGGAAATGGTTTATCTTATATGAGGGAGGATGAAGGTAGACCAGTGCTGGAAGAAGTCGTATGATGATAATAGGAGGACTTTGGAGTAGGAATTTGGGGACCATATGTTTTTGGAGGTCTCCCCTCGATGTGGAAAATACAGGTTTAGCAGGGGGAGTAATATTTCTCCCAGGATTGTCAGACACATTGAGTTGTTGTGGTGGGTCGGTGAAGTGGCTTATCATCTAGAACCACCATCGCCGCTACTGAGAGTGTACAGCGTCTTCCATGTGTCTCAGCTCCATCGATATATACACAATGATTCACACATTCTCAACTGGGGAAAGATGGATATTGAGAACGACATGATGTTTATAGAGAGACAAGTGATGATCAAAGGTTGTGAGGAGAAGGTTCACCATGAACTAACCATTACAATGGTTCATATGTTATAGAGGCATGGTGGCCTAGAGGAGAGTACTTGGGTAGAGGAGGTGCAGATGCACTCCCTGTACCTAGAGTTTTTTTAGTTTTTCCCTTTTATTGTAATTGTTTTTTATGTAGTTATTAATCTTGTTAAAGATGAAATGTGTTGTTTTCTGTATTCCCGAAATGCATGTGAAGTGTCCTGACTATGGGGTAGGGAGGACCTGATCACTAATCAAGGCTAATTATGGTGGATGTGATTAAACTATTGTGGAAGAGTTAGTGTTTCCCAAAGAGGAAAGTATCTTGATATGGGGAAAGGACTCCCTAATACATATGTATAGACAGTGGCACCTTTATATGTTGTGTGGTTTCCTGAGCGGGAGGTGTTCCTAGAAGTCGAGGAGGTTTTCTCATGAGAGGGATCTTTCGAGGTTGTTGTCCGGACCCCTACCGTTTCTTCGGAAATAGTTTTGATTCATGTGGGTGAGAATAGTTTGAGGGGTATCTAATATAATGGCATGGGAAATGACTCATTAAAGAGTTTTCCAAAAACATTGTTCCACCAAATGGTTCAATCGAAATAGTTGCACTGGTCAGAGTCTCACACAAAAATGGTGGCACTATAACGGTCGCACACTGAAGCTATGGCACCATGACGGTGGAACATAGAGGGTGGCACTGGTGACGGTGGTACCAGGTCCATTGTTCCACTTATAGACATGGTACCACCACCATTTCTTTTTCCATCTCTGATCTCAAAACATATCTTTTGACATTAGAGCATTTTAATTACCATTTTAATCCATTTAATTCCCATAAATGATAGCTAATATTCCCCAAGTGACGAGCGATCCTTGACATACCAAAACATGTGGCTTTTCCTTAGTGTCACACATTTTCCTGTACTTTATAGTTCCACCCATGTTATGAATTTTACTCTGATTAAAGAAAACTATTTGACACACAGCTATTATGGCCACCTCTCTGGAAGGAATTATTAAATGAAAAATAATTCCATCATGTGTAACTGCCCAACTGCATGGTGAAATCATGATCCGCCTATTATGTTGTTCAAAATTCATATCTGGTAACTCCATGATATCACCTTTTTATCTCTTGTGAATTTATTTTTCTTCACCTTCTTCTTCCTATTGTATGTTCTATTTTCCCTTCCCTGGTGCGTTTGGAGTCCCCCTCCCCAAGGCACGTGGTGCGCATGTATTGGAGCCTTTCTGCTCAATATTCTAATTCTTTGATTTCCTCCCCTGCAAGTTGTGCGTCCCCAATTCTTTCTATGTGGAGAGAAACGTCAATAGTTGATCATCTTGGTAGGGTTATTCCTTCTTCTATAATTATTATTTATCTTGTGGGGTGGGTATTATAATGTTTCTATAGGAATTTTTGAAAAAAAACCATAATAAAATAATAAATGGACTTTTAAAGAATGAAGGATTGTGTTCGATGATGTTGGTCTACTCTTTTATCTATTATTATTTGTTGTAGATTTTATAAGCTTATGTCCAAAAATAATTGTGGCCAATTGTGTTCCTTCCTTGTGCAATAATGATCCTCTAGTTTTTTTATTTCTATGATGATTGAATGGATATTACATGGAAACTATTTAATCACATGAAACTTGGTTGATTAAGTGGATTGCTAGTTAACAATAATTTTTGTGTGATCAACCCATTTAACCAAATTGAAAGAAGGAACATAACTAATGGATTGTTGAATCTAAAAAACTGCGTTGCTCTAACTTGGTAATATGTGTGGTTATTTTGTTTGATTCTTGTGGGGTGACATAAATAGGGATGGGATCTACTATTGTTTTATAAATTTTTTTTATTTAAATCATTATTTGTTTTCCAAACAAGGATCATAGTGAGTTTTTTTGACAATAAACTGGAGGTACTGTTTATTTATATTATACAATATGAGTATGAGTTTGACTACTCGTGTTTATTATTTATTTTCATGAATAATAAAATTTGAAAAATACATAATTTCATTAGAAATTTTTTTAGGTTTATAATTCATTTTATATCTCATTTTTTTATGTTATATACAATTAATTATTCATTTAATTCAACATTGGAGCTTCTGATGATATTCAGTTTATAAGTCTATATCGATTTTTGGTAGTTTTAATACGGTAAATGAGATTAGAATTAAATAATATCTATGATAATGTTTAGGATATTTTTATCATTTTTAAGCATTAGTTATAGTAAAAACCACCATGGTAGTTCTAGGTATGAAAAAATGAAAATCATTATGACCACAAAAAGAGTAGGAAGTATGTGAGCATGACTAATGTTTCATCTTTTTAATGATCATCATGGAAATAAGTAATGTTTTATTTTAATAATATTTAATTATAACAATATTTTAAATATCATATTAATTATTTAAATTTAATTTTATATATTATCTTTCTATGTGGTTTTGAAAAACGACACACATCACTTTGTGGAGTTTGGTAATCAAAATATATGCAAAAATGAGGCTATATTTCTCAATGAATAAAAATTAATGAGGGAAAATAGTATATTATGATTATATAATTATAAATATTTCATTAATATCATATATATATATAATCCATCATTACAATTTATCCATGACACATTGTGATGGTTAACAATTTATGTCGGTACATGAGGTCGTAGTCCTCCAAACATATGAATAGGGAATTATTTTCCTATTTGATGGAATATGAGAAGGATATAATAAATTTCACTAGGATAATAACATATCAGTATATTTTGGATACATGAGTTATTATAATATAATGTTTGAATAAGTTTTGAGGGACATGGAATAATAATCAAAACTATAACCTACTGATAAATATTATACCACTTTTTTGGAAAACCACCTTTTCATAACACCATAAGACCTCAAATATTATTATTATACATAAAAAATATATTTAAATTTTACTGAGATTATAGTAAAGGATTTATGTATATATTTTATGAAAATAAGGTATTTATGTATTAATTAATTAAAAAAAGTGGTTCCCATTTATAACAGATGGGAGGGATACTCTAAAAATATCCTAAAATGTTAATTAAATATAGATTAATATTCAATTCATAATCCATAAAATGTTAACTATTTTAAATTTAAGATGATTATGGGTAAAAATCACATAATACAATTAAAATTATACATTTTTCAATTATATTTCAACACACATCTATTGTTTTTAACCCATATTTAAAATGTTTATCTCATATTGTATCTTAATTGGTATTTCCTATTTTATGGTCAGTATAGTCAAAATAAAATGTTAAATGACCCATAAAAATATCATGATGTAAATTTCAAACCATATCCAAATCACCATTCAATTTTTACATTTTTTGGATAATTATATTGTTGATTAAAATATTATTTACTATAAAATTACTATAATATAAATTTTATGAAATATTCATTACATTGTCATTAATTATATCAACGTAAAAAATATAATTCAAATGAATATTTTTAACACTTACACAAAATGACAAGATCACATTAAAATTATTTCAAATATATTAACTATCTCAATTTATATCTATTTCAAAAAAATTTAATATCAATTATTTTATTTTTCTCATTATTTGAATAATTATGATGTAAGCATTGCGTAAGCATTTGTGGTATTTATTTCTTCAATAAAATTTAAAAATAAATTACTATGATGAATATAGTTCTTCTATACTTTAAATTAATATTTATTGTTGAATATATCCACTATATAACACCATTATGAAATTTTTACACTTCTTATGAACTATAGTGTTACATGTTTGATTTTTTCTATAAATAAATTACAAAAAATCCATAACCACATCTAGGCGGCCGCAAAAAGAAATAAATGATGAATTTGGTAGAGTATAGTAATTATATAATATTAAAATAATATTTAGTTTTTTGATAATGTAATTTTATTGTTCTAATCATATTATATTTTACCTAAATTACTCGATTTACCCGTTAAGGGTGTAATAAATATTACTATGATTACTATTCATATTTTCCAAAATAATGAAGTAGTTTTTAAATAGGGACATTATAATTCCAAATATTTAGTCCATTATTTTCAAAATATAAATGATTAATAGGTATAATTTAATTGTTTTTATATATCTAAAACCTAATGAAAAATAATTTTTAGAAAATGGTTTTTAAAAATTATAAAATGTTTTTATATAAAGCTCGAGTATAATTTAATTTTTTATGAAGGAAATAATTATTATTTTTCATCAATATTAAATAATAAATATTAGAAATTAATAAAAATAATTATTATACCTTTAAATACTCTAAGATAAAATAGAAATTTCAATAAAAATTGGTATTTTTCACTATTCCTTTAAAAAGTAATGTTTTTATAAAATTTATAAAAATAATATTAATATAATTTATTGATTATGAATCCAAAAATTAATTTTCTTTCATATAAATTTTATATAACTCGTATTTTTTATAATACTCTCAAAAAATTTGAATAACTCATTTGTGAGGAAAACATATTTGTAATTTGAGAAAAATGACTTCTAAAAATTGTGTGATTATTTTATAAGAAGACGCCAAAAATTAATATTGATTGGGAAAATAATAATTGTTTTATAAATAATTCAATCCTATTTATACATTCTATCAAAATAGTTATGTTTTAATGGAAATGTTTTAATGCCAATATTTAGGTGTTCATTCTAGGTGAATGTGACATATATTGTGTGACGTAGAATATAATGTTTCATTTTAAATTCACATGTTATTAAAATATATTTTTTCTATAATCCAGTTTGGACTCCTTAATTTTATGTATCTTTATAATTTATAACAATTGGAATATATCTGAGAAACAATACTAGCTTCACTTGGACTCTAATCACCAAAACCATTCTACACGATCTATTCACCAAAAGGACATTTTCTTATAGTGTTTAGACCACAACTCAAAAACATACATGATCTATTACAAAAAATTTCTTATCATCATGATTCAATTAGATATATTATATTATCCCATTTGATCCCCATACTCAACCTCAAGTGGTGAAGCTATCAACTATTATAATTCCTTGTACTCTGATACCCATTAAGAGTTATTGTAAAAACCCAAACAGTGTGTTAGAATGTGAAAATTTTCATATTAAATTATATCATTATTCCATTCCAATTATTATTCTACATTCATTGATATATAAATTATTTTTACTCATCAATAAAATTGAGTTCCATCAATAACCTTTTATGTTATCGTGACCTTGGACATTCATACCCATATATCATAATTCCAACATAAAATTCAAAACATTTCTACATTAATTTATTGTAGAACACATACCATATATTGAATTTACCCATAAAAAATGCACTCAAAATTATATATGCATTTATCTATTACCCCTAAACATAAAACATCACATAATCATAATAAATTATCTCATTTTTTAAAACCTAATTAATTAATAAAAAATTGTAAATTAATTAACTTTTTAATTCATAGTTGGAAAATCAACAACAAAATATAAAATATTATAAAGGGACTAAATCACAACTAAATGTGTGTGGAATATCAACAAGGTTATTGTTTAACATCAACATAAAATTAATTCATCATACCTAAAATTAACGATTATTTATATCATAAAAGAAAGTGTGAAATATTATTAACCAGTGATTTACCATAAATTGAAAGGATAAAAAAATTGGAATAAATTCACATTATGTTTCCTTTACCCATAACACACAAAAAATTCATCACTCTAAAAATCTTTCACCATGCATCAGCAAAATATTTCACAAATTCCCTATGATAGAAAATAAACAATTAAAAGGAAATGAATGTGAAAATATTGAGAAATTTGAGAATGTATTTTCATTCCATGGTGTGATGAAAAAATATGGACTCTATTGGAATAATGGAGGATTGTATGGATATGATAAGGGAATGAACTCCATTTATTCCCCTATGTAGAAAAAAATAATACCAATGGATCTTTTGTTCAAAAATTGAAAGGATCCAAAATTTAAAAATATAAGAAAATTTGATTATTGGAAATAATATGATTCAATTGGAATTTTATATTTAAAATGTGGAAAAAAGAATAAATTTTGAATCATTGGGATGTATTTTGTCTTGGTCAAGGTTCTGTAGAAATTTATTAACATCCTCATGAAGCAAGTTTTTCACCACTGATTTCATAATGATTTTTAATCATAGTTGGTTCAATAAAAAACTAAAACGAACAATAATATTCCAATAATATTCTATAGTATCTTTAAACCAATAAAAAAATAAACTCAAATTGATCATCAATATAGTAAAATAAATCATCATCCAAAATTTTACTATATCCCCAACTTAAGTTCTTCAAAGTATTATTTATATCTTATTTCACCATCACAAAATTACCTGATGGATTAATTAAATAGTTAATATAAGGACCCAGCCTTAAAACATTACTTAATATTGAATTAAATTGAATAATTCACATTTAGGATCTTTTCCGGATTATAGATTTATAGAATTAGATCATAAATCATGTATTATAATACACATTTAAACAAAGTGGTTACATAAAAGATAGTATTGATTTTTTCCCATCAACAGAAACATATTTAAAATAATACATGGATTATTTCTTGACACATCCTTGACACTATCATCATATCATGTACCTTTCCCTTGACCTCTGAAAAACATTACAAAAACATGGGATGAGCATAAAAAGAATAGTGAGGGATATAAAAATACGGAAAGGAAACATTAGTACATGTATACATAAGAATTAATGAAATCATAATTTAGTCATAAAACATAATCATGTTAACATACATCATTAAATTATAAGATTTATTAATAACTCATAGAAATCATAATACATAAAGGTAATGTGACGCATTCATAACCATCTTATGTAGGGAGTAACCCTCATGGTTCTGTTTGGAATACCCATCACAGTATATTCCCTAAATCTCTTCAGAGAATCCTTAATTCTTAACCCCTTCACGTTACCCAATGCATTGTAGAGCTATATCAGGCTCACCCTCCCTTAGTTTTTCACGAAACCACTCGTCTTCATAAACAATTCCCAAGAACCAAAACATAATCGTATCACAAAAAACATGCATAAAGGGAACATAAAATTTCCACATTTCAATCACCAGATATTAATACAACACATTGATATAATAAAAAAATTATGAAAAACATTTTCAATACCAAAAAAAAGAAAAGTAAAACATGGTATTTATTTTTTCATTTTAAACAAAGTTATGGCTTGTAGAGGAATCTGAAACTCAAATAATGGTTATGGTGGAAGAGAAGTTGTTGTCGCAACATACATATGTCAAAAAAATAATTCTTTTGTCATTTAGTAAAATAATTTTTATAAATAATATGACTTTTTAATAGACGTAAAAGTCAAAGGGTTTTATACACCGTATAAAAGAAAGTTTTGTATAAAACAAAATATGCCTCAATGAAAGGAGATTGAGACGAAGTCCCATACCACTTTGAATATCTTAATTCCTTAAAAAATTAATATCCATATAAATAAATCCTTAAAACCATTTTGAAAACATGTATATTAATGAGAAATATTTATAAGAATAAATCATTAAAACATTTAAAACAATATTTTAGTTAAAGGGTTTTTTAGAAAATGAGAGACACTTGAATACAATAATTATTGAATAAAATTTAATCAGAACATTATAATATCATTAGAATAAAGGGATTGATGATATAATATTTCAAATTATAGTATATACACCATATAATAGTGAATTGGTGCATAACAACAATGAAGTCCCAATAGAAATGTAAAATGAGATGAAATCAGTTATAAAGTAGGTATCCTTAAATTAAGGATAAATCAATCTCATAATTATGTGTGACAAATATAAATACACCCAATATAAGTGTATATCAATTGTAAAACAACCAAAGTTCATTCACATATATTCATAGGACAACATGTTCAATAACTACAAGTTGAACCCAAAGAAATCGAAATTGTGTTAAGAAGTTCCTTTGGTAAAATTCGACAGCCTAACATCGTCTCCTTAAAATTCATAAAATTGGTTGATGAGAGAAAAAATGGTATCTCATCAGTTGGACATTAAATTTACGTCAATAAGGATAAATAATAACGTATCCCAACATAAAAAGATGTAAATTAAAATACATAGAAAAATAAGTCTTTTAAAAAGAGAATTGTGAAAGGTTCCCTTACTGATTTGGGAATCTTTCGAAACCTACACCCCATGAAAGAAGGGTCATACAATGAAGATGTAAATACAAAAAAATGACATTATATTATTCAAATAGTAAAATAATGGGCAGTACATACCCAACACAAAAGGAAATAGTGGCCAATGTAGCATGTATCTCACGGGAATAAAAAGTGAGATGAAAATCCCCTTATGAAAATTCGGCAGCATAACGGCGCCACATAAATCATCCAAAAATAGATTGATGAGATAAAATAGGGTCTCTCATAAAATTACCATAAAATTTACAGAAATAATAATATATAATAACATCTCCCAACATAAGAAAGAGGAGATTAAAATATGTGACATAAAAGAGATTACTTTTAAAGAAAGAGAGATGTTGGATCCCTTACATCACGTCCCACTTGTCTTGTTCATTTATTTATATTCCTGAATAATAAACTTTTTTCAATTTATAATTGCATAAGGAAATAATTTAATGTTTACTATTCAATTAATATCATATATTATCATGGTATAATAATTAGTTAATTATGTGAGTTCATATCATACATTTTGTCGATATTCGGTACATGATTAAAAAATGATCTTGTTTGAAAAAAATTGTCAATGTAGTTGTATATACATCATATCCAGAATATTATTAATGATTTAAATATCATATATATCCAGTATATATTCTTTTTATACTTATTCCATAATATTTGGAGATAAAAATAAATGAAATGCACCGTTCATGGAGAGGGTAGGTCGTACGTACGCATGAACGCTACTTTCATTGCATTGACATATTAATGGAATTAAAAATAGATGAGAGATATATATATTATAATTATAGTATAATTTATATGTTATATAGGTCAAATATGCTCATTAATTTTACTCTTTATATATTCCATGTATTGCATTAACGAGTCATGTTATTTGAGAGGGCGGTAGTCCACACTTTCTCGAATGAAATTATCGCATTTTCACAACATGCAAGGCATAATGGTATGTTTTATATATAAAATACAAAAGAATAAAGAAAACATAAATACCATATATATCATATATAAAATACAGTGACATCATAATGGCCA
This sequence comes from Viscum album, assembly GCA_963277665.1. Taxonomy (NCBI): domain Eukaryota; kingdom Viridiplantae; phylum Streptophyta; class Magnoliopsida; order Santalales; family Viscaceae; genus Viscum; species Viscum album. The sequence continues at coordinate 1,850,756,172 of OY728126.1, read as the reverse complement.
CCATGAAAGGTTTTAAGAAAAGATTGAATAATCATCGTTTCGTGAGGCAGTAATTCGCCATCCACAGAAATAATATGTTTTTTAACCATTAGACGGAGGTGTGTGTATGTGTAGAACGAATCCATCACATAAAAACATCCTAGTATATTGAAGATACTGGTTTTGTTTCAAAATAAAGGAATAAAAAGAGTTTAGGGGGTTTGAGAAGCAAAATAAAACAAAAGAACAGAAGTGAAGACATTACCTTTAAATCGGGTAACTCCTCTTAGTTTGAACCAAAAGGGTTTCTTGAAGAGCTTTCTTCCAATGGTAAGGATAGTAGGATGAATATAGGGTTGTTTAGAGATAAAATGGGCAGAGTTTGGTCAACCTAAAGGCTTGAGAGGTGTGGGTAAGGGGGTAGAGGTGGGGGCCTTTTATAAGAGGGAGGAGGGGCACTCTTGGAATGCCTTGAAAAGTTACTTTATTATAATAAGATTTTCAGATATTAAAGGTTCCAAAATTATATATTTAGAGTATAATGTGATAAGTGTTCTAAATCCACCCATACAATAGGGTTTTAACAATTTTAAGTCTTATATTTTACATTATCTTCTCATTCTATTTAAATCGTTTATTAATGAGGTAATCGTTGCATCATCATGGTGTCATAAATAAATTAATTTATATAATGTCTAAAAATTATAAAAAATATACTATGAAGTAATAAATCTTCATATATTTCTAATGGATATTTATAGTCCAAAATATGACAAGTATAACCCCACGTAAAAATTGTTTTAGTAAAACAATACATGTGTGTAACATTTTTATTTTAACTTTAAATAATAAGTTATTAATGTCATTTTCCTACCAATGTGTCTCCATGGGGTCCCCAAGATGACCCATGGATTTTCATGGTCAGCCATGACTCCTAAAATATGGGTAGGACATGTGTCAAGGTCATTTCATATTATTATAACATTATCTTTACCTTTAATTACACTAATTACCTTTAATCACGATTAATAAAACTTAAAAGTTACTATTAACCAAAAAATAATTTTAATCATATTGAAAAAAATTATAAATCATAATGACAACCATGTATTTTGGATTTTTGAAAATAAAATCACATAAGTGGTAAATTTTCATTTAAACGAAAAAACAGTATTTTAACTACCACTTAGAGGTTTCACTATTCATCAAAAATTGACGTTTTTCCGAAAAATACAAAAAAATCACCGTAAGCTATATTTGATATTCTGAATTAAAAAATGATGTATATTTTAAAAAATTCAAAACATAAATTTTTCATTAATTAATTTAATAATTAATTCCCGTTGTTAAAACAAATAGAGTGCTTTTATGAAACAATATCTATTAAAATATTGACACTAGTTTAAGTCCAATTTCAAAGTGAAATTAATTCCAATGACGACCATTGGATTAAATAGTAAAAATATATTCTAATTTCACTTTAAAACCAATTCAAAAGATGTTATAATCATATAAATAAATTATATTAAGAAGAGATTTTGAATTAAAATACAATATTTTCACTAAAACTGATCTTTATCGGAAAAATAACAAAAATTTACACAAAGTAAATTTTGATGTACTGATTCTAAAGAAGGATTTTATTTTGTCAAATATAACATATAAAATATTCAAATGTATATTTAAAAATGTTTTTCCATAAAAAGGTAGTTAATCGACCTTTTAAAGAATATTAGAAGATTTATGCTTAAAATTGGATTCATTCTCATTTTAAGCCACTAACATTTATTGGAAAAAGTAAAAATTTTTGAAAAACATATATAATCATTTTGTAGATAGTTCTGTTTATTCCCTCAATTACAACTGCTAGTCGTTAACTACCATTTAAAATAATATTATTTTATTATTAGAGAGCAACGTAAGATTTCAAAGAAACTCATTGTTGCGTATTGGGTGCGCCATCGAGCATAGCGTTCCCTTTAAATTAATATTAACATTTTATTCAAAAATATGGACAAATAAGAAATTGTAATATTCTTTATTTACCTGGGATGTTATATCCTTCCCCCCTTTTGGGAATTTTTCCCTCGCAATTTTTAAAATCAGGCATGGAAAATTCATTGAAAGCCCCACATCGGAAAAGGAGTAAATTAAACTGTCACTTTAAAAGAAAGAAAGGGATGTACAAAGGTCACCCAAGTTAACCAATACTATGATTCCATCTAGGAAAACATTGATATGGAAGAATAATCAAAGGGTTATGTTTTTAGGGAGTGTGATAGAAAACATGTTTAGGAGAAAGTTATCCACCACAAAATTACAAAATGGTGATGGGTTAAACGGTATTTGATTCCCCAGTAGGAAAAGTTAACAGACAACATTTTTGTTTCTAAGATAATTTTCACTGAGGAATTTTTGTATGAACCTAAATAAATTATAAGGAAACATACTTACTTGTCATGTAGACTCTCATCTCCTACTATATTTCTTACACAAACTCATATTTTCTCAAAAAGATGAGTATTTAGGATAACTTTTTCACATTAAGAGAACTATAATCAACTTCTAGAGAATCACATAATCCAAAAAAGTGAACTATATACTTCACATGTCCTTAGACCAAAACCAAAACCAAAATTGTTAGTAAAAGATCAGATAATTCCCAAAAAGGATATTCCTTTATAAAATGAAATACTATTCTTAATCTCCAAAATGTGTCAAACATTATCCAAAGTTCAACAAAGACCATTCAATAAACAGATGTCTATAAAATTCTTCAATGATAAACCAAACTATGATTGAAACCCAAATTTGTGAAGGATTTAATCACATTGTCTTCCAAGGTAAATCTTAACATTTATCTCCAAATAACATCTGTTACTTTTAAAGTATCATACTGACAAGTAATTAACCTAATCACATATCCTCCATGATAGGTTAATAATTTCCATAGATAACACAAAATCAAGTTATTCTATATTCATAAGATCATCTAAATAAAAATAATTAGTCAAAATAACCAGGGACTTTACGTAGTCCAGTGGTAGGTGATAAATACTAGTCGCACTTTGGTTGTGGGTTAGATTCCCGCAGCTTCATCTGACGTGATAGGTTGTCACATGGTCTATGTGTTGTCCTTTTTCCAAAACTACATAATTCTTAAAACATTCCCCAAAAAGAGATAAAATCTTAAAAAATAATCATAACATATTTTAACCTCATATTTATATCATGCCTTCCATTTTCCATCATAACATATAGTAACCAATAATTACCTCAAATGTAAGGATCATATAAACCATAATGGTTACCTTTATAATTATTCCATTAATTTCCACATTGAGTTGGTTCTCTCATTCATGATGAATTAGAGAAATCACCAAGGTTCAAGTGGTTGATCATAACTCCTGGTAGTTGTTTTAGAATAACCATGAGATTTCTCATTGAATCCCCCATTTCATCCAGTCTCTTAATTAGAGAACCACCTCAGTTTCTTTCAAACCCATTGTCAATTGGTTCCTACTAGATCCATCCAGTTACTATAACCAAAACGGTCAGTGTGAGTATACCATCAAAATCATCATGTACTAAAGTGGAAGATAAACACAAATATATACTAACCAATGTTATCTCAAACTCATTCCAACATTAAAAAATAACAATGACTCCAACTAATACAATCACCATTGTGGTTATACACAACTTGTCACTTATGCTTAAAGAACACTCTAACCTCTAAAGTTATCTAAACTGACCTTTGATACCAACTATAAGGGATCAGGCTTAAAACATTACTTAATATTGAATTAAATTGAATAATTCACATGGATAATATTTTCAGGTTTAGATTTATAGAGAATTAGATCATAATTCATGCATTACATTCCACATTTAAACAAAGTGGTTACATAAAATATATTATTCACTTTTTCCCATCAACGGAAACATATTTAATATAAAACAAGGATTCTTTCTTGAAACTTCCTTGACACTATCATCATATCATATACCATTTCATTGACCTGTGAAAAAAATTACAAAAACTTGCAATGAGCATAAAAAGATCATTAAGGGATATAAAAATATGGAAAGGAAACATTAGTACATGTATACATAAGAATTAATGAAATAATACATTACTCATAAAACATAAGCACGTTAAAAAATATCATTAAATCATAAGATTTATGAATAAATCATAGAAATCATAAGACATAAAGGTAACTTGAGGCATTCATAACATTCTTACGTAGGGAGTAACCCTCATTATTACGTTTGGAATACCAATCGTAATATATTTCTTAAATATCTTTGGAGAAACCATAACGTTTAACCCCTTCGCATTACCCAATGCATTGGAGAGCTATATCGGGCTCGCCTGCCCTTAGTTTATCACTGAACCACCCGTCTTCTTAAACAATTTCCAAGAACCATAACATAATTGTATCACATAAAACATGTATAAAGGAAACATAACATTTCCACATTTCAATCCCAAGATATCAATACAACACATTGATATAATAAAAACATTATGAAAACCATTTTCAATACCAAAATAAAATAAAATTAAAACCTCGTATTTATTTTATAATTTTTAGAAAAAGTTATGGCTTGTAGAGGAAGCTGAAACTCAAATAATGGTCACTGCGGCAGAGAAGTCATTGTCAACCCATATGTATGACAAAAAACATTCCTCTTGTCGTTTATTAATATTATTCATATAAAAAATATTCCTTTGAATAGACTTAAATGTCAAATGGGTTTATACACCGTATAAAAGAAAGTTGTGAATAAAAAAAATGCCTCAATGAAAGGAGATTGAGACGAAGTCCCATACCACTTTGAAGAATTTAACATTATAAACGATTGATATCCATATTAATACATCATTAAAAACATTTTTAAAACATGGATATTAATGAGAAATATTTATAAGAATAAATCATTAAAACAGTTAAAACTATATTTTAGTTGAAGGGTTTTTAACAAAATTAGAGAGACTTCAATACAATAATTGAAAAATAACATTTAATCATGAAATTTATAATATCATGAGAATAATGGGATTCAGGATATAATATTTCAAAGGATAGTATATACACCATATAATAGTGTATTGGCGAATAACAACAATGAAGTCTCAATAGAAATGTAAAATGAGATGAAATCCATTATAAAGAAGGTATCCTTAAATTAAGGATAAATCAATCTCATAATTATGTGTAAAAAATATAAATACGCCCAATATAAGTGGATATTATGTTTAAAACAACCATAGGTAAGTCACAAATATTAATAGTATGACATATTAAATAACTACAAGTTGAACCCAAAGAAATAGAAATTGTGTGAAGAAGTTCCTTTGGTAAAATTCAACAACCTAACGACGTCGCCTTAAATTTCATAAAATTAGTTGATGAGAGAGTAAATGGTATCTCATAACTTGGACATAAAATTTACATCAATAAGGATATATAAGAACATATCCCAGCATAAAAAGATCTAAATTAAAAGACATAACAAAATAAGTCTTTTAAAAAGAGGATTGTGAATGGTTCTTTTACCGATTTGGGCAACTTTTGAAACATACACCCCATGAAAGAAGGTTCATACAATGAAGATGTAAATAAAAATAAAGGATAGTATATTATTCAAATAGTAAATTAATGGGCATTAAATACACCACAAAAAAGGAAATAGTGGCCAATATAGCATGAATCTAACTAGAATAAAAAGTGAGATGAAAATCCCCTTATGAAAATTCGGCTGTCTAACGACACAACATAAAACTTCCAAAAATGGATTGATGAGATCAAATAGGGTATCTCATAATATTAACATAAAATGTACAGAAATATTAATATATAATAACATCCCCCATCATAATAAAGAGGATCTTAAAATAAGTGACATAAAAGAGATTACATTAAAAGAAAGAGAGAGGTTGGATCCCTTACCTGAAGTCCGACTTGTCTTGTTCATTTCATTATATTCCTGAATAATAAACTTTGGTCAATTTATAATTGATTAAGAACATACTATCATTTTTATTATTCAATTAATATCACATATTATCATTTTATAATAATTATTTAATTATGTGAGTTCATATCATACGTTTTGTCGATGTTCGGTGCATGAGTCAAAAAATGATCTTGTTTGAAAAGCATTGTCAATGTATTTGTATGTACATCATATATAGAATAGTATAATGATTTAAATATCATATATATATAGTATATATTCGTTTTATATGTATTCCATAATATTTGGAGATAAAAAAAATGAAATTCACCCGTCATGGAGACGGTAGGCCGTACGTACGCATGAACGCTACTTTTTTTGCTTTGGTACATTAATGGAATTAAAACTAGATTAGATATATATATATATATATTATAATTCCAGAATACTACATATGTTATATAGGTCACATATGTTCATTAATTTCATTATTTATACATTCCATGTATTGAATGAATAAGTCACATCACTTGAGGGGGCGATAGTCCACACTTCCTCATATGAAATTATCGCATTTGCACAACATGAAAGGCATAAAGGTATGTTTTAAAAATAGAATACAGAAGCATATAGAAAACATAAATTCCATATATATCATATATAAAATACAGATACATCATAATGGCCACCATTAAAGGAGTTAAGAAAATATTGAACAATCATCGTTTCGTGAGGCAGTAATTGGCCATCCACAGAAACATTATGTTCTTTAACCATTAGACGGAGGTGTGTGTAAGTTTATCACGACTCCTTCACATAACAAAATCCTAGTATATTTGAGATACTGGTGTTGTTACAAAATAATTGAATAAAAAGATATTAGGGGGTTGGAGAAGCAAAATAAAACAAAAGAACACAAGTGAAGACATTACCTTTAAAACGGGTAACTCTTCTTGGTTTGAACCAAAAAGGTTTCTGGAGAGCTTTCTTCCAAAGGTAAGGCTCCAAGGATGAATAGAGGGATGTGGAGAGATAAAAGGAGAATAGTTTGGTCGAGCCAAAGTCTTGAGAGGTGTGGGTAAGGGGGTAGAGGTCGGGGCCTTTTATAAGAGGGAGGAGGGGCGATCTTGGAATGTTTTGAAAAGTTACTTTATTATAAAATGGTTTTCGGATATTAAAGGTCCCAAAATTATATATTTCTAGGATAGGGTGATAAGGGTTCTAAATACACCCATAAAATAGGTTTTTGACAAGTTTATGTCTTAGATTTCCCATTATCTTCTCATTTTATTTTAATCATTTATTAATGAGGTAATCGTTGCATCATCATGGTGTCATAAATAAATTAATTTATTTAATGTCTAAATATTATATAAAAAATAATATGATGTATGAAATCTTTTTAGATTTCTAATGGATATTTATAGTCAAAAATATGACTTGTATAACCCTATGTAAAAATTGTTTTAGTAAAACAATACATGTTTGTGACATTTTTATTTTAACTTTAAATAAAATGTTATTAATTTCATTTTCTTACCAAAGTGGCTCCATGGGGTCCCCAAGTTGTCCCATGGATTTTATTGGTCGGCCATGACTCCTCCAATACGGTTAGGACATGTTTCAAGGTCATTTCATATTATTATAACATTATCTTTACCTTAAATTACAGTAATTACCTTTAATAGCTATTAATAAAACTTAAAAGTCACTATTCACCCAAAAATAATTTAAAACCATTGAACCAAATTTTATATCCTAATGACAACAATGTATGTCAGATTTTTGAAATTCAAATCACAGAAGTGGTAAACTTTTATTTACATGAAAAATCTGTTTTTTAACTTCCACTTAGTGGTTTCAGTATTCATCAGCAATTGAAGTTTTTCAGAAAAATACCAAAAATTCACCCTAAGATATATTTGATATTATGAATTCAAAAATGATGTCTATTTTAAAAAATTATAAACATAAAATCTAAATTAATTAATTTAATAATTAATTCCTTCTGTCAAAACAAATAGCATGTTTTTAGGAAACAATATCTCTTAAAAGATTGACACTAGTTTATGTCCAATTTCAAAGTGAAATTAATTAAAATAAACACCATTGGATTCAATGGTAAAAATATATTCTAATTGCACTTTAAAACAAATTCAAAAGATGATCTAATCATATAAAAAAATTATATTAAAAAATGGGTTTTGAATTTAAATACAATATTTTCACTAAAACTGATCTTTAACGGAAAAATAACAAAAAATTTACACAAAGTAAATTTTGGTGTCTAGATTCTAAAGAAAGATTTTATTTTTTAAAATATAACATATAAAATATTCAAAAGTATATTTAAAAATATTTCACTATCAAAAGGTGGTTAATCGACCTTTTATAGAATATTAGACGATTTATGCTTAAAATTGAATTCATTCTCATTTTAAGCCTCTAACATTTATTGGAAATAAGTAAAAATATTTGACAAACATATATAGTCATTTTGTAGTTAGTTTTGTTCATTGCCTCCATTACAATGGCTAGGCATTAACTACCATTTAAAATAATATTATTTTATTATTAGAGTTCAATGTAAGATTTCAAAGAAACTCATTTTTGCGTATTGGGTACGCCATCAAGCATAGCATTCCCTTTAAATTAATATTAACATTTTATTCACAAATATGGATAAATATGGAAAAGTAATATTCTTTATTTACCTGGGATGTTACAGTTAATCTCAAGGGAACATTAATTTGGTTGAAATATTGAGATATTTCTTCTGGGATTTTATAAGACATATGCATTGATTTAATCTATCAAATGTGTTAAAAAATAATAATATTTTCTACTCAAGTAAACAAAAATAACAATTTATTCGTATATATTGAATGAGGAAACATAAAAGACTGAAAACTTTTATAGGAAAATTTTATTTTTATAGAAATATAATAATATTCATATTTAAATATATTATAGAACAATAATTATAATTTTTTAATATGAATATTAATTTTGAACATATGTGTTCAATATGATCCGTGAATGAATTTGTTAAATTTTCCAATAAAATTAATCTTTTATGAATTTCTTAAAAAAAATTAGATATTCATAAATATCATTATGATAATTTATTATAATATTTTGAATAAATAATTATTTTACTAACAATTTTATTGAAATAATGAAATGATCATTTATATGTAAATTAATATATTTTTAGAAAACCATTTTTTGAAAAGCCATAATTTCATTCCTTTTTAATTAATTTATAAAATATATAATATGATTTATTTAAATAAAATAAAAATATATTATATATATCTATATGAATTTAAAAACAGATAATTATGATTTCTAGTCATATACTTAATATAATATCACATAATTAATGAAAAATGAGTCTCTATAATATCTGTATTTTGACCTGCTTTATTAAACTTTTATTAAATTAAATTCGTTTTATTTTGTGAAATAAACATGATAAAAATAATTCAAAAATTATTGTTACAATAATTAATATAATTAAATTATGTTCGCTTAATATTTTTTCATAATGAATAATAAAAACTGTATATATTTATTAGCACTGTTTAGTTAAAATGAACTTGTTGGGGTTAATCGATAATGATAAGGGTCAAATTGAACTAAAAACATTATGAAACCCAATTTTCTATTTTATATAAAATTTATCTCATTTATATTATAATATTTCCTATTTTTATCTACATTTAATAAGAAAAATAATTAAATTATTGAAAGTCATGTAAAAATTATATGTGTGGTAATCATATAAATTATAAAAGGGAACCACACACATCCCATAAAGACACCAAACAAAAAATTTATATTGAAACAAATACTCATGATTAAATATCCATAGACATTATCCACATTATATTGGTGTTAGTATTTTTAAATACCAAATAAATGGTCGTTAAATGTAGATCCCTTGGAAGTTCTTCAAAGTGATGGTATTTGTCATCACAAAGCTATTTATTTTTTCTCTCTAATTTCAGAAAAATTAAATATGTCGAAAAAATTATAACATAATTTCACACGTATCTGAATTATACTAATATTTTTCTATGTAAATGAAAAAATATTTCTTGACTTCATTTTCAATCAAATTGGAAAATAAACCATTGCTCGTGTGTATGGTGAACTAACGCTATGAGAAGAAATGTAATTATAATCCATCACCTACTCACATGGATAGTCCTACTGATGTAAAAAATAAATATATATGATACATATGATATAAAATTTATTCTAGAAATTTAATATTCCATTTCATTGTAAATCCACCCCTTATAAAAATGATAACATTTCTTATGCATACATAAAACCTACTATCTTGAAGAATAAATGATATTCATTTTCCGTATTAAAATCATTAGAATGTTTTTAATAATCTATTTAATGAGAAAATATGAAATATATAACATTAATATCATATTGATAATGATATAACTACTTCCTATTTATAATTATTGTACTTCCTTGATAAATTATATATAAGAATATGATTGTAGTAATCAAATGAAAAAATGGTAATAATGAAATAATATTAAATATTGGGTAAAAAAGGATATAAGATTAAAAAATATGACATTATAAATTTTAATATGCTTCTGGTATAAATTAATAACATTTATAGAAATTATTGAGTGGGTTATTTTACATTCATCTAAATAGAATTTTTAGGTAAAGTAATTTTTCTCAATTTACACTACATTGAGTCACATTTGTTATTATGCACCTATTCTATTTTATATGGTGTATATAATGTACATTTGATATATTTAAAATCAATTAATATTTATTCAAAAGTATTAATGTTTAAAATCAAATATTTTTTCTCAAGTGTTTTTAATATAAATGTAACGAAAGAGGTATCAATTTGTACTACATCATCCATTTTTTTTTGCCTTAGTTTTTTAGGGGAAACATATAATATATCATTCATAACATCCTAATATTTTATTATCGAATGGATATTTAATGTGATTAAATATTTTCATCATAATTAAAATGAGCCTCCATTTTTCATTGTGTTGAGTGTACAATGAGTCATTACATGGCCTTAAGCAACATCCCCAAGACGCCGAAGGCAGGCTATAAATGCTGAAGGGGTTTAAATACAAGTTGGGGACAATTTACCCTTTATGAAATAACCAATAAACAAACCAATCATAACCAAAAATTCCCCATATGATGCATGATCAAATTAATTCCAACTAAACAACATCATTTATATCAAACCACATCAAGTACACAACAACAGAAGACCAAACCAGGCATCAAAGTACACATCAGATGAACAAGTCAAGACTCTCAAAAGACGCCACAACTTCATGCTCCACAAGATCCAAGATCCACAACATCTCCCAAGCATCACCATGAGCCATTAACAGTAAGATTCTTTACCTTTACCTGTATCTCGAAACATGACATCTTCAAAAGCACTAATCTGCCAACACATGGGTGAGTATAAAACTCAGTAGCTTCCCCAATGACTTCCCTACTCATGACACTAGGATGGAAGAGTTAGAAACATATATATAAAAACATTTAATATAAAAAATTCCTTCAAAAGTAGATTATAACTAGATATAAAAAAGTTTTTAAAAATCACTTACAACCAAAAGCATTCAAAGGAAAAATTAACCAATTTTCCAGTGAGTTATTTTTTCAAAAAAATAACTAATAATGCTTTAGATCCATTTTACAAACATCCCATTTTGGCATTTCCAACCATTTCTCAACCCATGCAACCAACCATGCATGCTTCATTATTAATGTTCCATACTCATGAGTGGTTTCTCATCAATCTACCAAGTCATCACAAGGTAATTGTTTCCCATGTTCCATTACACCATTTGCACTGAGCACAAGTTTATATTTCAACCAATCCTCATACATATAGTTACCATAGTTCCATTAAATGTTTTTCACCGAGTACAAGGTCATATTTCAACCCAGCCTTGTACATATAGTTACCATGTGCCATTACACAATTGGCACTGAGTACAAGGACATATTTCAACCAAGCCTCATACATGCAACATGAACACACACCGAATACTCCCATCAATCTTGCCAAAACACCATTTCAATAAAAATACCTTTTTATTGGAAACCATTTCTATCAAAACCATTTCAATTACAAACCATTTCAATAAAAATTCCTTTTTATTGAAAACCATTTCCATCAAAACCATCTCAATGCCAAACCATTTCAATTCCAAACCATTTTAAAAAAACTCAACTTTTATAGAAAACCAATTCCGACAATATCATTTCAATGTCAAACCATTCCAATAAAATTAGATGTTATGGAAATCCATCTTTTCATCCAAACATTTAAAATTTCAGAAAATCCATAATTTAAATTCAATATTTTAAATTCAAGAAGGAAAATTACTTTCACAACAATTCACTAAGATTTCACAATTCCACTAAAAGCATAAATCATCACTAAAGAAGATTTATTCTATTCATTTCACAAAAATTTCCATTCAAATGACCCAACTTGAAACTAATCCAATAAATTCTAACAAGTGGGGTCGAGTCTAAAGCCTCATACCTTTGGGGTTTTTACAAAAACCACAAAGAATGATGAACACACAAGAAAACTGGGTTGTTTCCTCAGAAACCTCCTTAGATCTCTTCTACTAGAAATAACAAGGCCAAATTTTATCATATTTCGCATCCACACATGTATATCTACCCATAACAGGCATAGATATAAAAAATAGAGAGAATAGGAGAAGTAGATCTAAGTAGATCTACGAAATTGATCAAGAACGAAGAAGAACGTTCACATGCCTCAAGAATCCCACTTCGATTCACCAAGAGAAGCCTTTAGATCACCAATAAAATTCCAGGGAGTGGTTTTCCAACCTTCAAGAGAGAGTAATCCTGAGTTATGGCTACTTAAGAGATTAAAAGAGGCACTTGGAGGCAAAAATGAGTGAGATCCACTTATTAATAATCTCATTTAAGTGGTCGCACGGTTTTCTAGCATGGTTAGAAAAAAATGTGCACTAACTATGTGTTAGCCACTACCTCGGAAGACTCTACATGCACAGTTTGGCCACATGGTTAGACAAACCGTGCACCTCCCGTGCAGAATATATTACCTCCAATATGAACTACTCATGGTTTTTCTGCATGGTTTAGACAAACTGTGGGTCGTCCGTGCGACTTCCCCTTTACATCAACACTTCATTCAAAGTTGTCCTGACTCTCCCATTAATCACCCTTAACATTTAAACCATGAAAACCATCAATTAATGATTACATAACAGAAACCGAGGGTACTACAAAAATATTTATCACTATGGATAATGACACTATAATAGGAATGATTAAAATAATAGCCGATTTTATTTCTCTTTTATTCATAATCATTTTTTTCAACATATATATTTTAAAAAACAGATATTAAAATGTAAATTTTATGATAAAAATTATTTATTAAGGAATATTTAATTAATAATCTATTTAATATGTTTTGAAATGAATATATACAATGTCATCCAAAATGGATTCTTTTGAGTTTATTTATAATAAATACAAATATATTTTTAAATGTATATGATGTCAACAGACTTAACCATAGCCATAACTATTTTATTAAATTTTTCTTCTTATTCACATATTATATAATTTTATGACAGAAAATATATATTTAAATATTATTTTAATATTTAATATATATTAGTTATCATTTTTAGCAGACATTACCTTTTTATATATCATATATTTGTGATAAACCTTTGGTCATCTCATATCCCTTAATATGTTTTAGACATTATTCATATCCTGAAACATTAACATTCATGTGATCATTTTTCTATTAAATTTCTATTAAATATCTATTTTAATTTAATCATCGAAATGATTGTTTCTTAAATTGTACTCCATTATTTCAAAGGGTGTGTTATTACTAAGGATATTGGAGTGAATAGTTAAAATCATGTTAAATTAATATTCATTTCTCTATATGGTTATTTGTTGATAGATATATTTTATAGGAATTTAATTATCCAATAAATATATGATGAATTAATTACATATGTAGAAAGAGGTGTGTCTGGTTTATAGAAAACCCATCGATTCATCAAGAATTAAAATGATAAAAATTAGCAGGGAAAGATAAATGAGTTTTTGGTGTATACCTACCCATAGTAATAAACTGTAATAGAATAAGGTACTGATGGTATAGACATAATGATGTTTGAGTTCATGAAATATTATATTAATTATTTTTATAATTTATAATTTTTTTAACCATGGTATTTTTATATGATATTGTCCATTGATACATTTCATTAAAATGTTATTTATTAAATGGAATCTTTTTTTAGTTATTTACCTTGTCATACTAATTATTCCTCAGATAATCATGATAGTTTCCACAATACATGAAACATAATACAAAATTGATCTTTCCATTATTTTTTCCCTTTAAAAATGATTTAAAGATTAATTTTTTTAATGATTTCAATGATGGTGAATGTTTTACATTACTATTCATTACATTCTAGAAGTAAAAGTTCAATCATGTATGTGTCATGCACTCCAAGATTAATAAACTGATCATTCAATGATTATTATTACCTCTGTATCTATGAAAATGTTATTAAATGGCCACCATCACTAATATAGTAGATATAGTGTCATTATAGTTGGTATTAGAAAAGGATGAGTAGAATCCTTTGTAGCTGGATTTAGAAAAACATATATCATGAAACATAACCCTATCATATAATTTTAGGATATGTATTTTTTTAATACCATCCTATGTTTTGGTATCATATATATTATGATTTTTTTCTATAAATATATCTGTTTCTATTGATACTACACTTGACTATGATTTTTTTACATACTTATATTTCATTAATTACATTGAAAAGTGTATGTTTGAGAATATATAGGATATAATTACAGTTCATGGTTATTGTGTCCTTATTACATAGCTATATATATAGTCTCGAGGAATTTTAAATGTTTTATAAAACATTTTAAATAAAAACCATTAAAATATATAAGAATATATTTCTATATTTTAAATATATTACAAATGAAACCATATATATGATTTTGAGATTAAGAAGGAATAAATTTAAAAATTATGCATGATGTTACAACAGAGTTATTTGTTCGTATTATGAATTAAAATTAATAATTTTATTATATAATCTAGTTTATACCTAAAAATGGAACATAATTGAATTATAAGTTTCAACAATCATGGTAAATGAATAAATTTTCTTGCTACGAAACCCAATACAAGTACTATTTAAACTCACCAAATCATTGGAATCAAAGGTAATCATAATCATGCAATGATGAATAACCATGTAAAAAACAGGACAACGTATTATTACATATAATTACTCTCTTATTTAAATTTTTTCATGTGATATAAGCTCCCATAAGTTAGTGTGTCTAAAAATAGAGTGGTTGAAATGAAATGGAATAAGTCCCTTGAAAAATTATATATAACATTGGGATGTTTTTAAAAGGAAATGGATATAGATAACGTATATTTTATCATGGGTTGTGATAATTGTTTCATTGA
Organism: Viscum album; assembly: GCA_963277665.1. Lineage (NCBI taxonomy): Eukaryota > Viridiplantae > Streptophyta > Magnoliopsida > Santalales > Viscaceae > Viscum > Viscum album. Next base: position 1,850,740,637 of record OY728126.1, on the reverse strand, counting down.
TTAATAAAAATAGAGGGAAATGTGAAATAGAACACATGGAATGGAAATATATTAAGGAAACCTCCATTGAATAATATTCCACTCATCCAAAATGAATTAAAATTATGGGGACGATATTAAACATATTGAAAAAGAAATAACAAATATTTTTTATGTTTTAGTATATATTATCCCAAATATAATTCTATTATATTTTCTATATATGAAACATAAAATTTATTATTAATTATTTCATATAAGGGATTATATTCGAGTCATTGAAGATAACTATTTTCTCAAATGATTTCATTAGTTAATGAAATTGTTTTACTATCATTAAAAAATGGGATGGAATTTTATAGATATTATATATTTAATATGAATCAATAGAATAATATATTAATTGAAAACTTATAAAAAACATATTTTTCAATGATGAAAAATAAATTATATCTATTTCTATTATGGGAAATTTCATGGAAGAATCTTCAAGGAAAATGGATGAAGGGATTGGGAGTGTGTAATTTGTACAGAAAAAGGGCCATCTTCCACATGATTATAATGGAATGAATGATACCTCAAATATTTAGTGATTAAAATATTAATATATTTTCAATTAATCAATCCAATTTCCCCCACATCTTGTGAAAAAACCCAAGAAGAGTCCAAGGGGATATAGAAAATATTTCATGATCACTATAGTAAAGGTTAATGTTCCCAAAGATGATGTGGATGGAACTATAATTATAACATAAAAATAAAATAATGTTTTATTTGATTCATGATTCTATGAATCATTTATATACTACATATTATCCCTACAAATTATATATTTCCCTAGACTATTAAGAAGGTGGTATTTTGTTAAAATTCCTAGTATAAATCATACCATATCAAAAAAATTCAGATATTTACCATTATGAAGCATAAACATTCCTTATTCCCAATGTTCTTTATTATAAAAATTCTATAATTTGAAATAATAAAATTTAATAAATTGATTAATATATATGATTTATACTATAATTTTTAAAGGGAATAAAATTACAATTCACGATAGTGGGGAGGAATTCTTTATCATTATAGTGGAGACTTTTACATTTCAGTCTTCTTAAGTTCCTCTACTGGGATTACATCAGAATAAGATTCTTCGGGAATAAGAGCGCAAAAAATTTACATAGGGATAAATTAAATTTTATATTAAATATTTACCTATTATAAAGAAATAAGATGATTTATTTCATGATGTATTACCTAGACATCCATAACATTGTGTAGTTTACATATCCATTGATTTAATCCTTATTGAAAAATTGATCTCAAATACTCCATAAAGAATGGACACCACTGAATTAGTTGAGTTGAAGAAATAACTAGATGATTTTTGGGATAAGGGATTTATTCACCCAGTAATCTCACCTTAGATATACCATATCCATTTACTAATAAGAATGGTGATTCCATGAGGCCGTGATTTTATTATATGGAAATATATATAATTATAATAGTGAAAAAGTATCATCTAAGATGTATTATTGAATTACATTATCTACATCATATAGATTAATATTTTTTGAGGATTTAAATTCTCTATAATTATATTTAATTTAAATTATATTTGGATAATATATGAAAGAATTTATTTCTAAAGAGGTATGGAAATTATGAATTGAAAGTAATTCTATTTGGATTATGTAATGTGCCCATAAATTTTGGGATCCAATGCACAATCTATTAAAATAATATATTGACAGTCTCATTGTGGTATTCATTGTTGATATATTGTTTTATTATAAAATCTATGAGGGTATTGATAATCTCTTATAGATAATTATATAGAAACAAATATGATTAGAGTAATATGTAAAATATAGAAAATATTAAGTCTACATTTAGGATATTTCTTTTCATGATGATATTGTTTCCTAGAACGGAATATCAGTTGATCTTGTGATGATATAGTAGTAATATAATTGACTAAAAAGTAAAAATAACTAAGTTTCAGAGTTTTTTTGGTCTTATTACAATTAATATATTTTTCAAAAAGTCTACCAAATCGAATACCCATTAACAAATAATACACGTTAAGTGCTTATGAAAACATTGATAACGGAATGTGAATAATTTTTTAAATAATTAAATAATATAATGGTCAATGAAAAAATTTGGATACACTCTTAGGAGATTATGTATTTCTTATATATAGTGATGTATCAAATAAAGGATTTTTTTGGTTTATATATACATAACAATAATGTTATTTTATATACATCATGGTAGTTAAATAGTCATAAAAAGAATATTCCATCTAATAATCATGAGTTATCATCCATGAAAATGTATTTTATCATATATATTCATTATTTATATGGTGAAATATGTGAGATATACAAAAATAGAATATTAAAAAAATACGTATTTTCATAGAAAAATCTCAATAGTAGAAAAATTCAATGGCTATAATTAATCAAAAATTATGATTTCTCAAAACACTATCAATCTGGGAAGGAATATAAGGGAGAATATTCATGTAACAATAAATATCATTGATTTTTGGACAAAAAGAGGATTGATAGTGATATTTCATTCATTTATTTAGTATAAATTTATATGAGATTTTGTAGGGAATTGGATACATCACTCTATTTTAAATGATTATTAAACAATATTTACTGTAAAATGGGATACGTTCTAAATATAATGATGATAATTTAAAAAATAAAAATTAATTATATAAATTATGTGAGATAGTTAGACTTCATTTATGATAATAGAATTATGAATCATTGAGATATACTACAAGTTTGATATGTAACTGTTATTAAAATGTAATTATTGGAAAATTCTCATAACCTGAAAATATCTATACAAACATACAACACCAATATGTATATGCATTTAAGGGAACAATTATAGTGAGATAAAATGGTGTGGGAAAGTATTGATTATTTATCATGATATTTTTTTGTTAACATGTGAAAGATGACAGAATTAATCTTAGGGGATTAATTGTTCTTCTACATATTCTAATGTGGGAATGAGATTATAATTCTATGGAATTTTCCCAAAATTTCAAAATACTCTTATAAAGAATAATGTATTATGAGTTATTGTTGATTACCTCATGAAATGTGAAATGTTCTGAATTATAAGAAATCATTTACCCCTAGTAAACCTTTATCGACATTATATTAATGATATAATAAGACTTCAGAGTGCATATTTTTCAATTTTATCTACTTTTGATACACCATTTATATGAAAAATCATGAAAAAACTTTATAATTCTCTTAATACTAAGAATAAATCATGCACCCCCTACTATCCTTAAATTGATGGATATTCTAATGTTATTAATCATACATTATAAGACTTGTTGATATCATGAACTCTTTATATTCAAGGAAAATGGGGATATTATTTACATTTTTTAGAGTTTTCATATAATAATAGTTTTCACTCATGTATTCTGATTTTGTCATATGATGCCTTATATTGAAATAAATGTCATTATTTATCTTGTTGATATAATGTTAGTGAAATAAAAACATGGTGTCATTGAACATGATTAGGATACACAAACAATGGTAATAACCATTTAGAATCATTTAGCAGGCCAAAAGATGAAAAAATTTGTCTCTAAAAACTAGAGGAATTATTTTGAATTTAAAATGGGATATCCCATTTACTTGAATGTATCTCCATGTAATGGTGTCATAAGGATCGGTTTGAAAGTGGAACTATGATCATTTTGAATAAGATATTTTAAAATTATAAAATAATTAAATTTGTGTCATACCATTTTGAAAAGACACTTTGTCTCTCTATAGTACATTATTAGCTTCATATAGCACTATTAAGAAAGTTCATTTTGGATCCAAATCATGTTATCACATCTAATGAAATAAACTTATTTTTTGATATATCATATTGTGGGAGGCCTATCAATATTATTGATACTGGAGTGAACTAATTTTGAAATTAAATGTCATTACTAGTAAAGGTAATTTGAATAAATAAGAAAATAGATTATGTATTATTAGTACTAGATAATTTTATAAATAAGACCCACGCTTGTTTTGAAAGGTAATATCCCAGAATCATTTAATTATGAGTGTTTCATAAGAGGAAAGAATATAACACCTAAGAATAAATTATTGTAATTGAAAATTCTTATTTTTATAATAATATGATACAATGAAAATATTTATATTTCCTTTGATAATATTTATAATTTGGTTGCTTGAGTGTATATTTTGAACTTTTGTGTTCAATATAATCCTTTAATGACTATTTAAAATTTTATCTATATAAATAATAATTTATGAATATTTGAAATTATAGTATTCAACTATTCATAATTTTATTTATATTAATGAGTTATAATATGTGTATTTTAAAATTTTATCATAATCATTTTAATTGAAATAATGATATGTTCATTTGGATTTAAAAATGGATAATTTCCAAAAAAACTATTTTTCCAGGAATAATGTATTTTTATTTTTATTTACTAAAATAACAATTAATGTTGAAAGATATAAATTTAATGTATAGATTATAAATCTAAATAATGTTTTTTAAAGACATACAATGATTAATAATATTTATATATTTAATATATGATCATCTTATGCTTGAAAATTTTATTTCTTGGAAAATTGATTGTCGACAAATTTTAGAGGTTCATTTTGAAATTTAATTCGTCCAATTGTATGAATTGAATTTGTTAAAATGGATTTAATATTTATAATCAAATAATTAATATTAGGAAACAATTCCACCTTAAATTTTTTTTCAAAATGAACCATAAATATAATAGAAATTGATTCCCATTGTAATGGTAATAATTGTATTACCTAGGTTAAATTAAATTTGATACATGTAAAAGTAACCTAAATATATTTTATGACACATTAATTGATTATATTCAGAACATAACAATTCCCCCTAAAATATGATCCATTTATGGTCTATATGTTCAAAAAAACCACAATAGATTATTGAAAAATAATACAAAATTACAAGTGGGCCACTCACCTTAATTATAAAAGGGAACCACTCACATTTCAAACATATACATATAAATATATTTATCCCCAAAAAATGATAACCAAATCTCATCAAAATATTACTACCTAGATTCTAGAGTTTCTATTCATCAATAAATTCCAACCCTGTAATCCTTAATAAGTGATCCCACCATTTTTTATATAAGATATTGTACTTATATTCCTTAATATCTTTCTTATTTTTACTTCTTCTTTTACCATCATAAATTATTTATTAATGCATAAAATATAATAACACTTGTATATCACATATTTTAAATTATATAATTTTTTCACCACCATATTTCTTATATTTAAAATTTTATTTAAGTTCTTCAAGTATGTAAAGTGATTAGTTGATGTTTGGAGGGTTTTGACGGCTTTTGTAATGATTTTGTGTTTTTTCTAAAGATGCACAGTTTGATAATGGTTTTTGGAACCTATGAAAATCTGATAGGAAATCATGTATTTTGAGACAAGAGATAATGTGATGGTGCATGATTACATGCACAGTTTGGCCAAATCGTGCGGAAACGTAAGAGAAACCATTGAATGTTGGACAAAGACCATTTTTATGGTTTTCACTCATTTTGGATAATTGTGTGGGCCAACCATCTGGGGATCTCCTTGAGAAAGAGGATGGCACATTGTTACCAAATGGTTTGCCTAACTATTAGAAAAACTCTACATGGTTTAAAAACTAGATCATTAAAAAGTGCATCTATGTTAGGATTATCTATAAACCATTCGATTTTTTCTATTTTTGAAGTGACATGATATTTATTTATCACAAGGGATGTGAAGGATTACCCCACTAATCGAGAAATGATCAAAGGATATTCTCTGTTCGTTGAAGCCCTATTCCCTAGATAAGTCTCCTTTTATGGTTGTATTCATAGTTTTCCTTTGATCTACTTTCCACCCTCTCGAGGATTATTTAATATGGTCCACTATAGAATGATATATGGTCATTAATGAAAATCATGGTTATATTCGGCCTTATTAATGTAAGGTGAAGAGATCTAAGGTCAGTTTTTTGATACTTAGCCTGGTTTTGTTTTCATTTTCACACCATTACTCATTGTTTACATAATTTTTGATGTAGATGGAATCACTCTCAACTCATGTTTTTAGAAAATGAAGGTATGATTTCCAATTAGTTAAAATTCATGAATCTAGAATTTAATTTTTTTACTAATTCATTATAGGAACCCTATTTTGTGATGGTTTGATTACACATTGGATTTGGGGAAATTGGTTGTGAAAACTGCATTGTTTTCTTCATTTTAATATTTTTACATGAAAAAATAGATTTGTTAGATTTATGGAAATTCTTTGTTTAATTGGATATTAATAATATAATTGATTAGTAAAAATGTATTCTAACTTTTGATTTGAAATGGATTTTGAATACATGTTTTTATGTGGGTTCATGCTTCGACATGATGCTGAATATGTGGGGATGTACCACTAGGGTACAAATAGACATGAACCTTTATAAGGGGTATTTTTAATTGGGGAAAAAGAGATTCACCAATTTATGATGAAATAATTGACTGATTAGAACCCTCTCTTGATTATGGAACTTTTAGTGTAGAATTTATTTGTGGGTGTGTGTGTGAGAATCATTGAATTGGTATTCTAGAAAGTAAATTGAAATGGTTTGATGAATAGTTTGATTTCATAATTTGGACCCTTTTTTGTATGAAACTGTTTTGATTTTTTATATATTTTTAAAAAAATTCATGTTGGTTTTATATAATCATTATTTTATAATTATTCTATCATGTTCTATCATAGTGGTGTGAGTGGAGAGGTCATTTTATTAAATATTTCTGAGTTCTTTTACTCACCCCTTATTTTTATGTTTGGTTACTTTTTTGGATATTTTTTATTAAGAAACGAGTAAGGGTAATGTATCATATTTATTTTTTTGTTCCTTTTGATGTATGGGGTGTATTGTATTGTTAGATAATGGATCATGTTTGTAGATATGGAGTTATTTCTTCAGATTCATTGAGTTTTGTTTCTTTTCACATATACTTTTTTCTTTGATGTTGTCATTCTTGAACTGTGGTAGTTTTTTGTTTTACTGTTTTGATATCAATGGTATTACATTGATTAGTTTTATATTTTAATCAGTTATCATGTAGTTGTATTTTATTATTTCATGTTTGACTGGGTTGATTATTTTATCAAGTACAAAATCATTCAATAATTGTGTTGAATCCCTTCTCACTTACTGTTTTCCTATAGTGCCTTGGGGATTTCTCTTAATGAGAATATGAAATTCAACCCCAACTCAGGACAATATGGAGGGTTTACGTATTAAAAGATGAGTCAGATTTTTTTGTTCCTGGATTGAATGTGGTATTATTCGTTGTTGGTTATTGACTCGATAATCATTTTCTCAATCTTTGGCTAAAATTCAATCTGATATATTCATTGATATGTGTTGGTATAAAGGAGTAGGATTTCCGATATATCAAATCTAGACCATAAAAAGTCATATGTAACATTATAATGATGAACTTCATGTTACCATGGATTTGGGTAGATATGTGTTTAGGACACTTTTAGGAATTAGAAGCTCATTGTAATGGGATTAGCTAATGAGAAATGAAAGAAATGGATCCTATAATTTAATTATCACAAGGGATAAACTTTTTATTTTTAATAGTGGTTTATGATTTGGTAGAAGAAATTTTATTTTATAAAGTAATTAATGTAACTATCAAATAATACATTTTTAAAAGCAATGAAATGTTAATTTTGAAAATGGTATGATTTCCAAAAGAATGGGGAAATTTAAAAAAATGATTGAATGTAGAAAATGATTTATTTTAGAAAAAAATGATTTAATTTATGATGTTGTAGAATTTGAAATGGTTAAACATTCCATTTATATACAGTTATAGTTATATATTTTGTTATGATTATTGAAATGGGTCCTAGTATGATTCATCGAAACATTTTATTGGAAGGTGATTTTAATTTTGTTGAACATGAACCCTAGGAGCACTAAAAGTTTGGTTTTTCAAAACCAGAGAAGGAATATGTGTGTCTTAATATGAGGAATCTAATATTTGATTTCATTAGAATGCCAACAGAGAAGAAAGTCATGATGGATGCATATAAAATGAATGATCTTTCAAAGAATGGTTGTTTTTAGTAGTTCAAGTTAAATTAGACCAAGCCCACTCATGGGATTATTTTGAATAATAGTTCAAAAAAAATCCTCAAATGATTAGGATTTTAAGATGGATGTATTTCATCATGTCGAAATAGGATATAATTGGAATGATAGAGTAGAAAACTAAATTCAATAATTTGTTCTTATTTTTACATGAATTTACTAAAAGCGTGTCCTTGAAGGTGCACAATTTTGAATCAGGGATAAGGTAGGAGATTATCCCATTGATTGTTTTTATAATGGATTATAAAAAGAAGTATAATAGAGATAAGATGTAAGAATGGGAAGATTTTAGAGCTCTGGGTGGAGGGAGCATGTGGATACATATAGGAAAAGGATATAAATCTAATGATGGGAGGATGTGGGAGAGGGAAACCAATTACCATGTTAAGGGGATGCCACATAATCATATGGATGGGTCGATACATATTCCTCCACGATCGATGATAAAATATTGATGTTTCCAATGTGGTTCATCCAACCATAAGATCTGAGAATGTGTGGAACAACATAGTGCTTTAAACACTAGCAATCAAATGTGGTAACTTCAGCGCTATTATCACGATTCTCTGATGTCGAGTGTTTAAGATAATTATAATTTGTTAGAGACATCATCTTTTTTGACAAGTTGAGTGTAGTATAGCAATCCACAGCAATAGAACAAATAAATTTATGGTGATTCTAGTAATACCAGGAGTCCTCAACATAGGAAATCTAAATAGGGAGATAAATAACAATGTACCATGAGAGAGAAATTATTTGGTGATGAGAAAGTTATTATGGATGAAAAGTCTTGACCATTGATGGTGATATGTAAATTTGTTTTTTCATTCCACCCTTATGCAATCTTTGTTCGATATGGGTGAATCTAATTACTTTTTTCCGTCTCTTTCTATTGACTTCTGAGTTTAAATATTGAGATGGTTCATTTTGTGTCAAAATAATAAACACCTCTTAGTCTAAGAGAATATAGAACATTTATGTGTAGATAATGTTTTATAACTATTGATAAAGAACTTTTGTTATATGGATTATATATACATTTAATGGATACCTATGAGATAATATTGGGTATGTATTGGTTGACAATGTTCAAGGACCACATTGACTTATATAGACGAAGGGTTCGTTTTACAACTATGGATGAAATCGAGCATATATTTAGAGTTGACCAGAATGTAAAGGGAGTTCCCACAAGATTATCAATAATATAATATAGACTATGATCATACTAGTTGGATTTATTGTCTTATTCCTCAATTTATGATATTTAGAATATAATTTTTACAGTTTTTGTTGATATGATTTTGGATTTATTTTCTGAGAATTTTTCAAGGATTCAACCTAAAAATGAAGTGGATTGTATGATTAATTTCGTTATATGGAATAGTTATATTTAACTTTTGTCCTACTATATAGAAAAATAGAACAAAAGAAAATATAAGTGAAGTTGGAATGGCTGGAAAGTAAAGGGTTTATTCATCAAAGCACAACTCTATGGGATGCACGGGTTATGTTTGTCAAAAAGGAAGATGTAACTCTTTGTCGATGTGTGGATTATTTTAATATTAATCCATATAAAAAATTCAGTATCAACTTCCCTGAAATGATGAAAAGTTTAGTCAATTATAGGGAGCTAAAATGTTCTCTGTGATTTTATTTCATCTATGATATCACTAATTACAGTTTCAGAGGGAGGATATTACAATGATGGATTTCCAAAATATATATGGCCATTATGAATATATTTTTCTTCCATTAGGTTTTATGAATATAACAAAATGTTTTATATAATTGAGGAGTTAGATATTTTAAGGATATCAGGATTATTTTTGTGTTGGGTTTTTCAGATGACATATTAGTGTATTCATGGATTAGAGTTCATCATGAGAAAACCTTGGCGGTAGTGTTGCGAATCTTAAGGGATCATAATATATATCCCGCACAATCAAATTGTTATTTTTGATATAATATATACACTTTCATGTCCATGTAATCTCTAAAAAATCTGTTTTTGTTGATCTAGAAATGTTAATGGCACTATCTCTTGAAATCTACCAAATAATGTCTTTAACATACGTTGTTTCCTTATCCAAGCTAGTTATTAATGACATTTTTTTCCTAATTATTTATGGTCGTCTTCCCCTATGATAGATATAAAAAGGAATAATTATTCATTTTAGTATAATGATAATGATCAATTCATTTTCAAGAGCATTAATTTCTCCTTACATCAACATAGATCTTGATTTTTCCCAAATTAGGACATGGGTATGTTGTGTATTATAATTTTTGAGGGTTTGGATTGGGATGTTCTCTCATGTATGGAGACCTTTTTATTGATTTTGTATCATGTTATTTATGGTTTCATGGGAATAACATTCCACACATTCTTTAGGGTTAGCTGTCATAATCCATGTTTTGAAGACTTGGTGTCACTACCTATTTGGATTGAAATATATAGCGTTTACAAACCATAAGATCTTGAATCTTATTTTATCAGAAATGGATTTCAATCAAAGAAAATTATGATGGATGTAGTATCTAAAAATGTTAAACCTTGAATTAATTTATAAAATGGGTAATGGAAATGAAGTGGATGATTCATGAATAAGTAATTCACATGTGTAGTTTCCAAATGAGGCTTCATACCAATGGAAGTTGATTTCCATCATAGCTGACATAAACATGGAATGCAATGACTGAGGAAAAGTTGTGGTTTTCATTATATTATTGTTTTTTTCATGAGTAGGTAAAAATAGTTATAGAGGCACAATCATTTTATTATAAATGTGTTTTGATAAGATCAAAACTCAATGGTTGGGATTCCATTAAGAGTTGGGGTAACACACAATGATTTTGTAAAATATATCTTTCAAATTAATTTAATATTTTTGATAATTTTCATTTCATGAATCATAGAAAATAAATTATATTATATTAAACATCTATGATTGGCATGCATTATATGAAAAAACATGTTAATCACGCACTACACACAACATAAATTTTTAGCTTTCTCGGCACATATCACCTATTTTAGCTTACATTACACACCAGACTATATATCATGGATGGATTACATTACACACAAGACCACGTGTTACTAAACAATGATTCATTATAATAATTTTACTATTTTAAAGGATATAACATGAAAATGAAATTGAGGATTATATGATTAACTAAATTATGATTATTTATATTTTAATTCATTGGTTTCTAATTAATGAAAAAATAATATAGAATCCAAATGAATATAATGTGAATAATTTTATAAATATATATTCTTATTTGGAAAAGATAATTAATTTTAATAATTTAAAATAACTACTAAAAGGGAATTAAATTAAATTAATTTCCATGTTATATATTCTATCAAATACTTTTTATAATCATCTATTATATTTTATTGATATAAGATAAGATCAAACCCAATATTATTCTTAAAAACATATATTTTTATAAATTTAGTTTTTCTTCCGTTTAAAGGAGAACCCATTTTGAAGACTAATTTTTTAAACTTTTATATATTAAATAGTTAAAAATTAAATTTTACATTGAATTAAAATCATCTATGTTATTATTCTTTATATTATTTGTATATTTCTATAATGATACATTTTAATAAAAAGATAAAATAAGGAATTTTAATTCAAAACTGTTTTTTAATCTAATACAATTACAAGGAAAAATTAATTTTAAAATATGGTAAAAATATTAATTATAGGATAATTTTAGCAATTGATCCAATTTAGGTTATTTGAATCAATTTCATTTTGAAATTGGTTATAAAAACAAAGAAAATGATTAGAACTTTTTTAATTTAATAACTCATAGTGTCGTCACCACAATAGATTTTTTGTAAAAATAATTTCTACAAATTCTGTTATTATAAATTATAAAAATTAATTCCATATTTTGAATCATCATATTATATAAATTCAATTTTTTTGAAAAAATAATTATCCAAAAGTATAATTGAAATTGATTAAAATTAGTTATGATGATTAAGAGAAAAATTAGGTTGACAAGGTACTAATCCTCAAATTTTACGACCTAAAATTATCTACAAACATGTCAAACACAAATTTTCTAGAAATTATTCATCCATAAACCATAAATTACAGATTTTGGTTTGTTTTACATGACTTTTTCTAGGTACCAACATGGGTATACATAACTTGTTTCAAACAATGCCCAATGTGTCATATCCCTTCCCTATAAAGGCCACCAACTCATCCACTTTCTCACAACTCTAAATCCGCATTGGTTCGAACAATATATACATAGTGAACATCCCATCATCCCTACCTTCATCCTTGAAGCCACCCATTGAGATGAAATCAATCTAAGAAATCCTTTTGGTACAACCAAAAGGAGTTACCAGATTAAGAGGTAACGTCTTATCTCAATATCATTTCATTTATTTTCTTTTGTCACCCTCTCCAATAAATTTATTACAAAATTGTATAAAGAAACCATTATCCTCGACATACTAGTATGTTTCAATGATATTTTTTTGACCAATACTTATGAAAACCATCATGTAATAGATAAAAAACATACCGTTTACATGTTTGACGGACTAGAGTCTCTTGAAACGATAATTGTTCATTTTACCATTACCACCATTCATGGACGAAATTATGATGGAAACTATATATTTATATGATATATAATATATTTGTTAAATATTTAAAATTCTATAATTAATTTACAACACATGCCTTTATACATTATATTTTTGGTTAATATAATAATTTCATTTTAGGAACTCTGGAATACCGCCCCCTCAAGGAGATGGGATTCATTAATACAATACCTAGAATGTATTAATGATTGATTTAGTGAATATATATTATCTATAAATGATATAATAAATATAATTTAATAATGATATATATACATATTTTTATTTTTATTTTCATCTTTCAATAAGATATTGAAATGGAAGTAGCGTTCATACATACGTACAGTTTTCTGTATCAATGAATTGTGTATTCCATTTCATACATATATATTATAAGAATTATTATTATAAACATATAATGAATATAATTTATATATTAATCATTTTTTTTGAAATCACGATATAAATATTAGAACCAATTATATATCAAATTAAGTCACATGCAAAAAATAGGATATAACCAATATTGAAACCTAAACATAGAATCATTAACAAGCATCAATTATAAATCCATAATAACACTATAAAAGGTATTATAGGTAATAATATTTTTATTTTATATATTTATAATGAATTTATATTTATTATATGGTAGTATTTAATGAGTATGTTGAGAGTCAAGACATAGGGTAAGGGGATTTCATATCACTTTTTATATTCACGAGATACATGCATAATTCACCACCCATAACTTTTATATAGTTTTCATACTACCCATGGATGTATTAAATTAATATTTTAAATAAATTTATGGGTATTTAAATATCCATTCTATAATACCTTTTTCATGGGGTTAATATTTCAAAAGATAAAAATTTGGTAATATAGTTCGGTCTAAATTTGGATTCTTTGAGCCAATTGTTTTTGTATGCACCCACTTTCTATTTCATGGTATATATAATTACATTTTACAAGTTATATCATCAAAATAATTCATTTAATAATATTTTAATCTTCATTATGTTTCAATTTTTTATATGGTGGAATGTATCAATGTTATTAAGTGACAAGATTTTATTGAAACAATCCCATATAATTTCATGACTGATTATGATTATACCTAACATGGTGAAATACTATAATAAATATATAAATAACATTAATTTATTTTAATATAATCTGTTTATTAATGATATAACATTGTATTGGTTTCATTTTTTCACTCTTTTTTATATAGTACTTATAAGAATGTGTTTTTATGAAATCGTAATTTTACCCTCTCATCGGTCAGAAATATATGTTCTTTAAAAACAACGATTTATAAAAAGAGTTTCAAATACTAATAAAATATTATCCAAAAATATTTAAACTATATTCCTAAAATTTTTATTTTCAATATTTTGAAAGAAATCATATTGTCATATTCATAACGAGGAATTTTTCTATCATTTTTAATGTGCAAAATGAATGTCCTTTTTACCTCATAGGACAAGTATGAATTTTTCTATAATTAATTAATGAAGGATTTATTTTCATGTTTAAAAGGATAATTTTAATAGAAATTTTTAATGGAGTTTTTCATAGATATTGTTTTTAAAATTTTTCTAAACTTATTTTATAAAAAAAATTCAAATGTTTTTCCAAATGTTTTATGTTTTAAAGAGACTTTTTTGAAGATGAAAGGAATTTTATCCGAACAAATGCTTCAAAAATATTATTCCACGTTATTTTAAATCTAATATAACATCCAACAAAGATACACATACCTTTTTATGAAATGATCCAAAAATTATATTTATATTATTTCAAAAATGGTTTTTGTTTGGATGGATTTATTCTTATGATAGATGTTTTAGTTACATGGTTTTTATGATTTTGAAGCCTGCTTCTTTTCATGGGTTATGAATTCTTGAAGTGATTAAGAAACCTATATATTTTCCTAGTTAATTATGTGATGTTTATAAAATATAATATTATGTGTCATGATTTTAATAAATGTGTTATTATCTAGTGGCACATTTATGAGTAATTTTTCAAGATATGGGTGGGATCTATATTTACCTATAATTAATTATGTAATGGGAAGTTTTATGATCTCAAAGGGTACACGAGTTGTAGCCCAAATCCCAAAACATGATGGTGCATGTTTTGTATCATAATCCTAAAAAAAATTTGGTAAAGTGGTTGTAGCCCAAACATAAAAGTAAGTGGGTATAAAGGTTACAGAACAATCATGAAAACAACATGGTACATGGGTTGTAGCTCAATACCAAAACAATAATGTACATGGGTTTTAGACGTAGCATAAATATAAGAGTGTACATGGGTTGTCAGCACAAACATGAATTGGGTACACTTGTCCTAGCCTAAACCTCTCATGTTATAATGGTCATAATAGTCATCCATGACCTATGATTTTATATTCTTATATGCCCACCAAAAATTCTATGTCTTATTTCTAATATATTATTTCATGGATTGTGATTTTTATTTACTTATGAATAATGTTTATTTAAATTATATTTTTTATCCCATAACCTAGGTTTATGATAATTTCTATTAAGGGTATGATATTTTAATATTATAAGAAAAAACTCATAACCCTATGTTCATATTTATGATTACATATTTCCCTTATTTACCATTTCTGAGAATCTAAGGTCACCTATTTTTATGTTTACTTCCATTGGATATAATGATATATTTATTGTATGATATATCTAAGAGGGGTTCATGTATTGGAGAAACTAGTGGGAGAAAATTTATCTCACTTATATACCAGTGTTTATGTTTCCATATTTTCAAAAAATTAAACTAATATGGTCTTTGGGCATCGATTTGAAAAATATTTTTATGTATTCAAAAAAGGTTATGTAATGTTAATGTATGCCAATACAGTTTCAATGTAGTTTGTATCAGATTAATGTTTTTGTTAACATTTGGAAGATAGGTTGATAAAACCATAGTGATAAGCCTGAGGAAATTCCTATGGACACGAATAAGTATGAGTTACAATATTGGAAAATGTCTTGTAATTTTGGTAAAAAGAGAAAATATGTGTTTCCCTATCAATAAATCCATTTCAGGATACAAAATGAATATTTGGATCTCGTACAGAAGTTAAAAGTTGTAAATACTTGGACAAAATGTACTAGGCCATACATGGGGTAATCTGGTTCATGAAAACATGCCTTTCTGCGAACATGGTTTGACACTTTTAGGCGATATGATTTGGATATTCACAAACTCATCATGACCCATCCTGAAGAATTTCATTATACGTTTGATATTAAAACCCTATAATGAATCTAGGGTGTCCTCGATTAATGATGGTGTCATGATTAAAATATCCTATAAGTAATTACTTTTAGGATTATGTGGTTTTATTCAATAATATTTTATTCTCATCCAATGTATTCTAGTTTTAGTCAATAAATAGAAGTATAATGAACATGGTTAACATTGATTTTCTTATATGGGGATTTTCTTTTTGGATTTTGAAAATTGATTTGCCTAGTATAATTTTCATAAATAGATTAAAAATGATGGTATGAGTATTATTTATACTTCTGAAGATAATGAGACCGCAAATGTCAGGTGAATGGTATGTGATGTTATTCTATTATTGTTTAAATTAATCATAAGAAACATTATAAGACTAAGGTTATGGAATATTAAGACGTGATTTATATTTTACATTCTATGAAAGAGGTATTAAGGAATAATTTGACGAATGATCAGTAATGGTTTATAGAACATATGGTAGAATGACGTACATAGGTTTTGGAATTCAAAATAAATCTGTTATACGAATCGTGAAAAGTATAATTATTTTCAATATAATTTTTCATGAAGGATCGAAATGGATACGATTAATGGTGATAATTATATATAAACGTGATATTTTTATTAAGGTAAAGTGATCCTTAATTTGTTTAAGATATTGTGAAAATTGTATTTATCTACGATTAAGAGACTAATGATTTTGATAATGTATATTGGATAACATTGATTACCTTGGGTCTGATTATTGATCTGTTGAAAAAGTGGTCAATTTCATCAATGATTTAGATTACTAATTCTTAAATTTGAGGATTATATCCATGAACCTATATAATAAAGAATAGTTATTGTTATCGATAAAATTTTATGGTAATTTAGGTTATTACTATGTTTCAAGATAATATATAATGAGTGAAACAGCATTTTAGTAACATGACACCCAACAACTATTTTGTGATATATGAGTGATCAATGTTAATATGATTTTTTTACATTATTTGTAATTTTTTTCTATTTTCATTATTAAAATGGATTATAAGGTAATCCATCAATGTGATTTTTAAGATAAATATCAAATGATGTTTGTGAGAATAAAGTATTATCTAACTACATATGCATCCATTCACATTGGATATCCTTCTCTAATAATTCTTTCTTGATGGTAACTGAATAGAGATAGAATGTATTATCATATATATCAGGATTTTTTAGTGTTTCTGGAATAAAAATATATACTTACTTTTTGTAGAAAGTGTAGAAGTGGATCCATTAAAAACAAAGGGTCTGATCAACCTTAAATTAAGAAAATATATGTTATCCTGAAAATTCCTCAGTTTTAAGAAAATCCCCTTTTAAAAAAATTTCATAGTTCCTTTTCCCAAATGTTCATATAGTCCATTAAGTACATATTGATTTACATCTTTGTGATTGTTAAATTTCTCCAAAACTTATTCTCTAACACCCTCCATCATAAAATTATTGTATGATTTCTCTTTCTTGTCCATGTTTTCACCTCCCACCTACGTTCTCCAATGTGGGAAGCTTGTAATGAGTCACTTCGGGTAACCATAACAGTTATATGTTTTATTAAAGGATGTTTTAGTATTAATATTTATGATATAGGGTTATATAAATGAAAAATTTAAATATCACTCCTTTGATAACCTAGTAAATTTTCAAGGGTGAAAATAATTTTAATAGGGGAAAACTATAGTAACCCTAATTTTTTTTTAAAAAGGTTTTTCAAATTAATTTAACCATTTGTAAATATTTTATTTCATAGAAAACTGAAAATAGTTTATTTTATATTAAATCATTATGTCATTATATAATTACATGTAACAATATGTTAATTATTCACTACAGACAACATAACATATAACTTTCTCTTTAATGTACACTAAGATTAGATTATGTTACACTCAAATTGATGATTATTTGATTTATTTACCAACAATAATATATGATATTAGAATGTAATGTATATTTATTTATGTTAAATACTATATTTATCATGTATTTATTATTTTTAGTTCTTTTAAAACACTTGGATTTATACTTTCCATTTTAGGTTAATACAATAATATCATTTGATTAAGTGTGGACTACCTCCCCCTCAAAAAAAGTAATTCATTAATGTACAATATAGAATATATTAAAGACATGTTTTGTGAATATATATGATATATCTATTGTGTAATAAAACTTCATTAATAATGATATATATATATATAACTCTCGCACTTTCGTTCATTCAACATCAAAATTCCACAAAAAATAGTGTTCATGAATATGTATGAATTACCATCTCTATGAACATTTTATTCCATTTTGTACCTTAATATTATGTGTATTATTATAATAAAAATATAGATAATATAAATTATTTTCAAATAATTTTTTAAATTCTGAAATAATGATATAAGTATAATGAGAAAATATATAAAAAATTTATCAACATGCGAAAAAGAGGATATTAACCGGAGTGAAACTGTAACATGGAATTGTTAACAATAGGTTAATATACAGACATAATAAAAACATATATGGTATTATATGTATGAGTATTATTTTTTATATTCTTATAGTAAATTTAAATATTTTATATAGGCATTTTGAATGGGTACGATGATAATGATGTCACATGGTAAGGGGATTTCATCTAACTTTTTACTTTTAGGTGATACATTCTTAATTAACCACCCATTACTTTTATGAGGTTTGTATAATAACCATATATGTTTTCAATGAATCTTATAATTAAATTTATTGGTATTTACAAATTCATAATATGATCTTTATTAAATTGTGTTAATGTTTCAAAAGCTTCAAAATTACGATGATTGTTTGGTATCAATTTTCCTTCTTGAAGACACATGTTTTATTATGAACATATATTATTTTTAAAGAGTTGTATAATTCCATTTGTAATGTTATATATTTAATCTAATAATTTCATTATATTTTTGGTTAATTTAATTTCAATTTCTAAAATAGTGGAATGGTTCAACACCCATTGGTTGTCCATGGCTCGACTACGCACCTTCAATTGTTGATTTTAGTTTGTTTGGTTATAATTTTGAATGTTAAAAAGTTGAAAATCTAATTTATTTTTAAAAAATCCATGTTTTTCATTTCTAGACCATATAAAAGTCCACCACCTTTTCTACTTCTTCACACCTCCCATACCACATAGGTTCATAAAAAAACATCCAAATTCAATTTAAAAATTCCTTACATTTCTACAGAAAGCCTCCATTTGGGAAGATATAAATCCAAGGAAGAATTTTGGCCCAAATTAAATGAGTTACCAAATTAAGAATAGGATTTAATGAGTATTATGAGAGTCAATACAAAACATAAGGGGATTTCATCTCACTTTTAATGTCAATGAGATACATTCTTTATTCACCACCCATTCCATTTATGTGGTGTATATATTTCACATGGATTTACTAATTGAATCATATTCATGATTTTATGGGTATTTACATATGCATTATATTAATATCATTTTAGGGATTTATTGTTTCAAAAGTCACCAAAATGCTCAGATAGTTTTCTCTCAATTTTCTTTCATGGAGACAGAAGTTTCATTATGCACCAACATTATTTTTTTAATGTGTATATAATTTGAATTGAAATTTTATATCTAGAATCTACATCATTTAATGATATTATATTCTTCATTTAATTTCACATTCTTAAATTGGGGTATGGTTCAAATTTATTATGTTATAAGAGTTTATTGAAGCAATTTCGTATCTTTTCGAGATTGTTTATGAATATTCTTCCTTTATTAGAATTTTATAATCCATATATCTAGAGAATTCAGGAATTTTTTTATCCTCTAGTTATTAATGATATATTCATCTAATGGAATAATTTTTAGAATTTTTTTTACATAAGGTAGTTAGGAAAGTGTTACTAAGAAATACTGACATTAACCTCTATTTAGTCTGAAATCCTTGTTCATAAAAAATAATGTTTTCAAAAAATGGTTCCAATAATTTTATAATATTGTCATAAAATCATTAAAATATATTTTTACTCTTTTTATAATACAAATTTTATTTAATGAATTGTTTTTCCGCTTTGTAAATAAGGAATTTTGCTTCCATTTTTACTGTGAAAATGGAATGTTCTATTTTCCTCATAAAACATTTATATATTTTCCATTCATCAATTATTTGAAGATTCATTTTCGTATTTTAAAGGATAATTTTTAAAAAAATGATTTAAAAATATATTTTCATGGAATTGGTTTTCAAAAGTTTTCCAATCCTCTTTTATATGTTTTTTAAGGAAAGCGGTTTTCAAATTTGTTATGTTTTATAAATCATTTTACAAAGAAAAATATATATTAACCTTAAGAAATTTTATCAAAATATCCATCCATGTTATTTTCAATACAAGATATCATCTTTTGAGGTTAATCATTCCATTCTAGGAGATGATCCATGTTTTCCATTAATTTTCTTTCATGAAATGTTTACATTTTAATGGAATGAGGATTAAGACATATATTTCACTTCCTTGAATTTTATTCTTCTCAAACCTTCTTCTTTTCACAGGTTATGCTTTCATTATATGATTATGAAACATATCACTTTTTAATGATTATGTTGTAATGAAACTCAAATGATACCCATTTCATTTCATGGGTTAATATTTTATGTTTGGGAACCATTTTTTATGGTTCATTATTTAATTAATGTTTAATTATCATCTATAACCTTTTTAATGATTTTATTAAGAGATGGGTGGGACCTATATCTCCCTCCAATGCATTAGTTATTGATAAGATGAATGTGAGCTCAAAGGGTACGTGGGTTCTAGCCCATGATAAAAAACAACAAGGTACAAGGGTTGTAGACCAAACCAAAAAAATAAGGTATATGGGTTGTACCTAATTCTTAAATGTAAGAGGGTACATAGGTTATAGCCCAAGCCTAAAATTCGGAAGGTTAACTGGTTGTAAACAAAACCCAAAAACATGAAGGAACATGGGTGTATATATGAATCCAAAACGTAAATCGTGCATAGGTTATATTCCCAAGTGTGAAGATGTTAAACGGGTTGTATCCTTAGTATAAGATGATATAAAGGTCTTGGATAGTTTCCTTGACATAATATTTTCTATTCTTATATGCATTTCATGAACTCTATATCTTATTCTTTGGTTAATATTTATTGGATTGTGATGTTTATTTCAATATGAATCATGACTTTTTACCTTCCATGCATTATCCCAAAACTATTTTTTATGATATTTGATATACATGATATGATATTCTTAAGTAATGATCACATTATCATACACATATGTTCATATTTATGATTATATATATCCCTTGTTTATCCTTACTCAACATGTAAGATCAACCATTTTAATGTTTATTTTCTCATGTTATAGAGATATATTTCATGTATGGTATTTATAATAGGGTTATTGTGATAGATAAACTAGTGGGAGAAAATATAGCTTGTTTATGTATAGGTGTTTAGCTTTCCTTATTTTTAAATTAACTAAACTCATTTAGTTTTTGGCATAAATTTTTAAAATTATCGCATGTAATTCTCAAATGGATTGTAATGATAATTTATAGTAATACTAGGTCTCTATACATGGTTGTTGGATCAGAGTTTAGTTTTGAGGATAATAAATCAGATGGATATACCTATCACTTTTTAGGATAAACTTCTTCATGTCTTCCACCATTAGATATAGTTTATTTATCCTTCAATATAAATGATTTATAAGGAATTGTAAGTATAGTTTTTTTGGGTTAGGAAAATAGTAGTGGTTGTGTTTCTTCTGAGATGCATAACTTGTCAGCAAGTCAAGGAAGATCATTAGTGACTAGAACATATGTTTTGGTCTTTACCTATTCCTTTTTTCAATTAGTTACATATATATATATGGATTTTTAACACTTTTTCTAAGAATGTTTAAGAAAAATGACTCCATATCAGTTACATTGGATCATCTCAGGATGTTAACCCATTTCTGCATTATTAAAGAATATCATATAGTGGATTAATTGTCTAAAATGCATATCAATGATGTGGAAAAGAAGCATGGAATACTGATTTAGATAGTATATGTTAGAGACAAAAGTTTTACTTATCATTTTTGTAATCCCTTACATCAATCCATTGGGACTCAATTGACTATGATTATGGTGTATCATAATTAGATGGATAGACAATATGAATTTACGATAAAAACATTTTAAAAATTGATGTAGGCTTCCGTAATGGATTTTGGTGTCTCATGGAATGAATATGTGTCATTGGTGGAGTTCTCAAATAATAATAATTATCAATGCTCATTAAATGTGAAACCTTTTAAATAATTGTATAGGAATCCTTGTCATTATACTCCTTTTTGTGTGGAAAATAGAGAAACATTATTGGTTGGGCGAAGCCTTGTCTAAGAGAAAATTGAGAATATTCAATTGATTAGGAAATAGAAATAGACAACTCTGATTCATCAAAAATAATATGTTGTTTATTTTGGACAGTCATTTTCATTTGAAGTGAGTGATCATTTATTATTTAAGTATCTATCAATGTCCTGTACATCATCATTTTGTATGGTAGGGAAAATTATCTTCTTGATACATGGGTACATTTAAGATATTTTTATAGGCTAGTGAGGTGGTATATTGGTTAGATTTTCCACTATACTTCAATGTTGTGAACAATGTGTTTCATATATCTCCATTGAAAAAGTAGCATCATGATCATTCCATGTGATTTTGTGGGATCATGTTGATCTATATCTTGATGATTCATTGGTTCACATGTCAGTACAGATATTTGATTTGAAACGGAATGTCATAAGTTGAAAAATCATCGGTATAGTGTGCATATTTGGGGATCATGGTCAGATTCAGGAAGTGACATGGGAATATAATAATGAAATGGTCAAGAAATAACTAAACCTATTTTAGTGAAATGCTAATTTTCAAATTTATAAGGATGGAAAGTCCAATAATAGGGATAATGTAGCACCCCTAATTTGTAGAAAGTAACAATTTATTTACTATTTTATGTATTTATGTAGATTGTTGATGTTGTAGAGGTTTTAGAAGGATTTTGTAATTTTTAGAGTTTTATATTAACCTTCATGGTTTTTAAATGGGTTTTGAAACTATGAAACTTATATAGGAAACCATGCATACTGAAAAAAAAGAGTAATTGAAAGATACACGGTTAGGTTTATGTTTTGGAAAAAACACATGGAAACCAAGGAGAAACCATCCAAAGAAGGATAAGGATATTTTTTACAGTATTTTCATGGTCTGTCTAATATTATGTGCCAATTTTGTGAGGTTATTCTTAAGTTATTGGTTTGTTCATGGTTAGCACAATGTTTTCTTAACTATTTGACAATATATGCATGGTTAAAATACTCTATCATACAATAGTGGATCTCAGACTACATTACCTCTAACCCCCTTATTTTTCATGAATTTCATTGGTAACACTCTATTTATTCCTCTTAAATGATTTCAAGTCATTCCATATCAATCAAAAAAATGACGTGAAACATTATCATTGTGCATTGAACCCAGATTCACTTATTAAGTCTACTTCTATGGTATTTTTCCATAGTTTTTCGTAGATATAATTTCCTCCCCATATTGGTTTCAAAAACATAGTCTATCTTGGATATATCAAATGTGGCTCATTCCAATCATGGTATGATTTGGCCTTTATGATATTAGTGGTAGATATATAAGGAGAGATTTTTGTGATTCAACATGGTTTTTTGGCGTCTTCATGTTGTTCTTCATTTTTACCATAATTTATATGGAATGATACTTCAAACTCAACCCCTCTTATTTTATTTATAGAAATGTTTTTTTAAAATTTTTCAACAAAATAGTTGTTTTATTGTAATGGGTTGCAATGGTTATTTTGAAATATTATGAATACATGGGTTTGAGTGATTTAATACTTTCGATGTGACCCTGAATAAGGGGCATGTACCATTGGGGAATGAAGAGACATGGCCCAAGATACTGGGTGTGTGTCATTAGGGTTCAAGGAGATTAGACACATTGTGATGAATTAGTGGATGGAAGATAAACTTTTCATGAGTTTGTAACTATTAGTGAATAATTAATGTGTTGGAATGTGTGTAAATCATGGAATGGGTATGCCTGAAATGAGTGTGAAATGGTTCAAAGAATTTTATTTCTTCCTTTTTTGAAACTGTTTTGGTATGAAACTATGAAAATTTATTATATATTTTTATGCTTTTTAATGTGGGTTTTATATAAACTATGTTATATACATGTACTAACATGCTCTATATTAATGGTGTGAGTAATGACGTCATCTATAAAAAATCATTCTCAGCTCCATTACACACCCCTTATTTAGTACATTAGTGATTTTTTAGATATTTTTTATTCACACACAGGTAAAGGGATTGTATCACATATATTTAGTTTTTCGTCATGATACAGGGTCAATTTTGTGGAGTTAGTGTATGGATATTCTTCAAGGTCTATGAATTTATGACTTCAGAGACTTTTCAATATTTTTGTTTTGTCTTCTTCTTTTTACATTCATATTGGTAGTTTTCTATTATGATAATATTTTTTAGTTTGGTTTTGATATCAATGTTATCAATTTTTATTATTTTAATTATTTATCAGGTACACTATAGTAGTATTTTTATGGAACGTTTGGTTGGTTGTCTTTGTTTATCATAGAAAAAATCATCCCACAATAATATTGATGCTGCTAGAATTTATTGTCAGCCATTGACACCATGGGGAGGTTTCTTAAGCATTTGTAACATTCATACCATCACCCACGACAATGAAGAGTAGAGGGATGATACAATTATGTTCATGTAATTTTATTCAATTTCCTTATCCATATAATGGTAATCAAATCCATTTATCTTGTGTACGATAGACTACCGCCCCATAAACTGATTTAATTTGTTTTCCATAAAAAATCAAATGGAGAGTAAAAATTATATTACCAATGATTATATATCAATGTTTTTAAATAAAATTGGTACTATAAATTAATATTATCATGTACTTAATTTTCCATTCATCCATTATAAAAATATAAAGTCTCGCATGCATACCTATGACCTACCATCTATATGATGATATGTGATTCATTTTCCAATTGAAAACATTATCAATAATTTTAAACATCTATATATGTAAAATATAATACATTTATAACATTAATATCATTACAATTATGATTTAACTACATTTAGTTCATAGGAACATAAACATTCATCATAAAACATCCAAAGTATATGAATCAATTTACACCCGAAAATAATGGTAATAAAAAAATATTATTAACACTCAGATGAAAATATTTTATAAAGAGTTCATAATCAATATTATACAAGTGAATTTGGTTCTGTTATATATTATTATATTGTATAAAACTATTATTCAGGATTTAAAATCATGTTTAACTAAACATAGGCAGAAATAAGGGAATTTTTTACAATTATCACTCCATTGAGATGTCTTTGGTATCAGGAACCTATTTTATTTTTTTGTTTTACATAAACATGATTGTTGTTGTAATTAATATGAATATATATTTTTGAATAATTATTAATTAATGGAAACCTATATCATATATTTAAAAAGTAACAATTATGTAATAATTACTTTTACAATACCATTATTTAGTGCTCTATTGCATTCGTTTAAGGAAACCTATATCATATACTTATTAAAATCAAACGATTTTCTTATCCTAAGTATATTTATTGTGTTTAAATAAATTCTTCTTAAATATCGAATAAACGGAATTTTAATGAAGAATATCAATTTTTTAAATAAAAAATGATTTAATTTCACTTTTAGTTAAATATATTTTCCTTCCATGTCATTATTTTTTATATTTTTTATAGATGAGGATTCAATAAATCAAATGATTTATTAAATACATTTAATTTAATCCTATAATATCTAAGGTAAGCATGAAATATATCTAAATTATTCTAATTGGTTCCCTCCAAATATTATTACTAAAAGACCAAAGGAATTTTTTAATGTTTTTGGAATTAATATAAATCTTCATCGGCATAACTGTTGTGTGAAATATTCCATCATTAATGAATTTTTATTTTTTTACAAAGAAAAATAATTAATAACATTTTATTTTATTATTTTATTTATATTTTAATTATTTTTTCTATGATATTCCATTAATATAATCTATATCTTTCAAAAAAACCAATTGTAATTTATAATCCTTAATTATTATTATTTTCATTGACATTCTCCGGAACCAATCACTTACATGTGATCCTTTTAAATTTAATTTATCATAAATATCCATATTATTTAAATTTGGATTATCATTATTTCCTTACCCATTTAATATTTTTATGTACAAATATGAATGTTATTACATTGAAAAGAGAAAATAATTATAGATATCTATTCATTACTCAATATAGTTATTAGTTGATATTTAAAATTATTTATGAATTGATTTAATAATTAAAAATATGAGTAATGAATTTTACATTTACCGATAGGTGCAACCAGATTATAGGTAGGCCCTCAATATATCGACGTTTCTAATGAGAAAAATTAATAGGTCAATTTTAATGGGTTTCTTTTGAATACCCACACATAGTTTTAAAATATAACTAAGAAAGGTCTTTTGATATGAATATCATTATTTCTGTAATGATGACATCAAATATTTTGAATTTCTTTTATTGGAAAATTTTTTATTATGTTTAAATTTTTTTTGTATTATCCATGGATACATTTTATGCACAATGTATTGATTGAATGTAATGTATTTTCATTTACTCATCTCTTCATATTTATTATTAATTACAAAATCATTATTACTTATATTTTATTTATACCTTATTGGGAAATTTATCTCACTTTAATTTTTATACATTCCAAAATATATAGAGAAGAATTATTTTAATGTTTTTAATTTTTTCGAGTATTTAAATTACTATTATTTATATCATATTCCCAATGTAAAGATGGAATCAGGTATGTATCCTACAACAAAAACCAATTATAATGATATTTATTTCTAGATTAAACACTATGTATTTATAAAAGATTAATAAAATGACCACTAGATCTGGGTTCTTGTAGATAGGTATATTATTAATGAAGAATAGATTTATAAAAATTTTGGATGATGTCAGAGATAAAATGATACTGAAACTAGATTTCAACAAGGAAATAATAAAAATCATCTAATTAAATATTTATATATTTATTATATTAAATGAAAATAGAATTCCACTGTATAAAAAATATAAGAATTTAATATTTTTGTTGTAGTTAAATATTAAATTGGATATTTTTATTGATGATGGAAAACATATAATAAAATCAATGAATATTAATCCCAAGTTGTATTAATACCTTAAATATTATTGATTATTTTAGGATATTATAATATAAATTGGAATATCCAAACAAGTAATAAACTATTCACAGCATCATGTATTAGGGAAATTCAAAGATGTACATACCAGATCAAGAATTTGTATTGAATAGAAGGGTGGAAATAATGTTTCATGCTCTCTTATCGAATGAAATTTTAGAAAACAACATTTTTAATTGATATAATGTAAAAAGAAACAAGAACTCCCACATCATCATTGATATTTTATAAGTACTAAATATATTACAAGTATTATCGTATCAGAAAAATTTATTAAGAAAAAAGATTTCCGCATATATTATAATTTGAGTTAGGAAATTTAATATGTATATTTTGTTTTTGTGTAAAGTCCCGGAAATTCTGTGAGATTTTTTTTTTTAAAATCAGGGGAATTTTATGAGTCTGCAGTTTCTGACAGCGCTTGATTCCGAGGCCCAGTGTGCCTGGAATCAATTTTTGATGTTTTCTTCTGGTATGTTCAGTAATCATACGAGCATGGTTTTATAACTTTTGAACCAGTGCTCGGAATTGAAATCTGAGGGAACCATTAAACTCGCAGATCCAATATTTGTTTAAGGAGACCTTCACCGCAGTTGCGTTCAAATGAAAAAGGGAGTTAGTTTTGGGGGTTTTTAATTAAATTGAATAAAAATGAAGTGTTAACTTTATTTTTATTTGGGGTTGTTAAAACCTCCAAGAGGAGGTTACTAGTGGGGGCCAACATACCATAACCTCCCATAAGAGGTTATGGTGGCGGGGCCCGCCCACACATAACCTCTATTTGGAGGATATTTAATGTGGGGACCACATGAGAATTAACCCCTTGTAACTCGACATAAAGTGGGGGAAACCCTTGAACTTTCCCCACTAATTAACTAACACAACCCACGCAATTAATTAATGGAACTCTTCATTTAATTATTTGTCACCTTTAGAATTCTTTTGAATTCCTGCCAACAAATGAAATAATAGGTTAGCTATTAATTAATTTTGGGATGTCATATTTTCTTTTTGGTTGGTGGAAACTTGGGAGAGGATGGGCTCTTAGAGGAACATATCCACACCAATGAAGAATGCGAAGAACACGGGCGATGTCCTCCTTTCATCGACTTCTTCCTTGGACTCTTCCTAGGACAACTTCTTCCCTCTTAAACCAGGACAAGATGTGGAAGAACCACCACACACGAAGAATGCCTACGACGTCATCTTCCACTCGTCTTCTCTGAACTCATCCTCATCCGACGTCGACAAAACGATGCTGCCATCCTGTGACTCCATCAATGATCATCTTTTGAGGAGAGGGGTTTTGAGTAGTTATATTGTTCCTATTCAATGTCGTTGAATGTATGGATTGAGATATGCCCATTGGTAAATCCATAACGTGGAGGTCTCGGACAGCACGAACACGGTTGAACCTCTTCCTTTGTTCTATCTCGTTTGATTGACGACAGTGGAGTGGAGTAGAGGTGGCCTCCGTCAAGCCGGACATGAAGGAAACTGGTGGGGTAAGGCCTCCTAGTTGCCTGAAAGGTGCGGCACCATCGTGCTGTGCAGAAGAGATGAGGGCTATGGCCAAACCGGGCCACGACGGAGGAGGCGCGGCGACGTTGTGTCGCACGGAAGACTGGGGTGCCACGACCAGGTTGGGCTGTAGTGGAGGAGGCACAGAGTCGTCGCGCTGCGCGATGGGGGTGGGTTGTGGCCAGGGTGGGCCGTAGATGAGGAGAAGGGGTGCGGCTCTGTTGCACGACGCCGGTGGTGCAAAGCTGGCTGGCCACTCGGCGAGCCGGACAAGTCGAGACCCCTTAGGTCCTGTGGGGAAACCAAACCGGCACCTTGTGCCGGTTCTGATCAGGGAAACAACGGGGTGTAACCTCCCCCACATGTGGCCAGCCGGGTGATGTGGACAACCAGTCGGGCCATGCGGCCAGCTAGTGGGGCCCCGCGGCCAGCCTGCCGGGCCGCCCAGCCAGACTGCTGGCACGCCCTCGAGACAGGCTAGGTCGCCCCCACGGGTCCGGCCGCCCCTTAGTGTCAGGCTGCGCCTTTGGGCCGGGCCACCCCCACGGTCCGGCCCGAACCTTTAGTTTGGGCCGCCCCATTGGTTCGATCTGCCCCCATGGTTCGGGCCGCCACCACATTCACGACTGCACATTCGAGTCGGGCCGTGCCTTTGGGCTGGGCCGCCCCCACGGGCTGGACCGTGCCTTCGGACCAGGCCACCCCCAGGGGTCGGGCTGGGCCTTCGGGTCGGGCCGCCCCTTTGTGCCAGGTCACCCCTTCGGGCCGGGTCAGACCCATGGACCTGGTCGGACCCCAGTCCGGACACGGGGACGGGTTGGGTTGGTCCCACTGGGTCGGACCTGACTCAGACCCGTCAGGCCAATTACACCTTTTCGTCTATATCTTGGGATACAAGTTTCTGATTGACGAACACTCTACGGTGATGGAAAGAATAGAACAAGACGATACATTTGTCATACCCTTACTTGAGGTTTGGATAGAGGTGAGGTACGATCGGGTTGGTTTGATCCTAAAAACTAACTGGGCCCCTAGAACAGATATGCCAATAAGTTATAGACCTGGAATCCGATTGACGTGCAGTCTGTCGCGTTGGGTTCCTTATAATGAGATGGATCTACATGATATATCAACTCGAGACTTCGTGATAGTTGATGTATCGATGTTTGGCTCAAGGAGCAGACCCTCCCGGATTCGAGCCACGAGAATGACCAAGATCCTCCGTGGGTTTGATAGTGACGAGACATGACCTGGATCCTCCATGGGTTCAACAGTGATGAGACTGGACCTGGATCCTTCGTGGGTTCGACAGTGATGAGACTCGACCTGAATCCTCTATGGGTTCGATAGGGACGAGACTTGGATCCTCCTTAGGTTCCACATCGACGAGACTGGACATGGATCCTCCATGGGTTCGACAATGAAGATACTAGACCTGGATCCTCTGTTGGTTCTGTAGAGAATTTTTTTTTACTGAGGTCACACGTCAGATCAACAGCTTCTATAGAATTTTTTTAGGTTTCTACAGATATTTTTCATTTGACAGTGAAAGATGATTTAAAGGCTATAAATAATCATCTCTTACTCTCTTTAAATTAGAGTATACCAGGTGTGAGTTGAGTCTTTACCTTCCAGTTTACCTCATGTATAAGATATGTACTCTTGAAGGATTAGGTATATGTATGAAGATATACCTAATTAAGGTTGGATGTTTCATCTTGGAGTTTCTTCGTGGGTGTGTTGTGGTGAAGACCATATGGATTTATTCTGTGAGTTGTACCGATGGGATTCTCCTTGTGTTGTACTTTCTTGGTGGAGTGTTTCTTCACTAGAGGAATGGAATGTCGTCGGGCTCAAGAGTTGGAGCCGGTTAGAGATTGGTAACTTAGGTGTATGTATGGGAATATACCTATGTAAGGATGGTTGATACTTTTTGATTTTATCTTACTTCTATTGATTATCCTTAGTGGATCTTGAGAGACCTTAGGGGGTCTCGGGGTCCCTTACTGAGTATTGTTATACTCACCTATAACGACCCATACTTTACATACATTTTTAATACTTCAAAATTGAAGCGCACTTATTACAACATATGACAAAACCACAAAGGACCGTATAGGTATAGTGTCTTTATAAACTGGGAAACATAAACAACTGGTTCATAAATCTTCTACAGTGTCTCCCATTTATTTCATCATATATAGGGTCCCTTTTAGCATATTCTACTTAATATCCATCTTCCTGACCTGGGGAAAAGAAAACATAAAAGGTTGAGCTCAAATGCTCAGTAAGGGCAAATAAAGGAAATAAAAATCATATCATATCTTTTTGAAAAACATAACCTGCAAAAGAGATCATAATATCTTCACATGGAATAAATCATAGAAGTGAAAATGAGATCCCCATAATCATAACATAAAACTTGAAACTTTGTGGCATGCACACATAATCATGGAAAATCATTTCTTTTTAGTCATGACTCATTTCCAAGACTATCTTAGTGGACAAAGTCCCTTTCTGAACCGAGTTCACTCCTCGTTTTAGTCTTGTATCACTGAACTGAAATAACCTTCAGTTCCAGCCATGTCTATCTCATGAGATATAAAATCTTTACCCAATGCATTGGAGGGAGATATAGGTCCCACCCATCTTATAATGAATCCTTTTTCTTATGTGTGCCACATAATCATAAAACATACATCATCGCATAACACATGTAACAAAAATGGGATTCTTGAAACATCATGACATCATAAAACAAACCATATAAGGTAAATGACTTCATAAAAATAATTCCCTCACAACATAATCAAATCAATGTAATAATAGGGATAAAAACAGAACCCTTTATTATCTTATATGGAAAATAATTTTGATAAAACACTTGAACTCCATTCTTGAGGAAAATATCCTTTCTTCTTCAAAAACACTTTTCTTTTCTTAAAATGTCATAAAATTCTAAACTAAAAAAAATTATTAAAAATAAACATGAAAACTTGTAATGGAATCTTCTTGGAAATAATGTTTTAAAAATCCATTCATGCCGTATAAGTTAAAAAAACATTCTTCCCGTACTTTTGTCGGAAAAGTCAAAAAGAAACTCGTATGAAAAACGACAAAAGATTCCTTTCATATCTTTTACTAAAAACTTACCGAAGGGTAAAATTGGATTTAAACAATTTTAGGTGGATGGAAATAATATTACATATTGATGAAACATGGATGTGGATGATAAAATACACCCCAGTAAATACTTACGAATAAACAATCTCGGATAAAAATGAGATAGTGATATTTCCCTTACCATAGATCGATTTCCTGTGTACGTGTCCGAAGCTCCTGTATAATGGTTTAAATAATGTTATTGACTTGTTCCAGAATCATACATATTGATATGATATCATATATGGTCATATTCTTAGCTTCTTGTTAGTAATATTTCATTGTTACTTGTTACTCGGGTCTTTATTGCCTTTTGTTCTTATACGTGTTTTGCCGAATACATTCTTATTCTTCTTTTAAGGTTATAGATACATTATATCCAGAATGGTATTAGTGTAACATATATCATATTTATTCATTCAATTAATTTATATAATTACTATGTAATGATGATCATGTAGAACGAGTCGCATCACATCGTGGAGACGGTATTCCGTACGTACGCACGAGTGATGATATCGTTCCTATGATCATGGAACTATATTGGAGTATATATATATATTATTTAAGTATCAATATTACTTTATAATAATCATAAATAGTTACTCATTACACCATTATACCCATCCTTGTAAAGTGATGGTGGAAAATAGATTACACCACGGCGTGGAGACGGTAGTCCGTACGTACGCACGCGCGGTGATTTCATTTTTCCATAGGATGGATAGAAGGTGAATTAGGGTTGTTTCATATATATAATAACATATCAGTATGTAAGTAATACTGGTGTTATTACTTTATAATGAAACAACTAAAGAAGAAGAAGTTGAAGAAGAAAGAAATTGAAAAGATCGGTAATGGATATTACCTCTTCTTTGGAACGCCTCTTTGAATCATCCACTTAGGGAACTAAGATTGGTCTTTGAAGAAGACCGGGACCTCTAGGATTATTCTAGGGAAGTGGAGAGGAGAAAATGGCAGGGTTTGGCCGAGCTTGAGTGCTCAAATTGGTGTGAGGAGGAGGGGGAGGAGGTGCCCTTTTATAAGGGAGGAGAGGGGCACCTTAGGAATATCTCAAAATATTATTTTATATTAAAGTCAAAATCGGTTTATAATGGTTCCAAAGGGTCTTATTTCAAAGCTAAAGTGGGGATGGGTCGAAATAATATCAACCAATAGGATTTAGACAAGTTTAGGGTATTATTTTAACCTTATCAATTAGATTTAACTGTAAGTTAAATAATTTATCTTTTACCATGTCTTTTTGTTTTCTTTCACTATATGGTTAATACACATACTATAACATGCCAAACGAACCTCAAATTGTTTATTATTAATATATATATCTTTATCTAAGTCATTTGGTCGAACCTTAGATTTTTAGGAATAAAATAACAATTAATAATATAATATTTGATTTAAAAACTATTTTGTGTCAATTTTGACACTATTTGATATATGATTTTTGTGAAAGTTATAACAGAATTATATGTTCGAACCAAGTTGATTAAATCAACACTAATATATAATAGTAACCTAGAAAATTAGTGTAATTCAT
Organism: Viscum album; assembly: GCA_963277665.1. Lineage (NCBI taxonomy): Eukaryota > Viridiplantae > Streptophyta > Magnoliopsida > Santalales > Viscaceae > Viscum > Viscum album. The sequence continues at coordinate 1,850,706,819 of OY728126.1, read as the reverse complement.
AAAAAGTCTCAAATTACATTTATTTTGGTGTTTATAACATCAATTATGTCAATATTTTATTAATTAGATAATTACTGCATCATCATTGTGTCCTAAATAAATTAAATTATTTAATGTCGAAAAATTATAAATAAAATTCCATTAGGTAGGAAATCTTTTTATCTTTCTAATGAATATTTATAGTCTAATTTATCATATGTATAACCCCATATTAAAAATTATTTACTTATTAAACTTTGATTTTAACTATTTTAACCCTTCTTTAAATAAATTAATAATAAATGTCCTAATCTAACCCAAGTGGGCCTAAATGGTCATATTTTATTCCTAAGTTTGTTTTTGGTCGAATTAAACTTATCCAATAGAATTAGGACATGTGTTAGGGTAATAGTAATATCATATTTACCCTTAGTTACCCTATTTACTATTAACCGCGGTAAAAAAAAGTAAAAAGTTACTATTCACCAAAAAATTATTTTTATCTCATTGAACCACATTTTACTTACTGATATCAACCGTGTCTGTCGGATTTTCGAAATTCCATTCACAGAAGCGGTAAAATTAAGTTTTATGCAAAAATTCAGTTTTTAACCTACCACTTAGTGGTTTCACTATTCATCAAAAATTGAAAGTTTTCAGAAAAATACCAAAATTTCACCCTAGGCTAATTTCGATATTCTGAGTCCAAAAATGAAGTCCATTTTGAAAAATAAAATTTATAAAATTTCAAAAAGTGGTAATTACTATTCATAACGGCTAGTTTTAATAGCATATTGTTGTTTAGTGAAACTCGGTATTGCGTACAACGCAAGCTATGGAGGAAGGTCGCGATTGCGTGTAAAGGAAGCCAAGAAAGTGTTGTGTAGAAAAATATTCCTTTGATGATTTATATAACATAATAGTCTCGGGTGTTACATTCTACCCCCCTTAAAAAGAATTTCTCCCTCGAAATTCGTCACTTTGTAACAAACAAATGAGGATACTTCTCTCTCATCATATCCTCAAGCTCCCATGTAGCTTCTTCATGTTGGTGGTTCCTCCATAAAACTTTCACCAATCGAGTGGTCTTATTTCATAGGACTTTTTCGCTATGATCCAGAATCTCTATCGGTTGTTGTTCTTAAGAAAGATCTTTCTCCAGCAGTACAACTTCTGAGCTGATTACATGTGAAGGATCAGGTATGTACTTTCTCAGGAGAGATACATGGAACACATCGTGAACTTGAGAGAGATTAGGTGGAAGCGCCAATCGGTAAGCTACCTTCCCAACACGATCCAGTATTTCGAAAGGACCGATATATCTGGGGCTCAACTTCCCCTTCTTTCCAAATATCATAACCCTCTTCCAGGGAGATATTCGTAAGAACACTTTATCACCCACTTCAAACTCTAGGTCTTTTCTTCGGTTGTCGGCATAACTTTTCTGTCGACTCTGAGCTGTTCTTATGTGTTGTTGAATAGATCTAACCTTTTCTGCCATTTCATCAACGAGATCAGGTCCTAACAGCTTTCTTTCCCCAACTTCATCCCAGCAAGTTGGAGTCCTGCATTTCTTTCCATAGAGAGCTTCATAAGAAGCCATCTGAATACTGGAGTGAAAGCTATTATTATAAGAAAATTCCACCAAAGGTAGGTTTTGATCCCAACCTCCTTTGAAATCCATAGAGCAAGCTCTCAACATATCTTCTAGGGTTTGAATTGTTCTCTCAGACTGACCGTCTGTCTGGGGATAATAAGCAGTGCTGAAACTCAACTCTGTATCCAGAGTATGCTGAAGACTTCGCCAGAACTTCGAGGTAAATCTCGGATCCCGATCAGATATAATAGAAAGTGGTACTCCATGAAATCTTACCACTTCCTTTACATATATCCTGGCAAACTGATCTAGAGAGAAAACCTCTCTAATAGCAATGAAGTGTGCAGACTTTGTAAGACGATCAACTATGACCCAAATAGCATTATTGCCTTTGGATGTTTTAAGAAGTCCTGTGACAAAGTCCATAGTGATGTTTTCCCATTTCCATTCGGGTATGGGTAATGGTTGTAACATCCCCTTAGACTTCTGTCTCTCAGCTTTAACTTGTTGACAAACCAACCATCGAGAGACATATTCAGCAACATCTCTTTTCATGCCATCCCACCAGAAGTACTCTTTCAGGTCCATATACATCTTCGTGCTTCCAGGATGAATAGAGAATGAAGAACTATGAGCCTCATCCAGCAGCTCCTTCTTTAATTCGGGGATGGAAGGAACACAAAGCCGATTCCTGAACTTTATTATCCCATCACAATCAAGGTTGAATTCAGGAATATTTCTCACCTTCTTTTGTAACTCGACATCTTCTTTCTGTGCCTCTTTAATCTTCACATGTATAGATGGTTGAACATTCATTTGAGAAAGATACGATTTTTCCCCTTCCATTATAATTCCAAGATCCATACTTTGTAAATCCATAAATATTGGATCTTTTGTGATCATCATCATGGATAAACTAGCATGGTCTTGTCGACTTAATGCATGTTCCACCTTGTTTTCTTTCCCAGGGTGGTAATGGATTGAGCAGTCGTAATCCTTAATCAGCTCCAACCATCTTCTTTGACGCATATTCAACTCCTTTTGTGTGAAAATATAATTTAAACTTTTATGATCAGTATAAATATCACACCTTTCACCATAAAGGTAATTCTTCCAAATCTTTAATGCAAAGATTACCGCAGCCAACTCCAAATCATGTGTTGGGTAATTTTGCTCAAAGATTTTCAACTGTCGTGAGGCATAAGCTATCACCATATCATTTTGAATAAGAACACACCCCAATCCCTTCTTGAATGCATCACTATAGATCACAAACCTTTCTCCACTACAAGGCAGTGTGAGCACAGGTGCACTGGATAACCTTCTTTTCAACACCTTGAAATTCTCTTCACATTCTTCCGTCTAGACAAACTTAACTCCTTTCCGAGTCAACTTGGTGAGTGGATTAGATAATCGTGAAAAATCCTTTACAAAACGTCGATAATATCCAGCCAAACCAAGAAAACATCGGATCTCAGTTACTGTTGTTGGTCTTGACCATCTTTCGATAACCACTGTTTTTGTTGGATCCACAGATATCCCCTCTTTTGAGATTATGTGACCCAAAAATGCAACTTTTTGAAGCCAAAATTCACACTTGGTAAATTTGGCATAAGGCTTCTCCTTTCTCAGGGTCTTCAATATAATTCTCAAGTGATCATCATGCCCTTCATTGCTCTTTGAATAGACAAGAATATCGTCTATAAAAACTACCACAAATTGATCAAGATAGTCTCTAAAGACTCTATTCATTAGATCCATGAAGATAGCAGGGGCATTAGTAAGACCAAATGGCATCACTATAAATTCATAGTGTCCATACCTTGTACGGAAAGCCATCTTTGGTATATCCTCCCTTTTGACCCTTAATTGATGATACCCTGAACGAAGATCAATCTTGGAAAAGTATTGAGCTCTGCGTAGTTGGTCAAATAATTCATCAATGCGTGGGAGAGGATAGTTGTTCTTGATAGTGATCTTGTTAAGTTCTCGATAATCAATGCAGAGTCTCATTGATCCATCTTTCTTCTTAACAAATAGAACAGGTGCTCCCCAAGGTAACGCACTAGGGCGTATGAATCCCATATCAAGATTATCTTGGAGTTTCTTCTTCAATTCCTGCAACTCAATTGGGGCCATTCTATAAGGTGTCTTTGAAATTAGCAAAGCGACCAGTACGAGTTCTATTGAATACTCAACTTCACGATTTGGTGGAAGACCCGGTAATTCCTCCGGAAATACATCATCAAACTCCCGTACAATGGGCATATTCTTAATCGTGAGTTTCTCACCAACCATTTGAGATAAATAACCTTCATTTAGTGGAATCAATACCCATAAGATGGAAGAAATTTCCACTGGAAGGTTATGTTCATCCTTGCATTGATAGACGATTGTAGATTGATCTAGAATATGAAATGTGACTTCCCTTCTTTGGAAATTGATATGAGCTCCATGTAGAGAAAGCCAATCCATGCCATGAATCACATCAAATTTCACTAAAGGAAGGATCACAAGATTTGCAGGAAGCACTTTCCCACAAACTTCGATCGGAGAAGAATTATAAACTTTTGATGCGACTATTGTGCCATTAGGTGTTGTCACAGCTAACTCAACCTCTAATTGTTGAGGTAGTACGGTGATACCCTTAGAAAACTTTTCAGAAATAAAAGAGTGGGTGGATCCAGAATCAAATAAAACATTTGATACTTTAGAGTGGATGGTAAGTGTACCTTTCACCACTTCGTTACCGTACTTCACATCGCTGATAGAAATTGCATGTGACTTTCCTTTGTCTTTAGCCTTAACATTTTGTTGACGTCGACCATCATCATCAACCCTTGGATTTGGGCATTGATTGGCATAATGCCCCATCTCCTTGCACATGAAACATTGAAGTGTAGTAGGTTCATTCTGTGTATCCCTTCCTTTGTTTGCATCATTAGACATCTTCTTCCCATTATCACGGATTTCAAATGCCCGATGACCTTCCTTTCCACATTTAAAACATTTACTTGTCCCTTTAAGACAACTCCCTCCATGTTTATTTCCACACTTTGAGCATAAGGGAAAGTTCATCTTCTTTTCAGTGTGCTCTTTAGATTTTCCTTTGAATTCCATCTTCCTCTTCTTATCAAACCCATGTGACTGATGGGTTACTCCAATCTCCATCTCGACTTTGAGAGCACATCGAACGATTTCCTCGTAGTTATTGAAGTCCCTTATGGCTAACGCCCTTCGAAGTCATGGTTTTAAGCCACTAAAGAATCAATCGATCTTACTCTCAGGTTGGATAATAATACCAGAAGCGTACCTTGCAAGTCTTGTAAAATTTGCTTCATAGGTACCAACAGATTCATCATCCCTTTTCATCAGTTCAAGAAACTCTTTCTCCATCTTTGTTCGGAGAATACAAGGGAAGTACTTATTGAAAAATAAGTTCTTGAACTCGTCCCATTCCATAGACTCAATTTCATCCCTTTGCCTTGTATTCTTAATAAGATTCCACCATTGATCAGCATCTCCTTCCAAACGATACACTGCTAGGATGAATTTATCATGTTCAGAACATTGAAGAACTGAAAATACCTTTTCAGTAGTACTAAACCATTGTTCAGAAACTAATGGATCAGTAGAACCACTGAAAGAAGGTGGACGCTGCCTCATGAAGGATTCAACAGAATGTTGCTCCTTCCTTTGCTCGTTTGGAAGTCCTGCATGATTCATAGCTTGAGAAAGTTGTGTGAGCATGGCTACAAGATTTTTCATTCCAGCTCCCATATTGTTTGGTTGCTCAGGGGGACAATCATTGCATTGCCCATCGCATTCCGCATTAACACGGTTCCTTCGAGTTCCAGCCATTGACTAAAACCAAGAAGAATAGTGTGAGCAACACTAATTATAATAGGAAAACCACATAATCAAGGATAAAATTTCACACTTAAGGTTTTATCCTAGGGTATTCATGGCCATTTCTAAAACACTAAGATTTTGTTCTATGCTTAGACTTATCCTTAGGGTTCTTACTAAGGATTTCACATCCTAGTTTCCAAAGGTTGACTATACCTTTCCTCTGATACCAACTATAACGACCCATACTTTACATACATTTTTAATACTTCAAAATTGAAGCACACTTATTACAACATATGACAAAACCACAAAGGACCGTATAGGTATAGTGTCTTTAGAAACTGGGAAACATAAACAACTGGTTCATAAATCTTCTACAATGTCTCCCATTTATTTCATCATATCTAGGGTCCCTTTAGCATATTCTACTTAATTTCCATCTTCCTGACCTGGGGAAAAGAAAACATAAAAGGGTGAGCTCAAATGCTCAGCAAGGGCAAATAAAGGAAATAAAAATCATATCATATCTTTTTGAAAATCATAACCTGCAAAAGAGATCATAATATCTTAACATGGAATAAATCATAGAAGTGAAAATGAGATCCCCATAATCATAACATAAAACTTGAAACTTTGTGGCATGCACACATAATCATGGAAAATCATTTCTTGTTAGTCATGACTCATTGCCCAGACTATCTTAGTGGACAAAGTCCCTTTCTGAACCGAGTTCACTCCTCGTTTCAGTCCTGTATCACTGAACCGAAATAACCTTCCGTTCCAGCCATGTCTATCTCATGATATATAAAATATTTACCCAATGCATTGGAGGGAGATATAGGTCCCACCCATCTTATATTGAATCCTTTCTTATGTGTGCCACATAATCATAAAACATACATCATCGCATAACACATGTAACAAAAATGGGATTCTTGAAACATCATGACATCATAAAACAAACCATATAAGGTAAATGACTTCATGAAAATAATTCCCTCACAAAATAATCAAATCAATGTAATAATAGGGATAAAAACAGAACCCTTTATTATCTTAGATGGAAAATAATTTTGATAAAACACTTGAACTCCATTCTTGAGGAAAATATCCTTTCTTCTTCAAAAACACTTTTCTTTTCTTAAAATGTCATAAAATTCTAAACTAAAAGAAGTTGATTAAAAATAAACTTGAAAACTTGTAAAGGAAGCTTCTTGGAAATAATGTTTTAAAAATCCATTCATGCCGTATAAGTTAAAAAAAACATTCTTCCCGTACTTTTGTCGGAAAAGTCAAAAAGTACCTCGTATGAAAAACGACAAAAGATTCCTTTCATATCTTTTACTAAAAACATACCGAAGGGTAAAATTGGATTTAAAAAATTGTAGGTGGATGGAAATAATATTACATATTGATGAAACATGGATGTGGATGATAAAATACACCCCAGTAAATACTTACGAATAAACAATCTCGGATAAAAATGAGATTGTGATATTTCCCTTACCTTAGGTCTGATTTGCTTTGTACGTGTCCGAAGCTCTTGTATAATGGTTTAAATAATGTTATTGACTTGTTACAGAATCATACATATTGATATGATATCATATATGGTCATATTCTTAGCTTCTTGTTAGTAATATTTCATTGTTACTTTTTACTCGGGTCTTTATTGCCTTTTGTTCTTATGCGTGTTTGGCCGAATACATTCTTATTATTCTTTTAAGGTTATAGATACCTTATATCCAGAATGGTATTAGTGTAACATATATCATATTTATTCATTCAATTCATTTATATAATTACTATGTAATGATGATCATGTAGAACGAGTCGCATCACATCGTGGAGACGGTATTCTGTACGTACGCATGAGTGATGATATCGTTCCTATGATCGTGGAACTATATTGGAGTATATATATATTATTTCAGTATCAATATTACTTTATAATAATCATAAATAGTTACTCATTACACCATTATACCCAACCTTGTAAAGTAATGGTGGAAAATAGTTTACACCACGGCGTGGAGGCGGTATTCCGTACGTACGCACGCGCGGTGATTTCATTTTTCCGTAGGATGGATAGAAGGTGAATTAGGGTTGTTTCATATTTATAATAACATATAAGTATGTAAGTAATACTGATGTTATTACTTTATAATGATACAACTAAAGAATAAGAAGTTGAAGAAGAAAGAAATTGAAAAGATCGGTAATGGATATTACCTCTTCTTTGGAACGCCTCTTTGAATCCTCCACTTAGGGAACTAATATTGGTCTTTGAAGAAGACCAGGACCTCTAGGATTATTCTAGGGAAGTGGAGAGGAGAAAATGTCAGGGGTTGGCCGAGCTTGAGTGCTCAAATTGGTGTGAGGAGGAGGGGGAGGAGGTGCCCTTTTATAAGGGAGGAGAGGGGCACCTTAGGAATATCTCAAAATATTATTTTATATTAAAGTCAAAATCGGTTTATAATGGTTCCAAAGGGTCTTATTTCGAAGCTAAAGTGGGGATGGGTCGAAATCCTATCAACCAATAGGATTTAGACAAGTTTAGGGTATTATGTTAACCTTATCAATTAGATTTAACTCTAAGTTAAATAATTTAACTTTTACCATGTCTTTTTGTTTTCTTTCACTATATGGTTAATACACTTACTATAAGATGCCAAACGAACCTAAAATTGTTTATTATCAATATATATATTCTTATTTAAGTCATTTGGCCGAACCTTAGATTTTTAGGAATAAAATAACAATTAATAATATAATATTTTATTTAAAAACTATTTTGTGTCAATTTTGACAATATTTGATATATGATTTTTGTGAAAGTTATAACAGAATTATATGTTCTAACCAAGTTGATTAAATCAACACTAATATATCATAGTAACCTAGAAAATTAGTGGAATTCATAAAATGTCTCAAATTACATTTATTTTGGTGTTTATAACATCAATTATGTCAATATTTTATTAATAAGATAATTACTGCATCATCATTGTGTCATAAATAAATTAAATTATTTAATGTCTAAAAATTATAAATAAAATGCCATTATGTAGGAAATATTTTTATCTTTCTAATGAATATTTATAGTCGAATTTATTTTATGTATAACCCCATATTAAAAAAGATTTACTTATTAAACTTTGATTTTAACTATTTTAACCCTTCTTTAAATAAATTAATAATAAATGTCCTAATCTAACCCAAGTGGGCCTAAATGGTCATATTTTATTCCTAAGTTTGTTTTTGGTCGAATTAAACTTACCCAATAGAATTAGGACATGTGTTAGGGTAATAGTAATATCATATTTACCCTTAGTTACCCTATTTACTATTAACCGCGGTAAAAAAATTAAAAAGTTACAATTCACCAAAAAATTATTTTTATCTCATTGAACCACATTTTACTTACTGATATGAACCGTGTCTATCGGATTTTCGAAATTCCATTCACAGAAGTGGTAAAATTAAGTTTTATGCAAAAATTCAGTTTTTAACCTACCACTTAGTGGTTTCACTATTCATCAAAAATTGAAAGTTTTCAGAAAAATACCAAAATTTCACCCTAGGCTAATTTCGATATTCTGAGTCCAAAAATGAAGTCCATTTTGAAAAATAAAATTTATAAAATTTCAAAAAGTGGTTATTACTATTCATAACTGCTAGTTTTAATAGCATATTTTTGTTTAGTGAAACTCGGTATTGCGTACAACGCAAGCTATCGAGGAAGGTCGCGATTGCGTGTAAAGCAAGCCAAGCAAGTGTTGTGTATAAAATGATTCCTTTGATGATTTATATAACATAAAAGTGTCGGGTGTTACATCACCCCCGCACAGGACTTAATCAGACCTTATTGTGTTCTGTGTAGAACATGATCAGTATTGATCAAAGCTAATAGTGACGAATGGGAGGCTTCGTAGTGATGGACTAGACGAGACGTATCTCAAGGGATAGTTGTTCGAGATCTGTACCTACCAGTCAGGTAGGATTCCCTGGTGGATGATCCAAGAGCTGTTTTTCCTATTTACTTGTACATGTACTTGTTGTTTAGTTGGGTTTGTATACTGGCCCACTAACATTCATCAGATATTTCTTTTTTATATTTGTACTTGTTGCTTCTACTTCTTGTGTTCAGACTGTGTGTGTTACAGGTTTAAAGCCAATGCCTTCCCTTTTTATCGGGGATTCTCCTTTAGTGCATGTCTCATGCCCATGGCCTATGGAAGGTAGGCTTGGGGTAGTCACGAGACGGGCCCTGAGGATGGTTCATGAAAAATTGGTATCAGAGGATTCAGTTCTACCACAGAGCCTGGAATCTGATTATTTTAATGGCAATAATGTTAAGTGTTTTGGGATTGGTTATCAGTTTAGGGAAACCAGTGTTGGTGTGGTAGCAGAAGTATCCATACACTAGGACTCTGACTTCTGATTTTCGACATAGTGCACGAAAACACTGAATGTGTGTGTGTTTCCTTGGAAAAGTTTACTACGGGACTACTTTGTGTCAGCTCACCAGGTATATTATTTTGACCATGGTGAATCTTTTTCTTTTTAGGATGTCTTCAGTTAGTCAGTCAGCGCGGGTTCCGAGTGGAGAGCATGATGGTAGCCCACCGAGTGACAAGGCCTCAGTGTAGGACCCCATCATAGAGGAGGCACCAGCGGTACAACTAACCATTGGTCTACCATTGCTACTATCCCCAGCAACAGAGGGTGAGCTCTGCATGAGAACGTTGCATGGGTTCCTGTGATAGACGCCTCTGATATTTCTAGGAGAGACAGATTTTCAGACAGCTAGGTACTGGATGCAGTTTTTAGCACAAGTATTCCTCAAAGTGGGACACCCGCTGACTTGATGGTGCACCTAGCTGTTAGTCTCTTTTAGGTAGCAGCTGAGAGGTGGTGGAGCCGGATGCTCCAATTTTACGACGATTCGACCCTCACCTTGGGAAACTTCGACGGTCTTTTGATGGCATAGTTTGTACCATAGACTATACGCTTTGTGCATGCTCAAAAGCTGCTGCACTTTCCGCAGGGCATTCCGACAGTAGTCGAGTCATCAGTAGCAGTAAGTAGGCAGATTACACAGGGGAACAAGTGGGTTAGATATACTGTTAGGTGACCCCATGATGTTGCAATGGGGGTGCGGGGCACCCGAGGCTGAGGGAGCATTGAAAGGTGAAGGGTCTGTTTTTCCTGCAAGGAATGGGGTCACAGAGTGCATGATTGTCCGACTCCCCACACGGTTGATCATTAGGCATTGGGGGAGACATCGAGACAGAGGAAGCGATAGGAGCTTGAACATCAGTCGAGCGGTAGACGAGGTAGTGGAGTAGGTCCTTCAACAGATGGTGGTCAAAGCCATTGAGAACTACCAACACCACCCCAAGACGGTTCACCTCAAGATCCGGGAGAAGGAGTATAGGAGCGGGAATAGCTCTAGGCATAGAGGCCTTTATTCCTAGTTCTTCTAGCTTAGATGATGTCATTGTTTGTGGTTTCTTTGTGTATTTGTACATTGAGCTACAGTAATAAAAGAGACTAGTCCTTAGGATGTTTGTTTTACTACCTTTTTATGTGGTTTAAAATGAGAGGTTCCAACTAAAACCATTGACCTGACCATCACATTAGATATTCCTACTGGAGTAGACCTAGTGACCACACACTGATGCCGACAGTGTGACTCAACCCTTGGAGGCGAGAGTAACAGTTGGATCTCTTGGTAGTTGCGTTGAGGCCATACAATGTCCTCCATGGCATGAAATAGTACCATTCATGTCAGGATTGAATGTATTAGGTACAAGATGTGGTTTATCCAGGGGATGAGATCATAATTCCCTTTTCGTCAAATGATAAATATTAGAATCTCTTGTAGGACATAGGTTAAGATGGGTGTACTCGTGTTCTTTACAATTTTATAGTATCACCCATAGTTCGTTGAGTGAACAGTTTACAGTTTACTCTAATCTCAATAGTCTCATGTGTGTCTTCTCGAAGAAGGACCTGAACCTAAGATAGAGACATTGGCGTCAGTTCTTCCAGGAAAATGACTTTGAGATAGTCTATACTCATATGAAGGGGAATGTTGCTGCAGATGATCTCAGTAGAAGATCAGGCATTCAGCTGTTAGGAGAGCGACAGAGCAGCTGGCCGCATTGCAGATATTCTTTGTAGATAGATATGGAGCATCCTTTCTATAGTCTCTTATAGTCACTCCTGCACTTCTTCAGCGATTTAGGGAGTCATAATGTGGGGACATTGATTGTGAGACACGACGTGCTTAGATAACCATAGGGCAGGCACCTGATGGATTTTATGAAGGTGGTGAGCACATCGTTCTCTTCAGAGGACGTACCATGGTACGAGATTCACTTCAGGACGAATTTTTGAGGGTGTTCCACACTTCCCCTCAAGCGGTACATCCTATTGTGGTGGAGATGTATCAGGACCTTCAACAACAGCACTGGTTTCTAGGTATGAAGAAGGTAGTAGTAGAGTTTTCCTCACGATGCATCACTTGTCAGCAAATAAAGGTGAAATTCCTTTGTATGTAGGTGGATCATCAAGGTGAGACTCGTATCAGCATGCTTTGTTCATCCCTTAGAGGTCCAAGAGTGGAAGTCGAATGTGATATCCATGGATTTTGTGATAGGAATTCCACCTACATACAAAGTAATTGACTCTATCTGGGTGATTTTTGACCGACTCGCCAAGTAAGGCCACATCCTACTGATCAGAGAGTAAGGTTCTGTAGAGGGCTTGTGACGCCTCTACATGTGGGAGATCATACGACTTCATGGTGTGACATCGACAAACATCTACGATTGAGATGCTCGTTTCACATCCCGGCTATGGAAGGGGTTACAGGAGGCTTTCTGGATGCAGCTTCATTTGAGCACCAACTTTTATCTTCAGACGGATGGTCAGACTAAGAGAACCATTCAGACTCTCGAGGACATACTCTGTGCATGCTTCCGCGACATCGGTTGCAGTTGGGAGGATCAATTACCCTTGGTAGAGTTTGTGTATAACAACAGATACCACTCCATCATCGGGATGGAACCTTTCGGGGCATTGTACGACCGACATTGAAGATCACCTCTGTGCTGGACTGACCCCGAGGAGTCTGCATTTATGGGACCAGAGATGGTGCATGCTACGATGAAATAGTTTCATATCCTCAAAGAGTGGATGAAAACTGCACAGAGCAGGAATAAGTCTTATTTTGAAAGGAGAGGGACACCACTGGAGTTTGAGGATGGTGACCATGTCTTTCTACGGGTCTCACCTTGATGAGGTCAATGGATATTTGGCCGGGGCAGAAATTTGTCTCTCTGATTCATCGGACCTTTCCAAATACTCAGTAGAGAGGAAAGGTGGCTTACCGCTTAGCTCTTCCACCTCAGTTGCACCAGGTACACGACGTCTTCCACGTATCTCACCTGAGGAGATACGTGTACAACCCTTCCCATATCATCAACCATGGAGAGATGGACATCGATGACGAGGTGACATTCACAGAGGTTTGGGTGGAGATTGAAGATCGACAGGAGCAGGTCCTTTGTGGGCAGTTGATACCTCTGGTGGGCGTTCGCTGGTAGCACGGGAACCTCTAGGAGAGAACATAGGAGCGAGTGTCTCAGATGCATTCTCATTACCCCATTTGTTTCCTTAGCTCGAGTTGTAGCTTACAGGGGACGTAAATCCCTGAGGTTGGGAGAATATAAAGACCTGAAAATTCAGTGGATTTTTTTCAAATTCCTGGGAATTTTATGATTCTACAGTTTCTACTGGCGCTTGATTCTGAAGCCCGGTGTGCCCATAATAAATTATTGAAGTGTTGTTCGGGTACATTCAGTAAACGTATAAGCATGATTTTATAACATTTTATCCGGTGCTCGGAATTGAAATCTGAGGGCACCATTGAACTTGCAGAGCCGGTATTCTCTTAAGGAGACCTTCAACGTAGTTGCGTTCTAATGAGAATGGGAGTGAGTTTTTGGGGTTTTTAATTAAATTGAATAAAAATAATGTGTTATTTTTATTTTTATTTGGGGTGGATAAAACCTACAATAGGAGGTTAGTGGTGGGGTCCATCACACCATAACCTCCCAAAAGAGGTTATGGTTGTGGGGCCAACCCACACATAACCTCCCATGGGAGGATATTTATCGTGGGGGCCACACAGGCATTAACTCCCTGTAAATATCCATAAAGTGGGTAAAACTCTTAAACATCCCCCACTAATTATGTGGCCCAACCCACACAATTTATTAATTTAACTCTTCATTTAAATAATTGTAACTTTTAGAATTATTTGGAATTCATGCCAAAAAATTGAAATAATAGTTGATCTATTAATTCATTTTGGGTTGGCATTTTTTTTTGGTTGGTGGAAACATGGGAGATGAAGGGATCTTAGAGGAAATATCCAAACCAATGAAGAACGCGAAGAACGCTGGCGAAATCCTCCCTTCTTCGACATCTTCTGTGGAATCTTCCTCGGAAATATTTTTCCCTCTTCAACAGAGACAAGAAGTAGAAGCATCTCCGCCCACGAAGAACACCAATAACATCATTTTCGACTCGTCTTCTCCGAACTCTTCCTCTTCCAACATCGATGAAATCATGCCACCTTCCCGCAACATCCTTAATGATCATTTTTCAAGGTAGGGGGTTTTGAGTAGTTATATTGTTCCCATTCAATGTTCTTTAATGTATGGATTGAGATATTCCGATTGATACCTCCATAATGTGGAGGGATCGGACCGTATGAACATGGCCGACCTCCTCCTTTGTTTTATCTCTTTTTATTGATGACCGCTGAGCGGAGCAGCGACAGCTAGCGTCGGGCCGACTGCGATGGAAACCGGTAGCGCAATTCCCCCGGGTTGCCGGAAAGGCTCAACACCATTGTATCACACGGAGGAGAAGAGAGATACGACCAAACCGGGCCACTGAGGAGGAGGAGCAGCGCCGTTGGGCCACGTGGTAGAGGTGGGTCACGGCCAGGGTGGGCAACTGCGTAGGAGTAGGGTCATGGTACAGTCGCGCCCCGCCGATGGTGTGGAACCGATTGTCTACTCGGATAGCCAAAAAAGGAGGGACCCCTCGGGTGCTGTGGGAAAACCAAACTGTCTTCTAGCGTCGGTTCCGATTGGGGAAACAGGTGGGGTGTAACCTTCCCCACACGTGGCCAGATGGGTCACATGGCCAACCGGTCGGGCTTCCCTCGAGCCGGGCAGCGCCTTCGGGTCGGGCCACACCTTCTGGCTGGGTGGCGCCTTTGGGGTGGGCTGCCCCCACTGGTATGGCCGCACCTTCGGGCAGGGCCGTGCCTTGGGGCCTAGCAACCCCCATGGGTCGGGCCGCCCCCACGGAACGGGCCGCACCATCTGGTCGGGCCACCCCCACGGGGCGGGTCGCACCTTCGGGCGGGTCTGCCCCTGCAGGCTGGGTGAGACCCATAGTCCGTGTCAGACCCCAGTCCGGAACCGGGTTGGGTCGGGTCAGTCCAACTGGGTCGGACCGTACCCGGACCCATCCGACCGATTAAGCCATTTCGTTTGTATCATGTGCTACGGGTGTCTGATAGATGAACCATCTGCAGTGATGGAAATATTATAATGAGGTGTTACTTTTGTCATACCCTAATTGAGGTTTGGACACAATTCAGGTATATTTGGGTTGGATTGAACCTAAAAACCAACCAGGGCCCTCGAATGGATGTGCCAATTACTCATAGACCAAGTGTCTGATTGACGCGCCGTCTGTCGCATTGGGTTCCATTTGATGAGTCGGATCGAAGGGATACATTAACTCGAGAACTAGTGATAGTTGATGTATCGACACTTGGTTCGAGGAGTAGACCCTCCTAGAATCGAGCGACAAGACTTGACCTGGATCCTCCCTGGGATAGACAGTGACGAGACTGGACCTTGATCCACTGTGGGTTCAACTGTGATGAGACTAGTCCTGGATCCTTTGTGGGTTCGACAGGGACGAGACTGGACCTATATCCTTAGTGGGTTCGACAGTGACATGACTAGACCTGGATCATCTATGGGTTCCACAGTGACGACACTGGACCTAGATCCTCTATGGGTTCGACAGTGACGAGAATCGACTTGGATCCTCCGTGGGTGCGACAACGATGAATTTTGTACTGAGGTACCACATAGGATCGACAGATTCAATTGACTGTTGTTTTTGGTTCTTATGGATATCTATTGTTCGACATTGAAAGATGATTTAGAGGCTATAACTAATCATCTCTCACTCTCTTTAAAGTAGTGTATACCTGGTGTCAGCTGAGTCATTACCTTCGTGTTTACCTCATTTATGAGATGTCTACTCTTGACGAATTAGGTATATGTATGGGAATATACCAAAGTAAGTGTGGATGTTTCTTCATTGATGTTTCATTATGGTTGTGTTGTGTTGAAGTCCATGTGGCCTACTTCTGTCGGTTTTACCTATGGGATTCACCCATGCACGGGCTTCTACCGCACATTGTTCTGTTCTGTGCAGACGACGCTCAGCAGAGATCGAGGCTGAGAGTGATAGATGAGAGGGTGCTCAGTACAGGACTAAACATGGCATATCTCAAGTGTGAGTTGTTTGAGATCTGTACCTACCCTACATGAAGGAATCCCAAGTGGGTGATCCAGGAGCTGTTTTTTCCTTTTTTTTACATGTACTTGTACTTGTTGTTTAGTTGGGTTTGTATACTGGCCCGCTTACTTTCAGAACACATTTCTTTTCTATATTAGTACTTGTTGCTTCTACTACATTGGTTCAGACTCTGTGTGTTATAGGTTTAAAGGCAATGCCTTCCTTTTTTATTGGGGATTCTTCTTCGGTGCTAGTTGTCATCCCTAGGCCTAAGGAAGGCGGGTTTGGGGTAGTCACGGCACGGGCCCCCAGGACAGGTCATGACATTGTGTGGGTAAATGTAATAACTCACGTTTTTTTACTAATTTCATACTAAAATTTATATAAATTTTCTATCTTATTCAACACATAATAAATATAAAATATGAATGATTCAATGTTTTATTAATTTTAAATACTAAAACAAAAAATGTAATGAAAATTGAGATTATACGTATTATATATTAAATAATATAAAAATCCTTACTATAAAAATGTTAATAAAAATATTATAAAAATTATTTACTCTTATTAACGGTATCCTATGATAATAATATCATCGAGTGTAATTATATATTGACTGAAAAATAAAATAAATTCAATATAAATTTTTTAAAATGATATGTTATAATTTGATAAATGAGTTTTAAGGAAACAAGTAATTATATAAATTGGAATGTAGAATAGTAATATGATAAATATATTTAATTATGGTATACATAATTTTTTAGGTATAAATAAAACAAATATTTTTATTGAAATTAATATTTTTTGAAATTAAATTCATCTAAAATAAAATCTATTAAAATATTATATTTAACATTTATAATAAGTAAATAATAATGATAATATACTTACACAATGGTAATAAATAAAAATTATATTCCAGCATTAAAAATGAATATTATATTATAATATAAATCTATTATAAAATAATTAGACATTATTTAATGTAAAAGTGTCACATATTTTGAGATTAAATTAACTAAAAATGAATTTAACATTAAAATAAAGATATAAAAATTAGGGTGGTGGGCCATAATTTTTTTTAAAAATTAATAAATTACTAGGTTGAATATATAATTATGACTATGAAGAGTAAAATAAGATAAAAAGGAAAAATTATAAAAAAAATTAATAAATATTTATAAATTTTATCCCATAATTGTGTTGTTTTAGAATATCATTTCATGTATTATAGTTCGACATTATTTAGTTGCATTATTTCCAATGTATCTTTCATTAAAATTTAAATAAATGGACCATTAAGAAATAAAACTCATTCTCATCTCTAAATGGTGTATTCTTACACCGAATAAAAAATAAATATATTTCCCCCCTTCAAGTATTATACGAATCTATATTCATTATATAATATTTTAACATTTGGAAGCGTATACTTTAAAAGAAACACATATTTCTTACCAGATAATGAATGTTTCCATGAGGGAAACAATATGGACTTAATTTTAATTACTTATTATTTTTTATATCCCATTTATCATAAGATAACAATTAATTTTAGTGAAAATTTAATATTTTAAAATCATATAAATATTATCACTAAACTTATTTAATATTATTATTAATGTAAAATTATTTTTTATACATAATAATTAAATAAATATATCATGTTCTTTTTTCAATCAGTCCAACCACCTACATTGTTGATGCTTTTGATTTTTTTCTATGAATGATTATATAAAATTATATTTTGTCTAAATATTGTATTAATACATAACGAATGTTTTTCTTTTGTTTTATAGTGTAATTATTAAATGTGAAAAAATATTTAAACAATAATTAATTTTTTACATATTTTTTTTGAAAATAGAGTGATATATTTCATCCCCAAGAACCATACTCATGACATTCATATATTTAAATTAAAACATTATAATTCAAAAAAAATTATTATTTTAGTACCTTGAGTATTATTGATATTATAAAATTTTGAATATGTAATGATGGCCAATAACACTACACTAAAATAAGAACTTTATAAATGAGTCTATTAATATTAAATGATCAAAAATAAACTATATAGATTAAATATATATATAAAAAATTAAAACTATTGAATAAATTAATATATATAAAAATATAAAGAAAATTATGAAATATATTTTTTACATTTACAACTTGATTATATGGGATGTTAGAATGGCTTTATGAATGTAAGTTGTAATGGTCAGGGGAATTTTCAATATATATTTCTATGATTCAATCATTCCATTTCATATACAAGTACAATATATCTCATGTTTTTATTTTATATCCTTGACATTATATCTATTTTTTTAAAGTCACATTACATTGAATCAAAATCACATATTATGGTGGAAAGGGAATTGATTTATATACCATTTATTTAATTTTTCTTCCTTCAATATCTTTCTCTCACTAAATTCATAATTTTTCATCAAATATTTCATTAGATGTATTCAAATTTAATGTTATAAAAATAGATTTAAATTAATTAATATTTATCATATATAAATTTATTAATATATCTTATTTTAATTAATAAAATTATAATAAAAATATAATTCTTCTTAATTTGTAACAATTTTATCTTCTATTGAATGGGTTTTATTTAATTTTGATACTCTTATGTATTTTACTAATTTTGAATTTACTATGATATGTTTTCCATTTCTCAGTAGATATAAATTTTAATTGATTTTTTGATTTTTTTTTCTCTAAATGATAGATTTTTTAGACATAATAATGATTTATATTTCACATTTTACTATTATGAGTGCATCATGATATTCATTTTTAATGATTCATAATTATATTATTTCTTCAAATAAAATATATATATATAAGGGAAAATTTATATGATATGTAGTCCCTCGATAAAATATATATCTAATTTATTTTGTAAATGTTTATACGTCGTGTGATTGTGATGAAATTGGAAATGGGGAGTCAGAATAGTCTATTATTATATAGTAAATTGGTTGTTATACTAGTATATAATGATATAAATTTACTTGTTATTATCGTTGATATATTCCTATTATTTCCTAAGAAAATAAATGCACACATTGTTATGTCATACATCGTTAATATTAAATGATTCAAAATAATTTTTTCTGGGATGATATCTATATCAGTATGATTTTCTTATGAGTATTTCAAGTCATATGATAATTTTTTCACACTTTTAATGTTCAATTTTTTTTCTTTATCATTTATTTTGTTCATTATTTTTTACTTATGACTTCATTTTATATGTTTTCACTCATAGAAAACATCTAAAATCATAATTTTTATATTTTTCCAATTTCCAAAGGAAATGAATAAGTATATTATTTAACATATTTCTGAAATATAACTATATAATATGTGATTTACTTTGTAAATTTAATTTTTGTTTAAAAATAATATGTGGGGTATATTTGTAATCACAATGGAAACTAATCATTTTGGATCTATGAGTGTGGTTTAATTTTAAGTTGTGATGTATAATAATGTAAAGTGGAAACAAAATCCATGTATTCTATGAATGGTTCAACTCATGAAGCCTACAAATGATACATCACTAAAATAAATATTAAATATGTCTATGTTAATGTTTTGTATATATAATATTATTTTGCATGTGTTGTATAATCATGTTGATAGAATAAAAAACATTGTGAATAAAGAAAATAAAATATGTTAAATCTTTATCTATGAAATATATTATGATAACCACCATATTTCCTTTAATATTTAGATATAAACAAATCCAAAACCTCTATGTACACTTAAATTTTTTCAAAAGGATTAAAAATAAGGATTTTGATACCAAAATGATATATGGGAATGAGTTACTAAAATAAAAAATTAGAAAATGGGATTTGTTATGAAAAAACATTTATTACCTTATATTAACTTAGAATAATAATAATAGTTTCTGAAAACATAATACATATTCATATAATTACTAGTTCACAACACTCAATCATAATATTCTCAAAAATATATATAGGATTCTATATCATACTAAAGATTTCACATATCATATCCTATGAGCCTAGAGCATTACAGGTTATAATAATCCTTTATTTAAAATAATACTATTCAAAATGATCCATACTAAATATCACCACTAACATTGCCACTAAATATAATGTCTTGCAATGATATTGAGAAAAAAATTAAGAATAAGAATGATGTAACTATCCATGAGGAATCACTAATTTATTTTTTATATTATTATCTTCTTCTAAACAAATAATCCAATGTGGATGACCTAAAATCCTCATATATAATTTTTGTTGTTGTTGGGAAACGTTAAACCACAAACAAGTAACCCATCCCCATCGACGACAATATCAAACAACGAGTACATAACCCCAACACTCAAATTAAGGAATGATAATTCACAAATTATTTATTCATCAAGGGGTTTCTAATCTAAAATATTATGTAAATGAATAATTCCCCTTTGAGGAGTGGATTTACTAGGGTAATAACTAGCCTATTATATCTAATCCGGAACACAGTCATGTCTATTATGACCCCAAAACAATTATTAGGTGTTCTATGAAAATAACATTCATTGGGTGGAAAATGTGATTCTAATACTAAAATTATAATAAACAATTAAAAAATTAGTACACAATATTTAATAAATCTCTAATAGAAATATTATCATGTTTTCATGTCTATTGACTTTCATCCAATATAGTTGAATGATTATCTATAAAATCATCATCCTAATTAATTTTTTAAATGAGAATTATATATACATGATATTTTACAAGTTAATTAATAATCTAACCATTATCACAAATTTTATAGATAACATAACACTGTTGTAATATAACCTAATGTGGATTAGATTAGTAAATTAAAGTGAATATGAACCCATTTTTATTTTTAAATAAATTATATCGGTATAGTACCATAAACAATAACATGATAGACCCCACTTATCATTCACATAAAATCCATGTATACTACCAACATATAATTTATAACATGATATATATATATATATATGAGTATCATATAATTACATTAAACAACCATATTAAATTTTAATGTTAGTCATATATGTTTGAGAAATTTTTCTCACAACACAATAAATATATTTATAGTTCATTATTTATATATTTCAAAAAGAAAATGCATAATACCTTAGGTTGTCATGTGTAATTGATTTTAATGACTAGTTATAATTTTATTCTAGCCTTGGGTCACACAAGGAGTAATCCATACATAAAATCTTATTCAAATCCATCATTGTATTAATTTCAGGAACATTTACATTTAATATTTTCATTTTTTAAGAATAAAATTTAAAGAACCCAATTAGTATCGATGTAACATATTATTATATTCTACATAATAAAATAAACACAACAGTACACCCAAAACATTCTGCAGTAGATCTATCATAAAATTCAGTGAAAAATTGTTTTAAATTTCAAAACAATCTAATAAATGGTGTCAGATGGTTTTATAAAATTTGTCTCTACGAACTACAAAAAAACATTACATATAATTGGAGATTTAATTGACACAAATTGTAATCCATATGGAATAAAAATTATTCTACACATTTGGATAACTATTTTCAAATGGTTTCATTGAAAACATGTTATGGAACTTCTAAAAATTTAATCAAAAGAAAATATCATTCAAGAAAGGCCTTGTTAAAATAACACTAGGTGATAATCTATCTCAACATGTATTGGAATTATATATTTAGTTCATTAATATATCTAAAAAATATTACAAGAATTAAATATTACTATGAAATTATGAAAGTTAGGTATCCGATATCAATAGTGTTCATTGATTTTTCCCCACATCACACTCTTATCCCATATCAGTTTTCTTTTGATTCATTTTGATTATGGATTCATTCTTTGCTTAATTTTATTTCAATGATTGAACTAAATAGCTAATAAATGGACCATGTATCCATTATCCACACATGGGGTTTAATGACATGATTCTAGATGTGATGATAACACATCAATGACTTCTTATATGAGTCACCCCAACACTGTTATATTTTATTATGTGGTGATTTTTCATCCTCATGTCCTTCACGCATTTTCTGATATGGAATAATTATTATATAATATCATTATCTAAATATCATTATACTAAATAAATCCTAACAACATTGGATTATTACATTCATAATTTTTCTTACATGGATTGATTGGTCCCCAATATCTCTTGTGACATAATTTCATTATGTTTTTTGAATAAGTTTTTGTTATGGTTCATTCAAAAAAGTTATCATTGGTCGAATAACTATAGCTTGATGGTAGTCTCTAATATTTGTTTATGTCTATATCACCACCATAGTTTGATTCATTATTTTCTTAATTTAAAATTTTAATTTCATGTTAAATAACTTTTCAGCCTGATCTTGAATGGCCTAAAGGCATTTTTTATTTATTTTCTATAACCTCAATTTCTATGGATGAGGGGGGAACCCATAATAGTCCCATAGGATCAGATTTTACATTACTCGTAGGCTTGGAGACATTACAGGACCTGTAGGTCTTAATGAAATCATACAGACTACAACAACATGAAAATGACCCTCCCTAGAATCTACATTGTGATTAGATTTCCACATTTTCCTGGCAGTTCGTCTAGTTGTCCTATGCAGAAATTCATTACCCTGATATCGATGGAAATTCCATACCCTCTCATTCATCCAAATCTGTCAGCCACCCTCTGGTGAATGCATCCTACTCTTGAATTCTCCTCTAGATCTGGATCCTTATAGAATCAGTCTAGGCATTTGCATATCAGGTGGACCTAAAGTCCTTAAGGTTTCTTTAAAGCCTTGGGGTGTCCTGAAGGCCTTAGAGGGGGCCCAGAAGACTTACTCACCCGAAGGTCTGGGTGGAACAATGTCCTTAAGGACTCCAAGGCCATATTGATGGCCCAATGTGAACAGTTACGTCAACTACAGTACCACACAGTACCTACTATAGTAACTACTGTAGAACGTACTATAGTATCTGTACAGTAAGGCTGGAGTTCTTACTATAGTACCTACTACAATAATTCTAAAGTACATGGAATTATGAAAACTCTTCATTTTGAATTTTTTAATGAAATCTATTTAAAGAAAAATAATATAGCATGGGGTTTATAATGTAAAAATATAAAAATAGTTTCTTGTTAAATTAAATTTTAATTATTAATTAACCATAAAACCTATTAAAATTGGATTAGAAAATTAAAAAATATTTATATATTTTCTCTCAGTGGCCCTTGTTCATGAAAAATATACATGATATTTTTTATTCAAAAACATTCCAATTTATATCATAATGAATCTATGAGAAAACCTCAATTTATCTGGTCAACAATACACCCAAGATGATCATAATCATCAGTGACGTATTATAACATGAATATTTAACTTAGAAGAGAACCCCTTATATTGTAATATCGAAAATATTTATTAATTAATATAAAAAAACGAATAAATACGATTAGATTTAATTTTTGAAAGTGAGGAATATATGGTTAGAGAAAGGTGACCACAACATAGTTTTTTTTCATGAATATATAATAGAAAGAAATCATATGGTTCTTCCAATCATCTTTATTCTATACGGGTCAATGTAAAATGATGGAGACATGGTGGCGAGCCTCACACACTCTCACTTCAATGATCTTTGGGCAGATCCAAATCCTCGGATTCCTGATGGTTACCTGAGTGGGGATGCAGGCTTTATGGACCCCATTGCTACCCATGTTTCTTTCCAGATCAACATAGAAAAGGATGCCTTACTAGAAGAAGCCGAAGTTCATGATGTAATCATGAAGCTCAAGGTCCATTGTGCTCTGGGACCAAATAGTTTTCTAGTTTCCTTCTTTAGTGATTCATGCAAGGTGACTAAATATAACCTTACTACTTTCATCCAAGAATATTTTTTGGGGTGGAAGTTTACCCAGAGTGGCCAACGCCACATCCCTGATCCTTCTTTACAAAATGAAACACCCCTACTTGATTCACCTCTAGTGTCATATTTTCTTATGAAACTACTCCTAATAGGTCGTATCATGTATTCTTAATTCTGGAATCCAGTCGCGCTTACCTCATTAGATTTGTTGGACCAGCATGGCTTCGTGAGGGGCCTCACAATACTGGGAGCAGTAGACTTAGCGCAATAGATGATTTTTGATATTAACACCATGAAACATGGATCTAACATGGCCCTTAAAGTAGATATAAATATGGACTTTGAATGACTCGAATGAGGATTCCTCAATAAGGCCCTCTCAGGTATGGGATTCTCTCTACAGGTTACTGATCTCTTCTTCTGTTGTTTCGGTTTTACTTGTCTTATTCCTCATTTAATGGGTAAATCACATGGCATATTTAAGGAAACACAGGTATTAAGATAGGGATATCCTCTCTCTATGACTCTGTTCAATATCTCCCAAGAAATCAGTAGTCTCATTGTTCATTAGAGATTATCCAACGACAATATTCTCCTGTAAAAAATAAAAGGAAGACTTCTATCAATCTCCCACCTTATGTTTGCCGATGACACCCTCGTCTTTATAAATTGTTCCAAAAAATATATTCGGGGGTTGATCAACGTATTGGATAAGTACTTCCACTGCATATATTAAGTTAGAAAAAAAATCAAGAGTAACCTCTTTATCTCTAGGGGATTAACCTCATCTCATGATACTTCCATTTTCATCCATTTGGGCATCCAACATGGCCATTGTCCAATGAGATATCATGGCACCCCTATCACCCACCATCATCTTTTTGTCCTAAATTTTGACTACATTGTGTATCGGATGATAGATAGAGTTATCAACTTGGAAAACAAATCAATGTCATTAAGAGGTCGGATCACCCTTGTTAACAACACACTTCTCAACACCTATATTCATGTGCTTTTCTATTTCAAATTACACAAAGAGGTAATTTCTATGATTGACAAGGTTCTTTCTCATTTCATATAGGATGCTTGGGCCAAGGAGAATAATGTATGGGTGTCATGGGTGAATATATCGAGGCCCATTCAAGAATGGGGGATCAACATCTAGAGCCACATGGATTCCCTCCTATTTCTTTACTCGGAGATGTCTTTGGAGATTCATGAATGTCGGTCCATATGGGGTAAGACAATAGGAATCACTCTTGTGGATTAAATTTTGAGTAGAAATAGTAATAGGCCCCCCCTTTTAGACCTTGCTCCTTCCATTATTCTTCACCATCCAACCCCATGTCTGGTGTATCCTTGTGGAAGGTATTGTGTCGTTCTGTCAGGACAACTGGCTAGCCACTCTCCTTTCATCAGGGGTTTTCCAGCGAATAACATTCCATTTGAGGAGGCCTGCATATATATGGAATTCATCGAGGTTGTTCTCAATAATGAATATATTTATATCATTCATCACATCGACATCTCTGCTGAGCCAGACAAATGTGTTTCTTCCCCCTCATGCTCGAGCTGCTTCTCCGCAAAGGACTATCACCGTTATCTCATGCCCCAACTACATGATCATTACTGGAATGCTCTTCTTTGTACCAAAAAAATCCTAATGGAATATAATATCCTCACAGGGAGGGTTAGACATGATTCTATTTCCACAGATGATAACATCATGAAATGTGGGGTTTCCCTTCCTTCCAAATGCTTGTGTGGCACAATCACCAACAAGGAGAGCAGCGAGCACTTGTTTTTTAAGGAGAGTGGGTGCGAGAGGTCTGGTCATTCCTTTTAATCTTCAGTATCATTAATTTTATCCCCCGTACAATGCCTTCTTATTTCCCCACTGCTTTCACAGTTCAGGTGATAGGGGTGTGGAGTGAATTTATAGATCATTTATTCTCTATGTTTGTATCTGGTGCATCTGCCAAGCCAAGAAAAAAAGGCAGGTTTGAGGGTATAGGCTCGTCTACCATCTTTATCTTGGCCCATGCCCACATCCTTTTGCTCAATCTGATCAGATGTAAATAAAATTGATGGGAGGCCCCTTCTCTTCAAATTCTCTTCTTATCTATCTAGGTTCATCTTGCAGTTGGTATTCCCTATGGCCATTGGGTTTGGTGGAAGACTTCTATCACAGGTCTAAAGCACAATATGAAGGGATTCTTCACTACATGTATCATGAGGGGAGGCAGGGAGGTTGGGGACTCCTAGGTAACCATGGTGATGGCTTTCATGGTATCCCTTGGCAATGGTTCATCCCTCCAGGCCGAAGCCCTCATATTTCTCTTTGGCCTCTTTCTTTGCAAGCAAGGTGAAATTTCCCTCTAAGAGGTAGAAATGTACTCTCTGGTCCTTTTTAACTCTTTGAATGGTTTTGAAAATAACCATGGTGAATTTCTTACCGCATTAAAAATTTCCATACCCATCTCTCTAACAATATCTTCTTGATCCACACATAAAATGAGGGAAACAAGGTTGTTGACTATCTGGAAAAACATAAGGTGCGGGGTGCGTGCCCCACATGTTTCTATAGCTCAAACCAACTGAAACTTGAGTGTGCAATCCTCAATAAAAGGGATTCCCTCACCCTCCATTTTTTCAGGCACCGGTATGACTTCTCTCTTCTATTCTCCCTATTTTTTGTTCGTCCCTTTAATAAATAAAAATTGATGATGATGATAAAATGTAGGCAACAATACCAGTACTACTATACTAAAAAATCAATAATAGAGTTTTCGGAAGATCATATTCTACTAATTTTGTTTATTTATTTTGAAACAAAAGGGATTGCTTTAGGTAAACCACATTTTCAAATAATATATAACCCTCATGATATTTATACATATCTAACATCCAAACTTGTTTGGTTAATCAACCAAACCACCTATTAAATTAAAAATATATCCTAATGATGGTTTATCCATAGAAATATCATACGATTATACACATTTCATGACTAAATCAATAATATCATTTTAAGGTAGTCATCAATTACTGTTATATAAAATGACATAAAATACATACAATAAAATATTAGGATCCCCTGGAAAAATAATTCATTTTGAATTTAACTAAATGATAAGGGTTTATCAATCCACTGATAAGTCAAAATGTTTTCTCACCCATTATAAATAAATATAGAGTTAATTTTACGAAGTAAAGATTCATATAATAAAACATTAATAAAAAATTATCAACGGAATTATTCATATTTTGTTTATAATTTCAATTCACTAACACCACTTAATAAATGGGGGTTTAATGTATAAATGCATTGATAATTTCTATAATCCATTAAAAAACATCAATCAAAGAACATGATACATTTTTATAATACCCAATAATACAATAGAATGAATTTTTTTATACGCACTAAAAAAAATTCATTCATAGGTTTGTGTTGAGTCAACATTTTCCTTTTTTACTTTTCGAATTCCTTTATGTTTTGGAAATCACAAACAAATTTTCTTATTACTACTATTTATCTAAAATAAAGTTTATATGAATTTAACTAATAATTAATTCTACCCAAAAGTACGTTTATATGAATATTCTTAAAAAAATTATATATAATTCTAACATTATTTTCCTTCAGTAAAATTAATTTATCAGATCCTTAAGGAAAAGCAGAATCCCCAACTTTCTCAATTCCGATTTTCTCATAAATGTGATTATGATTTTATGTTTCTCAAATATTATTTCTTCAAATATATGAATCTAATTGTTCTAAAATCTCTATTCCTTATACTATTACTCTTTTCCTAATAGTAGAGAAAATCAAATTTGATTCATCGTTCTCAATTCTGAATCATGTAGAAAATCGAATCAGATTCATCATTCTCAATTACAAATAACACATAAAATTAATTCTAATTCAACTTCATCAATTCAGATTATTAGAGATTTTTTATTCTGATTATATCAATTTTTTTATTCAAATTCATTAAAAAAATGTAATCTGATTAACTTCCGTCAATTCATATTCATCCTAAAAATTTAATTTGATTTCTGTTTCTCACTTTTGAATCATCTAGATGTGTGGATCTGATTTTATAACATTCTTAAAGGTATGATATTTAATTAATTTAAGATTTTATATCGTTTCTAATGTTACTAAATTTTAATAATTTAATGTTTTTATAACAATCTTATTGTTATTATTTTAACATAAGATAATTTTTTATATAAATAGATTCAAATATACACAATGATTCACATTATATTTTCTTAATCTAAACAATGTCCTATAATCAGTAATTATATGACTATTGTATCTGATAGCTGTAATGGTCCCTATAAAATTTCAAGAAAAATATAACTGTTGGAGGAGAATTCAACAATTGGAGATCTCACCTATAAATACCCAATCAATTGAACATTTTCTCTGCAGTAAATTTTTGGGTGAATTGATAATCTATCAGTGCTCTTCCAAAATTAATTGGTGTGAAATCATTGAATAATTTATGTTGTCAAAACATTGTTACACATACTTAAATCTTCAACAATCTTTAATATGATTTGTGTGATTTATATTGTTTGTGTATACAACAGGGGGCTTCGAAGTTGAAAGAATATATAGGTTTTGATTACATGTTTAATCAAGGGATTCCATCTAACTGATGATAATGGGGATGATCACCTTAAAGATTGGGGGCTTGTGGGGATAACAAGACAGTTTCCAATCATCATATCAAGTTCGTACACTAGATTGGGTAAGATAGGAATCCATGAATATATAAATCAAGGGACCCTTATTGAATGTGTTTTAGATACCCTACTCTTTTGGTTAAAATATTTGTAATCTTTTTGCTGATAATTAAATTTCCACTAGAATTTGTAACAATTAGAAAGTTTTTCTTACAATTTCACTTTGTCGTGACTCTGATTTACGATAATATTCACCTTAATATAGAATATTGTTTAAATATCCTATGTACATACTTTGTTAAACATATTTTTTAATGCAAAAGGGTTTTCCCTTAACCATGCAACATAGGGTTTATGTAAATCTATTTTTTTTTACTTTTTTTAAAAAAGATTCGTTATGGTAAAAAACAATTAATTGAAAAATTACAATTCACCACCTCTTATAATTGATTTTCTACATGTAAATATCAATACTAATGTTAGTTGAAATTATAATATAGAACCAACTTACACATTACACATCATAACATTTTTGAGTAACCTTATTGGGTGTATCATTTGAATGATTAATATTATTAGAATGAAACATCTATATATTCTCGTTGATTCCACTATATAAATTGAAATATCAATAAATATTCTTTAAGGATCTCAACCCCTATAAATAATTCCCTCTAATGACAATATTGGTTAAAGAATAATGTTATTCCCTCTATCAATTAAATTATAAACATGTTATTTTAAATGGAAACCAGGTAACATTTTTTATCCTTATCAATATGATTAAAAATTCAACAACATGTATTTGTCATTAAATAATTTCCTGCATATGTTACAGATTTAAAAAAATATATACTCACTAAATATAATAGATTTGGAATGATATAAATTTGAAAATGAATCTAAGAAAATAACATATTCATTGGATATGGTCTATAGATACAATCATTCTACTAATTATCTCTATTTGGCATCATTATTTAATTTTTTAATATCATTTAAAATAATTTATATTAATGAAAAATTTAATCCTTCTCATTTAAATAGTTGCATTTTCATTCATAAAAATTTCATTTCTTATGCATTAAAAAAAATTTCTATGTAAGAATATAAGATTAAATTTAAAAATATATAGACTATTCTAAGTAATCCATTGAATAATGTTCCAAAATAAAAAAAATTATAGTTATTGGAATATTTTAGTTGAAGGTTTTAATAGGGAGACCACATATTAAATAGTATGTACTATATACTATTGTATCATATTCCATCCACCTCTATGTATCATTCATATTTGAAAATAAACAGTCATCATCAACACAACATTCCTTATAGTGATAGACCCATTCATTACTATTTGACTATAACCATCCACATTAAACATCAAGGTAATACTTGTTGAATAAAGAGTATAAAAATTAAACAAAAATGAATCACCAACTATTATTAAGTACTAATCAACAACCTCATTAATTTGATAAATTATAAAAAGATATGGGGATAAATTATCCGATGATAGTTTCTATTTTTCATTCGTTGTAGAAAATCATAGTAATAAACCTCTTAATAATGATTTTATTACACTTTGGAGTCCTTTAAATACATATTTTAGAGATATATTCCATCTAGAATAATTACACTCAATCTTAACATATAAAAAATCATTTTATTATCATTCACTTAATTTACCAACCATATAAATGGATCCATATTCTCATTTAAATTTTATTTTCCTATATAAACATTTATAAATAAAGTATAATGGTTTGGATAACTATAATTATACAATTCATCAGGAAGAACACTTGATGATATATGATAATATCTAATAATAATGTGTAACAAGTATCTACTATATGCTCATCCATTTGTACATTCATTGATTCTCAAACATAAACATAACTATTGTGAATACCCATTTCTAATTTATAGTGATTGTGGTATTAATCATCTATTAAGTTGGAATATTTTACGATTTATGTATGGGACCAATTTTTTGTAGGGGATCATTTTATATTTAATGATTTAGATCCTACATTGGATTCTTCAATAATATTTCATGAGTGTTTCTAGATGTGGAAGGACATTTGATTAATAATTTTAGTGCATTAGGGTGCCTCATAATTTTTGTCACCTACAGTTTCGAAGAGAAGGTTCCACAAGGTTCCTACTAGAAATTAAAGAGGAACCCATGGACATAATGTTGAACTATCTAATATTTATATTTGAAAACATAATATCACATTGTATACCCATTGGTACTAGAAGAGTCCCCAATATCCAAATACTGGACCGAGTAACCAATAAACATCTTTAAATTATTTTATGTTAGTTATTTATTTATGTTTACCATTAATTTTGAATTATTTTATAACACCTTTTGAACTCTACTCCCATATATTTAATTACCCACCTTTTTTAGCATCTACATGACTTCATATTATAATTTAATTTATTATGTCGATCATGTTTTCTAATAATGGATTAAACTTCATGAATCCATGATAATCCTTAATTCCCCTTAAATTCATCTTTACATTACCCTTATACTATATTCTCATCATTATAAAAGGTCTAATAATTTTTTTTCTCTGAAATGATTATGAATTTTTATTGAAATAATTATCTCTTCAATGATTAGATCAAGTCATTCATTTATAAGTGATGTATATATAACGACTCGTTATTTGAATATGGATTATTTATTAATCATATTTTTGGATTTTTTTCATTAAAGACATTTATTTATAGATATTTATGTGAAAAATATTTAGGTATTTAATATATTAATAATTTACATGATTGTGGTTATTATCGTACTTGTTCTTAGTTGCATTTTGATAGATATTTAATATGAAATATTTTTTCCATGGGTATCATTATGATATTGATTATAGATTTTTTTAATTTAATTCAAGTTTAGCATAGTGTATAAAGATATATTGGTCATCTATAATCAGATGGTATGTAGTTTGGAACCATATATAATTCATTTGGAATTTCATTAGATTTTTATCCCACTACTTACCCTAAATTAAAAAACTGAATTATAATTATTTTATAAACATATGAATTAATATATATTTTTATATACTATAAGTAAATAATTAAATAATTTTTTCATGAAAATATCTTCTCTTACTATGTAAATGTTTTCAGATCCCACAATTCAGATATTGAATCCATTTATACAGGTTTTATAAAAAATTTAATTATTTAAATATTTGAATTCAGTATTCATTGGAACATATAGATATTGGTATCACCACTAATGTTTTCATAATCTATATAAATTTTCCATATCTAAAATTTTTTATACCATCTCTCATGGTAAAAATAACTTCTGGTAGTCAAGGGGATATTGTTAATATTATAATTTATATATTGGTTTTAAAAAAACATATGGTACTCTGGTTCATAAATAGGAAAAGTGAAAATATTATCAGGTATCATACTTTTGAATATCATATTAGTTTATTAAACATTTATTAACTATTCATATGGTTATGAATCATGAATTTAGATATAACAAATCATGATAAATTTATCTTCAAATAGTGTTTTATTAAATAATCCTTCTTACATTACATTGATGATTTCCACATAAAATATAGTGGATATAAAATAGATGTGAATGATATCTAATATATTTATAACATAATAGTAAGAATGTGTAGTGTGAAAATATTAAATTAGATGCCTTTATACTTGTATATTTAAATAAATTGTCTTAAATGGATCATCATTTTATACATTAACCTATTGGAGAAATATTTCAATGGAATATACATAATTGAAATTAAGAGTTTTAATTTTTTTAAAAATAATTGATCTGTTAATTTCAATTGAATTATATAATTTTATTAATAAATATAATTAGTTTCAATATCCATGTAACTAAACATGAATAAAATATGTTTATAAAAAAAATTATCTGTTATTATACATGATTTATTAAACCTATGAAGGAATTATTTTAGAAAAAAATAATACCACAAATTACATTCATATAACTACTTATTATTAATCTTTTTTAAAATATATATATATTAATAATGAAATATATATAATATATAATTTCAATCACATGATTCTGATAAACAAAATACCTTGAATATTGTTTTTACAAAACAATAGTTTAAATTACTTTTTTAGAAAAAAATATTATTTCTTCAATATAATATTTTCCAAGAATACTATGATTATTCATTACTGATGATTAGTTCTATAAATTCACTCTGTACTACTATTACAATATTGTACAGTAGTTTTTTTACACTGAAGAATTAAATCATTGTTATTATATAGTTTACATAACCATGAATTTCTCCATATTATATATTTTATAATATTTATGAAATACTACTATACTCTCAACAAGAAAAATTAATTTAATATCATGTTACAATATTATAATACAATATATAAATCTATTTAAAATAAATAATGTGATTCCAAGGTGTTACTCAAGATTATTTTATATTTATATAAAACATGAATTATTTTTTCCATTATGATAGTCTTGGTGTCTTAACCTATAATTATTATTATTTTATTTATCAAAAAGTATAGTTAATATAATTGGATTTTTCCACTAGTAGGGTTATTTTATTTATTTATATAGAGAATATAGAAGGGGTATTTTGTATTTTAATAAAATATATAAATCTTGGGATTAATTTTTGAATTATTAATGTGATGGGGAGAAAATAAACAGACTTATGTATAACCATCACCTACCCAGAATGGATCAAGATATAATATTTCCTATAGTATTCTATAAAACATTTACTCTACCTGATGATATATCACCAGGATATATATTATGTAATAACATCAAAAAAAGTATTTAAATAAAGTCATTAATATTCATATACTAAATTATATTGGTTTTGAATGATTTTTATCTTGATTGTTTTTTCTCAGGTACTAATCAATACGATTGAAATGTATATGTTATTTATAAATCCTTCAGAAATTGAGATTTTTAATTTATAGTCAACATATATTAATATTAAAGAAACATTTTATTTTTATTAAATATATCACTTTAAATAATTATATTTATTTTAATGATTTTTTTACACACAACACCAACTATAAACAATTCATGACATACTATTAAAATATTATAACTTAAAATTCCAGTTACCGCCTAGCCATTATAATGAAAGATATATATGGGAATAATTATATTATTAAATTCATGGTAATATATTTATAATATTAATTCTATGGTTACCAATTAATTATATATAAAAATATAAATCATTTATACTAGAAAAAAATATTTTTCAAAAGAATGGTTCTAAGCATATAGTATATTTTACAAAAAAAAATTATAACTATTGTTTAATAATTTTTAATGAAATTTATATATTTTATTCTTGATACGATGATTTATAAAAAAACAAATTAATTTACATTACAAACTATAATAATATATCCATTTTTATTCTTAGAAATGTATTTTTTATAAAAAAACATTTTGCCACATTTTTTGTACTTACATTAAAATTTATTTATAACATTTATTGTAGTTGAATTATATAAAATTTATTTTATAATTATAATAATGATTATTTGATTTTTAAATTGCTTAATATTACATTTGGTCAATATTAATTGTAACCACGGTAAAAATTATCACCCTAATTAAAGATAAATCAGGTTAATCTGGATTGAAAACAAGGGATAAAGAGATCTAAAGGAGTCGTTCCAAAGAGGATGCAATCACCCTTACTGATCAATTTAATTTAAATTATTAATTACCTCCTAAAAATATATGATATGTATAAAACATAATAAATTCAGTATAAAAATAATCTAATATTTTTTAATGATTATTTAGACACCATTATACAACATCTGACTCCCCAAACATGAAGTGAATGAATCACTCGTGTGTGTGTACTCCTTTCCATCTACATATAGTGATACAATTAATTTTGAATCACCATAATTAACTTATGGGTACTATGATGGGTTTGAAATTATTATATTATATAAAATACATGATTATAACACTTTATTAATAATTTCATTTATACCATCTTTCTATCCAATCTATTGATAAACGATAATGTTGGTTGTACGTATGGTGCACTACCACCTCATAAGGTGTTGTGATTAGTTCATATATTAAATATTTTATATTAATGATGGTTATCTGGAAAATATGTTATAATAATGGAATAAAAATTATTTCATAATATTAATATATTATATAAATTTATTCCTTTTCAATCTATTGAAGGAATAAAAATGAGATTCATGCATGTGTACGACCTACCATCCCCATTAACGGTATATATCACTTTCCATATTTATATATAACAGATTAATCTAATAAAAATATATTGCATATAAATAATATTTATTTCTTATTAATAATATTGGGGTGTTATTGAATTGTGATCAAAGAATGTAGAGAAAAAATAAAAAATAAAAATATACACAAAAATCTATTATTCACCGAAACATGATTTTTACATTTATTTGCTAATAAATGGGTAATAAAAGGTCATAAAAATTAAAATATATTTTGAAATATATAATTAATATTCTATATATGATATATATTAAAATTAAATTTATTATATAGGATATTTTAACATGTACAATGGAAGTTAATACACAATGAAATGGATTTCTAGTCCCTCATTTATTTGTAGAAGACATGTGAATATTCAACAATTAATTATTTTTTTGGTTTATATACATCCCAATTTATTTAATATTTATTAAATATAAATTTTATCTTGATATTTAAAGAATCATTTTTTTGGGATAACATTCCCAATATTTCTAAAGAGGTTAGAGATATCCATATCACTATCAACCACATTGAAAGACATGAAATATTCACCAAATAATTGTATTATGTATTTTATATAAAATTTATAAATGTATCATAATATTATTATCCATAAAATTATTCAGATTTTTATATTAATTTTATGATCTATCATTTATTTGGTTTATTATCCAAATGTTACCAAAGCGTTAAATGGATTTTTATCTTAATTTTCCATCAATGAGATAAATTTTCTGTTATGAAACTATATTTTTATTTTTGGTTTATATATGAAAACATTGATAATAAATATCATGAATTTAATTAGTATCGTGATATTTAATGTTTCATTTAATATTATCCCTTCATGGGGATAAAAATTTAATTTTACCATAGGGGTGATGATTTGTCAATTATAATCTCAACTTTTATTTTGATTGTTTATGATTATGTTTCCAATGATAAAAAACATTTTCCATATATTATAAATGTAAAGACCTGTAAATTTCAAGGAAATTTTTTTCTTAATTTTATTTGGAATTTTACAAGAACGCAGTTTCTGACGGCACCTGATTCCGAGGCCCGGTGTGCCCGGAATCATTTTCCGAAGTTTTGGCTCGGGTACGTTCAGTGAACGGACGAGCGGGTTTTTCTAACTTTTGAACCGGTGCCCGGAATCGAATTCTGAGGGCACCGATGAAATCGCAGCGCCGATATTCGCTTAGAAACGCCTCTTTCGGAGTTGCGTTTTCTCGGGTGTGGTTTTTAATTTTCAGGCTTAAAGTTAAGAAATAAAATAATTTTGCGACAACTTTATTTGATTTCGCTTAAGCCACTTGGAAGCCACTTGAAGCCACTTAAAGGCGGCTTGAACTGAGTTGAACTGGATAGGATGCTATCCAGAAATATCCTACCCCCTTGGTAGGATATTTGTGAGGTGGGGCCCGCACAAGCCCTGCCGTTTCATTCCGCTAAGAAACGCACCCGTAAAAACCCGTCTTAATGAAAGTCAACTGACGCGTTTCTTAAAATCTTAACAAACCATTTAATTGGGCTGTTTCTTTCGTAAATTAAATGAGCTGTTTCTTTCGTTGAATTAATTCTACGAATTAATGGTTCTTTTCTTATCTTTTGAAATTCAAATGTTTAGTTGTGTAAATAAAATAAGGCTTAAGCTTATTTTATTTTGGTTAATAGCTTTGGCCACCTGGAGAGATTTTGGGAGATTTTCTTCTTCTTCTTCAACTCTGACGAAGAACACGAAGAACGCTCAACTTGACGAAGAACGCTCAAGTTCCGACGAAGAACGCCGCTCCGCTCTTCTTCGTCTTCCGTGTCAACGAGAGGGAGCGCCGCTTCCTCCTCGGATCCCCTTCGTCGACATAAGAGGTTTCGCCAACGACGTATCACATCGGACACATCTCTTCATCAACGGAATTGATGAACGACGACCGCGACGCCCGATCTCCGGGACGTTGACTTCCACGGACGTTGTCAAATCTTCGAACCTATACCCGAGGTAGGGGTTGTTGATTATTGTTTAATTATTCTATTCTTGATCATGAATTTAGCAAGTCTAACGTATGGCTTTTGAAATATTTTAAGTTGCATTATTGCTTAACGTTAGGGGGCCGGACCGCATGAACACGACCGAACCCCCCTCCATCGTTCTTGTTGTGTTGTTTGCGGGTGGATGAATCAAGGTGGCGTGGTGCCGTCGCACCACGCGGATATTCGCCCAATCCTTATTACGCGACGCCGTCGCGCGGGCACCATGGAAGAAACAACAAGAACGCGACGCCGTCGCGCCGCGTTAAAGAAATCAAGGTGCGGCGGAGGGGCGCGGTGCCGTCGCACCGCGCCGGATGACGAAAACCGCGGCCGGTTCCGGGCCGCGGCGGAAGAGAAGACCGGCGGCCGGGCCGCCGGCGCCGGAAGCCGAAGGCGGGACCGGAATTTCCGGTCCCGTTGGAGAAAACCGGCCGGCCAGCTGGCCGGCCGGATGGCATTAAATCGGGGGAATTAATCCCCCGGCCAACAATTAAAACCCCCCTCATAAAGAGGGGGGCAGTTCCAAGAAAGGGGGGGGGGGGCAGCAGCCCCCCGGTTTATTTCCAAACCGGCCCCCACGTGGGGGGCCGTTTTTCTGCAAAAGGCACGGCTTAGCCGCGCCGCCGCCTCCAAGAACGCGGGGGCCTTGCCCCCCGCGCCGCCTCCGTGCGGCATCAGGCCGCCGCGGCCCCCACGCCGCCGCGCCACCACCGGGCCGCCGCACCACCGCCGGGCCGCCGCGCCACCGCCGCGCCGCCGGCCGGCCGGGCCGGGTCAGACCCGGGTCGAGTCGACCCGGTTCGGGTCGACCCGGTTTGGGCCGACCAGGGGGGTCGGGCCGGGTCGGCCCGGACCCGGACCCCCCCCCCCCCCCCCCCGTTTCGAACCAGATTCGGTCTTTTGGCCATAACATGAGCCTCGAACCTCCGATTGACGAACCGTCTGCGGCAACTCGATCCTTGGATCGAGACGGTCGTTTCGGTATATCGCACTCAAGGTTTCGGATTACTTTGAGTTCGGCCGGGTTGGTTCGTTCACGAAACCAACCGGGCCTTCGGAGCGGAAACGCTCATATCTTGAGCTACGGACGTCCGATTGACGTGCTGTCAGCTGTGTTGTGTTCCTCTTAGTGAGAAGGATCTTTTGGCATACTCCGCCCGAGGTTTGGACGCAGGTGGAGTACGGTCGGGTTGGTTTTGCCTTAAAAACCAACCGGGCCCTGGGGACGAAAATGTCAATAACTCTCAGACCAGGCGTCCGATCGACGCACCGTCTGTTGCGTTGATTTCCTGTTGACGATATGGAACTCTTGGCATCCTTCGCCCGAGTTTTGGATAGAGTTAGTAGTGGCCGGGTTGGATCGCACCCGAAATCCAACCAGGCCCCTGGAACGGGAAAGCTGATATCTTTCAGACAGGACGTCTGTTTGACGAACCGTCAGCGGCGTTGGTGATTACGTTGAGTAACGGTCCCTTTGAGTATACCCTATGGGAGTTCAGGGTACAGTTGTGATACGGCCGGGATTGGTTCGCACACGAAACCAACCGGGCCCCTGGGACGAAAAGGCTAATAACTCACAGACCGGGCGTCTGATTGACGCGCCGTCTGTTGCGTTGAGACCCCTATGATGAGGCGGTCCTTTGAGACACTTATTTGTGGGAATTTGTGATACTTGGAGTATCGACCAGTAGCTCGTGGAGCGGACCCTCCTGGAGACGAGCGTGCAGAGTACGGAGACCGTGTAGCCGACTGAGACCTGACGACTGCTTGACCGACTCGACTTGGAGTGAGTCGACTAGTCCAGTGGACGGAGCGCCCGGTATTTGGCGGCAGACCCACGGCGGACGGAGCGCCTGGTAGTTGGCAGCAAACCCGCGGTACTCGACAGGAGGAGTACCTCAGTAGGCTATTTGGGTGAGCGCCCGGTATTTGGCGACAGACCCTCAGCGGACGGAACGCCGGTAGTTGGCCGCAAACCCGCAGTACTCGACAGGAGGAGTACCTCAGCAGTCTTAGGTTAGTGAGCAGTACCTCGGAGTCGTGACAGGACCACTGTACACTCTAGAGACGGAGCTCTTCAGTAGTTACGGTTTCGATAATGAAAATCCTGGTTTGAGCTGAGACTTTTGACCTTTGTGTTTCCTCATGATTGAGATGGGTTACTTGATAACTTAGGTATATGTATGGGCATATATCTGGGTAGTGGTTATCTGTTGATCTCATGATCCTTGTGTTTCCTCATGATTGAGATGGGTTACTTGATAACTTAGGTATATGTATGGGCATATACCTAAGTAGAGTTTATCTGTTGAGATATTCTTATGGTTATCCTTGTTGGTTTTAGTGAGACCTTGAGGGTCTCGGGGTCCCTACTGAGTATCGTTATACTCACCCCTGCACGGGCTATGCCCGCACCTCGTTGTGTTGGTTGCAGACGACAGGCAGTGCTGACGGAGGCCGAGTGTTCGAGGACTGGACGGTACCCGGAGGTGGACTACACGACAAGTCAGTGTCCGGAGGTGGACATCACGGTGAGACGACACTCGGAGGAGGTTGACGGACGAGAGCATTGTGGAGGCTATCTGTACCTACCCTCCAGGTAGGATTCGTGGTGGACGATCGAGGAGCTGCGCCATCTGTACCTACCCTTCAGGTAGGATCCGAGGAGGACGACCCAGGAGCCGCTTCCGTCCCTCCAGCTGTTGTCTTTTTTCGTTGTACTTTCTTTTGAGTTTGTATTCTGGCCCATTTACTTTTCAGCACTTCTTTTCGTACTTAGTGTTTTACTTCCGCTTGTACTCTGTGGTGCTTGTTTTCTTTTATAAAGGCAATGCCTTCCCAGTTATCGGGATTTTACGCCATTGGTGCTAGTCGCCAGCCCCGGGCCTATGGAAGGCGGGCTTGGGGTAGTCACGGCACGGGCCCCGAGGACGGGTCGTGACAAATTGGTATCAAAGGTGGTCGGTTCTACCACCGATTCTGATCTTTCTTTCTATGAAGCAATAGTGTTAAGGGTACCGAGTGTGGTTTCCAGTTCAGGGAGTCCAATGTTGGTGCGGGCGGCCGACGTATCCATACACCAGGACCCTGACAACTGATTTCCGACTTTGTGCACGAAAACACTGATTGCGTGTGTATTTTCAAAGGTTTCCCCCCTTAAAACAGCTCAAACCAGGTCAGCTCACCAGGTATAATCGTTTGATCGTGTTACGTTTTTTCTTTCAGGATGTCTTTTCTCGGACGACCAGCTAGAGCCCGGAGGGATGTGCGTGCTGACAGTCTGTCGAGCGACGAGGCTTCGGTACAGGGCCCTCTTGCAGTTGAGGCACCAGCGGTACTACCATACGTTGGGCCACCGATGCCACCAGCCCCAGCAGTAGGCGATGCACGACGCTTGAGTGCGCTGCATGAGTTCCAGCGCCAGAGGCCACCCAGGTTCAGGGGAGAGACGGACCCGCAGGCGGCTGAGGATTGGCTGGAGGATGTGGTGGGATTCTTCAGGCTAGTGGGGACGCCATCGGACTTCATGGTGACCTTTGCTGCCAGTCTTCTTCAGGCAGCAGCAGGCAGATGGTGGAGCCACTTGTTCCAGTTTTGCGATGGAATGGCTTTCACATGGGAAGACTTTGAGACCTTCTTCAGGGTGGAGTTTGTGCCAGTAGCTCTACACCCCGAGCGTGATCAGGAGCTGCTGCCTTTGCCACGTGTTTTTCGATCAGATTCAGAGTCATCTGTGGGGAGTAGACAGATGATGCAGAGGTCCAGGAGGACCAGACCAGCAGTTGGGCGATCTCGGGTTTTAGGACCGGTGGTGCAGGGCACCCGGAGTGGGAACAGAGCTAGCCGTGCAAGGAGCAGGTTGTGTTTCTCATGCTGCGGAAAGGGTCATCTGGCACATGACTGTCTGACTCCCGATCCGCAGGCTTTGGGGGAGCCACTGAGATAGAGGCAGCGACAAATGCTTGAGCAACAGTAGAACTCTTGGAGCAGGTGGACAGGAGCGGAACTAGTGGATACGTCTCTTGTACTTCTGGTTCCATGTTTGATGTTGTTTTTGTGTCTTTGTACCATGAGCTGTAATAAAATAAAGACACTTATCTTGTGATGTTTGCCTTCCTGTCCTCTTTTGTGATGTTACTGAGTGGTCCCGGTTAAACTGTTGACTTGACCCTCACTTTCGAGATTTCAACTGGAGCAGACCCAGTGACCTCACACTGATGCCGACAGTGTGACTCGACCCTTGGAGGCGAGAGTGATAGTTGGATCTCTTAGTAGTTATGTCGAGGCCTTACGACGTCATCCATGGCATGAATGCATCCTTCATGCCAGGATTGACTGTATTAGGCAATGGGCGTGGTTCATCTAGAGAGAGGATGAGACCAGGTTTCTCTTTTCGGCAAAGGAGAAATTTTAGCAGCTCTTCCAGATCATATGCAAAGGAGGTGCAGTTCATCCAGGAGCGGATGAAGACTGCACAGTGCAGTAAGAAACAGGAAACCAGTGCCAGTCTTAGAGACTCGGGCGTGTTAAATGTTTCAAGAAGAGGAAGCTTAAAGGAGAGATGAGTCTACAAAGCAGCAGACGTGGAGGAACTGCTAGGTGAGCAGCATGAGGTGGTGTACATCCTAACATGCTACAACCACCCGCCTTAGTTATTCCCGCCAGGCTCAGGGAGCTGGAGGGCGGAGGAAGAGTGCGGCTGCATGCGGTCAAGGAGTGTGACCCAATGGCTCTAGAAATGATTCAAGGGACAGTCTATGTCTACTACTAGATGCTGTAGTAACAGACGTCGATATGAATCATTCCTCGCTTCCACAAATCTTGTTCCAAACCTAGAGTTTCCGGTAAGCCGTGGACTTGACCCTCACGTCTGGAGATACCTTGGGAGGAGACTCGATAATCACACATACGCCGACGGTGTGGTCAGACCCTTGAGGCGAGAGTTCTGGTTGGAATCTCTTGGTGGCAGCGTCGAGGCCTTACGACGTTAGTTTGAGTATGGAATGGGCAATTACTGTTCATACTCAAATTGACGGTTTTAGGCAAACGTTGGGATGGGTTTTCCTTGGTCGGCGGAAAAGGAAACCCCAGGCAGTGCAGGGTAACTCTTGCACAGGAGGGTGCGACCGATCACTCTTGAGTCGGTCAACCTTACCCTCATAGCAGCAGTCATTTTGAGTTTCAGTTCTAACAGAAATGGAGACCTCTGGAGTTCGAGGATGACGACCACGTCTTCTTACGGGTCTCACCTCGACGAGGTTTACGGAGATGTGGCCTGGGAGGCAAGTTATCTCCGAGGTTCAATGGACCTATCTAGGTCCTCAGCTGGGTAGGCGAGGTGGTTTACCGCTTGGCCCATCCACTTCAGTTGCACTAGGTGCACGACGTTTTACACGTATCCCAACTGAGGAGATACGTGCTCGACCCCCCTTCGCATATCATCGACCATGAGGAGTTAGACGGTGGCGATGAGTGTCTTATACGGAGGTTCCTGTGGGGATCAACGATCGACAGGAGTGGATCCTAGGAGGATGGTCGATTCCTCTTGTGCACTTTCTTTGGCAGCGCGGGAACCTCCAGGTGAGCACATGGGAGCGGAAGGCTCAGATGCGTGCTCAGTACCGCTTTGTTTCCCTAAGTCTGTGGTGAAGCTTTACGGGGACGTAAAGCCCTGTGGTGGGAGTAATGTAAAGACCCGTAAATTTCAAGGAAATTTTTTTCTTAATTTTCTTTGGAATTTTACAAGAACGCAGTTTCTGACGGCACCTGATTCCGAGGCCCGGTGTGCCCGAAATCATTTTCCGAAGTTTTGGCTCGGGTACGTTCAATAAACGGACGAGCGGGTTTTTCTAACTTTTGAACCGGTGCCCGGAATCGAATTCTGAGGGCACCGATGAAATCGCAGCGCCGGTATTCGCTTAGAAACGCCTCTTCCGGAGTTGCGTTTTCTCGGGTGTGGTTTTTAATTTTCAGGCTTAAAGTTAAGAAATAAAATAATTTTGCGACAACTTTATTTTATTTCGCTTAAGCCACTTGGAAGCCACTTGAAGCCACTTAAAGGCGGCTTGAACTGAGTTGAACTGGATAGGATGCTATCCAGAAATATCCTACCCCCTTGGTAGGATATTTGTGAGGTGGGGCCCGCATGAGCCCTGCCGTTTCTTTCCGCTATGAAACGCACCCGTAAAAACCCGTCTTAATGAAAGTCAACTGACACGTTTCTTAAAATCTTAACAGACCATTTAATTGGGTTGTTTCTTTCGTAAATTAAATGAGCTGTTTATTTCGTTGAATTAATTCTACGAATTAATGGTTCGTTTCTTATCTTTTGAAATTCAAATGTTTAGTTGTGTAAATAAAATAAGGCTTAAGCTTATTTTATTTTGGTTAATAGCTTTGGCCACCTGGAGAGCTTTTGGGAGATTTTCTTCTTCTTCTTCAACTCTGACGAAGAACACGAAGAACGCTCAACTTGACGAAGAACGCTCAAGTTCCGACGAAGAACGCCGCTCCGCTCTTCTTCGTCTTCCGTGTCAACGAGAGGGAGCGCCGCTTCCTCCTCGGATCCCCTTCGTCGACATAAGAGGTTTCGCCAACGACGTATCACATCGGACACATCTCTTCGTCAACGGAATTGACGAACGACGACCGCGACGCCCGATCTCCGCGACGTTGACTTCCGCGGACGTTGTCAAATCTTCGAACCTATACCCGAGGTAGGGGTTGTTGATTATTGTTTAATTATTCTATTCTTGATCATGAATTTAGCAAGTCTAACGTATGGATTTTGAAATATTTTAAGTTGCATTATTGCTTAACGTGAGGGGGCCGGACCGCATGAACACGGCCGAACCCCCCTCCATCGTTATTGTTGTGTTGCTTGCGGGTGGATGAATCAAGGTGGCATGGTGCCGTCGCACCACGCGGATATTCGCCCAATCCTTATTACGCGACGCCGTCGCGCGGGCACCATGGAAGAAACAACAAGAACGTGACGTCGTCGCGCCGCGTTGAAGAAATCAAGGTGCGGCGGAGGGGCGCGGTGCCGTCGCACCGCGCCGGATGACGAAAACCGCGGCCGGTTCCGGGCTGCGGCGGAAGAGAAGACCGGCGGCCAGGCCGCCGGCGTCGGAAGCCGAAGGCAGGACCGGAATTTCCAGTCCCGTTGGAGAAAACCGGCCGGCCAGCTGGCCGGCCGGATGGCATTAAATCGGGGGAATTAATCCCCCGGCCAACAATTAAAACCCCCCTCATAAAGAGGGGGGCGGTTCCAAGAAAGGGGGGGGGGGCAGCAGCCCCCCGGTTTATTTCCAAACCGGCCCCCACGTGGGGGGCCGTTTTTCTGCAAAAGGCGCGGCTTAGCCGCGCCGCCGCCTCCAAGAAATCGGGGGCTTTGCCCCCCGCGCCGCCTCCGTGCGGCATCAGGCCGCCGCGGCCCCCACGCCGCCGCGCCACCACCGGGCCGCCGCGCCACCGCCGCGCCGCCGCGCCACCGCCGCGCCGCCGGCCCGGGGTCGAGTCGACCCGGTTCGGGTCGACCCGGTTCGGGCCGACCAGGGGGGGTCGGGCCGGGTCGGCCCGGACCCGGACCCCCCCCCCCCCCGTTTCGAACCAGATTCGGTCTTTTGGCCA
The DNA here is from genome assembly GCA_963277665.1 of Viscum album. NCBI lineage: Eukaryota > Viridiplantae > Streptophyta > Magnoliopsida > Santalales > Viscaceae > Viscum > Viscum album. The sequence continues at coordinate 1,850,662,160 of OY728126.1, read as the reverse complement.
TAACATGAGCCTCGGACCTCCGATTGACGAACCGTCTGCGGCAACGCGATCCTTGGATCGAGACGGTCGTTTCAGTTTATCGCACTCAAGGTTTCGGATTACTTTGAGTTTGGCCGGGTTGGTTCGTTCACGAAACCAACCGGGCCTTCGGAGCGGAAACACTCATATCTTGAGCTACGGACGTGCGATTGACGTGCCGTCAGCTGTGTTGTGTTCCTCTTAGTGAGAAGGATCTTTTGGCATACTCCGTCCGAGGTTTGGACGCAGGTGGAGTACGGTCGAGTTGGGTTTTCCTTAAAAACCAACCGAGCCCCGGGGACGAAAATGTCAATAACTCTCAGACCGGGCGTCCGATCGATGCACCGTCTGTTGCGTTGATTTCCTGTTGACGATATGGAACTCTTGGCATCCTTCGCCCGAGTTTTGGATACAGTTAGTAGTGTCCGGGTTGGATCACACCCGAAATCCAACCAGGCCCCTGGAACGGGAAAGCTGATATCTTTCAGACAGGACGTCCGTTTGACGAACCGTCAGCGGCGTTGGTGATTACGTTGAGTAACGGTCCCTTTGAGTATACCCTATGGGAGTTCAGGGTACAGTTGTGATACGGCCGGGATTGGTTCGCACACGAAACCAACCGGGCCCCTGGGACGAAAAGGCTAATAACTCACAGACCGAGCGCCCGATTGACGCGCCGTCTGTTGCGTTGAGACCCCTATGATGAGGCGGTCCTTTGAGACACTTCTTTGTGGGACTTTGTGATACTTGGAGTATCGACCAGTAGCTTGTGGAGCGGACCCTCCCGGAGACGAGCGTGCAGAGTACGGAGACCGTGTAGCCGACTGAGACCTGACGACTGCTTGACCGACTCGACTTGGAGTGAGTCGACTAGCCCAGTGGACGGAGAGCCCGGTATTTGGCGGCAGACCCACGGCGGACGGAGCGCCTGGTAGTTGGCAGCAAACCCGCGGTACTCGACAGGAGGAGTACCTCAGTAGGCTATTTGGGTGAGCGCCCGGTATTTGGCGACAGACCCTCAGCGGACGGAGCGCCCGGTAGTTGGCCGCAAACCCGTAGTACTCGACAGGAGGAGTACCTCAGCAGTCTTAGGTTAGTGAGCAGTACCTCAGAGTCGTGACAGGACCACTGTACACTCTAGAGACGGAGCTCTTCAGTAGTAACGGTTTCGATAATGAAAATCCTGGTTTGAGCTGAGACTTTTGACCTTTGTGTTTCCTCATGATTGAGATGGGTTACGTGATAACTTAGGTATATGTATGGGCATATACCTAGGTAGTGGTTATCCGTTGATCTCATGATCCTTGTGTTTCCTCATGATTGAGATGGGTTACTTGATAGCTTAGGTATATGTATGGGCATATACCTAAGTAGAGTTTATCTGTTGAGATATTCTTGTGGTTATCCTTGTTGGTTTTAGTGAGACCTTGAGGGTCTCAGGGTCCCTACTGAGTATCGTTATACTCACCCCTGCACGGGCTATGCCCGCACCTCGTTGTGTTGGTTGCAGACGACAGGCAGTGCTGACGGAGGCCAAGTGTTCGAGGACTGGATGGTACCTGGTGGTGGACTACACGAGAAGTCAGTGTCCGGAGGTGGACTTCACGGTGAGACGACACTCGGAGGAGGTTGACGGACGAGAGCACTGTGGAGGCTATCTGTACCAACCCTTCAGGTAGGATTCGTGGTGGACGATCGAGGAGCTGCGCCATTTGTACCTACCCTTCAGGTAGGATCCGAGGAGGACGACCCAGGAGCCGCTTCCGTCCCTCCAGTTGTTGTCTTTTTCTGTTGTACTTTCTTTTGGGTTTGTATTCTGGCCCATTTACTTTTCAACACTTCTTTTCGTACTTAGTGTTTTACTTCCGCTTGTACTCTGTGGTGCTTGTTTTCTTTTATAAAGGCAATGCCTTCCCAGTTATCGGGATTTTACGCCTTTGGTGCTAGTCGCCAGCCCCTGGCCTATGGAAGGCGGGCTTGGGGTAGTCACGGCACGGGCCCCGAGGACGGGTCGTGACAATAAAACTCAGTAATTTTATTTTTCTCTATTTATTTCATAAAAACACATGCTTTTTATTCTTTTCTATCCCTTTATTTACTCATGTGTTCAAATTAATATTTATAAGAGAAATCTTATTAATTTATCTATTTGGTTGAAAAAAATATTAATGTAAAACCATGATTTCTAAAAATGGTATAAATTTTTTTAGAATAATTAAATTGATTTATTAATTAAATTTAAAACCATATTTTTAATTTTACAGAATAAATTATAAGGAATCTTAATATATTTCTCCAAATAATTCCACTGTTTCTTTTATAAATAATGTTAATGGAATCATGGTTTCAACATCTACAACATGAACATAAAGTACCATAATTATGACCATTATTTTTGTTGAATATTTAAATAAACAAATTTCATAGTAATTTTCAGAGAATATATTTTTAATAGGTTTTATGATTAAAATTATTCTTCTCAATCTGGAAAGGGTATTTTCCTCAAAAAATGATTTACATTTTGAATGATTCATTTAAATTTATTCATGGTTTTTTCAAAGAAATGGGTTTTCAAAATATATTATGATATAATAGTTACATGAATTGATTTTGAAATAAAAAAAATTTCCTAAAATTTTTTTTTATGTTTGTTTTCAAAATCATTTTTATCTAAGACAACATCCATTTCTGTTTGTTATTCTTTAATTTGGATATAATCCAAGGATACCAATATTATTCTATTTATAAATGTTTTTAATTATGATACCATGATGTTTATGAACTCTAATTCTCTTTCATAGGTTGAACGATGAGGACATACTAATTATTCCGACTTCTTTTCATGAGTTACACTATGATGAAATTATAAATGATTATTAAAATTGACTCTTTTACATTGGTTATGATATTTGTAACTTTTTATGAAACACAAATTATTTTATGATTTATGATATAATGAATTTTTAATAATCTTCTGAAACAAATATGAATGTTTTCACTATTAGTGGTCTGGGACTCACAGATTCCAACAATGAAATGTGTAATAATATAAAAACACAAGAGAGACAAGACTATAATGGTGATTAATCCAGGTTTGGAAATTATATTTTTTTCTATGACTGTATTAGTAGTTAACCATAACTACTATGATCGTTTGTGGAGTTTACCCATTCAACTATGACAGATATCATTATGGGCCAAGTCTATTAGGTAGATGATTTTCTATGATTATGTGTATTCAAAAATTATATGCCTTATACAGTTGTTATTCTCTCATATATTAGGTTATTTTATTACCTTATTATTCATGTCTAATGAACTACCAATTGTTATTACCTTAATATATATTTTTATTCTTAACAATAAGGACATGGTTTCCACATGTTATTATTATTTTTTGATTCCCTTATTCTCATGTAATTCTTACTTATCTCCATTGATTATATTTACTAAGAATATGATGACACAGTTTCAATATTTTCATATCCATGTTATTAATAAATTTTTTATTTATGATATTTATATGAAATGTAATATTTATGAAGAGAATAGTTGGAGATTACGTAGATCACATATGGACTTGTTTTGTATGTGTCCATGTTTCTAATGTCACAATTTTGATTTGACCCTTATTATTTTGTTCTTGTATTATAATGAATATTCATATAAAAATATGAAATATCTATGTAAGATAATCCTTATACATTATATTTCACTGTCATGAACACTAAAAACACTAAAATTTATATCACCTACATCCCAAAAATCTATTGATTGTCTATAGCCTTCCCTTCCCTTTCATCAGAATCGTTACTCAGGAAATAATTTTTAGGCCCTCCTGTCTGAGTAGATATGGTTATAATGTTAAAACAGTCTCTATGCACCTCTTAAATACCCCTTAATGTTGAAGCCTTATAAACAACATTGGGTATAAGGAAGTTTGAAAGGTTTTAACCTACTATTATATATCATGATGATATCCATTATTGATCATACATGCCTTCCTATCCACATTGAAATAAAGATGAGGTTCAAGGTGATGATGATTAGGAAAATGGGTAACATAAGTGGAAACAATCATGGATCCTTTTCTGGATACATGATCTCTATAATATAGTTATTCATTATTTTATTATAGAATAAATCCATAAATAATGTGTTCTTGATGGCCTCTTTAGTGTGAATATTACGTGGTCCACTCTAACTCATAAATATCCAATATTCCTAGTGGACCTCCATAGCATGATATATTACATTTCCATCACCCTGAAATACATCTTCATAACATGTTCAAATATACCCTCGATGATATTAAATAATTCCACAATATCCTTTAGTCCATTTATACCATCAATGGAAGGGGAAAATGTATCAAGGTATACCAAACATAGTCGATAATTGATATTAGTTGAAGGGCTACCATATATAGTAGTTCGACAACCATCACCACTATATTAAGTTTTAAAACATTTTCTGGAAGAATACCCTACTAAACATGTGGTCCTGAAAATCATATATGAGGATGCAACCCTAAAAAATCTTATTTATTTGGAATATTTAAAAATCGCAACCTATTTAAGGGATCACTAAATTTTCATTTAGGAGTCTAAAAATAACCCAAGGTTCACCCATCAAGGAACTAACCTCTATTTCTATTCCTTTAGGCTAGTCATAGTCATTTTTTATAAACTAACACAACATCATTATCCGTTTGACTAATTAATACAGAAAATATATATATCTTAACAACATGCAATTATGATCTACCACGAAATCAATGAAATAATCCCAGATAGATATAAAAATCATGGTTTTAAATTATTGATCATAAATATAGAACATTGTAATCATAAACATAGAATGTGAAATTATTCCATGTCATGATATTTGAAATCCTTAGAAAGCCCACAAGAAATAGTTTCAACATTCCCTCCCATAGTAACTCAAAGGTCTATTGAATAGTTTTAACCATTAAACAAGAAATATTCCCTACATAAGTCTTATACAGTTATTTACTTTCTATAATGTCCTAGGCTAGTAAATGTAAAAAATAAAATTTCATCACTAATTTAACTTTGTAACACCCTAACATGAACCATCGAGTCTAAATAGAAGTTCCATAATACATCATGCATTACCATTTTATGAAATATTCTAATAAATAATATTGAGGGTCTATATCTATCAATGGGGAGACTATACCATTTGTATCATGCTATCTATCAAATAAATTGGTGTAATATTAAATGATATAATAATAAAAGTATCATGCAAGAACATAATATTCATTTTTGTATATTTATAAAATTATAAAAGATGAGAAAAATATATTCTCAAAGTAATGATTGAAGGGAATTTTAAAATAATGAAAAATGGATGCCCTCTAGAGTTTATCATAATTATAAACCAAATCCATACTTTTCTATATAACCATACACCACATGGCCATTTCCCTTCTCTTGATCCCTAGTCATTAAATCATTATGAGAACCAAAAATGTATAATATGGTTGTGAGTAATACACTGAGTAGGACACAAATAATTCATTCTAAAAGATTTATATATTAATTAATAGTATTCCATGCATTAAAAACTAATTTTCTTAAAACAAAACAATCCAAAACTGACTACATATATACTAAATATGATAAAAAAAGTCCAAATTTTATCTGACATTGTTTCATACCAGAATGAATATTAATGAATTTTTAGTAATCATGACCTATCCATTTGGATAATAATCATGTTTCTCATAATAATATGAAAAATTAGCTAGATATTTACTATCCACCAAGTGATTCAATTTCCCTATCCTCAATTTCAATCATGTTGTACATGGAATTCACTAAAAATTGATTTAAATTATCCATGAAATATGTTATGCATATTGTGTATCAAACGATTTAGAGAAGGCATTTTCATATCACTACTACGTTCATTGAACTATCATCGATGTCCTAGAATTTCATGTACAATCACCCTCTATGGGATACACATGTCATAATGTTCCTCCTACATTGGACTATAAGAACTATAAAAAAATAAACACATAACTGTATAGAATATACAAGAAAACATATAATATTACTTAGTATTAGGGTCCACCTTAAGGCCTTTAGGAAACCACAATTCCTTCATGATACCTGTTGTGAAGATGAAAACCAGACAAATTCTATAAGGAACATACTCCAGGAAAGGATTCAGAGAAAGGATGCTTCACCAGAGTAGTGCTAACGGGTTTGGATGAATGATAGGGTATGGTATTTTCCATCGGTACTAGGAATTTTCACCTCCACCCATGATAGATATAAGAATATTTATTCAAAGGTGGAGATTTAATCTTGATATAGACATCAGGGAGGGATAGTTTGAGGTTTTTATAGACTGTAATGAATTCCTTTAAAACCTTCAGGTCCTATAATGTCACGAAATATATCATCCATGTAAGGGTTATAATTCAACCCTTTAATGGTGAATTTTCAATAATCAATTAAAAAATATAGGCATTCAGGCCATTCATGTATGTTCATGTACCCTTTTATGAAAAAAAAACAACATACAACTTTTACATATTAAAACCACAAATTAAATATCAATATTTAAATTTTATTTTATGTGATTTATAAATTTTGAGTGTCTAATTTCATAAATACATATGATTTATTGTTTTAAATGATTTAATATACATAATACAATTATTATTTTCGTTTATAATCACTTAAAGTGTTACATTTTAGATCGTGGGAAAAATAAACCGAAATACTTACATACATGTAATCATTATAAAAATGGATCTGTCCTGGTAACATTTTATTACACTTACAAAACTCTTATAAATTATTAGAGGGTATGGAATTACCTATATATAGTGGATTATCTTCTTCTCACCCTTAAAAAAGTCATGTAACCCTTAAATAAGTGTCAGATGGTATGGGTTAACCATATGCAAATCTAAAACTACTCTTACTTAGATCCTTTTTACACAATTTTATAATAATTATGTTAGACATTACCCATACAAAACTATAATTGTGTACGTAATTATCAAACAAATTTACACCTATAAAATTAAATAGTACCCTTATGTGAGTTATAAACCCATATCTATCACTAGGTTAATCCTTAAGTAGTACATGGATAACCTTACACAGCATCACCCTTACCATTATGTATTACTTTAACTAGGGTAACCCTTATGTAGTTGAATTTTTACCCATACATAAATAATTTATAGGGGATTATATTAATACATGATAACTACTCAGAAGACATACACTAACCGAAGAATTATTTTCCCTCTTATACAGCCTCTATAAAAGTTTAAAATCGTTACTCACATAATAAAAAGACTTTTTACCCTTTTTCATGGACATAAAATACATTTTAACATATTTTTAAATTAATATAATAATTTTAATTGTATTTTTTTAAATTAATATTTAGATATTAAAAAAATAATATTTCTTCAAAAATAGAGTTTATAAATGAAATAAAATTATGAATATTTTAAAAAATATATAAATTTTAATTAGATATTTATTTCACAAAGTATTCACCTTTATAAAAATTTCATAGGTTTCTAAGTGTGTGTATTACTGATTTACAAAATAATTATTTCTTCTTAAAATATTTCATTACTTATTCAACCTATTTTATATCCATGAAAAAATATTGTTAAATGTTTTGTATAAGTTTATCAGACCAAAAAATCTTATCAGTCAATATTTTAATGTTTTTATAAATTTTTTTTGCATGTAATGTTGAAAATTTCATTTCATATAATGTATCATGTTTATCATGATGCTTATATAACTATATAGATTCTATAATAATATTACACTGTATTACTAATGTTTAAATTATAAATGATTGTGTTGATAAATAATGGAATTTTTATTATAGAAGTTGTAGTTTATGACAAAACATCTTCATTTTATTTTAATAAAAACAGTAATTGTCATATTTTAATTTCACCTTTTTAAATTATAATTTCTTGAAACGTAGTTCGAAAGGTAGAAGTGGTAATTTCAAATTTAATATGTCATAAGGAGTAATTAATTATCATGATATTGATCAAGTGGATGGGACCTCAACCCATTGGTACTACTATACCCATGCGGCTTCCCCTAATTGGATTCCAAAAAAGACATAAATATTTCTTGTATACACCATTTTCGTTTATACTAAAAAGATTAGTGAGATGAAGGCATTACTGAAAAAACGTATATTTATATACAAAGGTATTTATATACAAGTGTAGAGTTTAATTTAATTAAATTTTTACATGATTTCACAAAATATTTTTTTTATATCCTTAATATTAAAAAAGGAGTGTATTGAATTATTACCCTTAGTATAAGGATTAATTATTTATAATTGATACGTATTTTGGATTTATCCACTACCTTCTTATATACAAATAGATTACAGACATTTATGAATCCAATTTTTTATAATCATTTTTATATATGTTTATATTGAGATAAATAACATATAAAAGGTAATTCCATGTAAGTTAGAAACATGGTGATTGAATATTTAGTGTTATATACTAACAAATTCATTATATACATTAGTGTATATATATTTTTGGGATATTTTTTTGTTCCCTATAGGTTCAAAAGCTATTTGTAAGATTTTGTTAATGAAAATGGTCATTGTTGGTGTTGATTATGTTTCACACTATATTGGAACTAGATCGTGGAGATTTACATTATAATTTATCTATGGTTGTTAATTATTATTTTATACTATTAAAATTATTATATATTTTCCATTTTTATTATATAGAAACAATCAATTATGGATTGTTTTTATTTATTTTTCTTTTAATTATTAAATAAATTGTGTACACAATCTCCCATTATTGATTCTTAACCCCTAACACTTAGCTTTTATCATTGGTTGTTGGGATGTGTAATTGATATCTTGTTTTGGTCTGTTCAATGTGTAATATTTTTCAGTACAAGTGTTATAAAAAATTATAGTATTGAAGGGAAATGATTTCATTTCACTATAAGTGTAACTGTAGTGGAAGTGATTGGGGGTACATAAGATTCGTGATAGTTAGGAAGTGATATGTAACCCATAAAAACTATTGGAAAACTAATATATAATGGTAGATAAAATTACCAATGAATTATGGACAATTAGAATATACCTAGGATAGTTGGAGTATTAATTTTTTCACATCTAATGTACAGAAGTAATAGATTATAAAGCATCTAATGGCCTGGTAGGGAGCCATAAATAGAAAAATTTTATGCGTCATCTATTTATGAATTTTATTAAATATTTACACTTACAATATATTTGAATACATGTGAACTAATATAAAATTAGATAAAATAAATAACATATAAAATGTTTTATGGTACACATTATTAGGTGTGATGTAATTAAATATGCTAATCACATGGATAATTATTAGTATTTCATTGATAATAATATTTATGTTACATTATGACTTTGTTTGAATTGTCACATAAAAAATAAATTTCCATTTTTTATTTTCTACATTAGCATTATTGGTTTTTCAATATTTCACTATTCTTTTCTTAATAAAACACTTCTATATTAGAGGATAGTACTTGATAGTTCGGAATTCTACTTATTTATAGATAAACATTTTCCCTCGTAGTGTTTATTATTGATAAAATAAAGACTTCAATAAATATTATGTGTTTAGAACCAAATCTAGTGAAATTTTAAAACTTATCATGTTATAATTATTAATTACTATTTAATTTATATTAATTTATAATTTAATCATGTTTATGGGGATAATTTTTCACTCGAATAGTTTTTTGATAGAATTTATGTTCAAAAATATAACTAGGGAAATCAATTTCTAATGAAAGTTGTTGCATAAATTTTTAATGTCAGACTTGCATTGAAATTAAATAGTATCTTCCATTAATGTTTTTTCAAAATTTATATCTTTTCAATAATCATTTTTTGGTAAAATAATCATTTCAGTGTGTCATTGAGAAAAATTTCAAAATAGTATAAAAACTTCTATTTTTTACTAATTGAAATAAGTGGAAGATAATGAAAATTCTATCATTGAAATTTATATTGATGGATTGAATTTGAGCATGCATTTGGCTATGTAGTGGAAATTAGATGATCACATGGGTAATGATACAATATTGTATTTGAAAAACTAGTGTTTATGGACTTATTTGGGGTTTTTGGAGTCAAACGGTGGAAGAAATAGGGGTAATTGGGTTTTGTATATTTTTACCTTTCTCAATAATATAATTCTAGAAATAAAATAAATGGATTAAAAATTTTATATAGTTTTCATAAGTTATGAATACATTTTTTGATGTGTCTACATATATATATAAGAAATTTATTATGGTTTTATGATTTCATATTTGGGATCATTTAGCCTTTGTGAGTCAGTAGATATTGATTTTTATGTGAGTGTATCCAAATAATTCTAAGAGAATATATGTATTACGTATGGGAGTCAAAATAAATCATGTCTCGATTAATGTGATAAATTCATCATTTCTTGTAATACATGTGACTCTTAGATGGATTACTTATGTGTAAATATTAATTCGTTATTCAAGTAAAGGGGGAGTTATTGGTTATGTATTTATATTAATTAATGTGTGTAAGGAATAATCCTAGAGTGTTTTGGGACTAATTTGATATATTGACCATATTTAAGAGATCATGATTTCTTCAAGAGACGTTCCTTGTTTATTTTATTATTAAAATTAACATCAAGTCCCATATTCATGTCCACCACATACCTGTTGGAATAGTACAAGGCTCTAGTGGCTTGGGAGTTCCAATGGGCACTTGTGGAACCTAGACCCGGTGCATGGTATTCTCTAGGATTTATATTTCAATAATAATGATTATGTCTTCATAATTAAATTCAATTATTAATTATTTAATCATTACACTTCAAATAACTCTCTAAATAACATTAATATCCATTCATTATCTTCCCCTTTCCTCATTCATCTCCTCCAAAATCCACCTTTTATCAAGGTATTAGATGCTGCATTAAAATTATTGAATCCATTGTATCCCCTTATTTGTAATATCTACTTATTTGTTTTATATTTCTCTTAGGTTATTTTTTTGTATCAATGGGCCCATTGTTATAATTTTACCCTAATGTACTAGTAAAATCCACTTGATGCTTTTATTTGTTCAACATTTGTTTAAACATAGTCTCTTCTCAGTGATTTTAATCTATATTCTCACTATTTAGAAAATGATTCATTTTTAATTTAGGTGAGTTGATTTTTTTTACTTTGTGAAATTTTTCATGGATCTCATTTTTAATATTATTTTGTGTTTTAAAATATTTATGCTATGTAATGATATTATTGATTTTACTCATGGTATTCTACTTGGTTTTGTATTATTTTGAAAATGGATTTTTTTAAATAATGTTTTATTGTTTTTAGATGATTAGATAATTTATTTTAGATATTATATTCTTATCATCAGTGTATATAGAAAGGATCATAAAGGATTAAGTAATGGTAGGTGAATATAAATCATATGAAATTTCTTGGTTCATTATTTGGATTTCTCATCAACATATTTCATTAAATTGTTAAATAACATTATTTTTGTATATCTATCGACATTAATTTTTTTCATTATATAATTAATATGAAAAAAATTTCTTGTTTTTAAATAGTTTAAATAATGTTTTTCAAAATAAATGGAGGATTCATAATTTAGGATTGTTTATGGGAAATTGGAGGAGTCAAGCTTGAATGTTTTGAATAGTGAGACAATGGGTGCATTATAATTTGGGAATTGTATAGTTAACATCTATCTGATTGTATGAGTTAATTCATCATATCTCGTGTCGTGGCTTATAAATACCTTCTAAAATCTGTTTATATAATATCATTAAAAGTATATTAGATGTTAATTATGATTAAGAATTTATCTAAAGAGTTTTATTTTTCTTTCATTTGGTATTTTTCATAATATAAATGATTCATAAAAATTAAATATCAATTTAATAAATTTATTATTTTTTATTATGATTATAAGTACAATGGATTTGAATTGTAAAAAAATTAGAGGTTAAATTTATATTGTACATAATTTATTAATTTCATAATTTTCAGAAAGTTTTATTCTTATAGAATTTGTGTATTATAAATATATTTTTATATTTTTGTTAATATATTAATTATTTTCATCCAAGAGGGAATAAAAATACTCCCACATTCATTATTTTATGATTAGGGGAGGCAGTCATGGTGTAGAAAACCACTATTCATTCTCTTCCAATATCAATATTTTCCATGGTATACTTTTATCAACATAAATGTGATATCCCTTGTTGTTCATATTTATCTCCAAGGTACCCTATTATCCTTATCTATCATCCACCTCATTCATGTTTTACTCATTTTGTAAGATTTAAATTAGATAAATATTTGTGGTTTTATTGTTCTAAAAGAAAAATAAATTATTCGGGCCTCTTAATATATAAGTGATATACACCTCTAGAATAGATATAATATACTCTAAGTTATCTAATATGATTTCGGTCTATCAAATCTAGGCTAGTAATTCTATCTTACCACATTTATTTATTCAAATGTTTTTCATATTAGGATTTTACAAATATAATGATTTTATATATTTCCTATTATAAATTATTAATAATCTATCATGTTTTCCATAATTATTTCATGTTATTATAATTTTTTAATATAAATTTCAAATAAAGAAATTATAATCAAACCATTTATATCTCAAAATGTATTCGATGAAATTCATGTGATACTTCTTAATTCCAAAGTTGGATATTTATATAATGTTAACCCATAATTTCTATCCAAATGGTGAATTCATGACTTTTTCATCTAACAATTATGATATAAAGGGTGTTTTTGGTAGTCCAAATTCTAAATTAATGTTTAATTGATTTTTTAAAATATATCAATTCATTATTCATGGTTATTAAATTGAATATAAAAGATCATGACTAAATTCATATGTAAATCCATGTTTATTTTTCCCCCTATAATTGTTCACATAAATTATATTACACATTTTAAAAAAAATTATAGAATATTTTTAATGACTTTATTGAAATGGATTTTATATGTCACGACCCCATCCCAACAAAGTGTACCCCTCCTGGGTTAGAAATGTGAAAAGGGAGATAATGACCCATCAGTCCCACCTCCAGTAGGCCTCGGGACAGTAACTAGAACCGAGGGTATAATAACACATAAAATGAGAGACATTACCCTCTAATAGAACACATGAAGAAGAGAGAGATATGATAGACACAAATAAACTCCAACTGAGACTGTAATATAAAATAAAACCCAGGTACACATATGAAATGTTATGAAGAAGTACTACAACTGAAGGGGAGAAAACTACAAGTACATAATAGAATGTAAAAATAGCAGCAACCACAAGCTCGAACAGCTCCTGCAACCCCAAGATAGTTGAAACCAACTTGATCTCCAACCTCTTCCAAGTGCCCTGAAAAAAAGTTTATATATACATAGGGTGATTATAACAGTATACACAGTAGGATCCTCCCTGAAGCCTCTTGTGCAAAAGTAATGAGAGCATTCTAAAGCACAATGAACAACAAGTGAAACTATCTCGTCACCTAAACATGTATACTAAGTTCCCAACCTAACTAAGGCTACTCTCACCAAGTAACGCATACAAGAATATATCATATAATAAAGAGTATCAAGGGTACCCTTCTACTACTTCTTTACTTGTTTTCCGCTTTGCCCCAACATCGCACATCCTGAGCATCTCTCTCCAAAACAGCTTGCCAATAGACACATGGGCGAAGCACCACAATATGAACCTTATGCAATAAAACCACTATGTCCACACACCAAAGTAACCATGTATTTTTTGGGAGCCACCACATCTTGCATAACGTGTATCATACATCAAGTATTATACCTCAAGCCATTACAGATCATACACTGTGTAATTATCCTCAAGACATCATAGCCTATACACATTACATCTATAATAGAACATAGAAAACTATAACTATAATATATGTGTGTAAATAAACACAAGACATTAGATCCCTCTACACATATATATGGGGAAATCTAACCAATGTGCATTCCAGCACCAGTGACTACCAAGAGAAGAGAGTAGGGCCAAAGGGGGTAGTCAGCCATCCATACTCCCACCAGAATGTTGGGGAAAACACCCCCCAGGGCTCAGAATCCTTGGGGTGTCAGTTTCCCTTACTGACATGGTGGAGTAGAGTATTTAAACACAAAAGGTACAAGATATATTATATCTCAAAATCATACAATGGGCATTACTAAGTCAAAGACACAACTGCAGCTAACGTCTCTCAGACTCTGGCCTGCTGCTCCTAAGACTAGGTATTCTATAAGAACACAACCATTTATAGCGCTTCATTAGATTACTTCATTCCCTTTTTATCAGTTTCAGTTTATGTTAATTAATTCTTTAAACATTAATTAACTATGAACAATTCCACATTAAATTTCATTAGCATCACACCCAAAGTCAATTGTTCTTTCAAAAATTACAACCTCATCATTATGTTTCAGCAACTTCATCCCCGTGGTTTAAAACCATTTATTAATTTATTCATTATATAATTACTTTACCACAATCCATGTCAATCCATAAAAACAGTATATGCTACTAAACACAAGAGGGATCCACACGGTGAGTATATGTACCACCTGTCGAGTGTTTGTTGATTATAGCAAGAGCATATAAAAATCCTTCCTTGAGAAGCTAAACACAGAAAGAACATGGCATACTCCGAGTGTCTTCGCCTCTTTCGGAAGAAGGTTAAGTAAGATCAGCTTCCTTGAGAAGTGGAGAAAAGTAAAGAATATAAACAACCAATCAAAATTATCAAGCATCCAACAATGACATCCACTCCATTCCATCATCTTTAGTGACCTGCATGACACCCACATGCATAAACTGATGCATCTCGCCACTCTAGGTGTCATCTGCTGCCACAACCAAAAGCCTCCATGCCCCCACATATCACAACAGCAATCTAGGATCACATCATAGCACAAAAAGTAGGAAAACAAACACGACATTTAATTGGGCTCTTGGATATTTAACAATCAATAGGGTAACTGAAAATCCATTAAGGAATTATCAAACAATCAGTTCTTTTATATATCTTCAATTAAAAAACTTATTATTCATAGGTCCCAAATTCAGGAATCCTAATCAGTAAGCTATCACAAATAATAAAACATTCTTACTATGCCAATTTTATTAACAAAGAATTAAAACTAGAACCAGATTCATTTACATTCCTCTTTATTATTATCCAAACAATTATCAATTAATCCCAATTTACGTTATTTACCGATTTCCATTAAGAACGAACAGCTAATCAAAGCAAGTATAGATATCACACTATCTATCAAAACATGATGCAATAAAATATGATCAATATCAATTTATTTATCCAGTTAAAATATTTATTATGTCAATTCCATTGTCATCCTGTGGGATTAAACATGCTAACAATACAGTTGCACATAAAATAAAAGAGAAGCAATGAATCCTCTACCTCGAAGAGTTCATGATGTTCTTTATCTACACAACCGGTCACGATCCTCCTCTCGCGCCAACTCCATCCACCTGAGGATGCCACAGTATGACCACACCAACCAAACCCCAAGAAAAATACCAATGGAATCATGGACATTACATGATATAATATGGATGGGAGAAAAAGGATAAGATGATCTCAAAGGAATGACGATGAAACAAACATTATATAGAGGATTTATCGATACAACTTGGTTGCCTCAAAACATAGAGGAACTGATCTGAGGTGTAATGTTTTATTTTGAAACTCTTACAGGAAGGATTGATAGGTTGTAGCATCTCATAGACGAGAACAAAGTGGAATAACAAGGGAGGATGATTACTTGTCCATTTTGAAGATTTAATGGGTAGATGGTTTAAGAAACACTTAATTCCCATTGAAAGAGGATCTAATTAACCCACATGGTTTGAAAACGAAAAAACATCCTGAGCCATAGGAATAATTAATATAAGATTTATGGTCTTTGGATCATCCATCTTAATTTCAGGGTTGCAACGTCACAGACGGTTCTCCATTGCAACACCGTATGAGGGAGATATGTTGGATGCAAGATCCTCTAATAATATTATTATTATTATTGTTGGTTGTTTCGTGGACCCGAGCCACAAACCATAATTTGATATCCCACATTAGACATGAATCGATAGTATTTATTAAAGGATCACATGGCTACTAACGAGAAATCAATTGGACGTCGCATGCGGGAGTTATGGCGGGTCGAAGATTTAATAATAATATTAAATATATTAATTCATGAGTGTTTAGGGTACCAAATCCGAAAACCCAAAAAAAAACACATCCAATATTGGAATCATAGTTTCCGTCTCAAAGTCAGGGTTCTCACTACCACTGACTGTTCATAAAACCGAGGTCACATGAAGAGGTTATGGACTAAACATGGTTTCCCCAACAAAATTAATAACAACGTTATTATATTATTATTATTTTATTTAACCATTTTTTCTTCAATTCCACATCCCACGCAAAATATCACCCAATTAGGAGTGCATCACCCCCATTCCACCTTGGTTGATTTCCTTTTTTTAACTTATTTATTTTATAGAGTTATATTTTAAATCTTTATTTCCTTTAACTCATTCTTTCTGCAATCTGTTTCCAATATTCCATGATTTTCACCCACACCACCAAAAGTGTCACCTCCCCTTGCCTTTAATCCATGACCATCACACCCTAACTCTTTTCTCACATCAATGTTATTATTAATAAAATTAATAATAAATAACACCCATCATTACTGTTGTAATTTAATCCCATTAAATGAGTTTACCATTGTTATTCTCAAATTAAATTACAACCATTACATTTAATTAATCACACAATAAAATCCACCATTACTATTATTATTTAATATAATAGTAAAAAATCCTCTTTCAATTTCATCAACGGATCCCCATCATTATCATTAATAATTATTATTATTGATGCCCATTATTATCTTATAATTGCTCCATATCTCCCATCAATCAAATACTTTTCCTCGAAACTGATGTGGCCTCTTCCTATACCTAATTTTTAAAAGTAATTGACAAGAGATGTTCTGGCCATTACATCAAATAACTCTCAAAACAATCTCATCCCAGAGAAATCAAAACCAACCTAAATAGACAAAAAAAAAGAAACGGGGTCCGAACAACCACCCATAGAGATATCTCTAAAAAGTGAGCATGCCACAAAAGCAACAAAAGAAACTCATAAATAAAAATTGAAACGTCTAACCACAAATGGAACATCCTTACATGAAAATAGTTATGAATAAAATAACTCTGGGTACTAAGAACGTATATGTGACTCACGTTCCTTGGTACTATCTTACATGCCACCGTGTCTCCACCAGACACAAACTAAGGGGATAAAACGTCTATGCAACACCTTCTCCTTGAGGTCTTGGATCTCCATAGGTCGCTCCTCAAAGGTTCCATCATCATGAACATCGATCTCTCCTCAATTGATAATATGGGAGTCTTCATGAAGATAATGATGGAACTGTGATTCATGGAACACATCATGTATCTGACTCATCTGTGGGGGGAAGTGCTACTCGATACGCCACATATCCAACACTAGATAACACCTCGAAAGACCCAACAAATCGGGGAGAAAGCTTACTTCCACTACCAAACCGTCGTTTCCCACGATGGGGAGTCACATTCAGAAACACATGATCCCATACATTAATCTCTAAGGGACTCTTTATTTGATAAGAATATGATTTCTGACGATATTGCGCTATCTTCATCATCTTATGAATCACCTAAACCATCTATGTTGTATTCTTCAATAGTTATGGTCTGCAAATTAAGGACTCTCTAACCCCAGTCCAGCACAATGGGTAATGGAAATTCCGGCAATACAAGCCTTCAAACAACGCCATACCGATGGTGGAGTGAAAACTATTATTGGAAGAGAACTCTAGTAAGGGTAAGTGCCTCATACATGATCCTACAAAATCAAGAATTCAAGATCATAACTGGACTTCAAGAGTCTGGATTGTTCGCTCTGTCTGACCATCCATTTGTGGGTGAAAAGTAGTGCTAAGGCATATTTGCGGAATAATAGCATGTTTGATACCTCTAAACACCCTGGAGGTAAAATGAGTATCTTGATCAAAAATGATCATCCTAGGGACTCCATGAAGTCTCACCACCTCCTCTAGATACTACATCGACAAAACTTCCACTGAGCATGACTCCTTGATCACTATGAATTGGGCCTATTTTTTTAAACGATCCACTACCACCCAAATAGAATCATGTTCTCCTAGAGGTCGAGGTAAACCTGTAACAAAGACCATTGAGATGTCATCCAACTTCCACTGAGGAATCACTAATGGCTGGGGAAGACCACAAGGAACACTGTGTTCGGCCTTCACCTTATGGAAGAATAAACGTCAAGACACAAACTCCACAACTGCATGCTTCATCCATGACCACCAAAACTGAATCCTTAAGGATCAGTGCATCTTTGTCACACCAGGATTTACTGATAAGGGAGAACTATGTAAATCTCGGAGAACCGTATTATGCATCATCAAGGGAACAAAAATCCTTCTATGAGACAACACTTGGTGTTGTTCGTCCTCCAAACAACCATCAGGGACTTCACTACGAACAACTCGTTCTCTCCAGACCTCCACCTATAGAACTTCCATCTCGGACTCTTCCAAATTCTGCACTAGGGATGTGTTGAGTCAATAAGGTTTTCCATATGACTTTTCCATTCCTTCTTGTTTTGAAAATCACAAACCCCTTATATTTAAGGAAAATTTCTTTTATTAGGAAAATTGCTTTTATAAGGATAATTGCTTTTATTAGGAAAATCGCTTTTATAAGGAAAATCGCTTTTATAAAGAAAATTATCCTTATCATATTTTCATTATCTATATCCATATATTTCTCAAGTATAAGAATCTTATTCATTTCTATATTCTCGGAATCATTTAAAACGTTGATATGAAGCATTCTGTTTTAGGCTCCGAATTTTGGATTAGAACTGTAATGAATTTTCACTCCGAATTCGGGATACGAACTCTAATAAATTCCCACTCCGAATTCGGGATACGAACTCTCATGAAGTTTGACACCGAAATCTAATGATGAATCCTGATTACAAATTCTCATTACGAATTCTAATGACAAATTTTCATTGCGAAATCTCATTCCGAATTCACCTATTAAACATAATCTGATCATCTTTGCATTATACACTCTGATTTTATTTAGACTCCAAGTATTATTTTTTATTAGACTCCAAACATTCATTTTTATTACACTATTATAATTTTTCTACTCTATAATATTTTTCATACACTCCGAATCTTCACTCCGAACTTTCGAGTTAGACTTAAAACGATGTCATACTTTCCGTTACACTTTTTTTGTTACAAAACGATGTCGTCTATTCCGTTATAAACTAACCATTGGTAAAGTGACACATGTACAGGTCCCTCTGATTTTTAAGGAAAATGCGACCGTTGGAAATGAGGTCGACCGAGACTATAAATAGGAGCTCATTTGAAAGCGCTCACAAAAACTGATCTTCGACTCATGTGATTACATGCTTGATGTGATTTCTAGAGAGAGAGGCTCTTATTAACTCTCAATGCTTTGTGCGACTTCCAATGTTGGTGATTACATTCGAGGACTTATGCGGATAGGAAGATAGAGGTTTCGGCTACCTTAAAGTTCGAGGGATTCTTTGCTGAGGAAGACAGATGTTCCATTTACCTTGAAGTTGAGGGCTTGCGGGGATAGCAAGACAGAGATTCCGATCGTCGTATCGAGGGATTACCCTGGTGTGGGCAAGACATACATTCTTTAAAGTATAAATCAAGGGACCATTATCCAAGGTTGTTGGATACCCTTATCTTTGGGTTAAAAGACTTATATCTTGTTACTTGTAGTTTTACTACTTGTTTGTTTCCGATGCATATTTTATTGTAAGGAAATTATAACTTTTTTATACTTCCCTACTTGTACTATGTTCCATTTAGATTCTATATGCTTTAAGGTAGAATCTCATATTGTAATCTTTATTTAAGTTTCAATTTCCAGATCCATATTTCCGGAACATACTTTCGGAACCTCTTTCTAGTTTTAAGAAAGTACATAGGACATGAAGTTTATAACTTCATTCCTTATTCCAAGTTTTCAATTGGTGTTAGAGGTGTTGTGAATTTTCTTAGCTTAACTTTGTTAAACCTAGATTTTCCTAGTTTAAGGAAAACATATTTATCCACAGCTAACTTTAAAGGTTACAAAGGAATTTTTAAAGTATACAATTCACCCCCCTCTTGTATATTGAGCATCTACATCATTATTTCGATCCTACAATTGGTATCAGAGGAGGCCTCTGAAATACTTGTACTCACGTATTAGTTTTTCTTGCTCAATTTTTCATTCTGTACTTTGTAATTCCGAACTTTTTCATTCCGAACTTTGTAATTCTGAACATAGTCATTCCGAACATTGTGGTTACGAACTTTTTTCTACTAACAAGTTTGTGTGCCGAATGTTATATTTAGTATGGAATGAGTTAATGTTGGTTCCATTGATAATCTAATTCCTACAAGACCACCAATCTTTGATGGCAATCACTATGAGTACTGGAGAGATCGAATGAAGACTTTTGTTATCAATACTGGAGTGGATAACTTTGTTATGCTTACTGGAGATTATAAAATTCCATATAAGGAAGTTACAACTTTCACTAACCAGGAAAAGAAAGAGTATCAACTCAATTATAAGGTACGCAATACTTTACTATGTTCAATGACTAGAAATATATATATCCAAATTTCTTCTTGTGAAGAAGCTAATTGTATCTGGAATAAGTTAGAGATTACACACTTTGGAACTTCTAAAGTAATTGAAACTAGGAGAGCTATGCTTAGAGCTGAATACCATGGCTTCAATTTTCCTTATGGTGAACCAATTCGTAATGATCAACAGAGATTTATGACTATAGTTAACAACTTACAGTCTATGGGAGAGAAAGGGTTAGATGATGAAGCACTTGTGGATAAGATAATTAATATTATACCCAATGAGTGGGAATCCAAAAGAACTGCTATAGATGAGAACAGGGAGGTCACTCAAATTTCTCTTCATGAGTTATTTGGAACTCTTCTCCAACATGAACCTAGAATGAAGAGAGATGATGACTACATCAAAAAGAAGAATGGGAATGGTACTGTTGCTTTTACAACAACATCAAATCATATAAAAGCTTAGACTTATGAGAGAGTAACCAGATCAATGTCTATGAATATAGTTATTCAATCAGATTCTAGTGAAAGTGAAATCTCAGAAAATGAGTTAGAAAATCTTGCTCGAAGGATGAACAAGATGGCCGGCCAAAGAAGTTTCCAATCCAAGTATAAGAAAAAGGAAAGGGAAGATATGAAATATGGAGAAGTCACGTGTTATGAATAAAAGAGAGTTGGACATATTAGACCAGATTTCCCTCTACTCAAAAAGAAAGAAAGAAAATAAAGGAATTCAGACAGGAACAAAAAGAAGTATTATAAAGCCAAAGATAAGAAAGTTCTGAAATCTAGTGACACCTGGAGTGCCAGTGGTGGTGACTCTTCATATGAATCTTCTGATTATGAATCTTCAGGACAAAAGAATCTCTGTCTTATAGCCAGATTACCTATTGACAATCATTGCATTATGGATAAGGTACGAAATGATGAATGATTGACAAATTTATCTTTAAATTCTAATGATAGTAAGTATTATAACTCTTCTGATGAAGAATCCTCTTCTGATGAAGAAAATACTTCACCTACCTATGAAGAAGTTTCTAGGTTTGCTGAACTTCTTGAAATTGAGAGTTCCAAACTCAATAAAAAACATGATAAGGAAAAATCGAGTAATAATATTCTTACAAAATAAATATCAGATCTTTCTACGGATCATGATAGAAAAAAATGATGGTTTTGAAAATATTTCAAAAAATCTTGAGGAAGTAAGTTCTAAGAAGAACAAACTTTCTAAAGAGTTAGAAAAAGTAATTTCTAAGAAAGATGTTTTCGATCCTAGCTCTAGTTCTAAAACTAATGATTTTGAGGATAAAAACTTGGTTATCAAACTCAAGTCCGAAATTTTTTCCTTAAATAAGTGTTTGTCAAACATTACCCATGGTAAGGAAAATTTTGATAAAATGTATTCTCAAATACAAACTTTATGAAATAAATCCGGATTTGGTTATACCCATGCAAAACCAATTATTAGTAATAATTAATTTTTTCCTCAAAGTGCCCCATTTTGTACCAAATGTCAATGTGGTGGTCACTAGGAAAGGAATTGTTCCTTAAACAAAACCCAATCTCTAGGATTTCATAAAGCATATTTTTCTAAGAAGATGTCGGTACCTAAAATTTTTTTATCTATAAATCTCAGATCCAAACATGTTTGAATTACGAAATTCTAATTCTTTTATTAATTTCAGGAAAATATAGAGAGTACCAACAGCAGCACATGGTACATGGATAGTGGATGTTCCTAGCACATGACTGGTAACAAAATCTATTTTGAATATATTATCAAAACGAAAGGAGGAAAGGTAACATTCAGAGATAATGCTAAGGGAGAATTTTTTGTTATTTGTAATATTGTTATTCTAGGTAAAACCTTGATTTCAAATGTTCTTTTTGTTAAGGGTCTTAAGAAAAAACTCATTAGCATAAGTCAGTTATGTGATGAAGGATACATTGTGAATTTTAGGAATGATAAGTGCTTAGTTCACAATTCCAAGGAAGAATTTATTATCCAAGCCAACAGGCAAGAGAATGTTTACAACATAAATTTAGAAGACCTCAGGAGCCAAGATTTACCTTTCCTAAGTGCAATGGAAGATCATTCCTGGTTATGGCATAGAAGACTATGTCACTGTAACCTTAGGAACTTATGAAAACTTTCTAAGAAGAAACTAGTTAAGAATCTACTGGAGCTTAGATTTGATTATTCTAAAGTTTGTGATCCTTGTCAATATGGAAAGAAACTTAAATCTAGTTTTAAATCAATCGGTGAAGTCTCAACAACTAATGCATTACAGTTAGTGCACATGGAAATTTTTTGTCCAACAAAAACTGGAAGTATTGGAGGCAAATACTATGTGTTTTTTCTAGTTGATGATTACACTAGATTTAATTGGGTTTATTTTCTAGCAAAAAATTATGAAGATTTTTCTTATTTCAAATGTTTTACAGCTCAAGTTAAAAATGTGAAAAACCTTCCATTGAAAGATATTCCTAGTGATCATGGAGGAGAATTTCAATATTCTGATTTTGAAACTTTTTGTAGTAGGAAAGGTATTACTCACAATTTTCCAGCACATAGAGTCCTCATCAAAATTGTGTAGTTGAGAGAAGAAATAAAATTCTTCAAGTGATAACTAGAACCATGTTGAGTGAATATTTTATAGCTCGACATTTCTGGGCTTAAGCTGTAAGTACTTCTTGCTGTATTATAAATCGAGTTTTGATTATTCATTTTCTTAATAAAACTACTTATGAGTTATGGAATGGTAGAAAACCAAGACTATCCGACTTCATGGTTTTTTGTTTCAAAGTATTCATTTTGAATACTAATGATAACTTACATAAATTCGCACCATAATTCGATGAAGTAATTTTCTTAGGTTATTACACAACATCTAAGGCATATAGTGTTTTCAATAAAAATACTTGTACAGTTTAAGAAACAGTGCATGTAAAATTTGATGAGTCTGATTCTTTTGTTTTTAATCTATCCCAACCAACATCCTCGGATGTGTTTTCAAAAACTGATTGTCAACCTTTGATATAAGATCCTTCCGATAAGTAAAATGTTCAAAATAAACTTTTGAAACATTTACCCCAGAAGATTTTCTTCCCAATGTTGATGAACATGCTTTTCAAAACCCAAATCAGGAGTTTCTTAAGAATCATCCCAGTGATACTATCATTGTTGATGTAAATCAACCTTTAAGGACTAGAATTTCCTTAAGAAATGAAATAGAACATCTAGTATTTCTTTACCAATTAGAACCAAAAATCACTGATGAAGCTTTAGGTGATGATGATTGGATAAAATCCATACAAGATGAACTAAATGAATTTGAGATAAATAATGTCTAGAAACTGGTTAAAAGACCTAAGGAAACATCTATTATTGGAGTAAAATGGGTTTTTAGAAAAAAAATGTGATGAAAATGGGGTCATAGTAAGAAATAAAGATAGACTTGTTACTAATGGCTATAATCAGCAAGAGGGAATAGAATATGAAGAAACCTATTCTCCAGTAGCTAGACTTGAATCTATCCGTATCTACTTGCCTTTGCAGCATTAATTAATTTTAAACTATTTCAAATAGATGTGAAATGTGATTTTCATAAGGTTTATGTTCAAGATGAAGTTTTTGTTGAGAAACCTCCTGGCTTTGAAGATAAAAAACATCCTGATCATGTTTTTAGACATACCAAAGCTCTATATGGTCTTAAACAAGCCCCACGATCATGGTATGATAGACTCACTGGATTTTTTGCTTCAGAATAACTATGTTAAGGGAAATGAAGATCCAACCCTTTTTATAAAGAAAGATAAGAAAAATGTTTTGATTGTGCAAATTTATGTTGATGACATCATATCTGGTTCAACTCAGCAATCTTTAACCGACTCTTCTGCAAGTATAATGAAATCTGAGTTTGAAATGAGTATGATGGGTGAGTTAACTTTTTTCCTTGTTTTTCAAATTTCTCAAAAACCAGAAGAAACATATATATCTCAACATATTTATATTAAAGATCTTCTCAAAAATTATGGTTATGACAACACTAAAAGTATAAGTACTCCTATTAGTACAGTAAACTCTCTATATCTTGATAAAGTTGGGAAACTAGTAGATCAAACATCTTATAGAGGTATGATAGGAAGTTTACTTTAATTAAAAACTATTCGACCAAACTTAATGTTCTCATTATGCTTATGTGAAAGATACCAATCCAATCCTAAGGAATCTCACTTAAAGGCAGTAAAAATAATTTTTCACTACCTTAAGGGAACCATGGATCTAGGATTATTTTATACTTATGGAAATGATTTTTTTTTCTAAAAAGATTTTCTGATGCTGACTTCGGTGGATGTAGAATGGATAGAAAATGTACATCTGGAACTTGTCATTTCTTAGGAGATTCACTAGTTTCTTAGTCTTGCAATAAGCAACATTCTGCAGCACTTTCCACTGCTGAAGCCGAAAATGTAGCAGCTGGAAGTTGTTGTGCTCATGTGTTGTGGATGCAACAGACACTCACAAACTATGGCTTGAGTTTTACTAAAACTAAAATTTTGTGTGATAACACAAGTTCCATTGTCCTAAGTAAGGACCCATCACATCAGTCTCGTACAATGCACATAGATATTAGGAATCACTTTATTAGGGATAACACACCAAAATGATATATTATTCTTCATTTTATCAGATCACAAGATCAACTTGCAGATATTTTCACAAAATCTTTGCCTTCTGACAGATTTGAATACATTAAATAGAAGTTAGGAATGATAATTGTAAGGTAATATTTCTTAATTAACATTTTTTTGAAAAAGTCTCCTTACAGTAATAAACTCCTTTTCATAGGGGGGTACATTTTATTGTTAGAGTAACAAAATTTTTCAAAGTTTGTTTTCCAAACTTTTCGGAACTAAATTTCCGGAATGGAAATTTCCAGAACCGAAATTTTCCAGAATGGATATTTTCATATAGAAATCTTCTGGAATGGAAATTTCTATATTGAAAACTTCCAGAACGGAAAATTTTGTACTGGTGTTTCTGTAACGAGATTTTCATACCGAGACTTTCATAATGAACTTTTCATATTCAAACTTTTGTAATGAAATTTTCGTACTGAAGTACTTATAATGTTTTTTGGTTTTTTTATTTTATTCTTTTTGTACCGAGTTTTCCGTAATGAGTTTGTTTTTCATAGTGAGTTTTGCAAACTATGTCTTTTCGTAGTAAAGATTTTTTGTAGTTAATTTTTCTTCAAAAAGAATATTTCCCATTACGAATAATTCTCCTAATCCAATAAAAAAGGTATGATTTCCTTACTCATTTTTTCTTAATCATATTTTACTAGCTGGTATTTTATTATATTTTGTTTTCGGACTATATTTTTCTTAAATCTTTGTTTTAACAAAAACCTAAAAAGATTGGATTCAAGTTTTCTTGAGGGATTGTTCTCAACCGTCAGATCAGATAATTTTTTTTAAACTGTTTGATGGATTTTCGAAGACCAACGATCAAATTATTTGCCTATATAAATGGGACCCTGAGACTCGTCCCACATTGGTTTTTCAAGATCCAGCGTCCTGAAGCTCTGCTTCTCCGTTTTAAGGCCGTTTCGATCTTCAGCAATCTCTGTTCTGAACATCCCAAAAGTCTTCAGATCCGAATGTCTTTGGAAGTATCTTCTTAAGAAATGTAAACCACTATGCTGATTTCTCAGTGGTTAGTATATAGAGAAAGGTTGGTTCATCCTGATTTCTTCAACAAGTACGATTCTCTTATATCCAAGAACATTAAGCTTAACGGATGGGAAGATGTTGCTGTGTCTATGCCCGGGAATAAAGATGAAGTATATTTGGATTTTCTTTTAGAGTTCTATGAGATAATTTCCTTCTTTAAGGAAGATGGTAGGGAGAAAATACCGTTTAAGTCTTTTGGAAAGACTTATAAGATTTCTTATAAAATGGAATCCAGCATGGTAGGGCTGATAAATGAAGGAGAAGCCGAGTTCATCACTCAAGTTTTTCCATATTCAAAGGGATGTTTCGACAAGGAAAAATCTTTTAAGACTCTCGGACTGTCAGATGACAAGGCTCCGAAGATTTCTAGTCTGTCTACGAATTATCGGATTCTATAATTATGTGTATAAGGCTTTGTCATAATTTGAAAAGGTGACAAAGACAGTTTGAAGAAGAGAGATATCTTTAACTTAGATTTTCTGATTAATCTAAGGAAGTTTAATTTGATGAGACACATTCTTATTACCGTTGAGAATGTTAAGAAAGGGAATCTGAGAGCTCAGATCATAATGTATCCAATAATAATCTCGAAGTTAATAGTTCGTTGCCTTGAGTCTTTCAAGGAGGCTTGCAAGTCTAAGCCAAGAGTTTGCAAAATTATGTTGGTGAGTGATGGTACCCTCAAAATGATGAATGTTGCTTTCTACAAGAAGACTGGTGAGTTCTTTGATTTTCCATTTCAAGAAGAAGCGGTTCTGAAAGTTCCTAAACCCAAATCTTCTAAGCCATTGAAGATGAGAATGTTGAAAGAAGTTGAATTTGAAGAAGAGAATCTTAAAACTAAGGAAGTTCATTCCGCACCTCCAAAACCGAAGAAGAAGAAAGATTACCCTGATGAGGTAGTTGCTAAGTGGAGCGAAATCAAAGAGAAAAGTGTGCAAGGGGGGCCTCATTTTGGCTTGGATCCTATGGAGGCTAAGGCGTTGAAGGAAAAAATTGCAGATGAATTAGAAAATCAAATGAAACAAAAGAAGCTTAAGAAGAAGATGTCTGAAGCTGAGGTGGTTCAGACTTTATTGAAGTTTAATGAGATGGACTCTGAAAACATTCCAGTTCCGAGATCATACTCTTTGGAATCTCTACCAGATACTCTAAGAAGAAATTATGTTACTCCAGAGAAGGTAAAAGCTAAGCATGTTGAGGAAGTTGAGCAGTTTTAGCAAGAGGAAGAAGCATATGCTGAAGGTAGTGGTGATACTGGAGATCTATTCAAGAAAGTAGAACATTATAAGGGGACAACTTCGGAACATCTGTCACTCCGAACTTCAGAAGTTGAGTGTTCTAAGTTAGTCTCCCAAGAGAAGGATGAGGAGAAAGGAGAAAAAGAAGTATCTTATCATGCAGAGGAAGAACATCTTCTACATGATATTTCTCAAATGGAGAATTTAGAGGATGGTGCTCAAAAAGATATTGATAATGAAGACAATGTTGTTCAAGTGTCTGATAGTGAACAGAAAACTCCGGAACAACAATCCATTCCGAAAAAGGACAAGGGAAAGCAACATGTTGTCGATACCCCGAGCTTAGTGGCTATAAAGAGCAGGGAATTTGGTGATTCTTTTAAGATGAAGGATGAGAAATTTGACGACGAAAATTATCCAAGAAAAATCTCGGATTCAGAGTCATCTTCGTTGGGGAATGACTTTGTTGTTCAGTCATTAAAGAAGTTGGTGAGTTCTATTCCGACCTTCTCAAGTATTGATTCAAGATGCCAGATTCTGCAACATACTTTGAATCAGAAAACAGACTCTGTATCCATGGTTATGAATAAATGTGTTGAGATCCAGGCTCAGTTCAAAACTTTTTTTGTCGAATATGAAGCCCACAAAAGGTCTTGAAAGAAAATTACTAGTTGGTCGAGGAAAACTGTAGAAGAGATGAGGATCTTGGATGAATTCCAAGATAATTTTAAAGATGCTTTTGAGACGGAAGACAGGGAGATAAATGGTCTTACTTCTTCCTTTGAAGAAAAGTTGATAGCTGAAAGGAATTTCCAGATTCAAGAAGTCACAGATCTGAATGGGAAGCTGAATTCTGTTCCTCAAAATCGGAGCAATGAAAGGGATCGTTGGATTGAGATTGAATAGAAGTTGTTAAAGCAAGAACATGTTATGAAAGCTCAGGAAGAAAATATTGAAGTCTAGGATGAAAAGCTTGAAGCTCAAAGTTCATGATTAGTTGTGTTAGAGAAGAAAGCCAAAGAAGACCATAAAGGCTTCAAAAAGATGAAGACTATTCTCAAGGGTCTTATGTCAAAGGAAAAAAATCCAAAACAGATAAATCTGATCTTTTGTTGTATCTTAGCTTCCTTGTTTTTAATCTTTCAAACTTAATGAATATATTTCTTGCTCGTATCTTTTAACTAATTTTTCAGGTACTTTGTTATATTTTCCATTCCCTCCAATTATTTTTTAAAATCACAAAGTGGGAGAAGGAAAAAAGAACCCTAACAAAGGGGGAGAAAGAAAAATAACCATAATAAATTTTATCTAAGGGGGAGTTTTTCATTAAATAAGACATTCTTATTCTTTATTAAATTCCATTCCGGAAATCTAGAATATGATCCTTAGAGTTTCAAAGCTTAAGGGGGATTTACTCGTATTCATCAACATCCATAAGTAAAGGTAGATAAGCCTTAATGTTTTTTTCTCCTTAGTATTTCTTTTTCGTAAGGATGTTTGTGCTTTCCAAAAAGGTGGATATTGCTGAGTCAATAAGGTTTTCATTATGACTTTTCCATTCCTTCTTGTTTTGAAAATCACAAACACATTATCTTTAAGGAAAATTGCTTTTATAAGTAAAATTGCTTTTATAAGGAAAATTACTTTTATAAGGAAAGTATCTTTTATAAGGAAAGTTTCTTTTATAAGGAAAAATATCCTTATCATATTTTCATTATCTATATCCATATATTTCTCAAGTATAATAATTAGATTCATTTCTGTATTCTCAGAATCATTTAAAAACTTGATATGAAGCATTCTGTTTTTGGCTCTAAATTCTGTATGAGAACTGTAATGAAGTTACACTCCGAATTCAGGATACAAACTCTAATAAATTTCCACTCCGAATTCTGGATATGAACTCTTATGATGTTCGACACCAAAATCTAATGACGATTCCTGATTAAAAATTCTCATTACGATTTCTGATGAAGAATTGTCATTCTGAACTCTCATTCTGAATTCACCTATTAAACAGAATCTGATCATCTTTTCTTTATACACTCTAAATTTATTTAGACTCCGAATATTATTTTTTCTTAGACTCTGAACTTTTATTTTTCTTACACTTTTATAAATTTTCAACTCTTTATTATTTTTCTAACACTATGAATCTTCACTCCGAACATTTGAGTTAGACTTAAAATGATGCTGTAGTTTCTGTTACACTTGTTTTGTTACAAAACGATGTCATCTATTCCGTTATAATCTCACCGTTGATTAAGTGACACATGTACAGTTCCCTATGATATTTAAGGAAAATATGACCGTTGGAAAGGAGGTCGACCGAGCCTATAAATAGGAGCTCATTTGAAAGAGATCACAACAACTGATCTTCGACTCATGTGATTACATGATTGAAGTGATTTCTAGAGAGAGAGGCTCTTATTTACTCTCAAAGATTCTTGCGACTCTGAATATTGGTGATTGCATTCAAGGACATCCGGGGATAGGAAGACAGAGGTGTCGACTACCTTAAAGTTCGAGAGCTTCCTTGCTGAGGATGACAGAGGTTCCAACTACCTTGAAGTTGAGGGATTGCGGGGATAGCAAGATAGATATTCTGATCTTCATATCGAGGGCTTACCCTGGTGTGTGTAAGACAGACTTTCTTAAAAGTATAAATCAAGGGACCTTTATCCAAGGTTGTTGGATACCCTTCTCTTTGGGTTAAAAGACTTATATCTTATTACATGTAGTTTTACTACTTGTTTGTTTCCGCTGCATATTGTTTTGTAAGGAAAGTATAACTTTCTTATACTTACCTACTTGTACTCTGTTCCATTTAGATTCTATATGCTTTATGGTAGAATCTCATATTGTAATCTTTAGTTAAGTTCCAATTTCGGAATCCATATTTCCGGAACCTACTTTCAGAATCTCTTTCCAGTTGTAAGCAAGTACATAGGACTTGATGTTTTTAACTTCATTCCTTATTCCAAGTTCTCAATTGGTGTTAGAGGTGTTCTGAATTTTCTTAGTTTAACTTTGTTAAACCTAGATTTTCCTTGTCTAAGGAAAACATAGTTATCCATAACTAACATTAAAGGTTCCAAAGGAATTTTTAAAGTATACAGTTTACCCCCCCCCCCCCTCTTGTATATTGAGCATCTACATCATTATTTCGATTCTACAGGATGATTTTACCATCATATGGAAAAGTAAAACTCTACCCTCAACTTCTTCCATATTAAGATGCAATGCTAACAGTTCTTCCATTACTCTCCCGGAATCACCAGATTCACGCACAACATTACTACGTGACTTTTAGCTTAGCACATCAGCTACAAAATTTCCATTTTCTAGGTGTATATGGTATTTCAAAGTCGTATTCTTGTAATAACTCCATCCACCGACGCTGTCGTAATTTCAAGTCACACTGGGAGAAAACATAGATCAAACACATATGATCAATGAATACCACAATGTGCTCATCACTGAGGTCATTTCTCCACAAAATCAATGAAAACACCACAGATGAAAACTCAAGATCATGGGTGGCATAGTTTCATTAATGGGGACGTAACTGTCGAGACCCATAATAAATAACTTACCTCTGCTGCATGAGAACACATCCTAACCCCATATGTGAAGCATAGCAGAAAACATAAAACTTGACACCCTTGACTAGAAGACAAAGGATTGAAGCACATAATAACTTCTCCTTTAGATTCTCGAATGCGGCCTCACACTGATCAGTCCATAGGAATGCGTAATCTTTCTTGGTCAAAGCTATCTGTGGCGGTGAAAATCATGAAAAATTGGATACGAACCTCCTGTAGTAGCCTGCAAGAAAAAGGATACTTCACACCTATGACACTATCTTGGGGGATTCCCAAGACACAACTGCTTCTACCTTCGATGGATCCCCAAATATTCCTTATTTCGACAAAACATTCCCCATGAAACGTACTTCATGAGGCAAAACTCACACATCGACAACTTCTTGTACGTCATATGTTGGCGAAGAACTCCCTAAATAGCTCGTAGATGCTCTGGATGCTCCTCTTCAGATGTGGAGTACACAAGTATGTCATTGATAAAAACTACCATGAATTTGTCTAGGAACTCATGGAACACATCATTCATCAACCCCATGGATAAATATGGAGAATTGATCATGCCAAATGGGATTACAACAAACTCATAATTCCCATGTCAACAATGGAAAGATGTCTTCGAAATATCCTCATCCTTCACACGCATCTGATGATATCCCGACCACATATAGATCTTTGAGAACGAACTTTCACCCTTCAGTTGATAGAATAAATCATCAATTCGCGGAAGAGGATAGTGATTCTTTATTGTCTCTTTGTTTAAGAAATGATAATCGACACACAACCGCAAACTGTCATCGGCCTTCTTCACGAACAAAACTTGTGCACCCCATGGTGACACACATGGTTGACCAAAACCACACTGCAACAGACCATAAAGATGTATATGAAACTCTCATAACTCAGAAGGGGTCATCTTATATGGAGACATAGAGATAAGAGACACTCCTGGCTGTAGCTCGATCCCCAACTCAATCTCTCGTCGAGGGGGTAATGTTACAACCTCTTCTGGAAAGACATCAGGGTACTCCTCTACGACCCTAGGAAATGCCAACGACTCTACCCTTGAAGAATTCAGCCTCTACTCAACCATCATGGATGATAAGGATGGAATGTGCCTATAAACCATCTGAGGGTCTCGCTCACCAAGAAACACCACTTTCCCTCCATACACACCAATGAAGATGACCTTTTCCTGAAGAAATCCATGATACCTTGCACTGAATACAACCAATCCATGCCGAGGAATAAATCTTATGGTTTTATTCGTAAACATATGAAATCTCTCCAAGAGCGGTATTTCCCCAGTACTAGATCATAGTCTCTACATACATCAAACAAGTTAGCTCGACGTCCAACTGGCGTTGTCAACACCAAGGTCACGGGAAGACTCTCTACCACAAGTCCCAAAGCATGGACAAGGTTAGGTGATATGAGGGAGTGTGTCACCCCTAAACCAATATTATGGGATACTCAAAATTAATTAATTATTTTTTTCCTTTTATCATTTTATTATAACCTATCCCAAGGTCTACCGATTCAAACATAGGCACAAGGAAGAATGATGCATGATCCTTTCCAGGTCCCTACCCTGCAACTAGTATCACCTTTTTTAGTAGCCATTGTAAACTTAAAAGTCTGTACATCAGATCATAGGGGGCCCTAAACGCCTATGTCTCATCCAGTATCCAGTGTTTACCTCACTTTTTAAACAAGAATGACACTGTTTCCCCACCGACCCTTGAGACCTCACATGTGCCTAACTCCAAACACCATCCTATCCCTCAACCAGAACTCTGTTACCACTCTGTCATGACCCCCTTTCCACAATGTGTACCCTACTGGGTCGGTAAGGTGAAAAGGGAGATAATGACCCCCGAGTACCACCTCCAGTAGCCCCCGAGTTGGCGACTAGCACCGAGGATATAGTAACACACAAAATGGGAGGTATTACTCTATATGAGAACACATGCGAAAGAGAGAGATGATATTGACCCAAACCAACTCCAACTTAGAATACAATATAAATTAAAACCCAATTACACATATGAATTGTTATGAAGAAGTTCTACAATTGAAGGGGGAAAACTACAAGTACCCAAAAGAACGTAAAAACAGCAGCAACCACAAGCCCGAACAGCTCCTGCAGCCATAAGCTCATAGAAACCTGCTTGATCTCCAAACTGCATCAAGTGACCTGAAAATTAGTTTATATATACATAGGGTGAGTATAGTAGTATACTCGATAGGATCCTCCCCGAAGCGTCTCGTGAAAAAGTAAAGAGAGCATGCAAAAGCACGATGAACAACAAGTGAAACTAACTCATCACCTAAATAGGTATACTATGTTCCCAACCTCACCATGGCTACTCTCACCAAGTAATTCATACAAGAATATATCATATAATAAAGAATATCAAGGGTACCCTGCTACTACTTCCCCACTGGTATGCGGCTTTGCCCCAATATCGCACGTCTTGAGCATCTCTCTCCAATAAGGCTTGCCCGCAAACACCTGGGAAAAGCACCACAATATGTTCCTTGTGCAACAAAACCACCACATCTACACACCAAAGTAACCAGGTGGTTTCATGGGAGCCACCATAACTCACATAATGTGTATCATACGCCGGGTATTATACCTCAAGCCATTACTCCCCATACACCGAGTAAGGATCATAATGCCATCACAACCTATACACGTTACACCTATAGTTGTACAAAGAAAACTATATCTAGAATATATTTTTGTGAATAACCACAATCCATTACAGCCCTCTACACACATATATGGGTATAACTAACCAATGTGACTTCCAACACCAATAACTAACAAGAGTAGAGAGCGGGACCATAGGGGGTAGTCAGTCATCATTCCTCCCACCAGAATGTTGTGGAAAACACCCCCAAGGCTCAAAATCCCCGGGGTGGCAGTTTCCCTTACTGATAGGGTGTGGTAGCATATAGAAACACAAAAATTAAAAGATATATTATATCTCACAACCACACTAATGGAATCACCTTGTCTCGAACACAACTGTAGCTAACGTCTCTCAGGCTCGATGCTGCTACTTCTCTGACTAGGTATCCTATAAGCACACAACCATTTAAAGAGATTTATTAGAATACTTCATTCCATTATTTTCAGTTATAGTGTACGTTAATTAATTATTTAAACAATAATTAACCATGAATAGTTCCACATTAAATTTCATTAGCATCACACCCAAAGTCAATTATTCCATCAAAAATTACAACTTCATCATTATGTTCCAGTAATTCCATACCCATAGTTTTACACCATTTAGTCAATAATTCATTATATAAATACATTCCCCCATTCCCAGGAATTCTAGAAAAAAATTATATGGTACTAAACACAAGGGGTCTCAACACGGTGAGTATATGTACTACCCGTCGAGTCATTTCTTCTTATAGCAAGAGCATATACCCATCCTTCCTCGAGAAGCTATACACGGAAATCACAAGGAATACCCCATGTGTCTTTTCCTCTTTCAAATGAAGGGTACATAATACTAGCTACCTTGAGCAGTGGTGAAAAGTAAACTAGATAAATAACCAATAAAAATTTCCACGCATCCAACAATCACATCAACTTCATTCCATCACCCCTGGTGTCCTCCCTAACACCCACATGCATAAAATAATGCATCTTGCCACTCTAGGCATCATCTGCTACCACAACCAAAATCCTCCATGCCCCCTCATATCACAACAGCCATCCAGGATCACATCACAACACAAACAACAGTAAGAAAACACCACATTTAATTGGGCTCATGACCCTTTAACAATCAAGAGGGTAACATATAATACTTTAAGGAATTATCAAACAATTCGTTCTTTAATCCATATTGAATTAAGATGTATTATTCTTAGGTTCCAAATTTGGGAAACCTATTTAGTAAGATATCAAGAAATATTTAAACATGCTTACTGCACCAATTTGATTAACATAGAATTACAACTAGAACAAGATTTGTTTACTTGCCTCTTTATCTGTAGCCAAACAATTATTAATTAATCCCAATTTATGTTCTTTACCGATTTCTATCATGAACGAAAATCTAATCAAAGGAAGTATAGATATCACAATATCTTCAAAAACATTAGGCAATAAAAAATTATCGATATCAATTTATTTATCCCGTTAAAATATTTATTCTGCCAATTATAATGCCATCTAGTTGGATTAAACTTGCTAATAATACAGTTTCACGTAAAATAAAAGAGAGGCAATGAATCCCCTACCTCTAAGGGTTCTTGATGTTTTTTATCCACACAATGGGTCACGATCCTCCCCTCGCACCAACTGCATTCACCCGAGGATGCTACGGTATGACCACACCTACCAAACCCCAAGAAAAACCCCATTGGAAGCATGCAGATTACATTCTATAACGTAGAAGGGAGAAATAGGAGAAGTTGAACCCAAATGAATGACGATAAAACATACCTTATATCAAGGGTTGATCAATACAGCTTAGTCACATCAAAACAGTGTGGAACCGATCCGAGGAGTAAATTTTGATTGTGCAACTCCTACGAGATGGATTGAAATGTTCTAGCATCTCATAGCTGAGAACATAGAGGAATTAAAAGGGAGGATTATATCTTGTCCCTTTTGAAGATTCAATGGGGAGACAGTTTAAGATAAACTTAATTCCCCATTGAAAGAGGATTGTATTAACCCACGTGGTTTGAACAAGTAAAAACTTCACAAGACATAGGAATAATTAAAATAGGATTTATGTTATTTGAATCATCCGTCTCAATTTCAGGGTTGCAACGTCACAGATGGTTCACAATTCTAACACTGTATAAGGGAGATATCATGGATGAAAGATCCTGTAATATTAATAATATTATTATTATTTAGTGTTTTGTAGACCCAAGAAACAAACCATAATTTAATCTCCCACATGAGACTTGAATCGATCATATTAATGACAGGATCACAATTACACTTATGAGAAGTCAATCGGACGTCACACGCGGGAGATATGGCGGGTCAATGATTTCATAATAATATTAAATCGATTAATTCATGAGAATTTTGGGTAACCTATCCAAAAAAACCAAAAAAATTACATCCAATATTGAAATCATAATTTCTGCATCGATGTCAGGGTCGTACTTCCACTGACGGTTCATAAAACCGAGTTCGCACGAAGAAGTTATGGACTAAACATGGTTTTTCCATCAAAATTAATAATAACATTATTATTTTATTATTATTTTATTTAACCATATGTTTCTTCAATTCCAAATCCCATGCAAAATATCCTCCAATTTAGTGCTCATCACCCCCACTCCACAATGATTGATTTCCTTTTTTAACATATTTATTTTATTTCTTTAAATTTTAAATCATTATTTCCTTTAACTCTTTCACTATTCAAACTCTTTCCAATATTCCATGATTTTCACCCACTCCACCAAAAGTGGCACCTCCCCTTGACTTTAATCCATGTCCATTACGCCCCATCTCCTTTATCACTTCAAAGTTATTATTAATAAAATTAATAATAATAACACCCATCATTAATGTTCAAATTTAATAACATTAAATTTGTTTACCATGGTTATTAAAATTTTAAATTAAAACCATTCCATTTAATTAATCACATTCTAAAATCCACCATTACCATTATTATTTAATATAATAGTAATAAAACCTCTTTCAATTTCATCAATGGGTCTCCATCCTTTTCAATTATTATTATTATTATTATTATTATTATTATTATTATTATTATTATTGACGCCCATTATTATCTTATAATTACTCCCTCTCACCCATCAACAAAATCTTTCTCCCACGAACCACATGTGGCCTCTTCCTATCCCTAATTATCTCAAATTAATAGACTAGAGAGGTCTGGGCCATTACACCATTAAATAGAATGATGTTTACTGGGAAGGGTTTCATTGATAAATAATAATATTGATTAATGTGAAAGGTTACACAAATGGATATGTAAAATATAGAACTTTAAAACATGGGAAACATCATGGGGTAATACCTTGCAATATAACATGGTACCTACAACATTTTCCATGAATTTTTTATGGGAAAAATCAATGGATTACAACATCATTTTCATAAAAAGAATATCACTAGGGTGGATAGTCAATATTTGACAAAATATATACCATGTTATACATACTTC
This sequence comes from Viscum album, assembly GCA_963277665.1. Taxonomy (NCBI): domain Eukaryota; kingdom Viridiplantae; phylum Streptophyta; class Magnoliopsida; order Santalales; family Viscaceae; genus Viscum; species Viscum album. Next base: position 1,850,624,460 of record OY728126.1, on the reverse strand, counting down.
CTATTTAGAAAAAGGCTATGGATGGATTCACAAACCCATAAAACAATTTATTGTCATCTTGTTAGTTATATATTATAATTTCATGAGTATCAAAGTAATTTATATTACTTTCAATCATTGGTACGTACCCATTAATATTTTTTTAATATTTTCTCTCGAGCACATGTAAAATTATTCATTATTTAAATATTTTATACATATTTTTTATTTACCTTTTTTTAATACTCCCATTTTAATGTATGATTAAAAATAGAAACCCCTTGTAACACCCCAAGATATTATAGTGTGTTATTTCTTCAAAATAATTCAATAAATTTTACTACACACAACACCAAGTTCAATCGCACCATGACTTACCAAACAAGCTGTTCAAAAGAGGTTATGAATAGTGTCAACTAAATTTTAAACTTTATATAATCCTTATAATTTTAAAATCCATATTATGAGTTTCTTAGACATAATGTAAGAACAAATTCATTTTCAGTATTTCACTTTTACCAAATTTTAATAGTGAACCCTTTTTAGATACTATATTTTAAACTTTTTGACTAAATGGGGACATCAAAAATTTAAAATGAAACATCCCAAGCTTCCACGGTACGCTAGCGTGTGTTGTACGCAACACCGAGTTCTAACACACCGTAACCAATCAAACTAGCCGCTGTGAGTAGTAATACCTAATTTTTTAAATTATATATATTTTATATTTGAAAATGGACTTCATTTTTGGATTCGGAATATCGAATTTAGCCTAAGGTGAAATTTTGGTACTTTTCGGATAACTTTCATATTTTGATGAATAGTGAAAATTACTAAATTTTAATTAAAAACAACTTTTTTAATCAAAATAATTAATAGTGATAAATTATGCATTTGAGTGGTTTTAAAGTATATTTAGAATATATTTTTACAATTTAATATAATGTTGGTCATTGGACATAATTTTACAATTAAACCGAACATAAACAAGTGTCAATCTTTTGATAGTTATTATCTCTTAAAAACACGCTTTTTGTTTTGACAACGGGAATTAATTTTAAATTAATTTCTGCCACTTCTGTGTTTTGAATTTAGGAAAATGGATTCCATATTTGGAATCAGGATGTTCAAATTGTGTAAATAGGTATCTTTTATTTTTAGACATTTTGAATAATTACTGCGGTAAATATTTTATTTACCATGGTTAAGGGTAAATCCGGTAAATAAGGGTTAAAAAATAATATTATAATAATAATAAATTACCCTAAAACATGTCTTAAACCTATTGGTTGATACATGGTCGACCATGGGCATCTTTGTGTCAATTTTGGGACCCCATGGATCCACTTGTAAGTGATAATGACACTTTATTTTAATTAAGTCAAAATGAATACAAAAATGACACAAGCATATATCTTTTAGCAAAACAATTGTTACATAGGGTTATATAAGTTGGATTTTAGATTATAAATATTCATTAGAAATATAAAAATATTTCCTACATAATGATAATTTATTTATAATTTTTAGACATTAAATAATTTATTTTATTTATGACACAATGATGATGCAGTAATTACTATAATAGTGAAAAATTAAAATAATTGATATTATAAATACCCAAAAAAATATAATATGAAACTTTTAATGAATTAAACTAATTTTCTAGTATAATATGATATATTAGGATTGATTTAATTGACTTTTTTCGAAGTAATCAATCTGTTATGAGTTTCACAAAAATCAACTATTGAATAGTGTCAAAATTGACATAAAAGAGTTCTTAAACAAATATTATATTATTAATTGATATTAAATTCCTAAAAATCTAAGGTTCGGCCAAGAGACTTATATCATGATAGGTTCATCATTAATGTACCACTTGGGGGTCGCTTGGATGTATATAGTAAGTTTATTAACCATATTATATAAAAATACAAAGAGACATTGTAAAAGTGAAACTAATTAACTTAGAGTTAATACTTAAAGATAAGGTTAATATAAGTACCCAAACCTGTCTAAATTCTATTGGATGAGTGGTTTTCGACCTATACTCACCTTAACCTTTGAATAATAAACTTTTTATCCTTTATAAACCGAATATGAATTTATTATAAATTAATATTTCTAGCTTTTCCAAAGGTGCCCCTCACCCCTCTTATAAAAGGGCACACCTCCTTCTCATTTCTTCACACCTTAAAAGCCCTTTGGTTCGGCCAAACTCTGCCCAAATACTCTCCCAACATCCCTCACTACACCCTAGAGGCCTTATTTGGATCAGAAAGCCAACCTAAGGAGCCCTTTTGATCAAATCAAAAGGAAGTACCCGAAGAAGAGGTAATGATTTCACCACCCTTTTCTAAGTTCCTTTCTTCTTCCACTTCCTCTTTCTTTGTTCTTACCATTCTAAAATAATAACTCCAGTATCTTACATATACTGTGATGTTATTATAAATATGGTACAACCATATTCAGTATTATATCCACCCTTTTAATAACATGTCACCATACGTGCGTACGAACGGCTTACCGTCTCCACGTCGTGGTGTAATTGTTATTCAATATAATATTATTTGGATGGGTATAATAATGATGTGTAAATCATGTAAATAATAAATATAACATGTTAATGATTCTGTGTATATGATATACCATCCATTTATATATTATTTTAATATCAAAAGAATGATACTGTCGCTCGTGCGTACGTACGGACTACCGTCTCCACGAACGCGATGAGATTCATTCTCCATCGTATCCATTCAAGTATAATTATCATTTGATGATTTAAAAATGATGTTTAAGGACTGGATATCATTCTGGATATGAATAAGATACAACAACCATGGCTTATGTAACAAAACATATAAAAGAAAATGAGTAAGTTAACTCCCGAAACGACGATAATTCTAAGATATTATTAACAAATCAATGTTAAAAGATCATATATGATATCATATTAATATATATGATTCTTGTATAATTTAATAACAAATATTTCACCATTATACAGGAGGTTAACCTACCCCAACCAAGGAAATGTACAAGGTAAGGGTTTACTTTACAACCTCTTCATTATCCAAGGTTGTTTATACGTAATAATCTACTGGGATCTCTTTATCATCCACATCCATGTTTCTTAAAAATACATTTCAAAACATTTTTACTATTTACTAGAATATGAGTTAAAGTCATTTATACCCTTTTTGACTTTTATAAGTGGTTTATAAAGGAATCTTTCGGTCGTTTTCAAAACAAGGTCCTTTTTAACCTTTTCGACAGAATTAAGGTAAGAATGTTTTTTTAACTTATACGGCGGGTGCGGCTATTTTTCGCCGTTATAAAATCTTCAAATCTTACCTTACAAGCTTATAAGAATATTTTCAAGAAAATGTTTTATTTTATATGGCTCTTAAATGATTTCAAAAATAGAAAGAGATATTTCTATAAAAAGTGTTTTGATTTCATCTATGTCAACATCCTTTGATGGATTTTACGCTTATTTGAAGTTGATTTATTATGATACAAAACTTCTATATTGTATTGAAGGTTTTGTGATATGTTTGACTGTGGATGTGCTATTTTTATACCATTCATAGTTTATGGTGAAATTATTGACATTTCGTATGCTAGTTTTAATACGAATTTTTATGTTATGTTTAAACCTTTTCATATGGGAATGCATTGGACTTAATAAGTGACGGGTGGAGCCCGCTATAGCTCCTCGATGCATCGGTAGGTCTCATGAGACAAACTAGTGTCTTGGCACAAGGCCTTGAAAAAATCTTATTTGTAGTCTTGGAACGAGGCCTTGGCTATGTGGTTATGATAGTCTGGCATTATGCATTCCAACATTATGAAAGTGGTTATTGATTTTTGCATGTGATTATTCGATTAGCAGAATATCCATGTGAATAAGTAAATGGCATTATTTCATTTTATTTATGCCATACCATGTTGAAAGTTCATGTTCAAAAGGCTTTTGTTTTAGTTATACATTGCCTTAAATGTTTATTCTTATTGATGAAAGTTTCTGCTATATTGTTATCCTTACTGGGCATTTGAGCTCACCCCTTTTCTATGTTTTATTTTTCCCAGGAAGTGAAGATGTAAGTTATAAATGACCTGCAGGGATATTATGAGGGGATTATAGTGTGGACTGTGGAAACATTATGTTGTTGTAGTAGTTTTTCATTTTATGATGTAATGTAAAACATATGAATATATCTAGTGTTTCCAAGGCTACTAAACCAATCGGTCTTTCGAGATTTGATCTTTCTTGTGATCATGCCAATGTTATGTAATTAATGCACCGACTCTGGGTAGCTGGGGTCGGGGCGTTACAGTTGGTATCAGAGGAAGTTTAGTACAAACCTTGGAAGCTAGATTTAGATAAACTCTGATTAGAGCACGTAGACCTAAGATGAACTTTGAGGATTAGTATAGAAGAACTTCCTAGAATTTTGGTATTGTAGAGATTTTGTGAGTTTTCCGAGCAATACATCCCTGTCTGGATACGAGCAGGTAGAGGCGGCTCTGGCACAGATGTACCTAGGGGTAAAACCCAAAAACACCGCTTTGAGCTAGACTCGAACGGGAACTGGTGCACGACAACGGGCCTTGCTGCACTCTTGGTTACGACACTCCCGGGGGATATGCTTAGGATAACTCTCATTTTCTTTAGAAATCATTTTGAAGGGTTTATGAGTATATACATCCTTAAAGAAAACATTCTTATGATTATGGATTATATCCATAAATAGTTCAATTTATGTTAAGTGTTTTATAAGTATGGGATTATGTATTTTGATTCATAAACTGATCTAGTTTATGCCATTGTTTAGAAATGGCGCCCAGTAGAAGGAATGAGAACTCCGGAAATGCACATGATCCAAAGAGAAAGAAGGATCATATCTTTCATGGTCTTAAGCTAGAATTTATAAGAGAAATAGTCTCCCATATATTATCATCATATGAAGAAATAATATCATGTATTGATAAGATAAGTAAAGATATTACTGAGTCCTATGGCTTTGAAGGGAAGCAAGAGAAGAAAAGGATAGAAGAGAGAAAGATGGATAAAGGGAAGAGGGAAAAGAAGAATTTTCCCATATGTGGTAACTGTGGAAAGAAACACCCTTGAACTTGCCTGAAAGGAATGAGAGTTTGTTATAAGTGTGGAGGAAAAGGGCACATAGTACGTGACTGCAAGGGTAAGAAAATGGTTTCAAATGTACAATGCTTCATTTGCAAGGAGTTTGGACACTACGCGAACCTATGTCCCAGTCATCAGACTATGACGCAAATGATGCTATTGGATAATAATCAAGTTATGATACTACCACAGATGAAGAGGAATGATTAGAGTTCTTATGTTGATTATGTCAATTGAGTGTTGTATCAACAATGTACTTGTTATAATAATTATGGAGTATATAAGGATTGTACTGCAGTACTATTTCATTAAGGACTTGAGATTGTGTGGAACAAAGAAAAGTGACTCAATAGCAGGATAAATTTTTGGAAAATATATGGTTGAGAAAATAATAAACCATAATATAGTTCTGATACCGAGGTAGTGATTTTCGAATAATACATGATTATTTTGGAAAAATTATATTGGATATTCTTGACTACCTTGGAACTGATTAATGATTTGTATATTCCATCATTGTTGGGGTTTAAAACATTTTTGGATTGATTAAGTATATCCAGCATTCTATATGGAATAAGGGAGCATGAATGTAATCAATAAAGAATATGGTAATACATGATGAAGGTATTAATATGCTATTACAGGGTAAAAAGGATCTATATTATGTTTAACTTCCTTATAAATGTTAGACTGTGAGTTTGGATAGAAGTATTTTGGATAGTTCTAGTTTGTATTATTTTGGATTTCCATAAAAGGACAACCCGGAGGTCGGGCGGCAACCCGTCGCGTCCGGCAAGGCCGCAAGACTTGAACCCGCAACCGAAGGGAGACAAGGGTGAATCACCTACCACTATCCCACGAGATGTCCTGGATTAAATAAAGTAGTTTTTTTTAAATGATCTGGTAGATGAATTATAAATTCGTTTATTTTGGAACCCTCTATGAATAGTATAAATAGAATTTTTTTTACGAGTGAATGATGAGTTTTTGGTAGAAATTTATTATTGGATAAAACTCTAATTTTAAAGTAAGTATATCTCCTTATGATCTTAGCCAATCTCATAAATAAATTCCTCATCATTAAGAAAAGGAACTTAGAACAAAAATGTTGTCCTAGATGGTACCTTAAATCATCACTAATTTATGGCTTTGGGATTGTTGGCCTTTTCATAGCCATGTTCTCTACCACTCTCCATCAGATAATTGATGGTTAGATTTCTCCTCCATATCCATATTTTCCTACATGGAACCCTAGTATGTGTTATTTTCGGTAATCTTCATACTTTCCACTCTTTATTTTAAATAGAGGCATCATTAATTCAATTTTCGATGTGGGATTTCAACTAAGATATTTTGAAACGTCAAAAATGTGTTATCCCAATACCCTATATTTTGTTGAACTGATGGTACTTCAAATCATCATAGATTGATGAGTTTAAGGACCTCAATTTTATACTTGTTTGTGATTGATGACCTCAATCACTACCTATAAATATTTACGCTTTTCCTCCAATTATATGTTTATAATTGCCACCAATGTTCTCCTAATAGAGATCATAATTTGGTGGTGATCCTTTCATTTCTCTTTTCCTCATATTAAGACTAAATTTTAGTAACCCAATTTCCGATGTGGGTTTTCCCACAAAGATATTTTCTATTTTCAACCTTTTATTTTCGAAGATCAATTTCAAATTGCGAGGACGCAATTTATTGAAGGAGGGGAGAATGTAACACCCCAAGATTTTATAGTGTGTTATTTCTTCAAAATAATTCAATAACTTTTACTACACACAACACCAAGTTCAATCACACCATGACTTACCAAACAAGCTGTTCAAAAGAGGTTATGAATAGTGTCAACTAAATTTTAAACTTTATATAATCCTTATAATTTTAAAATCCATATTATGAGTTTCTTAGACATAATGTAAGAACAAATTCATTTTCAGTATTTCACTTTTACCAAATTTTAATAGTGAACCCTTTTTAGATACTATATTTTAAACTTTTTGACTAAATGGGGACATCAAAAATTTAAAATGAAACATCCCAAGCTTCCACGGTACGCTAGCGTGTGTTGTACGCAACACCGAGTTCTAACACACCGTAACCAATCAAACTAGCCGCTATGAGTAGTAATACCTACTTTTTTAAATTATATATATTTTATATTTGAAAATGGACTTCATTTTTGGATTCGGAATATCGAATTTAGCCTAAGGTGAAATTTTGGTACTTTTCGGATAACTTTCATATTTTGATGAATAGTGAAAATTACTAAATTTTAATTAAAAACAACTTTTTTAATCAAAATAATTAATAGTGATAAATTATGCATTTGAGTGGTTTTAAAGTATATTTAGAATATATTTTTACCATTTAATATAATTTTTGTCATTGGACATAATTTTACAATTAAACCGAACATAAACAAGTGTCAATCTTTTGATAGTTATTATCTCTTAAAAACACGCTTTTTGTTTTGACAACGGGAATTAATTTTAAATTAATTTCTGCCACTTCTGTGTTTTGAATTTAGGAAAATGGATTCCATATTTGGAATCAGGATGTTCAAATTGTGTAAATAGGTAACTTTTATTTTTAGACATTTTGAATAATTACTGCGGTAAATATTTTATTTACCATGGTTAAGGGTAAATCCGGTAAATAAGGGTTAACAAATAATATTATAATAATACTAAATTACCCTAAAACATGTCTTAACCCTATTGGTTGATACATGGTCGACCATGGGCATCTTTGTGTCAATTTTGGGACCCCATGGATCCACTTGTAAGTGATAATGACACTTTATTTTAATTAAGTCAAAATGAATACAAAAATGACACAAGCATATATCTTTTAGCAAAACAATTGTTACATAGGGTTATATAATTTAGATTTTAGATTATAAATATTCATTAGAAATATAAAAATATTTCCTACATAATGATATTTTATTTATAATTTTTAGACATTAAATAATTTATTTTATTTATGACACAATGATGATGCAGTAATTACTATAATAGTGAAAAATTAAAATAATTGATATTATAAATACCCAAAAAAATATAATATGAAACTTTTAATGAATTAAACTAATTTTCTAGTATAATATGATATATTAGGATTGATTTAATTGACTTTTTTCTAAGTAATCAATCTGTTATGAGTTTCACAAAAATCAACTATTGAATAGTGTCAAAATTGACATAAAAGAGTTCTTAAACAAATATTATATTATTAATTGATATTAAATTCCTAAAAATCTAAGGTTCGGCCAAGAGACTTATATCATTATAGGTTCATCATTAATGTACCACTTGGGGGTCGCTTGGATGTATATAGTATGTTTATTAACCATATTATATAAAAATACAAAGAGACATTGTAAAAGTGAAACTAATTAACTTAGAGTTAATACTTAAAGATAAGGTTAATATAAGTACCCAAACCTGTCTAAATTGTATTGGTTGAGTGGTTTTCGACCTATCCCCACCTTAACCTTTGAATAATCAACTTTGGAGCCTTTAGAAACCGAATATGAATTTATTATAAATTAATATTTCTAGCTTTTCAAAAGGTGCCCCTCACCCCTCTTATAAAAGGGCACTCCTCCTTCTCATTTCTTCACACCTTAAAAGCCCTTTGGTTCGGCCAAACTCTGCCCAAATACTCTCCCAACATCCCTCACTACAACCTAGAGTCCTTAGTTTGATCAGAAATCCAACCTAAGGAGCCCTTTTGATCAAATCAAAAGGAAGAACCCGAAGAAGAGGTAATGATTTCACCACCCTTTTCTAAGTTCCTTTCTTCTTCCACTTCCTCTTTCTTTGTTCTTACCATTCTAAAATAATAACTCCAGTATCTTACATATACTGTGATGTTATTATAAATATGGTACAACCATATTAAGTATTCTATCCACCCTTTTAATAACATGTCACCATACGTGCGTACGAACGGCTTACCGTCTCCACGTCGTGGTGTAATTGTTATTCAATATAATATTATTTGGATGGGTATAATAATGATGTGTAACTCATGTAAATAATAAATATAACATGTTAATGATTCTGTGTATATTATATACCATCCATTTATTTATTATTTTAATATCAAAAGAATGATATTGTCGCTCGTGCGTACGTACGGACTACCGTCTCCACGAACGCGATGAGATTCATTCTCCATCGTATCCATTCAAGTATAATTATCATTTGATGATTTAAAAATGATGTTTAAGGACTGGATATCATTCTGGATATGAATAAGATACAACAACCATGGCTTATGTAACAAAACATATAAAAGAAAATGAGTAAGTTAACTCCCGAAACGACGATAATTCTAAGATATTATTAACAAATCAATGTTAAAAGATCATATATGATATCATATTAATATATATGATTCTTGTATAATTTAATAACAAATATTTCACCATTATACAGGAGGTTAACCTACCCCAACCAAGGAAAAGTACAAGGTAAGGGTTTACTTTACAACCTCTTCATTATCCAAGGTTGTTTATACGTAATAATCTACTGGGATCTCTTTATCATCCACATCCATGTTTCTTAAAAATACATTTCAAAACATTTTTACTATTTACTAGAATATGAGTTAAAGTCATTTATACCCTTTTTGACTTTTATAAGTGGTTTATAAAGGAATCTTTCGGTCTTTTTCAAAACAAGGTCCTTTTTAACCTTTTCGACAGAATTAAGGTAAGAATGTTTTTTTAACTTATACGGCGGGAGCGGCTATTTTTCGCCATTATAAAATCTTCAAAGCTTCCCTTACAAGCTTATAAGAATATTTTCAAGAAAATTTTTTATTTTATATGGCTCTTAAATGATTTCAAAAATAGAAAGAGATATTTCTCTAAAAAGTGTTTTGATTTCATCTATGTCAACATCCTTTGATGGATTTTACGCTTATTTGAAGTTGATTTATTATGATACAAAACTTCTATATTGTATTGAAGGTTTTGTGATATGTTTGACTGTGGATGTGCTATTTTTATACCATTCATAGTTTATGGTGAAATTATTGACATTTCGTATGCTAGTTTTAATACGAATTTTTATGTTATGTTTAAACCTTTTCATATGGGAATGCATTGGACTTAATAAGTGACGGGTGGAGCCAGCTATAGCTCCTCGATGCATCGGTAGGTCTCATGAGACAAACTAGTGTCTTGGCACAAGGCCTTGAAAAAATCTTATTTGTAGTCTTGGCACGAGGCCTTGGCTATGTGGTTATGATAGTCTGGCATTATGCATTCCAACATTATGAAAGTGGTTATTGATTTTTGCATGTGATTATTCGATTAGCAGAATATCCATGTGAATAAGTAAATGTCATTATTTCATTTTATTTATGCCATACCATGTTGAAAGTTCATGTTTAAAAGGCTTTTGTTTTAGTTATACATTGCCTTAAATGTTTATTCTTATTGATGAAAGTTTCCGCTATATTGTTATCCTTACTGGGCATTTGAGCTCACCCCTTTTCTATGTTTTATTTTTCCCAGGAAGTGAAGATGTAAGTTATAAATGACCTGCAGGGATATTATGAGGGGATTATAGTGTGGACTGTGGAAACATTATGTTGTTGTAGTAGTTTTTCATTTTATGATGTAATGTAAAACTTAGGAATATATCTAGTGTTTCCAAGGCTACTAAACCAATCGGTCTTTCGAGATTTGATCTTTCTTGTGATCATGCCAATGTTATGTAATTAATGCACCGACTCTGGGTAGCTGGGGTCGGGGCGTTACACCCCTAACACATGATATCAAATAATACGAAATTTTAGTGAAAAAATTATATTTATACGTATGCCTATCCTATATATAATTTCAATGAAAGGGGATTTATGAAATATTTTGTATAGTATAACTCATAATTACCACACACACTATATACATATATGGGACTTTAGGAAACATTTTATTTCAATATCCTTCAATTTTAGTTTTTAAGGGATATAATGGTTGTTGATATTTAACATAGATTTGGCTGGAGCTATGAAGGTTGAAGAATGTTTGTTGGGTTGTGTAACTCATGGAGTTATATGGGAGCTTCATACCAGTATTCTCCCCAAGTAATGAAATTATTGTTTGAATTATAATTATCTATTTTTTATGACATGTTTGATTCTATAATTTTTTGAACAGTATTATAATTTTAAATTTATATGACATTGCGTGATAAATCGAAAAAAATCCAAATACTATATATAATTAACATAATCTAGTTATTGGAACATGGTGAATAAAAATGTGTCTTGCACAATGTGTCACGAAATATCATGAGTAATGGGAAATCATTTTTTGTTGGTTTAATACACTTGTGAGTTTATTAATAGAAAAATATTAGTTTTTCGAATATTACCAAAATATATTAGAAAATAAATTTCTTAGGAAAAATCATTTTACTCTTGGATAAAATTGATCATTTAAACCCAATAAAATTTAAATTTTTGTTTAAATGTTTTTGAACAATTAAAGAATTTTCACATCAGAATTCTGTTTTTTAATGTTTTGAAATTTTTTATAGCCTCTACTATATACATTTTTTTATAAACATTTAGTGTTTTAAATCACGCATCATTATGTGTATGATGCTATAGATATACATTCACATAATGGAATAGATGTTATGTGAATCCTGGTTAACCTGATTATTGCATCTCATATTTATAAAACCATCCATAAATGAGGTATATTAGGTGTTGATCCACATATTATAAGGAGTAATCATTTATAGTTGGTATTGTTTTTTATTACTTCATTATATATTTCAAATTCGTTTTACTGATAACTATTTTAAAATAAGTTTTCATATATTTAATAATTTGAATTAGATTATTTATATATTGAATGAACTGATATTTATTCCATTTATGTTTGATCATTATTGATTTCTTGTTGTGTATTATATTATAACGCACAACATGTTTACTATTTTATACATGTAGTGGGTTGATCTATATCATTGGTACATATGGATACTAGTTAACGTGAGGATGATTATTTTCTATTAATGGTAAATAATGGGATGGTTTTCCCTCCACTTGGTTTTTAGAATCTAAATCATTTTTTTGAATTTTACCATGGGTGTGAAGGTCTCAATTTAAATAAAAACTATTAAAAATTTTGAAAATATTTTTTTAAATCCATTTGATTTGGGTTCTGTATTAATTTTTATTTTCCTTATTTAATTAATAAATTTTTGTAATCCATATCCCACTAGTGTTTCCTAATATGTGATATTATCAGATAGACTCTTATGATTAATATGCGAAAATGAGGTTTTTTGGTGATATATATCCAAATATTTTTGGTATTTGTGGAAAGGACACTCTTACAAGATGGTATATCTACAACATAATGGCATATCTTATATCTAATGAATCATATATATATATATATATTAAATTATATATTAAACTCGTTTCGAACATTTATTCTATAATTAGATATATCTTATGAAAATAAAATTATAAATATTTTTATATAAAATATATTTTATAGAATACACCATGATTCAAAAGATACAATTTCAACAGGATATAAATTATAGGAAAACAACATACAGATATATTTATTTATAATTAATATGTTTATATATGTCAAATTACTCCTTCCACTACATGGGATAGTCTACATACATAAATAAAATAAGGGGTTATCTAAAATCCCAACACACTTATAATCACTACTATATATAAGGCCATTAGCGACCGCCATTGGCGGTCGCTAAAGGGCTGTAGCGGCCGCGCAGTGACCGCCAATGGAGGTCGCTGTTGCCTCGTCGCTAGAGGCCTTTAGCGACCGCCAATGGCGGTCACTATTCTAAAAAAAAATGTTTTTAAAAATGTTTTTATTGAATTGAATATATATATATATATATATATAATATATTTTAAATATTTTAATATATATTTAATATATATATATAATATCAAATCATTGTGCTATAATATATATATACTATTAAATACAATATTTTAAATACAAATCATTGTGCTATAAATATATATATATATATACTATTAAATACAATATTTTAAATATATATATATATACTATTAAATACAATATTTTAAATATATATATATATATATATAATATATTTTAAATGTTTGAATATATATTTAATATATATTTAATATATATATAATATCAAATCATTGTGCTATAATAATTTAAAAACTTCGATTCAATAAATAATCTCATTTCAGGTCGTTCGGAGCACGTTTGCTCCGAAACGGACCGCCGCACGCCGTTTTGGTGTTTAACGGCGCCAGAAACGCGTTTCCGGCCGCCGCGGTCACACGGCACCTCCGAATGAGGTGCCGTCCGGCCGACCATTTCACAATTGACGCCTCGGATGTTGTCGTACGGTTTCGTGGCATTCGGAGGTCGTTCGGGTGGTTTTGACCCCCCCAACGCGCCATTTCAGCGCGCGCCGCGCTGCTGAAAACGACACAATCGGGCGTGCCGCGCGCACCGCACGTCCGATGGTCGTGCGGCCTCCTTCTGCATCTCAGGAATAATATTCCTATCGTTCCCGTGCGGTTTCAGGTCGTTCGGAGCACGTTTGCTCCGAATCGGACCGTCGCACGCCGTTTTGGTGTTTAACGGCGCCAGAAACGCGTTTCCGGCCGCCGCGGTCACACGGCACCTCCGAATGAGGTTCCGTCTGGCCGACCATTTCAAAATTGACTCCATGGATGTTGTCGTATGGTTTCGTGGCATTCGGAGGTCGTTCGGGTGGTTTTGACCCCCCAACGCGTCATTTCAGCGCGCACCGCGCTGCTGAAAACGACACAATCGGGCGTGCCGCGCGCACCGCACGTCCGATGGTCGTGCGGCCTCCACCTGCATCTCAGGAATAATATTTCTATTGTTCCCGTGCGGTTTCAGGTCGTTCGGAGCACGTTTGCTCCGAATCGGACCGCCGCACGCCGTTTTGGTGTTTAACGGCGCCAGAAACTCGTTTCCGGCCGCCGCGGTCACACGGCACCTCCGAATGAGGTGCCGTCTGGCCGACCATTTCACAATTGACGCCCCGGATGTTGTCGTACGGTTTCGTGGCATTCGGAGGTCGTTCGGGTGGTTTTGACCCCCCAACGCGCCATTTCAGCGCGCGCCGCGCTGCTGAAAACGACACAATCGGGCGTGTCGCGCGCACCGCACGTCCGATGGTCGTGCGGCCTCCTCCTGCATCTCAGGAATAATATTCCTATCGTTCCCGTGCGGTTTCAGGTCGTTCGGAGCACGTTTGCTCCGAATCGGACCGCCGCACGCCGTTTTGGTGTTTAACGGTGCCGGAAACTCGTTTCCGGCCGCCGCGGTCACATGGAACCTCCGAATGAGGTGCCGTCTGGTTGATCATTTCACAATTGACGCCCCGGATGTTGTCGTACGGTTTCGTGGCATTCGGAGGTTGTTCGGGTGGTTTTGACCCCCCAACGCGCCATTTCAGCGCGCGCCGCGCTGCTGAAAACGACACAATCGGGCGTGCCGCGCGCACCGCACGTCCGATGGTCGTGCGACCTCCTCCTGCATCTTAGAAATAATATTCCTATCGTTCCCGTGCGGTTTCAGGTCGTTCGGAGCACGTTTGCTCCGAATCGGACCGCCGCACGCCGTTTTGGTGTTTAACGGCGCCGGAAACGCGTTTCCGGCCGCCGCGGTCACACGGCACCTCCGAATGAGGTGCCGTCTGGCCGACCATTTCAAAATTGACGCCCCGGATGTTTTCGTACGGTTTCGTGGCATTCGGAGGTCGTTCGGGTGGTTTTGACCCCCAACGCGACATTTTAGCGCGCGCCGCGCTGCTGAAAACGACACAATCGGGCGTGCAGAGCGCACCGCACGTCCGATGGTCGTGCGGCCTCCTCCTGCATCCCAGGAATAATATTCCTATCGTTCCCGTGCGGTTTCAGGTCGTTCGGAGCACGTTTGCTCCGAATCGGACCGCCGCACGCCGTTTTGGTGTTTAACGGCGCCGGAAACTCGTTTCCGGCCGCCGCGGTCACACGGCACCTCTGAATGAGGTGCCGTCTGGCCAAGCATTTCACAATTGACGCCCCGGATGTTGTTGAACGGTTTCGTGGCATTCGGAGGTCGTTCGGGTGGTTTTGACCCCCCCAACGCGCCATTTCAGCGCGCGTCGCGCTGCTGAAAACGACACAATCGGGCGTGCCGCGCGCACCGCACGTCCGATGGTCGTACGGCCTCCTCCTGCATCTCAGTAATAATATTCCTATCGTTCCCGTGCGGTTTCAGGTCGTTCGGAGCACGTTTTCTTCGAATCGGACCGCCGCACGCCGTTTTGGTGTTTAACGGCGCCGGAAACGGGTTTCCGGCCGCCGCGGTCACACGGAACCTCCGAATGAGGTGTCGTCTGGCCGACCATTTCACAATTGACGCCCCGGATGTTGTCGTACGGTTTCGTGGCATTCGGAGGTCGTTCGGGTGGTTTTGACCCCCCAACGCGCCATTTCAGCACGCGCCGCGCTGCTGAAAACGACACAATCGGGCGTGCCGCGCGCACCGCACGTCCGATGGTCGTGCGGCCTCCTCCTGCATCTCAGGAATAATATTCCTATCCTTCCCGTGCGGTTTCAGGTCGTTCGGAGCACGTTTGCTCCGAATCGGACCGCCGCACGCCGTTTTGGTGTTTAACGGCGCCGGAAACGCGTTTCCGGCCGCCGCGGTCACACGGCACCTCCGAATGAGGTTCCGTCTGGCCGACCATTTCACAATTAACGCCTCGGATGTTGTCGTACGGTTTCGTGGCATTCGGAGGTCGTTCGGGTGGTTTTGACCCCCCCAACGCGCCATTTCAGCGCGCGCCGCGCTGCTGAAAACGACACAATCGGGCGTGCCGCGCGCACCGCACGTCCGATGGTCGTGCGGCCTCCTTCTGCATCTCAGGAATAATATTCCTATCGTTCCCGTGCGGTTTCAGGTCGTTCGGAGCACGTTTGCTCCGAATCGGACCGTCGCACGCCGTTTTGGTGTTTAACGGCGCCGGAAACGCGTTTCCGGCCGCCGCGGTCACACGGCACCTCCGAATGAGGTTCCGTCTGGCCGACCATTTCAAAATTGACTCCATGGATGTTGTCGTATGGTTTCGTGGCATTCGGAGGTCATTCGGGTGGTTTTGACCCCCCAACGCGTCATTTCAGCGCGCACCGCGCTGCTGAAAACGACACAATCGGGCGTGCCGCGCGCACCGCACGTCCGATGGTCGTGCGGCATCCACCTGCATCTCAGGAATAATATTTCTATCGTTCCCGTGCGGTTTCAGGTCGTTCGGAGCACGTTTGCTCCGAATCGGACCGCCGCACGCCGTTTTGGTGTTTAACGGCGCCGGAAACGCGTTTCCGGCCGCCGCGGTCACACGGCACCTCCGAATGAGGTGCCGTCTGGCCTACCATTTCACAATTGACGCCCCGGATGTTGTCGTACGGTTTCGTGGCATTCGGAGGTTGTTCGGGTGGTTTTGACCCCCCCAACGCGCCATTTCAGCGCGCGCCGCGCTGCTGAAAACGACACAATCGGACGTGCCGCGCGCACCGCACGTCCGATGGTCGTGCGGCCTCCTCCTGCATCTCAGGAATAATATTCCTATCGTTCCCGTGCGGTTTCAGGTCGTTCGGAGCACGTTTGCTCCGAATCGGACCGCCGCACGCCGTTTTGGTGTTTAACGGCGCCAGAAACTCGTTTCCGGCCGCCGCGGTCACACGGCACCTCCGAATGAGGTGCCGTCTGGCCGACCATTTCACAATTGACGTCCCAGATGTTGTCGTACGGTTTTGTGGCATTCGGAGGTCGTTCGAGTGGTTTTGACCCCCCAACGCGCCATTTCAGCGCGCGCCGCGCTGCTGAAAACGACACAATCGGGCGTGCCGCGCGCACCGCACGTCCGATGGTCGTGCGGCCTCCTCCTGCATCTCAAGAATAATATTCATATCGTTCCCGTGCGGTTTCAGGTCGTTCGGAGCACGTTTGCTCCGAATCGGACCGCCGCACGCCGTTTTGGTCTTTAACGGCGCCGGAAACGCGTTTCCGGCCGCCGCGGTCACACGGCACCTCCAAATGAGGTGCCGTCTGGCCGACCATTTCACAATTGACGCCCCAGATGTTGTCGTAAGGTTTCGTGGCATTCGGAGGTCGTTCGGGTGGTTTTGACCCCCCAACGCGCCATTTCAGCGCGCGCCGCGCTGCTGAAAACGACACAATCGGGCGTGCCGCGCGCACCGCACGTCCGATGGTCGTGCGGCCTCCTCTTGCATCTCAGGAATAATATTCCTATCGTTCCCGTGCGGTTTCAGGTCGTTCGGAGCACGTTTGCTCCGAATCGGACCACCGCACGCCGTTTTGGTGTTTAACGGCGCCGGAAACGCGTTTCCGGCCGCCGCGGTCACACGGCACATCCGAATGAGGTGCCGTCTGGCCGACCATTTCAAAATTGACGCCCCGGATGTTGTCGTACGGTTTCGTGGCATTCGGAGGTCGTTCGGGTGGTTTTGACCCCCAACGCGACATTTTAGCGCGCGCCGCGCTGCTGAAAACGACACAATCGGGCGTGCCGAACGCACCGCATGTCCGATGGTCGTGAGGCCTCCTCCTGCATCCCAGGAATAATATTCCTATCGTTCCCGTGCGGTTTCAGGTCGTTCGGAGCACGTTTGCTCCGAATCGGACCGCCGCACGCCGTTTTGGTGTTTAACGGCGCCGGAAACTCGTTTCCGGCCGCCGCGGTCACACGGCACCTCCGAATGAGGTGCCGTCTGGCCAAGCATTTCACAATTGACGCCCCGGATGTTGTTGTACGGTTTCGTGGCATTCGGAGGTCGTTCGGGTGGTTTTGACCCCCCCCAACGCGCCATTTCAGCGCGCGCCGCGCTGCTGAAAACGACACAATCGGGCGTGCCGCGCGCACCGCACGTCCGATAGTCGTGCGGCCTCCTCCTGCATCTCAGGAATAATATTCCTATCGTTCCCGTGCGGTTTCAGGTCGTTCGGAGCACGTTTGCTCCGAATCGGACCGCCGCACGCCGTTTTGGTGTTTAACGGCGCCAGAAACGCGTTTCCGGCCGCCGCGGTCACACGGAACCTCCGAATGAGGTGCCGTCTGGCCGACCATTTCACAATTGACGCCCCGGATGTTGTCGTACGGTTTCGTGGCATTCGGAGGTTGTTCGGGTGGTTTTGACCCCCCAACGCGCCATTTCAGCACGCGCCGCGCTGCTGAAAACGACACAATCGGGCGTGCCGCGCGCACCGCACGTCCGATGGTCGTGCGGCCTCCTCCTGCATCTCAGGAATAATATTCCTATCGTTCCCGTGCGGTTTCAGGTCGTTCGGAGCACGTTTGCTCCGAATCGGACCGTCGCACGCCGTTTTGGTGTTTAACGGCGCCGGAAACGCGTTTCCGGCCGCCGCGGTCACACGGCACCT
Organism: Viscum album; assembly: GCA_963277665.1. Classification (NCBI taxonomy): domain Eukaryota; kingdom Viridiplantae; phylum Streptophyta; class Magnoliopsida; order Santalales; family Viscaceae; genus Viscum; species Viscum album. Next base: position 1,850,605,834 of record OY728126.1, on the reverse strand, counting down.
CCGAATGAGGTTCCGTCTGGCCGACCATTTTAAAATTGACGCCCCGGATGTTGTCGTACGGTTTCGTGGCATTCGGAGGTCGTTCGGGTGGTTTTGACCCCCCAACGCGCCATTTCAGCGCGCGCCGCGCTGCTGAAAACGACACAATCGGGCGTACCGCGCGCACCGCACGTCCGATGGTCGTGCGGCCTCCTCCTGCATCTCAGGAATAATATTCCTATCGTTCCCGTGCAGTTTCAGGTCGTTCGGAGCACGTTTGCTCCGAATCGGACCGCCGCACGCCGTTTTGGTGTTTAACGGCGCCGGAAACTCGTTTCCGGCCGCCGCGGTCACACGACACCTCTGAATGAGGTGCCGTCTGGCCGAGCATTTCACAATTGACGCCCCAGATGTTGTCGTACGGTTTCGTGGCATTCGGAGGTCGTTCGGGTGGTTTTGACCCCCCAACGCGCCATTTCAGCGCGCGCCGCGCTGCTGAAAACGACACAATCGGGCGTGCCGCGCGCACCGCACGTCCGATGGTCGTGCGGCCTCCTCCTGCATCTCAGGAATAATATTTCTATCGTTCCCGTGCGGTTTCAGGTTGTTCGGAGCACGTTTCCTCCGAATCGGACCGCCGCACGCCGTTTTGGTGTTTAACGGCGCCGGAAACGCGTTTCCGGCCGCCGCGGTCACACGGCACCTCCGAATGAGGTGTCGTCTGGCCTACCATTTCAAAATTGAAGCCCCGGATGTTGTCGTACGGTTTCGTGGCATTCGGAGGTTGTTCGGGTGGTTTTGACCCCCCCAACGCGCCATTTCAGCGCGCACCGCGCTGCTGAAAACGACACAATCGGACGTGCCGCGCGCACCGCACGTCCGATGGTCGTGCGGCCTCCTCCTGCATCTCAGGAATAATATTCCTATCGTTCCCGTGCGGTTTCAGGTCGTTCGGAGCACGTTTGCTCCGAATCGGACCGCCGCACGCCGTTTTGGTGTTTAACGGCGCCAAAAACTCGTTTCCGGCCGCCGCGGTCACACGGCACCTCCGAATGAGGTTCCGTCGGGCCGACCATTTCACAATTGACGCCCCGGATGTTGTCGTACGGTTTCGTGGCATTCGGAGGTCGTTCGGGTGGTTTTGACCCCCCAACGCGCCATTTCAGCGCGCACCGCGCTGCTGAAAACGACACAATCGGGCGTGCCGCGCGCACCGCACGTCCGATGGTCGTGCGGCCTCCTCCTGCATCTCAAGAATAATATTCATATCGTTCCCGTGCGGTTTCAGGTCGTTCGGAGCACGTTTGCTCCGAATCGGACCGCCGCACGCCGTTTTGGTGTTTAACGGCGCCGGAAACGCGTTTCCGGCCGCCGCGGTCACACGGCACCTCCGAATGAGGTGCCGTCTAGCCGACCATTTCACAATTGACGCCCCAGATGTTGTCGTAAGGTTTCGTGGCATTCGGAGGTCGTTCGGGTGGTTTTGACCCCCCAACGCGCCATTTCAGCGCGCGCCGCGCTGCTGAAAACGACACAATCGGGCGTGCCGCGAGCACCACACGTCCGATGGTCGTGCGGCCTCCTCCTGCATCTCAGGAATAATATTCCTATCGTTCCCGTGCGGTTTCAGGTCGTTCGGAGCACGTTTGCTCCGAATCGGACCGCCGCACGCCGTTTTGGTGTTTAACGGCGCCGGAAACGCGTTTCCGGCCGCCGCGGTCACACGGCACCTCCGAATGAGGTGCCGTCTGGCCGACCATTTCACAATTGACGCCCCGGATGTTTTCGTACGGTTTCGTGGCATTCGGAGGTCGTTCGGGTGGTTTTGACCCCCCAACGCGCCATTTCAGCGCGCGCCGCGCTGCTGAAAACGACACAATCGGGCGTGCCGCGCGCACCGCACGTCCGATGGTCGTGCGGCCTCCTCTTGCATCTCAGGAATAATATTCCTATCGTTCCCGTGCGGTTTCAGGTCGTTCGGAGCACGTTTGCTCCGAATCGGACCGCCGCACGCCGTTTTGGTGTTTAACGGCGCCGAAAACTCGTTTCCGGCCGCCGCGGTCACACGGCACCTCCGAATGAGGTGCCGTCTGGCCGACCATTTCACAATTGACGCCCTGGATGTTGTCGTACGGTTTCGTGGCATTCGGAGGTCGTTCAGGTGGTTTTGACCCCCCAACGCGCCATTTCAGCGCGCGCCGCGCTGCTGAAAACGACACAATCGGGGGTGCGGGGGGGTGCGGGGGGCTGAACGGGGGTGCGGGGGGCTGAACGGGGGTGAGGGGGGTGCGGGGGGGGGGGGGGGGGTGCGGGGGGCTGAACGGGGGTGCGGGGGGTGCAGGTGGGGGGGGGGTGCGGGGGGCTGTATGGGGTGGCGGGGGGCTGTACGGGGGTGGCGGGGGGCTGTACGGGGGTTCGGGGGGCTGTACGGGGGTGCGGGGGGGGGGGGGGGGGGCTGTACGGGGGTTCGGGGGGCTGTACGGGGGGTGGCGGGGGGGCTGTACGGGGGTGCGGGGGGCTGTACGGGGGTGGCGGGGGGCTGTAAGCCTAGGACCTCCGATTGACGAACCGTCTATGGTAACGTGATCCTTGGATCGAGACGGTCGTTTCGGTATATCGCACT